>CM010311.1:29495039-34295039 GCA_001923025.3 Taenia multiceps
CCACACCCACCGCGACCACCAAAAGGCGCTGCTCACCTGCGCCCTCGGCTCCAACGCACGCCAATTGTGCACGGCTTGTTGCCCTCGCTGCGCCACGCTGCGGCGCGCTGCGGCAGCATGCCATGCAGTGGAGCGCAGGAGGCGATCAGCGCCGCAAAAGGTGTGACCGCCCTCGGGTGGGCGCGAACCACCAACCTTTCGGTTAACAGCCGAACGCGCTAACCGATTGCGCCACGAAGGCCCGTCTCGCGCGCCACGCGCTGCCCCCCGCCCCACGCCTCGCCAAGCCGACAACACACTCTCCAACCCAACCCTTGCCACCAATTCGCATAACAACCCAACCCAACCCAACCCAACCCAACCCAACCCAACCCAATTCAACCCTTCCCTACCCTACCCTACCCTACACTACTCTACGCTACCCAACGCACCGCCATCCTCCAGCCGCCTACTGGCAGCACAACTCACACCATCGCCACTACCTTGGCATCGCCATCGCCATCGCCATCGCCATCGCCATTCGCCCTCACTACTACGGTCCTCATGTGCCGCCAATGCGAACGCACCTGCATGTGAGCGTGAGGATGAGGCGCTGGCAGTAGTGCATTGGCAGAGCACTGCGTGGAGACCAGCGCGGTAGCTTGACCAACGCAACACACGTTGAGGTGCGGCCAACGCCTTCCACCTCCATGTCAACGTGCTGCCAATGCCGCCCAATGCCAGGTGGAGGGTGCACGAGTGAGCATGCGAACTATGTGGCATGGAAGGAAGATGGGCGGGCAGGTAGGTGGATAGGTGGGTAGGTAGGTATGTAGGTAGGTTGGAAGGTATGTAGGTAGGTAGGTAGGTAGGTAGGTAGGTAGGTAGGTAGGTAGGTAGGTAGGTAGGTAGGTATGCAAGTATGTGTAGTTAGGTAGGTAGATGGGTACGTGGTCAGGTATGTAGGTTCGTAGGTGGGTAGGTAAGCACCTATCAGTGTGAGGCTGTTAGGAAATTGGCATGGTGGAGTGCAGCGTAGAGGCAAAATCCGCACCTTGGCAGCGGTGGGATTCAAACCCACGCCCTTTCGGACCGGTGCCTTAAACCGGCGCCTTAGACCGCTCGGCCACGCTACCGACGCCTCGTCGCCTCACCGCGCACCACCACCCCCTCCGCCCACTTCCTCTGCACCACCTCCATTGCCCCCACCCTTGCCCACTCCACACCCACCGCGACCACCAAAAGGCGCTGCTCACCTGCGCCCTCGGCTCCAACGCACGCCAATTGTGCACGGCTTGTTGCCCTCGCTGCGCCACGCTGCGGCGCGCTGCGGCAGCATGCCATGCAGTGGAGCGCAGGAGGCGATCAGCGCCGCAAAGGTGTGACCGCCCTCGGGTGGGCGCGAACCACCAACCTTTCGGTTAACAGCCGAACGCGCTAACCGATTGCGCCACGAAGGCCCGTCTCGCGCGCCACGCGCCGCCCCCGCCCCACGCCTCGCCAAGCCGACAACACACTCTCCAACCCAACCCTTGCCACCAATTCGCATACCAACCCAACCCAACCCAACCCAACCCTTCCCTACCCTACCCTACCCTACCCTACTCTACGCTACCCAACGCACCGCCATCCTCCAGCCGCCTACTGGCAGCACAACTCACACCATCGCCACTACCTTGGCATCGCCATCGCCATCGCCATCGCCATCGCCATTCGCCCTCACTACTACGGTCCTCATGTGCCGCCAATGCGAACGCACCTGCATGTGAGCGTGAGGATGAGGCGCTGGCAGTAGTGCATTGGCAGAGCACTGCGTGGAGACCAGCGCGGTAGCTTGACCAACGCAACACACGTTGAGGTGCGGCCAACGCCTTCCACCTCCATGTCAACGTGCTGCCAATGCCGCCCAATGCCAGGTGGAGGGTGCACGAGTGAGCATGCGAACTATGTGCATGGAAGGAAGATGGGGGGCAGGGTGGAGGTGGGTAGGTGGTAGTAGGTAGGTAGGTAGGTAGGTAGGTAGTAAGGTAGGTAGGTAGGTAGTAGTAGGTAGGTAGGTAGTAGGTAGTAGGTATGTAGTGTGTGTAGTTGATGGGTACGTGGTCAGGTATGTAGGTGCGTAGTGGGTAGGTAAGCACCTATCAGTGTGAGGCTGTTAGGAAGTGGCATGGTGGAGTGCAGCGTAGAGGCAAAATCCGCACCTTGGCAGCGGTGGGATTCAAACCCACGCCCTTTCGGACCGGTGCCTTAAACCGGCGCCTTAGACCGCTCGGCCACGCTACCGACGCCTCGTCGCCTCACCGCGCACCACCACCCTCCGCCCACTTCCTCTGCACCACCTCCATTGCCCCCACACTTGCCCCACTCCACACCCACCGCGACCACCAAAAGGCGCTGCTCACCTGCGCCCTCGGCTCCAACGCACGCCAATTGTGCACGGCTTGTTGCCCTAGCTGCGCCACGCTGCGGCGCGCTGCGGCAGCATGCCATGCAGTGGAGCGCAGGAGGCGATCAGCGCCGCAAAAGGTGTGACCGCCCTCGGGTGGGCGAACCACCAACCTTTCGGTTAACAGCCGAACGCGCTAACCGATTGCGCCACGAAGGCCCGTCTCGCGCGCCACGCGCCGCCCCCGCCCCACGCCTCGCCAAGCCGACAACACACTCTCCAACCCAACCCTTGCCACCAATTCGCATACCAACCCAACCCAACCCAACCCAACCCAACCAACCTTCCCTTACCCTACCCTACCCTACCCTACTCTACGCTACCCAACGCACCGCCATCCTCCAGCCGCCTACTGGCAGCACAACTCACACCATCGCCACTACCTTGGCATCGCCATCGCCATCGCCATCGCCATTCGCCCTCACTACTACGGTCCTCATGTGCCGCCAATGCGAACGCACCTGCATGTGAGCGTGAGGATGAGGCGCTGGCAGTAGTGCATTGGCAGAGCACTGCGTGGAGACCAGCGCGGTAGCTTGACCAACGCAACACACGTTGAGGTGCGGCCAACGCCTTCCACCTCCATGTCAACGTGCTGCCAATGCCGCCCAATGCCAGGTGGAGGGTGCACGAGTGAGCATGCGAACTATGTGGCATGGAAGGAAGATGGGCGGGCAGGTAGGTGGATAGGTGGTAGGTAGGTAGGTAGTTATGCAAGTATGTGTGTAGTTAGGTAGGTAGATGGGTACGTGGTCAGGTATGTAGGTGCGTAGGTGGGTAGGTAAGCACCTATCAGTGTGAGGCTGTTAGGAAGGTGGCATGGTGAGTGCAGCGTAGAGGCAAAATCCGCACCTTGGCAGCGGTGGGATTCAAACCCACGCCCTTTCGGACCGGTGCCTTAAACCGGCGCCTTAGACCGCTCGGCCACGCTACCGACGCCTCGTCGCCTCACCGCGCACCACCACCCCCTCCGCCCACTTCCTCTGCACCACCTACATTGCCCCCACACTTGCCCCACTCCACACCCACCGCGACCACCAAAAGGCGCTGCTCACCTGCGCCCTCGACTCCAACGCACGCCAGTTGTGCACGGCTTGTTGCCCTCGCTGCGCCACGCTGCGGCGCGCTGCGGCAGCACGCCATGCAGTGGAGCGCAGGAGGCGATCAGCGCCGCAAATGGTGTGACCGCCCTCGGGTGGGCTCGAACCACCAACCTTTCGGTTAACAGCCGAACGCGCTAACCGATTGCGCCACGAAGGCCCGTCGCGCGCGCGCGCCACGCGCCGCCCCCCGCCCCACGCCTCGCCAAGCCGACAACACACTCTCCAACCCAACCCTTGCCACCAATTCGCATACCAACCCAACCCAACCCAACCCAACCCAAAAAACCAACCCAACCCAACCCAACCCAACCCACCCTTCCCTACCCCCTACCCTACCCTACCCTACCTACTCTACGCTACCCAACGCACCGCCATCCTCCAGCCGCCTACTGGCAGCACAACTCACACCATCGCCACTACCTTGGCATCGCCATCATCGCCATCTCCATCGCCATCGCCATTCGCCCTCACTACTACGGTCCTCATGTGCCGCCAATGGAACGCACCTGCATGTGAGCGTGAGGATGAGGCGCTGGCAGTAGTGCATTGGCAGAGCACTGCGTGGAGACCAGCGCGGTAGCTTGACCAACGCAACACACGTTGAGGTGCGGCCAACGCCTTCCACCTCCATGTCAACGTGCTGCCAATGCCGCCCAATGCCAAGTGGAGGGTGCACGAGTGAGCATGCGAACTATGTGGCATGGAAGGAAGATGGGCGGGCAGGTAGGTGGATAGGTGGGTAGGTAGGTAGGTAGGTAGGTAGGTAGGTAGTTAGGTAGGTAGGTAGGTAGGTAGGTAGGTAGGTAGTTATGCAAGTATGTGTGTAATTAGGTAGGTAGATGGGTACGTGGTCAGGTATGTAGGTGCGTAGGTGGGTAGTTAAGCACCTATCAGTGTGAGGCTGTTAGGAAGGTGGCATGGTGGAGTGCAGCGTAGAGGCAAAATCCGCACCTTGGCAGCGGTGGGATTCAAACCCACGCCCTTTCGGACCGGTGCCTTAAACCGGCGCCTTAGACCGCTCGGCCACGCTACCGACGCCTAGTCGCCTCACCGCGCACCACCACCCCCTCCGCCCACTTCCTCTGCACCACCTCCATTGCCCCACACTTGCCCCACTCCACACCCACCGCGACCACCAAAAGGCGCTGCTCACCTGCGCCCTCGGCTCCAACGCACGCCAATTGTGCACGGCTTGTTGCCCTAGCTGCGCCACGCTGCGGCGCGCTGCGGCAGCATGCCATGCAGTGGAGCGCATGCCATGCAGTGGAGCGCAGGAGGCGATCAGCGCCGCAAAAGGTGTGACCGCCCTCGGGTGGGCTCGAACCACCAACCTTTCGGTTAACAGCCGAACGCGCTAACCGATTGCGCCACGAAGGCCCGTCTCGCGCGCCACGCGCCCCCCCCGCCCCACGCCTCGCCAAGCCGACAACACACTCTCCAACCCAACCCTTGCCACCAATTCGCATACCAACCCAACCCAACCCAACCCAACCCAACCAACCCAACCCACCCAACCCAACCAACCCAACCCTTCCCTACCCTACCCTACCCTACCTACTCTACCTACCCAACGCACCGCCATCCTCCAGCCGCCTACTGGCAGCACAACTCACACCATCGCCACTACCTTGGCATCGCCATCGCCATCGCCATCGCCATCTCCATCGCCATCGCATTCGCCCTCACTACTACGGTCCTCATGTGCCGCCAATGCGAACGCACCTGCATGTGAGCGTGAGGATGAGGCGCTGGCAGTAGATTGGCATCAGAGCACTGCGTGGAGACCAGCGCGGTAGCTTGACCAACGCAACACACGTTGAGGTGCGGCCAACGCCTTCCACCTCCATGTCAACGTGCTGCCAATGCCGCCCAATGCCAGGTGGAGGGTGCACGAATAAGCATGACGACTATGTTGCATGGAAGGAAGATGGGCGGGCAGGTAGGTGGATAGGTGGGTAGGTAGGTAGGTAGGTAGGTGGTAGGTAGGTAGGTAGGTAGGTAGGTAGGTAGGTATGCAAGTATGTGTAGTTAGGTAGGTAGATGGGTACGTGGTCAGGTATGTAGGTGCGTAGGTGGGTAGGTAAGCACCTATCAGTGTGAGGCTGTTAGGAAGGTGGCATGGTGGAGTGCAGCGTAGAGGCAAAATCCGCACCTTGGCAGCGGTGGGATTCAAACCCACGCCCTTTCGGACCGGTGCCTTAAACCGGCGCCTTAGACCGCTCGGCCACGCTACCGACGCCTCGTCGCCTCACCGCGCACCACCACCCCCTCCGCCCACTTCCTCTGCACCACCTCCATTGCCCCCACACTTGCCCCACTCCACACCCACCGCGACCACCAAAAGGCGCTGCTCACCTGCGCCCTCGGCTCCAACGCACGCCAATTGTGCACGGCTTGTTGCCCTCGCTGCGCCACGCTGAGGCGCGCTGCGGCAGCATGCCATGCAGTGGAGCGCAGGAGGCGATCAGCGCCGCAAATGGTGTGACCGCCCTCGGGTGGGCGCGAACCACCAACCTTTCGGTTAACAGCCGAACGCGCTAACCGATTGCGCCACGAAGGCCCGTCTCGCGCGCCACGCGCTGCCCCCCGCCCCACGCCTCGCCAAGCCGACAACACACTCTCCAACCCAACCCTTGCCACCAATTCGCATACCAACCCAACCCAACCCAACAACCCAACCCAACCCAACCCAACCCTTCCCTCCCACCCTACCCTACTACCCTACTCTACGCTACCCAACGCACCGCCATCCTCCAGCCGCCTACTGGCAGCACAACTCACACCATCGCCACTACCTTGGCATCGCCATCGCCATCGCCATCGCCATCGCCATTCGCCCTCACTACTACGGTCCTCATGTGCCGCCAATGCGAACGCACCTGCATGTGAGCGTGAGGATGAGGCGCTGGCAGTAGTGCATTGGCAGAGCACTGCGTGGAGACCAGCGCGGTAGCTTGACCAACGCAACACACGTTGAGGTGCGGCCAACGCCTTCCACCTCCATGTCAACGTGCTGCCAATGCCGCCCAATGCCAGGTGGAGGGTGCACGAGTGAGCATGCGAACTATGTGGCATGGAAGGAAGATGGGCGGGCAGGTAGGTGGATAGGTGGGTAGGTAGGTATGTAGGTAGGTTGGAAGGTAGGTAGGTAGGTAGGTAGGTAGGTAGGTAGGTAGGTAGGTAGGTAGGTATGCAAGTATGTGTAGTTAGGTAGGTAGATGGGTACGTGGTCAGGTATGTAGGTGCGTAGGTGGGTAGGTAAGCACCTATCAGTGTGAGGCTGTTAGGAAGGTGGCATGGTGGAGTGCAGCGTAGAGGCAAAATCCGCACCTTGGCAGCGGTGGGATTCAAACCCACGCCCTTTCGGACCGGTGCCTTAAACCGGCGCCTTAGACCGCTCGGCCACGCTACCGACGCCTCGTCGCCTCACCGCGCACCACCACCCCCTCCGCCCACTTCCTCTGCACCACCTCCATTGCCCCCACCCTTGCCCCACTCCACACCCACCGCGACCACCAAAAGGCGCTGCTCACCTGCGCCCTCGGCTCCAACGCACGCCAATTGTGCACGGCTTGTTGCCCTCGCTGCGCCACGCTGCGGCGCGCTGCGGCAGCATGCCATGCAGTGGAGCGCAGGAGGCGATCAGCGCCGCAAAAGGTGTGACCGCCCTCGGGTGGGCTCGAACCACCAACCTTTCGGTTAACAGCCGAACGCGCTAACCGATTGCGCCACGAAGGCCCGTCTCGCGCGCCACGCGCCGCCCCCGCCCCACGCCTCGCCAAGCCGACAACACACTCTCCAACCCAACCCTTGCCACCAATTCGCTACCTACCAAACAACCCAACCCAACCCAACCCAACCACCCAACCCAACCCAACCCCCAACCCTTCCCTACCCTACCCTACCCTACCCTACTCTACGCTACCCAACGCACCGCCATCCTCCAGCCGCCTACTGGCAGCACAACTCACACCATCGCCACTACCTTGGCATCGCCATCGCCATCGCATCGCCATCGCTCGCCATTCGCCCTCACTACTACGGTCCTCATGTGCCGCCAATGCGAACGCACCTGCATGTGAGCGTGAGGATGAGGCGCTGGCAGTAGTGCATTGGCAGAGCACTGCGTGGAGACCAGCGCGGTAGCTTGACCAACGCAACACACGTTGAGGTGCGGCCAACGCCTTCCACCTCCATGTCAACGTGCTGCCAATGCCGCCCAATGCCAGGTGGAGGGTGCACGAGTGAGCATGCGAACTATGTGGCATGGAAGGAAGATGGGCGGGCAGGTAGGTGGATAGGTGGGTAGGTAGGTATGTAGGTAGGTTGGAAGGTATGTAGGTAGGTAGGTAGGTAGGTAGGTAGGTAGGTAGGTAGGTAGGTATGCAAGTATGTGTAGTTAGGTAGGTAGATGGGTACGTGGTCAGGTATGTAGGTGCGTAGGTGGGTAGGTAAGCACCTATCAGTGTGAGGCTGTTAGGAAGGTGGCATGGTGGAGTGCAGCGTAGAGGCAAAATCCGCACCTTGGCAGCGGTGGGATTCAAACCCACGCCCTTTCGGACCGGTGCCTTAAACCGGCGCCTTAGACCGCTCGGCCACGCTACCGACGCCTCGTCGCCTCACCGCGCACCACCACCCCCTCCGCCCACTTCCTCTGCACCACCTCCATTGCCCCCACACTTGCCCCACTCCACACCCACCGCGACCACCAAAAGGCGCTGCTCACCTGCGCCCTCGGCTCCAACGCACGCCAATTGTGCACGGCTTGTTGCCCTCGCTGCGCCAAGCTGCGGCGCGCTGCGGCAGCATGCCATGCAGTGGAGCGCAGGAGGCGATCAGCGCCGCAAAAGGTGTGACCGCCTCGGGTGGGCGCGAACCACCAACCTTTCGGTTAACAGCCGAACGCGCTAACCGATTGCGCCACGAAGGCCCGTCTCGCGCGCCACGCGCCGCCCCCCGCCCCACGCCTCGCCAAGCCGACAACACACTCTCCAACCCAACCCTTGCCACCAATTCGCATACAACCCAACCCAACCAACCCAACCCAACCCACCCACCAACCCACCCAACCCACCCTTCACCCTCCCTACCCTACCCTACCCTACTACTCTACGCTACCCAACGCACCGCCATCCTCCAGCCGCCTACTGGCAGCACAACTCACACCATCGCCACTACCTTGGCATCGCCATCGCCATCGCCATCGCCATCGCCATTCGCCCTCACTACTACGGTCCTCATGTGCCGCCAATGCGAACGCACCTGCATGTGAGCGTGAGGATGAGGCGCTGGCAGTAGTGCATTGGCAGAGCACTGCGTGGAGACCAGCGCGGTAGCTTGACCAACGCAACACACGTTGAGGTGCGGCCAACGCCTTCCACCTCCATGTCAACGTGCTGCCAATGCCGCCCAATGCCAGGGGGGGGTGCACGAGTGAGCATGCGAACTATGTGGCATGGAAGGAATGGGCGGGCAGGTAGGTGGATAGGTGGGTAGGTAGGTAGTAGGTAGGTTGGAAGTATGTAGGTAGGTAGGTAGTAGGTAGGTAGGTAGGTAGTATGCAAGTATGGTGTAGTTAGGTAGGTAGATGGGTACGTGGTCAGGTATGTAGGTGCGTAGGTGGGTAGGTAAGCACCTATCAGTGTGAGGCTGTTAGGAAGGTGGCATGGTGGAGTGCAGCGTAGAGGCAAAATCCGCACCTTGGCAGCGGTGGGATTCAAACCCACGCCCTTTCGGACCGGTGCCTTAAACCGGCGCCTTAGACCGCTCGGCCGCCGACGCCTCGTCGCCTCACCGCGCACCACCACCCCCTCCGCCCACTTCCTCTGCACCACCTCCATTGCCCCCACTTGCCCCACTCCACACCCACCGCGACCACCAAAAGGCGCTGCTCACCTGCGCCCTCGGCTCCAACGCACGCCAATTGTGCACGGCTTGTTGCCCTCTCTGCGCCACGCTGCGGCGCGCTGCGGCAGCATGCCATGCAGTGGAGCGCAGGAGGCGATCAGCGCCGCAAAAGGTGTGACCGCCCTCGGGTGGGCGCGAACCACCAACCTTTCGGTTAACAGCCGAACGCGCTAACCGATTGCGCCACGAAGGCCCGTCTCGCGCGCCACGCGCCGCCCCCCGCCCCACGCCTCGCCAAGCCGACAACACACTCTCCAACCCAACCCTTGCCACCAATTCGCATACAACCAACCAACCCAACCCACCCAACCCAACCCAACCCAACCAACCCAACCCAACCCAATTCAACCCTCCCTACCCTACCCTACCCTACCTCTCTACGCTACCCAACCACACCCATCCTCCAGCCGCCTACTGGCAGCACAACTCACACCATCGCCACTACCTTGGCATCGCCATCGCCATCCCATCGCCATCGCCATTCGCCCTCACTACTACGGTCCTCATGTGCCGCCAATGCGAACGCACCTGCATGTGAGCGTGAGGATGAGGCGCTGGCAGTAGTGCATTGGCAGAGCACTGCGTGGAGACCAGCGCGGTAGCTTGACCAACGCAACACACGTTGAGGTGCGGCCAACGCCTTCCACCTCCATGTCAACGTGCTGCCAATGCCGCCCAATGCCAGGTGGAGGTGCACGAGTGAGCATGCGAACTATGTGGCATGGAAGGAAGATGGGCGGGCAGGTAGGTGGATAGGTGGTAGTAGGTAGTAGGTAGGTGGAGGTAGTAGTAGGTAGGTAGGTAGGTAGGTAGGTAGGTAGGTAGTAGGTAGTAGTAGGTAGGTAGCAAGTATGTGGTAGTTAGGTAGGTAGATGGGTACGTGGTGGTATGTAGGTGCGTAGGTGGGTAGGTAAGCACCTATCAGTGTGAGGCTGTTAGGAAATGGCATGGTGGAGTGCAGCGTAGAGGCAAAATCCGCACCTTGGCAGCGGTGGGATTCAAACCCACGCCCTTTCGGACCGGTGCCTTAAACCGGCGCCTTAGACCGCTCGGCCACGCTACCGACGCCTCGTCGCCTCACCGCGCACCACCACCCCCTCCGCCCACTTCCTGCACCACCTCCATTGCCCCCACCCTTGCCCCACTCCACACCCACGCGACCACCAAAAGGCGCTGCTCACCTGCGCCCTCGGCTCCAACGCACGCCAATTGTGCACGGCTTGTTGCCCTCGCTGCGCCACGCTGCGGCGCGCTGCGGCAGCATGCCATGCAGTGGAGCGCAGGAGGCGATCAGCGCCGCAAATGGTGTGACCGCCCTCGGGTGGGCTCGAACCACCAACCTTTCGGTTAACAGCCGAACGCGCTAACCGATTGCGCCACGAAGGCCCGTCTCGCGCGCCACGCGCCGCCCCCCGCCCCACGCCTCGCCAAGCCGACAACACACTCTCCAACCCAACCCTTGCCACCAATTCGCATACCTACCCAACCCAACCCAACCCAACCCTTCCCTACCCTACCCTACCCTACCCTACTCTACGCTACCCAACGCACCGCCATCCTCCAGCCGCCTACTGGCAGCACAACTCACACCATCGCCACTACCTTGGCATCGCCATCGCCATCGCCATCGCCATCGCAATTCGCCCTCACTACTACGGTCCTCATGTGCCGCCAATGCGAACGCACCTGCATGTGAGCGTGAGGATGAGGCGCTGGCAGTAGTGCATTGGCAGAGCACTGCGTGGAGACCAGCGCGGTAGCTTGACCAACGCAACACACGTTGAGGTGCGGCCAACGCCTTCCACCTCCATGTCAACGTGCTGCCAATGCCGCCCAATGCCAGGTGGAGGGTGCACGAGTGAGCATGCGAACTATGTTGCATGGAAGGAAGATGGGCGGGCAGGTATGTGGATAGGTGGGTAGGTAGGTATGTAGGTAGGTAGGTAGGTAGGTAGGTAGGTAGGTAGGTAGGTAGGTAGGTAGGTAGTAGGTAGTTAGGCAGGTAGGTAGGTAGGTAGGTAAGTAGGTATGTAGGTATGTATGCAAGTGTGTGTGTAGTTAGGTAGGTAGATGGGTACGTGGTCAGGTATGTAGGTGCGTAGTTGGGTAGGTAAGCACCTATCAGTGTGAGGTTGTTAGGAAAGTGGCATGGTGGAGTGCAGCGTAGAGGCAAAATCCGCACCTTGGCAGCGGTGGGATTCAAACCCACGCCCTTTCGGACCGGTGCCTTAAACCGGCCCTTAGACCGCTCGGCCACGCTACCGACGCCTCGTCGCCTCACCGCGCACCACCACCCCCCCGCCCACTTCCTCTGCACCACCTCCATTGCCCCCACCTTGCCCCACTCCACACCCACCGCGACCACCAAAAGGCGCTGCTCACCTGCGCCCTCGGCTCCAACGCACGCCAATTGTGCACGGCTTGTTGCCCTAGCTGCGCCACGCTGCGGCGCGCTGCGGCAGCATGCCATGCAGTGGAGCGCAGGAGGCGATCAGCGCCGCAAAAGGTGTGACCGCCCTCGGGTGGGCGCGAACCACCAACCTTTCGGTTAACAGCCGAACGCGCTAACCGATTGCTCCACGAAGGCCCGTCTCGCGCGCCACGCGCCGCCCCCCGCCCCACGCCTCGCCAAGCCGACAACACACTCTCCAACCCAACCCTTGCCACCAATTCGCATACCTACCCAAACAACCCAACCCAACCCAACCCTTCCCTACCCTACCCTACCCTACCCTACTCTACGCTACCCAACGCACCGCCATCCTCCAGCCGCCTACTGGCAGCACAACTCACACCATCGCCACTACCTTGGCATCGCCATCGCCATCGCCATCGCCATCGCCATCGCCATTCGCCCTCACTACTACGGTCCTCATGTGCCGCCAATGCGAACGCACCTGCATGTGAGCGTGAGGATGAGGCGCTGGCAGTAGTGCATTGGCAGAGCACTGCGTGGAGACCAGCGCGGTAGCTTGACCAACGCAACACACGTTGAGGTGCGGCCAACGCCTTCCACCTCCATGTCAACGTGCTGCCAATGCCGCCCAATGCCAGGTGGAGGGTGCACGAGTGAGCATGCGAACTATGTGGCATGGAAGGAAGATGGGCGGGCAGGTAGGTGGATAGGTGGGTAGGTAGGTAGGTAGTTATGCAAGTATGTGCGTAGTAGTTAGGTAGGTAGATGGGTACGTGGTCAGGTATGTAGGTGCGTAGGTGGGTAGGTAAGCACCTATCAGTGTGAGGCTGTTAGGAAGGTGGCATGGTTGAGTGCAGCGTAGAGGCAAAATCCGCACCTTGGCAGCGGTGGGATTCAAACCCACGCCCTTTCGGACCGGTGCCTTAAACCGGCGCCTTAGACCGCTCGGCCACGCTACCGACGCCTCGTCGCCTCACCGCGCACCACCACCCCCTCCGCCCACTTCCTCTGCACCACCTCCATTGCCCCCACACTTGCCCCACTCCACACCCACCGCGACCACCAAAAGGCGCTGCTCACCTGCGCCCTCGACTCCAACGCAAGCCAGTTGTGCACGGCTTGTTGCCCTCGCTGCGCCACGCTGCGGCGCGCTGCGGCAGCATGCCATGCAGTGGAGCGCAGGAGGCGATCAGCGCCGCAAATGGTGTGACCGCCCTCGGGTGGGCTCGAACCACCAACCTTTCGGTTAACAGCCGAACGCGCTAACCGATTGCGCCACGAAGGCCCGTCTCGCGCGCCACGCGCCGCCCCCCGCCCCACGCCTCGCCAAGCCGACAACACACTCTCCAACCCAACCCTTGCCACCAATTCGCATACCAACCCAACCCAACCCAACCCAACCCAAAATAACCCAACCCAACCCAACCCAACCCAACGCAACCCTTCCCTACCCTACCCTACCCTACCATACTCTACGCTACCCAACGCACCGCCATCCTCCAGCCGCCTACTGGCAGCACAACTCACACCATCGCCACTACCTTGGCATCGCCATCGCCATCGCCATCTCCATCGCCATCGCCATTCGCCCTCACTACTACGGTCCTCATGTGCCGCCAATGGGAACGCACCTGCATGTGAGCGTGAGGATGAGGCGCTGGCAGTAGTGCATTGGCAGAGCACTGCGTGGAGACCAGCGCGGTAGCTTGACCAACGCAACACAAGTTGAGGTGCGGCCAACGCCTTCCACCTCCATGTCAACGTGCTGCCAATGCCGCCCAATGCCAAGTGGAGGGTGCACGAGTGAGCATGCGAACTATGTGGCATGGAAGGAAGATGGGCGGGCAGGTAGGTGGATAGGTGGGTAGGTAGGTAGGTAGGTAGGTAGGTAGGTAGTTAGGTAGGTAGGTAGGTAGGTAGGTAGGTAGGTAGGTAGGTAGGTAGGTAGGTAGTTATGCAAGTATGTGTGTAATTAGGTAGGTAGATGGGTACGTGGTCAGGTATGTAGGTGCGTAGGTGGGTAGTTAAGCACCTATCAGTGTGAGGCTGTTAGGAAGGTGGCATGGTGGAGTGCAGCGTAGAGGCAAAATCCGCACCTTGGCAGCGGTGGGATTCAAACCCACGCCCTTTCGGACCGGTGCCTTAAACCGGCGCCTTAGACCGCTCGGCCACGCTACCGACGCCTAGTCGCCTCACCGCGCACCACCACCCCCTCCGCCCACTTCCTCTGCACCACCTCCATTGCCCTCACACTTGCCCCACTCCACACCCACCGCGACCACCAAAAGGCGCTGCTCACCTGCGCCCTCGGCTCCAACGCACGCCAATTGTGCACGGCTTGTTGCCCTAGCTGCGCCACGCTGCGGCGCGCTGCGGCAGCATGCCATGCAGTGGAGCGTCATGCCATGCAGTGGAGCGCAGGAGGCGATCAGCGCCGCTGAATGTGTGACCGCCCTCGGGTGGGCTCGAACCACCAACCTTTCGGTTAACAGCCGAACGCGCTAACCGATTGCGCCACGAAGGCCCGTCTCGCGCGCCACGCGCCGCCCCCCGCCCCACGCCTCGCCAAGCCGACAACACACTCTCCAACCCAACCCTTGCCACCAATTCGCATACCAACCCAACCCAACCCTTCCCTACCCTACCCTACTCTACGCTACCCAACGCACCGCCATCCTCCAGCCGCCTACTGGCAGCACAACTCACACCATCGCCACTACCTTGGCATCGCCATCGCCATCGCCATCGCCATCGCCATCGCCATTCGCCCTCACTACTACGGTCCTCATGTGCCGCCAATGCGATCGCACCTGCATGTGAGCGTGAGGATGAGGCGCTGGCAGTAGTGTATTGGCAGAGCACGGCGTGGAGACCAATTTTTTCACTTTTTATCGTGTTTTCCCTTTGCTTAATTTACCTTGTATCTGACATTTGATGTTGATTTAATTTTTTTACATCTAATAAATTCACTTTTTTCTTTTAAGTACCCTCAATTACCTAAGAGTGTGCTTGCTCAGGTTTATTTTCGGCCTACAGATCTCGATTTTTAGCATTTGAAATAAATAGATATATTGGCGAAGCATTTATTTGCATCCACTAAAATTGATAAGAAACTATCGTGGTTTGATTTTTAGCAATCTATTTCACAGAATGCCACATTGTTCGGTTTAGTCTCAAATATTTTAGGCTTATTATGCAAAATACCGTAAATTAAGTAGAAAATCTCTTGGTTTCTAGTCGGCGTTACAAAGGAGGCCAGAATAAAGAACATGTGTGTTTCAAAGGCGCTGCCCGACGCCGCTCGAGACAAGCTAAAAATTTACGACGACGAATGGCTATTTACAGTGAGTCATTTTCCAGAGGAGGCAATTGGGTGTTTTCTCTCCGTTCATGGCCTAGCAGTGAGACAAAGAACAGGGCTTTTGCAGTTCAAAATTGAATGCCGACTTCTCTTTCTTCACTGCATGTTTTTGTTTTAATGTCGACTGAGTAAGCGAAGCTTTGTCAACATTACAAGCTGATAGATCCATAAAACGAAAAGAAGTAAAATTAGATGTTTTACAGGGAAAAGCCAGTACGTTTTGACTAAAATGTTGACAAGAAATTCAGTAATTACTATTGTACATATGACCCTTGAGAACTGTTATCTTGAACAATTTATTAAACGGTAAACTTGGCCCAGTCTGTGATATCACCCAAACGGCCGATCTCCCTACCCTGAAACGGCATACAAATAAAAATTCCAGTAGTGTACCTCGATTTCCACTTGATTGTTATAACCAGCTCAATATGAGAATAGGGCGTGTTCACTATCCGTGGCGCTATTTCACGCTTCGTCTGAGTCACAATTTTTGCATATAAATCAACCACTTTCTCTACTTCAATTATTTCCGAAGTCACAGCCTAGATAGAGCTTTTGTCATGCTAAAAACCTCTCCTTTAGCTCATTATTTATATGTAAGCCAACTTTTGCCATCTGCTACCATTTCCATTAAGTTTCTGCAGTTTATTTTCTTGATCTGGGACGTAACATCATGCATGTATAAATGTAACCGTAAAAGCCCTTGTGGCTACTTCAAAATCCGTCTCGGGTATAAATTAAAAACACATTTAAATGAAAGTTAGTCCAGGAGCCTATGGATGATTCCTGAAACTGTTAAATTATTTTTATGCGTAGTGAAGTTTTGTTCAGTAATTGAGAAATGGACATTGGGAAATTAATCCAAGCACCTAGTGGTCGCTGTTTATGCACGTAGCATTAGCGCTTATTCTACACATAAGCATAACTTCAGCTGCATTCACAAAAGAAGGAACCATATTTGCATCTTAACAGCTTCAGCTTGCTGCATCTCGGTTATAAAAAGTTTTTTACCTCAGTAGGCCCAAGAGTAATCCCAAAAGTTTGCAAAATTTATTAATCATGCACCAAGAATAGTAAAGATGATGCGCATGCATACGGCAATAGTTATCGCAAAAAAGTATCCACACTGATGATAGTATTTTATACTTACTAAATGCAATTTATCAGTGGCACAGAAAACGAGGTGACAAAGAGAAAACTTGAGATATACAGAAATTTTACCCCTTTGAAGGACTCCTTAAGAATGTTGTTCATAACGCTTGACTCATAGTTTTTAACCAGTGAAGTTGAGATAACAAGCCATGGCCTTAAAAGCTCAAGCATTCCACTCTTTTCTGCATGCCCAAAATGTTTTATTCTAGGGCGGCTAGTATGCTTACTGGACCGCATCCGGGTGGAGGGAAAGAGCCCTCTGTTCTCTAGTCTTTATTGGATTATTCGTCGTTGCAGTGTGGCCATTTAATCGAAAGTGCTTAAGCTTCTAGACACCAGAGCTCATACGAATACAGGCACTGAATGCTTTACAGTGCAAATCGTTTGTTACGTTATCACCACCTACTCTGCGCTCGTCGTTGTTCACGTCCCGTAATAACCATCGCAAAAGTGTGGCTTATTTTAAAATACGTTTTCTTGCATTTTATCCTTATTTCGTGCATGAGAAGATGCACCCGGATTTGTAGGGCAATAATGTATCACACACGTAGAATAAACATCGAATAAATTTCTGCGTCATTCTAAATTAGCAGATTTTGGAATCCAGTAAATTTAAGAATGCAAAAGTTCTGCCTATAAAGCATCAACCATAGCAGGATGCCTGAGTTTTGACAACGGTGATTCTGGATTCTATCCCTTCCACCAGACTAAAAGTGAGCCTTAGCGGTTCCTCTCATGGGTTACATTGCTGTATGGATCACGAATTGGAGCAATCAAACTGACGTTTTGCATATCTGATTTTAAATTGGAAAAGATGCCCACAACTAGGGCTGAGTTTCGATAAGAAAGTGATGTTTGAACATACTTATCACGTTCGGATTGTGCTTACAAGTGGTCACCCATATGCTCCTAACTCTAAGCCAGACTAGCAATGCACGCATACGCATAAGCTTTCTACCATGATTTCAGGTTACCTGTGTGTAAATGTTTGCTGTGTATGCAAACGTGCAAGTGTGCTTGCAAGTGCGCGGCGGGATGGCAACGTGCGGTGTTTCCGCAGTCCAGGCGTGCGTATATGCTTGTGCGTATGTGTGCATGTCGGCCGCGTCTTTTGAAGTGTGAACCTGGGTGTATGTGTGCGCCGCTGCACACGTGCGGGGCGGTGTGAAGAAAGACAAACAAATTGATTGTCTTGCGCTCACATTGTCATTTATGTGTATGTGTGTGTGAAGTGCAAACGTGCCTCTTTGTAACGCGCGTTAAGCGCATGTAAACAACGTCTGGCAATAGCCATTGGTCGACTGGTACCGTCGCGTTGCGCTCGCATACACTTATACGCTAAAACGTGTCAATCCTCCCAACCGGCATGCACGCGTAATTCAATTGGTTTGCACAGTGTTCAGTTCTCGGAACTCACTTAGCGATCTATATGTACCCGGGACACACACCTTCCCAATCGGTGTCCATCATCTCTCCTTGGGCCTGACTAGTGCTCTGTCAAGTGCCAAACGAGTTGACTTCGAGTAAGTAGCTTCACACTTTTCACACACCCTTAATATCCTTATCAGCTACATCATTAATGACTCAGATCTGTTATGTTTGCCGAATGAAGTAGTATCGCGAATATTATTCTTTCTTTTGAATACGAAGTTGTTTTCGGATAACAAGCTTTGGTAATCCTTAAGAGGAATCACGTTTTCGATTATTCTACAGTTACATAAGAACGTTATTCACAGACTTTTTTATTCATTTTTTAAATTTACAATAGCCTAAAACCCATTAAGATTGAGTAACTGTGACACCAAATTGTATACACTTATGTTGATCCTTAAAATTACTGTAAATGTCGTCATTAGTGGTTGAAGTACCCAGTATAAAAACTTTGAAGGTGGTAGATTCCGCTTTAAAGTGATGAAGTTGTGACCATCATTTGCTATACGATTACTTAATTTAATTTCAAATGGTCTTTGATCTTGAAAATGGTTATCCCCAGCAATGCCTTACCTTATAATTATTGTCAAGGCATGTTAATGAAAGTCAATTGTTGCTGATGCACAAATGAAACACGTTAATTCGATAAATCAGATGCAAATTGGATACCTTTCCACCTGTGCCACTAATAAAGGTAAAACTTGGAACTTTAAGATTATCGAACGTCAAGGCAAATTCAATTCGAAAAACGGGTCTGTAGGGTTATTAATGCCAGCTATGCTACCTGCCAACATTCTGTAGTTTAACGTGAAGGGCGCAAGATGTTGATATTCTTTATTTGATTGTTGTGGCCGATGATTATTTACAGGGCAAAAATTCGATCCCACCTTTGTGTTTGCCCAGTTGAGAAATAGCCATGCCCAAAGTGGCGGTTCTTGAATTACTACTTTAAGGAACCAGAAAACTAGAAATTCAACTGATTCGGGGTGTTCAACCAAAATTTTATTGTGGACTATGGAAAATTACTGAAGTTCCGACTCTCTCGCATGCCTTTTATGTATGCCGACAGTACATTGACCAAAGCATGACGCACATATATACGCATACTCTATAATCATAAAAACGGTGCGTCCAATCCGTATTTCCGCGTCGTCCGCGTTCTCAGGACCAGCACGACTTGCGCGCTACTGTGACAATTTCTTTGATAAAGGCACTCCCATCTACGTCGCCGACGATGGCGGCAGTGGCTCGTTTAGTCATCCTACGCGCGCAGCTTATACATTCAGCACTGAGGATCAAAGCAGTCCCTCTCTCACCCTCCTTGGTGGGCGTGGTTTTGATATAATACAGACCCCCCACACTATCAATCTTTCAAACTGACCGCCGTTCTTTCAAGTTTAAACCATTCGTCTTGTTACAAAAGTGCACATCGATCTCTAATCCAGGTAACGAAACGATTTCGTGGAAATTCATTGTATACATAACCAACTTATTGCTACCACCAGGTATCCAATATACCTTATCTATCATATTTATTTGTCAAAGCTCACTCAATTATTATAACTGTAGCAAAATATGCGGACACGGGCTAAACAAAGATAAGAACCATTTCTCATTGCCTTAGTAAGGGTTTATACATCTCTATTTCTATCTACTGCTAGGTAGATAGATAGGCTTCGATTACTTATAGTTGCAATCTTAAATCTTGAATATTTGTAACTTGGCCGTCTGAAGTTTCGCTTAGCCTGATTCGGTTACGGATTTTAATAGTTTCATGGCTACAAAACTTAATTCGAGTTCAAATTATTGTACGTCAGTAAACAAATATCTCGTGTTTTACCTGACGAGTGAGAATTTTTGAGTCAATGTTGTGCAATTGCGATTTTGTTTTCTCACATCCATCCGACTCGTATGCGTATGCCACTCTATTTTCGAAAGCAAAAATACCAGAATCGTTAGTTTTCTTGAAATATGCTGGGGAAAGGAAATGCAAGAGAACTTTGGTAGTGAACCTCGAGTATTCAGAAGTTGCAGAAAAGTTATGGACGCTGCCTTCAATGATACAGGTCATTGGTAATGTTATGGGAGATGCATTATTTTTTCAGTCAAAAATATTTTATGTTTCTCCTATCTACTACACCCAATAGTAATCGCAAAAACTACGGTTGAACTTGAGAAGACGCAGGGGTGAGTGAAAGAGACAAAGCGCGCCAATACGCGTGAGCAGTCGCACTGCGTAGTTGTGACGAAGAAAGTGAGTCAAGCAGCAACACGTTTAAAAAGTCGCGTCACTTAAAAGATTTTTGTATTCCTCCCACACATATGCTATTTGAAGTGTAAACTGGCAGAACTTGCCTAGTTTTTCCTAAATGTGGTTCTGTTGAACTGCGCACTTATTTTTAGATTTCATAACAGAGATGGTCTTCTACTAGCATTCAGTCTCTTCATGCCTGGTGTCGGTATCAGAATGATCCTTAGAGTTAATAAAACAATGACTACAGCTTTGGCTTCCTTGCAGGCATTATTTAAATTCTTACCGATAGAGGATCCAAAGTAAAAAGGTTTTATTTCTCACAAAACAAAAGTTCCGCAACAGTAAGTTTATAGCTCCAATAGTAAGGTGTTGAACTCCCAAAAGTTATCCATATTATAAGACTCCTCTCACATTCAGCCTTCCTCTGTAGCCTCTGCATTACAGTCCCCTGAGATTAGCATTATATAACCACCTATGTGGCATTGTATTGCAAAGTAAATATATTTAACAAAGTAGTGATTTGCTACTTGATAATGTTAACTCATTAAGAAAGGGTGCATGGCCGATATCCTGCCTATAGTTACAAGTGTAACAAATTAGTTAGCATGTAAGACATGTTTTCTGCATTAAAACTGTTTTGAATAAGCATATGCAAGTCGAAGTGTTGCGTTGAATTACAAAGGTGAAACTAACTTATTACATGAGAGCATAGCCAGAAAGCTGTAGCGAGCTCTGGGAAAAAGAGTTTATGAGGCCCTATAAAATCTAACTTAATTTCGAAAATCATTCGCGCATACCTGATGTTGATGTGACGCGACATACTTTTAAGAGGCTTTCCGTCTCTTGTGTAGGCTAGGAATGTTTTACTAGGGGTAGGCGAATGGATATATGCCGCCCGCTGCATACACACGCCCCTTTTGCCACAACACAGCGGTAGCGCGCAGAAGCGCGCTAGTGTGTGCATGAATGTGCTATCATCAATCATTTGGCCGCTCCGTCGGCCTTGCCCGTTGATACACTCCCACCTCCTCCTCCCAGCTCCTCTGCTTCTCTGCCGCAGTGTGCGCACAACAGTTTTAAAATGGCCTCGATCGCTACCACTCCACCGTTTTATGTAACTGATCAGGTAGATTCATTTTATAACGTCCTACGGCTAATTCATAGGATACCAAGCATTATGGTTTACCCCCCTCTCATAATAATCACGCTACAACCAACCGTTTTTTAACTTGTTCTGCCAGTCATCTTACAGATTGATTTTGCTGACTTTCTCAATGACCTACACCCTGTAGACCCGAGTTTGAGTGCCTAGCGTACGTCCCACCGTGCGGATCCCCAAGCTCGTGTCTTCAAGGAATCAAGTCAATGAGACAAACGTCATTAACACTTTTTTCTTATCCATTCTTGCAGTTGGACAAGCGATAATTAGGTCCTTTGATAATATTGATACTATTCCATCAAAGTAAGTTGACTTACTTTTATGCACCTTTATGCATCCTTTTAGGACGTGATTTTATCGTACGTAGTTTAGTTATTGTAAGACAAACTCGAGAGACCCCAATCGAGCCGATGAATTGAGGGGATGAATTTAATATTACTGAATACGGTAAAGCGATCATCACCTAGATGGACAAATTTAACCGTTAATCTGATTTTATTACTGTAACGACAACAATTCGCTCTTGATTAGGCTATTCCAGGGATGGCGTCACAAACCATGAGCGGCGCAATTAACTCAATTCCCATGCAAACAAAGATGGTAGCGGCGACCAAATGCGTACACTCCATGTGCTAACATCCCGGTCGAACATTTGCGCTTTACTGCTGCATTCGTGATATCACGTGTCGGGGTTGGAAAACTGTCTATTTACGTGCTTGGTCATGCATTTTCCACGTGTCTATATGGTGTCATCTAGGTCTTAAATGAAATCCAGATTTCCAGTGCTAAGCTGACCAAGGCATCCAACCGCCTTGTTTTATCGATAAGGCCGTGTCACTGTATATCGGGAGAACCACCGTCTATGGTATGATCTTTTCCAGCTGAGTGTTATAGAATTCGTAATAATTATGTCGATAAAATAAATCTTCAGTGAAATTAATTAATTTCATTAGAGCCCTCTAAAATAAATTTGAATGAGATAGAAGCCATAACTACCAGCTGAATAACAAGAGCAGAGATTTTATTCTAAAAGACCACACCTCTTAAAACTTTTTGAATATTTGTATTAATAAAAAGTGTAAAGAATACGATTTTAATGGATGAGTGCATAGAGCTTATGCTGGCTTAGATCTCTAAATATGAATCACTCAGGCTGCATGCTTTTCCTGTCCCACCTAATATGGTAGCCATGTGTTTGCTTCCCCCTTCATGTTTATGAAGGTCAGTAATCAACAAGGAGTCAATTCAAATCAGCAAAACCTCAAGACTTAATTAGATAATGAAAGCTAAATGTAGTACATTGACGCCGAATTAAAGGGCAAGTTACTCCCTGAAACTTAACTTTGCTTCGTATTTAGGCCTTTTTAGACCCGGCTGCCCAAATTCAGATGCATCAGATACTGCTAATTCAACAAATTAAGGAAAACACATTCCCGCTTTGATTTATTGCTTCAGAAGTGACGTCATCAGACGAAATAGTCAAATAAAGTTACACTTTGGCTGCATACCATAAGTGTGTACGCTGTTTAAAAAGATCTACGTGGTTGTAAGCCGGCGAGCAGTCGATTAGGAATGAGTAAATCAAACGGTAAATAAATGTGCATATTATAAAATGGGGAACTGTAAAACCCAACCATGTTCTTACAGGAAAATTTATGACGGGCAATTTGTCTTAAGAAATGGCAAATGGTTTAAAGAAAAATTAACTTAAACGAATGCCTAAATTAACTGAAATATCAAGCATTAAATCACACATGGCATCTAGTTAGCGAACAGATAAAATATTCATCTATTTAGGTTTATTATGAATCCTTAGTTTGAAGAGCATATGACATAGAGACGCATATCTTCTATCGAAAGGCAGGTCTTTCGGTTCAGGAATTAATGCTACAAACGGGCAGTCACTTATAAAACTGGAAAAAGGCATTTTTGAGTAAAAGGTGAATTACGATTTTGAAGTGACAACCAAATAAGCTTGTGCAGCTTTTATGCTATACTATTGATAGGCTTCGAAAAGTATGTTAAAATGTTTTGTTTGTTGATGTAGTCATCTTTTTAGTTCGAAGTTCTCATCCACCGAGACGCAAACTCACATATCTCTAGTCACCTCCATTAAAATTACTCATCAGCCCATTTCGCATGCAATCGTTTAATGTCAAGATAGTGTAGTAATTACTTGGAACCGTATCGAGAAAGTACGGATGACTAGGATGAGGTGGCTGTGGTGCCTTCTCACCATTAGACTCTGCAACGACGTGAGGCCCTTTACTGTCTTGTAAAAAAATTGGATCTTAACGATTTGGTCGCTTCTCAAAGAGCTATTTGGTGTTCATTTGAACCTTGCCGAATAGATAATTTTCAATCGTAGTCGACTGGCCTTCAGTCAGAAATTCATTTTAAACGGTTCGTCAAAGGCGCATCACAAAAATTAGACACAGCCTTTTATGGAATAACCTAGCGTCTCAGAAGATTAAATTGATGAGTGGATAGTTTGAAGGTAACTAACGCTAGCAGTTGGAATGTGTTATCAGAGGTTGGAGTAGGTATCATTACAAGCTACTCAGAAAAGGGGAACATATGAGTGAGTCGTGTAAATAGCTTACTGAAATACATGTAGAACAAGTCGGACCTTAAAAGGCTACTACCGTCTGTTGCAAGTGGGTGTGGGACCCATTTGTTCAGTGACTTGCAAGACTTTCCAACCATTGTAGGTGTCTTCATCATTAACATTAAGCATTGCTAAATGGTATTTTTGATCCACTTTGGTAAATTATCACCAAATACAGATTTAACATCACTTCTAAGACCTCATTCGGGCATCACACCTTAACCAAACACTATAATTATTCTAAGACACACTGCCGCAGTTTTGAAACCGAGGTCAACTTGGTTTGTAAGTTAGACAAGCTCGATATTCACCAGCACTTCAAATTATGAAGACCTTAAATTAAAGAACGGTAGTGGGAACAACAATTAAGGATACTGACAAGCTAGAGCACACCAAAACTTTGTAATGCGTACAAATGGTCATATGTATTTTAAGGGCCCTACAAGTTACAAGTCCTGTAAACGAACTGGTTGGTCAAATGGAAGATTCAAGGTCTACATGAATGCACTGGAATAAGCTATTGCGGAACGATGCATATTGATTACAAAGACAAAATTCGTATTTTCACAACATTTCCACATCTTCTCCGGTTTGCGTAATGGTATTCAATTGCCGGTGTTCTTGATGTTTAATGAAACACACGGCGTAGATAAGAAGCGATGGTGAAACATGAATGTCCCGAACATCAAACAGAAGTAGCCGCGCCTTTTACCAAACATGGGTACCCTTTTTTCATGGTCGACCTCAACACAAGCGCACGCGAATGTATGTTATGTTTTTGAAACGGAATCAGCAGTGTTTGAGGTGAAAATCCTCCTTGCGCACTAATAATAATAAGGTAAGTGAATGTGCTTAAGTTATTAGATGAATTTAGTAAAACGGCTGCCTTTTGACCACATCTTTGGTTGATTAGTAAGCAACATCAAGCAATCGACAAAACCAACAGAGTAAGCCTGTCTGCCCCTACACTCTACCATAGTGGATTCTAAAAATGTTCTTCCATCTCTGCCAATGTGTACAGCAGTTATAAGTTTATGTCGCAGTAACATTAAAGAACGTGAATTTTTAGAAGTGAATATTATTTTAAAAGGATGAATAGGTGACTATTATACCCAATAAATGACAAGTTGTTTCGAGAAAGAAAAGCTAAATAGCATCAAAAGTGCTTTCGTAACAAATAAGCTAGGAAGCCAAAAAGGTTATTGCCCCCAAAAAAACATCTTAGATGATGATGGGGAGAAACAGCTGCTATTGTCAAAACTACTTCATGCGACAGTGGACCCGTGCATTCTATCATATGTTTCCTTTTTTTCTCTGTAAAAAAATATCTAGCCCTTTTGTGTTACTCGGTTGGGACTCACAATCACGATTCCTACGACGTTATGCAAAAGTACTTTGCTCATCAGTAATTGCCGCCGAGCATGTCCGTAGTTGTTGTAAACAGCTGTCCTTTACCTATTATGTTAGTTCAATTTTGTCGTTTAAAGAATGAGCTCTAGAACAGGGAAGACTACCAAATCCCCAATGCAATTGAATGTATTCGATTTTGCGATCTACTACTATGCTAATTAAATTACCTCAAAGGTGTTGTAATTAATTTCTTCGATGACAGTGCTGAAGAAGTTAATAAAGGTTGGACTCCCGTGCTTGATCCATTACAGTCATATCTGTTCAGCTAACTTTAAAAAAAATCTTCGAATAGTTTATAAAAACGCTTCAATTGCTTTATGCATCCTTTTTTGTTTTCTAAGTTCGGTAACTAAAACACAATGAATGCTACAGATTAGTCAATACAGGTTTTGAAATATTGCTTATCTGCTCACATACTGAATGGAGTTTCAAACACAGGTTCAATAATTGGAGGCTTCAAAAATCCTCGAGCTTTCTTGAAGGTAGATGGCCAAAATAACACGCGGCTTTTGCGCCTCTTTTGCATACCTTCCAAGCGGAAGTTTTGCTCTAAGTAAATATGTTTTTACCGACACGTTTGGGAGCATCAGCACTCTTCCCATTGCGCCCAGTAGCCAGCCAAATTATGCAGCTTTAAATTATTCGCCTGTACATCACCGTTCTGTCTGACGGACCTGGACTTCAAACATGCACACGGAGAATAAAAAAGCACAACATACACTTTTTAGAAGGGAAACTTGAAAGAGCACGCCTGTTTATGCCCATTGAATGAAAAGAGTAATAAGTGATATACGGTACGATGTTGCAGTTGAGTTGGCTTAAACTCAATTCATGGTCCTACCAAGATTAAGCAAAGCTCCGTTTGACCAAGAACGGGTTTCGTTGAGAAACGCAAAATAAACCAAAAAATGCGTTCTTTCAGCTCTAGGAAAAGCATGCTAAACGTCGCCTAGAATCCAGTGGGGCAGCGGGTATGGTGAGAACAGGCATAATTAGCTTTGAACAAATAAGTTTAAGCTTATTTATGATAGTTAATTAATCCAAGCATGAATGTGAATTTGTCAAAATAGAATTAAAATCATTTGGCTGGGTAAAATTTACTTTAAGCTAAACTTAACGAAGACCCCGGAATATGGCATAACCCCTATTCGCTATCAGGCATAATAATTTTTAATTTGGGATCCATGTCAACTTTTAAAGCATATGCACAACAACTGTCTTAAGGCTTAAATCCACCTATGTAGGGGTCGTAGCATTTCAAGAAGCATTAAGATTAAACTGCTACGTAAGTAAAACGCCATGCCTTCCAGTCTGTACACACGCTCAACGTCATTAACATATCAACCTGGATGGAAACATCTTAAGTGGTGAAAATAAAAATTTGTCAAAGTATTTCTTACTTAAACTGTGTTTCACCATGGCTACAAATGTACGCAAAGGCATTTCATAACTGCCGATATGGAGTGGTGCCCAAATGTAGTAAATTTGAACTTTTTCTCAGATATTCAAGAGCCTCGCAAAGAGCACACATTAAGATACCTGGAAAATTATCTTGACAGTTCGTATCATTTGAAACTCGTTTAATTTATCAAGCGTATCAGTTGGTACATTCTGTCACAAGTAAATGGCCAATTCTTGGATGAAACTTTAGCTAAGGATTGTAATTCAATGCTGCCAGAATTTAGTGAAAGGTTCAGCATAATTTCCAAACCAGCAGGTGGGGTCGAAAGTATCCTACGAGCAATTGACTGCTTTTTACCATCAGATTTATGCTACTCATCACTGAAGCAAGCAAAAATTTACACCAGCTACCAAATGGCCCGAATCGCTCACTAGATAGCATGATCGCAATCATGCACACAGATGTAAGGAATGCCACCACTTCCTAAAGTGTTTTCCCATTTAACTGTTTTAAATCGAGGTGTCTAGTTGCATTTTTGTCGTTAGTGTAGCCACCAAATGCCTTTTGCAATCCGCATTACTTAAAGCACTTGGCAAATCAGCATATAGTGAATTCGGCATAGAAATGCGCCTTTAAACGCTATTTTAATGATCGAATAAAAAGACATCAATTGCAGTAAATAATCCCCAAATGATGAATCATAGTAGGAAATTACACAATCTCTCTCGGTGAATGTAAGTGGTGTGAAGTAGTTGCATAAACATAACAACTTGAAACAATTTATCAATGGGTTATAATCTTACCAGTCATCCGCATTTCAAAGCTCTCAATAGGCGTATCCGTTTCTGCTAAAAAGGTGAGGTAGTTCATTCCTCTCAATTATTGAAGTGAAAACGTATGCAAAGAAATTTGGTTTACTGATTGAATTGGAGCTAGTCGCGTATCAGAGTATTTCCAACTCCAAGGTCATAAAGAGCGACCATAAAGACTTGAGGCGCCGTGCTCTTTAGTTTTGGAGGCTGTGGTGATGGCGGCAGTGGTGGTGGTGGAACCCTTGGTAGGCTCGGTTGATTGCGGAACGCACCAAGAACAAAGTATCGGCTGGCAAAGTTTATGGTCCGTTCGTGCTCCAATACTACATCGGCATATTTATGACTGGCTTCAAAAGACCGCGGCATGCATGCATCCGCGGCCGCTCGTAAACACCGACGGGAAGAGCTGCAGGGAGAACTATAAAATGTCGCTTTGTCGGTAATAACACCTTTACTGAGTTCCTTCTGTAATAAATAAGTCTTGCCTACTATTTGCAGTGGAATGGACTAGCATAGTTTAAATTAATCAATGTATTGAAAAGTTCCACTGCAGCAATCATCCTTGAGCATTCAAATCACTGCAAATTCATCTGTGAAGTTGTCAATGATCCATTCCTCCGATAGGTGATCATTGCAGGCCATGGCAATCCAATAAAATAGATATAATGTTAATTAGACTCATAGCAAATGTCATAATGGAGCAATCTTGTCTTTATCAATCACACTGAGGCGAAAATTTGAACACGTACTTTGACCTTTCACTATCCTTTAAATTAATCTTTTAACGAAATCATGCACATCGTGCTAGTTGACAATTCTTACGAATTTAAAAGAGCATCTGTAGGTTTCTTTTATTCTCGCTAGATAGTTCTCAGCTTGATGCGTAGTTGTAGCTGCCTTCTCATGAATCAAAATGGGTGTTTGCCTCTAATATGTACATCAGTCATCGTCAACCGGAAAGCTGTTTGTAAATAAAGTTAAAACGATTTACACGGTCACTTCTATTTTAATTATGTCGATAATAATAATTCTTTTATTAATTGCTTATCAGAGGTCCTTTTCCACATTCAAGCCTAGATGTCTCTCCACGTCTTCGTAGCAGCTGTTCACAACACGCCTGTCTGTGAATATGAGACACAACGAAAATCCCATCCATCAGCCGAATGACAGAACAGTTTGCATGCCCGATGGCTAAACATCGTTGCGACTGTTCAAAACTGTGTGCTGATTATTAAGTGACAAATGTCTTCCTACCCCATGCCTGAAGTGTTTTAAATGCAATTGAGATTTTTAGGCTATATTTACATCTTCATTGCTCGATTTTGTTTTCCTAAGTTTAACAGAGTAAAAAACAGTCGGATAAAGGACAAAGAAAAGAAATATTTCTCTTAGCATAAGGTAATGGTTGGAAAAAACTTTTGTCGATTAAACATAACTGTATTTTGTCATAATGGCGTATTTAGTTGATTTATTTAAAGGATCCCACGTTTGTATTCACATTAAGGTGATGCATCAAGTCTCCGTTGATCCACCATGTCGTGCTGAACTAATTTTCTGACTGAGGTGTGAGTTCCACGCCTTAGTTTTAACATAATTAGCAGTGCCTACTAGCGTAGCGGTTCCCCTTTGGAAGTAGCCGCAGACATGAAAATGCTTCATCAAAAATCCATTCCTACACATTCCTGATCTGATTTGCTGCGTTTTAATGCATTTAACTTGATGAGTCTATTTTAGAAGTGAAACGGGCAATTAATTCCGAAGAATTTTGCTGGGCGTCTAAAACACCTTGGCTACTTTATCAGCCAGGTTTGTCAATGTGTTGTGCTCGTGTGGCGCAAAACCGAGACATTGTATTGCGCCGACCCCAGAACAAGGACACTTGTCAGCGCACGGTTAACCCAGCTCACGGAGAAGCACAGACAGTGGTGGCGGGTGCAAAGATAGTTCACAAAACTAAATTTTTCATTACAAACTTGATAGATGAATAGCAGAGTCTGTAGGGACAGGAACATGCAATTTCTGCACCTTAGATACACTGATCAAAAAACGAAGATCTGGACGTCACGTCGCTGTATGGGGAACGGCTGATTATAAAAAACACTTTAAATTAAAAAAATCCCTACCATAAGTGTACACAAGCGTAAGATACCTTAAAAACCATGGAATCTGTCGCCAGTGTGCTTGTGTAGATACCTCGGGAAGATCCTACGTTTTTATTTCAGCATTGCATTAAAGTAGTATAAACTTTTAATATCACAATGATGAGAATGCCCTTCCTTTAATAACGGTCAGAAGGAGTCTGAGCGATGTCGCATTCATTATGTACGGCCTCCATCAATTTTCTACATTAGCGGTGTCTTGCAGACACACAAAGAGCCAGACATAACGGTCGGGTACCGGAATACGGGCTAATTTACGAGTCTCGAATTTGCATAAAAAACGCTGAGACATGCGCCAAGTCCCACTTTGGGACGTCAGCCAATCTCAAATCTCCTCACGGAGGATAATTGAATATGATTTAACCCTACATACACAGCGATTACCAATCTATTATGAGATAGAATGTTTTGTAAAGTAAACTTATAATTTGACATTTTTGAAAATAAATTTCTAATGTGCAGAGTCCTATCAAGATTATATTTCTAAAACAGTTTTCATAAATTTTGCCAAAAATGCAAGTTTATCAATTTTTCCACTTTGCGTCTAAATAACAAACCATCTATAGAGACCAGATTTGAACTTCCGATCTGTGTACACTTTTGTTTAGACATAATGGAATAAAAATTCTGCGTTGGGTGCATGTGAATGCCTGTTGAACACGATCAGTTCTACTCATACTTTCTATGAGCTTTTCAAATAAAAATGGGAAAATCCCTATTCTATTTTTTTAATGGTTACTTTTGTTTATGCTACACCATAATCCAAGCAACCGTCAATCTCATTTGTCTAGCTGCGCTTTTGCGCAGATGAGCGAATATGCAACACTTTCGCCCGCTATTCCGCAATTCATTACCACTTTTCCACCCCAGTCGCGCTAAGAGATAGAAAGCAAGGCCATAACAGGTAAGGAACTTGACCAACGATGCAAAATGGAAACTGTTTTGCATTATGCCTTTCTGTTCCGCAGGTGCCTTGTGAGTGGTGGGCTAATGTTTGAGAAGCAATATCGAATGTCACCGCCTAGGCGAACCTGGTGAAGGCTTAGCTCTTTCGTCTTATACTTTCTCCTTATCAAGGTGTTTTTACATTGTTTAGCTAAACTAATACGGCTTCTAAACTGGTACAGCTTCGAAGTAACCATCAGGCTCATCATATTAAATCTCTATTGTCTGCATTTATTTGGTCTTCGTTGGTTCAAAACCGAGCTTAAAAGGACCTTAAGGCTAACATCCCTCAAGGAGGACTTGTGAACTCCTGACGGCAAAAATGAAAGCAACGCTTTTATAGGGCTGGAGACATTTTTGAAGGTGTCATTTAAATATGACGAAAATTCCCAAGTTGTAGCATTTCTTTACTTAGTAGATTTAATTAATGGCGAGAGTATGTATTCCATCCTCAAGCAACACAGGATTCTTCAAAAATGCTACCTAATCTAAGCGATTTTGTCGCTCATACTTGTGTCAATGCGACGTTTACTGCGGTCTGAGCGTTTTTTTACTTGATCACGAAACCATGTTGCCTTTTAGACATTATTTTTCTTATTTTAGTTAACATACGGGTCCACAATTTCGCATTTGACCATCAATTGTTGTCAGTAAACCAACTTTGAACATTAGGTATTTTACAGATTTTGCTCATGGAAGTTCACTTTCCGCACTGTTTTTGTTTGCCATTCAATCCGTCTTCAGCCCTGCCTACTACAAGCAGTGTGCGACCAAGAGCAAGCGCGGTAACATGAAAGGCTAATCGTTTTGTATAAATCAAATCGGGCCATCATCGGCATCATCAACAAGGCAAACACACGTCCGCATCGGCTCGCGTCCCCCCAATGTGGGAGGGTGGTGTTGAATCATGCGCCAACGCGTGTTCGCCTGACTGCCTGCTTGTGTGTGTGTGTGTGTTTGTGTGCGTGTGCGCGCATTACATTGCACGCATTTGCATGCATCGGAGTGGATGTGAGCGATGGCATCAGCACGATCCCCTTTGAGTCACAGATAGTGGCCACAACGCCAACCGACATCCATTTTCGCATATCCCCCTCTATTGAATACCTCGTGTGTTCTCTAATGGTTGATAACTTGAGTTAGTTAAAGAACTAAAAGTTCTGCTCGATAAACCATATTTTTTGTCAAAAACAACGTTGCTCTCAACAAAATCCCTGCAGCAACTCACAAAGTTTGGCCTTTCTATAGTATTGCATCACAGGCCTATAAATGGGAACTGCGACTTCGAAGAACCCTAACTACACTGGCTGCCAGTCAAAGCTTTCGCTTTCAGTGTCGCACACGTTTAATGTTTTTCCTCCTTTTTATCACACCTAGTTGCCCAGTTCGTACCCTCAATTGCGTGTTCGATTTTAGAATAATAAACCATATGGGATTTTCTTGGTCCCGGGCTAATGGGTATTCGGGAAGCATGACTTCAAATAGGATACATTCTTCATGGAGGACTATGGTTTATATTCCTCTGGAAACCCGGTAATGAGCGTTGTAGGAGGCATTAGAGAAAAAAATTCAATTTCATTATTGCCAGCATGGATTGATTATTTGTTGATAGAGGCAAAGGCCAAATTATGGAAGCTTAAAGCTAATACTTCATATAGGATCTTAGATTTATATTAAAAGTAAATTCAAACATGCTTATTAATCAATAGTAATACGCATTTACCTGTTACTCTAAACCGATCACATTGACCAATTCAAAAAGCAAGGTTGGGAAATATTTGCATTACAAAAAAGTTTAATCAGCGACTGTAGTTCCAATCGTTAGAGCATCATTGTTATACCAATTTAAATGCAAGTAATTTGAAAGCATTCGAAGTTATGGACGCAAAAAACTGTATAGCCGAAGTCGAGTTGCGTTCATTAATTCGAGCATTGAGTTGGAATCTAGTATTATGCCTAACATGTATGTCTTTGAGCCGACTGAACACTTAGTTGGGAGGTAATTAGTTATTCAAAGGGTTATTGCATGCTTTTTAGGATAAAACGATTTAATGGCATCAAACAGCAGTCAAGTTTGAAGCATAAACGTTGTACGTGGCCTTAAGAACAATTAGGCTGATAGGCTCAGTGACGAACTCAGAAAGCATTCAGTTATAGAAATGCATTAAACATGTAAAGTTGGTGCACTTCGACTACATTTTAACGGTATTGTTATTCCTAAATTATTACCGAGCTGTTCATAGCTCAAAATTTATGATGACTTTAAAATCTAGCTTTCTGGGTGTCCTTGCAATGCGGCAGAAATTCATTCACTTCTTGCTCATAAAGATGCCATTTTATAGTGGCTTTTCGATGAACCGCTAACGAAAAATAAAAAACATTTTTTTCCTGAGAAAATTTTTATTCTGTATATAAAGGTGCCCCAACATCGAGCATGTCCATGAAAATGGGGCATTCCATTAGTAATTTTTATTACCGCCTTGTCATTCCAAAATAAAGCACTTTTGCTCATATTGCGGAGCTTTTGACATTAGGGATAACAGCCGGAACAACAGCACGTGATCGATTAAGTAAACTGACATGTTTTGACAGCCAGAGAGGGCGAAAGAATGGGAGAGCTATTCATGGCTTCCATTCAAGTAGTAAATGGGTAATTACGTTTCACTTAATTGCGTCTCGAGTGTATGGTCTCGGTTTTTAAGAGGATCGTAGTTTTATTTTTTTCCCCTTCGACCGATGTCTCACCGCGTAATGTGGATTTCAGCAAAAACACGCGGCTTTTAATTTGAAAAAAGCGCAGGCGGTATATTGACTCAATGCTAAATAATGGTGTCAAGTAGTTTCGTTTGAAGTTTCGATTAATAAAACAATGGTTACAAGATTCGTACTGACTTGAAATTCACATGACATTGGTCAGTTAATTTGAAATATACTTATTTCGATTAAGCTGAGCGTTATAGGCAAAGCGCTCAGTTTATAACTTTAATGTTGTCTAATTTCACATTGGCGTCTTGAATAATGCAACAAACACAAAACAATTATGCCTAGATGAATCGAAGATCTGCTATTCACCCTACCACTGGTTGTAGAGAAACTACTAAAACTCTTCTACTCAAATTTTTAAGCAGCAATTTTAAAAAACGACCTATTATGAGATAAAATATCCATTTTACCATCTGTTTGCCACATTCAACTAAAAACGGGCTGGCACTGAATCGACTGCACAAATCCGATAAATAAACGCAATATCCACCTCCGATAAATAAAAATGTAATAGTATCCCACTGCTGATATCAAGAAAATCCCACGCGGAGGGGAACAACAGCACAATGACGCATGAGAGCTGCCCAAATAAAGTTATTTAAGGAGCTTGCATTCACTAAAAAAACCAACGTAAAAGTTTGAAAAAAACTTAAATAACCTAGTTACATCAAAATGAACTAAGGATTAATTCATAATTTTGGTAGAGTTAAACCGAGTTACTGGTGGGGTTCCGATAACGAGAGATGGAGGTTAAAATTGACCAACTCTCAAATTATCATTTGAGCATTCCGATTATCATCTGCGTCAACAGAAATGTATTGATAATACTGAAGATGGTGCAATAGGTATCCGGTATTCAAGTGAGTCCTTACCATCAGCTTTTAATCGGTAGTCACAATAATTCAAATGTGCGTCAGTTTTTATCTGAGTGATCAGCAAGTGAACTTAGAAATCGCATATGTTTACTATAAGCGTTATGATTAAGGGATCGCTAATTTTATCCTTAAAAGTGAGTTACAGCATCAGCTTCATACTTTAACAGTCAATAAAGGCATTTAAGGTTAAAAAGTCATCCTAAGCAAGCTAAGTTGTAGCAAAATGAAGTTTTGGTGGAATCCAAAAAACCACAGAGAGACTAATTATCAAACATGCATATGTGGAGCATTTGGTAGCAATAGTTTGGCAAAAAAAATTACGGAGAATCACCACTGACAATATTTTTCAATGGCTATGCGCTTTAGCAAAAATCTCAGATCCAAAATTGCTAGGAAGGTTGTAGATGCTATAGACTTCACTAAGAAAGGCCCACTGCCATCATCCAAACTAAATGTATTGTGCAATAAAATGCATGCATTTAAGCAGTTCACTTTATTCGGGTTAGGCAAAAATTGGATTATTGTGGTGGTAACACATGGAAAGAGGCGCTGATTAAAGATAAAATTCATAAGGTAGTACGCTTCGGTGTGCATCGATGCCCTCAAAATGGTTAATCATGCAATCTTCATTCCTTACGAAGTTACAGAACTGGTGGGGTTAAGATGGAATGGAGAAGACACCTTTGAGTAGGCTGTTACTAAGTCTAAAACTTTAATTCGGTTGGATATTGAAATAGTGGCGTACACAAATGTGCCAAATTGATTGGTTCCGTTAATTTTAATGTTTGATGGACTTCATGCTGTGTGTTGTGTTCTCATAAGTCGGCATCTGCAAAGGCTATACGCGAGGACTTCAAAGCTTCTCGAATGTCTAAAAGATGCTGCAGGTGTATGGATCTAACTGTTCGCATAAACTGACAGACCTCTAAGTTAAGATGAGCGTAGTGACTAAAGCTCTTCTGCTCTCCATCATTTCATTTACATAGTAAAGACCAAAATTATGATGCGATTCAATCCAATGCCTAGCTCATAATGCATTTTGATTCAGAACCGATAAAAAAATACTCTGTTTAAGTGCTATTTGTTAAAAAGAGAAAATACTCCATGACATTTAGGAGTCAAATGGGTTGTGCTCTCCACAGCTGAACCAATGATACTACTCTGCTTAGGGAGTTTTTACTTAAAATCACAGACTTTGTGCAAACTTAAAAAAGATATCAAATAATCATGGTTTCGAATGAATACTTTTAGGAGCAAGACGTTCCAATACACTGAGATCGTCGAAATTAGTGAAACCGGATGCTCAATTTTCCCACTGAGTGGCTATTAACTCACTTTCGCCTCATTACACCACTGGTTAGTGAGGCGCACTTGGGTGCTGTAAATTAAGATGGTTGCTTGCTTTTTACAAGCAGCAAGCAGAACTGGCATTTTGCGGTTCCCTCACAGCCCTTCTGGTTATGCACCCCACAGATCGTCCCTGAGTATAGCACATCTCATCCGGTCTAATGCTGCGGAGCACTTTTTCGCGATATTAGAACTCATTTAGGTGGAAAGTGTTAAACCGGAAACAATTTTTTACTTGATGAATCCCTAATATGCCTCAACACAATTTTTTATAATCACAAAAGTACACTGAGGATTTCCCAAATATATTATACCTGTTTATAAGGTTTTGTACTTCCAACTGCTATAATAGTTCCATTTATTGTACGATTTTGGCTATAAATGAAGTGTCAACTGGATGTAAAAAGCTCAACATGCAAATGTTAGCGCTACAAATAAGTGATAAGGAATCAACATTAATCGAGTATGCAATCCAGAACAAAATTGCATCTGATTACACTAGAAGCTATTTTTTAGCTAATCTTGAACATTTTACAAGGTTTAAGCGGTCTAGCTTTCCTATGGCTCTAGGTATGCAAAATCAATGAAAGCCAATAGGTTTGGAAAGTGGTCAAATGAACTTACAAGTATCCTCTGGCAAGAATGCAACAGTCCAGTGTTGATTCTTAGCGCCGACTTTGTGAAGGCGAGGAGCGCTGGTTTGACGCATGCAATCGATAAGGGGTTGTCAAAGCCCGAGATGGCTAATTAAACAGCTGCGCCTAACAAACGCAAGTCATAATCACCCGTTAAGCCGCAGCCGACTTTAATTACAGTTAAGAGAGGAGGCCCTCCATAAAGTGCCAGTCATCAGCTATAAAACTCCCAAATTCGGGGATCTTATTCTTCCAGTACTACTCATCAAGAGCTTGTTAAGACCTGACTATAATTAACTTAAAGAGCTTACAATACGCCTAATAAGATTATCAGCACTTGGTCATTGCTGGGTACTTTATACCCTTAGAAGACCTCCCTCTCTGCGTAAAAGTTTGTGCCATCAATGCGTGTTTGATTCCCAATTTTTAATAAGCATCAAATTAAGCCAAATCAACAGTTTGTTATAAATGGGACCATAGCCTAAGGTCTCTGCCACATTGAAGTCAAGTAGCTATTTTATAGGAGGATATAGGAGAAGAGTGGTTTTCGGAATAACCAAAATTATAAGTACCATTGCTTGCAGATGATTTATTTTGTGGCAGTATAGCCCGAGTGTTATGATCATTGGACCATTGTCAATGATGCGAGAAAATTAAATTAACATAAGCAAAAGCCACAACCATGTAGCAGTGCGAACATTACTGAAACATCAAAATTAATAAAATCAGACATGTTCATCTATTCTACTCTGTGTAAGGCTTGGATTAATTACTCGGAGTGTATCCAAACCACACGAGTAAAGAACAAGAGTTCTGTTATTCACAGATGCACTGAATGATAAAAATTCCCCCCCAATAGTCGCTATGCGGACAGGTTTGCGGCAAATCAACAGCGGGGCTGAAATGGGGATGCTAGTGATGCAGACCTGTGCATGTGCATGGCTGAACGCACACAAAATGGAAGAGAAACAAAAATAGGAAAATACGAAAACTCCTACCGTGGATAGGAATGTATGGCAAGACACATGCAAACTCAAAGTCTCTAAATCAGGTAAATGCGCATCATTATTCATGGACCAGTGCACATTTGGTCAGTTAAGCGAGTATTGCCAACATCAGAGCTACTAATGCATAAAATAAGCGCTAAGTTTATCGACGGTGGACAAATCCGATGAAGGAGCTTTGTGCATTCTCATTTATGCGAGACAGTATTTTTCTTCTTAATGGATTTACGCCGTTGGCAACCGATTGGACCAGTCGGGAATATTTCCGGTTAAAACTTCTGCCTGACTCAGGGAGTCGTGTCTACGAGAACAGAAGTCTGCCACTTTTAAGGTTACTATTATAGCGCTTGATTTTCTGGTCTAATAAAAAGCAACACTGAGTGCAGTACTGTTTGCCATAGAAATTTGGGATTCTAATTACTACTAATTACTGTCCCCTTCAGATAATCACAAGAGATTTAATTAACATGAAGTAAAACGCTTTGTCTACTATTAGCTATTCTTGATAATGTAAACAATGACAGACTATATGGAGTTGTTCCTTTACGAATAGGTGTCTTCTTACCTTTTCACCTTCGTTTCCAGTGGCACCTGAATGAAATTTGAGCTTAATTAATCGCCAGCATATAGCAATAAGATGATTAATTAAACTTGGGAAGTTATTTGCGATTAGCAATTAGCGTGGGACGTCGGACCTAATCATTGGCGTTCAATCAATTTTATGCGCAGATACGACCACTGCTTTGGTCTTTACTGATCCTACAGTCTTCACACCTCATAAACTCTCAATTAACCAAAAAAACAACTTGTTAAAATCTGATTGTCAGGTAGAAAAATCTTGGCAAGACTTAGTTACAGCACAACTGGTTAAAAAACAGAAAAACAGAGTCGGGAATGGACATTCACTCAAATATGCGATATTTTACAGCTCCACACTTCTAAGCACAGCTCATAAAATAAATTCAATGAGTTTTGAGGCAATAATACCTGAGTACAGACGAAGAAAGCAAAAAAATTCAGGTTCGTTCAAAGACCTTTGTTGGGGTAAAATACCGATCCCTCTGCAAGTACTTCATGTTTTCTCAAATATGCGTATAACCACATTCCTTTAAATTAATGATACATGTCTGATTTTGGACTTCCCTAATTCGTTTTGCATGCTGCCAAAACGGGCATATTATCTCAAATTTTCCAATTGTAGTGATTGGCAAGCCTATTAATACAAGTATTTTAGCCGCATATACATGCCACGATGATTATGGAATCATTTGGAAATTAAGTGGGTGATCAGAGGTACTAACTTCTGTAACAATTATATCCCATTATTAGACTGTAAACTGTGGTCGGATTGTGCACCAAGAGGATATTTTGCAGCCAAAATCCACCGAAGTATTCACCAGCACAAACCAAATACCGCCTACCTTTTTGTATTTTCTATCTCTTTTAAGTTTTGTGCTTACGTGTGGGTGCATGCACAAGTAAACGCGCTGGCATTTTGCAGACCCTCTGCACCTTTCATGCAGAAACTACCTCCCCTCGCCTTCCCTCCTCCCTCCACCGCCGCACCCCCTCAGCAGCCTCCCAGTGGCAGTGGGCGAACCAAACCCTTGCCCCCCCTCCCCTGCAAACAGACGCTGACCCCGTTGGTACCTACGGCGTGCGAGCAAGCTTGGGCGCACGGTGCGCACACCCAAAAGGTTGGTGACCTTTAAATTGGAGGTCTCCCCTCTCTACCATCCGGCTTGCTTGCTATGCAAAGCAGGTCTTTTGAAGTTGGTTTTTTCACTACCAAGTTACGAGTGTTTTCGTCGGGCAAATTCGCAAAGCATGACTGGCACATCGGAAAATATATATATATATCCATACTTTTGCTTTTTATCACAAAATAGGATAAAAGACTTCAAAATTTGAGATGTTTAATGATACCATCCTAGAAGTTGCCTTCAAATTTATAAGAAGCGCACCCTTGAAATGAGTCATGTTAAGTAAATAGTACGCAGCAGGCCGATTGACTGGAAAAAGTAAAATGTTGTAGCCATTTCGGTAATGCAGATCTCAAGATGAGGAGGATCAGTTCACTAGAACCTGTGTAGATAAACACTGTGCCTGAGTTCCATCGAATGCGCTCATTCAAATATGATCGATCCCAAAATAATCCCTATTTAAAACTCTAATAACCGGATTTCTCCAAATGTCAATTTTGTATGTTGATTATGCAATCAAGGTTATCCGGAAATAGTTATTTGGTTAGATACGGTGCAAAGCAGTTCTACAATGAGTAATGTGTAGATGAATTTGCCTAAAGTAGCAGGTTATATCAATGAGAAGACAAATTTTGACAACATTGTAGACCTAAGATTGTTTACGTTAAAGTTCTTCTCAATGGAATCACAAATATTAAATAAAATTCATTTATTGGGGTGCTTGCACAACGTGAAACAAAAAAGAGCTTAAGGTAAATTGCTATAATTTGTGCGATGGTTATGTTTAAAAATGGCAAAGTTAATTTCCCAATCGGGTGCATAACTATTTTCAATGTGAAAAAGTCTAAGCCATCCACTTTATTCTACTTTATAGTTGCGCCCCAAAAGCAAAGCTTATTTTATGTAGAAAGGGTGTAGGCCAAAAGTTGCCAATGACTTCGTCTTTATAGGCGATATTGATCAAGACAAAAGGCTTTAAAGAGCACACCAGGTACGAAATAATAAAAACCACAAAGTAATTTACTTTTTAGAGAAATCGTTTTATTCCCAACAGGTGCTTCTGTTGAGATGTCGTTGATAGAATAGCTGTTTGTCAAAATTCCCATCTTAAAAGCATTTGCCAACAGGTGCTAGTTCCTTCAGGCAAATGTAATTCAGAAACAGTTAACAATAAGGCAGAAACAAGAAGTTTATTTTCATAACGGTTTAAGTGGTGCTCGTTCGCGAGGGCTCAAAAAAGCCAAATGGCTCTATCGCACCTTCATTGGGGCTCAAAAAGGCATACGGTGTCAGCAGCTGTAGTGGCAACAGTACTAGAAGAAGAAGCATCACGCAGCGCATGTCGTTTCCCTTCGCCCTGCGTTGGCCCTACGAGAGTAGAAAAACACCAGACAGCAGTAGAATGTGGATATAAAAAGTTGGGCCGCGAAAAGACGTTTACACACGGGGATACATGTGTGCGCACGTTAATAGCTCGCCCTTTAAACACACGTAGTTGGTGCATAGGTCTAAATTGATTCGATTTGTGCGCGTACACCGTGTAGAAAGATGAAAAGACTACATTTAAAAGACTGAACGCGTACGTGGGCACGGTGCGCACTTGCGTTGCTCTTCCTTCCCCATCACCCATCGAAGAGGCGGAAAATGCAATGCTGAAGCAGTGAAGGGGTGGTGAGAGCGGCGGTGGAGGTGGAAAGGAGAATGGAGAAAGCGAGTAAAGAGGTGCATAAACTGCCTCTTCTTCTCCCAGTCCACCTCCACCCCTCTCTCTTCCCATCTCGCCTCGCCTCATCTCCACCCCATCATTCGCCGCCTGCTTTTTACTTCCTCTCTTTCAGTCATGTTACTGCACACATTCCAGGCGACGCGCGCGGCTGTCCTCTTTGATATTTTCAACAGTTGCGAGCGTACTTACCTCCAAGACGAGGCCAGAGGCGGCCCATCCATGAACTTTATGTTTCACTCTTCCTTTCCTTATTGCATTTACATTTCATATGCCACCAACGCCTTACTTGATGCTCACACAGAACGATGATTTAAAGGGATTTGCCAAGGAGTGAAATCTTGTATGCAATACATATGTAATAGACTCTCTGGGAGTCGGGATTACTCAGTTGTTTAACTTATTCACCAAAAAAATTCACTTGCATAAAATGATAATTGCAGGTATTTTGCACACCAGATTCCAGGATACCCGACACTCAATATTTACCACCTAAAATTATAAATCTTTAAGAATTCCCGCTTGCATTCTATGCGCTTTGAGCTCAAGCTAAAACTCATTAAAAATCAACAAATAGCACACTTTTACCATGAGTTAATTAAAGTTCCTTATGATCGTATTTGAACCCCTTCAGATGGTGATCTAGAAAGGGAAGACTGATTCACAAGCCTAGCCCTCTGCACAACTGTTTGTCTCCGAATTGAACGATGGTATTATATTGGTTTATGCAGGCCGAATTCAGAGTTACGTTTTTATTTTCAAGTGACAAATAGCCAAATATGTTTGGGTTCATTGTCATTTTGCTCCAAATATTTTCCAGTTCTTTAGTAGTGAATATGACATATGAGCTTAAACAATCACTCAGAGGGCTTAATATTTCCTATCCCGTGCATACGTATTCATCAAACACCAAGTATTTAGTGTTCCTCCATTCATTTATGCACAGAAAATAGTTATTTAGTTTAAAAAAATACGTAAATCTCATAGGTAAAATCTAATGAATAGCAATGCGGAATGCTTGCTAACACCACAGGAAGTAAAGTGATAAAGTTAATTTCAAAGTATTACAAAACAAAATATAAGAAAATAACTGATTAGTGACTACAGAGAACATCTTAATGTCCATATACAAGTTAGCATTTAGGACAATGTCCTTTTGTGGATCTAAAAAGGTCACTTTTTGGGCAAATTGCGCGATAATAATGTTGGAGGACATTCCAAACTACACCTAATCAGAAAGATAAGAGGACCAAAATTTCGTAAACTATGCCATGGCAATCGATAGAAGGGTGAAGGGCTATACTAGACGTACTAGCCTTCACTAAACTACTCACGGTTCCTCAAACCAGCTATCTTTTTAGCCAGATTGCTTTCGATTTACCTGTTTGACATAATAAGAAGGCAATTTTTTAATAGCATTTCCCCCAAAAAACAATATTGGATTAGCTCAGACCAAATTGATATCCCTATGTACCTTTCAGGGTGGCTTTACGTGTTTCTACCGAGATCAAATTGTAGCAGGTCTGAACCAATCTGGTTCGCAAAACCCTAATTTCTTTTGAGGTACTGCTGTGTTACGAAAATTTTTTCAATTAATTTAGACACAGCATTTGTAAAGTTGTCTAAAAACGCTTTTGTATAATTACTTGTGGGCACTTTTCAACACATTTACAAGGTGAATTCATGAAAGAGAAACTTGGGTTAGTGAAAATGCATTGAGAAATCCAGGGACAAATATCCTATCCAAAGGCATACAACTTCAAGTTGAAGCCTCTCTCACATTCATGGGAATTGTCCACAGTCTGGATAGCTTATTGAAAATTACACATCTGACAAGGCGACAGACAAATCAAACTGTCAAATATGCCAGATATTCGTGACTGTCGTTAAGTGTGGAAAATTTTTGTCGACCTGGAAGTGAGGAAAACTAACGCGGTTTCCCAATCCAGATTTAAACTTGGGGAAATTAATTGCAAATCACGTGAGCACTTGCTTTAAACGGACTTGAAACAGGCACTAAAAGTGGGAAACATTTGTCTGTAATATTTTAGTAGGAGAGATTTGATGAAATGTAGTTGATTCATAATATCAAAGGCTGTTTAAATGAACGAAGATATCAAATACATTTGACTAGGGCATTAAGTCGGTATTATATAGCATTGTCGCTGATACAGCATAAGCATTTCGATCCTTAAGTGTTGCACAACAGCAATTTATGTTATAATGGTCTTTAATCCTCATGCCCTCATGATTACCTCAAAATTCTTCCATCTTGTCCCTTTTACCTTTTGTAGCCTCTACGTATTCATTCTCCTGTGATTTTATAAAGACTTAATAAATTTCGCCCATCCTACATATTACCCCAACCAACTCAACATACAGCCCAGTATTTACAATCAAATGCGGATAACAATGCAGTCATTTATAATCTTCTAACAAATGAATTCGCTCATTTCTCATTGCGTATGCCCAAATACTCAATTTATCGTCTAAAATATAATAGCAAATCTGGGCCAATTATATCCTTTTTGTGAAAGTATACACTAGTTCCCGTTTTGCTGGTGACTGTTGCTCAGATTTCATTGTTATCAAAAACATGTTTGTAGTGGTTTATCGATGTAGACAAAAAGGAAGCCAACGAAGCAAATAAAGGCAATCAAAATGAAGTTCTTATTGGGTAAATTAAGACAAAGTGATTCAGCACGCATTCATCCCATTCAGTTGTGTTTCAAGGCACAAAAAAGCATACCGCTAAACTTAACTTCTACAGAGTAACAACTACTTAGCCTTACAGCATTTTCCATGCAAAGAGGTATTTGAGCAGAAGTCGCTAAGCATTTCGTCCAGAAACTTCAAATAAAGCAGCCGGGATAATTTAAGACCATCTGAGGATAGAGGGATCATTAATTAATTTTTACTCGAGTATATGGTCCCTCAATATTGATGTTTGGAATATACATTGGCTGTGTTATAATTTTTTTGTCTGGGAAAAATTGAACGCCGTTTAAGTTGACTAGAGACTCAAAAGGACGCCATTATTTACACGACGTTCTCATACCCAAGTGTATAAAATCAAAACTTTAGACGCCAAATCTAAGATTAGCGCAAAAAACCAGTGGTTACAAACAAGAGCTGCGTGTATGTCGATGCTGCTGTAGGTATATAACTACACTTTGATCTATATCTTTTCTGGAACCTAACCTCACAAACATCCAAACAGATGATAGGTATATCTGTGGATGCTTGTCCAGACTGCACAAGGCTGGCCTCTTCTTTAACTGGAGTCTAGACAAGTGTGTCTCGTCTCCACTCGTCGGGCGGGGTTGAGAGTGTGATAGATGACGTCTGTGCGGCACTTTACATGGCCTCATAATATCAAAGCGCAGATGTCCGTGTTCGCCGCCGAGCAGGTTTTTGTAAATAAGAGTACTTGGCTCCAGTTTGAATGGTTTGCTTGCGCATATTGCCACTTCGATCATCCTTCTCACTCCTGATTTCGTTACTAAGTTTCCCAATATACTATAAGTGAATGGTTTTAATCAATTTCGCAAGCTGTCTATTCTAGTCACGTGATGGAAGTGCCACGAAGAACTCAGTAAATCGCATGCATAATGTGCAGTTATAAATAATATGATGAATATTATTTTGCCAACACGAAATGCGAGACCAAACTCAACAAGGCATTATACCAACCTATGGAGAAAAAATTTATTGTTTTTGCTCCTTCTAATGCCCATGTTGACAACTACTTGGATTATTGCCATTCATTTTAATTGAGACCAGTCCTTATGGTTGTCAGTATGCAAAGCATACTGCACAATCTGAATTCAATTGCAGTACACTATGTAGAGGGATGGATTGACTTGATTTGAAAGAACAGTCGATTCTTATGCGCTCACTGTAAATAAACCATTAAGATTAAGGTATAGCTAATGCATAGTTTTTTACCCTTCTTGCTTATATTGACAGAAATTCATAAAAGAAGCTGACAAAAACCAAGATATTTTTGTTGATCATCACAGTTTAAAGTGAAGATCTCTGAAAGCAAATAACGACGATTCTACTAAATAAGTAATGGAAAGCCTACGAACTGTAATTTCAAAGGCTACCCTTACAAATGGTATGCGATCGTCGGTAGAATCCTGATAAACAATTTGCATTATCAATAGTAAACTGTTGCGTACGAACAATGTCTGAGTCGATTAAAGTAGCAGAAGCTCTATAAAAATGGTATGCTTACTTTTCGTAGTCATCAAATAATAATAATAACAGGTAATTTTCATTTCTGCGCTATACAGAAATAGTTGAATCGACAAATCTAATCAGAAAAACGTACTTTGAATATTAGATCAGGAAGATAATTGGTGAAAATTTCGAAATGCCACATAAATGCTTTCTTTTAATGCCGTCCGTATAATGCTTGAGTGGCCCTTCTGTTCCTGCTAAATAGTAGACTGGGCTACAAATCTTTCGATAACTCCGTAAGAATAGAACACTTGACCTTCCAGAGGTGTGTCTGCGAACGCGTCTGAACGTGTAGTCATATTTTACCAGACATTATTAAAACTAAGTGTCACATTCGTTCCAGGTAGAAATAGCAAGAGGCACTATTGATTTCCAACTAACTATTATCTAGTAAAAAATGGCAAAGTTCACAACTTGAGTATTTATAATAGGGTTGCTTAAATAAATGTGCACTACTGGTTCAATTTTAGTAGAATGCGCTACAGCTCTTTCACTGTTTCATTGGCCTTTTCGTATTATATTAACAACTTTACATAATTCAAAGGCTAAGTTTTATTTAGACAAAGCTAGCTATTGCAAAATAGTTGAAATTAAATCAGTCAGCTCGATTAGTGGACGATAAAAAGGCTTACAAAAGATATTTACATGCAAGTAGGTAGGGAATTTTTCGGATATTAAGGTTTCCAATGCAAGTTCCAACGCTTTGAGGCTTTTCTCACAGTAGTTGAGCTTAAGTTAAAGAGTTTTGCATTTTGCTTTTGCAGAAAATGGTTTATGAAGTTTTCGAGGTTAATTCAAAAACCAATATCTTCCTATTTTTTTAATGATAAATAATTTAATAATTTTTAAGTAGTGAAATTTTCATTTTTATAATGAGTGCTATGAGAAACATTAGTTTTGAAGTCACTTCCATGTCATAGGCCAATTCAGTCAAATTTATTCCAGTAAATTCAGGTCAATATTTGCTTAATTTGGTGGTAGTGAGTATCACTCGACTGGATATGCCGGTATAAATGGTCGCAAATTCCGTCGATTTAAGAAAATGACCAGCACTACTGAGCTAGATTCTGCAATCCACACACTCATTACTGGTCTCTGCACTGTGCTCGAGTTCGTGTTTTTATTAAAACACGACCACCTTCATAAACCTTTTTTACGTTGCCGCAGACTCCACAGCATGCTCAGATAAAAGTTGTCGAAAACTTATGCATTGTATTTCATTGCAATAGGCATGTACTTGAACAAACCATTAAAATATACACCCATTAGTTTTGAGGTAGTAAAGGCGCTTTGTTTTTCTCCATACATTGGCATAACCCATTTGCCATGACGGTGTCATGAGCGAACTTGTGAATATGAGGAAGTTCGTTTGCTTGGAGATGGAAAGAAAGAAGGGAGATATTGGCAAATGGACAAGATTCGGCACATCGGTATTGACATGTATGCAGGGATTCTCCACTATTTTTCAATTCGACACTCCTTTTTCATCCCCCCTGCCACCATATTTTGAACTTCAATCTCATTTCCTGCATTCCTGCCTGATATTGCTAATTCATCACCTGAGAGGAAGTGAGGATGTTTATTAGCTGTAATGCAAAACGGTGAGCTGCTATTGTCATTAGTGTTGTTTACATACTCTCCGTCGTATGATGGGTTGACAGTGTGCCGCATTTGCTGTTGCTGTTGGGAAGGAACTTTTGACGACCAACCACTCGTCAGGAGACCCGAATAGAAATCCGTTGGGGCCACAGCAAGAGGGTTAGAGAGGAGGTTATTTGAAGGTGGCAGCGGTGGTGGAGGAGGGGTTGATTCCGTAGAAGTGGTTGGATAGTTAAAATTAGGTTGGGGTGAGGACTGCTGATAGCATCTATCGTTGAACCACACTGAGTCGAATCCACCTTCCTCATCGTAAAATCTTTTCGGTGGTGCTGAAAGTGGAGTCACCCCCGTGGTCTTGACCGCACCAGTGGTCGGAGAGAGATACTTTGGAAAAAAGGGTAAAAATCGGGTTGACATCATCGAATCGCCACTGACTGCACTTACGTCAAAACCATGACGATTTGAGCAGAATTGCATAGACTCCTGATTGCGCATAGGGAAGTTTTGATTTGAAATGTTGAGAATTGGTGGCTCTGAGAGACGCTGTTTGTTTCCTGGCAAACAATGCTCCTTCTTCCATTTCATTCGGCGATTCTGAAACCATATCTTAATCTGTCTTTCAGAAAGGTTAAGTGTATGCGCGATTTCAAGACGCCGTTTCCTTGTTAGGTACTTGTTATAATGAAATTCCTTTTCAAGTTCTAGTATCTGCTGTCTGGTGTAAGCAGTGCGAGTTCGTTTTGGATCACACGAGGAGCCTACCATGTCCAAACTCAAGTCATCTCCTCCTGTACCACTTGCAGCATCACTGTCCTCACTACCTTGATTCAATGAATCCACTGACTCGGAGGTATTTTCAAGCTTATCGGAATCAGAAAAGGTTTTCTTTGAAGGCAGCGGCTCGTCTTCGAGCAATCGTTTCCGATATTTCATACCGTCAGTGGGTTTTTGGGAGTTGAAATTCACCTGTTTGCCCGTTTTAATAGGACCCTGAGCTACAAGTCCTAAAAGATAAAACCAACGGATTTACCATAATGAGATTGTGTTTTCATTTGTGCCGACGAATTAGTCAGCCCTACTGGGCAGGCCTTTTTCTCGGGTTCGCTATATTCAAATACCGTCTAGTCATAGCGCACATGCATGTCTATCCGTCTGCTCGTTGACGTCGGAACCTGGCGTAGCAGTGTGTGTTTGTCTATGCGCACAAAGAGAGACTGTAAGGGCAGGATGAAACGCAGTCTAAACATTTGACAATTTTTTATCCGTTCTTGTTCGTGGTAAGGCAGTGCTGTTTTCATGCCCATGATAACTTACACATTTTCATGGTAAAAATTTCTACGTAGGCTTTAATCTTTTGTTTTGGGCTGAAAATAGGTCGATTTTCGTGTGTAAGGCATTAAACTATTGACAAGCTGCAAATAAAGCGAACACAGCAGTTCCTTCCACAGGGTAGTATGAATCTACACTACCGATACAGCGATAGAAACCAAACTAACATACCAAAACTGGCCTCATTTTTTAGCCTTTTTCTGTAGCCATTTCAAATTACCGACTGATAAAAATCAAGACAACGCTTTCACTCATAAACTAAGTAAAATACCCCACTTCGATTGGAGAAACCTTTACAGAATATATGTGTATAGGCTCAAAACCATCCAGTTCACGAATAAGGCAAATATCACGTGACTCGGAAGAATTGTTAGATCTACTGTTTCTAAAGTAGCGTTTTTAGTCGTTTTATCAACCTAAAGGCAAACACCTAAGTGGTCGATCCCGCCGTTGAGTGTATATGGCTTACAATCGGCGGAAGCTTCAAAGTAGTGGAGGAGAGAGGGGGTGGTGGAGGTGGTGGTGGCGGACCACGAAACGGTGGGCAGCCAGTTGGGCCGGTTGCAGAAACAAAAAGCAGAATACCGCGCATGCGTGTGCTCGCGGCTGCTAGCACGCGCGTTATATGTGGGTGCATGCAAACGTCAAATCTCGCGGACTACCAGCTGCTTTTACGCGGCCTCTTTTGTTCACCTTTACCACTCTTCTGCCGCTCTCTCCTTCCCCTCCACAGAAGAACACCCTTCGTATAGACCATCCTTTGTAAGCATTTATATGCTCGTATGCGTACATTTGATGTGCTGGGGACTTTCCCCATCTTCCAATTAGCGAAACGGGACTTTTTTGACGACTGACAGAACTTTCGCTATTTGGGTGGTCTCCTAACTCCTCTTGACACTTTGGTGCAGACTGGCGCATAGTGAGGGAAACGTTGAGGGAACATGAGGTGACACAGTAGGGCGTTATTATGATGTGATTATTAAGGTTTTCTCTGTTCATCTTTAAAAGTCGACAATTCATCAGAAAGTTGAAATGCTTAAAAGCCACTCTGTGAAGTAGCAAGTTATTGTAAAGGACCGTTTGAAGCCCTTTGAATAAGTGTATAATCCGAATTTCTTGGAACAAATAAATAAATTCTAATCGAAAAGCAAGCGCAAAAGTCTCCATTGAATTCGCATAAAGTAATAAATGCTTCTCTACTAAAACTTATTTTTTAGCCACGGGTTATGGTAATTAATTCAGGAATCGTAATATATTTCAACACTAATGTTCTGCACAATCGTAACAAAAAAGTTTTAATCTGTTATAGAGACAGCTCTAAATTGGTTACTCTTGTCTCATAATTGGTTGAGGCATTTGAAAGTAAATGCAAGGAGAACTATTAATTAAACACTTGAATAAATACTGGGTGGATGAAAAAATGACCGAAAAAATTCTTCAAGCTAGAATGTGGCGAATTACTAAGAAAGTCGAAAGATAACATTCGTATCTTAACAGCTGAGACATTCTACGGATGCACTATCAACATAAAGGAACAGGCGAAACCAGCACCAACAGTGCAGTTTTTGATACTTCTATCGTGATGTCTTACCGGCCTGCACAATAGAAGAGAGGCAGGCTGGTGTAAGTAAAAGGGTGAACGAGGGAGAGTGCGCGAGCAGGAGTGGCTTAAAAAGCATTCATCAATATTGACATAAAAATACAAACTAATCGACTTTGCCTGCAGCTACTGGTGATGCTGCTTCGGTACGACCAGTGGTCATTTTTTCACTCCCCGCAGAAGTTAGTATATAGGGTGCTTCTCGGGTCGATGCTAAATGCCACAGTCGGCTGACTAGTTCGACAACTTTGGCATACATGTGGTGTAGGCTCATTTACAAAAGCAAGAGTTCGATAAAAAGCCTGAGATGCTATTCTAAGTCATTCACACTTACAAAATGAAACTGAGCAAAACATTGTACCTAACAAAATTCAGTTTGGGCATTATTGAAAGCTTTATGCACTGCTTTTACGGTGATACCGTGAACCATATGAAAAAGGAGCTGACAATTTTGTGATCAGATGACTTCCATAAAGCTCATCACATTTTGAAAGTCAAGACACAACAAAACATCGATTACGCGGCTTTAGTCTTTCGAGTACTTTTCTAATCAGTAGATACATTTCAGTCGAGGACAATTGTCTGCTAATTAATTTGATATAGTGGCGGATTTTTGTGGCTAACAATTTCTGTTGCTGTTAATGTTATTATGATTATTTGAGACAGAACTCATTGAAAGAATTAGTAATATTTGATTATGGGGCAGTATGAAATCGGCTAACACAAAACGGAGTTATTACACTAAAACCCCTTTTGTGTACGATCGGTTCTTATAGAGAGTTAGCCAAGAAAATACCACTTTGGGTTTTTCTAGCCCCTGACTAATGCAATGTCGCCTTTCTGTGAGTTGGTAGGCAACTGGTAATGCAATTTTGTTAAGTATTTGGTTTTGGTCCTCCAGTGCCTGTTCCTGCTTTCAATTCAATTGCTTTTTGAGTCCATTTTAGATTAAATCAATCTCTTCTTATGGAAAGCTTGCATTGCAAAGTTCTTTTACTCGGGAATCCGGAGCGTGAGGAACCAATATGTCTGTCAATGCAACAGAAGGAATTAAGGGAACATCAGTCTTTATGTATACATATATATACATATATATATGCATTTACTTATTTATTTATTTATTCGTTTATACGTTACGATTTAAGCCGAAGAAGTACACCGGCACGGTAGATACTTTATTTGTCTATAATTATTAGTGTTTTAGATAAATGTGAAGATCAAAAGAGAGATTACTCTCAATCATCAAACAGTAAAAGCTAAGATTTATGCGTCTCCAAAAACATTGAACCAAAAGGTAGTTCAAAACTAGGATGGCCAAGTTTGGAGGAAAACATGTGTCCTAACTGCCACAAATTGCGTTATCGACATTTTGTAATGAATCGTTTTGTGATTCAGCTTAATTACTTAGTGTTTCACTACAATATTTCTAGGATGAGAGTGTATCCAATGTCATTCACATTTTGATATACAATACTGCCAAAACCGTGGCACCTGGGTTTTCAAAGGTAGCTGCAGCAACCAGTTCAGTACAGGATAGATAGGTTCGGTTTATGCACAAACAAGAATTGGAAGCGCCCGATGGTGTGTTTGTCTCTGTATAGGAGAATGGGCACTCAGACACAGACGCGCATGCCACTTTCCCCGTCCGATAATCAAAGTTTCCGACACGCGCAAGCACAAACACGTTTTCGTCTTCACACACACTCACTCGCATTCCACTTATTTGCTTGCAAGCATTTGCGCGTCTCGAGGTCTGCGCGTCAAAACGTCCTCGCTCCTCTGTCCACTATTCAAATTACAGTCTTCCCTTCATTATAGGCACCTTCACAGTGAAAATCGTGCTCAACTTGATGACAAAAAGGATACTCGTGAGAAATGATCTCGAGGCAAGAACATCAAAGGCACAATTTTTCAAATGCCGGCATTCGTTTGTAATTTGAAGTATAAACTTACTGTACAGGTTTTAAATCATTCCATGATATAAATTTTCAAAGTTCGGGATAATATAATTTCACCATTGTTATTTTAAGCAAAGCATCTCTCAGTCTAGGCTACATACCGCCACTTGTTGAGTTACTTATGCGTATATAAATGCAGGAAGAGGCCAGCTTTACAGTAATTTATTAAAGCATACCAAGAGGTGCATTTTTCCCCTATCTCAGAACACAGAAATTCGTGCTTTCCTACTGAACTTAATTGCAAGTAGGAGCGAAAAACACTTAGAGGTAAAAAGAGTGTAGTTGAGTCTTATTGCTTGTAGAACGATAAGAATATTTACCAAAATTTTGACTTCTGACGATTTTATAAAGTGGAGGAAGAACATGTTGATTGGCTGACGATGAATTGCATACCAGTGTTTCTCTCACTTATAAATAACACGCGGAAAGGCGAAAACGATGTACGGTCGCATTTTTTACCCAACCTGAAAAATGCCGCGGACCATATGTGAATCGTTTAACCGGGATTGACATCAATGTAGTGATGTAGTGAAAGCACCAATAGTAATGAGATTTAAGAGAATTTCTCTTACTATGCGCACACAGACAAGCAGTTGTGCGAGACAGGGCCGTTTTTACCTGGGAAATATATCGGACAGCAATTAAAAATACCAAGCTTTACGACTTCGATGTAGTGGTGTCCCTAACATTTGCAATCAAACGTGACCAGCATCAAAATTGGATAAACACCAACTGGACAATTCGTATTATTAGTATGCGATCATCAAAAATATTCGGTGAAATGAGAGTCTTGAGACCCTTTAGCGATAGTATCTGCTTTGAAGATCGCCCTGCTAAAGAAAGCCATGTCCAGTCATTAATCATCAACTGCGTCACTATGAGTCACCATGCCCTTCCATTGTAGAAACATTCCACAAGTAAATCTTTATGGTCACTTTAGGATGAATCCTGTAAACAACATGAATGCTAAATTTCGCAATATCAAGGGGACCATTACTGAGAAAGAGAAGTCTCCAAACGTAAATGACAGTAAGTATAATCGTAATCAGACTAGAGAGATTTCTTTATTTTACTGCATAATTTCATTTTGTAAACTGGATCCAGTTGTGCATGGGTGTGGTAGAAAAAACAAGTTCTTTCACTTACGCGTAGTGCCCAATTGGCACTGACTACTCGAAATAAGCCTTATTAAGATAAGATGTGTTCGTTGTCCTGATGCCAACCACTTTTTGATGCCCCCTTCCCGAATGTCAATCGCTTTTCCTTGCATCTGTGACGGTGACTACCCTCTAAGTATCATTTCCTGACTTTGGTGGCATTTACAATTCCAAATTCAAATACTACAGCTTTACAGAAGTAACGGAAACAAATACTTTACCAAATATGCCGTATACTGTTTTAGGAGAAGGGACGTATAATTCAGCACTTAAACAGTGAAAATGGTATATTACTTTAGGTTTGTGGATATCATTTTACCATTTTAGAACAAAAATAGTCTGTTTTTCCCACCTCATAGTTCAGAAAGATACCAGTTCTAACACTTAGCAGGTAATGAGTTTATGAACTGAGGTTCTTAAGTTAGTTATTCCGCATCACGAATGCATTGTGTGGAAAAACAAGAATCTATGCTTCTGATCGAATCTCGGCTAAAACTTTCTATCAATGTCGTTTGTAATGCCTATCATATAACCGCTAACAATCAAACTCTTAAAGTGTCGTAAGAAATGTGAATAGCATTGGTTAATCAGTGAATAGTTTTATCCAGAACGTTGTATTACCTATTAATAGAGCCTTGAAAAATTTACCGTGATAAAGTGAATCAAAGGTATCGAGTTAAAGGCTTGGCTCTATGTTCCATAAAAGCGACACCTCTGCACTTTAATAACCTTCTGATTATTCGTGTATATGCCACTTGATTTTTCATCATGGATACCCTAACTGCGGGAAGCCAAACGATTAATTAATGGCGATTCTGCACACAATTTTTCCGAAAAAGTTGTTCCCTGATCACGAAATTAATTACCACTATTTTTATTATAAACTTCTTGTTTAGTTACTGACATGAACTGTCGTTAATTTGATGGGTGGTCACAGCTACATTACCTAATTTATCTTGAGTTTTAGACACCAGGAGTAGCTAATCAAATAGTTCAGACGCTAACAATTTGACCATCAATTTATGTGTAGTGCACTTAGATGACACAAAAATATTAATCAAACAAACATGTCAAACAGTTCATGGTCTGATTTTGATGTGATGAGGTGGTGAAGGTACTTCTAACGAGACCAGCATCTCCCAAAGGTGTTAACTAATGCGCTGCCGTAGCATAGGTAGAAATAAACGCAATGTAACTGACATTCATTGAGATCAATTTTATAGCTAATATCAGTGAATTCTGGCAATTCTCAGCTCATTAGTTCTCGATGTTTTATGCGGACTTATGCCAAATGGTACTTAGAGATTGAGTACAGCTCCGATCTTGGCTTAAACTGTGCGTAGTTGCTAAGTTAGTACAAAATGGTATTCCTGAGCAACAGTCACTACGCAAGATACTTTTGAGGAAAGGAAAGTATCAAGTATTTTTGGTTTATCCAAGGTAGTATAAGGCGTGGTGCATAAGAGCTGGAAAAAGCTTTTCTATGCCATTCTCGGCTACGATGCAGAGTTCAGCCAAGATAAGAGGTGGTGTCAATCGAAATTGCGTAATGCGAATGTACATACATATAGTTCACTTTGAGACATGCGGATAAAATTACCTCCGCATAACTAAACAAAATTAATAACCTCCTGTGTTTCTTTGCCAATTGGCTTTGTTAGGATGGTGGTAGCCCATTTGAAACGAAGCTAGAGCTAAAATTTTGTAGGCAAATGGAAACTTAGTGCTGAACTTGATAGTTGACTTATCAGAAAATGCATCTGGAACTCAAAAGTCGGCAAACAACCGTAGCCATTAGCTGGCAGTCTGATAACACAAGGAAGAACCTCTGTCAAATAACATGTGGGTATTAAAAGCTGTTACAATATTATATTTACAATAGAATTCGTAAATCGGTTCCTGGGTTCTGGAAAATATTTGATGTTTCATTTATTGGCGCCTGTGTTTCAGCCTCTCATTTGTTCTACCTATAAAACTATCTTGAACAAAATAGATCGGACGAGTCATCATGCCTAAAACTGGCGAATTCAAAGAGATAGGCCGTAAAGTAAAAAGTGAGGAAGTCATACACTGCTGACACGTCTACAACCTACTGCGCTTCCATAACTACGTATGCGTATGTTGAGGTATGTGTATTGTTTAAGTACCATTCTTACTGAACAACACCGGATATGAGAACTGGCATCAACACACGTGCACAACACAAAATGAAAGAACGATTTCTGTTCATTGTACTTCCACTGCTCTCTGAATACTCCAACAGCGCAATCCTGAACTTCCTTTTTAAAACGTCACTTCAAAGATAGTGTGGTCGGTCTTTGTTGATGTCACCTATCATCTGTTAACTACGTAAAAATATTATTGCACACAATCAAACCAAATATACGGGATCTTTTTTCTAACCTCTGCATTTATTACGGTACTTTTTGTCAATAGACTTACTGACGATCGCCCTTTTTAACGATTACTTGTTGAGATTTAGCAGAGTGGAGGTAGCGCCATCATGATAAAATTACCGAATGCCCTATATGCACTCTTATTAGCATCAAAATGTTAAGTAAAATCAAATTAAATGCTATTGATTGCTTTTTGTACACCAGATACTTAAACGGATCTATTACGCGTTGAAAGCACATTGCTCGTCCTTGACCTCCTCTGCAGATGACTGCTGCTACTTGAACTAATTGTGCCTACCAATTTTAATAGGCAACAGCTAAGGTTTGGTTGCAAAAAAGGAAATTCTTGGTCAATTTGGAAAGCTCAGGGGAATGAATTTAAGGCCTCCTGTCAGTCCAGCACCTCCAAACCCCAAGTGGAAGGGCATTGAGTCTGATACCTATCCTAAGCAGACTTAATACATTGTTTACAAAATCGGAATGAGTCAGAAAACATGCTAGTTCTATGAGTCCCGAATGCGTCACATCCGGCGGCCTTTTTTCGAATCCATGTTTCGACTTTCTTTGAAGGGATTTTTAGCATTTAAGTGGTCGCAACTTGAATCCAGACAGGCTGAAATAAACTGTAACTTAGTGACAATTGTTTGATATCCAAAAACGATAAAAACCTGGTGGTTTTAAGATTGTTTGAAACTCAGATATTTTCAAAGCTTTGAAATTTTAACATCAATGGTAGTAGTTTTTCGACTGAAGCATCTAGAATATCAGGTAGAGAAGGCAACCACCTCCACAACAGACGACTTCATCAAGGCTGAGGAAGCATGCAATATTTAAGGCTTGAGCAAATCGAAAGTATTTAAGTTGGCAATTAGTTGATATTTACACAAATAATCTTCACACTAATGTTATCTCCACAATTAATATTGATGGGCTAATATAGAATGTAAAGGATCAACTCCGAACTAAAATAAGTTTATATGCTACAAATTCATTTTCAAGCTGACACAAAAAACTTGGAAGAGTCTTCAGCATCATCCCTAAAAATCAAACAAAACAAGTATCTCAACGCATGTGTACGGCAAATCGGATGATATTTAGCATTAAAAAAGCTTAAATAAGAGTGGGAACGCTTGTTTATGGGGAAAAGGGAAGATCCTGACTTATCGCACATTTATCGGGAAATCGAAAAGTGTGGAACACTAAAAATATGGTTGAACGCAGTAATGCAAGGCGATTTGCATGCTCTATGACGTATTGCTCCCACTAATCCCTTTATCAGGCGATAAACGCGGGGTAATCCCTTGTCAAGGACATATTTAATGCTTTCATCAATCAGGCAAACGCTTTCCCAACTCTTAAGTCCACTTTACTCATAATTCAACAGCAAACATTTGGTTTAAATCGTCTTAAAGTTAAGCTTATGAGAACGCCTGTATAAATTAATAAATTAGTTCATTTTCCAGACCGAAGAAGGGAAATGAAGGAAAGAAGGTATTCGTTTTATTCAAATTTTGGCAGGAGCAAGTCACCTATTGTAGAAGAATATCTGAGGTAATTCTTTCAATATCGGCTCGCTGTGGTAAATGCTCAACACAATGCTTGAGAGAATTTCAGCAGAAAATAATGCAAATTTACTTGCCATGGTGAGATATCGAATTATGGAGGAAGTATTTAATTTAAAGTAGTAGTCCCAGCCCACAGCTCTTCTTAACAATTTGATTTAAGTGTAATTTAAGAACACCTAGAATAGGCATTAAAACATTTGGAAACCATTAAAGCATGAGACACTACCAGTTATTTTAGGAAAATAACAACGGGCAATTGGGGCAATACCGATCCTTTCCTTACTTGTGCCATCAAAGTCTTACTAGTTAACAGATTAAAACTATAAAATGTGACTAACAATATCCTGCTTTTTAGTCGAATAAAGTATCTATGAGATTAATAAAAGACGCACCTTTAGAGTGTACCCTTTTCATCCACGGATAGATTATCGCTGTCGTGCCAGCATTGCTACCCTGGAGTCTGGTTACCACGGCTTTACCACCATTGTTGTTCGCACTATTCGTGGATGGTGTAGTCGAAGGCGGATGCTGCGATGGAATTGCCGCATGTGGTAGGGCGGACACTTTCCCGTAGCTTTCCTCCACATGGGTGTACCCAGATTCCGAACGCATTTGGGGTATCAATGACGGTGGTTGCCCCAATTGGGCGTTGGAATGTGGTGAGGTGTAGTCGTATCCTCTCCCACTATCACCAGAAAGTTCCCCTTGTGGTTCATCCTCCTTCGGAAACGACATAGATGTCATTTGAGGTGGATGGGATGAAGATACTGAAAATGCTGTTTCCATTGAATAATAATCTGAAGGTGGATTTCGCGGGATTTGTGTCCTGGAATTTAGATCGTATTCCTCTGCATTACTGTAGTACTCGCCCTTGACGCTGTCAAAACCACTTGTAGCATCGACAGCATGCAGGGCTCCCGTTTCAAGGTCAATCAGTCTCTTTGATGGTGGAAAATGACGAAGGAAATTTACCGGCGATGTCTTTCGGAGGCTCTCCGGCGAGCCCTCTTCGTACGCCGAAGAAGTTTGTGAAGGATAGTACAATGAGGCTCGGCTATCAAATTGGATGTGATGAGAGTGGTCCAGAGCTGTCGACGTGTCAAGCATTTCTTGCAAATTGTTCAAATGTTGGTGTTGCTGCTGATGAGCGTGGACAGACGGGTTGAGAGGGAGTCCTTTGTTAACAGCAGGCTGCAGAGGAAATGAGAAAAGGGTAGATGCGCTGTTGCTATGGCGATTAAGGTCACCACTGTCCGAGTCCATGCGCTGCACTAGATTGGGTGTCCGTTATATTGATGTTATTGTTGTCACTTTTGTGTGTATATTTCACCCTTGCCTTTCCAAAGTTGCTGCAGAATTGACCATCAATCACAAATGGGGTTTGCGCCTGGTGACCAATGACTTTTATGGCCGTTTAGGACAACGAATGACGATCTCCTTGAAAAGTCCATTGGCCAGTTGATAGATGCGCACGTGCGCGCGTGTGTGTCCGTATGTCTAATAGGCGCGTGTCGCGCATTGCTTGAACGTGCTTATGTGGGACGGCTCCACACGTGCCCTCCACAACCAATGGGAGAGTAACTTTAGATCAATGTAGAATGCGCACCAATGACAGTCTGCAGAGTTAAGATTGGTTCGCTCCATCACCCTACACTAGTTCTGTGTGGGCGGATTATCTTGAACACCTCCAAATACGCACAAGCTGCCAATAAGATAAAATTTTTACAAAGGATGTTTTACTCTCCGTTGTACCAGAGTCAGGAACTTATCAATTACCTAATAGCCACAGAAAATTCGGTTAATTTTAGAGCCAAATCAGACTTACGGGCAGAGACGCATGTTGACTTCTAGGGAAGGTAGTCAACTCATTCGGTGTCAATTAGTGTTTCTGACATGATCCATTATCTTCTATTTTGGGAAAAGTACGAATGACTTTAAGCAAATAAATTCGAGTTTATCAACCATCAAACGTTTTCGAAAGTATGTCTAACCTTGCAAAATTACAGATTGATGATGACAAAGCACACTATTTCCAATGCTTGAATCCATCAATCAGGCAGTCAGTCAGTCGGTTTGCTTACGTTTCACTTACTTCCCACTTATTTTAGGCTAAAACAAAAAACCTTTAAGGTTGTATTTGTAGTGATTGCACACTGGATTCAATGGGTTTAATGAGGACAACGCAACATCCGGGCTTCTGCTGTAACTACCGCTACCCTCCAAAATGTGTCAAAACAAATATTCCAAGACATCCACTTTCGTAAGACAACAACAGGGCTTTTGCCATCTTTGAAATAGGTTTTACATTTCTAACGTTCGGATATATTTGCAACCATGGATATCTGAGTGTATTTTGCAGCGTGCAAAACTTTATTATTTAATTGTCTTATGCAATTATAATTTTGATTTTATAGTTATCGTTTTTTAATGACTTTTCTCTGTCCTGAAGTAGGAAATAAGTAACGGCTATAGTCTCAGTTTTGTTGGGTCTATCTTTTAAATAAGGCAGTGTTATAATTTCATCACTTGTGCATGTAAATGATTTGCTTAAATGTCTAGTCTTCTTAACCAAAACGCAACCCCAATCGCCTAACGGATCAAATAACTTAATCAGATGATGCGCAGTTGAAATGCTCTTTTTTATGATCCTGACAGGTTGCTGGGATCGAAGCGTTTGAGGAGGGATGCATACAAAGCAAACTAATGTAACTCCGTTGGTTTTATCAAGTCCCCTAAAATAAAATTAGTAAGTGTACTAAAACGTGCTGGAAAGTCTGATTTATGAAAAAGGTAATTAGGCGTAAAATTTCAAATGCCATGTTAGTGCATTAGCATTGGGAGGTTTGTAAGGTTTCCTTATAAAAACAAAACTTTCAGATAATGGAACAAATAATCTGAGGTCCAGTGTCATAGAACAGATTTAATAGCAGCAGAATTTCATGAAAGTTCTCATGTTCACCACAGGTATTTCGTTTACTGTCATCGCGAACATTTGATTATCGATAATTGGCCTCGTCTGGGGTCGAACACTGCCTCGCCGAAAACTGTTGTTGTACTGGAGCATACAAGCACAAGAATTGTGGACACACATAGCTTACTCTGCTTTTGCATAGGGTGATTAAGTTACCACTTCGAATTATTGCTCTCAATCATTTTTGGGTCTTTGGATCCTTAGACAGGATCATAAGTTCTACATGAAAACCTAGGAGACCACGGCTTCGATTTTAGCTGATATTTTTATCAGGGCTATGATTGAAGCATTCACTGGGGCATTTTGAGTTCCGCACCGCAAATTAGGGTAAGGAACTGAGCACATCTCTACCACGGCAAAACTACTGACGCAATAAAGTAAAGCAACAAACTCAAAATGAATGCTTTCCGGGTCACAAGATTGGAAAACAGGCGATGCATTCAATGAGAATAAACATTATAGCTTTAAGTTTTGACACACAAAATACCCTGCAAAACTGTACCTTTTTAATTGACTTGTCGGGCGTACTCCTTAAGAGGTAGTATGGCCGCGGTAGTGCAGATATGGCGTCACAAATAAATGTTTACATGAAGTGAAACTCCTGATGGTTCGAAAAAGTCTTAATAGTGGCTTCCAAATTAATCTCAAACTAGCTCTAAAGCGGATCATTTGTGATTTGCAACAACTTTATTTTCGAGTGCCATCCGGTTTTCATTGGCTATGTATGTGCGTGTGAGGCCGCATGGGAGGGGCTAGACACGCTTTACTGGACTACGCGGGAGGGGAGAAAGTTGACAGGGTACCCTCACTTCTTTACTGTCATAATTTCTGGAAGTCTACTTTAGTAGGGCAAGGCGCTTAAGTGAAGAGGTTAGACAGAGAAATTTTAGACAATGGGCTATGTGAGAGCAATTACGTGTTTGTACGTGTTTGGGTATACCGGACACGCGACTTGATAATTCATCATTTCTCCGCAAATTTCTGCCTAACAGTCTTCCCCAGATCTTCAGGACGAAGATTTAATAAGATTCGGCATCAGAATCTCATTTATTTGAGGTTATCAAGCTAGTAAGATTATGGGCGAGGCAACGCATCCAATCATTGTGTGGTGGGAGGGCAAACGCTGATCTAATTTCGAAGTGAGACGAATTCCACAGGCATTGTGAAGCAATGTGCATCCAGGTGCAGACAGAGCATTCGATATTGGTTGCTGAAACAAAACCCTTTTTTAACGCGGTGCTGCTTAACCCAAAACATGAATATGGATCATGGGTCATGGTTCTTGTGCCGGGAAAGCTCTCTATGCTCAAGACTTTTGTCTAATACGAGTCTTCGTGAAGAGAACTGTGAATTAATTTTCTTACGAACTGTTAGCACTACTAAAATTAAACTGCTAAATTGAGTGTTTCGAAAACCCACATTTTAATGCATTAGAAACGTGTAAAGTTGCGACGAACTGTACAAGCGACCTAGAAATAATATTTTTAAATCCTAAATGATGCGTTCGTAAACAAACTTGTGATGATAATTTATCGCACTACATTTTTTTAGTTCTGAAATTCCTTCTTGACTGCTACCGTTCATACTGGGGAAAGTTTACCAACACTGCTGAGGCGTTGTAAAAACTAGATTTTGTCGGGTAGCTGTTGAACTACTATGAAGTGGATTACGTCTACACAAGCGTCTTAAAAACTTGGAGGAGTTAAGTTTCAATCCTCTCAATTTCACATTTAGAAGTTAACCAACCAATCTCACCAATCCTCACGTTAACCGAGATTTCTTAGCAATGTATCAAGCATTTTTACCTCATCGTAGCGGACATTATTCTTATTAGTATTAGTCCTCCTGCATTAAGTCTTTTCTGTCTGCTTCCTCCTCATTCTCTTACTGATGCACCACCTCAACTTTCAACAAATGGTTAAGGCCTGCCAAACTGTTAGCGGAAAGATATGCGTGAATATTTTGCTTCTTATCGCTAGCACCGGCTTTTTCTTACCTCTACAAACAACTACAGAAATAGCAGCGGCATCTCCTCGCTTTGAAACTATGCCGGTCCTTTTTTAAAACGTAGCCATTCAAAATGGAAATATGGCGAGGTGGAGATCTGTTTAAAGTGAGTGGCTTACGGTGACAGTAGTAGAACTCCATTTCGGATATGAAACTCACTTAGTCTGTGGCATTGTGAAGAAATTTGAGCAAATTTTCTCATCTTACAACACAATTAAAATGAGTATGAGTAAATTAGCCTACTGGCTTTCAATAGCAGCTAATTAAGTTTTATTATTTTGCGGATTATTAGAACCTAGTTTCTTGGATGTAATTGCAATAGTTAGGTAAAGCATTATGACTCTGAACCCATAGACATGATTTGAACATCTCAGATATAACACAAATGCTTACGCTTACTCGATTAAGCATATTGCACTTGACTCGGCTGGTGGTTTAATTGAGATAGACAAATAATTGAATTCAAAATACCTCCAACTGAATCTAGTTTATTGCCAAAACGTGAGGCATAATTTCCAAATGCAATCAGGCATGGCTGAGGACCTGAACTTTGTTAGAGAAGGGTATAGAAGAAGTGGTTACCATGCAGCTGGTGAAAACAGCCCCTAGGCAGTTCTTACCTGAACGTTAATGAAAATACATTTTTTATACTTCTGTAGCTCATCCATAAAAAAACTCGACAATCAGACAAACGTTGACCAAGCCAGCATTGGCCGTCTCAGTAAGAAAGGGTACGTTATCGTCAAATATATCTATGATGCCAGAATCCACTTTCCTGTTATCTTAAATTCAAACGTTTAGTTTAATCCTTTGGTAGGTAGCGTCTACAGCTTCAAGCTAAGTTAAATGAATAGACAGTGACAAGCACTTGTAAACACTAAGTGAATTTGCAAAAATCCAATGTCTCTGATTCGAAAGAAACTTCTCCCAAACTACTGACCGAATATTTCGACAGCTGCGTTACTAATGGCAACAAACGACGTGGACGATACTCGAATTAAAATGGGAATTCCTGAGTACCTTTCCAATGCTTTAAGGATGGGTACGCTTAGGTTAATTCCATTAAGCTTTGGTGTAGTAAATTTAATCTAAAAATTCGATTACTTTCAGGTATGAATAGTGGGATAAAGCGACTTCTTCCTGTGACTTCAATCATTCGCGATACTATTTTTGAAATGCAAAATAATTATCAGGGTCACGTGTGTGCATTACTTATAAAATTGCAATCCAAGGACTAATAATGTAATGTAATGCATGAGCGATTGATGACAGTCACTGGATTCCGGCTCACAGATAAAAACTGTTACGTCATTGGAAATTTTTAACACGTAAAATTTGGTAGTCGAATGATGATTAGATCGATAATGAATTCTGACTAACTCTATTGGCTACGCACATTTTACGCACAATATACTAGTATTTTAAATAGCTCATACCATACTGTTGATCGCAGACAGCGTTGTCGACAACTTTTTAGAATGCTCTCATGAGTACGCTTGTGAAATCGTAAATATACGACCTCCTTTAGCTTAAAAAATATTCCTCTCACTAATACCTTCAAGAAAGGTCAGGGTGTTAACAGGAATACACAGATGTGAGCAATAATGGCCTTGTAGGAATTGTTACTCAATTCAAATCCTTATGGCATGCCCTTTGGTTTTACGAGTCGTATTTGTACAGCAGCCAAGGGAACTCTTCGTATTCGAGGATTAGCCTCTTCAAAAGTGGGGATCACACTTGAAAACATGCTAGGAGCAAGTAGGAGTTTACAAAGGCATTAATGTTTTCTACGAAACTGGATAAAAACGGTACCAATTTAAACAAAATGGAGTCCTAAATACCCAACTCAAGTTGCACGAATCAATCTTGATACATGTCCGAACATGCTGCTTTATACTTGTGCCTGTGATCTCTCGTTAAAACACAAAAGTAGGTCTCAGAAACACGTAATTTTGTTCCTCAGTCTAGACAAAGGCGTGCGCGCGTGTGTGTATGTGTGCCTACACATGCGCATGTGGAAGTCTATTAATCACGAAGAGGGACCAATTTTTCTTCCCTTGTGTCTGAAGTTTTGTAGTAGCAGTGGCAGGAGGGAAGATGTGTGCGACCTTTGAAGTTAGGCCCTGAATCCCGACTTCCACCACCTCGATGCCACTCGCTTAATGAGGCCCATCCGAAGTGCCTGCTTCCCGGCTTCGGCGCAGGCGCTCTATGGAGAAATCCATCATACACATAAAAGCGATCTTCCTCAGTACCCCTGGTCTTTCCTAGATTCTTGTATGCCTGCGTTAAAGGAAACACCATTCCTATGTGAAGTTAAACCGAAACTCCATTCACGCGTAACTGTGAGCAGCGTCTTCTTCATCGCTACCTTTCCTGCAACATGGTAGTGATCAAATCAGAATAGAAGGGTGAATGGCATGATATATCGGTAGAACGACATTTGTTATTTATTAATTATTTACCAATTTAACAATACTTAATAAAATGGTAGACTAAACGTAGTTAATCAACTCAGAACCAATGATTTTTAAATAAGTTCCTATAAGATTGTTATTCGATGCAATGCCAAATCGTTATAACATCTGCCTTCAAAAAATTTGACTCGCTGCTTACGGCGCTTGAAACACAGTCAATCTCATTCCATCTATGTAGGCGTAACCTCCATGTTACACCTTCAGAAATAAAGTAAATTTTGCCCTTTAACACACAAAGGCTCTGGAAACCCTATTGATCATGTCAGAATTTACAATGCACATGTTCAACGACACAAATTCAAGATCCGAAAACCTTGTGTGTTGTTACTTTTCACAGTTTAAATGTATCGTATTGTTCGTCCAATGGACAGTGATGGTAAACAGAGTAGTCGTTATCTTGAAAAATTACTTCTCTTATCGTAAGTCCATTAAATCTACACAATGCATAAGACTTATGAGTTCGCACAAACATTAGTTGTTTTTATTATCTTTCGTAAGATCAAACATCAAATTCATTGCTAGTAATGCTAAAAATTTGCTCACTAAATGTCAAAACTTCAGCAAGCTCTTGCCAAGTAATACCTTTTGAAACACCCACTTCGAAGTCGCCCCTACTAGAACAAAATACGAAAAGAACTTCGGGACAAGTGAAAGATTACCCGCACAGGCCTTTGATCTTAAGGCCGGGCGTGTTATCCGATGGAGGTGCTCCTCCGGGAAGGTGAATTTTCTCTCTATGTGTCTATACGCATGCACGTCGGCTAACTTTAAAGGTGGGAGCCAGGGCAAGAGGGCACGGTATGGTGATAAGCCAACGCAGGCGTGCATGGGTGGGAGGAAAGCACACAGTGGACGAGGAAGAGGCCCATGCTACAGCCTCGTATCTACCGCTCGTCAAACCTTAAATAATTTAAAAATAGCTTTGATTTTTATCAAATGGCCGAAAAAGTGGGATCAATTCTATGCACATGCAAGTCATAAGTGAACATACCTATACTTCATTTGTAATTTGGATTGAATGCAGCAAAGCCTTCAATCCCTTTGTGAAATATGGAAATGCGCTACAAAAATAATACAATAAACGTTTGGAGTAACATAACAAAACCTCTGCATTTTCTTGAGAAATGCTAAATTATACTTTTTGGAATAGATTTAGAATCCACACCTACGATGATAAGCTACCGGCACATTCAAAAAAGGGAAGCGATAATCGATCACTATTCATTCTAACCATTGAAGTTAGACCTTTCTTCGTGCCATAGCTCTTTCTTCTTAAATTACTCCAGAATAGCATCTGCTTGGTGCGGCCTCAATTTTTTTCATCCATAGTGGTAAATGTTACCCATTCCTATTTACTAAAACCGTCGCTTCCATTAATGTCGCCTGACCGGAAGGTAAACGCTTTATTCGATTGTGGTGATGAGCTCAAAATTTACATCCTCCTATGGAGCACTCACGCGATTTTATTGATGTGAAAGCACCTTTACTAGCTCACACTGAGGTAAGTTCCAGCGTCGATGAAAAGATTACAGTAAATCTTCTTATGTTGGAGCATATACTCATATTGTATTTTGATTCAGCATCTATACAAGCAGTGTCAACATGTCTCCTTTAGAATTATCGTGATCGTTCTACTTGGCCGATCCAGATCGAGCGGTGGCACGGGGTGTAGCCAGCACTCGGTCTCACATGTAAGTGCCCATTTGAATGCCTTCTTATCTAAGGTTGACCATTGCTTAGCCATGCATCCTGTGTTTGAGGAACTTCTCACATCTTGGGTCTGCGATTGGTTTATTGGTCGTTGTCTTTACGGCGTTGTGTTCTGCCTTCTTGGTGACCTGGTTCTGCGCATATCCATGTTTTAACGCCTAGCTTATTTCCTCTACTTTGCAGTATCACATTCGAACATTAGAGGCAAATGGAGGACTCATGTCAGCCTCGTGGATTGTGCATTTGCTAAGAGTACGGCGGGAACACAGCCAGCACAAATGTTTAGCATAAGTCCTTAAACCGCATGAGACAATTTTAAATGCAGTTGCATAATTATCATACCATAAAGAGGATGTGCAGATGCAGTAGCAAGAGACAAAAACAAACCTCATTGCATCCAATTAGGAGGAACACTCTATTGCTTACAATGCTAAATTATCTGCTGTATAAGCGATTCGCGAGCATTACTTTTTCTGGTTCTTTGAAATGCACTATCAAACAAATGTTCTTTCCAGTCAGTATTCATGCATTTCTCACATTTTTTTCATCACACTAGGAAATGACCTAATGAGCAGAGGTAATGTCCACCCACACTTATTGGGACTTTCTTCTAAAAAATAATTTAGAGACTTTTTCATTGATGGCTGCAAAATTTGTAGTGACTTAAGGGTTTTGCATTTTAGTTCATGTGCATTGCTAAAAACTTGTTTTTTTTTTATCTAGGACCAGGTTAAAAATCGAGATTACTTACTGATGCCTGCAATACTAACATGAGTACCTGTTTTGTCCCGTAATTTGCAAGAGCGTAAAGATGCTTACCAATACACATCACAGCACACTGGAATATTCAACTGCTTACTTCCGCATGTTCATAATGTACAGCGACTTATAAATTACTTTAGTAACTAAAATTCCTGTCACCTTTTGCTAACGAAGACGATAAAAGGGGGTGACTTGCATTCGTCGGTCGCGTCGACAGCTGACTCTTCAGGGTGCGGACATTAATCATGGGACCAACATGCAAAATTTTCCGACCATTTTATGAACATGCCGCTCCCACCCAGCCTTGATAAACCTCCGGCGCCTGGGGCAACGAAGTGCACCAGAAGTGGGCTCTCAGAGTCTAGACAAGCCTGTTGCTACGTCAACCTTGGCAGAGGACTTTCATGCCAATTCGAATAAGTTCAAGTTGATCAGCTCTGCCGATATATTCTTGTAGCGCAGAGCAAAAATCTACTTTTTGAGTAAATCGCATCGCCGCATTGCCTATGAAGTCATTAAATCAGCTGCCCTTCAGCGTCAATTTTTTAATATCCACCATACACACTTACCAGCAGAAATGTTGTGATTTAACTTTAATTCTCACGTAGTAAGAGGGTGACGATAGACAAAATAATTTGTGTAAATTTATTTTATTTACAAATGAATGGCTCCTGCAAAATCGTGTGCTTACAAGAGGCCGTATTGACTTTCGATAGTTGTAAAACAGTTTATATTTGCTTCTTGTCCAATGACACCGGGAAAGATTGTTGCAAAAATAAATCCTTCTATTAAAACACATTAAGTACTCTGTGCTCTGAAGTTAAACTTTGATTATGAAAGTTTAAATAAGTGGTAAATGGACCAATTGAGCTTCTTTACCACTACTTTTGATCTCGACAGAATTAAAAATAAGGTAGGGATGGACGCCTAGTCCAGTAAGTTTGTTTAAGTTATTTTTGGTTTACATTTCCGAAGGTTTGCCACTGCACTTTTAAATCGTTTTAGTTAAAACCGTCCAATATGTAGCTCTGAAGACGAACACTAACGCATCCACACATGACCTTTTGTAGAGGAAACTTTTGTACACTTGGATGATCAAACTGGAGCTTGAAGCCCATTTCCAGTTTTGTCTGGCACAATGAAATCGATGACATCGTCGACCAAGCGACATGTGGGCAAGCACAATTCAATCATGACTGGCAAAAGAAAATAGCATCTTTTTTGCTTCAGAAAACATTTTAACATTGAATGTTTGGCACATTTGAAAATCAGGAATTACTGCTGCCAGTACTACAATTTAAAATGCAGGAACTGAGGCGAAAAGGAGAAAATCTCGGGTTAGTCAAGCTACTATGGCTGCTTGCCTGCACCAGTTGACATACGACCACACCAACTGATTTATTACCACGGTACGCGATTGCTTTTTACTCATTTGCTGGCTCAGCTGTCTATTGTTGCATGTGACTCCTCCCAATGTAGAAATACAAAAAAAAACAGGATGTGGGCCGTGTCGGCGGCCTCTGCGTCTTTGTGCCCCCTCAACTTCTTTGACATGCGTGGCCTTGGTAAGTGCGCCTTTGATTTTTTCCTACTGCACCACCAACATCGTCTTTGTGCTGATCATAGTGAGATGACGACCAGCTATTTTGCATTGATCCCACTTCCTCTTTCCTGGGAAAGATTGTCGACTGAAAGCAGGCATATCAGGAAAGTTACTGCCATCATTACATAGCCAACCTTTACTACAAAGGCAATTCATTTAATCATAATTTGTTAATTTACAGTACGTAAACGTTCGCAAATAAATTTTTCTCAACTGAGTTTCGTGACTTTAATTAATCGACATTTTCGTGTGATGGAAAATTTAATACCTTCGTTTGTTTTACGAACCAAGCAGTTTATCGGCTGAGAAATGCTTGGCTTACGCATACTACACACCAAACAAGTTGAACAAGTCAGCACAATTAACCTGGATTAAGAATTTACAGAGTCGTGCCTAGAGTGAGAAGAGACTCCCCCATAACGAATGAATAACCCTTTTGTCTCCACGCAGTGAGCAAAGAATTAATAAATAAGTATCTGTATTTTGGCGACCAATAATTCGGAAATGCCTACACTTTTGTGTTGAATCCAGTTTCATTAAGAATGGGCTTACGGTGGATGAATTTTGTTTGTACGCTGCTGAGTTGACCAAATCGTTTTATCGTGACAGTCAACCACCTAGCTGTCAGAACCCCTGATGCTGAGCAATCCATCATGGCAAAGAAAACTGCCTCAACACCTGCCATTTTGCACTCCCGCTCTTGCTATTTTAATTATCAATGAAGTGTATTAAGGAATTAATTTTAATTAACTCAGACGTGAATTTCATTTTTCGCAAAAAAATTGAAACATTCTCATTGAATTTTAACGAAGGTAAATGTTTCATCCACAGATAATTACAAGCAGAACAATAAAATCCACATTTCTACCAAACGGAAAATGGCGCTCGACGTTACAATGAGTGCACTTGCAAGCATAAGTCAACGACGAATGCTTTGAGCCCATGATAAGGCAAACAAAAAGGGAAATTAGGAATGAATCAAAGCATTAGTATTTTGCTACTTTGCAGACCCGAGATCTCAAATGGCAGTCAAAATAATTTAGTGGAAAACATGTGGCCGAAAACCTGTAACTGTACTATATACTGCTAATCCCCATAAACTATTATATTTAAAAACATAAGGAAGAATTTCCAAGAGACCATGCATAACGCAGATTTGTGTTGAGCGCAATAGAAACTGTTAGGTGGGGCGTGAGAATCGCTGGACAGTGATTAAAGGCGCCATTCACCTGATTTAACCAGTTCAAAACCAAACGTGCAGGTGCGGCTCGGGTAAGGTAATGGCCCAGTCTCTGCCATCGTACTGCCTCGCTTATCCTCACAAAACTCCAAAAACTAGTTCATATCCTACGTGGGAGTGAAGGCACCTGCCTTTAGAGATGGGCAAGTCGTTCCTGAAAGAGTATAAAACACGACACTGAATACCTGCGCAATTTCGGTAACTACATGGGATGAAAATGTTAAAAAACTACAGTTCCAAAATTCATGATCCATCTATAACCATCATAAACGAGGAATCAGACCGATCTTACTTAACCAAGCTGGCACGAAATATCCATTTCCACGGACCTTTTGTCAGAGTAATACTACACTTCCCTCACATAGAGCATGTAATTTGCCTCTAGCACTGGTTGAAAGGAAGAATCTTTGCACAAGGAATAGTAGTTGAAAATTTTTACTAACTTTTCATAACCTAACATAAAAGTTGTTAAGTCGAGCTTGTAGCAGTCATCTGTCAATTGTTTATAAGAAAGGCGCATCCAGAACTCATCTAACTCATTGATTAAGGCGAGGCAATCGTACCTAAATTATAACATCAGTCAATATAATCAATTTTAATTTCCGTTTTATTAACTTTAGAGAATGAAGCCTCGAAGAGAACGGTAAATGTCTGACCTCCAAAAAGGATTGTTAGCAAGCTATCGCCCCGCTTGAGGCTAATGAGGCGTCTTATAAGACTGAAGAATCAACCATCCGATCTAGGATAAAAAGAGTAGTGACGACTAAATACAAATAGAGCAATTACGATTCTGTTTCTAAATACAGAAACAGACAAAAATATTCCTGCTCTGCGTCATTTGTGAGAATCATGAAAACTGATAACATAACCCAGTAAATAAACATGGAGATTGGAGGTTTTGAGGATATCCAATCTCAAGGAGCCCCGTGAAACAATCGAATTTGGAATGCTGGTATTATTTGCAGTAGAAATCCAAACCGCCACACTTGCATTTATGAAATCGTGACAACCTCTTAAAATTGCAATGCAACGATCATCTACTTTTTCGATAGAAACGAATTGGCAAGTTTCGCCAATTCAGAGGTTTAAGACTCCGTAACCAGTGAAGGCAAGCAAAGTGACTTGTAATGGCACTTCTTGGACGACGTTCTACTTAGATGATTAAGTAGAAACAAAAGTATCAGTTATGAAGGTCAGACGGACCCAAATAACATGACAGTAACATCACGCACGCAAAACTTGCGATTCAAGAAAGCAAATAATTATCGATAAATCGAACCTTGACCTTGGTAAACATAGGGCCTGTCTATTTTAACAAAGGCAACATGAGCCGAATTCATGGTTAAAATTGAAACCCTGATCATTTTTACGTACATAAATCACAGGAGAAATAAGATACCAGTAAGTTGTGAAGTTATTAAGTCAAAAGCATAAGTTGGGCACCTTGTTTCACTGGCTAGTTTAACAAGACAAACAATTACTGGACCAAACGCTAAGGAACAGAGGATTACACAGTTATTGGAAGCCGAGTGGCTTAAGAAGGTACACGGTTGCTACCAATCTAAGCATCAAACCGATTACACAAAGATTACTGTCACCGAACAAGGAATTTTCTTGATCCTTTCTTTTTACTTTAGACGGATAATACGTTAAATTAATAAGACATTTTATACAGTTTTAAGCCATAGCTACAATAATGCTACTTGAAAGACGTTTGGACAGTAAATCGAAGTAAACCGAAGATACGACGCAAGCATCGGCATCTTAGGCGTCAGAGAAATGCCCAACCTCCCGAGCTAAAATCCTGCTCTTTAGGCCTAGGAAATTCAAATGGTTGGAATGGGTTTGCCTCAACACTCTGCGAAACTATTGTGTTGGAGCTGATCACGTTGGTCCACAATTGATTGGACCCAGCTTTTGAAGCGTATGACAAGCATTGAAATGGCATACGCTACTACAGGGGGATCTTTCCTCCTCTTCCCTTTTCCCACTCCTGCTACTAGAAGGCTGGGTGTTACGAGGCGTATTTATTATGACAGGCAGGTAGGTATGAGAGCAGTGTTTACAATCGGGTAGCCTCGGACTCCTGAGAGGAACCACGAGCGCCCGCGACCAGGTTGAAATTGCCCTCCCTCCCCTGGCCTACAAAGCGCGTTTAAACAAGATAATTATCACACTGCATCCAAGTCTTCACCTCGTAGAAACATATTGGAAAACACAAAGTCTGCCACTTTAAAAAATACTTCCAATTTAATCAATTGGTTTCCATTGGCTTCCCCAAACTTAGAAGGAATTGGCTCAATAGATGGCTCAAAAGAACTCCACCGTTTTGCTCTCACCTTACGTTTATCCCATTTTTAAACACCAGCTCCTTAACCCTATATGGCAAACATTATCGTTAACTGAAAAGTAGTTTGCGCCACCTCCCTAAATGATTATACTTTGTAGAATTCCGGAAAATAAGCCATGAGAAAGTCCCAAGTGAGCATTTGTTTAGGAATGAAAGCGGTGAGGTAAGAAAAAGGCAGAATTTAATGTGAAATAGCCGTTCAAAGTAGGCTTTCCTTAGAAGACATTATACAATCTAGCAAATAAACAGTAAAACTTGAATTGTCAGAATTTGCAAACGGTTTACTTTGGGTTTAAACAATCATTCGAGTGAATCTACTATCTACAAATACCCTATGCAAAGGTCTTAATGTAAATCAACAAGTTTGCGATATTACCTCCACTGAGAATAGCGCACTTAGGTAGATCATCGTATCGCACACAAATCACGCATTCTAATCTCAAAAAGTGTATTAATAGACATTCGTTACACAAAATCATTGTCCACCATATTGGCGGAGTTTGGTTCTGAAGATACAAGTTACAGAGTGGGATACAGTTGCTGTCAGTATCCAACTGCTAGTCCAGAATCGCTTTAACAAAAGAAGAAGCCTAGAACCAAAGCGGATAGCAGCAGCTGGACGGTGTAGTGCGCGTTCACTTAGTAGACTTCCTGCGTTAATAATTTGAGCTGTAACAGGCTTGATGCTGCGCCCAGTAGGCGGAATTATAGGTTGTAAAAAATGAATCAACACTTTCATACGTTTGTCATGCAATTATGCCAAAACTGGTCAAACTTAAGTCGGCCAGACGAATTCTTTTAATTGCTGACTACATGCACCAATAAACAACGCTCCCGTTGACTCTACTTTTGTATTGCAGTGTTCCATGATTTCCTTGCCGTTTTTTGGATCTTAAACAGTGCTTGAGCTGACTGGTGCAGCGAAAAATATCGAAATTTGCACTAGGAGGAAACACCGTGGGCGATCCAAAGTAAATCCAGGAAATAGATTTGACCCTTTATTTTGCCTGAGCATCCCCTACAACTTTTGGTTATTTTACTGAAAACAGACTAGAACTCCGCAAATCCCTCCATTGACTAGATTAATACGATCATGGTTATAAGTAGCGTTTAGGTTCTAAAAGTCTGACACCAAGGTATAGAAAGCCTATAGGTCTCCATGCTTAGACGGAGATCCATTTCAAAATACCAACGATAAAGAAGCCGGAAATCCAATAATTCCTCGTTGGTGAAAGAATATTAGTGCGTTCAATAACGACGAAAAATTGGTCGCCTAGCAAAAAATAATTTTGTGTTCCTTCAAGGCTTGATTTCAGAACTGACACGTGAAACAGAAGAGTGTAGGGGAGGCAACGAATTTGACGCGTTCGGATGCGCACTTCCAATTGTTCCCATCGCTTCAATACCTCTCCTGCAGCAACAAAGGCAGCACTCCTCCATCTCTGGAACGACGTTGGAAGGCCGTCTTCTCACAATTCTCTGTGAGGCGAGTCTGAAGCTCTGTAAATTATTACGGCAGGAAGTAGGCGAACAACAACTTACAGTCCTTCCCTCTACCGATCTGCCTCAACATGGTTCAAACAGGCTGATACACTGACACACAAAGTCCTTCGATCGTTAAAAGCAAATCTAAGATACATGAACTAACACTACTTTGGTGAGGTCATGGACGCGTCGAACATTAAGTTACCCTACTAAGCTGTGTTTAGAAAAATGACAGTGAAGCGTTATATCTTAGTGTTTTGAATGGCACATCGCTCACCTCGTACAGCTCTTAGCGAGCGACCGTAGCATCGGGTAAACAATCAGAAAGAAATCTTTGACATCTTGATTGATAACTACTTCAGCAAGTTAAGAAGTGCAACAGTTTGAATGAGGTAAGAAAACAGCTCAGAAATGGTAATTCTGGAATTTTAATGAAAAAGGAATCTACAAGTACAAATGTGCACGACGCACACAATTGGCATCGCTTCTGACCTTATGTAGCCATCATGATGGTTCTATTTTCCTTTTCCTCTTTTTTGGGAAAATACTATCTGTTTCCTCCGCGGTACTGGATCGGTGTACGGAGATCATATGGGGTAGTGGGGATTTTTCTTTGTCGAAATTGGCTTCATCTGACACAGAAATTTGAACCACTTCAACAACTGAGGGATCAGCAAGAAGACGCATGAGAACCGCGGCCCCATGGGACGTTTTTGATTCACAACGCGTCAGACCATGAGAGAGTGCTTGCCAGGGATTGGTTTGTTGCATGGCCAAATAAGCACCCCCTCTCGCAACTGTCGGGCAGATGGCACAGAGCACTGAGGCTACGGCCTGGGGGCGTCGCACCTCCCACCCCGTCTGAGCTCCACTGGTAACCACGATGAGACGTGAGAACTGGAATCGACATACTGAGTCCAGGTGCGTTAACAAAGTGGCTAGTGCTATTCGCGCTGAACACGAAGCGCCTGAGCGGAAAAGTGACGGGGAAAGGGGAATATCAAAGTAAACGCCTCGTCGGAGGCATTGGCTGCATTGCTTGCCTGTGGGTCGAAAATCACTAGAGAATGATTGAGCTGGGTTGACCGTGATTAAATCGATGGGGAGTGAAGCAAGAGTTTCAGTCACATAGATAAGGGCAGCCAAAGACATTGGCTCAAAGGCAACGACGTCAAATTTGCGGATGCTGTCTTCAAATTCTTTGAAAAAAAGACCAGCTGTATCAGTGTCCACACAGGTGAGCGTAAGACGGTTAAAAAGGCGCGGCGGGGTTAGTGTAGGTAGCTTAGAGGATGAAGAGGAGCGAAATTGTTCACTTTGTTCAAGAAGGCTTGTAAGTTCAGAAGCAGTAAGTGGAGTCAGTTGTTCAGCAAGTGAGGCACGCATCTGCTGTCTGCTCTCTTTTGCAGACCTCTTTTTATCTTTGAAGTTAAACTCGTCGACGCTAACTGTAGTGCTGATGCCTATGTAGAGATATTCGCAATCAAGAAGGCGGGCGATGAGCTCAGATGAGACAGTTTTACGAGGTATGTCAAGATCGTAGTATTTGGAGTCCATTGTAACACCTCTTAAAATGATTTAAAAAGCATGGATACTCACGGTGAACAAGTAGCACAAGTGACCATAAATTGTGCAAAATGATTGCGTTTTAAGTAAAAATGAATGATAATTCCTGCTAACCTTGTATGTATTAAACAAAGGTAAAGCCGAAATCAAGTTTTACACACGAAAAGCCAGCACACCGAAGGCGTCTACAAAATACAACACGACTTCAAACTGGGAACCTCAAAGACAGAAGACCAAGTAGACTTATCACAAGTCGAAGAATTGTGGTAATAACTGACGTAAAATACGAAATACAATGCATTTATGAGTGTTAAATTGTAAAAATTATTCGCTCCCAGTAGTATCTGACCACAACTCGTGGTTGGGAAAAAATAATAACTCTAATTATGGAAGGTGGGAAGGTGCAGATCGCTCACTAAATCTGCCCATTAATTACCACCATACTTCGTCAAGGAATAATAAAAAAGGATGGACTTTACAGGAAATCTTGCACGAGAACCGCGCAACAAAATGAAAACCCCTCTGATATACTCAAAAGCTGGTTGCAAAACAATTATAAAGTCGAAAACTATACATCCTGGTCTTTGGTAGGATTTGTCTTACAACATTGATACTGCTAAAAAGTTAGTCACCGCAAAAGAGGTAACAGGATCAATATCGGAGCACATTATAGATTGGTATTCGAGTCCTTACCAATGTATCGGCAAAGATGGCAACGAATAAAGGAACGGCTTAAGCTAGGTACGAGGAGTTTTCCAAGCCTTAAACAGCAAGTGTGCATGACCACAGTAACACCGCACCGACTGGACAATACAACCTACCACACGCAAATTATAAAAGCACCACACCTCTCTACACATCTAAACAAAAGTAATGCAAACAATTAACTTTTTGACAGTTTTAACCTTAGGTTTTCGCAAAAAAATATGCACGGCTGGGCTTAAGATGGATAGCTGCTATTTAGAACGAGGGAACAAGAAATATTCTGAAGCTATACTCACTTGTAACACCAGTAATAAACGATACCGTTCAATCTTCCACCAAGGTAGTCATGAGTGACCGACTTGTTTTTAAACTTATAGGTTACATAGTTTTAATGGTTTTCCATATGTTTACTAAGTGGCTTATTAAAAGGGAAGTATTTTTCGTTTCTGTTAACAAAGCGACTAATTAGAGCATAGTTCCTTCACTTGCCAAGTGATTTTCTTATGTGTTTGCAGGAAGGGAACAAGTTATTTGCAATGTGTTTGTTTGTTTAGGGTTACCCGGTTGACCGTAGTACCTTCATCGGGTGGTCTGGCCCCTGGGCTACGCCAATATTCCTAATCTATTCAGAATTCCAAACATGCATAGATGTATATATATATATATATATATATATATATATATATATATATATATATATATATATATTCTGCACAGGCATTAGGTCTTTTTGGTTTGTCAGAATGTCTTGGGTCGCCAAACTGATGGCATCAGAAAGCGAATCCGATATTAGCGGGCATCGCGCCTAATTTCTGCTGAGTGACAAACCTTAACGGGAAAAAAGAGGCGGATGTGCTACGGATGGAAAAATCAGTGACGGCCTTTGGCAATCACCTTAGTCCCGTGCTCTCCATAAAAGCTACTTGCAACGGAAGCGACACTAACCGTGAGCAATCTGGAAACGTTTCTTTACGGAGTTGCTCTGCCGTGTCTGCATAAAGGTGTTTATAAAGTGAAGTTGCGGGACCAATCAGCTCCGTTAGCAGCTAACTAGAAAGCAGATAAATATGACTGCACTGCAGTGCCCCGAGACTTCCTTTAAGGTAAGGGAAGGCATAGTACTAGGCCAGGATATATATATATCCTGGAAACAGAGGGCGTGGGAGCTGTTGGCATGGCTCGGAGGCCGGCCAACCGGCCAGTACAGTATAGCCACACAAGTGACCTAAACTGGCAGTTCGAAAAAGCAAAGTACTATAGTACACTTCCTAAGTGGAAACCACTTGGCAAGGAGGTGTATATGAGAAAACCTAGCCCAGGCAACCGCGCTAAATTCCCTCATCCTTTATATAAATCCAAATGTAGGCCAATGCTCTTATGACTGGCTGTGGACATGCGCGACCGCCAGCATATTTAACGTCATCAAATCTAGTTTTCATAAAGGACGAAAACCCAAAACCCGATCAGCCGCCAAGAGGGACTGGTAGCGTTGCAATCATGCATCTATTCAGTTGCTTGGACATCTGATGACTGATTCGTTTGGCTCACGTGTGTTTCATTCAACGCGCCAGAGCGAAGCTCAAAAGAACAGAGGGGCTATGTAGCATATTTATCATTTATTTAACTTTCGTTTTTGGCTAGGGGCTACTTCATTGGCCATTGGACCTTTATCGATTGGATTGGCCAAGCCAGTAACCCCAATCCCTTACATACCCCATAGATATGTGGGAGGCGGGAGGACAATTCGTAACCTGGTCGCGGACGAACGTGCTGCCTGCAAGGAGTCAGAGACACTCTTGCCGTAGATATGCGCCCACCACACTTGTCCGACTGACTCATATTAAAGATGGCTCGCAACCCTCTGCCTTCTAATAGCAGGGCGGGAAAAGGGAAGAAGAGGAAGGAGAAGATTCCTCTACATATGTATTATGTCCGAGGCTTATTTTCCTTCGTCCTCAAAGAAATCGATTGCAAACCAAATTGATATCAAACAAACAACAATTGTAAAGAGTTCCTAAAATGTTCACACCTTTTTATTTGAACGAATAAAACACAAAAAATCAAATTCTTATAAAAATTTTCGCACTTACACAAAAATTATGCACCGAAATTGTTACATGCCTTAAAACGACGCTGAGAGCATAATTTCTTTTTAACTGGAATCCATGTATCCATCAAAGCTCTTTCTGAAGACGAAGAAAGTTATTATTACTAAGACAGAGAATGTGCTGTCGACCTGCGGAAGGGCTGGGGTCGATTGATATGGCCTGGATACTACGCCTCTCAGCGGAAGAACTAAGGCGGAGCCCTAAGTGTCATTGAAATTAAGATGAAGTTCTAAACAGAAATGAAAAGAACTGCATTTTTTGCATCATTTACGACGGCTTGGAACAACAAATCATTTGTGCCATGAATGCAGCGGCTGAAAATTCTCTAAATAGCCTCCTAGATGCTATACTCCAAACAAAAGTGAAGAGCAGAATAATAAGTCTAAAGTTGTTGTCTAAAGGCTTTAAATGAAAGAGCCTATCTTCACAGATTTTTTAAGCTGTGCACAGACCCACATGGGCACTTTAGATTCCGTTTCTTGCGTAGTCGGTAGTGATTTAATTGTTTATTTACCTCCGAGGTTTGTTTATGGGGTACTTGCCTATTAAAAGATAGTAATTTCGCGCATTGTTACAACCATTAGGTTATGCCAGTACCCTTTCAGCCCCAATATACGTCAATAATACACCTTCTACCATACTACCATGACTTCAGGAAGGATTCGGGACACTAAAAATGTAATGCTTTGCTTGTTTGGACCGCCAGTTTCGGTCACTTGAGTAGCCATATTGTACAATCCCTCTGTTTCCAGAATATATATTCTGCCCTAGTACTATGCCTTCCTGTGCCTTAAGGGAAGTCTCGGGACGCTACATCGGTGGCAGCGGAAAACGGACCCGACTCTGATGGATTTCTATCCTTATCCATACCGCTTCTGGCAGGCTTTGGCGGTGTCAAAGAAGTGCATGTGCTACGGATGGAAGAATCCCTCACATCCCACAACAGAAGGGCTGAGATCGACGTCCATCTCCGGCACCTTCCTCGCCCTCGCGCCCTGCAAGGAAGCTATTAACAACTGAAGCGACACTAGCCATGAACTCCAAGTCCAGTGGAACTGCCAAGACGGGTCAGCGACATTGTGGTCAAGCATCCTCCATAAGCTCTCCCTCCTATCATTGGGCAAATCGACTATCTTCTTCAAAGTGCCTATCTACAGATGTAGAAAGTGTAGAACGCCATTCGATAGCATCGTTTTATGCTTTGCCCACTCGGGTCGCGTGCACCCCGTTTCCATGAGGCCCGATTGCCCCACTTGCTCAGGGTTCTACGATCCCCCCTCGTTTCTTCCATGGCATCAAAAAGCTGGGAATCATAATATGTGTTGCGTGTGTCTCGACCCATTCGAAAAATTGGGTTCGTACCCCCACCTTTCATTAGGCCACATTATCGTGGGAGAGGAGGACTAAGAAAGGCATATTTGTTGCACCAAGTGCTACGCGGAATTGATGGCATACGAGAGAATACGCGCTCGAATCTCGATGACTGGGACGGTTGGCTCGTAAGTGCTTCTTACAGCACTGATTACGTTGTGATGGTTGACATAATGGACTGACTGAGAGAAGCGTCGGGGACGACGCTCAAAAGAAGAGAGTGGCTGTGTAATACTTTGTTTGTTTGGACCACCGGGTTCGATCACCTGGGTGGCCATATTGTACTAGCTGGTTGGCCGGCCTTTAAACCGTGCCAACAGCTCCCAAGTCCTTTGTCTCCAGAACATATATATTCTACCCTAGTACTATGCCTACTTTTGCCTTAAAGGAAGTCTCGGAATGCTACAACCAATCCTATCGATAAAAGGTTCTAAAAGAATGAACCCGTTACAATCCGTTTAGCAGAGACTGAAGGATCAGAGTGGTTGGTTAACAGCAAAATTAGAACAGTTATTAAGGTGACATCCAACTAATTTACAATGCGAAATAACATCGCAGAAACTATGTTGTTTTAAGTGACTGTAATACTTTGTTTGTTCGAACCACCGGTATAGGTCACTTGGGTGGCCATCTTGTTCTAGCCGGTTGGTCGGCCTCCGGGCCGTGCCAACAGCCCCCCAAGTCCTCTCTTCCAGGAATATGTATATTCTGCCCTAGTACTGCGCCTTCTTTTACCTTAAGGGGAGCCTCGGGACGCTACAGTGACCTTTTAAACAAGAGGTGAATGTAGCGTCCTGAGATCTCCTTTAAAGTAAAAGAAGACACAATACTAGAGCAGAATATATATATTCGGCAAACAGAGAGATCGTGGGCTGCCGGTATGGTCCGGAGGCCAGCCAACCGGCTAGTACAATATGCCACTCAAGTGACTGAAACCGGTGGTCCAAACAAATGAAGTATCACAGTAGGAATACAATTCGAACCTCGTGCATGACAAGAACCCCACTTCCCAACGCTGACGGGAGTTTAGCGCCCAAGTCCCCTTGAGCCTGTGCCATTTCCAATCAACCCGAAATAATAAATGTGTTACAGTGTAATCAGTCTGTTCGGTCCCAGGGAAACCGTAGGAAAGAGGAGGTGGACAAGGAAGGTGCTGCAAATATGAAGGGAATTTAATTCATTCACACATATCTGTCGAACTTTAGGGTTAGCTAACTTGACAAAGACGGATTTTTTTGACATGGTTACTTTCGCAAATGTAAATATTTCACTGAGATATGAGAAAGAGGTTTATTAATGTCTTAATTAGGGAGGAGAGTTGCGACATTTGCTACTTAAACCATCGTGTGAACCGCTTTGTAATTTGAGACCAACTTAAATAAGGTCTATGAAAACCTTTTACATTGCTCTTAAGGCATAGGAAACACTACCCTTACTTCTTTCCTATCATAAAAATGTATGCTGATCAAAGACTAATGAATTGATTCGTCAATCAACCATCCCGTCGTCCATCTGACCCACATGTCCAGATTTTGGTAATTTTTCGGCTATCGTAATGGGTGGACTCATTTTCTCGTTTAGATAATGTATTTGATTAATTTTATCTATTTCATATCGTTGCTATCTATATTGGTGGCGGGGACCCATGGTAAACTAGGACGAAAATTCATTAACGTTTGGTATTTAGATTCGATTGAATTTCTTATTTTAAACAACCTGGGACAGCTCAGTCTGGAGTCACCCACACAGAGTAGAATACTGGCTGACGGGTTGACTACCTCAAGTGCATTTGACTACATCTTTAATGAAAAACTGGTGTTTTATGTCGGGGACCATCAGCTGCAGCACACCGACTTCATATCTGTCATCAAAGTAGTACATATTACATTAATGTATTTCGCTCAGGCCATTAACTTAACAGATTTCAAAATCCATGATGTCTACGGATTGGAGCATGGCGCTATTAACGCCCTGGCAATAGATTGGTACAACATGATGGTCTACTGGGCTGATTTCAAAGAGGAATACATTGCAGTCGGCGAGATCAACTTTGAATTAATGTCAATAACGAAACAGAAAATGCTAATATCCAGAAATCTGAGCAACTTAAGGTCAATTTGTGTGGATCCAGCCACCAGGTTAGTTGCATGTTAAATGATATGCGGTAGGTCCATCTACTGGCTCAAGTCGGGTGAGTCTACACAAATAGAAAGTGCTGGTCTTGATGGTAGCCAAAGAGTTGTGATATTTGAAGAATCTGGCGTCAAGGGACGGGACTTAAAAATAGATTTCTCAACGCAACGACTACTTTGGTTTGATGAGACTCATAATCGAATCGCTTGTATCAATCTCAAAGGCAGTGACATGAAATATGTTGCCATTTCAGGTGTGTTGATGCTTTGCACTCTTACCTGTTATAGATCTGGGTAAAGATGGACCAAAGTTCCTGAGTGCATCCGGTGGAAGAATATACTTCTTCAGTGACATGTCTATTACCAGTGTATCTGAAGGGGATACAACTTCCTTGACAGCAAAGGTTCACATGACATTTAGCTATCAGCCCTATGCTGTAAAAGTCTTTAGCAGAAGTGAGCAAGCGGAAGGTAAACATCACTTTGACCTGATTCTTAATTAGAAATTGGTTTTCTTCATAGGCATTTGACACGTTTAGTCGTAGTGGATCATAAGTGCCTTATAAATAACTACAAGATTTTACACTGCTTAAGGTAGATTTATAGGAAAACTTAATGGAGCTACATCGTGGCTCATCATCAATTCCGCTTACTGTTGAACTTTTTAGTAACACTGACAGGCAATTTTACCTGTGTTCCTGGAAGGTTTAGGCGCTTCACTAATACGGGTGAGACCGGATGCAGCTTTTTGTGTTTGAGTTCACCTTCCAAGCATCTCTACACATGCGTCTGCCCAACTGGCGTATCGTCAGACAGGGTTGTTATTTCACCAAGCCTGAGCAATGGGAGATACCAAATCAACCTTCCTCGCTCTTACATCTGTCCGAAGAATCCAGAAAAATTCCTTTTAGTTGCCCGTCCGCCGAAAATTTTCATGCTTTCCCTGGATAGTCAACTTACTGACAGCCCCCTTTGGCCAATAGGGATTTCTCCGAATCCCCGTGGAACTCCAGTTCGTGTGGATTTCGACCCTAAATCTGAGTGCATTTATTGGGTTGACAACGCCATTTACCGTCTGAAACTCGGGGAACGAAGTCTGTACATTCTAATGCGCAGAAAGAGTTTGTTTTTATTGGGCCTCATCGGTCTGCTTTATTTCTTTAAGATCCCACAGCAGTGATTGAACCCACAGATGGGGCCCTTCACACTCTAGACGGACTTGCGGTGGATTGGATAGTGGGAAACCTCTACTGGTCAACGGGTGGCAACAAGCAAATTTGGGTCTCCCGTCTTGATGGAGCCTGGCCGCGACTGCTTCTCACTCTTGAGGATTTTGATGGCAACAGTGTTAGTGATGCTAGCGAATCAGATGTTTTCTCTGATCCGTATAGGGAAGAGACTACCAAACGAAGACCAACGGCCTTAGCCGTCGACCCGGTTAACCGATACTTATTTTTTAATGTCTGGTCAGGAACTCGAGGCAGAATTGAACGCACATGGCTTGATGGCACACACAGGTGAACAGAATTTATTTGTCCTTTTTGGCTCTCCATGAAATTTAAGTTTGATTAGTTTACGATTGATAGATTTTGGGTGTATTTTGCTGAATGCGTTAAATCCGTGATGCTATCACTTTCTCCGTATCGGTCCTTCACTTCTTTATTGTGTTATCACTGAATAAATTAAATCGGTTGGCCCAAAATACTACTCAGCGCACAGTCTTGATATTTCCATGTACCAAATGTTTTGGAAGGTGCTCTTTATGTTTGTTTTCAATCTTCATCCTCATTTGCCTGCACAATGTTGGTTTAATTCAAAATTCTGTCTCTCCGAATGCAGATTGATTGAATTTGCGAGTCCGTAGATTTTTCCATCAAAATAACGAAATAGTCTGACTCTGAGCCGAATCCGGGTTCATTTTTGTCTTTTATTAAAGGGAGGTTATTGTTGACCACAATCACACAGTTTGGCCCAACGGAATTGCATTAGACCTTGAGGCTCGTCATCTCTACTATGTGGATGCCTATTTGGGCGTCATAAGCCGAGTGGACTACAGCGGGCATAACCCGAGGCAAATAGTTTCTGGTCATCTACAGCACCCCTTTGGATTTGATCTCTTGGGTAATCCTGCTTTTGGCAATATTGTCTCGCAAGCGTTTTCGTTAAATACTGTGGTTTACTATAGACGAAAATCTTTACTGGAGCGACTGGCAAACGCTGTCGATTTCTCAAATAAATAAAAATACTGGGGAGGATTTGCGTGTTCTCAAAACGGTCGGTGTCGATGACGCACTTATGGGTATTCGAGCTGTTGATCTAACAACCGAAACTACACGTAAGTTTGGTCTTACGTTAAAGTGTAAAACCCATTGTTTGATCAACTTACCCAATTAAATTAAGGTTCCGTAACTTTTTTCCCTCACAGATTAACTGGAACAAGTTGAATTGCGTTTATTTAGAGTGAAAATGAATGATTCTTATCTTAAAGATTGGTGCAATTTAATGTGGCCTTTTAGTTCAAAACTTCCTTCTTGCTGAAGAATCGATTGGTGCTCTATGAAACTGTGAAATAACCACTTTCATTACACGACCAATCTGAGCTAACCCTGTAGTTTGTGGAACTCCATGTGATTCTTGAATTTGTTCTCGCTCCTTGCGCATTTCGGGTGTATTTGTGTGCGCGTAGATAAGGGGAACGTTTGCGATGACGTATCAAAAAGTGGCTGCACCCACCTTTGCTTGGTGCTCCCCGCGCAACATAGCGGCGGGGACGGCGAAAGTGGCGGTCGTTCCAATAGGGCCAATGAAGTGGAGGACCTCTACTATTGTGCATGTCCACCCGAATACGCCCTTGATTCCGATGGAAGGACGTGTATTGTGCCCGATTCCATGTTGCTCTACTCTCTTGACGGAACTGGCATTCGGCGCATGAGCCTGCCCAAGTCCCGCCTCCGACCGCGCCATGCTCACTCCCGTACGCCACTCAAGCACCAGCCTCCAAATAACCGGTCAGCTTCCAAAGCCACTTTCATTTCTCTTCTGCTCTTATGACATCCTCAAGCTATCGGGTATTCGCACCAATTCATCAGTTTAATCCATCTCTCTGAGTTTCCTTTCATCTTTGGCGAGGTAGCTACTGGTAAGTCGGAAAGGGCATGCGGATCCGTAAGCAAGAGCATTGACATCTGGTTTCAAATTACATAGATCTTCTTGGGGGTAAAAGAGCTATTGTTAACTTCAACTTACTCATGAAACTTAAGCGAGTTTGGCCAATTTATGTTTTAGTCATCTATCCGCTGCGACAACTGCAAGTGGCGCCAGGCTGATCTACCACGACGTCGAACTAGCCGCTGCAGAGACGGCTGCGATGGCGTCCAATCAGATTTTTAACCAGGTTCCTTTACCCTTCCTGCGTCGTGTCATCCGCTTCGATGTGCACATCTCCGAAGAGCGTATCTATTGGGTGGAAGACTCCGCTCCTCAGGTTAACCACATAAGATTCGCTTACAGAATTGCTTTATCCCTATCCTCTTTTAAACATTTTTTGTCGTGTTGGGAATTTCCTTCAAACAATATAAAGTAACGCATAAACAAGGCAGTCGGTACTTCAATTTCCCATATTTTAGTGTATATCGGTGGCTTTTCTGAATGGGACTGGCAAGGAGACTCTGCTATGTCTCTTTCATGACATCGGACTCGAAGACTCCAACCAAACCGGTGGGAGTGACAGAGATCCTGCTTCTTCAGCGCCACCGTCTGGGAGTCAGCATCAAGCTCGCGATTCCATCGTCGGTTTGGCTCTGGACTGGCTCACCAATGCGCTATACTTTTGCGTTGATGGCGAACGCCCCAGGCTGGAGGTTATTGACCTCAAATATCGCAGCTACATGCAATCTTCTTCACTTCCCTTCTATTCATCATCTCGTTCACGTCCTCGTAAAACTGTACGTAGGGGAAATTGGCATTCCAAACGAGTCCGGCGCAATATTGTCCCTCCATGGTTTCTCCATCCACCGAAAGGTGTGGACCCATCTCCAGGCGACTACGATCTCTATTCATATGATTTCAATCCTCTTACAGATCGTTTGGCAAATAATGTCGACAACTACCGTCTTGTACTTCTGCATAACCTGTCATCTCCACGAGACATTGTCGTACATCCAAGAAAACGGTAGGTTAGCATATTCGTAATTCAAACATCCTTTTCGAACTGTTTCTTTATGAGTGAGCGCTTAAGAACTCGATGGTGAAATCAATGACCTCTTTCTACGTAGGTATTTATTCTGGTTAGACGGAACACACAATGCTCGATTCAGTATTTTTTCTGCTGGGCTTGACGGTCGAAATCATCGTGTAATATGGAATGGCGTTGGAATGGTAATGAGCCTGGCAATCGATTATACCAGTATGTTGGCCTGTCTTGGTGCCAAATTTTTAAGTTGGCGTGATTAAATTTTAAATGCGCATGCTGACTCATGCTCTTCCCTAATTATTATGGTCGGCAAACTGGAAGCCATTTTGTCGTCAAACTCTTTTTGTGCAACCATATTTTAAATGGATTGTTCCGTCCAATTTTATGGTTAGGGTGTTCTGGTTCACAGCAAAAAAAATGCTATAGCGGTTACGAGTAGCTGAAGTATTCAACTCTTTTGCCAATCACATTTTGGTTCATTGGTGACGTGTATCGCATTTCACGTCTCTCAGGCGGCAAGGTGATTTTCTTAGGATTCTTAAAATTTTTCATTGTTGCAGTAGACTTTGACATGTATCATATTTTTAGTGTTACAATGTTTGTCGAAATTTTTCATGATTACATCACCACTTCAGCCGATCGACTGTACTGGATGAATTGGGTAACCAAATGCATCGAGTCCATATCGCTTAACGGGGAAGACTGGTTCTCTGTTAACCCAATGCTTCCAACATACCATGGGTCGTGGCGGAGCTCAGATAGTATATACGACGACAGCGTGCCACCCCCTTCCACCACATCCACCGATTTCCATCCCTATGCTATTGACGTTTTCCAGGGAGCCGTTCTCTTTTCTGAGGTTATTTCTCTCAAGTTTTTGTAAATGCTTGACATATGTCGACACGACCTTTCGCTGGCGAAATTCACTTTTGTTCGACTTGAAACACTAATGTTCCCACAGTGTATTAGTGCAGCCTGGAACAATGGGGCTCTATTTTTAATGCAACTACGATCGTGCTCTTCCACCGTAAATTAGCTAATGACAGAAAGCATTGACAGCAACTGTCATAATGGTATACTTTATGGTTTAGGGAAGGCACGAATATTCCAAGTGTTGAAGATGTCTTTCCATCTTCAGTTGACTACACAAAGTGTTTATCGAGTTCAACTCCCGAATTCACGATCCGGGTTCACGACCGGGAGCCAGCTGAATTTGCCCGCAGATCTTCTGCTTCGTGGTCCCTCGTCCCCGTCAGGCAAACAAAATTTTCTCGTTTTGGGTTTGTTTGTAGCGGGTTTTGATCGACAAGCTGCGGAACCGGGCCATCGATGTGCCCCGCCCTCCTCTATGGCGGCATTCCATCCACAGGCGCTGGGCTGGAGTTATTCTTACAGTCTACAAAGTCTTCCCAACCAACCCTACCACCAGCAGACTGGACCCATATGCCAAGTATGCGCGCGTGTCTGTTCAAGTCATTGAAATGGCCAAATGACTGAGGCCTGTCAATCACCTTGTCGATACTGCTTTTACTCCTGCAGGCTCTATGTCTGGGCGCGCCTCCACTGCATTCTGTACTCGGAAGCCGTGGTGGCGTTAGCAGCAGTGCCAATGCGCAGTCTTCCGTATTCAGAGGTCGTGGTGTTGCTGGTGCCTATTCATCCTCTCTTCTTGATGATCGGTCGCCCCGATTCACTTGTGCTTGTCCCACGCAATTCACTCTGGCTTCCGATGGCTACAGTTGCCTTGGTAGCCACATTTTTGCTTAAGTGAAAAAATAGACTTCATGGTGTCTTTTTGCTTGCTAAGTGAAAGATGTACACTGTTTATGACATTGTTCACAATTTTGCCTAGATAATTTCCCACTTTTTCGACAAACTCATTTATTGGGACTTATGCATAAAGGAAATCGGTTGAAAATTTGAATTTTCAAGTCAACTTTTTGGTGTGTTTTGGAGACTGTTGGTGTTGGGGATCTGCCCACAGCATCCGCAAAACGATCTTAGTTCAAACAGTCGGTGATAAATTCTTACCGGCATTTAATGGCATATGTGTGCCTGCATCCTCACCCTTGTTACTATCACTGAATTGTTGTCGCCATTAAGATGCACTTTGGTCTACTTTCCTGATGTACAATATTCTTTTTGTTGCACTCCCAAGGCGCCAACCATGGATTTATCCATGCTTAAAATGCAATGAAGTTAGGGTCCTTTTCATTGTCATTTTACACTTGCGCGCCTAAATGAAGGATGTCCTAACTAGTAGAACTCCGTGTAATTTATGGGATTGAGGCCTTAAAACCACCTTGCTATACACCTTATTTCGTAATGCTTTTTAGTTTCAAGAGCGTAAATTGATAGTGATTATTTGCTATAATGAGCAAATCCTCATTTCTTTGAGAATTACAGCGCTTAATTACTAGCATACAAAACTCTGCGTTTGTTTTCCTTTCAAGAACCCCATCGGAGTCTTTTGATTATTACAAATGATGGGTCAGTCATGCGTTACACACCCGACGACCAGCCGGCAACAAACCTCCTTTCCCTGTCACCAATCACCCTTCCCACCCGCGACCATCTCTCCGCTGATGGCTTCAACCCTCCACCCACTTGGCATCCCATTGATCCAATACTTCCGTACGCGGCGGAGCCGGCCTTCAACGAGGGCGATCCGGATGCTCTATCGGATCCGCTGGTTTTTGCGAGGCGTTGGTCGGCCCGCCACCGAGTCGCTGCTGCTGCCCTCGAGGAACTGACCAATGCGGGTCTCTTCTTTCTCTTACAACCTGTCGGAAAGCGTGATCGTATCCCTCCGTTTGTCCCTTCCTCCCGCGGCAGGACCTTTCGGCAGGGCTCCGAGGCTGGCAGCAACAGCAGAAGCAGCGACAGCAGTGGAGATCAGCAGCATGATTTCTTTAATGGCAACATTCGCTTGGGAACTGCTTTTATTCGTCTTGGATTTCTTGAATTCTCAACAGGCGAAGTTACTCTTTGGGAGGGAGGCCCCTGTAAATTAAATAATTGAAGCCGTTTTATGCTACTTTAACAAGCAATTTTTGAAAAAGAATATTTAAGCAGAGGTTACTCAATACAATGCAATATGTATGTGTTTAGTATTTTACCTGAAAACTCATTTCTACCACATTTTGCTTCAAATTACATACGACTCTGATTTAATTTTGCTACTATGAACCGTCAGTTCACAATCTTTTAGATTTTAGTCCATGCTCATCACTGGTTGGAAAGCAATTTTTTACCATTTCTGATTAGTGGTCCCAATGTCCGACAAAGTATGGCATTCTTACATTGGAAGTGGAGACCCCAACTCAAACACTCAACGGTCTCACCTAACATTGTTCAACCGACCGCGTTGGAGCCTCGCGTTCGATCCAGTTAATCAGATTGTTTTCTGGAGTGATGCCATCACAGGTCTAATAGGAGCAGAGAATAGCAGGTCAGGACGCACAGTTGGTTTGGTTGCGAATCTCACTGAGGTATGGCACAAAACATCGAATTTATGTTCATGAGGGAACCATTTTTTCCTATTGCTGCTTCTTCAATTACAGAACTCGCGTACCATCCTCGAAATCGTTGTTGAACCACGGTCCGGTCAACTTTTCCAGCTGACCTCCAAATCGTTGGAGACCGGCAGGCAACCGGCTGATTGTCGCATCGAAGTGACATACCTGGACGGCAGCGATCGGCGACTATTGTACGATACCGCAAAGTACTCTATTTGCCCACATTCTCTCACTTACTCCGCTAAGTTAGCCCAACTCTTTTGGGTTGATCCTGGGAAGCGAAGCATTTTTACCTTAAACGTTGCCGGTGGCGTCGGAAGTGGGACAGTGAAACCTGAAACAGTAGTTACTGATACTTTGCCTATCCCAAAATCCCTTGCCATTTTACCCGAGAGCGCTCGCGGATCGCCATCGTTAGGAAACTCTCTGTGGTTGACGTGGTTGGAGCCAATTCATCACAGTGCCGCCTCCGGCAATCAAAACCACCCTATCAATCTTCTCTATGTGCCCCTTGATGCATTGCACACGAACGGCGCGTCAATTACCCCGCAAAAACCCCTTACTCCGCCTCCAGGCTTCCATTTGTATGTATGGAATAGCGGTAATCAACTCTTCGTGATTCCTGTGCGTGGCGGTGGCCTTGGCGATCTTTCATGGCATCCATGCGCTGGTCCCTCGCATGGCGAATGTTCACAGTTCTGTCTACCAAAGGTCACTGCATCGTCGCCGAGTCTACCGCTATATCCGGGCCCACTTGCCCCTCACCCGCCATTGTCATCACCTCAACCACAGTCGCTCTGGCGCACCGTTCGCCGATGCGCCTGTGCTCTTGGGTCACAACTACTAAACACAGTGTCCCAGGGCGATGAGGGAAATGTGTGCAGTCGCATTCCCCATTGCCTGCCGCCGAATATGTTATGCCATGCTGGTATTACGACTAAGGGCAAGAAAACAGGCGGAGAAAAATATTTTCTCGTTGGGGAACCTTTCCCGCAACGCGGGGCTTGTATTCCAGCTCACAAAGCCTGTGATGGAGTCGTCGACTGTCAAGTAGGCTCCCTTTGACCATATTTATTTCATTTATTTTACTTTTACCATCCTCAGCAGTCTTATATGTGGTAATGAACCCTTGAAGTCGATCCTCTTTTTTTGAAAGATTACCATTTACACAGTAATGTCTTGGCTAATAAGTCTATCATCGATTGTTTAAATCGACTCTTTCAACTTGACTGGGTCTACTATTTCTTAAAAGGTTGAAGTTTTCCACATTAGAGTAGAATCCATTTCGCTAAGGCAGTTCGAAGCATGAGCTCTGGTATCGGTATTAAATCTCCAAGTCTGATGTCGAAAATTGAAAAGCATTTCTAAATACCCTAGCTTTTAATAATTATATGCGAAGTAGGCATCTAATGACGTGAATTTCTTGCAGGACGGAAGCGATGAAGTAAATTGTCCGCAGACATGTCCTGAATACGAGTGCGACAACGGCCTTTGCTTACCCTTTTCATCGCGTTGTAATGGCGTAATTGAATGCGACTCGGACGAGTCCTGCTGTGGCAAGGATCAGTTCGAATGCCGTCGTCCGCTTCACTCACTACTCATCTATCAGCAACAACCCGGAGCCCCATCGAGCAGATGTCTCCCTTCCGCCATGGTCTGTAACGGTCGACCCGACTGTCCCGACGGTTGGGACGAGGCTTCATGTGAGGCTCAGGGGTCGAGGGCTAGTAGTGATACCAAAAATCTTGAATCAACCAATGGGAGCACAGTGATAGTTGAAACGACCTTTGCAGATGGCCCAAACAAGGGAATTGGTGAATTCCCTTATGTATACACAGTGTTCATCGTTTCGGCAATCATTGTTGTCCTTGTCGTCTTCAGTCTCGTAGCCTATCTGTGCTCCAAAAAGTGCGTTTCTCTTGCATTTACTAAACTTGCTCGCGTCTTGAAGTCCACAGCTTCAGTTTTGTAATTTTTCAGTTAAATAGGTTGCACCGATAATAAATTGATTCATATGGAGGCCGGTTTTGAACAGCACTAATTTTTCATGTGTTTTGAGGTATTCGTTCAAACCTTTGCTCTGGTTGTATTTAATTCAGCCCATTTTCGACGAGGTTGGTTCTATTTTTCATCCAAGTATCTTAAGCAGTCATCTAGCAGTCTTTTTTTAGACACTCGATTGGTATTGAGTGATGCTAATCCTGTTACTTAACAGGTGGTCCAAATCTTCGTATACGGTACGTACGGATGTTCTTCTGATTCCTACAAGGAAAGGAGACAGGGCAAAGTGTGGAGGTGGGGAGGGATCCAATTATTTGGGTGGCCAGATGAATAATCGTAGTGAATGTCAAGAGCCTCTAGTTGCGGGTAAGGCAACAATCACATCCACTGCAACTGTGACTGAACATGCTCCTGCATCCATTTCGCGTCATCGAAGAAGTGTTGCAGGCAGTCGAAAAATCACATCAAAAGTCACTGTACTACCTCCACCTTTAAGCAATGGTTCTTCAAGCTGGTATTGCCCTTCCTGTTCCTCCCGGGGTGGTCAATCACCATCGATGAACGTTTATAGGAATTTTTGCAATCGCTGTCACAAGCGTAGTCGCCACTATTCCAGAAACCCGAGTAAGCTTTAGTTAGCATTTTTTCGTTGCTTTTGGGTCAATACATCATTAAGAACAAATCGTTCTTTTTTCTCAGAGCCATCCCGCATACGTTCACAGTGCCATTGTGCAGCAAGGGTAAGTAATGCTGAGACGCCGGACAACAGTTCTTCCACTGCGTATTGGACGCATGCAGCTTCCAAGTGCCCTCCAGCTCCGCCACCCTCATCCTTGCCGTCCCCTCCCCCCTCTCCTACCACCAGCTGCCTTTTTGTGGTTCCTTCTACCTGTCCGCCCCCAGCTCCTCCACCATCCAAATTGCACGCTGACAACGAAGACGAGGAGTTAGGCGGAGGAAGCTCATCATCGGAATTTAGCGAGTCTTCTAGCCTAACTACTTCGCCTCTGCGCTGTCGCTATGCTCATCACCGACAGCAACGTGGACGTCATATACGCCGACACCGTCGAGCACGGCTCCACGAGGTCTCTGTCTCCTCAATTGCATCTGTGGAGCACAGCCACCACCACAACTACCAGCACGCTAGTCGAAGACGCCGTGGAAATAGTAGAAAACAGCGGCGTAGGAAGGTGAGCTTCCGTTCAGATCTGGGTGATGCAATGGACCCCGAGTGCATGCATTGTCCGCAGTGTGGATTGAGACAGCAACAGCGACAGAGCTCCCATCAGCACCCACCACGAAGAAATACCTTTGCTACTGCAACGACTGCTCTTCAACAACACGCTTTAGTTGCTACTTACAGTCAGGTGGAACCATCTTTGGTTGGTGCCAACAACGGTGAGGGCAGCACTTCTTCATCAGGAGGTCGTAAATCAACTTCAAACCATTCATCTGAATTCTACCCTCGCGTTAGTCTTTTTATTCTTTACCGAAAGTATCTGCTATATAATGTTTACCATGTATGGATAAGCATATAGTTCTGTCTTTCGATGAAATTGCGCGCTCCTTCCCGTTTTTGAATGCAGGAAACGGTAAACCCGCCCCCCAGTCCAATAACTGAATCAACTTATGCCTCCCTTCCACTTGCTGTCTTAAAACATCGTGGAATTTCTCAGGATGCTAGCCTCTCGAATTCTTCTGGTTCCAATGGCGTCGTTTGCAATGTGGGCGTGACTTCTTTCCCATTTGAAACTTTGGGAAACGATAAGGAGTCAGACAAGCGAGTCATTGCAACAGGTATAATAACATGGTTTTCTTACGCACTCACCATTATCAGTCAAATTGTGGACCACAACGGGGCCAAAAGATTGTAGATAAAATTGTTGTTTGATTAGCTTTATGGCACCGGTACGAATACCAGGATTCCAAATTTTAGTTCAAAACATGGAGAGGTCCAGTGTTCGCTCTTCGGCACCCCCCTTCATTTGTGCACCCGGTGATGATGCGTTCAACCTTTCCAAACAAATTCGGATCTCATCATCAGTCTCTAGGTGCATAACAGCATCGACGTCCAACTTTTATCCTCATTGCCACCACCATCGCCACCATACTGGTGAATTGGATACAGCTATGACAGCTGCCTCTGCTGCGGCCAAAACAACTACAACAACGACCATCCAAAATGTGCACGTGGTGATAGTTACATCCAACAAGGAGCAACTGCACCAGTGCTGCAATTGTTGTTCAGATTATTCGCTCTCCTCCTACAATAGTGAAAGCGAACTGGACAAGTCCACTATCGTAGCGCCCCATCACAACAATGATAACTCCTCTTCCGGTCGCGTAGTGATACCAGATGAGCCAAGAGAGCAAGCCGAAGGAGCCGAAGCTGAGGATATGAACCCCCCTGCCAGAGCCCCTTTTGCTCAGTTCTCTCCTTCAAGGAATGAATAAATAGTCTTGACTTTTTAGCACCAAGCATTTCAGCGCGTGCAACTTACAAGCACACGCCTGTTTTAATCAATCAGTTTTATGTAACTTAAACATGTCTTTAATGTTATTGTTTGCAATATATTTTTTTTTCAAAAGTCGCTCATGTCTGAGTCCCATTCACTTGTTTCCCTTTGTTCGGGGAAGTCTACCGACAGGTCGTATCTGAAGTTGGGGTCATTAGGACGAATCAAGTTGATTTCATACTGCTCATTCATCACAGCTTTTTTTCTAAGCAAAAAAATATGGCGATTAGTAAGGATAACGCCTTAAAATCATATATCAAGAGACTTGCCGCGCGACAACCTCATCAGTCTCTTTATTCAGATCTTCAGTTGGAGAGATCTTCTCCACCTCATTGTTATACTTCAGTGACTCATCAAGGGACACTCCATTCTGAAGATCGCGCAAAATGTGGATAAGACGTATTATTTGGGCCTTGGGAATCGGATCGAGCAACGCGCAATGGTTTTGACTGTTGTAGAGGTCGTCGATGCAATGAATGGTGTGTCGGATGTCACTTGAGCTCCCCAAATTGATTTTGTGAAGCTTCTTTTTTTCACCCTCTGTATATTTAATCAGAATTTGGGGCGGACGAACTTTTATGCCACAACTTGTTACACATCTACCAGCTTTTTTGTTCAACGATTCAAGCATGCGAAAGCCCTAGCAGCCGGTTTATTTGCAACTGGTAATTGAACAAAACAATTCAGCACCATGACGGCATGGTATTAAAATCTCGTCTAAACTGTCAAAGAAAATATTACGAGATTTATATTTTTTAATAAGCCATATTTATGGTTAGGATTTTCATAGGATTTTGGGAAGCGTTTTGAACATTACAATTTCCTGGTAGCTGACAAGTGTTTTCAGCTTTCAGTGAAAAGTTTACTTCAAGCATTTCATTCATTTTCTGTCTCCATTTATTGTTTGATTGCTCAAGTCCTTTTAGCCACAGTTCTGGTTTTGGAACTATGATGTAATAACCTGTTTGTTCTGATTGCCGATCGCTGTTTCGGCCACTGGTGGAGATGCTGCTCTAGTTAGGTGGGCTGTGCCAGCAGCTTCGTTCGCTCTGTTTTTTGAATGTATGCATTCTGACCTAGTAGTATGCCTTCCTTTACCTTAAAGGGAGCCTCGGGACGCTACACAGGGAATGTACAGTTTGCGATTGACTCAAACTATAATGAAGCACAGTAAAAAATCTAAGCTTAATAGACTTGCCTACATCAATATGTGCTTTTCACCCATATTAAGTGTCAAAAGTTTGCACACGGTTTAGAAATACTGTACTCTATCTTATCATTTTTCTGAACCTTACTACGGATTCAGCATTACTGTCAAATAAGTGTTAAATAACGGGTGGATCTATCGGTCGAAATAAAACGTCTAATTGGCTATAAGTTTTTAGTTGTCTTAATAATTCTTGACTCGAATTACATACCAGTACGAAATTTAAAACTAAACAATGTGTTCATTTAATGTACTTTGATTGAAATAAACCCTTCTTATGATACGTGTGCGAGATCTGGTTATCACACACGCTGCGTGTGGGTCTCCCTCAAAGCGAATACTATTTTTGCAGGGTCGCTCCTCAACAACACTGCTGTATCAGATTATCGAAAGGACACTGCATCTTTGGTGTGCAAAAGCATAGTTCAACCGAACGAGAAAGATGACGTAGTTATTGCATTTTTGAATATTTTTAGATAAAAAGTTGGAAGTCGAATAAAAATTGTAGGCGCTAATATAGCCAGGCAATAATCATGCTCGTCCAGCAATCAAGAAGAGTTTCCTCAAGTTTATTTAGCGGGTGACATTCACAACGTAATAACTATCGGCTGGTTAATCGTGTCACAGCTTTACTTTTTTGCTCAAATGCATTTTAGCATCCACCAATGTATGCTCTAGAAAATCAGTACCAAAGCAGAAACAATGTAAGGATGCACTAAGCATATGACTTTCGCTTAAACTAGTTTTATGCACACCGTTTCCGTAGCTTTGCAGGCTGTCAATGCATTGACAAATCGAGGCCGCAATTTCTCCTCTGCTCTGAATAAATTTCTAGTTTTATTCGAAACCCCTGCACGCAAACACAGGCGCCATAGCGGCGGAAATGCAAACAATGATACTAATACACTTTTTCAAGAAAAATATTCCAGTACTCCATGAGAAATACCAGTCTTTATTTGATTTGGAAATGATTTGCCTAGACAGCACCAAAATTCTTCAGTGAATGTAGAGTAATTTTGCAGCTGTAGCATAGGTTTGTGCATAAATCAGTTAATCCGTCTGATGCTACCATCTCATTTTGTAGAATGTCATTGCTAGTTATTCAAGCAAAGATCTCGGAAAGAAATATTGCATACACAGGGTGGTCTTGGGGCTTAGACTGAATCGCCACTCTAAAGAAGGATTTATAAGCCTAAATTTAGGCAAATTTGCTGTTTTAAAATACTTTTAATGACCTCAAATTTCGTCAACCACTACGCCAAAGCAATATACATGAGGATCAAGAAGTCGTACGTAGAATGGCCTCTGGAAGCCACACCCATTTGAACAGTTGACTTTGCCGCTGCGTATGGACACTTACATCACCGATCAGCAAATCATCCATTGCAGTGTATTTTCGACCTCTTAAGTACTAACGAATGTCAATTACGAAAATTTCTGCACACCACTGTTCATACCATTGAATATGCTAAGCAAACCAATAGGTAATTGTGTTAAATTTGGGGTTTGTCTGTTTTTTTCCATTTTACGCAATCGCATCCATCTTTGCGATCATAAGTTGTTCACAGAAGCAAAATTCAGTTCCCCAATTCTTCCTTTTATGCTTAAGATATCACTTTATCATCTTTTCTAGTGACACAGATCGACCACAATGCCGGCAAAATTAAACGACGATCAGTTTTACCTTGGCTTAAGGATGTGCTCCATATTGTGTACCAAATTCCCCAGTATGTATGCATGATTCGTGGTTGTTCAGCACCCAAGATTGTCTGTCGGCAAAAAACTAGCATTATCTCAACTGAACAGTGACGAGGCCAATAAGTAAATGCTATTTTCGTCAAAAGCAAGCAGACTTTGTTACAGCCATACGAATGCATATAATAAGTGGTATATAAAATGCAACTTCATAAAATGCTATAATCCGATTGTCCGGTGACGGAATCGAAGATATTTGAGTGATTTCACTCCAAAACGCGCGGCGAGATTCTTTATGTATTTAACTTTAAAATCTTCCAAACACTGCCTGCGATGGAAACAAGACATCATAAATTACTAGATTTGAATGCTAATTTCTTACAAAGGAGATATAATTAAAGTGCATTTAACACAAAATTGGTGTAAAACGATACTAACTAACCGAAGACCATAGGAATGACGGAACCGATTCGACTCGACACTCGGAGCGTGGGGGAGGTGTATTATGAATGCATTTGGAAGAACTACAAACTTGAAATCGAGGGCATCCAAAAGCATAAAGAAGGATACTTTGTTCCAGCCGAAGCCAACGAAGTGCTCATCAAACTGCCCATGTCCGCGCCTAATCAGAACATATGGCTCGAAGTCGGCATCCCATTTAACCTGCGTGATTTTGAGTTATAAGGATATAGTCTTAAAAGTGCATTCAAACTGATCCCTTTGCCAAATACCAATTTTCTTAAAAATGCACCTGTCTTTCGGATGCCAATATAGCATTGTACAGCCTTATGTTTCGAGATTTCGAAATGCACATGTTACTTGATGAAAACACTTCTTTATAATCCTAACATTTTAACTCATACTCATGATTGGTGGCTACTTGGACGCAAATTAGGAGTTCTTTGAGTAGTTCTTCATCGATTGGTCAAAATAAAGCAAAGCATTAAAATAGGTTTTTGGAGGAATTGCGTTTTTATTTTAACAGTTATAAACAAGTCGATGAGCCTACCTCATAGGGCATTTCCGCTTTGTACCAGTGGGAATAATTCGTGGCAAGGTGCCCAGCCTGCCAGACATCGATTCGAAAGGGCTTTACCACTCCTGACGCAATGTTCTGGAGCAAGTGTCGCTTCGTAGTAGGAAATTCAAGCTGTGTGTAGAAGGTTTCAAATGCGGGGACAATGTAGGCCACTTTCTCTACCTCATCTACCTGAAGATAAAACAAAACCACTTTCATTAAAAAGTCTCGATTCGAAAAGTAAAGGAAATAAACATTATGAATTTCAAATGAATTTTTTTGTTTAAATGCTGAAGCGCTATTTTGCTTGTAAATCCGGAGACATCCTTACACCGTCTTCGCATTAAAACAGAATACAATTGAAGGGGTTGATTTTGCCTAAGAGAAATACAATAGCAGACTGAAGCGTGTGTTCCTGTCTTCCGGAACTCTGAAAGCTACGCAGATGTCACACAATTCGCTTTACCGGAAACAGTCGAAATTGGGTCGGATGAAAGTTGTTCTAAATGCAACAACAATTTCATGCATACAAACCAGCTCAGTGCTTTCGATTTTACCAAGCTTGAATGGCATATTTTCAAAACAATAATGCATCAAGCTACGATGGGCTTAAATAACAGACCTCTGGTTATGTCTGATATTTCAGTAAAACCGGTCAAACAATGAGACTAAAATACCCAACACTCCTTACCCTATGCAGGGAATACAGAAATTGATATGTTTACCAATTTAGGTGAATGGTTGTCCAGACCTGGGCTGCTTATCCCTTCAAGCCTTTCTCGCATTTTTACAGATAAGTTAGAGAAAAAAATCAGACATCATATTCGAATTTGTCAGTAGTATATAGCTTTTGCTAAACTCAAGGCACAGGTAAATTTGACGTTCCAATCCACTTATTTATTATGAGTGAAAAAACGGAACCATAGCAAATAATTGGTACTGGTATGCAGTTTGAGGCGCACAAGTCCTTCAAACGGAACACTGCCGTAAAGAATAATTGAGCAAGCTAAGGTCCAAAATTAAAAAAGGCCTCGCATAATTGGGCGATTCCGATTGTCTATTGTATGGGATTTTAAGAATTTGTGGTTAAAGCACAGTATGTTCTTCAAGAATGCATCAGATGATACACGAAGATAAAAGTGGGCTACGTTCTACCACTTTTGAGTCGGTTGGGTGCAGTCATCGCATTGTTTTTACGGCTGGCTTTGACGTATGAAAGTGTGAAGCAAATAGCAATTATATACAGAAAATGGCATTTAAACTCGGATGCCCTTAGAGTATGAACCTTCAAACAAGCGAAAACATACAGATGCTAATGTACGTTGAAAGTAGATGTGGAGATGCGGTTTCGGAACGAAGTCAAAGTCAACTATGAAAACATACGCTGTGTCAGCGTACTTTATGGCCGTATTTCGAAGCGCATTTATTGGATAGTAGCTCTGTAAAACCCAATAAAAGGTGCTGTATAAAGTGGGGAACAGAGAGATGCTGACGAAAGAAAAGAAAATGGCACTTACGCCCTCTTGAAACACCAAGTGTATGCCAATATTTTCTCGTGAAGTAAAAAACATCGAAGAATCAAGGTACTCAGTAATTATTCCTGCTTCTCTATCGGTGATGTAAACAGCCAGACTCATCGGGCCTTCCCAATTAGCTGCAATTTCTTCGAGGCGATGAAGTCTATAAAACGTTCAAGTGATTCCTATGAGTATGCTAAGGTTAAAGCGTCTTGTGCATGTTTAGTCCAAATAAATGAAGCCAATAAGCGCCAAACCCAAGCGTTTGAGGAAATATGGCTAAAGTTTATGTTAAAAGTTGACTCTAACCCACCGAATATAAGTTACATTAAAAAATTATAAAATATAGCTGATCTCTGCGCGAATGCCAGCTATAGAGACATGATATGCAAAGGAGGCAATTAATTAGTAAATGTAAAGGGGAGTCTTTCAACTTTTCATAAAAGTATGAATACCAAGAGCATAACTACCTATCCATTGTAAATTGGCTCACTAGTGTCACATTTGCAGTCGTGTTTGAAATAATCCCGTAGAAGTGTGGAAACACACGTCTTTGGAGTCGCATCTCCATATGGAGAAATGAACATGCTTTCACTGCGCCTCGTTGACGAATCTGCGTACCCGCTTTATTCCTTGTAGGTGACTTTAATGCAGCATATTCATGATACCGTAAATGTGATTGGAAAACAGGTAATTATGCTATTTTGCCACAGAGGCTCAGTCGTCATTTCCACAAATTTATCCTGCTATTAATTTAAAATGTCAGTTCCTTTTGTTTTGGTTGAACGATGCCCTGTGAAATATCATATTTCAAACATTAAATTAAAGCATCCCTTTAAGGTATGTTGGGTAATCCTAAATAAAATCATCCACTTCTGGACCTCATTTGTCTTCCGAAAATACGAATAATGTACACTTACATGCAAGTTGTCAGTTTCCCTAAACAAGTTTCCATCGAAATTGGATAGACGATCCATTGTAAGCGCGAATTGTAGCCGCAAATGAGTGGCTAAATTATTGAATCAAATTCATATGAAAGCTTCGCCCTCAGAAAAGAGTCGAATAATACCAACTGACGCCGATTAAATTTTGCCGAAATTCTATGTGTATTCCATCATTTCTATAAATTCAATTTAATCATAGTCGATTAGAAGAAATTATGACGTTCTTGTGAATGCTTACGTGAGTCCAAAGTGGATGAATAGGATCCACTGGTTTCAAAGTTCGTTTTCGATATCATTTTAGATGGACTGTTCCAGTGTAAAATCCGTAGTCCATCCCACTCTAATCTGCTAAAACATTTTATTGGAATGGGGGTGCTTACTGAAATCCTTCCATTCTGTCATTGAATAGGCAGTGCGAATAATTGGCGTTGTCTCCCAATTGTAAATTCCAAGCACAGGGAAGACGGTGAACTCGAGTGCTGTTGAAGTAAAGGGCTGCGTTTACGATATCCTGAAATCAACGAAAGAGGTAATCAAAATACCTAGTTCCCCAAAAATCTTCCTAACAGTGAGACTCATACTCCCCTTAGTGCAAAATACGATCCGAAACCTTACCCTTGTTCTTTCCCTCTTATTTGTCCAATTTTTAAACATAAGATGGCATAAGTAAGGTTTGCCTGATCGCATAGCTTCATTCAACAAATGCCGGTGGATATACAAATAGTTATGCTGATTTTAACGTGTTTCAAATGGATGTTTTGATTTCATCTTAGGGATTAGATTTCGAATTCAATTTCATTGGAAGTGACTGTCACTTTTAAAACATTTTTTTACACGAAAAGACATTATTACCGGCTGTGGCTTTTTCAAAGTATAATGTCAGAAGACAACCTATTATAGTTAGCAAGAGTGATATGAAGACAGACCTGATCCGCCAAGGGTGTGTGAGACGTATTTTTCAGTAACTTTTGTGCCACCCTTTTCCAATGCCAGTTCCAGCCGACTTCTCGCATCTTTTGCAAGTCCATTAGCACTACCCCTGTATTGTATCCTCGACCCTAGATAAAATATAATTACTTCGTCCTACAATTCATTTCCTACATACGTGCATTGAATTCACTATTCATAAGGTTTCACTGTTTCATCTATTTGCAAATTACGATATATGTCAAACATCGGACTTACCAAAGCTGGCCAGGAAGAATTTCCATGCTCCTTAAGGTACCAGTCACTCTGATTCTCAACAAGACCAATTATCTTTAGATATAAAGTTACAAAGATGGTTTGACCATTTTATAGCTGCAACTGTTTGACTCACTCCTAGCCAAACAAAGTCACGTTATCAGCTATAACTCCTCAATGAATGAGACTTTTACAGGGAACACATGTGCTCAATACAATCAAAAAAGCCAAAATGTAGCTTAATATCTTAAATCCTATCTACAAGGTGCTACTTTCAAGCAACAATTAACTTCAACATAATATTCGAGGATGTACCTCTTCCTTTTCGAATGTTCCAGCCGATTTCCAGATGCTGATAAGATTGCCCTCCACTAAAGTATCCAGGTCCAATAAAATAACCTCGAGTCAAGAAGTAAAACTTATTATGGTGAATGTAAAAATGTTTTGCGTGCTCTGATATGTACCTAATTAGGTCAATGTAACAACACAGTGCTTTCATTTAAATACTCACTCTTTTAATCTTACAGGGAAGTACATCTGATATAACAAGCTTCATGAGTCCATAATCGCCTGAATAATGTGCATTTGGAATCCAGTTTACGAGGCCCTAAAGGTAGAATAATGCTTTCGGTTTGGACAAAGTGACGCAAAAAGGATACTGGAATGGAAATTAACATCCTAACTTCGCTAAAATCACCCTAGGTTGCCCCTCTGGGGGTCCTGACGCCGTATTTGCATTTGCCTTTGTTCTGCGTGCATTATTAACTTGCAAATTTGTAACTTTAAGGGCTCAATAGTTGATTATAAAAAAGGAACAGTCCTCCTATAAAGATGCTTTAAGGAGTAAGTGAAAGAAGACTTATTTGATGCACTAAATCAGCAAATCTGCTGCAAACTTACAAATAAATATAATATGTTTAGCAAATTAAGCAGATTTAACTTTCTAGCGGTAAAAAATGATCATCAGATGAACAGAAAACCTAGCATGAATCCTGCATACATGCTAATTCAATTGAGAAAAAACCCAACCAAATGCAAATAAACTAAGCAATCGAAAACGCTACCAAGAAATTTGCGATGTTGTAAAAGTATACTTTCACCAATGCCGATATCCTCCAGGTTTCAAAGAGAACCGAAAGACTCTTGCAAGCATTTGTGCTGCATAGAATGTGAAAGCGGAATTTTGGCAGAAGCTCATTGCAGTGCCGCTCGAAAAGACGATGATAAAATATGCTTTTTACAAGCACTGGCACTTTTCGTGATGCACATCCTCCCCCTACAACCAAGGCGACGTCAATTACCGTTACAGAGGCATTTGTTTTGCCACTGTCGTACTTTTCATCCTGTATGAAAGAAAAAACGGCCAGTCTACGACTGTCCAGGTAACTTCATCATGCACACTCAACATGCCACTTAAGCTTCGTGCATGACAGGGAATAGCGATTTGTTCAGTGACTGGATTTTGTAATGTAGCTGTACTCATCAAAAAACAATACTTTATGAAACTATTCGAGAGGCTATTTAGGTAAGCTATTTCGTAACTTCTAATGAATATATTTGCACTGAAGAAAGTGAGCTCTGATCGTTAATTGTCCGCAGGTGATGTGAGAGGTCACCGTGAAAATATAATGGTTTCCACGAAACTCAGTTTTTTTCCAAAACCAGAAATAAAATTCCCATTTTCAATGGCATTTGAAGTGCCGTAATGATTCGATGCAAGTAACGAATTTCTATCCAGGTTAGAGCTTGCGATTACAAGATGTTCTAAGATTTTTTCCCAGTTTCGTGATGTACATTTAAACAATTTTTTGGTTGCTGTAGCAACATTCATAATTTACTGCAGAAGTAATCACACGCACTACCCTCCGAATCTTTACTTTACTATGTTTTTATGTCTCCAATGATGAGGAAAATAATGAAGAACAAAGCAATCAATTCTACTAAGCTAAGTAATTATAAATCTAAAAGTAGAGTATTTGTTCATGATCGAATCACTAAAATGACCATCACGTTTTTTCTAAACTTAAGTCAGTAATCGTCAAGTGATTGCAAAAGCCAACTTTAGTTGGGTGATCAGCACTACTGTAGCTGTTATTGAGACGATATCAAAACTAACCAGATTTTCTTTTCTAAAAGGATGATCCGTGGTACACTGCGTCACAAGGGAAGTGGTATGCATCCAGATGGCAATCGAAGAGATACTTAAAACTAGACAAACAGCCGTTACGAACGTAAGGGCTGGCAATCGCATCAGACGTCTCGGCCGTGCAACATGGTCTTGCTTCATGCGCCGTTTAAAAACAAAGGGTTGGAAGACAGAAAATTCACGAAAGCGTATTTCGATGGAGTCAGTTAGAGCTCTTTTCCACAGAGCCGTACGGATTGAACGGTAAAATCCCATCCCTCAAGCTGAAAAGAATTAAAGATAATACCATTTTTCTTGCAACATTAAAGCATCTATTTAAGAAAGGTAGAGGCATCTTTAATTGTTCGCTGAGGTGTTTATTCAGGATAATGGCAAATATTGTTAGGAATTGTGGTCAGAATCGTCTAATATGCGGTAGAATTTTAAGACAGTGAAAAACTTTTATAGTTGCACCATAATGTGCGTTTAAGAACTTTTGAATAAAATATTTGTATTACACCATGAAGAAAGGAGTAAATGAAATAGTAAATATCTATATGAAGCACTTAGACCCAACAAAATTCTACAAAACAATGTTGTTATAGCGACCAAAACCGTTTCCATTGTTTAAATTTAGAGGCGAAACCTGTCTCTCTTGTGTTTAAAACAATACAGAGACAGAACGGAACAAGTCGTGTCGCATCGCTCTTTGTATGGGCCTTGGATTCATTGGAAAACGATTCATGGGTATCCGAAATAATCGTTACGGCATCGGACAAAATGGTCTCCTCGAGGGCAATCAACTTATGACGGGTCTTGCCTGATAGCGTCCAACGCTCCCAAGTGGCAACGTATGGAGCAGCACGTTAAGAAGTTGGCACTACCTTAAATCATACGATCGTTTCAATTTTCTTAATAATTTATATAGAGCACCATTCATTTTGGGTTGCTTATCTAAGCAATTTTTCTGATGTACCTGAAATAGGATTTGTTGATTCCTTATGCAAAACAATCTAAGTTTCCACTCCCACAGGTCAGGGCGTAAATAAAATCTTGAACCTTTAATGCTCTGATACTCTACTCTTAATACAGCATGAACATCGCATTAGCAACTTTTAAAATCGGTGAAGAATGCGGAATATGACATTCTACATTGAAGTGAACCTTGCAGCATTTAGCTTCTGGCCAAATAATAGCTCCTCAAAATGTGTTTATGGATAAATCTGTCTTTAAAACTTGGTAAACAATGCTATTCACTCACTGTTCGTTCACAAGCGTCTCTCAAGTTCCCAAGTACTGCGTGTATGTTTTCTTAATCACTTCTAGAGTGCTTATATAAGATGGTTTTGGCTGGTAGGGTGGCAGTGATAATCGCAAGCACGCTTCCCCAACCAATCAGTACTCACCGTCTGTCGCATTCATGCTCTGGGGGAGAAAATGCATTAAATACCTCACCAGAAAATTGCCACCTCCAAGTTACTGAACTTCAACTTTAACGACATTTTTTAATGTTAAGTGATAATATCCGCCTAATGGATGCATTGAGGGCGAATGGATTTCCGAATACTGCGGGACGGATGGGAACCTAGGTTTAATCTTGAAATCAAAGCGATTGAGTACAACAATAGCAAAAATAAGTTAGATTGTGCCGCATAATAGGGCAGACCTGCTTTGCGAAAATACCGGAAAACACGAATTTTAGGGCTGTTTTTGCAGCTTGAAACGCATTAGAATGCATAGAGCACATCGTGGAATCGTGCTACAGATGCTATTGAGCGCGTTAAAATACGGTGCCACAATGCAATGTAACTTCATATAACTGCTTGTTTGGTTTTCTTTTTTGCAAACTCCCAGAAGAAATCCATAAAATTTTTACGGCATGCTTAATTTAATGGCTTCACCTAATATATTTAAGTCTGCCTAATTCCAAGTAAACTGGCGCCGTTTTAATGTAATCCTGATCAAAAGGGGACAGAACGTGAAGGGCAAATCTAATAAGTTGAATTTTGACGTCCTCATGGCAATCTTTATTTGCGCGTGCGTTGACCATTAACGCGCCTACTTTTTAGCCAAGCCGCAATAAACTCCCGCATTAGAGATTGTGCGGTGAACAAAAATTGCTACCCGATGTTTTAACAAACTTAGCTGGAAGCATAAGTGTGCTTTGCGCTTCCCTTAGACTGATTATCAACAGGATAAGGAAGGAGTTGATTACCGGTTCAGCCATGGCTTATTCGCCTAGAAACATTGGTTTCGGCTTTAAATGGATGAAAATGTATCCAGAATGAGGGTGCGAAGACAACCAGAGCGAGAGAACGAGATGAATCCGTCTCAAATTACCAGAAAAGGTATTCTACCTTAGCCCAGTCTGCCAACGTTTATTTTTGCTGCTTTACGCCAAGTTCCCACGCTCCAAGTCCTAGTAAGTGACAGCGTGCCGGAAGTTTGCCATGTCAACACCGTAGTCCCCGCACGGATAAAAGAAACATCACCCTACTGACTGGTAAACAGTAGGGTGAACCGTCAACACTGCTAACGCATCGGTAGGTCTTGCCATTGCGTGAAGCCTTGAAATTCACAGACAGAAAGTGACAACGCCAACCAGCCCCCCGAGTCGGTAAGAATCAAACGAATATCAAAACAACAATTTATTGAAAAGAAGCTCAGAAACATTTGAACACGTGTGCGAATTTCAGCAGTGGGTAAACTTCTTCCCTCCATAGTATGCTGGACAGCATCTTCTCAGATAAACACGAAGATGCGAATTCGAAAGATGAGGATATGGGGATGGCAGCAAAATCAGGTAAAGTATTTGAGTTGATCCATTGGGTTACAAGATCAATCTCATCCACCATACTTTCGACCATTTCCATTAAAGTTCCAACAATGTTGTTAAGCACCAATAAACAGCAAGATTCTTTCGCGATGGTTTCCTTCAGTGCATTGATTAACGACTCACAAGAGGCGAATATCTTTAAGGCCAATGCACGAAGAAGGTTTAGCAAGTCGAAAACTTCCTCTAAACCTTGAGCGACAGATGTGCTAAAGCTTAAAGTAACACGGGCGAGAACCCTTGCATCAACAAAGGAGGCGAGCTGATCGTCATTTGACATAGGCACTTCAAAGCCAACGTAGCGTCTGTCAACTCTAGATTCCTGGCGCCGTAGTGACGCTAAGCTGGCAATACTTTCGCGTATGCAGGCATAAACCTCATCCACCTGATTGAAAGATGAGCCAATCGCCTCCACGATATGGGGTTCCAGCGACTCCAGCATCAGCACTGGGGATACAATAAACCATGGCATTTGCAGAACCAATTCATCTTTCCATTTTTTAGGCACAGCAAAACACACCAACCTATAGATGACGAATACCAATGGTTCAACTTGGAGGGCAGGCAAGTAAGCAGTGAATGCTTGCATTCCCGAACACCTCCATGTATAACCTCCAGCGGAAATCTCAGTTATTAGCGGTCTGAAGAACAATATCCTACGATGCAAACGCTGTAACCGCGTAATTAAAACGCACCTACAGAACTAACTTACCAGTCGGTTCAGGCAATTCCCAATGAAAATTAGTGAACTAAGAGGCAAACCAGTGGGTAGCTGACAAAATGTGACTTCAATCAAAAAATTTCACTCGACTAAGAAACCTAATCAGTGGAACTAGAGGCGAATAAACAGTCGTTAGTACACCAGCAGATCAACCATGTAAAACACGACCCTACCGTAAAACACAAAGGTGCCAAATGTACGTATTTAGAAGAAGAGGATTTAAACTACTAGACGGGATGGAATTGAACATGGCAATAGTTTCTTATGCTGCCTATGTTTCTAAAAAACGAAATGCTAAGAATAAACTAGACAAAATATTCTCACTGAAAACAGGGATTTAAGCAAATAGCATTATAATTGTTTGGACAACTACCTTATCAGGCATTTAGCATTTCAGCGACTTTTGGGAAGTATACTTTTATTAAGTCCAGCATTTTGATGCAATCACAGTATTGGTGGTTTATTGTAGAAGTCCTCGATTCAAAGCTGCATTCGGTAGCTTGTAAAACTAACAAAGATTTGCTAAAATACTCATGAACATTGTAGCGTCCCGAGGCTCCCTTTAAGGTAAAAGAAGGCGCAGTACTAGGGCAGAATATATATATTCCGGGAACAGAGGACTTGGGGGCTGTTGGCACGGCCCGGAGGCCGACCAACCGGCTAGAACAAGATGGCCACCCAAGTGACCTAAACCGGTGGTTCGAACAAACAAAGTGTTACAAACATGTCAGCCAAAAAGCGGGCAAAAGCGTCGCAGATCTTTTAAGATTCTCCGGCAACCCTTAGACTATCATGTAAATAAACAGAGAGATTTTGATAACCATAAAATACGTACAAAAACCGTATAAGTTTATTGCAGCGCCTTGTTTGTTTGACTGCTAGCTTAGATAACTTCGCTTTGGATGGCCATGCAAACAATGCCAGGTGGGCTGACCTGTGAGCCATGCCAGCAGCTCCGATCCCTTTCTGCTTATGCATTGCGACTTCCTTTGTATCCAAGGGAGTGTCGTGGGGTTGTATCGGTGGCAGAGAAGAGCGAACCCGAATATAAATAACTCCTATACTGATTTATATTGTGTGGCACACTAGCGGTGCGAAAGAAGTGTATGTACTACGGATGGGAGAACTGATGGCACCCCGTCTAGCAACTAATGAACAGTTTTTGTCTTATAATTACTACCGGCTTAGTTTTTTGGAAGAATATAAAAAACATTTGGCGCGAAAAACGCAATTTGCAAGCAGGCAAATACACCTTGTAAAACGGTTGACAGCATCTTCGTGTTATTGGTTTAAGTGAATCAAGTGTCATGCAAGTTGAGTTATGCATTGTTAGAATTACGCTGGTTGGATGCTCTGCTTGTGCTTCTGCTATGTAGTGTTCTTCGTGGATCGATCGAGTCATCATACATTATGATGCAAAGTTCGTCCTCAAGTGACGAAGATTATATGGGATTTGATGAAAGTAGTTCGAGTCGAAAAGGTGGTTATTTGGCTGACCGTCGTGGGACTAGTTATTTCAGGTAAATTATGGCGGGTCTTATTAATTTACTTTGTCAAAGACTTTCAGGCTGCAAAAAATGGGATGAAATTGTGACACATGGGTCTGAAATAGGCGAGACTTCTTGTTTATCATTTATTTATCTCTGTGGTGTTGCAAAGAACTAGTGCTAAATATGCCTTGTTTCAAGGAATATTAGTTGTTAGGCTTGTTTAAGGAAACTAATTTTAACCGTTTTCATATGGGTTACTTTTTGCATCTAATCCAAGGCAAATATCTACGAAGGGAAGTTTTTCGTTGCCTTCTCCGGCACAAGTAACAGTTCCAATGCTGTTTACCGTTGAATTTCGACTTGTTGGCATTCTAAAAGCTTCGTTAATAATATCAGGATAGCGCATCGCCTTGTGCATGACATGTGTAATATTATTGGCGTGATGCATGATGTATAATTCCATGCATTTTTCGCTTGCTATTGTTTTCTTTGCTAACTAAGCATTGGAATCCCTTTAGGATGGAGCATAATTGTAGCACATAATCAATGATCTTCCTATTTTATCAAAACATTTGATGCTAGCTCAGTGCTTTTCTCCTGATTCGCTTCGTGGTTTTGTTACCACGGGACATGGATTGTTTCTATGAGGTTCCACTCCTCATTTTGTCTTTTAGGTACCGAACACGTTCGCGCATGCAAAATTTTGATGAAGTCGATTCTACTGCAAGCATCCACTCACGTCAAACGTCTGCTCTCTCAAAAGTTGTTGGGACCGAACCCTTAACTCGACTCCCAGGCTTCGAGTCTCAACACTCTATTCCCCAAGCCACCCCCTTGACAATCCGAACTTCTAGCCTCAAGGTTCATCGACCGATGCCGGCGCATTCCTCATCTTCCATTCATTCTTTTGCTGATGAAAGCAGGTCTCATCAGGTTGTCACACTCCAAACACCCTTGTTGTCTGCCGAAGATCGGAGTTCTTCAGAAAGAAGCAACCAGTGGTCCTCTTCTGATCTCTCCTCCATTCGTTCTTACAGTGTCATTTCAGTTCCTGTAACCAGCCATGATAAAACGCGGCCTTATCAGGGTTCCATTTTTGGCACCTCCTTTTCTAGCTCTGCTACAGGAGGCGTGGGTCATGTTGATGAACTCCAGAGTAGCAGATTTCCTAGTCCTGTTGGAAGAATTGGGGAACCTGGCGAAAATTTTCAAAGCCGAAACGAAACTTCTGTGACTTCTCATCCATCACCTTCTACCGGCTTGATTGCATCTGTCGATGCAGCCGAAGAACTCCATAAACTTCGACTGCAGTTGTGAGTTACCATTTATAAATGATTTCTGATTGAATTCGGCAATACATGTTTTCAAAAGTGGGCATTCATTGTATCTTAGTGGGAAGCCAGTCATGTCGGTACTTTATGTTCAAATCCGTGTTGTAACTCATGTTACCACAAAACCATGGTTACATTCTTTGCTGGCCTCATACCACTGATCATCAGGCTTGGAATTTTTCGCATTTACCTACTGTAACCAGAATCTGGTCTTCTCTCCTAATAACATGACTCTTGCATGCAATAATGACCTGTGGATGGTTTTCTGACAAATTTGTTTGGGTGAGTGGAGCCAGTGCATGACCGAGTTGAATTATTCCGTTTTTTTGGTAACCATATACTGAACACTGGTTTACATCAAAACCACTTATGATAATTTAAAACAAGGCTTCGAGTTTTAATTTATTTTTTGGTGCGGTCTGGATAGCCACCACTTTTTATTTCACCTTTTTCAGTTCTTACTAAGTGCTTTTGTGCTCATTCGGGCTTGAGATACTATGTATCATCACTTGAGTAAATTTCGGTTGATTTGAAATTGGTCTTATCAATCTCCTACATATTTTCTCTTTTCAAATTAGTTTGATTTGCCTTGGGCGGATTTTATGCCCATGTACTTTCCACTGTCACATGACCTTAACCTCATCGAGCCGAGAGCAGCTTGAACATCCTGCGTTAGCACATTGATTCTCCCTTTCCTGAAAATTCGTCAGGGTACTTTCTAAAGTAAAAGTAAGCAAGTAGTGCAAATATTTCTATTTCCTACTTGAGCATTTCCAAGCTTCGGTTGCAATAACTTGTGTACTTAGATAAACAAACCTAGTTTCCAAAATCTTAACGCTTCAAGTATTTCTTCCAAAAACCTAATCTAGTGCAGTAAACAGTGTACAGTAGTGTCTCTATGTTAAACACTATCTCCTGTATTTTTTTCTGATTTGTATTATGTCATTGCAACAAAACTTTTGGCCCACTGATTTGCACATCTTAACGCCTTGCTTCTCATTAACGGTATTTTAGTGCTCCACCGAAATGTTAATTTAAATGACATTTTTTTACAAAATCTATAATTCAGGTTGGCCGCTCCCTGCCATTGCCCAAATTAAGTACACCACATCTCTTAATTGCATTTGTGAATCTTAGTGCACGTAGGCAACATATATGTGACATAAACTATAGTTGTAGCGTACTGAGACTCCCTTTAAGGTAAAAGAAGGCATAGTACTGGGGCAGAATATATATTCTGGAAACAGAGAGCTTGGGGGCTGTTGGCACGGCCCAAAGGCCGACCAACCGGCTCAGTACAATATGGCCACCTAAGTGACCGAAACCGGCAGTTCAAACAAACAAAGTATTACAATAGTATTTGCTAAAAACTAAAATTTCGCAGTTGTTTTTCATCTGCTTCCTGCTTATTGGACACGTTTCGAAATATGTCTCATTGCTGGTTCTGAAACAGAAAAATCGGATTTCTATCCTCTAGTTTTGTGTGTGAATGGGTAATATATCACGTAGCCCGATTCTATTGTTTGTAACATGTAACTGAGCGTGGAACCCCTATGCGGATCTGCGCGAATTCATTTGCCTGCATCATAATTCAATTCAATACCTGATTCGATGTCTGTTTTGTAAACAGGTTGGCAACTTTCATCCATTTTCACCATCATTATGCACAGTATGGTGGACGGGTATTTTTGTTGCCAAAAGTTCCCTTCTTGGGCGTTTGTCAATGACAAAGTTGTTGCAAATGTCCCGTTCCTTGGACTTCTTTGTGGCTACTTGACTCTAGTTATCTTGTTGCATCGACAAATAGCACTGGACTTCAAGGCAAAATCGAAGAGTTGCAACATTCCCTATCTTCTTTCCCACCATCTAGGGTTTTTAAGTCAGATTTGCCAATTTTGTGCCAAAACCAAGGGGCAGTTTATAATAAACAATTTTAGCGTTATTATGGAATTGTGGTACCCGTACTATGATTTAAGATGGGACTTTACATGCATTACTTGACTTGTATTGCAATGATCAGATCGTCATGCTTGGCTATTTTGGCTCAACTTCGCAGCTAAATTTGGTTTTTTTCACTTTTCTCAGCCTGTTGGCTTTGACCAGCTTGGGAATATGAATTTTCTACAGTTTTTCGACATTCTGTGAAAACGCATTATGATTTGAGAGGTGCACTCATTTGAGAGATTAATCGGTTTTCATATATTTTTCGGGAAGTTTTTTCCCAATTTATACATGAGGCGTAGTTGCGTTTACATTCCTCGTAACGCGTCAAACCTTAATTAATGTACATGTGCTATATTTTTTTTGCGTTGTCAAGATCAAGGCAGTATGCATTTTTTCTCCATACCGACGCTATGACAGTATCCTATGCTTCAAAATCTTGACGGTTAATTTGAGATCCATTATTTTTTAGTGGTGAAATTTGCCTTGGCTCTGTTTTGATTATTGTTTCTAGGATGCGCTAAAGATGTATTAAATGAGTCGTTCATTCCCCTCACAAACTCTTATTGCGTGATCGTTCGAATAATCAGTTCCTTATTGCTATTTATCAATTCATACTATTCTAATTGTAAGTCTACATTGACATAGGATAATGATGTTCCCAGATTGAGGTTTCGTATTACTACTCTTGTTTGAAACAAGTACGACGTTATGTTGGGATACAATATGGATTATCTGGATTTTCAAAGCTAAGACAGCACCATTTCGACCGTTAGTGCTAATGTCATTTAAAGCGTATCCAAAGGACGTGTTATCTATCTTTTTGACCGTACCTTAGTTCTCGGAAGTCGCATTCCACATCAAAAATTTGACTTCTAGTTAATTGTATTCATAAATATCACCTTTTTAGATGTTTAAACCACGGTTCTTTATCTCAGTTAAGTGGATAATAAAGTATTGGTGAGTAAATAATTCCACTTACTAGTACTTGGGTACTTGATGACACCAAGACCAATTTCATTTCTTGATTTACTACAGAAATACATGAACTGCTTATACTGCATCATTGCACTAGTCTCTATTTTATTCAAAAATAAATGAGCACAGTTTGTGTTGTATTCTTCCAAACAGTGCAGTTGTCAAGACGTTACCACTTTTTCTTAGGTATGTTTTTGTTCTCCGGTGCATCGCCTACCCGTTCACAGTGGCTCTTCCACAGGATCCGGTTCGTCGGTACTTAAAAGTCACTCGAGAGTACTTGGGAGTTCTTCGGGAACGGTTTACTGTGCGTTCTGTCTAATTGCCTTCTTTATTTTGGGAATTAAATGGGGTACGTCGATTGTGGAGCTAGGTGGGCAATATGCGAAATCTGTTTTAATGGAGCATATAATCTTGTTATTGATTTCCAACTTATAATGTAAGCAAGTACCTTTTCTTAGTAGTAGAATTTTCATTTAGTTACAAAAGTCATGGTTTTGTTGGCGTGAACTTTCGCCTTCTTTAATACTAATCAAATGATTTGTCTAAGTAGTTTGGAAAGTCTGGGACTACTGCTCCATTTCGGGAGGCAATACAGCAATAAATTAACGGGTTGACTTATTTTTGCATTCTTGAAAATTGGCTATTTCTAACGTTTGACTACTTTTCTATGAAGAATTTAATGCGAGGCTGTACTCGTTTCCTTCTTCTTGACACGTCGTTCGACGTTTTAATGCCAACTGTTTTCCCAGTTTCAATTGCACCAAGTCTATTTTACTAATGGAGAGTAGTTGGATTCCTTGTTTCTTGACATATGTGTCTCAGGGCCATCAGTGCCAAATAAGCTACCAAAGAAGCTTCAGCTTCCTTCTTAGGTATTCCTAGCGTCTTTTCGTAAAAGCCTTGGATAAGGCCCACGAAGTGTAGTTGGTCTCAACTAAATTCACTTGCTATTATTTCCTTTCGCAACTATAGAATTTTCGATGTCAATTTGTGAACGAATATATGTGAGCCCTTTTCAAAACGTTATGTGTTAAAATTGCACTGTCTTACCCGTCCATTTGGCAACTGGTACATAAATTCACTGGTACGCTTTTACTGCTGGTTCAGCTAATCGAATTGAACGCGGTCTTTTTCTGCCTAGTACGTTTTTGTACCTCCGTCTGTTTCCTACAATGCTAATTGTTCGAAAATTTTATAATTCAATGCCCAGCTACGCTTGCACCTGTATAGCTCTAAGGCCGCATATGAAGCTTTTCGTTTTATTTCATATATTTTCTTTTGCAATTTTGCGTCGCTTTAATTTTATTAGGCCTTCTTAAACAGAGACCTGCAGATAGTTTGCGACGAAGCGTTTTTCAACGCTGTGCGACATTTCGATGAGATTTACCTCAGGAATGAATTTGTTGAACGTGCGGTAATAGCTGGTGGTTTTTCAATGAACGACATTCGAGGCGTTTTCGCTAGGAGCATTGAACAAAGGGTGCGTTCGATTTCAGTGAATGTCTGCATTATCTTCGAATCTTGTAGCCTAACCGTTCTTAATTCACCTGTTATGCTGATCTGTGTTGACTGTAAATTCATCCACCGCTGTGCTTCCTTTACTTTGCTTGCTTATTATGGGGGTACATGAAATAGGTTATTATGCTCCAAAATATTTACTCTCAGTCATCAATAGCAAGATGAGTTAAGGGGCACGTGTCCGTATCCCTGCTATCTCAGTGCCGATCAAGTCCTATAAAATTGTGTGCGTCGGGTTAATGCAAATATACTCTCAAACTTTTCATAAACTTCAAGTGGAAATCGCATGCAGTTCTGGAAAATGAGCCCATTAAAAGCGTTGCAGCATCTTTACTCAATTCGAAACAAAAGTGGGTTGGTAGAATTTTTTTATTATGTTTGTTTAGTTGCAACGTTTTGAGGAAATTGATGGACTACCAAAGCAAACCGTGATAGGTGCCTGGAAAGTGAAATTTGACCAGATATGCCGTGGCGGTGAAGGGCCCTGTCCCATTGCAAACCGCCTTGGTTCTCCCCAACTCGAATTGACCAATCCAACCAAAGAACAACTCTACGATCTATTTATGCGAATTCTTTTCATAAAAAAGTATGAGCACCAGATTCTCTACAATGCCTGTCAGGTATGATACGGGATTCATGCTTTGAACACTGTCTATTTTGTTCTTCCATGCATAACAAACGTGAAAAAAAACAGTTTCTTGTTTCAGCGGACTTTAGACATGGAGCTAGTGAATCTCCATCTTAAAAAACAACTTGAGTATTACTTTGGGTAGTTAATCATTTGTGAAATTGACCCTCTCCCTTCGCTTGCGCATTATTCTGGGGTAATGCGTACGTTCGCTGACCTATTGACGCGATGCACTTTTTCATAGAACAAACAAATTTCGGGGTCATTGTCTTTGATTTAATGTATCCTCAAGTTTACTTGCATTTTAAGAAACTTTCGAGAGAAGTTGTACACAAGACTCGCTCTTTTTAAGAGTTTTAAGTATTAGCACCTTTATATGGGTCCCCAACTCCTTTGTAAAGCCCTTTGCACTGCATTTTGCACGTAAGTCTATTTCAAATTTTCCCTAGGTCTTCAGGACTATCCTTCTTAGCTTCTTACAGATTTTACAAAGTAAATTCTAATTATGAAATTGCATGCTTTTGAACACTATACCTGATTAGATTGCAGTATGAAGCAGGTTTCAGTTTATGCGTTGTTATTTTCACTAAATCGCGCTGTTTGCCCACCGAGCATTAGATGGTAGAAATGTAATATAAAGCGTAGATGCCTACTAATTTACTTGGCTGCAACTCCTACCATGTTCTTTATTGTTTTCTATTATTTTGGGTCACTTTTAATTGAAATTTGTGAATGCGATTTGAGCCTGTCTGCTCTACAGATCTATTTTGACTTGGTTCCAAAGCATTTAGTGCACTCGGAAATAGTTTTTTTTTTATTCTGGTGTTTAATTACTCACAGATAAATATAGCCCTTTCAGGAGTGCTCTAAAGTCCTGGCAACGTAGAATTAATTGCCCCTACTGAGAGCCTCTTTCGAGGTAAATCCGATAATTTTTGGGAGTGTTTGACAAAGCAACTCGTTTGTACTTGCCTCGATTTGGAAATCCGTAGAAGCTGGTGAGCAGATAAGTTCCACATGCATTAATATGAGCTAACAATAAGCTTTAAAGGGTATCGATTTATATTTCACTTCCTTCATGTTACAAAAGGATCGTCATCAAGTAGTTTATTATTTGTCTGACCGAAGTAGCTCTTGAATTTAGCCTTATGCCACCGGTTTTCTCCAAAGGATCAACGCCTCCGTACGTCTGAGACACGTGTCACTTCAGTTCTCCTCCCGGGAAACTGTTTGTTTTGTGTATGGTAGAACGCAAGCAGAACTGTCAACTTGAAGGCCAAACAAATGTTTGTGATTTACTACATCGTTACAACTCGAAGTCGTGCTCGAAAAATTTCTTTAGAGGCGTCAAGGAGTAGTCGATAGGAAGAAAATTTTACTCTTACAAGACATTTTAGGGCCTGGTGCTGCATTTGCCACCGCTTTTCCTTACGTTCCTCAGCCTAGTAACGATTATCCTTTCTTGGCAGTAGGCAATCACATGCGACATAAAAGTAGTGAAGTGGGACAAAAATGGGAGTGACCGGAGCTAGCTGGTGTTTTTGTGATAAAAGATTTTGTGTTTTAATGGTGAATCCTTGAGCGATTTATTTCAATAGGCTTCCTACAGTTATTCAATCTATGTTATAAAAATCGTGCTTACTCGTTTTGTTACCTTATAAATAGTTGGTTTTGATAACTAACAGAAAGTATGTCTAATCCACTCCATTGTGATTGAACACATTGAAACTTCTTCAAAAAATCATTACTCGCCCCCATTATTTCATCTACATAAACACTTCTTACAAGTCACTTCGTTTTTTGGGCTCTTGTAGAGTAGTTAATCTATTTTTTCAAGATTTGACTTGAGATGTGCTCAGTTTCTAGAATTTTCGTGAAAATGTTGATTTTTTTCATTACAGCTGGATAGTATCGATGAGCAAGCAGCACAAGTTCGACGCGAGCTAGCTGATCGAAAGTGTTTTCTAGAGGAAATGGCAACTGTACGTTTTCGCTTTTGTCACTTTATCGGGGTGTAAAGACTGAATTTCGTTCTGTAAACTTTGCCCTTGTGCCCTTAAAAATACTCACCTTTCTAGCTTCTTGGCAATTTGAATTGGCATTTGCGATACGTTGGAGTTCGAGAATGGTCGCTTAAGTTTATCCAGTGGAGTTTTCCATTCACTGAGAGTTTTTTTGAGATATTATACAGAGTTGAACGAAATCCTAATATTTATGTTTTTGGCCACGGGAAAAAGAATAGAGCACCAAAAAAAAAAAACACTAAAAGGCGCAATACAGATCTATTAATATGGATATAAATAGCACTTTGATTTACAATATATTTTATTAGTTTAAGCTTTGTTTCAATCGCAACTCTTACATTAAAAATGTGGAATACATGCACAAAATCCTGTACGCCCAATTGTGTCGGCCTACGGGGCTGTTACTCTTACACTTTGTTGACTTTTCCACTTTAGAATCGTCGCTACCCAAAGATGGTGCACAAGGAGATGGAAGTGCAATACGTGGAGGAGCAGATTACCAATTTGAATCAGCTAATGCTGCAGCTGGACACAGTACCTGTGGGAAAATCCCACGGCTATGCAGCTGGACCTGGGTCGGCTGTGGGTGTGGTGGTCCAGTTGCAGCGTCGACTTAAAAAGTGCTCCGGCCACGCACAAACGGCGCGGAACCTACCGTCCACAGTAGGCGTCCAGGGGCCACAGGGTGGAGGACTCGAGGGCCGCAGGGGTGGTGCGGCTGGATTGTCGCCCGGTCGGCACACTTCAATTATTGGTTGGACCGCTAACGAGGGCCAGCAACAGCAGCAGCATCAACAACCGTTGATAGATGGAACAAATGTACAGTTATTGTCCTCCATCAATCATGTGGGTGGGAATGTCTCCAAATTATCCATTCAGTTATCATTCAGCCTTGAGGTAAGAGTTGTTTGTTGAGAAGGAGGGAATTGTTACTGTTGTGTTTTTTGAATAAAAACGTCCCATTTCTTAATGAATGAGGGTTGGGGCGGTCAATATTCCACGGAGCATATTTGAATAGTCCTACTGTTGTTGTTATTCCTATATATTATCAAACATTTTTGGTATTTAATGGTATTGGTTGTGTTATAGGTAGTATGGTGTTTGGATGGACATTTTTAGCACTTTAATTTGCTCGGAGCGTCGCATTTGAAGCGTTTAAATATCTCTGCAACTATCAGGCATTAAATATTCTTTGGAAGTAGTCTCCAACCTCTTGGGTCTAGGAAAGTTGGAATTTTGAATCTCTTAATTGAGGGGTAAATGGCTGCTTTGCTAAAAACGTGATTTAGTTAATCGAATTTGGATGCTGGTGCTTTCATTCCGTGGTATGCTTATTGTCTATTTGCTGTTTACGCTCAACTTAGGCTCTAATGCTGACGGTGGTAGTGTGTTGCAAGTGGATTCTGGTATAGTACATATGTATGTGCTTTTTTATCCGATTAAAGGAACGTAGTCAAATACTCTTAAGATGTATCGATTCTGCACAGATCCTAATTTGTCAACTTCGTCCGCTCAGACATCTCTCTGGCAGCAAGCAACTCTTTTGTACCATTGAGGTAGAGGGGTGCCCCGAGCGGCAACGAACTGCTTTTGTCAAAGCCGCCAAGCCCATGTGAGTCAACTTTCTACCTACATGCTCCACATTTCTTTCGAATTAACGCTCAGTTAATCAAAATGCATTTCTGAGCTAAAGGTGTCCGAAAGATTTGAATAGCTTGTTTAATCCCTTTTGTTAATAGATGGGACACCCTTGCTGAGTTTGAAACACCACATCCCCTTCCTTGTGTAAAAATCAAACTTATGAAGGAAAGTACCAGCCCGCTCTCTCTGGATCACAAGGAACTCGGCCGCGTAAGCACGGTCTTCATTTTCCACTCCTTAAACGCCGCTATCCCCCTCTATACCTCTTTCACTCTAGCCTGGTTTGATAAATCTTAACTAACGAGTTTGATCCATGCACAGACGCAGAATGGATTTGTCCAGAATAGTGAAGTAGTTAAATGCTACCACAACTCTCGAAATTTTCACTCCAGATTGTGCTTCTTCCGAACCCATCTACATCCCACCTCCCTACGTGGTACAGGCTGCGATCAACCAAACGGTGCAACGACGTCATTGAAATGCAAGTTGCCGTAAGGCAGGAGCGTCCATCAAATCTGAAACACTGTGGTTTTTGTTGGGTTCAAGGCCGATCAACTTTCAAGAAGTGGAAGATTCGCTACATCTGTCTTATACAGGTACATTCTAAGCGAAATTTGACTTTGCCTATAATAGTGTAATATTTTTTCAAAGGAGTTAATTGTGTTGTCTTCTCTCGAAACCTATTTTTGTCCTGATGGCAATGTCCCTCACGGCATCTGCGATGATGTTTTGCATTGAAATGTGTTTTTATCAATTCTGTTACTTCAGCTTTACCCGTACCCACCAATTTTTTGTTTATCTTGCAACTTTATCCGATTTTTTGGGCCAGACGCGCCGATTCTTTGACTTTTTCGCCATGGAGCTGAAACTTGCACCTACTCTTGCCACTATAAACATGATGGATGGTAAAACGTCTTTTAATTATTTAGGAGTGAGGTAGTCTATATAATTTGTAGTCATCTATGTTTCGGTTTTTTGAATTGAAGTCATCCTTAGGATTTCATCTAAGTTATTTGTAGATGTGCTGGTGTGAATTTTAGCGTGTAGTACTTATTCACTCAAGCACTTTAGCTTTAGCTAGTAGGATTTCCTCCATACTAAATAAGTACTTTTTTATCACAGGTATCCCAGTACACTTTCATAATGGCTGCCTTCAAGGAAGCAAAAAGTGTTGCCTATGAGAGCATGGTACTGGACGGGTATACTGTCGATTACTGTGAGACCAATCAAGGTATTTTGCGTAGCCACCATTGCCATTAGTATATAACTTTTGTTTGGACTTCAATTATGACCGTATAGATCCTGCTATAAAAATAAGTATTTCTTCCTGACCAAAGATCGTGTTCATGCATCATTTAGGGGCGATATTGTAGCTTACCAGTAATTGAATTGTAACTATAGTAAAAGTGTAGTTTGTTACTTCCCCGTTTTGCTTCTGTTTCTACATTTCATAATCTAAAGGCCTCGTAATCTGGAGATTCAGACTTCATAGAAGCTTTCCAGCTCCCCAGTTTAATCACATTTGAGTTGTTTTTTAATTTGGGAGTAATCTTTTGTCTCTTAATTGACTGATACTTTTTAACAGGTTTATCTCACTATTTAGCCACAAAATACTACATTTATATGTACTCCTATTAGAATGATGCCGATAATTTGATTATGAAAATCATAATTTTTATAAAATGGCGCATGTCAACTAGTGAGAGTTTTTCCTTGAATGTGCAACGTCAGTGTTATTACGGTCTACTAAATTTTCGTAAACGATTTGGATTATCTTTTCTCCAACATGATGAACTGAGCTCTCAGGAGTTCCAGCGTAAAAGCCGTTACAAATGTGGGTGTGTTCCATGCGAAATACATTGACGATTGTGTGATACATCTACAGTTCTTACAATTTTTATTCAATGTGCCCTTTGTCAAGTTTTTTATCACCTATATTATAACCGCCATTCTTAGCTTGAACACTATAACGGATAGACTCATAAGAAGATAGCTGTTTATTCAAAACGTAAGTTTACAGGTTCATAAATTTGTTTTGCAATGCTAAGACCACATTGGACAGCTGTTCTTATTGGCAACTGATGCTCAAATAAGTACCGTACATTACCCAATGTGTGCCGTTGTTTCTTAGCTCCTGCCTCTGTAGTAAGCGTGTCTCTAAGTGATGCATCTAATCCCATGTTAAATGACCTGCATATTTATAAGTAGTAGGAATTCACAGTTTCTTAACAAATCCAAAGAGATCTGAATGATATGATTGGACGTTCTGATACCAGCCAGGTTTTGATATCTGAAATGGGACGAATCAGCGTGACTCAGTTGCTGAATGATATACTACTTTAGAGCTGGTGTCGGCAGCCAAGGCAGAGCTAGCCACTGAGCCTGGTGGCCTCTCCTCGTCGATGCCTACGCTGAATAAAGTGAAGGGAACAGGCAGGTTTTCTAGCGCTTTTGGTGGCGCAAGTGGTCCAAAAAATTCCTCCGTGGCAATGGTGCCCACCTCGCGTGAGGTAGCTTCCCTCCAGGGCAGCGCAGAAAGCGGTGGAAGTGTCGGAGGTGGTGGAGCATTCGATGGTTTGCTTTTCAGTCATCGACTACCGCGCTTCTTCTTCAACCTCGTGCGTGAGGGTGACGCACTCACTTTTGGCGTATTTGAGGAGTCCGAACTTCATGCCTGGGTGCAAGCCATTCACCGAGCTACTGGCCAATCTCATAAACCCGTTCCGACCACACATGTCATTTCTAAGACGCATTACAGAAAAGGTGGTAGGCTGTGCTTTGACATATCTGTGTACAAGTTTATTTTGCATGATCCATTTTGCATCGTTTCTTTTCATAATATGAAAACATCTAATTTAAATGCTGCTCTATAAACATGTAAATTTGCCCTACGTATAAATAAAATTTGCAAGAATAACAAGTTTTGTACACAATCCTGTTGTTTATTTAGACTGCGACGGTGCCCATCATCTCGGTGTCAGTGCGCTTGTCGCAGTCAAGCCTCATAAAGCTGACCATCTGCCCTTGCTCAAGGAACTTCTTGTTCGAATGTTAGATTACCGCCTCAAGGTAATTCCACTTTTCAATATTAGGTGGTTCAATTCCCAAATGCTAATTCTTGCGTATTATGTTCCCTTTTCATAATATGGACCCAGCCAGTACATGTGTCTGGATTTATCCATTTGGCTCATGTCTTAGAACTTTCAAGCTCCTATAGACTGCTCACGATCTAGTGGCATTTTCAAAGCCTAGCGTGTAATCACCACCCCGCTGGGTATTCCTTAATTTTTGGTGTCGTAGATTGTAACTAACAAGGTTTCATTCTATTCTTCATGTTTATTTATAGCCTGAACAAATCGCAGCTTACGGTTAGGTATTGAATCTGTTCAAATGACCGCTTATGGTTCGGTCTCTTTGTAACAGCGCTTGTCAATTTCCACTAAATACGTAGTTTCACACATTCTCGTGGTTGCAGGACCCCTTTGTTTCTCTGGGTTGGCTTAGTCCGTCACAAAGCCTCGTTCTGGATGAGTATTGTAACCGCTACAGCATTCGAGAGTGTCAGCGCTACCTCATCTTTCTCAATGAATTGCTCAATTTTGGAGAACAGAATCTTATGATTGACATTGATTTGATCTTTCATTCATATATTCTCTGCGCTGACCACGTTCAAGGGAAAACGTTAGTCCCCATTTGCGGTGTTTTCATTATGCCAATTATACCATGAGTTATTATTATCATTTGCTATTACGGTTATTCTTCTCTGCTTCATTGCTGCTATTCTTGCGTCAGTGTCCTTCAAGTTAAAAATAATGCTTTAAAGAACATGAGTGGAGCTTATATGATTATTAAGCTTTCAGTTTCAACGAAAATTATTTGTGCCTTTTATTATGGGATCTTTTTGTAGACAATGCATGAAGTTCATTCCACTTTAATTTCACTCCATAACCCTACACGATTGCGTTCAATGATTGTAAATGGCTCTCCAACTGAGGGATTTTTCTAGATGTCGCTTTTCATGGTCAAGAGTAGTTTTGTGTGTCGCTTACTTTAATACGGACCCCTCCGGAACAGGACGCTTCAAAAGAGACTTAAAGCTTACATTTTCAAATGAGAATTGTTGCATTTGTAAAGTGATGCAAAGTTATGATGTGCCACTCCACCAGGATATTTGCGTATCATAAATACTAATTGATTTGTTGCGTTTCTCATTAGCTGACTCAAACAATCGCCATTATTATATTTGATATTATTTTAGATTAACTGAGGTAGATGTTATCAAATATTGAGTTTGAAAAGCCGTTTGTCTTCTAAATTCAATACGATAATCAATTGAATGGGTCAGTGGTCTACGCATCTTTTGATTACCATCTAACTTGACGTCTTCTGTGTTCGGTCTTAATTTTTTTATGAATACCTTACCACTTTCAGACATGAGAAAGGAATAAGTACGGTGCTTAATGCAGAAATGGATGAATTCCAGAGGGTTCGAACAAGATTGCTGGCGTTTCTCGAGAAGCAATTGACGGGTTTCCGGTTCCACTTCCCCTTCAATCGGCCAGATGGAGGGTTGGAAAAGTTATTATTACTTTTGGATCGAGTAATTATCCATTCACCAAAATTATTGCTTCTTTATTTGGCATTCACCCTGCTTAGTAATTTAAAAAAGCTACTGGCCTCTTTAACTTGGACCGCTTTTGGAGCTGTTGCCCTTGCTATTGACGTAGGTGCTGAGTGGACGCGTGGCTGCCCATGTTTTTTGTTTCTGTCTCGAAAACCTTAATGAGGCTATATTTTTGTTTTGAAAATAATTTGTCCTCACTAAGTAGTATTTTTTGATTGACACACGCGGTTGCTTACACACGCAAGGTCATTGCCCACTCAACTGAAGGAATTGCAGCAACAGAGGCGGTGAGATCTATGGTTCGCGTGTGTCTTCGTAATGCCGCCGTCTTAAATTATGAAAAGATTTCCGAATTTGCGCAACAGGAGGGTGAGGAAATCCATTTTTTAATTCTCCCTGACCTTATTGACGCACATTTGTAAGTGGCTATTTGCCTTTACTTTTAGCCAAGAAAAATGAAGATCCTTGTGATGGTATGTCCTTTTTCACTGCAATTGCCACTTTAATGGGTTTCGTGAAATACATTGAAGTAAGCCTTTTTTCACGATGTGGTAAAAGCTAAATCCTAGGCGGCATTGCGGTCAGTGCTAATCGACGTAAGGGTTTTAACGTAGCCAATACGTTTAGTAGATGTTTACCTGGAGAATTAATTAAATAGAACTCGAACAGTCGTTATATTCTATCTACGACAAGCAAATGCCTCCTTTTTTGTGCTTTGGGCGTTTTCAATTGCGACTTGGTCTGAATTTGCTACCGCCAAGGATGAATATCATATCAAAAATCAAACTCCCCAAGATATAAAGCGTATGTTTATTCAGGAGAAAACTTATCCACCACGTATTACCTCTCATTCAGCTTGATCGTCCAGCTGAGGTTAGGTGACTCATCAGATTAAGGCATCGTTTCATGCGTACATCCATTCGTTGGTTCTTTTCGTTTGCTTTTGCCACATCGAACTGGGTGTTTCCGTTGCTACATTTTAATTATCCTTCCTTCCTCTATGCTAGCTGGACTGCACACTCACGAGAAACGATTACACGATCTTCTTCGCCTTGCTGAAATTTGTATTGATACACTTCAGCAAAACGATGATTATTTTGCGAAGGTAAATTATGCTTTTTAAGTGAGGCATGGACATTTAAAAATTGAACCTTTGTTTCGGCTTACGTAGGTGTGATTGAAGGTATCACGCTTTTCAGAAGGATAGAGAAACTACCCGAAATGTCATTTTCGCACACAGCATGTCTAAACCCCATTTAAACGGCTTATACTTAACATTTACCCTTACACCAAAACTGGATGGAAGAAAAGTAAATAGGGATTCTTCCTGTATTCACTATGTGTCTCAATTAAAATCATCCGATTTCTCACTGTTTTTATTCGAAATAGACCATTAAGCATGTTTCTAATAGGGCTTAATGAATCTTGCAATTACTCACCAAACACTTCTTTAAGGCATGTTTGCAGCTTAATCGTCTGGTATCAGTGACTTACTATATTTTGTTAGCCTACGATAGTGTGTAATCATTGGAATCCATTGAATTCTTCAAGCATGTGCCATGGTGAATTGGCCGAAATTTTTGTTAAGCTAATTTGCTGCTCACTCCTAAGCCTACTTGAGAGCGGGCCGGTTTACTACGACTAATCGTCGGTTTTTGAGGTTAGCTCTCACCAGTAATGGCTTGTGTCCGTAGCCACATCATTATTGATGTATATGTGCAGGTCCTAACGCTTAATTTTCCTTTAGTCCTTTATCTGGTACGGCGATTTGTTTGTCGAGCATTCCGAAAACTTCCTCTCACTTTTTCAAATGGACATGACAGACGTACTTGATAATTTGCCGTCTGACAATTGGGGCGTTTTTCAGATTTTTCAATTCCTCAATAGCTGCCTTCTTAATTCAGGTCAGTGGGAGTTTTTATCCCTTAAAACCTGGTAAGGTTTTGGAATTCATAGTACCATATTCTAATGTCCAAATCATACCAGTATTCCATCTTCGAACTTTTTTGTCAAAAGGATGCACGCAGCAAATGCTTTAAACATTCGAATTTATCCAAGCATCCAACTGATTATCACATGGCATATTTTACCGCTTACAGTTTGAGAAGAAAATTATTTTATGCAATTGTCGATTACTTTGTAGTGCATGACTTTGATTTTATGGAAAACCCGGTTAGCATATACTATCCGAACCCTTATAAACTGGGTTTGTGGTCAATTAATCGGACTTAGTGGTCCGGTGCTGCCACTTATTAACTTTGATTGGCAGACATTTAATATGCAATTATTCGTATGGGGCATTATAAAAGACGATCTGCCAATTTAGAAACACTTTCCAATGGACCATTTCACATCGCTTTGCTGGATCGTTTCGCACCTATAGTTGAGAGCTACCTCAGTCTTATGGAGACTTCCATCACAAAGCTCATGATTAGTGGCATCGAGAAAGAATCATGGATTCCGATGCCAGATGGAGGAACTCAAAACGGTGAGTCCTTTGTGCTCAGCCCATCGTCAGCTTGCTTTTTCGGCATTTTACAGGATTGCTGTAGTCATAACTACTGCGAAACAACATTTAAGCTTGAGTTCTTGTTCAGAGTTTATTGTTTATTAACTAGTATCTATTTTTCCTCGACTATAACTAAGCACGCATTACTTAAAAAGAAAATGTACCGAAGCACATCGTTTAGTGCTCAATGCTATCTTTTCTTTGAAGATTGCAGAAGCGTTTCTTGCATATTCTTAACACAAGCGGCCAAAATATTTTAAGGAATAAATGTTTACTTAAAAATCGCAAAGGTAAGCATTAATGTTGCTTGGACTCACGTTTGAAAGACATCAGTGGAGTACTTTCGCCTGTTATTGCTTACGCATTCACACCATTTGTCTATCGCAGTAGTGTGTAGATGATGTTGCTTCAGTCGTTAATTCAAACATGCGTTCTCAAAGTACAGTGGCAATAACTCTTCTACATTTATGCTGCTGCGTCCACACATGGCAATGTTATCGCCATGGCTCTGCATGCTACGTATGGGCTCAAGTTAAGGCTTTTAAGGTGCGCGTGTTTTCTGTCTGTAGGACAGTGTGGATTGAACGTGCTTACTTTGAAACTCAATGAATGTAACTGTCTTCCCTATCTCAAATCATTATTTTCTTTCATTTTTCATCTCTTCATCCCTTAAAGCCGTATTTCAATGGCCGAAAAGTCTATTTGTTTAAATCTTTTTGCATTAACTTAAAGGCTTCTCAAAGGATGTCATTTCGTCTGTATTTTGTTCCAGTTGAATCAAGTAGTGACCTTAATGTGAGATCTTCCGTTAGTTCACAAACACACCCTGACACCGACAAGGAGAGCTACCCCTCGCTAAATGTAAGGCAAAACCGGCCACTACGTCGAACACCGACCGGTGATGGTGCGGAGGAGCCTGATAGCTCCTCTCTTCCCGTCCACAATGGCCTTTATCCAAGCTCCGCCAGACAGGTCCGCGTCTCCAAGACCTCCACCGTCGGTCCGACGGGCGCTTTTCTCGACGTGCTCTCCCACAGCCGTCCTTTAACCTTTGTCTCGCATGTCATGAATCCTAGCACATCCACGCAGTCGTCAGCCGTAAATATGAGTCGGCAATCCATCATGCTTATCACACCGATCCCAAAAACCCCGGCTACTGGCGATGGTGACATAGCCGCTAATGGTGAGCGACTGGAGCACCTTGATTTGGCCGCAGAGTTGACTTGTGCCCGGTGTTGTCGCACTGTTGGGACGCTGATATTCAGGCTCTACGCCCTTAAGGACTTCATTGCTGAGCTTGGATGGCCAGAGCGTGTCAAAGCTGCGGGGTGGGCTGAAAAAACCAGGAAAATGTGCTCAAGTCTTCTTCGGGAGGCCGCTAAAAGGTCCGTCTAGGTCGCCCTTTTCTGTTATTTCTCTGAAAAGCCTATCCTTAATCCAAGTTTTGCTTCTTTTCAATCTTGCAGAACTTTAATTGAGCTGGACTCACACCTTCGCCAGTCAAGCAAGTCGACGGAGTTCATTGTGCCACTGGAGTGTCTCACTATGATTAACACGATTACAGCCATTCGAATGCAACTCTTTTCACTGTGTCATCGGCACGAGCCTGAAGTCTCAGGAGATGCTCAACAAGGGAATAGATTGGACAGCCCTGGCGACGTCTCCATTTCGCAACCATCCTCGGTAGGAACTGGGCGTTTGAGGCCAAATTCAACTTTGATTAATAGATTATTGTTATCGTCTGAAATGCTTCGCAATTTCTCCTTTTGGAGGTGATTTTGCTTTTCTTAGGTCCCAAAGTTGCCTCTGAAATATAAGAGGCTAGGCTTCTGAGCTTAAGATTCTACTCTCCCAAACTTGTTCCTCTGAAGGGTCCCCGTTTTAACTTCATTTCCGCAAATCATAGATTGTTTTGGTTTGCTTCAGCTTCCAACATGTCAATATCCTTATTTTCCTTGTTATAGTAGTCAGTTTTTTTGTATTGGAGCATTTTCCGTGGTACATTTTCCGGACTTTTAATGTTTGAGTGTTTTTATTTACGAAGTACGAAATTAACCTTGGACTACTTCTGCTCATTGGTGTTGGCGCTACTTAAATGTTGAGATTGAAACACTGTTGAGACTAATGTGACCTTCGAATCCTGTTCTTATGTAAACATACCCTTACCTGATTTTCCCTTAGCCTTCTCTTTCACCAAATTGAATTTGATTTGTTGCTGCAGGTGCGGATGTACACGGAGACGGAGGCATTTTTGGAGGGGGTTCATCGGCAAATGCGCGTTATTCTCACAGACCACCTGGCCTTTGTTTTGTCTACCGTACTTATTAGACTGGCGAGATATGACGAAGGCAATATAATCTCCTCTATTCTTACTCTAGCGGTTAGTTATTCCCCCTTTCAATGTTTCCACCCGTTTTCGCTTGCGTTAAGTATTTTTTAGTCTGTACAGCATGATGCATGATGTTTTGAGTTACACGGGTCTAGTCTTTTCTGAGCCGTCTTAGTTTAATCCATATTTAAACACAATTCCACTTAACGAATACCGTTCCGTATCCTTTTATGAGGGGAGGCCTTTTCGTCAACGTAATAGGTTTGGGTGAAAACTCACTGTAGCGTCCCGAGGCTCCCCTTAAGGTAAAAGAAGGGGCAGTACCAGGGCAGAATATATATATTCCGGGAACAGAGGACTTGGGGGCTGTTGGCACGGCCCGGAGGCCGACCAACCGGCTAGAACAAGATGGTTACCCAAGTGACCTAAACCGGTAGTTCGAACAAACAAAGTATTACACTCACGTTGTGTATATCTTCTTATTGGTGCATGTTTTTAATCATAAGTCTTTTATTTATTTATACCCTCTATCAGAAACCTGTGGATGAAGATGGCCGAAACTACACACATTTCATGTGTAGCAATCTTCAAATTCTGTGCCAGAACCTCGTTGATGATGTCTATTTACTCTCAATATTTGAGGTGAGCCTTTGAACGCCAATGATGTGGTTTTTCTCACTAGAACTGGTATACGAACCAGCTACGCTTGATCCATGAGTGGCTCGTACAGAGACGCAATAATGTTTTGCATCCTTACCAAATAAAATGCCTAGCGACAATTGTGAGGGTAAGTTTGTCTGGAAATATCGTCAAGCTAATAACTTCGTAGAAGGTATTCTCGGAATTTGAGCTTCAGGGTGTGGCCACTCATGTCTTGGAAAACACGATGTACAAAAGTGTGTGTCACCGACTTCAGGTATTGGTAATATTTGCTACTTATTTCAATTCTGCCGCACTTTAGTCATTGATGGCTACAGTTTAATTTTACTGTCGATTGATTGCAACAATTAATAAAGAAGAACCTGGATTTTTTATTATTCCAATTAGAATTATACTTTTTAATTTAGGTGAATCTTTCAAAGACAAACGTGTTCTCTAGCCGTTTTCGATCCTATAAATTTTTATCTGTTTTACGTCTTGTCAATCTAAACTGTGTTTCACAATCGTAATCTTGCGGTCAATGGGTAGGCATTGAATAAACATGACCTCATATTTCTGGGCGAATGATATGAGAAGTCGAAATCATTGACTCAGCAGAACAGGTCATTTGCAAGATAGTTCGTGCTTTTTTTTTACGATTCTCAGTTCAGTTGAACACCTTTTTCCCTATAATCATTCGTATATTCTTTCACGTTCATATCACTTGTCTGTGGTGCATTTTTGTGCGCTACAAAATGTTCTGTTCATTGATCTGTGTCAACGCTTACAGTGTAATTAGTGGATGCTATGCGAGGGTGCCCTCTCCCCCAGACGTTTGTGCACAATTTTTTTTATCTATGAGGAGTTCTAAAATCTAAATTTTACTTAAGATTACAGCTACGGCTTTGTTTTCACAATCAACGGTTATATTCGTTTTTTAAGTTTGTTATTGGATCAAGTCGGTAATTGTCATAAACTTATGTCTGCGTGCAGGAGTAGCTCGGACCCCACCGAGTTTCCACTTTGGTTATCAATAGACAGGCCTTCGTTTCAGATGCCTTTATTATCGATGTCGGTGGTTTCAGACGCACGTAATTGTAGTGACTGATTCACCTTGGCCTTCGAGCGTAAGGTGTGGGTTAGGTGAAGCACGAATCCGGGATGTTCGGAGAATAGCTATCAAATGTAACTTCCGGATAGTCGAATCGAATAGTTTTATAAGATTGAAGACAGTTTCAACAAGGGATGATGTCTACAATTATAAGTGGTTTTTTGACGCCGAAAGGACTGTGAAATCGAGTGATCAGTGTTGAACATATCGCAAACTGAACTCCAAACTCATTCTTATCGTGGTCTTTAAAAGCGGAATTCAAGGTCATTTGATTAAATAAGGAATAATTAAGTCGTCCCTCTGGTGGCTAAGATTGGACCACTATTCCTTTTGATGCCTCACAGGTTGAGGAAGCAACATTGTCGGTCTCATCCAGCACGCATGACAAGTCTCCTTCGTCAGCGCAGCCGTCCATAGCGGACGGACGTCAGAATTTGATTCGAGCTATTGGTGATGGCCTGAGCACTCTCGCACAGGGCGCAGGTCTTCGGCATCGGCAAATGTGAATAGAAACACATCCGATCACGCCTCAGTCTTTCGTTAATTTTTTTCTGCTCGCAATGCATCTTTATTGTCCTTCTATTACCCTTGTTACTATTGCTACCACGATTATTATTGCTGCTTTTTCAAAGGCAGAATCGAGCCCATTTCTGCCATAATTTGTCGTTTTAGATGCCCTTTGTCCCCTGTTCACACGCGCTTATATGTATTCTTCAATTTTTTGTGTCAACCAGGCACAAAATCTCAACCAGCACTATCCATCGAAACGGCTCTTCACTTGGCCCTCTTGGGCATCTTCAACTTGTGGTTATTTTTTCTACCTACTGGCTTCTATGTACTGGTCTCTATGTGGACACCAAAGTCCACGCTTCTTAGGCTGCCCCGCTACTATGTCAAAAATATACGTAAATCATTGCAGATATTCCTTCCCTACTTTACAAACAGAGTATTTGGTTTAAAATGTCGAGGCAAACAAGATGCTTGGAAGTACCATGGGGGGGATTCGACAATCCTGTTCTAAATTAATGCAATTGATAGTTTTTCTTGTTACTGTTTTCGCTGGGCGGAGTTGAAAGTGCGGGAGATGTGTGGACGCGGTTCAACTCCCACTCACTGGTCCACCGCAAGGGGCAATCCTTTATTGGCGTGATCGTAATGGTTGTGTTTCTTTTCGACTCCGGGTGTGCTGGCCTGTTTGTATCTTATCGCCTGGTTTAGTCATTTTAAAACAGTAAATCGTGGCACATTCAGGGAAGGTAAGCATCACTTTTGATGCTTGGTGCGTTCGCCGTAGCATCCCTGCATGTCCTATTGGAGGGAGCTTAAATCCACTGGCGACGTGTGCTATCTGGCAATTCAGCTTGGCGGTCCCACGTACGAGCGCTTATGACCTCTGTTCGAACATTGGTTTGAGAATTATGCTAAGGGCATGTATTTGATTGGAAGTTCTAGCGCACCAATCCATCGACGGGTCCAAACTGTTGCACCTGAGTTGTTCAACGTTCGGGTTCAGTGAAGGGCCACTTTGTGCCTCAGTCACTACACCTTCTCCGAGCAGGTCGATCTCTGCCACGCCAGTGGTATATCTGTATCCGTACGTGTGTAGATACGAACATATTTGCATGCATACATGTATTGACCCAACGTAGCGCCCCAAGACTCCCGTAAAGCCCTAAGAAAAAAAATGCAGAATACACATACACAACACACAGAACGGATGGGACCACTGAAGCGGCGCAGAGGCCAATCAACCCGACGAAGGCACACCAGCCCAGAAGCAAAGTTGGTCTTCACCAACAAAGAGCAAACACATTCCAGTACAGTTGCAATAAAATTGAACGTAAATGTATGCTGGCTGCAATGTGCTTAGAGTGGATAAGAGTACTTCGAATCGATCTGAAGTCTTCTATTTTACTAAAATCGATTCGAAATATGAGCAGTGAATATTGTTAGATTAGGAGGATTTTACTACCAAAAATCAAATCTTAAAGCTCTTCAAAGCATTATAAAACAAAAAGTAACTATGAACTGAAAACAAAGTTATTTATTTGTTTTGTTTTCTCAAATTTGTTTTACCCGCCGAGTTCAGGAGGCATTGCTGCGTGATCGTGCGTCTTTAAAGTGCTGCGGGACTATGTCTCTGGAGGATTTCTTTAACAAGAAAAGTAGGAAGAAGACTAAGAAGACAATCAACGCGCAGGAGCTTTTCGAACAAATTACTGATGGATCTCTGCGACAAAAGCCTGACCCAGAGAAAAGTGTGGACGAGTTGGTCGTTGCGAATTCCGAAGACGTTGGCGAATGGGAGCCCATTGTCAACGATGATATCGAACTAGATTTCTCAAACATCCGCATCAATGACCTGGCGACGATAAAAGTGGAGGAGGAGCAAGCTGCCGCGAATAATGTTAACCTTGCTAGCAAGTCGGATGATTCCAAGGTTGTTTGGGGTGGAAAGGCCAAAAAGGGTGAGAATCTTGTTAGTTTCCTAGAGTTTCTGAAAATAAGTTCAACTTTTGCTTCCTTGTTGCGCTTTTTACGTAGATGTCGATTATTTGTGGCTTCTGTCTCTTTAGAGGAACCCGAAAAAGTTGAAGAAAAGCCAGCCAAATCTAATGTATACGTGCCTCTTCCCTTACGGTCTGGTAGATCAAATGCACAAGCATTACCCAACTTGGAGAGCACGGAGGAGTTCCCAACTCTCGACGCTGCAGCCCAGGAAAAATCAAAAAAGAATACTGCGACGGAGTTATCTGACAATTCATGGGTAGAAGTAAGCAGGCTTACCGTGTCTCGTCGTAGAGATGGGCCTACCTTTTCTGGGACTTCCTACGCCTCTTCGAACTCTTATCGAGATGATGCGTCGTCAAATAAGCATTCATCGTCTGGATTTCGTGATAGTTGCTCATCTCGTATTGGTGGTTCGGTATCAGCGAGTGGCTGGGCCCGTGGTGAGGCACTCAAGAATAGACCAGCCAGCTCTGTTGATCCACCAATTTTGTCAAAAACGAGCTCATGGGAACGCAAACCTACGTTGGGGTGAGTGGACTGCTTTAGAGGAGACCAGCGTCTCATTAGGTTCAGATCTTGTTAAGTCCATTTTCATCCTAGCTTTCTTCACACTGACTTTTCACTGTGGTCAATTGTACTTGCTTTTAGTTCAGGGACCTCCAAACCCTATGTCATTCCTCAAGAAAGAAATATCCTATCCTTCACTCAAGAAAACCGTTTTGCTCAGCTGGACAACTCTTAACCAAATTTCGCTATCTTTGTTGTGGAGCCGTTGACTTTCTTTGGGAACAGTGGACTAATGCGTTACTAATTTGTACATTTATGTCTGCGATGTATCTATGGTGGTATCACTCACCAATCACTTATGCTATTGCTCCTATCGATTTTTTTTGTCAAATCCCTTGAGTACGCCTACGCAGAAAGATGTCATCGCTGGTGTAAAATCTATTTGGTGATGAAAATTTTAAACTGTCTAAGCCTTTCACTGCACTAACAATCTAGTTTCTCCTATTCAGTAAAAGTGCTCCAATCTTCGTTTTGTTTCTTTTGGCGTCAAATGCGGGTGTTTCGAGTGCACCGTGTCTTAATGCGTGACCTAGTTCTAACTTGTAAGGTGACTCGGGTGATGCTTCCTCCTAAGATGCCCAAGTTTGCGGCTTTGTGTGATGTTTTGCTATCTCCCAGTGGGCGTAGCGAGAAGTTGATATGGCGCACATATGTGATGTGACAGTTGTTCAACGTTATTATTCATGGCATTTAGTTAAGGAAAAAACCAGGCTGGGTTGCAGCAGTTAGTAGTCTTTCCTTTAATTGTTCTGCTGTGTCATATTCTGGTAGTTTCAGGTAGTGCATGCAGGTGTTCACACTGGGATACGGTTCAAAGGCGCCCGCGTCCTTCTTCGCCACCTGAAACAAAAAGTGCCTTCAAGGTCTTGTCGCTCAATTTGGGTGTGCAAGACAGTTCTGACCTTTATTTTGGGGTGAAGATTCCTAAATCCGCCTGGTGGAAGATTGGGTGAACCAGTTACAAATTTTATGAAGCACTTCCTCTCAAGTTCTGTAAAATTTGATAGAACCTCTAGGAGCACTAGGTAGCCTGCTGACTGCCGTGTGTAGCCAGCAACAGGTTCGAAGGCGGCTAGCAATTCTTCATGAGTCCACCTATTTGGTGACGTGTCTCCTGATATTAGCTGATTTAATTCGTCGGGAGTGAAGATGGCCAACGTTTTCAACGGAAATACTAGATTGAATCCATCTGAAGGGAAAGGGACGCGCCTATCATCGCCAAATTGTTTCATGGTTGAGAAGTACATTTACGTTTAGTATCATGGTAAAATGAAATTTGTTTTGGATGCTAATCCAGTTAATGGTTATGTAGGCGAACATTTGGTACATCAATAGTTATCCTTAGAGGAGAGAGTTCATACCTTTCAAGGCCTTTATTTGCTTCCTGATGCCTTTGTCCATTGCAAAATCAATCGATCTTTTTATGTAAATCTCCAGGTTTCCATAATCTATCGCCTCTGCTTCTTTAATGTTCTGTTGGGGTTGGATGCAGGATTCGGGGTCATTCCAATCATAACTATCCTCCAGTCTAAACGAACTTTGACCGAACTCCTAAACAACGAAAACACAAAAATCATGAATTCCATGTTCCTTTTGTCTACTTAACTCAGTGCATCGGTATGCAGACTCGTGCCAGGAAAGCTACTGAGTGTCGAACTTTTCAAATTACAACAAAGCTAAATTCACTTAGTGGACGTTTCCTAAGGTTAAGGCGCCGTGATTTGGTCGTCGAGTTCCTGCTGTGCAATCATTTAGGTACTTGAATAATCGTTTTTGAATTCTGCGACTGAGAAGCCGTGAAACAAGTAAATTCAGTCAAAAGAACAAGACTTTATCGACTTGTTCCCATCTGAATGGCCGAGGGTTGCCAGTACTGATGAATTTATTAGGATGCAGCACCCTAAATCATCCCAAAAGACGGACTAAGGTATACTGGTGTGAGAGGTCCATTGTTAGTGAACGGATGCTCTTAGGAGTGAACAGGACGTCAAGCTACCAAGGCGTTAACTTGAAACAGAAATCGAAGAGCCCGCGCGGTCGAGTAATTATTAAAACAAGTTAAAATTCATCACGGAAGCTTAGTTGTAACAGGCACGAAACTAACGATACAGCGACAGTAATCTTGGGGCAATGGAGTTGTCCAAATAAACCAGTTGAGAAGTAAGTAGTCGATAAACGTCAGTCAAAATGTAGTTGTACGTCATGTATTAATAATTATAGTGATAAAATTATTAGCTAGTAATGAGATAAAAAGATCATTAGCGAAATTTACCGTGGTAACTGAGGGAAATTCCATAGTAAGGCAAAGATCGGACAGTTTCGAATCAAAGTACTCAACTTCAAGTTGTTCACGCTCCTCCGGGGTGGTTGCAATTTTCTTTGCGCAATTTAAATATTTGAGACACAGCAAAAAGAACTTGCCTTGCTCTGGGTAAATTTCCGTGAAGTCCTCTAACCTCGAAGCTAAGTCACACGTTTCGGTTTTCCCACGGTCCATTAGCAGTTTCAAAAAACTCGTCGAAAAGTGAAGGTCCATTCGACGTTGATCCTTAGCATTAAATTTGCTAATTTCAGGAGTCAAGTGTCAAACTTTGCAAAGAACAGTGCTATGCCAAGAAAATAACCTTCAACGACTTCACTACATCTGATTAGAACTCGGTAACTTTATTATTTTGATTCCACCTCATAATAATAACCATTCACTGAGGCGTTATTAATGCAAGACAATGCATGTATATGTTTTAAATAGTCCACATTTGGGCGTGAGTTTATTAGTAGTCGACCAAAATGGGGATCATGATAGTGATCCTATGGTTACTTACAGGAACGACGACAACTTTTCCAAGTATTTAGATTGGAGGCTTTTAAGATTTAAAGTCTCACCGCGTTTCATTACCTGGAGCAAAATGTAAAATTAGCCTCCTGAATTAAATTCTCAAGCTAGAGAAAGTGCTCTATCTGCTCAGAGTATGCTTTGCGGTGGAAATTAAATGCGCATTTAGATGTGGTAAACTGCACCAGCCATTTAAATGAAATCTGACTCCCGACGATGCACGGCAGAGACCTTGAAACAATGTTTGGACCGGACTAGCTCCCCTTTTTCTGAAGTAGTGGGCACCCTTTATTCTCAAAAAATGGCTCATTCCCAAATTGTATTTTGCGGAAACAGATCATGCTTTGGCAATAGAAATAATAGGCATTGAAGTCTAATGCACAAATCTAAAAGAAATTTGATTAATATCTCTAAAAAGATATTGTTCTATTAAAGCGATTCCAGCCACAAAAATCTCTTTTGATGCTGATATATGTGAGTGACAAAGTATGGCAATGGATGCTTCTAAGCATATGTGAAGGAGTCACCCACTTGAAGACACTTGGCGAGGGCGATGCCGAGGACGCGGAAGCGTTCTTCCGCTCCTCGCGGTAGCGCGTTCGCCGGCCATGCAGCGGGAAAGAGGCCATTTCTGGGGCGTACGTATATCATCGTCTCAGAGTCATTGACTTCCCAGTCCTTCCCCAACTCGTCCTTTTCAACTGCAAATTTCACAGCCTCTTCAAAACTTTTCGTACTACTAGCGTAATCCGCCACCCATATACAGTGTGATTTCCGCCTAGAAATAAACCAATGCGAAAAAGTTACTGCCCTCATATTATGTTCTAGAAAAAATGCGCTTTACCAAAGACCACGAGAATTTAACATTTGTTTACATTTTCCAGGTTTTTTTAATGGGGAAACAAAATGTACAATGCCTATTCCCTAACTGAAACAAAGATTTATCTATATGTTTCTCAGTCAGTTGTATATGAGCAACTAATTTTCACTTAATTTTACTCGAAGAAACCTTCTAAAAAGAACTTTAATTGAAACGCCTTACTGAAAACCTGAATGAAGCAATAAAAGTGTGCAACCAAGGTGAAAAAAGGTTGGTAGTTCGTCTGTCCAGTGTAGAGTACACTACTTAAGCCGCAGTTTCAAATAACATCACTCGGCAACTAATAGAACGGTAATTTATTGGTATGTTTTGCTGATATTTAAAACTCATCGTCCACGTTCAAACTATTTTTTTGGCTTATTCAACAAATGATCAAACTGTGAATCGCGATAAAACGTGAAATTCTGATGAGTGATTTGTGAAGGGAGACAAGATGCCGGATAAACACAGTGTGGTCGAAATTTAAGTTCTACTAGATTACAGCGATCTTGTGCGCAGTGCCTACCCTTCAACTTACCGAATTTTATTGAACGACACTCCTGACAAATGTACACTATTAGGAATCAATCTAATTCTTTTAGAAATGCATTGCACGCATTGCAAATTTAATCCACACATTTGCAACGGTCTCGTTGGTCAAGTATTTTTTTACGAAATCTGGCACGACCTAGGTTTTACAACTTCTACATAATTTCTGCTTTTGTTCAGCAGTTTGGTCAACTGTCACTACTGTGATTTATGATATAATTATCTAGCGCATAGTTATTTTTTAATTTAGGATAATTTACAGCATTCGATAAATTTGAAGGAAATGTTGTGAATGAATAAGCCGTCCAAAGAATTCTAGGAATAAAGTTGGCCTGCTTTTCAGCGAAACTGCGGAGTTTTTCCATGCACAATTTCAAAGCTCTAAGCTGGATTCAAATTTCCATGAAATGAAAAAGTTAGGCTAGCCAAACAATGAGTTATAATTTTTAACGCATCGGGTACTTGATATGCCTGTATACATAAAGGCGTATGTCTAGTCACCACGATTATTGGTGAAGAAAATTCAGCATGCAAAAATATGGCAACTTAGAAAATTACATTAACTCAGCAGAAATTAACGCATAAAACTCCATAGTAGGTCCCAATCCGGTGCCCTCCTCATTCTCGAAACCAACTTCTAACTCCTGCTTTCTCGTAGCGTGCGATGTGAGAAGCTGCACTGTGGAAGGCCAAAAATTACAATGGTCACCTTTCTCCGTGTCCGGCGGTCGGGGGACGCTGGCTACCTCTCGCTGCAGGCGACCCAACATATTAAGACCGTTTGCCTGAGCGTAGAAAGGTTGGGAGCTTGATGAGCTAATCACAATGCTAGCGCCAAACCCCTGCGAAGGCGACTGCGAACAGGGCAGACGACTGTGTGACTCTAAAGTGCAAAGCAATAAAATACGGTGTTAGGCATTAATTAATCCTTCTTCGCAAGCATATTAAGCAGAATTATAAGGTCCTGCTTCCATTTAAAAAACAATGATGGCTTAGAAACAATTTGCTTTAAAATTATGAGGTAGCGTCCAAAATAGCTAACTCATTTTTATACCGATGGATAAAACTCTACGTGAATTCCATTTTCGAACGATGAACTTTTCAGGACAGTGGTGTCTTACGATTTATTTTATGACATACAGAATGATTAGAATAAAATATTCGAATTTGCATAGTATTTTACTGTCGTTGCAAACAAAAGCTCCCATTTAAAAGAACCAATCGATTTAAACCATTGAAGACATTTAAATGGGAATCAAAAACCGTGGTGCACAACACGACCCATCCTCGCCAAGTTGATGAACGCCTTGGAAGCGATCAGAAAGCATTACATTCCGATTGGGACATGCATCGATTATTCCAATCTATCCGCAGATATGCTTCTTACATATAAATAGCGTGATATTATGCTGGAAAAATTTAAGATAAGACCCACAAAATCTCCTTTACTGCTTCAAATCTATGTGATTCCCTTGTGATTAAATAAATCTTGTGCATGCGCTGTACTTGGTTTGCGAGTAGCTACTATCACATGGTCTGATCGGCCATTTATTTATGTACAATGCTCAAGGAAAACAAGTGATGATTTATTCTCATTTCACGAAGCGTATGTCAGATTAGACGCAAATGCATGGATTCAAAATGCGCAGCGTTACACGTGAAGTTTTCAATTCTGAAAAAGCCCGAAACGAAGGCTTTTCATTCTGATCTAACAAATAGAATTGCCTTAGAATCCAAGTCCTAGTATTCGCCCAACTTGTTCAATTACCTATAATGTCTACTGTTGGCAGACTGTCATCTTCGATCCGGTTCTTTGCATAGGTAAGATTCTTGTCAGATTCTTTCGTAAAGTTGAGGAGCACTGAAGGTCCCCACAAATAACCGAAGTCTGAAGCCGAAAACCGAAGCTTCACGATGTTAGCAGAATTCGATTCTACATCAGCACTTCGTGAATGTGCACCCCGAACCGTGCCAGCGCTAATGATGTCGCCGAAAACGGGCATTTGACCCCCAATTTGTTTTTGTCGCTGCTGCTGAAGCCAGACAATTGACCTGCGAATAATGAGTGCTACATAGTACATTGATGTAGGAGATGACATTGCTGTTATCGTCCTAAGTTATTTCTAATTAGTTTTCGATTCTCCTTGCTCAGTGCCGACTGCAACATTATAGAGCTACGATTTTCTCTTGACTTGCTAGTTTGTTTGACACATATCCTTCCAACACAGAACTACAATCCAATTTCTCAGCGCGATTCGAATCTACGTCAATGCAATATTATTTTTATGATTGTAGTTAAAGAGATTTTATAAAGAGGAGTGTTGTTGATAAACTGTTACATTGATCTATGAGGTTTCGACCAATGATAGACTTAGTTTAACAGGTAATTATTGGATACTTATTAAAACTCGTACGTAAAGTTACCTACTAAGTCCTAAGCTCGTAACTCGCCAGAAGTCGACTCGTGTAGAGAAAGGAAATAAAAAATGAAATTTCTGCATTAGCATTTGACACCAGGTGACCACATCGATATCATTTTCGTCTAATTTGTCAAAAATCGCTGTCGAAAGAGGGTTCCCTGCTGCTTGAATGACAGACCACGGATTTTCCATAAATGCTTGAACTTTTCTTTTTAGACGTGATGAGAAGAAGGCATCTGCGGGACAAGACGGAGGCTGAGACATGGAAACCATGATGCCACCTCCGAAAAAGGAACTTGGTGGCTGCTGATCGTGATCACTTGACGATGAAATATCATGGAGAATATGTAGGAGGCTCAAACATTGTTCCACCAAATCTGCGCCAGTAATCTTGTGACCAAGAGTGTCATCCGAATGCTATACAAAAATATTTAGTGGATTGGCCGTATAAAGCAATAATCATTTTAAGATTGAATTTTGTGAATCATACCGGAACAATAAAGGGAAGTTTGTTTACTGATGAGCGGATGAGTGACTCATCTTCTCTGTGTAATCGCTCGTCGGAAAGTTCGGTCGGCTTTAGGTCAAACGAGTAATTAAGCGTGTATGTCCGTTGACAGTTGCTCAGAGTTGGACTGATTGGTCGCTTAAGCTTTCCACATCCGGGAAATTCTTCAACTACTCCGATTCCTTCCTAAGACATACAAATTTTAATGTTACACCATTTGCTCTTCCAACTGACCATTCAAACAAAAAAGATTGTCCGTAAAAAACTTAATTGCTCAAGACAGTTGATTTGAAGAGGTGTATTAAATGCGAGCACTAATGCAATTTTTGTTTCAGGCGATTCGCGTGGAATGAACAACATAAATCGATTTATGAAAAAGCATCAAGGAGAATAAGGCAGTTTAACGACTAGGTCGTGGGCGAAAAAAGCAAACTAGCATTACGTCTAACATGTAGTCGGTCTACAATGGTACAGAATGGGAAGTGTTTGAAACTAATTTACACATTGATTAGTAAGTTATACATACCTAGATAAATACTTAGGTTGTAATTAGTGCTCATTACCGTAAATTGCAGATCTCATTATTAAATTGTCCTGATTTACAGAGAGTATCTGATAAAAAGATGATGATCCCTCGGCGCCTTAACGGTATACCACGCTATCATACCATTTTAGCAAAAGTGACTGCATTTGAAATGGACCACATACCATCCAGCAATGAAAAAATGAAATCTCGGAATTTGGAGACAGTTGTTGATCAATAAGATCAGGAAAAGCAGTCATTTTCACTGACTTCATACTCGATGTTGATGCTCCATCTTCACTTAATTCAGACCTATTCCAACTTAACCATAAATGCAATCCCTGACTCCTTAAATCCGTCTTTCCTCGTAACTCATGTTTCCCCTCGCTAGGATCGAACGTTATCGTGGCTGGTTGCGACTGACTACCCGATCTCGAGTCGAAGGGCGGAATGAAGCCAGGTAAATTCACATCAAGAGTGGCGATCTTGGATTGGTTAGAAATATCGATTCCACGTGTGAGGATGTCATATAAGTGAGGGGCTGTTGAGCGATAATCGGCGTCTTGAGATGATGAACCGAGTCCACAGAGTATCGAGCCTCCATTACGCCAAAGACACGGTGACGATGGACATGACCCGTAAAAAGAAATATTAAACTGAAATTCACCCAGCCGAAATGCTTCTCTGCAGTGGGGCAGAGTCAGCTGACCGAAAATGATAGGTGAATTCGATAACTGAGGTATTTGCCTTGTCTCCAAGGTTCCACTTTTCTAAAAGTGACACACCATAAATTAATGCAATCATAAAATGCAAAATTAGCATTCAGCAATTTTGACTGTTTCTGAGTCGTTCGATATTTCGTATAAAGAAGGGGACGAGAGTCCCCGATTCCAATAATATTCTACCGTCACAAAGTTGTCAATTCTATGCATGTGACATGGTAAAACAGGAAACAGTACTTAATAATGTTCCAATAAGCAGAAATATTTGTAACACTTATGAAAATTGACCGTTAACGCATATAATGGCTGAAGGCAATTGATATTGGGCTCACCTTTTGGTTTATAACTTCCTCGCCCATTAGCTGGTTCGCCGATGCAATAAAATTTGGTGTTTTTGTAGCATGTCTTACTTTAGAAACCTCTTCCATAGAATTAATCAAATTGCCACAAACTGATATATTTTTGACAAGGGTTTGTAAGGTCAGGTTTTCAGAATCAGGAAGAGCTAGCTCCATTATTGACTGTAAAAAAATGTACAGAGATGTGAAAGAAGTCATTCTCTTTAAATCAGCTTGAATATTTTCTTACACTACAAAATACATCGAACATAATAAGCTTATTTAAAGGTGCGTTTTCAAACCACAGATAAATTTGATCTACTCCTCAAATAACTGGTGAAAATTGAAGGGTTTTTGTGGTACGGGATTGAGGTACATAAGGTGCCAAGTGGTGCTTGTGTATTTCTTGAATGCTGGCAACAGAACTGTTCCCTTAGTTGTCCAGTAGCACTCAACAATATACATTTAACTCCCCGTTATACGAACTATACACAGGAACCTGATAATCACAGGTAAACTTATGTTCACATTGGCATATTTCAGTTTAGGTTTATTAAAAGTTAATCATTACCATTCCTTTAAAATTCCCCTAGGTGACCTTATGTTACAATAGACTCGTTTTATTTAGAACAAAGCGCTAGGTTGTAGCTAAACTGCAACAACATCCTTTCACGACCCACGGTTTGATTTGTTACGTGACTTGGGAAAATAAATCGAGTAGGTTGGCCGCTGCCATCTTCCCCTATTGTTGAGCGTTCTATGACCACACGAGAAGAACACTCATCCTCGTTTTCATTTGGAATGGGATTGAACCAGGCAACTATTGCATAACCGTTCTCAACGCTTGACAGCACTAGTCCCAATGGCAATGATGATACCTCTGACAGCCAAGGTGGACTTTCAAAATCGTTTTCAGAGAAAGGTGGCCATATTTCATTCAAATAGCGTTCTGGAAATCGGAAATTCTTTAAAACTACCAAAGTTCCTGGCTTGATCTGCACACGATAATTGCTCGTGCCTCCGATAGCGTCAACCTAAAAATAAAAGCATGGTTGGTTAATTTTTTTTCAGTTTATTGCTTGTCTAAACAATGGGATACCTTTGAGGTTGAGCAAATGCTTTTTAAACGCCCATAAAATTCAATATTTTGCAGTTCAATGCAATTTGAAGTGTCTTCGACTTGTCCAAAAGACGACTTGGTAGTGCCCTCTAAATTCGGGTAAGCTTGAGGTTCTGTGGATCCGAATTGAGGATAAAAGGCACTAATCAACCAGTAAAAGCGATAAGGAGTCCTAGGAAAGTTCACAGCCCAGGTTCGTTCTCCTTGAGAACCCCAATATGCAGATGGAGTTTGGCCTCGAGGGTAGACATGGTGTTCAGAAAGCAGATCCCATGATTTTCTGTCAGAAGAAGCCTGATTCGTACAGGAATATGACCATTATTTTCAAGCCCAAAGCAGTCCTAAGTGTACTCATTCAAATGAAGTAGTAATAATGTTTTCTGTTTATAGCCTATTGATAATTGCACAAGAAATCTTACAAAATTATGGTGATCACTAAATCTTACTAAATGAATGCATGCGAAGCAGCTTATAAAGTCGACCTCATTGTGATGTTGATTATTGAAATGAGTAAAAATTTTATTGTTTTAAGTTTTTTGTTCTTTGAATGGGCGCGTATACTGGTTCCTTTGTGATGTCCACATTGCAAACTGATCTGGTTATTTTTCGCTGATATTCGTATCTATCGAAACTAGATACTTTTTAGTGTCTAAGATTCCGTTCTTAAAACTCAGCTTTAAAATGAGGATAGGATAAATAAGCAATGCCAGTACGTAACGACAGGTTAAATTTTTAACGTAGTAATAAGATAAATGGAATACAAAACTTACCATCAACTTCCAATGCTGCAAACGAGGCCACTGACCGGATAACATAGGAACCTTCATAAAGTAGTGGCTCGTTTCCAATAGGACTCCCGTGTCAATAAAGAGCCAAGGCTGATTTAACATCGGAAAGCCATGACTTGGGGACCCACGTGCGTAGATCTTAATCCAGGCAGGTGATTGAGTTGGAGTCAAATCGTCATAGCTCATATTACTATCTTCTTTGTAGATTATACCACTCAGGTAGAACGGTCGATTGTTGATTTTGGTGTCTGAAGTACTTATTTGTAGCCTTTTGAAGAATCGAGTAGGATTCACACGATTCTTTGGTTCTCGACCACCATTTGTGCTAAGCCAATGGAAAAGGCCGCCGGAATAGACCTTTAGGCGGGAACTTATTTTAGCTTTGGTGACATCCAATTCCAGATTGGCTACCTGAATTAGAGACATAAATTAAACGGAAGAGACCGATATATATTAGCGTATGACATGAAATTTAGTTTATGTTTGTTCAAAAGACGTAATATTGAACTGACATCTATTTCATAAATGTCCTACTGATAATTAAAGCTTTTATACGAATAGCTAGCATGCATGAACGACTTTGAAAGCGTTATGCTTGGAAATACCCTAGCAATGATCAAAGAAGAGTACTGTTCAATTCGTATAACAATAAAACTATTAAGTTAATGTAACAAATGTGAGTACCTTGATTACAAACTTCTGAATAATTTTATTGTCAATGATAGAAGAGCAGACAAAGGGTAACGAACGTTACAAAAATAATTGTAATCCTTTTGGTTATAGTTTGGGGATTCATAAGGGCAAATTTCTCAGAAGTTAATCATGTACCGCGCTTCAATTTAATGAAAGGTGAAGTGCCAATGAGGATAGTTTCAAAAAGAAAATTGTTTGTTTAGGATTAAGACCGAGGCGTACACTTTCTAGTGGGGGCAGGAGGTGTATTTCCTGATCTGGTTGTGATACGTCGTGCATAAATCCCATGTTTTCAAGTGCGTCCATATGCCTTTAAAAGAGATGAAAATTCATTGATAGCGGAAATTTGGTATTAATTTGGACGCCATAGTTCAACAGGAACATAAAAATGAACGATAGAAGTGAACATAATTGTAGATTTATAAATCTATCTCCAAGAGGGCAAAAGAGTGACAGCTTCCAAAGGCAATTAAGAAATATATTTTAATAAACATAGCCAACAGTGAACTAACCATGGCGAATTATCAATTTTCTCTTGGAGCCAATTCCGCAGCTGACGAAAAGTTACCAAGGGAGCCGTGTAGATGCGATAGTTTGAGAGATCGACTTTTCTTGGATGTAACTGTCTGCCAACCATTGAAGGAGAGCGATTCCTCGAGCTATCGCGTAATTTCGGTTGCAAGTAAATAGAGCGTTGTACAAGTTGTTCACAGGATCCATCAAAGTTAGGTAAGGCTAAAGGAAACCTTTCAAACTGTAAAGTAGATGAATTCCGATAATTCTTTTCAATCAAGGCTTCAAAATCATCTGAAAACCACACATTTGCCCTTCGCCTCCTTGAGTTAGTTTTAACTGCTAAAGGTTTGATTATTAAATCAATGGCCATCAATTGCACTGAACTACCATTTCTGGAAACGCGTACAAGTGATGGCCTCGGATTACTATGAATCAAAGTAAATGTGGTGGATGGGTACATTATTTGAATTATTCGACAAGAAAAAAACGGGCCAAAATAAACTCACTAATTCAAATGTTTCAATAAGCTTTCTAACAAGTCCTTCAAAACCATTATCGAAAAAGTTTTCCAAAAAGCGCTGTTGAGACGTGGCCGCATGATCATTGCAGACACTGGGATTGCCAAATGTACACAAATCTCTTGGACACTCGTGTGAGTAGTACTAAAAAGGAAGAAAGGAGTTTCCTCCCATCATGCGGTCTGAAATTTGCAGAGGTTCCCAATCAAATGCTCATTAATTTTGGAACTTTTTCGATAAATTAAATGGTTGAGGGACATTTTTATAAAGAACCTTAAAAAATCAAAAGCATATGTGAAGAATAATATAATTTAACTAAAAAGTGACTGGACATAAAGGACGCAAGCCAAAAATGAAAAACTTGGCAAGAAATCAAAAATTTTGTTCATAAATATTAGGCATGCATAATCAAGGCCATGTCATTTCGAGTTGACATTAATTTACTGCTATCCTAAAATCTCAACTTGGGAATCAGTCTACCAGTTGTACGTACAGCAATGTGCAACGCTATAACGCTTGAAAAATGCTTGTCGGTAACAAAGGAATGGAATAAAACCATGCTGGTAAGCCACTTGCAGGTGGAGAGTACTACATGTCGATATAAAGTGAGAAATCTAATCATGCTGCAATGATACGCATATTTATTGCACACCAATAACCTAATAAAAAAATTGATCGTGAGAATAAGCAGAAAATCTTCGGAATACCTAAGGAAGCTTCATAGGAGTATAGTTGTAAGGTGTTTTCAAAGGCAGGGAAATTGCTGTATGCACGAAGTGTGCATGCCAAATTAAAACGGAGTGAGGACAGTTCATCTTTCTAAACTTTGGCTTTGTGTCTTGCTAGATTAGTCCTCGAATGCCATGAGCACTGCCGCACATTATGGAGATGGATTTAGTGCCAGTATTAATATTTGAACCGGATGAAAACTAGCATAGAGCAGCAGGAAACCTTTTTGCACTTTATTTTTCTCACCTTCATCAAACCCAGTAGAGCAGGAATCACCCCAGAAGTGGCAACCTCATAGGGCGTGGCACTAGATATGGAATCATGCAAGGAGGGACTTTGTGGCAACTCAATTTTGTGAGGTTTACATTCAGATTTTGTTATAGATTCGCAGGTCTCCGTCATGTTCATGAGAGTTAGCATGCATTTACTGTACCCTGCTGTAGCTATGGTTTTGAGTGTTTCTAGAAGCTCGGTGCCTCTTTGAATGAAGCATTCGCGAAGTTTCCGAAGATAGCAACTGCGGTAGCTACAAGTTCAAACATGCAACTTAGGAGGCAACACACGTGCGCATTGTTTGGAAATACTTGACCTACAAGGTTCGAAGGAGCTTTCTTTGACTGAGTGTCAGAGACTCAAGAAGAGGATGAAGTCTAGAAGGTGAATTGAAAACATAGGAACTACTCACTTTTGTAACCTGGCGGTTCGTGAATAAGCGTTAGCTCTATAAATCAATAAACCATCTGTTCCGAAAAACCTCATGCCACCCGATCTTGACTGCGCGATGACAATTTTTTCTAAGCCAACACTATCTGGTAAGGTTTGTTTAGCAGTTCTTTGTTCTTCTTGATCGTCAACCCAGCTCTTGGCAAAGTGTTGATAAAAGTCCGGATCGAAAGCCCCAGCACACTCCACGTGATTACATGTAACCACCCCATTATTTGCGCTTGCAAGTGCTTTCAGATACCGCTCCGCTCCCCTAGTTCCTCTCAAGCACACTACGAGTCCGGATGAACTAACGCTCAGGGAGAGAAGCCCTGCTGTTAGGCAATCCAGTTGATTAACCTCAGTTTTCGATTCGTGATTTTCCTTTGTTGCAAAATCCCTCTCTGTGTTGCGTAAACGCTTCCAGATATGTTCCAAATTCCAAGTGCTTGGATTGCCCTGATTCGGCGTTGACGCACCCATAGAAAGAGGATCATCAGCGGAACGTGAAGGAAGGCTGGAAGTGAGTGCAGAAGTTGGCTTTTTTTCAGACGTGAATTCGCTACAGGAGGCAGGAGAAGTCTTCTTTGTAACGCAGACTCCATCTTCAGGATCAAGCTTACCAGAAGGTTCATCGGTACTCTGGATAAGGGGCTTATCCTCTCGCTCACAAAGCAGAGTACTACAGACACCGTGTAAGGTCTCTGGACTGGATGTCTTTTCTTGGGTACACTTGAGAGGCAAGGGGATGACACCTACTTTACAACTGCAAGTTCTCATTATGCACGCCTGACATTTTAACCATTGCGAGGTTGCATCTAAAGTATTACATTGTTACATACGTCATTATCATCATCTATAAAAATGGATATAACATGATGAAACATAACGAAGGTGAACAAGTAAGGCTTTGCAAGCTTAATCTTAGAAAATGCTTTTCAACTTAAGGATAGAGTCCGTGATATGACTATGTTGGCAAGTTGAACTATTGGCTTACATGCCTAGCTGGATAGATGGATGTTTGTTCCAGTAGTATCGGGCCAAGATTTAGAATATAACCGAAAGTATCTTTCAAATTCATAGCTGGTAATGCGAGTAACTAAAAAATCTGTCCGATTCCAAAGCGTATATGCTTTGCTTCCAGGTTAAATTTAAATCGGGATAATGATTATCATGGTGCATACCTTCATTATCTCGAATCTGGCCACCTTCAGTACTTGAACAGAGGATGATTGTTTTTGCCTCAAGCTCTCCTAAGTTTTCCGTTCTAGCCTGGTCTACCTCAGGAGTGGCTCGCGTTTCGCCACCCTTCTTGCTGTCAGAACGGGTAAAAATGGTTGCCACAATTATTGGAACCATCGAATAATTCGGTATTTGACGCAGCTTCACTTCAATGCATAAGGCTGCATATTCCTGTAGTATGATGACAGAGGAATTCCCACTCCGTAGAACGAACCAGTCCCCAAACTGGTAAGTTTGATCCCGACTGATCTCATAGATGCATTGTGGTCTCGCTCTTAAGTTTCCCTTGAAAAAGTACTTACGCGCATAAACTTCTTTATTTTCTGTAAATGACTACTTGGGTGGATTTACTAAATTAAAGGAAATCCAAATATACCAATTCATTATGAAAGCAATGCGATTTCTATTCCTTATCCCTTTATCACATGAGGATGCAAATTTGTAAGTGTAACCTGCTTAGCCAATCCTCGGCGAAGGTAAAAAACATTTCGTTAATTTTGAGATTGCTGAGGTGCGCGAAATAATAATTCGTGTTCATTCAAACTACATACGTTGCTTTCATCGATGCGAAGGACACAAAAAAATAAGAACATTACTATGGATATCTTTAGTGGCAATGATAGGAAGATCAAATTCATCCAATTTTCGGATTAAAAACTTACATGGTTTAATTCAAGATTGTAACGAAAATGTCCGCAAATAATCGGTGCATAAAATTACAGATTTATTGCCCTCTTTTGTTTGAAACTTACGGAATCATTTGCATTTTCTGTACTAGCATGATGTTTTTTTACCTGAAATTTAATTAAAGTCAATAATTAAGAAAATAATTATATGGTTCTAGGCACGTTAACTGGGAGGAACATGCCTCTGGGTCAGTCAAGTCGTTGGGTAGATAATTTGCCCACTTTTCTACGTGTTCGTTCATATCTCGTGGATTTCCTTTCAACAAAGATTCAGCCTCTAATCGCCATGAAAGGAAATCAAGCACACCGTGACGCTGTAATCCCTCCCGTATGCCCGGATGATCCACAAGCGCCAATATTAGAGAGAGTATTTGGCACGCCTCTGATATACATCCCTGTACAATGGAAAGGCATTTAAACGCATGGGAACGACGTCGTGTAGTGTTATGATGCCTATCCCAAGACTGAGGGCATCCAGCTACTTGTAAGCTAAAGGTAGATCTAAACTAAATCAATTATATGAAATGCTCAAGTTCTCAGGGAACAAATGACCAACTCAAGTAAACCTTACTTGATTGAGTCCTGATGTAATAAGATTAAGAAGCTGAGTTCGTAGAGGAAATCGTGTGGTCTGGTTCCTTGAGCTATTATGTTTCTCTTCCTTTAACGTGAGATTGATCATGGCATACCCCGGACAGGAGCGACAAACACGGGTTATCAAACGAAGTGCCTGCAGCCTATCGATTACATGAATTGATGTCACAAGCTGAATGTAAATGCGCTGTCAATTTACAAGTGTGCAAAATAAGGTGGGTAAATATCACAGCAAAGCTTTTACATTGCCACTCTTAGCTTTTGTAGACATTGTGACATCAAGCTTAATTTTGAAACCACGGCCTAAACTCACCGTACGGTCATTTATTAAAGGGGTGCGCCCTTCTCTGATAAATAAAATCAAACTGTAAATTTACTATTCCTTTAAGTATTTTTACGGTTGCCATTAAGTAGTTCTAGATCCTCAGGGTAGTGAAATAAACTTTCCTGAAAGGAAGAGGCCGTTGTTTACCTCAACAGAGGGTTCATGCTCGTGTTGTATCCCCTGATGAGCAGAGGCAGGATTTTTGCCATAAGCTGTCCCGCTGTCCCCCCTCGCAAGATTTCAAACTGTGTTTGGAACTCTAAAGGCATTGTAGCAAACCGATCAGTGAGTAAAGTTCTAAACACAATTTAAATCCAAATTTATTTATCGGAATGGTCTTTTGAATTTGTGGTAAATTTATCAAACTTGTAAATAATTGCCGCATTTCCAAGGAACTGCTTTCCATTAGCTGGAACGTGTGCATTATGAGTATCACTCATACAAAGAATTGATGTATGGAGCAAATGGTGGATTTTTTTCGCTTAAGATGGGTACATGTTTTATGATCCTTTAAGTCTTCCGATTCGCAGTCTTATTTTTTCCTACCGGATCACGATTAAAAGTTTTTTCGTACACGAATGACTAGATTCGTTTATCAAAGATACAGTGCTGGGAAATTAAATGTCTTTTAACAACGAGATTAAGGAGAATTGAATTTACACACCTAATTTAAATGTATTCATTAAATTAACAGGGCTCATAAGTTGTGCATTGCCTACCTTGTTCATTACGTCTTAGCACTTCAGCTAAGCTGCACTGTTTGCAACACTCTCTTGGAGTTCGACCAAGTGTATTACGAAGAAGTGGATTCGTAGCCACACCAAAATTACTATTTCGAAGGGAGATGAGGAAGTGCAGAGATTTAATATCACCCTGAGAGGCGGCGATGTGCATGGGAGTTTCCTTTAGACCAGAATTTGGATCTGAACCACGATTAACCAGGGCCATCATCGCGGAGGGATAGCGACAACCCACGGCCGAAGCGAGTAAAGATCGACCCTCCAAGTCATGCCAACAAGTTCTTATTTGTGCAGTGTTCATGGCCATAAGTATATCTACTGAAAATTTCAAGAATATTTACGTTATAGTCAAAGGAGTGTAAGATCTTAATTTTGCAGAGCTATATTAGTATGCCACAAACGTTTAATCAAGATGTTAAGGTGAAAGTTTACCAAATCCTACAAACTTATTTAACCCAGTCGCTCAGTCATAATTAAATAGGGTTAATATCAAACAATCCGGATCAGATATTACTCAATTCTGTAGAATGACTTATTGAACACATTCAAGAAAGCGAAATACTCCGTTTGCAAAAATACATGAAAAACCATTAAATTACCTATGCTTGATTTACGTATTATTGCACGCTTAATCCAGAAGTGGAATACATCACTAACAATATCCAAATCGCTAGACAGGCCCAGACTATCCATTTTTGACCGAAATGGTGAATAGTCTTGTCCATCTTGAGGAACGAAGAAGGATGCCAAGACACATTTTGGAGGTGGCGGTGACCCCCTAACTGCTATAGAAACACGGGAACAGAGGTATGTCTGAAATCTTTTCCAGGTTTCTCTAAGGTCCTGATCGTCTGCATTCGAGTGGACAGAAGATGACTGCTTCATTGCAAACGACTCACGTTCTTCGTAAAGAGTAATGAAAGTTAATCCGTCAAGCAAATTCAGAATCAATGACTCCAAATCCGAGTCTATGATTTATTAAATGGGAAATGATAAACTTTAGGCGAAAGCATCGGTAAAAAGTTGTTAAATTCTAATTAAACGATAGATAATTATTTAAGTCAATAGCATAGCACACAAGATAGCATTAATTGTCAACGTAAGCTTAGCCACATTAGGACGAACGCAGGGCAATCTATTTCACTTAAAAATCTGAAGATACAACCAGGAAAAGGGGTTTTCACCCACAACCTACTAAATATGCAATTCGTTACGTTTTTTTGTTTTGATTCATCTGGTGGTGGGGATATGAGCACTTCACATAAATCGCTGAAAATGCTTGCCTTGGATACGAGGCATTTTAGTAAACTTGGCATTTGAAAGCACAGGTTGAGAATGAGCTCAACAATTATACTGATAGCGGGCCCGTTGAATTGACTATAAAACTGATTGTTCAACTCCATTGCAGAGAGTGAATTAAGACCTTCAGATGTCTCAATAGCTAAAAAATGCGATTCTTTATTTAAAGGCAAATGCTTTAGGGACCTCATATAACGCTACATGTAGCAAAGATATTTAAATTGGTAACAAACCAAGAAGAGTACAAATTCGAGTAGACTACTAAAAGTGGACTCAAACAGTTGGACACAGTTAAAAATTCATACATGAAAGCTTGGATGAGTAGCTGAAAGATCCCACATCCGGCATTAGCAAAAAAAGTAAGTACTCTAGCAAACGATCATCTTTCAAGACGTTATTCAAGCAGTCTAGGTACACCGAATATTTGAGGCAGAAATTAACAATATTGTTCAGACTTTCCAAGGCGCCAAATTTAACAATGGGATCACGATGAAGAGATAAGTTGAGCAATTTATAAATCCACCGTTGAAGATCCTGCACCATTTGATCAGTGGACTCTTCCTCAGATTGTCTAAGGTTTCTTTTAAACCAGACATCAATAAAATTTGAGAGACGACACATAATGTTCAGTCCGGATCTTTGAGCATAAATTACATCAATGTTACTGGAGTTTCCATTATAACATAAGACACGTTTATGCAAAAAATTGTAGTCACCAAAGGTAATTAACCTAGCACAACACTATGATAGATTTAAAATTGCATCCAGATCACATTTATGTTTAAGATGATAAAAAGTATTATTAACGGTCAATTAGTTGGTGATGTTCCTCATGCATGGGTATGCTGCGAAAAAGTTTTGCCAGTCATAAATTGCTGGAAAACTAATGCTACGACAGTAAACTGTTAGATGTCAAAGTCAATAAACCTACATTAATGTGTCGTGGTGGATCTTCATCCAATTCATTAAAATGAAATCAAATAGGTGAGGGATGCCACCAATCATTCTAGCACAAGTGTCTTTTCTTGCGCATTCATCAACAATCTTTAATCAACATAAATGACTTTTTGTACCTTTACTAGCTGTTGGGCAAGGTCGCTTTCGATTTTTATTTCAAGATTGCATCGAGAAATCCGAAGTGCAATAGCGCAGAACAATGATTCCTGATCTGTCAAGGAAGCAATTGTATCAAATGGCAAAAATTGCAAATAGTATGTCATAACGCGAGCCGAAATTTCAAGAATAGCCGTTTCCACGGATGCATCAAGGAAGAAATTAGCCAAGATTGGGATAAAACTTGAAGGAGGATAAAGTTTCTTTAGCGAATCAGCACTTTCAGTCTGTAGCACGATTAGTGATAGCTTTTCTAGTGCAACTAAGTTCGAATTTTGGCTATCACTTGTCTGAAGTAATTCTACTAAAACGCTGGCTTCCATCACGAGTTATCGCGCTATCATTTCACCGCGTCTCATCAAATGCTACAGACTTAAACAAAATGTTAGTAGATAAAAATAAGGCCATAATGCAAAACTCAGGCCAATAATTTACAAATTGGTCTTAAAAATAAAGAAAATATGTCCCTTTTGCTTAGTAGTAAAGCAACTACTATAAATGGTTTCAATAATGAATAGTATATTGCGACGGCCCGAGACTTCCTTTGAGGCAAAAGAAAGCATAGTACTAGGGTAGAATATATATGTTCTGGAGACAAAGGACTTGGGAGCTGTTGGCACGGTTTAAAGGCCGGCCAACCAGCTAGTACAATATGGCCACCCAGGTGATCGAACCCGGTGGTCCAAACAAACAAAGTATTACACAGCCACTCTCTTCTTTTGAGCGTCGTCCCCGACGCTTCTCTCAGTCAGTCCATTGTGTCAACCATCACAACGTAATCAGTGCTGTAAGAAGCACTTACGAGCCAACCGTCCCAGTCATCGAGATTCGAGCGCGTATTCTCTCGTATGCCATCAATTCCGCGTAGCACTTGGTGCAACAAATATGCCTTTCTTAGTCCTCCTCTCCCACGATAATGTGGCCTAATGAAAGGTGGGGGTACGAACCCAATTTTTCGAATGGGTCGAGACACACGCAACACATATTATGATTCCCAGCTTTTTGATGCCATGGAAGAAACGAGGGGGGATCGTAGAACCCTGAGCAAGTGGGGCAATCGGGCCTCATGGAAACGGGGTGCACGCGACCCGAGTGGGCAAAGCATAAAACGATGCTATCGAATGGCGTTCTACACTTTCTACATCTGTAGATAGGCACTTTGAAGAAGATAGTCGATTTGCCCAATGATAGGAGGGAGAGCTTATGGAGGATGCTTGACCACAATGTCGCTGACCCGTCTTGGCAGTTCCACTGGACTTGGAGTTCATGGCTAGTGTCGCTTCAGTTGTTAATAGCTTCCTTGCAGGGCGCGAGGGCGAGGAAGGTGCCGGAGATGGACGTCGATCTCAGCCCTTCTGTTGTGGGATGTGAGGGATTCTTCCATCCGTAGCACATGCACTTCTTTGACACCGCCAAAGCCTGCCAGAAGCGGTATGGATAAGGATAGAAATCCATCAGAGTCGGGTCCGTTTTCCGCTGCCACCGATGTAGCGTCCCGAGACTTCCCTTAAGGCACAGGAAGGCATAGTACTAGGGCAGAATATATATTCTGGAAACAGAGGGCTTGGAGGCTGTTGGTACGGCCCAGGAACCAGCCAACCAATCAGTTCAATATGACCCCCAAGTGACCGATACTGGCAGTTCGAAAAAAAATGCATTGCATACATAATCAGCTACACTTCTTTATAAAAAGTTTTGACTGAAGCGATGAACTTTTAAGTTGTTAAAAAACCCAATTCTAGCAACATATTGGAGTTTAAAAAAGCTCTTACCATCACAAACTTGTTGTTCTTTTAAGTCGCCTTGCCTGGTCGGCTTGCACTAGCCCATGCGTATAGGCCCGCCTATTTTGTAACTGGAATATATCCATTCTATCCAAGCTTTGTCTTCTTTCGCATTCAGAGAAGGCTTGGATGGTTACAGCTGCCGTTGTAATACTTTGTTTGTTCGAACTACGGGTATAGGTCACTTGGGTGGCCATCTTGTTCTAGTCGGTTGGTCGGCCTCCGGGCCGTGCCAACAGCCCCCAAGTCCTCTGTTCTCGGAATATATATATTCTACCCTAGTACTGCGCCTTCTTTTACCTTAAAGGGAGCCTCGGGACGCTACAGTCGTAGTTCCAAATTGTTTGGAATCCCTTGTGTCAATACGATGTCTCCTTATTTATGTTTTGAGGTTTGTCGTACATGGTTGACAATGACTTATGCTAGGAAGTTCAAAGAAATTGGGGGTACATAGGCAACGATCCCGATCTCGAGAATCAGAATTTATTTTCTAAGAATAAAATGTAGTAATTAGACTGGATAATCCTACGGAAATGCTGGAAAGTGGTATTTGGATACTGGTTGATCTAGCAAGACTTCGTTAAAGTTAAAAAACCGTTTTATGGCTTTGATGGTTTGAGTTCAGTACACCCGTTTATACTCAGTTCCTGAAGCGGTCATCACCACTATTTTACGGCTTTGACCTTGATAGTTTAAATTTACTTGTATAATTCAATCATTTTTGAAAGGAGATCCAGACTATCGTATCACTTGCAGCCGTAAAGCAATAGGCATTTGACGTTAAGCTAGTGACCTGAGCATTGATACGATGACAAACTCGTTTAGTTGCAAGGTGGGGTTTCCATTTTATTTTTACAAGTGGTCATAGCTGCGTTATTGGATCAATAGTATCGGAAAGGATAACCTCAATCTTCAGAATCCGCTTCCGTGTAACCTATCTGAGGCATTAAAAATGCGAAAGCAGCATGAAAAACTTGAACTTAGGTTTTTGGTACCTCTGTGCCTTTGTATGTTTGTGAATGGTTTTGTAGACTTATCTGGCTGAATATGCATCAATGAAAGATACAGATTTGAAGGAATCTCAAATTGGTGCGCTTTCAGAACTAGACTCAGAGATCACCGATTTCGTAGAAAAACTCAACATGAAGACACAGTTCGTTGTTTCCTGCTTCACTTATTTTCGGGTACAAGATGAAGTGAGTTCTCTTTGCAACGTAAATTTTAGCTGTGGAATCTTCTCGATGATGTTGAAAACGCAACGAAGAATTTTAATTTATCTAATCTGAAATCGGTTTTACATGCAATTTCTTGTTTGGATCGAGGGATGACGTCTTCTAGTGCGAAAATAGCTCTGCTTTCGCATGAACTACAGCGTTTGAAGATAATGTTAGAATCCGGGGATAATAAATATGTTCATCAACTTACGGACGGATTCCGAGAGGTCTGTCAATTGACTGCCAATGCTCAACAAATAATGAACTTAAGGAAACTGGTTTTATTCAAGGAGCGGAGAGTAAGCAGTATTTCAGAGTTAAATTATAATTCAACCACCACTTTTCTTAATCTTGTCATTGCTACGAATCTTTTACAACTTTTTGTCTTGATTTGTGCGTTCATAAGGTTACAAAAAGCCTGACTTTTTCCAGATTTTGGAATGCGAAGAAAAAATAAATTCAACGGTTGCACTTTCGAGAAGTACTGAACACGAATTCAGTTCGATTTATGCAAGCGATTTTGTTGGAAAAACTGCGTTTGAGTCTGCAGCACTCGTCAAGACCTACCAGAAATTCGCCGAGACATTACAAGTTAGTTTAGTTTTAGATACGACAGCTCATTTTTATTCAATAAAATGACTTGCGACTTGCTTGTAGGCTACCTTTAGCAAATGTCAGCATTTATTCGATGTGTATCGCAGAATGTGCGCTGTTGATGACCGGCGCTTATGCAAGCAAATAGTGTCCACTAAGGGCCGTCTTTTGAAGAATTATACTAAATTATCCAAGGAAATTGACGAGATAATTAAGCTCACATCATATTCTGAATCTTTTTACATGGCAGCTGATTCAGTAAGTAAGATGACTTCGTGTTTAATGCTTATGACTCCAGATAGGAATTAGCATTCATATGTTATCAGACGTTGCTGACACAACATTTGGTTCTTTTTACAGTTACTCGAAACTGTCAGAAATGCACTTCTTCATATCAGTACTCGACCATTTCCTGATAATGCAAATGTATCGTTGGAAGCACTGAACAACGACTTTCAGAATTTGAGAAAACTTGGAGCCAGCATACTAGGCAATATAGAACGCGTGCCAGAGATGTTAGTAATCCCCACGTGATGCCTCTCATCGTCAATTAATGATATTTCTTACTTTATTCCATATTTGCGCTGTAATCAATCCTTTTAGGCAAATCACAGCATCCGAAAAAGTGAGGACGCGTATTCAGTTAAAATTGCATATTATCTGTCTCAAACTTCAAGAATACGAAAGGAAAGCAACGGGCAATATCAGTAATCTATTCAAATGTCCAGAAAGTTTCACATTACATTGGTATCAGGGCCAGTTACCAGTGTTGGCTCAACAAAGGATAAAAGTTGCACGATCGCTTTCTCAAATCGAAACACCACTGAGCCGTATTCCGCACCATTCCCAAAGTCTACTATCGCTTCCATCGAAGTTCACAAAGTCCAGGTCAGATGCGCTTGGTTCTGACAACAGTTACGAGAAAAATGTAGATGATGTAAGCTGGTATGAAGTTGAGCTTGATGTTCTTTTAGTTTTCTTATGTTTTTAATTGTATTTGATCACATAAATCCAGAAAAAAATAAATATTTGAGCTGTTTTATTCTAAAGAAAATCCATAAATGGAATTTCCGCACTAATAGACATAAATCTAGATTGTAACGGTAAACACCACGATTGGTGCATGAAATCTATCGTATCAATTGCAAAATAGGATAGCGTGTGTCCGAGCAAGGTTGCGAGTGGAGAACGCTTTGCACAAACTTTTGGAAGGTAATCCAAACGTTTTTGTCTCAGAATCTTCAGTAATTTAAATTATTTCTCCTTAATATTCCAGTTTGTCTGTCATCTGAACGGTTTGGCGCAAACATACATTGTTTCCATGAATCCAAGCACTATTGATGATGCGGACAGAGCTCTTCAGAGCATAGAAACAGCGAAAAGCTTGGCAGACACGGAATGGAGAAAGTTGGAGTCTCGAATCGGGCTTGTGGACGATGGAGATGTGGCCGCTCGACATTACAACACCTGGAGCTCACAGTTGACAGAGAAACGTGAGGATGTGCTTCAACGCAAACGGTTACTTTCCCGCACTTCAGAACTGGAACACGATTTTAGTGCTTATAGTCGAAAGCTAGATCAACTCATCGATGCTGCTTGCTGTCCCAGTGGGGACGACTTCTCAAAAGATTACCTAAGGAGGCTGGAAGCTATCAATTCTGAAGTGATGTGCCTACGGAACACTGTTCCCGTAAGCTTATTCGACTTTTATGTGACAATATATTAGCAAAGAATTGAACTTATTCTTGTTTTTAAGTATCAGTACATTCGTCTAGTGTGGGTTTTGATTTGTGCATAGTGTTGAGTTATTTCAATGCACAAAATCGACCTCGCTAACACAAAAACGTGGATTCCAGCAAGCACATTTTGTCTAAGGTATTGTGAAATGCTATTTATTTGACATTTTGCTCTCGATATAAAATTATGACGCCTTGTCTAGTGACCGCCTCTAATAGAACTGTAAATTATTATTACCAAGCAACTAAAAATGTTAGTTTGAAGCTAAATGTTCACTTAATCAATTTTGTCCATTTTATCATGGATATTTTATGTTTTACATGTAAGGCCCAAGAGGAACTCATGGAGGCCTTTAACAACGATGTAAGGACCATTTTCAACGCTGAGACACCCACAGATGTGAGCAAGGTGCAGCAAGTGTGGAGTGGTTATGTGCAAGAATTATGCAAATTTGAATCAATCCTACCGACACTGATGCAAGTAAGATCATTACTTCACCTAGCATTTGCTTTGTTTAGCAATCATACAGTAAATAATAGTAGACATATGTAATGTTATAAAGTGATGAAATGTGAAGGAGGAGATGGAAATAGAATGGCAAAATTTCAAGCGCAGTGATGATTGTTCGCTAAAGATACAAGAGCAAATAATTTGTGAATCGTGTTTTAGTCCTGGAGCATAAATTTGGTATTGCCGATGTAGTCCTTTTCGAGATGATGCCAAAAATCAGGTGCCAGCCAAAGAACATCCAAAGATTTTAAGTTGCTGTTTGCATAGATACTTGCTTGCATCGATGGAGGTAATGAAATGCCTTCTATTTCAATTCAAATCTGGTGGAATTGTCTTTGTGAAGCATAATAAATAGGGAAGGTCACTTGCAACAGCTTGAGCTCCGTGATTCTATGTTTTACGACGCGATGTCGACAAGGTGCGCTTCCCCACCCATTAGCGAAGCACCATTTTACTGGCTACAAAGCATGTGGTCACGTTGTGAGGACACGCCAACCTTTAGTATGAAGTTCATCAAAACCGATTTCTCCGATTGGCTACTTGGGTTGCTTCTACAAAACAATAACGCACTCTCTTTTCTCAGAACTCCCAACTCCTTGCGGCAGCTCGCGGTTTCACGAGCAGCCTACAATCGAAATTTGGTGGCATTATACAAGACTCCGAAGCTCTTAGAGAAATTCAGGTAAGGAAAGCTTTTGCTAAGATGTCACCATTCACATAAAAAGACAAAGCTCTATCTAAATAGCACGGCAATAATACAAGTGAAAGGAAATTGGCGCCTTATTTAAATGCTATTTTAGGTAATTTTGATGGGAATATAGTCTTTGAATTTGCACAGCCGGTGATAGCACCGAAATGCATACTGCTTGTTTAGAATTCAAAAAATAATACTGTGTTGTAATGAGCTTTTAAATGGACGGGACTTGCATTGGTAGACATTTTAATTCTGAAATTAAAAGTGTGACAAAGTCCTTCACTGTATGTTAACAAATTCAATGTATCCTTTACCTTGAGGAGTGTGCCTTCGTACCTTTCATTTCTCAGACTATTTTATTGCAACTATGAATGATATGCTCATATATATTCCGCTTTTACATTTGGATTGACGTTGCAGTGTTTCGCATTTAGCAAGAGGCGGCTAAATTACAGGAGGATATAGAACACCACCTCAATTCCATTACTAATCCGCTTGATCCCATATTCCACAAGCCATCTGTATATTGGCTTGTCGAAGGACTCCAATCGGCCTTGGGCACGCTGCAAGAAGTCGGTGAGGAGGCGGAGATAATGGCAACTAATCTGAATGACCACGTGAACCGCATGAAATCAAGTGAATCACCAAACCTAGATTATTCACCATCTCTGCACCGCAATGGTCCCTATGATGATCATGAAGAACATAGGAATAGCATTGATTCTCAACAGTCTTCATGGAAATCGCGTGTCAATGCTTCGGGATTTGAGAATGATGCATCTTTCAATGAAGGTGACAGTAGGGCTCATATTGCTCTTAAAAGCATTATGAATTGATTATTACGATTTGATCAACATTCGAGGACGCATAACAGTGAATTGCAAAACAAGGCTGACGAAGATATTAATTTTGCAGTTCATAATTCTTACAAGATCTCCTTTCGCATTTTTCATGGTTAACGCATTTTTCTCATTCTCACTGACTCGACTGATTAATTTACATTGTAGTTCATTTGGCTTTGGTAAATGAGGTGCAATTTTACTAGATGCATTTATTGTATTTTAAAATCAAATAAGGTATTTATAAGACGCTATAATGTCCCATCTTGTGTCCACTTGAACGATTTGCTAGGTCGACAAATGGAACTTGATCTGAGCTCTGGACTTAACTTGAAGTGAACCAATTTTAAATCATTGACTATTATTTATTCAAAGTCTTTGAACGAATTTCACTACGCCTAATGTTTGCGTGAGCTTTGAGTTTTCCGATAAACCACAGACATCAGTGATGAATGGATGTTTGGCACAATTGGTAGCATTTGGAACTAAGGCCATCCCCTAAACAACATCTGGCGGAATTGTAGCATCAGGTCTTAATCCTTCCCATATTGCCTGAACCACGAAACTCGAATCCGTGCTTCCCATTGAAGCTTTTATTCATTCTGGGAAGTTGCCTTTTATAAAGATGATTTTTACTCTCCACTTGCAATGCATAAAAGTGCTCCGAAAAATGTCTTATTAATCCCAAGAACTCTTCATTTCATCATGCACACCTAGTACGAATGTTAAACTTTCGAAACTTATGCATTCCACTGCACTTTTGAAAAACTTTTGCCGACTGCGTCACTGGAAAGATAGTCGTATGTTATATTGCCTTCCCTATTAACATCCTAACTTTAATCATGTGAATAAATCTGCTAAAATTAGGCAAATTCGGTAACTGTTGCAATTTTATGAACTGTTTAGATGATGTATATTTTTCCAAGCAATCGGATGTAATGAATGCTACTCCAGGAGGTTCCATCACGATACATTGCACCTTCCACGGATTTGACGAGGAGCCTATCGTTAAGTGGTCATTCGTCCCCGCTCACCGCCCGCCTGATACAGATGAATTCGTTGAATCCTTTCTAGACTCAACAACAATACCTCGCAATGATGCGAAAAACGCATCCCTTTTAATACCTAACGTCTTGTACAAGCATGCTGGTCAGTATATTGTTACGATTACACACCCTCAAACTAGCAAACAAATAACGAGCTCTTGTAAGTACCTCCCTACTGATAAGTAGCCACTAGACTGTATTTATTTTGTGGAGTTATTTTTTAGCTAAACTATACGTTAAACCTAAATTGAAGCGCGGCCTTACTGACGTAAGCGCAATCGTTGATGGCAACAAATGCACAGTCACCGGGAGAGAAGTTGCATTTTTCTTGGAGTATGGTGGTTTCGATAAGGTGCCTTCTCGAGTTGTCTGGTTGCACAATGGTAGACCGATTGACCCAACAAAGTGGACTGTTTCTATCAGTCCGCTAACGACGCGAATCAAGTCGGACTGCCTAAAATCTGTTGATGAGGGTCAATACACTTGTCAGGTTGCCGACGATGAACTTGATGTCAAGTTAGAATCATCAGGTGAGGTTGGCTTTATTTTGCTCAGAAAAGACCTTCCATCGCTCCTTTTATTCCATATTGATTGAAAGTATTTAATCCCATTTATGTAGCCCTCTCACATAGGTGACCATTAATTATGAATCCAAACTATGGGCGGCCAAATAACAGAATTACTAGGGCCGTAGAATGTATCACTTTATCTAATTAATTGGTTTACTAAATAATCGTAAGCATTGCTGGGAATAACTTGTGGGAGATAGGTGCAATTAATTGTCCTTTCGAAAATATTTAGCTAGTACCTGGAAGGTAAAATAAATTTCACTATCAATTTCCATGTTTACAATTTGCCACGACTGAGCATGGTTACTTAGTTAAATCTTGTCCTTCAGCCAAAACAGATATATAGTTGGATTGCATGAATGCATTACCTTATCTTCTCAAAATTCAGTCTTTCAGAAACTGCCCATTAATACAGGATGTCTTGTTCGGTTGACCGGGATAACTTCGCCGTAAACTAAAATAAATTGTGGGAACTATTTCAATCATTTGCGTTGCTATTTTGATACGTCTTTCGGATGTTTTTCCCTTCTGATTTGCCTTTGCGTAAGAGTCTACTGAGCGACACATTTCAAGCACAGTGGGGCTGACTTTATGATAGTTTAAAATAAATGAATACCCCATGAATCCAAGTAGCATCAATGGTTGAATCGAAGGCATTTTAAACTCATTGAAGCGTTTTTAATAGCTGAACTGAACGAATTGAAGGATGCAAACTAGCTGACAGTGCAACCTACTCCAGTGGGTTTCCTGTGCTTCAAATCTACCTCACGTCGACGAGTGGTAAAAAAGTGCTTAAATTTGAAGACTCGATTGAAAAGGTGATTGGTTTGTATTATGTCCTCCATAAAGTAGGGTCACATGGTTGTCAAGTGGAAGATTGAAATCGTCACTGTTTACAAATTTTCAGTTTTCGGCCTGGTTAACACTACCTTTCGATTTCCATGCACTGAGAATTTTTTAAGTGTGGAGGTTATATCGCTAGCAATGTAATCTGGGGTCGCTAGTATCCCTCTTAGAAGTAGGGACTATTGCTACGATGGTTTTTTGAAAGTGCGTCACTCATGTTACTTCATACAATAAATTTTTTGTGTAAAAATTGTTTTTAAATCGCAAGCTAATTAGCGTAAACATGCTTTATTAAATTGGAAGATGATTGCTTGATAGTAGTATTAAGAATGCGATTGTTGTACATACCTAACTCAAAAGTCTTGCCACATGAAGCAACCCTTAGGCTGCAGAATGCTCTTGATGTTCCCCGACCGGCGTCCCGCTCATCCTCCCGCACTGTCACCCCGTCAGGAAATGAGAAGTCCTTATGGATCACTAAGGCCTTGGATAGTTCTCCACTCTCACTCAAGTGTCCACTTCCAAGCGTTGCCTTTGAGGCCTACAGTGAGGCTCGTTGTGTTCGTATGCAGTGGTTTCGTGATGGAATTCAGCTTTACGACTCCGACTGGCAGACACCGGACTACTTCACTGGCAGCCAAGGCGTACCGTTTGTCGATGGAAACACGTTCTGGAGTGTGAGTATGAGTGAAGGGCGAGCAGTGCTGCTTAGCACTAACCGTATCCGATCGGTTGACGCTGGTCGTTATTCGTGTCGCGTGAGTATTGACAATGACACCTACGAGTCATCAGGCAAGAAGTCCATTTCCTAGCGCTGCTCCACTTTTCCTCAACAAATTTTCTTCTATTCAATAAAATAATAAACATTTTAGAATGCTATAAACTTCGACACTAGGTGATGCATTGTATCGCATTACGTCCTTCACTCCACTATGCTTGCTATTATTCTGAGGAATCGTTCATTTAAAATAAAGGTGAAAATATGCATCCTTCACCCGACCATAGAGCTTACGCTGTGCGCGGAAAGTAGATTAGTTAATCAATGAAGAAATTTTCGTTCCCTCCCGTTGTTTTTGTCTTCATGCTTCGCTTGCAAACAATTTAGTTTTAAATCGTTGGGGTACCCAGCTGATCATATCTATTTTTCTCCGACATCCTACTTACACTGAAAACCATTGATATTGTAAGGGGAAATAGCTGTCCAGAGCAGATGTGACAAAGATATGCTTTTCCCTTGTAATTCAGGTGTTATTACAGTGTGTTCGAGTCAGCAGTTTGTTGAGCAGCTAGCTGGGTTAAAAGTGTACCTTGGTGAGCCAGCGGAACTGCGCTGTCGACTAGAACCCTGGGTAACAGGAACTAGTCCCGAGTCGAGAACTACAATCAATTGGTACCACTTTGAAACCATCCTGACACCGGAACTCCAGGACCGTGTCGGCATAAAAACGGGATGCAATGACGGATTGTGTACCCTGCGAATTGAAAAGACCTCTAGGCGTTTTGGTGGTGTGTACAAATGTGAGGCGAAGAATAAATTCGGAGTCTGCATAACCAGCTGTAGACTACTGATTGATCGTAAGACAGTTTTGGCATCTGCATAGTGCCAGCTTCTATACCGAAATGTTCACTAAATGTCATTATCTGTAACGCTTTGACTTGCTATTTACCGTACTGTAAGCGCGTTTGTTAGCAGATTCTATGATTTAAATTTGTTATAAATTTCGACAATCAGTGTCACAATGTTTGTGACTTCAGATATACTACATTATTTTTCCTACAATAATAAACCTTGGTCGTCAAGTTTTAAAAAACTAGTTGTTGCTATCGTTCTTCACTGACAGGTTAATAAAAAATATTGTTTTTCACTTTGTGAGCCTGTATTTCAATCACTTTTCAAGAATAGGTGATATCAGCTAGTACCGAGGACCATAGATTGACAATAACTTGGGGGAAGCTGGAAGTTAGCAATGCATTTTATACATTTATATTGTTTTCAAAAGGTTTTAAACTGGTGTTTCTCAAAAATTACCATTTTCGTGCAATCAAATAGATCCAGTTTGCATTATTTTAAACCTAGTACCAGTTGCTCCGACTATTTTGGGTCCAATCCAATGCCTGAATGATCCAACTGAAGGTGATACGGTAATCCTCAGAGTTGAGTACGACGCTGTGCCTCAACCTACGGTCATTTGGCTTAAAAATGGCCAAACAATAGAACAAGAGACAGGCTACAAAGTAACGCATTGGATATTTTGTCATTCTCTTCAGATACTCTTTTAGTTCTAGTTCAAGCATATAGTAACCCTTATTATTGCATATGGATTGCTTACGCTCAGCTAAAATGGGAGACACATGCATAATACCTAAAGCCATTAGCTCATAAAGCTTCATGGGCCTCACTAACTCTGATTACTTTGTAAATTTACTGTTTCCGAAACCTTGGGTGTCCCTGAAAGCCTAAATTATCATTGCATTTTTAGATTATAACGGCAAAAGAAGAAAGTCTTTTACATATACCAAGCTCTCTAGTTGAAGATAATTGCATATATGCCGTTGTTATAAAGAACGTAGCAGGAAGTGCCGAGTCTTCATACACCCTTCATTTTAATGGGTAGGTTTCAAATGTGATTGGCGCTCTCATATTTTGCATTTCGACGTCTCATTTAAAACTGTTTCAAAACGATCTCATTCCACCACGGTGCACCGGAACGGTAAAGACGCTTGTTCAAATCTGAGTATTTGACCAATAGGAGAAATAAATGAATGGCACTGCTACGCGAGTTGTTACTACGCTCTTTTATTGGACTGGGACTAGTTGCCCTGGCTACCTCCATACTTGGAATCTAACACCACGGTAGAAGTAAATGTCAGCCATTTTAAAATACTTGCAATAAGCCAGGAGCAGATTTGGGTCAACTATTTAGTGGCGTCAGTTGCGCATCGTTGAAGTTGTTCCCCTTGCTGATGGTGTTTTAATTGTGGAATTTTCTAGCCTTGAATGGCCACTTTCCAAAGAACCAACTTCTTATAACAGGTGCATAATGAGCTATTAGTCATAAATGCTACACAGCCTTTTCGGATCCTTGGCTACCCGGCTCCTGAATGGTACTTTCGGTCCTGAAATCAATCATCTTGCAGGCGATGTAGCTGAGTAAACGAATTTGCCTTTCATTGAATTATGTTAAAATTCAAAATTTATAATCAGACATGTGGATAGGTTTAGAATCTTCCTCAAATAAATCATATTTTGCTATTTTTGCATGTCTTCGGCTTTACTGCTTTGCACTGTTATTTTAGCTCTTGTAGACGGGCTTAAAGAACGCATGATATGTTTGACTTATTGTACGTAGAAAAATTGAGTGCGTTGGACGTTGCTAAGAATATGTACCGATTCTATGTATTTCTTTACAAATTTTAAGGCATAATTATCCATCATCCCAGCACAATGCGCTTGAAGGATAAGGAAGAGACTCCTTGTAAATCACTGCTTTTTGTAGTGCGGTCCCAATTCATCCCCCACTCTCTGACCTTCATGCCATTTTAACAAAGCGGTTGGTTTGATTGGGGCTTTTTTTATTAGTTGGAGTCAACGATAGTCAGTAGAGGTTTTGGGGAATCGGGGGGTTCTGACCACTCCTCTCTCACGGCGGTCAAGTTGCTTGTCCGCTCCTCGCCTAAAAAGGTTCATTTAAACAACACAAGTCTTACATAATTCTCTTTTTCATGGTAAAGCCAACCACACTAAGGCCGTACCCTTGTCCAGTAATCCTTTGAGGTGAAACCCGCAATTATCATGGAACTTGTACTTATCTCACAATTTGAATTTATTATGAGTATTTGAAACCTTTTAATTCGCACCATATTGGCATCATCCGTCAAGGGAGCCACAATTGCACCCTCTTTTGTAACCAGTCAAAATAGTCATCACGTGTAAATAATGCCACACAGGCAGCTCCATGCACTTGCACTAAATTTCTGTGATTAAGTGAAGTCTTATGCATATTTATAGCATTTAATTAATTAGTAAAAACAGGAATTATCTTCTACTCAACAGTTAAAATTTTGGCCACTCTTTTTATAGGAGACTTTACGAAACTCTCTATGCATCCGTCGAATAATAAGCAGTGTACACTTGAGGATGGTCTATGCTATCAAGCACAAATATGCTTGCAGTACTCTTATGGCTAATGTACGAATGTTTTATGCCTAAAAGTTTACATTTAAATATGATAGTGGATGGTGATGTTACAGTAGCCGTTATTAAGGTTTTTGAAATAAAGGCCTTTGCATTTGGCTGGAGGACTGAACAAATGAATGCAAGGTGGGCAACCCGCATTGAATGTAACGTGTAAATGAATTTATTTATTTTGATGCAGTTATGCTTCCCATTCATTTGCGATTCTACTGACTAAAAATAACTGCTTAGAAAGTCGGCACCTCTTTGCTTCGCGAGCATCGCAGTGAATGGTAGAGTTGTCTGAAGCGGTCTCGCTCATCATAATATGGCAATTTAGATTTAGCGTTTGTGGCACAAATATTTGAACACGCTGAGCATTATATTCATGGAGGAGTCCTTTATCATCTTACACACACATTTTGCATTCTGAAGAACAAAAGTGGATTTGTGATGCGTACCATATTTTAAAACCGGAATAAAACTTGTTAAAGATCTTATTTACGGCTGTGACCTTGCCTAACGGCACATTAATAAAGAGTAGATAATCTGGAAACTGGCTGTTTTTTACTTGTTTGTCATTTGCACCCTTTCATGACAAAGGGAGAGGACTCTAGTGCCTGTAGGAAGCTAAGCAACGAGGCATAGCATGGAGAACACACTGCATTAGGGTGAACTCGATTTAAAAAAAACTTACTTCAATAGCATGAATTTAGTCCATATTTCTGCTAATCAGCTTATGCACTAGGAGCCAACGCTCAAGCCCTTTCCAATATTCAGATGCGGCTGTGCTAGGAGCTGGCATGTTTGGCAATTCCCTGTTGTGACAGAGAGCCCAGTTAGACGGACATCGCTGTGATTTGTGAATTCAAAAGTACTTCTTTATAACTGGTCGTTAGTTGCTAAAGATGGGTTTTGTACCAAGATGTGTTTAGTAGGAAACGTGTTTTATGCTTGTTTTTTTTACAAAACGTGAAGTAAGCATTTTAGAATCCGGACTTTGTTTTTTTCAAACCAGCGAAGTTGTAATTTATTCAGCTTAAATATTGGTAGCCAAATATGATTACCTTGCATATGCAAACTTTATTTTATCCTGCGCTGCGTAATTTGCGTAGCGGTGAATTTTGAATTGAACACATGTTATTTCCCATTCTAGCTTCATTTTCCAAATTCGTTTCATAAAGACTAATCATAAAAATTTTATTTCAGGAATAACACAAGGCGATCGCGTAGTCATGCCAGGCAATCGCTAATGTCATTCACGAATGATCAACATAGAGAAGATCAAGAAAATGCACCATCTTCATCGAGGTCAGGAAACCCTGAACTACATATTTGCACGGATTCCGGTGGTGTAGTTACTATAGAAGAAAATTGCACTTTATGTCGTCCCGTCCCGATTCCTCGTGAAATGCAACAAACATCTGATCGATCTTCCCGCTCTTGTCAGGAGGAAGGAACTCTGACGAAGAGATACAGAACTGACAGCTATTTCAGCCGTCCCGCTGAGTCAGCAAATCAAAGTGAATTCGGGCGATCCACACATGTATCACCAATGAATACCTCACCAGGTGTGCAAAGTCAACATCTAGACACGGGGAAATCATTCCTCCTTCGACCTCAGAGCATCTCGGCAAAAGTGGGCGAAAGTGTTGTCTTCAGTTGTGTGATTCGACCTTCTCTAGGAGCCCCCAAAATTCACCGAGTCTCCTGGCGGCACAAAAACCGTGAATTTAAGCAAGGGGAAAGTGAAATGTCCCGAGTGATTAGCAGCGCAAACATCCCTTGTGATGGAGTGTTTCAACTCAAACTCACCAACATCTGTGAAAGTGATCACGGGGACTATGAGGTCTCGGCTTTGGATGAGAATGATGTGGAAATCTGTAGTGCCACGTTCCATCTGTCAGTCGATGGTAAGCACTTGAATGCGTCCATTAAAATGCAAACGTTAAATTGCAGCCAGGTCTCTGGTTTTTGTGTTGGCTGTGCTTGTACCTTCAAAACTTTTAGCTTAGAGAAGTGGCTAATGTGTGTTTCTGGAAGTGAATTTTGCTCCTAGATAAATCTATTAAAATGTGTAAAGAAGTGAACTGTTCGCTACATTTGTCAGACTCGAACTTAGTCACAAGTATCACAAAACCATCGAAACCTTTCAGAACGAACTTATTTCGAATGTTGCTTTGAAAAAAATAAGGTATTGAAAGGAGGCGCCTTTTTGATTGATTAATAGATAATAGTGATTTGTATAGCACCTGAACTCCTATTTATGACGATCTGACTAAAATAGTAATTCATTCACATTTTATTTGTGTAATGGTGTTTTACCACAACGCATCTAATTTTTTTATTATTTCCTTTCATGCTTGTTTGTTTCCACACCCGTTTTCCGATTCCCGTTGCATGAATACATTGTGTTGCTTTTGCACCTTGCGAAGATTTTCACGACTGTGGCGGAGGTAGAGGATCCGCATACAGAGCTCGAATCACTTCGAAAATTAAGGTGAATGTGCCGTTGGAGCGCAGGGAACGTGTTGCGTCCTTACCCAACCTCCATGAAAAAAATCATCCCAGCTCTCAAATGACATTTAAACCAATTCATTTATTAAACAAAAGCCCGTCATATCCCACGATTTTCATTAAGGGTCGAAGCAAGTGTCAACTGAATGACTCTGTCCGATTGAAATTCCGCACCACAAGTCAAAGCTCCCGGGGTAGCCCGTGCCTACCGGATTCGCTGCGTCATCACAGTCGTGCCCTTGATTGTGGAAGATGTTTCCAATCCCTGCCTGATTTGTTTGGCTCAGATATTACTCATCGATCAACAACTTGGGTGGAAAAGTATAGATTATTTGAAAATCCACGTTCTTTAAATGCAAAAGTTGGTGCTTTGCCACTTGCATTCCGTAAGCCTAGAGCTTCGTATTTATCCACTTTCGTTCCTGTCTTATGCCGCACTTTCTTTTCACCGGATTTTAAAATGACCTACTGATATGACGACAAATATATCAGTAGTTCTATCAGCAAATAGGTGGTCGGGCAGCCTTATTGCCCATTCCGTGTCATTCAAAGTGAATTGTTCCTCTCTTTATCAAACTTTTCTTGCCCTCAAAAATGTTCCTCAAAACTATTTCCAAGGTATCTATTCAGAATTAGTGGAGTACTACAATTTGAAGTCCGAATGCCTTAGAACGAAGATGATGAAGTGAATATTTTGGCTGAGGAAGTAGGGAGAGAGAGTCAGGCCACATGTCTTGCAATTCTGATCATTAAGTGTCAAAAAGAAGGGCCATTATGGGCCGTCGTAAAATTGGGAAGCAAAGTGTGGGTGCTCAATTGTCACAACAAATGGGGTCGTTTCCAACAAAGCCTTTCAGGCGAATGGCGCCTTTAACACAGCAAACGTTATTTGTAGTCGTTTTCTTCGGGGGGAAAAACGTCCAGCTAAGCACTATTTGCATCGGTCTGGTAGTTTTTTCATTACCGTCCATCTCTTCCAGGGTAACTTATGGCTTTAAGGATTTCCTCCGGATTAGCGTTTGTAATCCTTATCAAATCTACACTTTGCGATTAAGTTGCTCCAGAGAATTATGTTCTTAATCTGTAAAACGTGTTTTTTTAAAATAGATTAATTTCGCAGCATACTCAAGTATTTCAGTTATAAATGAGAGGGTGTAATACCCATCGGTTAGTAAAGATGCATCATTCAAGAAAGTGTTTCATTTGCAACTCCTCTTCCACCTTCTCCAGTAGTATTTAATCGGCATGAAGCGCCATTTCGATACTACAGAAAGCTATCATGTGGTAGTCAGTTTTTGAACAACCCTACTTTTGTGGTAACGCATGTGATAGTCTTAGGCAAATTGAGGGCATTATTTTTATATGCCACTTTTGATTGCGGATGCTTCTATGAGCGGTGATAAATAGTGTCACAGTAGTAGGCGTATAATGAACTCCGAAACCGGCATGTTGAGTAGTATGAATCTCCAACAAGGACTGCAATCGGTCCTGCTATTAGCTTCAAACAGTTCGATGCTTACTGTTTTTTAAGAGTTTCTAAATTTTTCGGAGTTGAATGGAAGCAGAAATAGATTTCATGTATGTGCGCGGGCATGTACCAAATTTGGCACAGTCAGTCTTGGTTAGTTGCGGATAAACTGTAGCCAAAACTTAGTCTTGTTGCTAATTTGCACCAGCTTGATTCTGTTGTTGATTGGTGTTCTCTGAGTCCTTCAGGGGTTACCTTCTCATGCACTCTCTTTACACTTGCATGAGTGACCTCATCATCCTGCACTATTTCGATGGTGCCGTTGGTTACTATACTAATGACGCTGTTCTTGTTTACCAGATCGAAAATGTTTTGTTGAAGAGGGAGAAAAATCACCAATTTGTGATGAAGTTTTTTTGGACAGTCCACGGCTTCCTTCCAGGGCCACCGTTGGTGCTGGAGAACGGCTTGAAATGACCTGCTACATATCTGGCTTCCCCATACCACAAGTATTCTGGTTCAAAGACGGTCAACAATTGAGTGATCGCAGCTCTACAAACGACTTTCAGGTACGCGGTGTTTGTTTGCAGAAAATGTCTTTTTTTCTAGTACATAGGAAATTTATTTTGTGTTTTAGATAATCGTTCACTTTTTTACGACCATAAAAATTGTCTGGTTTTATTGTTCACAGTTTAACTACGATGTGCGCTTGCATAAAGAACTAAGTGGGCAGCTGTGAAAGGAGTAGCGGCGGTCATTTTCAGTGGAAATTGCTACTTCTCACTCATTTGACTGGTTTTTAGCAACCATAAAAACCAATCGACTTACCTTCTAAATGCTGGCCTTTTTGGTTTCGTGCCTTTGCTCCCAATGAGTTCAAAGTTTCTGCGTCAAATCATCGGACCTAGGTTGCTAGCGCTTCATAGTCAAAGGCGTTCGATTGATACGATTCTCCTTGTCAAATGGGTTGAGATCATGTTAATTTAATTAAATTTATTACATTTTCAGCTCAAGAAACGGGGTCATGTTTATCAGCTCATCATACCATGTGCCCTACCCCACCATGCCGGTTTGTGGGAGGTGATCGCCCGCAACTCGGCTGGTCTTGTAATGAGCGGATCAAACATTGAAGTCAGGCCGACCGAGCAGCGGTCACAGACACCTTCCTCACTGGTCCCGCTTGACCGTCGCGCCCGAAGTCTCTCCCCCTGTGCCCTCACCGAAACGTCACATCCGCGCTTGGTCAGGTCCCACATAAATGAGCAGGCACCGCAATTCACTAGATTATTTCGTGATCAATCCGCTTCTTGCGGAGCTAATGTTCAGTTTGAATGTACGGTGATCGGGCTCCCTACACCTGATGTAAGTCAGCTATCCCCGAGTATCAGTAAACCAACTAAGTGCTCCATGTTTATTCTTGTTTTTATAAATGATATTCATTCAGCTGTGCGTTCTGCCTTCCAAATTTGACGCGTCACAAAATTCACCCAAAGGCCTTGCAGAGTTTTTGGAGCAGCTTATTTGGTTTCAGTTATTAGCCTAGCAATGGATGGCAAAAGTGCCTCATTATCATGATTCCACTTCCAATTTCTATTACGTCCACATATTCAGTTGTGGCAAGTGTTCGGCTCTTCTATCATGAAGTCCCTCATTGAAATTTTTAGAATGGTAGTCAATTTATCATATTCTTTTATAAAGACACGTGGAATGCGGTTTATGATACTTGCGGAATGAGATGCCCATGTGATAGGAGATAATGCATTGACGTGGGGATGCATGCCTTCCGCACCCAGGCATCTAGCCAGGGAGATCACCGCATCTTGCTAGCAAAGGCATTTCCACTCTGTGCGAGTGATCGTTATAAATGCCCAAGCATGCACACGCACCGCCATGAGGCTAGGAGCTGGATAGTGCGCAACTGTCACGAGCGTCCCTGCACTTCAGTCCTGGATCAGGACATCCTCACGTCCGCTGATTGAAAGATAGGCGCTTCATTCGGCGGAAGTGGTTCGCTGTGTTAATCTTAAAGCAGGACTTGGTTATTGGCATGTTCGCGTAAAAGGTTGAAAAGACTTGAATTGCACACAAGGAAAGGAATGTAAAACGACATTTTGTTGTCATACTTCCTTTCTAGTGAACTGAATGCCTCAAAAGTGCAAGCGTACCTCCTGCAAATCTACTCTAATTGCCTTAAAATAATTTGCTACATGTTCTCAAAATGCTTGCAGCGAGTTTGCCCATTTTTTGCAATCGCTTGCTCTCGATCTAGCACGTTCTGCGATTTTGAGGAAGCGAGTGGGGAAAACTTCTGCTTATCCTAATACTGTTCTATGAAACGGGATAAACTGTTACTGGATGGCTACTTCCTGTGAAATGATGCATAAAAATGCACTGAATTTTTCTCTTTGTAACAAAGTGCTTGATTACCGATGTGCGGGTTTCATAATTGAAGTACCATTTGCACCATCTCATTCTATCAACTTATTTGGGATGTTGAATAACGTGGCTTAAGAGTTTCAATAGAGTTTCATATTTAAATCCTCTGATTTACTCAAAAGATTGAGTAATAAATTTGGTCTCTGTAAGAACACTTTTACAGTGATATGCCTTGTTGAGGTAACAATAACAACGCATCCTCGATGCATTTCTGACTAAATCACATAATTTTAAGGTATTTACTACTTTCGCTTTAATCAAGAATTTACTTTTTAAATTAATATTGGCGTTGGGTAAGGTAGCTTAGAAATGATATGAGATGTTTTTCCATCTAGTAGTTGGTGGACTGCGAGTTTGATAAGCAGAGCGTGCTGACGCCAAATTAATAATTGCAAAGGCGTTAAAGCAAGCTTGTAAAGGTTTAGTTGGGTACTCTGAAATACTATTTCCCGTATTAATGAAGTGATTATCACATTACATTCGCAGAGTTGACTTTTCAGTGAGGATCTGTAAAATATACCCATTTTGCAGTTGTGGTTTTATTCGTTTGTATTAAGTACCACTCATTACGAACTTCAACTATTCCCTCTCTTTTTGTTCTAGAGTATCCGATTCGACTAAATTGAATGGGAGACTGTTTGCTAAATTTGCTTTCAGTAAAAGTGCAATCTCTCAATACCTTACATTTTTCTTGTATCAATAAAGTACATGGGGAACTTCATTCTAAACGTTTTTTGCAGTTTTCACAAATAGACGCGTACCTGCTTGTCGTGATGCAAGCATGTAGACTCACAGCTCATAGGTCTCTTAATGCGTTGGTTATCAAACTACGGGACCCATTACTTTGCATTAAGGTTCGCTGGGAACACAATGGGGAAGAGCTTCAACGTAGCAGTGTTGGAAGGTTTGAAATTTCAAATGTCGGCACCGTACATAAGCTTGTTTTGAAGACAGTCGATCCAACCTTCTCCGGTCGGTATACATTGATTGCCGAAAATCCTATGGGAGTGGCGGCATGCTCTGCTATGCTAACAGTTCGAAGGTAAGAAGTGTTTATTATCACCCACCATCTATTCAGGGTACGTTGTCTCCATCATTCAGGAATTTCACTTTTAGCTCTATTTCGTCCGTGTAGATCTTGGAAACTATGGGTAATGGGAACCCTTAAGCACGCTCTGAAATGTGTATTTTTACGCTATTCTTTGCGTCATTCCGACAAATAAGGTGAAATTTAAAAACTGCCATGTACAAGCATATTGCGTTACAAATACGCGATCTCCTTAGGCAAAATATGCCACAGCATAAGGCAAATAACATTCATGCCATATAATATACTTGGTTATGGAACCATAGACACCGTTCGAGGCATTAATAGGGCTGTGCTATGCTAATTCTAGATGCACGATTTGGTCACTGGCTATAAATTTTAAGCTTTTTGATGAATTGCTGATCTGAGTTTTATCACTAGCTTTAATTGGTCCCGCGTTGCTTAATTATAAATGTATAATTCCAGATCGGTTTCAAGGGCGAATACAATGGAGGAGGAGCCTTGTTCCACGGAGGTGCATGCATCGAGGAGCTCACCTTTTACTATCCATGTTTCGCCCAGAGAGGAGTCACCTTTGTTTGACGACAAAGCCTCCATAGTGGATGAATCCAGTTCAAAAAAAATAGTTGATACTAAGACACAAACATTGAGGTGAGGTCTTTCTGGTAATGTTTCAATTTTACCAAGACTAGGGGCATGTGTCCTAGTAACCACGCTCTATCAGAAACATTTAAACGGGCTGGGATTTCTGCGTTTTTGATCAAACCATTTAGCAGTTCCTAAGACTTTATTTTAAGTTGATTGGCAACTATCACATCGCTACTAGTCCGTGGGCTATTTAAAGCAAAACCCGTAACCTTTTGGGCAATAAACATATTTTTCTGACCGCCTTTGATTTGAGGTCAATGAGTGGTTGATGCAGTCGCAATGCCATCTCGTGCCTTTACGTGCCTGCATTTTATTAGTAAAATTTTACTCTAGTTTAATTAAACAGATTTTAGGTGGATGAATTTGACTCAAGCAGATCATAGGTGGGGCATTTGCTCAATAAGTGGAATAAATATTTGAATAGATTGGTTGCAATAATATTCCTGGTAGTGGAACTTTTTTCCCTTGAAAAGCATATTCCTTTCCCAAAGGAATAAAGATTTGTAGCGGTAAAAAATCTCAGCATCACTTGTAACTTGTTTTCTATTTAGCTGCTCCGGATCTCTCCTCTATCCCCCAACGAATGCGCAAAACACCTAATGCACGCGCTTGGGTGAATTTGGTTCAACGTATTGACTTCAGAGGAGCCTCATTAACTTGTACATTTCAACCATTTGAAGTTATTGAAACTGTCCTCGTTAAGCCCATTACGAACCCCTAACTTAGCGTTTGTGTTATGTAATTATCCACGCTCCTTTTATTATTTCTTCTTGATTCTTGCTTAAGTTGTTCAGTCGGATGCACACCTTACCATTCACGTAAAGCTCTTGATTTCATAGTGCCTCTTGTGTCTGCACTGCACTTTTCCCCTTCATTTTCAAGCTCTTTGCGCACAGAAACGGCGAATTCCAAGAGCTGAAATAAGCTGCGATCCACAACGCCACGGCACACCTAATGTAGATGCCTTGCGAAAAAACTGCCTGCTTGAAATAAAAGGCCAAAATTATTTTTTTTTCAAATTTTTAGGTGTAACTCCATTCAACCACATATAAGTTTTAACAGTCAAGATAGTTGAATGTCCCGAAACAATGCCTTCACAAGGTGTGAGGTTGTTGTATTTAGCGGCTTTATTAGTTGTTATTTCTGTGCATGCTTTTGAAATTAGCTTTACTGAGACAGCATTTTCTTATGCATTTAGTCTCACTTGTGATGCCATTGTCAACGCCATAACGGTAATTGCAGAAAGCGTTCGGATATTGTGTGCTGTAAGTGGGTGTTCAGTTGAAGTGTCAAGTAGAGTGCAAAAAGCAGCATCTGTGGTAAATGTATTCCTTATCGACGTTGAGTAATACATCTGGTCTTGTCACTATCAGTTGATTTGCAAACTGCTCCACTTAATATGAAAAGGCGTGAGTGGGATAATTGTTGTGTGCCACTAGATGAAGAAAAGCACGCCCTTATGTTGTTAAAAATCCTTGGCTTTTGCGATGCGCTAACTAAACATTTACTTAAATCAGGTATCCCTCTTAAGAAGTCGGATTTAACATGGCTTCATACTCACTCTGACATTTCGCCGCATACTTCCGGTGAACTATTCAAATAAGTAACACAATAAGAGCACTGATATTGTATGAGAGTGAGCTAGAGAGCACAGCAATCATACCACTTATAAACACTTGTTTGCAACAGGTGTGCGTACGAGGTTAAACGCTATTTTGTTCTTACGTTGTTTTGATCTAATTTGCCCTTCAAGGTACTCACATTGACCCGCACGAACAGCTGCCCTAGACTTCCGTTTGTGGCATTTCATGTGATGTTATTTTTTTCTGCTGAAACTGTTTACCGTTTAATCGGCTGTGAAAATACTTAGACTACAAAATAGTTGTACTGCACATTCAGCCTCACGTCAAGCCTCAAACTACATTAAATAACTTAAAAATATCCTCGTGAATGAACACTTTTGTACCTGAATTAGGCTATTTACCACTGATTCCCAAAATATTAACTTCCTCTTTGCACGTGCGAGATAATGCAAAGCTTGGGCCTAGTATGAGTACTGGTGGACAGGGGTTGCTGCTGTAAATATGATTTTGGACACAACAATTCGATTTGCCTAATAGACTCACAGCCACATGCACCAAACTCACATTTTATGTAGTTTCGGTAACACAGGGAAAATCTTATGAAATTTAATTAGGCATTCAAGGTTTATCTTGAGGTCCTACACACGGCTACATTAACGAGAGGAACTGATTGGAAATAATCGGGCACACTGCTGTGGCGCGTGCGACCTCCTCCCCTATCAAAAGGCACAATAAACATTCAAATAATGTGGGACCTCTGCTTTTCCGAAATCTTTGTACTTTTGGAATAACCTGGCTTTATTTTATTAATGCAGGTTGCGGAACAGTCGCAAGCATTTAACAGCCAATGTGACTAGGAAATGCTATCCACATTCACTTTCACACCCAGTTTTAGTGCTCAACGTGTATTCCACAGTCAACAATGATAATTTACTACTACGAATGCGTACTCAAGATGGCTTTTTCAAGAATCCTATCAATGTACCATAAATGCATTAAGTGAATGTAATAGTCACGACATAACTTTGATTAAAGGAGCATTTCAATTTCTTTAAAAATATTTTTAAATGTGTAATTTAAGCAAACTGACGAGAAAAATTTACTTTCTCACCAGGTTTCCAATTGCCACTCCAATCGCTTATCTACCAATCAGAAGTGGCCTTACATGATTGGTTGGGCGATCACACGCTAGTCTTCAATCAATTATGTCCGCACAAATTTCTCCCATGAATGCTTTTAAAGGTTCAAGTGTTCTGTGAATTCTAATTGTCTCTCAAATGCACTATTTAAGTAAAAACCAAAAATACCATGTACGTCGCCAACGCCGATGACCGTATCGGGCACTGAGACGGTTACAATCAATTCCACAACCGAAACGGTTCCCACAGTAGGCATGTCAGATGACGGACTTAGCAGTGACCGCTCAGATTTCAATGTTTTTGTCATTGCGCTCTCTGTGATTCAGAATGAAGTAACCTATGAGTGTCGACGCGTCGCAACTCTCATACTCTCGGGATTTCTAGTTGTAGGTATCCTATGTAAGTGAATACTTTCGCTTATTATCCATGAAATTTGAAAGAATGAGGCGATTTACTTCTACTCGAGTAAAAGTGTGTTTAAGATATGCTTATAACTAACTTTAATTGGGAGAATGCTTGTGAGTTCGACATTTTTAGAAGCCAATCAAGTCAAGCACCTTATTTTTTAATGAAATATTGATAATACCATTTCCTGATGGTCCTGTTGCCATTACTCAAACATTTTCCAAAGCAGAAAAACTGTTCACATTGCTTTGTTTTTCATGTGCTGCTGTTTTACTGGACAAACCTTTTTTGCTTCATTAGTAATGGTGATATTTCATCGCATAAAAATACACTTTATTTCAAATGAACCTGAAATTAGTAGGAGTGGAAAACTTGGGTCCAATAAACTCCTGCAATATGGGTACAACACGTAGATGGAGTCACAGTTGTTCCCATTATTTTAAATGCACACATTAAAAGCAATTGCATCGGTACCACAACGTGTAAATTATTTACATGCACTACATAAGATCTTTCAACGGCAAATGGCATAACCTCTACACTTTGGAATGTTGCCCATCTAATACCTTGACCTAAAGGTTCATGTATTCCTCATATTCGTATCACCCGTCTTAATTGGGGTCGTTTTTTTCGTAGAGGGAAACAGTAAGAAAGAGTTTTATATGGGAAATGACACGAGCGCTATCGCATAAATTTGTCTTTAAGAGTAAGTAGAATCAATTTTCGTACAAATAAGTCGGGTACAGTACTTTTGAAAAGGAAAACCTTTCAAAACGATCGTTTTAGAGGTGAATGAATTCAATATGGCAAAGTAACTAAAGAATGGACTTCGATAAGCGTTAATCATTTCAACACTTGTAATTTGCAATGTGGGAGGATGAAGTAACTCATACTCAGGTGTATGCGGTACAATGCCTCCTTCTATGCCATTGGTAAGTGCAATCTTGACAAGTAGTCAATCTGTTTACAGCGCGTTTCGGTTTGTAAATGTCATCTAATATAGTGGGAGTTCCTCTTGAGTCCTTTTGAAAGCTGAAACCTGCTAAAACGACCACTTTCCCAATGGTTATGAAACTTTTTCTCGGGATAACCGGAGGGGAGAAGACATTAATGAGGGTAGGTGGGCTACGTCGTAGTGACCAAGGTACATAAATTTAAATTCTACCGTTGCCACCAATGTAGCACTTTATCTGTTCATACCCTCTGCTCTCTTGCCACCTCAAGAGCGAACGGGCTGGGGTTTTGGGACGTACCTACTCGCTCTTCATGTCGAACATCAGGTTGGAATTGTGCTCCGACCTTTCGTCCAAAAAAGCACATTTAAAAAAGTATGAGCATTACACAGCTCCTCGTCTTTTCAAGCACTGTCTCCAGTGCTACCCTTATGGGTTGCCTCTGACTATACCATCGGGTGGTTCCCCTTCTTTCGTTGGTGTGTAACCTTCATCCTCATATCCGACCCATGGTGCGCCTTTATAGGTTTGCAGAGCCGTGCGGCGTGGACGAGGTAGTTTGCAGGTAAAAGAGCCTTTACTACTCGGAATGATCTTCGCTTCAAGGGAGGTGGGATTTGCGGCGCGTTTCGGGTGGGAGAATCACTCTGTATATTTTTACAAGGTCTTTATCACAGTAGAGGCTAGTCAAATTGTGTCTGAGGTAATGTTCCTTCCCTCTGACATAAGACAGCCGTAAGTGTTCACTTGAAGTTGGTTGTTTTAGCACCGAGTGCGTGAATCAAAAGCATCCACCGAAGAAACCAGATTAAGGTCTCCTCCTTATGGCAAACGTTTAGCTCTCTCTAAAGGCATTTTCTTTACCCAAAACCGTATCATTTCTTCGTAAAAGTGGCTCTGTATCTATTGAAACAGCCTTTTAATTTCCATTGGAATCACTTTATTCCCAGGAGTTCACCGAGTTTTGTCATAGCCTTTTCGACATGCTTAGCGACCTTTTAACCTGTGTTTGGTGCTTTGAGGGTATTTTAAATAAAACTATTTTATCTCCACAACCGATTAAATCCAGCGTTCTCATTTCATCTTCTTTGACAATTCGGTAGATATGGACATAATTTTGAACAAATTTGATGGAAATGAAACGTCTTAATGGCGACCTGTGTTCGCCACTGGGTTGGGGGGGGGGAGGAATGAAGGATATGCATCATAGCCTCTTTCTGCAAACAATATTTTACAAATATTGTTGTCCATGCCTAAATAAAGCTCACCTTTTCACACTATCTTTGGCAATAATCTTAATTAAAGTGAGTTTATTAATCAAAAAGTCAATTTAAAAAGCACGATTATTCTGACCCAGGATTTCCAGTTTTCAGCCTCAGCTGATGTTCAACACACGAGTTAGTACGGGCAAACACAGCCACGGCAAATCCATCAATGGAGAATGCCACCCGAAATGGGCTGTCTTCCACTGAATTCGCCTTCTTATTGCAGTCTAGTTAAAGGCCGCTATTTGCTGCACCCTCGCGCATCCGTTTTAATTTTGCTCCTCTTTCAACTCGATGCATTGCTTCGCAAGTAAATTTTTCATGCTAAAACGTTCTAATTAGCATGCTTTTACCTTATGCAAAATCGTTTTCAAAAATTATTGGCCTGATGCCAAGAATTCAGCCTTAAAATTGCTCCATGATTTGTTCATTTCAAAAAACGCAATTTCCTATTTTTCCTATTCTAGAGAAGAAGCAGTACAACTGTTAGTAGGCTAAATAGTAGCACGCGCATCTGAATTTTTCGAAACTGGAAAAGACAACGCCAAAGGTATTGTACTTAGCCGCAAATAAACCCCCTGTCACTCACAACACCCTACTGTGGCATGGCACAACCCTCTCATTGAAAATTGTCCGGAATTTGCTTTGTATAACTCTCCGATTGTTTTGCCATTGGATTTGCGTCATGAGTGAAGTGTAGTGGTAGTAACAGTAAGGAATTTGTGGGACTATGAAGCCTCCACTCGATCGACCGGTTGGGCAGACGCTACCGTTTACCCCTAGGGTCCAGTGGCGATCTATTCTGCTTGTCCCGACGACCAAATGTTCATCGACCGCTTTCTCTGAAAATCCACCAGCATAATCAGATGTATTGATCACTACGTACGACAAAGCTTTTTCATTATTTTAAGCGTGAAACTTCCACCTACCCATATGTAGGCACACAAAATCAGCTGCGTAAAGTGGTACTTTTGAGATAATACACTACCACTCATTTGTAGGTTTTGATCGATATGGGATTTCAGAGCGTTGGCTCCCAAATTCTTTATGCTTTGGTCCTCTTCGTCATTTCTGATAATTAAATTGTTCTGGTTTCTCTATTGCAACCTTCATATAAACCCCTTAACATGTAGCCCAGCATCGTGAACTTAATAAAGCATTTAACCAGCTTCTAGCTTTTTGCAACTTCTAAATGTAAGCCGTCACGATTATGTGATTGGTTCCATGGCATTCGTAAAAATGACTTGGCTCTACAATTGCCTTCCCTTTTACGATTGAATGACCGTCGAAAAGTCAAAAAGAGACATGGATTACTTTATCTGATGGCAAAACCAATAATGCAAAAACAAGATAATTTGTTTCCAAGGTCGCTTTAAGGCTGCATTCAGTTCTAAATGTTATTGACCATTTATGTCCGTCTTACATCACTGCAAGCGCAGGAATCTCGGGTTTTCCAACAACCACCTGAGGGTTGTCTAAGGACTTACTGGATTTTAATATTCCATTGGGCAACATTGTCTAGGCAACATTCGACAGGATGTGAATAAGCTGTATCGCAGCATTTTAATTTTTGTGCTACTTTGGTTGGGAACCCTTCATATCTTCACCAACCAGTAATACACCCCTTTCCGCAATAAGGCGTGCCAACATTGGGAGAATCGTTAGTCATTAGTGTGTATAAGGGTTCATGGGCTGCAACAATGGCCCATCGGCTATGCCATCAACTCGGGAGCAAAAGTCAGGGAGACTGAGGAGTCCACGCGCAAAAGCAAACGCCAATGCAATTGGCTGCCTTAATTGTTACCACTTTACATATCTTCTTGTTGAATGAGTTAACAAAACGATAAGACTGAATGATAAGGTTTCCGAAGTATTTTAACTCGCAACCAAGACTATATACTGTTGCACTGTTTACCAGCGCAATGGAAGATGAACAAGTTATTAGCATTCGTTTAAAAAAACCATGGTTTTTGTCTGCCATCGCGGGTGTATCATCCATTTTTGCCTCTTTTGATTCCAAAAGTGCTGCGCAAATTCGTTTTCATGAAATTCATGGTGCCATGGAAAAAAAACATGCTATTCTAAAAATTCTAGCATCATTCTTTCACGAGTTCAAATAAATTTTTAATGCGTTTTAATGTTATTTTCGCAAACGCTCCAGTCCTCGGAATCATTAAGGTCAGTTTGACTAAGGGAATCCTTTGGTGAATGAAATAAATTTGTTAAAATTTGGTCCTGTTACCACTATGGTGATGGTAAAGCTTTTTGCATGATCTCATTTAACCTTTCAGTCAAGCATATGGGACATGGCTTTCTGTTTTTCTCCCGAACAAAATTAATTAAATAAGTAAAAGTAGTTTTTTAATCGCACTTCTTTATCCTTTTTAGTAATAATTCCCGCTATCCTTCAGACAGCAGCGGCGTACCTTTGGATAGGCCAATGTAGAAAGCAGCTGGGCCACCAGTCTCCCCTCAAATCTCGCAATGACAGATGCAGCAGAGTTCCGACTGTTTTCCGCAAAAAAAATGTTACAGACATGACGCGAACGCTATTCATTTACCGAATCCTGGCCTGTGTGGCGTCTTTACTGGTGTTGCTCTGTTCAACTCTCCCTCAGCTAGTTCTTGCCGTAGCAAATCCCCCTAAGGAAGGCAACATTGACCAATTATGGGGCTGGTGTCACACGTTTGTGTATATGGATCATGCGACTCGCTCATTCGCTACATACCTGATCGTTGTACCCTACGTTCTCTTCTTCTGGGACTTCCTTTTCAGCGAAGTGGTTCCAAGGCGTCGTTTGGTGATGCAGCATATATTTCGTGGGGTCCTCATATCAGCACTGCCAATAGCGTTATTTTCCTCCCTGATTGCAGTGCCCCTTGTTGCGTTTCGCTACGAGCGACTTTGGAACGGCACCTACGATGTGTGTCTACCAAGCATCAGTGGCACTAAAAACTTTCTCGTTTTTGACTTTGCTGTTACGCGAGTCGCTCCAATGATCATAATTGTTGGAGTGACATCAGCTTTCCTCATTTGGTTGCCTCGACATCATTACGGTGTTTTCTATGAGCCTCTTATATTCCTTTTCCTTATGGCTCCAGTCGTCTTCGTCGAAGCGACCATATACATAGCCTGCTATGTGGGTGTAGTTCGTTATCTGGTCAATGAGCACTTTGCTAATGTCCTCCTGATTTTTTATGCTTTTTATCACATGTCGTTTAGCAGCACCTTTGTCTTGGCAACCCTGCGCTCCGTGGTCACCGAAATTCGGCGTGAAAGGAAAGCTAGAAAACAATTTTTGGTTGGAGATGAACGAAAGGAAGATGAGCGCAGAACTGCTCGTCGAAGTAATGTTATGCTTGGACTGCAGCGTCAATTTTCTGTCGTTTTCCGATGGCGCTCCGAATGTGCAGAGGATGAGCTACATTTAGAGGAACACGTAAAGAGCAAGAAGTCTGAGACAGATTTAGAAGTGTATCCGATTCTCGAAGAGATGTTTGACAACGAGTCAGTCGAAAAAAAGCAACCTGATGACGTGACCATGCACTATTCCATTCTGCAGCGGTCTGCCACCTATAAAAAGCCTATCTCACAGAGTCAGAGCGTCAACCTCACACCGAAACCTATACCCAGTACCAGCGCCTCGACCTCCAGTCCAGTACACTCTCAGGGTGACAGTCCAATGAAAAATCTCAACATACAGCCCAGTCAAGCTAGCAGAGCTCCGCAATGCCCTGTTGAGAAAGCAAGTTGCAGCACCGATTCAGTCACCCACGGACCGCAGCGCCAAAGCCATCAAATTGGTCACAGAAGTGATAGTCTACAAAGTGTCGGCAGTCCAGTTGGGAGTGCCGTTTTGTCCACTGCCTCATTACCAAGAAATTTGCAAAGGCCTCCATGATTCATCCCTTGAGGTTTACTTGTCTTTTTCCGGACCCAGTGATTTTGGCATTTTAATCAGTCACCACAATACCTTCGCATTACTTTCTTCTAATCAATGGTGAGAATAACTGAAGTACCACAATGCAAAATTACTCTACCGGAATTACTGGTAGCAATTAAAATAAAATTGTTGCATTTGCGTATGCTTTAGTTGATCCTCTACCATTCTAATGACAAATCCTCCGCTTGTCATACTCAATACCCACCGCCTGGTAAAGTCAAAATTAAACACGGTCACCTCTGGTTCCGTTTATAATGTTTTCGATGCTAAGCACATCAAGCAGGCAATTGATAATTTGGGCGGGCCTATCATAACAGTTTTGGGGTGCAGATCATTTCTAGAAGTTTGAAGATAATAACGTAATAAATCCTCACCTTCAAATTTGAAAGGGTACTTAGTTCACTTTGCTGTTTGTCTGTAAAATGTGTGACCGAAATTTAAAAACAGCTTAATTAATCAGAGCTGAAAACTACACTATCATTCATCACATCAGAGCACTGGCACAGATGTTGAGATTGTATTTCTTCCAATTTAGTGCTTTTTGATAATAAACAACATCAACTCAACCAATTCATTAGTGATTTAGGAATAACGCAACGCTTCACATGCCTCATCTGCTGCTCTGAGAGAAGTCAACACTAACCTCCAAGCAACAACGTTCAGTAAAACTGAGGTACCGATGAAAACGATATTAATAGTTAGTTTGTGTACTGAAATATTTGAAGCAATTTGGAACCAACTCTGTACCATGGTTTTGCACATTGCATCACGACATCGCCATCATGAACGCGCCGATAACTACAGACGAAGACCTGCGCCAATACAGAAGTTTTAAAAGGTTTCAAATAAATACGTATACTTCTCTATACATAGAAGCTTTACTTGTTTCTGGCATCAAAAAGCATTGCTACTTGTATCATTTCACTTCGATGCGCTGGCGCAAATTTTCAAAAATTCTCTGCTGATTCAGGAGTGAATTGTGCATGAACCGTTATTCCAATACACGGTTCTGTGTACACCAAACGTAGTAATTGGCTGTCACGTATGCGATGCGTGGAAGGACCGAACGGCACAGAAATCTCTAAAATGCTCTTCCTATCTGTTTGTAAGATTCCCTGATTCTCCTATTAGTAGCGTACAGCAGATCATCCCATTTGTTTACAGTGATTGTAGTATCTGGAAAAATATATCTACATTTTCTTTTTAATATAACTGAGGTGTGTAAGTGCTGCAGCTGTATGGTGGTTATTGGCACTCTCACCAAACTCTTTGCGACATGAATACGTGAAAAATTTCTGCGAAAACCCCGAATTATTCCAAATACCTGTTTTTGACAGAATAAGAGGGTTATTAGCATAATGAATGAGCTATCAACATCCCTTCAGCAAAATAGGAGTCTCCCAACTAAGGATGGCATCTAGCACATTGAAATTGTTCTCGGTTTTGATCGTAAAGTTATTGTTTTAACCAAGGAGCCAGAATCTTACCCTTCTATTCAGATATATGATGAAATTTGTGCACCTATTCAAATACTCAGCATTCAACTTTCATACGGCGCAATAATACTAAGCGGATTTAATCGCATACTGTGCTTCAAGTGCAGCAGTGGGTGATGCATATGCGTTAAGCATTTCATATCCTAGTGCATTTGTCACGCACTATTTCAAATTTAACCCCTTAGGAAAACTTTTTAGCCGCTTTTTGAGGGCAACCTTAAACTAAGGAAATTACTTCATGACGTATGCGAATGGCCGAGTTCAACTATTTTTTATTGGTTTCGTCCATCTTCATTCCCCCAATGGCCAGCTTACCCCTGTTGATGCAAGGCGAGGTAATCTCAGCAGCCAGTTCACTTTCTTAATTATGAGTCCTTGCGTCTGCCCTCACTTAAGGTAAGATCAGTCTGCTGCGATTTGGTTATGTTTTCTGGGTGGAATCTACCCGTGATCCGGAGCTTTCAAGATTCACTGGATTGGCAAATGGCTCATAAAAGGTCGTAACATTTTACTCCATTTACATCATCGCAAGTCTATAAAAATCATTCATATCATTTCCAACTGGCGGTTTAGTTTGCTAGTTTGGACTAAACTTTCAACATGGACGATTTTTTAGCAATTAAAAAAACCTGAATTTACTTGCCTGTACGGACAGTACTTTAAAATGATCACTGCCCTAAGGTAAAGACTCTGAGGCAGATGTTAGCGATGTTAAAAATTTGTATGATGATTAATGACTCCATTACAGAATGTATGAAACACAACTCTAGCGATTGGCAATGCTGCTTCGAGAGTATTTCAAGTAGAAAAACCAAAGCCACAAAACGGCAACCCAAGTTTAGTTCTAAGAATGCTTTTCAAAATGTTAATGCCCAGCGTGTTTGAAGGAAACATAGAATGCGCGTGCGATATTTTTAGGTTAATAATTTCACACTGACTTTTGGCTCTTCATTCTATTAGGTCCTCTCGTATCCGCTTCGTTCATGTACAGCACTTCTGTTTAAGGAAAGGCGTCTGCACTCTGAAGCTTCGTTTCGCACAAATATTTGGCCTTGTATATTTTACAGAAGGATAAAAGCAATGACACTGGGTGCGTACCACTAAATATTTGTGAACATTTGTTCGAGCTAGGAGAGGCAGCTAAGTAGTTAATTCGATGAACAAAGTTTCAAAAAAGAATTCCGACTAGAAGTGGAAATTTGTCAGTATCGTGAAGTAGGTTAATGCACACACTTCTATCCAACACGTCTGCCACTAAGCGACGGCAACCAAAAAAGAAACTTGGGGATATGAAATCACAAATGGTCCTTTTACTCTATGCATTGTGTAGTGCGAAAAACTGGTTATACTGTCGAATAGACAAAAAATCTCGACATTTTCAACTTATTTGTGGATAATACAGGTTGGAAAAGGCTTGTGTCTGATTGCGCGTGTTTCGCAGTTTTTTTCAACGCAAATCAACTCTAAGCCGCATTTTAGCATTGGCGTAATCTTCCACCAAGGCAGCAATAGAGGACCTTCACAATGGTCAGGTGGATTCTGTCAGTGAAATTTCGAAAGGACAGAGGATACAGTTCATCAATTCCGCATAAATCGTACTTACATCTGCGCCTTCAAAAACCGGCTGTAAAACGTTCACGATGAAATGTTGCATGATTTTAAGCCCCATGGGTTTCGCGTGGATCGAAAACTAAAATTTTAGCTTCTCTTTTGTGCGCACAGCAGTATGCTCACATTGACTGTGCCAAATGACTGTTACGTTCTCAGCCTTACACTGGTACTTTGTGCATTTCAATGGACGCTGTTCTCCTAACGTCTAGCGGGTTCTGGCACTCCTTCTTGACAGAATAACTTCACGATTTGGTTTCATTGTCGCATATTAAGGGCATCGGGTAATTGCTTTCAGTCGAAATTGACTGTTGAACCTTCCTCTGGCGATCTGTTGCAATGCGACTGTTGCTGTTTTGTCAAATGCGCTGACTATGCGTTTTGCCCCCTTTTAGCAGTTTATGCTAATCTTAGATTAATTCTACATCTGAAATTGTGAATGAAAACCCCCTTTTTGAAACCTTATCCTGCTGACAGCGAAAAAAACTGAAACTACATACGTATATTTACTAATGTGATATTTGATACAAAGCTTACAATTCAACCACGATTTACAACCACTATTTCATTATCACAATCAAGACCTACTTTACTTTCCAATTTTGGTAAAATCTGCAATATTTTGCGTTGTAATATAAAGACAAGGAGGGATTCTACTCCTGAGGTTTAATAATATTGTAACCTTTGCCAGATACATGACATTCGGAACCTACAGTGGGGTGCAATCACACAACAAGGAAGGGGAGAATTTTCGCATGAATGTCTTGATTAAAATCCACACTTTAGAGGTAATTGATTTAAAAAAAATTTTATTCGCCCCTAACTTTGTTTACTTAGTTCAATAGCTTTTAAACAGTGCACCTTGAGAACGGTACAAATTACTTCCTTTGTGAGTAATGAAGAAGACTAAGTGTTACGGGAGGAGTCGGTTTGATAGGTAAATGTAGTAGGAATATGATTTTTAATTGTGTCCTAAATATGCATGGAGGGAAGCTATGAATTATTCAAGCACGAAAGTAGCCGAGCTTCAGTGGTTTACATGCTACTTAGATCATTAAGTAACTGGGACTGTCATTCTAATTTATTATCTTTGGTGTGATTGAACACATTAAATCCTTTTTTCATCTGTTGTAACCGAATGTAATAGCGGAATGTGGATGAGTCGAAGTGGATACCTACTTCTATTTTCCAAATGGATGTTGTGCTCATTGGAATATGCGCCCAGGAAATTCCCATCACATAGCACTTAAGTACAAATGAAGGGCAAGGGGGCAGTTAAACCTTTGCCACTTCCTCATAGTTGTTTACATGAACAATTGTTTATTGCCTAGGTTATTACAACTCTAATTGCACCACCTTATTTGATTTAAGTAAACTAGACCCTAAAATACTAGCGCATATTTGCTGAACATGCTATGCTTGTGTTGCCAGTGTCATCCCTACGCTGGGCGCTGGTTATCTTCAAATATGTTAACATGATTTGGTAACTCCAATGATTGCTGGTATTTTTGCATGAATTAAATTGCAAATTAAGTTAGAGCAACAAACATAGAAGATGAATGGATAATTTCAGAAAGGTAATAACAAGTCAGTTTAGTCCATTAGGCGATTTCATTTTCTGGGGGCATAATCTGAATCTCAGTACCCTGACCGAAGGGATCTTTGCCTTCCTTCATCTCAACTTCATCGCACTTCTCCTCCCCCTCTCCGACCTCCTTTTTCAGCTGGAGTGCAGTTGACTTGTTCCTCGGTGTCACCATAGTAATTATGCAGTTGCGCAATCGGGGATAGCGGTTCAGGCACTTCTCAGGACAGCATATACAATTGCATCCTGTGGTATAAACCGTTGTCTTAAGTACAAACTGAGTATGATAGGCGGTTAGAGCAATTATTATTCCTGTACCGTACATTTCAGTCTCTACCTCCCTGCTAAGGGTTATTCTATAGGCCATTGCAGTGGCCATGAGGAACAGCATTGGCATGTTTAGGATGACGAAATTCACGTAGTAACATCGCAGACGAAAGCGCATCTTTGAGCCGCCGTTGAGCTGCACCTTTGCAAGTACACCATGGTAGAAAGCGGCGGTGATTGCAATCATAGGAAGGAGGACAATGAATATAAAATCGTAGTAAAAGTAGGCTGTGGTAATTTTGCTCTCATACTGATACATATCAAAGCCAAATATGGAGGGCAATGTGGCAAAGAATGAAAGAATGTAAATAATTCCAGGCAATGCGTGTTTGCATATGTACACGAATTCTCTAGTTGGTGGTTTAACAACAGTTTCCTCCTCTTTCTCCTTTTTTTCGCTAGGAGCGAGGAATTCAAATCCTGGCATTTGCCCATGTCCAGGGAATAGCAATTCCTGACTTGAATATAAGGGAGGCAGGGTTAGTGAATACATATCAGGTGAGGTAGAGCCCGGCCTCTCAAAAAGTGCTGAATTGGCTGCGTCTTCCGGTGAGAGATGCTGGCCGAATCCTCCTTCGGCATTCAGCAGAGGCATAACCGGTCGATTTTGAGTGGATCCTCTAAAGCTTGTGCTACGTGAGGCCTGATGTGAGCCCCCTGGGGGCATATGGAGATTTGTGTTGGAGAGTTTTGAGGGAGAGCCACCACCAGGTCCTAGGAAATTTCCGTAGTGTGTTGCCTTAGGTGAGGCAGTCTCATCAGAACCCACAACCATAAGGTGACCGAGATTCACTCGAGGAAGTACGTCAGAAGTGTCTGTACCGCCTAAACCGAGTCGTGAATGTCCTCCCATACTCATCTGACCGGCCCCACCGAGGCCATCAGCAGCAGTGGACATTGAAGGGCTCCGGTTGCCTGTCTTCATAAGAGTCTGTAGGTACTGCATTGGCAGACCTGATTGCAGAAATTGAGCATAGTAATACATGCATTCAGGCGAATTCTGAAACATCCGTCTAAACTTATCGTCCTTCTCTGGAGCAAATTTGTCTCGAAGCACTTCTATAATGTGCTCTTTGGTCCAGACTGCTCGAAAGGCATTAAACCGGAGATAGTTACGCCAGAGCCAGCGAATGATGGGCATGCGATAGGCCCAGTAAATCATGTGGTAAACGGCTGCGGTGCGGGAAAATAGATCAAAGAATTGGCGCACCTGCATACAGCCCACTTCACTGATGAATTGGGCATACCGCAGGGGATAAGGGAAAAATAGGGGTCTGGCTATTGTCGTAAAGATGGTGGGCACAGTGGAACAGAGGAGGACTATTATTTCGGGGCGTTGAGGAAAACTTACACCGGCTTTCCGAACATCAACCAAATTCATGAATCCCCAAGTTGTAATATTTTCTAGGAAAAAAAATTACCCGTAAAAATATTCGAGTTCAAGAAACATGAGATCAACTCCCTTCTGGGTTTGAGGTAAGTAAGGAAAAAAACTGTTTCGTAAAGATCATCAGAGTGAACACACTTGGTATAAAAGGAAATGCTCCCAGCTAGGGACACCCACCTGGCCAATGTTCGGCCAAAGCGAACTAACCAGCAAAGTTTAAACAGTTTTTGGGTTGAACCACCCATTGTGAGGTTGCGCCAAGTGTTCACATGGACTAATTCAAATAAACTCAGCAGTAATTACTAGAGATGTAAGAATTAACAAAGATCTAAGCGCTAATTTGTTTAATAGCAATAGAAACAATGCCACTTATCACTCAAAACGAAATAGCCAGCTTTGAGACATCCACGGCTATGAATAACTATTAATATACTGTGATAGTGGAAAAGGTAAAAGACTCATTGCATTGCTGCAATAACATGCCAAATAGGTTTGGTAAAATTTCACTTTTGTGAACATGTGCTCAATATCAGGTAACATACTGATAACAGCGGAGAAGATCATGGTAAGTAGAAATGTTGTGGCAATGAGTGAGATAACCCAATTCCCAGTGCAAACATATCGTTGGAACTCCGGCTCACTCTCGTCCACATCAACCACGCAGGGGTGCTGAGGAGGCACAGTTCGCATTTGCAAGGATCCAGGCGTGGTGTCGTTGACGTGTGCCTCAACAACTGTGGAGGTGGTGAGTTCGTCTGTAGTCTGAATCTCTTTCAAAGAACTGCCATTGTGCGTCGAAAGAATTGATGGATCATCTTCTTTAGCACTCTCCTCAAAGAAACCCTTAGTTGTCACTGACGCAGGTGTAACTTGAGAACTTCCCAAGGTGTGGATTAGCACCTCATCCATAGGAGGGTTTGTGGACCCTATGTTAGTAGTGCCGCCAAAAGCGGTTTGCGACTCGACCTCCGTAAAGTCAGTGATGCCAATTACTGGTGGGTTGGTCAACATTAATGAAGCGAGGACTAGCAGTACCGTTTTACCGGTCATCCCGCCTGAGGTGAATGTGATGCTACAGAGGAATTGCCAAACAGATAGAATGAGAGACGGACTGCACGGTGTGACTGCGAACGTGTGATGGAGTTAGCCAAGCTATCCCCAGGCCATCGATCAGACATCGAAGGCGTCGGCAGCCAATCAAATGAGACCCTTTCCCATTCACAGCTGGTTTGTGTGCAGTGTGTTTCGGCTTGCGTGATTTCGGCCAATTCAAGGCGAATTCAATTGGGCTTAACAGAATGATACGAAAATGGGGCAAGAAGACTCCATGTTTGACATTCGTCGACTGGAATCTCGCCTGGGTAACGAAGCAGCAATGGGTGTAGCTTCGATGTGTAGGGAATTCTGCCAATTTTCTTACCGAAGGCCTGTCTCAAGAATTTCCGAAAGGAATATAGGTTATCCTCTCTGCCAGCTTCCCCTGTTTTTTAATAATCAATACCACTTTTGAGCCACTTAGGGCACGAGGTCAGAGGTAATAGTACTCCATTCACAAGACCACGTTCTAGAGCCATGTCTAAATAGCGATTTGGTTTGCACCTCGTAACATGAGCCGAACCAGTCACGCGACGCTTCATTTGTGCGGCATTTTTTTGTTTCGTAAATGTGGAATACTTTGAATGAATAAATATTTCAAACACCATTGAGGCAATCATTTCAATTGTTGGGCAAAATAGACATAAGGTTTCGGAATTTAAACCCCTGGGACAAAGATATGAGTGATCATGCGTTAGGACATGGTATTGAGCCTAAGTTCCATTAGTCCTTCGTAATGCGTGGATATCGTGTGTTAAGCTAGAAGCTGAGAAGTTGAGTTTTGGTTCACAAGACCGAAAATTTTATCCATAACGCAGGTTCTTCGAACAACTTCTGTAACCAGGGTTATTTTACAACGAATTTTGGGGTTTGCAATGGAACTTACTTCTGGGTAGATATAAGTGATAGCACTAAAGCCTCATTTAAAGTTGTAGCAAACCAAAGTACTGTGGGAAACACAAATTACTAAACTGCAGAAGAGCAGGAAGGCTACTGGTATGGTCAAAAGCCACGCCGCAGGAAGGACTCACAATCTGCGGGGGCCCAAAAGCTTACACCGTCTGAAAAGGTAACACATCACTCAAAAATATTTTGTGGAACTCTTTCAGTCTTGGTGGCCATTATTAGACACCCGAACATGTTTGAAAAGGTGGTTCATATTCTTACTTCCCTTCCAAAAAATCTAAATGGTGAAAGTTTGTTCCAAGGTATGTAAACTTTCTAGTTTCAATAGTTGGATTACCTATCAAAAGTATCATGAACAAATTACACGCATGCGATAGGTGGTTGTACACATACGATTCGTGTGCCGCCACGTTTATTTTGATATAATAAGGACAATTTCTTGCTTATTTGACGAAAAAATGTGCGACGTTTCTCCCTGCTCATTACATGGGAAAAGCGTTTGTGTGCATATATTTGTAGCGCATGTTTGTTTTAATGAGGAGCGGTTAGAACATGCATAACTCCTGGCTGGGCGGCCTCCATTGACTTACGCGGAGAGATCGAAGTCGGAGTCCATATAACCCCGATTTTGTATGCGCTTTTATGGCATCTACCTGATAAAGGATGTCTTCCTTTAATCAGCCTGCCTTTCAACTTGTGTGAAGGCAGAGGTAGAGCGAAACATTGAAATTATTGTAAACAAACAGCGCATTAAACATAGCATGCAAACTTTCCATCAAACTTAATGGAGGATGTTTAAATTAGGTTTTCTTCAAAAGTTAGCCTTATGTGCTATCATAAGATTGTGGGAGCACCTTGTATTTTCAATAAAGTTACGGCTTGTTCAAATTTTGCTCATTTATTGCTGCGAATGGGTTAAAGGATATTCATTGCTTATTGCTAAAATAAAGAAGCTTAGCTCATAGATGCCATTGATGTCTTATAATGCCCTAACGATGTTTCGCGCTCATACGATTGGGGTTTCGTTTGATTGGCTTGGCTTCGTTTTTGTCAGTGGTGATCTGTGAGCGTTCATTCCATGGAAATTCGCCCAAAAATTCTTTGTCCAGGCAGGGCAGTTAAGTCCTCTGGAGCCTTAGCCAGGTTTCTTGAAGTACTTTCTTAATTTTCTAGTGGCTGGCAGCGCTTAATTGCCTTTGCACATGATAACTGCATTTCATTAGTGGAACCTAAGTCGATTACAGTAAGGAGTGATTTAAAATAACTTTTTTTCCAAGATCGTTCAGTCACTCACTCTTCATTCGGCTGCTGTCACGCAAGTAAGTTGCAAAATTTCTACTCTATGCCAAATTAGTCATAAATTTTGTCGCATCTGTCTACGCACTGTTTGCCTTTCAACTAGAAATAGGTTCGTCACTTTTATCTATGCCCGCCATGAAGATGACAGTAGGTCATTTTACTCGCCCTGTAGCTTGCTTGGGCTCCGGAAAACTACTACCATGATTCAAAAAACCCCTACACTCACAGACTTGCGAGTGCAGACGCATCTGGTCGGATCGTAATATGGAACGTTGCCTCAGCTACTCCCTTGGCTGAGGCGTCTGAATACGATAGTGGCGTCTGTGGTTCGTGCTCCCCTTCCTGCGCGCTCATTTTTAGATATGCACTGGATTTCTGACCAGGATATATCCCGCGACCTCCTACTTATTCTTCACACCGAAAATAAGCTTATTTTATGGAATGCTCAAACTTGCACACCCTTATGGAAGAAGACATACACTTGCAAGATCAATTCAATGTCGTTAGACCCATTTTCCTCACATAATATAATTCGTGGGTTTATTTTACTGTCATCCGCATTCGCTTAGTTCAGGGATTAAATCAATTTATTTTGGTAAATGATTTATCCTGGAACTCGTCTCCGGAAACTCCTGGGAAGCAAATTTTTGTGTCTGATATTGGTAACCTATCAAATAATTCTTTTAGATTACTAGGCCAATCTATTGAGACCGGGGAAATTGACGCTACCCGAAAAGGATTTTCTCATGCAATTAAAGCGACGGCCAAAGCCGTTATCGGGAAAGGATTTTTTCGACTGCCAAACTTACAAAAGCATGTGAATGATATTAAGAGTACTTGCATGTATCAAAAATAAATATGTCAAACTTTTTGCAGGAGCAGTGAAAGATTCCATGGAAGTGATGCCACTATCGGGAACGAGGCACCTCTCCAGATCCTTTATCACGGGTTTCGTAAACAGCATACAGTTTTTGTATACCCTCGGGAAATTGTGTTCTTCGACATGATTCTTTCACAATGCGTTGGTGGTATTCGCTTAGACCACTCGTCAGCTTCTTTTGTTCAAGTAAGTTAACCAATAGCAGCGGCACGGTCGTATCATTGTGTTTTGTTTGCACACATCAGAGCTCAAATACCACTTGCGCGCTACATATTGAATTCTCTGTTCCCACATCCTGCAGTTCCCCGTGTATTTTCTCCGACCTTTTTCATGAAAATAATATTTAAGAATACCGCATTTGTATATCAGCCCTACCTTTTTCCCTGTGTTTGTTCCGTGCAGCGTATTTATTGTGCTTGGTTGGGAATGTTCCTTTGCGTTTTAGTGTCTTGTTTATGTTTTTACATTTGGTTTTAATAAGGTATACTGCTGCCGCCAGGCCGACGCTCTGATATGCTTGCACCAAAACGGCACTGTCAGTCTACACTACTGCATATCTGCATTCAAACCTCCTCTTGTGGAGGAATCGTTCTCTCATGCGCCTACTGACCTTAAATACCACTTCCTCTGTGAATCAAAGTCTCTGCGGCGAGGTAGAAACTTTAATGTTGTCGCTATGTCTGTCGATCCTAGCACCGAGTTGGCGATTACAGTTGCGACTTCGGACGGCCGTCTGCAAGTGAGTTAGGCGTTTCGTATTGTGCTGATTCGATGTTATCACTGGCGCAAGCTCCTATTGTTTGTCTTAAGTTCTTCTCAATTGAATCAGACGCTTCTTCGAGAGACGGTTGGCCAAAATGGACCCTCATGGACATAATGAAGGCTTTGGATTTTGAAAAAATGTGGGCCTTTTTGTAATATTGACTTTTTAGCAAGGCTTTGACTGCTACTCTACACACATTTGTGAAGTAACTTTATGACTCGTTCCATTTTCGTTTTTTCATTCTAAAAGGTTTTTGCACGTCAAATAATTTAGTGTAAGGTGTGGTTTTTTAAGTGTTCACTACTATGTGGCTGTTGTATTTTAAAATAACCTGTTTTTCACTTCATTTTTTGTGAACTTTTAGTGGTTCCATTGATTCCTCATTTACGGTGGTCCCACCATCCATTTGTGTTTACGTCAATCCAGGTCGCTGTTTCATATTTGCCCTTGCAACCAATTTAGTGCTCATGATGCAAATAAACTGATGGATCAAAGTTAGCTAATTCGAAATCTATGGCTCTCCCTAAGAGATAATTGATCACGGCACGGATCGCTTTAAACCGCGGAGTTACTATATCTATCATTAAATTACTTTAGGTGATATGATATGCGATTTCAAAAAACGGTTCATCAATAATCAAGTTTTAGAAAAAGTGTCACTGTGGTTCTCTTTGCTTCAGCAGAAGTGACGTAACTCTGCGCATTCGTTTCGCTGGCTTCTACAGCGGGGGATCTTTTCCTACGGTTTGTTGTGCATGTCCATCCCATTTCTTACTTCCTTTTGCTGCCAAGATCAAACATGATTCACTCATTGCTGTGGGAACTACACGCGGAAGTGTACAGGTTAGAGCTGTGGGGACGTCTTTTTATCTTGCCTTGACTGATTTCAAATGTGTGGAGCAGAGTTCGAATCCTACCACTGGTACATCATCTTGCTGTCACTTTTTGAATGTCCATCCAACGAACAGTCTATTTAATCCCTGTTTTGTCTGCTTCATGTGATTTTCGGTTTTAGGTGTAAATTTTTCCTCGTGTTTACAAGTCTAATTTGAAGCATAGTTTGCCAAATCACCAATCTTGACACTGACTTTGAGCTGGCTAACTTTGAATAACGTTTCGTTCCCATAATTTCTGTAACCAATATTTACTTTTGCGCATAATCTAGAACGACCTTCAATCATGCATGGCTTTGGACAGAACTTTGTCCCTTATTGGGTTGTTTATCTAAATAGCTGATTTTCTTGCCTAATATCTTTGATACACAAGCCTAAGCAACCTTCCATTTCATGTCACGACCATAAACCCTGGATCTAGCTCATTGCATTTTTTTACCCTCTTTCAGTTCAGGAATGACTAAAGAATTCAATGTATGGCTGTTGATTTACCACCACAATCATGCCTGTAGTGGTCCCAGCTATCCTCGAAAACCCATTTTTAGGGCTATTTCTATTTTGCCGATTTTCTATCTAATAGCAAAACAGCTCACTATCTTAAATAGAGCCTTAGTCCCCCCTACTTGATTGTTTTTATACCTGTTACTGCTCTCCAAGAATCGCATTATTCAACATGCTCATTTATGAGCAACCTATTTTGGGTTGTTGCGACAGTAAATTACTGCGTGTTCTGCCGCATAGCTTTGGCTCTGCGTTATGTCCCTGCCATCCCTTTCTGGTGCAGATCTGGGACCTGCGTACAACCAAAATGTGGCGGGAGTATCTTCTGGTCAACGGACCCGTCTACGGTCTGGCTTGGGGTGTACTCCGTGGAGCAGCGGAGAGCTCGGTCGAATCTGGCGGCCCGACTCTCTTCGTGCACACCCACCAGGCTCCCGAGGGCTCCAGCACCAGCAGTGGTAGTAACGGCACTGCCCAGGAATCTGTCAAACCGGCGCTTAGCGTCCACAACACCGTGGTGCGCATCGAGCTTGAGACAGGTCGACAGCAGCCGGTGCTTACACAAAGTGCCGATGCCAAGGAGCTAAACATCTTCAAACTGACCATGCAGAAACAACCGGTCTCCGCCATCAAACCAAACAAGAGGCTCAACGAGGCTTCGAAGGTGACCAATTTCGCCGTCGCCAACGTCACACCTATTCAGTACTTAAAGATTAGTAATCTCGGGTACGGCATTCATTCATGCACTTTTCAGTCTACTGTCATACTTTTTTCCTACATCAAAACGACTCGTGGTAAGTGCCCCTGCAATTTATATGCCTACCCTATACCTGTTTAAATCGTTTCTGAGCGGGCTAATAAATGTGCGTATCTCTATTCATACACTGGTCAGTTTATCATGTCAAATTGAGCTGGTTAAGCCATTTCATTCTCTTGAATGTCCTACACATGACTTGTTAGGAGCATTTAAATTAAAAACGTAAACTTTCATGGATTGCTAATGATAAACATCAAAGTACGATTTTTAGCACACCTAGTTTTGCTTTGAAGTGTTTTAAAGTGTATGAATTTAGTTATTTGTTTCCTCTTGCTAGACAGTACCTCGCGATTCTTTATGAAAATTGGCCCCTGGAGATCTGGGACGCTCAGAAATTGGTTCTTCTGAAGTCCTTCTCGATCCAGGGTTCTAGGCCCTCAGCCCTGGTATGATATCAACTTTGTTTCCACGCTTCCAAATAAATGTCAGTTTAATTGTGTAATCGAGGTTGGTATTTTAGACCTGGTCCAACGCCAACATTTCCAGCCACGCGTCCTCCCCTCAAGGGTAAATGCCGGTTATTTTCATTCATTTATTTTTTCATGTTGTAATAGCCAAAAACTGTCACGTGCATTACGGATCGTTGCAGTAGCAGGCTTTTGTAAGCCTCTGTGTGTTTGCTCTGAAAAACTAGAAACGCCTTCTTTCCCATTTGACACTTCTAATAGACGTCAATTAATTCCGCGGATGTATTAGGCATCTAAAATGACCAAGATAATTTTCCTATGCTTCTTTTGTCTCCCTTGGATTTGTTTCCAACGATACACGTCGAAACGATGGTATTTGTGTTTTGTACGACGTCAATAAGCTTGCAATCGTTTCACAATTTACTCCAATTTTTTCATGTGATAACATTTCTTATTGCTGCAATACAAGGATGTCCTCAAATGTTAGTTTAAAAGTGCATGTAGTGTTTGATTGTGTTGTTTGCAGTCTCTAGACTTCTATAATCCCAACTCTTACGTTGATTTTGTTTTCACTTTGACCTTGCAAACAGTGATTTAAAACTGTAGGAGGTTTCGTAAGCCTTCACAGTTCATGTTGGAATGGGTTTGGTTGCTTTGATTTGCAGCAGTGCTGTTGGATTGAAATCGCCAACACCGTCGGGAGATTCGAATATGGGAGATTTCTTCTTTCGTGAGACATTTATCCTGTGCACTTCACCTTTGAGTTTGAAACTTTTTACCATGGAGGGCTTCAATGTGGATACCATGCCTATCTCCAACACGATGTAAGTAAAATCATAAGGTGGAATGATTTACTCGTTTTTTTCGACTTGTGACCTAAGCCGTTAACTTTTGTTTGTGCGAATGAGCGATTAGACAAAAATAGGTACCCAAAACGGATCCATGACTCCATTGTGTACTTCTTAAGGATCATCATTCAGGTCATCGAAGTATAGAGCAAGAACTACTTTAACTACGTTGCTTAGCTTGCATCTTTGTGTTATATTATTCACCACGCTAAAAAGTTGGTATTAATGCATATCTCGCCTCAGTTCTTCAAATTGTACGCGCTTTTACAGACATTTTCACAACACCTCAAAAAAGATTGAATTGACGCGATCACTTTTGTAAGGTTCGATTGCAGATAAACAAGTTACTTGTTTTCGATTCCCAACCGGCCCGCCTAATGTCTTCTTTCAGCGTTCAAAGCCTACCTAGAAACATCGGAAATAGCATAACTTGTGCATGTTGGCGCTCTCCTATGATTGCTTTCGGCATGGCTGATGGTTGTGTAGCAGTTAGGAACCTGCAAACCAAGAAGACTATCACGAGATATATGACTGGTTTCGCTTCTGATTCCAACTTGGCTGATAACCCATCCCCTTCGATGCCAGATTCTCTTGTATCCTCAAACACTATTAAGGGAGAACTTATCAGTACAACTGGAGAAGTCTCTGCATTGAGCTATGTCAAAAAGGTGGAATTTGTATTTTCTGGTGAATTACCGTGCTACCTACTCACATTATGCATCGGCGGCGTCGCGGTTTGGGATCCCAGCCAGGTACCCTCTTTTTAGCTGATCATTTGAAACACCTCGACTCTAGATGGTTCTGCTGTGTGCAGCACGCTTCGGTGCCAGCCCGCAGAAAATTCTCATTGATGCCACGTGGATCAACGCTCCCCCCTCGCCAGCCAATTCCGCCCCCACTTGCGTCCTCCTCGCCCTCGACGGCTCCCTCCGCTTAGCCACTGCCGGCACCATCACAGCCAATCGATCAATAATCGAATCGGGAGTGGAATGTGGAGGAGCAGGTGCAGGACAGGGTAGAGGCGTTTCCGTCGAGGATTCTGACGAGTTCCTGCCAGTTTCCCAATTCGAGTTCAACAGTTCGCTCTCAACTGATGCTGAGAGCAACGGTCTGTTCCAACTTAACCATACTTTTCTCACTTTTTGGAGCCGTTTTTCGCTTTATGTCCGTGCTTTTTTCGAATGGATCCACTGTTCGTTCGTTGAAAGCAAGACATGGGTCGTCTTTGTTTTTTTCCCATCCCTATCTTAGCTTTTGCATTTTAAATAAGTTGCTTCTCATACATGTGTACCATGTGTGGTACATATATCATACAAGGCGTAGTGTAATAATTTCAATTGAAGAACCTGCTCATTTGTCTTTTACGTAAAATTTTAACGTGAGTAAGAAGTATTGCGATGGGATCTCGCATTTTTTCTACGCTAAGATGAAAGGCTAATGGCGTCATTTGTCTCCGCAGTTAGAGAAAAGCGCAGGCGTTTTTAGTGCAAGAGAGGCCTGCTCCCAATCTCAGGCTATCACTGTCTTGAATCTGCTGCTACCAAAAACAAACCATTTAAATATTTGCTCTGGTGTTATTTTAGTGTGCTTTACCTTTTGGACCAATATTTTACATTTGGCTATTTATTTTTCATTGAGCACATGATTCAGTTTGCAAATAATAAATGGTGAATGGCTAATGTATTTACATCATCAGATTATGTTTAACTCCGTAATTTTCATCTTGACGGTTTCTGTTGGCTGAGCTGTCTGATTCATCGCTTCTTCATTTTATTTTGCGTTTAGACTTCTTGTATTTACCCAGTCTCTTGCCTACGAACGTAGCTCTGACCATTCGACACCTGCTGCAGCACCAACCTTGGCGATCGTTCCCCTCCACCACTTCGGAGAACGCGAACAGTGGGTCTGAGTCCAAGCCAGCCTCTAATGGGGTTGTCCTCGCGTGTCCGCCGCTGGGTACTACCTTCGCCAATGTTCAATCTTCTGTCGATCGTTTCTTCACTAAGTTCCGAAGCATGTGGGTTACTTCCTCCTCCATTGTATAATTGCTGTGTAGATCGGCATATCAAGTGAGCAATAATGTTTCTAGGCATTTATTGTAAGTTGTCATTACTTTGGTTTCTTTCATCTCTTCATTACTGACGTCCTAGGCATCGGGATAGTAAGTTATTATCGTATTGCAGCGCTTATCTTGAGAGACTGATTCAGTGGGCAGCACTTTCCTTTAGGAAGCACTTATGTGCTCCGTTTGAGTCTTCTCGATTGAGCATTGTGGAGCGTTGTCTACTGACGGCTCAGCTATTTGGTGACACCTATGAGACGGCCTTCTGGCGTGTGGCGGCGTACCAACTTCTGACACCGAAAGTAACGACGGATCCGGGCGTGGTGTCTGTGCCTAGTCGGTGGCGGCGCTTCGGCCTCACTGACCTCGTCTGGGATGAGTTGACCGAGGAGTCGACCTACCGCGCTGCCGTAGTCGAAAGAGTCAATCGTCTCGTGCACGAAACCACCGCTGAGCAAAGCAAACTGCGCACGCAGTTCCTCCTTATGTTAGGTATTTCCATCTTAGCTCGCTTTATCAGCACTGATAATTCCCTTCCGTGTTTGAGTCATAAGTACAGCCGCAAACAACCATATATTCCAGTCTTATTGTTTCCGCATCCAGTAATTAAGTGAAGTATTTAGCTGACTGTGGTTGATCGATACTCGCCATATTACTCTGATACGGTTGTCTTGCTTATCTTGTAGCGGATCTGGATCCCTCATAGTGCAGTTTTTTGTAACCTGTCTTCTAGGAATAAGTAAAGCGCTATTTAATGTTGCATGGAATAGTTTGGTAGACAGCAGTGCATGAGCTTTTTTTTCTCTGTAAGGGTCCGAATCGGCACTTCGCAATGTCATTTTCAAAGCTGTACTTGCTAGGTATGCTTAAAACCCCAGAAAATGGCCCTACTTGATCTCCTAGAGGTTCCCATCTTACGGTTAGTCTCCTAACATTCTAGGCCTTCGCCCTAACTCATCCCTCCTGGCTGGCTCTTACCACGCATAAATGTACCCTAAGTGTACCGACAATCATTCTGGGTGCAAGGTTAATCAGGTATTTACGCATAGCTGAAATACCTTAGGCACAAGTACACCCTCAGGCGCTTACATATACCCCTTATTCCCTTTTATTTAGCTAAGCATGTCGACAAGGGGAATACATGTTTTGAAGTCTTGGCCCATTGATTATCCGGTTAGAGACTTGATAGGACTCAGGCCACGTACGCACAAACTCCAGCTTATATCAGTACTATATTTAGCACGATTTCTTTCTCTAGGCTTTCGGCAGGAGGCGATAGAACGCTTGACCGGAGCCCCAACGGAATCGGCGTCCTTCAGTTTTAATATCCATCGCGCCTGCCTCTTGGCCTCACAAGACTATATTCGTGACTTGGAAGCTGCCGTCGCGGACGGCGAGAGCGAATCACTCTCCGCAGCGAGGCGAAATTACACGAGTTCAGTGAAACTCTTGGCTGCAAATCTCATTTCCAACAACCACCTGTATGAGGGTGTGGAGATGCTCTGCATGTTGGGTATGCATCTGGAGGCGTGCCGATACCTGGAGACCTATAATGAGTGGGAGACTGCTGTTTGGCTAGCCAAGGTGAAATTAGGTTCTTTTCTCAAATGCCAGGTATTTGATCACCAATCTGGAAGAGACTTTTTATCACTTATAGTGTACCTTGAGCAAAGAGAAGTGCGATGGTGTAATGAGTCGATGGGCCACCTATCTCGCATCTACAGCGAATCGCAAGGTACATTTTTTGCTGCCGATCGCCTCGTCGTACCCTTTTTCGAATAGTTTTGGGGCCAAATAGATGCAGTGGCCTTTGTGGTTGGAAGGGCAAAGACATTTGTCCATTAGTCTTACAATTGCTGCTTGGTAATAAGCCGATGGTGCACTGATTTGGCTAAGTTCTTTCCATTCTAACTGCAGATCCTTTAATGTAGCTAGGCGGGTAATTGCTATTGCACCATGAATAGCATACCAGGTATTAAAGATGTCTAATTACGGATACCTGTCAATCCCAATTTCGCACTGCTTGAATTGCGCTGTGTGCGACTCCTTCAGAGACAAATGAATTTGCTTACTTTTAGACTCTGGCGATTCTGGTCTTGGTGTACCTTGGACAGCATGCCTCAGTTCTCAGTCTGCTCAAAAGTCTCCGACAGCATCAGCTGGCAGCCAGGTATCTTGAAGCTTGTCTTGAGTGTGGCGCAGTGGCCCCTGATCCAAAGACAGGTAGGCGTAACCAAACACTTCGTCCTAGCTTCCCCACCATTAAAGATCCTTTTGTTAATACATCTCTTGAACGAACATATCAGACATAGGTCGGGCATTAGCAGCTAGTACAGTGGAGCTTCACCCGGTAAACTCGCATATCGATGATTCCGTCTGCATGTGTAATATTTTCCCAAATCCTCCTTTACAGAAGAATTGCATTCGCAAGTATTCCTTGAGTTTGCCACGACACTAACAAGCATAGGACAGCGAGAACCCGCTCTTTACTACGCAGGATTGGCAGGCGATATGGGTGAACCGCTGCGCGATGAAATTGACTTTCTCCTGAGCTGAAAATCGCCATCTGTGCATTAACCCACAACTATGTGATAAGGCACCTCCCTCCCACTCTGAAGCGGCTACCCTTGCATGAACATTACCCATTTCTTGCAACGATTTTTAACAGTTATTTTTATTTTGTAATAGCATTGGTAAACAACCCTCTTACATCACGAGATCCTGCGCCTGGCGCTACTTTTTCCTTTAACTTTTGGGGCCGCAATCTCAGGGGGACGGAAGCCAGTCAGCAAATGAGTAATTAAAGGATCAAAGACATTATTTCAAGTTGCGGTAAGGACTCAACTATTGGCTGGGTATCTTTTCTGCTTCTTTATGGACAGAGTCAACGCACAAATCCGTCACGGTGGCAACGTTCCACATCATGAAAGCGGGATCATCAAAGTCTGCCCGCTTAGAACCACCGGTTTACGAAGATGCAGAGTTTGAACTCTGATTCCTCGCTCGCGGATGGTTCATATGGCCGGCAAATTAACTGCAGTACAAAACATCTCCGGCGGGCCAGCACCTGGCTTACCAGGCACCCGATCAGTGGATGCGTTCGCTACAAAATTTTTAAATGTGCTCTCTGAGCCTTATCGTTAGCTGCGATGAAGGCTGTCATAACTGGGGTGTAAAAGCGAGTTCTTTTGAGGCCGAAATATGTTACAAATACAAACAAACTCAAAAGCAAGAATTCGTTGGAACTTTAGATGTCTATGGCAAGGTAGGAAAGGTTTAAAGTATCAAAATGGGGCTAATTTTGTCATGGTAAATCGTTTCCTTTTGATCTGTGCCTGGTGGACGTCGTGTAGTCGAGAGCTCGACTAGATTGCGAGCTTGGCGAGAACTACGAGGAGGGTGAGGGACTGGGAAAGCGTGAAGTAGGTGACATCCATTGACCAGTCAGGACGGGAATCAAGGTGTGACCTACGATGAGAGCGAAGCTCTGGTCTCGTGGGTCTAGCTGCGACCGCCGATTCAACGGTAAGACATCCACCAAACCGCCTACCAGTCGAGGCAGCAAACTACGGACCTCCTCTGCGAAGAGACCATTACTGGAGAGGCAAAAATACGTTTGATACCTCTTCAGCATTCTCTAAGGTCTTCCGGATGTAGGCATTTGTCAGACTTCGTCTCTCTGTTACGAGGCAAGAAGAGTCCGAGTTTATGTTCCAAGATGAGGTTCACCATTGGATTAACAGCCTGCTCTTCGAATAATGCCATTGGTTATAAACCCCCAATAGGGATTTGTCAGCATTGCTTTTGTGTTTAACCATGGAATTAGGTGATGGGGCGTGATTTCATGCTTCTAAACTGTCCCGTTTTGTCACATCCACCCACTTAGTGCAAAGTATTTAGGCCAGACTACCTCGCCATAATGAGGCTTATCATCACTAAGCTGGAGGAGCCTAAAAACAGTGCTAAGAACGACCATGACGGAAAAAAATCGCGCACGGCCAAGCATGTTCCATGCACTTCACTGGCTTTCTGCAGGAACCACAAGATTATTAAATAGCAATGATAATTCACATCATAAAGTACGCAACCTACCTAGTATTGCACAAGTCGTCTTCGTGACCGGGACCTAGGAGTGATCTCGAGAATGGCGGAAGAAAGTTTCTATTGAAATGACACCGGAATACTTAAACAAAAGAATCGAGCGCATTCACTCTCGATCAAAAATTGTCTTTGAGGCTTGCACAGAACAAAACACTTGTGGTATGGGTAAACTGGGGTGTGGCTCCTATCCAACTGGTAGTGCCGTGAATGAAGTTCAAAAAATACAAACCTCTAAAGCATTATAATGGCTGAATTCAGGTGTCAGATGCTGTAACACTTTATTTGTCCGAACTGCCGGTTTCAGTCACTTGGGTGGCCATATCGTACTAGCCGGTTGGCTGGACTCTGAGCCGTGCCAACAACCCCCAAGTCCTCTGTTTCCCGAGTATATATTCTGCTCTAGTACTGCCTTCTCTTACCTTAAAGGAAGTCTCGAGACGCCACAGATGCACCTAGTGAACGCTTGACTAGATGCCTCATTTAAATGAGTTATGAAACTAAGTTAGAGGGGAACTTGCTACGACATCAACTGAAGGCTGTACCCACTAGCACATTAACGCAGGGTAACCGATGGTGGGTAGGAATGCAGAAAAACGAAAATCGCAAAAGTAATTGATAACGCAGAAACCTTTGGATTGAACGATAACCTCTTAAACACGCACTGAGACTTAAGCGTGGATCACCCACACGATTTCCTTCCTCGCAGGTTAAGTCAACCGTCTTTTGTCTTCAATGAAGTTTCGCGACACCACAAACAACAGTTCCTAATTTCTCACATAGTCTCAGGACTAAGCATGAGTGACTGGCTAAAAAATTCCAACAAAATGGTTGCTTGGCGAACACAAAGAGTTTCTTTTAATCAAGAAGAAAGTAAAAAAAACAAAAAACTAGCAGACAGTGCTTGCGCCGAGGTGATGTCACTTGCACCGAGCATCTCTCACATTTATTTTCGGAAAGCAGAATAAACGCATAAAAACACCGAACTTCCGGTGAGTTTAAAAGGGCGAAAATTTCGTGAAGACAAGGCCAACATTTGAACCAAGCTCACCGCCATACGCGCTTTAACTCACTATCTGGGAATGATAACAAAAGTGCAAATGAGCAACGACTTCTTGAAAAGCAAATATAAATACCACAAATCAAAATCCGTGCCAGGGTAATAAATCCATCTCCTTTTACGCGCATACTAACCTAAGTGTCTTCCCTAAAAGGTCCTGTTTATTTTGTGTTTCATTTTGAGCACTTATACTATTTTGATAGTTAATTTTGTAAGCTATCTAGTTGTACGGTCTGAAACTAATCTAGCACATCTTGTCTTTTTGTTTCAATAACTGTGTTTGCGATCTTTTATATTTTTGCGATTGTTGGTCAATTTGAATTTGTGCGGTTGGGTTTTTTCTGCTGATGTGGGGTTTGTGTTGTCGCGTAGATTTTTGACGCTATTTAAGTAACCATAGGGGGCTATCCTTGCTTGACGCTGCTCGCATAGTCGTATGAAATAGTTAATTACTTAAATATTGCACCTTACCTCGCCTTTTCGCCACTTGTAAGCCCCTCTTCAGTCTTCATGTCTTGTTAGGTGAAAGAAACCGACTGTTCTTGTGAATGCTTTGATGGAGTTACTGTTTCCACTTTTGTTTGATGATACGTGGCTCTAAGTGGGTGATTTTGGGGTATAGTTTAGTTGTTTCTAGTTTTATGGAGAATTTTTGACCAATTTTATGAAAACATATGAGTTTGTGTTAGTGCACCCATGGTCGCGCTAACCAAGATTTTGCACTATCCTCTTACTTTAGTTAGACCAATGCAACAAGATAATGTGGGAACAGACACTTTTTTCGTTGAACCGGCTATTGTGAGCAACGATGATGGTCCGCTGACTCTTGTTCTGTCAGGTGAAAATGCTGAGGGAACCGATGGTATCATTGCTAATGGTGCGATTAGTAGTGGTGAAAAAAGCATGGATCATGAAGTTCCTCCAGCCTCACTGAATGGAGACGGCGATGGGGAGGAGTGTGCTGAGGACATCGAAATGTCTGTCTCCTTTGTCTCGGAAGGTATCGGCAATGAAGAACTGAAGGATGCCTTTGAAAAAGTTGGTAGGCGGAGATCTGCTCGGAAACATAAGCAGATTTCGGGCTTGAAAACGTCTGCTGCTTATGATAAAGAAAAGTTTGCTATACATAGCGAGTCACAGCGGCTTATTCGAGGTAGGATATTGATTGTCCTAATTCCTTTGCCCAGAGGCGGAGGTGCACCTTCCTGCTTATAAGCCAAAGCAATATTCAACTTTTGTGGAGTTTCGTAAAGCTCTTAGGGGCGAAAAATCGCCTCCAGCATCGATTCACGGGACTGTTGAGTAAGTATGATAATTCTCACATTTGCATTTTAGAAATGGCACTCAAAATGTTAATGGAGGGTGTCATGGGCGATCCACCATAAACGGTGGTGTTGGGTGTCCTGCCGGTAGACTAACAAGCACTTCGAGCTCCAGTACTATTGGAATTCCAGCAACTGGCATTTTGAAACTGCCCGAGGTACTTTCGCCACCCCGACTTCTCGAAGCCAACGACGATGACGTTATTGACCTGCGTGGGTTTATAAATCTATTGGACTGCAATGGTTCAAATGTCTACGATTGTATCTCATTATAGTTGAAGACGAAAACCCAGCTAAATCTGCTAGGGATACTCACCTCAATAAGCTCTTGTCAAGATTTATCGATTCCATGAAGGCGGCAGATTTGAGTGAGAAAATTGATTCAAAGAGGACTGTAGAATATTCGATTCTTACAAAGGTACGTCTTCTCGTTCACTATCCTCTGATTTACCTGTACCCAAACATGTATACTAATCGCAATTGGTCTTTGATTCTGTATTCTTTAAATATATGACTAACGTGCTGCTCGCTTTGTAATTGAGTTCGATTTCCTGTGGCTTTTTCACAATAGGTGCCAGACGCTCAGACAGGGAGGCTCTCTCTTCAGCTGGGCACGGTTGCCTACAAGCCATACCATTCAAAAGCAGTAACCTTCACCGATCGTCGCATGTGGGCTAGGCATAGGTTGGAGTTGCAGGCGATCATGCGCTCCAAACGACTTAGACATTATGATGAACGAATGCAGCATTACGAAACTCCGGAGCTCAGTTCGAAAAAGTCTAACAACGATTCGGACGAGGTATTTTTACTTGTTCGTATCTCCGTGCGATGTTATTAATGTTTGGTACTTTTTGTGGTTGAACTCGTGGCACATTTCACTCTAACCGATGTGTTTTACCGGCGTGTAATTTTATGTCTCGAGATGTTTTTCTGTTTTAATAGCCTGGATGTTTTCTTTAGTATCGCTCTTGTGTATGGCATGCATGCATGTCAATGGTAGTGTCTGATTTCGAATATGAATAAGGGTCATGTCTTAACCGTGCTGTCGATTTTTGGGTCAATTTAAACGACTTATTTGTTATAAGAACCGCCTTAAGATTAAGTAATCCTCCCTTTATTTATGGAAGAGATTTTAGACAACCGCAAGTTTTTGCGTTTAAACTTAAAATTGTGCATAAAATTCCCTTTAAAGGCCGAGGAATGGTTGGAGTGTGATGAGAGCGACTTCTCTACAGGGACAGAACAGGAAGAAGACGAAGATATGGATGAGGATGAGGACGAAGATTGTGAAGTTTCCAACATATCACGCATTCAAAAGAATGTGAATCCGTTCGCAGATGATGAAGCTGAGGAGAACGACGACGACGACGATGATGATGATGATGATGGTTGTGTCGATGATGTTGGGACCTCACAGCTAAGCGCAACTGAAATTTGTGAGGTGAGTGATGTGTACCTCGTTGTGTAAATGATTGCCTTTTTCACTTCATTCATCGTGCTCCTTTCAAACTCATGTACATGCTTAGGAAGTTGGAAATCTTCGGTTCTGAAAACAACTAAAATTGTAATCTTTCAGTCTTTATCTGGTAATTCTCCCGCGGCCGTAAGGGCGTATCAGGGATTGGCGTCCAGAGCTTGCGCTGAACCAGGCGAAGTTGACCTTTTTGCCATTGACACAACTCTTCCTGTCAATAGTATGTCTGTTGTATTTATTCACTCGGAATCTTTAGAAGCTCATGATGCCTCTAAAATGCTTCCATTTGCGCATCACGAGAATCCGATCCCTTGTGACGTGTCTTCGGCCAAGATTTTGAACAGATCATGGAATGGGACGCCTTACAGTATGCTGTTTAGCCAGAAACAGATTCCTTCACAGGATAGTAAGCAAGTTATGTGCACATTTTATCACTATTTTCAATCCTAGTGGGCATATCAGAGTATCTTTCAATAGAAAACAACAAATCCGATGGGAATCTCTCGGATCCCCCACCTTTACAGGCCCAAATCTGTCTAAGTTCAACACAACTTACTCTTTCCGAAGATGTAATTAATAACGATCCAGGTACGCTGTGCGCACTTACTCACTATCAGACAAAACGATTAATATGCAACAAGGTGGCACAGAGCAATTTGGACCAGATCCTGAGGTTTCCTGTTTGACTCAGACGCAAGTGCTTGCTGGGACTGAGAAAGGTTTAGATGTTTTTGTTATTTTAGGTTTATTATGTAGATTCAGTATCATCGAAGCTCCCATTGCACGTGGATCCCTTGGTGGAAGAGTCGGGGAGACCAAAATTAATGCGAGTTCGCGATTGTATGTGACGCTTCAATGTTACTTATTTATTCTGTAGATCATGAATCAGCAGTCTTAAGTACTTCCTCTACACAAGCTTCACTTTGTACTCATGGATTCGGTCAGAATCCCCAAGGTGTGTTTATTTTTTTTCGAATTCCCGAATGGGCGAAGCTTCACCTCTTTGCTGAAGTCCAATTCGTAAAACTTCATTTCAGATGCTAGCAACATCTCACTCTTCTCAAATTACGACAGCCAATCTCATTTTTCATCAGATGCGCAAACGACTCAGGCCAACGCCGAACCTTCTTCGAACACCGACACTGAGTTTTCTGCAGGAGCGGTTAATACTCATGCAGCAGACACTCCATATCCAGGCGAACCTCAGGAGGTACACTTGGTAAATTTGAATAGAAACAAATTATTTCGGTATGAAATTTTGTTTCAGATAGGTTTTGATTGTCATTTGCTTACCTTGCAAGTCATGTATGCTTCTTCCCCAATACGTTGATTGCTCCTATTGTTTTTATGAAATGTTTCGTGTACTATAATTAAAAATTACATATTTCAGCTGGCTGATATTTTTCGGCTTAGTGGATATCATGTCTTGTAGGATTTTTTGTGTGCGGTTTCATTTCTCATTATTTTTTGGAAATTTTGGCGGTGAATTCTCACTAGTTAGAGTCGTGCGACCCCAGCTCCTCCTGTGAACTATTATTTTGTTTTCAGATTTCGGAAACTCGTAGACGTCTTAAGCGTCTCCAAAATTCTGGTGAAAACTTGGACGATGAGGCAGCTTTTGAGTGCGCCTCCAAGCGCAGGGCCTTATTCTCTGAGCAGACACCGAGAATAAAAGGGAATCGAGAGATGAGTAATTTACCGGACAAATCACAAGCTAAAAACACGCATCTTGCTGACTCGGCTGATATCCTGACGACGGTTGGAGATGAGGACGAGGAAAAGGAAGCAGGCGGTTGCTACGATTTTGTTGATATTGAAGGTGTTGATGAAGGGACTGAATGTTCCTCCAATAGTGAAATAGAGTTTCTACGCATTCCTGAACGAGAGAAAAGTCGTCCCAAGTATTTACTTTTCGGCTATTTTTTTCCGAAGTGTTGTGGGTGCTGTGATTGACTTTAGCATAACGTGCAGGTACAAGCCAAAGGACTTTATCGACGATGAGGCCGAGCTCTCAGGGGATGAGGCGGAGCGAGCAATTTACATGGACGAGGAGGAGGACATTGACGACGACTCTGACTTGCACAGTCTGAAGGACTTCGTCGACGAGAAAGCGATTGATGATCGGACTGGCAAACTACGACGCCAGGTGGAGCGTGTCTACAATCGCATCCAGAATGACGATGATCAACGGCGAGTTCGCTACCTTAAGGTGTGTATTCTTATTGTGATGCTCCGCTTGTCCCTAAAGGCACCCATGAAAGGGTTTTGTTCAGGAAGCGAAGCTAGCTGTGTGATCAGGAGCGTTTGCCTCATCCTCCTTCAAGGGTTCTCTTCGTTAACTCTGTGTTTTGTAAATGTTTATCCAGCGCATCATCAAATTGAATCCCGAAAATTAATGGGTGGATTTTCATTGTGCCTGATAATTAGCAGGAGTCGTTTATTTGAGTTCGGTGCTTATGCACCGAAACGACCATCGTCTTAAGCATAATAGTAGCCTATTGCTTTCTCCCTCTGTTGGTCAACTATTTCTTCTGACTCTTCAAACACCAAATAGATAGCAATGGCTGACGGATCTTTTAAAATGTTGGTGGTGTCGCCTTGTGCATCGGATTTTAATTCACGAAATAGTGCTTTTAGAATCTCGAGAAAGTATGTCCTTCAGTGCCCTTATTTTTAATGCGATTCAGTTTCGTTGTTGACTGATTCTGAAATTCAAATTTTTTAGGAAATGTTCCTTGAAGACGGGGATCTTTATGAGGAAGACGGAAGAGTGCGGCAACGTCGTTTTCGATGGAGAGGTCTTGGTAAAAGAACTTTTTGTATAGTCCCCTCGCTTGTTTGCTTGATTGCCACAATTTCTTATGGTGCGACATTTTTGCTACTTAAAATTTTTCAATACGATCCTTACGCTTTGCGATGATTGTAGCTCGCTATTAAATGAAATTGGGCTTTCGGCTCCATCACTAGTGGTGATATGTCAGATTCCGATTGGAAGGGAACACTTGTGTGCAAGTGCAGTCGGCATTCGTTACCATGTTTTGTTACCCGGAAGGTTTTCGTGTGCTTGGTTAATTTTAACGGCTAATTTGTGGTAATCCGAAAAGTTATCATGTGTGGTCATTGCTGTTTCGTGGCTGTAAAAGGTGCTTTCCTTGTGTGCACACAACTCATTTTTTAGATGTACTTAGAGATTCATTTACCAAAAGTTAGTCCTTGGATTAAAAGAAATTCTTGAAGCCACTCAATTTCTGTGTCTGTATTTCTTTGGGTTCGTCGGCACGCCCAACCTTTTAGCGTCGTCTCAGTTTTAACCGATTCGGGCAGATTATTAATCAGTTGACTATCCATATCCTGTTTTGTCATTCTCAATGCTGTCTGATACCAGAATCTTAAGGAAAAGTTACTACCATGATCCGGATGTTGTATTGTTTGCTGTAGCTGGTTGGCCTTTAATTCCACATTCAGATGCCAAACCGTTTGACATGTTCCAAGTTTAACTTCTGTAAATTGAGGTCCTGATGCTTAAATCTTTTTTTCCTAGAAAAAGAAGATTTATCTTATACCAAGGGGACAGAATCAGATGAGGAGGACGAAGAGGGTGAGGAAGAAGGATGGGTGGGAGGTGCGAGTGTCTCTGCTTTGGTGTCCCATGGTGCCGGTGTCATGAGCCGATGGCTACTCCAAGGCTCCTTGGGCTCCCCTTCTGGGAAAGTTTCAAAAACTGAAAGCGCCAGTATTAGTAGCAAAGATGCAGACACTCCCAGTTTATTGGTTAAATCCATAGATGGCACCAGCAATATGGAATTTGGTGGTTCTTCAGTGAGTATTGTGAGTCTATCACTTGCGGTTGCGTGTGAAAAATGCGTCCTTTTTGATTTTTCTATCTCAATTCTACTGTGTGCTTCCCGATTTCTTATCTCGACAAAAAACTTTTTTCACAGCATTTCTCCTCCAATTCCCATAAGGAGTCTCATAGATGCTCTCTTGATCCTCTCCAGAGAACTATTTCAGGTAGAATTTGCAGTACTGTCTCCTTGCTCTGTGATCATCCGGGGCGCAAAACACTGATCTTATCTTTCTTAGGAACATCAACCAAATCACCTCCCGGGTCAAATTTCTTGGATTCGACAGGCAACTCGTCCCATACCCTTGAATCCCACCCGTTAGCCAAGGTATACGTTTGGAAATGATAATTTCCACAGCCTCCCTTACATTGACTAAATTGCATAAAGGTATTCTTCGTCTTCATAGTATGGCTCGATTCTCAGTCGCTCCGCGACCCTCCTGGCTTCCTCTTCGAGGCAGAAAGCAATGGCCGCTCTCTATACACGCTCCCACGCCGACAAGGAGGTGGGAGTCGCGGACTCCAGGGTCTCTGGCGCTGGCGACGCTTGTGGCAGCAGTGACACGCGGACCAAGACCTTTGGACTGGGTCTGCGCAGCAAAGTGGATCTCTCCTGTTTCAGTATGAAGGCGGATTGCCACACGGTCGCCGCCTCTAGTCCCATCTGCAACCGCACCCATTTCACCAAGCCAATCGGCCTTCAGCTTTTACAAACCCCTTCAGTATGTAATTGCTGTACACCGATGCGGGCGCTAACCGTTTATTTTAACCGTTACCACTTGTGTATTTGTCGGTGCATTCAGGCCCTTGTTACTTTACTGTTTTCAAAGCTTTGGGAATTATTGTGTGCAAATCGTTTGAAGATTTGTCAATATCATTGCGTGGTGAAATCCATGTATTTTAAAAGTTTACCGACAGTTGTGTAAGAGCTTTTGCTTAAGCTGCACTCCCAATGGTGGGTATCGATGCTGTCTCAGAAAGGCTATTTCCTCTGGCTATATGCAAGCACAAATGGAGTTTAAATGTTTCAATAAAACGGCTTTGGTGCGTGCTGTATTTGAGGAACAAAAACAGTCCTTTCTCTATGCTTTTACCTGCCTCATCCGCGGGCTAAGATGTTTAACCTTTTCTTTAATCAATGCATCGGTGTCTAATTTTTTTACCTTTGCTAAGATTACCCATCTATTAACCTTTGATGACTTTCTTTTTAAACGCATTATTGAAATCAAGTACTGTCATTTTTTGGGTGAATTCGGTGCTATTTTGTTTGAATGATGTCTATTTCATTTTAGCCTCCCAACATCTGCCCGACGAATCCTTCATCCACAAATGCAGCGAAGTCCAAGTTCAAAAGTATTTTTGGAGCTCTTATTTGACGCGGCTTTTCGCTGTTTTGTACTGTCCTGATTGATCTATGTAGTGATTGATTGAATGATTATGCGTGTGAATTAAACGGTCTTGCTGGATTTTTACTATTATAAAAACTCAGTCTTGTTTATTTTGGGCGTTGTCGGTCCGGCTTCCCTAATTCTGCATTTTCACACCCCCATAACATGAACTTTTGCACCGTTATTATGAGTCGCACTTATTGCGGAGCGTTTTAAAACTTCTTGTGTATATTCTGACGAATGTGCATTTAGTCAGCTAAGATTTAAATCTGTGGTAGCTTGTTGCGCGTTCGTCACGTTGGCCTTTCTCTTAATCACAATGTGCGTTAAATTGTTGGGTCGTTTTTTTTGCGCGAAGTGGCTGCAGCGTCATTTTTATCTGCTATAGTTTTATCAGTTAAGGGTACTGAATTGAAAGTAATTTTAAACCAACGACGAATTTCGGAGATGTGGTTTGTCGCTGTTGGATCAGGGCTCAGTTGGCACGAGGCGGGTGGTTACCGTTGTGCCAACCTACCTTCGGCGCTATTGGTCGGATTTAGAGCGAGTGATCCTCCAGCTCCTTTGTTTAAGCAATTTCCACACGATTTGCACCTTGACTACCGACCAATCTAGTGACCTTCCAACAGGTTCGTAACGTTCCTAGTTGCTAGGTCTTTTGGTTTGCTAAAGTTTTCTGATTCGATAACCTGTTCGGGTAATGACGGGTACAAGCTCGGGGTTTTGATGGCCGAATGTGAGGTTGATTTAATGGCTGCACAGATTCCTGACACTGGCCTGGTATTTTAATTGTTTTCATTTCAAAAAATGATTTAGATTTTTATCACTAAATCCTCCATCAACCTTCATTATGGGTAGAAGATCCGTGTGACGCACTACTAACCAGGCATTAGTGCACGCTTGAATGTGAAAAAATGTGAATTAGTAGGCCTGGTGACTTCACTCTTATTGCATTCGTAATAGCTCTTCAGGGTTTCTTATTCACTAGATCGCTCATATGTTTGGCGTGTAAGCTGAGATTTCCCTCGATGATTGCTTTCGTTACACACATTGGTTTCGCATGTGACCTAGGAGTGTTTGGAAGAGTCGGGATGCCGTGTTTACCGCTGATGGTTATTTTAATTAGAAGTTTCGGATTTGGGTTACAAAATTTACACTTCTAAATTACTATTCGAGGAAGGTGTTCTTGTGTCATCAATCCACGTGAACAATCATGCCTCTTTGTCGTGCGACTGTGGTTTACCTTCGCATAGTGTAGTAGACGCACGTCAGCGAACGGCCATTGTGCGATTCCACCGCCTTTGGTATTGGTCGAATCAGAGACAGTGAAGCTCTAACTGGTTGATCTCTCAGTTGTCTAATCCACGCTACTCGGGAGCAGTTGGCACGGCGACTAGTGACCTCCGAATTGTTTCGTGATGCTGCGTGGGTTTCGGAAGCTGTTGAAGAACAACCTTTTAATGCTACTAACCGTCCTAGCGGTGGTTATTGGTATTGTCTTGGGGATAATACTACAAAAAGCTAATCCTAGTGATGATGTCTTGTTGTGGGTTGGTAAGTCTTGATTTTGCATCCTCTTTTTAATTACAGTTTCACTTTATCACCAGTTATAATTTCGTAGAATAGCACTGAAATCCCATTATGTTGTCTTGTTTTTCTAAAAGTAAATGGATGAAGTGTGAATATTTTGATTAAGAACGTATTCTTAACAGATTCGGCATTGCTGCGCAGTAGCGCTTTCTAATTGAAATTGCATCTGAAAAGAATACTTCATTTCCTAATTATTTTCCCTTATGTAGTTTCGTGCATAGTTTCATATTTTATCGTCTGTCGCTATACCAGTTTGTATGTGCTGTACATAAACCAGTGAAACCCTTGATGCCCTATTTTCTCGACCGTTAGCCATCCAAACTACGTCACAAAGTTCTAACATGTGTCGGTTTGAGTTTATGCGCGACTATCCCTACAGTACCTGATCTCCTTCTGTATCATCACGTTTAAGGCATGTGTATTTACTGTGCTCATGGATAATAGACTGTGTCATTTTCACAGGTATGCCAGGTGAAATCTTCATCCGCCTTCTCAAACTAACCATCGTTCCACTTATCGTCGCAACTGTCATAATAGGTACGTAGTCCTTTCTTTCGTACAGTTTCTGCATCTATACGATAGTTTGAAAACCGCATTCGCACCGTCTATGGTAAGTGGGGCTATCGCGGTTGCATTGGAATTTGACTGGTGCTGGTGCGGTGGACAGAACTCACATATTCACATGCGGAAAATTCGGAAATTAGCTCATTGTAGTGGCTAATTCCCTCAAAGTCTATAAACTAAGGTGGATCTTGCGTTGAGTGTTTAAGTGTTCACTAATATAGGGATTGCATTTCTATACCCCGTGGATTTATCAATCACTTCAATAAACGCAGCCGCTGTTAGTCGCCCTCTTTTGATGGAACGCTAACTAATTGTTGCCATATTTGTTTAGTGACTTCTACACTGGATTTAAAGGAAAATGGGAAGATAAGTGCAGTTGCATTGGCCTTTATTGCCACTTCAAATATGGTTGCAGCAATTTGTGGCACGGTTGCAAGCCTGCTGCTTAAACCAGGTAACAATGGCACGTTCCATTGTGATGAGATGCAAAATAGTGCTGCTTAATGCCCCATAATGCAATCATATCAATTTTATTCCGTGCATCAATGAGGTGAGCACTCGTAATTACCCAACTGTTTGCTTGAACCGTAACCCTATAAGCAGCAGAACGAAATAGGAGGTTTTTATCAGTTTGCGATTATTAATTAAAAAAATGGAATGTTCAATGTTCACAAAAATGCTTACTGCTTTAAATTGTGTTAGAATGCTTAAAACTTACATTTATAGGACATTCGACGTCAGCAAGCACATCCATCACTAACCAGACGTTTACAACAGACACTCCACCCAAGACTTCGGACATTTTTGCTGATATGTTATAGTAAGTATGTAAGCCTTACAGATCATGCGCACTCAGTCTTTTCAACCACTGACAGGTTCAACCACTGACTATTCAAACTCACAAACCGCTTTGTAGTTAGCAGTAAAGTGCCCCACGTCATGACGATTCAATTTTCCCTTAGTAGTACGGCATACGATAAGACTAACAGCTATAAATACAAGAATCGCAAATCTCCAATCCACACTTTTGTGCCTCGCCTTTACCTTTGCCCTCGAATAGCATGCGGACTGCGTGATTTATTAACCGTTAATCAGATTCACAGAGTACTGTTAATTTTTTTTCGTCAAAATTCGGTCTGTGTACTTTCTTCATGAGGTGTTTATGGTCGTCTTAGTAGTCGAGACAAATTATTCGCGCAAAACAGCCACTGGGTCTTCATAGTTTGAATTAGCTTTCCTACTAAGAGCCTAGTAAGGCCTTGTAAGAAGTCTCCAAAATTGGATGATTTAATCGCTTTCCTTTTTTAACGATCGAATCCATGCCCTTTTAGTAACCTCTTCCCCGACAATGTCCTCGCGATCGCATTATTTCAGGTAACTGTATCAATTTATGCTGTTTCTACAAATGAATCTATCGGCATAGGTTTGGTTCTTTTTCGCTTACTTTCGTTTCCACCTTTTTGCAATTAAGGAAAGAATGGTACTACTTCCTAAATTGACTTCTCGTAAATGTGTAACATCTATTTTTAGCTGCAATTTAATGCGATATTCCGCCACTCACAGCATTTCCGGTAGGATAAAATTTTGATATCAGCAACGGATGCAGACTTTTACCTAGCCAATCCTTCGATTCACTCAAATATCATGTTTGCATTGGTGGCTTTCGTTTTCTGTTTTTGCGATTTCTCATAATTTTACATTGAACTATTCATTTTGTTTCATGTGCTCTGAATGGTTTGATGACTATACTCCCATTGTTGCAATCGAAGCTAGCCTAAATGCATATCGCCGAAACTGGAAACCCAGGCGTCTTTTACCAATCAGTATAAACTCGATCAGATGGCAGGTACAGACCACTCCCACTGCATGTCGGTGATAGTATCTTGTTCCATTTAACATTGTCCCTAATTTGAACGATCACTCAGATCTTACTTATTCCAGTCCCGGGCATCGTACATTCCCGCAGTCCTTAAATCTGGAAACGAAACAATGCAACGAACAATACAAAAAGTAGACTCAGTGAATATGTTGGGTAAGTATTCATTTATCCTCCCGTCAGTTGCTTTGTAGCAACCAGAATTATGCCTGACACCTAGGACAACCGATGTTAGCGTAGGTGATGAACAACTTGAAATTGATAAAAATACGAAACCATATGTCACTTCTTTTCTCACATGGGTACGCAAACGGGCCGCCCGTAAACCGTGGCCAGTTGGGATCTCATCTGGCCATCAGTTCGACAAGGCGGCATATGAGGTGGTTAATGGAGTGCTATTTTTATAATCGGCCAAATGTTGAATAAGAACATCAATAATTTTCCATGACCTTACATCGGATCACTATTTACGATTTTGGCATATCAGTGTGGCTTTAACGTGGGGATACCATTTCAAGGTTTATTTTTGCTGCTTTATAATTATGCGATTCACCTTTTTTATTGTTCCGTAGCATTTACATGTTTTCTTCCTTAGGTCTGCTTTTCTGTTCCTTCGTTTTTGGAACTGTGGCAGGAAGCTCTGGTGAACAAGGAAAAGCCTTTTTAGACTTTTTCAAGTCTATTTCATCCATAATTTTTAAGATTATGAACATTTTCCTGCGGTTCGTCTTTATTTATTGGCTCTAGTTATCACAGGCTTTAATTGATCAACGACAACTTTTTCGATACTCTCTCATGCATATTACATTACCTCATTTTTAAAACTGTAGGGAATGGTGCGTATTTGAAATGATGGCATTTAGAAACAGCTGGGTAGGATGTCAGTAGAAGGGGATATAAATCGAGTAGCCTTTTAAAGTATTAATAATCTGCATAATGATACTGACTACAGTGGTGTAAGGAAAAGAGGAAGAACTAAAAGGAGTTTTGTGAAACAACGGAGGTTCCTTGATTTAAATATCGATATCTAGAACAAATAATGTGTAGAAACATGCATAAACAATTCATTACGGGAAGTAGGTTATGCATCAACTAATCGAAATGGGTATCAGTAACCGAAAGCTAAGATCGCTTGTGTCCTAATCTAGCCTTATACTTCGGAAAATTTTCACCTTCTTTCACCTCAACATCCGGAATTTATCTCTGGTCGTTATTGTTGCTTTTGTTCTGCTCCTGCTTCAGCTTCACTCCCATCGGTGTTTGCTCCATGATTGCTGGCCCGATCGCCGGTTTGCGCGACTTAAGTACCACCTTTAGTCAGCTGGGCCTCTTCATGATTACGGTCATTGCGGCCCTCGTCGCTCATATGATCATAGTCTTCATCGTCTATGCGTCCTTCACTAGGTCCAATCCCTTTCGCCTCCTACCTTACTGCTTCCGCACTTGGCTCATTTCCATTGCTACTCTCGCCCCGTGAGTCAACTAGAAGACATCCCACCACCACCTGACGCCTTTGTTGTTGTCAATGTGGTGGAGCCACCACTCATGCCATGTTGCGTAGTCCCACGTGCTTGCATGCTGCATCACCTAGTTTTAGCGAAATATTTAACTCTTCATAGCTGTTAGAAACATACCAACGAATTCAAGGTTTTTAAGAGCAGTTATGTGCTTTATTGTTTAATCACAATTGCACCTTTTAGTCCACATATATTCAGGTTGTTTACTTTAGTGTTATCACCATTCCCGACATGTACAATGCCAGCGACGCTTTCGGAATAGACCCCAGAGTCTCTCGATTTGTCGTCCCACTCACAGCAGCCCTAAAAGGCGACGGATCAGCTGCCTTTCTAGGAGCTTCAGCTATTTTCATCGCTCAGCTCACCAATACACCGGTAACTCCTGCGATGGTCGTTATTATTATGTAAGCCAACAGTTAGTTCGATGACTGGTGTCTGGCTCACTGAAAAGCTTTCAAATGCTTATGGTATGGATGTATAACCTAAAGTGGACGAACATGAATAGTTTGTGATACATTAAAATGGGGTCAGTGTTTTTTTCTTAAAGCAAATGTAAAAATTCATGGACTTTTTGCTCAATATACGTTTATTTCTTTTATTCATAGCTTACTAAGTGGAGCAGCAGTTTTTACGCTTCCAAACATTCCAAGCTCTAGTCTGGTCATCTTGGTAACGATTCTTGCATCACTTGGAGTGGCAGTCAATTACGTTGGTTTGCTCTTCGCGATTGACTGGTTTATGTATGTTGAAGCTGAAGTGCTCACCCTATATTTTTATTTCCCATAGCCGTACATATGCTTTCAATGGAACATGAAGAAGGTGGAGCTTGGAGAAGTAGAATGTGACATTAAGTGCATGATTTATACCTTTTATTCTAACTTAAAGTTTTCTGCAATCCATACATCGTTGTCTAAGAACAGTTATTTTCGAAAGCAGCCTAACTTTCCCATTGCAAACAGGTACGTACTAATGATGGTAATAATTCGATAGGCCCAGTGCCAAAGGCCAGAAATGGAAATAAGTGGGTAACGGGTTTCACACCCTATGTACCAAGCTTTTAAGCAAATTTTTTGCATTAATAATGGGTTATTTAAGGTCACATGGTCGTTGTGTAACAACTCCTCCATTTTTATTTACACTAGGGACCGATGTCGTACCACAAATTTGGCTGTGTTACACCTCTACTGTGTGGCATTTACTCATCTAATCTGCCACGGAAAGTTGCACAGGAACGAAAACTCAAATGATGCCAACAGAGTGGTGGCAACACCCGTGAAAAGAACTGATCTCGAGGGTGGTGCCTTCATATCACTTAAAGCGTTGGAAACCACAGCGGAAAACATTTAAACCGAGTGCACAACCATATTGTCTTAGGATTATGATGCGTTTTTCATCTATAAATGCGCTAGTTTTGGTCGTGGTACCCTTGACTTTTTCTATTTAGGTAGTGTTTTGAGGATGCATGCCGCTAGTTAGCTTGGGTGTGTCTCTGGAGATTTGCCGAATTTTAGTTCAGTTTCGCTTGCCGAACTCCCAAAATAACAAGCCGGTTGCCTTGAGTCTGACATAAGATTATGAAAAATTGTGATTAAGTTAAAATGATCGAATTCTCGAAGATGATTGTATATGTTTTTGATAACAGAATTGCGGTCTAAATTGCCAGTTGTCATACTTCGTCGGCTTATCCAATTACGAGCAAGGTGCTGCTTGTCCTGAATTTTTGTGGGTTGAGCTTACGGATTTTTAAATGATGTTCGTCGAAATTTTGTCCAATGAGAAGTTTTTCATGTCATAATGTTATTTACTTAAGCGTTCGTCTTTCGAGTGGTTTAGATTCAGATAGTGTAGCTACCTTTTCAGCCCTATTTAGCAGTCCTAAAGAAGTTGGGTTTAAACCATTTCCTTGCACTAAGTTTCCGCTTGGGAATCAACCAACAGAGCAACTTTGAGGCAATGCAATGGCAAATGGGTCTCCGCGAAAAGCATCCAGTTTGATGCAGTGATAGGGCGGTAGAAATTGGCCACATAGGAATAACTTGACAACATTGTGAGACGAGTACTGATGAGAAATGGGAAGCCTTTCTGATATTTTAGCACTTTTTTGTTCATTAAGCAAAATTTGATGCAGCAAAAAACGTCACCATCGCGATGTTTTCGACACAAATATCTTTTGTAGTGACATCCATATTTCCAACTCCTTTTTCATGCAGGCTGTGAGTCCCTTCAGTTTTTGGTTTTCTAAATTTAGGACTGATTTCCATTTGTTTTGTTTTTATTTCGTTTTCAAGCAACCAAGTTCTTTGAAAGTGGGGCTCAAAAACGAGTTTTTTCCGTACCGTTCTTCTAGTATTTGAGAAGGCTTTGGCCAGGGGATACCGTTACGAGCTGCTCTGTACTTTTATTATCACGGGCACTATCGAGATTTCAGCCAGCATAATCAACAGATAGCGCTTCAATATGTAGATCCTGACAGTGTTCATTGGCACATTATTGAGGGTGCCTCATCGTGATACTTGTAAACGGGAAGAATTGCAAGGGAAGGCAAACTAAGAAATGTTCTTGAACATTCAGCAATTTAAGTTTCGAGTAAAACCTTTCCAGGACGACAAAAGGGGAATGTTTTTTGCAGGATTTTGGGTAACCCTAGGTTATTTATACTTGCATGGTTTCATCGGCGACATGCGGATTCGGAAACTAGACGCCAATGCAAAGTTTATTTGCTGGGATTTTGAGCGCAAGTAGCCTTGTGGTTTGTGAGGCACTACATTTTTCAAACCATCACCAAAACGGTAGGTTGTGGTCTTGTTGCAGAAGATTGGGTCGTTTAAAATATAATACAATGGTAATCGTAAATGAGTTTTTGGCACAAGCAGATATTGATGTTGCTCCAAAGTAATAAGATTATTCCATAAAATAGACTAGATTATTATGCTTACTCGAGTTCTTCCTGAAGTCCCAGTACGCCATCACGGCATGGAGGAAGGTGTATTATTGATGAGTAGAGGCAACGTAGCGTCGTCAAAGTGGAGATATAAACCGCAGTTATGGATGAGCTCGTATAGCTGACCATACATTGAAAGTGTGTCAGATCCTTCAAGCATTCATAGATGGAGGGCAGCGAAGAATTGCGCCATCAAAATGAACTTGATTCGAGACTCGCTGACAGTTAATAGAAGATTATTTATGAAAACTGCCAAAGGTGCAAAAAATGTTCATTTTTTACTTCTCAATGATCTTGCTTCCGATTTGCAGAATTTTGTCACTTTATTGCCTTGATGGCATTGCTAAAACATTGCTTTAACTATTGCATTGGAAATACTTTCAACGTGAAATTTCGGAATAAGGATTAATGATGATAGTTAAGCAGAATGTGGATTCTGAAGTTTACGCTATCATTATTGTTTATAATGTGATGCTCTTACACGTATCACCTGATACATGTCAATGAGAGACGTGAGAATTTAAAAAATAAATTACAATTAGTTTGTAGAGGCGTCTAGGTCACTTTTAAGTGATAACTCACTAGCTGCATTTGTAGAGGTCTTAGTGGAAAATTAACAATGTTAAGGAGGGTTCGGAGTTCTCGTCAAGTCCAAAAATTAGTACTTCAACTAAAATTGTTTCGATTTGTTTTACTTTTATGCTACACTTCCGTCTGCAAAATGGTGCTTAAATCGTTGTTGATTTAAAACCCGTGATTAAAAAGTCCGCATCATAAAGCCCTGTAGACACCGGGGGAAAACGGGGGAGAGGAGAGAAATGTTCCTAGAGAGCTGTAGAAAGAAACCGGAACTGCTATTTAATGCAAGGACTGTATCTAAAAATTAGTTGGCTTTAATGCAAAATTCTTGGTCTACACTTTTGCGCTAATCTACATCAATTTTTACGATAGCACCATCCATACTCGGGAAAAAACTACTTTCAAGGATGCGGACTAATATCCGTTCAGGGAGTGACACTGATTGAGGCGTCCGGTGTTCTATACACACATCCGCTAAATGTTACATGGTGTCGTAAAAATGTCGGTGAATTGTCCAGTTTATTATGACTATTCAAGTACACACTCCACCCAGGAATCAATAGAAGTGATCAAAGGAATGTCTAGATAGGCCAAAATGCACTCCCCAAAGGTATTCTGTTGCATGAAGATGTTCAGCAAACAAGAGTGTATTTAAAATAATCCGAAGAGAGTTCCCAGACGGAGAGATCGTGATGACTGACATTGGTAGATGGAAATACAGTCGCCCATATACCTGCAAGGTGTAAAATCTAAATAAAACAATTTGACATTTTTTGAGCGCACCTGAGTGGATCCCTGTTGATACGGCACAGTTCACAGGTAGGAGCATTTAACACGGTTTCCAAAAGCCTAAGCATATTTGAGGCCCAAATCAAAATGATCTCAGATTTCATCAAAACCATCAGCTTAGGGGAACAATGGACCCATGCTGCTCACTCACATTGGCAGATAGGAATATGTGGTGCAACGAGGAGCACTGCTTTTTTTTGCCAATCTTGAGAGGTTTAATTTTATTTGTCCAAGTAAAGAGTAAGCGTTATAGTTGTACTTTATGTGTGCACTTCTTAATCAGTGGATTTTGATTGCCAATATCGTTATTTTTCCCTAAAAAATTAAATTAGTGAATGAATTGTGTAAAACACGCAACCACCCGGAGAATATGGTACTGCATCATTTGTTCAGGTGTCGGGGACAATGAGAGTGAAAGAATGTCATTTAAAATAATCCATTATTACAGTACCTTGTTTGTTCGGACTGCCGGCTTCGGTCACTTGGTTTACCATATTGTACTAGCCGGTTGGCTGGCCTCTGGGCCATGCCAGCAGCCCCTAATCCCTCTGTTTCTAGCGTATATGTATTCTGCCCTAGTACTATGCCTTCTTTTACTTTTAAGGAAGTCTCGGGACGCTACATTGGTGGCAGCGGGAAGCAGATCCGACTCTAATGGATTTCTGCCCCAATCTACATGGCTTGTGGTAAAACTTTGGCGGTGTGAAGAATATGCATATGCTACGGATTGGGGGACCTCTGACATCCAATAATAGGAGGTTTGATATTGAAGTCCATCTTCGGCACCTCCTCCGCCATCGTTCTCTACAAGAAAGCTGTTAACAACTGAAGCGACACTAGCCGTGAACTCCAAGTCCATTGAAACTGCCAAGAGGGATCAGCAACTTTGTGATTAAGCATCCTCCATAGCCTCTCTCTCAAATTCTCGGACAACTCGCCTCCCTTCGCCAAAATGTGTATGTGCAGATGTAGAATGTGCAGGACGCCATTCGATGGCATCGTTTTATGCTTTGCATACCTAAATCACGGGCAGGATTCTACAACACCCTCAGGTTAATTCCACGGCATCAAAAAGCCTGGAGTGACAATATGTGTTGCGTGTTTCTCGATCCATTGGGAAACTTTGATTCATGCCTCCATTATTTCATTGGGACACATTATCGTGAGTGAGGAGAATTCAGAAAAACGCTTTTGCTGCACTGAGTGCTACGCGAAATTTATGGCACTGCAAGAATACATGCGCCCGAATCTCGATGAATGGCATGGTAAGCTCGTGAGTGCTTCTCGCAGCAATGATGACGTTGTGATGGCTGGCACGGGAGGCTGACCAAGGGGAGCGTCGAGAGCGCCGCTCGAAAGAAGAGAAGGGCTGTGTAATACTTTGCTTATTCAAACTGCTGGTATTGGTCACTTGGGTGACCATATTGTTCGAGCCGGTTGGCTGGCCTCCGGGTCGTGCCAGCAGCCCCCAATCCCTCTGTTTCCAGTGTATATATATTCTGCCCTAGTACTATGCCTTCTTTTACCTTAAAGGAAGCCATGGGACGCTACAATTATTTAAAAAATTTTATCGAGTGGCGCAAAGCATTTGACAAGATCTATAAATGATACCGAAATCCTAAAAAATGACAACCAACAGTGCAATGCTTTGAAGGCTTGTTCAACTATGCAGGCACCTGAGCCTCTGCATACCGTGCTTCCACTCGGCGGAACGCCTGTAAACAACAACAGCACACCTTCTCCTGACTTCCTATAGCTTTAGGAAAGCCGCAGACGCTACAATAGTGCATTTACATGTTTAAAAACTCAACCCACTGTGTAAATGCCATCGTTGTAGACCAAAAAGTACCATTTAAACTTGTGTATTTGCTTAAGGACTTGGTCCATTTTCACAAAAGCAAAAAATTGCGCCGAATAATTTGTGAGATTGAAGAGCTGCTTTGCTAAATAAAAACAATGAGGTAAGATAAACAACTTTTCTATTTGCTAAAATTAATCACCTACGCGTTGAGCAAGTTCAGATGTTTAGCCCTTATGTACACGCAGAAATGTAACGATTTTTCCGATCTCTCCAGGCTCCGTAGTTTAAACTTCTGTCAGCACCCCACTTTGTACATTCCTCACCGCAATGTTATGGTTGGCACAACTCAAGGGAAGGCTGGGGGTAACATGAATGTAGATAGTAATGTAGATTGGCATGACTTAATAAATCAGGACCAACAACGGCCAAACTGACGTGTCGTCTCACTTTCGTCCTGCTAAAGATTGCTGCAGGATCTAAATCTCATCATCTGCACCAACGAATTCGCATCAAAGTAAATTTTCCAGTATAAATGGTACAAAGTATTATTCGGGTATTTGAAACTTATTACAGGACTTCAAATGTCTCAATAGCAATTTAGCAAAAGTGCATACAGCCTCTAGTGGTTAAGGCTGTGGGACTCAGATATTTCACTTAACTCTGTGTTGAATGAGTCTCTACCACCTGTACTCCAATTCCAAGGCACGAAATCCAAAATACGCTTGTTGACTCATGATACTTTCCATAAGTCATTAACGAGCTTATAATGACTTCTGGGAAGATGCGAAACGTAATACCTCTTCATGGTTTTAACATAAATTATTGTATCCATTTCCACGCTCAACGTTATTTTCTTACTTCCATAGTAAGGAAAGCAGGGTTTGCCGGAAGATAATTTAAATAACGTTAGAACACAATGAAAACCATTTAAAAGTAACTAGGACAAAAATTTTAGCAGTATAATTTAATTTTTTAATGTCGTTCCTAGAATTGATGAACACTTTATACTTAAGTAGCATTTGTTTTAACAGTCACACACCTTGCAACGTTATGGCTCCGCGTCATGCGGCAACTCGAGCACTAAGTTGTGGGCGCGTAAGAGGCTTAGTTGTTCCAAGTTTCAAGGGCACCAGAAAATGCTTCGCCTTTGAACACTTTATAAGGAGCTAAATTTGCCTGAAAAATAGCTGCGTGGTGACGTATTTTTGCAGTTGTTATTTCAAAACAAAGCGATAACAGATTATTTCTGCCTTAGGGAAGTTGACAAAAAAATAAATAAAGGTAGGCACTATTCTTGGGCTGTAGAGTCTATTTTGAATGACATGGCTCTCAAAGTTGGAGTAAGCTCAAAATCTTGGTGCATCGTGGTACGGATTAAGTTTCCGTACAATACAATTATGGAAATTAATGATTTGCCCGATGGGCTGCCATTTGATTTGTTACAGCGTGTTATAGCTGAAGAATGCTCTGACAATGTTAAAAACATAAAGTTGATATACAATGGCAGTTTAATAAGAAGTGGGGTTACGCCGAAAAGGCTTTTCAAAGACATGAGTGTTGTTCCGGAAATCGAATGCCGTTTCAAGCATCCTTCACAAACGACAAAAATTCATTTAGGAAGAAGAATATGCAGGCTGTCTCGCACAGATGATATTACAGTCTATATTCACAAAGGAGAAGAAAAATCAAAGGACAGACAACCAGATAATCTGGATGTGAACATGGAAGACAGTGATATCGACCCTGGACCGTATATTGTTCAGATACAATGGGCTTCTGATGAGCTGAAGAAACCTTTTTTGGGTGGTTATCGTAGAAAATCAGATCAGGTTATTTTTTATCACGCGACGTCCCAAACGGCCCCAAAGCCTCCTGAAAATTCACCAATCCCACTCTTCTCTCGAGAAACGCAAACGTATGCAGTAAGACATGAGGGACAGGAAACACTCCAGCAAGCCTCGTCAGCAATGACAAAACCTGGTTTCTTTGTAACCAACATTTATGATAGAGCGATAACTCCCAGATCATACGAAACTGCAGACGAGTATGAAATGCGTCTTAATCAATGTGTGAGTTTTAAACTTTGTATTTGTCCTCATTGAGGACTTTTTAAAGAACTTTTTGCATTGGCTGTTTCAGGCAATTGTCATACAAAGGTATGTACGACGTTGGCTTGCTAAACGTAGAGTTGCTCATCTTCGTATGCTTCGAGATGAATACGACAGATTTGTGGAGGGAAAGCAACAAACGTATCCTCGAAATAAAGCCAACAGGTTAATTCTTGATTACACGAGACGCGCTAATCCCAAAACACGATATGACATTGATAGACTCTTTAATGCCCTTGAGGAATGGCGCGTTTACGAGATGAATGATGTTTATAAGACCTCAGGCACACTAGTCATTAGAAAGGCAAATATGAGTTTGGTTTTTGACAAGGAGGTTGAATTACTAAAGAAAATTACCAGAAAGCAAATGGAACTCTCAGATTATGGGAGAACGCGGGAGCAAGAACGCCCCATTGAACAAGCTGCTTCAGCAGTTCGTTGGAGAGCTGGGCCGAGTTCAGAGCCCGTGGAAAAGGACACCCCATATACCATTTTTGGGAAGAGTCTCCTGACCTTATATGAAGATCTGAAATCGGATAGTCTTAGCAAGACTGAACGGATGGACTTACTTCTTACAGTTAAGAAATTAGCCGGAAAGTACCCAGCCTCATTAAGTTGTGACATCGTGATGCTTGCGGAGAGAGAGACAGAGTTAATGTTGCGAAACATTCCGACATCCATGCTAGCTGGCCTGCGTCAGCGCATTCTCCAACGCTTTATACAATTTTGCAAAGTGCCCGAGTACAACCCCGCAGTGGCACCCTTCCTCCCGATCCCCAATAAAAATGATCCAAATGCCCGCAAAATGATGTGGGTAGACACTCATCGATGTATTTCTTGTGGAGGATACCTCCGGACCGCAAAGTTTGGTGTTAGCGCGCGGGCCAAACATTTGGATGTTTGTTTATTTTGCTGGCGACAGGGAAACCGTGGAAGGGATCGGCTGGACTTAAAACCCTATCAAAAAATTCTTGAAGATCTCCAAAAATCCGAAGCTGAGTTAATTCGCAGGGCCTACTATAACAAAAAAGTTGAATTGAAGAAACTGGAGCTTAGTGCTCTTGATGAGGCTGTGGAAGAACAGAAACGAAGGCGAGAGGCTTGGAACTATGCACCAACTGACAAAAAGATTTTGTTCAATACAGAAAATCAAGATGCATTGATTAGTGCTGGGGACATGTCGAATCATCTAGAATTGCTCGTCAATGTCCAGGATATCTATTTTCTTGTAAACAAAATTTGGAATGGTCGGTCTGCTCTTTCCGGATGTTCAGAGCTTGGTGAATTGACGCTTTGTCGATGGAAAGTCACTGAACCATGGTCACCATGGAATACGTTGTTATTAACTAAGAAGGAAGCCGACTTGCACATGCAGCTCAAAAGTATCCCATCCACGCTGCTCTATGCTGATACTATGTTAACTCGTGTACGTCAGAGACTTGTAATCGGCAAGAGTGTGTTCATGCGGCTCTGTTTAATAGGACGCAATATGATCAGAGAACAACTGGAATTGAATGAGAAGTTTCGACAGCCTGGAGACAAGAATGAACTTCATCAAGTGGAAAGGCAGTCGTGTAAATCTGATGGTAAGCCACTGTATCTGCTCTCCGCTGAGCAAAGACACAAATCGACGTTCGAACCGCCTCAGGTTTTGCTTCCTGTGATCAAAGGTGAAAAGAGAATGGCACATTTAAAAATCACTAGCCTTAAGGAATCGTGGCCTCTATCAGAAACTATCAAAAGAGGATGAGAGTCCAGGAGACGTGTTTTTTATGCGTATGTGCATAAATGAAAAATAAAGCCTTTTTAAATAGCATTACTACCATCCTGAACACTTCGTACTGCTTACATATGCTGTGTATGAAATGCACAAACAATTTTTTGTGTGTTTGTGAAATCAGTGATTCCACATAAAAGCGTGGGCGTGGAAAATGGTAGATTTCTCCACTGCTGTGTTTTTTCATTTTTATTGACCTCCAGCCAATGGATAACTCACCGTTTTCCATGGTCATGGGCTAAAAGAGTGAAGGTGACATCGACCGCTCCCTGAGCCACTTTATTAATACCATTAAACGAGATTTGAGGATTTCAGCCCCTGTAAAGGGGTTTATTAGTGCATAATTAGGACAATCGCCAAATAACAACAAGTAAACGAGAGGTAAAATGGAAGAGCTATTGTCCCAAGCATAGTAAACAAGTACTCATTTGTTTGTCGTTTAAATTAAGAATGGAGATGGCATCACGAAGGCCAGACAATAAAAATTCAGCATTTCTTTTAGGTTTTCATTCCTTTTGTTTTTGCCTCCATTTTGGAAAGCGAGTGTTCCATGCCCCAGACATCGTTTTTCCCAAAGAAGGTACGAAGTGATGCGGCATTTGACCGCTCTGACGGTGTAGTTCGACAATTGACCTAATATAGAAAAAAAATGAGTCTGAGGTCAAAGAATGGTGCAATTTTATTTTCACTTTTATACAATCACGTGTTTGATGTATTCACCATTAACTGCGCGCTCGATTAATCGGTAAGATTTGATTTGCTCACAGACTCTAGACACTGATTGGTGTCCACCTAAACTCATGCATACCCTAATACTGAATAGGTTATGTTTACCAGTCTCTACAGACCTTAAATACAGACGCCAATCCGTAAGGCAAGGCGACTGACGATGAGCGCCATTCAGCATCTTTTCTGTGGAAAGGATCGCTTGGCAGTTTCTCGGAAGAGGTGAACTGGTGAAAGAAATCGGATAGTGAGATCGGTTTGCCTCCACGCATGGTCTCCTCGTGTTTCCTGATCTCATTGAGCTTGCATATTTTGTTGCGCAGTGTAGATCGCGGGATGCCATACATGCTGGCCGCCCGCCGAGTGCCCAGCTGGCCGGAGCAGATGGCCCTCACTGCAGAGGCCAACTCTGAGGCTGTATAGGGTCTTCGTCGCGGCAATAACGACTTCTTGCTGCTATGCAAACTCATATGGGCGGCCGCTGTCAAAAAAGTGGCAGTACCTAAACTTCACTATCTTGTGGACGTATGGTATTTCCAAATTAATGTTCTAAAGCGTTGTTTTTGTGCTGACAAGAGAATTGAGAGCAGTTTTACTGTTCCGCAAATGAGTAACTAAAATTTTTCACTCATTTGTTTGTTCCTACCTTTCTTTTGCGAAAAAACTTAAATGATTTCACTTTACCACAAATGCACACTGTTTCTCCACTTTGATAAAATGGGAGCACAACACCTCTCAAAATGCGTTATGCAATCCATTTCATCCATACATTGGTTAGTGCTTAAAAATATAAGTTTGCTAGAATTAATTGTATGATTTCTGAAGCTAGTGAACCACATGAATGTAATTATTTTTTCAAAGAACAATACTATAACTTTGGTTCTGTAATCATTTAAAAACATAAATTCTTTGTGCAAGTCTAGTAAGCTTTAAATTCAGAATCACTGTCCCATGCCTTCAGTAGAGTTTAAAATTAGCACTTGATCTTAACTTGTTGATTGAGAATACGCCTCAAACCCTACACCGAGCGACATTGTAACGGTGGCTCAGCTGGTGTCGCTTATCCATCTCCACAAATATTGGGGTCAACGTCCTTGCCTTCTAACCAAATGTATGGGTGCGTATTCGTTGACACAAATCCAAGGAAAATTTCTACTTTAACGTACGTAAAGTAAATGTTAAACCTCCAGGTTACAGGTTATTCGACCTGCTGAAGGTAGCACATGGCAATGCGGGGACTGGAAATGCCAATTCTATCGTCGGCTTTTCGACAAAAAAGGGAAGTTACAAACGTGGATTGGCTACTCAGCTAACCTGCTTTATCAACTCTGAGTCCATGTGGCAGACGGTGATTCGAGCGCATATCGCAGAGATAAGTTGGTCGTGGTGCTCTTGAAGGTAAACAGCTTCGTGGTCCAGATTCTCTATGGAAAATTGTGTTCTTTTTTTTATTTCTAAACTTACCCATTTGCCTCCACTGCACACTGAATGACTGCTGGATCCAAATCCTTACCTTCGAACTGAAAAATTCCTGCTAGACTTAACGAATCATTCTGATTGAACGCCTTTGACGCAGCAGCAGTCCTCAACATTCTATCATATGTTTCATGGGATTGATGTCCTTTAATAAAATAAACAGTTCACAACACAAAAATGTTGTCCTACTTGGGTTGTGGGCAAAAAACTGCCCTTCTGCACATGAGAAAACAACGCACCACTTGTTCGGAGGTAACAAGAGAGTACAGCTGGTGGTGGCACCGGGAGGTACCTTGTTGAGCTGAGGTAGGGAAACAGGCAGCCGTCGACCGATTCCCGTTGAAACACTTCAACCAGGCGACTGTCATTTGTGCTGTCTGAAAATGGAAGACTATTTTAAGCAATTACTCTTTCGTTATACTTATTATTACCGAATAGTGAGTTGAAAAACTAATGATTAAATGTCCAAGCGTCGTGCTACCTACCGCTCAACATTCTCCCATTTGAACTATTGTACCCGTTGCAAATTTCCTGGAATTTAGGCAAATAACGCACTAAGCTTAACGATCGCGCTAACTGAAGATAATGTCCTGTCGCAACTAGGCATAGCTACATGGCAGAAGTTGGCTAATGGCGTTCCCTTGAGGTCATTCACTGAGCAGTTCTGCCCTACCCTCTGTGGCCTGGGAGGTGGTGCTTCCTTAATGGATGTACTAACCTGACAAACCTTTATTACTTGGACGGAGCATGCCTAATGGTTTTCGCAGCCTAACTGTCCCTTTCCATCTGATGCGATCAAAACATCTTCAAATGTTCCTAGCCTCCACGATTAAGCACACCGAGATGAGTGCACAGCTTCCTTTAAAGGGAAAGGAACTCCTTTGTTTGCCATAGGTATGATTTTGTAATTGGGAAAACATTTTATTTGTTTGATGCATTTCCTCTACACTTATGTTGCTGACCCTCTAAATTATGCAAGGGGGCCAAGCTGCTTAAATTTCGACTCCGTCGGTTTCTATATTTTACAATCCACAGGACCTGCTCTTTGTTCTTTTGCTTACTTAACTGTGGTTCGATGAGAGCTGATCGCGATTAAGACCATGCCAAAACATGGTGGAGCATCGATAAAAGATTCATTTATATAAAGCCCAAATAATTTTGAGTTTGATTTTAGTGATGAATGCAGACTAGTGCATACAAATTCGTTGTGATTGCCATGGTAACCACTAACGAACAGCTGGAGCCTGAGATGCCTTTGGAGGAACAGGTGTTGGTTCTGATATAACATGCTGCCTCCTTCGGCGGCCTGGTGCCTACCGCGGGCGCGAACCAGTAGTTGCGCGTTCGCCGTTGTTACAGCGTGGGTCGCAGGCAGAGTCAACATGCGCACGCGCCCAACTTCGGTCGTGGACATGGGGAGGGCGGAGGAAGGAAAGAGCGTGTGCACGCTAATTAACCGCACCAAAGCGAATGGTACAATGCTGCAATATGCTTGGTTGTGTGTGGTCGCATGTCGCAATACATGGCCAACCATCCTGGGAACCACTTCTAGCTATGCTTAATTTCACACGCGCAAATTGAAGGCGCAATGCATAGTAGTGCTATAAAAGCGCATATTTTAGACACTGTCCTTCAAAAGTTGGATTCAAACTTTTCTTCCTCATAAACACCACCAATGTCACTCTTCTAAACAAAGCATAAGTAATGCCTTGTGGATAGTTTAAAATAGTAATTTTTGGCATGGAGTTTTGAATGCTTTCTTGCGTCAGTAGGATGCATTTAACATATGAATTCACCCCGGACTTGAGTAATGCAGAGACCCTGTGGATTCGACCAGTATCACCAGTTAAAACAACATGCAGCGAAGGCACCGAAACGTCTTGCAATCGTTTACAGGTAACTGCTCAAGCCTAGTCCCTTCCATTTTTACTGCAGAAACACTTTAAGAAAGAGAAGGACATCTATGCGCTTCAGCAGGAAATACCCCTACATCACACTTCAACAACAACTTTTGGTGCATAGATAAAAGGAATAAGTAAAAATATCCACCCTAAAGCAGAACCCTACTGCATTGCTTTGAATCACTTTGTGTTGCATTTATTTTTTTGCCTATAAAGTATTTATTTTTAGCATTGGCTAGTCATCCACTATTGCTATCGTTGGTTGTTGGAAAAATTATCACCTTGTTGCTGTAAGCTTAAAAGCAGCGTAGTTGTTAAGTTATCGGGGATAAAGTAATCCGTATTAATTTTGACAATAGGTTTACATCTAAATCATTACCTATCGATACATGTTTTGAATAGTTAAACATGGTATAAGTTAGCGAAAACATGGTTAACTCGTTTTGGGTCACATTGAAGGTCACTGATCGTGCCTAGGTTACGGTTAACATTAGTAATATTCAACTTACGCTGCGTTTCAAACATAAGGCGAAAAAGTGGGATGTAGTCGGACAAAATTCTTTTGAAATGGCCGAAGAATATCTCCGAGTTGATATTGCCGTTCCAATCTGCGCCTACCGATCCTGACACCTGTTTGCTCATTTCTGCAGTTGGATCCGCCTCAAGTGTGTCCTGAGATGCGTCCATGTACGATGAAGAGATGACACTTCTTGGGGTAGAAGGGAAGGATGAAAGGGAGGGAGAAAGGAGACGCCTGTCCTTCTCCACACCCTCTGCCCACTCTCCTCTGATTGGCTCGTAAACGAGGGCGTAAAAGCGCATGTTCGTGCCTCTAACCAATACGCTTTAGGGTGCTCCAGTATACGTGCTCATTAACATTTTAAAATTATACTAGCTAGTTTTCGCTACCACTGCCAACATGGAGGAAATTGTTGCTTGAATCATTTCAGTGAGAACTGATATTGAAGTAAGCGTTTTGGTTTCAAATGTTGAGTGTTCAGCCCATAGTTGGGCTAACCATGCCAAGTATGTGCACAAGTAATGATCATTTTAACAAATTATCCAACTTTCTAAGGGAAAATCCCTTAATTTCAAAAAGCAATGAAGACAGATGTACTGTAAAAAATACTTACAATCGTTCATAACTGGTTACTAGTAAATAGTTACTAGTAAGTGCAGGAAATTCCCGAAGTTGGGAAATAGTGCATACCTATAATCAAGTAAATGGCTTTAACGCACTTCATCTCCACCTATCCGGTGACTTTAACCCTACCAACGTGGCCTTAGATGAACACCTGTTTTTGAAACCTGTTAAAACATAACATGAAAACTTAAGGACTCACTGGCAAAAGAGCATGATACACGCGTCACACACTGCAGTTCAGAGGCTTCCGAGTGTGAGAGTTAGTGTTTATCTAAATGCATGTTATGGCTGCCTGAAAAATCCCCATCACTATACAAGCATGCTTGCGGAGAAGCTACGGAGTACGTTTCGGATAGTTAGGTGCAAGAATATTAGGCTCGTTTTGCAAGCAATTCATTTAATTTTTATAAAATGGACCCTTGCTGTTTTGGAAAAGTTAACATTTTTTGCTTAGTATGCTGCAAAGTGATTGAAAATAAGTAAACATATGGAATAAATTTCAAAGTCTATACTGAGCCTAAATTTTAGAGGTCATTTAAATTTGCCATGATCATGTGTGGCGCCCTGAATATTTCTTGCGGATGTAATGAACCATAGCACTTTGAAAGAGCCCATATTCATAAAGTACCGGAAAGATGGAAGGCTACTCGCACGGCCCGAGTGACACTTCGCAGAACGGAAGTGCAATCTGCGGACTCAAGCTTCAGTGTAGTTAAACGGAGTTACAATGCCCTACACATGGTCTGACGCCATGCTATTGGTGCGATTTCAATAAAGCTCAACAATATTTCACCTAGAGGCGATCCAGTATAATTTTAATGACATCCATTTTCATTCTCAAAATGTTTGGTCTTATTTTAGGGCTTAAGAACATCTGGACGATTTCGCTATAAAGCTTATAAATTTATTTAACTGTTAGGGCAATTTTTCTAGGCCTTTAATACACCCTATAAATATGCAACAGTCGATGCGATAACAAAATGCCGTAATATGTAACCACATCTATTGGACATAGATCCCCATGTGGAAACGGCAGCGAAGATCGTGCCAACGATCGTGGGGCCATCACCATCCATGAAAACCTTTAAGCTTCCTAACCTTGACTCAATGGCTGCTATCATTTTAATGGTGGTCTGCCTAGCCCAAACATCTCAATAAATAACGGGAAGCGAAACAGAAATGGTATACAATATTTTTGCTACTTAACTTGCGAAGTAGCAATTAAGATCTTTTGAAAAAATTCTATTTCAAAACTTCGGAACTTCTACTTATGTGTGGGTAGATTAGTTGTCGCAAACAATATGATTTGACTGCTATCAATTGAGGCTTACCAAAGGTATTAAAGAATTTGTAATACCAGCTAAGACAAATAATCATTTGTGGCGCAATCGGAAACTTGCAGATTACTGTAAAGGCCAATGCCTTCCTTTTTGAAACGACAAATCGATTCCTTTCCCAAAAACGTCTATAATTGTCTGACCAAAACCATATATTTAAACCGAATCAACCCAATAAAATTATTTCTTACGAACCATTCAAGAAATTGGGCAATTAAGTTGTTTCTGTATGAGGTGCAAAAAACTTGGTTTTAGTAAATATTTGTCTTAGCAATAATGCATTTATATAGATCAATCAAAAGAGCGCAGTTTTAGACAACCAATGAGAACTGTCCGTTTGGTTGCGACTCTGGGATAGAAAGTTTAAGCATAAATTTTTATTTCGTATTTTGCTATTTAATAGGGTGGCTGTGGAATTGGCAGTATTTAGTACTGTTTTAAATAGGCGCACACTCGGGTTGGCTATGGTTTTTGTGATGTTTTGCTCCGTCCTCTGGTGTAGCAGACTGAACATCAGTTGTAAATGCATGTGTTTTATGGGGTTTTGTGCTGCTTTACTTACTGACAAGACTTATATAAAGCTTTTTTACGTTTCTGGCGATGTTAGTGGATAATTATTGGGTCTAGCGATTGTTTGTTTGGGCATCCGATATTATAATTGGGTTGTGTAGGATCCTGGTTTTGTTTCACATGTAACCTTGATTCTCGTCAGTTATTCGCCCGTTCCCAGAATGCAATGCTGGTTCTGTGGTAAAATTGCCTATGAGTTTCGCTATAATACGATCAAGAGCAGTGGAGTCATACCCTCTCCTTTAATGCACTAAGTTAATCGCTTTCTCATGTTTTTAGTTGCCTCTCGTTAATTATTTGTTTTCCTTTGCATGGGTTTATGTTTCAAGGCCTATACTTAGCCAATTTTGTTCTTCGCTCTGATGTTGTACTAGATCACAGGACTCGGGTTTTTTTACTCCCGGATTGCATTCTTTTCTAATTTTCTCCAGAATTAGCCAATGAAAGGCATCGGATCAAAGTTGGCTCCTAGTAGAAGCACTGTATATGTATCCAATGTGCCGTTTTCGCTCACTAACAGTGATTTACACAAACTACTAGAGCGTCACGGACAAATAACAAAGTATGTTGTCATGGCGTTGCTCTCGAACTTAACGCATGTTTGCTGTTTCATAAAGTGTGCCGCTGGCATGTGGTCGAAGATGTGCGGCTCTGTATTTGAGATATTTTATAAGCGCATTAAAAGGTACAAGTGTAAAAGCCCATAAGGCATAGATAAAGCTCTAGGTGTGAGTTCCGCATGGAGAAATTCTTTTAGTGTCTTTTCCTCCACTCCTTCAACACCATACACTTCAAAACCAATGAATGTTGGCGTTTGTCTCTGATGCCTTCTATCCGCTTCAATTGCTGTCGGTATCTTGGTGAATTTTTAGAGTCACGGTGTTGAAAGACAAGCTAACCCGAAAGAGCAAAGGCGTCGCTTTCGTTCTGTTTCTGAGTGTAGAGGACGCCCAACGATGTGTTCGTCATCTTAACGGCTCTGAGGTGAGGCTTCTTACAGCCAATGCTGTTCTTATGTTCGTGTTCCTTTGTCATGATTTCATTGTAGATGCTTGGTCGACAGATAAAGGCGTCAATAGCCGTAGACAATGGTAGGGCGGCGGAATTTATTCGGCGTCGGGAATATCCTGACAAGTCACGCTGCTATGAGTGTGGTGTAAGTTCAGACTGTGCTTATTCCACCCACATCCCGCTTGATGTTTGCACTCCAGCTCAATTATCCAAGGCTGCATTTACTAGTACGCTAACGGCATACTTATATATTCCTCATTGATCGGTCTTTCGTGTGGATGGGAAATGGTCTAGTCAAAGCTTCCACACCAGTACATTCGTATATCAGCTATAATGAATTTCTTAGTGTATGCTTTAAGGTGAATTCTCTGCTTCACAGAAAAGCGGCCATCTGAGCTACACTTGTCCAAACAACGTCTTGGGTGCACGAGTGCGACCCAAAAACAAGAGGTCTGAGCGAAAACCTCAGCGAGAATCGTCCAGATCTGTAGCCAGGTTTGTCATTTATGTGCTGTGCTTTAACAAAAATCTTCCTTTTTCCTTTATCATCACTGTGTACACCTGTGTTTGTAAGGAACCAATTCTCCATCTTGATGATGGCTATAAGATGTGTGGTCTGGAAGTCAGATCAACGTACACTGGTGTTCACAGTCTTACTATTGACTTATGAACCAGTGTGTTCGGTACAACAATATGATGGATCCATGTGGGTGTACTTATGTCTGCCCTTTTTTTCAATGGTGGGCCCTTGCTTTTCACATGCAGTGACGAACGGGAACTCCACGAGTGTGAGGAAGATGGAGTGGACAGGGAGAACATTGTGGATACCTGGAGTGCTGTCGTTAACTTCAGTCGGTCCTTAACTGACTCCATCGCCAGTGGCTCTCCTCCTCGCAAGAGGCTAAAGATACGCCAAGACTCTTACTTTTCTGATGAAGAGAGTTTCGAAAATGCCTAGATCTCTAATCAGACTGATTTCTCCTTGTAAATATGTATCCATCGATTATCAACGCATTTCAAATAAATTTCGGTTTCCGAATGGCGTTTTTTGAATTTATTTGGTACTCGGTGCGATGTAATCTAAGATATACTAGCGATTGGTTCTCTGAACCTTAATTTATTTACTAAATTAGTGTAAATGGTCGTTGGAGGGCTTCTTCCGTGCTTTAAATTTGTAGTTAACAGAGCGACTAGACATTGTTCAAGCAGTGCTGTTTCTTAGCTCACTGGAATCACTGCCTAACCAAAAAAAGCCAATAATTGGCTTCCACTTTGAAGACTTGGTTACTGTTATTTCAACTGGTTGAACAAACCCATGCGGATTTAGATTCGGACCTATGGGTGCGTCATGGGTCCCAGGCCAAATCGAGGTGATTCTTCCTCAAGGTTTGGCCTTTCTCGCTGGTTTCGAGTGATTTGCAGAATTGGGAAAACTGCTTACGAAGCACTCCGTTAAAAGTAAACTTGTTCTCAAATAAACTCATGAATGCACTGCCTCCATTTACCTCACAAATCATGGAGTGCCAAAGAAACAAACTGTAGTTGGTACTACAATTTGCTCCAAAATTCGGATGTCCTGTCGTCGTCACTTTATGCTGCTTCTATAGTTAGTCAGGCTTAAGTGTACCACTAGAGAAGAAGTAGTTGGTTGGGTTTGTTATCCAGACTAACCTGGTGCAATCTCCTATGTGCTTTGGAGTTTAAAGCACCCAGAAATGATCGATCTGCCTCTAATAAAGGTCTTTGTAACACAAAGACTGATTGGAGGTAGTTTACCTGGATAATGCGATGTCCAGAATGACCAAAGTGGTGTGTCTTGCGCAATACCCCTTAATGAGTCAGCATGCAGTGTACGAAACACACAAGGTGTCAGCTTGTTTTTTTTTATGGAAGTAGTTCAGATTTGGATGGTGGTGGTGCGTGTTTGCACCTGTAAGGTGGCTTTCCACGCATTGCGGTGACTCACTGTCTCTGTATGCATTCGCATCAAGGATTTTCACTGCCATGCGAAAGCCTTGAGCCTTGGGTCCTGACTCTGCGACCTGCTTAATATCACTCGACCACTCGTAGCCATGGTTCGTTGCGGCCTACATTATGAACCGATTGAACTGTAGCGTAATATGTGATCCATTAAGAAGGCTTGGCCACATCCTTATCAAAACGGAAGAGGGCTGAACTACTTGGAGGCTGTGCCCATTAAGCCGATCTTGTGCTCTGATAGGCCGTTTTAACGCATTTGCGGTTCTCAATTGTTGGAAATAGGTAGGAATTTTGCGTAAATGCAGGTGATGCCACCAAGGGTTGAGTCCCCATACCGCACAATGAGGTCTATGGGGTAATGGAAACTGCGAGAAAAAAATATTAAAAAATGCACTAAAAAGTCTAGGTAATATCCTGCTTAGTTGTGAATGTACATGAAAAATGACTGGCATGAATTTGTCATTTGTTTCACTTCCCACCATCACCCATATTGTGAATCTAGAGAATACCAACAACCCCTTGGCAGAACACAACCGGGTCCAACAGATATGTTACGACTTGAAAACGTACCCACACCTTTGCACATAAATTTCTCTGTATCCAAAACGACCGGATACAAATCAAAGGATTCGTGGCCTGCCAAATGGTAATTTTAACTGACCAAATGAATCCTAATTCACATTTGTCGCCTTACACCTCCATTGACTTCTTTTAGGAAGCACTTCATCTTATTCAAAGTGATAGCAAAGCCTAATTGCATGCTCGTAAGCGAATCGGGAGAGTGATTATGGGGCAATTTTACCCTCCTAAGGCGTTAGTGAAATGACACGCAGTACCATCGTGATCGCCACCTTGTGCATGCACACTTCAAACAGTGCATGCGGATTTTATTAACACGCTACCTAGTCGTTTCTTACAAAAGCCACAATTCAATTGCATTATAGGAATACGCAATGATGCCCCAGTAGTTACTCAATCCAATCTCCACTCCCAAAACTATTATTGTCCATCAGTTAAATAAATCGAATGGTTCATTTACACATTGACTATGAAGTCAAATTTAACAAAAATTGTGTCACCTCATCGAGAAAACGCCAGTGCTCTACAGCATAGTCCGTAGGCGACAACCACATTTTAAATAGTCAGTAAGTTGATAAATAAATAAAAGACAAACGCTTCAATCGAGTTCCCTCCGATCTTGATAGTTTTGGTCTTTTTTCCACAGATTTTTTTTTTGGGATTCACCGGATAGTCGTGTTCATGATTTCCGGATTTTGTCGCTGGTTGTGGCACCGATATCTGACGGGCCGAAAGGGTGTGCAGTCAGAGACTTTTTTGGAAGCTAGGTCGGGTGTTTTTTGGTAAAACGCTCAGAATTTTGAGGCCAAAATATAGTACACCATTCAAGCTCATTGCTTCCGCAAAATTATCCTCTAATGCCTGAACTTTGTAATGTTTTACCAAGTCCATTTCTCTCCTCAAATGTCCAAACAATGCAATATGCATCAGTTTAAGGTGATGCAACATTAAAAATCGAGACCATTAATACGATAAAGTGAAATGATTTACACTTCAGATAAAACTATTTTAGTTTTAATTTTTTCACATTTTTACTTTGATAAAACTATTGCTACAGATGAAAAAATAAGGAAAAGTTAGTAAGTTTGTCCAATGTAAAACATGTGCATCTTCATCTCACCCACAAACCTTGTGCTTCATTGTGAATGCTGTGGGCCTCATTTATGTGCTCAGCGCTTCAGCCGCGAAAAGTTTATCTAAAATTGCTCAACAAAATTTGCGCGAGGATTGTCAATGCTTTTGTCTGTGTATGTTCCATCGACTTTTAAGGCAGTGTTTCACAAATCAAGTAAACCACCTTATGCGCACTCATGCTGTATTTTCGATTGAATCAAGGGTATCTTTGACGGCCTTTTCCATCACACCTCATTTTACGCCTTAGACTCAAGGGAAAATGCCTGTTTACCTGACGTTCGCATAGGATGGTTCCTTGATACTCCTTGACTTTGTATTTTTGGGTCATCTGAAAACGAACCAATGCTCAATGATGCATAAGTTGACTTGATTAATGAGACTCTTAATCCAAAATTAATCAGTTCGGAAAAAGGTCTCGAATTTTGTCGGAATCCCAGAAAGCAGTAGGCTAGGAAGTAAGTTAAATTCAGTAAGTGGGATTGAGATCGACCACCGGCGGGAAGGGCAAAGGCGTGTCTTTCGATGGTTGGTTAATTTGACTAGCAGAAAGTTTGGATTAAAAAAAAGCATTTAGCAAGCTGATTTAGGACTTCCTTTTATAAACGACCTTGGTGAGCTTTGCTACTTAATGTTATGCTTAACCCACCCAAATGGTAGGAATGTTCTTTCTTCCAACTTCGTAAAAACGTCGAAACACGGAAGCGGAGGAGTGCACTAGTCCTTAGGGAGACATATTTGATTACTCCAAACTGTGAGGAAAGCCGGAAAGAAGGCAAAGATGCATTATGTGGCAGCGACGATTAAAACGGCTTTTGCAGTTCACTACAAGTTCTTAAAAGAATAAGTTGGAAAACATGTTGAATAATACCTGAAACATTTGACCAGATCGTGCAAAGGTGATATAATGTCGAGAAGGGTTGTTCGACTTATTTATTGTTTAAATGAATAGGTGAAAGATGTAATTATTATGGGTAAGGAATACTAGCATTACTACTGCTTCATCCCTTTCGCTGTCTATAATCCACAAGATTAATTGCCACTAAGGGTAGGAATATAAAATCTTCAGCGTTAAATTGCAACAGAGGCGATTTTCGCAACTAGTACATTGAATGCTCGCCTTAAGTAGCAATGTTTCACACAAGGACTTGACATAGGATATTCTTTAGCAGCAAAAGAACTGAAGTGTCGGAACTTGCTTTTAAATCTTTCAAAAGGACTGTAGGCAACTTCAACATACCACCAGCAAATTTCCAGCAGCTTAAAGGAGCCTTTTATACTTCGCATCCCCAAAATACTTCACACAAGCAGATGTGGCCGCATAATCGTACAGCTCAACCGATTTTTTGTTAAATTATTATTACACTATTCAAGATGTCAACAATCATTTACTACTCTGAGAGTCAGTTGAGGAAGAGAAAGCTTGATTTACAAACATTGACCTTAGTTTGTAAATCATATCCCACTTATGTGTTCGAAGAACTGAAAAAATGAATGTACTCCCGACATCATCCGTCTTGAAAATCGAAAATACAGTAGGTTAACAATTGTGTTTTATTTGGAGTAGATGCACTTTAAACGTTCACGCTCCTGGAAGTGAAAAAAAAAAGCATTTTATTCGTATTTTATAACCATCTTTTATCGTTTCAAACTGTTAAAACAAGAAAATGCTGCGCACTCGGAGTTGTGGGCAGGAATCATAATATTCTGCTAGCTAACGCACATACACAAATATCAGTAAGATGCATTAAGCACCGGTTAGTATTTACAAAAAGAATAGGAATGGTCTGCGATTTACTTAGACTTGGCTGCAGAGTCTCTCGTCGGTTTCCAGTCTGACCGAAGTGTGCGCTGTATTCGCCGTAGTTTGACCCATAAAACCCTGGGAACTGTTGGCATGATCATTGGTGGCATTAGCTGCCCCAACAAACAGTGGATGGTTGCTTAGATTTAGCTTTCCAACGATTCTACTGCCACTTCCGTTTGTGCAAACACCGCTATCACTGCTGGCGTTGTTGCCCTCCACCGCACCACCCTCGTCGTCCGACTTAAAGGTCACTCGGGCGCCGAGGACACCCCTGCGGGAGCCGCCCTGCGAAGAGCGCTGTGGACTTCCCGTTCGGCGCAGCGACGCGAGGCTTACGTAGGCGGGGTCCGTCGCGTTTCGCCTATATGGCTGATAGGACTCCTCAGAGGCTCCGTCGTCATCACAAATGGTCACTAGGCCTGCTCCCTTTTGCAAGTAGGCATAGTTTGATGGTCTGTCGTACTCTATCTGCATCACGTTGTCCGACTCATCTGATAGTGTAGGTGGACCCTCCCGGAGCAGTCCTCCTGGGTTGGCTTGTTGGGTATCCGTGAAACATCCATACATCGGGTTCACTTCAGGAGGTCCCCTATCTGCATAGTTTCCATCATACGGGGTCGGTGAACCGCCAAAAGCTAGGCTTCCGCTTTGCGTGTGCGGAAAGCCATTTTGATATTGTAGCCAGGGCCAGAAGTAGCTTGCGCCGAGCTGAGCTGCGGCCGGATTGTTCATGAGTGGCCAAGGTGCGAACTGGGAGACACCCAGTCCCAGTCGTTCAGCATGTGATCGATGTTTGGGCGATGCAAATCGGAACCGGCTACTGGATGGAGCAGGCATATGCAGCAGGCGAAATCTCCAGGCCGTTTTAACAGTAACACCAAACCATAGCACAAGCCAAATGATCATATATAAGATTGAGAAGATCACATATATAAGTGGAAGTTTAACTTGTGCATGCCAATAGCACTGCAACATTGGGCCGAATAAACAGCTTCGGGTTACTGCCAAACACCCAAAGGATAAGGCGGAAATGAGTGAGGGCCAGAATGCAATCGAAGACTTGAGACTATTTGATTTTCCTGCAGGTTTGGGTTGGATACCGAGTGTACTGGCCGTTTTGGATCGAAGAGTATCGCTACTGGCCGATAAAGCAGATGATGTATTTCCCGGAGCCACTGGACCCTTGCGTGTCGGACGCCACACCTTTGTGGTGACTGCTATAACACTGGGACCGAATAGATCATTATCCTCAGTAATACCATCTTCAATCAGTGTGGAGCCTTTGTCTTCCCTTAAAATAATGTCTCGCAACTTTGTAGAGTCAAATTCTCCCGCCATTATCAAAGTGGCATAGTTGGTCACAGATCGCTGGAACAACAGTTCGCCAAAAGAATAAAATGCCATTAATCCAGCTATTAGTGACAGAAAGCCAACAGCACTTGTTAGAATGCAAATCCATGTTTCCATCAGCTGTGATTTGCTTGGAATAACATCAACACGGTTTCCATAATTGTCCCGGGTTCCAGCTGTGTATATTTTCGACATCAGTTCTATTGCAGCAGCTTCCAAGAGAATATAGCACCCAGTTACTGCAGTGTATAGGGAGAGAAGAGTTGAAAATGATCGACTTGTAAACCAGAAGGGTGCGGCGAAGCGAACTGTAAGTAATACCAGTGTTATCGCCAAAAGAACGAACTCGGGACCAAGATCTGGCGGGATTGATGGATATGGATGACCGGTGATTTGCTTACTGTTTCCTCTTCTTTTATAATTCATAGCAAATCCAGGGAGAAATTGCATTTTGTCCGAGGAGGCACTTGAAGAGTTTAAACGTGGGTAATTACCCATCGAGCCACGAAAACCATTTAGTAACCAATCCAAATTTGAATGCCAGACGTATTCTGTAAAGAAAGTATTTAGGAATAAGTGTTTTTAAATTTTTTAAGTCACCAAGCTCGTACTTCGTCCTCATTAATCGTGGCACAGCATTTGAATGAGCTTATCCCACCTCATACTCAATTCTATTAAATAGCAGCGCCATTCTGTAGGATCATATGAGAGTTCTTGGGAAGGCAGTCGATTTTCCGTGAGTACGGTTCCTGTTTAAGTAATTTTTTTCGTAATGCCCAAAGATAAAGTGCTGATGCATAAATGCTCGAAAATATATCAATCAAAGGCCATTTTAGGATCTTATGATTTGGGATAATAGCCCATTTAAGGATAAAAAGTAGGGATTTTTAAATAACCAGCTGCGTTTGACGTTTATTTATTGCACTAACTGCACTATTGACATGCTGGCAGCGCGTAGAGGAGCACTGACGAGTGACTCGTGCATTCGTGCGGGGCAGGGCGTAGCACCCAGGTTGGGCGAGCAGCGGTGCAGGCGGTGCTTGCGCAAGCACGACAACGCATGAGGCAATGGCATGATTCATCAGTCTGGAAGTGACGACGCCCACCCATCGCAGCACCGCCTAACATGCTCACCAGGGCGAGAATGATGGAACTATTTCTCACGCCTACTCTGCTGCCTTGGCTCTATGGGCGTAAGTGATGGCCTCGATTGCTGTTGTGACGATTCTGCCTCCCTTCAGCTACATATGATATTGAATTTGTCTCGGGACTGAAACCTGTGATTGATCACCCCACCACTCATTGCTCATCATCTCACGGCAGTAATGAGTAACTCAATAACTACATAATACTAATTTATATGAGTAAATCAGCATGGATGTGGTAGATGTAAATGGGAGGGCAAAGGTTAATAACAGCTGCAACAATATCTAGGTACTATCGAGGTCGACGGTGCTAATTAGGCATCTACGAGAAAAAAAATTCACACAAATGAGACGCCAAGGCGAAAAGTGCCTAAAATATATCAGTGACACATGGAATTGTCACTTTTCGCAATCCGATGTCCGATCTAATCCTTGTGAAATCGACTGCCCAATGATCATTGCTATATATTACCATCTATGGGTTCTTAAGAAATAAAAACAGATCAGTACAATGCTTAGTTATAAATAAAATTCTTTACAAGCTTTATTTAATAATATTAACTTATGTCAAGAGTTCAAAGTGAATTTTGACTTGCAAAGTTATGGTTCGGTTTTATTGATGGCAGAAGAGCGACTTTGCAGAAACTTTCAAGTTTTTACCAGAAGTTTCACGCTTTTTATTAAGCCTCTTTAGCTGCAAGAAATCTTAGATAATAGCCCTCTAGTACAAAAGCGTTACTACAGTAACCCGAATTTTATTGCATTGCGCGTAACCTAAGCAACCACTTCTAATGTCTACTATGTTCTGTGGCTGCATCGGAAACGCTGGGCGTTTTCAACGGGTCTTACCACCAGGACTCAAGCTCACTCAATAATATAAGCCATGTCATATTCGTTTGTTGTTCCAGTTCCAGTACTTTTGCTCGTGAATAGAGACGACACAAAAACTTGGAATAATCAACTGTTTTTACAAAAAAAGGTTTGATTTTTATTCAACTATCTAATGTAGACTTTAATGCAGTAAAACCAACACTTTGGTGAATCTATTAGTAAATTTTATCGCTACGATTGTTAGTGGGTTACACTCAATCATAAAAGTGATCCTCCTTTACTTCGCAACTCGACGGTGATTGCAAAACCCTCGGGCGAATCGAGAAAAGTTGGATGACCCAATTTTCATTGCATTCTCTCGTCTGTAGGCATTTACAATTACTGGTATTTCAAATATGCAAAAATTGTCAAAAAGAGAATTTCAAAACTTTAGGCCCTGATTACATGTTGGATAGCTGGAAGAGTTTCATAGGAACGATAGGGGCAACTCTAGCGAAGTTAATTGATTGCATATCCCAGAGACGGAAAACTCATTTACACAACACCTCAAAAGCAATATCTAGTAGGTGAAAACAGTCTAGATAAATTAAATCCTCAAGTAGAGTTGCTTAAAACTGCAAAATATATTTTGAATTGACAATCCTCAACCGCTTTTATAAAAAAAACCTTATTAATAGCCGTCATTTAAAGAGGAGCATCAAATTTCACATAGTGTGCGAGCGTTCAACACGAAACAGGATCTACAAAGAAGGTGGTTGCGATTGATTAGTTCCCCGCCCCATGGGCAAGCATTGCGTGCAATGCTTCCAAAGCGTGCTTCACTGTTGCGTTGACTTATCCACTGCGTAAGATTTTTTCGTGACAAACAATCATTTAAAATTTGGCAGCAAAGGTGTGAAACGGACTAACTTGGTTAATGGGGAACCCAACATTTCCCCAACCGGTAAAATAACGACTGTGCATTATGGTCAACCTATGCATATTATCATTGACATCTTGCGGCACATTGAAAATCTTGATTGAAAGTTTCAAGGGAAAATGCTTTCCACTGATGTTGTAGTGTTAATGCGAGATTATCGAACCCCTGTGATTACTTATGTAAAGCGGTTTCAATTGGCAGTCCCCTCCCAGTTCTAAGACACGACTTCACAGAATTCAATACTGGCGCATTTGATTTGTTCAGAGTTGTAGCGGATCCTAGTCATATGCCTGATCGACGTTACCACGAATGCCAATTTAGGGCTGACCGAAAACTATCTGATTAACACAAAATTTGGGCTGTGGTAAGGTTCAATTGCACAGGAAATCTGTGAGTAATGAAGCTAATCAGGAGTTGCTGGCCCCTCTCGAATAGCCGAGCACTGGAATGAGTAGTGTGGGAACTCATCAAGTCAGTAAAGTTTCTCCGAATCTATTACCGTTTCTATTGTGCTAGATAGAGCACATGTCTTAGCTATTTAAAAAAGGCGCCTAATCAAGAGGTATGAGAATTTTAGCCATAGCACAAGCAATTTTCGATAATTTCTTTTATTTTCATTAAAATACGCAACCAAGTCGCTTAGCATCTGACTCCTTCTATTCTCGATTATTCATTTCCCTTTCCACTGTCCGCTTTGATATTGATGTGGAAAGATCATACAAAAGGGTAGCATTAATCTACCATTTCCCTAAAACAGGTATGAGGACAGTTTACGTGTAGGTATATTTATTAGGAAATTAAGCGCATGTCTGTTTAAAGAATGCTCGAGGTTTCAAGCCATGATATCAACTAGCCATTCCAACAAACTAATGCTTGTTCTCGAGGCTAGGAAGGTGCCTTCATCAAATTTGATCAATAAATGAGTACTGGAATGTATTAACGTGCACAGAAGCATAAATTTAAAAAACAGTCTATACATGTACAGAATTGTGACTTCTAACATTGTAGAAATTGAAAAAAAAGCTTTGAATATTAACACACTACAATATGTTACGGCATTGTATTTAAACTAACCGAAATTCGACAATAATTTACGGACGATCAAGTAAAGGTGAGAGGAGTAAGATATTTGGGATAACAGAATATCTACTCATCTCAATAACAATTCATTTCAATTCGTAACAATTCCTTCTTTGTGAAAGAATAAACTTACCAGGTGGTATTGCTTCATTTTTGATCTGCTCTGCTTCAAAAACGCAGACGGGTAGGAGAAGTGCAAATGCGATGAGGACGTGGATGAGACAGGCGAAGGGGCGCAGTTGTCGCCTGGTTGCGACGTACCAGCTGGCATGTTCGAGAGCCTCGACCCTGTCCTGAATGATGAAGGACTCGAAATCAGGAGAGTGGGTGGTCTCGTTCAACGATTGGGTGGAGCGAGCGATACGCGCCCTCAGTCGCTCTGCCGCCTCCGGGTCGGCCGACCGCTGCGCTAGTCGGAAACACGGTAGTTGGGCCAGCATAGCGTGTAGGTGGAGGCAATCCCTACCAAGAACTATCCCATCATTTGCCGAATGCCCCACTCTTGAAAATGAGGCGTAAATTAGCAAGGGAAAGAGACACACCACAGCAACTAGGCAGGCCACTTGAAGATTCAAAGGAAAACTCCAATTCCAATCAAAACCGAATCGTGGATGAAACGACTGTATTTTGAATTCCCGATACCGAACAATCGCCAACCAGAAAATCAGACAAGTTGATAAGACCACGAACACGGCATACCAGAGTTTGCAGAGGCTGTCAAATCCACCAACACAGTATGCACTCAATTTTGTTTGCCGGGTTGGCTTGCTAGAATTTGACGACGGTAAAGTAATCGGGAAATCCCAAATGCGCTTTTTCGAGTGGTAGAAGGCTGGATGAGATTCCGAATCCGAGATTGACATTCCGCCAAGATGTAGAGAAATGAGATGGTTGTTTTAAATGCCACAGCCACACATGCTCTGCCGCTGCTCTGTGAGTACAAACGCGTGTTTGAACGGAGCATAACCCCACCAATGAGAAGGGACTACGGCATACATCACTTGTTGATTGGTTGACTAAAGGCGTGGCCGCTGGACATAGCCAAGGGCGTAGGTTCAAATTCTCAGCAGATAATGATACTTGTAGCACGAGCATTGAATGGTTTGGCATTTCATCACGACCATTTTAGTTTAGCCTTATCTGTAGTTTACTGACCATTTATGGGACTCAACAGCTTCACACGCCAAAAACCGACATTTTGCATCGGTGCATTACTTACTTATATTGTTTTCACATTTCATTCCACGAGATCTAGCATCGAAGAAAGTTATTTCAGTGTATTCACTTCGGTGTTTATGTCTTATAGGCAGAGTATTTTCGATACTGCGTAAGTATGTAGGATGCATAAGGTCACATTTCCCCCCATGTAACTCATTTACTTTGATTTAGTCTCCCTCTACCTCTGCAACCTGGATCTACTCAAGGAGACCTTTAAAGAGCCGGTAATAATAATTAATAGTAAAGAAGCTTAGTTGATTACCGGTCTTTTCTCTGCAAACAATCTCGGTTTATAAACCAGATTTTTGCGTATTTTTGGAATCAAATGGTTTAGATCAAAATGATTTAACCACACCCACCGAATAACAAATCATGGAACTTAAAGTCATTTATTCACCAAGTTAGCACAATGAGTGTTTTGGCCTTCAATCTGTAACATTACGGCAGAGGATGTAAAAGTTTTAATGGCTTTGTCTGACTTGCATTATTTAGTGCTTAGTTGATCTGCTCACGGTTAGTGGTGCACCGGTGACTGTACACAGGCTCAACCTCGCCGCCACTCCCATTCAACATGAGCCGATCAACCTTAAACGGGAAGTGCATGTTACAGCTCCTTCATCATTCTGATGCAACATCCGGAATGCTTTTTCAAATGGTGTTGAAGCAGGAACTGTGGGTTAAATTGTTGGAGCCGCGCACATACGACCAACGCGGAGCTCAGATCACTGCTAGTCGAGCAATCATCCTGTCTTGCCTTAATGGAGCGTAAAATTTTAGACTTTAGGAGCTATCCCTTGGATTAGCAGATCGCATGGTCTGTTGGAGCTATTTATTAGGCTTTAGTGGATAAACTTCATTAACTTTACTTTTGTACTTTGAACTTGGCTTACATTAACAGGAAACTCCGCACGATTACTATTTTTGTATAGCCACTATTAGGCCATCAGGCAATAAGTTTACGCTCATGGGCACCGATTTGCAAGTCAAACTACTTAGTTGTTTCTCCACCACATTTATTTTTCAAAATTGATACTGTGATAAAATTTAGCATTAATTCGGTTAGAATTAAGGTAGATAATAGCGACGTTACCTGCAGCTGCGGCTTTAATAATGGAATTAATTTAGCAGTATGGACGATTTGAAACTTCAAGGAAGTGTGCAATGGGAGCGAGTCTAAGTTGGTGAAATGTATCATATTAGCTACTTGCACTTATAGCCTTTGAATTAGTCGATGTCGTTGGAGTGATAGAAGCTTTGTCTAATTTGATTGCTTCTAGAAAAGTTCTAACGTGCCTAAGAAATTCCCCAGTCGAAGTATTTATGCTACCTATTTGCGCGCCCTAGTTATCACTGATGGACTGTCCTTTCTCAAAATGATGCATGAAATAGAGAAATGAACACGAAAGTGCCGTTCTGACCTTAAATGCGGCTACGCCCAGGTGTCACGTTCACTTTGCCTGAACCACAACATGGCTTTAAGGCATCAGCTGGAAGGCGGAGAGCTGTACCTTTTCTAACGGTTTCAAACATCAAATTCACTACAGCACAATACTGCAAATATAGGTTCACTTGAAGGTAAGGTTGGCACTATTTAATGCCATAAATGTATGAGGGGTAATAAAATGGATCCAAGTGTTATATATATGATTGAGTTTTGAAGTTCCAATGAATAAGAAGTTCATTTTACAGCTGAAGAAAAGAAGCTAGTTGTCAACTTCACTGTCAAAACGGAGAACAGTGATTCAACCACCCATCGAAATTCTTGAATTTTAATGTATCATTTGTCTGTGGCCAAATTAAGAATAATTGTTTGGAATGTCTACAATCGAATATATTGTCCTTTGATTTATGACTGCGATTGTAACGTACAAATACTCGTGGCATTATCTGCAAAAGGTTTGTCTAATAGCTCCTACTGTATTGCACGATAACATTCAGTAGTTGCCATGTAAACATAACTGGGCCATTCAGATAGAAATTACCTCAATAAGATGGTCATTGATATAAAGTTCCAAAAGACTAACTACAAGTGGTACTGTGTATAACGTGTATGCTCATTAATAAACTGCGGAGTTGATTAGTGAAACAGGTTTTCTATGAAAGCGTCTAAACTTACCTTAAGAATCCTTACTATAAAATCCCTAAAACAAAAGCCATTGCTAGGAAACACAGGTATTCCATTACTTGCACCCATTAAACGCTGCTGTGAAAAAGCGATCCATTCATATAATGCGTTAGCGACCCAATTTTTCCACTCTATCAGGCATGTTAAAGGGAGAAGAGTGTTCTGAGAACCAGAAATACTACTTTAAAACTTCAAAAAGTGGCTCATGACACGTTGTGAACAATTAGAATTAAAACCGTTGTCAAACTTGCGCTATGCAAAATCTACCCGCACACAATTACACCTTGATCTCATTGTGCCGGACTAATAATTTTAAATGATTTCAATTATAGGTTGAGTGAGTGATTATAGCTTCTTTTTGGGTTACACTAATGACCTCAAAATGTGGATGTGTTGCAAAACTAATATTGTTATGCTTTGGCAACGACATCAAGCCATTAAGAGGATAAGTTCAAGTTAAAAATTATACGCAAGATGAAAAGTGTCTACCACTAAACCCTACGGCTTTATATAACTGACACGTAACAAGCTCAAACGCGATAGTTTTTGTTTGGACTTCTCATTCAGCTGCGTGGGCTTCTTTGATTACCGAAGTTCAGAATTCTAATTAGACGGCTTCCTAATTGGACTACACCCTTGGCCTCGACAACTCACAAGAACTTCTGCAGCAGTATTGTAAATGTTGTCAAGCCATCTTACGTCATCTCGCAGGGAACTCGAACACTAGAATATATTAATTAATCACGTGTGAGGACTGCTCTTCTTAAGCTACTGAACACCCCAAAGGTATTTTTTCCTCCAGATTGCAATTCCAAACCATAGGTGAAGAGGTAGCTGCGGTAACATTTGGGCGATTGGATTTTATAATTGCCAGATACATGAGAATCCATTCGATAGGAGTACTTCGCCCTTAAATAATGACACGGTGGACCTTAAGAATAATTAATACAGTGAGAGCCCCATTCATTCAGGTGACTTTTACTGTGCAAATGAACACAAATTCCTTTTTATCAATCTGGTTTTACACGAACCTGAAAGTCGTTTAAATGCGTCAGAAAAAGACCGGTCATCTCATTTAATGTCAGTACAAGAAATCGGCAAGTTGTAATTTTTTAGAGAATGAAATGCCGTCAAAATTGCTTGCCAATAATTTGCTTAGTATCAATGTAATTGTAGCGTCCCAAGACTTCCCTTAAGGTTAAAGAAGGCATAGTACGTGGACAGAATACATATTCTGGAACCAGAGGGCTTGGGGGCCATTGGCACGGCCCAAAGGCTGGCCAACCAGCTAGTACAATGTGGCCACCTAAGTGACCAAAACCGGCAGTTCGAACAAACAAATTATTACAGTAATACTTATGTTTCTTTAAAGATATCTTTTGAGTGGGAGTTGTGAGCACGTTTCGAATTTTGCCGAGCCTCTTGACGCTGACAGACGCTATCCTACAATCCCTATTAATGCCTTGCCGATCTGCCATTTTATCCAAGACAATAACGAGGTCTCAAAAGCACCGACCTTCTCGTACTAGGGGCAGCCGCAGGGAAGGGGAGGAAAATGAAAAAATCCCTACAATCGAATTAGTCTGTATGTAATAACTATATTGTTTAATTGCACCTTGTAGATCCGAGGCGGAAGGACAATTTTGGTCTGGTCGCGGACTAAGGTGGTTCCTCCCAAAAGTGAGAGTTGCTCTTGCCCAAGATATACGCCCACCAAACTTTTCCGACAGTCATATTAAAGATGTCCCGTGACACTGCCTTCCAATAGCAGAGCGAGAAGAAGGGAAGAGGAGGAAATTGGGGATTCTCCTACACTGTGTCTACGCTCGTTGCCATGCTTTGCATTACGAACAAAAGTGTGAAAATATGTTGCTTTGAATGGAACTTTTGGTCAGGAGGCGGGAACACAGTGCGAACGTCTTAAGAGACGAGGACGCTTAGTTCTTTGAAGTAAATGGAATCCATTTCTCCACTTTATTTTGACACTGCATTGTATCTAAGTAACGCATAATATTAAATATGCCCCAGAACGTTAAACCTGTTTGGTGTCGCGGAATTCGGCGAGCAGATGAAGTGAACAAAAGATGTACCATAAAGCATTGAATGAAATGGGGTTTAAAATTTATCTTTTTAAATGTTTAATTATTTAGTCGACCTACTTAATGAAGGTATTCGAATGATAGTCAGGCCAGGAATTTCATTTATATAAACCAATCAGAATTGAACTAGGTGAGCATTGGTTGTTTGCAGATGGGTAAAGGCCGCAGTTTCTGTGGGAGATCTCTGCCTGCGTGTTTTTTAGCTGGAGCATTTCATGCAGCTAACTGTGACACCTACTACCAACATAGAACGTAGTCATTGCCGAAACTTGCGTAAAATTAACAACAAGTTTCTTCTCTTCGTAGTTTTTGCTTTACTACAATTTTCTATGCTGCCATTTATTATTGCACGTCCCGTAGCCGTTTGGCACTTGTTGTCAAAAGTTCTCCCTCATAGTACATTTAAAACATTGGATCTAGGTAGAATTACTGTGCTCTTGGTGGATTACTCAAATTTTAGGTGTGCTTTTGTCAATGCCCACTGAGAACCACCTTTCTGCTGATCTGCGAACTAAACGGCGAGTAGAGCGCCTGCTTCGGCGAAAGCGCAACGCAGAGTCGATTAGGTGGCACCTGGAGGCGGGTGGTGAGTACATTTCCAAACGCGAAAGAATTCGTCTATCCAAAGAGAAGCTGCGGCAGAATCTGTCTAATGGAGTTAAATTTTGCATTGATTGTTCGTTCGAGGATGATATGTCCGCAAAAGTAAGTTAGTTCTAGCGCAGTTGCCAGACTTGGCCTATCATTTCAACAATCATTTAGTTGGCTTATTTGAAGCGTAATAGTTGCAGCTCAATAAGTTTTGCAATTCTAGTGCTTCTACTCCTTAAAACTTCATGATATGCTCTTTCCGTGATGAAATCGGAAACTATGCGCATTTTTGGTTTTGTAAGTGCTGGAATTGCTAGTTTACTTTCTACACCATCTGTTTTAAATCTGCTCACCGTTTGAACTCCATCGAGCCCCATCCTGCATGGTTTGGTTAGATTCTACTTCTGACTTGATAGTGAATGCTACATTTTTTAACCTTGGTTTTTTGCAAGAGTGTTATTTTTCGTACAGGAACATTCCAAGTTCGCCCAACAATTATGCCGAATCTATGGCGCTAACAAGAAAGCAGTCATCCCTTTTAGTCTACACTTAGTTAATTTCGACCCAGTTGGTCCATTGGCTATGTGTTGCCGGAAGAAATGCTCTGGGTTCGATGCCTACCAGGTTGGCCTTTGTCTCATAAGGGGTAATTTATAAACGCGCAAGCCTTGCATGGGTTCGTTATTTTCTCAGATCGGATTTCATGTCGGCTCACCCACCGACGTATTCAAATCACAGCAAATTTTTTATCTTTCTCCGGACGCATCTGATCCTCTACTCGACGTTGATAGATGCTCTGTTTATGTCGTTGGTGGTCTCATTGACGAAAACATTGCAAAAGTAAACCACCTACTTTTTTTAATGACGTAGATCTGCTCTACCCCCATGCTTCACTTTATTGTTTTCTTCCATATGCGTCACTTGCTCACATCTGCTATTTAAGTCTCTTTTTATCTTTCTGTCTGTGTATACCATGATCAATCCCATCTATGTTTCTAAGCCACCCACTGACAAACATTATTCATCAACAATGCGCCAGATGCGAGATTAACCCCGTACGACAATTTATGAGTAACCTGTACTTAAAACTCCCGTTAGATGCATGCAGAAAATTCATTTACATATGATAGCAATTGCCTTTCCTTATAGGGAAAGAGCTTGGACACCGCATCGAAGTTGGGCATACCAACCGTGCGGCTGCCCATTCAGGAATTTGCCCCTACCGATTGGTCACCTCAAAATTTCACCAAGTCCTCCGCCCTTCCACTGAATATTGTGGTGGAAATCCTCCTCGCCTTCCTGCAGCACCGCGATTGGAGGACAGCCCTGGACCAATGCCTGCCTCGCCGTTTTCGCACCCGAAATGACCTAGGCCGCCAAACATCTGTACAGTTAGCCTAAATACACTGGTACATTTTGTGCTTGTATGTCTCATCCGGCAGGTAGGCTTTGGCAATGTGCCACCCAACCACGCGAGCGCACCCCACCCTCAAAGGCTATCCTTTTACCAATGACCCTCCGTGCGACTAAACTTGAGGCTACCAGTCTAGCAGCACAGTTCCTCACTAAGATTCGCCAAGCCAGCGTCAGGGTTAATGAAAAAAAAACACTTGCTCCCGGTGTGGGCTCTATCTTCAGACAGGTGCGTCGGTAAAAGCAAGGTCGGCAAATCTGTAACTAAAGCAGCGCCTCCCCACCAATATCTATGCCGGGCAGGTGGCGATGCCTAGCAAATGTCAAATTCGCCCAAACACCCCACTACGGGCGCAAAGATAAGGAAACCAGGAAAACGACTATAAATAAAGGTCAGCACATTCGCCTGATGCTCCTATTTATCGATGTTCAGATGACTGGGCCGGTGAGTAGCTGTTGGGACTGCTGGGGGAAGAAGAGGTTGGTCGACGAGAGGTCATCATGTAGTGCGATGTCGAACTTTGGAAAGAACTAGAAGGGCTAAAAGTTGCCGAAGGGCAGTAGGATGTACCGTAGCTTGTGCCAGTCAAGCCAAGGCCACTGATGCTTGAGCTCCCTCCAGTGCCCGTCGCCCCGCCGTGTGAAGACAACGGATAATTGGGTGTCGCAGGATAAGAAAGTGGGGAGTGACTAGGCCCGCTCAGTCCTCCAGAGGCACCACTGATAGGGGAGCTTGGGGCTCCCAAGTGCGGAGAGTAGGAGAGCATTGAAGATCCGCCAAATGAAGGCTGTGGACTGTACCGTGGAGCTGAAGGCGAACCATAGTACAGTTGTGGAGGACTGGGATGACTTGAGTTGAAGTTAGACAAACTGTTTCCTAGAGAGGATCCCGAATCAATGCTCGGAGAGAATCCGCTCGGTGTGTCGGAACCACCTGTGATCCAGCTAGAAGTTGCCCGTCCAGATGAACTCATGCCTACACCGGGCATTGCAGGACTTCCGGGACTGTAGGAGTCAAGACTGTTTGGAGATGACCCTGACGGAGAGACGGATGGCCCAAAACCAAAACCCGGTACATTGCGTTGTGGAGAGCGTGGTTGATAACCCACTGAGGCAGGTGAGTAGAACTGCTGCCCAGAGTAACTTGGTGAACTGCTGTCAGCCCCGAGACTGAGACTTGACGAACTACCAGTGCCACCATAGGTTGGCTTTGACAATGGCGAATAGCTAGCATCAGCACCTAAGCTCAAACGACTAGCATATCCAAAGGAACTGCCACTTCCGCTCCCAGAATGACCTGGACTAGATCCTGGTGAACCGATTTCTGTTTGAGGAGTTCCAGCATACGACAGGGGGCTGGCAAATCCCGACATGGCAGCCGGTGAGAAAAGCACATCAGGTGTCCTTGGACTGTCAAGTTGTGGGCTTCGACCTGGCGAATATGGGAGGTCGTGTCTGTAGGTCTGTGGAGAAAACATCGCTTCATGAGGTGTAGTCATGCCACCCAGACGACTGACGTAAGGCGATGCATCAATAAGAGATCCTGCAGGGGAAGCAGCAGTATCCCACGGGGTGCTACCGCCAGGACCGCCGGTCAGGCCTGAAAGACTGTCCCCAGGTGTCGCCAGACCAAAACGAGGACTTGCCCATGCTGCAGCAGAAACGTCGAAAATGCCACCATTAAACAATCCAACAGATCCGACGATCGGAATGGGCTGGGCCTCCTGGCATTTGGCCGAGTTAAGGAGAAGATCAAATGATCCCGTGCCGATTTTGGCAAGCTGACCTAACATTACATTCTCCGACACACCCTGCAAGGGATCGCATTCGGCTTGACTCGCCGCCTCCATCAGTATATCCACCGTTTCTTCGAAGCTGCAACGTGCTAGAGCGCCAGTATCAAGGCGGTTTATTCCGTGACGAGTGATCGCCATTAGATGGCCCTTCACTGTCATGACGTCACAAAGGAGTGCCAAGTGCCGGTAGTTGACATAAGAACCGTCGAACGATATTACATCGTGCATCTCTGTCTCAATTGCTTTACGAACAGCCTCGATGCCCAGAGCCTCAAAAATTTCTACGATGTCGTTACTCACTGTGCGTGCCGAGTCAACATCCCGTTGAGCAAGCACCTTCATTAAACATGTGCCATCTGTCTCGAGAATCCACTCAGTAACACAATTAAAACTGCCATCTTTGCGAATAACGACACGCTGTTTATCAGTAGTCTTTGGCTGATGCATGTAAACCTTTGATATCTGAGGAATGCCCTGCAAAGTGATATCTGTAAGTAGGTTAGCCTCAATAAAACGCAGGAAGGTATCATCTTCCATTTTATCAGTGGTTGTATCAGCTTCCTTCATATTCTGTTCCAAATCACTGTTCATAATTCGTATGCGCATTGCCAGCTTCAAATTATCATCAGGAATGTGGCAAATAAGATCATTACCAAAGGACCTGGTGATTTTGTCCGCAATTTGTTCCATGGTAAGCTTCTTACCCGTCATTTGTTTACGCGCGAGCTCGATTCTGAGCATCCAAGAGCTTATAGCTTCCATATTAAAATCAGGCAAGTCATAATAGGTTGAAACCCAGTCTCTATCTTCCTTTACGACGGTATTCTTTGGGTCCGGATCGTAGTAAATTGATGTACAATTCACTAATTTGCGGAGCGTCGTGTGCTCTAGGCGAGCAACCACATCCTTGGCGTGTTCGGCGTCCCTAGCAGCCTGTCCGGTCAGGTAGATTGTCATGGAGGGAGTTTTGGGACGTTTGCTGACATTTATAATTTCCTTTAGTCGAGGCACGCCAAGAGTCACGTTCTTAGCTGAGACACCAGCATAATGGAAAGTGTTGAGTGTCATCTGCGTGGCCGGTTCACCTAGGGACTGCGCCGCCAGGGCACCAACCATTTCACCAGGGTGAATTTGTGCCTGTTGGAAGCGATTTCTAATTTCGCCCAACACCCAGTCCAAAGCGTCATAGGTTAGACGGTGTTCCTGAATTACCTTCTTTGCACAAAGCATTGACCGAATAAGGCAACTCATGAGTAAGACAGCGTTGGAATTGGCTTCTTTGCTTAGTGCATCTTCACCCGGCACGACCACCAAACGCTTACACGTCTCCCGTACTTGTTCCACTACCTGCCGCGGATGAAGATTTGTTTTGGAGAGAGGATCGATTTCAAAGAGTTTTTGCGCATTCCAAATGAGGCGCCCGATGTTACAAGGCAGGACAACGCGATCTTCAGGCTTAGTGATGATTGATCGTAGTACCTTGCGGTCATTGCATAGCTCGTCCCATTCAGCGTCCAACTCAGCCTGAGTTTCCGGGTCCGTCGCTAGACTTCTAACCAAATCGTCGGGCATACAACGTCGAAGAGCACGTTCGTTGTTCAAATCAAAACGAAAATTGTGCTCAAACGCCTCATCTGATGGCTTGAAGGTTGGCAATCTTTGAAATTCCACGTGAGCAGCATCTAAGCCATCTTCGCCGTACCGCAGCTGGATAAGTTGATTGACTTGATTGCGTACTGTACCATCGTACTTAACCATTATGGATTCCATGGCCTTCATCAGACGACGCTGAATGTAACCGGTTTCAGCTGTCTTAACAGCTGTATCAATCAAACCCTCACGACCACCCATTGCGTGGAAGAAAAACTCGGTTGGTGTAAGACCGGCTAGGTAGGAGTTCTCAACGAAGCCTCTTGACTCGGGACCGTAGTCGTCTTGAATAAAATGGGGAAGAGTACGGTGCCTGAAACCGAATGGCACGCGTTTACCCTCAACATTCTGCTGCCCGACACAGGCGATTACTTGAGAGATGTTTATTCTCGAACCTTTCGATCCCGCAACAACCATTATATTAAAATTATTATGCTTCGAGAGAGATTTTTGTGCACAACTACCGGTCTTTTCACGGGCCTCATTTAGAATCTTATTGACATGATTTTCAAAAGTTTGTCGTAGTGTATTACCGGGCAGGGGCTGGAAATCATAATTGTGTGCCTGGTCTATAATGTCGAAAACAGCGTCCTTAGCCTTCGTTATGGTTTCACCGATGTTTCTGCGAGTTGCTTGATCATAAAGCGTATCCGCAATACCTATTGTATGACCTTCAATCAACAACCAGTTGTTAATAACGGTTTGTACGTTGTTGAAAAACATACCCACCACTTCAAAAGGATGTTCCAGAGCTACCAGATGGATGAGAGAACCGGAAGCGGAGCCAAGTGTCTTTTTACATAAAATCCCAGCAACGAGATCGCCGTCGTCAATCAAAACCTTTGTGTCACCTGGAGAAATCCAACGATAAGGCCCGTCATCTTCACCTTCAGGGTGAGTGCTATGTGTTCGAATACAGTTTACTCGACGAGGTATAATTAAACTGAAGAGCTGTTTGCCTGTCCACAATCGCTGTGGCTTGTAAATAGCCGGTTTGGGCATACGGCCACTCCAAGTGGGAAGATACATCAAGAGATTCATCATATCGGCACGGTTGATGAAAACATCACGTTGGGTCATTTTGTAGGCAGCAGTGAGGGAATCCTGCACGATGCTCATGACGGGTTTATTGGCTTGAGGAGTTATAACAAGACGAGGAACTAGAGCAAGTTGGCTAATCTCAGCCTTTGTTTCAACAGATTGAGGCAAATGAAGATTCATTTCATCACCGTCAAAATCAGCGTTGTACGGTGAAGTGACAGACAAATTCAGACGAAATGTTGACCATGGCAAGACGCGCACTCTGTGACACATCATAGACATTTTGTGTAGGGTGGGCTGACGATTGAAAACAACAAAGTCATCGTTCAGCATATGGCGCTCAACTATGTATCCAACTTGGAGAGTCAAATCAGCTACCTTTGGATGATATCGAAGGTCGATTCGGTCACCATTTTCTCGGACAATAAACTTAGCTCCAGGATACATTGTTCCATTTTGAACCAATTTCTGCAGAAAATCTATGTTAGATTGTGTGACTCGTTCCGGATAAGTTAGGTTCTGGGCAATCGTTCGAGGAACACCAACTTGATCCAGACACAAATTGGGGTCAGCAGTTATAACAGTTCGAGCGGAAAAATCAACACGCTTCCCCATCAAGTTACCTCGTATGCGTCCGGCCTTTCCTTTTAGGCGTTGCTTAATTGACTTTAGAGGTCTTCCAGACTTCTGAATTGCCTTTGGCAAACCGGGAATATCGTTGTCAATCAAGGTTGCCACATGATATTGTAAAACTCTCACATCCTCTGACAAAATATGGGCTGCAGCTCCATTTTGCTCGTCTCGGCGCAACTGATTATTGGCTTTAACTATATCAGCCAACTTATGAGTTAAATCATCCTGATTTCTCGCTACACCGTACATCACGATGGCAGGACGAACTGCGAGAGGAGGAACGGGAAGAACGGTGCAGATCATCCAATCTGGACGAGCATATTGTGGATTTAAGCCGAGTGCTATGCAATCTTCATCAGATATTCTTTTAAAAACTTCAAGGACACGTTCAGCTGTTAAGTTCGTTTTTTTCTCTTGGGAGACCTCATTCTGAACCTTCCATTCTGCTGTCAGTTCCAAGCCTACACGTCGAAAATTTGGTTGGTAACGTCCGCAACCAGTCCTCGTAGTCTAAAAGGTCAGAACGTTAGAAATACTGTATATTTAAAACCAAAATAGGAGCCGACTTTACCTTACTTGCAAGTTTCATCTCCTGATCTCCATTAGCAAGATCTTCTGGAGGAAGGCAGACAGTCCGAGACCTGCACTCCTCATACATGAAAGCAAGACGTCGACGAGAATCATTCTTGGTCTTTCGTTGAATATCAGCTATTCGCGGAACTTGAGTATCCACGAGGAGTTTGGAACAGTAAAAACACACACAGCGGAGAATTTTTAGTGTTTTCTTTAAGAAGCCGACATGAAATACAGGCTTCGCGAGCTCAATATGAGCAAAGTGGCCGGGACATGAAGCCGTGTTACCACTACACGTTTGACAGATTGAGGCACGGTCAACACATCCCTGGCGAGGATCCAACAGACCTCCGAGCTTGGGCTTCCCTCCATCCATCGTTTCTGCATACTTAATGCCCCCGTCGGGAACCACAGACATTTGTTTCTATATGGCAAATGGAAGGTAAGATGTGCTTCACAAAAGAAACACGGTGCTTTCCTTTTATTACACGATTGCAATCAGGCCATAAACTTATTCTTAAAAATGATAAATTACAAATGAGCTTTCAACCCTGCGCCTCAAATTTGTCATTCGAAATCAGAAAAAGGTTTGCTTAAGTAAGCACTGACGAATAATCCATATTTGAGAAGAATAGAACCCAAATCTCTATTAAAATGATGTCTGAGAATACATCAAGTCTGTAGTAGGTTAACCGGATTGAAAGCACGTGCACACAGTATTGTGACGCAAATCTAACTAGTAACACGGAAAAAATGACTACGTAATGGATGTTGATGCGCATTTATACGCGTTGAACTCCATATAAGCATAAAATAGCCCCCATTAATAAAAATTGTACTTAACAAGCATGAGAAAAATGACTCGGTCAAACAGATTTTCTAAACTTACAATTTCATCAGGACTAAGAATACCAAACTGCAGGGCTCTGACAACCCTCTCCGGTACCGACAAACCGTCCATCGGGAAGAGCAGAACTCTAGACCGTACAAGGACAATGTAACACCGACTAAAACAACTATTAGGCTAAGCTACATGTTTATTTGCCATTTGTGAGCAACATAAAGTCATTTATATTCTTTTACATGCAGCTACATAGGTAATAACTTAGTTTACCGATTGTGAACAGATATTATTAAGATGTTGCCACTAATAATAAAATGATGTGCTTTCATCGTCAAATGGAATGTGCTCAATAAATAGCTTTACAAATGTTACGACACATATGGTTATTTTATCATTTAATATATTCGTGCTCGGTGGGCAAACGAAATCATTCTTTAACCTCAATTTCGTTCTTCTCAAATTTGTTTCATTTTTTGCGAATTACAAATTTGTTCAGGCACATGAGCACTTATTAAGCGTCCCGAGACTTCCTTTAAGGTAAAAGAAGGCATAGTACTAGGGCGAAATGCTTATGTTCTGGAAACAGAGTGATCGGGGACTTCTGGCATGGCCCGGAGGCCAGCCAGCCAACCGGCTCGTGCAATATAGCCACCCAAGTGACCGAAACCGACGGCCCGAACGAGAGAGGCATCACAATTTGCCTTTGCGCGTTACACTCCCAACCCAAATGGTGCTCTCGGACCACGCTTGTGATATATATCCATCCACATTCTTTTAGATTATTTAGACCTCAAGCAGTGCAGTCATTTTCGCACAGCTGCAGTATTCCCTAACGTCGCTACAAACCCTCCCAGTGTGGGATATTCACTACTACCGATACATCCAGATGGGTGAGGTTAGTCTGTGATTCGCTCATGCTTTAATCACTAAACAAATTCTTCGCTTTGCGATTCATGCAGCGAGTATGGAGGCTAAAAATGCAATTTCATTCATCAATCTTACACTTTGGTGTGCCCTGTAAGCCTGCACTACACCCTAAAAATTGCATCAATCACCCCCTCGTGAGACAAAATCCGATTATCTACCTTATGCGACACCCCATACGACCACTTCCGGAATAAAAACCTAAAGGGCCGCAATTGCGAGGTAAGGATCGGCCTCACATCCGTTCACCCACGTGACGTAATACTAGACAACCCTAAATAGTCTTGAACTTCATGTTGAAACAACCACGCAACACCCCAATGACAGGACTTTGCGGTATCCGAAGGCGACAGCCCCAGCTTTGATGCTCTAAGCAAAGCAGCAGAATTTCTTGCCAATGAAATCCCAACCCACCCAACGGTAGATCCAATCTTGCGACCGCAATCCCGATGCTGAAAGGCGGTGAGAACCGCTTAAGGCGCACCGTCCTGCAGCCGGCGAGTCGACCCAAAATACCCCCTCGGCGAGAGAACCTTCAAAGATAAATCTATCCACGCAAACACTCTGGGATCAATCACCAATTAAATCGCATAGGATCACAATCACACAACCCGCCAAGAAGCGCAAATCATTGATTATGTTCCAGCGAACAAGCAGGAGCGAAGCAATTCGAGCCAAATGAGAAACACAGGATACAAGCAAATCCTTACATCTACTTCCTGAATAATTGGTGATTTGATGAAGCATTAACCCCGAGGTACCCAAACAAACTAAATGGGGCATATACACAGCAGTCTAAGCAAAAGTGCATCACAGTCAGATTGCACATGAGAGCTAACAGCGAAGAGCCACGATCGATAAGGTAGAAAGTAGACTGCAGAGTCATCCTTTCTCAATCGCCGATGGAAAAAATCCGAGAACGCTTTCCTGTAGGTTCAAAAGGCTTGTGAACTTCAGCTCCCTCAGTGTCAAGAGACAGCCTATCAACATCAAAGTCAACTTGCGATACATCGACAGCACCGCCATGGTTAAGCACTGGATTAGAGAAATCGAAATCAGCAAAGAGCTCTTCGATTTTCTCAGATGTCAACCCGGCCTCGCCCAATAATTTAGAGTTTGGCAGACTTGTGACTAAATGACGAAGACCATTGGCGTCGAAAGCGCATTGAAGACCCTTCTTTATCGAGGGCATATACTCTCCATAAGCGGCTTCCAGAAGTAAGGAATCATTCGGATCAACACGGCACTTATTATGAGACGCAGGACATCTCAGATCGAGAGGGTCATAGGGCGGCTTGATACTGCAAGAACCTACCTCATCCCAGTTTACATGCTTGTAAAAGCGCAGGTTCTTTATACCGGAAACGTCCGGACGCTCCTTGGGATTGATTTTTAAACAGGCATTAAAAAAGGACTGTAGAGCCTTGGAGAGCTTCTGGAACTTCCTTATTCTCCAGTGACCTGTTCTCGTCCGCTTAATATCTACATCCAAGTTATTAAGAACTCTACGAACCGAACCTGACACAATCTCAGCTGTTAAAATGGCTAGGCTCCATACATCGGCTTTAGTTGTGATTTCTATACCTTTTGCTATTTCAGGTGCCATGAAAAGGGGAGTCCCACAAAAGTCATCATGGTTTGGAGGTTCTTGATTTCGTGTAATATCATAGGAACGGTCAAAATCCGTGATAAGAACATGACCGGAATGGGAGAGAAGTATGTTCTCTGGCTTGAGATCCAGGTGAACGATCCGCATGGCGTGAAGATGTGCTAGACCACAAACAATTTCTGAAGTGTAAAATCGAGCATCAAATTCACTCAGGCAGCCATATCTAGACAGGAGATCGAACAGATCAAAGCCGCTCCCCCTACGGAGCACCAAGACCGGGGATCCGTGAATCCGAAAGCTATAGAAGAGCGTGGGCAGGAAAGGTGAGTGACAATCTTCTAGAGCGAGGCGCACGAGAATGTGGTGTTCCCGAATCGCACATATAACAGCTGATGGATTCTGGAGGAAAGTTCGTTTAAATGCGTACCGTTTGTCCTTGTCAGCTCCTCTTGCGGAAACTACTTCATACACCATCGAGTAGCATCCCCTACCAATGAACCTCGTCACAATAAACTGAGTCGAATCCATTCCATCCCACAACAAAGCAGAAGTGAGTGAGGAACACGACCCACACCACTTTGTAAATCGTACGCAGACCACTCAGGGGCTCGCATCTTATTAGTTCTTCGCATATGACATCGACTTAAACAAGGTAACAAATAATTGTGGGGTGTGTTAGTACAATGTGTTATTTACTTATTTAAAACATTAAAGTGCTCTACGATTATTAAAAAGCGCATTTTGTACAATTTTTAGTTGCAATGATTGAAAACTAATTTGGCATGGATTCGCAATTGTAGATCCCTGTATTGATTATGGTTTCGTAAATATATGGTTTCTTTCTATATAATACATAAACTTGTTGAGCTAACACTAGTCTAAAATGGTAGCACGATAATTTTTCGCATTATTTGCTATTGTATAACACCCAAGACTGTCCTGAAGGCAAATAAGATATGGTACTAGAGGCCAATATGGATGTAGCGTCTCGAGACTTCCTTTGGGGCAAAGAGGCATAGTACTGGGACAAGGTGCATATGTTCGGGAAACAGAGTGACTGGAGTCCTATGACATGGTCCGGAGTCCAGCCATCCGGCTAGTATAACATGGCCCCCCAAGTGACCAAAGTATTGTAGTGCAAATTCTAAAGACGCTAGCCTTAAAGCTAATCGGCTCGTCCAATTTTTTGAGTAAACCTTGGCGCAGAACCAATTTGACCTCTTTTCCAAATAAGAGAGTTAAACTCTCAACTTATTACATTTGCGCCAACATTTATTTTGTTCTGTTTCGTAAAATAGAGGTCAATTACAAAATCGAGCTATTGTTGTAGCGTCCCGAGACTTTCTTGAAGGTAAGAGAAGACATAGTACTAGGGCAGAATACATATGTTCCGGAAACGGAGGAATTGGGGGCTGCTGGCATGGCCCAGAGGCCAGCCATCCGGCTAGTACAATGTGGCCACCCAGGTGACCGAACCCGACAGTTCGAACAAACAAAGTATTACAATTGTTGTTTACCGTTCGCTTTTCGAAAATTTTGGTCCTGTTGATGGTATTTATAAATCCATTGCAAAGTTTGCCTGATATTAGCTCGATACCTTGCATAGTTGCACCTTTTAGGTTTGTGCACTTGGACCCATTCGAGGTAATGCGAGAAGATTGAAATAAGTGTAAATGACTTCGACATCACAACGTCGAGCAATTCGAGTTTGTTTGAGCATACCTTTTGTGCAGCTAATTTCGAGTTGTAGCAATATCGTGACTGAGTGCGCACTACCAAGCCCGTTGCGGAAAAGAATTTGTGCCTCCATAACCTTTTTTAATCCATAAATCATGGTCGTAATCCTCGATCGTACCATATTCTACCCTGCTCTCTACTCTCTATCCTTGGATCGGAAACCAGCAATGGAAGAGGACAACCATGAATCCATCGATGGAACTTTTGATGCATTTGATTAAGCCATTGAGCAATTACGCCTTCGGTGAAGTCTTAAGTTGAAGTAGTATCGTTAGCCTATAGAATAGTTTACTGGCATGGCCTTATTGCCATAGTGCAGGGCCAATGTACAATCTGTGTAGATTGTAGTGCTTGTGTGGTTTAAGACGGCCAAACAAAATATCACTTCACTATCTTGGTTAACCTAGTGCATATTTCCAACACGTCGGTAAATAACTTCACACGAACGCCTCCAAAGTTTTCTTCGTTGCTCATTTGCATTGTGGAGTCTTGAGAGATGTGTCAAAAAAAGTTGCTTTACGGAAGGATATTCACCCAAAACTAGTGAAAATTTGGACTTCGATACATTTAGCTCAAATGGTAAAACGCGTAAATCTTAGTATCATGGCGGCAGCATGTCAGATAGCTACCTCAACTTGTGTAGCCCTGTAAAATAATGTTGATTACTAAATCTTACCAACGAAACTTACAGAAAACTGATCAACTATTTGGCTGAGTGGTCGAACCGCCGTTGTGCAACTTCAAACCTCTATGCTATTCCAAGCTCCTTATAAACCACGACAAGTCACGGAAACTCTATGCACTTGATTTCTCAACTTATTAATGCAAACGATGCGTTGAAAAGAAACTCATTAGTTTCATTTAATCATAAATGGTAGCAGCTGCTAAAAATCCGTAAACCGGTGGTATTGAGGAGGAACAAGTTTACTTGGTACTCTCCAAGCTTGTTTCAGTGGCAGCTCTGACCTGCCAATTATGTATCACTAAGGATTTCAAAGACACCACTTTATATGCGTACCAGAAGAGCACAGGATTTGAATCGCTGAATTAAATGAAGAAAACCCAAAATAAAGTAATCGAATCGTCATTTTAATGCCAACATGCGATTTCCATGTTGAGCCACTTTAAAAACCCTAGTAAAAACTATTGTTTTGATGCTATAAGTGACGTTTAAGTATGACTTACCGTGGAGTAGAGTCACGGTTTGTTGGCAGGATTCGTAAAACCTCATTTTTCTGTAGCTTATGCCGTATCATAAGCGAGTAAAGTAGCGGTTGTTCTATTTACTTCAAGAACGCACATCGATATATTTGTGGTGATGTTTCAAATCTACCCTTTACAATAAAAAAAAGAATTGACAGCCAAGATTATACAATGAAAGAACGCATCAATGGGACTTTCTGACCATATGGAATGGTATCATCTTCTACGAAACTCTTCACTGTTAACCTTCCATGCTTACGCATAGGGTTCGACTTAAGCATTTAGCTATATATCTTCACATGCAAACCTGTTGGCAGTATGGAAGGTATCTCTTCTTAGGTAATGAATAAGCATTGAAATTACGTATTTTAGGGTAAATGGTGGACACATAATTATCCCTTGGGAATTTTCAGAAGGTAGAATAATTTTATAATGACGTACTGCCTCAGAAAAGGCGTGGTGCCAAGCCACTGGTTCCCAGTTTGGTGATCGCAGTGCCAATAAAGCGCCTACATTGTCTTCGCCTCTTCATTGCTATTCGAGTCACGTGACAATAGGACTGTCATGTGGGGTACATCAAAATCCTTTTTTTTTCATAAATTGGATTATCGTTTAACCTGACTGGCTATGATGTCTGGGTTTAAGGAACTTTAAATGGTCGATCGTACTTCATCGTCGTGGAGAGGCTGCGTCCATGACTCCTATGCCGATGGAAGCCCTAATCTTAGCGCCAAACCCTGTGTACTTTTTTAATTTTCTAGAGGGGCAAATTCATTCGCCGAGACCATGGTCAATACTCCATCTCTTATAACAATCCCGTTGCCAATAAAAGATGTAAATGCGCCAATGCATGTTTGAAACTTCGAAACATTAAATTTCCAAACTGCTATAATTTTGCTTTGCCAGTTGGACAAGTATGGCACCGGTTGGATGAAGGATTTAAAGTAATCTGCGAATTCAGTCTATTTACAATAGTGATACATTTATTTATAAAGTTGAATTGCAATTGAGCAGTATCATCCTGCAATAGATGTGTCATTTGCCTTGTTACTTGTCACTGATGCGCTTTGTAGCGAAAAAAGCTTATCAACGATAGGTAGATTATCAGCCAGAAACTGCCAAGAGCATTGATTATGCATAATTAGTCAACTAGACGACTTACGATGGTACTGTGGTCGGAGAACGACCTGCAGTGCAGCAGTGGCGCCACCGGAGTCGTATCCGCCTGCGTGCGGCAAGGTGGAGCATGTCTGGCTCTGAAGCCCTCGCCGAGACGCACGTTCCGGCGAGCGAAGGCGAGGGCGCAAGCACGTGCTAGCGCGTAGTGCCACAGTGTCGCCCCAGGGCGAGAAATGGGTTGACTGCTCACCTTAGACGGCAGTCCAATGTATGGGGATGCGGTCTAGAGGTATTTGTAATTTTTATGCGCGCACGACACAAAGCATTACGCGTCAAAATGCTACAACTAAAATAGCAGAAACCATTTAAGCACTTTACTTAAGTATCAAAAGCGAAGATTGAAAGGAATTATTCGTGCACATTATGCATTGAAATTTGCATTATTAGACGTGTAATTTGGCCTTGGAGGCCGATGCGTCCACACCGCTTGTGTTATTCATAGTTGACGCTTCAATAAGCAAGCTTTTGGATGTGAGGCTGGTATAGAATTTTAGACAAGAGGTTGAAATTATGAATCCAGTGCTCGTGATTGTCTATCTCAACTTTGTTGATCTAATCGGATTAAAAACGACCTACCATTCAAACAGTGCATTGAAATACGGGTATGCATCATTTGTAAACACGACATAGGAACCCTGATAGTTGACGCTTCTTGGCAGTCCAGAGAAAAACAATTTATAAGCATATGACACCAACAGCTTCCAAATACTAATATAGCATAATTTGCACATAGTGTAGGAAAACAAATTCATCTATTATCAAAACTGTCGTAGATTATGGTAAGTTTTAGCACTTTTGGCAAACAAGTAATGGAAGATGAGGGATAGCGAGCACATTTTAAGGGTATACACGTTTGCCTCACTAACGATATCATTGGTGTGGAACGAATGCCAACAATGCTTCATCCAGCCTTCTCTTCACCGAAACGCATATACACACAAAGGTTCCCAGCATTATGCGGCACAACTGCACAAGTGATGAAATTACCTACTCGCTATTTACTCGCTTCTCTGACACCGCAGCAGTAGGATTTACAAGAAAGCCTAGAGGCGCAAGCCAGTAGGAAGTGTTGTAGAAATCATTAAAATTTTGTAGGTATTGGGTACAATTAGGGAACAAACGATTTAGCCATATTAATCTTAAGCTCAAAAGGAGTTTTCATTTACTGTGGATAATTTTGCGCAGTCATTGTGATCAATCAAAGCTGATCATAGGCGTTCTCTTTTTACCAAATCAAGTAACTTATCCATCGACACGCATCAGCGATGACCCTATTTGACGGTTGCATAAAGGAGGGCAAGTCGAAATTTGGAATTTTTGACCTTTCCTTCCCAGTATTGTTTTTTCAAATGGCCAAGATATGAGCGATTTGCGATTTTTTTCGCATTTGGCTATGAAGAGACTAATGGTGCTCCTTCTGTTGTTTCATGCAAGTCATTTTTTGGCAGTTTTAATTTTAAGTCTGTACTCTTCAGCAAATCGGCGTATCTCATTCCCTTTAAAAAATAAATTTAAATAGAGAACCAAGTGCTGACAAATTAGCGGTGAAGTTGATTACCCATGGGTCACGGGAGCGCTAACCCACCACACATTCGGTGATCCCGACTAGAACAATACCTCGTCAGGCTCGGTAACAAGGTGTTGAGGCAGCATAAAACCGCCAAAATCAGACCCGAAAAACGATATATATCAAAAGAAAAATGAAATGGACTCAAGATTTCACTTATCCAACAATTTACTGAGAGGCTTGATTGTTTGGTACGTACTCGAGTACCCAAAGTTTTATTCACTTTGACAGTTTGCTTACGCCTTGCACAGGCAAAACGAAAAGAATGCCGAATTCTCCAAAATCATGTGTTAAGCACTTCACAAGCCCAAGCGCTTATCTGGTTGATAGTGTAAATTATATTGCCGTAAATCTGAAGATTTGGTCTATTAAAATCTTTGTGAAATTGTAATAATACAATAGAGGATAAATTGTAAGGTGCGGAGGGGCAAATTTTATGTTTTCTAAGGTACGTATTTTTCTTTTTTAAATGGGACACTATTATAAGACAGCATGCAGGGTCGAAAGGTGCACTTGAAAGTAGACTTTGGTGTTTTCAACGTAAGGGTAAGATCCGAACTGATCGTTGGTTATGTGACCACGTGGTTCCAAACGTTTTCCACGACGCAAATTTGCGGGCCGTGGTGTTTACATAAGCCACAACGTTGACTTTTGGAGCACACACTTGCAGATCGAGCGGTGGCACGAGCGAAATTGGGCGTTTGGCGTGATTAGAGCCAGAGAAATTTGAACGGACAGAAAGACACTCCCAGTGAGTTCTGTTTGAAATACTTACTAACATTTTCCAGTATGTCAAGAAGGGCCTCCATACTAGCAGTTCTTACTAACAGGTCTTGTCTTATAGTCGCTTACTCGTCCTAAAACAGTCAGTTTTTGTAAAACTTACCTTTTCCGTATTTTTACCAAAGGCATAATAAAAAATGAGAGCATTCTTCAGCACAAAAAGCAAACATTTAAGTTGATATGAAAACCATGTCATGGAAAATTCCATATTTAGACAAGTTTATTTGCTCTGGAAAGGCGTGCATTCTTTGCACTGGGACCCACCGTTGGCGAAGGCAACAACGATCGAAAGTCAATGTCTGCTTCTTTTCTCGTAAAGTGTCTCTGTATTCCAGAAGGAGAAGGACTTTAACATTATACTGAAGTAATGAATTTCTGAGCTTTCACAGATTTCGATACAATCATTCAGCACACAAATGAAATGTAGGCGATAATGTTATTTTAACAGCGAGCAAATGAACCTCGCGCATTAAAACACCCTAAGAGCTTTGAACACCTCAGTCTAAAATTCCATTCCAAATCAAATTCGAAATCCGCATTTTTGCCTGCACGCCTACACTCTGAAATCCTCTACTAAAATCTAGTCTAATAAATCTCGATTAACAATGAAACTTATCAAAAGCTTTCCAGAAGTTTGGCAATTATTGCACACGCCCCACCTATCGACTCATGAAAGACCTGATGGTATTTGGAATAACTAGAGGGAATTATTCAACATTCAATAAAAACCAGGACCCAGTGCCCTCATCCATTCTTGGAATACGGCAACTTGTCGGCTCAATCGACTAACAGCAAACTCAGGTGCACGAAAGGTGACCGATGAGGAGAGCAAAAAAGAAATAATTATAAATTTATTAAAAATAGAATAACAGAGATGGAATTACACACTACTCATTTTCTGCCTGCTTAACTTCTTCCACAAATGAGGCAGAACTTCTCTTAGCGGGGGGCACTACTAAAACAGGTATGCCAGAGTGATAAACGACGTAGTGGCTGGCACTACCCAAGATGGTTCTTCTCGCCTTACTCATTCCTCGAGAAGCGATCACAATGAGGTTGGCGAAGTACTCATCTGCCGTTTCGATTATGGCGTTGCCTTCATTTGAGTCCGCTTTCAATGTGGTTTCATAAATGAATTTTTCTTTCTTGCACTTCTGTGCATATTTCTCAAGCACTCGCCTGCCTTCTTCAATTCCCTCGTTCGTGGACGAGGATTTATCTACGATGGCATGTTCAACGACAATGCCACCGGGGGGAGAGACGTAGCGTGGTGAGATGACGTGAACGAGGATGAGCTTGTCTTCGGATCTGTGCGCTCGCTTGAGGTACCAATTGAAGGCCCGTTCGCAGTGAGGACTATCATCAACAGGCATGATAATTATACGAGGTGGGGCTGAAGACTCAGAAGTCATTTTGCGAAGAATACGCCGAAGGGCATGTGGTAAGCGTATTTATTCTACCAAGACTCACTTGAGGAAGCATGCATTCGAAAGTCAAGTGGTGACAACACCAATGAGAATGAACGAAGCACTTCATACTAGGAATACCCTAAAGATTACTGGCGAAGCTAATCACGTTCCTTTAGCGGGGTTGGCAGTGTGATTTTCACTCTATTTAAACAAGAATAGAAGTGAGAAAAGCAATATTTGCAAATTCACCCACTGATTTGTATTATTTTATGTTTATTATTAGTGAGTACATCGTTTAAAATTTCTATACATTGCCTTAATTTTCTAAAATGCACTTTGAGGAAAATAAGGTAATTAACTTGTTTGAAAAAGCCTATAAGAGCTCACCTTTCAAATGCGTCAGTTAAAGTTAGTTTTATTCTCAACACACTTCCCGCCCAAATAGCATCGTTTTTAATATACGACAGGGGCCTCGGTTGTTGTGCGGAGCCGATCCGATGTGTGGAGGGACTGCCCTTCGTAGCAGTGTCGGTCGACTCCATCGGGTCCCTACGAAGCCGCAGCACTAATTAATAAAATTCACTGTGAGACAGGGAATGAAAAAGTAATACTTGGAAAATGAACAAGTCTATGATATGAAATTGTGGTAGAACCACGCACATTTCCCACAGTCTCTTAACTTAGGTATTAGTGAATATGGGTGGGAAGTAGAAGCCACTTGATTTAAGAGAGTACTGATTTGCAAGATTTCCCAATACGTACAGGCAAGCTGAAGGTGTTGCGAGTCTTATCCATGCATAAACGGAAATGGGGAACTCAAAATCATGCAAAGTCAATTTTTGATAGTTGATTTGGTTAAATCTGATTCCACTATTGTAAGTTCGAGATAGAATCTGTCGCTACATTGCGGCTTAAATAGCTACACTTGAAATTTGAAACACCGTCACGCGTAACTTGGGACATTATTTAGCCATCGCCCTCGAAGCAACACACAGACAGTCGACCCATGCTTCCTAAATTCGGCCCATAGCTTGACCTCATTCCTGACGTGTCCACAAGTCATCACTTGGTAATAATTATGGAAGTTTTGGCCCTCAACTTAGAGCTCTTTATTGTGATGATATGGAGAGGGAACGTAATTGCTTGAAAAGAATAATTCACGAACTTTCAATATTGTCACATGAGTAGAGGTGCTTTGGCGAAACAGTTTTACAAATAGGGAGAATGGCTGCGATATTTTTGGCCATCAAGATTCACTGCTGGATTGAAAGTGTTAGTACTTATGCTGAAAAGATTTCTCAACAGATCCGCAAACCAATAGCATTAAACTTCCCATTGGTTATAACTGAATCATAAATCAGAATGCTTCTCATATGAAATCTGCTATAGGTCAAATCATAGTCAAACGGAAATGACAACCCTCGCGGCGATCGAGAATACTTTCAGCGAATGGGTTACTAGTAAGAAACAAGTGCTCTAGCTGCAAAACAATCTCATGATATGTAGAGCCCACGCATAAATTGATTTCTCCATGGAACATGATATCATGGAACTGTACGTTCGGTGGTGTAGACGGTTGCAGGTGAGATCCAACTGCACAGCAGCGGAGCTGCCAACACGTGTTAGCCCTGACAAAGGTGGTTGATGTGGTTTGTAAGTAGGTGGCCTCCCATTTGTTGGAGCTGAGTTAACCAATCCAAGTGCACATCACCCACAGGTCTCTTTGGCAGGCCTTGCTCTACTCGCATCAGAATTATTATCAGTATTTCGTGGCGTTGAACATGGATACCGATATATATGTATTGCATGCTTTCTACTGTGGCTTTTGCAGCATCCGACATCAACCGCTTGACCAAAATGATATCCCTGATTACTTAGCCCGAAGAGTTCAAATGAAGCCGCGTGTAAATTGCACTATACATGGGGACATATGCGGTTTTGTAGTGACAACTGCAAAGTCACGAGCCTTTCCTGCAGCCGTCATCAACGGATATATTGCTTTGAACAACGCCGCCCACACAGTTGCAGTAAGACATTGTGAGACCGACCACTTCCTGGCCGGGTACCGATTCTTCTCCTTCAACAACACACACGAACAAGACTACTTCGTCCAGTACCTTGACACCATCCTGGACAGTCATGTGAGCATGTTTAAGAGAAATAGCGCACTGTACTACGACTACCCGATGAAAGGAGGCATGGGAGAGGGCAGGAGACCGTTTGGTGCCTACGGTATCCCTCCCGGACAAATGCAGTACATGGCGTCACCTGTGTCAACCAAAATGTACAAAGGACAGTTACGAGTGAGCGATTCTTCTAGCATGCATAAAATCTCGCTCAATAATCGAGTGGATGGTGGATTGAATATCCATAAAAAGAGGCACTATGTCCTCTGAACCAGGCGTATTTCAAATAGCTATTTTGTTCTTCCACGGAAGAATTAACCGTCTTTCATTGATACTCCAACATCTCTTTTGCATTGTGAGCTAGTTTCACCTTTAGTTCTATTATCAGAATCGACCGATTTTAACTATACATGTTTAATTTTTCTAGCCTTGAAGTGCATTTGCAATTTCTGTATCTTTCTAAGACGACCACAAATACAACCACATGGCCACTTGTGGTGCATTCCATACTTACTATAGATTATTTGCTATAAACCATACAGGGCGCATGCTTGAAGGCATTCTCCCGGAATAGTAAGCGTCAGGATAGCTTTGCTGGTTTAATTAAGTTTTATTTGGAAGTAGCACTATTTTCTGACAGTGCAAATCTGCTAGGAATATGTTACCACTCGTTTTGGCATTAAGAACTAGCAAGATGTTGGATTGTTTGAAATAATAATCAACTTGAAAGTAGTCCCAGTGTGAAATTTAAATGAGCATTCATGCTTGCTCACCACAAGCTTGGGGAGTTTCACCAGCTTCATATTCACTCGTTAGACCTGGTGTTAGTTTGCCGCTACCCTTACCCAACTCTCTCATCAATAGCATTCCGATGATTTTAAAATGCACAATTTGATTTTAAAATTGTAGCAGCCACCATTTGTGAGTCAGTCGACCATCGTCGTCATTCTCATTACTATAATGGATGGACTATGCTGGTGATAAATCCACGCTTAGTAAAATTTACTTCCATAACAATGTGTGGAATAGCCAATCGAAAGCCGAAAGACCATAAATGCTTTCGCGTTGTGCCCTCATGCAGCTCTCCAATTTCCCATCAAGAGGCCCCAACACCCCATAATAGTAGGGCGTGAGTCAGCAGGCATTTTTGCTGCGCTATGTAAGTACAATCCCAAACTTCACCCCGACTATTAAATAAAAGCATTTAATTTGAAGAACCGAATCTGCCACTCCATCTCCTACTGCCTATCTATTTACCCCACTTGGTTGAGAATGTGGATAATCCATTCTTTATGCGATCCATTATTTTGCACGCTTATTTAATGCGATTTACATGAATGAAACGTTGTTAGGACAATAATAGTTATTGAGGGTTGTTTTTGGTTTGTGGCAAGTTGTATGATTCCACTGTATTCTACAATAAAAATGAGACACGCTTCTGAAATGAAAAATTGCAAAGTAATGGATGAGCAGTGACAAGATCATCGATCAGGATAAGCTCCAATTTGATGATGACATGGAGTTATGTTATTATGGTCTTAAGTGTGCCCTACTAAACTAGTTTCCTTTTTCCACACTTTTATCAGAATAAAAAATAAGTGGAAAAAAACATGAGACTGCGCGAATTTTTGCTGTTGTGTCAAGCACCATGCACTTTGAAACCGTGCTCCTCTTACCGCTACAGTAATACTTCATCTGGACTCCACCCTTTTAAACAACTAGATGGAGTAACGTTCTTCCATCTGTGAATGCAGCTTCACGACTTCATTTTAGTCTATTCTCAGAGTGATTTGAACGTCTAAAGCATCCTGTAATACTCAGAAATGCAACTAACTCATAGCCTTGGGCCTGATTAACTTGAATGAGGAGAAGAAGAATAGTAATAAGATAAATCAGTATGAACCCCACATTTTCTGTGGGTAATTGTTGGAAATAATTCGGTGGCAAAAAAGAGTTGAATACGGATAGGTCTATGCCCAAGCCCCACTGCCATATTAACTTGTTGCGACTATTCATTTATAAAGCTCAATTCGGCATTTCGCTTTGCTATTAGCGCTGAGAGCCTTCGGCACGCCATTTATCATTATACTAAAGCTCATTTCTTTAATTCACTCATGCATATAGTTACCAGAAATGTAGCCTTTCAGTGGCAATTATTTATGCAGCCAAATTCTATATTAGGGTGTTTTAATACCACCACAGTTGCTCACATTTGAGTTTGAAATAAACCAAGTGAGGAGCACTTAATTGGCTCTAATCTTTGATCCTTCACATGAAAGTCTCCTTATCACAAAATTGCTTTTCAGCAGTCGATTTTGATGTGCACAAAAAAAAATGAGGTCATCATTCACCATTCAGCTGCACGGTATTAGCACATTCAAATCATGAGAAATGCAACTGCAATCAACTTTTTGGTGCGACCTCTCTTCGTGTCCGGATGCATATGCATTTATGTGTTCCGCTGTCTGACATGTGGCATGCAAAGTTAAAGTAGCGCTTAATGTCGACCTCACAACTCCAGCAAGGTTGTGCTTGACGCCACTGAACGCACGTCTCTAGCTCAAACTACAAATAAGCACGAGGAGAGTGAATTTTTGCATTCCTCACAGGAGGAATGAATTGTGCAATCATAAATACACTTGTCTTTTAACCTATTGTGAACATTGACCCAATAATTGTTCAATACTGCTGCGTGTGTCATTTGAAAGGTAATTGAGCGAAATGAACACATTGTGCGAGACATGAATGCAAAATTCCTTCAGCTTAACGTGCAAAACCGGATTATGCGAATGCCCTCAAGCCCCGAGCACAGTCACTTGAGTTCACACACAAAGTGACTCAACGCCTGGCGTGGCGTCAATCACAGTGACTGCTAATTGTCTTCACCTCAGCGCGTGTCTTAGACACCGAAGCAAATCAGTTTAAAGGACAACTTAGATGAGAGGCACGTGACGTTAAGCAAATGTCAGTGCATTCAAATCAGCTTTCATCCGGTCGAAGGCGTGGCATGACGCATTACGGCCACACATTATGTACACCCAAAATCGCTTTCAACTTTCTTTTCGTGTTACCTTTTTTTTTACGTTAGACGAGAAGTTGGTTCTTTTTCCAAAATTGAGTGACAACTTCAGTTTTGCAGTCAAGCAGGTACAAGTTCGAGAAATCCATGCATAAATTATACGAATCAGCATTGTTGAAATCGTACTCAATGGCAAGCCTCACTTTGGCTTGACTAATCTCCATGCTGCTGCTTCCTAGAACCACAATTTTTATTCATTTAGTTTATCTGCTAAGCATTTTTTAATTTATTAGAAAGCCCTATTTTGCATTAAACCCTCATTAACAGAATTCAGGTCATTATTGCCTAACCGAGACGTTAATGTCTTTCGTCTGTGAGGATACACAACGTACGCTTTGGGGATAGTTTAGACTGCTTTTATGGGGTAGTATTGATGAAACGATGCTAGTAAAGGCAGTAATCTAATGTCTCCACTATTCCGTTTTAAGTAATCATTTCCACCACAGTACGAATTTGCATGCCCTTGTTTTGAATGATCCAATTATCCTCCTTGTGTGGGAAAACTTGATGAGAGAATCTGGGGTTTCAACTCACCCAAGTTAGCACACAAGTGAAGGGGTGATCGCGGCGCCCACGCTTATTCGGAGGCGGGTGGCACCCACCGGAGCACTTCAGGTGCACACACAATTATGCCACGATAACGCTGTGTGAATCACCGTTCCGCTTAGAGACTCCAAGCCTGGTTAGGACCTAGTAGCGCTTGTCATGATCACTTCATACATGTGCAGTAATGAAGTCCCTCTGCGGAATTAGGCAGGTGACTCGCGTTTGCAAACTCTTTGATGGGAACATTAATGTTATTTTAGAAATAAATTGGAACTTATTGTTGCACAAAAATCAACTATTGCCTGAAGTGCACAATAATTCATTCACCGTATTTACGGCATCATGGCTCACAAAAGGCTAATCATTCTCACTGGCGCAATACCAACCGCGTCGAGGAACTTAACACGAAGTTACAATGAGACTAAGGTGTAAAGCAATGAAATAATGGAACTTAACATTCATAGAGCTTTTGATTTTACTCTTTTAGAAGAAATCACGTAAAAGCTCCCAACGGCCGGGGATTGAGGACCGTTATGCTATAGATAGATTACGACGAATGGCACACATCAGAAACCTGCAAACAAACGGGTTCATATGACCTCAAAGTGCCTCATAGTTGTATGTAACTGTTTGACATCGTACATGTATTGCTGGGTTCAAATGAAAATAAAGTGTAATAGAAGTACGATTTGTGTTATTCTGGTAACCAAGATTGTTGAAATCTAATTAATGGCGCATACATCTAAGAGTAGCTAATGCGAAGTAAAGTAAGTGGCAATTTTCAAGGAGTGAAGCAGTAAATTTCGCAAATCACGCAGATTGAAACCAACACACCCATTAGCATCATTAGTTAACCGTCAGAGTATCCAAATAGCTCCGGCTATTTGTTGCTCTTCTATAACTAAATTTGCCCAAATATAAACTGCCAAAAATACCAACTCCTCGCCACCAAACGGTCGAGACAATAATTATGCCAGTAGCCTCGTCAGGTGGTGTTTGGGAAGTGGGGTAGAAAACCACAAACCAGGACGATGCTACACACAGCCGATAAATGTGACAACTTTAGCATAAATCCATTCATGTGGGTTGTGTCTCAAAGAAACGTTTAAAACAGAGTAAATTGGCAGCACTGCAGCGATTACATCCACACATCAGCACCGGCATAGCCATCAATGTCAATGCCGTGGACCCAGGAAAACTAATTAGCAGCCAAATCCCATAGCGTTAAAGCCATAAAAGGGTCACTTTTATTCGTTATTTTTTAGGAGCTATAGCTAATTACCTTAATGAAATAAGAGCCCATGTGTGTGCGTACTTCGATGTACTGAATTAGAATCGTCCAGCATCCTATTCGAAAATCAAGCTCAGCTAAGCTTACTAAGCCAATAACGAAACGACGCGAAGACCTCCAAGAATGTGAGCAAATGCAAGCCACAACTACTGATTTTTTACGCGTTAATTTGGAAAAGAAGATATGCAACAGAGAGAGGTGGCCAATAAGTGGAAGCCAAGCGCATACTGATAGACTAAAATCACACCAGCAGCTACAGCCAATTACATTCATTTAATCGCAGCAGCTACATCAGACAAAATTTCATTGGTCAGACTGGAAAAAATTCAAGAAAAGCGCATATTTTTACGCATTTATTTATATTTAGTAGCCGTATATAACCGAACCTGCCTATACAGTGCTGACCGAGGAAACTTGACTAGCCAAATCGTTTGGCGCTTACCATAACTTTCTGGGAAAAAATAAATTGCAAGTTAAACAAACAAACAAATTATTTCGTTGCATTTTTGAGGCGCTACAATTACATGCGGAATTTTTTAATTTTTATTCGAGTTTTGTCAAAGATGTATACTCAACTATGCGGGCCAGAATAAAGCTCGAATTAAAATTATTTCATCTCGTTGCCATTAAAATGTTACCTAGACTACACTTTAACCATCAGTGACTATTTTTATAGACCTTAAAATTGGCAGCGAGCTCCCATTTTTGTTGCAGCGCACAGATTGATTGGAAGAGGGCTTCGTTGGCTGTGGGGAATACGTCGTTCATGGGTAAGAGCCTTGATAAGCCTCAAAATGAGAAAACTGGGATCAAGTTTGATATTTTTTCAACGGCGCGGACCTATATCAAACTAATTGGTTGTTGGATTGCTATATGGGGACTCGGCTACTACAAGTTCAGTCCCAGTTGGGTGGCCTTTGGGGCTATCGGCTATATGGCCTATTTACGTGCATATGAAAAACGCAGCCTTGTGAGTTCAGTTATGAGAACTATCACTGAAGACGAGAAATCATCAGTCATAAATAATATTGGTTCTCATGAATTACCCGCCTGGGTATGCTTCTTTTTGTTTTCGAACTTTAGGTGTACTTCCCGGACGTTGAACGTGCTGAGTGGCTTAACAAAGTAAAGTGACGTGGTTGTATCACATCTTAGGTTATGCAACGGATGTGGCCATACATAACTGAATACGTAAATAGAGTTTTAGTTGAGACTGTGCAACCAGCTGTGAATGCTAACCTCCCCTCCTCCCTACAGCCCTTTATATTTATGCGAACTGATCTTGGAGACACGGTTCGATCTATTGATTTTCTTATTGAAAGTTTAGCCCCCTCGAATTGGTGGCATAAAAGTTTATGTAGAAGAAAGCATTCACAGGGATGAGGTCGTTATGGACGTCGATTTGATGTAAATGGGATTTTTCGAAATCTACTGTTCCAGGCTATATAGCGACGCCAGAATCAAGGTTTCCGTGGGCAAGATCGTCGCTGGTGTTAAAGATTTTGAGGTATGATAGTTGAGAATGGGTTGTGTATCCCTATACTCTGTCTTTACTGTTATTATTTTGCTATCTCTAACCTCTGGTGAATCGCAGTACCTCATTCTTTCTTTGCTAGCTTCGTGGGACGCTACGAATTCTGATAAAACCACTCGTTTCACAAATTCCTTTCGTTGGAGCAGTGACTGTGTGTTTTCTCGATAATCCGGTAACCGATTTTGACTAGTCTCACTCCAGGATAGTACATTAACTTTCTTCTTACGCACATGGGAAACATTTTGGCAATGCCTGGGCTCCAGTACGTCTATTGTTTTTACCCTTCCAAATTATGTCTTTTGTCGTTATTTTAAGTTTTTATTTGCCTCAAGACAAACTCTATATCGAACGGTTCAGGATGCTGTCAGTTCGCTTTGCGTTCTTCCGAATCGGATTTCGGTTCCTCTTGTAAACGACGTCATTCTGGAGCAAATTAGATTCCCTTCAGCCCAGGTCGGTTCATGCTTAAATGTGCTACTGGCCAAGGAATATCCATCATGCTGGATATTTGATGTCGATAACAAAGGAGGACTTTTTGTTGATGCGAATGTTTTCACCCTTAAAATGATCTCTGTGATAGGCTAACTCAGAAGATAAGCTCTCTCTTTATAAAAATATTTGCGTTTTTTGAAAGCAAATCCTAAAATGGTCCTTCTTTTTTTAATCTGTCCAACGGTGACTTCCTTGATTCCGTGAACAGCTTCTGGGTTTTATAAATTTGATTAGTAGTAGACGTGACAAATGCACCCCTTTACTCGGTAAACTGCTTATTTTTGTCTTCTGTCCCTAGTCACATTTTCCCGGTCATGAGCGTACTAAATTCACTTCTTTCTTCATGCCACCTTAAATCAATATTTCGTTTGATGATTTATTTAGTATAGCTTTCATCAGGACTCGCTTGAAAAACAAAGGTTCATATGATTGCGATTGTGACACTGGTATACAGCCGCTTGGGCTTGATAGGAAGATTTCATACGCATTTTTTATTGTCAATCGTACTAGTATTGGTAGACTTGTAGCCAAGTTTTTTTCATAATAATAAATCAAATACATTATCCACTGAGACCGGCATTAAATGGCAATCCTGCTATTAGGACGCGTTAATGTCCACAACATGCGTAAGTTAGTTTTTCTCAGGGAATACGCGTGGGCTATCTCATTAATGAGAATTCGTCCCTTTGTCTGTCGCACTATATGAAGAAAATTTAATGAATTGCAACTCACGAAGTTTGCAATTAAGACTAATTAATCACATTATCCCTTAATTTTGCCTTAATTTTAGGGTGCCATTCGCGTTGAGGTCATCTCCGCTAGCGACCTTGTATCCACCGACGTAAATCCCATTGGAAAATCGTCTTCCGATCCCTACTGCGTCGTTCGAGGTGCTTAGTTTGGTTTTAGGGATTCGGGTTTGCATTGTGCCTTAGCCTCAGGGGAATGGAAGAACTTGTGACGTCAATGCTTTCTACTGTTATAAGCTTTTAGTTTGCTGCTGGTAGTCACGTTCCTTTAGCCTCCTCTTCGAAATGATGTGTCTGGCACTCAGTCAAGGCTGAAAACTTTATCTATCGCACTTGACATCGTATCATACCTCTCAAACAATCACGATAAGCCTTAAGTTGTACTGTGCGCTCTCCGGGCTGTTTTCTGTTCTGGTGCAGTAATTGGATGTTTTCATCTAGAGAAGGAAAATTGCGCCGCTACCGTTGCTTTTGGTAGCTATAAGTATTTTGTAAACTTAATTGTCATTTTAACACAAGACATGTGTTTTGGAAAAAGGCTTGGAACGTGTGATGTTACTTGCTTGTTTCAGTTAAGAGAAGTTTGAGCTAAACTACAGCACTATTGATGGCATTATTACACCTTTATTCCCCTGATCTGCCAGGGCCTTATTGATACTGAGTCCGTTTTTTTTGCCCCATGGTTATAATTCCTACTTATTCCAACGCAGTACGTACTTACCGTCTACCATTGGGTGATGCGTGTAATTATTATGCTTATTTCATTTTCTCTCATGTGTTTTTTTTCTATCTTTTGCAAATAACATAAAATACGGATGCGAATTAATTTGTTCCTCATGAACAAACGTAATTTTAAACATACTTGCTATTCGACAAGATCTTCAAAGCTGTTACGATAAGCACACGTTCTTCCACTGTGGTGAACGAATCAGAGCCATTCTTGAGTCCTTCTGAGTAATCAAGCCTATTTTTGCTAACTACTACTACGATTTTTACATCTACTCTTTATAATGATGGCTACGATTTTTATTTTAGTCGGAGCAGAAAAGTTCGTCACAAAAGTGATAAATAAGACGCTTAATCCAACGTGGAATGAATGTTTCGAGGTGGGTATATGAGATAATTTTCGTTGCTCTTTAAGTGGTCTTCCAGCACTAACTCGTGCACAGTGTCCACAGCTCCTGTGATGCTCAGACGTTAGTGCTTTTCAAAGCTGCACTTACCTCTCATCAGCTTTAGTTCATTTACCCAAAAACCATGTTTAGATTATGGGAATTTTTGGTAAAGACCTTGATGTTTCTGCTAATCATGTATTTCCTGAAATCGGACTTGCTTTTTTCCAAGCGAATGGGAAAACGTTTTTGTGTGGTTATGGGTATCTCAAGTTACCCTGCGGCTTTCGGCCTAACCCGCCCCAATGTCTTGTTATGGCCTGTGCAGTGAACCGTAGACGGAAATCTTCACAGAGTTTCCCACTTACTAAAGTCCAAGTGGTAATTACAATCGAGATCCGTCTGCTCTCAACCACTGAGACCTATGTAAGAACTTGAGAAACCGGCTGGACCAGTCAACCTAGTCCTATTTCTTTGCTCACGGGGCGACGCAGGGGCACACTTTAGAACGGGAGGAAGATAGTACCTTACCAACTCTCAGTGTTTCTTGGATATTCCTTCAAGTGAATAGCACGCCTACTGGCCATTAGACAATCATGGAATGTAATTGATAGCTGCAAAATAAATGTAAAGTTGAATCGGAGGTGGCTAGGGCTGGGCTTTGCGTTTATGGTGATAAGAGCTTTTCTAAAAGTAAAATTAGCAAGCTGACCTAGGTCAGAAAGAATGATAGATTGTAGTGATGATTATTATCAATGCATGCGATGTACTTGAGAAAGTTTTCCGCAATCATTTATATATGACCGAACTACACGAACTTTTGAAGTTTGGCGCCAGCTAAAAGTTGCTGTTAGAATATGGAGGATTGTTATGAGGAAGTCCCGGTCAAACTGAGCACAAGTTTGCTTCATGTTTGCCGTTCTATGAATCCATGCCTTTCTTAGTGGTGGGTCTGTTTCTACGTATTTAACATTTCAGGCAGTCGTCGATCAAAAAATGGGTCAGTCGGTGATAATTGAGGTTTGGGACAAGGATGCTAGTAGCAAAGACGACGAATTGGGCCTGTAAGTCGCAAATGTTTGCCCAGTTTTATCGAGAGCAGCGATGGAGTGGTATGTCGTGATTTCTTCAGTCCTTTGGTGAACACCACTAGTGTAGGTATTTGATGGTATGATATTAAGCACGATATTGATACGATATTGATGTTACCACAGCCTGAAAAATGTGGGACAATCACAAATTGAAATTCGCTTTGCATCAATAAAGTACGGTGCATTCATGCGTACCTACTTAATTGCCTGCATATTCTCCAATTTTAGAACAACGATTCCAATTGAGGAAGTTTATTTACGCGGGTTAATAAATTCGGTAAGGTTGTGGCCTCTTCGACAACCTTGTAAGAATGCGCACATTAAAGTTGTTCATCGTTCTGCAACAGGGGCGTGTTGATGTGGCTGACGCTTTTTTTCGCTGTTGCCAAGTGAAAAGACGAGACTTTTATTTAAATCTGCGTTCTGGTGCGCTTTCGGGTTGCTTAAGACGCCTACCCCCATTAGCGTATGTGCTGCTGTAATCTTAAGTGCAACTTGGCGCCTCCTGCGTCCTCTGAAGTTCCTGTAGGTAGTGGTAGCCACGTATCTCTGTGCTTACGCGCTTTTTGCATGTCGATTCATGGTGCGATAATAAGACTACCTTCTTTAACAAAGCTTTTCAATTGCATACAACGTCGCGATACCACAGTCATTTGATATGTGGATCTCGCTTTGAGGCAACACCATAGTGATTGTGATAAACACTAAGCTTATTGATATGCGCGTTGTTCCACCATTTCCTGTAGAAATTTACCCTGCTTGACTTTTTTGATCTCCACTATTGCATCAAAAGAATATCAAGATGTTATAACTTTTAGCAGTGTTGTTGCTTTGTAGCGCTGCACGAAATTATGACTTCAGATCTCTATTTTCGCTAAATTATAATTTATGCGGTAATTTTTAGTCGACTGTGACTGACATTGCATTTAAAGTAGGTGTCTATCTCCCTGTTATACAGATAATATGCATCAATACCTGGATACAAGGACATGAGTTGCAGTCTTTAAATTAAGCTTCTATATTTTTGGGGAATTCGGATAAAAACTAGAACATCGTTTTGTGAAGGTATATGCATTTCATACCAAACGGTTTGGTTCGAAATTAATAAATCAGGTATTAATATGTGTATGGTGATAGGAGGACGCAGTACCCAGAATTAAGTTCATCCAGGGTTCACTCTTACGTTTCAGGTGAAGATGCTGGAGGGTGTCAACAAAGGCAAGGTCCACGTGAGAGTAACATGGCTGGACCTGTCACCCAACCCATCGGATTTTGTAGCAGTACGTCCCTACTAACGTCACCTCTGCTAGATGTGATCCCGCAAATTCAAATCACCGGTCTTAGGTTGCACCACATTGTACTTCAAAAGCATGTCTCAGCATTTTTGAATGCTGCATAATCCATGCTTTGATTAGTTTTGCTGGAAGTAAATGCAGGATGCACTTCCAATAGCCGCTATCCTAATCGCTGTTTGTGTGAAAATGGAACGTTTGATTTGTTTGGAAATCGGTGGTAATGTATGTATGATTCAGCAGTCTCGAATTATCCCACTCCAATATTATAATCTTACAAAAATGACAAGGAGCAGCCTTCTTGAATTTACAACAGCGATCTCCACTCGTAAACTTTCATCATTAAATGCGTGACTGTGTGGCGTTGTACGACCTTAATTGAGCTCATTCACGTTGCATTCATGTTCTCCCCGCCTAGATTGAACAAGATCGGCGGGCTTCCTCCTGCGAGAAGGCCATTTTCAACAGCTATCTCTTCGTTCGAGTCGAGCAAGGCAAAAACCTCAGGGTAAATTTCTTTTGTGGCCTAGTTGAATGGGTAAATCTACTGTCAAGCATCTACTCTTGAGTTGGAAGATTTCACATTGGTAAGTCGCTTGTAGGACCGCCTAAGTATGCCTGTCGCTACCTGGCGTTAGGCATTCTGGAAACGATAACCTGAATTTGGATAATTTCTTTGAAAAATGAGCTACATACCATTCCCGTATGGTGTGCGTGTGCGTGCATGTGTGTGGTTCAGCTTGCGGCCCTAGTCGTGTTGATGCTATTTTGTCTATAAGTCATAGTGCATTGGTTCAAACAGCCATCAATGCCTATGCCGGTGCCTTTTTGCATCAGTCAAATCTTATTGTTTACTTTGCAATCACGCAATGGAACCTCGGCCTCCTTTGCGCAATTAAATCTATTTTTTTCGTATTGAATGCTTCACTGATATCAACTGTAGAATAACGCTTTGCATTCGGCATTAAAAGTGACCCGGTTAGGGTATGACCGGTGCTTCAAATGCACTGAACGAACACAAATGTAACTTAGTCGTGTGTTTTGTGTCATCCCCGTTTATTACAACCTGGAAAATCTCTCCAGTTCTACTAGATCTCTCACCCTGCTATGCTTCAGTTAAACAATAGCAATCCAATAGGTTAAAAGTAATACAAACTAGTTTTGGCATGTGCATGGCGTTCATGCAAGTGGTTTGTATAGTACCGAAAAGTAAAGCACTGCATCTTGGGGTTGCTCGTAGAACGGCTTTTTTAACAATGGCAACTGAAATTATGGCATTGGAATTACATGGAATGACCTCATTCAATGGGAGTTTGCAGCCCGAAGTCTGACGAGGTTTTGTTTTTTACATTGACACACGTAGCAGTTAGCTTGTTGAGAACTGGTGGACCTATCATCACACCAACTGTACTTTTTCCAACCGTACCTTTCACCGATTTTAACCCTTATTGATAACGCATATTCGCTGTTTGTACTTCACTCCGTTTCACGGACAAACACAAACACAGACCCTATTGTTAGATGCGTCTCTTGCAACTTTTGATAGTAAACTGGGTGTTTTGAGGTGACTACCTGAGCTAATGAACAACGGTTGTTATTTTAGAGCATGGATCATTTATTTGGTAACTATCGTGGCAATTGGGAGCTCTGAACTCGGATGGTCTTCATGACTAGTATTCTGTTGTGCGCTCGTGGAACCCATTACTATTGTGACAACAATTTACTGAGCTTTTTGAAATGCAGTTTTAACTGATGCATGGAGACGTGGTAGATAAATGCTTTCTGCTGAATATACATTTGTTTGTTTCAGCGCCTAAAGTTCTTGCAAGAGCCATCACCCTATTGCATTCTGCAAATTGGCAATGTAGTGCAGAACACGGCGGTGCGTGAGAAAACACAAAATCCTATTTGGGAGTCCCCTCACCACTTTCTCTTTTCCAATCCGGACATCCAAATTCTTAACATCGAGGCACGTACTCCTTGCCATTCTTTTAGTACATATTTGAAAGCGAAACCTACTAGTCCAACAGGAAAGGTAGTGAATCACTCATGAGGTGTTGAAGCTTTACTTAAATATTTGTTGAAGTTTGCGGCCACTTGACCAGCTAATTCAGTTAAACTATTAGTGGTTTTGAGGAGAAGCTGTAACACTAGTGCAACTGTTCTGGCTATTATCTAAGAGCTCAGTGTTTGCGCCATCTACTTCGCATTCGACATTTATGTTTTAGATTCATGACAGCAAGTCGGAGGTTGTTTTGGGCACCCTAGCAATTCCGTTGAAACATCTGAAGGCTGAGAAAAATATGACAGTAACGCAACCCTATGTTCTTCAGGCAGCAGGGCCAGACAATGCCACCCTCTACCTTCATCTCGAACTGCGGGTAGGTCATTTTTTTGCACAGTGCGTGAATGTTTAAGTTGAAGCTTGGATTTATGGTGGATCTCTAGCAATTGAAAGCATTTCTGTGTTAATTGATCCTCCAATTCATGTGTATGCAATACATTTGTTAGAGTAATCACTTGAGCTCTCAGCCGTTGAAGGTTCACGAAAATGTGCCCGCTAATGGATGACTTACTTATCTATGTCTAGGGTGGCGTGAATCTTTGCGCTACAGCTTCTTAAATGCAAATCCAACAATATTTTGATTTTATTTTGGTCTTAGCTGACAAGATTTGTTAACTGCCAGGACTCCAACCCTCATAGTGCTGCATGATCCCATAGGTATGTGGAGGAGCTGTGGGTTCGTTACTTTGTAAGATCAATACAATGCTTCAATTGATCTGAACAAAGGGTCGTGAATGCTGCTTGAAAATACTTTTTTGTCCCCTTTACGATGAAGGTGCCTTCTTTCGTCAAATTGTATTAGCGGCCAGGATTAACGATATCGAGTTTTATTTGCAACTGGTATTGGATGGTCACCTTGGTGGAAATGGTTTTGCTTCGAGCAAAGCATGTCCTACTCATCAAAATACTTGACATCTGTTTATTTTCATTATTCCAGTCGACTAGGCCTTATTAAGCATGTTTCTGTTGATCTTAACAGAGCCTTAATGGCTACTTTCGGTTGATCAAACGTATGAAATGGGTTGTTAAGATCCCTTGATTTCGTTAATTTGCAGTATTTAGAATTTCTTTTTTTTAGACAGTAGGAAATATGAAGTACCTTTATGCATTGGTATGGCAGAGCTGATAATGGTAGGGTTCTTGACACATTGCAGCAACCTCGGTTACTGTAGTTGATGGAGTCCTACCAGAGGCGCTCTACTAGGTTTATTGCCCACTGGAATCCTCCCAGAGGATTGCTGGCCTCTCATTGAACTGTGTGACTTTCCTTGGGGGGTATAAGTGGTAGTTAGATGGTGTGGGTATGTGAGTCCACGACTTGCTTTTGCACGAATGCAGGCACTAGTGCTGGGTCCAGACAGGAGGCCGCATGGAGGGTTCAAGCCTATGGACTCCGGGGATTCCGAAGAGACCCCTGCACTCTCCTCACCACTCGTCACCACCTTCGAGAATTCCCGAGAGCCTCCGGCGCAACCCTCGCCGGACTCTCATTCTCCGCCCTCACCCCAGGCTGAAAGTGTCGTTCGTCATCGCCGTGGTGATTTAAAAGTAGTTTCTCTCTCCTGCTTGTAGTTTTTGTGTTACGTGTCTAAAATTGGTCTCTTTCATCGACGCTAATCCATAATTTGTTCAGTAGTAACTACATTGGGACTCCTGCAATATCAAATCAGTGTTGATAATTCATGACACCCATTCTCGCTTTGTATATTCATTAGCTCGACTGCCAAATGCGACTTTTCAGTACTGCCTATAAAGTGATTCGTTTATCAGGCAAAACGATAGCCCCATTACCAATTGTTGCAATTCCATCACACAGATCTGTGACATTTGCTGAATCACACATTACAAATGGCACCATAAGGCTTGCTTGACTGTTGCTTCTACATAGGCTTTGCAGTCATAGAGAGCTTAACACCTGGTTCATAATATTCAAGAAGGAACGCTACTGACAACGCAAAGGCGGATTCTCATGATTAAGGTTATCTGTTCTAGGCTTCGTCTGTGATTCAATCGCAGTATGGGGTTAGACCCATTCCAATGTTAAACTTATGTAAATAAACGAAAACTGATTCACGGGGTATATTGGAGTGTAGCTGTTTAATTTGCCCGGATATGTATAATTCTCAATAACTAGTAAGTGGTAGCACGCATGGCTCGACGGTCCCACTCCGATATTTCCCTTTTGGGGTATAGTTGGCTGGATACAATCCTTCAATGTCGCATCTCCACTGCCATGCGTTGGCGGTTATTTCAGTTGATGCTGAGTTGGCCCAACAAATGAATCGTGTGGTCTGTGCACTTCAACGTTACGCACTTTATAGTGCACTTTCGTTTCATGCGATTTCTGTGTCTTCTAACACAGACACGTCTTCGCTGTGTCAAAAGCAGAACTTGTTCAATGCCTTAGACTCGGTGGTTAAGTTAGGGGGCTTTGTGCATGTCGATTCCCTTCTTGAAAAAAATTCCTCCCACTCTCTTGCCTCATTACGCATGTGCTCTCCTTTCCGTCAAAGTGCTTTAGAGTTGTATGGTCAATTTGGCAAACCGCTTGAAATTTATGGTGCTTTTCGAAGCTCGCCAGCGGTTTTCGCGAAGAACGTCGGCTTTACTATGCACTAGTTTATGCACTCCAGCAGGCAAAACCAACTATCTACTGGTTTTCGAGTTAGTAGCAAGGTCGACTCAGTGCTTTCATGCATTACGAATCACGGTGCTCTCCACTGCACCCGTTCGTTGTGTCAAAACGCCACATGAACTGAAGTCTGGGCCTTCTGAGGCATTTACTGTACTACGAAACCATTCCGCAAATTGTGTTGCTTCGCCATCATGGGGTGGTGATTGGTTAGCTTATTGTTATCGCTATGGTTGCGCCGATGTTTACGTAATCACTTCCATGGATAGTAATAAATAATTTGGTGTGAGATGCAGAGCAGCGAAGAGGAAGGTCCCGCTCTGGTGGATCCGCCCAACTCAGCCGGTCGAGTAAGGCTAGCTATGCGCTACGATGTGGACATGGAGATTCTCGAAGTTACCGTGGACCGCGCTGAGTACGTGTGCTTCTCTTCAATCATCCCCACCATCCACCCACTAATTGACTCCTTCCATTCACCTCACAATGAACACCATTTATTTAGAAGATTCTTGTATTTTTCCAATGCGTAGTTTACTCACTTGAACGATAAACGTAGAGAAGATTGCATACCCTGCCTTACACCGCTCTTAATGCAAACAGACATTTTGGACAGTGGGATGTTAGCCTTGCAGTCATGTTGAGTCTTTCAAATACACAAGCTTCGATTTTAGAAATATCTTGGGCGTAGATAAGGATGGCTTGTCGGATCCTTACGTGAAGTTGAGCGTCATTGACAGCCTTGGACGCACCGTTGGTGAATCGAAGAAAACAAAGGCTGTGAAGAACGATCTGAATCCATTCTTCGAGCAGAGGTAACATTTTCGATCCAGTTATGCCCTAATGCTATGCATGCTACTTTTCAAATGTTCTCTTAATTTCATGCATTGATGGGCCCTCGTATTACGGTGAAAAGGGTGATTTGGATAATGGTTGGAAGCTTCACTGCAAAATATAACAACGCTTCCAAAAGATCCTTATGCCTGTCATCCTCTGTGCCAGGGTGGCAAGAAATTCTTGTCTCTGACTGCTATGCAAAAAGTTCAGGATTCCAAATGGCTGTTACGTTCGTTTACGCCTGCACATTTTGCTTATTCTTACCGTATGCCCGTTTCTGTTCGTCGCAGCTTCGAATTTTCTGTGAAGTCGGAGGTCATGGAGACCTGTAAACTCTGCGTAGATGTAAAGAATCACGTTGGTCCTCTGCAGCGCACCACTCAAATACGTAACCTGGGCTCTGTTTTAGTGAGTCTACGCGAGTTAAAAGGTGGCAACGGATTTTCCGAGTGGTAAGTGCATCCATTCTACCTCAAGTTCGTTAGCTCACTGTACTTCCCTCTCCTGCACCGTTCTTGCAGGTTGGCGCATTCACGCACGCGAGAAAACGGACACTGACTTGTTGCGAATTGCCACATCCCCGCACCACATAGTCAAAAACTATTTTTCTTCAGTCATATGCGTATAAGGATGAGCTATTCCTCGATCTGTCGACGACTGTTCGGACTATTCGTTTTACATCTTGTCACCTCATTTTCAAAGTTGAACTACAGTGATTGCTGGTTAAAAGTGGCGTGTCTGTTGGATATTCAGAAGGTCTTTAGTAGCCATTTTTGAGAGGAATAGTTGCATTTTAACACTCTCCTGATCCGACTTGTTGAGCTGTACTTTAGTGTGCCCTTTTTTAGTGTACGCACTCGTTACACAATCTACCTCGTACATCTTTTATGACCACATGTTCCCTACTTCTGTGACTCGACTTGAGTGTTCCAGATGGCATTGAATTGCGGTGGTAGGAGACAAGGAATGCTTGTATTCACTAGTCGTACATTTGCTCACGCATAGTGTGAGGTGTAAAAACGCTCCTTATGGTTCGCTCAAACACTTGTGGGCAAACCAAGCCACCAAACTCATGTACTTGCTGGCATTCGCATCTTCCTTCGTCGACATTCCTCTAACGAAATCAAACTTGCAGCTTATGCATCCATTGACTTCTTTTCTCGCTTCTTTATGTCCCTTACCATGATTGACAGGTGGGTGCATGCAAATTCTCTCCCCTCGTTTTGATGGATTTAATGCCAGTATTCAGAAAGGCGTACACAAAATTGCTTTTCACAACTGTTCCTCCTGCCTTTGTAGGTACTGGCTCCATAGATCCACGGACTAATGCTGACCGCTGTTGAACCTTGTTGTTGAAGTTTTATGACTAAAATCGCAACGCTTTTGCATGCTTTTTCTTGAACGCGCCTCTATAACATCCTCACCATCCGACTACATGCCCTCCTTCGTGGAGTAAATGTATTGATTTCACCCAGAAATTTTACATTTCATGCTTCGTGAATTCATTTAAAGTATATCACCTTCACTTCATTGTCTCTTCTGCTCTTCATTGAGATGTGCTGATTGAGTTATTGAGAGGGTTGTCCAAGCTACTTTTTGACCCATGGAATTTAACTTTAATTATTTCATTGGGTAGTGATTTGGATAAGTGATACACTAATGTCAGAAAAAATCGAGGCCTTTGTAAAATGGCAAAAGTGCCCTCCTGCGACACTCGCGTTCCGACTTCGCGCCCTTGCTGGAAGTTCGCTGTGCAGCAGCTCGTCATGACAATGTTGAGGAGCTGAGGGGTTCACTTGCTTTCGCAACATCGACTTCGCTAGCCACGAACATAGGGGCAGTGGTCAAACGTAGCCCCAGTTGCCGCTAACCTATAGCTGGCCTTGACCCACTCTGGTCTCTTGAATGCATCTGAATCTCCTTGACCATTTTTGCGATGATTAATCATTAGGCCACCGATTATTTTAGTTGAAAGCTGTTTCACCTGAAAGTGAGTTGTTCAGTTTGGGTATGAGTTGTGAATTGGTCGGATGAAGCCACCAGTTTGACGGTTGAAAATTGATCTTTGTGACTTGGCAGTTCACACTACCACTTTTGAGTGCTTTTAGCCCAATCAGTTTTCGGGAATTCAGAAATACCCTTCAAGCTAGATTCCTACGCTGTGGGCTACCCAAAATCAGATTCTTGCCATTAAATCTTGCTTCAATTCACCAAGAATGCCTTTGCGTAAACTTTATCGCTATCTCATTAGTCTGGATAAACGTCATTTGAGAGGTTCACGGTGTACTTGGCCTATGATCAACCACAATTATTAGGAGAAACAAGCAGAAACTAATTTCAGGCGAATACACCTATCCAGTATGGTGATTTGCCTCCATTGAAGGGATGACTGTCCAAAGGCGGACAGTGTATGGTGAGCAGTAGGCGTAGAGTCCGCAGAACTGAGGTGGGACACATTCTGCTAGTCTTATCCTTCATCACAATCCTTGAACTTGAAAGCTCTGAATTCACCCAAATCAGCTCAAGTGTGCATTGCTTTTTCGAAACGGGTTGCGAGCAAAGACAGCAGTGATAATCGACAAATAAGGGCGACCTAACTAAATGGCTACTTTAACAAAGGGTGGAAAGGACTCGGCAACTTTGTACTGACAGAATGAGCTAAAAGCGAAAGCATACTGAGGCTCCCATGAACCAAAAGTTATTTGGCCTTCATATTAAAAGATGGTTAACTTGGATGCCTTTTCTACTGCTGAGTTGGGATTACTTTTTCCTTCCTTGGTTGCACAATCCTCCAAGCCAAGGCTACCATGGGTATCCCAGCGTGTTTGTTAGGTGGACAAGGCCGTCATTATATGTGGAATAAAATATTTACCAATTTTTCACAAATGTGCCGAATGTGAAGTGAAGTACAAAAACCTACTTATTGCATCCAATGCTTAACCCACAAAACCAGGCAGATAGTAATAGAAATGAATGGCAAGTAAAAAGGCATTCTGAACTATGCAGTGACGAAGCTCTCATTCCACGTTTGAAGGAAAATAACTAGTGCACCAATTTTGCGTCGACATCCCCAATGGCAGGAAAAAAGATTCTCAAGCTCAACTAGATCCTTTTTAACACTGCGATGCTTGGAGAAAGGAGAGAACACACATTTGATACCAGCGTGTTTGGATCCGCAAAAGATGCTGTCAAAAACCAAAATCTGGCTCACGTATTGAATACCATGAACAATCTAACCCCAGCTTAAGTTAGCTTCAAAGTCCTTTTGATCCCTCTAGGTATACTTCTATGCTGGTCATGTTCGAAAGATAGTTAAAATGAGTATGGTGCAAGCAGCAAATTCTGCTTTTAAATATCATCACAGTTGGCTCAAAATTGTGTCCGAGATGATCTTCGAAGAGGAGATAATCCGGGTTTTGTGTTAAAATTTTTCGATTTTCGATGAATTTAAAGGCCGTGTGACAAATTCACCATCATATATTCCTGAAAAGGTTTTTTAACTAGCCTAGTGGAATGGAGACTACAATTCGTAGACAAGGATAGAGCCCTTTGCTTTAAGGGACCTTTTTCAGTACCTGAACTGCCAAAGGTACCAACCTCCTATGGACAATGTTGATCGCGTTTTGACACAACGAACGGGTGCAGTGGAGAGCACCGTGATTCGTAATGCATGAAAGCACTGAGTCGACCTTGCTACTAACTCGAAAACCAGTAGATAGTTGGTTTTGCCTGCTGGAGTGCATAAACTAGTGCATAGTAAAGCCGACGTTCTTCGCGAAAACCGCTGGCGAGCTTCGAAAAGCACCATAAATTTCAAGCGGTTTGCCAAATTGACCATACAACTCTAAAGCACTTTGACGGAAAGGAGAGCACATGCGTAATGAGGCAAGAGAGTGGGAGGAATTTTTTTCAAGAAGGGAATCGACATGCACAAAGCCCCCTAACTTAACCACCGAGTCTAAGGCATTGAACAAGTTCTGCTTTTGACACAGCGAAGACGTGTCTGTGTTAGAAGACACAGAAATCGCATGAAACGAAAGTGCATCAGCAGCTTTAGGAGTTTGAACTTATACTTTGTTGTAAATGCCTTTATTTGGGAGGAGGAACTAGAGCGCGCCATTGTTGGGACAAGATTTTGAGTAGAGCTTAGCTTATAAATGTCAGCTTAACTGGTTCTAAGCGCCGATTTTGGGTCGCTCATCGGTTACCATTACTCCATGTAGGTGTCGATTCCAGAGCATCAAAATCGTTTACAAATATTTGATGAATCAGAAACAAAATTTGGCGTTTTCACATCGTCAATTGACACAAATGCTTTGAAACACCGAATCTAACTAATGTTATAAGCTTTGGGTGATCGGGCAATGAATGAACGAACTATTTCTTGCATTTATCCAAATCTTTTGGGTCTCCCCAACTCTATCATTAAATAATTCGAGCAAATTCAATCCCCTTTTGTCTCCAAGAATGGCCTTAAAGTATTTAATGCATCGACTGTGGCAAGTCATGTGTCAGAGCATTCCCAAAGTCGAATATTCTCCCCCGATGGCCACTCTTGTGGTAAACAATGCGATTAATTAGCCTAAGACTCTTTATTTTGGCTGTACCTTTAGGTAGACAAAATGACTGTCTTGAACGCCTCGCGGCTTCAGCTACAAATAAGTCTTCCATCTTCTTCAAAAAGCACCTCTTCAAATACGAAGTGCAATACCCAAAAGACCCAACCTCGGCCGGGCTTATCTGTATCAAGCGCACCTTTATGAGTACCTAGAGCTCCACCTTGCTGCAAATCAGCAAACCAATTGACCGTTTTTATCGAGCACTAAAACCAAGATCACAATGGGGAAGGCAAGTAGACTTGGCTACAAGTCAATTCCTATGGGGGACCCAATTGCCTGCTCTTAATGGAACTGCATAGCATTGATAACCACAGTTTGATTCAACAAGCCTTCGGCCTCTGGAAATATACCTCTCACCCAATTGCTGCAGTCCCTGTAGGCACTGATCGTTCCAAAAAAACTAGAGATAGCTATGACCTCAAGAGCGCCCGGTGAGTAATTCCATTGAGGCTTTGTTTTTAATGTCGCAATGTGATTTATTAAAGCTCGGTTTTCCGCGCTCAAAACAACGGAAAGTTAATAGGGAACGGGCAACAGAGCAGAGTTAATCAAATGGGGTGAGTTACGACAAAGTGAAGGCATGGGCATAAAATGTAGATTTTCATTGTAAATGTACGCGAGTTTGATATAAGAACCGTGAACAGCAGCAGCAGTAGTAGCAAAGTAGGCGGAATGATTAAGCATGAATTCAGAGTAATACTACTAACAACAGAGGGCGGAGGAGGATGGGAAGAACCTTTAAGCTTGCATGGCTGAAAACTTGGCGATCAGACCCCGTGCCTGACCTTGGCTAGGCCACTGTTCCGTAGGTTCTGTGGACATCCTAACAAAGAGAAAGACGACATTACTATTTCACCGCATTTCACCATCACGTTTTAAGCCCTAGTAACAAATCCAGACTAGCAATCAGGCATATGGCATGATTAAATTAGTGCCCCACAAAACTTCCTTATAAACAACCTTGAGAATTAGCGTTTAAGATACCATAATAGTAGATTATGTATTATCAGTCTCCCTTTCCTATGGCTACAATGTACGTACACCCAAACTGCTATGGACTAGTAGGGCTGATAAAATTAACTCGGACACCAATTATGTAAAAATTAGAGGACGTGCGTGAAGTGCTTTAAGAGGCATTGAGAACCAAGAAAATTGACATAAATAATCATAATAAGTCAATATAAGCATTGCAAAAACCTACTTAGACTTTGGAGCCTGCTGATCATCTGTAGCACCGGCTAAGGTAACAAAAGGCGTGTTATTGCAATCCACAGGGGAGTTGATCTGATGAAAACTCTTATACTTGCCTGAAAATTTGGCAGCGATGGCCTTAGCCGTGTTAGGCGCATACTGGGGCGAATCAGACAGTGCGGTCTAAAAGTCACAGCAGAGGAATTTTTAAAACCGGAATAAAAAGTGCTATGAAGTGTCAAATCAGGACTTGTAAGGCATTATCAGTAAATATAAGCGATAAAGAAGATCCGAGTGTGAACAGATTGCAGCTGTTTGTAAATCTTACTGTAACTCGGTACACTCATTCTACTTGATTTAACAACCGACCGAACTTCTCAACCGTCATTTGTGGAGGTAGCGGGCACAAAGGTAGGGCTAGGTAACGCTCTGCATTTAACAAAATTTACACGATTAGGGCGGCAGAAATACCTGGTGCAGAGGAAATCGCAGTGATTGGAAGCACGCTCTACTGAAACCCCCGTTTCTCGAGCGTGAAAAAAAGGCGGAGCTTGGACGCGTGCGCGCACGCCCAATACAAACTCCAGGTCCTTGGCTCAACCAATCAGAGGACCAATCGATGGAGCTCCTCGCGCGTGCGTCCGTCCACAGAGGAGAACGACCATGCGTCACACGCCAAGAGAACGTGCTACGACCCCATTAACCACCTTCCCTCATTCACAAGCTCACCGATCCCGATAAAACGGAGCCTAAAGGTGCACCTGCAGGTCCTCGACTCACGCATTTCTAGCCTAGCCATCTCCGCCCAAAGCCTCTCTTACCCGATGAACATGGCTGTGTTCAATTAAAGGAAAGAAGAGATTGGCAACACAAATACCTAACCATCGACTATATCTTGCGATACTTGCGGCCTTTTAAAGACAATAAAAACAGCAGTAGATTCCCTCTGAAAATGGTTTACACCGGATACTATGTTGGTGAAGGTCAAGATGCGATGAATCGCACACCCCTCATCCGGGTAAATTTCGAAAGCAAAGAACTGCATAAATATGGACAGCCACAGCGCACCTTCCAAACCTCGTAACTTCAAGGTGCACTCACGTTGGTGAAATTTCGATTCCCTTTGAGAGCCTCGATGTTGCTCCACTGTTCCACCAAGCGCTTTGCCGAACCCGTCGGTGGTAAAACGTCGTCTGAGCGCGGAGGTGAGCCGCGATGCAAGTCCTATCAAACACGTATAACTATGAACAAATGGGATGTTTTGAAAGGTAACAAACCCGATGGACGAATGAGGCATGATGAGCACGAGAGGGGAAGAAGTTGAATGTACTCGAGACACTTAGTTTTGTGAGGATTCTCTCATGCCTATTGCGCATAAATTCAAGCAAGGAATTTTGATGCAGATTGATAATAGCAGAGCCAAGTGATGTAAATGTGAAAAATATACATGTTTACAAGTGAATCGATGCGGCGCTTAAATGCGTTCACTGCCAGTAGTGCTTTCTCGCGACCGCCCAAGGTGCGAGACCCTATTCCTCTCTCCAACGCCTCTTCAAGCCACTAAGCTGTCTTTTGCAAATAACTACATATTAAAAGTTAGCAGACACTTTAACCCAACCGGTCAAACAAATAATCAGGGTAGCCGGAGACATCAAGCGGGCATGCACCCGAACCAGATCATTCGCGATCTAGAGCTTTGAAATCGCACCAGTTGGTGCCATTGCGACATCAATAGAGCAGTTTTGTACCACTGGCTTGCACAAAACCAACGTGTTCAGGCGACATACCTTGTAGTCTCGATTCGCCGCCTCCAGCGGTGGTGAGGGTGCATCAGATGAAACCTCACCATCGTCCCGCGTCAGTACGGACGAGTTTTCCTCTTTCGCTAAAGCTAGAGCGAAGAACTTGGGTAACCATTTAGTTAGAAGTCGCTTAGACCAACCGGCGCAACCATTCATCGAGCCAGTAGTAAATCACGCCCACCATATAAGATGTTTGCAATGGCTAATATTCAAGGCCACGGATATTAGAACACCTGCTAATGAATCGGATGACCTTGCAAGAGAACTTCAATTACCATGGCATAAAAATCCAAGACACCTTAAATAAGACATGATCACTCGCTTTGCCACTTTTTGCCTCATGATTCGACTTAAATGGCTAGGATTGAACCATAGCACGTGACGTCCAACTGTTGCGACTCTTCTCCTCAAATTGCCTTGCAGTTTCATTTGTTAATATGAGGAAGCAAAGGACTATCTGTCCCAAATATTTATTGCCTCTTATTTTGACCAATTTTTAACAACAACTTCAGCGTCTGTGTAGGGGAATTTAGCTCTATCAATGGCTACTTGGGAGAATTCCCTGGTTTCACTATGCGTACTGAATCAATTTGAGTCAATTAGGCAGAACTCATTAATTCAAGCAATTATCTTTAATAAGCCGGTATCCGGAGGAGCCCCATGTGCACGACGCTAAAAAGAGCCCTAGTATCTAGCGATTAGCGACAGCCCAGTGAGCTTGTGAGCAGGCACGAAAGTGCTTGCTAAAAGCAACGTATAACACCACAAAACCGCGTGTTTAGCACCCCAAATGGGTCTCACACGGCCAAAAATCAAACGGATCTTAATTTTGCCCTTAATGAAACCGATGAGTAGCGCTGGAGTTTGTATTCGAACACTCGGTTTAGACCGCATAAAGTTAATCTGCACCGAGAGATAAAATTGGTATCTTTAAGAAAAACTACCATCCCTCTTTAAAGGAATTATTACTTCGCCAGTCAGATGAGACGCTACTTAAATGATACTTTTCAAATGATAGGATTTACCACCTTTGTGGCCAGTATGCTTAAATGCGCTGCTGCATGCGATTCGCTACACGCTGTCCAGTAGACATCGACCAACATCCAGGAGTCACAAAACGCAACATATAACGTTTGCGAATTTTCAGTTTTTGGAAGCGTACATTCTGGTAAGATTAATGAGTTTTGATTTAGCCTTCATCATTGTGACCGTTGTGGGTGAAAAACAGTTTTAAAAATAGGTTGACAATAGGTTGACGAAACCATGGCGAATCAAATGGGTGGCTCAACGGTACTGGATGATTCCTTGGACTTGCAACTCTACAGAAAATGTACGCCAAACATGGGGTATACACCACTTCTAGCGATAATTATTCAATACTTGTACATGCCGTCTTTGCTTTCGCAATTCAAACGTTCTAGAGGATGAACACACGAGAAAAAGCAAGCTTATGGTCAGACAGGGAAACAACGCATGAGTTCAGGCTTCAGCCGCCTTGGGGCAACAGAAACACTCCAGGATATCCGAATATGTTGATAAACATACCAGTGTCGCCAGAGGAGAGAAATGCGGAGTGATTTTTGCAGTATGGTGCACCGCTGGCCAGTGAAAACTCACCTCTACAATATATTTTAAAAAAGTCCATTAGGCCCTGCATTCATTATGCTTGAGGATATTCGCCCGTGCTTGTGACAGGCGGGACGGTATTTCAGATCTCAAAAGCCGACACCCCTTTTTTGTGAACGGACGCACTTGAGGATCCTGAAATAACACCCTTTCTACCGTTTATTGTACCGTCATGATAGCGGAAAACAAGGGAAATGGGTAACTGTACCCCACCGTAGTTGACGCATAGAATGAACGAACCACTGTTAGAACGATGACGATGCGCAGTTGATAGTCGTAGTCGGCCTTTAAAAGACAGTTCGTGCCACCAGCCATATTACTCAGCTGGACAATGTTTCAGCAGGCACAAGGAGCGGGTTACTCAGTCTTACTTAAATCAGAAAGCCTTGTGAAGACACCTGCTAAGGGCTGCAAAAGGTTACCCAGTATTGGATGTTTGAGGCTTTCTGCGCGTTCTTCGCGTAGATAAGAGTTGGTTTATCTTTTTGAAAAACTGACCTAAACAATATACAAGCATCTGATTTGTCAGCTTTTTGCCACTTTCATGACAGCTCATGTACCTTGTAATCGATCATTTCGGGCTATCGGTTACCAATTAATGTGATGAGAGAACATCGTAATTCGCTCCATTTAAATGGACTAGTTGTGGCTATTAAAAAGCATCAGTTTGGGAAACAGTACCTTATGATAATGGATCAGAGCTGCGAATCGTGAGTCACTGAAGCAGGGCGATAAAGAGAGGAACCGTTGGACTTACGTAATAAGGCAGTCACAATGCGCGCAACGGAAGCAATTTACATGAAAGTGTGGACATGCAGCGTTGACTTTCTCATCGGAATTAATTAATTCACCACATTTGAGGCACCTGTCGCATACCACCTAGGGCAAAAAAGAAAAAGACGGCTTCACTTAAGGAAGTTAGTTTTAAAAATTGATGCAGAGCCTTTCGCAGCGTACATCTAGAAGGCTACCGCCTTCATCAATTACCTATGTACTGCCATACTTCCCTACTGCTGCTATTTGAAACGGTTACCCACTTTGCAAACATCATTTACCATCGATGCTGTTGGTTACAATTGGTGCTGCTAAGAGAATTGAGGTATCGGTAATTCATAAGTATTTTTAAAATACATGACATGGTACCCAGAGGCATCTCTTGATGAGTCCATTGAAGGCTTGCTGGGAGAAGGATCATAATTAGCTAGTAATAAGTTGAAAACTCACACTTTCGGCAAATTCCCCTGAAGGTATATCACCAGTTGCAGGGGCGAGTTGATCCTCCTCAACACCGTCATTCTCTATTCTTATTTCCGCGTCCCCCACCTGAATTGGAGGCAGGTAGATGCCTTAAGTGATAAGCACCCAGCCAAACGCAACAAGCCTACGAATCAACCCTTAGTCATTCTGAATAGTTTACGTTAACTTATTTGGCAATAGGTCACAACGTGCACATACAAATGGAGATGTTTCAATTGTAACGTACAGACGATGAAGGCGTTCTGTTCACTTTCCTTGGTTCTTCATAGTCACTCTCCTCTTCACTCTCCGCAGGTAATGACCCAACGTCGTTTGACTGAAAGGTAAATCGAAATCAAACTCGAACTGGTCTCTTTATTCCCGCCATGCCCTAAATTAAAGGTGGAGCAACTATTCTAAATGTGGTAGATAAGCTCTGACCATGTGAGTCTCACAATTGTGGGGAAAGACTATGAAGAAACATTCACTAAAGTGTGCAGGGTGAGGTTACTTTTTTTGCTAATAGCAACCTGAGGAAAAAGGACATTCGGTTCCTATCATCGAAAAAAAAAAACAAATGAAACCTGCAAGTTAATTTACATCAGACATCTCTTTGTTTGAAACGCAAAATTGTAGCTCATTCATGGCCTGGAAGAGCATTTTCCTGATCTCAATCTCATGTGTTTCACCGTCAACCTGGACACACGAATACTTCAAGTAATTCTGTTAAATGGACCACCGCAGTAAGAAGCCAACGATGGGGTTAAAATTGGTTAAGTTCAAAGTCTAATTTTCCAAAAATGATACCATTGAGCAGAGGTCCAAATTTAAGATTGATATCAGACTGCGTCAGACTACGCAAAAAGGTCTAAATATAATCACGCCGAGGGGATTGGAGGTAAAGAAGGACTATCAGAGGAGGCAAATAAAATCACCGGAAACCACAATCCAGAACCAAGTAAAAATGGTTGAACTGAACGAGTTTTAAGCTATACACAACAAAAATGAAATTCCCAAACTAATCTGACTACTAAAGGCCGTAAATGGGACCAAAGAACCAAGTATGGAATGGGATGCTGCGAAATTTAACTTAAACACTTTCAAGACATACTTGATTCATTGTGAAGATTGGAGTGTTGGAAAGATATAAACTGATGAAAAAAAGTTATCGGAGTTTTGCTACGATCCAAGTGATCGTGAACTTCATTCCTACCCTTAAGTAAGCTAGTGGGATTTGTGTGATCCCTGCTATCAATGCCACCCTTAAAGTTTCGTTTGCCGTAGCCGTTTGGGTTACATGCGGCTAAAATCAGTAGCCACAGCCGATAAACGATTTCGACGCCTACTTTCATCGTAAACCCGTTTACCAAGCACGTAATGCTAACAGCAGGACGACCAATTGGGTGAAGCGCGCACGGGCGAACCGCCAATGGAGGCTACAATACAAAGACAACCCCAATGAGTCATGTCCATTCACAGAGGTGATACCAGACAGCAGGGTGTGGGCGGTGGATAGTGCGCTTTGAATGTGGCGGAACGGGGTACCCGCAGGAGAGGCGCTTCCGATGGAGGGTACAAATGATATATCAGATAGCACTGCCACAGCAGAAAGGGGAATGAGGCATTTGCATCTTGAGGTGCTCTCATTTATTCTTACATAATTGGATGTTAAAAGTAAGTGATTGTGAATCAGAATTAAGACTGCTGAATTTTGACTGGTTTTTTGTGGTGCCGAAATAAAATTGGGCAAATATGCTTTCAATGTTTCAAAAGTGCAAAACTCAAACGTCATGTGACTCAGGAAACATCAAAACATGACTCCTGATGGGCATAATTTATTGCACATCAAGATGCATCTTGATAATTTTTCTAGGACACCAAAATAGGTCAAATTGCCCTACGTTCAACTGCGTGAAGGGAGTCTGCGATAGCCCAGACAGAAGTACGAAGCATAAGCCGGACCACAACCCCACACTGGCACTGCCAGACAGGACACGCGCTTACGCATGCGCGCAACTGCCACGCACGCGGGAATGGACAACCGATGGTAGCTCGTCCCATACTCATCAACGTGACTCAGAAGCATGTCTATACTGCCAAAGCTGGGCACACAAAGGGACGGCGTGGGATGGACTAAACGATGATGCAAATCCTAGCTCCATCATGCGATCACCCATACAAAGTTGCGATTATTGCCCAAAGTGGATTTTCTAAAAACAATGTTTTGAATTACACGAATGGAGAATGCGACAAGTTTAAGCTCAAGACCACAGAGGCGATTATTGGATCGCTAGGACTAGGGGAAAACAGCTGCAAGAACTGGTTAGCTATAATGCTTAGAACAAGAGACCTTGAAATGCAAGGAAAACGTTGGAAAACAAGCGTGAGATCGCTTACCAAGGCCTTGATGCGCACTTCATCGGTTGCCGCGATTCGATTGAAATTGACAAGATCGACCTCTGAGGAAGCAGATGAGTGCCTCACTTCGTCCTCCTCTACGGGTACTGCACCCTCCTCTTCGGTGTCGTTGCTTTCGTCTTAGAATATAATACATCCATTATCGCACACAGAACGACTTCACCGTGAGTTAAGCAAATTCATATGCCTCACTGTAAATTTGAGGCTCGGCCTTTTAAAGTGCTCAGATTCACGCCATGATGCACAGATCATAGCGAAATAATAGGACAATAAAATTTGGAAGTTTGGGAATCAGCACTGTGAAGAACATTGTTGGGTAAGCCTTGCAGGCAGAATTAATTTCGCTGGTCACACTTGCCCAAACTCTCCGATAGCATAAACAAGGCAAAGCACCTTTGAATAGCAAACCGGATGAGATATTTGTGCAAAAACTCACGCTCATCAAAACCTATTCCCGGGTGAATCAGACCAACGGGGGGGGTGTCGTGACGCTGAAATGAGGAGAAACAACTTACAATAACCATGAGCGGGAGGAAACATAAGGCCCGCTGTGCCTTCTACTTACATCCGGTTCACTCGCCTGTTCCAAGTAGTCGGGAGAACCATCAAGATTCGTCATAACGTAAGTCTAACGAAGAGGTCAGAGCCATTTCAAAAAATTGCGGTTGCACAACAGCGAAAAAGTCCGCAAGCAAGCAACCACGGTAATCGGACAACCAAAAACGGGAAAATGTTTCAACACGGGCTGACTTAAGCATATCCAACATGATTTACGAGTCAGCATTCGTCATTTAAAGGCAAATATTGAACAAATAAGAAGCGGTTACTACAAATACTCAGTTATTCATGTCGCAAGGATTGCAAACATAAAAAGGCTATTACTAGGCACCCAAGAACTAATAGAGACTTAAAGATGAAACAGATTACAAGAGAATAAGCAGCAACCTGTGCGGGGACGATACACATGGAGAGCAAATAAAACGTCTCACTCTCAATCACTTGAATGTCCAAACACGCCAATAGACCACTTACTAAGTTTGCCGATGCTTCCTTAGAGAGGTGCTCCATATTTAAGAAAAACTAGAAAGGACAAGTAAAATGCCTGACGCGATCAATGGAGGACTGGAGTAGTTATGAAATCCTACTAGTAGGATTAAATAGATGTTACTTTTGGTAACATGCAATCCATGGAAATAAGCAGAAAACTAGAGATGAGCATTACCATGTGGTATATCAAAATAATGCGAATTTTTAATGCAATTCTAAAATGCATAATATCAGCGACCACAAAAAGACGTCTGTTGGTCACATAACGTCTTTCACGTAAGAAACAGGCCAATGATAATGTGCAGAAAAGAAACACCCCCTAAAAACCACCAAATGATGATGAGGACGAAAGAGAAAAACAAAGCACCAAAGGAGAAGCGCACGAGAAGAGCAGACGAGATTCAAATCCGCACCGAGGAAGAGATGTAATTTGCTAAATCTGTAGTCCTCGGCCAATAAACTAACAGCATTGATAAATTTCAACAAACCAACTTTTAGCAACGCTTTTACTGATTTACAAAAGATGTGCTTGACAAACATTCCCACATACGAAAAAATGAAGCGTTTAGTGCTATATGCTTTAGCTGTCTTTCAAACCGTGTGCATTGTAAAAGGACAATACAACATAGCACAGCAATACTCAGATCGATTAAATCTCGGAACTTCGCCAATATACCTCCGTTCTGTGTGTTGGCCTTCGGGCCGTGTTAAGGATCTCAGTCACTAGTACTTGTCAGCAATACTTGTTCGGCTCAAGTGACATGCTCAATTCCACTTTAAAAAAAGTCCTGGGTAGCTATGTTGATGGCAGCGGAAAACGAAACCAATCTTAAGGGGCATCTGTACTTCTGTCTACAGCTTTGCGGCAAACCCTACTGGGGTGTAAGAAGCCCATATTCTAAAGATGGGTTAATTTGCAGTTATCTATAAGATAATGGCTAAAAGTGATGTCTACTAACAACAGCTATCCAGATCTCGTGGTCTGAATGATATCTACAAACAGTACTTTGTTTTTTTGAGTGCCAATTACGGTTCCGGTAAATTGGGTTACCATTTTGCCCTAAGAGTAATTGTAGCGTCCCGAGACTCCCTTTTAGGTAAAAGAAGGCATACCACTGGGGGTAGAATACATGTATTCTTAAAACAAAGGGCTTGGAGGCTGTTGGCACGGCCCAAAGGCCGACCAACCGGCTCAGTACAATATGGCCACCCAAGTGACCGAAACCGGCAGTTCAAACAAACAAAAGTATTACAGTAATATGCATGCTTTTGTCTCGAAGGGATTCTTGGGGAGCTAAATACTAGCTTTACAATAGGTTGAAAATTCTAACATGGAGCTGCCCATGTACATGCATGAAGACATCGGATTTGTTGGCATGCAATACTTCTTGTACTTCTCTACCAGCTGGATAGAACTTGGATGCGGATGGGCAGCACTGAGTTAAGACTAAAAGTTACAAGGAGGAATGCAATGCCCATTTTTTCCTCAACAAAATCAGCTATTGATTTAAACAAAACTTCAAGTTCAGTTGGATTGTTAGGATATCTGCCCCATATTTTGCCTTAAAACCGCCCCAGCTGCATGCAAACTTGATCATCGGCACGGATGTTTCATGGGTGATATCCAAGGCTCCGATTGTAGCGTCCCAAGGATCCCCTTAAGGCAAAAGAAAGCGCAGTACTAAGGCAGAATATATATATTCCGGGAACAGAGGACTTGGGGGCTGTTGGCACGGCCCCAAGGCCGACCAACCGGCTAGAGCAAGATGGCCACCCAAGTGACCGAAACCGGTAGTTCGAACAAACAAAGTATTGCAGTGGTTGATTAAGGAAAGTGCCAAGAACGATGTGTGATAGAGGAGAGGGACCATGCTCAACGTTGGATATTTGCTTGGCTTTTGGTTTTTTTGGAAGAGACCTCGTTGGATGACATCCGTGCTCTGCCAATAACCGCAGGCCCTACTGTGCATCAAATATATGTTTCCTTAAAGCATAATGTTTTGTGTACGCTAAAAATGTGTGTATCCTGCTTAAGTTTTATGCATTTTTTGACTTTAATGGGAGTCTTGAAATTTACAAGAAAGCTTCGGACGGTTAAATTATAACCTATGAACTTGTGGTTTTGGAGACAATCCATTATTTAACCATCAGTTTACAAATGGAAAATTGACTGAAATTATTTAAGGCAGGCTTTTGGGAAAGCAAACTACATATTTTAGATGTACCATCCCTTTCTTTTCCTGTTTAACGGAATGGCATTTGGTCTATAAACAGTGAACTTTTACTCGACTTATCAGGTAATCTAAAAGCTTAGATGGCACTTTTGTTAGATCAATTAAAATATCTGAATTTAGCTTGATTTATTTGTTTATACAACTGAGCGGAAGTTCAAGGTTGTCTGCTAAAGCGCCGCTATGATTATTTTCCTGACCTTGAATGGTGGAGTTGCGGGCCTTGTTTCCGTAGCTTTCTTTGTCTTTGTGTACATTTTTTCTCCACGCGGCAGCTGAACGTTAGATTCGCGCATGTCTGTGAATGTTTTACTTGGTACAATGCAAGATGCTACGACAACTATGTGTTTTGGCCCACCTTCTATTGAGTAGTTTGGTTTCACATTCTGCTGGCATCTATGTAGAAAATCATTACAGGTTCCTCTTACCCTCTCAGTTACCTAATCAAACTGAGCCTCCGAAGGTTTTGTTTCGTCGGTTTAATTCTACTGGTGCCTCTTATTTGTTTATCGCGTGTGTAAACAAGATTTCCCAACTTAATTCTACTTCACTGTCCCTTTTGAATGAGCGGATAACTGGACCGAAAAACTGCTCAATATTTTGTTTTGTTTCTGGGAATTCTTGCATTCCTTGCAATCAGTACCCCGACAGACCACTTCCCCCCGGCTACCATTTTGACGATTGCGGTCCCCGTCTAACTAACGCGTTTGTGAAGGCGTGGTCGACGTCGAATTTTGAATATGTAGAATCCTTGCCCGATTCGTTGCCTGAAAATAGTGTTTTTAGTGAGTCTTATTTATCAAATAATGATTTTATCCCTGTTGAAGACGCCTTATATGTGTGTTACAATGTTTTCCATGGGTTTTGTGAAAGACTACAACTTACCAACATATCAGTTATCAAACCATGGGTACGACGCCCTTCTCCAATGGATTTCTACCCTAAACGGTCATCCGATATTCCTATTCCTGTTGTGAACTGGAATGCTTCCTTGAGCTCGACTCTCACGGTCGATCGTAGTTACATTTACGTCGGACTAGAACAAGATCAATTTCAGGATGCAACATTGGTTGACCTTGATCCAATATCTATCAGGCTTCGTGACTTTGATTATGCCAGCCAAGAGCCCAGCGTCAAAAGTTCACTGAGGTTGCGAGAAATTGAGCGAGAAATTGATTTTCGGATAAAATATAAATTCTCCTTCCAGTACACACTTGAACAAGATCATCGTGTTCATCATGTCGTACCTTACGTATACTTCGTGGCACAGCAACCAAGTACTATTGAACCGGGAATGCTGGAAACTAGGATCGCGCGCGTTTGCTCGGGTGATAAGTTCCTTCATTCCTACGCTGATTTGGAGCTTTCCTGTGAAAAATGCTTACTACACGGTCGAGGCCAAACACAGAAGGTATGTAACAGTTATACCGAATAACCCATCTTTCCTAATCAAGCGCTAACTTAAATTCAGAGGGTACTTGTTGAAGGAGTCGGTTAAATTATAAGTAATCAGGAGGGGTTTCACTCATTAGTTCCCCAGATTTTTTTAAGCACTGTCAACCTGAGGAGTATTTTTTTCCATAATGGCGAGATGTAATGCATTTCTGCACTAATGCATGGCTTGAGGCTAATATTTGCGTTCTATAAGCGGCCTCTGATATGTTTTCCCAGTTGTATACATTCGCAAAACTGTTAGCAGTTTTCTTAAGCGTATGTCAATAAGTTTGACTGCTTATGGTCCAAACACAGATTTTAACTTGCCATAGGGTGCTTCAAACACTGGTATGTCAATATGCTGCCATAAAACACGAGGTATCACAAAAATGCCTTATGCAGTATTGGTGAGGCCAAGTAATGCTAAGCTATTGATGTAGGCATCTGGTTAATCAGCTATTTTTTAGTCGACCTCATCTACATATTGCCAAATCACTGCCAGGTTGTGGTATGGCAGATTAATGGAATAAAGCATCTTACCGACAACGGGATTTCAATGCCTTGGTAATTCAAAATGTCCTTCTGGGATTAGATTTTTTAGCCTACGTTGCCCCTATTCGGTGTCTGCCGCAGTTGTCTGACCCGTAATTTTTATTGTGGAACGCTCTTCTCGGGTATTGACTTCCCCATTTTACTTCTATCATTCTTTGATTGCGCTCAAGTTACTCAAAGGTGATTAGTTGGCTGGAGAACCGAGGATCTGGCTATCTTCGATACTAGAGTCAACTGATTCTGACATCTTAATGAACTGTGGTTTGTGCACTTTAAGACTCCCCGGACAGGTACGCATTTCAGACATGTAGAGTGAATCTTGACAGATCTTATTGGATCCTAGTATTGATCAGCAGACTAACGTCGGCATCATTACTCCAGGCTAATGCTGCTAACGTCTCTTCATGTGTCATGTGCATAGCAATGTTTTATTTGTCCTACTTTGGTGGCTGACGATGAAGTTTAAAGGCTTGAACATCGTCAAATGTTTGTGTAAAGCTAGAGGCTTTGCTAACCGCCCACTTTCATTGGTGCGAAACGAGTTATCCAGTGCTCCCATATGGGGGATAACCGAAGCAAGAATACCCCCAAGCGCCCCAAGCAAACTGGAGCCCTCTTTGAGCTTAAGGCGTACAATGCGAAAAGGCGCAGTGACCGCAACACTCGGTCCCTCGTGTTGGTGTTAAGGTGTCCCTTAAACCAATCAGGAGTCGCCCTCACCGTCATTGGTTGAAGTGGAGGTGATGCATGTGCGTTCTCACGTGTGCGAGTTCCTGGCGCACCCGTCATTTGTGTGCGTCCACCGTGTCGCCTTGTTAGCGTGCGTGCCTGTGTACGCATCACGGTGCGCCTCATCCCCCCTTTAGCACCACAATCCCCAGGTGAAACCTAGGCATTTGTGTACAAATGCATCTGCTTGCTACTTACCTTGCATTAGGAGTTTGGTTTGGCACCATCTCAGCTACGTTCGATTTACTGGCACTGTGCCAATTAGTGTGGTTTCAGTTTCACAAATCACAATGATGTAGCACTTTTATTGTCTTTGCCTCCTTCGCTGACTTTTATGCGTGCATGTCGTAGGCAAAAAGGTATCACCTGTACATTCAAAGATGTCTAGTCAGAATATCTATTGAAAAGTTGCCTTTGGTGCTACGACCATTTTCCCAATCGCCCCAGGAAAACGGACCTAAGCTAATGTTTGGCAAATGCGAGCCACCGTCTCTTCTGAAGCTGAATAAAATAAAGATAGTAATGTAACGCACTTCTTAATTTTACTTCGTATGACCCTGGTAACACGATTGAATGGTAGTGCACACTGAGCTTCAGGGACTAGTGCTTTATTATAATATTTCAGGCAAGATCTGTACCCATGTCCTTTACTTCCTGCTGCTTTATTGGTTGCATTTGATCACAGCGCTGAAGATGGTAGTCTAAGTGAGTATAGCCACTTTGGATTTACATTGCAAATGCGAAATCACTTGAGAAAGTGGAGCTTAAGTTGTGTTGATCGACTAATGAAAGCAGAGGCCTCGCGCAGGTGCCATAGGGGGAGAGTGTCAGAAACTGACCCACTTAAGTTTGATGCATGAATTACATGCACAAACACAAAAGCACACATTTACTTGACTGTCGTTTGCCAATCAAACGGAGCATGGCGGAAAGTATACTATGGCTGAGGCTCCTGGTGTGGGTGTGTGGGTATCCCACCTGCCGTCTCTTCATCCGCACACACGTGCACGCGTACTCAAGCCCCCACCTACCTGTCGCTCTCCGAGCCCCTGACCGTTGCGGCTGTGCCTCGAAAGCGCCTGTCGCGGGGTGCCTTTGCTAAAACTCTTATCTTTCCCAACATCCAACTCTTCCCACGCAGGCGCATCCTCATAGGGGTACTTGTTCGTTGTACAGGCCTTCTTTAGCTGTTCTGTACTACCCAGGTACGAAAGACACATTGTACTTGAGCATGTAGCCCAACAGATACTGGCTGTGTTGTTCATGTGGCTGAATCACGGTGCAGTTGGTTGGTAGATCTATCTCCTTTGCTGTCAAGCTGGTAGCAGTGTGTGAATAAGCTGCAACAGATTATCAGCACTTTGTTTATCAAACTATTTTTGCATTATGAGGTTTGTAAATTCTTCTCTGTTTTCCGAATGAGAGCGATTTTTCGTGTGTGTGTGTGTGTGTGTGTGTGTGTGTGTGTGTGTGTGTGTGTGGATGCTTTTCTTTTACGTCCAAGCACTTGGTCGACCGTTTCATCGCACAACAGGAACGAAAATCTCGGTGTTTTTGTACTGGCAGGTTTTAAGAAGGCTCTTTCATTCTATCACAAATAAAAAAAGTAGTGGATATACAACTATCGCAAAAAGGATTGGCACCAAGTTCGCATTTACGTGTGTAGGTGTGGTTATTCGCGAAGTTTCTCTCATCAACGTGGTCACAACTGTTAGGATTCAACTATCATCCTTTGAATGGGCGGTAGGGGTGGAGTCGGCTATAGTTGGAGCATTAAATTTGCTGCATAAAGCAAATGTCCCACTTTGCTAAATAAGGCTGTGTATTTCGTTACAATTTTGCGAAGTAGGTCAAAAGCACACGTGTTAGCAACTTTACCTGAACCTTAGCGCAGGTAACACGCCGGTAGTACCAAGTGTCATGCGCGATCAACTTTCCAGGTACGCCTTGTTATCGCATATCATGTTGCTCCAACTCCAGAAGCATTCGCCAAGTCATCCCATTCAATGTTAGTCAGTCCCTGCGCTGTGTCGATGCGGTTATCTTTGTAGTACGAATCTTACCTCTGAAGAATGGTTTGAAAGGAGCAATTCAGAATCACCTTTTTAAAATTTGGTACATTATAGGGCAATCAGTGATGTTATGCATGGAACTATTCAGCATTCTCTCCTAAACTTGTTTTATTAACTCCCATTTTTGAGAAACAGAACCTAACTACAGAGCTTTGTTAATATTAATTCCTCAACATTGTTTTTCCTTTTAAACATCTCATTTGATGCAATATTTATTGAGTCAACTCGTGTGGGTTTCACTGGACCACGAATAAGCGAAAGATGCGCTTTGCGTCTTGGGCTCATGTGCACATCTTTTTTTTCTTGAGGCTGACCACGCTATGCTCGTTGTCATGCTTTTCCTCAACCCCTAGTCGGTTTTATACAGTCGCGTAAGCCTTTGTGTCTTGCCCATGTTATGCTTTGGAAAATGGCAAGTGAACTAAATGGAACAGCTCATTTGTCGTCAAGGCTGCTCCAATTATCACTTGTCGCTCTTACAGAAATTCGGTGCACTTAACATGGCAGCTAGAGGCGCAGTAGGAACAGAAACCGCAATGCCACGCTTCACGCGATTGAGCAAATCCAAGGTTGTTCCCAAGTGGCGCAAGCCCCTCTCCTTTTCCGGCGACTTCAACAACGTGCTATTAGTTGCCTTTGCATCCCAATTAGCTGAATTCGTTGACCCCACCTCTCCGTGGAACCCCAATTTGGAGGCTAAAAACTCGCTGATTCGTGGCACAGCTATCACCTTCTACACTTTGGCTGAGGTAAGCCATTCAATTTCCCTCCCTCGTCCAAACATTTCCAATGTTGGGTCATACTACCGTCTTCATCCGATGACCTTTTGCCACTTAGTTTTCAAACGGATGTCATGCCCTAAATTTACATTAGTTGCAAGATTAACTGATTGGTCTTGCTTAGAGCAATCCACAATCCCTCCTTCCCGCTTGAATCTACTTTAGTTGACTTAAATGTTGTTCATTTGCTTACGACGTCGCTCTCCTTGGCGGTCGTGAATTTGATTAAACTTAGCATCCAGAACTTGATGATTGCAATGAAGCTCTGATGGAATCTTTGTGGAAAATATGTGTCTACCACAATCGAATGTTGTGAAAGTTGAACATAAAAAACGCAATTGTGATTTTGTTGCAGTACCTTAAGTTTAGAGTAGTTTCATGCTGATGAAATTAATAAATTGGGGCATCTCTGAAATGTTAGTCTTGTTTTTATCACATTAACTGTTTAGTTATCGAATATCCAAGGTGTGTAACTCCCCTTTTGTAACTAGCTCATAGCCTGCCCATAGTACCCTCTCCTTAGTGAGTCACTTAGGACTAGCCCTCTAGCGTTTTCATGTCCTCCATCCCCACCTAAACGGTGAAGGATGGTTTGTTTCACAATTCATTCAACTTCCCCATTTGCTTGAGAGCTTTGCATCACCAATGAGTCCCAACAACTGTAGCGAATCCGTGGAGCTTTTTTCGAAACAGTGCGATAGGGGTTTTGAAACCTTTTCATTTAAAGATTAAAGTGGATGCAAATAGGGTATGTGGCTTTAAAAATACATGTACATCTACTGAATTGGTTTCTTTCATAAAGAAATGTGTTTGGTTGTTTTCCAAAGGCACATTCTAGTGTTTCTCTTGATGTCCTAATCTCCCAGTATAAAACTTCTGCCGCCACGATTCCACTTATTCCACTTTCTTGCAAGTCCTATCATCTGCCTTGCCCATGAAGATACAGCTTGATTCGATGAAATAGAAACATTGAAAGGTATATGGACTAATTGCATAAACATATTCACACTTAACGTCGAAGTTGTTCACATGCTTGGCAGCGATGGCGCTCTTCATCAACGGGTAATCTAACCGACACGGGTGGATGCCGTGTCGTGCATTTCATGCTTCATGCGTGCTTCGTAAGGTTGTCACATGGAAAAATTGTCAGCTAGAGGGATTCGGCTCTGCGTTCATTCCTAATTTCAGTAATGAGAGCAAAAAAGTGACTTCTGTGCATTGAAAGCCCAAGACAATGGGTACATGAATCGTACTACACGCTTACTATTTCCAAATTTCCGCCTACTTCAGTAAAATACATCGTCTTCGACAAATGGTTGCAGCTACAGTTGATAAATTTCCTACCACTTCACGGGATAAATTAACTACTGCATTTTTTGAAGCAGCTCATTCGGACTATAAAGTATGATGCTTGCTCTAAATTGTTACTCAGGGAAGCCATTTGATGCGTGTTTGTAGTTGACGACAATTCACCTCCGTAGCATGGGAATGCGGGCATTACCAATGTTAATACTCTTTCTTTACTGTTTGCCATGCATATGCGAAAAGGATCCATTGAGCAAATGCCTTGCTAGATTCATCTTAGTTTCCCCATCCGCTATCCACAGATCGACGTGTGGTTCGGACTGGTGATCGAGAACTGTTTGACCGGGAAAACTTCAATAGGTCCTCCTCACTTTTTCCACGCTTATCCCAAGAAGTGCGAAAAGGATGGTCCGTTGGTGAGCTGTGCCGTCTTGTCGCTTTATGAGTAACATATTTTCAATAACTTCCCTGAATGGCAATCTTGTAGAATGAAAGCCACCGGGGCTCTGTCGAAAGTAGCCAACACCATGCTTGCACAATTTATCTTTTTCTGTGCAAACCAATTTTTAATACTTCATACAAAGGTAGCTCTTGAAACGGGTAACCGATAGAGCTGTAGAAATTTACTAAATGAAAGATTTTAAGCGGTCATTAAAGCATATATCCTATCTTTTGTGCAAAGGTTCAATTCATAGAAATATCGAGGTGGAGATAGATGATATGCTTCCTTCATGTCATTTTTATGTTTATGATTCGTGGTGGCAACTTGAAATCAGTGCGTCAAAGTTATTTGAAGAATTCGTCTCAAAACACCAATTCCTGTCTCTAGTTGTCCCTGCTGAAGTTCGACCAGTACTGTCCCGCGAATCCCATGAACTGGCCCATAAGTGGGTCAATTCGGTCGGAGCGTCTGTCCGCCCCTCCGATCCTTATGTTGGACGTTGACGTGACGGGCATTGCCATCACCAGAGTCGCCGACGCCTTCACCGTCCTCGTTGTCACCACGGACGAGGGTGAGTTGCTCAAGGTACGTCCTTTTGGGTCCTATCCTCTCTCCTTTGGAGTTACTGCTTGCTCCATCTCACCCAATAGTAAAACCATTTTTGCGACATCTATCAATGCTTTTCTTTTCATACTCGAAGTACACTTCACTTATACGTGACTGTCATATTCAAACAAAAGCAGTGCAATACTACTTAATGGGTGTTTTCATGATCAAGAATATCAGGATTGGCTTAAAGTACAAACTTCGAGTTTATTCATAAAGGTGAAACTTATTCAAACTGTACCTTGAGGTCTGTTCGTTTCTGCTAAATTTGAAGTGGTACACTAAAGTTTGGCGAACCAATTTATGCCTCGTATTTCATCAAACCACCTCTGTCATTTTTCTTAAATTATAATGTCAGTTTGTTCTTTCCGTCAAAAACTGCGCTTCAGTCTGCTGTAAACGGATGAAAAGTTGTGGTACCCCGTGGTTGTCAGACGTAAAGATGGTTTGACCCGTCTCATTTGTGAATGAATGTCTAGGCATGATGCCTTTCCTCTACTTAGTACGCCGTAGAAGAGGATGGAGAGGCTCGACTGATTGCTTCCAAGCAGCTGACGTCGCGCCGAAGACCGCTTCGAGGGCTCACGTTGGACGACACAGGACTTGTGGCCTTTGCCATATCAGACGAAAAGGTCAGTTCTCCCAGCACCTTTGTTACTTTTACTACTCCTTTTCATACAGTATTTTTCTGTTCCTTCACTGACTACCTTGACAATTCACACTTTACATATCCTCAAATATTCAAAAAAGGTTGATAAGACGGGAATTGACGAGGGTGATAAAAACCATAGTGTCGTTCATCGATATTTAAGATTCTGGTGCATATACAACGCTTGGAAAGGCAAAAATGAAAATGGAAATGAAAACTAGCTTTGAGAAAAATCACTAAAGCATGATGTTCGCTCCTAAACGGTTCCCATTGACGTTCATCTATCCATTATGGGATTCGAATCAACAACATTACTTATCTAATCACGTCCATCACAATGACGTTGTCAGCGACATCAGCGTCGCGTCCTTTTTTTGCTTATTTGAGAGTCTTGGTAAGGGCTGTGCCCAACTGGAATTCAGCTTGTTTACAAATACTTCCAATCCTAGCAATTGTCTTTTCGATTACCAACCACCACAGGGATGGTCATTAGCTGAACTGATCGTATAGGCTGTGAGCTTATCTCTCGACATCTTATCAACTTCAACCACGAGCGTAACCACGACTTGTGTTATAATGCATTTAAGGTCTATCGGTTAGAGCTACAGAACTGCTCGGCACTAGACAGTTGTGGGGCCTGCCTGGCGCTGCGCGACCCCCACTGTGGTTGGTGCCTTGCGGAGGGCGTGTGTACCCACAAGGCTGCCTGCAGCACTCCCTGGCTCTCCTACCGAACTTCTGCATCCAGGTGACCACCTTCCTTCTACCCTTCCTCTCGTGATTTCCCCCCTTTGCTGTCATTTTCACTGATGATACATTGACACCAACCTTGGATAAATTTAGCAGTTGAGGGTTATGTACATTTTCCTATTCAAATTGTGTATTTTACCGTAGTAAACACAGGCGAAAGTAGTGTAACATTAATTTGATGGAAAATGTTTCAATAAGCCTGCATGATTGCAAGTTCTCTCATTCTGTTTACCTCTAACCTCCAAAATGCATATAAAGTTAATTTTCATGAATTCCCCCCGAGACTTGAGGTGAAATTCGTTACGGCATCACTTGACTGAAATGGTGATCACACAGCGGAAATTTCAGATGAGGAAGCAGAAAAATTACAATGTAGGATTGTTTTAAGCAGAAAATTTACGGGCTGCAATGATGTTACGATAAGTTGTTTTGTCATTGTAAAATTTACGCCCCACATATGCTCCACACCACTGATGGAGGATATTCAAATGCCAATTATTATTAATTCCTCTGCAAACGCTTAACCTGATTCATTACCCCCATATTACTGCACTCGGTGTTTGGATTATTGCTGGATTATGAAAAGGTTGAAAAGATCCAAAAATCACGAGTCTTTAGTGCGATTTTAAATGTGCAGGATTTGTACCGGATTGCTTTTGAAGACGCACTTAGTGCGTACTTCGCATCCCTCAGTAGTAGTGGGCTCTTGCTGAACCCAAAACTTGCTGCAGGTGTCCCAAGATCGTCCTTGTGGATCCGTCAGGGATGGATATCAATCAAAGGGGAGGCTTGGCGTTGAAAGTGCATACGCTCACACTGCGACCGAGTGCTATCCTCTCGGCAGCCTTCACAGCATCTCTCTCGTCGACGGCGGCTGGCTGGTGGAGACGACAGCGGCGCCTTCTCTGCGCCTTCCGCTACCGCCACCCAACCGACAGAGGTGAGGAGGCGGACCCATGGCGCCGCAGGGGAATGCTCTACGGACAAACAGAGGCCAGTCTCATCCCTGACTCTAACGATGTTAATTGCAACCTTCCTGAACCCACAGAGCTCCCGACTTTGGATCATGGCGAACGTAGGTCTTGTTTGTTTTTGGTGTTTTTTTGTGTGAAATAGTTTTCATTGCTTCTCTCCAATCGCGATGGCCACATTGGCCAAATTTATTGCTTTTGCAGTGGAAGAGATGTGTCACGGAGATGGTAACCTTGAATGTTTCACGACTGATTCAAAGCAGATATAAAATATACTTGCCTTTTCCTAATGTGTGTAACCTTTTCATTGCCCATTGAATGCCACTTTCTCTTCAATAACACTATTTGTCTTAAGAAGTTTATGCTGATAATTTTAAGTTGCAATGACTACGCCCAATGAGTGATACCTCTCCTTTCTAGCTTCAAAGCTGACAACCATGATTGTGCTTTTTCAAATGCATTTCTTCAATGCTAGTTTGGGTTTTTTTTAAACAATGAGTCGTTACAATGGTCGTAGAAGCTCAAGAAACATGACCGGAGCCACAGCCCTCCAGCATGAGAAGCGTGAAGCGATGGCAAATGTGTCGGGCGAAAAAATTTTCAATGGGAAATAGCCTCTAAGCAACTTTCTGTGACGTCCCACCACAATGTATTTGCACTTCATAAAGTTTCGCTTTCTTTTATGAATGCTTCCTTTAATCGCTATATTACTGTAATGATTGCAGAGCTTAAGGAGACATTGGTATGGTTGGAGTTAGCCAAATCCTCGACAGCCTCGACGGACTCCACCTACCCTCTAGCGGCCGGAGTATTCACCATCTACGACTGCCGACGCTTCACTGACTGTCAGATCTGCTTGAGCAGTCGATTTGACTGCGTATGGCATCCCATCGAGGGTCGGTGTCTCTCCTCCACGGACTCGGGCAACAGCTATCTCACCTCGCCGTTACCAATCCCACCGAGTCACCTTGAACCTGCACTCATCTGTACCAAATCTGTAGGTCTCTCGTGGTAATGCCAACCGGGTTGTTAATCACACCACATCCACAGCCCTCTACCACTGCCAGATTGATCACACGCCTGGCCTTTGGGAAATTGCTGTTTGGCCATCTCACTTCCTGACACAATCGATAGCATTCGATTTGGGCGCTTTCTGAGACAGATGAGGCGATAGCGACAGACATTGTGGAAGTGCCAGACTCGGGTGGAGCGTCGTTTTTCTCACATGAGGGAATTCGCCCTTATGCGCGGGACTGAAAATCCACGCATTAGAGTTATTAAGGCAAATCTCGTAAATGGGACAGTGCCACCTCAAATGAACATTGAAACCATTCGGTCAGTGGCATCGGTTACAGAAATTTGACTTTGTTCACGCAAAATAGTTAATCTCACAAGCAGACGTAGTGGGATATTATTGTGATTCTAATGTGATAAGACAACTTGAAGGTATTGCCAAAGTTCTCAACCGTCTTCAGGAATTACAAAGAAGTTGCGCATTAATTTAGTAAACGTCCTACGGAAAACCTATTTTCTGAGGAGGAGAAGGAGGAGGAGGAGATACATGTGGTCGGCTACAAAATTGTAATGAAGACCGCACTTTTGTGGTTATTCTGTCAGCAGGGGTTACACAATCTCCGTTCCTCATGTACCTGTGCCTTTGTCCACGAAGCAGGCAAGCGTCAAGACGCAGGCCACACACAGCGCGCATGAAAAGTCAACTCTGCAGAGTGAGCGTCTTGACTCAAAGTTATAGGGTAACGTGGGGAGAGGGAGTGGCTATTCGTTTTTTCTTCGATTTTACGTGGAGTATCATGCATTGACACCATTTCAGGAGCAATTTTCCTTTGCTAGAAAGATTTGCGATCGTCTATTTATTAGCGCTTATTGAATATTCTCTCTCCGTTTTACTTCGTTTAGGATTGCAAATGCCCCATATTCATTGTTGACCAAACGATCACCACCATCGAAGCCCTGAAGCCAGTCTCAGTAGTCGCAGGCGTCTCCAACACACCGGTGCGTTAAGTTGGGTCTTTAGCACATTGTCTCGACAGAACATTGCACCAATCACTACATTCCCTTCCATATATTCCTGCAATCAGAGTTGCTCATACTGCATGCTAGGGAGGCGCAATATGGTCTCCCTGAAATATATTTCTAACTATTGCTGACAGCTGTTGAAGTCATTTTTTAAATTGCATTGATACAAGCTCCTTAGGGCTGCAAGAAGTTCGTTTACTGTTGCCAGTGAACTCAAGACGTCGACCAAAAACTGTGCATTTTTATAGAGCACATGAGCAATACAACTTAATGGCGTAATTGTAACGACCTTTTGAAATTCGCTTATATGCTGAGCAACTAAATCGCAAATTAAAAGTTGCAGTTGGAACCGAACAAGAGCAGCACATATGTTAGGCTTGTCCCAGCCAAATGGATGGTTGGGGGCGCTTTCTACCACACTAACTCCCAGTTCACCACCTTAATCCATAAGGCGTCGGTGCATTTAAGTATAGCACAATCCTATTTGGGCTCTTATCACCCGAACATGTGTGTACATTATGTGCGTGTACAATGATATTTATGTTCCAAAGTGCCGCTTTTACGTGCACGTCGATTTTGTGTGTAGACGGTTGCTGAGCGTTTCTCCTGCTCTGAAAACTGCACCAATCGGTGGACCGCAGGCGTTTATAATCGTACCGCCTCCACTGTTACCTGCACCTTTTCCGGGGTGAGTGTGACTTAGGTTCTTCTGAAAGTGTCATTACTTGTTATTGTTTCTGATTCCGGATAAAAAACATTAAAATAGGAAATCGTTATCATCAAGTCATTTTAAGCTTGTCATTCTGACCGAGTTTCGTAAAAAGTTTATTCATTTTCGCGTAAATAAAGCACCCTTCAAAAACAAGGTTGAGGTGTTGGTTAGGAACTCAGACTTGGTTTTTTCAAAATTCGCCAAACCCACCAACTCACTTTGATTTCTGGTAAATCTTGAAAGGTCAACGTTTGATACCTCTATTGTCACAGATCTCCGTTGCCGATGTTATTCGCAACAGTGGAAATGCCACTGGGTCGGGAGATGTCACTACTTGGCACCATAACTTGCTGAACTTTGCGACGCTGGGGGTGGTGAAGTGCGAGATTCGAATCCACTGGCACAACAACCAACTGCCCAACCAGCCGAAGCTAGGCCATCCTCTCGTCAATCTCAAGGCTGCATCGCGTAAGACCCTATCAGTCTGAAAACCACAACTTATGAGTCTGCAAAGTAAACATGTTTAGCACACATTTGTTTATCGCTTTCAAATCCTTCTAAACCTGTGCAATTCTTCTTTGCAATTAGTCCTAATCAGATTTTTTTTTGTAAAAACGATGGTGCTACTTCGAATATCTAAAGAATCTAATTAGCAAATTAAGTGCCACGAGAGTGACTTTCTCTTAACAGCTTTTCGCATACCACTTTTTCTTACTGTTTTCTACCTCAATGTGAGCTTGGAATTCACTCACCTGCCAGCCTTAATTTCACGTTTGATTAGCCAAATTTTCTTGCGGCACGTAATTACTCGTGGCTGAGACATCTTTCTGAGACGTTAATTCTATGCCTATCTAACAGTTGAGGTCTTATGGGCAGTGAAAATTGGTTAGCTTTCCAAGTGCGCATCATCCAAGCAGGCAAGTAGTTATAGCAACTTCATTATCGAGAAATAGTTCTCGTAATCCGTTCTTAAAGTAATTTATGTTCCACGGAATCGGTTAAATGAACAATGGACTCAAGGTTAGGGAACTGGTTTTACATTGAATTCATTCTTCGCCATCCGAGTCTGACAATCTGAATGGTGTGATCTGTCTGGTAGAGCGGTGCTTATTACGGAATGGGCAAAGAAGTTCCGAACAATGGTCTGAAAATATGGGATTCTGAATCTTGCTTTTGATTTAGTTTTAGAAGGCTATAAGATATCAACTTCTCACAGGACAACAGTCAAATCGCTCCTCCGCTGACTGCAGTGTAACGTTACATAGTTGCAATGCGAACACGCCATGTTATGCATTTGGTAGTGCCACTTGTTTTGTCATTGCAGTGGAGGTCTTTGAGTGTGGTCGGATGGCGGCTCACTGCGACAGCTGCCTGGCGTTGCCTCCGCGCTTCACCTGTGTCTGGTGTCCCGCTGTCTCTACACCCACCGCCGTCTTGGAGCGTACGATGGGCTGCTCGAGTGTCGAGCAATGCTCGTCCATTGCCTCTGTTACCTTCTGTCCCCACCGACTTCTCAAGGTGATTCCTCTTCCTTCTTCCCTCTACGCGGAATTCGCTTCAAAAAGTGTTTTGGTCACAACTGTGCTTGAGGGGAATACATAACATCAAGTAGTAGGATCAAGATTGAATCAAATTATTTAAACAGCGAGCACTATTGCGAGATATTTTGTCTCTTGCAGCGCTCTGTGCCGAAATGTGATGTTTAAACTGATTTCTATATGGTACTTTCTTCAAAAGACCCTCGAATTCAGTAGGTGCTGAGCTGCTTACTAAAGAAACTATCCGATTCAGGGTTAAAGTCCAATGAGATTTGCCTAGTCCTAACGGCTAGAGTCTGATCAACGGTCAGATTCACGAAGGGCAATCTTGCTCTATTCTCTTTCATATATTTACTATTGAAGGAACATTGAATTAAGCATTACCTATTTGGTGATATGTAGAATAACGTTAGCGCCCCTAAAGTTACCGGTAAACAATTTTCAAATAGTTTATTCTCTTCTTTTTGGGTAGAGTTTGAAAAGAGGAGGAGCAGAGGTGTATTTGTTTTCTCATCGAGGTAAACAACATTAGAGTCAGTGCTCTTTATACCTCCTCCGGTGACTACTGTTTTTAGGTCATACCAGAAAATGCAACGCTGAGTGGTCAAGCGCTACTCACCATCCGCGGCATTAATTTGGGAAGCGAGTTGCAAGACTTGGAGATCACTGTAGTTTTTGCAGATTCAGACCTAGAGTCGATTGCATGCGCCATTCTACCCGAGGGCTTCCAGCCATCACGACAGGTTACCTGTCGCCTGCAGCCTATGGGGCGTAGTCCCAAGCAGCCGGAGACTCCACTCAAATGTCGCATTGCTCTGCGGGTGAGGAGGGCACATGCAGAAGTGGGTTTTGTTTCCTGCTTATCATTTATTTGGACTCATCGCCATGTAGCTGCAATCTTCCCTTTTAGACCACCTTCCTCCCCTTTACCTTTTTCTCTCCGAAAATTGAGAGCTTCAGTCCACAAAAGGGACCGGTTGCTGGAGGCACACTGCTAAGAATCTATGGTAGAGATCTCAATGTTGGCGCGTTCGTGACAGTCGTCCTTGTCCTGGGAGTGGTCGGCGGACAGAATAAAGTGGAATGCGAAGTCATACAGTAAGTGTACCTCCCATTGTTAACGTGAGCTAACTTCAACCCACTTTAGCCTGTCCGCAGACATGATCACATGCCGAACCCAAGCTGTCGATCCCGTCTTACTACCATTTGCGCCGAAACTCGAGAGCGGTGCTGCTGATGGGATTCCCTCTTCCGTTGCCTTGTTTCACGACAAAACTTTAACTAAGGCACCCCTCCAGACATTTGTCTACAAACCAAATCCTACAATCAGAACAGTATCAAAGACAGTGGTCTTCTTCAGGTGAATGACTCAAGTTTCTTTTAATTAATTTGATTGCTAGCTCTATTCAAAGTTTATTCTTTTCGGCTTAGCGGTGGCACAACTATCCACGTGTACGGGCAATACCTAGATGTGATCGAGAGTCCTCAGATTGTCTTCTACCACAACGGCATGGAGTTTGTTGAAGTAAGAGCCTTATCGCATTATGACGCAGGCTACCTATTCTGTTCTCGGACTTACGAGAAGTCCATGTATATTGCAGACCTGCCGATATGAACACGTGTACCTTTGTTGTGTAAGTCCATCCCTCACCCTTGACGGGCGCAGAAAAAGGGCTTTTGATGCTTACTCCAACACGATTGTTCGTCCCATTACCAATCCGTCCATCACTCCCAAAATTCACTCATTTGAGCATGATGACGATGCTCCTGACAACTTTGGCAAAACACACAGTGCTATACTTGTTCCATACGGATTCGTCATGGACAATGTAACTGATGTACTCGTATTTGGTGCATTTTCGGTAAGACTTCATCCGTTACGGCAGGTCGTGGGTAGGCATACATTTTATCAAGCAGAAAATTTGTGAGGCTAGTATTAAGCAAGCTGCATTTTGTTAAAACCTCAATACTGATCATCATTTACGATGGTTAAGCAAAGGAACTAACGATTCATTTTGTTCTCTTCTTGTTTTTGTTGTTCATTAAGGTCTTCTCGAATCCTGAAGTCTTTCCATTTGTTGAAGGCCGTCTTGTAGAATCATTTCCACCTCGTTCGTCTTCTGCAACCTCCAAAGAGGCGTTTTTATCTTCCACGGACGGAATGGTAGTAGAAGGAGACCACTTAGAATCACCTCTAAACTCAGGGAATTCTTTGTCTGTACAAGATCGCCACCTGCTTCGTTTCCATGGTAACTTTGAAACTCTGACCGGCGCGTCAGATTTGCAGGCGCTGGAAGAGCTCTCGGTAATCGTCATTACTGAAACCGCTGAAAATCAGACAAACAGAACTTGCAAACCAATAGTTTTGAAGCCCGATGAAATTCGCTGTGAACTAAATCTGAACGATCTTGTGGAGGGGAAGGATTACCCAGTCATTGTTCAAGTAGGTCGACTCCAACTCTTTATGGACCTCGTTTGTGTAACACCGACTAGATTGTGCGTGGTGTATTTAAGTTCGGCAGGTACCTAAAGTTTCGGCCAGGAGTAGTGCAGTTCAAACGCCTTGGGCCACTGGGCGGACGCGACCGTGCAGTCATCGTGGCCAGCTCTCTTATGGGCGTCGTCACCCTCGTGGCCTGCCTGTTCCTCGCCATGTGGTGCCGCTCCAGACGCACTGAGCGCGACCTTGAGAAGCGCTTTCAAATTCGTTGGGCAGAGCAAGAGAAATGTGTCGCTCGTGCTTTCAAAAATGGCACGTCTTTTCTTCGCCTTTTATTTTTCTTAGAAATTCCGATTATGCTAGTAATGTCTCATTTAATCCTGAGGACATTAAATGCATTAGTGGCCTCAAATTGGCTTTATTCTAGGGATTCAGAAAGGTAAACTACCAGGTAAATCATATTAAAAGCTTCTTTTGAAATGAGGTGAGTAGTATTCCGGATCGGACAGTTTCTTTGTGCAAGTCGTGTTTCGAAAGTACATGTTCTTCAAGGCGAAACCCGTCTGCATGAATCAATTAATCTGGATTGTTTATAAGTGCATTTATCTAGATTTCATCCATTGTATTCTTCTGTTGCTATCTCAGTTCTGTTCAGTTATCCAGTTGGAGCATTTTTGGTTTCTTGAAACCCGAAGAAGCGCAACGTCTTTTGATGTTACAGTTTAGTAACTGGTTTAGCAAGATTGGTGGCACCTTTCACTGCACATAAACACACTTCCTTTCTGTCCTGATCACAATTCAACGCTCTCAACTGCAAAAAGTAAGTGTAATGTCACGAGTCAGAGCAATTGTCACACGGCTTTTCAGTTACGCGTCTCCACCTTTCCGCACTTTTACGCAGAGTGCATTTCTCCACCGACTGTAAGCATAATGTCTAGACTTCATAATTTGTAAACTTACTCAGAGTGGGGACATTGTGTTCATTTGCCAAACTCACCGTAAAAACAATAAACAGCGTCGTGTACCTTCCTGTGCACTTTCATTTCAGCTGTCTCTGATGCTATTTTTTTAATAAACACAACCATTCCCGTCTTCACGTCGTGGGATAATGGGAGCTTGCTGATGGTTTTTATTTGTTGTGTGTGTTAGATTTCATAGAACTACAGACACACGTGGAGGAGTTGGTACAGGACCTGAACAGGAACAGCCTGCCGATAAGGGACTACCAGACGTACTGCCTCTTCTCCCTCTTTCCTGAGTATCACCAAAGCCTAGTGCGGCCCTCTGACCCGCACGATATGCCACCACGCACCGCTAGACCGCGTCCTAACACCCTCGAAGATGTCTCTGCCCCTACTCTGCTCCCGCACCCCCTGGTCTCCGTCTTTAAGGTGACCACAACCTGCATCACTGTTTCTCCCCTTACTAGCAACCACCCACTTCTCGAAGGGAAGCACCATGAAAAATGTCCCAGAAATGGATGACTACTCGCTATCAAAATGTGATTATTCGGTATCATTTTGAAATAGCATAGCCAAGACGGTTGCTCTTTTCTGTGATAGAGCAAGATCGCAGTGTATCAATCCCAATTGATTCATGCACACATATTATTCTGTGATATTTATGTCAAGCTTTTATGAGACTACCAAAAGTAAGGCGGGTTTCATTAGAGTCAACGCCTATATATGAAACCCTTTGCTCGGTTTTGAGCATTTACTACTTCCGTTCCGGTTGATTGGCCTGCTTTGTCTGCTCGCTTCCTGCCGCCCACGAAATATTTAGCACTGATCTTGGGAGAAATGGTGAAGTGAACATGCCAAAGAGTTATGCGTCGCATTTGTCCTGCATAACAGTAGAAGTTTGTGGGCTATTGTTAGTCAGTTTGGTTAGGTACAGTGAATATCTACCCACTTTGACTTTCTCCTCAGTCTTAACCGGTCGACTCTTTATTGTGCAGCAATTTGTAGTCACCATACAACTTATCTTACATTTCGCAATAATAGGTGCCTGCGAACGTCCAGGAGGTCGCTGATCGAGGTATATTCCTCTTCAATCGACTCCTTCACAATCATCGCTTCCTCTGCCTCCTTGTCCATTCGGTCGAGTCCAATCGGAACATCGACGCGCGCGCTAAATCTCAAATTGCCTCGCTCCTCTCCATAATCCTACACCCGGACATGGAATATTTTACTCAGTGAGCTGGATCTTTTACTGAATTTTAACAAGTAGAAAGAATTGTTGCAGGATTGTGTGGTGTCATTTGATTTGCTGTGCTTTCCAGGATAATCCTCTCACTGATCACCGATCTGCTACGAAAGTCGCGTGACCATGGAGGCGACGGTCGTCTCTTGACGGCCTTTCGACGAGCCGAGTCGGTGATTGCGAAGATGCTCTCAAATTGGTTCACCTTTCTTCTCTACAACTTCATAAGGGAGCACGCCGCCGAACACCTTTTCATTCTCTACCGCGCACTTCGACAGCAGATCAACACGGGGCCCCGTGACGCTGTCACCGGCCTTGCTCGTTACACCCTCGACGCCGCAACCCTACTCAAGAGCGATCTCCTTTCCCGACCCATCGTCAGTTCATCTCTCCTCTCCAATTTGGCTTTATTGTTGGCATCTACAGTGCTAGAATTACTCACTTAGTATAGGCTGTAGATAGCGTTGTCGGTTTTATCAGCCATACTTTCTCAGTGGGAAGACTATAATGAAAGATACTAAGATACTGAAATGATTAGAAAGACGAGCGGATATTTTTTTAGATGCTTTTGGTTGTGGATCCAGAGGGTCTGTTCGGTTCTCTCTGCCCCGCAAATATGGCAGTGCGTGTGCTCTCCTGCGATACTGTAACTCAGGCGAAGGAGAAGATCCTGGACGCAATCTATCGAAACACACCCTACAAAAGCCAGCTTCGTCCAACGGATGTTCATCTGAGTACGTTGACAGCCTTATTGACCACTTTCCACTGATGAGTCCATACGCGGGAATGGATGCTAGCGTGCTCTCAATATTTATTTTTGCAATGATTTAACTTAATCGGCACGGTTGCATTTCCACAGCAACACCAACAAAAACTGCAGTTAATTGCGACTAAAAGCAATCAAACAAAATATTGAATTTGGGTAGTAGGGGAAGGTAATGTCAAGTGTAACCTTGATGAATTTCTTGTTTATCCCTCAAATGATGAAATAAAAGAGCGCAAGTTTAACTTAACCTTTTTGTATTTGCTTGTTTGTAGAAAAGATTGTCAGCGCCTTTGACAGTGACATTGAATGTAAGTTTTGGAGCTCCTAAATCTGCCGTTTACTCTATAAAGGCACGAGTAATGCGGCTGGTTGGCGGCAGCACATCGTTTCCATCAAGAGGATCATTGTGCTCAGCATGAGTCGATGTGGCCTTTGCCTTGCTTACCTGCACAAAATACAAATAAGGCATCGAAGCTTTTCCTAACCTTACTCTGTATTACAACTATGAAGAACTCCATCTCTCTGAAAAACCTTGCGAAATGTGATCGCGTCTACTGTTTATATTTGTGGCTTGAAATGGGCAGCGCTGTTTACAATTACGGTCTTTCCTAATTATTACGTGTTTAAACCAATCTTCTCATTGAAGTTTCAGGAGCATTGAAAAAAACAGCCAATTTGCTCATGATGGATTGGGACCTGGACGTGAGACGGGATGCTACGAATGCTTCAATCGAGGGTCCGCCCTATCGGCTTAACTGCCTGAGTGATTATAAGGTATTCATCGTTTACCTTTCGATTTTATTTTCTTAAAAGAATGTTGTCGGAACGAGTACAGTGTGATATGTTAGAGTGTTTGTGATTTTTCAATTTATTAGTCCTAATCTCTCACATGAGCGCTACTACCATAATCTCCTTGATGGATGGTATTGCTTGTGAATCTCAACACAAAAAAGTGGTTGGAAGTGGAAAGTGGATGAACATCATAATGCTACTAAACTAAGCAAGTCGGTTCACATCTAATTAAAAGAGCTACTAGTAACTGTTGTGACTTCGAAATCATTGGAGTAGTGCCAGATATTAAGAGGGTCACTTGGGTCACAGATGACTGACAACGACGTGGTGGCACTTGTGCGCGCTGAAGAGCCCTTCACTCTCATCAATGGCAGTGGCACGCTACCTGCTGTTTCATCCAGAGCAGTCCATGGTTGTACTTCTCCCAGCGGGAGCCTCCCGCTACTGTCGCATCAGCCACCATATTCACCACTCCTCCTCAACGGTCATCAGCAGGTTCCCTTCAACATACGCCCCACCGGCGGCCCCAGCGCTCTCCTCTGGTACCACCTCGAAAGGCCCACTAATGTGGATCTACAGGTATCTCTTTCTATTCTAAGCCGCTTATTTCACTCTGGATGACACGACTTCTTTTAGCTCCCCTGATGCGAAAATGACAGTCACGCCTCAAGGCAGAGTCGAATTATTTTACCAGTAAAAATCCTGTCAGTCACAGGGACACACGTAACCGTTTTGGTGATCACAGCAGGGTCCTCAAGGTAAAGCCACATGAAAGGAGGGAGCGCTAAAGCTTACTGATTAATGCTTGATTGATATTTTTGTGAGTCACACATGCATCCTATAAAAGAGGCAAAAACTATGCTAAACTAGTTGGTGGACGGAACTACACACTGTTTATGTTTAGCCCCCTAATAGTGTATAGGGAGCTGTAAGGTGAAAGGAAGAGTTGGCAGGCTGAACTGATTCCAGGTGACGGAAAGAAGCGGGCGGGCGAGAGGGGAGGAGGAACTGGGATTGAGCCACCATCGTCCCCTCTGTTGTCACCCACGTTCTTACGAGATGTCCTCCACGTTGCTCTCGAATCTCTCACCATCTTCACCACCATCCTTACCGGCGCAACAGCAACAGCCGTGTGGTGGTCTGGACGCGCGTAGTCTTCGGCGGTGGCTGGCGACAGAGGATGCAAACACGAGCATTGGAGAGCGCTCGCGCACTTCTCAACGACGGAATCGGCGCTCCCTCCGAAAACTAGGAGGTCCGCGCTCCGCATCTGGGACTGCTTATGAGACCGTCGAACTGGTCAACAATGGGGCAGACGATCCCGATGGCGCTATCGATCGGCCTATGGCGAAATTGCCTTGTGAAATTTTTCTTAATCGGTTGCTCAGAACTCGGGTTAGTTGTGCACCATTCGAATCTTCGTTCCACTGGTACTATTGTGATCGCTTACTTCGCTTATTTTAGACCACTGTTGTTGCTATCGCTGTTTGTACTTCCAAGGTATTCATAAATATTATAAAATTAAAATATCATGGTTTAATGAAGTGGCCTTGACTGCATTGATGATGGCTTACGTGATACTGCTGGGTTCTTGCGCGTTCTGGTCAAGTTTGTGCGGCAATAATCTATCAACATAGGTAAAGGTTGATGCAAAAAATACCGTCTCACCACTCTTGAATGTTTTAAATTTGGTCCTTGCTATCGATATTTCATTTTCTTCTTATCTTCTGTGCCGATTCCAATAATCAATGGTGATTGCGGATTCAGTCATGGTTTTGATCACATTCGACTACCTTACTCATTTGCTCTGTAGTTCATTAATTCCGTCACTATCAAAAATGCGCAGGCATATAGTTATGTACAGGGCTAATTCTATTTATTGTCTTGGAGTATTTGTAGGATTCTAGAAGGAATTTGTTAGCCCTCTTTCATATCCGCTTTCTTATACTCTAGATTTTTCCCAAGTCATGTGCCGATACTATTCCTGCGAAGCTTTATCACGAGCAGTTTAAGTCTACAAACTGTGCAACCACTTGTTATTTCAAGACTCTCGATGTTACACCAATGATGGGCTATTCTTTTAATAGTACATTATTAAAGACATCTGATTTACATAGAAATGAAATCTTTTGGGATATTATGAGCCCTGTGTGTACCATCGCATCACGTGTCCGTTGTCAGTCGCACTCATACTGTTTTGCTATATTACCCCTAGCACTGGCTATTCAAATACGTTTTGTATAGCAATTTAGGGCACTGTTACTAAAATTTATTAACTTATCTTAAAAATAGCCTTTTTTAGACATTACTGATGAACTTTTGGAATGGGCCATGCAGACGGCCTTAGAATATGGTCGCTTTGTTGAGACGATTGAAGCACTATTCCGTAAAATATTACTGATCTTGGGATACCACTAGGATGAAACTTGATGTAGTGCATGCGCAATGTTTTGGGGGGTCGGATGTCCCGTACTTTTACTTTCCTGAATTACGAGGTACATCCAAGTGGCTAAATAGGTATTTATGGAGTTTTGAGTGCATCTTCCTCTCTATTATCGATACTTAACCGAAAGTCAACAACCTATAACCAAGACAGGAACCACCTTTTGTTCTTATCATTGGTGAAAAAAGTAGTTCATTTTTGAGATGCCTTAACTCCGCCTCCACGACGTCATTTTTACACTTTTCATCTGTAGGTCTCGGTGGCGAAATATATGGAGAGAGTGGTGGAATTGATTTTCGGCGCAGTGGTTGACTCACAAAGCCCTCCTCTTTGCATCAAATTCCTCTTCGACTTTCTAGACCTGCAGGCTGAAGCACTCGGCATCCATGACCCTGGTGTTCTGCATGCCTGGAAGGCCAACTGGTGAGTCAGTTACCGGTTTTAAGGCTGATAAAGTGTTTACTAATACCTAACGTCCCGATTCGTATGTCGAAGTGTCCCAAAATTTTGTGGGCTGAAAGATGCATTGATTCATGACTTTACGCCTTTGTTTTCAATACTACAGTCTCCATCTGCGATTTTGGAATCAGATTCTAATCAACTTGGACTACGTCTTTGACATTCCTCTGTTGCGTAACACGGCGCTTGAGAGGTCGTTCCACTCGTTTAGCCAGGCCATCACTTACGCCTGCTCTCCTGTCCTCGATAAGGTGACCATGGACTCACCCATCAACAAGGCACTATTTTCCAGTGACATTGAGGTACTTCCACGTTTTAGTTTCTTACTCTCATTACATCTACTTTGTAAACAGAATTAATGGGTCTGTGGTGTCTGTAAGCAGCTTTTTAGGATGACGAAATGGTGGTCATATCTAGACAATGATGGTTTATAAGTTTGAAGAAAGTTATTGAAAAGAAAGGGACTAATTGGGCATGATTAGTAAAGCAACACTTTTACGTATAAATAACAAAGTCGAGAAAATTAAGTCGAAGGATGCTATGGGATCAGTTGTGCAAATAGCCGTCGCAGGCCCCACTTGAATAAGAAATATGTTGGATGTTGCCCCAATTTTCACCGAATCGGAGCACCCTATTTAAGCATGCTTTAAAACTATAAGCGCCGTTGAAATTACCATTTTTTCATTTTAAACCATGATAATGGTAAATTTCGCCAAAAAAAAATTTAAAAAGGATATCTTTTGCCAGAATGTCACCAAAATACAAGATTCAGACTAAATCTTTTACATTCATGTCTGGAAAATGCAAGAACTCGCATTTTACCAAAGCCCAATTATTTTGGTGGTCACCTTCCTTATGAAACTCTCATAGCTACATAAGTAATGTTATCGAAACAATTGGGACAAAAGTGGCTAAAAACTGCTTCAGAGTGACGATGTGTTGTTGCTTAAGTATTGGTCCACTTAAACATTGAATATTATTATTCCGTTGGGGAACAACTCGGTGTATCTTGTGTTCAGCTGGCAAATTATAAATGCAGTGATCACCGTAATTTCTGATTACCTTTACATGACAACCATATAATGACAGCTTTCAGATGATGGTGGTACTGTTGTATGGTCGGGGATGTGAAACTGAGATCATAGGTTTGGAGTCCCGCACACTAGGTATGGTGATACTAATATGGTATGTATGTTGTGTATGTATACATTTTTGCTTGCACCTTCAGCTTCGGCCACAGCTTTGCTGGATCCGGCTATTTTCTTCATCCGTGGGAACAGCTAAGCATCTCTATGATGCATTTCAAGGATTAAGTAACATCTAACCAGTAAAAAAAGTTGGCGAATACGCATAAATTATCGGGCGGTGACGTAAATGTTTGCTTTCTGGCTAGTCGAATTTTAAGGCAGCACTGGGCACACAGAGAAGTGCTTTGATAAGTCTTGTGACGGTTCCAACTTTTAAGAATCAAGTCTATTGCAAATGACTCAGGATTCATACGCTTCGGTCCTGATAGGCCTGTTTGTCGTTTGAAGTGAATTGCGTCAGTGCAGTTTGCGCAATTTCGCTCCGATGGTTAGTAACCAGGAGTCAGCCATAACTACTGTCATTCAGAATTCAACAAAACGATCATGATATCACCATAGTAGAAACGCGCACAAGTCAGCAGAGCTTGTCTGTTTTTCTACATTGCACTTGGGAATTCTACACACTAATTCAAATGGAGGAGTAGGCTTGGTTGTAGTCACAACTCGCTCAAAACCGATAGGAGTCAATCCTCAAAAATGTACCACTGAGGTGGAAAATGAGCCAGATTGATAAGGATGGTCTGTACGAAGGAGATTTTGCCATGTATTTTTGTTTGGGTCTTGAGGGATTAAATTGGAATGACTTATCGTGAAATAATGCCCTAACACTTTCAGAGATGCGTTGGAAAGGGTCTCAACAAATTTTGTGAAAATCAGGGTTTTCACCCTGGCCTTATTGCCTCAAATAATTGACAAATGCTGCATTTTCATACAAACGCTACCCGTACAGTTTTGCTTCACTACCTACATTCTGATTAGCACTTGAGGGCTTCAAATATCACATAAGTTAGCACCAGCCTACATGATTTTTTTGGATGGAACAGTGAAAGTCTGCATTCATAATGTATAGGCCATGTGTCTCAAGACTGTTCCCATCTTATGGACGATAGCAACAATCACATAATTGGGTTAATGCATCCACATTTCCTTTTACAAAGTTAAATGAAAGTGACGGAGCTTATTAAAGGATTGAGGACTGCAACACTTGAGGATATTCTAGAATGAAGCGTGATTAACAGTGAGAGCGTCTTGGCTTAAGGAACGAAAGATGATTTATTTAGAAGTTCATAGCTTAACCCTGATGTCTTTTTGTCTCGCAGCGTCACTGGCTCACAGTGAAGAAGTACTTTGCTGAAATCAAGGCTATGCCGGCTATTTCACAACATGACATGAATGTCTCCTTGTGTCAGCACTCGAAGAACCACAAGGCCGAATTTAATGTCTCGTGGGCGTTGTACGAACTCTACACACGATATGTTATCCTCTGCTATGATGCTGTAAGTTTTACACTTGTGGAACAAAGTGGTATTAAAATTTCTTTGGTTCAGTAATAAACTTGGGTATTTTTTGTTTCCCTGAAAACCAATCAAGCATCACACTGATAGGTAGAGGATCTCGTGTAGACATATAAGCAAGTTGTGAGCACTAACATGTCCCTCCTACTTGATGATAAGGTTTTTTCAAAATGGTTCCGTTCTGCGAATTGGAAAGTCATGTATTTAGAGGTTATTTCTTTGCATTATCCAAAATAGTTTAGTTGAAATTCGTCCCACTCTTTATTTGCAGCTCATCGCAGAGTTGAGGCCGGTGGTGACAGCAGAGGTACCCACTTCAGATCTCTCCTACAACGTGATGGAAAACACAGAGAGCTATTCCTACTCGCATGGCACCACCAGTTTGCAAGGTGACTTCCTCGAGCATCAGAACAACAATTGGGACCCACTGTGTTTGTTACAGACTCTACAGGAGGTTAACTCCTGTATGATGGCTGTGGCCTGCAGCGGCAGCAAAAGAAGCAGCGATGACAAGCCCTCAACGTCCAAGCCACCGCCATCCTCTCCACTACCATCAGTGCTTCAGCCTCATCACCAGTTATCCAATGGCAGAGGCCAATCCAGTCTGCGCTCCGTGGTGCCCCATTCGGAACGGAGGTTACCTCCACTCCCCACGCCTCCATGACGTCGACTTACTTTTCCAACAGAGCTCTTTCATGCGACACCCATAATGCATTTACTTTTATCATAAGAAAGAAAAAGTGAGAAAGAGGGCAGAAGGGACGGCGAAGGGGAAGGAAAACAATTCAACTTCTTCCATTCTCTGCATATGCATTCCATTTTGTTTCCATGAACTATCAACCTTTCCCTCCTCTCCCTGCCTCCAGTGCTCAATATTGCTTTCCCCTCCTTGTACTGTTTTACCGCATCAATTTCATTCGGTGCCTTTAATAAAGTTCCATCTTAAAAAAGGATGAAATACTAAACACCGAAATGCCTAGAAATTTTGTTTTTCACTTATTATCCTCTCGATGACCATGACCTTTAAATAAGTCAATCTTAACAATCGCTCTGGAATGCTACAGGTCTTACCGATGGGGAACGCCACCCTAGACATTGGGCTTTTCGTCCAACAGTTCTCGATCGATAAGCCTGCTGATGGGTAACCAGAGCGGAGCCACTAAAATAGGGCCAAAGGCGTTTGCAAATCAACACCGATCTTAGCATCAACGGTGACTACATCTGTGGTAATCCAAGTTGGATTTTTTAGTGGTTCAGACACCGAACCACTTTCTGTGAGAAAAAGCAATCTCATTAAGTCGATTGAACCAGCATGTTCTAGGTCGGTATGCTCCTGCACTAGTCATCAGTTTGGTAAGTGATGCCTTTGATGCGGGTCTTGGAAAATCAGGCAAGAGACTAAAGTCGAGAGAACGCTTTCATGGTTCCTTTACTGGCTCCGCTTCTGGGTACATCATAAATGGGCTAGTAAATTAGCCGAATCGGATGCCTTCTTGAGCCTTTTAAAGAGGCCTAATTAGACATACCACTAGCCACTGCTGTCGTAGGGATGACAAAGGGAGACTCATAAACTTTCACTCGTCACGCTCATATTGTCCGGTGTCGCTGATGGATATCAAGCGGATAACACAATACTTGCTGTATGTTTCGCCCAGTGAATGAGCAATTATGGTGCCAATTTATGAAGCAGGTGCCACCCATCATCCATCATTGGCAATGTATGAAATTGGTCTTTTTCATCAACATTGACAGCAAAATTCAATCAAAATGCTTTTATTTTTTTGTGGCCGCAAACAAAATATACCCATATGAGCAAAATAACCATACAAGCAAGTTTGTTTCAGCTTGGCAAATGCTTAGGTGGTTGAGCTAGTATTGGTTTCGTAATGCACTCGTTTCAAGAAGTGAAGTACACAATAGATTTATCTGAAAACATAAAACAGTTGACTTAAGCTAACATCAACTTCAGCGAAATGTTGATTCTAGATCGGCATGACAGAGCGAGTATTTCTGAGCATTGCGCAATCCGCCATATCGAATGCGCCATCCGTATACTGCTGGCTGAGTCTACCGTGAACAGATCCAGTAGTAACCTTATCCCCTCATTAAAATGCATGTGTGTCAGTGTGGCTTGGTAATCCACTTCCTGCTCATCCAGAGGCATGGGGTATTGCTGGTCACCATTGGGGAAGGGAGGAGAAGGGGCTAATTCATTCGTATCTTGTCTATGAGGTCCGCAGAGCCATCGTCTAGCGGTATTTGTGGCAGTCTGATCCCAGTCTAGCTCAATCACCACAAATGGTGTCGCTGGCGCAGAGTGAGAGCGAAATGTGTGCGATTTACTTTTTTTTGTCGAGACTTAAACGTTTTGGGCTTCAAGAAAATGAGTGATAAGAAGTATTTTTGTTAAAAATTTTTTATAATTACAGATTTTTTGTCCACATCCTGCAGTATTTATAACATTATTAGCCGTTATTAAAATATTTTTTGGGAATTCAAGCTATGAAACTTCAGGAAACTGATCCTTACTGGTAAATTGAACTGCAACATCCTAAAGAGTCAACGGATTGATTCAGAAAACGGCCATTGCTTTTTATTGCAGTGGAAATTGCATTGTTTACTTTTCATCAAATCATCGAATGTGACTACCATCATCGCACTCCTCCGTCACTATGCAGGAGCAAATGGGATGCAAGAGATGCGCATTAATTGATGAGAGGCCAAAATAAAAATGTAATCATGCCCCGACTGGTGTTAATCGAAGAAGCTGACGTATTATTTCACCTATCACTCTTGTATACAGGAAATGTAAGCCAGATTTATAGATTACCTACCACAGAAACAAAGTGGTTTTTATCACCTGACTGTTTGCATTTGAGATCATCCCACCCTCAGAACTGTATATTTAACCAGAAACTAGATTGGACTATTTACTTATGCTTTTACACCAAGTAGTGAGGGTGGGTCATAGGGAGTGAGACACCTCAAGCACATGGAAGCTGCATGAAAGAAAAAGATCTGTATTTTTGAAGTCTTAGTTGCAATAGAATTCGGGTACTGTACACAAGCCAAAAATGTGGAAAGCAGACATTTTATATTTAATGACGAATCATTTTGTGCTTCAGCGCTTCTTTGTCTTGAGAAATCAAGATGCACCAACTATTGACTAATTCAGTTAGTCTAAAATAAACAAAAGACTTAATATTATCTCGCCACGAGGATGCATTCTTAACCAAGCGCTGCCTGATGCCTTGAATAGCAAGCAATAATGGGGTTTCGGTGGATCAAACACCATTGAGGTTACTGCAATAGACTAGACTGGGAAATTAATTTGTATGTGAAGGGGGTCAATATGATCGCTGAAAATACCAATGAGTGTGTCATGATACCCTTTTTTGGCTGTATTTGAAGGCCAGTGGACTAATTAGTAGGTCAGTTGCATGTGCCAATGGTCGCAAAATAATACCCGAACCAGCCAATTAACATCAGCGGTGCTGATCGTGCACACAATGATGGTGCTATGCACGCAAGTGCACACTGTTTACGTGATAGATCGTGCGCAGTTGGTTGCATTCTGGTTGCCTTCACATACCAGAGCAAATGCTCACCCATGTAGGTTCCTCTTCTAATGCTCTTTGAGTTTACTCACCTCCGCTTTGCACTTTGTACTTCAGCTTCCTTATACTAGTAAAACACTCCAATTCTACTTATGTCTTCGGCATTATTACAGCATTCTGAGATGGGCTTAACGTACTCGTCATTCTTTCAACAATGTTCAACTTCGTCCAGTGGAATTGATACGTTCTTGATAAGACATGAGCTTTTTGAGGAAACTTTGTCCATTTAGGCAGAATAACTCAAGTTTAGGGTCAATTGACACAAGACTTATAGTCATGATAAGAGGGATTGATGAAGAGCCCAAGGGACAGGCCATGCCCGTGTCTCCTGTGCATGTGGTAAGATTCTATTTTAAGCACAAGAAAAATTGTTCGGATTACGTCTAATACTAACTGCTCTCATAGTACAATCGTCAGGCTCTAATAAATTGTCATTTAAACGATTTTTCAGATTAACATTCATGCTGGGTAAAATGTCTCAATTGCACAACACTACCACAGCTAAAGATGCTAGCACTGTCTAATTAACTTCCCTCCTCACTGCTTTTTTTGCGCCGCACTAAAATTTTCTTAGCCTCATCTGGAAAAGTAGTGGTTTAGGTGTGCCTCTTCACAAAACTAAAAAAAACACCGACACCATATTATATTTCCTCGAGCTTTCAATTGCGGGCAAGTAAACCGACTTCGCGGAGATTCGCACAACTATGCATAGCTGCCTAATATTCCACCACCGGACACCCTTGCCATCGCCTGCATCGTGGGCATTTCTCTGCTCTTATCCTATATGGTCGGGTGGTGCACGAGTCCTTTCGTTGACGCGGCCCCGCGTGGCCAGAGACTTTTTTGCGTCCCCGCTCTTGTTGGCTCCAATCGACACTGGGATCCATCATACACTGGCTCTGGCAGTTACCAGATCACATCATCGCGGCACTCTGTGCCCAAAACAAAGTAGCGATCCCGAATGACTCACCTTTGATGAAGGGGGAGATTTCTAACACTTCAGCACTTTATAGGCATAAATATCCTTCAACTCTTCAATTTTTGCCTCCATTTTTTATTGTATGGAATTGTCATTTCAAAAAATGAAATCTAATTCAAAAATCTATATGGCAAGTATTTTATAATGTTTCCCTTTGTTTTCCTTTGGTTCCCTTTCTCACTGGAGACGATGCATTTGAAGTGGAATGGCAAATTATTATTTTATTTTAAGGTTCGGTAGTTTGAACAACTGTAATTGATGCGATTGAATACTAGAGGATTAAAAGCCAACTTCAAAGCTATGTACCATTTCTTAACAAATGCATTTAGATTCAAGCATAAAACATCAAAAGAACATGGGCTCATATGATTCAACAAATATTACCCTATAAATAATATTAATGGGACCGACTCATTGTACTCATTTAAAACGGCAGAATACCCATTATACTTATTGACAATAGAAGGTGAAATTCTAATAGATCGAAACTTAGATTACTTTCCACTTTTATGTCGCATGATTTCAGGTGAACTTGTGAATTAATAGGATGGCCTAGAAGGCGACCATTGCAAACTTGCCCAAACAGAGATGAGCAATTCAAATGCTTCCAAATCAGCAAGCAGTTCGGCCAACAACTCCATCACCTCTGACACCCTGAGCAATGGACACAGCCCACTCTTGCGGGAGGAAGTGAACAGCTTTGCAATCCCTTGTCAGCTTCCCGATTGGGAGGTTCAGCCACCGCAGTACTCTTGGCGCCGGAAGGCCACCTCAGACGTCTCCTACAACCCTCCACCAAGGGGGGACCTCAGTCTTGAGGATCTCCTTAGAAAGAAGAGCTATCTTCTGCAAAGTATTGCTCAGGAATATTCACGGCTTGTAGGACTGATGCAAGAGGAACTAGTATGCAGCTTTTAATTTCAAGTTATACTGACAACAAACTATGACACGCCATCTATCATTGGTTGTTTAAGCTGTCTTTTAATGTTAGGGCCACCCAGTTTATTTGGCTAAAATCAGTGCCATTTTACTAATTGCTGGTATATTACTGACCTTGAAAGCAAGCCTATCATGCATTCTAGACCTTAGTCATATTGGTAATTATGTAAAAAGACCAACCAGTAATTAACACAAGAGCAAGAAAATCCCACCAAAAGTAGAGTTATTGAAGTTTCTCACGAAAGTAATGCATGAAAACTTCCTAAAAATTTGGATTTTTAGCTACTTTTTATCGTGAGATGTAGTAGACATACAGGAAATTATCACCACTGATGCTTCATCCCACGGCTGTTGAAACGGAGACCTGACGTCACCTTTTTAGTCATGCTACGTCAATTTAAATCCTCATCAGCAGCTTTCATGTGCTGTCCTTCCATTTTCCTTACGAACCTTTTCAAACATGTCGTCTCCTACTATCCGCTTAGAGGCTCGTTTTTTTGCTAAAGGCCTTTAAATGTGATGAAAATGCGATTTGATTGTCGCTTTGCTTAATACTTTTAGGTAATGCGATGCAGTTGCATTTGTCAGAAAAGTGAATAGGTCAAGTATTATTGGGAGGTTTGAAACTGATTATAGTTAATGGTATTTTGGTAATGTGAAATAGAGGTCTTGTTTAGGCTTAGCATTGAGAATTCGTCAATTACAACCAGTACCATAAGTAAGCGATTACAAAATTCAATCGCCAAATAGGCATAGGTATTGGTACAGCCATACCCTCCTATCAAAATCCTTTTCCAATAATACAAAACGAATTAAAATATATTGCATCATTTGAGTTAGTCAATCAGCTTCGGTTAATTCAGACTCGTTTTTCTAAAGGACATCACCGGCATTGAACCGAAGGGCTATGCGGAATCGATGCGGTCCTACGACAAGGCTGTTGATGACTATGAGTGCTTCCAGATATTCACGGATTCACTGGTCGTCACGGTCAGTCAAGAAGCGGAGGTCAATACTGGTAAGTTGCCAATGCTGTGCCATTCATCTTCCATGAGTAAGACTCGATTTAGTATACTAATACTGGTACATATCCATAGACATTTTCAATTAGAGTAAATAATGGAGGTGCGCTCTGATTAACATGATGCTTCCGCACCTCACGTAGCGTAAGGAGATGTTGGCTTTTACTGCTTTAATCTACCTCAAAACGCATTACGTTAACTTAAATTCACTTGATTCATCTATGGACCTAGAGGTGAGGCGGAATATTTAGTGATCAAATAAACGCTTCTACGAGTCGTCGCAAATATGCAAGCTGAGCTGTACACACCTTTTAGCATCGTTGCCATTGTTCTTTAGGGAAATTTGTCTTCTTTTAGCTAGAAGTTTATGATGTCGAAAATGGCACAGTTTATGCCATGACCAATAGTTTGGAGATTGACAAATGTCAAAAAAACCGGCTACGTGTTTATTGTTAGCGCCAACAATACCCGCGGGAAACATGAGACCTTAAAATAAAGGCGGATCTAATCAAATTTTCTGCAATGATACAGTTATTCAAACAGAGTACAAGTACGTTTTAAGCTGTAAATTGAATTTTTTTAATTAAGTGAAACAATAAAGGAGTTGTGAAAGCATCTTACTAAATTTGAATGGTCTGAGACTGCCACCCGAGGCCTTCATCTTTAATGATGAGACGAGCATTCCATCATCCGATCAAACGGCACTACGAAGCGAGGTTACTTTTGTGTCTGGGGACGCTAGTCCTTGTTCGACTGCACTATAGAAGTTTAAAGGCACTTAGGATAGCAGCCAAGACTTGTAATAAAATGGAAGACTTGCTATTTGATTATCTATAGCCCTTCAGGCAAGTCTATATTAGAGTAAGCAACACTGGTAAAAAGTTGCTCGGCCATTTGTTATTCACTGTGCCATTTGTAGTCGTAGTTAAGGCACACAAAATACCACGAACAATGGCTTCCATGGATTATGATAATAGTACTTTACTCAAATGAGTACACGAACTTCCTTAAATATAAAAAGCTTTGCAAGGTTTGCCGTCGTCTGCGTCAAACGAATAGAAGGTTGGTTTTTAGAATATTGGTGATCTAAATGCTTTTAATTCTCACTGACGTTTTAGACTACACAATTTTGTGATCTGTCGATGTGTATTTGTGGCTGTAAATCCAGTTGTGAATTAGCTTGCTGCAAATAAAAGAAGAGTATTGTTGATCCAGTTAATACTACGTATGCACTACCCTTGTTGAACGCGTATCTCAATGTCATTGAAAAGTAAATAGCTCATCGGAGAAGAAAAATGTGTAATAAATAGCTTTCCTTTCTAGGGTTTCTTCCATACTAATATCAAAGCTATCAAATAACTACTTATGACCTGCAGACATTAGCAAATAGATCATCTGCTGACATCCCTTTTTCTGTTAGTAATGTTCCGGTACATATCAGTGATGGAGGAGTGATGAATTTGAAACGGACTTTTGCAAGTATTGCGGATTAAGTAAAGTAGGGTTTCATTATTGAGATGAGGAAGATGTGCTTGAATATTTCAAGAGTATTTTATATGGCTTCCTATTTTGAAAAGGAAGTTATTTAATATATATTGAGCATTTATGTACCAAAAGGGTTTGTATTTGGACTCGTCGTAGACGCAGAAAAGCGAGCGTTACATCGAGGAAAGTCCTACACCCTTACACCAGAAACTTTGCGGGAACTCACCTACGGTAGTTTACAAAGCATCGTAGGTGCGCAGGAGAAGGAACGCAAGTGCTTCAACGAAGGGATAGATTCCACTGACGAGAATGCGGTAGGATTTCTTTGAATCAAGAATAATCAGAAATTAGTTTATTAAAAGCTGGTCGTAAATTTATGCCCGTATCGTCAAAACAGGCGAAATCACGGAATCGTGCCAGTAGTGCACCTCGTGAGGCCTTTTCTGCGATGGCACCCTGCTCTGCCACCGTTTCCGCTGCTGCGGCTACCACTCAAAAAATTCAACCGAGACCATTAAAGACTCCTCACAAGACGTCTGGGCCCACATCAGCGTTGTCGCGACCCACCTTGCGCCGATTCTTCTCCCTTAAAAGCCTATCCGACAGTCTGCCGGCGTTCAGTATAAGGGCGCCCTCGCAAGCCGCACGACAATCTGTAGGCGGGCACGATGGTAGAAGTGACGGTAGTGACAGTAGTGGAGGCGGAGAGCAGCTGCCACCACCAATGCAGCCACGGCGCTCTCTCAGCAGAGCTGACCCCACGAAGCTTAACGACCTCATAGCCTGGAAGAATGTGGAAATCGCTACCGTGCAGAACATCCTCCGAGTGAACATGGCGCGTGCCATGGATACAGTTTTATGCAGGAAATCAAGGAAGGCCTACCGAGACTCTGCCCAGGAGAATCAAAAAACGGTATCTCAAGACTGTTAATTACGAGTTCTGAAAGTATGGTTTTATTATAATTTCTGCGGATGACATTAGGAATTTGGCGCGATCTTACAACATTGAAGACGTGGGCATGTTTTGACCAACAAATTTAGCTTCATTTCTGATGTTTCCGGACTGCAATATCAGTATTTAAATATATTTGGGCGATTTGAGGGTAATTTGGTTTGCTTTGTTCAAAGACCGTCTTCTTTGTTTTTGATGGTGTTTTATCAGTAAGTATCTATAAGTAAGATGTCTTCACATCGTGGTGGAATACTTTACCCCATTGATTGCATATTCATTTTTGATGCTTCAGTCAGCTTCTTAAACAACCTGGGAAGTTTTGATTTTACGAGGCTCACGCGCTCATCACGGTAGAGTAATGTGCAAAGTAAGGCGAAAAAGTTGGCATTCTATGCAAAATGTTTGCCTTTAGTTACTTCGTCTGTACCACGAAAGCGAGCAGCTAAAGGAGGCGCGACAGTCGGCACTGACGTCCCGGTCCCTTTCGGTGGGTCGAGTCGAGCCACCACTCTCTCTTCCCACCCATCCCTTCGGCATCCCCCTCGCCTTCTCGCCAGCCCACCTGCCGCATCCGGATGGCTGTCTCCACTGCAGCCAAATATCCCATGGTGACGCTGCAACCGACTCCTCCAGCTACCACGCCGACGAACAGTCCTCCAACTCTTCCCACTCCAGGTCCGGTTCAATGCTGTTTTGCATTGTGGCATCAAGCAATTTTATAATCAGACGTGCTTGTATTATTTTACGTATAGTCGGTGAAAATTTTGGGCAGGCTCATTCTACGAAGAATTTCCTGTAAATGGGTAAATTCTCAAACCGTGAATTTGATAATATTTTCCCGCCTGAAGTCAGTGTTCCAAACTAATCATCAAACCTTATATTTGTAAACCTAGTAGAGAATGCTTTTAAATACGCGTAGTGCCAGATAGTTCACTTTTTGCAAACTATCTTAATTGGGCAAAAATTAGACGCGATTTAGGACGTTGCCTGCATTTAGAACCCACCAGCCATTCCAATTATTTAGATTATTCTAGCCTAGGCAGCATTCACTTGTAAAACGGTGCGCAGAGAGATGTGTTAATGCAAACTATTACTTTTTCGTAAGCTGTGGCTTACCGTTTAGTGTTGTAACACTTTGTTCTCCATAGATAATTAATTCCATTCAAGCATGAGTAGCATTGCACTTCTTACTCTCATGCCACCATCTATATCAGATTTGAAGCCACAATGATGCGTAATTGGTAAATAATTTTGTTAAGTAATAAATAGCTAGCTGCTCAAAGCAAAATGCTTTCAACATTTTCATTCCCATTGACATTTAAGTTGCAGACCACGTATCATACCTACTATCATTTTATCATGTCCAGCACACAGCTCAACAATACTTTATCAAAACATTGATTTCAGCACAAACCAAGCTCACAATACTCCTTTGGCCATATCCTGCCATTCCTCTGGTTCAGCTAGAGCCTTCAATTCGGTCCCTGCTTGTCGGAAGGAAGTTTTATCCCCCTTTCCATGCTCCAAATCGCCTTTGAATAATTTTCAAGATCATCCTTCCAATGTGCGCCATCAAAACCTTGACGAAGGCATTGACGTTCCAAAGACATCAACCAACTACGTTCAGTATCTCTTTCCGAATCGAACGGTATGTGACATAATGACCAGCTGCCTTGCTTGTCTACTGGAAATACTTAAGTAGCATGTATTAATCGCTTCTAGTGCCAAACAGCAATGAGGTCATATGGGCGACCGAATTACTCGAGGCATGCAACTAGAGTATTAACACAAAATCGAGGAGCAGACCTCAGCCAGTTTCCATCCAACCATCCCTTTGATCAAGCACCCAGCCACCATTCCACACAAATGCCCCTGGTCAATCCACAGGACTCTCTAACCCAAAATGCCAACTCGGCCACCCAAAATCGTGTCTGGCCGCCATCCACCTGTCCACCTCCAACGCATTTCGACGAATTCTCATGTGGACTGAAGCTGGTTTCCGAACTGGAGAGACTTACCAATCCTCTAAGTCGCCAAATTGCTCCCTCAGAGGCGACATCAACCTCCACTACGAGAACGCGATTCACGCTGGCTGACAAGCTGAACATGTGCACCACCCATTTCCATTGATTCTACCATGGTTATTTTTTCAGTGATTTATACCAATCGTCTCCAATCTAGGCAAGACAAATCTGCGAGACATAGCTACCACTAATTTTTTTTGAAATGAGATTTTGATCAATTTCATACTTTAGAATATTTGCATTGGTCTTATCTCTGATGTGCCTCGCGATGCTACTTTAAGCTTAGCTAAATCAGAACCTTACGCAACAAAATCCAAAACAATTAGATTGGCTTTAACGTAGTATTTCCAGGGTGAGCTTCTTATGCCAGAAAATTCATGTGTTGATCCTCGTAGCTTGTTTAATCAGACAAGTGTATGAAGAGAAAGCTGACTTTCCGGCTCATCGTCAGATTTCGTTAAAATTGAATTGCTGCTTGTGTTAATCTTTGGACCAATCCGTTTGGGTTGGATGCAGTCCTGTACATTACAAACTAATTCGCCAGATTGATCACAAGTGTTTCCGAGCCTCCCAAAGGGTATTATATGATGCCATACATGCATTAATTTTGGTAGGCATCACGCACTTGCATTAGGTTTAAATAGAAACTCTGCACAAGTACAAACTCTTGTGAATATTAAACTTACCATATTTACTCAATGGACGCTTCGACGAGGGACTATTCGTTGAACACATCAAATCAGTTGAACAAGTTCTTTGCCCTAACTTAGCACGCTTCTTGGTACAAATCACGCTTGTGTCACGCGAATTAAAACGAGTAGACAAGTCAGTATCCAAAATCCTTATCTAGAGGTGAATGGAATTCGAACAAGGCCTTCCATTTAGCAGTGCTATTTGCTGTGCATACTTGAAAGAATTTTAACAGTGAAAGTTGTCCTTCACGAAAGTTTTTGTTTTGTGTTTTCTTTGAGGAAATATATCAGGTCTTTGCTATGAATTTACATTCATTCCAATGGCAAAATCGTTTCTTCTTTAAGGAAAGGAGCTAGCAAAGATCCCCAAACACTAGAAGCAAGCCAGCTTCTCCGTCCTTTTTCACTTCACAATCACAAGCACTGTAAACCCAATTTGCGCTTTTCTACTCGCTGAGGAATTACTCCTATGGAGGATCGTGGTTACTTAACGTCAGACAAAGAAAAGCCGGGTAAGATATAACCGATCGTCTAAATCACAGTGGAATTTGCTCTTAACGTCAATGATTCCTTGTTTGGTAAAAGTTAGTAACTCACTCCACACCTCCAAATTAAATTATTTATCTGCCAATTCTATTTAATGTTTCGGAATTTCAACCTTAATAAACAATCACTGTAGTCAGGTAATAAAAGAAATTAATCAGACTGCCATAATTTGGCTTCAGGAAATCGTTTCATTCCCTTCAATCATTCTGGTACCCTCTGCACTAATTTTTACAACTGTTATGTTCATAGTACTAGACTAGAAACAATTTTCTGAATCTTTGAGCCTCCTAAGGTTAATTAATTCTGTAATAGGGCAAAGAAAACTTTTAATATGCCAAATCAGGTGGATGTTGGAGCATCGAGTCACATGCCAGCACCCGCATCACTGCAATGAGGGAACTGTGACCGGTGAAGGGACCTCGGCAGAGCTTCGACTGATTAGACCTGACAAGCCCGCAGCGGGGGGTTCAGTTTGTGCGCGCCCGCACATAAGCAATCCATCCAGGTGGTGTAAGAGGAATCAGAAATATGTCCTGAGAGTAAGGTTATTGAGGTCAACGGTTTAAATGATGGCGTGCACAAGTGCTTGTAAGGCCAAATTTTTAGCCCAGAAGGGTAGTCATTTCCTCAGCACGGAAGTGCATAGGGCTTTTGAATCCCATGCACTGCCATCAGTCAAATAATTTATGTGTTAAGTGCCAGGTCATCGACAGCATTTCTTTTAAGTGAGCCTTTACAAATAAAGTCATCCATGCCTTGTCACTGATTTCCAAGCCTAAAGAGAGGTTGTGGTGAAACGCAACTGATTTTTCTCTGCAAGCATTTATACTAAGGCCAATTTAAAGGCAAACACGTTTCCCAACATAGTACACACTGAAACACCATTCCATGCTGGAACATTGGAAGACATATTTTAACGTTAGCTACATACAATCGGGTATAATTGCATCTTACACTGACCCTTTTATTTCGGTACTTTTGTTGTACTAATCACTGGAGTCCATGAATAATTTCGACTGAACTATTAATGCTCAACTCAATGGAACTGTGGCGGTGTTTAATTTACAACACTTATACTAGCAGGATTCCAAATATACGAAAATGAGTTTACAAAAACCCAGACTCGAGGACAAGAAACGAGACTGTAAGAAAAGATCATGATAATACGAAAAGGAGAACAGGATCACTTACAAATACTAATTATTTTGGCGATAAAAAATGAAGAAATGGCTAGATTAAAAGCATCAAAGGCTTCCTTTGCATAGGTATATAAAAAGCTCCCCATATGGGATACCCTCTAAACCGTATCAACATTTTACCCCCTCTGAGCCATTCCAAAGTGGTATTGGAAAATGAAACTGGCAATTATCACATCACTTGTGTTTCAGCGACCCATATGGCTTGTGGTCGTGAGAATAGACGAATCCCTATTGTCAGTGATATCAGCCATCTACCTAGCGTCAACACATATACATTGACTCAGGTTCGTGGAAGTTCATAACCCAGCCGAGGAGCCGCGCTATGCATTTGTGTCTAATCAAGGCGGATTTGTTGGCAAAAAATACGAGAGAATGGTTTGATCAAAAATAAAGAATTCAAATAAAGTGTGCAGAGGGGAAAGACCTAGTTCCTGCACACATACCTTAGAGAACAAAATGAAGTCAAACTAGAGATGGTCAATGAAAAGCACGCAAATAGCAAGAAACCGTGTGTAATAATAAAAATGTAGGTTTACGAGAAGCTGATAAATAGATGGAATTAAGAATTGACTAATCATCTCGCGATGGAAGTAAGTTTCACGTCATTTTGCCTTCATAGTGATAATCTGATCAAATCTATTTTATCAAGTGTTATTAAAAATGCAATGCTATCCTAAATCCGCCAGTTTCTCACTATTGAATTAGCAAACACACCTTGTTCACACAATCTGATCACTTCAAGCAGCAGCGTGATAGGTCGATGGCAGGATAATGAACATTCATATTACATCCCTGGTACTGTACATATATATACAGAGTGCTTAGGATCGGAGGGTGTCAGAGTGTAATTTCTTTGATTCAACTAAGTTGTCTTCCTTGGGATTTCTGTCTTTCGGATTGTGAGAAGGACCCTCGGTGTCATTTGGGTCGAGGAAACAGGCGATGGGCTCAACTTCTTTGGCAAGGCGAGTGGGATAAATGAGGGCGTAGAGGCGCTCCCTAAATTGTCGTGAGCTGAGAAAGTAGATCAGGCAGTTAACTCCATATGTGGTAGCTCCCAACATTACAAACAAATAGCCACATGCGTTCACAACGCATCGCACGTAGGCAGAAGGACTGCGTTTTAGCTGCATGGCATCTTCAACAATGGAAAAGATGCAAATGGGCACAGAGGTAACCAGATGAAAAACGCCTACCGGAATCAACAGTCGATTTGCTTGAATCACTGAACCCTTGATTTTTAATGATCCAAGCTGCATGATTTTACTATTATGAGTGCTTTCCTCCAAGGGAGCAGCACTTACTTCATCCGATTTTGGAGAGAATCCGCATCTGCGACGCATGATATTTCGCCGCTGAATCACCCTAAAAAGGGCTATATTCAGAACAAGGAGAAGGCCCGTCGGCACTAGACTATAAATCACTATGTCAAGGTAGAAGAAGACCCTTCGCGAGGTAAGATCCAAAGTATCACAGAGGAGTAACCTTGAAGTGTTCAACTCGGCGTAGCCAGGTCCCACAATCGCGAACTCTCCCACGTCGTCTGGATAAATGAGTTGCAGAATGAATATAAGAATCGAGTTTTTAGCTACAATAACGGTGAAAATCCCAACCCAGGCTAAAATCTTACGGCGTCCTCTCCAAATTATTTTTGCCTTATGTGGGAAACATCCAATTAAATAACGCTCAAATGTCAAAAGACACAACACCCAGATGGCAATATCTCGTGTGGCGTAGGTGAGAAATGTGTGCAACCGACACAGTGCTACGCTGCCGCTCTGTCGGATATCGAAGCCAAAAGCGAAGAGTATCCAATAGCGAATGGGATTGACCCATAATGCAACTGTGTCGGCTATGGCAAGAGCCGTGAATATGGACTTAGAGGGATGCTTTCTCATGGGTTGTCGTTTAGGGATGGTGAATGGGCTGACGATAGAGAGTCTCGTTTGGTTGGATGCTCCAACGCTGGATGGTTTCGGTCCACCTGTCCTCATTTCGAACGCAAGGGCTTGGGAGTGGTCGGTGGCAATGCGCACCGGGGAGTTGCGCCTCGAGCCAACTTGTAAGGCAAAAAGCTCCTGTACTCGCTCATCTGATGGCTCCTTCGGAATCTGACAAGAACGCTGGTGATGAGTCTGTCCCACACCACGGATCACCAGCAAGCTTATGATATTTCCAATGGTACCGAAAAATATCAGGACACAAAAGTAACCGAGGCCAAATTTTCGGACATATTCCAAGATGTTACGCTGACAAGCAAGAAATTTAGTATAATTTTCTGTTGAGTTCATTGGCTATCATAGAGTGCTCTAGCAAAACGGCTTGATTTTTTTGCTGGAGTGATTCAAATGAAATGGGGAAACTAGTTTTGGCCTCGAGTTTCGATTGGCCAGACGGTGAACCAATCACTGAAGTGACTGATGCAGTGAATCTTGGTGACCTAAGGGTTGGCGCCGAACGCAAATAGACGATGAGGCATAGACACTTAAATTATAGTTGCAAGTTAATGTGATCAATCGGAACAAAATAAATTCACATAAAACTATTGGTTCATGTGTAATAAGGTGCAACATTCTGAAAGAAATGGGCAAAAATTAGATTGCAACTGAATTACGGTTCCCATAATGCTTGTACAATAAAAATTCAAATAAAAAGGTACAAAAATGTGGGACCGGAAGCTTTTAAATGATAACCATTGTCCTGTGTCGTTTAGTGGTTCAGACATCAGTAGGTTTGAAGCGAGTCTGGGCCACGAAAATTTGCTATTACTGATGGGCCGTACTTACGTGGACCAATCGCACCGACAGCTGCAGCACGAGCACAGGCGTTGGCGGCGTTGCTCAAGACAGCTAGTGGGAAAGCTGATATTTGGTGAAGGTTAGATGTAGTTGAATGCCAAGGCACAGCTGCGCTTACTAGCTGACAGAATTTGGTTGGTGGTAGCGTTAGGATAATCTGTAACTCATAAGCGCAATTGTCCACATTTGGCCACTTATCCACATGTTAACAAGCGTTCTCACAAAATCGCAAGGAAAGGAACCTAGATAGGTCGGTCAGAGGACATTTTTAATTGTAACTAAGACAATGTCTAAGCAAGAGTACCGTGTACTCATCGCACATATTAAATATACTGCCAAAAGCATTCAAGAATTACTTCCCCCCCCCCCCCCAACCGGGTTGCAGCAGAGAAATAAGCCACAATTGCTTCTTCCATCGCGAAGCAGCAAGCGATCAGCCCTACTATTCCAAGCATCATCCTGACCCGAAAATCCAACAGTGCATTAGAAGTTCAGGCAAGTTTAAGATAACTAGATAAATCCGATGAGTTTTACGCTTTAAAAACCAATAAATGCAAAAGACTTCTTAAAGTAGATTGCATGCATTAATAATAATTATTATTATAATCGATGGTACGTACTCTTGCAAAAACCCCGAATAGGAAATAATTTAGCCTTAGTCGTCACCCCTCCTTCTATCACGGTGTCTTTTTCCAAGCGTCTGCATCGCATGTAATTACCTAATATCAAGAAAGTGTGATGATCACTTGGAGCAATATTGAATGAAGCGTTGCCTCTCTACCATCCTAAAGTGCAAATCCTCTCACGGACAATTCTCGCGGTAAGAATGCGAGTGGGACTGTCCTCTTCTTAACTGTAATTGTTGTTTGGCCACCACAAGAATGTTGACGTCCGCACTCCAATGCATACACACACACACACACAAAGAGCACAGTCTTTTGAAAATGGAATGGTGTGTGTTGAGGCTCCTTCCTTTTCCTCCTCTTCCCTTTGAATGCCCCCGGTATGATAAGGTTGAATGCTCTCAGGCATCTTTATTGTATTAGATGAAACAGTAAATAGTGGTTTCAATGGAGTTAGGAGGTAGGACTGTCCACATCAGGAGAATCAAACCGTTCCTTCAGAGCCAGGTTCAAATTGTTTCCCCGCTTCCCGCCTACAAGATGCATTTAAAGAATATAAGCATTGCAATGTGTGTCTTGGCAATGCGAGACGGATAACGGGTGAGTCATTCGGGGAAATGTGGTGGTCCCTCGTTCGACTAAAAATGTTGTACATAAGCCATCCCCCATCACAAGTCAGCAAGCAAAACGCCAAAAGTGACGAATTAGTTTGCAGTTTCTGCAACTTATTTTCTTCTGTTAATGTTTGTTGTGTCCCTTTACTCGTCAGCTTCTTCCACTCCTCCTTCCCACTTGATGTGGGTGAAACGAATTTTTTTATAACTTTTGTTAAAATTACCGAAATTTCTGGGCAAACTAATTTCGATTTATTCTGAACAATATCGGTGCTTTATTTTTCATTACCAAGAATAGAAGGTTTACCTAAACGTGGCTTTTTACCGGAATGTTTAAATCACCTTCGGCCATCACACTTCCAGGGACCACACGACACGACTCGTTTCTTAAAGCAGAGAAGTTAAAATGGGTACTCAGTGAGGAATCTCGAATTGAGATCGAGGCTGCGTCCCACCTACACTTTTGTAATGCGTACAAGTAATAGCGTCTTACAAGCCGCATACATCACCCAAGTTTTGACCACTGACAAAAGGAATTCGTTTCGTCTGCTGGCTTAATTTATTCGCAGAATTGGCATCGCAAGGGGCGCTGCGATGTGAAAACAGCGCATATTCTGTGCAGAATAATTTAGTCGGGGTTGTAAGTCATTGAAATTTAATACTTATGTTAATGTCAAAAACAGGGGTTTTAAACACTTTCATGCAGTTGAGCCAATTGACAAGTGTGGAAAAAATTGTCCATGGATTTGAATGATAAGTTGTTTGCAAAGAAATGATTCACAATGCTGTTTACCATCTCTCAATGCCCTCAAGGAATTGCGTACATCAGATGCACCATAGCATGTACCACAAATGTTTTAAATTGTACCCAGTGGTACAAGTACGAGAACTTTGAAGTCAACTTAGTGCCTCAGTGGTTTCTCTTACTGCCCCTATGGATCACCAACTAAAGAAGGTGTCTCCTGCTCTAAATATGATCTCAAAACAAGATTCCAGAAAATATCTTGTTGCTTAGTATCAACGAATACCACATTAGGTATTGACCCAAATTTAGCGGTCTCATTTCAAGAACTCTTTCAACGTTGGTCGCCTCTCCATTTATGTGCTAATTCTTAAACTATTTTCAGCGCCTTCTTTCATGTGAGCTTTTGCCATTGTTCGGTAGATCCGATTGGGATGAGGATGGTACATAGTTTTATGCTAGCTTAGTGTTGGATACATTCTGAGCATGTGAATTTGAAAGCAGATCTTCCCACTGAGAAATTTACGCCCATTTAATATCCGCTTCATTAGCACGTAACCAAGTGATCTAGAATGAGTGACGTACACCAAACGGTCATTTCTGGAACCATAAGGCTTCAAAACGCCCTCAATCAGCCACGAGGACATTTGCAAAAAGGATCTTCCGATCTATAAGGCATGAGGTGTGGGTGAAGTTCTAGACGCTGATACACGCGTTTCTACGTTTCTCGTTCCACAAACATGCATGAGTATCCCTCATCCCGATGCAGCACACTTGCGGTGCTCACATTTAGGGGGGCACACTTCATCTCCGGTCTCAAGATTGTGCTCCCGAGAGGGTGGATCCAATTCGCGGTTTACCTCGTAACGTGGTCGGTGAAATGCGGTTAGAAAAGTAAGCTGTATGCTCAAAATTGAACTAAGCAACACCAATAATGACTTTCGAGGGCTATGCGAAGTCAAAAAACAAATCTTACTAGTGTAGTAAAATTCATTTTCTTATCTCTTCAAGTCTTTGCTACATCTTCTACATCTTGCCACGCGTCAGCCAAGCATCAAACAAACACCCGATTTTATGTCAAGTCGCACTTCTTAGACCCAAGTTCTGAATCTAAATGAGCTTGTCGCTAATGCTCTAATTGAGACAATTTCCAACCCATTACAAATGCTTACGTCTCTCGAGACACATCGGAAAAGTAATCCGTTTTGAAGCTATAGACAGGAACATTAAAGTGGACATTTATAACAATTGGCAGTAGCAGAATATACCAAGGTCAACTAACAAGCAAATGAATAACTTGAACGTCCGAGAAGTGTCTACCCCGGCTGGTACGAAACAGTTTTCAAGGCAATGGAAAACGTTTTTGATCGTACTAAATTGAGCATCTTGAATGTTAGCATTTATCATCAGTCAGGCTTACCGTCGTCGTCAAAACGATTGACTATTTACTACCCTAAAAGCATCATACAAACCTTTGACTACGAACCCAGATTGTAATGATGCCGGAGGAAGAAAACAATCGAAATAATTTGTCAGGTGCTCGTTCCTGATAGTCTTCCCGTTCTTTGATTCACCGGGAAAAAAACTTGAGTAGCACAAAAATTAATTAGCGGGCGAAACAGTACGCAAGCAATTGAGATGGACAAACGGATTACCCGTTGGCAAGCAAAAGAAATGAACACAAGGACAACTTGCTATCACGTCATTTCCAAGGCTTTCAGATATAGCTGATGAACTAATCTTGTTAAAAAAAGGATCGCACCTAGAGGCTCTTCTGCAAGCCTTGCAAGTGCCGACAGGAGTCCCGCTCACGCCTTGCGACGAGAATCCACGCTTCGGTCGATGCTTATAAGATGATGATTTGGACGTCGACTTCCTAACCCCAGACCAAGAGGTTCAGGCGAAGGACAACTTCGCATTCGATGCCACAAGTAAAAGATAAGCGTTTTCTACAAAACCCACATCTAACAATTGTTCAAACCATGATAGTAGAAGGAAAGATGTAAAAACTACGCTACAACAAGAAATTTTGTCAAGAATCCACCACCGCTTACTTAATCGCCGACTTAGACGTAGTTACACAAGAATTATGTTCAGATACAAACAAATGTCTGAGGACTTCTTGCCAACGTGGAAGTAATCAACAAACATCTCGGATTAACAGCCAACTTGTAAAACGTTTTAAAATTGCATAAGCAGGCCAACAACGCATTTAATAATTACAGGAAATTCTTGGGCAAATAACACAACAAAGTTGAAGAGGAGAACGTTAGGGAAAGAAAAGGTCTAAGCATGGCTGATGAACGTCGCTAAAGAATGGAATGAGTAAGTTAGTGACCAAACAAACAGAAACTCAAGCAGTGCGTTGACTGATTATTGCACTGAGCAGAGCGAGTAAATCATTAGTTAGGCGCAGAGATCGTGAGATGGTAAAATCACGCGAATTCAAAGCACTGAAAGTGTTGGCGCTGAACTCCACCCCACGGAGAGCATCAAGAATATCCTCGAGGCGGTAGGGACCGCCGGAACGTGACATGCAATCGGTGTTGCGAATCACCTTATCCATGCAGAACAGGAACTCAGACAAATTCTAAAAATAAAAACGAAAGTTTGCATCGAGAAACACAAGAAATAGTTTACAAAATTATTCTCGAAAAACCCAACTCCTAAAAGCACCAACTTTAAAGCAGGTCTGATAATTCTAAGCAGAAAAAAAAGTTGGCATTAAATGATCCACGCGAAGTCGATATTCATTCCAGCCAAGAATAAAGTGTTTGAAAGCAGTAAAAAGATCGGATTAACTGTTAGGTTTAGCAGCAGAGAATAGCATGAGCGACACCTGGTATAAGAACTAATTTACAACATAATGCCCCAACCGAACCGCAGCATTCTTGGAGTACAAGAGATAATTCCCGAATCAATTAAATGCAGCAGTACTAGGTGCATGGAGTGACAAACATCAATCTGTCTTCAGTACGATTGGTAATCCGTGCCGGTAATACGACAATGAAGCACCGTGATAATAACCACATCTCCCCCCTTTCCCGGTCTGCGAGATACGGAGTTTTACAGTCATGCCACTACTACGCTCGGAAGTTCTCAGTTGCTGCAGTTTGCTAGCAGTAGCCTTCCACAGCAGGTGCGGAATTTTCAAATACTTCGAAATACAAAAACCAGTGCTAGAATTAAGAAGATTAGAAGTGGATAGATTATAATCTGCCCAATGTGCCCAATTAAGCTATTCTAGGTTTAAGATGAGAATTAACAAGAAGTTGGTAGAAGTCAAGAGTCGCCAATATCCAGTAAAAACTTCCACAGAAATGTCAGTCTAACATCCATTTGCGGCGACTGCACTTGCTCCCTTCTTGTCTCTAGACGCTGCGTGACTGTCACAATTTTGAGCGCCAACTTCTATTGGCATCCTAGCCTTTTTAAGCTATGAAGAATCACTGATTTGCCAGTCACAAAAGCCTTCGCATTCCGGTACTGGTCAAACAGTTAAGGCAAGCTGAAAATTGGAACCCAAAATTAACAAGAGTTTTTGTTGCAAGCCCAGTATATTTACTCCAATGAACAATTGGTCACTGTATTGGGCTACCCAAGTTAAAGCTAGAGCTGTGAATCTAAAATATGGAGCTTGTGACACTCCGAGGCCCAAAAACTGCACATGACTCTGTCAAATTTTCTTTTGGGCTTTCACAAGGAGCTAAAACAGGGGAGAGAGTCTGGAGAGGATTATCAGCGCATAAGCCTGCCACTTCCTTTTCAAGTCCTTTCTAATTGGGCACCAAATTTCAAAACCTTCAAGATGGTCATCAATCTCCCTTGTAGAATCATGGAAGCTCTTAACTTTGATTCGGCAGCAATTCATTTTGAACCCTCAAGCCTGTCAATGCCAGTCGTAATACTTTTGGCGTAGTAGGACTAGGAACCGGTTGTTCAATAGCAGCAGGATGTCGAGTTGACCGAAACAGAACCGTATTCAAACCGATCAATAATGTGACAATGATAAGACAAAATATGGGTAATGAAAGGAATAAGGTACCATGACAACTTCCACACGAAAACAACGTAGCATGCTTTACAACGGCCTTAGTGTTGTTTCTAGACCAATGGTTAGGCACATGGGCGTAAATCATGTGTAATCAGTGATGCACACAATTATGCGACCCAATCGAACCACAATGCGCACAATTCTTTGCTTGCTTTACAATGAAAAAGGCACGACCGAGCTACTCATACTAAATCCACAACGATTTCTACAAGATATACCCTGAATCAGGGAGATTGATCTAAAGAATAAAGCATCATAGTATTAAAAATCACAACTTGTATCTGAGGCTATGAATAACGGAAAACAGTAAATTTATTCAGCAAGTAAACATGAAGCTCGCCTATAAATAGCAACTATCGACTATCGCTTGGGACTGAACAGCCTAGAATTCTGTGCGCTCAGGTAGGAGTGACGAGAGTAGTTGCGAGAACTAACTCACCGGTGAGTTGGCCGGTAGATTGCAGATCTGCCGAATGATGACGTCGATCACAACGTTGACATCATTGTGGTAGATGAGGTTGGCCGTGTCACGGTTTGAAAAGATATCAGCGAGGAGTTTACGAGCTGCGTTGCGAGGAGTGTCGGGGGCTAGCTGGAGTGTGGCATCTGTGAGGCCTGTGCGGTGATGCAAACCCTTCCCTGAACCACCTACACGCACCCCACTCTCATCCGCACTGCTAGCATGTTCGCCGCTGCCACTGACCTCGCCAGCGCCGGCCCCATTTTCACCGGCACTATTTTGTGTAGATGAAATGCGACGAGACTTAGCAAACAGACCCATATTTGACTCATCGTCCGGGTCCTCATCAAGCAAGAAACCGCTGTAGAGTTGCGATGAGGTGTCAAAGCCCTCATGAAGAACACTGCGAAGCCTCCGTACAAATAGCACACCATCCAAACTCAGAGGATCAACTGAAAAAGGAAAATACTGAATAATTTATCAAAAAGATTGAGCACTTGACAAAAACTGACAAAATCCACATTCAGCAGAACTCTTTGGGGAGAACCATAAGTACATTGACTAGATTCCCATTGCATGATGCCTGATCGAGCTTACTCAAAACGGTATTCAAAACTCACCGTCACGGTTGAAAATATAGAGAAGGCGCTCTACTAGATCCCTGGTAGCAGCATGATTGCCAAGCATCGCATTCATGATAGGTGTAAGAGGGGTTGATTGAGAAGTACAAAAGTGACGATTGGCGGCGCACACGAATTGAATGAAAGTGTCGAGAAGAAGAATCGAGGATGTGGTTTTAGCATTGTCATTACCCTGGGTCTGTGATGAATTGGTGTCAGAGACGCACAGTCTCCGCATAGCCCCAGTGATCGGAGACTTATCAATAGTGGGATTCATCTTGCCCGTTACAAATCGAGATGTTATTCCAAAAACACAGTCGAAGAAGGACTCGTCGAGCTCATCTAAAATTGTAAATCGGATGGCTTAGAAGCTATAGCTTTAGATCCTTTCATTAAGCATATTACGGCTACTTTAACGAAAAATGAGAATGTTCCATTAACTATGCAACACTGGTTCACTTGAACAAATTTAAATTACCAATAATATCGGTACACACAAAGGTGCAGAGATGAAAATGTATTTCATCAAAAATACTATCGTCTAATCAAGTGACCACACAAATGGAGCCATACAAAAAAGTTGCACAGGTTATTTTGGGAAAAAAAGATGCGCAAAAGCTGTTTTAAGAAAAGCCGACTATTGTATGATGTGACATTCGGTAAAACTCACATTCAGTCTAAAAATCCACCCAATACTTCAACAAATTTCTTATAATTAGGGGCAAATAAGCAGCTAAAACAATCTGACTTTTGTAAAAGGCACAAAGAAAAAAGTTGCGAAAACAGGACCATCTAATGAACTTCGACCAGGCGTTACAGCAGATTTCAAATAGATATTCGACATGAAATGATAGCCATCTAAGCCGACATAGTGGACCAAGTACGATTGGATACATAAATACAGTTTAAAAAAATACGGCCATGCACATAATCAAGGGTTGAATCAAAATTAGCTCAGAATGTTCAAAGAAATTATTTAAAACCTTACTCTGAAGATTTACTGGGAGACTGTTACTTTTGGTAAGCAGAACGGTTAGTACGCGGAGATCGAGAATAAAATCCAAAGAGCCTAAAAAAGGACAAAGCATATAAGAGCCCTTAAATACACACAATAAGTTCCTTTGTACTCAAATCATGTTTACTTCAGGTATCTAGGAGATATTGCGTAAACTTGGCGTTGTAGAATTAAAACCGATGGCTGGTAAAATTCGTTAAAGCTTTTAATTTAAACCTATGAAGTGCACGATGATACCGCTGGCATAGGATGTACGCAAATCAGTTTAACGGAACATGACACCAAGGTCATGTAAAATGGCTAAGCGTTACAAGTAAATCTTTAGCATGGACGAAAGAAGCATGAGAGGAAGCGAATGAAAATATACCCACCAACATCAGAAGATCTGATTTCACGAATTATTTCCATTGGTAGACCCGAGTCGAGATAGACGGGCCAGATGGCAGGCTGTATGTGACAAGTCGCCATAGCAACCAAGAGATAGAAACGCCGAACGAGAACACTCTTCTCACCCTGATAAAGATAGCTCAACGCCAAAGGAAGTCGGTCGTCCGATAGACATGTACATACCATATCTGGGTCCGCATTGCACTAAATGCAAACAAGAAGTGTTCATGCTTAGGTAGGCTGAATTTGGCGGACCAATAACAATTTCAACAGGAAAGAATTCCTTAAATTGGAATACCAGTTAACTAGAGACCTCTTACGCAAAAGAACGTTAAGATTCTGTAAAAATGGGAAACAAGATTCAAACTTCCCCCTGAACCTAAACTTGAAAATCAAATCGACGAAGAACAAAGTACGAAAAGGATAGAGGAGCGCTTAAGAGATACAATACTGTGCACGAAGGGTGGTTATTCTTCATCTTGACGATGGATGCGATGCAAACGGTACATAGGAAACATCAACGAAAAAACAAGTCCAAGGTTTTCCAATCAAGAACTTGGAAGTAATACGTGTGTTTTAAAAGGCAGACCAATAACAGAATCTTTGTAAACTGCAACTAACTAAGGAAACCCTACCAGAAGTTCAACAAATTTGTCCAAGTCACTTATAACCATTGCATCGTCATCGATCAAAGGCCAACTGCCTTCCTGCTGATTCTTTGCCCTCTGCTCCAAATGAGCTATGTGTTCTTGCAAACCTTTCCAATCTTCCGTTCGAACATAAATGGATCTTCTCACGGTTGGATTTGGATCCTGTGCCGTTTTAAGGAAAGCTCGTTTAATGACATTTACAACTTAGACGTTCAAGACAAAAGCAAATGGAAGAACACCCTACAAGCAACTCCAAAATAAGTTCATTGGAAAGTGTGGTAAGCTGCGGATCCGCATCCGACAAGACCTTCAGCACTTTAACGAGCCCGTTTGTGCACCGACTGAAGCTGGTAAGGGTTGCGTTTCGTAACTTATCGACCATTAAGAAGCTAATACCGGGCACTCGCGCCGTAAGATTCTTGGTTTCTCCATTGCCACGGCTGGTCTTCTTCGCTGTTGCATTAGAACGAGAGTCTGAAACACACTATGCACAATATAGCACAAACCAATTGGTTTTATAGATTGCCGTGTTTTATTACGGACAGGTAAACTAGGCAAATTGGCTTTTGAGCAATTCGAGAGGAGATCATCCTTCAATTCCTTGAGGTAGCTAAAAAGAATATGCGACACACCATATCCTCACCTAAGAATCGTTTCCTTTTCATAAATATCTCGACTAACCATTGCAGCGATTGCAGAATCAATTATTTTACATACATCCTCAGAACTTTTTGACTAAAAAAGATGAAGATAAAAAGTTAAATACGCTTGATTCTTCAACATAGTTGATAGGAACAGCACCCAGTCTCCCATCCTCGTGAAATACGTATAGCCAGTGATCGTTCTCCTTCCTAAGACCAAGAAAGTGATCATCGGCCGAAAAGGAAATGGATTGGGGAAACTTCGCCGTAAACGGAAATCGGGACACAAACATCCAGTACAAAAAACCCTGGAAAACAGTTGCAGTCGGGAGACAAAGGTAGTGCTCAATGACTAGACCTTACCAGTGTGATTGGCCAGTTCCATGCCGGTTAAGTTTACCGCTGCGTTGCTCTCATTGGGTAAGTTAATGTTATTAGCTAATCCCGCAATGCTAGCCGCAGAGAAACGTATCTTAACTACATTTTGATCGAATTTAAAAGATATTCTTTAGTATTATCAAAATAGGTGCATTGTGTAGAGCCTTACTTTCTCCAATAATGCACCCAAATCACTCATTGTTATGCATTCTGCAATTGTTCAATCTTATTTATGTCGATTTTAATTTCGTGGCAAGACTCGTATTTAAATGAAGCATTTCTATGTTTGCTTGCTTCCTCTACATTACGCGAGCCCATAGAGTACCACTCAGAAACCAATAAATGGACTTATTTAATACTTATAGCTGTTTCGGTTACTGTAGCGTCCCGAGACTCCCTTTAAGGTAAAAGAAGGCATAGCACTGGTAGTAGAATACATGTGTTCTGGGAACAGAGGGCCTGGGGGCTGTTGGCACGGCCCCAAGGCCGACCAACCGGCCCAGTACAATATGGCCACCCAAGTGACCGAAACCGGCAGTTCGAACAAACAGAGTATTACAGTTACGGTCACTTGAGTGGCCATATTACCTTCTCTTTGTGGGCTGCCCACAATGTAGCAGACAGAAGTGATTTGGAGCTGTTCGCATGGCCCAGAGGCCAGTCTACCGGGCGAAGACAATATAGCAACCCAAGTGACAAACAAGGTATTACAATATGTGTTAAACCTTTTTTACCCCCTACAGATTATGTGCCACTGTAATTCGCTAACCGACTGAGAAAAGTGCCAGGAACCTACCATCACAAAGCGTGACGTCGTAGCCAACTATCTAAAAATTTGAAGCGGCTTGGATCTTACCTACAGCAGCAATGTGCCGCGGTTGTGTAAGAGGCTTTATATTACTAAGTTACAAGAGATTTAAGAGTCCATCACCATGAGCCCCAAGTACGCGCAGTTCAATGCACAATTTAACTGCCATCAACTCACTTGATTTTACATATTTTAAAATACGTTAATGGGATTCATTGATATTTTAGGAGTAAAGCTGACTAGCATGATTGATTTTTTTAAATCTTTTGTTTTGCCTCGTCAGATGAATTATATTGCTAGTTTTAAACTCCCACGGTTAATAGTCGAAGGCCTCCTGACAATAATTTAAAGATTCACTCCAAGGAACATTTGAATTAGGTGTCTTGGGAGACCAAAAAGCAGAATAGATTAATGAAACTGGTTTGATTGCGACGCATAAATGATGGAACAATCTAACTCCATACTGATTGAGTGCTCCGAGCTTGGCTTGACCAGACCTCGTGCATTAGTTATTTTCGCGCTCGTGAAGAAAGTCTGAATCTAAAGTACGCATAGCTCTGCTTAGTGCATGTAATTCGATCACGAACCTCCAGCATGCACAACACGCGACTCAATCCAGGTACAAATGTCTAACTCAGATCTGAACTGTCATTAGAAGTTTTGTGGCCGACCCTTTATTTCATGGATGCGTATGAAGCCGATAATCACCTGGTAGTACGTTAAGCTAGTTCTGCCTCTGGACCCGCAGCGTTCGCAATGTGCTAACAGATCTTGACCCGTACTGTTATGGCCCATTACAACATCGGAGAGGGCATGTAACGACACCTACATTTTTGCTGAACATTCGTGCTCACTGTCAATGAAATGGGAAAGAGAAATAAGTCTTCTGATAACCACTGACAATTACGTATCTTCAGTAGTTGTGCATTGTGCCTAATGTCTCGGTTGACCCAGGTGAAGGGTCATGCACTCCACCCTGCCCTGCACAAGCCATCGGTTTGTACTGAGTTCGGCCTAACAGGAATACAGAGGAATGCCCACAGAACTTAGTCCTTCGTTCAGTGAGCTAGGCTGCTAAATTCTCCTCAGCACTGATGTGCCGGAATACGCCTGGTGTCCTCGTGCAGCTTGGAGCGCAATGAGAATTAAGCCTGCAGGATTACAGATGTTCTCAACCAGTGAGATTTTAAGGTCACCATCGCCCACTAATGCGAGACGCTCGAGGACACGCCATGGCATGAACGCCCGTTAGCGCTGCAGAATTCTCCATATCAGAGACCTCTGGCTACACAGATACCACTACCAGACCACACGATGCACCACTTTCAAAAATGTGACAGTGTCCGACAACGCAGCGCGGGCGGATTCCAAGAGCCTCAAAACACAGCTTGGGAGCAGCTTCCCCGCAGTACGCTTACAATTCAACAAAAAACCGCCGGACCGCATGCGCATTATTTCCCCCCGCATATCTCCATCACCTGCATCATGCGCAGCTCATCGAACACAACCACTGAAACGCACTCAAGGCCTGAGTTTCAGGCAGCAACGCACGAGAACCCAACCGCTTCATTCTGAGTGTCACATATGGCTCAATCTCTCAGGTATTTTTTTTAACTGTGTCCATCCGCTACAAGGGGGAAACCAGCAGAATGACAATCACCAAACCCGCAGATAACGGTGATCAGGAGGAAAACAAAATCTTGGTAGTCAAGACAGTAGGTAACGCGAAGTACACTAGCCTAAAAATTCCACCCAGGGGACGACGTAAGCATCATGACAATGGAGAACCATTCAATTAAGCGCGAAGTAAATCAACTAGATGACTCAAAAAACCACAAGTAACACGCAACCTGAAGAAACACACTAAAGACAAAAGCAAATCCATTATGTAAATTCAGGTCTAACACCCCACTATAAATGATTCGGTTAGCTTTAATGATGCGAGGGCATTGTTGCCGGTTTGAGATTATGAATGTAGCAACACAGAGACGGGAAGGAATGTGGACACCATTTACCAAACAACCTAAACCGATGAGACAGTAATTCCATGACCCAAAAGCCATAATCTCTTTAAAACACAGAAACACAACAAGCTGAAATGGCCACACTGGGAACCACATAAACGAAAAGCAACCAATGTTATAGAGCATCACTAATAATGATCCACCCGTGCCCCTACTCAATATACATTAGGCACAGGAATAGAGGAATTACAGAGAATATATACCATCAGCAACGTCTTGCCCCTTGGGAAGATTCTTCTGTTCTTCCACGGTCTGGTAAAAAAGACGATCTGGATATTCAAGAACCTCCTTTATGCGACGACCGATCCGCATAATACTCTCCTTGTTTTGCCAATTCGAAGTCCAGAGACTGAGCCTAACACCTCGAGTACGTGGCTGAAAAACCGCACCACAAATCTCCTCAGATTCCTCCTCCGTCTCCCAGGCATTGCCAATAATCAGCATCAGAAGTTCCTCCCAATACCTTAGCGAATTTAGAGCCAAATCAGAAAGTGATGATAATACCGTTGCCGTACAGAGCAATAAACGAGATAAACAAATATGTTTGAGATCGAGAACAACTAATTAAAAAGATACCGATTGACTTCGTTAGTACTGGGCACGTTAATAAGCCACCGACCACCATTTTCATTTTTCGGGTCCTCCCACATGGGTTGGATCCCATCTTTGAAAACATATAGATCTGTGCCATTTGCAATATCCGATGGTGGCAAAGTATGCATCATCATGCTCCAGAACCTCTCCACCGTATTAAAGGTGGTGACCTTCTGCATTCGCTGTTCCCATTCGTGACCAAGAGAATAATTGAAGACAAAGAAATTCCAGCTAGCGAAAAGGAGAAGATTTGATATTAAAGCTAATACTTGTAAAAAAATCCCAAAATAGTTATTAGAAATGAACAAAGTACTAAATCTAGGTCAATACAGAACATGAGGGGAAAATATGCAAATCGATGTTGCCGACACACATTCACAAAGGCAGAAAACAAGTAATGCCCCCATTCTCAACATCAGAAAAGTTGAAGCCAAACGGCGAAATACTAGATTGAATGTTCCCACTACCTTAAAAATAGCAAACCATGCTTTAATAGCATATGTGGGAGCACAATTAGGATAGGTAAGGTCAATTAACGCGTAAACACTTACGAATACTGGAGATAATGACCGTCAGGCTCTCCCACTTCGCCTCTCTCCACCACAGCCATTTTAGTACAAGTAGTCGCAATGTCACGACAAAACGTGCGGAATTTCGGTCAACCCAACTAAACAAAGGCACCGTCATTGCCTTGATATAAAAGCAAAAACCCACCTAACAAATATTATAAAATACAATCAAGATTCTTATGTAATATAGCACAATCTCTTGTACGATATCATGAACCATTAATTTGTCGCCCTGATACGGCGTAGACCTGGCGGGCAGTGCTCAATCTTGATTGCCTACGTAGCAGGGTTGCTGTGATCTTGGTCAATCACATGCGATCTCGCGTTCTTCTCTTCGCCATGATTGCACCCATGTAAACTTATCCTAAAAATGCAATTTGGGCCAGTAATATTTTATTTTATAAAACAAAAATCAGTAAGTTTGTTTTAACCTTATCAAGGCATTTGTGTCTAATTTGTGGCGCTTCTACCTTATTTTCGAACAAAATGTGGTGCGGCGTCAATTGGAATTAATACGGCTCAAAGAAGGCTAGAGTTGGCCTTTGGATTGATTACAGCGAAGGGGTCGCTTATTTATGCGCCTTTGTGTGTGTGTGTGTGTGTGTGTGTGTGTGTGTGTGTTAATGCCGGCTTCCACAACTTCATGGTTTGGTTGAAATAACGATCTAAAGAACAGTAACTACAATGTTTTTCCTTCAATCGGAGGAAAAAAATTGTGGGGAGGGATGTACTATGTGTACGTTCATAGCTTTCACAAGTCGGCAAAAGCATGCAAAGTTCCACTGATACATATTTGACCGTTGGGTGGCTTGTTAATAGTTTTTAACTGCGCGGCCACTTGGGTTCCTCAGAGGCTATCATTATTTCTCTCAGCGGTGCGTGTAGCACCCCACGTCCATTCTGACGTCATGAGAAGTCCTATTAGTGTGGTAAAAGTGAATCACTAACATGGTCCAGAGGCCATTCCAACGAGTGGAAGTACATTCTTTGCATGCTTAAATGTCTGCATGATCAAATGCAGAATTAAACAATCAAAGCACAATAACATGCTCATCGAGTCATAGTGCTCCGAGTTGTTACAATTTCTGGGAAAACTCGAGGAGCTATACATACATACAATGTATGTTTGCTGTTCTAAAATTTGGCCACCCGAAGTGCCCTCCTTACTTTGTACTTAACCTATTCTAAATGCGTAGTCCTAATATGGCAAGGTCCCCTGGAGATGGTTAGGCGATCCCCTTCGAGACCTCTGGGAATATTAGGGGCATTTTTTTACAAGGAAATGATAAATGAGGATGCACCTGGCAATGTAAGCTACTTTTGATTTATTTGAGGCGAAAATATTAGCATCACAGAGAGGAGGCAGTGTCTCAAGGCCTTGTTAGACAAAAATGACCGGTTTGTCTGTAATCAACATCTGACGCATCACTGAGGCCTGCATTATCGATCGGTCGGCGAACGTCGCTAGGAGAGCGCTAACGAATAGGAGGCAGACTCCAACGAAGTTAAAAATGGGACTTTGTGCTGAAATGTACGTAAGTGTAGCATTAAGTCATGATTATAATAAGGCCACATCTTCGAACATCTAATGGTTATGCTAAAGGTACTTAAAGGTACTCACTCCACTCGCAGTTCCCCTTCTGATAAGGCGCTGTTGAAGCACCGCAGACCTCCTGCACGGGAATGGAGGCCCATCCCGCGGGCCACACAAACAGTCCGGCGAGGAGTAGTAGATCTGCAGCAAAACATTGCAACGCCGTCAACACGCGTGCGTGCTTGCTCACAGCACCGACTTCTTCAAACGCGCATTCAAACATGCACATGCAAGCGCCTTCCTAGACTACGCTCCTTACCATAACTTCATGTACATAAGATGCGCGCGAAACATCTTTTCATCAAATGAAGCAGTAATGGTCATTTTTTTGTCAAGTCGAACAGTAGGGAAATTAATTCAACTCACTCATTTGTGTAAAGTTATCAGGTAAGTCAAAAAGGAGACAATAGATGGAATTCCTATCATTACCACATTCACCATAGCCCCTTGTATTATATGGCTTGCAATTTACGCTCTACACTCATTCATCAGAATAATGCTCGTTTGCAAGTCATTTATACCTTTTAGTATTTTAAGCATATTTTAGAATTTTCCCTCTCTTGCCCTCAGTGAAGTAGTCAGGTGGCATTTGAAGAAGCAAAATGGAATACTAGAAAGAGCAAACTAGAAGGGAATAGTAACGTTCTATTCACCTTAAACACCTTATAGCGAGTCGCCTTTAGCACTGTCCTGCCCCAAGTTATGGCTTTGCACAGCACATTTTGACTTCATTGGTTACTTTTGCCTTCCTTTCTTAGTTGGAGACAGAAAATGTTAGTTTCACATTATAAAGATTGGAATTCCACAGGAATGACCTTTTAAGAGGTCGTGCAGGACCTTGCCTTTTGTTTATTGTTCCTCTCATGGATTCCTGAATGAAATCAGCAGCTTGAAGCTTACAAAACGCCATTGAGCATAAACAGACTGGAATGTAGAGTGAATATTCTTGGTCAAGGAATGCAGTCATAGGATCAATTAAGAAAGGGAAACGGTGTGTCTCTGGTGGCACACCAAGTTCATGCATACCTATACTGTACAGCCAAATGTGACAACCTACCAATCCACTAAAGATACATTTTTAGCATTGGTTTGTGTACAATACTAATGCAAATGAGGCCGTGTATGATCCACATGGAAAGATCGCTATAGTGAACGGTTTATGATAGAAAGGCTGGCTTTGAAAGCGGTTTACAAGTGGCGTATCGATTAGGTTTAGCCAATCAATAAAATCAGTGCAAGATCAGGGTGCCAGGCGAATTGGTGGGTATGTCCATAGCCTTGGGATAAACTCCATTCGAAAAACTTGCATCGCTTAGGCATGATATGGCCGGATCTAGCTTTGCATTAGGAGGCCACACCGGAGAAACTCGTTGTATTTTGCACAAATCCTCCTTCAGTAGGTGGATGGGGCTGTGCATTTGCTGTCCGTGCGTAAGACGCGCATGCCACATGACGCTCCACCTAATTGTAGTTGCACTTGCGAGCATAAAAAGACGTGTTCTTCAGAGAATGTTCCAACCGTTACGGTGGCAACCGGCACTGAATTACATTATGATTTTAGCCTCCCTAGCGCGTCATTAAAAAAGGTATTTGGATCTAGGTGCTGCGGTAGCGATCTTCTAACACAAGATCTGCTTTTATTGTCTGAACTTGAAACCTGAGAAATCGCGTCTCATAATACGTTGTGCAAGTAATCTGAAATGGATGGACGCGCATTTAATTTTTGTTATTTTCTAGATAAGACAAATCTAGAACAAAGCGATAAACAGGGAGAGATGAGACACATTAATGACCCAAGTGTATTTTGTGTCTTAACGCTCCCTCCACGTGTTTCAAAGGCAGATTTTTTGTGCTAAGTCCTTTAAAAATAAGTGTAAACAAAAACGGACTTATGTGTAACGCTTTTCCCAATTTATGCGAAGCTTCGGCTTAAAACTTTAAGTGTGAAGACTAAAGATTTCCAATTCTCAAAGAGGCATTTGATGGCTTAGAAGCCACAAAATGAAGTAAAACGAGAGGGTGCGTAAAAATACTCGTGTTTGAACTCAAATAGGTAGATAGTGATTTTTACGGAGAAAGTCTGAGGAAAAGGCAAAATTGGATGAATGGCAGAAACAGGGTTTTCATTACCATAGAAAAAATGGGAATAAACTAGGTCGAATGCCATGATTTACATCGACTGATGCGGTTTCAAAGTTGCGGGAACAACTTACATGGAGTATATAAATGCAATCAATTTAAGGAAAGGTTGGCAGACAAGATGGGTTGATTTGGAGATTGCCAGGGTGTTGCTACGGCCTGAACACCTGGTCCTCGCGCTGGCGTGAAGAGTCGCGCTCGCGGCCCGGGGGGACGTAAGGCCATTTGTCAAAACACCTCACAGTAAGGGGGATGCGGTCACCGCGGTCGTCATGACTCACCGTCACAGGATAGACTAACCCGAAGGAGTAAACAGCACCACTCTGCCACGCACAAGGCCTTCGAATTCACTACGCTATTAGCCAAGATTTTACCTGGTGTTCAGTGTTTCATTTTCACTAATATGTTGATGTGTCCGTCTGACCCCTTTGTTCCAGTTCAGTCCGAAGACTTAGTCCTTAGCGGTGCTTAAAAGCAGCTCGATCGGAGAAGATGTGCGTAAGCCACAAGACGATGAATATTTAATGTACCCGTTCTGACTGTCATTAGCGGAATAGGAATAGTTTCTGTCGCCTTTCAAAGGAGCTTCATGCTATATGAATGATTGAGAGATTTGTTCGTACACATGGGCTATTTGAGTTTTTGTAATATCTTTGCTCAAAATAATGAATATAGTCATCGCCATCAATACATTACCTTTGAATTAAACTCAGAAAAGGGATTTTAGTCTTATGGGAGCAAATTACTTGTGGATAGCGCAAAATCAAAATACCGTGATGAAAAAGGGATGAACAAGTCGATATCCTTTTTTGGCAGGACTCATTTATTCCCTCCTAAGACAGCAAACTCTTTTTGAAGAATTAGAAATGCCGTCCAACATCTATTATGAAGGTAGGGATAAATATCCCCCATCACAGGGAAAAACGTGGCTCGTCAACTGTTTATTTGAATCGCAAGTTAGCATGAGATTGTTCTCCACATTTCGCCTGCCTTTAAATCAGGCTGAAGAGCAAATCTTAATGAAACGTGACCACTATTTAGCGTCTGGTGAATGAGCTAGTGAAAAAACAACACTTTGAAAAGTCCGCCTACAATATTTGGTTGCAAACTGTAAATGAGCATAAGAAAGGACATTAATGCTAGACATCGATGTAACTGCCATGAATCTAGCAAATAACTGCAATGTCATCGATTTGCCTTACGGATGCACCGTTTCCAAACATTTCCAAGCACAGAAAAAGGAGGAAATTTAGCTAAAGTCCTAAAACCCAAAATGCTTTTAAATTCCTTACGAACATATGTAATATAATGGCAATTGTTGGAGGAAAGTAACCTACCCGCAACGCATTGCAAGAGTCCAGTCACCTGAAAGACGCTACGACCACAGAGCTCGCGTTTACAGAGGGAGAGGCAGAGGAGAGTGTGGGCAAGCAGTAGTATGCCAGAGCCACTGAGGAGGAGCAGACTACCTGTCCATGCAGTAGCGTTCGAGACCGCCGGCTTCTGGCCGCCACCCCACAGCGAGAGGCGACAGTAAACACGTGCCCCGGAATTCCACAACCACCGCAACGAGCGGGCGGGTATATGGCCTGGACAGGCGGTCTCACAACTGAAAACTGGTCCGAGGGAGGGGGATATATAGTACAGAGCCTCCAACGCAGCAGGGCTAGTTGGCGGCAAGATAGTCTGGCAGTTGATTTCCCACATAGAACTGTCGATTTCCACACGTTGCAGCCACCCGTTGCTGAAGAGACTAATGAGGATGAAGGCCAGGGAGGAAGTGGAGAATAGCATCCATACCAATGAAACGACACTGACTACTATCCTCTTCATCTCGGCCGGGGAGGAATCAGAGGAATGGCACACACCTCGACGCCACGCAGCAATGCAGGCGTGCTGCCTTGCACGCGTTGGCGCGTGCGCACATCCGATTGGCCATCTCGAGGTCCAGTTACTTTGGCCATTATGCTGACCGTTTGAAACACAAGCACAAGTTTTGGTTTTTTTAATAAGAAATTTGCGCCATGACTGTTTTTGTTACTGGCTTATGAATAATCTGATGTCTACCAATTCAGGCGTGTAGCGAAATGTTTGGACGTACGAATAGTCATTTAAAGTATGAGAGATTCAATTTCTTATATGCTCACTAGGGGAGGAATAGAACTTCGGGAGATCCTTTGTGAGTTCAAGGGGTAGCTCGAAAACTGTTTAATGTTAAGAACTCTGCAGAATATGCCTTTATTTGTGACGCGAATGGTCCGCAAACTGACCAAATTTTTACTTCAGATTAACGGGAATAGTAGTTGAGACTAGGTAAATTGGTAAATATCTTTTTTGCCACAGGAAAGCAGTAAATACCAACAGCGTATAAAGCGAAGCCAGATCAGTGTTAAGCTTAACATAGGGCGGATAATAAATCATTAAATAAATAGTAACTAAAGTATGCTAGCTTAAACCCATAACTGCATAGTATTTTCTTAAGTTCCAGAAACATAGTTGCGTTGAGGCATTAGTTTTCAATTTTATTTTGAACCTTCATTCATCAAAGTTTTTCTAAATTTTTTCAAAATGTATGCATTGGGCCTTTTTGGGTTCACTGTGAACAGTGTAATACTCATGGCTCTTTAAATGTACCTTTTAGGTGCGAGACGGGATTCCAACACTAACCCCGTGCTGGAGGAGCAGGTCGACCCTCCTGACGCTGACAGAGGCCATCCTACGTGTAGCGTCCCGAGACTTCCTTTAAGGCAAAAGAAGGCATAGTATTAGGATAGAATATATATTCTGGAAACAGAGGGATTGGCGGCTTTTGGCACGGTCCGGACGCCGGCCAACCGACTAGTAAAATATGGCCACCCAAGTAACCGAAACCGACAGTTCGAACAAATAAAGTATTACACAGCCCCTCTCTTCTTTCAAACGTCGTCCCCGACGCTCCCCTCAGTCATCCTCCCGTGTCAGCCATCACAACGTTATCAGTGCTGCAAGAAGCACCCACGAGCTAACCGTGCCAGTCATCGAGATTCAAGCGCATGTGTTCTTGCAGTACCATCAATTTCGCGCAGCATTCTGTGCAGCAAAGACGTATTTCTGAGTCCTTCTCTCTCACAATAATATTTCCCAGTGAAATGGTGGGGGTATGAATCCAAGTTTTTGAATGGATGGAGATGCACGCAGCACAAATTGTGATTCCAGGCTTTCTTTGATGCCATGGGAGAAACGCGTCGGTACCGTAGAACCCTGAGCAAATAGGGTAATTGGGCCTCAAGGAATGGGATGCACTTCTTACACACCGGTAAGGCTTGCAGCAAGCGGTATGGATCAGGATAGAAGTCCACCAAAGTCGGGTCTGCTATCCGGTGCTACCAGTGTAGCGTCCCAAGACTTCCTTTAAGGTAAAAGAAGGCATAGTACCTGGACAGAATACATATTCTGGAAACAGAGGGACTGGGGAACTGTTGGCACGACCTGGAGGCCAGCCAACTGACTAGTACAATATGGCCACCCGAGTGACCGAAACCGGCAGTCTGAACAAACGATGTATTACATACGGCTCCCCAGCGGTACTCTATCGATCCCCGTCTTGTCTAATGCAAAAAAGATTTACCAGAACAAACAACAGGGAGGAGATTGAAGGATACCCTACAACAGGCAATGTATCTCCACCTGACAATTATTTGCTGGCAATGCTTACCTTTGGATTTGAGAAATGCTTCTTTGTTAGGAAATAATTTTCAGCAATAAAGATGACTCAAAGGCCTTCAGAAACTACTCCAACTGCCAATGCCTAGCTGGTACCCGAGATTTGTGAAAATTATGCTGTTAATACTGGCATGCATTTAGTGGCATCAACACCTAAATGACGAACCGCATGGCCTATTCCATATCCACAGGATTTGCACTACCCTCCTGTAGATTCTTTTAGAGATGTCGACTTTCCTAGAAAGCAATGGTAAAGTGTGGAGCTTACTGCACACATAAAGTCACCACGACGGGAAAAAAACTTGAATTACTAACATTTGTCCATTTCATGGCGGCTTCACAGTGCGACGACAAGGCAAGTGCTAAATACGCATACCTATGCGCCTCTGCCAAGCCTAGTGGTCGAGTTGGGCCAGGGGCAACATGCTGGGAAGTTATCCGTCCTTTTACTGGATTTACTTAATGGCAAGCACGTTAGCAACGGCCCCCCCCGAGTGGGGCTTGATGGCACAAATGACAAACTGGTGGTTCACCCAAAGGATCTAACCTATCTTGCTTCATTATGCATAGGTAATCACGTGGTAGAGGTATTAAACTGTGGCAGGTGACACTAGCGTAAGGTGTCCTCCTCCATGTCATAGGCAGCCAAAATGATACCTCAGAGACGTAAGACACGCCAGTTTCATTATTGGCACCAGATTACAATAGAGGAGCTGAACACTACATGTGCACCGTTCGATGAATGAGCAAAGCATGTGGAGGTAGCCAAACAATATCTGCAGAATTAAAGAAAAATTCCAACGCAGGTGACCCTGACAAAAATATACTGTGTAGCCCTATTGAAAGGTGAATAAATGACTAATCTTACCAATCACTGCTACCTGTTGCCATGACACCCACGAGAAAATATTAGCAAAATGAATCAAATTCCATAGTCAACAAGTAAAACGGAAAAGGGATTTTATGTAGTGTGAAAAAGCATGGCGAGAGGAAATACTGGAGAGGTTTGGTCGGCCTAATTAACACTCTGCCCCAAAATGTATTGTAGAATCGGAATTCAAAAATCGACGTTCAAGCGATAAATCCGAATAAGCTGCAGTCGAAAACGTCGCCTTTGAACTTCAAGAAATCAGCTTTGTGACTTGTGGTTAGTGAGCAAATTTTTGCTACATGCGATGTACGCCACAAAATTAGATGAAAACCAGAAACAGCAAATAAATACGTTAATGCGCCGAGCAGGATGATCCAGGCCATCATGCGCGTCCGCAAGCGTGGCCGCTCGTGTTCTCGATTGGCTCTGCAAAGGCGTACCCCTGCATTGGGCTACACAGCCCGTAGAACACTATAACATAATGTCACGTAAGTCTAACACTTTAAAATTCCTATGATTGAAAAATATGCTCCTAATGCACAAAAAAACTGAGGCAACAGAGGGTAGTCACGAACTTACAACCTCTAAACGCCCAATAACAATGAATCAAAATAAGGACGATATGTACCCGAATAAAGCATGTCGAATGGTAAAAGGCAAGCCTAATTATGTATCGTTGTTAATCGATGATCACTCAAACGAAAAGGCATGTAACACATAGAGTAAAACAATAAATATAAATATACAGAGACATTATTGCTGTGAAGAGCTAGAAGCTGCAAAAACAACAGTGAAACAGGATTAAATGCTCAGACACACACGCATACATGAAAAAGTGTGGGCCTGCAAGAAGAGACAAATGCAACAAGTGAAAATATGAACTAGGAGGTTGTTGATAGGGTCGGTGCGTGTGAATGGATGGGATAGCTGGAATGTGGCTAGGAGGTGGAAGAGGGTGAAACTGCCGACTCGGAGGGCGACTCTAGGGAAGAGGGCAAGATGCGGGTGGGCACAGTTTTCTTTCGTCGATTGAGTGACGCTGTCGAAAATAGAGAGGGATTATTTTGAGGTGCCGAGGAGCCACCTTTACTGGTAGTGTGATGAAGATGATTCGCCTTCTTTATCAAAACAGGTGTTGATATCCTTCCAGCCAGTCTGCGCTTTTCAAACCAGTCATTGACCTAGAAGGTAAAAAGGCATCATTGCCAGATGCATGACGACATTGGAACAAAAAGGTGGACTATTTTACAATAAAATATATCGAATGCCAATAAACCGTCAACATGCTGGCCCGAAGTATTCATTCATTAGCGCGCAAAGTAACTTAGGTATGAATGTGGTGTATCTGAAAATTGGCAGCTATGTGACGAGTTTTGGAAAGCCCGTATAAAGTGCCCGTGTGCGACCCTGTTGGTAGACAAAAAAGACGTGATTCGTGGTCTGTCGGAAGCTTTTGCCTATTCGTCACATAAAGAAGCAAAAAAGCTCGGTCACAATTATGTTCGAAAACCCGCCGTTCATTCAGCAGCGCTAAGCTTTTAAAGGAAAACTCCCTTCTCAGTCAGGTTCTGCTATCCCCATCAATCACCGTCAGGCAAGAGTCAAACACATTCCCCATTCGAACAAATGGCTTAAACTGTTTGGCAAACAACAATTATTTCACCAAAGTGTGCATATAAAAAGGCGCCGAAATAATACTTACATCTTCGAGAGAACAGCAAATCTGCTTTGCAAGTTCACTAATATCACTGGGGTCGGGTTGAGGGCACTGATCAAAAAAGTTGACAAGCACGTCCAACTGTTGTTCAGTTAGTTGCTTTGATTCCGTGTCTACTACAGCAGAAGATCCGCTTTCCGTACGTTGGCGCTTTGGCTTCCGCTCTGCGACATTTTCACCGACGTCTGACGGATAGAGACAATTAGTGCAGTGTTCCAGGGTAATCATTTACTAACTTCGATAGAATCCGATTAATGCATGACACAATCGTTTTTATTTAGTTTTCAGCATATCACAGTGTCACTGTGAATAGCAAGAATTATGCTATCATTGTACCGTCTTGCAGGAGGGAACAAAAGATAAATTCCGAATTCTTACGTATTGCCACTCGGTGAACTGACAAGAACCAATGTAGAGTTTGCGAAAGCTTTCTTAATTAATGAGTAAGCGACTTTAAATACTAGAGAAAGGGAAGTTAAAGGAGCGCAACCCACCATCAGGAAGCCCAGAAGCCGAACGTACTGAGTCCACCCAGAGTTTGAGTCGCACATAAGACTCTCTGGGTTTGTTGCCAGAGATCTGATCCCACGGTCGACATTTGCAGAGAAGATCAGAGACGGAGGCTTGACTTAGCCCCAAAATTGTGTTTCCCAGAGCACGTTGGGTCATTGAAGTGGTGTTAAGGAGCTGAAAGTCATTCACCACCACATACGCATACAAGTAACTTAGTAAATTCACATTTCAACATTTACGTAACCTTTTAATTAAATCTGCTAGATAATTAAACAAACGAAATAAATAATGTTTGAAATATTTCAACCTAGACAGCAAGATGCAGCGTAGTGAGATAGAAAAAAGTACAAGCTTGGCATCGGCCACCGTTTTCATGACATCAAAGCCTTCCTTAAGGAGACGCTGGGCTTCGGAAGATCGGATACTGATGGACGATCGACCGCAATTCTCTGATTTGCAGGAGAGGGAAGCAACGGCCATGGAGGTGACTGTTGTGTTGAGTCGGGGTGATGTGGAGACGGTGTCCGTAGGGTTTGTCGATTTGAAAGAACCGGCAGCGTCACCAAGAAGCGAATCTTGTTGCGATTTTGGCGAGACATCCTCAGATTTCTCATACTTTACCGCCATTGCACTCTCCTTCCCCGCTGATATGTCTTCACATCGTAGAACGGATTAATGCGATAAGGAAAGTTTAGATAGTGTTCAAATTGCACAACGTAGACATTATTGTCTAAAGGATGACCAAATACACACCAAATTTGGATTACCGGATCGTTAGGTTTAAGCATAATCCACTGTTTGATTACCAGAGCACTTAGTGCACGGCTGACAAGTGACCACGAAAAAGTGAAACAGAGCAAACACTGCTAGCAAACGATATGTGTTCATGCAGTATTCCATTAAGTACTAAATAGCAAAGCGTTTATGGAACCATTTCATTAAACATACTAACTTTCTAACAGAGTTTGATGGTTCAACTAATTCAAAACCTTACACAAATTGCACAATTTCTCACGAACGTTTGAAAAGCAGCAATGTCAAAGGTTCTAAGACTGGAATGAATAACCATAGAACTATTCAAAAAGGGAGACGAACGTACATCACAAAACCAGGAAAAAATTGCATTTATTGCTCGATAGCTTTAACACAACAGCCATGTATCGGCAGAGTTCATAAGACATGCACCATTAACTATTTATTGACGGATAACTCTGACGAGGAAATCCAGTCAACTTAGTCAATTAACACATCGAAGAAGGCAATGCAGTTCACTCCTGCAGATGTTTGTCTAGTGCTACTTTTCAGGCACATTAGTCACTCAACTTGCTGCTGCCTAATGGACACTGATTCCCGCCATTTTGGTTAGTTTCAAGACTTATCGAAAGCCCCACCATATGCAGCCAACAGTAAGACCTTCGACATCAAGAATAACAGGCTCGCTTAACACACCTTTATTCCAATTAAGACAACAGCCGAAAACTAACGCTTTCAATAAATTAGGTTTTTGGAGAGAACATACAAAAGCACATCCAAAAACTTCTCCAAAAGAGATATGATTTGCAGAAACGCAATTAAAATAGATTATGAAGAAACTTGACGGTTTGGATAAACATATGCTAACTGGCATGGATGGAGACCAGGCGTACAATCACAGAGAATCACAGGGAAGTAGAGACAGAAATCTTTCCTGAAACATGTGCCAGACGCAAACTGCACATAAATTTCGTTGGCAAGTTCCAGTAAACACTTGAAGCCATCCCGACTTCCACACGTGTTCGGTTTCAAACGGCGCAGTTAAAGTGGCACAGTGACTGGTCCTCGCAACAAGCTTTTGTATGCTCAAAAGGCAATTTGAACTGAAATAGAGAATGCTTTGCTAAATATCTGCAAACAAACAATTCATTTTTTCACAACGTTGCTGACATCTTGGAATGCTTAAAACACCATGCGACTAAACGAAACCCAAAAAAAGCCGGGGAATCTTGGATATCGTGAGGTCCATAAAGCGAACTGACCTGGCACAATACGTCTTCCAACTAGGAACGATATTAATCTGTTAACAATATGGCCAGGAAGTGGGAATTCCACACGAGTCTTGATGTCCTTGCTACTCATGAAGCAAGTAGCGGAGTTGTGATGGCAGGAATAAGATTAAACTGAAGCAGCTTCCAACATGTGCGAGCATTTATGTTAATACGTACAGAGTTGTGAAATTAACACATTCAACGTTCATAGCCGATCGTATAAGACGTACAGCAAGCCATTCCAACAAAAAATGTCCCCGGAAGGTCGGCGATGGTGAAAACTCCAGTTACCTCTAATAATAAATGTAGACAGACACGGGCGGCTGGTCTGCCTAGGCCAGGAAAGCAGCTAAATTGAGTGATGATTCTAAACGCACACCAAAATCAACAGCCACACTTTCAAAACAGCTACATTTACGTTTGCTGCGCCATCAGCATGCTGTTTGGGTCTGCCCTGTTTATCCAAGATTGCCAAGCGCAACTCTTGGGTGCCTGTTTTTAATCTGATTTGGATGAAATGCGGGTCGCTTCTTTGTAATTTAGTTATTTTATAGTGCTTTGGGGCAAAGGAGTTCGCAATTCCTAGCAGTTAACCTGCTTGATTAAAAACGTTGAAAAGGAGAAAGTCTAAACATACACCTGCCACATAAAAAGTGTCAGAATTTTAGGACTCTATACATGCTCAAAGTCACCGGCAGGGCAGCAAAAAGCAGTTTGCGGCATTGCTTTCTTGAAAATGCAGGCTGTGTGATTGAATACCTCTATTAAGGGAGAAGAATGCGCCATAGTCCAACGGCGTTTTTTTAATTTCTGCATTCAATGCAAATTAAGTGACAGAATATTGGGTGACATTAAGTCAAACCGTGAATAGCAAAAATAGCAACATTACCTATATGAGTGACTTAATTGCCATTTGAAATAACGCGCTAATAACTTCAAGATAACTAAAAAGCATGGAGAATATATTTCAATAACAGTGGGAGTCCAATTTCGCAACCCTTGCAGCTTTAAGTTCTTAAAAACACGCTGGAGGGAGACTGAGCAATAGATGATCAAACTCACTGTACTCAAAGCCGTTCAAAGAGCGTGGATTTTCTAGAAAAAGTTTCATGCGAATAAATGGTTCCCGGCCTTTGTTAGTAAGCATTGACCAGGGTTTTGGCCTGGTTAAGAGATCTGACACACTTCCTTGCGAGAGGCCTAAAAATCCACGGATGAGAAGAATGGTGAATTGAAAATTTCACAGTAGACAGTACATGTGAGCAGAGATAGAAATTGTGGAGGCAACTTGCCAAGCACATTCTGGCCGAATGAACGCTGACTGATGGCGCACTTGAGTAGCATGTCCTTGGTCTGGCGAGCAATCTCTGAAGTATCGAGAAGCATAGGTCGACGATACTTGGCCGGGATGGGTGGCAGCTGCGGAAGCGTTGAGGGGGAGGCGGAAGAAACCGACGGCGTTCCTTCTTCTGTCGTGGCCGACTTGACAGGACTCCCACGGTTTCCCAATGCCGTTACCGATATCCCCTCATCAGTACCTGCTGCTGACGTCGTTGGCAGTTCACTCCCTTCTTTCCCTCCTTCTCCTCGGTTGGAAGCGTTCGGGAGTGGTAGAATAGGCGGCAGAGCTGCAGTCTCGTCTTGAACACTCGACGAGTTCGGCTGCTTAAGTAGGTAAGTATCAATCATCTAACTTATAGCCACACAGATTGCGGGAGAAAATATACAGAAAATAATCCGTGCCACAAAATCAGACAAATAGCCGAGGTTGTAAGAACGTAATCATTCGCAGCGATAGAAAAGTTGTCTAGCTCTGAACAAGAGCACTGCCTCAATTTGGATGTAGTACTTTTGCACACGAGTACAAGAGCAAAGTATGTATGAAAATGGTTTGCAAAAACCACTAGCTCATAACTTCCAAGGGATGAAATTACCGAAAGGAATATGACGAAGGAGCAGAACGAACTCAAGAAACAGTTTGCCGCTCAATATGGGTGAACATCCAGGAAAAGCCTTAGTTACCAGCGTTCTTGAGCATAAAGTTTACGGTTACAGCGCTCACTCCTAGCAATACATTAATAAAATCAATTAACCATGAGTTTCCAATATTCAATTTGACAGCCGTTATGTTCACAGCTTGGTAGTGGTCTTTTCTAAGTCAGAAAACTAAAGGTTAAAATGTTTCAAACAATGCTGAGTACAATATTTACAAAATTGTATTTTTAATGCCAAAATATGTGTGCAGACAAAACATAGACAACAAATTTGTGAAAAGCCTGACAGACCAATCAAAACCCCATCTGAAACTGTTAACCCACAGTATTGGCAAAAGAAAATCGACAACTCGCCTGTTCATTGCGTTCAGCTAGGAAAAGTTGCATTGCGCGAAATGAACTGGAAACAAAACACTGCAAGCCTGACTGAGTGTGTCATGAACTAAAAAGTGTAATGCATCCAGTCGTGTTACATGCATATCCAACAGTCATCACGATGAACTTATCCAAATCAGGGAATTGCCTAGTTTCATCGTCCTGAAAAAAGCAATTTTCGATGTTGTGGAAGCATTACCTCACCGTACAATGTGGTTTCTCACATTATTTATTAATACCTTCCGGACAAAAAATAACATAAAACTAGTAACAATCTTCCCGTACATAACATCGCCACTTAAAGACCTAGTAGACTTTTACCTTCACGTAACTGTTTCGCTCATTGAACAGGGAAATCGCTGCGCCTGCCAATTTTGCAAACCAGATTACACATGAGTGCATGCAGCTCTTTTAAAGTAATTCAGACGTTGAGACGACAAACACTTTCGCCCCAAAATGCACCACCACCATTTTTACATGCAATGTGAATGCAAACCTCCCGGATGTAAAGGTGAGTGGGTGGGTTGAAAAATACCGCCTGTTTAAATTCGATCCGCGACAGCAGTCGCCACAACGTCTTCCACCCGCGCGGATCACGTGAGTGGAGGTCCCACAATAATTGCCAATTTAGACCCCAGACATGCAAATCGCTAGTTGCCAAACGTCGAGACAACGTTTGGAGAAGACGAGATTAAAAGCACAAAGCTATGTGGCTAAACGTGAGGCACAAAAAAATGTAACCGAAATTTACTGACGAAATCACTTATGTACAACATCAGGGTTTGGGTATTTAATCGTGGAAAAATAAGTAACAACAATGAGGTACAATGACCTTGCTAGCTACATGCATTTAACCTCGAAAGAATTTGCAGTTCTGGAGTTCCTTTAATGTTTGGCAAGTAGCAACACACTGCAACACACACTGTACACTTGTCGTTTATTTTAAATGATGCTATAAAGAATTTGTTGAAGCCTCACATTCGAGTTGGATAGAAGAGCCAGAAGGTAACGGCAGGAGCTAGATTCCTCACAGAAACCAGAGCGGAGTCAAACGGTACTGGCCTTGGAAGAAACGATTGCAAGGAAGCAACAGCGCAGTTCAGATAAGGCACCAACCTGGTCGATCGATTGAATAGATTTCACGTCTTCGCTGGACGAGGCTGAACCCGATGCCTGAACTTCGAGACGTTCCTTCTCCTCTGCGGCCATCTCAAGTCGTGCGTCCATTAAGAGCTTGACGATTTTAGCCTTCGTCACAGGCGCGGTTTGTTCACCACCAAAGCCTCCGTTGTTGATGAATCGACGAGATCTGCGAACTGGCACGGCACCAGGTGCGGAGGCGGGGGGTGATGGCGGAAGAGGGGGTGCGGGTGGGAGCAGAGTACTCTTAATTTTCCCTTCATCCTGTTGCAGCCTTTCTGCTGCCAAGCGACAGGCTAGACGTCTGCTGGCCCAAAATCGTGAACTATTCAGCACGGAGCGTCTACCTATCATTCAAATTTAAAATACCAATTATTGGTAGGATACGTGTATACTTCAGTTATACCGACTTAATTGATGATTGGACAAGTAGAATTAGAAACATTAACTGCTCGCTTCTGTTGGGAAGTGGGATTATCGAACCGAAATGCAAATTTTAGTTATTAAAGACCAAATAATGCAGAAGCGATGAGTAGGTTCTGAAGAGAATAGCGAAGCTTTTCTGCAAATTACTTGTTTTTGCACTTTACAAGCGCTAAATTGAGTAATGCAATAAACAATCGTCCAAGTACGGAAAACCATACAATCCACTAGGAAATTATTTATAAATTGCACGAAAACAAACGCTGATGCGTCATATCACTACTTTGAGTGGGTCTGACTATTTAAATTCAGCCGCAAAAAGCGAGGCGCAGAAAGGGGACACTGCTGCCACTGAGGTCAGACAAGCAGAAGACTAGAGCATCACTCCAATCAGTAGAATATGGGAAAAAACACTTATTAATATCATATTTGATGCCTATCCAACCTTTCGTTAGGGGTGATCTGTCGCATGGTAATATACGCACACACTAAGCCCCCTTATTCACCTCCCCTAAAAAGTTGGCATAAGCTTCCTAGTTAGAGGGCATTATGATTTTGAGGTGGAAACATGTCCATTTGCTAAATTGCTATCGCAAACTAGTTGCTACACATTACATTTCAGTAACAACCTTTTCCGTTCAAATTTCAGTACTTTTGCCATGCTGGCTGTTCGGCTGAAACAAAGCAACATCACGAGAATTGGCTAAACACACAGGCACACAGATGTTCAAGTGGCCTTAGATGCTATCCTGCCGGCCATATGATTGCAGTTAAGTGAATAGATTCGGATGGTCCCTGCACCAGCCACAAGATGATGTTAGTTGGTCTAAGAGCCATAAAAGCTTATACAACGGACCAAAGTTCACAGTCTGCAAAAGTTTATTTCGTGTTTGGTAAGAATGTCAGAGCAAGTTAGCCGGTCAGTCCCATTGGACTGGAGGGAACCGAAATAGTGGGCAAATATTACACTGAATCTGAGAGATGTCGGCATGGCTTACGACGCGAAGTAAAGCATGATTTTTCGCCGCTCCCAACTTTTGGAGGCTCTGCGACGGGCAGAAGTGTATCGTCACCATACACTGCGGTGAATCGAGCTTCCAGAGAGGCTACCTTCGACTGAACAGAGGCCAACTTGACCTTCATTTCATCCAAAGCGACTGCAATCTTTTTAACCTAAGGGAAAAAACATAAAGATAGTCAATGCGCGGGTATGGCTAGATGTTTCAACCCAATAAATGCTGAGGTAAGATCAATAAAATATAATCACCCTGCCGTGTGCTTCCTCAGCATATGCAATTTGAATAAGTAAACACACTAAAACTGCCGCCGAAGGTCGATGAACTTACAGAATCAGCAAATGTATCTGGTTGTAGTGCTGAAGCCTCCGTTTGACTGCTATGGGTAAAAAACAACCATTAGCTTGGTGCAATTAATTGGAAGGCCGAGCATGGGTGGTATAACCTACCTTTTGTGACGAAAGCGGTTGTAATTCTGACAAGGGAATGCTGCGGTCTCCTGGGTAGAGTTGCAAAGCCGACGACGAGGCACATTCGGACTGACAGGTTTTGCGAGAATAGGTATAGGAATGCTGTGACCTCGTGACGGCGAATTGAAAATGGGACCGGCGGAGAGTTTCTCCAAAGGTTTGGAAGTTCTGATAAAGGGATCGCGACAGCGCTTCTAATAAGCCATTAATTTTGAGTGCATGCATATACCAGGATCCCAATCGTTGAAAGGATCACACCATCGGCCACAAGTCGAGGCAAGGTCATGCCGAAACATAGCTAGGTTTCAGCACATCAAGGTAAAACTGACCTCCAATATACCTTTTAGGCGGTATATCACTTAAGAAACGCATTGCTTCACCCAATTGACGGAATCAAATTGTTTTTAATAATCTTCAATTAAAAATAACGAATTTAGCCTCATCAAAGCCGCATATTTCAAGAAGTTACGCTCAAGGCGACGATACCTTAAGTGTTAACGTAGATCTCATCATGAGGCACGAGATGCCTAGGCTGCAAGTTGTAAATCCCAACGAAAAATCACACCACTTTGTGTTAAAGTAACACAACAAGTGATAGGGGAGAAACGAGGTGAGAGGGTTTAGGTGAGGCATAAACGGTAGAAACTAGACGCGAGGGCGAAAGGGGGGAAGAGCATTCGCAGTGTAGTTGTCTTTGCCGGCGCGCAGAACGTACGCACGGGTGCACGTGTGCACGCACGCGCACAAGGCGGGCGACTCTTACTGGTCGGTTTGATGACTGATAGACCGATATCGATAGTACAAGAGTGCGTGCGTGAGTGCACTCGGGAGTTTGTGATTGGATTGTCTGCTAGTAATTAGTCTCAGCAAATGCCGGAATTGGTAGCAAGCGCTGACGCACCAATCTGATTTGGGAACTATCAGAAATAGCATGTTTATTTGATGGAGGGCATACCCAGCCCATCATCAATGCCTCGTTAACAGGATGGTGTTGGAAAACTTGTGCTTCGTGATCTCAAGATTGCATCCAGAACATACAGCAGACTTTGGGAAACAAGACTTAAGGTGGCGAAACCAATCCCACAGAATAAGCTCGTTTCCCAAGTTTGAGTGGACAAACCTCCTTGTGGACATGAGAAAAACCTTTTCACAACGTCCTCATGGTCTCAACAACCTGCGGGCCTCCGTTATCCCAATGAACTAAGAATATTCCAAGAATTTAAATAACATATTACAAATAAGGATGTACAATGTTCTGCGTACATCCACCAGTAGTTGTCCGGAATGCGAGGCAAGAGCTGGGATGCGCATGAATGGAGTTGACTAGATAATAAAGTGGCCCCGTCGACCATCCAACTAATACAAACATGCATAAAATTAATTAGCAAACCAACTGGATGAACTGAAACCCATACTTACGCCGACATCATGATAGCATTCATGGAACGCCAAAATTGCAAACCAAAAATGCATCGATGCTCCGAATCCCCAAAGCCAAACTTTACCATAAGTAAATCAGCATTTGATAAGCCGTTCATACCAGCATTAAAACTTTTCGCATTGATCTTATCTCTGTTAAAAATTGCATCGTATTACCACTTTACTAATGAGGAAGCTGGTTAGATAAAATAAACAGTAGTGCGCTATAGGCACTACAGTACAAACTTCCACCTATGAGTGAAGCTGTGTGCGTGAAAGGATTAATGATTAAATTCTCAAAGGTCTCCGATTTCACACTTGGTGAAATGCGCCTCCCAGTGGTGTCATTTCGTTGATGACTTGACAAGCCAGTTGGGTGACGAATGAACACGATTGTAGCAGTAGTAGTGCCATCAACACGTCCTTGACCAAAGTGAGTTAAATATCATTCGCTGGGATCTACCGAGCGTAACTTCAATGCCAGATTACTAAAGACCCAAGACTACCTCAACACAACACGGAATGAGCTCGTCTTCCAAAATGCTAGTGCTTGAATGTGGACTGCGTGCAATCATGATCGCTATCTCCTGACACATGAAAGGGTTGGCCTAAGATAATTTCCTTGAGGCAGAAAATCTCTCCCACCCCAAAGAAAGTTGCTACTGGTAAGTGCTTGACAGGTGTCTGCTTTGTAAGTATCGAATGAAAAGCCAAATTAAGTTAAAACAACGTGATTGAAGCCATACGAAATATCTCCAAGGGCAATCTTCTATCAATGCAGTACTGGCTGGATTTTTGAGAGTAGCATAACCAGTGCGAGGTGAAGGCTTGTTGATGTAATAGTTTAAATGAGCGGAAAAATGACCTGCTCCTAATTGTGTACTGCAAGTTAACAAGCCTCCCACGGAAAGAAGGAAGTGCTTTGAGGGCGAGGATTGCCATCTGGATGCGAAAGCGCACAGACCACACGCGTTAGTATAGCAACGCGATTGGACAGCCAGTCAACCGATAGGCCGATATCGATATGGTACGAGTGCACACGTGCGGGCTACATTATGACTCTGATTGGCTCTGTTAATCAACGCACGCCAAGTCAGTCTATCTACTTTTCGCCCCAACTCAAATCGCGGCTGTGGGAATGAAAATGGCCACTTTTAAGGTTGCATACGGAGCCTGAATGCAGAAGAAAATAACATGAGGGTAAAGAAGCCAGGATATTGGAGGTAATGCGTTGTGAAATAATATCAGATCAAAAAAGCAAGAAGGTTCAAGAGGCTATGGTCATAGGCCCATTACTTAAAATGCACCATAGCAGAAATTTACCTAAAAAAGGCGACAGAATTCGGAAATAATGCATTCTAAACCATTCTCAGGCAAGATAAACGTGATGAATTCTGCGTGCATTGTAACAAAGCAAAGAACAAACTTAACCCAGTCTGAGCATTCGGATTGTTTATTGTTAAACCATTACCAGATACATTAACAACCCTAGGCCTATACACACAGGTTAATGTTTGCAATCGGTAACGGAACCATAAAAATTCGAGCATTATAGACAAGCGAAACCCTGATGTCAATCCCAAAGATCAGTACCTCAAGTAGAAGTTTATTTCATTGCGAGAGACATGTACGTAGCAATACTTAATTCGTACTAAATTAACCAAATGCAACATTTGGACGAGAACTAGATACAAAGTACGGGGATATTTTTCACAAATGATAGCGATTTCGGCGAAACAAAGCCATATCAAGCAGTGTGCATGCAATTATTATGATGCAAAGTGCCCTCTTTAAGAGCTGTTCTGTAAATAATAACAATGAATGCAAACCTACACATTATTAAGCTGCACCGTGATTAGCTGTGCGGTGGGAACCAAGCCCATTGATAGGGGAGGCGCAGAATTAATGACGATATCTCTTTTCATTGCTTCAGAACCGCAGATTGGAGTTTGGTTTGGAGCGCGCTTAGCTACATTTACAGCTTCTTCACTTACAACCTTCGAGTAGTTTGATTGCTCCTGTTTCATGGTGGCAAAAGTAGTGTTCTGAAATGGGGCAAGTAAAAAGTAAATTGCAATTGTTAACATGCATTCGTGAATCGTCTCTATTAAAGCCAATATTATACACACAAGGAAGTACAAAAAAGCAATAACATGCTACTGTGGTATGCATGATTTTGGGTGAATTCGAAATCAAAAGAGATGACTTCAAAATAAATCGATAAGTGAAATTGTAAAGCGCACATGAAAACCAATCGATACTTCTTAATGCATATGGTACTACGAGGTAATGTACCTATCACTAAATAGCATTTAGCGGCAATGCTATCGAATGCTTAAATGACTAGCGGAATTACTCAAAGCTACTCAAACACCAAATTGTTGATCAGACTGAATGCAAATGACACCTATTCGACCATAGACAAAAACAGACTGTACGATAATTCAGCTAATCACATTCCTTGCTGGTACATGTATGTCAGTAACTGTTTAGCTGAAAAGAGTTAAGGAAGTTTCTCATGAAGGGAATTAAGGGGAAAAAATAACACGCACGATGAACCGAGTGAATTTGCGACTAAAGAACAACAAAGGCCTAAATGGCATTGAATTCTGCTGCGAAAGCGAGGGATTGCCATGACTACCTATAGAGCAGACCTACTGGAGGTTTTGGCATGAAAAACTCATGGAAGCACGGAATTGCGTGAATCGTATTTGGTATGGTTAGTAATCTAAGCAATGGTGATAGAATGTTGCAGCAGTTTAGGTCGCAGCCACTTGAAAACTGACATTGGTATGCAACGGATAGAGTGGATGGATGAAAACGCTTTTGCAGATGGCAATCACTACCAAGAAAGAAGAATGCATAACATGAGCAGTCACACCATCCAGGCAAATTCACGGGCTTTTAGTAAAAAATGTGTGTAAGTAAAAGTGCCTAACTTCACAAAGACACATGTATTGACCGTACAATGTTTCAGAGAAAATGCACCAAAGTTAGCTAGGAACAAATAAACTATTTCGAGGCAAACATTTCTAAAATGGGTTAACACACCACATTTGTTCTCAAACTGCTTGTATCGACGTTCATTGATTATGCTTGCTTGGGTATCACGCATTCTCTACTAAAAGCGTGGGACGTAAAAAACATTATCGAAACATATTTAAAAACTTGAAGAAAATATTAAGATAATGCAAGCGCTAAAACGGCTAGAGTATGTTATTTGTACCAATAAAAAATGCGGGGAGCATAGGTAACACTACCATCAGATGTTGATGCATAGTGTAAAATTTTGGAAAGATGGAATCAAACATCACATTTCTGTAATCCTAGACCGCTTTTCTAAATTTGCTTAATGTAAAATTGCTAGAACATCCATTGAAAAGGGCGACGCAACACCAACCTTACCTAAGATAATGCAAGAATCAATCTTGAAGATTATGATAAAATACAGAGAATATCCCCAAGGAGACAAAACTCGGGCATACTACTAAACAACACCACCGCCAAAACCACCGGATAACTTATAGACAGCGCATCAAAAAATTTAAAACGTTCAAGGTCAAACAGGTTGTATGAAAGTTTGTGTGGTAAATTTGTAAATCGACTGAATTTAGGCAAATTGCGTCCATCAACTACGAATTAATAATAGTAAATTTATGTCAAGGTGGCGCTATTTGCATCGATGCGACTAGAAGAAATTGTAAAATCTTTATTACACTACCTCTCAATTATTTGTAGTGATTGTTTTCACAGCCTTAATATTTCAAAGGAAGCTATAGAGTGTACGGAAATGTTCCACCATTTGCGACTAATTAGTACTCATTAAAATACAGAAAATGTCTTGCGTCTTCGTAATGAACGCCGATTTTTTTTCAAAGTGCTCTACCAGCACCTTATTAAAGGATCAATTCATAAGATCTATTTGTCAAAAGTTTTAACTTATTTCTACTATGCTGTTTGTACTAGCAACTGATCACTTCTCAATCGGTGATAAGCCTCATTGAGTATTGTTGCATTTGCGCAGTATTCCATGCCTGCGCATCGCTTTCCTCCTGATGCGAATACAATGTAAAGTAAACTTTAGAGACACACAACTGTGAAGCCACTTACCCACCCCGTTTGCACATTACCAAGAATTGCGCCTTTTGTTAGGTCAGTTTGCGTTTACTCTAAACTACTCTAAGTTATAATGGAACTTCAGCAATTAAAGAACAGTCTTTGATGGAAGACGCAGAAGATCAAGTCACACAATATAGATGCAGCCGGTTCATCCGCGGCCCCCAACAAATCATGACCCCTCGTTGGAGGCGATTTGTACAAAAGGAGGTCCAGGAACGCGCTCATTTTGCCGCCCCGCCATCGCGTGAGGACTGCTCGTGCGCACCGTCGCTGGATGACGCGTGCACAGACGTGTGTTTGTGAGTGTGGTGTAATTGCGGTAAGCGTGCCGATCAATACAAACACAGCACTTGCGCTTACCGCTATCTGCACACACGCGCTTGGGTGATTATTGGGTACACCGCACGCAGCCTAAACGCACTCAGTACTCACCTTTGCTTTTGCGGAAAAGGGGAAAATTAACTTCGTGCAGCCAGATTGAACCGGCAACGCTGACCCAAATCGAGTGTTGAAATATTCACGACGTGGCAAACATAAGGAGGCCCCCAACTTCCCGATCTACCGCCTTAGTGCCGATATAGAAGAACCACACTGACTCACATCGTCATTTGCGTCAGAAGGCGAACCAAAATTAACTCTGCCTCTTAGCGGTAACATCTCACAGGCGTGAATCTACTATAGGATGCATGGCTGCTTTCGCTTCTGTGATTGAACTCTTCAAAACGAAAATAGCTAGAGCATGGCAGACTGACAAATGCAAATCTTGCGAGGGGGCATTGCGCCAGTATCGTGAGGTGGATGTCACAATCTTTCCAAACCAGAGAAACCGCTCAATTTACAAATGCAGAGGCCGATCGTGACATCGCTTCTCAAAGGCAGTTTCAAGCAATAACGATGTACAAAGCGTCGAACTTCGGAGTCGAATTACTTCTCAACGGAAAACTGATAATGCCAAAGGACTGTTAGATGAAGTTACGCAGTAAAACATTCATGAGATGGAAAGAATCGAACAAATGTACGCCTAACTACGACAGGGCAACCTCTGAGTGGTTCGCGCCGCAAAGCCGACTTTAACTGTACAAGACCTCCTTGATTAAAGAATAACTAACTCCAAACCCACGAGAAACTCAAGCAAAAGATTGGAGGTGACTAATGGTGGGGCGGTAAAACGACGCAATCAACTCAGCCATTCGGTGCCACACTCATGAAGATGGAAACGACCGGCGCACAAAACAAGCCAGGAATCTGTACAGAAGAAGGTGCAGACCCTCCCTCCAGCACAAATCGTGGCTAGATGAATTCGCAATGCTCTCAAGTCCTTATAGTGGCGCGACACCTCCGTGCTGCAGATAGACACACAGCCAACTGGCGTGGATGATCAACTTTCCTAACTTCGTACAGGCGACAATCGAATCAATAGCAGAGACGACCCAAAACACAAAGATAGAACCCCCAGATCAAGCTATCAAGATTCTACCCGAGGCGATCGATTTATGCACAGCACCCTCCAATGAACGCACCAAAGCTTCGAACATTGATGAGACTTTAAAACCTACAATTACGAGGCGTGCATCGGGCACGTACCTATTCGAAAGGGGAGAGCAAATTAGTCGCATCACGATTTAATTTCCCCTTTCGTTCATAAGCTTATAAAGAAATAACGCAGTAAAAGGTGATCGAGATGGTCAAGGTGGCCTAGGCTAGAAGTAATAATAACAATTCAAAGCACTGACTTTTCGAACTTGCCAGGTATTTGTTTATTCCATCCGGTACACAACAATGTGGGCAGAAAGGAAATGTACTAAAAGAATATTTCGATTCATTATAATAGTGTCAAAACGTATGAAATGAAGGTGTAACAGATATGAAGGCCCGTAGATCATGTCTACGACAGCCCACTTATCCGTCGATGCAGACAAGAGTAGCGGATGGCTTTAATTCATATAAATGGTCGTGCAAAAGCGAGACTGAATGCAAGGGCCATGGGGAGGGAGGAGGAGGGTGGAGTACAGACGAGGCGATCAGGGTCAAACACACAGAGCAGCGTGTTAGCTAGCCGCATAAGAGAAAGAATACGAGACCTACCAGTCAGCAGAAGATTAAGTTAGGGAATAGTAGAAAGCGTAAGGCGGTAATGCGCGTGCAAACATGATTCGAGGGACAGTGCAGGAGAAACTTATTGGAAAGACGTTTGGCTGCATGGACATTTTGGATGATAGTGGCTTCTTCAATTGGATAGTAGCCATCCTGTCGTATTCCGCCTTAAGTAATCAAATTGACTCGTTCAGAATTAGTGCTTTTACAGAATACACAAAATAAAAAACGATGGAAATTGGCGAGTGAAACAGAGTCGCGCGAGAATTTCGTGTTCCTCGTTTGCTTAAAGAATTCGACATCGGCCTTTCTTGGGGTGTGCTGGCTCGAGAGTCGCCAAAATGGCCTCATCGAAAACATTTTTTAAGCCACACTAAAAATGCAAAACAATTAGACCAGAATTGCGCAACTGAATTAGACCAACGCAAAACTAGTAACAGAGCCAAACAGACAACCCAAGCTGACAAGTGGTCAATCATGGTGGGGCTTCGAGGATTCATCAAGGAGCTTTTAAAAATAGATATTCCATCATAAGCAAACCTCCAAAACGGACACAAAGCATAGGAATTTAAGACTGGTTTCACCACATTCCAAAGAAATCAGTAATGATTTATGGCATAACACAAAGCTCAGGTTATGGTAGTAAGACGACTTGTACCAGAAATGATTTTTACACAATATTTCTACCTACTATCAGCAGCAATCCAGTGTATTAGCACAGGGGTAGAAAAACTCGATAATCTAGAGAAGCACAAGAACTTTTAATCGACAAACGTTCAGCTGCGCAAATGCTTTATTAATTTACACAGATGTAAAGAAAATCTAACAGCGGTTAACACAAAGAAAAATGTGATGAAAACGATACAATGGGCGACAAACAACCAAGTAGACCTACCTGCGTAAGTGCAGAGCACTCAACGTATTTGTAAGCCTTTATCTCCTTAGCTAACTTTTCACCTTGTTCATAGGTTATCGGTTTCTGCCGATTACGCGCCAACTTTTCCATGGTAGTAGTGTCATCCCGAAGATCTATTTGCGTACCAACCAAAAGGTATGGCGTGTTTGGCGCGTGATGTCTGACTTCATTGAGCCACTAAACGAGAACGCCGACAAACATTTGGAATCGAAATACTAGTTACAACCCGTGATGTTAAGCAAAAAATGGAGGCGCATTAAAATTGCATAACACATAGGAAACAACCTTAAAATGGAAATTTGAACAACTCAAGCGATAACATCAAGAAACAAAAACACCCTGGGTGAAGTAAGCCTCATTCGCAAACCTTCTCTTTCACATTAGCAAAAGAGGTCGGATTGACAACTGAAAAGCACAATAAGAAGATGTCCGTCTGGGGATAACTAAGAGGGCGCAGCCGATCGTAATCTTCCTGACCAGCCGTATCAAAGAGAGCAAGAACCATAGGATCGCCACCAATCATCACAGTTACGGCATAGTTATCGAATACCTGAATGTAATACAACAAAACGAAGAGCATACTGTTGGGACATATTCCGACGGAAATTTATTTGTTGTATAAGATATCAGAAGGCACGTTTTGCCCACCGCACCATCACCAACAACAACGCACTTCATAGTTCGATTCGAGGGATTCATGTTCACAAACTAAAAAACTACTCTGTTTAACCAAAGAGCGTATTCACAAGTGAGGGGACTAAAACAATGATTTAAACATAAACTCCTTAGAAATTTAAATTGACTGGTCGATTGCAGCTAGCAAATCCGCATAAAAAATTTGTGAAAATCAAATATTAATTGGTTGGCCTCACCGATTTAAATTAGCATCGGTGTTATTTACCATTTGAGATGGATTCATAGGTATGTTCAGATTAACTAAAACCCACTGTATACAACTTGATCCTAAAACCTAAAATTATCAGTTTAGAGGATCATTCTTCTGTCTACATCCTCCCTTCTGCCACACCTGCTTTAAGAAGTTTGGATGCTTCTAGATATCTTGATTATGAGAAAAGGAGGAATATGCGGTTGCAGAGCCGAAGCTTTTATGACGACGGTTCCTTGGAATCATGGAAGTGGACATGTTTTCCCATGACCAGATTTGAATTGTCATCCCAACCGTAGCCTACTAAGCACATTTAATGTACACAAGCATTACAATCAGAGTCGATTATTAGAATGTCACTCAACATATTCCCAGAGCTGTCGGTTTTGGATTAGATCTTTGAACCTACTTAGTTTAAGTACTGTAGCTCGACCATTCTTTGTTGTAGCGTCGTGAATCTTTCTTGAAATCCAAATCAGTCAAGCGAAAAAAGTGTTAGAGTTGTTGTAGAAGAATCTTCACTTTCCTCCACTTCCCTCCTTCCACCCCTGTTATTAGAAGGCTGGATGTGCCGAGGCAGCTTTATTGCAAGCATAGGAGAAATGTGCGGTGGATGAGTGCTTACAACGAAGGTGCTACTCGTGTCCACGACCAGGTAGGATTTATCCTTCGCCTCTAGTGTAATACTTTGTTTGTTCGAACTAACGGTTTAGGTTACTTGGGTGGCCATCTTGTTCTAGCCGGTTGGTTGGCCTCCGGGCCGTGCCAACAGCCCCCAAGTCCTCTGTTCCCGGAATATATGTATTCTGCCCTAGTACTGCGCCTTCTTTTACCTTAAGGGGAGACTCGGGACGCTACGTCTAGACTACATTGCTCAGTCAAATAATATAAGCATTACAGTTGTCCCCTCATTTTGGTTACGTCACTATTTGAGTCATTGATTTCGTGTTTCATTCTAACGCCATGGTGTTTGGACCACTTCGACTGCTCGAATGTGATGCTTTGTTGCACGTTAGGCTCCTTGTTAAAGTTACTACTACTTGGGCGGTAACATAGCCGTTGTTGAGAGTGCTGAAGATTAAGCTTTGCCAGAAGTTTTATCACCTATTTGTTTGTCAAATATACATATTCTACTCAAGTGTTATGTCTCTACTTGTCTTCAGAGAAGTTTTGGGACACCACACCACACTGCATTAAACTTATGCGTCGATAGTAACATTTTCGCACTAATATTGCCTAATATCTTTATTAAGAGTTATCGAAGCAGAAAAATGACATGCTTTAATGCAGCAAAATCAATCTCAATTTTGTTTGTAGTCTCATCAATACGCATTTTTTTCGATGAGGGGTACTTTACATAATAAAAAACCATTGCTATACTTTGTTGCCCGTTCGACTCCACATGACGATTGTGACCACTTTGGTGGCCATATTGCCTTCATTGAGCAGGCTTGCATGCTAATTGCAATAAATATACGCCTTATGTTGAAACATTATATCTGCCTTTGTCTTCAAGAAAGCTTTGAAGCGCTGCATTTATTGTGTGTGCTGTTAAGTCGCACATAATTTACAACTGCTTGCGGTGGTTAAATGAAAACCATAAGAGAAATATTTCAATAATTAGCAATAGCTAAGGACATGATATTAAGACTGCTACATTTCCATGACATCGAAAAATAAAGTGCTCTAAAGAATATTTTTGCCAGCATGATAGAGCGTGGGATTCAACTAACATGCGCCCACGCAAGGCGCCTTACTTGGAAATAGCAAATCACCATAGTCTTAAACTTTACGTAAAAACTATGCAGGGTGCTTGTAGTACTTTGTTTGTTCGAACTGCCGGTTCCAGTCACTTAGGTGGCCACATTGTATTAGCCAGATGGCTGGCCTTTAAGCCGTGCCAGCAGCCCTTAAGCCCTCTGTTTCCAGAATATATATTCTACCCCAGTAATATGCCTTCCTCTACCTTAAAGGGAGTCTCATGACGCTACAGTCATTGTGTTTGTAATACTTTGTTTGTTCGAACTGCCGGTTTCGGTCACTTGGGTGGCCATATTGTACTGAGCCGGTTGGTCGGCCTCCGCGCCGTGCCAACAGCCCCCAAGCTCTCTGTTTCCAGAATACATGCATTCTACCCACAGTACTATGCCTTCTTTTACCTTAAAGGAAGCCTCGGAACGCTACAGTGCTAATAAATTAATTTTGAGTTCGGTCTTTTTTGCGTGCTATGGATTATTTGGTTTACTAAACATTCGATAAAGCTGCTTTACAGAAACGTACACACTGTAGTTCACTGAAACTCCCCTGTACACAAAAATCGGCGTTTTATTTAAAAGTTAACATTGCAATACGATTGTAGCTTGTTAAGATTTCGGATTTGGCAAAGGGATATTATTAGGCGATGGTAACTTCGCTGAGTGTGCTGGTCTTTAAGCCATGACAGCATCTCAAGCTTCCTCACGTACGCCGAATTGATGTATAAAAACTGCTTTAGTGTAGCGTCCCGAGGCTCCCCTTAAGGTAAAAGAAGGCGTAGTACTAGGGCAGAATGCATATATTCCGGGAACAGAGGACTTGGGGGCTGTTGGCATCTTGTTCTAGCCTGTTGGTCGGCCTCCGCGCCCTGCCAACAGCCCCGAGCCCTCTGTTCCCGGAATATATGTATTCTGCCCTAGTACTGTGCCTTCTTTTACCTTAAGGGGAGCCTCGGGACGCTACATTGGTGGCAGCGGAAAGCGGACCCGACTTTGATGGATTTTATCCTGCTCCATACCGTTTCTGGCAAACGTCGGCGTTGTGAAAGAAGTATATGTGCTACGGAGGGGAGAACCTTTGGTATCTCGTAACAGAAGGGTCGAAATCGACGTTCATCTTCGACATCTCCCTCGCCATCGTGTTCGACAGGAAAGCTATTAACAACTGAAGCGACACTAGCCGTGGACTCCAAGCCCAGAGGAGGGCCAAGAGGCGCGCATTGCTGCACTGAGTGCTACGCGGAATGGATGGCACTACAGGAACACATGCGTTCGAACCTCGACGACTGGGACGGTTAGCTCGTGAGTGCTTCTCGCAGCGCAGCACTGATTACGTTGTGATGGCTGACAAGGGAGGCGGACGAAGGAGAGCGTCGGGGACGACGCTCGAAAGAAGAGAGGGGCTGTGTAATACTTTGTTTGTTTGAACTACCGTATTAGGTCACTTGGGTGGCCATCTTGTTCTAGCCGGCTGGTCGGCCTTGGGGCCGTGCCAACAGCCCCCAAGTCCTCTGTTCCCGGAATATATATATTCTACCCTAGTACTGCGCCTTCTTTTACCTTAAGGGGAGCCTCGGGACGCTACACTTATGTATTACGTCTTCTCATATTCTCAAAGAAGACTTAGAACATTACAGTATCACTTTTACCATAACAAAAGGCTTTTTAGTGTCTTCATATTTATGTTTAATTAATCTGAAGTCTTTTTTAAGGAGAAATGTTATTTTGGTCCAAAAATTGATTTAATATATTATTAGCGGAGCGTTTGCAAAAATACATTGTTACTAAGACTTGACTTTCTGTCTGGAGCATTCTGTTTACAACAAATCTTTTGAAATTGATAATTTGTGTGGCCAAAATGCTACCCATTGTCGGACAACCAATCACCGACTTAGCTTTGGAGCTCCATTTTTCGAGTTGTGGTACTTTGTCTTTGAAGTGTGTCACTTTTGTACTCCGATGCCTCGTGATGGGTTTCGCTGATAACGTAAGCTTGTTTTGTATTGAAATAAAAAACCCTGGAATGTATTCAGTGACTTGGAATTTCCTCCCTAAGTTTCCAAAAGATACTGAGGACTCCCAAGTGCTTTTCCTAGTTTACATTATTGGTGCATACATGTTGAGTGAGAATGTGTGTAGTCACTTGCTCCCTATGTCCACTATTTTTCTCAACCATGTCGTCGAAGCTTAATTTGATATGGGTATAATTTTGTGATTGCTCAGCGTGCATTTGGGTGCAATTTATGTTTAAAGCCTTGTAGCTGGTCACGTGAGCAGATGTGCACTAAATTTATTTGCAGGCTGTCTCTAGATGTCGTTTTTGTAACGAACAGTTCGAGTGTTGGAGTGAGCAGCCAGTGTGCTGTGTATGTCATGCCTTCCTATACGACTACGCAACCAGTGATATGCTCAGTGATATCAAATCCTCGGATGAGAAGGAGGCGTCTAATGACAGTGGGACGGAGGAATTAGAATCGGAGGCAGACCAAAGGAGGAACTTACACACCTCGTTCTTTCGGCCCAACGCAGCATCCGCCTCCTCGCACACTGTTTGCCCATTCCGGCGGCACAGTGTATCCCATTCGCAGCTGCCCAAACAGTCCCCTCGTATGCTTACTACGCCCGACCCAACACCCAATCATACTCTGGAAAAATTGCCCAAAGAGATTCTTGTCCGTTTGTTTGACTACCTCGATGACTTTTCTGTTTGGGGCCTTCGCCTTGCTTCGCCTCGACTTCGTGCAATTATCGACAGTGAAATAACCGAAGGCAAGTGGGCCTCGTTCGTAGCCCATCGGTGGCCAATATTTGTGCCTCGTCATCGGATCTCTTCCTGGCGTCTCCTCTACCTCAACATGATGAGGAGCGTCACCTGCAGTTTGTGCTTGTCCCGTATTCATTTCCCCACCATTTTCCCAATGGATATTCCTGGAGTGCGATTCCGTCGTATAGTTTCCGAAATACGCAGTCTCTGTGCGGACCCGCCATATGGGATTAAGGCGTTGGCTCTCGACACGGACACCTACGCGCACTGCCTAGCCGGCATTGCTGGTCCACCTGCATCACCCTACGAGGGAGGCCTATTCTATGTCCATATCTTAATTCCTGACAGCCACCCAATGCGTCCACCCGTAGTCAGATTCCTCACGCGCATTCTACACCCGAACGTTAGTTACCATGGCGACATTGGTCTGGACTGCATTCGACACAATTGGAGTTTGGCGCTTACTCTAGACAAAGTTCTTTTGAGCATTCAGTCATTGCTCACCGATCCTTACACAAGAGTTTGCATGGAACCGGCAATTGGCCGCCTCTACAACCAAAATCGAGATAAGTTTGAGAAGCTTGCTAAGTTGTGGACGTGGAAGTACGCCTGTCACGATTATCTCTCAACAGATTTTGTCTCTCAACTTTCAATCCCCGACTGCATTGAATGAGCATACTGTTTGATAAAGCATTTTTGTCCAGATTCTTTTTTTTTCAAACTAACGATCACTGTAATTTAATGCTCTTGTTATGTGTCGCATATTGTTACGCACTGTTGTACGACAAGATCTGTTTCGTTTAGGTGCTGACCGCTGCAAGTAAATGTGGTGCTGATGAGGGGGAATCTGTACTGTACTTACACCCAGGCGACTTTGTTGTTTCTTCCTTTTCAGTAAGAAGTGAAGCGTAAGTAAGTGCTGGAGAATGTTGGTGCTCACCGGTTAGATCTTGTAGCCTGTGGCAGTGTGTGGTCGGTTTTTGTTGCGACCTCATGTTTGAGCCAATCGACTAAATGTATTATTTAAACTGCCTGAATGGCTGATCAGCAAAACGCTGATATGCACGATCACTTGATTCTTCATACGTTTGGAAAGGGGGATCGACAAAGGATGCTTCCAAATCTGCAAACTCTTGCTGCTATGCTGTCAACTCCATTTTATTTGTGAGGCATTATACGCTCGGAAAGCGCTAAACTTTCAGCCAGTACATCGACTTCACATCTACCATTTACCGAGCATAATGCTTTAGCTAATACTAATTTAATTCGACGTTCACTGTAGCTGCCAACAAACTAGGAGTACAGCGACTGGTAGGTGGGAATTGGTGGAACCATGCCTGGTAGTATAAAATAGCATAATTATAAAGCTTAATCTGACACTAATGTGCTGATGAGGACGTTGGTCACAACTTTTCCAAGGTGGGAGTGCGCGGTGCATTTTGAAGATGAATGTTTCAAGCGCGAATAGAAGTACGGTCCAGAAGTAAGTATGCCAATTGTTTATTTGATGGGACAGTGGTCAAACGAATGCCCAAACATGTAATATTGCTGCACTCTTATTGCTAACGCCTTTGCTAGTGTGATCTCCAATTTTTCTACACGCATGCACCACTACCTATTCACAGCGGATAGTATTTTTCGATTGCTTAACTTGACAAAACGATCGCAAAAGAAATGGGCATTAAGCAGACAAGTCTTTTCATTGCACAATATGCGGTCAAGGCTCCAAAATCAATTGAGAAGCGATAAAAGTCGTTCCATCTTCTCAATTTCTACTTTTATCGGGTCAGGCTTTTCCAAGCCCTTCTTTTCCTACAAGTGAGAGATCAAACACTCATAAGGCGCAGGAATTATAAACAGGTTTATCTGTGATTTGGTGCATCATAAAAATTGAAATTGTGGCAGATGTGGAAATTTTAAAAGGAGGTGGGTGAGCTTTCTAAACTTTGTGGTTTCACTCATGAGATACTTCGTTCTCATCAACATACCTTTGGTCTTTTTCTTAGGTTTGGAGAGAGCTTCAATGATACAACTTGACCCCTAAAAGCATTCAAGGGTAAGAAGCTGTATCTTGTATAATGTAAAAGTGGTCTTTTGTTCTTCAGACGGGATAGTTCAACATTATCTCAACATGCAGTCTGGTGTTTTCGATGAAATAGCAAAAGTGCCCATAAATTCTCACTCGGAGCACCGGCCCACATCACAGACTATTGTAATTGTTTAAAAAAAATGCAATTTCTAGTGAGTCTTACGCTACAAATCCCATAATACGTGCTGTAAGTAATAATAGTCGCATTGGAGAACAGTTAACAATTATGGTCTGCATGCTCCTCGTCGGACGTGAGCCTCTCTAATAAGTGAAAAATCATCAATACAAACGAATCAAAGTGGTGAAGTTGGCTAAAAATAAAAAAAAATTGCAAAGAATACAGGTGATTTTCGCAACTCAGTTTAACTGACGACTTCTTTCATGTAGGTCGGCATAATGAATTGATCCTCTACCGTATAGTAAACATCTAATTCTATACAAAACCATGATTTTTAACCTGTCGTCGCCGCAGATGATGATAGGATGAATGGGGTTGAAGGCCACATGGGTTAGTTTGGTGCGCCTCTTCTGAGCGACCATTTGGAGGCAGAGGGGCTCGTATTTGTTGACGTTGAGGTCGTAGATGCGGACGTTTCCATCGGAGGTGACAGCAGCAAAAACCGTTGATGAGTAGGGTGCCCACGCGACATCTCCAACCGGCGCACCCAAATCGAAGACAAATAGCGGGTCCCTACAGACAAGGCTGAAAACTGAACGATGCGCTTTGGGCTCTCTGTGAACATACCTGCTGTATGCACACATTCCGATTTTCATTCATGAAACTAACGTTAAGACCAGTTCTCTGAACCAGATTCATAGAGGCTTGGGGTACGAATTGGAATGATCCCCATTTGTTTTGGCGACAATAAGACTAATACAAACAAAAACTAGAACAAAATCCAGTGTTACTTAGCAAAAGAATGTTGGCACTCAGATCAAAACCCACTAATTCCAAAGTGCCATGGAACGATCAAGGTCGGCTTTTCACCTGCAGTTTTTTAAAACTCTACATGCGCATGAAGGGTTATGAGAGCACTCACTCTTTGTATTGGTGCCAGATCTTGACGGTCCAATCAGCCGAACAAGTGATGAAGATATCATCGTGGAAGTAGTTCCAGTTCAATCTGTATACGGCCATATTATGCGCCTTCAGGGTCAACAGATACTCCGAGCCATAGGTCCTGCTGCATTTGTGAATCATCCCCTCCTCTGTGGCAATTAGAAAGATTTGCGAATCTTTTCTGTGGAACTCCAGTGCCGTCCCACTCTCTAAATATTTAAGAAAAGACAGGAAAGGATGCTAATGAAATGACTCATTCTATCGAGCACAATGAGCTTTGTGCTCAACGTATCGTAGGAGTCCGAATGAATTCAAATTGGTAACAAACACAGCAATCAAACGTTCTTTTTAAAAGGAGAGATGGTCTTATGGGCGAATCCTGAAGTGCTCAACTTTCATGATTCCAACCTTGGGACGGTTTATAAACAGAGGCTTCGCTTACCAAGGTCTTTGAAGTAAGAGCTTTAATTGCTTTAAAAATTATCCAGTGCCAGATTCGAGAAGTTATATGCCACATTCTTTAAACGTACGCATTATCATGATTAGCACCTTTAAAGTAAACTCAGTATCTTCAAGACCAAACAAGGTTGTCTTATGTTTGGCATTTTAGTGAAAATGGACATATTAATAGGGTCTAAAATGTAATTCACCCGGAGAATTTTCTGCAAGCCATTGGGAAGATAACTCTTGACAAGTGTGGTTCGATGAGTTATTTGTAAACCTAGACTTGCACTTTTTAAATTAAATTCCACACAATTTTGTGAAATGAGAAAAAAGTGCCTCTGATAAATACAAATATCTCGCAATTCCACACCTAGAGCAGAAGTGTTGTAGGAGAGCGAACAATGTTGCTGAGATTTCATAAGTAATGTGACGAGATAGTTTCATATGAGTTCATTTGTACTCTATTTAGGATTTGCAGTTCTCCTATAATACCAAAAACTGTTCTTACCATGTGAGGACACCTCCAGAGACCCTGGATCATCATGTGTTTCCTTTGGCAACTGCATAAGTAGGATGTCGTAGCAAGCGATGTCATCCTTGAAATAATAATACAGAGACAAATTAGGGGGTCCGCTTTTTCACTTGATAGCATTGAGGTCGAACAAAGAGAGTAATGGAGTGAGAGTTTTGCAGGAACATCAGAACGTGGAACGATAGTTGGTTTTTACGTCAAATACTTTTAACAGCAGGGGGAATGCATGAAATTAACAAAGGAAAACCAAACACTTTTAAAAGTAAATAGTTGTTTCGAAATTTGCCATCAAATTATCTAAAAATTATAGAGGAGAAATTTGTTGCACTAGCGCTAACATTGCATACACCCATCCAAAATTAGCCATTTCGACAATCGTAAAATATAATGAAATTGGATTAAACTAAAATAATTTTACTCAGTCGGTTTTCCAGACTTGGAATTATGACATTTAGGGATGGCACTTATATTTACCATCCATCACCACTTCACGTTTAAGTGTATCGGAAAGCAACTCTTTCAGTAAGTTATAGTAAGTTGGTTTTGGAAGAAGTAACCAAACATAATGAACACCACACCAATATTCAGAGAGAATGAAAAATTCCTTAAACTCACAGGGCATTCATGAAAAGAGCCGACACCGGACTTTAAAAAGAAGCAATGGCAGTTAGCGAGGAAATCATAAACATACGTGCCTTAAGTTATTTGCGGTAATCACTAGGTGGTTCAAGTAAATGGTCACGGTAGGTTATTGAATTTTGGCAAAATCATGCAATAAGCAGTCTTAGTGTACAAGACTCAAGCGCACCTTAAGAATGCTCCAACTGGAAACACGACCATCCGAACTGATGGAGTAAAATATCAAGTTTGGTTGTTCATCGCAGGGAAGCCAGCGGACTTGCCAAACAGGATCAGTATTTTTATTTGTATATGCCGTGCTGAGGTAAAGCGGTCCAACCTTCTCCTGATTCAGTTTGTAAACACCAACTGAACCATCATAAAAACCGACACAAATCAAGGAGTGGTATTCAGGGTGTATGTCAAGGCAAAGCACACCCGATTCTGTTCTAAAAGTATATTCAGGATATCCCGGGTTTTTGAGTGAGTAAAAACATATCATTCCGCCACCTTGCTTCAAAAAATCATCTAAAAATACACGAAAAAATAAACGCATTCATCAGTAAACACAATTTTATGTTTTGAGTACAAAACAAGCAAATAAAGACGCTCGATTATGTCTAAAACGCAACACTTAAGACCTTACGGGAGCCGAGCCCAACGGCAAATAAATCGTTATAACGCAGAGACCAGCAGAGTGCAGTTACAACCATCTTTCTTGACTTTTCGTAAGTAAACTTCCATAAAGGCAATAAAGTTCCCAACGAGTCACGAAAATCATCAGAAATATCTTCATAAAAGGCAAAATCTTGCAGTACATCATCAAACGTGTTTTGATTAATCATTCTTTCAACAGTTTTAATAGGTTTGAGGAAGGCTGTGAGACCGTCCGCCTTAATATTTATTACGTAAAAGGACAAAACAAACACTTGAATCAGATGCTTGCCGTCTGTTCAAAGCTTTGATGCGGTTTGGACGCACCAGAGAGTGCTTTTTATCCATCGAAATGTTCTGTTTTTAAACTTAGTTACAAGAACATTAAAACCTTGTCGGTCGTTGCTGACTGGTAAAAATCGTAGACACCCCATTGGGTAATATTACCCGAAAAAGTACTTCGAGCTGGAGGCTCAGTTTGATTGCCAAAGTCCTTTTTAATGCGAAGCGGGAATTTGGATTACCTTTAAGGCATTGTTGTACGTTTGACTCGCATGTTCGCAAAAATTAAATTGGTTGACCAGCTTTACGACGGAAGGTTCAGCAGAGCGCTGAGGCAGAGTTGGTGTCTGTAAGCGTTCCTATGGTCGAAATATGTAAATTCGTTAGAATTTTAAGCACCTCTTGCTCCTCTTCAATTACATCCGTCTTAGTCTCAGCAACCGAGGCGGGGTCCAGCAAACCCAGCTGAATTCTAGCCTCTTCTGACCCAACATATATAAGATTTCCGTCAAGTTGAAAGTGAACAGCCATTTGATCAACACGAGGAATTTGTTTATATTGATTTTCCTTTTCTAAAGCTTGATTAAAAGTTGGAGGAAACCTTAAAGTTGAATCGAACAATATTATCAGGAGCATGTGGATCAGCCGCCGTTAGTACCCGTGTTATCTCTTCTTTTAATTCCTCCCAAGTATATTAGGGCATAAGTTTTACCTCTTCACTTAATTGCAGCTGATCATTTGGATGTATAGGCGCATCCTCGGAAAATGGGTCCGACACATCTTCAATCTTAATACTTTTTCTTTGTGTTTTAAAGTTTGCCTAGTACCAATAATTTTAGCCATGTGCATAACCTTCTTCCGATTCATGGATAATTTCAGTTGATTTCAAAACGAACTTGAAATTGATGCAAAAAACAACTGTGTGTTGATATGACAACTGGTGCACTTTATGGATTCAAACACAACAGTAAAAAGCAAAGCTGGTTAAAAATAAATGCAGAGAAAAATTAAAAACGCCCCATACTCCCTTATATTTCGCGCTTTATTCGTGGGAGTAGGCATTGGATGGGGTGTTAATAAGGCCTGTACATTTTTTATTCCAGCATGTATACATAATTCACTTGCACCACAAAAGTAATGATAGAATATGCTTTGAAACGATGCAGTTTTGCTTTTAAAAAGGCAAATCATACTTTAAGTGACATGACACATGTCTACCTTCCCCTATTTCCTGCATTAGATAGTAAAAACTGTACTTTTTACTATAAGCAAAGCTACTGATTGCAATCGCATGCTTGCTAAGATTTTTAACTTTGATTTGTACAACCCACCGTGACCCAAGTGTTCCTGACCTTTGTATTCTGGTCTTTGATCTCGGTGGCTACCCGAGTTACGTTAGCAGCGATTTGCCTCAACATTGAACGCTCCCAACGTCTGCTTAATTAATTAATACTTCATGACATAGATCCAGCTGCATAAGAAACCTGCAACACTTTTTTTGTCCACCGACTTCGGTGACTTGGTTGCCCATTGTAACACTTTGTTTGTTCGAACTGCCGGTTCCGGTCAATCGGTTGGCCATATTGTACTAGCCGGTTGGCTGACCTCCAGGCCGTGCCAACGCCCCTCCCCCACGGTTCCTCTGTTTCCAGAGTATATATTCTGTCCAAATACTATGCCCTCTTTTACCTTAAAGGAAGTCTTTTGACACCACAACCCCATCTTCCGATAAAATCGATGGATTCCATGGAGGCAACCGATTGGAAGTGTTCCTCCCCCCTTCCTTCAGTGTTAGCAGGCTTAGGCGTAAGCTGTGGCGAAAAGTCTCAAACCTGTTAACGAGATTGGTATCTGCCTGCGTATTTTGATTTGTTGCATCCTGATAGAATGTAATTCACATTTTTGAGAGGAATATTTTGTCTGAGAAATTATTATTTTTAAATACGGACTAAAATTTGGCATGGCAGACACTTGCTGACGGCAACGATTTGGCATCGATCTGGCGCCTGACGTCTGGGAATTCAGACAAAGCCTCACTACAAGAATGCATGGCGAGCAAAGTTCTGTGAAATTCCTTAGCTTCAATGCAAGTCGGAATCCGATCTTCGATTTCCCGCGAAACCTTCAAGTCTTTCATTGCGCAGGCATCCTCCACCTTTCCCGCGATTGGCGCCAGTCCCAGGAGCACTGCCAACACTTCAACGAGCTCATCATGACGAATAGGCTCACCTACAATTGCAAATACGGATGTCCTACATTGAAGACTTAGCTGCCAAATGTGAGCAATGTCAAAATAATGCAACTCCTCCAAAGCGCATCTTTATAAAAAAGGCGGTTTGTTTTACCAAAACCTATACTGACCCACTGCAAATCACGAAGTATTAACAGTGGCGAGGTACACTAAGGCTTGGTCCGCTACCACCAAACATTTTCGGTAGAATGACAGTGTATGACTGAGCGTCATCGTTTGCTGAAACAATTCTAATGGAATTGTTGGGAGTTTATTCGAATTTTGATTTTGCCTACTCCAAATAGGAAGGATAAGTCACCTCAAAGTAGTAGGAAGGCGCGTTGATAAATACTGCACCGATGCACAAATGATGAATTCGCTAAAATTTTAGAGCGACAACGCACCCAGCCGTTTGCTGAAGTGACTTTACTAAAAGCAAACTATTTGGTTTCCATTCACAAAGGTTAAGAAAATAGTAGTTTCGGGAATATCTCAATGTGCGAAATGACGTAATTTTGGATTTAATGTCTTCACTTATGAATAAAACTAGTTTTCGCATTTGAGAACTCTGTAAACGAAAGGCCCACCGACGGTTTGTAGCAGTCTCAGAAGACTGGCTTGCTGCAGTTTTGGTTCTGGATAGTCTGCACAGAGTCCATAGAACGGGCAATGCGGTTCATGCGATTTCGCCGCCTCCACTATGGCTGTAAATGCTGCATGGATATCACTCAGGGAAACACTGTCGTAAGGTACTCGATAGTTCAAAAAGACTATAAATACAACGAAAAAAAGAACATTATGTGGGCTTGGAAGCAGCTTTCGTTTCACATCTGCAGTATGAGTGCCTTTGTGTGGAAAAAAAATACGTGGTTTTGGTGGAAGCCAAAACGCACTTCAAAATCCCATGGGCATGACAATCTCAATCGCCCATTTCACTCAAAAACGTAGGGTACCATTTACCCTTTGAACAACAAAAATGCGTAACACAGATAATGCAGCGGCCAACAAAACGTGCAAGAGGAATTAAGTCAGTAAGCGGTTGCAGAGTTACTTCTCAGAAATATTTCGTTAAGCGAAAACCTATATCCAATTTAAAAATGAATTTTAATGGATTCTGTTGACTCATGCAGAATAACTGAACCGAGAGATGTCTCAAAGTTAGGAAAATAATGGCAAATTTTTTTGGAAGGAGAATGAGTAAACTTACGTTTAACGAATGTGTCAAAGTCAAGCTCAGTGACGTAACGTCCCGTGGAACCAAACCTAGAATACTTTATTTCATTCATCATATTTTCTATCTAGAGGAACAGAAGCCAATAATCCAATAAGTCAGTCTACGTGAAAGCTATAAGTAAGTACAAACCCCTACATCAGCATCGGTAACAAAGAGGCCCATCGCTCTCGCGAGGTAGGGCACCTCGGTGACAGGAATCGTGTATGACGTTAGCCTTGTGTTTGTACAGGAGATCCCTTGAACTCGCAGCAGTGACAAGTAAAAGTAATCCTTCATATCATTTAATTCTTCCGCTGTGAGCATATCGTAGAACGGCTGCATTGGATTGCAATACAAATGCGTTTGGGAAACGAGAACTCTAGAGTAACACCGATTGTACAGAACGCATAAATGCGAGAAAACAACTAAAGATGGATCGCAGAGCGAAAGCTTACCCCGGATCCGCTCGCCACATGTGCATTGTGTTGTCTGGCCCTCCGGAAGTGAAGATAAATCGAAAATCTCGGGACACGGCAAGGTCAGAGGCGTACCCGGTGCCGTGCTCTCCACAGGGGTGGGCAATTATATTAGTCGCCTTGTAGGGATCGCCGTCCAGTGGAACCAAAACTAGCCCCAATTGTTCATTCGTGAGAAAGACCAAGCAGCTCTTGTTGGAGGGCTTTCCCACAGCAGTCGGTGTGCAAGGAGGAGAAGGAAAATCATCCTTCTCTGGCAAAGTTGCTAAGCTGTAGGAAAAAGAACTGACTCAAGTGGGTCAATAGGTAGTTAATGCGTTTAATTATGTGCAAAAACTGGCCTTCTTCGTAATAGCATTCATGAAAGTATTTCTCAATAGCATACATTGAATTTTGGGGTCTCAAGCATCCTTTAAATCCAGAACAATTGCAAACTAATAGCCAGTGAAAAGCTTATAAACACAGTTCTACAAGACCGCAATGAAACATACTAAGGGAACGATAGTTATAGGAAATTAGGTGGTGCAATTGCGCTCAAAGATCTGCGTGAAGTCACTCACCGCACGAAAGGAGCACCCTTCACGGGAGCCATTACGGTTTTTCTAATAGCCAAAGCATCGACATCGAGGAGTCGGAATTTCGAATCGGAATTGGCATAGCAGATGAAATTCTCAGGGTAAAAATCTCCCATTGAAATAAAGCACTGAGGCTTTGCAATGTACTCAACTTTGACACGTCTCTTTAGCGGAAGTACGTTGTGCTTTGCGTTAAGTACATCGTACTCTACCTACGGTTTTAAACAGAAGGCAATAATTAAGTATTTTCCTATGAGAAATGACTCCGGATCTCATTCATTTAGGTGCCAGTGTACCAGCGATGGGAACGAACCAATCTCAAAAAGGATGCCTTGGTTAAATGGGATCTTGCAGTCTTAGGCATAAGACTTAGTAAAGCTTCAGCCTTCTAGAACTCCACAATTTTTTAACAAATTTGTGAAGGGACAAAGTACCTTTAACGTACCAGCATTCGATCCTCGCCTAGTGTAAAGAGCCTTGGGGTGACATTGTTGTCGCATGTCTTGAACAGTACGTCCATAATATTATCACCATGGGCCCGATACCGGCCGGAGAAGGCCCACTTGCGATCCAGAGGGCTACAGGTGTTCTTCCTCCGCAGCAGTGTGGTTGAGTGCTGTGTGTCCTTTTAACGAGCATGAAAGATACCTTGCGGACACTAATGGGAACCACTTACAATGTAGGCACAGTAGGTGCTATCGGAACTGAAGGCGATTTTCTTCACAACCCCTTTAGCGTAATCAAAAGGAGCTTGTTTGATGTCATCCAGGGTGATGGCGTCGAGAAATACAATGCGACCAGAAGTACAACCCACGGCTAAAACGGGTGTGAACAGACGTCCATCAGTAATATTGGGTGGAGGATTAATTAGATTAATTGGGTGTCGTATTTGTTGTTATAGTTAGTCTCATTCATACTAACAATTCAAAGCACTGTGGTCACGTAAGTAAGGATTTAGTCTGAAATTAACGAAAGTATTTAATGAGAAGCATTTATCCCACCAAGCGCTCAGACTCTAGCATGTCAAAAGTAGCTTTAGGAATAAGCAACCCACCACCGCTGCTTGTGGGCAAACTCTGTACGAGAAAAGAGCACACAGTTCAAACCCCAGAAGACTCCACCATAGTGTTGCATACTCGTGCAATGCACAACTACCAAAATTGAACTACACGAATTAGCCTCTCACTCAACATTGAGCTTAAATATCTCAACAAAAATAGTGATAGTGAGAGGAGAGGTAACAAAAGATGTCGGTTAAATTTAATAAACAAGCAAGTTACACAACTGAAAGAAGGTTTTTCATATGATTAAGAGGTCCAAGATTGTGAAAACGCATACCGAGGAGGCTCCCATAAGGATCAAAAGCGCACGAATTCAGCTGCTGATTTTCAAGCATTCGCGTGCAAACGGGTACTCTAGAGAGAGACAGGAGATGCGAAAGTTGTACAATCAGCCCAGTGTAACAGAGCAAAACAAAGATCATGCCGAAAAGGAAGGCAATGCTTACAGCCATTTATAGTTCCAAGTCTTGATCATGCCGCTGTGACCGACTGTAGTGATTAGATCCCTAAGAAGGAAAGCCAAAAACAAAGTTGAAGTGAATGTATGGGGTAACAGGTCGTACATCCTTGCATGTGGATTACCGGAATGGGTGAGCGGCGATACCATTGATTGGGGCACACTGGTCCCTTTCAAGAAGCTAACAGGTTTGAGAATGAAGACGTTAAACAAAGTAACAATGAAACTATGAAAAACAAATGTTACGCAACCAACTTTAACAACTTTTTCTTCAATTTTGAGACTCAGTATGATGGCCTGGGATGTACTGATGAAAAAATCCTCGGTAACAAAAGTAACGCTTGGATCCAGAGTGTCGAGATGATCCTTTTGCGTACTAAATTCCTCCAAACCGCTGTGTCGAATACAACAGCACATCAGTAAATGTCAATGTCAGATGTTCTCTCGATAGAATAACATAGTATGTTAGAAAGTATCCACTTCGCAGGCAGTTCCGTCGAAACTTAAAATGCACTGTCCACGCAGGAGTAGAGCTAAAGTGCTATTATGCTGCACAGCAATTACTCATCACGCTCGAGTAATTTCCTCATTACGCAGAGAAAAGCGATTAAAATAAAAAAAATCCACACATAACCCAAAATTAAAAAAAAACCTTTAAAACATTGAAATATGTTTAAGTTGCGGCATTCTCTCCATAAATGGCCAATGCAAAGTGACCAGAAATGAGGGGGCCTATTCAATCAGGACAAGGAATTTCCATGAAGTCAGAGGAAACAATGTGCTACGGGAGCGTGAAGGAGGATTTTTGTTGCCTTGAATTAAAGGATTAAATAGCAGGCTTTGGTGGGATAATATGCCACAGATTTTAGAAATGCGATAATACTTAATTAGCATGAATATGCTGATGCTGATTTTCTTTATGAGACCTGCGAGGATGGGGTGAGGCTGCATTATGCCTCCCTTCACCACTTGTCCCTCTAGTTACTACAACTTATTGAATGTCTAGTGAAAGTTCAAATAGCAACAAAAAACATGGATAAGATAACTTACAACTTTTCGAAGACATTGCACCTGTAATCGCAATAAAACAGGAAGAAGTAAATTCACAAATTTTGACTTATGTCTGGAATCATTATCAATAATGGTTCCATAATCTCCTGAAATTGAGTGAAAAAAGCACATTCAGCACCTGTTTTAAGGCGCAATCAGTGTTAATAGCATTTAAACTCGATTACTTTACTGTGTTTCTGATGCATCAAGATTTATTAAGTAGGCAAGTTCCAATTTTGTAGAAGGTAAATAAACACATACACCTCTCAGCGGCCATAAATGGGTGGTCAAATTTCAATAACCGAAACTAACTCATTAAAGAGTCCTGTCTCAGCAAAACTGACTGACGAAATAGGGCCAGACTTGAGATCGTGATGCCAATGAAGAAGTTTAAATTTTGAGTCGGAGAACCGAATCTGACCACTTTCATCGCCCGTAACAATTGCTATCTTGGAGGAAACACTGCGCAAGTATTTGTAGAGGGAATGAGATCAATCAGGAGGGCACACTGAGATTGGTTGCAAAATAAACCTAAGTTACCAGGACGTTATGGTAAGGAAGGTGATTCCCGTCTGGTGCAGAGGAACCAACCTCGTTGCGGTTCTAAAGCACGGGGATTTCTTCGAGTCTAGATGACCAATAATAACCAGTCAAAACAAAAAAAGAACTCATCGATATAATCAGAAAGCCAAATTCATCGCAATTTCATCTGTTTTAATGGGGAGATGAAAGTGAAGCCATATTTAGAAGCAATTGACTGACGTAGAACTAAGTAATTCATCGTGAAATAAGTCAAGGTTTCTGTTTGTTTAGCATTCTAAAACCAAATTCAAGCACTAAACGTTTCACTAGAAAAATTTGCAAAGGATTAATCCAAAACGCATATTATAATCGCACCTATTCATGTAAAATTGGATAAAAATGTGAATGTAAGGCTTACTAACCCTTGGAGTTGATGAGTATTACAATTAACAAGCTAAAAATTTGATTGCGATTAATGAAGGCAGAATACCACTGATACATATTTAATATTGCTTTTCGAAGTGTTTATAAGCTTCAGGTTTGGTGCAGGGTGACAAAGCAAGAGGGCCATGAGCCATGAAACGGGGTCGAGTGGGCATTCTCAAATACCAGGCGGCTAGAAAACTGTGCTCCTGTGGTCTCACCCTTTTTAGTCCAGCGGCTTTTTTCCCAAACAACGATGTAGCCTCTGTTGGTTGCCGTTATTGCCATACCTGTGTTCGGAACGTAGGCAGACATGACGAAATTGCCGTAGTTTGTCCGGAAAGTTGACGAATGTAGAGGGGGTGAGTAGGAGGTCATGCATCCTCCTAATGTCTTAGCCAAAATACTCAGGTAATTCATTTATTTCTTACACAGAGTCCAGATTTTAAATAGTGTACTCAATATCCATTGCCTAGGAAAATTAGAGAGGCAATGCGCGTCAACTTAATTGCTTGTTAACATCCTTAAAATGCCCTGTTTGTTACGCCTATATGTTGACTGCTATTTGGCTTATCAAGCCACCGAAAATGGTACAGCTACGTACTTTATCAAAAGTCAGGTAAGTTGATATCGTCTTCGGTCTTCGCACATAATCCGAAATCAAATTTTGAGTTCATGTACACATATTTGAAATAAAAAGACAATAAAAATTGCAGTCTTACCCAATCATAGAACACGACGTGAGTTTCACTGTTGGACATGACCTGAAAGTAGTCATCCAACCTGAAGGCGACGTGGGCCTGAACACCAAGTTTGCTGGTTTCGAGTTGGGTATAGCAGAGAGGCTGCTCGACAGAGCTAGTCCAGTCCCACACAGCGAGGACCTGGTTCTCGGAGTCCGCACTCAGAGTGACCAAATAACGCGCGTCAGGTGAAAGGCGGAGAGCCACAACACCACCACGATGAATCGCAAAGAAGCAGCGAACCGGAGTGCGGCTGCGTGCGTCCCAGACAATCACCGCACTATCCGGTCCTCGGTCCCCTGTGCTCAGCCAGCGATGATCTCTGCTCGCGCAAGCGCACACTATCGTGTTCACCTATCCTTACGCAAAAATGAAGGAAAAAAGAGTATGCGAGAAAGCAATCAGTTGAGTTGAAATGTTCTACATCAAGGAAACGCCGGTTTTACAATGCACTACAACCAGTTTTCAGGTATGCCATTTTCTGAACATTTACGAAGGCGTTAAATTTTAAAAACATTTTGGCAGCGTCGTTGCCTCAATGCATCCGAATTCTCAAAGAGTCTTCACAATATTTATGGCAAGCTCAAATGTGATGTCCAATTTGTTAGCAATTTCACACCAATCTTACCGTATTATTATCATTAACAAGGATTAAAGATGAATTTATAAAATTTGTTTGTAAATGAAAACATGAATGCAAAGTAATTTGCTGGGTTAATAAAAAGTTAGACTGGAGAAAAAATGTTGCAAAAGACATACATGCCCACGTAAAATGTGTTGTTCATTTTTCTTCACATCATAAATCACAGCAAGGTGTCCAGACACAAAAAAGAGGCGAAAATTCACACCATCGCTCAAATTTATTACAGGGACGTGATGATTAAAGCTGAAAACTCGAATAGGCTTAAGGGCTTCTCGAGTACAAGGGATCACCGATAGCTGGTGTTTTTGTTCCTTTTCTTTGAAAGATAAACTAGTAGAAATAGATGCAGACTGACACTCCTTGTCAGAGGGGCCACCTTCCAAATAATCATCAGGCCCCCACACATCTTTTGCAGGCATTTGAAAGCAGAGTGAGATTCCCATATCGTCTGTAGAGATGTTGACATTTGCCAAGTGTGACACCGTGCCTACATCAGACGGCAAATGGAGGTTTCTCGGTCCTATAAAAAGGACATGACTTCAATTTGATCCTGAATCAAAGCCTGTAATTTAAAGACCATCCTCAAGATAAGTCAAATAAAGCAACACAGTTACACTGTACTGAAAATGATAATCTGCTTAGAAACACAGAAACCAGAATTCAGCGCGTCAATGAACTTTAGAATGAGTATCCCGGAAATAAGCATATCAACCTAGACATCTCAAAAAAAACAAACAAGACGTCGGAATCCCCCCAAAAATCATAGCTGAGATGCATCCAAATTGCTTAAATGTGTACATCGTTGAATACGGTATAGTCTGTTTCTCATATCGAATTTCTTACTGAAGTCACATCTCAGGTAAGTTCCGAAGAAACAACCTCATGTCAAAATCCTTGCGTTCAGTAAAAGCACTCACATTCCAGTGACTATTGGTTGAATTTTTAAGTTGCATTAGCAGCAGAATGTAAAATTAGGATACGAACCGTAGCTAGCATGAGAAACTTCTTAGCGTTGAAATTTCCCACCAGTTACCAGGGTCACTGCACTGCATACCCAGACAAGTTACAGCATATATTTTCATTTTGAGTCCCAAACTTAAAAAATGAAACCGAGCAATTTACCCCCGCTTCTTGGTAGTTGGTGCTTTAATTGAGCGGGGCCGTGACCCCCATCCCGACCTCGCATTTTTTGTCAACAAACTTGAAACTGCGGAATAGCGGCATGAAATTTCAAGGTCAAGAAGCATCATAAAACATTTTGATTTTTATTTTTACACTTCATAGGCATTTAGGCTAACTGGTATCGAAAGCAATCTTTTTAAACCTAAAAAAGGAGGATTTTAGGTACATTACATGGATATATCATCGCTCCTTTTCATTTACTGGGAACCAATAAAGCGCGAATCATCAGGGCATGCAGTTCCATAACTTGGCTGTTGGACGTTAGTCTAATTTAAGGCATCATCTTAGTAAATCAAGTTATTGGAGGCTCTATCAGGGAACCCAAAGCAGTGGAAAACAAACATTGAAGCTTCAAAATTGCATAATCTGTGTACATTAGTATGTTGGTGCAGTTACTTACATGTCACATTAGACTGTTACCGATATCTGTGTTCCTGTTTTGATTTAGGGTATGTCATTAACTAGCTATAACAGGAGTGGCATTGCTCTTCTTCATCTGCGTTCAAATTGTGTAAGTGTATTCAGTTGTCTGAAGTAAATTAGGTTCGGTCAGTCGATTAATTTAACTGAAACCGCCATTATTGCTTTCTTCAAGTGAACATTTTAGGCGCGAGAAAGAAGGACAGATTGAACCTGTTCATGGACGGGCAAGCTGGTTCTCCGGATGTAGAGAGACTCTCCTCCTAACTGCTATTGATGCACTACCTACCAACAGCTCAGCGGCTATATAAAAGATTCCTGAGAACACCCAGCCTTCTCTTAGCAGGAGTGGCAAAAGGGAATGGAACGAAAACTAAGAAAATCCTGCAAAAGCGTTCTGCCTTATTAATATTAAACCTTAATGGAAATGTTTTTCTTGACTACCTTTCCTGTTAATTATTATACATCTAGGCGTTTGACTACGCCGGCAACACAGTTACCTAGGTTCTTTATGACTTCAGGGAGGGCTCGAGGCTCTGATGATCGGCATAAAAAAGCAATTGTAGCTTGAAGTTTGGCGCAATACTAATGCTGTTTTCTTTAACAAAGTCTCAGTGGATTGCGTTGCAATTAACTGACTACACTTTGGTGCTTCCTAAAGGTGTCGTGAAGAACTCAATTTCGGCTAATATTGTGATAATCTCGAATTTCATCTTTTTTGTATTGTGTAATGCTTTCAAGATTACTAGGCATCTAATTGACCGTTTGCCTCGAGCAATGTGGCGGCTGTAGGGCTACATTCTTCCTGTGGCCTCATTGCACGCTTCTGGTAGCATTCTAATGCTGCACAAACTTATTTCTTTTATCACGTGAAACTTAGCGGCGTCAAATTGTTTTTTTCACCTTTTTTAACGTTAACATCACATTGATTTAATTGTTTGGCTTTCCACAACAAGATTTTGCTCTAAATTTGGTAGCTACCTTTGTTGAGACGATTCACAAATCCATTGGAGCGATTGAAGACTCCCCTGAAGACGAAAAGAGACATAAAGCTTGGGCAAATTATAATATGCATGTATTTTGGTAGACATGATTGATAGGGAATACTGGCATGCCCTAGGGGCCAGTCCACCCGTCTAAAGTACAGTCGTCGACTAAGTAACCCATTAACGAAACTGCGAGCTAAACAAGCAACAGACGTTTTACACTATCAATCTCTTTCATCCTCGTCATAAAGCTTAGTTTTCTGAGCAGATGTACGCACTATTTTATCAGCGATGCATTATTTTCCTCATCAAGCACCTTTGTACTCAAGCTAAACGTGTTAGAATTATGTCTGGGTGACCGATTTTTAAGGAAATAATATGCTTTCTTGTATTCACTACTTTATTAACGTTAAGTCGAATTGTAATTCTGATTTACAGTTTTCTTTTCAATTTTTAGCATATCGTTTTAAAAGACAAAATATTTCGTAAAATCAGCATTTTGAGGTCCACGAAGGTGGTTTGAGGATTACAAAGAGCTCATCAACTAATCCCTGAGTGTTAACAGCTCACCTTGTTACCTCATGCAATTGCTTCGTTGTGCTGATTTAGAGTTCCAAGATCTTCCTGATCGAATCATGTTATCGTGTTCAGTTCGCGATCGTGTACACAGTATGCGACTAGGCTTCCAAGCTTACCATCTAGCATGCCGGAGCATTTCAATTGAAATGACCTCTATTAGGCTGGCTTCAGTCAACAACAGATTTTATTTGACCAAATTTACGGGACGCTACAAACTCCACGTGTCTAAAGCCTTTTTTTACATCACATTCTGAAATCCGTCAGATTTAATTGAGTTTGTTGGCACGCCCATAATTTTGAGGAGACAGGGATGTCTATGGATAAAACAGGTGACAGTAGAACGCCGATTTGCTCCATAATGATCACACTTTGATAGAACAAATTGAAGTAGTGAGTTATTTATGAAATTTTGACACATAAAGCAGTGCATCTCAATCGAATAAGAGGTCACTTTTAACCAGCTTTGTGCCTGAAGTAATCATCGCCATCATTTCTTTTATCTATGATAAATAGATGTTGGCTAGTATCGGGATGTAGCCTCCAGTAAATTGGTCGCGGCGCAGTCGCTACCCCCAATGACCAGCCGGTCGAGCGCAGTGCATCATCTCGATGGGCAAATTTTATTATTTTTTTTTCACCAGTTATTCATGTCTGAGAGACATGAATGACTTGTTTTTGTGACTTACAGAGGAATGCTTGCCCTAGCAACCTAAGGATGCCGGGGCGGTGGGATGACCTCCGAGGTGCTCAGCCTCTAAATGGCCTAAAGGATTGAAAAACTGACTGCATTAGTCTAAAGCTGATTGGAGGGAGCGTCCCAACGGTAGTGAAGAATGCTGATTTTATAGGAAAGGGAAAGGCAGAGAGGCATTTCTAGTAGCATCCTCATATATTTGAATGCTGATTTGGCCACACCAAACCACATTTTCATAAATTACTCAGATAGCAATCTACTCATCCGTGCTAGTTCAGAGATGACAATTAAGGGTAGGTTGCGTATAAATTACTTAACAGCTTAGACTTGCTCCCACGCATAATTGGAATTGATAGATGACAATGCCGTTGAGAAATCGGAAGGACACTGAATTGGAAAACTACAACTTCCTAGTTTGATGTCACTGAAAGTTTAACCTCGGTCGACTTCCCAGTTTAGGTTTAAAGCAATTTTAATTTTACAATATTCATTTTCAATTTCCTTAAATAGGGCAATAATTTTAGATGCGTTGATATCCGAGCAAAATTATAAAAAAGGGCAAATCTGAGCCTCGCGTCGCTATCTACTTCTCCATAATTGAGAAAAAAAAGAAGATTTTAAGCGCTTAAACACAGAGCCCTATTTTGGATTGCTGATTAAAAGAAACGGGTTTTATTGTTAGCGAATGATTAGGCCGCGTTTAGTGATCAACAAACAAGTAGCAGGCTCAGTAGGCGACTAACCATTTGCCTCCCGATCCTCGCAGACGATTGTACCTCAAAGAAGCTATGGATACCTTCAAAAGTGAGATTCATTACTATTTCTAGGAATTTCAGAGTTATGACTTATTTCCAGATGTAATTGCGTTAAAAAGCTGCTGAAGAGCTTTGGCACAACCACTTGAATGTATCTTGCACTAGCAATAAGGGTGAAGGGATGAGCTTTGCATTAGTTCGGATAATCGTCTTAATCGCCATGCCAACGTTTTACTTCCCTTGATGATTATTCGCACAGTTTTCTACATTAGAATTAAACATTTATGCGTTTTAACAAAAAAACTGCACCACATTCAGTTCTTCATTTGACACCTAGTTCCTCTTTATCACGATTTGTAATCAATTTTGCCTCTCAATATCAACTTCTTCATTTGCTGCCGCATTCAATTCAATCAGAGTGAAAACTTAGTTTAATATGACATCCTCTAAGATAAAAAAAACCACCGTGCATTAGTGTCAAAAGCGCCAGATTATTGCCATTGACGAAACAAGCACGAAGAGCGGCATTGTACTTGAGGAAATGTGTCAATTACAATCATGAGATTCACGTGTTACATGATTTGCTTATATCAAAGCAACGGCCCAATAGATTGCTGTGAATACTAGAGGATCTTGTCAACATTTGCGGTAGGAAAATGTAGTCGGATGGATTATGCTGAACGCCTGTATGCTTTCTGGAATGAAGATGTCGGAGGATGACGTTGGTAGTCGTCTACCGAATCGCTGCCTCGGATTTGCTATGAGTGGGACCAGATTTGATTTGCAGCTTCATAAACATCTGAAGGGCTGCCGTCGCATTGTATATTTTCTGGCAATTTATAAAACTGTAGGTGTTAGGTACTCTTTCGTCTGTTTTTCGAAAAGCGCGACTATAGGCGCTTGTTTCAAACACACTTGAAATTCTCCAAACTAAAATGAACTATTTGCATCTTTGGAAGCCTGCATTACAGCGAAAAAAAGTAGAAGGCCAATGAAAGAGAAATTATTCATTAAAGGTCTTTAAGGTTAAGCCTTTGATGTGCGAGAACTCACTTTCCATCGCTGACGGACGAGAAAGTTTCTACGGATGTTTTCGCTCACGTGAGCGTAGATGTTCACGTCTCGAGCAGCGTTTTGGGCGATCCAAGGGTGCGCCAGCGCCTCCGTACAACTCGCCCTCTGTGCAGGATCCTTCTGTAGCAGACTGCGGATGAAGCTCTTTGCTGAAAAGTCAACCACATTTCTGACTCCCCTTTGTGATTAAAGTGAATACCCCACACTAGAACACCGCGGCTGAACTTTACTTCTTGCAAGTGTCAGCATTTTTCACATACTTCAATTTATTTCTCTTAATTCGGTTCAAATTCAAACGGATTAAATTGCAGACCAGCTGTTTGATTTTAGCATTTGAAAAGGGATGGAGAAGTTGACTTAAGGATACAGATGAAAAACCCGCCTACCCGAATCAGATATTTCATCCCAGTAAGGTGAGTCAAACTCGTAATGAGCCCTTTGTATTTGTCGGAACAATTCTTGATCGCTTTCGTCGTAGAAAGGTGGGTACCCACACAACCTGTGATTAAAACGAAAACTACGATTACATAACACCACAACGGGAAAAATTAAGTTCTCCTGAGAAGGATAAGCTGTAAATTATAATGTCCACATGTTTACTATGAATTTAAAAAAACTTCACCCAGCTAAATGTTCACATGCAAATTTGTGCAATCATGAAAAAGTATTGATCAAATTTTGCTTTTTTAGATGTCCAAAGCGAAAATAGTTTGGTGAAGTGCAAGAGGTGTTTATTCAGCGCGCTCCATGGAATTCACGTTTTGGCCAAAGCGGTTGCTAGGACCTAGGGAAAGGGCCCTCAATTTTCAAATACGAACGTTCAGTGCCAGGCAAAATCCTTTTATTAGTGTATCTTGACCAGAGGAGTGGGGTATACGACTAGTGTAGCGTCCCAAGACTTCCTTTTGTCAAATAAATTGTCCGCACAGAATTTCTCATCCCATAATTTTACACATTTCATGAGCAATCTTTTTGCTAAAAGTAACTACGTTTATGAAGCTTCACATTTTATGGCGTGTTATACGCGTCAAGTGGAGCTAAAATAGGAGGGATATATAGGCTGGTGAAAGAGGCAATGTTCGTGTATATGCATAGCAGCATAAATACTCACAGGATGTAGGTGATAACGCCGATCGCCCAGCAGTCAACTTCCTTCCCATAGCCTTTTTTCCCTGCTTGTGCGGAGAGAACTTCCGGGGCTAAACATTTAATTAATTCTCATTTTTTAATCATATTTAAAGGCTACCATACGGAATTCGACCTTCTAAGCGGCCAATGGGAAAACCTGTGTTCCTTGTGGTTCTTTTCTCTTATAGCCTCATTTGACAACCAGTCACGCCATTGAAAAGCATAAGTGGAAGTGGAATACAAACCGCATAAAAGATGCACAACAACGTTCTCATGCATTTTTTGAATGTTTGAGGCCTTGTTTGGAAAACATTCCGCAGTGGTTACGCCAAAATGCGGACTAAAGATTGTGCAACCGTCATAGCCCTCAATAAACACGGAAAGGTCAAAATTACAATTTCAATTGTGGACAAAAACATCAGGAATGCAGATTGGTGACCCAAATCCGCACCTTCGAAGTGGAGTTGCTTTCCATGCTCTACTCATCGGTCTTCCCAACAGATGGGCTGGATTGACTAAGATTAGCACTGACAAATGCGTATGAATGTGGCACCTGGCAGTGCCTTACACCCAAGGGAGTCGGCTTAAATGCCCATTGCCGCAAAGCTTAAAGCGGTTTAATTTTATATAACCCCAAGTAATAACCAAATTTGTAAAAAACCAAAAAAAATAACATGTTTACTAAGTCCGTATTCATGGACACAGAATAAAAGTAGTGTAACGTAATAATTAAGGCTTTGAGTCCAAAAAAAAAAGACCGGACACAACTCCCCACAAACATGTGGCTGAACTGCCTTAAAGGGAACAGTGAATACAGCACAGCTTGTAAGGGATAAGGAGCAAATACCTCTTCACTATCAATGAAGACTATTAGTGAACGTTAATTAGATGGTACCTACCAAATGAGCGATCGTACTTTTGACAGCAAATGCTTAAGAGGGTTCACCAAGTGCTGCTTTAACACCTTCAAATTAAACAGACCGGTTCTAAATTGCTTGAAACCTCCGATCTCCTTGGTAAACTCAAATGCGAAAGACACCACGATTTGGAGTTTATCGACCAATTTCTTCTTGCAGTTTTTCGAATGCATGCTTCTCAAATTTTGCCTAAGAAGTTTTCTTGTTTTTTTAACAAAGAAATTTGGAGAATGCAATCCTTAATTTCAGGAATATTGCTCTACTAGATGCAAGTTTGAAAGCAAGGAAGAGTGCACATACCGACGTAGCCAGGAGTGCCGCAAGCTGTAGAAAGTGACCCCTCACTCCCGTCGATTCTTGAAAGCCCAAAATCACTAATCATGATCTTACTCGTTGGCAATGGACTGTAGAAGAGTAGATTCTCCGGCTGCATTGCATTTACAAGCACAAAACAACATTAGCCTTCATGATTTCATTATGTATTTGCATTTGTTAGACACTTTTTCATAGCTCATCAAGGGGCAAGCCTGTATTTGCATAGAACTTGAGTTGTCAGACCAATCGTTACATGTGTTGACTTGGAAACTTGTAATTACTTTCATTATGAACTGCGTGAGCAATTGGATGGTCGCACTAGAGAGGGCTGAGAGTCCGTCAGATCACAGTCGCTTCTCCGAGTGCATTTGTTAGACAAATAAGTAAGTGATTCCTATGCTTAAATGTGACCCAAGGATCGTGCCGTCTAAATCTGAGCGATTTCCTGTGCGATTATTGAATGGTAGCAAAATTCAGGGGAAGATTCGCTGTGGTAAGAGCATACATATTGCATTGCTACCCCTACTAGTTCCCAACATTTAGAGTTATTTAGCTCACTCACCATTAATTAGTCAATGTGGAACAAATAGGAGTGCAAAGGCCCACCCTTCATTGATATTCAACTGCAGAAAAGTTCTAAGTGAGGCAAAAACTGCTCAGCAATTCCGATCTAATCCAACCCGAAAATAGTTCTGCTGATCACTGAGGTGAGTAAACGCGTCAGAGCATAGCAACTGTGAGACACAAAAAATAGCCCCAAACACTTTAACGGTGTTACAAACTGAGAATTTTATCTAAAGGAAAAAAATAGTAGCAGTGTCTGAGCATGCAGTACCTTTTACTACTCATTTTCATATGGGTGGGTCTTGAGGAGAAGTGGTCTACCTCGCTTATCAATTAGTTGCTGAGCCTTCCTACTTAAAGGTAATTCTTTAAAAACAGACATTTCATGAGTTTTTGCAATTTATTAGCAACAGTCCTACCCATTGGTTCCTTCTGACAACTTGCCGTGCTAGCTACTACAGGGTGAAAGTTATTGCAATCATTTAGATTACTTACTACTAATTAAAGTGTTAGAGAAGGTAAGGGTAAGCGATTTACGATATTCAAGACTGATAAAAAAAGCGTTTTGTTAAGTATTATATTCTACTTGAACAACGACTTGCATAAACTACGTCATGGATTCTTAATGCACATTGGACAAGCACGAATATCGCCTCCATTTCTGTGCCCGAGTACTCTTCAACAATAGAGCAGTCGCACTTGTTATTAGGCAAAAGCAAATAATACTCACTTTTAAGTCTCTATGAACCACTTCACGGCTGTGCATATATTCGGTGGCCAGAAGGACTTGTCGTATGAGATCACTAGCATCCTTCTCCGTGAAACTGCCTTTGTCAACAATGCGATCGAAGAGTTCACCACCTGTTACCCTATACAGAAGAAGAATGTTTATTGAGATGCCATGTCTTGTTTATCTACATGCTACACTCAGCTCCCTGTGCTCATTCGCAAAAAGTCGAACTGGATCAAAGCACACCACTGCTCATTCAGGTATGGCACACCAGCATTATGCAATTATGTTTGGAATTCTGCTGCCTTTTGAACGAATAACTTGAGCTAAATTAAAATTAGCCAGTTTTCAACCGTCACAACCACGTCCTTCCGCCTCCCCTACGATAAAAGGCTTTTAAAATAACAAAATCAATGGATAGGCTTAAATAATCTGCATCTGTCCCTTCTTTGCTGAGAGCGAGAGGAGGGGAAGGATGGAGTACAAACAATACACAGCATCTAAACCACAAAAATAAAAAACCACTTTCTACCAACTGTAATTCCCTGAATAGCTTTCTCGCCACACTCCCTAAGTAAACTAGTTTTACGATTGAGCCGCTCAAGAATTAAGGAGAGATTCTCATTGGCTGTCATATAGGCGTAGGCATTAAGTCCGTATTTTATGAAGCCATTTTCGCTCCATTCAGATATTTTCTGTGAATCCCCATATTCCAAACTGTGCAGCAAATAGTTACAAAATTCCACATTCTTAGGAAAACTAACTGTTGAATAAGGTGTTACATTGATTCAATTTTTGATTACATCCGATTATTCATTGAAAAGGAATCCACATTAGCTCTAAACTCTGAATAGCTGCTTTTGAAGGGCAAAAACGCTTATATAAACTGGGGTTATGTTACAATTTCCGTTAATCAATTATTGAACTCTGAATTTTGTAGAGTCAAGGCTAGCATAGCTAAGCAACAAACACACACTTTTCAGTGGTAATAGTTTTCCTTGTCATTTACGAGCTTGACAAAAAAGTCGGAAGCATGACCAATTTGAGACGAATTCTATCATAAGTTTATTATTTAAGGGAAGGGCTTTGCCTATGAAAGCCTACTTTAACGATAAAGAGCATGGTTTATGCAGAGCATGAAATCTTGTTTTGTTTGTTTTTAGAGTGAATAATAGCATGTTCGCCATCCTCATTATGTTATTCAAATAATTTCGTTGCGGTTCGAGAAAAAGGCATTAAGCAATGGTAGAATAGCGCATCGGTCCTAATCCGCCAAGAAGTCACCTCGTGTAGGATGCAAAAGTATTAAGTTTTACTCGTCACATAACTGAACTGTATTTCATCAAAGCAAGCAAATTCCTACGAGTCTGACGAAAATCCGCGTACTTTTAACATCGCGATTGTACTTTTGAGTTAGAGGGATATTTAATAAGATGTGGGGAGAACCCTACTATTATTTAGATTTTAAAATGCTTGTCGCTGAGATTCTTACCAGAAATTTAAAAAAGTATTCGAAGAGAATACAACAAAGAGGCCTTATAGTAAAGGTGGTAATTTTGCGAGCAATACTGCATCAACTTTCCACCAAAAGGCTAGGCAATGGTAGAAAGTGAAAAAAGCTGTCTTAGTAAATTTCTGCATATCAGAACGTACGCAAGTGGACCAAGGCATAGGAAAAATCCAGGTAAAGATGCTTTTAATGTAGCATTACATCGAATGGGTACAAATAAGTGACCATGGTGTGAATGTTTCCTCAAAGTAAGAACTCCCACAAAAAGGGAAAAAAAGCATTTGTTCCGGATACCTTTGAGTTTATAAATACCTGTATGACGGTGAAAAATCTAGGTTTACTGGTACAACTCAATTGCAAGTGTATTGCGAAATCAGCCTAGACCAAAACACAAAAAATTGCTAAATGTAAGCAAAAATAATTGCAAAATTATGAGTCTTATTCCTAAAAACTTATCAAATGGTAGCATTATTTGTGATATAGACTAAAAGGCACCGTGATATCTGCATACTTTGTTATCAAATTTAGTTCATATACAGAATACTTTGCATTCCAGTGATCATCAAGGCGAAATGCGAAGAAAACGCATTTTCAAGATTAGGCTATTTCGAGGTAAACTTTAGTTATTCTTCAAGGAAAAGACAGAATAAATGAAAACTCTTAGTGATAGCATTCACAGCATAAAATCAAAGCATGCAAGCTTTGCACGTTTCGTAAATTTCTAGAGGGGTGGTGGATGATTTTTGCAGAAACCATGAATTCTAGCGCCTAAAAAATGGTTACAAGCACGCAAGACATTGATGCAACCAGTTTTGGTTGGTTCTATCTGATTTAATACGCTCTTTAAGGCAAAAAACGAAAGCATTGGCTTTCGTTCAGTTAAGTATGTTACCAAAACAGTGACCTTGTGATTGCAAAGGAAATATTTATTCACCACAAACTAGGCAGGAAAAAATGAATAGTGTTCAAAAGGATGTTCTACATAATCATACATGTGAGGCATTCTTTAAGCGCACATGACAGCAACTTATTTAGTGATTGTACCCGATAAAAGCTGTTTGCAGAGATGAATCCATTTCAACCTAGTTGTAAGTTAATCTAAGTCAGATGCATAAATACCTGGTAACAGAACTTAAAACCTTGTTGTGCAACTTTTAAAACTTCTACTGTGGCCATGAGAAATGGTTTAATCAAGACGTTGTGTACCCAGATCCGGTTACAAAATAAATGTCGAGTTATAAAATGGCTATTTGGTATGATGCAAATTTCCCTAGAAATGCAAAAAGTTCACTCATTTTCAAAATTCTTCGATTCATACAGAACTCAGACCTTTGAAAGTGGATTTATTTTGTTTATTCATTTGTGACATATTACCTTAATACTAAAACCAATGTGGATCGCTGCACAATAGGGCTCCGAAACACATTACGTAAATGACAGGCTATAAAACCTTAAACTAGAAATGCGCGTTGCGCAAGTAAATGACACGTATTCCACCATTATTTGCTCATTATCAAAAAAGTGTCTAGCTCGTTTAGCCAACAAATTTTATGTGTGTCGACTATACGCACACTAATTTAAGGGGATTGTGCAACAAAAAGCAGTGGTATTTAAAAAAAACATGACAAACAGACGACTGTCGGAACACCCTAACATTATCAACCACTCACCAAAGGGTAGAATATGAAACAGAAATAACAAAAAGAGGGATTTTCAGGGAGACAAAATAATCAACAAAAACTTTCTGGAGTGCACAGGTATGAAAATTGCGCTTAAACCAAAAACTTACAGCTCCATTATCAAGTAGTATGAATCTTCATCTTCAAATGCATCAATCAAACGCACAATATTTGGATGACTGAGCCTGCAATATAATTTAGCATAAGGTCAATGAAACAGACCTCCTCAAGACCAAAATTTCATTTTTCAAAGAAGCTTCTCGTGACTTAAAGTCATCCTCGTTAAAAGCACTTTCCTCGCCCTGCCCTTGATAATCACGCTTCCTTATACATTTTATTGCGCAAAAAGTTCCAGGATTCAATTTGTCTTCAGCCAAACGCACCTCCGAAAAGGCACCACTAAATATATCTGAGCCATAAACTGAGCCCTTACGTCCCAAGGAGTTCTTTCATGCTGTATCTATCAATCGACTTGGAGCTCATCATAGCGTATGAGAGATTCGAAAAGTTAATTAGATAAGTGTTGACCTAATTGATAAATGTCAAACAGTTAAAACAATTTAAACAAAAATCTCTAATGTACAAGTAAGAAACAACATAATTTGCCTAAGTTATTTTAACAGCGTCATTGAATTTCTCAGCTTGCTATTCCAATTGTAAATATTCAAAGCATATAAAAATGCAGATTCCAAACGCATTTATGCTCTGAGATTGCAGAAAAAATTGTCTAGTCAAGCTCTTGCCACGATAGATCAGAAGAAACTTTTCTCGATATTAAAAAATCTATTTTTGCGTTAGTGCAGCGAAAATTTTTAGCACTTCGATATCTTCCCAAGGATACAAAATCACATTGATGTCTTTGCAGAATATATTTAATTCACACGGTGGGTCGTGGGTATTAGTTTGGCCCAGTGATTATCCAGCCCAACGGCGGTACAACAGCCATGCCCCAAGTTCGCCTTTTGCATAAACTATGAATTAAACAAGCAAAAAATTTTATCACACTATTTTTATTTGTCTAAGAATACTTTGTCAAACTAGGACCGGACCATGCCGTTAACCTCTACATCTTCTGACACCCCATTTTCGCTAACATAGCACTTTTGATTATTTCCATACAACCTAATTCGTTTTTAATCCTAATGTGTTAGGACTAGGTACCTATTTTCAGATATATTGTAGCAGCTTGAGAATTCCTCTAAGGTAAAAGAGGGTGCAATATTAGGGTAGAATAAATGTATTCTGGTAGCAGAGGGATTGAGGGCTGTTGGCATGATCCGGAGGCCGGCCAACTGGCCAGTGCATTCTGACCACTTAAGTGGCCGAAACCGGCAGTTCGAACAAGCGAAATATTTTACAGCGTCTCTTGTCTTTCCAGCATCATTCCCAACGCTGCCCATGGCACCCATCACAAATCAATTGGTGCTGAAAGAAGCACCCATGAGCTAACGGTGGCAGTCACCGAGATTAGAACGCATGTGTTCCTGCAGGGCTATGATATCCGCGTAGCACGTGGTGAAGGAAAGGCTAAAGTTTGCCACAAGCGGTATAAATCAGGGCAGAAATCCATCCAAGTTGGGTCCGCATTCCGCTGCTGCCAATGCAGCGTGCAAAGACTTCCTTTAATGTAAAAGAAGACGTGGTACTACGGCAGAATATAGGCACCCTGGAAACAGAGGGGTTGGGTCTGCTGGCATGCCCCAGAGGCTAGCCACCCCAGTGACCGAGACCGGCAGTTCGAACAAACGAAGTATTACCTTGCCTTACGGGTGACCTTGAGACGCTATCACATTAGATGATTACTTAGCACAAAATGAATTCTTGTTTCAGTCCTACGACTTGAAAATTCACGACACTTTTATAAATCTGGATGTTGGCCTTTAAGGATCTTATTGAGACTTTCACAGAGGCAAAAGTTATCGTACTATTTGGGCAGGGACTATGCATTTAATATGTAGGAGGTGTTATGGTTACTGGTGTAGCTTAGAACCGGCCAACATAGTAAAAATACAATTTTAGCGTTTCGAGGCTCCTTTTAAGGTAAAATAAGGCATAGTACTGGGGCAGAATATACATTCAGGAAACAGGGGGCTTGGGGGCTGTTGGCGCGGCCCAAAGGCCGGCCAACCGGCTCAGTACAGTATGGCCACCCATGTGACCGGAACCGGCCGTTCGAACAAACAAAGTGTTACAACAATGGCTTTTTGCTTAAATCAGGCGTTGATCGATCAATATGTGTAATTTCCTTGCAATTTACGTCGTCTCTTAAGATCTGATTCCCTCTTGACGTGACTTTTTTAGAGTCATTAGCAAATTTTGCGCTGCAGCAGTTACTTGTGCTCTATCTTGTTATAAAATGGGGATCTCATAACGTCATTTTCTGAAATTTGCCATTGTTTAAAGTATCCAGTTCATCACGTTCGTTGAGATTTCTGATTGGCTCATTATATTTGTGTGCGTGGGCATCGGCCTTTTCGTTGCGTTATTCTAGCTCGTACTCCGTATATTTTGTTTCACTTCCGCAAGTTTTGTGCTGCTTTTGTTCACTGCCATTATCTGTATGCTTCATAGCATAAGGTGCGGTTAAGTACTGTCTAAAGTTTTACATTCCTCATTTTTACGGTGTTCACAATGTCTCAGAATCGTCGTCGACCTCTACCTCGAGAACCGAATGATGAGGAGAAGAATGTAATCGTGGCTGTGCGACATTGTGCCCGCGAATTGGATGATATGCTTCAAGGTGCAAGGCGAAAGGCTCAGGGTGACGCAAGACTTTTCGCGGCGAAGACCGCTTCCTCACTTTTTCGAGGCGTTGAATTCTATGCTGATATGTATTCAAAACTGAAAATCAAGTCTCGCATGGCTCTCACACGGCTCTTTCAACGATCTCGCGACCTAGATGACATGGTAGATGCTCAGGAGGCCATCGATGAAACAGAGGAGTGCTGGAATGGCTTTTTGATGAATCTAGACACTGATATGAAAAGTGTTGCCCCTCAGCAACCATCATCTCTTCCCGTAAAAGGGGTTGGTGATTATATAGAACTTTTAGAACCGCGTTTAATTGATTGTAGCAGCTTCGAGGAATGTAACTTGCAGCAAACCCTTTCCAAATTCACAAGTTCGCTTTTGATATTTCAACCGGCTTATTTGCCGGATACTGCTGTACGGTGCAGGTTTTCGGAAATCTCCAAAGTTGTGGTAGGGTTCATGCTTTCATTATCATATTACGCTATGTACTTGCATGTTTTTTGGCCAATAAGCTCCACGTTAGTTATTCCATTCTTACGTTATTGCATTGGTCTTGAATAATCCTATGGAATCTCACTTTAATTCAGTGTCAGTCTTGCTTAGTTTAACCAGATTTTCATTCTTGCCGTATTGTCACGAAATAACCGGTTTAGCTACTACGAGTAATGTCGTTTTTAAACATATAGGCAGATTTTTATCAGTTGAATGTCGGTTTCGTTGTTATAACCTGGGGTCCTGAGTGTGCCGTGCGAGCGTGGAGCAAGCACTTGCTTAAGCATCTGAAGTGGCCAGTACTATGGGATTGTGGCAATTTCTTCACTTCCTTTCTTTCTTTCAACCGAGGTTGTGCATCGGTACGTCGGATGTATTTTCACCTTTTTTTCATTGTTTTTCTTTGTGCTAGATTTATGCCTTCCCCTTTAGCTATGGGCTTCTCAAATGCTTGACTTTTGTGCTTACCAAAGTACTGCCTACAAGCGCTCAGTTCAGCCTCTACCATTCGATATCGATTGGAGCACCTGGAATTGGGTGGGTGGTGAAGTTGTGATCGCGTCCCCCGCTGTCAGCCGTATGCTCTACAAACGGGAGTTGGACGCACGCACGCGGACTACCTCTGAAGAAAAGTCAGACTTGTCTCCTTTATCAAAACGTCCTGACACGGGCTCAAGTTCCCGGATTTGCTTCATTCATCGCGCTGATAATGTAGCTGATATGGCACCTCCAGGTAGCATTTATCAGGCTGCTTTGGTGTGCTACGCGACCTCGCAAAATAAGAGTGAATCAGACGTGGTAGAGGAGATTCGCACTCACCGACGCCTAGCCACACCGCCTGAGTCGGGTCGGCTGCAGTATGAGGACGCGACGGGCCTTTACTACGACCCCGAGACAGGGTTGCACTACGACTCGCGCACGGGCTACTTTTACGATGCTGTGCGGCGCACCTACTACTACTGGTCGGCAGAATTGCACCGTTATGTACCAGCGAATGAATTGGTTCGCGCACAGCAAGCGGAGGCTCATAGGCTACGACTGGAGGCGGCACAGCAAGCAGCCCTCCGTGCTGTACGTGAGCAGGAAGCGGCGCGGGCTGCGGGCGCGCGAGTTGCTGCCCAACTGGCCGCGTTGCGCGCCGAGAAGGACGAGTACGCTAGCTACGCCTATGCTACATGTCTTTTCGAACCCGCTGACGATCCCATTGCCGCTGTACACTCCTCCTCCAGTGCTAATATCCGGGACTCTCTACGTCTTCTTGGCGGTGGCACAGCAAACACTGTCTCCGCTGCTGCCGGAACCTCACTAACCAACCATGATAGCCCCCTCTACCCTCCTGGCTGCCCCCCACCTCCTGGCGTCTAACCCACGTTTGAACTTGCACAGATTCGAACCACTTTTTCTCCACTTTCCCATGCATTTACGTGCCAGTCTATTTGCAATAATTATACCCTTTCCGAAACACCTGTGTTTAAGGCATGCGAACGGACATCATTCGTACGTAACCAGTTATTCTACTCGTGGAATCTCTGCAAGGCCGCACGTCGACCCCCACATCTCATCATCGGTTTCCTTTGGACTGCCAATGTAACACTCCTCAGCGTTGAGCATAAATGCCCACCCACGCGGGAAAACTGAACTCGATGGTGCCAATTGATAATCCATGGTCAACCAGTCGCCACCTGATGTGACTACGACGATGAAGCTCCCTTAATAATAGGATAGAAGGGGGCTCTTGCACTACAAACGAGTGCATTTAGTGCTGATTCCACATAGCTAATTGCCGATGAATTTGGTACAAACAATACTTACGCAGGGCAAAATACACCAAGAGGGAAAAGGGGAATTCAGATGAAGTGTGCAGAGAGCTTGACTTAGTATGCGTGGTCGTTGCGCGCACCCGTTTCGTCACTGCTAGCACTTGAACTATCTGCCTCTCCGTCCTCGCGCGTCGCCTGACGCCTGCGACGACGTACCGTCGTTGCGTCGTCCAAAGTCTCTAATGTCCCCTCGTCTCTCTCCACCACAGCACGCTTCGTTGGGGACCTCTCGCCCCCGACGCTATCTTCTTGGTCATCATCACCGCCGGAGATACTGGCACTGCGTTTACTGCGAAGCCCGGTGCCGCTGTGTTTGGAGGTCTTGTGACCACCATCTGCACCATGCCGACTACTCCTGGATTTTTTTGACTTCTTGTGCTTCTTGCGCGAACCTGAATCCGAATCGCGATGGTGCTTACGCTTGCGATGTCGCCGAGATGACCGTTTCCCTGACTCCAATTTGTGGTGCTCATCCCCTTCACCCTGCTGCTCGTTCCTTCCCTCCTCCTCTTCGCTGCCACCTCCACCCTCTGCCCTCTTCATCTCATGGGAACGCGACCTACAAACAATCATTACTCATTCCGTCTTGAGCTGGTTTAAAGTTCACTTTTCGATTAGATATGGGCCCTAATTTAGTGGGAAGGCAATAACGAGGTAAATCTCTGTTCAGATTCCTTTGACTGGACAGCATTGGCTATGAGGCGAAACAGTTAACATGAAATGTCTGTGAAACAAGAGCAGCCCTCACGAACCTGGCTTTGTGAGACTTGCTAGACTTGGACTCGTGGCCGCTGAATGCGTCGCGTTGAATCAGGTAATCCTTGAATAGACGAAGCCTTTCGGATTGAAGAGTAATTGCCTGCAGCAATAAAAAACGCAACTTAAGAAGGACAAATATGGGGAGTTTGTGAGAAGTGGTTGAAGGAGTGTCACATTAAAAGAGGCGTGGGATGAGAATCGCTCAGACACTTCTTCCCAAGTGGTGGTGGCCTCTATGGGGGGATCAGCCTGCCGGAGCATCTCAAAGAAAGCCTGTTCGAGTTTATGCATGCGGCGCGCCTCCTCACGTTGACGCTCGCGCTCTCGATTACGTGCCTTCTCCATCAGACCGTCGAAGATAATACGCACGTTACCGAGATCCAAAAGCCTGCCTCTCTCATCCGACACCACCATCTGCGAGGACAAAAAAGGCTTCTTTAAATGCATCAGATGGAAGAAATGACACACTCCTAAAACCTAAAGCAAGTGGGGGAAAAATAATGCAGATTATCTGATCTGGGTATCCGATTTTCCAGGGTGGAATCTTACTATTGATTCCTAAAACGGCATTTGTCACGGTGAAACCGCGCTCTTTAAGGCGTATCAAAAATTGGTCTTGAAAGTGGGAACAAACGGATCTATGAAACATTCAATTACAGTTACGTGGAACACTTAGCATCTTCATGATAATAATGCTATTACTTTCTTAAAATCCTCAAAATCCGAGGAAACTTCAATTGCATAGTTTTTGTCTTTAAGAATTTCTTTCATGATTTTCTTATCCGAAGGCAAACGGCACTTTAATTTTTCAACGTAAAACTTGAACAAGTCGAGAGGTGTAGATCCGCGCTGAGCGAGCATGGCGTGGAATCGTTCATCCCTAAATGCATAACTGCTAAAAATAATACCTTACCGCCTGATAATGCAGAAAAGATCTTTCCAAAGTGAAATAGAAGTTAAAAGCTGGTGCTCCTTTAGTTCATCAAGCAGAACAGTAAAAGCCTCGCGGTTTTTTCGTTGAATTCGTTTCTGTTTTCGCTTTTCCCGCTCTTTTTCCTCATCGTGCTCCCTCTCAAGCATTCGTATGTGCTCTTCGAACCGAATTAGCGCGTCCTCCTTATCCAAACTCTGCAATTCCTTGTCGTCAGTAAATCTTACAAACCAAATGGCATAAAATGAAACCAATGTAAGGGTATTAGGTGGTCGCGTTCAACCTAGTAGTTTAGCAGAAACACATTCTGCATTCATACACGACAGAGTAGTTTCTACGTATTAAAGGCACAGTTTTACTACAAATGCAACTACGAATATTGCGCACAAATAGAAATACAATACCTGGGGTCGTCTAGTAGCATTTGCTGTGCCTCACTCCAAGTTGTTCTGTACGTCAAGTTGGGCATATTGTTTAAGATATCGTTAAATACTTTTATATTTCTTTTCCTGAGGGCCTTAGAGTCCTCCTTTTCACGTTTAGCAATTTCTTGCATTGCGTCGGAGAGCAAAAGGCGGCGGTCATGTTCCGGGACACTAGTCCACTCAGGCACATCTGAAAGAACTTGATCAACCTTCCTATATGACATAGTTGAGTGAATCTCCTTAGTTTGAAGCAGATATTTCTCCAAGTTTTCCTTCGCTTGCTTCATGAGCATACGCTGTTCCTCTCGTTCCTCTTTTTGGCGTTGAGACTTGTAGACGTTAAAAATTTGTTTCTTTTCAACAAAGTTTTTAAGGATACTGTAACGTGGATCGTCGCCTATGAGCTTCAGGGCTTGTTCCCACGTAGCATTGCCCGGTACCTTCTTTTCTCTGAAAAGTCGTCGCAACCCTTCTGCCATTTCTCCGCGAGTTTTGTATTCAGGAACTGTTACCGCTTCTATCGGGCTTTGCTCGTTAGGTGGAAGAGGAATGTGAGTTGATTCCGGAGCTTCACTATTAAAAGATTCCAGGGTGGCTTTCATTGCTTTTTCGAGCTCAGAGGGCTCACTGGGCTTTAGCTCCTCGGCAGGAGTGGATGGAGTAATGGGTGTGCCAGATACAGCGGTGGTTGACAAAACTGGTAGTGTGGTTGATTTGTTCGACGCCGCTAAAGCATGCTGCTCCGCATCAACAAGCTCTTGTGGCTTCGTCCAAACGGACTCCTTGGTTTCAGAGTTATAGTAGTACACTTTACCTGAATCCGACTTGAACTCCTTCCATGGACAAATGGCCAGAAGCTTTTCTGATGCAGTCTTTAGCTCGTCCGGCTTCTCCCATGTGGTAATCTTGGTTAAGTTATTGTAGTAATACTTTCTGCCATCGTGAGATGTGTGCTCACTCCACGTTGTTTGCGTTACTGATGTTGGAGCTATAGGAGGGACATATCCAGCAGCGTAGTATGGATGCGAAACATAGTGCATCGCAGGAACACCGTAAGGAGGAGGGTAACCAGCCATATTCAATCAAACACGGCTAAATGATGCAAATGAGCTGAGCATGCAAAAGCGTTCAACCAATCATTGCAGCAAAGGTGCACGGCATTAACTATGCGTCAATAAATGGAAAGTTATTGCAGACTGCAAGTTTTCGGATAAAAATAAAAACAGCACTTGAAGTTTATAAAATTTTCTTGATCGGAATTAGAGCAGAGTCTGTGCAAGAAACAGACGTGGGATTTGCTTTTGTCACCACATCTGTTTGTGCAATGCCAAATGACTATAAATATCAAGTTGTTTTAGCCGCCTAGCTGTTCCCGATGAAAGCAGATAGCATTTTATTTGACCACTTCCATTCGATGTTTATCTTTCCGTAAGGTTGAAAAATACTAAGCATATTATGTTCCAGGATTAGGGTTTCATATTGCAGGTCTTCGTTTGTTTAATCTTAGGTGCTCTTGTAATGCTTTGTTTGTTCGAACAGCCCGTTTCGGTCACGTGGGTGGCCATATTGTACCAGCCGGATGGCCGGCCTCTGAGCCGTGCCAACAGCCCCCAAGCCCTCTCTTTCCAGAATACATATTCTGCCCCAGTACTATGCCTTATTTTACCTTATAGGGAGCCTCGGAACGCTACAGCTCCTACAATAAAATGGTGCTTGTTGCCCTTTTTTGATGCTGTTTGAAATTTCGCTGCAATTCAGCTTCTTTCTCTTTTTTAACGCAAAGTGCTTTATTGGAGTAGCGAAATAAGAAATACTTCATTTTTTCTCCTTAAATAAGTTTGCGTACGTTCCTGCAAAAGAAGTATGTATGTGTATGTATTTGCGGCTGTAGCGTCCCGGGACTCCCTTTAAGGTAAAAGAAGGCATAGTACTGGGGCAGAATATATATATTCTGGAAACAGAGGGCTTGGGGGCTGTTGGCACGGCCCAATGTGGCCACCCAAGTTATCGAAACCGGCAGTTCGAACAAACAAGGTATTGCATCGGCCTTAGGTATGTCATTAAATATCTGAGTCTGTGATGTTACTGTAGCGTCCCGAGGCTTACCTTAGGGTAAAATAAGGCATAGTACTACGGCAGAATATATATTCTGGAACTAGAGGGCTTGAATGCTGATAGCACGGCCTGGGGGCTGTCCAACCGACTAATACAACATGGCCACCCCGGTGATCGAAACCGGCGGTCCGAACAAACAAAGTATTGCAGTTGCTGCCTTTTAAAACTCGTTTGACTTTACGTACAAATGCAAGATTGATTAATTTGGCATTGTCTTACGCAGTTTCAGCCAAGCAGGTGTTGCTTATCCTTGCGTCGTTTGGGTTTACAATATTCACTGTTAGTTTTCCCATTAATTCTTATACAAGTTTAAATAACCTGCATTTTGTGTCCCAATTTTCCATCCTTATTTCCAAGTCGTGTGGGCGTTTCAGTGCAGGGCAGTGTTTTGCGACAAAAACTCGGATTCATGTGATCAAGGAATGCGTACTCTCAATATGCGGGGCATTTTGTTTCTCTTCCTTCTTGTATCAGGCGCTTTTTGAACTCACCACCTGGAGCGCCAAGTAAGAGTTTGCTGTTGTCCTCTTCTTATGGCCCCGAAAATTACCATTCTACTCTGAATTCTGAACGCTACTATCAGCTTGCTACTTACTCAGTGTCTGGTCATTTCTTTACACATGGTCATCCCACCTGATGTAGTTTTTCTGGTCATGTATGCCCGTTCCATCTAAAGTTTTAAAAGTCATTTATTGTTGACTTCGCATCCGTTTGTTAGTTACTTTTTTTAAAGCAAGCCTTTTATCTTAGCTAGTCTCCGTTCATAACGTTTGCTCTTTTTGTCGACTTGATTGGCAAAAAGTTTGTTTCGGCTAACTTTGTACAGAAAATCTAGGGCAGACTCAACATTTAAAATTGGGCCGCCGTAATTGTCAACGAGTTTGAATGCTTGCTCACTTTTGGCTGCTTTCGCAGTAGTGCTTCATAATGCTGTGAATACTTTGCACCTTTTTGAATTTGCACTGCCATAGTAGCATTTAGCACTGATTACTGCTTCCCTTCCGCCAAATTTGTTTTTGCTTGGTGGAACTAGAGTGGGGTTGTTCTTCTTCAAGGATATCACTTCCAGGTATGGGTTATGATACATTATGGTAACGTCTCACTACCACATTTTCAGGCCTTCGCCGAAAGCGAAGAAGTCTGGATGTTTTGGGGGTGCCCAATACGGCGCTGCATCGCTGATAAGTTCTGCCTCAATGTGATGCATCGTTACCGTAGCCGGAGAAGGGCCTTGTGCTCCCAGAGAAGGCCGGTGTCATTGACGGATCAGATTGCTTTTACTGTGGTATGTGAGTTATTTTTTGTTAATTTTGTGGTGATTCTGAGCTTATCAGTGTAATCACAATAAAAGCTTTTTTGAAGAACTAGGCCTTGTGGTTAATAGCTCATAATTGATTGCTTTTTTTTCAGGACCCTGTAAGCACCTCACAATCCGAGGGTGCTCTATACATCACTTGCTCAACAGGTCTTTGTAAGCTACCTCACTTGTTGGCTCTTGATGTTAGCATATAGGCGTACTAATTTCAATACTTGAGATCAGCATACTCGCTGAATTAAGAAATCTTGTTTCCTAGCCACTACAGGGTCATATTTGCCTGGGATTAGTCTGCAGCATCGAACAACTCCACGCGAGTGGTATTGCATCAACGATTTCGCTGACGCCTTGTCTCGCACCATCTTGAGAGACCTTTACGTTCCTCCACCCACAGCCGACTTCGAGTCTACTGCCAGAAAACTGCTGCGTACTAACCATAATCGGCAGCAGCTCATCGCTCCTCGGCTAACTTGGGTGTAAGTCTTTGTGCCTCTCTTCTAGCTGGTATCATGCTATCCATATTATCAACTGTTGTGTGCATTTCCTGAGCAAAATTACATTTAGTTGGTAGCGATAAATACCTCGCGAAACAACTTCATCCACCATATATTTGTAGTGTCTTGTGTTTCCATTAGTTCCATTCATTCACTCATCAGTGTTATTCGATTTTATTGAGTTGTCGAAGATTTTTTCCATTGCTATGTGTAACTACCGCGATTGGGTGTATGGTACGTGAATGACGACTTGAGTGGGCACTTTTTGTTAGGGACTCACCAAGTGATTCGAGAATGCAGAAGATGATTTAACTGTCTGGTTCAATGTTGTGTTACAGTGCACAAAGTACTGTATTCTAGGTTTGTCTAAAGCAGAGCGCTCGAACCTGTTCATTAGACTTTTCTAACCATTTGAGACTAGTCCCTTTACACTACCACGCACGTTTAAGACAGTCCAACTTGATTTTCAAAGGTATCGGTAGTTAAAGGTCTACTATAAATACTGACAAATCTCCCGAGAATCTCTCGGGAACATTTTAAAACAATTTAAAGGAATGTATGCAATGAGTTACGTCTCGGGAATTCCCTTTCATTTCGATTGAATATTTGATGTACGCCCTGTATCAGTAAGTCACATTTTGGACACCTTGTTTTCCACGCTTACGTCAACGTAAATCACAATATTGGAGTCCAAAGATGGATGTGTAGCGCTCTATCTGGTGGTTGAGTGGATGTGTAACTGCACTACTTGTAATTTCCAGCGGTCACTCGGCTCTCGGTCATAGCAGCATAGCCTCGCTACTTGAGGCTACTGCCTCGCGCCTCGAGCAGGTCATAATGCGTGAAGTCTTCTCTTCAACCCTCCTCCTCCTACGACCCAAATCACCACCACTGCCGCTGCCTTCGCACTCTTTTCCACAGCGCATCCTTGTTCGCTTTGCCCAGGATTTGGCTTCCCAGGTCATGCAAGAGGCAAGTCCAGAACCGTATTCACACTTTGGCGAATCGTTGCGCTTAATTTGGCGAGGTGACTGACTTTATCTAATGCCACCTAACTTTAGCGGTTGAATATCCCTATTGGCAGTGTTTTCAAGGCCGGAGGATATGGAGGCCTGGACTAAGTCAAAAACGACTATTATCATCCAATTTACTGTAGTGGATAGAAAATACATCGGGTTCTCTCCTTGAACCACACTTTTTTTTAATTTGGGTCGTTAGGCCTGCCAATCTGCAAAATGGCGCATGCGCGCCATTCAAAGGGTCGCTGACTCGATGTTGTGCTCCCTGGCCATCGTGACGTCTTCGGATTTTCATTCTACAATGGTAACTGTCGTACCAATGCTTTTGGATGATGAGGATTCAGTAGCCTTAGTCACTTTTTTACAACTACGTTTCTTTACCCCCACCGCATGAAGTGATACTGAAATCAGCAGCTGTGCAGGCACTTTCTTAAGATTGTTTGTTTTTGGTGATTGAACGTATAAATCGAGATCTTGATCATACTCAATGCCTTACTTCACGCCTATTCACGTATTATACATAAAAAGCCGTTTTTTTCATTATTTGAAGATGGAAGAGATCAATGTGGGCCACAGTCCGTGTTTTGGGTGTTTCGCAAGTCGACTGACTTCCCAGTGCCTGTCAGAGGCGTTGAGAAGTCTGACCCATCCGTCTTCTGTCTCGCTTCCTCCCTAGGTTGCCTCAACAACCCTGCTCCCAACGCACTTTGTTGACTTGCTTCAGCGTTCGCAGGTTTTACAGAGGGCTCTTTGGTGCTAAAATAACTCTTTTTCACTGCTAGCATGGCCAGCGCATTCCGTTCCACAACCATCTGCGGAAATATGATCAAAATATTGATCTGCATTTCATAAGTACTTTCGATTTCCTTTTCCAAATTCTTTCTCTGCAATGGGATTTTGCATGAATTCGCTAAGGCTCTATTACTTCTTAGGTTTTTGGTTCAAGCACCTCATCTTACTTTTGGTAGCGTTCGATGGAACTTCCTTAGCGTTTTTCATATTTTATCCTTCATTGCGACCTTAAGCTACACGTTTTCAGCATCAACGTCTCAATAGTTAAAGTCTTGCGTTCCTTCCTTTATATAAAAGCAAATACCATTCTTTAGCAAATTTGGGGTTTTATTCCCTCCACAGTCACGTTTATTAACCATTCTACTTAATCGTTTAACAGTAACTCTTATTTTTAGTCCCATCTTCTATTTGGAGACGCAACAGAAATGGTCATCCTGTTCCAGTGCGCCATGAGAATTGTTTGACTTCTTCCCTCTTTGCCCTCTAATCTAGCCATTTTCTAATTTACCACTTTTTATCGGCACTCAAATTCAATACCTGTACAGTCTCACAATACTCATAACTTCTATCTTTCTGCATTGCTCCGTGAACAAATATACTCGGTACGCGGATAGTTTGCATTATGAAGTAATGTTGCCGGGCTATTGAAATTTCTTTGTACCGCGGGCGTGTATCCATGAATGGGTCTTTAAAGAGAAGCGTGATCAATCATGAGGTGTTTGATAGTCATCTTTACGTTTATACTATCACTGAATGTAAATGTTATCGAGCTTTAGCTATTGCTGTTTGAGTATTCTCGGTGTAACTGAAAGTTTTTCCTTTATGGGGTATTTGGTGGCGGGCTTCTTCATTGCTTTGCCAAAATGAGGTTTGCATCTACCCCGGCGCTCGTTTTGGTGGCCCAGCTTGTCGATTGTGAAGTGGGTCGGATGTGTTGAAATTTGCCGTCCTGACCCAAGTTGTACAGGGCCAATGGTCGCTGTGCTAGTAGTTATTGTGGTTCTACCGGGTGAGAGTGCTGCGCACAATGCAATGTCAACACGAACTAGCCCTAGTCGCAATGGGCTGCACTTTACTCTCCTACTTCTGTAACCTAGTGAATCCAGTATTGGTCAGGTTCTTGTGAGACGTAGCTATCGTGATGATGGGGTATTCATTTCAAGCATGATGACAGTTGTTTAAATGAACTGATCAGCTTATTTCAGCAGATTCTGCATATGCTGCATGTGTGTTGATGCCCAAACTACTACTTATTTGGGGAACTCCGTGCGTAGTAGAAAAAATGCTATTTCATAGTTGGACTGTAAATGTTTGATGTCCATCATTGTCTATTTGGTGTCTCAAAGACAGATTGCGGTGTGTCAGCCTTATCCACCGCAACGTCTGCCTACTTGAGTTGGGAGAGTGGAACTACTGCCAGCGCCACTAGTCATTCATTATCTACTCACCATGTCCAACCGCCTAATTGGCCGATAGCCGATGCACGCCACCACCACCACTACCACTCCATTTGCGGGCGCCCCACACTGACTAGACCTCGGCGCGCCCTCTGGTGGGCAGAGGTGGCGATAAGGGGAACAGGAATAGAACTGGGCTAACCCCGAGGCTACACCCTCATCCGTCTCATCCCAAGTGCCCTCAGGGGCAATTCGATCTCCTCGTCACGTGGATTTCTTCGACCGTCAAAACCTACCCTTTAATTGGAGTAACTAATGCTGCTTAACTCCAATTAGGCGCAGCATAGACTCTCTTTCAGATAACCACCGTCGAACGCTCTAAGGTTCTACTGAGGTCTGGTAGTTACATCAGAAGTTGTGCATTGTATTGTGCTTTAGCATAAGATTAATTGCCACCTAATTTCTTCGAGGTTTTGTTGATGTTGCCTTGCCTAAGCGCCGAACGTCTGCCACCGTCTTGTACTCCCGTGACCGTCATATTTTAGATATCTATAAGCATACTTCTGCGTTACTTATTGTAAACAATATGGTCAGAAGGAGGAATTTGGCTATGTGTTTTCAAGAATGCTAACTGTGTCTCTCTTAGCCCACTCAGTGATAAGGCACTTTATGCGATTGAAACTAATCTTATTTGGGCCACTTCAAGCGCTGCAGCAACGGTGTGAAATAATTGCAATGTCTTAAATCTGGATACGCCACAAAGGTACACGTGGTAACAGGAAAACAAGTGGTCAATAGTGCTTTCCGTTGAGCCTCTGTGGGATTATCGTAACGTGCCCCTAAGTAGCATAGCGAATAGAATTTTTATCTGCGGCACACTTTGTCTCCACGACGGGGTGGAGTGGTCCACCACTGCGATAATTGAATTTGGTCATCATTGCCCGTAAAATTATGTGGAGAGTTTGTTATTCTTGCAGGATGCTTCAAGAGAGGTGTTCTAGACCTCCCCGCCCGCGAATAAATCCCACCTGTGATAAGTGGATAAATTCAATTATTCGAATCGCTTTCCACCAAACACTGCTTTCTGATGGTGGGACTTGTTCCTAGAGTATAGTGGAAGCATATCTGGAATAAACTGATTAACGCTTGTGAACAAGTCTTCAAAGCTTTTCCTTTGCTTTCCCAGTTGACACCTCCTATTCAAATACTATTATGCTTTGATTACCAGACATAACACAGTCTTCGGAAAACCATAAAATTTTGTCAAAATGATAACTACCGTAAATTGATGCGTACTAAATTAGCTGGGCTCGATTTAAGGAGTCTAAACTTGTGGAGTGCCTACTCAATTTAATATGAAAGGCACGTATGAATGTGACGAGGGGTTGAGCACATTTTGACTCCACTTGTTTTCATTACTTGCAAGTGTGACAAATTCTTTTGTTAAGCAAATGCGACTCAACTCACGCTAAGGAGGCATTGACCACCAATTTACACACTACAATGTCGGTTTCTGAGCAAAACCCGGACATGTTCGGGTGAATTCGAATGCATTTCCAAAACTATGTTTTGTGACAGCGACTGAGGGACAGAAATTTTGAGGGCAACTTTTGTTGGAAAGTTATTACGAGGAGTTTTTTTTAACTAATCGATTTGATATGATAGATTTTTTCTTAAATTTGAACAGCTCTTTTTGTCATTTTTTTAACCTGAAATATATTGCTGTACGATCGACTTTATTTTTAAATCAGTATTTTTCCACACGAATCAAAAACATGGTCCAAGGCAAATTCAAAAGCTAAACAAGACGTTTTGCCATCCAAATGCAATATTTCGCACCTTTTGAAGCAATGACCAAGAGCAATCTAGGATTTGGAGGAATTTCACCTTGTACACCAACAGGATGAAATTCCATTCTAGTGCACAGAGATCTTAACTACTACTCTAGGCTTGTGGGGCAGTTTTTCATAAATGCAATCTGGCATCCTTAATAAAATACCAAATCATCTCAATATAACACTCTTTATACTTTCCGCAAAAGAAATTTTAACATTGACTGTGGAAACAGACCAATAGAAACGAAAAAAGAAGATCTCATCACCATCTCCTCTTCTCCCTCCTCCTCCTTTACCTCTGTCCATTGGACGGCTCTCGAGTAGAGCGATATCCGCCTTCCTTACCATTGGCTGGCTCAAGTTGCCGTGAGGGTGTGACCGACATCTCCTTTTGTCACCCTGATGCAACCCTTTTATTTGGCTTCCCTTTACATCACCGGCAGCAACGGATAAAGCCATGCTTTGGTGAGTTTGGGTGCTCTTTAAAATCATATAATTATTAAGGTTGGTTATTTTCTTCACGTTCTTGATGGTGTTCTAGCAGTTTTGCATCAGTAGTTCCGGTTCGATTGCGCATAGGTTTATGCTAAATGCCCACAACGGCAAATGCGTACCTTCAGAGCACTTTGTGCATTCCGATTAATCCAATCGTTTAAGCAAAACCCTCTTATTTAGCTCGATTTGTAAGGCTTTTTTTCCCAATGTCCGTCCTAAAAATTAAACTTCTATTTCATTGTGTGTTTTAAAGTTCGATTTCTAGTGTAGTCTAAAGCTATAAGGATGTCATTTGGGAATTTGTAGCATACCTTGCTTTTGAAGCACCTACTCCTTCCCTCTTTGCGATATAATGCTTGTGGGCTCCCACCAACGTTTACTAATTAATTACTACACTAAATAAGTTCTAAGAATGCTGGTATACCTGATTGCTGAAGCCGCGTAAACAAATCTTTGCCCTCATCTACATTTCCGCCCTACAATAAGTGTACATTTTTGCTGCTTACACACGTGCACACACATGTCTGGACGACAAAAAATGCTCTATCACCGTGAGGCAGAGCTGCCAGCCTTGGCCCGCCGGAAGATTGGTGGTACCCCTAATGTATTGAAGAGACGTTAGAGTAAAGGACACTGTGATAAGCTGGATCTCTATGTAGGTATTAGAAAACTTTGAGTAGACGAATATGTCATCTCGTCGTGGTGGCATGAACCAACAGGTGTTCTCCACTACCCTCTGTTCTTCTGCTGTATCTGTGTTTCTTTCCTTTCCACACTCTTCATTTTGAATCGTTTTGTCTTGTATAAACCATTCTTACATGCTTTGCAAATACCCCTCAAAAGGTCTGCTGTGGTCAAATAGATTCCTTGCATTGTGTTAGGTGAACAGAAAAGACTGTCAGTTACGTGACCTATGGGAACCATTATGCAAACATCGATGTGCATCACACTTACGGGCTTATATCATCCCACCAAAGCATTTACTTCCTACTTAGCGTGCAGTAGTAGATGAACCGAATATCGGGGAAAAAATAATTGCGCCTATCTCTACAAAAAAGGACAGTTATCGGTTTCAGAAGAAGTAGGCGCTTTTCTAAATATCTTGGATTAAGTGTGTGAGTTTGCTAAGTCTTCCTGTAAGAATCTTGCAGTCCTTAGCTCACAGTGTGATTTGTTTAATGTCAGAAATAGCTGTTTAATGCCTCTGTGAGTTCAACCTATTTTATTAAAGAATACTTTATAACAATTTTACATAATGAGACAAATTTAATGCAAATTAAACAGGCAACACTAATTATCAGTATATTCCATGAAAGTTTTTTTAGTCATTATTTGTAATGCTGAGGAATTAATGCAAGACTATGTTTAAGTATGTTTCGGAAGAACTTCCATAATCATTTGACTCATTTGTACACTCATTAATTTTCAACCATGTTATAAAGGCAAGGAGAAATAATTTAAGGCGATTGGAGCCACTTTGCTTTCTATTAAAGCTGTAAACTCACATAAAGGAAATACGTAAAACCATTCGATTATGCAAGAAGGAAATGTTGGGCATGTGGAGGAAGACTAAGTGGGACCTGTAGAGCTCTGCCACATGCGTCCACGAATCAGAAACACTCATCGAGGAGGCCCCGAGGGGATCCGGTGGAACCATGTGAGTGCGCACGTGCAAATGCATGAGTGGGTGCGTGCTCATGCTTAGACCCAACGCCAACAGAAGAGAGCAGGCAGCGAAGAGAGGCGGTGACTGACTAAACCGGTGTGCAGTGCAAATGGGGGCATGGCACGCAATTAGGTGGTGTTGTGACGCAAGCACTTGAAAAGCTATCAGACATAAATTACAACGTGAGCACCCTTTGATGGCATTTAATCTTCATTAGACGAGACATTACTTTCTCTATGCTATTATAGACGCATATCATATTTGATGACTAAAATCATAATGTGTTTAACCATCCTAATAAGGCACTTTTTGACTGACACTTGTTTAATCACGTAATGCCAAATCGCCGAGGCGTACCTATGCTCAAATGCAACGATGCCTGGTTTGATATTTACTCGTCAAAGTCGAGTAGGAGTAAGGATTGCACAGGCCAAAATTAATCTCCATAATGCTTCATTGAAGAAATTATGTTTCTTTACAATTACGCTTAAAATTATGTCGAAGAAAGCCCAATCATAGGTAATGAAAGATGTAAGTTTAGCATTCTAGGACCGTTTATTGTTCTATTCAATGGTATTCTACATAAATTAGCTTAATAAAATTCATTGTAAACACAAAGTGAGCCATAACTATGCATGACTAGTGACTGCGTGATATGATTGACGCAGGCATCGCAAGAGAGTGGCCATAATGCCATTCGATAAGCTTGTCATGCTTGTCCTGGCGTTCAAAATTCTCCAGCACAACCGATAAAAAGATTCTGCAGAGAGGTACTTAGCTCAGAGTCATTCCTAGCTTGTTTAGCAAGCCTGTCAGAAAAGATTATACGTAAAAAATGTTGCGTTAGGTGCATACCGATGTTATGCAGTTAATACCACCATGTCATTGTTAACCAATCCATTCCGGAGGAGTTTGTCATGTTACGCAATAGACGTTTTTGTCAGATTTTAAATGTCGATATCGAAGACAAGGCGAAAGATTGACAATGTGGAACATCGGATGCATATGACGCCTGATTTTTACTCTTTCCTAAACCGTTAGTGACATGCATTGCCTCAAAAGTACCTCCTCCTCCTCCTCCTCCTCCTCCTCCTCCTCCTCCTCCTCCTTCTCCTCCCTTCAATCGGGATGTTAAGTTAGCACAAAATTCCCTCTTGTGGGTCCAGAGCCAGTTATTTTTTAAAAACTTTTTGAAGAGCGACGAAAAGCTTCCCGAGATCCTTTGAGCAAATTAGCTTTTAGCAAATTAAGAGTACAGGCAAAGATTATTTTTAAGCACCATAGTATTCCTCAATAGTGCTTCATCTTCGGGAGGTTTCGGTGAAAAGATTACATTTTGCAAATGAATGAACATGAGCTATCACACCCATTGCGAAGGATGTGATACCCTTTTGCCTTCTGCCTTGGAATAATAATTACTTTGCTGAATGGCCACTTCAGATGTCTTTTTAAGAATGTTATCCTATGGGGAAGTTTCTGTTTCCTGAAGTCCTATCAAAGGTAGAGGTGTTTGCAAATGAGTACTGTATGATAAGTAGCATAAGGACGTTAGGGGATGTTTAGCAATGGTGTGTGCAGGACTCTGTAATTGGGTTCTTGGAGAAACGCAACTTTTTGTTGGCAATCAATCAGCTGATTGAAGTGTGTCAAAAAGTGCGGCTCTTGACTCAATAGTGCTTAACAAGTATTTGGGGACCAACTCCTTTCCGTGTATTTTTTATGTACTTGGTGGAATGATGATCTCTGGATGATAGTGCACTTTTATTGCCTAGCTAAGTCTATTTTAGTAGAACTTGCGCATGGAGTTCAACAAGTTGATATGACACTTTGTAAAAGTGAAAAGATGTATCTCGTACGTGATGCATCACGTTCGAACGCTTGGAAGGGCTACACCTAGCCGCTACGCCCATACTTAATTGGTGCTATCAAACCTGTGAGCCAAATCGAGGCAATCCTTTTTGTAATTAAATCAAAGCATTTCCTAGCACTTAAATGCCACATACAAAACATCTATAATCGCCATAACTTAAGCAATTATAAAGTAATGTGTACAGAAATAGGGTGGGATGTCATATTGAAATCAACGTGTGATTATGTCATTAATGCTTCTCAGCAGGTCACCAGGATTTTGTTCCCTTTCTGATGATCGAATCGCATGCGCCTTATACTCACAGAAAGTATCGTGGTAAACCAGTTATTCGCAACTCACCAACTCAATGCGATTTCTCATCGACTCGAGTCTCACTTGGTGATGTGGAAGGATGGTTTATGATGAGGTTAGCTTCACTTCAAGTAGGTCCTCTATAAAAAGTTCTTGGCAGGAACTGGACCATCATGCCCTCTGATGGCTATGGAGTTAATCAAATTACCTTGGGTAAAAGCTAGGCGATGTGCCCTCTCTTCCTAGGATGCGTTTCACACTCCTATATCTAGTCGCTGGTTTACTCAATTTCCTTCTCACAACGATAAAACGCGCCTCTCAGAGTATTTGTGAGCATTGCTGAAATCCCTACTCTAATATTATCCTTTATCTGAAAATTTCTTTGCTACTAATTACTCGGTAGTTGAACGGATACATGTAACTCTGGTTAATTTTTATCAACGACTTGGGGCACTTTGCAAACGAGACGGAAAATAGAATTACCGCTACTTGCCTGATTTCTTGGGCGTGTACAATAGAGCAATAAGATTAACGCCTGTCCATCAAGTAAAAAGCTGAGTACAAGAAAGGAACAGCACCTCCGTAAAACACTCATCGAGGATGTGCTCTTTTCGCATCAAAAGAATCTAGGCGCAATTATGTTTGACAACAAGAGGCTCTGATTTCAGACCTAAAACCGGACACTTTGAATGTCACAATAACAATTAAAATAGCGTCTAAAATAAGTGAATAATCACAAAAGCAGTTTAATGTACTGCATTCCCCTTTGTCCAATTAAAATTTTGGCCCAGCAGCTGCTTCGAAGAGTCATGCAAATTATTTCACGGATGGCACGTAAAAGTTAAAGCAGAAAAGAAATCTTCTTTTCGTTAATTGTTGGTCATATTGCCTTCACGGTGGTTCATGTTGAAAGCACATATTGGGCCATGAATGCGTTGTCATCCTTTCTTGAAGAAAGCTATCTCATACGAGTGCTAGGATGTAAGATAATAAATATAGTCGAAATCGTTAAGTTGATTTGTAAACAAACTTGTCTTATGCAATAAATGAGATCTATGCAAAGTGATCCAATGGTACCTAACGCCTCTCAATGTCACAATTGATGTTGATGCTTCTAAAACTGCATGTCATCCATTCCGGTGACTAAGCCCCACAGTGGCATACCTATTGCCTCTATTTTGATGACGTTCTCAGTTGACTTTATTGCAAAAAGTGCCACTGAGAGAATGAGATCAGAACCACCAGAAGACACAATTGCTAGTTCCCGCGACAGAGCAATCACTCTGCTCCCGTCGGTCGATGATGCGAATGCGTCATCGGTGGTTGCATCGATTTTTGTGCAACAGTCGTCTCGTGGCGAATTACTGGCAGGTGTTTTGTCAGCAGAACGATTGAAAAAAAAAGCGCCTTCTGTCAACTCTGTGATTGCCTTAACATGCGAATGACGCACATCCCAACTTTCTTAACAGGTCGATTAGACGACAAACGCACCCCCCCCCCCGCCTCCCATTCACCCACCCACCTATTGACACTTGCAGTCAACTGCCACACACTCGCCTCTTTAGATTGACAAATCAGTGAAATGCAGTGCTTTTAATTTAAACCAAAATGGAAATCCTAGCGTTTATTGCCAAACAGCGTTCTTTATGAATGTGCCTCAAGGATAAAACGTTTTATCGAGCCAAATAAAATGATCTGAAATATTTAAGCACTTCTCAGCTCTACTCACAACCACCTTCATGAATCTTAATGGTCGCAGTTTTGAGGCCACACTGAAACTGAAAACATCTTTGTTTAACATGAAATTTAAAGGTGTCGCAATCAAAAATTTGGGCCGCAAGCGAATACAGAAGAAGGTCTAAGGTGAACCACTAAAGTGTTTACCGATTGAAGTATTTTTTATGGGAATTGGTAGTCAAATAGCTGAGAGATTGTGAAATTACTTTAGCAAGAGGCACCCAAGGTCCTCAACCGACTTCGCTATTTACGTTTTCTATCAATCTGTGTCACAAAAAAAAAGAAGTAGTAGGAAGCTACTCGTAGGTCTGCACCATTGTGCATGAATACGATCAAAAAACCATTGAGCTACTCCTTCTGTAGTCTGTCATCTTGCAAGAAAGTGATCGAGATCATGCGACTTCACACGCAAGCATTAAAAGCCAGGCGTTCTAACAAGACGTTATTGTGAAGTTTTTTTTGCCGTGGAAGGCAAGTACATCTAGTGAGTACATGACGGTCAATGAATAAATGCTTGATAAAATGTTTCGACTTCAGCGGTTTCGATTAAAATAAAACAGTAATCTGCTTTACCTGTCTATAAGTTGCCATGTGAGCAACATTACTCATGAATCTTTTGATACAGATCATTGATATGAATGAGTAGAGTAGGTGGTGGCAACTTGCGCATATATGAGCCAAAACGCAATGTTTCGTGGTTCTACAAAGAGTGTTTACTTTAATTATCGAAACCATTTCAAAAAGTCTTCGAAAACAATAAAACGCTGCTAAGGACATAAATAGGTGTTTCATGCTCAGTCAACATGAGGAACTCATTTCTTGCTTTTTAGGAAGTAAGTCTAAAGTCACTTGCCTTAGAAACCCTTAAACCGCATGTTTTGAAACCTACAACGAGTACTGATATCAGTTTTGGTTAGTTGAAAGATTTGTCTCTGAACGAAATTACAGCAACCAGGGAGCAACGAAATGAACCGATGCTATCGCTCATTAAAGGGAGTTTCTTCCCCACTTGAATTGTTCAAGATTTCGGGTTACACAAGTTCTGGCACTTATTTCAATATCGAAGACATTCTTGTAAAACTAGTTGATGGATCTGCCCGCTGTGTTGGGAGTAAAATCAGCCACTAACTTGCATTTGGGCGAGGTAGTCAAAGTCAGTGGCCATGATCCAGTGCGGGCCAAGTAAACGTGAAGCATAAGTAGCAAAAATATAACCCTTATTATGTATTAAATAACTTGTATGCGCTATGAAAGAGCATGCAATATTTACCTGTCATTGCCACTTTCTGTTTACCAGACCAATGGATAGTTTTTAATTTGTGTTGTAAGTACGAAAAGAAATCTGTTGCGATTCAATGGCCCATTAGGTCCAAAAATCAACATGTTCCGTTTGGGAATAATGCGGACTCGATATCAATGTTGAAGCACTTCTCAATTTGACAGGATAAAATTACATAGATGCCAGTACCCATCGTCAAACTGCTTTTGAATTGAATTACATTCGGTGTGCCTGGATATTTTACTATTTCTTACATGTTCAACTAGACTGTCAAAATTAATCTCCCATGCAAGTTGTCACTAAGCCATCGTTACTAAACTGTGAGACTAAAGTAGTTTCAGCATCTGGTTTATGCGAACATTTTTTTTACATTTGATGGTGACAGACAAAGTGGTACTTGCGATATGATGCAATGATATCGAAAGTTATCTTTCACATCTCTTTAGACAAAAATTCTAATTTTTACACACACTCATCAAATACCGCATGTCATTCGCCTAAGCTAAATCCGTAATTTGACCAATCAACACCCAAGCGTGAGCGATAAGCCTATCGATCGGCGGCTGAGCACGCGTTCATGGGGCAGCCAATAGAGTGCGGCTTGTGCGGACCAATCAACATCTTATTTTTCGGGTAGCCCCAAATTTGAACCTTGCTCATGGTATAAGCGGAATTCAGATCGCACAGTTATTTCTAGACCTGGCGTGACGTGTGAAGGACAATCGATCTAGATCGAATAGTACGCTCAGATCACAGATGAATCGAACAATGTCCTTAGCTGACACTACTACAGGGGAGTTACTAGCAGTTCCGAACATGTACCAAAACATGAATCAGTTTGAAACCGGCAAAGCAACTCCTGTCGCAGAGATCCCATCAACAACGAGCGCAGTACATTTCACTTCGTCTGAACCTTTGATATCAGCGAGCACTCAATTTCCGAACATTGAAAATGGGAATCCAACCAATTATTCATCCGTGCTTTCTGCACAACTTAGTGCAAAGGATGTTGCCACCACTCCCCTGAGGAGGAATTCGACATCAGGCAAGTTGGAAAACAGGTTTGCATATCATAAGCAGAAGTAAAATGAACATACAAAACTGTGCCCATCCAACTTGAGTCGTTTTTTTGAAATCGCATGCAGTTAGCAATGTTTAATTTCGAACCGATTATAAAAACCTTTATTTTAAGAACTGCAAATGAAACGCTTAATTGAGTTTTATCGCCTTTGAAAAAAATATTTCTTTAAACACATTTGCGCATATATGAAACGAATTTGTGTATTTACGCCACGCTGTATGTAAATAGAGTAAAAGTTTATTTGTGCTTGGTGTTGATGAACAGCAACGCTGTCTTTGGAAAAAGATTACTTTGAGTCCATTAACATAGAACTTTAAATAACAATGGGAAGGATGGAAATCCCAGAGGAATCGAAATTACTCTGCACTAAAGCTTGCCTTCGGCCGCATCTAAATGACAGCTTCTCACTAGCACTATTTGTGAAAGACATTTCATTCTTGTATTCGAATTGTTAACTGGTGGGCTAAACCTCGCCCCTTAATTAATCCCCATGAGGTGGAAGAACGAGGTCAAATAATCATTTAAAGGCTACTTGAACTGACTTGACAAATATTCTACGTGCGATTATAAAAGTTATCAAAGATTAGCTTGCAGTGAATGCACAAGAGCAAGCTTTTTCTTAACCGCATGATCACCACATAGACTAGATGGACTCACATTTGTGCTGAATGAAAGGCAAGAATGAAAGGTATCTTCGTAGCAGTTGTCACTTGAAGGTGGTGTTCCGCTCATTAGATGTGCGTGTTCGAACTTGACGTGCAGCCAAAATGGAGGAGACGAAGAAGCCGGCTCCGGCTTCATCGCTTGCAATTCTCTCACCAGCCTGCGTGCATATGCATGTATTTTTTTCTTGATCTGTAATTCCATGTTACTTCAACCGCAATTCTATTCCCCTAACTCTATTTCCCACCTCCCTGGGTAACTAGATGCTCGAATACCTATCACATTTTACTAATACACTGGCGGAACCTCCCATTAGATATTTAATTACAAACAAATTTCTTCCGCTGGCATTAGGGAATTGTTTTATTTTAGTCTTATTTATTGTCAGGAATCTTTGGCAGAAAAGATCCGTTTCTGGCATGGTAATGTTAAGTAGGAAAAATTGAAATTCAAAAGCAAACTAACTTAATAAAAACCATCCTCTGTTACGCCATTTGGAAGAAGGAGGCGGAGAAGGGCGAGTAGAGGTAGTCGCATGGCCAGTTTGTGCGTCTTTGTTGGATATGTGTCTGAGGGTGCGAGCATGCATCAACCGCACCGGGAGAAGAAAGCCTACCGCTTGATAAGCTTAGAAGTTACTATAGCAATTGCGCGCCAGCTACGACATATGGATCCTAAAAAACTGCCTCCAAACATTTAATCAATAACGGGGTTCCCCATTTTTATATGCGCTTAATGTATGGCTCAAAGTTCCGCCTTAGTTTGCAGTCTGAAATGACGCTTGATGATAGCTTCGTAGTTTGTATGATTTATTAGTCATGTAGTTCTTGTTATGCAATTTCGTGGGGTGTTTGTGACAGCCGTCGGATCGTTTCAAAAAAAATTTGAGCTCTGCAAACGGTGTGCCTCTGAGAGAAAAACATAGGATTCAAGCACAGTTAATCTGAAAAAACTACTTTAAATTTGATAAGAATACCGACAAATCATGTTAGACTATGTACGCATTGTTCAGCACCGTAACTGGTATCCAAAGTAGCTTACACGCGATAGAAGCCTATAACTATCGATTTTCTTAACAATGAGTTGAGTTTGATTAAAAATCAATACTTATAAGCCAATATTTGCACTAAGTATACGCGCATAAATTCCATGAAAAATTCGACGTTGATTGAATAGAGGAAAAAGTTTCCCTCATCCCGGTCCTTCGGCAAACTTCTTCGATTGACAAGACCACTACACCGGTGAGCCTTCGGCAGACACAGAAGACGCCAACCTCATCCACATCCATTGGTAAAATTCCCGGCGCTCCAGTCGAATTCACTTCATCCACCACAGCCGCTACTGCAGCGATTGCCTCACCCGGAATCAGCTCCACCAGCTCGAGCACCAACGCCGTAACTTCCTCTTCGGTCTTCTCCTCGGGCAGTCTCCTAACTCTCACGCAATCGGAGAGTTGTCTCAACCCCTCTCAGTCAAGAGGCTCTAGCTCCTCCACTTCTGCCACTTCGCCCACGGTGCCAACGAACCCTTCTCTTGTCGATACCCACCAGACACCACCTCCACCACCGCCTCCACCTCCACCACCACAAGCCACGACTACGATGCAACAATTTCCGCAAACCTCTAGTGCTGCATCAGCCACGCCGATCATCTGTTCCACTCCAACACGTCGGAGGCATAGGACAACATTTAGTCAGGAACAACTGGATGAATTGGAATCGGCTTTTCGCAGATCCCACTACCCGGATATTTACTGTCGTGAAGATCTTGCAAAGACGACAAAACTACAAGAGGCTCGAATTCAGGTACATCCATGGTTAATTTGGATTTAAGGCACCCTATATTTTCTGTCAAATAACATCATGGATTAGGTGAAAAGCAAATAAATAAGGTCAAAATACATTTGAGTAATTGTTAGCAGTTACAAAATGCTCAAAGTTTTTCATTTGAAAAGCGACCAACTCGTTATGACACCTTTGCGGTAGTCTTTTCATTTAAAATTTTTCGAAATAACATAATTCAAGTAAAAATTCTTCGTTTCACAAAATATTTATTTTAGTTAACTGAGGCGCAAGGAATATGGTAAACAAATTAAAACATTTAGAAATGATATCAAAGTGTCATGATTCAGTCTTAAGGTGAACGAATTAAATTGTTTGTGTGAAACACAGAAGCACTGATTGGTAATAAATAATGTACAACTTGCAATCATAAATAGCGTTTATCAAAGGGTTTTGGCGGCCATTACAATTCTAAAAAGAATTTTCACCATAGTCAGTAAGAAATTTTTTTGCTTGTTTAAACCTACCCTCCTTCGGTGACTCACGCAATTGTGAGAGGGTGAATCGACGACATATCGTTTGTTTGAACGAAGCGTGCTTACTTCATTGTTGCTACATTTAAAAACCAGCCTTTTGGTGTTCTTTGTTATCATAGCACCTTACTTCCTTAAATGCCGATAGTTTGATTTAAACCTTTTTCGGGTGGAAATATTAGGATTTGTAAAGTGAACTTATTAGGTCAATTTGAAAATATGAAACAATCTGTATAGTAATCCGAAGCCTGTGCTTTGTCCAAGCACATTAGTAAAATCAACTTGATATAATGTATCAATTTACATCAACGTTTCGGTTTCATCATGAATTAAAGTGAGCATTCTGAAAGTTACAGCAAGTCATCAAGTGTAATGTTTTTTTCTTGAGACCTCAAAAACATTTAACTGCTGATATTTGTGCATAAAATATTTGCAATGTGTGCCAGACTTCAAGTGCCATGTAAATTATTGTGCTTTTAAATAAAATGGTTTCTTTGCCATTAAAGCAAATCAAAAATAAATGTAGTTTCTAATGGAGCAACAAAGCACTTTAGGCCATCATTTGAAAGTATTTATTGCAAAGGCGCCGAAACACAATTTCCGATAGTGATAAGCCGAAATCGGTCGGTAGCAAGAGGTCTGTGGAATGTTTCCATGTTAAACTGTTTCTTCATCTTCGTAGAATTCTCACACGAAGTCATCAAGTAGCAATTAAAGTTGTGACGATGAATCGGGAGGCAACAAGCCGATAAAAGTTGGCGAGATGATAAAACCCCAACATCATCGAGCATTCCCACCAGTTGGGTGTCTTTATAACCTTCCTGAGTTATTAAAGCCTTATTGGAGATTGGCACCGCTCTGATCGACGTATTGTAACCGCAACCATCCCATCATTCGCAAGTGTAGTCTCTGGGGGCGCCTCAGTGTTCCGCAACCACCACACTTTGGTACGAGGCACCGAATGGGCAAACGCAGACACTATAGCAAAGACTCCACAACATTTCCTGGCGGGATATTCAAATCGTACATTATAAAACTGCCGCATTAATTGAATACTAAACATGACACAATAATTATGGTAATAGCTCAATAAACCTATCAGTGCAGGAAATATTTTACAACACCATTTAAGTGCAAGACCGTAGCGGCTGATGAGTATCGCAAGGATATCGCAAATGATGTTGGTAGTAACATGAGGGAAATTTGTTTCTAGCTTTTACATCAATGACTATTTCGCTGTCTACCCAAGCAAGGTTCCTTCAATCAAGTTGGCAAGCTCTATTTAAATGAAATCCCTGCAAATCGTATTGAAAGACATCGGTAATTTCTTTCAAAGATGCCTAAAGTGAGCTTGTTGATAAAAGTTTAGCCCACCAGTTAACTGAAGATTATGACCTTAAAAGTTTTTACCAATTAAAGAGGTCTTCCTCACATTTGACTGAGACCATATGGGTGATTCTGTCTGAGGAATAAAACAGAAAATTAAAGCCGACAGGTGACATCCTCTCAGAGTCGCCTCACGTATTTGTTCAATGGAAAAATTCCAACACAACATCAGTGCCCTCTTATTGGTGATGTTTCAGACGCATGCACATTTAAAACGTATATAACACTCAGTCTGAAACATCCTCCCTAGTGCGAATCGGATTATGCCAATTTCAACCATTTAAAAGCTTATTATTTAAGAATCACCGATTCGCTCAATTGGTTACGTATTATGGATAAAAATTTGTGATGTTTTAAGTAGAACAGAAATGCAGATGATGTTAGTAAACTAGGTTACACGCTCGCATTGGATGCACTTGTTTTCTGATTAAGGAGTCAGCTACAGCATGGTTGAAGGGAAAAGGAAAAGGACAGAACACAGATTGTCAGGACTAAAAGGAAATCCTGTGAAATCTAGGCCAGATGTTTGTTTGGGGTTAATGCAATCATTGAGTGGAATTGAGATGATGATTGGAATAAGAGGTCAGGCGGCGAGTAAATGAGCAAAAACTGCCATTCAAAAGGTGCGAGGAGCTATCGACCCGGTAGTAGTTTTACCAGCGTGCCGGTTGCAACCCGTTGAGAGAGGTGGTGATAGCACCACGTTCATGATTTGTTTTCTTGGTAGCTTTCTCTCTCTCTCTCCCTCTCACAAGCCATGCTTGAGGCTGTTGCTTGAGAAAACTGCCACGTAAAAGCTACGGCAGTGATATGTAAAACTCCTCCATCCTCACCGCGTGGCACCGGCATTTTACTGCCACCTGACTCGAAGAGGGGTCACTTCGATTAGAAAATCTTCAGAGCAACACTTTGAGATGTACGCTGTCACGTGTAAACGCATTGTGCATTGCTCTCGCAAAGCACTTAACAAACTTTTTAGCCCCGCAAAGGCGCATATAGGCATCATAAAATTTTCATATATATTTCCTTTATTATTAATCTTGGGCACAATTTGTAGTCATCAATGAAGGGATGAGTGTGAGCACATAATAAAACATTAGCAAAGCTAAGTTTCGTAGCACCTTCAAACGTCAATCACTCTATGCTTCAAAGGATAAAATCTTGTAATTGTAGCAGAATTCGTACTTTTTAAATGGAGACTGCCCTTTTCTACGGATCAAGGGATCAATAACCCGTATGTCTGAGAGTCGTTTGTTTTGAAGGTCTGGTTCCAGAACCGTCGCGCAAAACATCGCAAACAGGAGAAGCAGCAACGCGCTCAGCAACAGCAGCAACAACAGGCCCATGCCCTGGCGCTGCAGCAGCAACAACATCATAACCACCAGCATCACCATCAGCAGCAGCAACACCAGCAACAGGCCGTTCAACATTCGTTTCCCGCACCCAGCTACCACCAACTCGGTGCAGTGTTAGAGACACAGGTGGGCATGTACCGCTCTGCCGCGACAGCATACACCACCCCAGCTCCTTCGGCCATATATCCTTTCACATACACTCAGACCACAAATTTCGTTGAACCTCTTCCAGCAGCCTCACTTTTCGGTAATCTTGAGAGCAAGATAGAGGACGTCGAGGAGGGCAATGGGAAACGCGAACCATCCTCTGCGACAACAGGAGAGCAACAGACATCCTCTCCAAAGGAAGCGATGATTATTAAGAAGGAGAGCATTCCAGTAGAAAGCGGCTCTGCCTGTCAGCTGGATGCTGAAGAGGAGGAAGGCGGTGATGTAGGGGGAGGAAGTGAGGAAGAGGAGGAGGAGGACGATGAGGACGAGGAGGACGAGGAGGAGGGTGAGCCTTCTTCCCCGAAGGTGGCCAGGTTGGAGAACTGGCCACCCACCGAGGATAAAACAGACAGCGGCATGGGAGAGATAAAACCCGTGACCACCCCTTTGCCTCCGCAATCCGAGGTCCCTGGTTACATGCCACCATCCCAGTGTTTCTCGTCGAGCACCCTTGCTGAGATTCATACAGCTCAAATGACACCCTACCAAATTTGCGGACAATTTCCGCTTCAATACCATCCACATATGGCACCACCACCACCGCCACCCTCTCACGGACCTACACACCATCCGATATACACTTCGCTGGCTAGTGACACCACCGAGATAGCTAACGACGTCGGTAATGCCACCGGCATTCAATTTCCACCTCCTCTCAGTACTGAGAATTCAATCACTTCTGTAAAGGGTCAGACCATTTCGGCCATGGCAAGTCAATGGCAAAACGTGGTAAGTCCTTTAATCTCAAACAAGCTGTTAGTTGGGTTATGCTATAGACATATGGAAATCTTAACAGGCACTTCTAGGATAAAATTTGCCTCTGGGTCTTAAACACAAATATATCAAGAGATAATAACTTTTCGGCGGAGTCCTAATGATGGATGGACTTGATCATGCACTCGTAAAGGGCAAGACCCGATTCTCACTTAGCTCACAATCTGAGGAAGTGGCTTTTAAAATACACATTCCTCAGTTATTTTTAGCACTAACAGAATCATAAACGAGAGTTGGATGGCTGTTTACGAATTGTACCGTTCGATTAGCATGTTTACGCACATATACACAAATCAGTATGGATTTGGCTGAAGACAAAATTTGAGAATCAGTCATGTAAGTTGGGAATGCAGATTTGCCGGAGACCACCTGCAATGATTCACATAATCTTTTAGATCACCTATGCTTTCATCAAGGCTTCATTTGCAGTTTAAAAAATACTACCTCAATAGAAAAGCCAACAGTTAAAAATTCGCGTTGTATAGTGAAGCGATTAGTGAAAGAAAGTTTTACCCTTATGATTGATTACCATTTATGGATGCAACGTGAGAGCGGTTGCGTTAATGACGGAAGTATGTGCTTTCAGTTGGGTTGGCGATCCGAACAAGAACACTTAAGACCTCGTCATGTCGAAGGCGATTTTGAGGTGAGCTTAAGGGCATGCAACTGTGGATCGTGTTTTTTGACGTGTGTATTTTTGTTGCATCATCCGTCTCATTGCCTCTTGGCATATATTTTGCATTAGTACCTAGCTCCTCTCGGTTCCTCTTCATATCTCTCCTTTCAGTTGCAGGCGACTCCAATATGTGTTTAATTCACTCCAACTTTTTTCGTAGTTTAGTCTACTCTCTCCTTATTTTGCATGCACATCGAATGAACCACACATTAGGTGTATAATGCACATGCTGAACAGGACTTGAATCAGAATGATATTTTGAAAACGGACTTGACTTCATGAACTAGCCACCTTAGCTAAATTCACTTGATCTGGTCTAACATTTCAACAGTAATTTCGCTCTTAAAAACGAATAATTGAGCGCAAATGAATGGATATATTTAGTTGCACTATATGTGTTGTCCCTATTCATTAATTGTTTTCGTGTTGGAATGCAAATTTTTAAAAGATTGCATCCCACATTAGTGCACGAACTTTATTCGGATGTACAAGGATGCATACTCCTTCGCATTACTTTCATCCACTGATTCATTAAAAAATAAGCTGTTAGGTGGAAGGGCAAATGTTAAACGTTACATCTTAATTAACCTATTGGTTATAGCTGAACTCAGGTGCGATTCTACTCTAACCAATGAAATGTCTACCAGTTAATTCATTCTTGATTAATCATTCATTCACCCCATTCCTTTACCTATCCATCCACCCATTCATCCCTTCACACATTCATTCATTGATTCATAATTGCGGCCAAGTAGAAGTAAACTAAAGTTGCTTATGAATAGATTTGAAACATCATGCCCGAAAAATGGCTTTGACGGAGGGTTATTAAAAATGGCTACTGAATTGACTTTAAAAGGTAGGGTGTTGAAGCAATTGTGAGGAAATTCTGTTTTAGTGATTGGTCAGTTTGTGAAATAGTGACTCAAATTGAACAACACCGTGAATTGCTACTGCCTTTGAACGATGCCAACATTTGAATAACAAAAAGCTTATGTGCTCCTCTACTATCTAAAATTTAGTAAACAGAGATTTTTCTTATTGTCCGTACGATTGTACAATGCTAGGAAAATTCCCTTCCTCACCTGCTTATGGTCAACGTAAGCAGTACTTGAATATCGCCAGATTGGACATTACTAAAGATGCATTTGTAAGCTCAAACCACATTCTATCACAACCTCCAGACCAACTTTCCTCTCTCTCAGAATGCATGAATCACGATATTGCTTCATTTGGAGTCAATGGTAGTTCTTTCTGCACTCACGAATAATTTTAGCAAGAGTAGTAAGAATGTATTGAATAGAAGTGTTTATTCGTGCCTTGTGATTTTTCAATTAAAAAATTACAAGACTAAAAAAATATAGCGTTCTGTGGTAACTAAAACACACTAACTGAAAGTCAAACATCTATTGGCCTTAAGGTTTTAAGGGGAGGGAGAACCAAAGTAGTCTACTTGGTGCCATGGATGAGGAATTGAATATTAGCATTCTATAGACTTGGCAACAAGTTCCTGAGAGAGATTTCGGCTAAACGTGATTTGTGGTTGGATTTCCCACACTCAGTGACATAAATGGCACTTTGAATTCCTGCCGTCGTCAACAGAGTCTCGCATCAACTCACTTCCATTCTCTAATTTCCAGTTAGACCTGCCGAGCAAAGCAATCCATGTGACAGCTTTGTACTGACTCCCAAATTATGCATCCCTCGAAATCCCTTTTTCACATACTTCATAAATTTGAGTCACCTTCCCATGCTATGGATTGTATACTCACTAAGGTAAAATTCTCTTAGATCGCTCTGAATCGGTAATTTACGTAAATAAAGTTACTGTTCAACGAGCCGTTGCCTTTGCTGGAAATCTTATTGTACGCGTGCAGATATATGCGGCACACAACTCTACATTAGGTCATGGCTCTCAAGCAACAGAAGCCTTACCATCCTTGTTGCTTATGAAATACTTAAAACGCCTCCTTGCATCAAAGCAAAAGAGTGCGCACTGTAGTATGGCGATATGACACACACTTCTTCTACCTTTGACAGACGACGGCCGATTCGTCTGAGTGGCTTCTGCATACCAGCGGGACAGCAATGCCTATTCAGACCGCTGCAGCGGTGGCCTATGGTACACCTATGGGTAATGCGTTTCTACAGCCTCACATATGAAGGCCTGCAGCGAAGTGAAGAAGACATGCGCTAAAATATACCTCAAGCAATGCCGTATCTACCGCCCTTATCCTCGTCACCAACCTGTCCCAAGTCGTCCTCTACACACCTCCTCTCTTCCTCTTTCCTCCCTTTTCTCCACTTCCTTGCCTTCCACCCAGGAGGTGTGAGCACACTCGCGGGCGGTATTCATTTTATTTTTTTACTGTGTTCACACTACCTCGCTATAAGAAGTTAACAATCATGTGACGAAGCCCTACCTCTCTATCTCTTTCTCTCTGTTTCTCTTCCTCTCTTCCCCCCCTCCTCCCACCACCTCCCCTGTCTCCACCATTGCCCGTTTTTTTCTAATCCAATTATTATTAACGTAAATAATATTGGTAAAGCAAAAGAGAGAAAACTCTGGTCTATAAATGAAATAATATCAATTTTCAAAAGTCTACTCCACAGTACTGCTTTCGTGTGTTCTGGAATTTAGGAAGTTTCACTCCTATTTATAAGGTCCCTTCGATGAATTAGGAGGTGGGTCCGTTAAGTTACCAGGACGGTAAGCTTCGTTTGAAAATAGAGGTAGTTTAAAACAGGAGAGAAGTGGGACGCTGATAGCCTGCATTAAGACAAACCAGGCAGTTGTTTTATCTCGCGAATGTGAAACATGCCCTTTAGGTAAATGCCACTTTTGGCATCCCTTAACCATATTTATTTGAGCATTAAAAACCAAGGCTACGCAAATTCATGTAGTAATGACTGCAATATTTACAGACGGTGATGTGGGCCAGTTTCATCGTGCTCCAATGACACAAAAGATGGAATGGAGTCAGACGCTTATGCGGTGAGGGTCACACCCAATATATCATGCGCTCTGTTGATCATTTAGTGCCGTAGGCGTTGTCTTCAGCCTGAAAGTTGCATTCAACGGGTGCAGCAACAGTACGCGGCCTTGTTGAAGAATATGTTTGTAAGAAAAGTGCTTTATACAAGTCATTCTTGAATACAAAACAAATCCTGACAATGTTGCCTTTACTGAAACATTAAAGAACAATCACTAGCACGTATACACACTACATTCCTGCACCGAGGATCAGGTGCTTGAGTAAGGGTCTGTAAGTCAAATCAAGGATGTACGTCGTACCAAGAGGAATGGTTTCAAACCTCTTAGTTCGGCACATATCATTTGGAGAAATGTAAAAATTGGAGTTTTACTGTGGTCTACCTCAAGTTGATGAAATTTTCATGCAGGGGCTAGCACTTTTTTTCGGATCATAACGCCAGCTTAGATGGGAAAGTCGCCTGATTGCTGCCCAAAACAGGAGTCATGCAGCGCAACCAAGACTAGAAGAGGAACTATGCATCAAAATGGCCGTTTAAATGGTTAAACAAAACAATTATCATTTCATCTGCTTTGGTAGATCATTTAATTGAGAGGACACGTGTCTTGAATTGACTACTGGGCAGAGATAACTGGATTATCATTGTTTCGAACATTCCACATCAAAATTCGCTACAGGAAGTGACCTTGCTCTATCATATCATATTATTTACTACTTTATTCATTGTCTCGGACAGAAGTGGGACTAGCTATTTGACTTAAAACATTCGTTTATGGAACAAAGGAAAAGATAACTTCACGTAAATAGGCCTCATTTTGGATGAAAAAAAATCAAAAGCATCCAATTTAACTTTTCTCTTTACACCAAGGCACACAAAATACCCATTTGCCACTGTCAAACACCATTACAGTTCTCACACGTGAACAATTTACGGATTAGCAAATCACACCAACTTAATGTGCATGGGGTACACGTGGTGGCGATCGTTTAGCATTGTCCAGTCCACTGTATAGAGATGAGAATGAACTTCCATAAGTAGACTGAATGCAAAACGAAGAGGCTATCTGGGCATCCATGCAAGGAAAGCCCCACAAAACCCGTAGTAAACGTTTCTAGAATTTCGTTTACTCCAAAATTTATTTGCATTTCATATATTGCAGACAATTCATGCATGTCGCATTTTCGGTGAGGCAAACGCTACCGCAACATGATACGCTTGGAGGTACTTCTCATCCTAAACCACGAAAGTTGCCATTCAAAATCAATGGAACTCCCTTACTCGCATCTTGAAAGTGTGATTCAATCAATCCACGTATTGCCAAGGTAACGGCACAATTCTCCTTCGTTGTAGGCGGTAAGTTTGTTTCTAACCAAGCACCGATTAGCCTCTAGTAAGCGACGTAGGGTGGTGATTTAAAAAATAATCATTTTTAGAAAGTATTGTCAATTTATTTCTTTTTAAAATAGGATTATTTGTTTGGCTAAAGCCTTACTCCATTTTGACAGCTCATTAGCACGTAAATGCACTCTACCCGTTAAGTTGCATGTTTGCGCACCTTTTAGTGGATGGGGAGGGATGACGGGACGAGACGAAACGAAGGTGGTGCACGTAGAACAAGAAGCGCATCTGGGTGCTTGCCTCCTCTGGTGCAGTAGAACAACACTTAGCCAATGTTTGCAGAGGAGGATAGCTTGTCCATTGTTTCTTAAAGTGCAATAAGTATCATTAATTAATGGATTGACTTTCACTCTAAATTATAAGGGACGATTTGCAGGAGGAGGATCACGACTTTCCACAGTTTAGTATACATGCATTCTGTTAAAGATAATATTGCATTTATTGATGCTCTCCTTGAGTTCGAACTCCCATCGATGAATTATTGGCAACATGGAATAGTTTGTTAGCATGAGAGCGTGTTCCGTAAAGTACTTTTGTGGCAGCACTTAGTGCATACCACTAAAAGATCAGAACTACAAGCAATTCCCAACATTCCCTCTGAATAGCATAAAAATTCAGCACTTTTGTGAAAAAAATTCACAAGACCTCACAAAAGCTGACTTATGTTTCCGCTTACCGCTTTACAATGCATTCTCCTTGATATTCAAAATTTTTTAAGATAGAGGTCGCTTAAAATTTTTTAAAGTAAGAATAGTTTGCTTAGAACTGTCTCCACCAGCAATATGGGATGCTGGAAGTGCTTAAAAGGAACTGCACTTAGCTCCAACTCCCTAAGATGCCGATTTGCCTGACTTGCGATGTGAAAGTCGATGCCACGAATCAAGGGCACTGGAGCATTTCCAAAGTGTAAGAGATTTCGCAGCCTAAACGTAAGACTCTGTTCCTCAGGTATTCCGCTTCTGATTTAATACATGAAGTAAAACGTACCAGTGAGGCGAATTAAATTGCCATGACTCCGAGGACAGTCGGCACGAGCATCTTGCACACGACCTAAGCGTCATCTCCACCGGTTGACCCAAAAATGGCGCGGCACAGACACCAGCATTGCAATTGCATGCAGTACAATAACACAATACGGTTGCACACATTTAATAACATATTCTGTTCACGCAATATCAAGCGCCTGACTTTGAGAACCTGGCAACGACTCATGGTCCATGAGTGTGCCGAATTCCAAGCCATAATCAGTGATCTGTGGCACGTTAGGTGGACTGTGGATGACTGACAGAACAAGAGCTACCATCATCCTCCGGAAGATAGATATGGGGAACTGAACTACGCTGTCAATCAGGATTTCGCTACCGTTTGAGTTTCATTAAATGTCATTCACTTCTGTGTACGCATCAGTGACCTCCATTCATTCAGTGGATGTTAGTCTGCAAGCACACATTCTTTTATTGACACGTAAAAAAAAAATTTACCACCAGCCCTGCCCATTGTGTAAAAGGGCTGAGCATTTGGACACGCTGTTTGCGTTTACGACTAGTGCAATGAATTGGATAGATTTTTATTTGTCACAACAGCCATCAATCCAACTGGTTGTTATAATGTGCAAGAAGAGGGATTATTTATCACCAACAAAGCCCCAAAAATCGATGTGATATTTATAAGTGAGATGGACATAGGAAGTTGAAGAAGTAACTTTTTGGGTTGGCGATAACGGAAGGTACCCCTTAGCGAGTTATCTCTAATTCGTGTCGCCGCTCCGCTTGCCGACCTTCAGAATGTAAACCACATCTTTGCCCTGAAATTCGAAAAACCCTAGTAAAATGATTAGAAAACCAAAAGAGACCCATACCGTTAATTTTGATATCAACTGGCAATCGTGTAGAATGCGACAAAGTCCTTTTCTAGTGACATAGCACTTCAAATTGGCCTAGAAATTGTTGTACACAATGAGCTGAAATATAAAAGGTTAACAGCAAAAATACCAAGATCCACAACCACGTTAAACAAAAAAATGGTAAACATTTTTTTCCACTAGGTTTTGGCTTTCATTTCCACTCTTCAGTAGCCAATCATCCATCCTATTTTGAATGGTCAGATTTTGCCTATATCTAGTTGTTATGGCAAGAAATTGTGGTTATTTATTCCCACATTGATTCATTTTATAAGCTAATTTTCAATGGATTGGCAGTACTTAATGCCGAACATAATTTTAATTTATCTCCGATTCTGGTATTACTTATTTTAGAATTTAAGTCTGTCAGGAACGCAACTACTTATGGAACCTAGTGCTGCTTTTAAAAAATCCTTTTATATTTTCCTCTTGAAAGCAAATTTGTAATTTGCTATAACTGTTTCTATTTTGCTGTTTAGTTCGCACACCTACTTTTTGGCGGAAACGAATTGTGTAAATGCTTATGAATGGCATTATTTATTTGGCATCATAACGAGAACATTCATGTGACAAAGAAATTTTTCTGTTCACGAAATCCTTGTCAAGGAATGCATAGCGTGGAGCTGGGGTGCGCGGAGCGAGTGGCGTAGTGTCCGAGCTTGCATCGATTGCCTGGCTTACTGACGCGTGCCGTGTGTGCATGTACACGCACACGCGTGCGTGCGTGCGTGCGTGCGTGCGTACATGAAAACAAAGTGCCGACACAACCAGACGCCCAATCGATTCCTTCGCGCGTTGGGACGTTACCAACGTGGCTGCACGCGGATCAGCGAGGCGACCAGGCCAATAGTAGACGCGTGGGCACACTCGCTTCCCCTCCTGCAGGCACTCCCTTACCAATAGCCGCCGTGACGTCTTGGAGACCACTCCTTCACCCCTTTGAGGCCATTTCGATTCGAAGGACATAAAATCAGCCAATTGGAAAGTCTACTCCACTCATTCCCCCACGAAGTGATGTCTCTAGTCTAATTATCCCTCCTGGGCGTCCATTTGAGTCAAAGGCCGACTTTCGCATAAATCACATTGCTGAGGATACATTTCGGTGACATGCACAACGGTTCTCACAGTAGCATTTTCAGTCGCTCCGGTACCAGAGGTACGTGCTGCTGGGTTTCCTATGATACTCAAGTTTTCCTAGCATATTAATAAGCGTTCAGAAGTCATGTTTTATGGAAATATAACAATCTGTTGGTAAGTAAATGCTGTCAACCAGTACGAAACTTGTTCGGTAAAAATGCATTCAGCCGAACGATGACAAATATTTTAGCATTTTCGTCAGATCTGAAGTTAAAGGTTTTTGCTCTTCTACCTAATAGGAAGCGCAAAATATTCTGTACCTAAACGTACTTGACTACTATTTATGTATTACACAGATCATTCCTTAATAAGGGGGAAAGAATTGTATTCTCTATGTAAGCATATCATCCAGCGATGATGTGATGGCACAACCTCTCAAAAACGTGCAAATAGATTAAACTGGGATGCAAATTTCCTCACATTCAAAGAATTTGCAAGTCCATGTTGATGGCCTCATCACATCCGGGGTGCTGGCTGGTAAGGTGAGTTATGCAAATAGTGAATGCAATGGATGCACAGTCAACGCGCAAAAGTGATGGATTAGTGAGTTATGCAGCAGCTAGTTTTGATAAAAATTATGTCAACTAGAAATTCATTTCCAGAAGGTATTAAAATTTCCACTAAAAAAACACAATGTGAATAAAGCCTTGAAGAAAAACACTTTGGAGGTGGAAGCAAAAGAGAAATCTTAACCAGGCACGTAATGCAGCTCTGGAGTGAAATGAAAATTTTGCACAACTGCTGCATAACTGTTCATTTTGCTGTACATGGGACAGCGGAAGAGTAATACGAACTGAAATGACTATCTTTACCTTGGAAATGTTCCCACACTATAACCGAGCATATGTATTTTTAGGGGTTGGGATTTTAGAGCATGCTGAGGTTCGAGTGCCACGACTGCGATTTGTGTTGAATACATCACAAGATTTTGTTGTATCCAGTACATTGCTTCGAGCATGCCAAGTAGTAGTGTCTGAAAGTTGAGTCTTAACACTGACATTATCCAAATGAGGCGCGGACGAAAGCACCTCTTTGGGTAAAAATTACCGTGTAGTAAAAACTTGGCTCTTATGAACACGTGCAACATACTAGCTGGAATTTGTTGATACTGGCAATGGGAAGAATTTTACACAGTCTCAGCACAATCTCCAATCGTAGATCCGTCCAAGTTACACGTGCCTCACAGCTATGAGCCACTGTGAGCTGTTTAAAAGCACTTTAGAAAAGGCTGTTTGCCACCAAACCTCTATTGTAGTTTTGCAGTGCAAATAGAGCTAAAGAAGAAGGACAACCTATCCCCCAGCTTCATTCATGTGCCACTAATTCATAAGCATTAAAGATTTTTAAATGTTTGGGATCATACACAACAGGATATAAGTCCACAAAAAAACCCATCCAAGAAACAGCTTTAAAAGATAACTAAGCATCATTTGAATGAATACGTATACTAGTGCTTTTTGAAGGCATTTCATCCAGCCTAAGTCTATCAGTAGCACATTCCACTCTCTAATTTTAAACCTCATTGAAGTCCGATTTTGTGAGAATAAATAAGACAACTAGAAATTTTCGCCAAAACTTATCAGCATTTTGAGTTTTTGCAAATTTCTAATGTACAAATAAGCTGGAAAAATACGGGCTCTCTGTCTATCGTTACCCATTGCTATTCTTAGTAATATAGTAAAAGCTTTTCCCTCTCCTATGAGGTCGATATGTACTGCTGAACGCGGAAGTTTGATCAACCTCACGACTGACGTGCTATTCTCAACTGATTTTCAATGAGTCATTTTGATTCGAAAATCTAAGGGTCAACTTCCATGTACCACTCAGTTGAAACAGAACCCCAAAGCACATGCGCTTGCATCTTTAAGTGAGGAGCCGGTAGAGGTCTTTGGGTCAGCCCATCCCATCATTGACTAACATACAAGGTTCTTCTACTAGCTCTTGTTGCTGACTTACAGCACAACGAAGCAGGCTCTTGAATGCACCGTTCCTGCATATCCTTCAATCCGAGAAGTGCTGCAATCATTATTTTGTCTGCATATTAGAAGCCACTAAAAACAACAGTCATTTGGCTTTTTAAAAATCCACCTCAAATGCTTTCCTGTCAAATAGCTTGTTGCCATAGTTATAACAGGTTAACAGAACAGTTTCCAATTAAAACATTTTGAATTGTGTTCCGGATGGCACCTCTTTGGCACTTCATTGCAAGCAAAGGGTTCGAATTAATTTAGAAACTAACTGAAATTAAGTGAAAAAACCTGCTAAACATCTGTTTGTATAATTTTGTTAAAAATAAGTGCAAACATAATGATTTCAACTTGAATGTGGTAGAAATTGTCTACTTGGTGGTTAGCATTCACTGGGGAAGTGCAAAGTAACTTGCAAAGAAATCCCTCTACGCAGGCGCGCATACTTGTAAATGTCAAACCTAGTTCATCCACCTCTCACATCCAAGCGATCTCGAGAATGAATAGTTGTCTGAAGCAAAGGCCCTTCCAACAATAAAATACCAGTGTATTTGGTGGTTATAGTGATACAGCGAAAATCACGTCGCAAGAGACAGGTTACTCTGTATTTCAGTGTTAATGAGACTTTTAGTGGATCATACTTTTACTAAAATTTGCTATAAAAATGCAATTGCGATGTTATTAGAGGTTGGAGACAGCGGATGAGAAAAGATTCTTTCATATAAGTAATTATCAGTTACGGAGCTATGACTCAATATCCACTGTTTGTTCCAAGTGACTCTGAAGTGAAGAAATCGTGGTATTGTTTGCCTCAAATCAAGGTCATTCCGGTTCAACCGCAACATCAACTATGCATCCGAACGCAGAGCATGGGAAAAAAGACCATTCCGAGGCCCCCAGTATTACAACGCCTTTCCCCCTATTCGGTGCCATATCTTTGGAAATCGCTCAACAGATCCACAATGAGTTCCTCATCTGCAAGATCTGCCTTGATGCCTTTGAAAAACCGAAATCATTGGCATGTCTGCACACCTTTTGCCAGAAGTGCATTGAAAATCATATCTCCGCAGAGGTCACCTACAACAAAACGGCAGATTATCATCACTTCACCTGCCCACTGTGCCGCAAACGTACCAACCTCCCCATTGGCGGTGTTCGAAAACTGCCGGACAACTTCTTCGTCTCTGGTCTGGCGGATATGCTTTCGCGGGCAAGACACTCTTCACAGTTCACTGAACTGGACGATACCGCACGCCATGGGGATGAAGTGAGCGAGGAAGACTCTGTGTGTGGTCCTCTTGGAGGTCACGTCCAGCGGCGGATAGGCCACGTCGAGGTCTCCGGCTACGGAAAATGTGAAATCTGTGGCCAATTCGGCGATCGACTAGGTCGTGGACGGTCCTCTACACCGTCGACCGGTCGAAGCACTCTGGGTGTGGAGGCAACTAATCAGCGGGCGAACTCAGCAGCAATCTCAGCAGTCCCGAAGGCCACCTCAAAGTGTCTTGACTGCGGCAAGCTGCTATGTGACCAATGTGTCAAACGGCACAGGGAGATCAGGGTAACGAAGGATCATGCGATTTTCAGTCTAGCCACGGAGAGTGCGATCGCGTGCAAGAAGCACCCGGAGGAGCCAGTGCGCTTTTACTGCGAGGCCTGCTCCACATGCGTCTGTGTGCTCTGCACCTTCAACGACCATCGGGAGCATGAGATGAAGAGCTTCGGAGAGGCTATCCAAAAGTTGCGGGCAGAGCTACGTAGGAAGGTGAATGAGACTCAGACCCTTATTCAAAATACACGTCATTGGTTGGGAGTCGTAGACGACGTAGCTGAGATGGTCCACAAGATTGAGCGTGACGTTCGGGAATGCGCCGACAGGGCTATTGATGAGGTAAGTTGAATTTCGACTCAACAAACTTCATTTTAATCATTCTTATATTTTCATTGATGACTTATAAAGTTGGTGGATCCTTGCAAATATTGTTTGGTAGGTTATGGGTGGTTAAAGGTGTGAGTGCGAAACCGATGGAAGTAACCGTTAATCAACTTTCACTAACCTAATTATAGCTGGGTAATGCCAATTTATAAATTGACCCTCTTTTGGCACGCAACACAGAACAGAACCCGCCAAACGCAAGGTACCAGGCTAACACCTCCCAAGTTAGGCCATGAGCGTGGCACAGCAATTTGACAACTAGAGGAAGAGAGCTGATGAAGTGGAACACGCTACATCAACAAATGAATTGGTGGAAGGTATTTGTAGAGCCTGTTTTAATCCATGATCCAATGCGGTGCTTGAAAAATCACGTAAAACTACCACGCTAGCTTAAAGTGAATCTCTGTCACTATCGAATACGCTGTTAACCCTTTATTTGTCTCAAGTATGAGTCTTGAAGACAAATAAACTATTGCTTGGGCTAGTATCTTCTACCCATACTTCTACAAACTGCAAGCTCAGCATAGGTACTCAAGTGGCTTTAAATTATCTGCAAGGAGGTTGCATTGAATAAACTGCAAGCCCGTTCTCTGGCACTTCCGGAATTCAAACAACTGCAAGATTTCGTGCATACGCCCCCACAGTAGCAGGATAAATATCACTGCGAATCGAAGCCTACGAAAAGGGTCCGCTTCAATTTGTGCCTAGTCTAATGATCCCAAAATATGCTTTTAACCACGAAGTTGGCCATTGAACTCAAGTTTTATAACTTTTCCGACCACATTGCCATCTCACTCACTTAAATGCGTTATTGTCTGTGTTTTTTTCCGAATTCCGGCACCAATGCTGGGCTCCTCTCAGTCGGACAACTTCAAAATTCATCATACAACTTCCTCCAAAAAAAAAAAAAAAAAAAAAACTAAAATCAGTGAGGGAATTCCCATCCAAATTGGCGATAGAGTTTGCCAGAAAATAAGGCTTTTCTGAGTCTTCATGAATTTCACTGCGATTTGGGAATCGTCTCTACTTGTTTTCTTATTTCTAATTACACTTTGGCTTATTTTGTTTAGCAATAATTTTGACCTGTTAAGTTCACTCTAACCCACCAACCATTGCTGATTTACAGCCTAAAATATTCCATTTAACTCTCTAGGCTGTCGAATACTTTGAGTATTTGTCACAAAGCCTTTTTAGTCGTGTACAAACAATTGTTCCACCTTCCTTTGTGCATGCAACAGTTCTGACGTTTTGGAATAGGAAGGGGCTCAGAGCGTTTTGTATAAAGTACCAAATCAAAATGCACTGCTAAAGCATTCACTTATTGATCACGAATTCTCAAGGAGAAATGTAAGTGTTCAGAGGAATTTACTAAAATCCTAAAGAGTGTTTTAGAAATTTGCATAAGTAAATCAAGATAATGAATTAATCGGATGTGTCGCAATGATCCGTGTTTGCGGACGTGTTCAGATCCACCGTCAGGAGGACAAGTTGATGGAGCAATTGCACAGCCGAGTGGGTCGGCCGACAATGCAGACGATAGAACGAGCACCCGAGTGGGAGTGCCAGCTCTCGCGCCTCGAGTCCGTGCACGCGGAGGTGGTGGAGCTGTTAGAGGGTCAGGACCTCAACGTTCTCCTTCACACCCGCAGCGATATCAAAGAGAAGCTGGGTAAGTTGATGCAGCTCGAAGTGGCCGGTGCCCTGCCCTCTACCGCTTGCCCCAAAGCCTTCTTCGCCCCTCAGTCGATTTGTCTCGGATACCTCGTCTTTCCCGACGACCCTGTTCAGGGGAAGAGCAAACAACCCTTACCCAAGTTGCCTCCTAACCTTAGGTAGGCGCTATGAAATGGCATAGTGAAGAGGAGGGAAATTATTACCGGCACTTGCTATTCACTATGAATAATGGGGTTTTTTTGGAAAATTGCAAAGCCATAAGGAAAAATAGACCCAATTCTGCTCGCCGTTTGATTATGAAAACTCGAACAACATAACTAAAAAGGCCATTAAGAACAAGGGTGGTGATTGCTTCGCTATTCTAATGTAATACCTGCTTGTAAATCTTTAGTTCATTTTGGGGACCTTCCAGCAAATATCACGTTAATTTTCATGAACAAAAGAAGCACAATTATAAACTTGATAATGATAATTTGAATCTTCTTTGCAAATAAAGGCTTGAGATGAAAATGAAACAAATTCCATCATTCATATCAGTGCTATTCCTGATGGTTGCCCACCCAATCCCTCCAACGTATCAGCATGCCTACTTATCAGTCCATAGTGGCTTTGAAAATTTTGCAAATGCTTAGAAGTATTTAAAGTTATGGCATATTTCTCAACTATCTTGACAGATTTGGCAGGACAACACAGCAAAAGGAAGAAATACTATAACTGATCATAGTTACTCAAAGGATCAAAACTCAAAATAGGTAGTGCCGATCTGTTCAATTCTTCTTACCGCACAGAAGTCCTCAAGGGAAAGCAGAAAAAGATCAAGGCCATTTCATAATTCTGCTTTGAAAACACAAGTTAAATAATTGACAGCAGTTGTTTAGTAAGGCGCAATCAAGGTCTACCTTACAAGCTATCATTTTGGAATTATTACTAGTTTCTCCGGATATCACGCCTATCCTAAATATTTCGCAGTTTCAAGAGGAACTGCTAGACATGCACTCCACTGGAGCAGCATAATGCTTCCGCTGCGACCGATATGGCTAGCTAATTGTTTAAGTGATTTGGTAAACCCAGGATTTCAGTATCGACACAGACGGATTTGCAGATGCTGCCATTGGATGAAGTACCACGGCCGACGACAAAGGAAATAGCAAGCGAGGCAAATGTTACGCCACTAGTCAAGCAGGTGCGCCACCGGGCCATTAACACAGAGGTGACTCCCAACGTTGACCAAGAAACGAACACGCGTCCGCGTGGTGTGAACGTCTCCATTACCTTCGGAGGCGACGAGCAAGTGGATCTGGTGGACAATTATCTCCTTGCCATCAAGGACATTGAAGAGTCTGGCCAGGATGCCGCCTTTGCTGCTATGGACAATCTGACGAGGGCGCGACTGCGCCGCAAGCTGAAGGAACGTCGAAGTACTGTTGATACCCCTGAACTATCTGATGCAACCGCTGTTGAAGCTACCACACCGACGAACTCGGCAAAAACTTTGCATCGTCGCTTCAGCGACAATCGTAACCCCTAGCCCTAAGAGACCGAGATACAAAGAGCTCTGACCTCTATTTCTTATATTTCCCCACCAACCACATTTCATTACTCCATTTACCTGCAAGTAATTTTGATCTATGATGCTACCCCGATGTTTTTATGTAGGCCAACAGTGACATGCATGGGTTGTACGACCATTGTAAACAAATATGATTACATAGTGCTTGTGATGATGCTGTCAACTGAATTCCCCAAATTTTTTTCATTCGATAGCATGACAATAGGAAAACTTCTGACAGAAGGAATGTTTCATATTGTCAGATATGGGGAATGTAGTGCAGAAAATTTATGAAGAAACTAAGGCGGAACAATGGGCAAGTTCTGTGGGAAATTGACTCCTTGTAGCTGAATTGCAGCTTGAGCAGGAGTATTGCGCTCGCTCTTAGGGCTTTAGGTAAGCAGTAGTGTACTTCGAAAGATAAAACAAATTTTTGCAATTTGATTTAATGAAGTTCTGAAGCCTAATTATTGCCATAGCCTGAGCTGATACCGTCGCATCGAAGAAGGAGAATTAAGCTGAAGAAAGGTGAAATTTTCTGTGACAAATTAGGGCAGATTTGGTTAAGCAAGCCTCGTTGGCTCTCAAAATGATTACACCACATCATAAATTAGGGGGAATGGGAAGTAACAATGAAAATGAGCAGTAAGTTTGATGGAGTAAGAATTGTGAATAACTTGGGCTCAGATGGGAAAATATAGAGATAGTGACACAAAACCCTTTGATGTACAATTTTCACAAGCAGCAATCCGGTCTTGGACAAAAGTCATCCTTGTGAGGATCAAATTGATAAACTTGCAATACAATAATTGTGGGCTCATATAATGTACCAAAAATTACTATGATACCACCATAAATAAGAGCACAGAGGCATTAAATTTCAACCATTTAAGACCTTTGATAGGGAAGAAATAAGGTCTTATGCGAACTTATGTGTAATAACTTGATTATTGGTTTTCCGCCTCGTCATGATTTCGAGGAGACCAAGACCCCACTGTAGCGTCCCGAGGCTCCCCTTAAGGTAAAAGAAGGCGCAGTACTAGGGCAGAATATATATATTCCGGGAACAGAGGACTTGGGGGCTGTTGGCACGGCCGCAAGGCCGACCAACCGGCTAGAACAAGATGGCCACCCAAGTGACCTATACCGGTAGTTCGAACAAACAAAGTATTACACAGCCCCTCTCTTCTTTCGAGCGTCGTCCCCGACGCTCCCCTTCGTCCACCTCCCGTGGCAGCCATCACAACGTAATCAGTGCTGCGCTGCGAGAAGCACCCACGAGCTAACCGTCCCAGTCGTCGAGGTTCGAACGCATGTGTTCCTGTAGTGCCATCCATTCCGCGTAGCACTCAGTGCAGCAAATGCGCGCCTCTTGGCTCTCCTCTGGGCTTGGAGTCCACGGCTAGTGTCGCTTCAGTTGTTAATAGCTTTCCTGTCGAACACGAGGGCGAGGGAGATGTCGAAGATGAACGTCGATCTCCCCTCCGTAGCACATGTACTTCTTTCACAACGCCGACGTTTGCCAGAAACGGCATGGAGCAGGATAAAATCCATCAAAGTCGGGTCCGCTTTCCACTGCCACCAATGTAGCGTCCCGAGGCTCCCCTTAAGGTAAAAGAAGGCGCAGTACTAGGGCAGAATATATATATTCCGGGAACAGAGGACTTGGGGGCTGTTGGCACTGCCCGGAGGCCGACCAACCGGCTAGAACAAGATGGCCACCCAAGTGATCTAAACCGGTAGTTAGAACAAACAAAGTATTACACCCACCTATGTTCATCCTCTGGAAAACAAAGACTTCAGGTCATACTAATTACCTCTCAGCCCCAGTGTAAAATGCTTGTTTTCAGTTTCAGTTCAGTTGGTTGGCCATACTACTGGCCCAAATTCCCTCTGCTGGCCAAAGATATGTATTCAGCTCGAGCGTTTTGCCTTCTCTCGTCTTCTGAAGAGTATCGGGACGCTACACTAAGATCATTGTAATGCTTTGGTTGTTTGAGTGCTGGCTTTGGCTGCGATCACTTGGGTAGCCATATTGCTTGTGTCTGGTAAGCTAGCCTCTCAGCCAGCAGCAGCCCCAATGCCTTTTTGTTAGCTAATAAATATATGTGTTCTGCCAAAGCATTATGCCTTCTTTGTATTTAAAGTAGTCTTGGGACGCCGCAATAATGGCTTCATCCAATTTCAAGACTTTCCAAGGGCGCTGTATATGTAGATTACCTCGATTTACCGTTAAATTAAGATTTATTTGCCTTTTATTAGCAAAAACTAAGCACTAACTCATTAAATTACACAGTTGGGTGTTAAGTTGGTTTTTATCCATGGATAAAATATTTTTGTTCATTTAACTGTAATTCCACGGGTTACTATTACAAATAGATGAAGTCATAAATGGTGACAATTATAACATTGCTTATTAAGTTCTTGATAAACTGTTTTACTTTATTCCGCCAGTTAGACGTCGCTTAACATGTGCGGGCTGTTGGCTAGTTGGGGCGCTCGCTCTGAAATGGTTACAGTCTTGTTGTTAAGTCGGCGCACTCTTCCCGGTGTATCTTCGCTTCTATAAGTCCTGCATTTCGGTAGGGGTCGTTCAATTGGTGCGTTGACATGCTCTGGAGTTTCCGTATTTGTGTTTAGGTATGACGCCATCTACTTGCTAACATCCCCATTTTTATTCCGAGACTGATTACATCGACTCCTGTCAAAAGTAGCTTGCTTTTTTTGGTGGATGTTTGTGTTTTTTGACATTGTCGAAATGTATTTCTCCCTCAAATCCTCGGTCGCTTAGTTTGCTTTCAATTCATTTTCGATGTTGGTGACTGTACAGTCCCAGTTTCTTACGCATTTCACTACGGTAGGCTGTGTTATTATTGCAAAATTGTTTATAATGGATGTGCTTTATCATTTATGTTAGCACTTCACAAGCACTGCAAGCTGATTCTGAACGCATCAAAGCAAAATTTCATTTCGAACTGGTTTTCTCACTGAAAGTAGTGTTGAATTGTGTAACTTGTGCCCGGAAATGTGTGAATTGCGCTAAGTGTTTTGGGGTTTTAAGTCCAGTCTTTTAACAGGTGTTGTCAGTTTAGCAATCGTAGGCTTTTCAGCAATCCGTTTCTTTATCTTGTGTTATTAAATGGTAGGTGTCGCTTAAAACTACTAATTTCTTTGGCTCGTGTATGTATTATTAAACCTTTATGTCCCTCTGCAGATCTACAAAATGCCCGGGATTTCTGCGTAAGTTTTTGTGGCTTTACTCATGTGTGCAGTGTCATTCGAATTCCAACACAAGAGAAGAAGATTCTGGATGAGAAGATAGGCAAGATGGAACTCTTAGGAGCAATTGAGGTGGGTAAGGTTAAGATGGAAAGCTCCGTCTACCGCTCCTTGAATGATCAAGGTAAGTTAGACCAATCAGTAAGCCTTGCCTCCTTATAGTGAAGTACCGCACTTTTCAGGTTTTTACAATGTCCGACTTTCCGGCCACTTGCTTTGTTGTTAACGATGCAGAGCCCGACAAGATGCTCACGTGCGATTTGGCCTTTCGGGAGTTCCCTGGCCTTTTAAAGGGTGTTTATGAGTACGAAAAAAAGCTTCAAGTCGACGGGATTGGCGTCAAATACCGTCTCGGTGATTTTTACATCAATTTCATGACTCTTTCCCTGGGTCAGAGTCCAACGATCAAGGGGCTTCTTCTTGAGGTGAGCAGTTATCTCGGCGTGGTCGCCCGATATGCGTTGCGATTTTTCAGTTGTTTATTCCCTCTTTACACTTCGGTCAGATCGCCTTCCAGCCTACCTGTCCCCCTTCATTGAGCGGCGAGCTGCTGCGTGCCTTCGGTCGACAGCACTTTCCGGAGCTCTTCACTGGCCAGGTGATGCCGGTTTTCACGCCCACCCTCAAAAAGGCCTTCGCAGATAACTCGTCACAGGACGCGTTACCCAAACCTTCCATGGAGAAACTGCTCACTGGTGAGGCCATGGACTCTCTTTCGCGGGCCACTGCACGCGCTACCGTCGCCCAGTACATCGAACACCTCAGAGAACTTCGGTCCCACTCTTGACACCCCCATCCCCCTGTTTCCTACGTAAAAGAAAGGGATGTAGCAATTTTTACTGCCTTCAAGGTCCCATGGGTATTGCGGCACTGATGTTTTAGTTACGAATGCCCGTGATGTGGCAAGTGGTTCGGTGATCTCCTTTCTCGTCACGTCGAAGTAGCGAAAAATTTCTAGGCCTTGAAGAAGCTGAGTCAGGTAGGGCAATTTTTTGTGTAGTGTGTTCTGCAGCTGGGGAGGCCTCTGTGATACTGCCTCGACATGGCGGGCCTTGGCTCTCTAATGGCATGCAAGCGATACTTAAGTGGCTACTTTTAGGGGAAGGGCAGAGAATGGTGTTGCGTGTTTCCGCACATTGACTTTTTTTGGGGGGAGAACCATTGATGTGGTCGGCATGGTGTTGCTCCGATCTCCGACGTTCGCTTACTGATTGGGTGGTTTTGTGCTTCCACAACGCTTAGCATAGTCAAATTTCGCTCATGGTTTAACACATGAAATTTGGAGACATTATCTCTGGTGGTGGAGTCGAAATCTGTAGACATCCAGTAGTGGTATAATTAACGCTTATTTAACTACCATTAGGGAAATTACCTGTCGAAGCTAGGTGGGTCCGAGCCAATGAGACAGGTGGGGTGCAGGTGCTTTCGTGAGTGGGGAACTAAGGTAAGGAATTTTCGTGTTATAGAAAGTGCCTTATTTAACAGATCAACCTATTAATGTCTTATTTGGTACTTGATTGCATGCCTACAGTTTCAATTAAAAACTCAATTTTTTTACGATCGCCCTTTGCGTGTGAAATGTTCTAGCCGCACACTAACCCATTGAAGGGAATGGCTTTTAAGAAGGAGCACTCGTGTACACTATCGGCCCAGAGGAAGGCGAAGGATACTAAAAATAACGTGAATGCAAAGCATGCTGTGACACAGAGACGAAGCTGCCTAGACCCTCTTCGTGCTGATGATTGGTGTAGCCGGTTTTGCCCAATCGTCGTAAGCTCGTCTACAGCATGCACCTTGGTTTAGCTGCGCCAGTGGTCCGCGCCCTGCTCACACGGCGCGCACACCCGCCATGCTGTAGGCGCTGCAGCTGCGCACGCACAGGCCCACGAGCCTGTGGGTTTGGTGAGCGGGCAGGCAAGTGCACGCCTTCACTCTCCTGCGATGTGCGAGGTGACGTGTGAAGAGATCAGCTTTGGCGCGAACAACTCCTCAATGCTGCTGATGGATGAAGAAGGCCAATGGGTTGCGTGTGGACGAAAGCTCAGTAAGAGCAATTCTTCCATTCACACCAAGGATGTCGATGAGGATGTGGGAACGAATAACAATGAATCTTTTAACAATTTGCCGCTAGAATTATGCGATCCCATGAGACGCAAAATTACATCTTTAAAACCCTCATTAACACCCGGAGCAGGAACGCGAATAATGCGACGAAGGAGACGTAAGTTGTGCCAGCATTTAACGGCTTTGTCAGACCTTTGAATTCCCCCTTTTATGCCCATGAATGAGTGTTTTCTAATTTCTAAATTTGGTTTACTTTTATAACGACACTGTCACTCTTGTAAATACATTTCTGAGGAGCGGATACGTGCTATGCAAACGATCGTTTGACCCACAAGGCAACTTTGAGGCATTGCTGAAATTTCAGAGTAAAATAACCATTTGTAAGAGAAAGTAATGCGAAAGACACTGAGGAATGCATGCGACTGCTGCTGTAATCCTAAGAGGGTTATGTTATTTTATGGAATTTCTGACAATAGTGGTTATTTCAAGCATAATTGTCGTTCGGTTTATCAGAAAGCTCTGAGCTACCCTTGACAGGCCTTCAATCCAACCAATGAAATCTCCTAAGGGGAACAGATGGTGGTGGCTAACTCACCAAAGGCCTTTGCAGCTACTTCTCTTTAGTTCACCTGCAACTAAAAGCTAGGGACAGTGTTGAAAGCTGCTCGTCATTTGATTTTGTTAAGGAATATTCCTCATGAACTTTCTAGATGCTATCATTCTCATCCCGAGAGTCATGCACTGCCTTGCTTGTGCTTCAAGCCAGAATGCGGGTTGCCAAGCTTTCATTTTTGAAGCACATAACAAAGGCCTTGAACGGCGTCTTTTCATTGCCCGATTTCAATGGATTTTATGTCAAGAAATATCACTTTAATTTACTCTAAGGAATTAGAGAGAATATTATTGGTGAAATGTACCCGTGGGTCAGTCTTGGGAAGCCTCTTGGCCAAAGGGTGGCGCGACGATGCAGGTGGAATTTGCGGCATGTGACGGTAGCGTGGCCACCAAGGGACGCTTGGAAGCCCATTCTACCATTGCCAATTAAGTATGCTTGAATAGTGCAGCATCCTTCCATACTCATGCTCTCGCTCGGCAATCATCCAAGCATTAGCACGAACAGACCTTTTTAATTAAAACAATTTGAGATAATGATGGCATTTTAGTCGAATCTTACAGTTCATTCTAGATCCAGTTTATGCGATTGATCAATTAGAGGGTCGAAATTGCATCGTTAGTGATATGTCTTTGCTACTACTGGTTTTTTTATGAATCAGTGTACAGATGTTCTCAGCATCCCCCTAAGACGGAAGATTAACTAGGAATGAAATAATTTTGGATTTTTCATAACGATTTATTTAACATGGAATATAAATAGTAAGAGAGAGCCAAGAAACTGGATGTTGTACTGGCAGGTTATAAAATGTCCCTGCTATTTTACTCTCCTGGTCAACACTCTGGATAAATGTATTCGTAGTCTTAAGACATCCTCCGTCTGCGCCGCTTGGACTCTCCAGTCAATCAATGAAAGGGAATTGCATTCCGGAATTGGCATTGCTCGGGTTTTCTTGAATTAGTCATCGAGCACCGCACATGTAATCCTTTTGAAGTCACATTATACTATTTTGAAAAATTGCCCAGAGAACTTTCGCTCAAAAGGGAAAAAATTCGAGGAAAGGCCTTTACTAACGATCCATAATAAGCATGCGTTAGAAATTATTGTTGCTTAGGTGAGTCTAGAGTCGTCTGAACCGAGATATATCCTCATCAGAATGTACTGCCGATAGACTCCTTTCTTAAAAAAGACTTATAGAACATCGAGGCGTGGAAGGCTGAAAAATTTTATACTGTAGACGCTAAGCCGAAAAGGGTTTCCGTAGAGACTTTTGTCCTGCTTTTGGCGTGTGGCACGCTTGTATCGTTTAATTCAATTAGAAGGTACCTGAGTATTACCTTGTCAAAAGAACAACTTTTTAATTCACAATATTCAGTGGCACGTAGCATTGTTCTAGGGAATACAGGCACCATAAAGGCAAGTGGCGAATTAATTCATATCCCGGTTTCCTACCAGCCTTTGTGTACGCTAGTGGCAACATATAAGCGTAAATGTGGATTTCATGACGATTTGAATCAGAGGATCGTTATTATGTGACAGGCGTATTGCATTGCCCTCCTTACTCCTCCTACTCCACTCAGCGGTGAGACAAGATTTCGTGGAGGAATCAATCTCGGAGACGGAAGAGGCGTTTCGTCAGTGGCGGGAAGCAATGCGAGCGCTGGCGCGACTACCAGAGGGCATCCCTCAACAGTTTCGTCGGCGTATCTGGCTCCTCCTCGCAACTCACCAGCTCAACTCGCAGCACATCAACTGGCCTCGCCTCGCGCAGACCCTTTTCGCGCCGCGCAGCACCCACACCTCCGAGGCTGAGGAGCGCCTGGGACGGCAGATTGAAAAGGACCTCCACCGTACCGGTTCTGGTGCCATCGTCACCACTGAGGCTGACCGTACTGCACTCAAACGCGTCCTTACCGCCTACGCGCGCTGGAACCGGCGCGTTGGGTACTGTCAAGGTTTCAACATCCTCGCCTCTGTTATCCTCAACGTCATGGAACTCGACGAGGAGGCAGCTCTTAAGGTACCTTACAGAACACACACAGGCGCTCATCTCTATCCACCTCTCTTTCCTGCATAAAAGTAAAGCAGAAAAGGAGGCACTCATTTCTAGCTTGCAAACTTGGTAAGACTATTAATGTGGTCAAACTGTGTCTGAATTGGTCCAATGTACTGTCACATTCGAATTTGTTTCTCCGGCTTTTTTTCCACCTTAAAGATGATTCCGCCATTTTCCTGAATTGGACTTCTGCTACCCATCTTTGAGGTGAGCTTTAAGGCAAATAAAGTGAGGTGGGGAATTTTTGATGCACTAAACGACTCGATAAGGCCGCGGCCTGGGGTAGGTTCTGGCATAGACAGAAATTTATGCGGCGTCGTACGAAGTCTGTATTCAGTTGTAAATTTTAGATTGCAACTACCAAAAATTTTTAAAGAATAATTTTAGTTGAAATATTGCGCTTTATGGCAAGCGAACATTTGTGTTGCTCGTAATACGATTTGCCTGGCCAGAATAGGTTCCTTTAAGGCATCAACATTTCTGTGGCCAGAAACGATAAGATTCCAAGCAACTATGCAGGTTTTACGCCCTACAAAGCTCTCAACTACTAGTTACAATATTCAATCGTCATACTGCTAAGTCTTTTTTTATAAATGTTTATGAGCATTATTCCATTTCCAGTGGGTATTTTTTGTTTAAAATATAATTGAACTTTTTAAAGGCCTAAGAAATATCAGTTTTCCTATTCATAGCACCTAATCGAGAGGGGATACAGTTGCTCTTAAATACTTACAATGTATCGGCTAGCGCGACCACAAGCACAATTATTTCTTTGTTTTTTTTTTCTTCTGACAGTTTACCAAAATGGCAACACTTGTACACCCCTTTCTCTAAACACGATAGCTTCAAAGTTCACGATGACCTGCGCGATTTTTTTTAATTAGGTCATGATATTTCTCATCGACTACGTTCTCCCAGAGTCCTACTTTGCGAGAAATCTCCAGGCTCTTTCCGTGGACGTTGCGGTTTTTAGAGACCTACTAGCACTTCGCCAGCCCATGGTAGCATCGCACCTGCAGAAATTGCAGCAAGATGCTGGTATGTTTATTTTGTCCCCTCTTGATGCTGATGCCATAGTAATGGGTTTCAAATTAACTGCGAAGGAATTTTCGAATGAATGCGAAAACTGTCATAAAAGTGTTAACGGTTTGGAATGTTTTCGTGTTCTAGCTTCGAGCTTTGTTAGGTAGTTCATCTGAATAACCTGGTCTTCGTCATAATTGTGTCGGGCTGAGCTGTAAGAGATTGCACTTCAGGTCTCTAGATCTATCGTGAGATGGGACTTCCAATCGTCGAGAGGAAGCCCACGAAACGTTCCAAGATAACACTATACGTATCTGATGACTGTGACTATATGAGGGAGTACAAAGTTCTGCTCATTCATTTGGAAAAGAGTTGGCAAGAATTTCATAAACTTTGTTGAGCACAGATGCTGACACAAATCTGCCGCAGAGAAGGTAGGCGTCTTCACATCTTGCTGAAATGCTGCCTTCCCCCAATTTAGCCAGCCGATCACTTATGTAGGCTCATGAGTACACTCATTGCTCCTTTTGAGTCATTTCCCTCACCTTTATGCTCTAATTCACTTAAGCTGCCCATGCTGGCTGCATTGAGGCGCAGAGCAGGATTGTGCATTGTGATGTCAAATGCTTCATGCAAACAAATCCTCCCTACCGGTTGCACTCACCATTGACACTCAATTGCTTACGTAAAATCAAAAATGCGAAAAAATGCGCCTTGAAAAGAAGCGATTATTTTTAAAAACCACACCTAAATATGCGTCTTTGTGAAAAAGGCGAATACCCAATGTGTTCCAAATTGTTTTCGCCTCCATTATTTGAAGTGTTCAGTAAACAAACTTTTGTCGTCTAACACTTAAATTGGTTGTCAAATGTTGCCAAATTTAGTGCTTGGTTTCCGGAAAGTTGGTCCTAGAAATCGTAAAAAACTGTTTGTTGAAATATTTTCTTCTACTTTGTTCCATGTTTACTTTCAAAGTAGGAAGCATCTCCTCTTGAGGTATAAGTGACTTTTAATGACAACCCTTATTTCTATCAGGCAAAGTAGAAGTGCTTCACGGCGCCTTCCGCGTTCAGTAATGTTGGTCATGTGGTGTCATTTAACGCTTAACGAAAACATCAACAGTCACGTAAGCGTGTTGCACACCTCTGTAAACTATTTTTAGCAATTGGAACCCTTAATTTCACCTCCACCGCCACTCGACCGGCGTTTGAACCGCCGTTAACGGACCTCTTCGCGATTCAATGGTTCGTAACCCTTTTCTCCACTTGCCTTCCAATGTGCACAGTCCTGCGGATTTGGGACGCCATCCTGCTGGAGGGCTCTGAGGTGGTGCTCAGAGCAGGACTTGTTGTTATGGAAATTCTCTCACAGTAGGTCTTCCATCCAATGATCGCTTTTTTCCAGTTTGGTCGTATATTCTCACCTCTTTTGATCTGTTTGTTTTTCTGTCAGAAAATGCTCTTTTTAATGGCATGGTTATCCATTTGAACGAAAAGATGTAAATAATTCCTGCTACTATCCAACAAAATTACTCATGATTTCTTTTATACGTGGTGCACTTTATTTGGTTTTGTAGAACATCATAGCAGTTTATTTCAGATGAGATGCTTATGCTGCTTAAAAAATAACTCATTCATTTTTATTCTGGTCTCTAGTATGCAATTTTGGGCTTACGGGGATATAAGTTATGCAGGACGACAAAGAATTGAGAGAAAACTGTGGTAAAAGATTGAAGAAAGTGTGAAACAATTAACCAACTACTAAAAGTACAATTTTAACCAGTCTGCTACGAGGATTTTTTTTTGACGTGGTCCTCAATCTGAAATACCGATCTATTTAGGTGGTACAGTAATTGGCAAAAAATAAGCCACAGGCTTGACATCGGCTGCGTTTAATAGTCATAATCCCCCAAGAGCGGTGTATAATTCCTGTTTAGAGATCTGATGAAGTTGCCATCGGCTGACAAATTCTACTCTAGTATGAGTCAGTGGATGGAAGAGATCGCCGCGGGTACTGACCGGCCGGGCCTGAAAACAATGGAGTTTATCTCCCTTATGTACGACATTGCACCATTGCCGTGGCCGCGCCTTGGCGACCTGCGGAAGCGCTACGCTGCAGCGGGAGCCGGTAGGAGAGAGGAGGTGCCGGCTGCGCCCTATGGCGATGGCTACGACGAGGAGGCGAAGAGGACCAAGTCTAAGTGGTGGCACATAAAACCGAAGCAAGTCGTTGAGGGGTCCGCAAAGTCGCCACCGGTAGCGGATATCCAGCCTGCAATAATGTGAGTCCTACCTCCACCATGACATTGTTGTTTCCTGTTAATTGCTTGAAAAGAACAGTTGAAATGTCGATAGTTGTAGTCTTAATTAAAAATTTAATTTGCTTTACAAGATGCTTTTAGTAGAGGTAATTTTAACTCTGCTTATAACTTCCAGACGATTCCGTCGTTTAGCCTCTTGAGATTGGTTATTGAGTTGATTCACACCACGAAGGTGTCAATCATAAAAAGGGTTAGGCAGGAAGGGATGACTTTGACAAACTAGGCCTTACAAAAAATCGCCCTTACTTATCAACGCTTAGTAATTTTTTTGAAATAACAAGCAATTTGTGTCTGTGGAACCGAAGAACTAAAAATGGGCATGTAATCGCAGTTTCCTGATTTTCTTGAGTTGTCTAGTTCTTCCTGACCGACTGTTTTACCTATTTCCATTTACCAATGGAATGCCCACTTTTTGGGTGTTTCCGTTTGATCTGCCAAAAATAAACCTTACGCACACAATCATTTTGAAAACTCGGGGTTCTTTCTCCCCTATCTGAGCCTACTCTTCCATAGAACTTGCCACTGATGTTCACGAATTACGCATCGATTTCATTCCCATGGGCAAACTGCTGTCTTTTCTATTGGAATTATTCATCCCAAGATCATAATGCCACCATTCCTTTTTTAATTGTTAGAGCTGAAGAAAATGTAGCAAGATGGTGCATGAGGCTGCTACACTTATTTGAATCATTGCCATAATCCCCATTACTGCTTATAGACATCAAGGCGATGAGGGACTGGATACCAAGCAAGGTGAGTTCATGCGCGCAATTGCCTTGATTCATGTGAACTGCGTGCCAGAGCTGAAGTTGTTTACAGTCAATCTATGGAGGCGTTTTAGGTGCGGATTCTCCAGTCTCACGCCAGCCACAAACGTCGCCTTTAGCGTCGGAGCAGAACTTCAGCCTGCTTCAAGGCACAGACGAGTCCTTCGTTCTGGAAATAGGTGATGAAAACTGTGCTGACAAGGTGAGTCCTGTGCCGCATCCTTCCACAATGTAATTACTTAAAATTCAATGGTGTATTGACTACGTAACTAGTAATCCTAAATGAGGCTGAAAAGGGTATAAGATTTTTATGCATAGGGTTTAATCCCTCATAAGAACTAGAAACGTTTTGCACTGCATTAGCGTGAGTAATTTCAAGTGCTGGTGTACTGCTAACAGCCAATGGGAGGCCGGAATTGAAGTGATGCTGGATGAAGATGACACAATTTTGTTTGTGTGTGCGCGAGTACCATTCGACGTCTTGCTCGTGGCGAGGGCACCAATGTTTCTTGAGCATTGATTCTGCATTCAGATTTTTCACACACAAACACCTCAATATCGTACTCGTTGTGCATACCTTTCTCGGGGTGCAGTAATGAAATGACAAATTTCCCACATCATCTGTTGATCCCTATCTTTACCATTTTGGCTCGGCAAGTGCATCTTTTATTTTTCCTTATTTCCCCTCATCCTTGCATAACACCTTCTCCTTGATTTCCTACGAGTGCTTTATAAAATGTCACCTTATTAGTACAAATTTTCACTCACAATGTAATGTGACAACTTGTACGACTAGGCTTCAGATTTATCTCCAGGCAAGTAGTTTCCTTACTCAATATTCAATTTGAACACTTTTTAATTCAAAACAGAAGTCACTGTAAGCTTTGTTTAGACAGACACTCTTCATTCCAGCATAATTAGTAGCCCAATCGAATTGTCGCTCCGTCTTCGCTTGTGCGTCTCTTCACAACAAAGATCTTATTTATTTAAGTTGGCTTCCAGTTCAATAATGCTAATGGAAGTTTTTTCGTGTCTTTCATTTACCGATTTCATGAACACTTGGGCAATCGACAAACTGAGTATAGAAGTGAATGACTTGGTGATTTGGACATTAATGGGTTCCGGATCTATGAGGCACTTCCCTTTTTTTGTCTTTGAGAAACTTCGACTGCGACGCCATGTCGAAACTAGAAAACTTCACGTCATGTACGAAGACCAAAGAAGACAAAGAATAGAAGTGAACCATGACGCATACTTGCTTGGGGATGAAGCACTAATTACACAGATTATTGGCCATCCCATTCAGGTTGAGAATCAAAGTTACGCAGATTCGGTTAGTGTCAAATCTGCTCATTTGGTGAGGATATTATTCCATGGAACTACTGCGATCGAATTCTCCTCCATGTAGCTGCAAGTCACCCACCTCCAGCTTCAGCAGCAGCAGCTCGCATCCCCCCTGGCCATAGACAATCGACACTACACCTCTCATGATCCCACAGAGAGAGAAGAAGTGCTACGATGCACCCCTTTTCACTTCGACGACAGCTTCCTCCAGACTATCAACGAGTGGCAACGGCGCAACGCGGCCGTCCTTGATAGCGCAGGTTCTGAAGACACTGACTCAGACACATCCGACGCCACCAATCTTCCCTCCCCTCCGGTCCCCTCTTCAGAGGCCTCTCCGGTACCCAGACTTCGACGAACTCTCCTCTCCATTGTAGCACAAAAGAGGACGGCTGAGCTTGCTTCTTCCAAAACCGTCAGTCAACTTCTTCAAATTAATGCACTCTCCTACCATTTACCATCTTGCTTCCAGCCACCCATTTCACTGAGACACAGTTGGAGATTGTAGGTCTCAATGCATAATCAACGGGGGAGTCATCTACTTTGGCTCTCATTAGCATAAATCCGAATTTGACGAGATGTTTACAACAGATACCAACAAAAAGAAACTTCCCCTTAAAATCAATTCCTTTTATTATTTTGATGTCCTCATTGAAATCCGTCGTTTTGATCCCTATGAGGATTGACCTGAGTTAACGACTCTTTGCCAAAATATCCAGTTCATCTTGTTGAGGATGGGGAATATCTTGGATGGTTATTGCCCAATAAGGTGACGGTTTTGCGTTAAAGGACACTGCACCTTATTTGTAATAGAGTTAACCATTAGTTAATAGCGAAAATAATTCGATGCATGAAATCCTGCAGGACTTACAATGCGAAGAGGAATGATTTCCACAATTTACTAATTTAGTATTAATTTTCAAATCACTTTTTAGTCTTCCAAGACATGGACAGGTTTGAGGTTTGATTTCCTCAGTTTTATCGTTTCAGAGTGAAACGAAATCCCCCACCCATTCACCTCCACCAACGCTGAGCAGGTCCTCAGTTTTGGCCAAAGCCATAATGCGTGATCGTGCCAGACCAAAGGAGGATTTCGCTGTGAGTCGCGAAGCCATAAGAACCGTAAGACAGAGCGGTGCCTCCCCGTCTCTGAGATCACCCTCGCCGGTGTCGATGTCGTCACGTGAGGTGCACACACCGGTGCTGACGCAGATGGAGGGGTCGCCCGCCCCACCATGGGCCGCAGCGATGGCCGCTATCGGCGTCGCTCCGCGACCATCCGACCGGCGCGGTGCCCTCTGATTACTTCCTGTACAAATCCCATCTCCTCTCGTATCGTTCCACCCCTTTTTTCATCTCGAACACAAGTAGCGGTCAACTATAGCCTATTTACTTCTCTCTGGCATCCCTTTTCACTTTAAATACAATGTGTGTGATCTTTGCACGCTAGTGCTTCAGGGCCGCTAGAGATTAGGGTTTGTGGACTGATGGTATCTTCAACTTTTAAACATTTCGTTCCCAAAGATGGCGCGGTCTCGATAGGAAACACGTGTGTTCCAAGATGCAAAATAAGTTTGTCTTCAGCACGGATTGTACGTACCTATGCAATCATCAAGGATACGCTCAGAAAAATTGTTTAGAATTTCATTGCATACTTTGTACAACCCATTTTCCCAAATTGGTTTGTATCCCAATTTGTTGCACATGCAGCTACTAATAGCGAAGAATTGGTGCACACGAAAGTATTTCAACAACTTAATTGCTTACTTGAGAATAATTTCGCAGTTTAAAACACCATCAGACCCATCGTAAACCAATTACCAGACCGTGCTGTTCTCCCCACCGATGACCCATCCTATCCGCATCCGCATGAGCGGTTTTCGCTTAAATGTTAACTCAACGTGGTGAAGCATGATGTTTGTTAAGACCAGAATGCTTTTCTGATGGATCAGGTTAGAACAATTTGAGCAGCAGGCATATGGTAAAAGTGTGTCATTATTTTGCGCAATCTTATTGGGTATAAGTATGCCAGTTGGATTGTCCCCAACAAAGATCTTTTGAATGTCATCCCAAGAAGCATACAAAAAGGAAGCTGATTTCAGGAATTGGAATGATTTGTTGGAAATTTCATCGTGGATGCACTCTCACACACGCATACGCACCAACACCGGCATGCACTACAAAACTTGCGTTTGGCCCACCTCTGCCTGGCCCTCCCGACTCCTCCGTTGTTGTTATTTTATCCGCCTTAAGTAGAAGGCTGTGGTGATCTCACTCATGTCGCGCTCCAGGTAGCTGAAGAGAAGTTCCACCTCGAACTGGATGGGAAGTTTGTCAGTGATATCGTGCAGTTCTTTGGCCACCTCCAGAATTTCTTGCACCCACGGATCCAGCTGACGGAGGGTACCGCTGTGCTTGATGTTCTTCAGCAGCTCGCAGATGAATGGAACTATATAATCTAAAGATTCGGGTCGGTTCTTGTAGGCCACGTAGATAAGCGACTTGAGGTCAACTCCAAGCTTTATGCCCTTGGCTAATGTAAGGCGGCCAAGAAAAGCCCCAAAATTTTTTAGTGATCTCCCGTTAATAAGGTTTAGTTGGCCAGGTCGTAGCAGAAAGTCGATCTCACGTGTAAGTAAATCAAGAATAAGTGGACGAAAATTATTCTGACGGTTTGTTGCAAGCAAAACGAATTCGGTATACATATCGACCAGGTTCGACTCAGTTGCAACTCTGCTTATAATAAATTCGGCCAACCAGCGATTGAAGTGTAGAGGCAGTTGGGACATGAGTTCATGTGTTTGGTTTTTTAGGTTGCGTTCAGTGAGATTGTTTAGAATAAAGCAAATTTTTTTCGATAGGCGTTCTGGTGGTTGTGGGATACTTCGAAAAGCCGCTCGGGAACTCATTGTGTCCTCTCCTCAAGATAAAAGTGTTTTAAACACGGCGGAACTGAGATCACTCCGCTCCTGAAGACGACAAATTAAGCGCCCAACGCGAGTTGTCTGTGAAGATTTCAAACAAATCGATCGCATTGTTGAAGTGACGCAGACAAAATCGATTCAATTAAGTGATCTGATTAGCCCCTGGGCGTCACTTGCGCATGGACGGAAATGAGGCCGCCACCGAGCAGCGGCTCAGTCTGGCTGCACGGCCCACCACTCAACCAGCTTCCAAGTTCAACTGCCACATGAGGTTCACCTATTTTTTACATATGTAGACGGCTAAGAATCCGTCTCATGTCCCAAATCCAAACAAACAAATAAACAGCATCTCAGGCGATCAGGAAAAAAGGCATGTTCTATGGTGTCTTCCCATTTAGCGGAAAGAGGTTCTTCCCAGCACCCATAAATAAAAGTACAATCTTTTGCAAAAAACTAACTATATTTGCCATTTGAGACACAGCTACAGCTGTCTCAAAGCATTCACTTTTGCTAACTTTTTAAGTTCTAAGGGAGAGAAGCAAGTGAAAGTGCAAAACGCCACACTCGCCACTATCAGACTGCAGCAGACTCGGCGGTCTCTACACTTGTCGTGGAACCTGTAATAAAACAGTTACTGGCATTAAAATAGTATGACAGCTACGATTAATGATAAAGCTATTTGGTGTGTTTACATTATTTAAAAGGGATTACCCAACCTACGCGGCACATTTAACCTCTTGTGTACTTTGAAGATAAATAAAATTGTAAATTATGGGCAAATTGAAATTTATGCTAGAGTTATATAGGCTTGTGTTCTTATGCAAATAAATTAAACACCTAATATTGACTATCTATTAACAATACGGACCTCTACCAAAAGACCAAATAGTTCTCAAATCATGTTCTACTGGACCCCAAATTTCTAATCGCGCCTCCAACGGAATCGTAGTTGAAGTGATTCAAAACAGCAGGGCTGTCGTGTTAACTTGTAATGTAATTACAAATGCAGCCTAATTCTCATGGCGCCTACTCCTATGGTTTGCATTTCCAAGCCTTCAGGCACCACCTTGATTTGTCCTGACTTAGTCAAGGTCGGTTGACTAAAATGGCTTCCATTTTACGGGAACTAAAAATACAAGTCCCCACAACCTATACAGTTTTGTATTCCGAAGTAAGGAATGGCATATTTTTCTAATGCTAACCTGCGTTGACAATAAATCGTCCCAATCCTAACTGCTTCGATTGGGTACTTTTCAGATTTTGAGGTAAACAAATTAATTTCACTCAGTTAGGTCTTTGCTTGCCCATTCGTACTACTGCAAACACTCTGCTTTCGGCCATTTCTCAGGCTTTATTTAAGTAAAAAAAAAACAGTTATTTGGGTCCTAAAATGAATATTTACATATGGGAAGACTCTACAGTCACTAATGTGATAATTGCTAGTGATGCATTTTCCCCATTCCTTAGAGCCACTTAAGGTGGACTGTGTAGAGCAGCAATTGTGTCCATAATCCAATCTATCAAGTACTTTATGTCACCCACACTCTAGTCCAAGAGTCCATTTTGCAGAGTCCAAGCACGATAAAATAAAATAAATGAGAATAAATTGACTACTCTACTAACAGTAAATGGCTTACACCAAACCCAAAATGCAGGTAATACGTCTAAGTAAAAGACAGAAATATGGTCATCAGGACGGGACCGGGGGGACGAATATGCCCCCCTGGACAATTAGTGGTTCGTCGAGTAAACGCATTTGTGCAGGAAGAGCCCATTCACTAGATGATTTATTGTTTGTACGGAAGATTCTTGTTCGTAGGTAAAAGTACGTGATGGACAATATAAAACCTTTCACAGAGACGTGTTGATCTTGTTTCAATTCTTCATCGTTCATTCTGAGAGACTTATCTAAGGTTTAATGATTTCGGTCATTATGATTTATTTTGGATTCTCATTAACAAAATTGACTTCCATCGACCCTGCCACATTTACTAACTCGGATCAGCTAAAAACGCAATTAACTTTCACTGAACTTCACCAGATCAGAGACTTGGGTTTCATGTCACATTTTCTTTTTACTTACTGTTCGTTGGTACTCCTTTCCATGTAGTAAGAAGCAGACAATGAGCCAAATTGCCTAAATCCCTTGACATCCACCTAATTTACAACACGTTATCATCGAGACACACTTATTTCTTTGGTTTAGATACATCATAGAAATCTTTAGAGCAGTATTCAAGTCTTTTAATCAACTTTGACTACTCGAAAGGTAGTCAAAAGGATATTAGGAAGTCGCTGGCACATATTTTGACCCTTAGCACAGAAAATCTGCAAATTTAAAGCCACTAGCTATTTTTGTGAGGTCTCTTTAATTGAAAAGGTATGCACTTTTGAGGAACGTTTGGTTCTTTGCCAATTTTATTGTCGTTTGCATATCGGTTAGGCCGTCCTCTCTTGGGTACATTGCACCTCTTCCTCCAACTGCAGTTTGTACTATAAACCACAAAATGTTCTTGCTTTCAATTCACTCTACCTTCGCTTTGTTAGTACACGTATCAGGAAGGATGATCCCCGATAGAACCCTAGAATCAGTCGTCTCAGAATTCGCAGTGAGAATTATTACCGGTGAACCTGGCCTGCCATTATGGAGCAGAGTTAAGTGCAGAAACTTTGCAGTGCTGTTATATGTCAAGGATGCATAAATCCAACGCTAGGTAGTGATTAAGTCGTCAGATTTGGTTTGCGGTGTCAATGTAAAGTAATTTAATGCACTACTACATACATTGTGTACGTATGCACACATTCTAATTGGTTTTTATCGTCAAATAATAACTAATTATTTAGACAAAACATAAATTGTAGAAAAAACTGTTAGTAGATTACAAAATGTTAAGCTTCATTTAATAAAATCCCTTTATTTTATGGCTCTTTACCCATATGCTCAATAATTTGGCATATAACGTGGTTGAATAAGAGACAGAGAGAGAATGCAACATGCAGAAAATACAATGAGAAGGTGGGCAAGGATAAAGGATCTGACGTTTTTATGTGCTAGGAGAAAAATTCAAAGGAATATGGAGGGGTTAAGGAAGGAACTCAGTATCAAAGGATTGGGGTGTCTGATACCCCTCTCTGTTAAATAATTTGTGTAGTTCAGTGAAGAGAGGAGAGAAAACAAATGCAATTAATAAGTCAGAAGGGACCAGGAAGGAGGGGGGTGACATGCAGAAGATCATAGTTTTAATAATTTTGGAGAACACTCCCTATGACAGCGGAAGAAAGCACAAGCCTCGCTCTGGATGTACATATACAAATTCACACACTACCTCAACAGACTAGATGGTGGAGAACGCGAAGTTGTCGCTACTTTTCAAAACTGGAAGAAAAGCGAGGTTGTGTGTGCGTAGGCATCTTGAATGTGTTAACGTTCCTTGATAACATGCAACTCCGAAAGCCATACTAGTAGGGTCATTAGCACGTCACGAAAAGCAATGAGGTGGTTGTCCTTCAACGAAACGGAGTTTTGCATTTGGCGGATAGGGGTGGGAAGAAAAGTGGTTTTTGTTGTTACTACTGTTGTTATTTCAGGTACGCTTGAGTGACTCTGGCGGAGTTGTCAATGCTGATTCGCTGCAGCAATGCTACCGATGGCAGCATCTACAGGTCCTTTCAGGGTGAGGAGAGGGGGTAGGGAGGAATTTACCCCTGCTGAGATCGTGCCAACTCGGCCATTCCGGACACTGAGCCCAAATGGTGCGGGGGGATTCGGTCAGGCACGCAGTAGTCCAAAGACTGACACCATTCCTGCAACAGCACGAAAAAGCGATGAATCAGCCACCGCGAACCGCCTTGATAGCATCATCAACGCCTTGGAAAGTCAATTTTAGCAATGTAGTCACGATAATGGTAGACCTACGAAAGTATTGATTGGTTGCTAGTACAAAAGCTTAAAAGAGATTATATTTGGACTGTCAATAAATCAATAGTTAATGTTACAGGAAAAAAAACACAAATCATTTGTAAAAGCAGCACTCTAGAACCTTTTATAGATGGTTTCAAGTCATAGCTTCATGCAGAAAAGACAAATTTCATCAAGTCGGTGACCAAGAAAATCATACTAAGTACTGAAATTGTGCCATATAGAAATAAGATCTTTGTGGAGTCGCACCCGCCTTCCAAGATTGAGGGAATGTCTCGATAATGTGTCGATTAAAGTAGTGGATGTAAGCAAATTTTAGCTCTTTTAGTCACGAGAAAGTCAAAACGCCACAGTGTGTTTTGGGCAAAAATATGCCCGAGTTTATGCAGGTTATTGTGCTTGGTTTAGAAGTAAATGTTCATTCGCAAAATTTGTCATGATTGTTGGCCATTCCTCTGTCCAGTGATGCTGAATTAGTTGACATTTTAAAAAATGATTATGAAAAGAGTAGCAAATGACCTGAGGTTAATGTGCCTTGACTGGCAAAACAATTTTTCTTCAATGCCAGGAGGCTTCACTTAGGAGCAAGATAATTTTTAAGCTATCCACAAAAAGTGTTGCCATCCATTCATGATTGCAAACACAGAAGGATGCAAAGAGAAACCGAAGATATTTAAGCAAATAATTCATGTATGCGGGAAAAATTTGGAGTCAGTGGGCGAAATCTAAGTGGTAGAGATGTGTGTGGTGGCGACATATCGTCTCCTCCTTCTCTGAATCTATCATGGGCTGCTTTGTGTGAAACAGTTGCTGCCTTCTGTCCAAAATCAGCCTACCCACGAACGCACTCCGCACACAGCACTTGAGGGAAGTGGCAAATCTGGTACCTGACCTTGGAGCGCCCAATCGGTGGACGTGCGCGTGTTCCAAATTAAGCCGTAGAAGTCGTGCGTCCAGATCGATGGGCGTAAACACATGCACACAGGGACGGACGGACGGACGGACTGCAGCACTGCCGACACTGCCTCCGTTGCATTTGTGCCACGACCCCTCTTTGCCAGCCAAATCATTATCGGTCACTGGGGCACTGAAACTCCACTCTTCGGTCACACAGCATGAGCATGTCCGCATAACCATAAGGTGGAACGATTACATCACTTTAGATGTATTTTGGAGTGTTTTAATTCCTTGTGTTTTGCACGAATCACTGCACATTCGTATATCAAGACATGCCAGTCAGCTACGAAACTTTAATTACGAGTAAAGCAAAACTTCAGAAAGTCCAAAAATAGCTGAAATTCTATAAACATACCGCAGAGTACGAAAGGAAATCTGGCCCCATTTCACAATTGTCCATGCCTAAAACAACAATCGGAACGATGAAGTACAGTATGTTATTTGCGATTAACACTTCCAGTCAAAATACATGTGCCCTGTTCTCGCCACTGCAATGTTTTTCTTCATAATTAGCAAAAACAGTTGTCTGTATATGTTTTATGACACCGTACAAAGTCCAACCAAGGTACGCACGGCTACCATACAGTAAAAGTAACACAAAAAGAACGCCAATTGTAGATATCTCACGACGTCATGTGGACTATCTTGGCTGGCTTATACACCATATTACCTATCGCTCAACAACGCAGGGTCCATATTAAATCGAATTAGTGCCACAAAGCACTAAACATTCTCCCGAAGCGATCTCCAGTTGTAGCGCTAACAATGTTAGTTGATAGGATGATCCTGCAATGCTAGGATGGCGTTTCGCTGTTATTTATAATCGGCGTGTTGTTTGGCGCGGTACCATAGGTGTTGCCACTGTCCTCTTAAACTCCATAAGACGTTTATTGTGGCGGTCATCCAACTGGCAATCGCATCTCTAACCTGATTACACCGTGCCAAGCAATCACACAACTTGTCATGGGCGATGCGCCAAAGTCCAAACAGACAGATTCGGACGGCAAAGGTGCACCTTTTGATGCAGCGTTTAGAATTCAAAATAATGTTTTTTTGTAAAGCATTTGGAAGTAAGTTTAATTATTGCACCCAAATATCCCAACAGGCATCTACTTTAACGCCGGGAATGGCCTAATACCAATTTTGGAGTGAATGAACAAGACGTCCTAATTTTTATGACAGGAAGAAAATTTAACACAAGGGCGTAGCGTCAAAAAAATTCGCTGTTCTTAGTGTTGAGACCACCCTTGTGGCAATTCAAGGTCGTATCAGTAGAACTGGCAGAAATGAAGTAGCAAATAATAAATAAAGCAAACGCTTCTACCCTCTAAAAAAGATATGCTTTGCATAATACTTCACCGATCCATTCTCAAAAATACAAACACACCTAAGTGAATCTCCGACTACCATCTCTGCATCTAGACACATCTGAAAAGTCAAAATTCCAAGCTGCTCGGCAAAACATCCCGAAACTGCGCATTAGAAACCCATCTCTACTGATATTCTGTTATTTCCACGTCAAAATTCAAATTCCTGTTTGCATGACAAATTTTGGTTAATACGGTTCCGTGCGTCGTTCTCAATACAGAAAAGTCTAATTAAGCAAGAACCATTGTCAAGATAGAGCCCCTCATACCGGTATGCTTTTGAAAAAGCAATTTAGCCGTGTGATCCACTTGGGAGTCCCAAATGCTGTCTCAACCGAATAATAATAATAGTAATAATAATAATGGGTTCAAAAAAGGTTATGGAGCACGCAACGAGTAAATAATATGTAACGAATACCGACTTAATCTAAAACTCCATTGATGTGTAGTTCCCTCGATTTCGTCATAGCAGGGTGTTAATAAGCACCTAATCCACCAGCAATAGTTGCTTGAATGCATTTTTTTTCAATTGACTATCTCAAACTTTGTGTCAAGGTTCTGTAAAACCCTTTAGGACTAGTGGTGACTTTCGCATAAGTAATGAGAAAATGTTGAGGCGATTTGCTTGAATCTTCAAAGCTGGAGAATGGTAAAGGCGATGTCCGCACCGAATTGCATTGTGTGGTTGAATTATTCTAGTTTTGATGGGCAAGGTTTCACTTGTACGCTGTTGCTAAGATGCTGGTCGCAATTAATGACGCCCCCCTTCGCATCCATTCCGCCTGCTCACTTCTTTTACTTTCTTCTCTTTCCTCCTCCTTAGACGCGTTTTCATCTAACCCCGAGTGTAGTGCGCGGTATCTTTGGTGGCGTCTCATGCATACGCAAGGGAACAGGAAGCTGTAGGATGGGCAAACGCCTGGGTGTGCGTGAAGGTACATACACGCGTGCAAGTGACCGTTCGCCGTAATGCCTGTATCAAGCGTTAAGAAAGCACCTCATAGGAAGACATGTCGTAGGAAGTGACAAGCCAAATTGTGCACAATCTTATCCTCCTTGATTGATGCACTCAATTCTAATTCGCTAAGCAATCGCATTGATCAAATTAAGCGTGATGTTTTTTGTGGAAAATTGGCATTTTGTGTTTAAGATGACTATTGCATATAATCATTGTCGATCGATAAATCAACAGACGAATACTACGAATTCAGATGGAGTTATGCCATAAAGAATTCCAAATGCCACTTCCTTCTTAGATTTGTTGTATCTTGATGTAGATTAACACCTACAATTTACGTTAATAGCTATTTACTACTAGGTTCCAATGGGATTCGGGCTATGACGGAACTGCTTACAGTCCGGGTGCTAAGAAAACCGGTATGATTGGTAAAATTTGTAGTTAACTGTGACGTATTTGGTAGTAAATTAGCGCACAGTAGGGATATGGCAATTGGCGTAAATGCGACCGCCTGCATTTAGTAACATTTATGGCTAGAATTGGAGTGAGACAAACGTGCTTTAAAAATCACCAAATAATTTAGCCTTGAGACCACTTCTATCAAGAAACCTGTTCAATTTCCCTCTGTTCGGTACAATAGAGTAAAAAGCAAACCTTTAAATTTACGTAGGTAACATCAAAACGCTCCTTTAAAAGCGTCAAAAGCTTTCTTTCGATAATTTTTTTTTTCACAATTACGTCATGTTGACCCGAAAACTTCCATTGTCAAACTTGGCACGCACTCGTTAACTGCAAAGTGAGGGAGATTCTGTCTGAAAATATTTTTAAAAGTATATTGTTAGCGTATGGCCGAGGTAACTCGAATTTCTTTCCGAATGACCTATAAATGGTCTATTAAAGTAGTTGTTTGGCATATTTTTGAAACACTATTCATGAATACACTTAGGTAGTATGATCCCATACACTTAGTAATAGGAATTATCTTGCCAGGAAACAAAAGCTTTACAAAGAGATGGATGTAAATGTATTTTAGAAGGATATCAATCCACTTCTCTTGACTGGTTTCGAATTAAAACAAGGCTAAACAGGCTAGACCTTTTAAAGGGCCCCGAGAGTCTGATGTTCTTCGAGTTAGTAGAGAGCTCTGCAGTCGATTGCGTTGGGTCCTTCATCTAATTTACTGCTCACATACACACACATACACACCCTAATTGGTATTGACTTGAGCCCCGACGCTAAACTCCGGTTTAGCAGCAGTTACCTCTACTACCTCGGCAATCCACGTTCGCAACATCTCACTCGACATTCAAGCAGTGACAGTTTGTTTGTAATCAAAGGCTCAGCGACAACTTGGAGCAAATTTTTGGCTGGTACTGCCACACGCGTACAGAGGCTTCAACTCAGAGACGTCAACGACAGTTCAAGGTTAGATAAGTACTTTCGAAAAACATTTCGCTGTACAGCAACCGTGACCACCAGCCAGCAAGACATCGTTAAAACTGAAAGAGGATACACTTGAGGAAACGCAATAGTACATTGCAGATACCAGCTCCAAGAGTCTGTACCGCAAGAGCAACAGTTAGGATTACCCGAAAATGTTTGGTTGATGCTTCACGTCATCAATATGCAAATCCAACTGGTTAAGAGCAGTTCAATTAAAAACTTTCCTAGTTCTACTTGCACACCATGCAAGCCTAAATACGACTAGCGAACAACTAATACTAGCTTTCAAGACTTGGTCATGTAACAGCACTGATCTTTCATTCGTCAGTTGAATAGACTTTCCCGAGTATTTACTTTGATTTCGACAAATTCTCAATTTTAATCTTCCAAAATGAACTTTGTTTTAATAGCTTGATAAAAAGGGACCCAATCGCGACCCACTTGGAAAATTTGCAGTGAGCGAAGGTTGGGTGAGACTGCTGAGATGCTGACAACTATTCTGAGACCACAGTAAATAAATGAGCAAGCCAAACCTTTCACATTTGATTTTTAAGGATTCACAGGTCAAAGGAGTTAGGATTGTCCAGCGTTAACGCAATTCTGGTTAAGATATTGTTTTTATGAGGCAAGCTCAGTGTGCATTGTCATCTTGAGAGCTGGCAGATGCCCCTTTATTTATTTTTACATACCTTGGCTGCTAATTATATACAACGTGTTTTTGGGATATCAGGGTGAGTTCACTTCCAGATGTGGGCATAGGAATTATGGAGTTTTGGAGCTCCGAAACATGCGAATTATACGCCCTCATTGATCGCATGGGACCACCCAACAGAGAGCCATCAAATGTGGCCGGGTAAGGGATTCTTCGATTAATGAGAAGTTGGTTGTTTTTAATGAGGTGCTGTAGGTAAGGTAACAGCTGTTCAACTTAAATACAGGGATGTGCATGTGCGCATGATTGGACACCGCATGGGGAACGGACGGACGGGTGGACGAACAGCCTGACGAGTGGGGCCGAGCGAGAGCTACGTGAAGCACGTGAGGGAAGGCAGAATATCTACGGGAAGGTAACAACAACAACAACCACCACTAGCGCTGCCACTCTTTTCGCTTCCGCTGTCCACCCCACTCCTCCTCCTTACCCCACTCTCACTCTACCCACTCCACCCCATCCTGGCAAAGCCCTGCACAGCACGACCCATCACTTGCATTAATGGGGAAACTAAGTTAAATGTGCACACAGTCAGCAGTAGTCATGATCGGCAAGCTTGTATGAAGCTGTAACACCAACTGGTGTCGGAAATCACTTCACATGCACATACATTCGAGCTTATGGGCATATATATACACAAATACACTTCAGGAAATAGCACAACAGTTGTTCTCATTCACAAGATACTATCAAGTGTCTGTTTATTCCACTAATTCTCCCTTTTAGAGTGCCCTTGTGCCCTCTCCTTACCTGTCTGTCCCCATTACTATGATGTAATATAATCAACAATCGCAAAGCAAGCACGCTCATCGCTTTGCGTCACTCATGGGTGTTTTCATGCCGCACCAAACCAAAATAAGATGCAATTGTCCTATTTTGAGCTAACATAGCACAAGCATACTTTTGAACAATTTCTGGCCCCCTTGGATGTTCCCAAAAACTAACCGATAGGTGTGACGTATAAAGCTGAACATCTTAATGCGGGTCTAACGCCGTTCCTTTATAGTGATATTAGTAAAAAATTGAGCTGTCATTCCACTTTTTCATCAAAGTGCTCTTGGCCCAAAAACCTTGCTAATCTGTTAAAGAAAGTGTAATGCCAAATTTAGAATATTTTTATCTAAGCCGAGTTGCTGCGTAAATTTGACACATGACACAATGGTAATACTGTTTCGGTAATTTGATTTGTCCAGCATTGGCAAATGCTTCGGATCGGAGGCATGTAAGGGTCCTTCTAGCTAAAGCCTCGCAACAGTACGTGCACTTGCCCCAAATTGGGGCAGAGAATGGAGTTGCAATCCAAAGTACACACTACCAATGCAGCTGGCTTTGGCTTCCCACAGTGGCGTGCGGAAACGTCCTTCCTATATACACTTATGAGAGCCTGAGTTTACTACCCTCTTTTCGCGGGCAACAGTCCTGAGAGTGCGCAGGAGGCAAGCACCTCAGTTGTCTCCATGATGATGGCTTGAAGAATAGTTACATTACGAGCAATTTACGAATAACAATTGGCAATACACGCCATGACTGAAAGAGAAGAGACTTGAACGCGTCGCACTACTTGTCAAGCGAAACTTCTAAAGTGATTTACTCAAATGGTTGCTGTTTATGTTTCATTCCAGGAAGAAGTGATTAGTCATGCAACGCTATTATGAAGACGTAATACATTATGACTAGGAAAACTATAAGTCTTCTTCAGATCACTAGAATTCAAGCGTGAATAATGCTCAAATGGGGTTGTTTGAGACTATTCTTCTCCATTGCAATTTTCCACCGTAAAACGAATGAAGGTTAAAGTAAATGCAAAACCGATTTTAAAATTTCACTTTGGAGAATAAAGGCCTTGGTCACCGCCCGAGAACATTAATTCATCAAACCTATTGATAACCGTGCAATCTGCTAATCCGTAATAACCAAATCGAATCGAAAACTAGCACCGGATTTTACTGAGGCATAATTTAGCAATGATCAGTTTGTGTTTTTCCAGCATCGAGGACTAGAACTTCCTTTACACATTATGTTAGCGCCTCTCAACTACCATATACCAGGATCGATTAGCTTAGTGATTTCCATAGGAAGTTTAGACGGCCTAAAATGTAGAAATTGCTCTCGTCACAAAGGACTTATCAAAAGGCCATAGATGCGTTTTTGTCGAACAGCGATAAGGTAAAAACTAACCTTCAGATAGACTACCACGAAGTGAGGCTTCTGGCGAATAGCACCTAAGTAGTGATGCAGTGGCTCGATAGACGATGCTTAAGTAAGTTACTGAAATGCATTTTATTAACTCAAAGGTGGTTTTATTTTAACAGCAGCCTTTGACTCTTATTTCTTCTCATAAAATAGCTTCAGAAACAGGGATAAGATCCTTGTCCAACTCTGATCAGGAGGTATCAGCAGCACCATCGGCTTTATCGTCGATCCCAAATTCATCCGCCCCTAGATCTTATTCGAACATAGTATACTCTCCAATCCCATAATCAAATGACTATTTTGGATCAAATGATTGATATAACTTTTTTTGTCTACCCGATGCTGTTCACTAAGACTTCTTCCACTAGATATGCTTCCAGAAAATAGCATGTTTTTATATTCTTTGGAAAAAAATGCCGATATCGACTGAATAGGCCGGATGGACCAACAGTAGAACTGTCAGTCACGCAAATGGAAAGGTGAATTTAAGCAAAAAGCCTTTTGTAAATTTGAAATTGCACAAAAATAATAACGAATTGGAGTCACCTTTTTCTTCTTGCAATGGTAATATGAACGTATTTTTGCTACATTAATCTCAGTCTAAAACTTAGTACGTTAGGCAATGTTGGACAAACAATCGCATGTTTAGACAAAGGGTCCAAAATTAGTAAGTTTCCTTGCACAACTGTGTCTTGCTGTGCAAATATGGAGAGATTCCAAGGTTAGTAGAACACACCATTAGAAAGACTCTAATGAAGAGCCGACTCATATTCCTCCTTATTTTTAGCTGTAAAGTTGCATCATTCTAAAACGTAATTCATGAACCACTAATAAATTACTTAGTTTAAATCAACAGAAGTTCATGAAATCAAACATAATCGAAAGTGTAAAAATGACTTAAAAAAATTGGTCTATCACCGTCAATTCTAAATAAAATATGCATTTATTTTGTCCAAGAAAGGGAAAGTTGTGCTTTACCATGGTACTGCGCTCTCACTTGCACCTCGACTACGTGAAGCGTCTCGAATAAGTACCGTGTCATTTTCGAAGTTATACTACATCACATCGCTCTATCACGGTGTCGCAACAATTTGAATCTTCAATCACTCAACAAACTTCACGTAAAAAACACTAGCAATACACTTCAGCATCTGGTACACTTTACTCTGAGTGATTCAAAAGTTGTCGTAGATACTCAAATGACAATGTATTTGACAAATGATCCAAAGGATTGAAATTAACTAATTAGGCAAGTTTTCACCCATGGATGTGTGTATGCACGAGATAGCGCAAGGACGGGACAGACGCCCTATCAGAAAGGTGGGGTGACTCACTTGAATCGAAGCAGGCCACCTTGGTGTGCTCGGGAGTCTGGTTGGCGCTGGGAATTGAGTGACCGCCAGCCACGGAGGGTCCTACGCCGCTGTCCATGCTGCTCTGGTGCGAGTGCTGCGCCGAAGAGATTTGCTGGGTTGCCACGGTTCCACCGGCACCGTACTCACCGGTTGTTGAGGCGGGGGCAGTGCCGGGGGGCGGCATGGAGGACTGAGAAAGGAGGGGGAGGAGGGGTGTGGTGCAGAACATCTGCTGGAGGTGCGGAAGAGGCGTCTCGCCGGTGCCGCGACTCAGCGACAGTTCTTCCATATCTTGAGCCAAGTGGCCCGAGGAAGTAGCAGGAAGTGGTTCGCTCGAGGGAAACAGTGTTGCCCCGTAGTTAGGGTGGTGCAGCCTCGTCAGGGAGGAGCTCGGACCGAGAGTGTAGCCGCTCGAACTACCTCCGCCACCGCCTCCCATACAGGAATCTGCGTGGCCTGACACACCACTCACTGTCATGGGCACTGGCTGACTCGATGATCTAAGAAGCAAATGCACCGCACACACAAATTGAACCCAGGTTAATTCAGTTTAATGCAACATTTTTTGCCACGAAATTAGTGAAGCTATGAGAAGAGGAAGACGATGTAGTGATAACATTAAGAACTGCTATTTCCAAATGACTTATACATTCTGCTCCGATGCAGTTTATGTATGTTGATGATAAGCTACGTAGCCTATTACACCGTACTTCAGGCCATCACGTTGGTCCCTATAGTTGAACTGCATAGTTGAACTGTTTGTGGCTCTGCCAATACCATTCATGTCCCCAAACTTAGTTAATGCCCCTTCTTCATGAAGGCTGCTCATTACCATTGAGCAGCAACGCAATGATGGAAAGACCAGATCAAAAAATGTGAAAAAAATACAAAAAAATTATTTGTAGCCTGAATGAAATCACCTGCGGAAATATAAACTATACGTCAATCAAGAAAATATTGTTATAGAATACAAGGCTAGTGAGAGTAGAGTATTATTTTGAGTAGTCTAAAAATTTCACGATTAACCCTGTTAGCATAATAGCATTCTTTCGTACACCCGAAGCTGTCTTGTTTAATGCCAGACGCTTGTTTACATAACGGTGGCCAAAAAATGTCACATCTTGTGTTTCTTCAAAGAAGGCACCGTTTTAAATCAGAAAAGCCTGCTGAACTGTAAGCGGACACATCACCCAAAACACATTGGTTCGCTCGGAAGCGTAAAAGTCGCTGCCGTGGAGTTGCGTGCACGGCCAATTCACACGAGTGTACCAAAATGAAAAATTCCCGACCAGCCAGCCACTAGAACAGGGATGCGCACAAATTGAGTACCTCTATAATGTCACCCTAATTACCTGAATAAGATCGACACTTTAGGATCTACCAAATCCAGAACATTGCAAGACGATCGAGCATTTATTGTACCAAAATATTCAGGCGCAAATCTGCGCAAAAGAAGGAGAGTTACTAAATTTGCCCCCGAATAAAGCCAACGCCTATTTTTAGAACAGCATTGGTGATGCAATACCTAACAATTTGTCGATTCGGTGTCCAATTCCCCGCAACTATAAACTCACAGTCGGAAAAACCCAACTACAACCCTTATTTCACTGCGAAATCTAGTATTCCATAAAAGAAACACTGTAATTAAGGTTGCTAAAAATGGACTGCATTTGGAAATTACACATGCTAAAGTAAATAAGAAACTAATTAGATTCGCTCAAGCCGTGCTATCATATTTGTAAAGGTAAATTCCATTAAAATGCTCTTCCAAAAGAACTTCCGAAAACGTTACGAGGTCGTATATCAAGTAGAGTGATATTTTGAGTACTTTCCCACTAAGTGCAGTTTATTCTGAAGGTACTTTCACTTTTTACTTAATGCAAATGTTGTTCATGGAGTATGAGGCACACCTACAAACTTTTGTTTCTACTAACAACCCTTATTTTGTTAAATGTCAGTCAAGGTAGAAAATCGCCAGGACCTTCTAGATCAACCGTTTTCTCTAGTTCATTTGTCTCCTCTAGCTTCAGCTTTATGCGCGATAGCGGAGTAATGAATCTTTGTGTCTTTGAACAAGCTTAAAACTTGCCAAAAATTTGATCCAAAACAAAATAAAAACATTGAACTGGACGCTATAGTGGCATTACAGCTCTGATGCATTTCAAACTTAGGCTAAATCTGGGTTTCCATTTGTGAAAGGTAGCATGCACTGTTTTAGAGTAAGGCAGAAATAGAGTTACTTGTTTTGGGTAGTTCAGCTTGATCCCATATATAAAATTCATTAGTGCTACATGCATAAACATAGGCAAATTTAGGGATATGTTTAGCTCATAATAAAGTTTGTCATAGGTGCTTCTTGATTTTTAACAAAAAAGCAACGAAAAAGAGCTTTGGTATGCTCTATACGACAATAATTCGTGTCAATTTTGGTAAGTCAGTTAATCAAATGGAAGCCGACAAACCTCTACGAATGCATGATTAGGAGAATAGGAGGTAAGAATAAATCTATGTTTAAATCGAATTATAGACCATGGGATGTAAAGGGGTCAAGATCTTCGGGACCTTAACTTCAAAGGCTTGCACTTTGTTGATACAAGAGATCTGACTCGTCACCAGTACCATTAAACAGTGCGCTCTTGCATTGCAAGATCTAGAGGGTCGATTTGGAGCTACCAACTCCACTTTTCATGTGTGCACAATGCGATAGGAGACCTCTCATTTACCACTCCATGGCAGCGTATGCTCTTACATTTCACTAAATTTTAGTTATAGAAATTATGGGCTCTGATTAATGCATTTTAGTGCCAATATGTTGATCTTTAAATAGCTAATGCAATGTTCCAGATCCAGAGTTATCTGGGCCAAACTTTGAAAAAAAACAAGAAAAACATAACTGGGGTTTGTAAATAATTGGGCAGAGCCAGTGGACAGTCAAGCTTCAGTCAAATCACCTCCTTTTGATATCGCAATAAGGCTTTGAGAGTAGCTTTGAATTTTAGGTAAGCAACTGATACCGGATACGTTTCCATGTTTGTCTGGGTCTAAAAAATCCTCGTTCTTAATTTTTTTTAAGTAATCTTATGTTCATCCCTTAAAAAAGGTCTAAGTTTACAAAACAAAATGATTAGCAAAAATTTACATCCAACAAAGTGGTGATAGATTCACTTGGTTAAAAAGTGGAACTATGACATTGACAATTATTTCGGGAGGGAATAAAACAAAAGCCAAAGTGCAAAAGGTGCAAAAAAGAAGTGCTTGAAAATTGATTTCAAATGTGTTTATGGCGAAATCTTGTAAAATTGAAAGCAAAAGGAATTATTAAAGCTCTTTTGAGAGCTATTTGAAACATTTACTCGATTTCCACTTCGTTAGATGACAACTTTGTAAACTCCATAAAAATTAACGGTCATATTATTTGGGACTCTGCCAACATATTGAGAGAATACAACGATTTTGTCAAATTTGCCAACACACTTGTGCCATTTCAAAAATTTAATAGATTTGACACAATCAAATTTAAAAATCAAAATAGGTGTACGCATGAGAGATGGAGATGTAGGACAGAGTTGTAGAAGCTTACTTGGTATGAGCGATGTGCTGCTGCTGTTGCTGGTGCTGCTGTCGCGACGGCATCAGCTTGGAGCCCTGAGGGGGAAGGAGGTTCATGGGGAGGGCACGCGGTGCAGGTGCTACGTGCGTCATGGAGAAGGCACCAGGGTGCTGCATTCGCGGCACTGAGGCCGGTCTAACGCCTCCACCCCCGCCACCTCCCGAGACTAACTGGCCGGCTGTGTTGCCTGGGGAACCGGGCAGCGTGGAGCAGCAACTGGTGGGTTCGCCTCCTCCACCTCCACCACTCATTCCCGAGGAGTCAATTGGAGATAGCACCGACATCGGAGAAGCCGGTAGTTGCCGATGGCCCTTTCAATGTAAATCAAGGTTTTACTTGATGTTTCAACAGATATTGCTTATACAGAGGCATGAATGTTCAGTGACCATATGAATAAAATCCAGTAAAAATGTTTGAAAACATGAATAGTGCTTTGAAGCGTTAAGCTAGTTTAAAAAATCTCTCACTCACGATCATCTTCATAAAATATCGAAAAAGGTTCAGTGTTAAAGCAAGCACGCACTCAAGGCAATTAATACTTACCTCCAAGGAATGTGTACTTAGTTTTTGACGTCTAGCATAGTTCATATGAATTTGATCTAATTCCTCTATTGTCATGCCCCACTTCTGTTCGTCCGGAGGGATCCGCGGGTCGAACCTTAACACTCGGCTAGATAAATAGAACGTACCACGTAGTTTGCTTTGTTTCGTGATTGAGAAAATAAACTTGCTTATTTTCATTAATTGCCATCTGAAACTCTGGCGGTAGTTCACAAATTGGTGATGAAAGGCTGTCAGACTGCCGCACATTCGAGTAATGAAAGGGGCTGCGTGCAAAAATAAAACTTAACAAACTAATACCTTCTGTCTGTATGTGGTGAAAGCCCTGCATTACACATCATAGGACTCCCTTTTGGATTGCAAGCCAAGTTTTGGGTGGTATCTAAGCTCTTTTGCCTGTTATGGTCGATAGGTTCGGAGAGATATGCAGCGTTGGCACCAATACAGGAAGGTGAAGAATTTGACTTCCTATGCGAAATACAAAAGCCATCTTGATTATTGTCCAGTAAGGAGTCGGAACACTTTGAATGCTCCTTCGTTGGTGGAATCCAAAATGATTTTGGGAAATTACGCTCATCCATCGGCTTCGTAGCCTTACTCGAGTCACGATTAAATAACTCCTGGATTCCATCACGAGCACACTCGAAAATCTGAACGCGAGGAGGATGCGCCCGAGAATCACTTTTTTCTTCCATTAAGACATACGTCGCGAAAGCTCAAGACCGAAATACACAAGGCATCCGTCCCCCGTTGACCTTTCAATCTAGTAGATTAAAACAAAAAATAATATAATAAATCTACGCAAAGAGGTAGTTTTCTTGTTACCCTGCCAATAAATACAGTATAATTTTTGCTATTAGACACTATAACGATTTGTTGTAACTTTTTAGAATAACTGAAACAATTGCTTTTAGGATGATTTCTCCGAACGCTTCTTACAGAAAAATTGCAGTGCAGACGGTTGTATCAACCCATAAGCGCTTTAGGTAAATGTGCCTATAATACCTTGTTTGTTCGAACTGCCGGTTCCGGTCACTTGGGTGGCCATCTTGTACTAGCTGGTTGGTCGGCCTCCGGGCCGTGCCAACAGCCCCCAAGTCCTCTGTTCCCGGAATATATATATTCTGCCCTAGTACTGCGCCTTCTTTTACCTTAAGGGGAGCCTCGGGACGCTGCAGAGCCAATTTTATTTATTTTGTTTTGTTCCGCGGTTTTCATAAAAAAACTGGCTAATCTATGCACATTGTGGCAGAAGTGACAAATAATGCACAAAAATTAGATAAAAAACCTAAAAACTAAGCAGTTAAATGTAGCAAACCTTAAGGATTAGGCGTGTTACCTGTATTTATGGTGATCGAACTACAAATATTAATTTTCATCACTAATGTAGCGCCTTGAAACTTCCCTGAAAAGAACGGAAAACATGGTGTAGAATACATGTATTCTGAGAACAGAGGGCCTGGGGGCTGCTGGCACGGCCCCAAAGGCCAACCAACCGGCTCAGTACAATATGGCCACCCAAGTGACCGAAACCAGCAGTTCAAACAAACAAAGTATTACACAACCCCTCTCTTCTTTCGAGCGTCGTCCCCGACGCTCCCCTTGGTCAGCCTCCCGTGTCAGCCATCACAACGTAATCAGTGCTGCGAGAAGCACCCACGAGCTAACCGTCCCAGTCGTCGAGATTACAACGCATGTGTTCCTGTAATGCCATCAATTCCGCGTAGCATTCAGTGCAGCAAATGCGCACTTCTTGGTCGTCCTCTCCCACAACAATGTGGTCCAATGGAAGATGGAGGTACGAATCCAAGTTTTCAAATGGGTCTAGACACACACAACACATATTGCGATTCCAGGCCTAATTGATACCGTAGAAGAAACGCAAGGGCATCGTGGAAACCTGAGCAGATGTGGCGGTCGGAACTCATAGGAACAAAAGGCATGCGATCCAAGTGTGCGAAGCATAAAACGATGCTATCCAATGGCGTCCAACACATTCTACATCTGGGAACAGGAGAGAGAGCTTACGGAGGATGCTTGACCACAACGTCGCATGTCTCTCTCGGCATTTCCACTGGACTTGGAGTTCACGGCTAGTGTCGTTTCAGTTGTTACTAGCTTCCCTGTCAAACACGAGGGCGAGGGAGATGTCGAAGATGAACATCGATCTCAGCCCTTCTGTTACGAGATACCAAAGGTTCTCCCATCTATAGCACATGCACTTCTTTCACGCTGCCAAAGTTTGCCAGAAACGGCATGGAGCAGGATAAAATCATCAACGTCGGGTCCGCTTTCCGCTGTCACCAATGTAGCGTTTCAAGGCTCCCTTTAAGGTAAAAGAAGGCCTAGTACTGGGGGTAGAATGCATGTATTCTGGAAACAGAGGGCTTGGGGGCTGTTGACACGGCGCGGAGGCCGACCAACCGGCTCAGTACAATATGGTCACCCAAGTGACCAAAACCGGCAGTTTAAACAAACAAAGTATTACACATGGTATTAGGGGCAGAGTGCGTGTATTCAACATGCCGAAGGAGTTGGAGTGATTAGCATGGCCCAGAGATTCATCTACCGGGCGAACGTAAGATGGCCGACTGAGTCCCTTAATTGAATCTGGCAGTTAAATGAGCGACAAAATATTGCATCAATCTAAGTTGCGATCACCAATTTTTAACGTTTGGTTATTTATCCATAAGAATCAAGTTCAGTTTTGTCCTTTTGTCTGGAGTTTCCATTACACATTTGATCTGTTGCAGGGCAAATATTTAATGGGGACTTAGGATTCTCTGCAATTATTTGTGAGATCCTTTTTCAGTCTACTTTCACTCTTTTAAATACCAATCATCGATTGACACAGGATTCATTTTAAAAATGGTCAAGAATAAGGAAAACATACAGTTTTATAGTCTAAACTAAACTGTACTTAAACGCTTTTATTATCTAATGTAATTATTTGAATATTTTTATTTTCTTACTGAAGTACAGCGGGGTTTTAAGATGCATTGATCTACTGGCCCACGGTCACACCGCGGTCATTGTACGACAAGTTGATTAGGGTTTGTTGTCGGCCCCTCCGCTTGTGCTTCAATTTTATTGGGTTATTGAAAAGGTGTGCATTTTATTCGTTAGTGAGTCCCGTCGCTCCTCGTAGATTTCGATTATTTTTCTGACCTCCATTATCGACTTTCGGCTTTCCTCTTTCAAACCAATCAGTCCCTCTGGGTTTCGTGTTTGTATCTGGTTCATCGCCCCTTTCTACATATTTCGTAGAGTTCCTCAGTTCTTCAGAAATTTTTAAGTAAAATGCTTATTAACTCGGTTTCCAGGGCAGAGTTTTCATCAACTTAATTACCTTAAGGTATTTTGTAGTAGTTTCAAATTTCTATATAGTATTAAGCTGAAACGCAGACGTTTTTTTTGGTCAAACAAAACGCTACTAATTTCCAAACATTGACAGTATCACTTGCATTTTTCCCCTTTGGTTCACACTTTTCGATTACTTTTTTGCTGCAGTTGTGCATGCAGGGAGTTCTGCGAAAGTTCACTAATTCGCATTGTTGTAATTTTGTGCAGTTTTTGGAGGTTTTTCTATGGTTTGCGCAAAACCGTCATACGTTCCTCAAGCTTATGGCTTAATTGTCCTATCATTCCCTTTAAATGCACGCTTTAACTAGGAGAATACCAAGGATCCTTGTTAAGTTTCGTCAGCATAGAGGAGTTATTCATGATGGTAAATTATTGTTCGTTTTATGTCCAATCATATGAATTATTCGCTATTGAACCACTCGCATTGCCCTTATTTTTTACTTTGAGTTCCATTTTCTTCATTGTTATGCATTTATGCTCTTAGTGTTCGCCTTTATATGGTCTTCGTTTTTAGACACAAATTGCAGTTCCGTGAATGGCTCAACAGCAACAGCAGCAGAATTTTGTCAAATTGATTGTCGCCGGTGTTGGCGGTGTGGGCAAGAGTGCTCTCACGCTCTACTTCATGTACGATGAATTTGTCAAGGACTACGAACCCACACGGGCGGACTCCTACCGAAAGAAGATAACTTTCGGTAGTGAGGAAGTTCAGCTGCACATTCTTGATACTGCTGGTAAATTTATTGCGTCTTAAGCGTATTGCACGTTATTTTCTCCCGATCTTGCACCAGATTACCTTTCTAAAGGGACGCGCTGTTCATTACACCCTGTCTCATTTGATAGAGTTGCTGAAGCAAGGCAGGTCAGACACCACCAATCACATTGATGTTGTTTCATTTTTAGGGCAAGAAGACTACGCAGGCATTCGGGATACTTTCTATCGCAATAGTGAGGGGTTCCTCCTTGTTTTTGACCTCACCGACAGACAGTCGTTCACTTCTTTGGGTGAATTTGTGTAAGTTAATGTGAATATTTGTCTGACTTTATGTTCGACATGCAACCTGCTTGTCCACACCCATAAGGTATGTCTATCCACGTACCCAACGCCCTTGTGCAGCAACTTAATTTTTTGTACCATGTGGAATCATCGAGTAGTTTGTTAGTGTGTAAAAGGTATGTAAATGTAACAGCTGTTGCATATTTAATCTGTACCAGTTTTATTTTGCTCTTTTGCCAGTGGCTATTATGATCATTCACTTGAAATTTTCATCTACGTTTGTGATCTCAGATTATCAGGCATTAATCCTGCAATGAACACCATTTGTCATTCGTATTTTTCATTTTCAAGGTCAAACGAATGTAGCTTGGAATCTTAGAAAAGCTTATTGTGCTTATTGAAACCCTTTTGATTTCGCCAGTAACGGTGGATCATAGAGAAATCCCAAAGGTTCGAATTAAAGTAGCATTAGTAGAGCTTCTGATGTGCTCGATAAAATGGTCACTTTACCTTCGTATTCAAGTTCCTCCCTAAGCAGTAGTACTTTTGGTAATAGGAATACTGTGGTCTTATAACATGTAGCAGGTAGAGCAGGGATTTGAAATGGCATTTAATAAACACTGAAGTGATTTCAGGATCGCTGTTTCTTGTGTAGTCTTGTACTAATCCCTCCACATTTTCGCTTCGCAAAACATTTACTTCAAAGCATTCCTTGCTGCGCCTTGCTCACACAGTGTATTTCAGTGGGAGCCCCCGTGAGGCGCTAGGGGGAGCCAATTTGAGCGGATTTGGCGGCGGTGGCGAAGGCAATGTGGACCACGTGAGCACGCGGATTTGCGAAAGCAGATGCGGGTTGTGCATGCATGTGTGGGTGGGCATGGCATGTGGCTGCTGTACTTCGTCATTCCAGACCATTGATCCATAGTTCATCAAATGGATAATATAGCCCGTGCAACCAATTGCGTGGGAGCTCAAAATTGGCTTTCATCACATCTCACCTCGTTCCGTTGATGTAGCTTTTTCTAATTTTTTTCAGGTCAATGCAAAATTTGTAGCTTACGTTAAATAGTAGCTTGCTAGTCAAGCACAATGTAGACGGCAAAAGCGTGATATTGGGATCTACCTGATTATGCGTTGAGTTAATTTTTTTCTCCCTTTAACCAAAGTACGTTTTTAAATCAAACATTCCTTATAGTATTTCTCATTCCTTTCCCCCAGTTTGAAGTCCTTTTTGTCGAAACCTGACACGTTTTTAACATCTTATCGAGAGTGACTTTAATCGGGTCGTTTTGCTTTAAAATGCCATGGACATTTGTATGATTCTGCTTCAATTCGTTTTGTCGAGGTAAGACCTGAGTTGTGCAGCCCTTTTTTTCTCCTGGAGGTGCCAAGAATCGGTTTATTCTTAAATACCACTAAGTAGATCGGGCATATAGCGGCAACCTAGCTTATAATTTAAAGCATTTTTAATCGTTTTTCAGTTTTGAATGCCTAACATCAAATACATTTGGTTGTCGACATTGCCCTTTCTGTTGGTGATTCCTTAACGTTAACCTTGACGACTGTCGATGATAGTTTTATGTCCTTTTGAACGATCTGGTTGTCTGCTTACTCCCCCCAGTTTACTCATTTTAGGGTTGTAAAAGTTTTGATTAAAATGTATGAATGTCAGTTTAGTGACGAGGAACCGTTGCAAATGTATTAGGCCTTCTCTACTGATTTTGCTCTTCTAATGTTATGCATATATTATTATTCCTTCCATTTACACATGAGCATAACGTATGGCAATAGTCAAGTTAGTAAGATAAATTAGTAAATGCGCAACTTTCCGAGTTTAATTGTGTAGCAGGAAGCTAACTCTGTATGCACATGTGTGGAGAGGTATATGACGCTTGCTTTTATCAATTTCACGTGAACTTTGAGACTAGCTCAGCCACGTCATATTTATTTTGTTTTGCACCATTGACGGCGCAATGCCATACGATCTGTGTGCGTGTATGTGTACTGCTTTCTTACGCGTTCGATACCAGCACGCTTCGAGGGATCTTGTGTGTTCTCATGCTCTGCAGGGGGGTCAAGTTCATCTCTGCCTCGTGCTTTGTCTCTACCTCACATGCCTCATCCCCGTCCACATCCACTAAGACAGCCATAGAAACTCACTTTCTAGCTCTATCAACCCCTACTTAGTTTTTTTTTCCATTTTTAACAGGCCATTATTCCAGAGAAATGACTTTGCGATCACCCATGCATACGTGCTCCCAACTAACCCATTACGTACTAATCTTGTTGCGAGCAGCAAATCGACTTGAAAAGTCTTTTGGTATTAGCTAATTGAGGAATACAGCAAATATTAGACTTTCTCTTTTGTCAACGGGTAATTTCACATTAAGAGCACTTGTGTGACTGTAATTCCACTTCGATTCCTCAAAATTTTGGGTAGCTCTGTTCTTGGAACTTATTTACAAATGGGATTGGCTAATTTAGTGGGAGTAGCTGAGTTTCTTCATATCGAGTATTAACCAACTACCCCTAATTTGGTATGGGCTCTGTTGTTAGCGAAAAGCGGTAGCTCATGAGGAGGTCTTTTGGTTTAGGGATCAGATTTTTCGTGTGAAGCGTGTGGATAGGGTGCCGATGCTGATCTGTGGCAACAAGGTGGACTTGACAGAGAATCGGAGGGTATCTCGGGAAGAGGCAGAAGAATTCTGTCGCAAGTACCACGTTCCCTACCTCGAGACTTCTGCCAAGACCAATACAAATGTTGAAAAGGTACCACTGAACTGCAGATCTCTTTTCTTTAGCTTAAGCATGGACTTTTCCCCCCTTGCACGTTCGGCTTGTTATTTTTTGGAGGTGAAGACTACAAGAATCTCTAGCAGCAACGTCATGTGATTATCGTACTATAGTTTTTCAAAAACAATACGAAGTACTTAGTGCCCACTTCACCCTTGAAAGTGCGAAATGAGTTTGCGTGAAATCAGACTTGAATGACGATTTTAAAAAATTCATGTTGATTATTGAACTGTCGTCTTTTTTTTAATTTGACACGTTTCGATTACCTTCAGATACCTCTAACGTCTGAAATTATTTTCCTTGAAGTTTATCATTCACTGGTTTTCTTTACAGTCCCTTTGGAGGAAGCTTATCGTAATTAGTGGAATTTCTGATCAACATTGGTCTGTCATCTGAGATTACCCACTCGACATTATAATAGCTGTAGTAGCAGCAGCAACAGCGGATTATGAACTTATTCAAAGTCAATCAGTCATAATATTTTGACTTGAGCGCGTGATGTTACACCGTATTTTGCCTTGAACAATCCTTTATTCGGCCTTAAATTTTCAATCATTGTGACGTCTTGTATTGATTGTAGGCCTTCCTCAGTCTTGCTTATGAGGTGTACCAACTGAAACTGGCCCAGAGACAGCAGCACCAGCCCGGGCAACCCGCTAATCAAGGGCACAAAAAGAAGAGATGCAACATTTTGTAAATTGTCACATCCCAGCATTCCGAAATTCCTATTTCTCAATTGCTTTCGCATCTCACTTCCTCACTATCTTTTTTGCTTCATACCTCTCACTCTGCTTGCGTCCCTCCCATTCAGTTTTCCCCTTCTTCATTGTGATCCCTCTTCTACTTTGACTTTAACACATTGTGTCTGCTTGCCTTGGCGAGATAGGAAACTTTCCTCTCCGGTCGCAACAGATTCCACTACTGTTGTTATTTCACTACTTGCGACTGATAGATAATGTAAAATGATCCTTTGAGTTCTCATGTTCTTTTCTGGAATTATTTTGAGGACTCTTGGAGGGCAACTGTTGGTGCGCGTGAAAGCTGGTAGTTTTGTGCCTTGTCTTCTGAATATTTCAGGCGCCAAGGCCCACGATTGACTTGGGTAAATTGCCATTATCAGATGGGACATTAGGACCGGTTAGAAGAGGGGACCTTTAGTTTAGCAGAAGGTCTTGCTTCTGTGACGCCTGTATCCCGTATTCTGTAACTAATTACTTGGGTTGTTGTGTTTCCGGTTCAGTGGCATAGGTGGATAGATACTTGTGACCATGAATAATCACTTTGCTGGGGTAAAGGTGTGAATGAATATGGAACTCGTAACTCATAGTCAGTTGCAGTTTCATCATTTCTACAAACGTTCAAGCTGACGAACACTAACTCCGTGGTCTCTGCTGTTTGATGGGTACGGACCGCGGAAAGCCGTCGGTGGTTACTTTATTTCTAATGAATGGTAAAAATTAGAAGCAGACTACTCAGCACCTTTTGTAGGTAACGTTCACGAGGCAAAATCACCGATACCAGGAGTTGTAGGAGTCCTTTGTCCACAAAAATGCTCTCCCAATCCTCGCTATTGACATAGTGACCCATCAGGCGCCTACTTTATTAAGCTTCCGCGTGGTGCCAATAAACCAAACTGCTCCCTAGTAAGCTGAAATGTTTTGAAAGAAATTTGACACACCTGTGTTCTTTTATGAGCACTCAACATTATAACTGGTGGAGGGATTCTTTCCACTCTTTGGATGCAGAAAAGTTTATTAAGCAATGCCGTCGCATAACTTCATGGCAAGGCAACTTTGAAAGTATGCTTCTTCGAATGGTTGCAATATGCTATAGTGTTGGAAATGTCTTTTCAACTTCTCACTATATCCTCAATTCCATGCAATTTCCACACAAAAATTGCATGGCACTGGTAAACGAATGCTGACGCTTCCGAACCTTCTCCGACAGTGTGCGGTGGTGAGGAAGACATGTGCAGGGGTCACTGGGTCCCACATGACTCCAAGGGACCACGGAAACACTTTGCAAGCTGACATTCGTAAATTGTGTGAACCTAGGCTGGGATTTTGACTCAGTGCAGTGCAGTGTCCCATTAAAATTGAGTGTGCCTCCTTTTTGTGCTTGACCGAATTTTGAAGAATTTTTTGAATTATTCTCTCAAATATTCAAAAATCATAATGCATGAAGGTTGCCTTTTTAACGCAAAATTTTGGAGGTATAGAATTCACTTAACATGGCTGTCACAATTTGCTCTTGTAAATTATGTTTCTTTATTTTCGGAGAGTATTGGAGGCAAATCAATGGCAATCATAATACTCTGTTAACTCTGGAAAATGCAACAATTTAAGGGTGCTTGGGTGAGTCGCATTAAATAGGGTGCATGACGTAATGCAGCATTTGGCCACCACTTAAACGTAATCGCCGACATTGGTGCAACTCAGAGAACAATCACACTTGTTCATAAGTAAGAATCTTGGAAAGGTGCCCTTTGGTGTGTAGAAACTACAGGAAATTGATATGGTGAGGTAAAGCGTTCCCTTTTAGTAGACTTTAGGACACCTTAACCGATTAATGGTAGTGGTGTAGCAACAGACATGGCATTTTTATTACCAAGATTTGTCAGTTTATCTAGTTGTCATTTCAATGTCATAACGACAAAACATGAGGTCGCGCAACTCTACTAATATTAAGTCAGTAGATCAATTTGATAGGATTGCTTGCACCCATGGGACAGAGCGTGGAGTTATGAACGAAAAACTCAGCTTAATATTTTCATGAGTTCACTCTTTCATGCATCATAAAAGCCATTTTCATTCCCCCAATGACACAAATTAAGGGGACTTGATCTACGCGAACTTCAGGATGCTCACACTTACTTCAAGGCAAACGTATTTCTTAGCTATTTCGAAGCTGGCCTTACTCGCGCATGTAAAAACTATGTAGACAAATAGCCAAACGACTTACACGATTTTGCAGGCTACAGGACATTATTATTTTGCTACCAAAAAGAAACGACTTATGGCTTTTAATGTATTAATTCGAAACGTGCGTCATGCGGGACTTATCATGAGATAAAAATTGGCTCGATACCTATTTAGGGTTTGATTAGTTTTTGGCTTAGCTCCTGTCAATAGTATAATCAAATCCATTCCTTTACAGAAAACTTGGATTCGAATCAAAGGCCTTAGCAAAAAATGGACTGTGATACACACGCGATTGCCCCGGGTCACCGCGTGGCACCATCGAACTCGGCTTTTTGCACTTTAAGCTGTAAACTTGAAATTTTTCATCTTTAGATCTAAGTTCGAGGCTTGATTTTCTTCGTTGCGGCTGTAAACCTGTCTGGAAGATGTTGTTTACCTCCCCACTCAAACAATTTCTGGTCACAGCTATAGAACGCATAAGCAGCGTTTTGAGTTTAGTGCACGATGCATCTTGGTAATGTAAATATGACGGTAAAACTACGTACTTGATCATAATTAATCCCTTTCCAAGCACAAGATCCGCAAGACTTTGGAGAAATCCTTTTTAAAACACTAGTTCTATACAATATGCCTACAGACCTGTCGGGTTTACTGAGGACAAAAAATGTTGCATTAAAATTTAGTCTGCATCTGTTTCTTTTGCTGGTAGATCCAATGGGCGATTACGGTAGTGTTTTTTTACGACCCTTTTTGTGAGTTATTACTTCAAACAAATCTTTATTTTGTTGTTCACTTTCGGTGAAAAAACGGTGGATAAAAGCTCATTTTAACATCTTGTCTAGCTCAAAGCCACCCACTCTGCCGAAATGGTGACTGATTAGAAGGGCTGATCGACGGTAGCTTTGCGTGTTTGCAGCTCTTAGTAATTATGTGCATAAAGGGACTGTGGCTAGACATTCATAAATGTGTCGTCTTTCATTTTTGGAAAAACAACAAGCAAAAGGCGCTTTGTGCGCGTAAGTGGCGCTTCAATATAATTATTTCGCTTTTATGGTCAAAGAAGAGTAGAGGTCGAGCGAGAACGATTACAGGTCGTATGTGTAAAAAAAGAAAGGGTATGTAGCAACAAGTATTCCCGATTAATTTTTTCTTCATGAAAAGGAACTTTGCGTTGCATCAGATTATGTTTCAAAGCACGGCCTTGGACAACACTCTTTGAATATTTCTTGTTTTAATAATTTAATGACAGTATTTTGGACTGTAACTTGGACGGGAAATTTGAATCCCCATAGTTCTGCTCTGGGGCCAATTCTACTGAACTGAATATGTATCTTCCACTTATGTACGCAAAGGTTGTGAAATACTGCATGATCAAGTGAACGCCCACGATGCCACTTTTCAATTGCCATAGCAATATTCAATTAATAGAAGTAATTAAAGCTGTAAATGCCTATAAATGAGCAGGAATGTATTTATTGTATCCAAACAACTTGCTTTACAAAGAACATTTTTGGTGAGAACACCGCAATACTGTGTGCTGCTTAATGACGCAAATTTGTCTAAACCGGTTTAAGTATGAAGTTGATGATGGTCTCTATGCTGCATTGAAGCACTAAAAGGGGGTCAGTGAACTCAGCATGATAGTGCTTCTTGCTTCAAGTTCTTGGTCATCTCTGATACAATTTTGTCTTTGTTGAACACTTGGGTATGCGTCATACACACTTTAAGTTCATACTCAAGTGTCCCAGAATGCGCAGGAGGTGTTGTTCGGCGCCTTGGTGCATCAACGCCGCTCTCGTAACCGCCTCATCCCTCACTCTCTTGTCCGATGCAAAAAATTCGAATTATCTTATTATTGCCTCTGTTAACATATTTTCCTTTACTTTTACTCTATTAATTTTGAGTGCTAACTCCAGGTGCAAAACACCAAGTACATTTTAGTCGCCTTTCAAAAATATGCGTTTGATTAATGCAGCCACTGCGCAACTTTGTGGTCCACTTGGTGGCATAATCTAGTACTGTTTTTTCTATCCAATTCCCTTAACCCACCCTAGGTCAGCCAATAAACTCGTTAAGTCTTGAGTTCTTTAGATGATGCTCTCTTTAATCCACCCCCAAGGTGACACTATGCTATCCCTACTTCGGGTAAAAAGTTCCATAAGAATTTTTGTCCAAAGCACGAGACCTTTTAAAATAACCTAATTTTAGCCCTTAAAAGACAGCCACACAAGGCTTGATCTCAAGGCCTTTGTAGACCAACAAGCATTTATGCTCTCATTTGAGAAGACTCTCTCTGTAGCTTGTTAAAGACACCACTGTTCAGTGCTAACCTGCTTAGCGCCGGAACAGGTAGTCCATCTTCACCTTGAATGTTATTTAATCCAACGACTCCCACAGTTGCCATGTTTCAACCTAGTCTGAATGAGGTTATGGTCATTTGTCTTTTACGTTGGGCCTATTTTAAGTTTGCTACCGATGCGTCTTTTGCTGTTGTAAACCATTAATGGTTATTCAAGTCTCATCCAAACTATCCAACATTCAATAAAGTTAGTCGAACAGTGAGGATTAACCTTCAGTGCGTGTTTATTTAACCCTTTTAAAGTGGTTGGAATAGTTTTTACCTACAAAATATCGAAAGGGGATACCTGAACAAGTTAAATTACGCTAACTAGGGTGTATTGCACCGCTTCTGTGGGTCATTTAATTGGCTACCTTTCAGATTGTCTTGCATCCACTTAGTGCAATTTAACTGTCTTACGGACGCAGAGTCAAATTAGACGCCCTTCATTTTGAAGGAAGGGTGGAAGGGATGAAGGAAGTATTCAAATTACCGGTCAAGGTTTAGTGAATAGGGGAGGGATGGCTTTAACAGGTAGAGAGGCTTGCGTCCCCACTGACCCGAAGAAGCCTGCTTTTTCCCAGGTCGTCGGCGAAGCGCATTTAATTACAAGACCCAGCAACAGCGCAAAATTCGCACCACCACACACGCACACACATACACAGCTCCCATAACACTCAATCGAGGCGAGTGTAAATCACACATGGCGGCTGCGGTCGAGGTGGTAGAGGTGATGCAAAATTGCCTTAAAGTGACTAGCGCGGGGGTGTGGTGGCCGTCCGGCGCTGAATGAGGCCGTGAACACTTTCATTGCATGGATCTACAACCGACGGACAGCGATCTTCCATCATAAGCATAAAATCACCTACGGCAACCCATTCATTAACAAATATGGACTGGCAACAACTGAGCCCGATTGGCACCCACCTGCCTGTAAACGCACCACCTCCTTAATGCCATGTCCCAGCGCTACGTCATGGCATGCCATTTATTCGTTTTTATGATTTGAATGAATGTAATAACGCAGGAGCTTCACAATCAGATAGCAACACTCTCATCCTCATATTTGAATCTATACTTTATTGGTCTTTCAAAATGTCCACAGACCATTTATTTTGTACTAACTTCTTTAAAATAAGAGACCTTATTTCCGCTTTAGACACTAAATTTTCACTGTAGCAATATGAACTGTCAAGCCACATTCACACACTTTTTGACACATTGTGGTTTCAAGCACATCACTGTGAAGTAAAACTGTCGCTCGCATTAAAAGTAATGGTAAATATTTTAATTCTCATGACGGCAATTTTTGAACAAAGTTGTCCTTTCAGCGGAGTTCTTTTATGCAATTTGGCAAATTAAGTAACCCACGTCGTCCGAATTAAAATAACCATTAAAACCGTCTCGATTCTGCACATTTGATCGTTCATAGAAGTACTCTCGGAGGTGGTCATAAATTAAAATGGCATCAAAAAACTTTGTTTGATGTGAAACCTAATAATTCACGTAAAGCAATTGTGGAAGATCTGATGAAATGAAAGGCTTCCTCTAGATCATCAACACTCCAATTTTGTCTGTTTATAAGGATAAGCCCTTTTGCACGCGCAAATCTGGTCTTGTTCCATGGGAAATTACTAGTCAGGAGGTTTGAGTTTACTGTGCATTTTAACTGAAGGCCGACCCAGTTGAGGGACTAACATAGGGGAACAATAAAATCGTGCAGGCCTATTAGATCACGAGCACCGAAATCAGTCTGACGAGGTGACACGTGGTTGGGAATGGGGAGGGTAGCGAAGGAGAGGCGAGGCGAGGCGAGGCGAGGCGAGGCGAGGCGAGGAAAGCGTGCAACGTTGGTGGCCTTCTTTGTGTATCAGTAGGATGGGGATGGTGGTGGCGCAGGTCTTATCTACTCACCTGTTATGCGTACGCTTGATGGGATGATTATGCCACCCGACCTCCTTCTCCCCCTTCTTTACCGTGGACCACACGCACGCCATCTCTGCGGTCCCACATTGAAGATTTCCGACGGTCAGTGGTGCGTGTGTACACGCAGGTGGATAAGAAACTAGCCGGCCTATTCCCTCCACCTTGCCACCAACATTATATTTTGCCTTTTATTTTTTAAATCCCTAGCAAATTACACTTTGCCCCCTTGCTACCGTCATTAAGGGTGTGCGAATCACATAACAACGATGACAACGCACGTAATCTAAGTTTGAAAGTTAACCTATCTCTGGGAGCTATGGGGCATAACCGAAGTTAAAGTGAAGATCCCATTAAAGAAATTCGTGTAAATGAAGTGTGAATGTAAAAATTTGGTCGCTTTTACTTCTTAACTTAGCAACGACTCGTGGTAAATATCCAACCCCAACTGGCTTATTCGTCAATATTACAGGTAGCTGCCTGGGAATCGGTATGTTACCATAGTATCCTCTACCCATACAGATTAAATTAACACGAGCATTAACTTTGTTGGAATCCTTGTTAGATATTCCTGGTTAAAATCATGAATTGTGGTGTAGATAAAGAATATTCATTAAATCATCCCAGCATTAGTTGATCACAGCAGGAGTGCCATTGAGATCCTAAACTAAATTGAGTCTACAAAGGTAAAATAGAAAAGTGGAAAATGACTGTATCGAACCTTTGCTAGGCACTGCATGCAGCGTATTCCGTTCGAATGTTCCAAAAGAAGTAACAAAATTCGAGTGAATTACGTATTACGTTTCGTACTTTTAGAATAAAATTGTCGGAGAATTTCGCCGAATTTATAATTGCACACAAACTTGCAAGGTGAACTAGTCCTTGGTCGCTTGAATGCAGTCATTTGGAGAGCATTGTCAGGTGCAAACATCCAATTACTGGATGTGGTGCCCATTAATGGATAGGTGCATTATATAAGCTCCCAGCAATAAATTTCTAGACTTTGACTATCAAGAAATCTCGGTTATCTCTTCACATCCGTAATATGGTGCATCATGGTCATGGGAGCAGCACTTTGAGAATTCTGGTAAACACTGGATCACAGTCCTCAGAAATAGGTGCTCTGTTTTATGGAACTAACAATTTCCTCCAGTTAGCCATAAGCATGTCCTCCGGTTTTGAAAGAACTGTAAATTTATGCTTTCTCACGCATCAAATCCTTCAAGCCAGCTCATCATTCGCAACTCGCTTCCCTGTCAGTACACAGGATGCCTTGCAGTGAATGGTAAGCGTAGAGTAATTAAGTGATACACGCGAACGCCAAGATTCCCCATTTTCAGAGGCGAGGGGAGAGGAGAAGGCCATTCTTAAATTTATGTATTTTCGTGAGCCTTGCAAACAATTATCGCGCGCTCCATAATTAACGCATTCACGTTGTGGTAATTCGTGCTCCCTCCCCAACCTGGCTTTCGCACGCCCCATCCACACTCCCTTCGCCTCCTCAACGAGGCACTGTCAAAAGACACAAGGAATGCTTGGAATGTCGTGGAGCTTTGATCGCTCCCTCCCCCTCCCTCCTTGCCTTCCCTCCCTCTCCCCCTCAGAGAAAAGACAATGTCTCTCTCTCCCACTCTCGTTCACAATATCCGAAAAAGGGTGTACGTGTTTTGTGTGCGTGCAGGCGTGTGTGAACAGAGCGCATGCAGATTCCTCCAGTTTAATAAATTAATTAACCTAATTGTATCTCTTCCAGTGAGCGTGACTGGGGCGCATTTCGAGGTTGTGTTTGGCCAGGAGTATGAGGCAACCCAGGCTTGGCGATCAAGGGTGAGGCACAAAAGCACTAGACTGCATTCAACTTACTTTTTACCAAATTTCGACAAATGATAGTATGAGTTCAATTCTCGTAATTTAATTGTCTTAAGAAGTTCGGATTTTAAAGGAGAAGGGTATAGTTTAGTACAAAGTTGCGGAAACTCGCGATATGGGTTCAAGTAGGGCAAAATGGTCATCAGTAAGTGACGATATCAGTCTTTATGAAACCTCGCATTTTTTTAAAAAGGACCTGCTTCTGTGTACCACTTAGCGAATTTTGGTCACATAAAATTTAAGTAGGACTGAACGATTTCCGGTTTTGTGTTTACTGCTGCTGTTGTTAGAATAGCGACTTTCTTCGAGTACTAGCTGTACATATTCCTGTGGCTACTATACGCATCATAGGATAAAGTAACTTTACAATTTAAACTATTTTAGAAAAGACATGAGTTAGCGCAACGTCACCAAAAAATATGTGAAACATAATTCCACATAAACAGGTAAGTTATGTGAAAAGAACAGCTAGTCACCTTACATTACTGGCACACTGACTGTAAACGGCTTCTCTGATAGCAAATATGCAGTATTTTTTCGTTTCCATACTTTGACTTAATTGCTTCAAGCTTTCTTAACCTTGCTTTACGATTGACACAAACTGTTGCTCCAATTGCAGCTCTGACTAAATGAAGGAATATAACTGCGTCTTGCCAAAAAACTTGTTGCCTCTTTCTTTAATGCCTATCAGTCATAATTTCCTTAACAATAATTGCTAATGACTCTTAATGGTATGTTTTGCTTTAAATTTAAAATGATTTCTGGCTATACTTCTAGTACTTCAAATAAAGGACCAATTTACCGTTTTTTTCGACTTACAGGGACGCATGTTTGAACCTATTTTAGTCCTGCCGATCTTGCATCGGATTCTAAGCATGAATTGGGTATTTACTTTGTACTTAATAAAGTGCCACTTGTTTATTCGTGAGAACTCATTGAACTGATCGCCGGTGGTGATATCCAGCCGTCGCCCTGGAGGTGAGAGGGAAGCGAAACTAGCACCCACACAACCAGCTGTTTAATTATGAAGTGAAGCATGAAAGGAGGTACCCTGTGAGACGCCACTTTAGTAAATTAACTTCCTACAATATGTTCTGAGGTGTAACCGCCTAGTGTATACGGACAGTCAACTCTTGAAAATCCGATTAAGTCGCAGTGTATCAAATAACGCTCCCCATTGGGGACGGACATTATGTCGGCCAATTCTGTACAGCATGCGCTGTTCTTCGAACTAAAGCTGAAGTTATTTCTCTTAAAATAGCCGAAAATCTTGCTTTTACCATTAGTTTAATGCGCTACTTTCTCGTTTCTTTGCGTCATCAAATCCATTCTTTGACGTATGAGAAGTAATGATGTAAACTCGGCAACACATATAAAAGCAGGGGTAGACTAACTGCAAATTCCTTCTTGTTTAACCCCTTACTCATTTATTTTAGATCGCATCAAGTGTTAAGTATTGTTAACGCTACAACGCTCTAATTGGAGCCAATATTAAGAAACTCAAAGTTATCTGGGCTTCAGCCCATGTTAAATGCTAGAAGCGAGACGAACAGGATGTGACATGCTAAAAGGTTTATTGGCGTCGTTTCGAAAACGTGATCCTGGCCTTTTACTCTCTCGCTCTCGTTATGTTTCTGCAACAGTACAGTGTATCCATGGCATCACTTTGACGCTAGTCGAAGAGGTGAACTACTTTTAGACGGCGCTAATGCGACCACTCTGGAGCACATACATACACACACCGGTCTGCTGAACGTTACACGCATGTGGTCCCATTGCAGGTGCGCACTCACATCCACTCTCTCACCCGCACTCAGGCACACACACAGGCATCCACGTGAATGATGAGACACGTCCGGGTAAACACGTTCAAAGAATATCGTCTTACACTCATGGAAAAGTAACAAGAGACTGGCTTCTATGTTTATTCTAACGGGATGAGAGGACACCTCTTGGATGTTGCAAACTGTCATATTTAAGGTGGGAGGGTGGGGGCGAGGAAGGGGGAAGGGACAATAAAGAAAAGACGACCAAAGCCAAATTTCATGGTTCAAACTAGACTGCCGCATGGTCCAAATAAAGCAAGTGGGGGATTTTGCAGCTATTTCTAGCATGGACTTGTTTTTTTCTACTTTGAGTAGTGTAATGCAGACATATTTGACATTGCAGTTGATTGATCCATCCTTTATCAGGATGGTGACTCTATCATGAAAAAATGGTTTTCAAGCAAGAAGTTTGTGGTGCGTTGGTCTAGTAATCAGTGTTTATATTTATTGAATTAAAATAAACTACTTATTTTATTGGGTCGCAGCTGAAGCGCAAAAAGGGCGCTGCGTTTGGCATGTTCTCCTGCAGGCAGGCATATCGTAATAAATGCTCGGCTTTATTCGGAGCTCAATTAGAAAACCCTCAATCAATTTGAATGTTCATAAAATATCTTGTATCCACTGCAAGCTTGGTACCCACTTTGAGGACTTGCTTCTGTTATTCACAATTTTTAATCATTTTGTAAGTTGAAAGTTGGAACTGGCTAAATAGTGCCAAAGTTCAAGCACAATAAACGAGGAGTCGCTTAATGATTGCTTTCGCTTATTTTTATAATAATTCCAATGAAAGTTGGGGGCGATTGTTGCTTCTATTCACGCGAAATAGTGTCTCGTTTTAATCTAGACGGTAAAGGTAAAATCTGGCCTTATTTTATTGTCAAATTGAATAAATACTTGTGCACTTCGTGAGGCGTCTCGAAACTAAACCTAGAATTGCAAACATGATGTTATTTAGTGAGAACTAATAGGGACGATTCTAGGCTGCTTCCGATACGTTTTGAGCGGTGCTTGGTAATTGCGATTTCATTACTAAATGAAACGAAACGGTACTATAGTTGGGCTCCGTACTAACATTCTAAGAGCACAGAAGTACTGTGATGCGCATTTGGATTTGGCACGTGAAGCGCCTACAATTATGGGGCAGAATATGTGACAGGACACAATGCAATGTGGGACAGCAGGATTTCGTAGTGACAAGAGCAAACAACTTTTTGCCTTCCCAGCGTCTACGGCCTCTTACTATTTGGACCATTTGCAAAATACGATGTGGCTTCTTTTAGGCTCTACTGTCCCTACTTCTCCCTTTATATATACCTGACCACCAATAATGTTAATAATGGATTCATTCATTCATTCATTCATTCATTCATTCATTCATTCATTCATTCATTCATTCATTCATTCATTCCTATTTATTTCAAAAGTTATCATTTAGTGAATTCACATTTTGCCCACCCTTTATAGCCCTTTTAGCAATAGTGCTGGTACCTCGGTACACTACTGCGCGCAACACTTTATAGACTGTGAAAATTTCTGAAAAGTTAAGCTTTAAGCGTTACATACCTATTTTCTGAATATTTATCCATAATAAATCACCCTTAATTTTGCCTCTTTGCTAGCCCAACTGACCTCCGCCTAACTCTATTGCTCAAAAGAAGTTAAATCAGCTTTCAGAATTTTTAATGAGAAGTATGTAAACGGCAGTTGAACAAGGTTTGGTTCAAAATAATAATGCATGATCATCATTTTGATTTGACGCTATTGTTACTATTTCAAAACGAATAGGGATTGGGTGTTAGTGTGCTGGGCCAGATTATTACAAGAGCAAGAGTACAAACGAGGTGGATGTTGTCTTTCGGAGACTGTTGCGCCCACGATGTGGCGGATTAGTGGTGGAAAGTGGGGGTAGGAGAAGGGGAGACTATAACTGTTTACAGTGGAGATACCGAGCGAATTTTGGCAGCAGCACAATGTTGAATGAGGCCTCGCCATCAAGGCGTTGGGGGTGAAACTGACACACTTGCAAAATCCGATGTGGAGTCCTTCATCACATGTGGCAGGCAGGGCCCTTTGGGAATCTTCAAAGTAAGCACCAAATTTGACTGTCCATATCAAACGCATGCTCACCACGCCATCACTCTTCCATTCATTTTTATCATCAAACAAATGAAGGCTTTGCCCTGACAACATCACTTCATTGTGATCTGCCAAAATTGGGGTGTTAGCAACACACGTAAGGGACTCGTTTTGGCTATAAATTATTCGCGTTTTCGGGTCACGCTAAATTGGGAGTCAGCAACTTTATTGAAATACACAACAACCACCTAGCACAAATTAAACACAGAGACCACTTTTCTACCGCATTTGTGTGGGGGCGCCCTCGGAACAGGTATAATACACAGTGGTGTACTTTGAACCTACAGTATGTCCGACATTTGGGTTTATGCGACGTTACATAATTTCATTGTTCGTTCATGAATCTCGACCCCCAGTAGTCATTTACCCAGCATTGCGCCTTACTGCAATCTCTACGTAGCGACATACACACCATACTCGTAACTTGGTGCTGGCTCTTTTAACGCGGACCAGAGCATTTCTCGTGACTACTTTAGCTCCTAGCCCAATTGGCACCTGTGCCACAAAGTATGATGATGCCACCGAGTTCATCCTTGTTATTATTTACGAATAGAGATACTTTTCTACAAATGCAGGTAATAACAATAACTGGAAGCCCTAATACACCGACGCGCCTAGCAATCTGATTTTCCTTTCATTTTTAACGGAAAGTGCACTGATGTGGGAAGTATCTATAGTTGATTAAGGGATCCACCGAAAAATAATTAGAAATATCTAGTTGTTACATGTGGGTTGCGTTTTGAAACATGGCTATTATCCATTAACCATGTCTGCACAATGTGTGGCCGACGCTTATTAACATGAGCCACTATCCAGGACGAAGTTCGAAGTATGCGCATTTTGACCTCACCAAGCTAAAGTTGGTCTTGTGTTTGTAAAACACGACTCTGTCCAACAGCAGCAGTACCTCCATCTACATTAAAACAGTTTAAAACAAATAAACTTTACGTTTATTTTTTCGCAGCTGAAATCTTCCATATTCGTTAGGCGAAGTGCTGACACATTTACATTATACAAAACAATGGGGAATGGATGCGTACTTTTCATTTTTGTGCTTGTCAGGTTAGTTTCATTGGGACTCAAAAGGCTTTGATTCATTGTGAGCTACATCATCCTCCTTTTACCTTATAGACCTGTTTTGTAAGGCTTAGATAAAGGCAGTGAGCACGCCAATTGTCTTTTAGTGTGAGCATGGAATTTGCAAAGTTCAAGTGAATGAGTGTTATTCAATGCAAATTGGGTAAGAAATCAGCTTTTATATCGTAATCTGCCGTATTTAATAGCATGTATAAGGATGCCGAGTGTTAATGCTAATAACTAAGAGGAATGTCTCGGAAACATTCAATTATCTTCAAATTTAAAATATTCGTTCATCTCCTCCCATCGCTTAATAATTGAGCTGCTTCTGCAGTCAGTAAAAAGCTTTTGGCAGAACCGTGAGCACTTCAGCACAAAAATAACTTAGTTTGTCGTTTATCAAGCTTTACTTTTGCATCAATATGCAAGAAGAAATCAATCATAGGCTGATGCTTACGATGTTTCCTTCTGAATCCCGTTTGATACCCGCCTTCATCATTTCTCTGTTTCTATCATATTCCGTATTATCCTGTGCTGTCAAAGTCCCTTTCTGGCGTTCATGGAGAAGAAATTGATGCTGTTGATGGACTGACGTTGCTTGCGACTGACTAATATTATTATTATGTTGCTGTTGTTGTTCTAGCAGCTCCGTGGTGGATTGGAAAAGCATGACGGCACACATGCTATCTTCATTCACATTCCTAGCATTTGGTGGAGACGGGCAAAGTTCATCTTCTATGGAGTTGTCTTCGTCCTCTCGAGACACAGCAGGGCACGATTTTTTGTGGTAATAATAAGAGGCACCCCAGCGGTACCGCTTTGCACAACCCGGACATTGATACTTCCCCTCGGTGCTGTGTTTGCCCTCCACATGCTGCTTCAGCGAAAGACGTGACGAAAACTCCTTGCCACATTGATCACACAAATTGCTTCCGTTATCTTGTGTCTCACTCTGGGGCAAATTTCGACTCAGAAACTGTTGGAAAAACTCAGGCTTGCACTTTTCAAGCACGGAAATCATGTTTGCTAGAAATATCGTTGAGTTAGCCTCTTCCACAGATGGTGGAGGAATGCTCAAAGCCCTCCCGAAAAGCGGGCAAGCAGCGATGTGGCTGAGGTAGGGCGAGATGCTCTCAAAAACTCTTCCGCACATGCAAGTTACGGGGGAAGACGCCTCGTTCAAAGAGGTATTCTCGGCGCAGACGTTGGAAATTTGGCTCTCCAGTGCTGAGTAAAACGGCAGTACTAGAGGTGGTGGTGGTAGAGGTAGCGGAGGCGGTGCAGGAAGTCGAAGAAGTTCTGGGTTCGCTCCTAGAGGTAAGGGAAAGGGCGGTAGGCGAAGAGAGGCCACATTCATAAGCGATCCTGCGTCCTTCCTCTCCCAAGGTCTGGCGAAGGCCGATAGAGGTGGTGGTGGGGGTGGTAGTAGAAAAGTCGTAGGGATTGGAGGTCGAGGTTCCTGTGCTGGGGAGTTGAGGAGAAAAAGAGACGGAACGGAGATTGGTGGGGGTGTTGACGGTACAGGAAATTGATAATTTGGTGTTTGCGGAACACGCGGTCCATAACCACGAGGTTGAGTGGGTTCATTGGCTCTTCCAATCGGGGAATTGCTTGCAGTGACACTAACAGCAGCTGTAGAGGGTCTCTTTTTGCAGGTGCGTTGGTGATGATAGAAGACTGGGGGCCAGCGGTATTTTTTTGCGCAGTAGCGACAGGTGTACTTCGGTGGATAGTGAATATGCATATGCTGATCGAGAAGGGCCTTTGATTTGAAGGACTTTACACAGTGGCAACACTTGAATGGTCGTGAAAGGTCAGGCTGCGGTTGAATACTTACAAGTGGTGGTTTTGTTTGCTTAATTTGCACTGGAATATGCTTCTTTGAGAAACTACTATCAAAGCCTGTATTTGGAGGTTTTTTAGAGGTAACTGTTGGACAAAGAAGGTGATGACTCAAAAAAGCTGGAAGCCAGCCGAATTCAACGCCACAAAAACATGCATAGTTCCCATAAGTACCGTGAGCGTGTTCAAAGTGACGTAGCAATTGCATGTGACTCACCGTATTCACTTTGCATTCTGGACAGGTCAGAGTGGGGTTCGTGGTATTCAAACCCGCTGCCGTCGATTCAGTGCCACGGACGGTGAGATCTAGTGCGTCAGTTGCGAGTGGTGCTGCCTTCTCTAATTCTGTTTTAGTCAGTTTTGGGGATTGAGAGCTCAAATCAACTGCACTTTCCGTTGCTTGCACCAAATCAGGACATGTTTGAGCGTGCAAGACGAACTCAGCGATACCAATAAAGGATCGTTCACATCGGCACTTCAGGGGTTGAAACTCCTGGATACGCGGTGACTTTGTTTGCCCTTTTGTAGGTGACGGACTCATGCAGGATCGCTTGAGTTTACTATCCCCGCTTGGTGCTGAGTGAGAAGATGCATACATCTCTGGCTCACCTTTTTCGATGGTATTATTATCTACATGCATTGTTTCACTGGATGCTTTAGTGGTAAGTGAGAGCATGACACCTAACTTCAAAAGATTCAGTGGGGATGCGACCAGATCAAATAAAGCGATATTTTCTCCCCCGTGTTTCGTATTAGCTATATGCATACGTGCGCGCACATCCACGCGCGTCTCTCACTTCAGGTGGCACGTGGTTGGTGGAATACTTACGCGTGTTAACTTCTTACTACGCATATAGCAGATAGCATGTAAGCCTTGAGTGTTGATTGGATAAGCCTTTTAATGGGCTTGGTGCTGATTGGAGACACTAACAGCCACGATTGTGTACGGACGCACCGAGACGCGCACTCAATCCTATGAGCGTGCATGTGCACGCATTTTCTAACGGCCAACAACCACAATCGCCCTTTTGCATTCTCCTCTTTTTTGGATGACATCTTAGCCAGTAATTTAGCTTAGTGTTGTTGCGGTCATTCACCATTCCCAAATGGTTTACTTTCCGAGGAAAGCAATCATTTCTCATGCAAAATCGAATAAAGGGTCCGTCTTTTGAGACGTTACGCGATTTTAGTGGCCAAGATGGTTACCTTTTGACATATAAGCATAGTTTCTTGCGTTGAATTTAATCAAAAGCAAAAAAAGCAAATTTGAAAATAACAAATCTTTCAAGCTGACATCTCGAATGCTTTGTACGGATCCAACTGATCAAACACTATACTTATGCTTTAAATATTGTCCTAAGAACTATCGCTAGTTTAGCGAATATCTCATTGCTTTGTTATATAGTAACAATGATAAGACTTACCTCTCCCTATTAGTGGTGTTTTCCAAAAGTCTATACAGCTAGCTCAACTTGCGCGGGCGCTCTGTGGGTTAGCCTGATAGAACTAATCCAAGAGAGACTATTTTCAATGCTCTTATTGTTTGCTCCAACGGTGCATTAAGTTGATCGTACTGCCAATTTCATATTATAAAGAACATTGATTTACCACCTTAAAAATAGCTCAATTAAATCGCTACAGCACTTTCAAGAACGACACATTAAAGTGCGGTTACTCAGCCCCAAAAGTGATCCGCAAAAGATCATCCGATCGATCTTGACAGGATACCAGGCCCTTTATCACCTTTTGTTTCACCGAGGCATACAGCATAAGTTGCCTAGCGTGAACGACGAATGTGTGAAATTAAGGCCAAACCGCATTACATTTCGCATCCAAGTTGATGCAAAATACTCCTGTCTGTGTATCGAAACATCAAACAAGCATAGTTTCTAAGAGGTGTGGTGGTCTTGTATTCTATGGGTGGTCACTACAGCAAGCCATGCACCATCCAGCTAGGGAGCAGGGGTAGTAGGAAAATGAAGAGAGGGAGGGAGCGTACAACACGTCACGTCGTAAACCTGTGGTGTGTGCGTGCATGTGTGTGCGTGTGTAACCACCTATGTGCGTGATTGCAGGGCAAAGCATTATGTGGGCATCAAAATATGCACATCGAGTTTTAATTAGGACAAATGTGAAGGCTGCACCAGATGCTTCAGTTTAAATTTAAGTTTATTTTAATTACAATGGTCACCGAGACCGCGTAACATTTTGCTTTGTGCTTTCCATGTAACGAAGTCCAGCCCGTAGAATTTCGCGTGGACCCCATTGCCATAATCTCAGCGTACAACTGATTCACAATCCAGTTGACCGCCTGTAGATTCTACACTCTCTGTGTACACAAGTTCCAAGGCTCGAAGACTCTGTAATGAATGTGAATGCTTTATAGATATCCTACCAGTCTGTTTTTCCAAGCATATCAGAAAACTATAAGCCATTCACGAATATTGGAGACCAAAACATATGCTAAAATTCAGGTTCACCTGTTAATAATTGCAATTCAAACGCACTGTCTAACCTCATATGACTTCCGTGATGTTTAGATAAGGCATCTGAATTGGTTCTGCTTGTCCTGATCAAGTGTGATTCTAGACGAGGCGTGGATGGGATGATGTACATGACATCTTGTTTGGGAGGCTGGGAGGCCCGCCGTCCGGTTAAGCAAATACTTGGCGAGGAGCGGATTACGTCTCCCCTCTCCTACCCTGCCCCACCAACTTTCCTCATTCATCCCCCCAGGCGCCGACATGCCGATCGGTCTTAGGAAATAATGCACCACACCACTACGCTCACCTCAAGCCGTGGGGTCCACGTGGTCGATCTCAATGCCACCCTGGGCCTCGAGCATACCTCATTGCGGTCAGTACAAGCCACCACTAAAACTTACTTTGCAGGCTCATGTCAAGTTGGACCGCTGAGCATAGGCGAGCTTAGAACATAGAATTCGGATTCTGTTCAGGAACAATTTCCTTGAGTAAACGTTTTACCACCTCTTAGGCGACGCCCTGATAGTGAATACTTCTGCAATAGGCACAATGTAAATGATTTATTTTGAAAAGACGGTACCCGACTACAGTCCAATTATGATTTGGCTAGGTGCAATTCTTTCAACCCTTCAATTCATCTATCATTTTGTTTATCCACAAATGTCATCTTACACAAAAATCCATGCCATGGGTTTAAACTATTACGTATGAATAATGAGAGACCTCAGTGCTAAGGTCATGGCAACAATGTTAGAAACGAATAACCACTACATATTAGGTAATCTTCATGTGAATAAATAATGAGATCACGAACAGCTATTGAACATGGGCTATTGCTTCGACCTCATTCGCGATGTTATCAGTAAAAACAAAATGATAGGATGGCGCAATTTCTTGAGACGAAACTCTAGAATTGTTTCAATTAAACTCTCATTAACAATGTGAAGTCACGATTCGTGCAAATTGTTTTGGATAAAAATAACAATTAATAGCTGCTTATCTGAGCCAATGTGGCATTATGTTAGCCCTTGATTAATCCAATCCCTATCAACACACTCACCACTTTCTTAACTATAAGGACATAGAATGTTGTTCTTAAATAATCGTTTTTGCTGAGGAAATCACCAGCACCGTAGGTTTTGCGCTTTTAAATGATGCTCATTCGGCACACACAATGCACACCCTGTGTTTGATAGCGAATCAGCAACCCAAATTTTATCACAACTGCTTGAAGTAAATTAAAATAAGCGCTGAAAATTTCGGAAATTCGACTCTCACCATTGGACACAAATTATGCAATCCACCACCATTTTGCTGTTGGTCACATAAAAACGCACACATGAGGACTAAGAATTCAAATAAGTCGTTGCCATATTCGTTTATCTGCCCACGCCAGTGAGGACCGATAATTTATCCTCTAGTCCCCTAATTGGGGGTGTTATGACGTGGTGGGGTGTGGGTGGAGGGACAGGGGTAGGGGAAGAGGGGGGTAAGGCTAAACACAGGTGCTCCAATTAGAAACCGCAATTGTGATTCATGTACACCGCGCATTTTCACGTACGGGCTCGAATGGGGTAGACTTGCCCGTTCATTTAAAAAGTTATTACGCAACGCTGGAACAGATTGCAGTTGTTGCCTGTAACGAAATTCATGGTTGTCGGGAGGGAAGGTAAGCGAGAGGGTGAGAAAATCGCTGGATGGCGCATATGAGCATACTCAGCTCTGACTCACAAAACCGCTGATGATAAAATATTATCTCAGCGTAAACAAATGGTATTGCTCGGGTTACTACTGCAAAATAATTGGAAATAAAGGTTACCTAAAAAATTTGGGAAAAATACATGTCCCTAATTACTCAAACCCAGGCAATAGGGGAAACTGCTCCAAAATATTGATACTGCAGTCATGATTCCAAGCATTGCTTTACCTTAGTATTATATCTGTTTGCCAAGAATTTTTTTCACTCGAAGCTTGAATATTAAGCAGACCACTGGCATATTATCAGTTCAATTTTTACAGGCTTTTAGTGTCCTTCTGCGTACCGTTTAATTAAATACATAATCATTTGACAGGTGGCATGGATGATGAGAACATTTGAAACAAAGACAATGATTTACCTCAGCAAGGCATTTCTCACCATGGGGATAATATTGGTGGATTGACAGCGTTCATGACCCGAAGGAGTGTTATGTAATTGAGATTCACTGCAGGTTGTTTGTTGATGGCTGCCTTGTATTGATTCTTCAAGACTATACTACCTCTCCATTCATTCCTATTAAGTTCCCAGGAAAGAAAAATTTAAAGAATCTTGTCAAAATTTATGTTAAATAGGTATCTAAGCTTGCCCAATAAGCGCAATTTTTTTACACCTTGACGCATAATCTACATGAACTTTCAAACAAATTCAAATTTCACCGCAAAAGAGCAGTTGCCCAACAGGAACGGGACAGTGGAATTCTTCCAGTCTCTTACCTTCCTTAATGCCTTCATGCTTGGGTGACTCCATAATTAGATTCACTTTATTACGGATCCATTTGAATGAAGTTAGTTAAACCTACTTCTGAGCCTTCTCATCCAAGTATTTACGCCTCATTGACTTTTGAATGCCACTGGCAATATTTTTTACTCAGTAAATAATAGCAGTGGTTGCTAGACCAACACTACTTTTCCGAGGCAATCTTTTGGGTTACAAACGCCAGATCTTCTGTTCAATTTTTTGGGTGACAAGTTAACCTTCGACTCATTAAAGTAATGCTGTGCAAAGGACAAAGTAAAGCATTAAACCGCGTGAGATATATGTTTAACGTGGGTGAAAATGTGCCATAACCACTAAAACACGTAACGAAGTTAGCCAAAAAAAACAGGAAAAAGTTTTATGGCTATTCAATGCTGTTGGCTTTCCTTTACCAAGGCGACATGTATGAGCTTTAGACTATTGTTGGCTGGCAATGTTCTAGGTTATATTTAAAGCGCTAGCAATCCTTACTGTTGAAAATGCTCTCCTTTGCACTAGCCTAGATAATCAACAAATCGTCCCCGTGAAGAGTGTTAATCAAAACGGAAATGGGGAAACTGCAAATCTTAAAGCGCATTTTCACACAAACGTACACGCAAAATACATGCGCATTAGGATCCGGCGCCACGATTAACTCGCCCGTCGCCACCGCATCTCCGTCGTATCGGCGACGGCGAAGGGGCTGAACGTGTGTGTGCACGCATTCCTGCATGAGCGTTTTGCCCTACGACAAAAAATGCAATCACATGTTTAAACTCTGAAGATGTAATTGATACGCTAAAGGATTAAGGACCTGATTAGCTTCTTCAGAGTTTATACTCAGCCTAAATGCACAGTTCGGTAGCTGGTGAACAAATTGACGTTTACAGATAAAATCATGACCGTAATTTTTAACCAATCTACTTTGTGATTATGCATGGCGAGCAGTAACAAGCAATAATTGTTGAAAATTCAGGCCTAAATATTCTCATTTTTACCAATTAAGTAGTCAAATTTGCACTTTTGAGGCCGTGTAAAGCCACACGGTCGCAGGATTAGTGTTAAACATCTACCTTCTCGACAAGCCATTGTCGCCCTTCTCGTGACATAGAATAGTGCTTGATATCAGCCAGTTAATTTACATTAAATTATCTACCATTTGAGCGTTAATAGTGCCTTGATGAGTCAATTGTAATTACCAACTGAGATGCACAACGCCACAAATTACATAACACTCTGAACCTATGAAGCAGATCACACATTCAGGGCATTACTAGGCGATTTCATTGAAACAATAATAAGTAGAAATGCTCTCCACTGTGAACTTGAAAGTCACCATTATCGTATTATTTGAAATGGTCATCTGATAATAAATCAACAAGCAGTCAAGTTTGCATCAGGATGGTCATAAAATAATTATATTCTTTACTGGGGCTGAGGAGTGCTGTGAATTTGGCCACTAAGGTGCCAAAATCAAATTGCCTCACACACTGGCACTTCGACATTAGGCAGTCCTAAGGAGAAAATGGCACATTACTTTGATGGTTAAGTGGTAGCAGATAACACCAAAAAAACGTTGGTAATTGCTGCAGACAATAAGCCTCTTTACAGAGTGACTCTGATACTCAGAAGGTGGCTATTTGTTTGGATTATCGTCCTGATGGTGAAATTTAAAAAGTGCATGCCTAAATGAGCGCGCAAACCAGACAGAGAGGATCAGAAGGGTGCAAGGGGACCCAACGAATAGGCATTCTGAAAAAGAATTTTTTCTCTCTTCTGGCGTTGCGTAAGTGAGTCGCGAATTGGGACAACCTGGGACAACGGTGGAATGAATCACGGAATCAGCAGGAGTTACGTAATTCATCGCTGCCTTTTTCAATTTCGTCACTGCAGTCGTGCCTTGGCAAGGATGAAGTCCACAAAGGAGATGGAACGACCGCCTCTGACCTTTCTCATATTTTGCTTGCTTCAATACAATTTTTTTCTTACTGGTTAACCTTTTGGCGGAATAAGCATTTTTTTTGAGGCATTACAATAGTGAAATACCATGATACAGAGATGTATAATCCATAGATCCATTCAGAATGGTGGATTCGTTAACGATAGACAGGTTTGGGTGTCGACAGCTATAAAGTGATGGATGGCAGATATAAAAACAAAAATATTCCTTTATGGTGAAGTCTCGACAAGATTTTAGTCGGTAAGGCATGCATAATCGTAGTTGATTTTCATAAAAGTTCAAAACAATGCCGTACTCTTGAAGGTCTTTTTTTCTGTTTGAGGCAACTTTGATGAAAGGCGATTGCTGGGTGGTCGTGCTATGTGATTGGATGAGCACGTTTGCAGTGGGCGGAGAGGGGACTGCCATTTGTTCGATCTCGACCGTGCACCGCCTCTTCTGCTGCATGTAATCAATTCGACTGTCCGCCTGCTGGTCCAGCAAGATATGGACTCTTCACGTGTGAGTAACTACGGCAACCACCTGGAGGAGCTTGTATTCTGCTCTGGTGCCTCCCTCCCCTGCATCACCAATGCCGTCATCAGCGTCATCATCTTAGTAAATTGTCCTTCTACGAGGGTAGGCTGGGAGGCCACGACCCGCCCGTGCGTGCGCTTGTAAGATGAAACTGGACAGCAGTCTTCTTTCAAGACCATTCGTAGAGGCGCCGGCTGAAATTATCAGAATGTGCAAGCCAGCAAGTCACAAATTCACATCAAGTGAGTTAATTAAAATTAAACACCTCGTTACACGTGAGATAAATGATAAAAAACCCTTGTTCACTCGAACAAAGATTAGTGTGCGCTTAGATCCAACCTGCGGCATTAACTGTCTCAAAGACTACCAAATTCTTGGGCAGAACTGCTCTATGTTATTTGTCTTTAGGGAGCTCCGTCTCGGAGCCTGGCTTTTCCAGATGATGTCATGCACAGTAGATTGACAATGAGAATTGGAAGTTGGACTTCTCGAAAGTGAAATACACCCTTATATTTGAATAAAATGTAATCATCAATGCTAATAACCTGATTTCGAGTGGTTTACAGAGTGTTCCTGTTGGTCGAAGGGTTCACACCGCTGGCTTTAAATTCTCTCACCCACCTACCTATAGCGATTATGTTGAATGTCTTCAGATGGCCTATTACGGCAACTCGCGAATGCCTTTGATCTTCCTCCATTCAACGGAGCGCCTGTGTGCGCATGGGCCGCAGAAGGGGTTAAAGACGAAAACCGAAACCCGCTCTTTTTGTTTTTACAGGCAGTTTATGGGCCTCCTTTCGAAGACATGAAATGGTTATTGCCAAAGTGTAGCAGGTAGAACAACTTTTTATTCTAGCCATTGCGATATTACTTTGCAGCCAGAAAACATTAATCTGAAAAGATATGAACTGTATTGTATCAGGTTCATTCACCGTCTTAATAATCCATTTCGCACATCGCACCACAAAATGTAAGTGAAATCTTAAAATGAAGGACTCGCATAGCACTGTTTCATCAGCTCTGGAGAAGAAGTAGGTAACAGATATTACAGCATAAAAATAATCAAGTGCGGTTAGTGTTCCCTTAGGTGGCTTTAAAGACAAGGCGACAATTTCATTACACTAGGGGGCTGTTAAGGGAGTGAACAGAGAAAGAGATGTAATAATGGCGCATTAATTGGAATTCAGATGAACATTTTTAATGGGCTATTAAGCCATTGAACATAAAATAAAGTTAAAAATATTTATTCGAATTCTTTTAAGAAGTGCCTTTCTTTTAAGCGCCAGTACATGGAAGGCAAGTTTTCCGTCGTTCCATTAACCCAAAAATCAGCAGCAGTTATGCACCTGATCTGTGTGCATGGCGAGATTGCCCCTCTTCTGCATTCAATGCCATTTCATCCACTACTACCACAAGATCATGATCTACTGCTGCTCTTGGATGCTCACTCTCTTGGTGATGGCATTTATTGACCGGAGGTTGTCAACCACTTTCAATGCTATGCTCCGTGAATTCTTTTTTGGCAAGATTAAAACATTGACCTGACTCTATAGAACGATCGACATGAAAATGATGTAATGCATGCATGATGTCACCTAAAGCGTACTTTAACTTTATGCTTGTACTTCTAGATCCGATACGAAATCTATAAAACTAGGAGGGTGAGGAGTCAGATTCTTCCCTTGTAGAGAATAAAAATTTGATTTTGTATGTCATTTAGGCAGCGGGTCGAACAATTGCATAATTTTAAATTCACCGGTGCCGAAATTGATGTCCGCATGGCACAACAATTTGCCGCGAATAAGAAAGCAGTATCTACATCGATATGACTTCCTACCCTAAACTTGTATGTCCCTGTTTAAAAAGAAAAGGTTTTCTCTCGATTTTAACCTAAAAAATAGGGTTAGCATTTGCCTAGAGGTGAATAGTTCTCGAATTAAATACTCGAGGCAACTCGGAGATCTACTTATACAGAGTATTTAGTTGGAATTATTTAAACTTATGGGGAGTTTAGAGACGGTAAAATGTGCGAAAAAGCGGCTTCTGATAGGGAGCGATGCATGCATCTGCTGTCCCAGTGTTAATCGGTCGGCCAAACAATCTCATCCCCTGCTCATGCCAACATCCAGGCGAGCACACACGGTTCAAGTGAGAGCACCAAAACGAGTCCCCAAAGCGAGCTCACGTGCTGACCGGGTGGCCTACGGTCCTCCACCCTCAATCACACCTCAAGTCTGAATTGGCCCCTAATCATCATTTACAATTCCTCACCAATAACACAGAACAGCAAATTTGGTAAGATTAATTCATCATTCAAGCTTTAACTTAAGCCGACAGTGTGTTTGCAGCAAGTGAAAACATTAACCGCTACTTTTGAACCGATTGTAAGAATGGAATATCCTTATCCCTAATTTACTAGTCAAGTTTGGCGCTTGAGTCCATTAATTTACCTATTGGATATTTAAATACAAGAAATTAAACGTTTGCGTCATGTTCAGCATGTTCTGTCTCCTAAAAAGGTCTGATGTCAAAACCTAGTATTTCCTTCATTCGTGCTTATAATAACACCTTCATTACGTTGAAGGTCCAATTCAACCTGCAACGGTGCAGTGAAAAAGAGTGTATATGTGAACGATGGGAGAGAGGTTATGCTGGTGAGGACATAATTCGATGTCATATCTTTGCCCTTGTAGCTTCCATCCATCAAGAATGGTCACTCTAGACCTAAAGTTACGGGATCAACCTAAAAAAATCATTTCTTCATGTCTACTTCTTAACTAGCCCGCGTTAACAACACTTTTACCGCACTTTAATTGTTCGTCAACACGCCACTTGAGGCAACCGCTATTGTGCCCGGACTTGGAGACGTGCCAGTAAACCCAAAGCCCTTCCGACGATCAACAATGCATATTATGCCAAGCATTATGTCTTCCTTCGGCTTTGGGAAAGTTTCAGGTGCCATTCTTTGTTATGAAAATATCTTTAAGGCACCGATTTAATGCAGGTAAAACAACATTACATCTAATGTAATCAAAGCGTCAGTGATGATAATTTGTTCCTCACAGGCACTTCGGTAGTGGCGCTGCGAAGTTGACGCTTAACCTTCGATCAAATAATATCTATTCATAAATAAATTTCACTAAACAATGCGATATGTTAATCAGGCGCACAACTGACCGCAGCCACCACCTTATTAATTGGACGGTTATCAAAGCATTTAATACGATTTGGCAAAAAATATTAATACCTGAACTTGTCGTAAAAGTACGTTTGTAATGCTTTGTTTGTTCGAACTACCGGTTTAGGTCACTTGGGTGGCCATCTTGTTCTAGCCGGTTGGTCGGCCCCCAAGCCCTCCGTTCCCGGAATATGTATATTCTGCCCTAGTACTGCGCCTTCTTTTACCTTAAGGGGAGCCTCGGGACGCTACAACGTTCATTTTTACTGTCTTTAGTTCATTTATCAGGTATCGAATACTTTAGGCTTTGAATATCTGGAATTGTTCTCCACTCATATTTTTCAATGTAATGCTACTTAAGTTCTTACGAACATTTGCAACTAATTAAGGAAGCAAACAGCAATTTTCCCAACGAAGTACTTGATCGTAGAACCGACTGCTACTTAGAAGTTGGGAAGGCAGTAACTAAATCGAGCTATTTTTCGGCCACCTATTTCACATTTGCATAATGGATCAAAGATGGCGAAGATAAATTGTTCAGATTTCAAAAATTTGTGCCTATCCAAAACGTGCCGAAATGTTGCTAAAGGTGGGACAATAAGAAAGTTACTTAGCTGTAAACGATCGCTGCACTTTTCTGGCCAGTGGCGGGAACACTATTCGATACTCGTGCTCGACGGAAAAATCTCAGTTCGCCACAGCGGGCAGAGGTCCGCCGCCTCGTCCCTCTTAAGACTGTACCGTCAATCAGCCCATTCGTTCTCAGGGTGGCCATGGGGAAGAGGAGATAAACAAGTAGATTACTTGTTCTATGGCATATTCATCACCTCAGATAGAGGGGACGAAATGGTGGACTTTTGTCCGCGACGAAGAACTGAGCTTTCCTGAGTAAGAGGTTAGAATTGTGTTCCCGCCCCTTGCCTAAAAAGGTACATTTAAAACAAGCTAGGTATTACAGCAATACTTTGATTATTTGTTTAGCCCTTCCTCTTGGCTTCGCGAGCTCTTAAGGGTCCATTTCCGTGCTTCTGTTATAAAGTAAAGCCTCTAGGTCGTGCTAGTAGTCCCCCAGCCCTCCTGAACATCGACAGAATACTTTTCTTTTTAGCATTATAAGTTCGGTCGACTTCAAGAAAGACTTGAAGTGCTACAGTAGCTATTTTTGCCATGCGTATCTTCCACAAAGAGTAAAGTTGCGTGGGAAAGCCGTTTGAAAATAAGGAATATAATGGTGGAGATCTTGTTAAGCTATGGATAACGTGTCCGAGGCAAATACACATGGTAATTTTGTCGTCTGTCGGCAGGCGAAAAATACACAGAATTGACCATAAATTTCTGTGATAATAATGTGGCCGATGCACAATAAAGAATTTCTATTAACCAAATTTTTCTAAAAGATTAGAGGAAATTGTTTGATACGATATTCAACCACCAGCGGTGAATGCAATTTTTGTACGCTGTGCTGTCGTTGTAGTGGTGCTCGCAATGTCCGCCGTTGAAACGTTGTTGACGGTTCTTCAAAAAACAGGCTCTAATGGTGAGTTGACTTCTATGTCTCACTGCTCCTTTGTCAGTAAACAATGAGCTGGTTGCCGCGCAGCAGTATCTGGAAGAAGCGGCAAAAGTTGATTTGCCGGGACTGTTAAAAAATTTAAGTGACATCCTTGCAAACGTACAATGCGACCCGATTTCTCGAATGCAAGCTGGATTGCAGTTGAAGAATGCAATTTATTCCAAGGACCTAGCTATTAGAATGTCATATCATGATCGCTGGCTGCAGATGCCCGTAGATTACGCGAACTATATTAAACAAAAGGTATGTGCTTGCATAAAGTTACTCGTTGTTAGTGTCTTGAAGCTCTTGGTACCGAGACAACTGCTCACAGTTCTGCTGCCCAGTGTGTGGCTCACATAGCCTGCGCTGAAGTCCCAGCCAACAGGTGGCCGGATTTAATGTCGAAGCTAGTCACGAATGTGACAAGTCCTGGTAGCACCGAAAGCATTAAGCATGCAACTCTCGAGGCTATTGGGTATCTTTGTCAGGACATAGAACCTGCTATACTATCCAATCAGTCAAGTGAAATATTGACTGCTATTATTTTTGGAATGAAGAAGGAAGAGCCAAGGTAATACTCTTTGTTTATGTTATTTTTCATAGCGATAAAGTTAAATTGGCTGCAACAAATGCTCTTCTCAACTCTCTCGAGTTTACCAAACGACATTTTGACGTTGAGCACGAGCGTAACTACATAATGCAGGTTGTTTGTGAATCCACACAGTCTCCCGACCCGCTAATCCGGGTGGCAGCCCTGCAGTGTCTCGTAAAAATAATGTCGCTCTATTACAGCTACATGGAAATGTACATGGGTCAAGCTCTGTTTGCGGTAGGGTATTCCTTTTTTATCTTAGTTGGGTATGCTAGATTACGTTGAATGCTATGAAATCAGAAATTCCTGAAGTATCACTGCAGGGCATCGAGTTTTGGTCAACTGTCAGCGATGAAGAGTTGGAATTGGCTATTGAAGCATGCGAATGTGCTGAAAAAGGTCAACCCCCTTCTGTCTCGAGCAGGTACTACGCTAAGGGTGCTCTGCACTATATTGTTCCTATTCTGATGGAGATATTAGCCAAGCAAGATGAGGGCGATGACGACGATGAATGGAATCCCAGTAAAGCCGCCGGTGTTTGTATAATGCTGCTTGCTCAAGCTTGCGAGGATGCCATAGTAGAAATAGTGATCCCTTTCGTCGAACAGCACATACAGGATGTCAACTGGAGGTTCCGAGATGCCGCGGTTATGAGTTTTGGAAGCATTTTGGAGGGTCCCAATCCAGATGCCCTTAAACCGCTTGTTGTGTCGGCGATGCCGGTCATCATGAATATGCTCGGGGATCAATCGCCAGCTGTGCGGGACACCACTGCATGGACACTTGGTCGAGTGTGCGAAATTCTTCCGGAGGTAGCTCTTGCTGCTGAATACCTCAGTTCATTGGTCAATGGGCTTCTTAATGGACTGCGTTCAGAACCCCGTGTCGCTTCCAACGTTTGTTGGGCATTTTCTAACCTTGCTGACAGCGCTATTGATGCGGTATCTGCAGGTGGTAGGTAGAATTGCTGGCTACGTAACTCTATTTAGAACAGGGAGCATTAGGACCACCCACTTACGCTCTATCGCCTTACTTCAAGGTGATCATTGAAGGACTTCTGGCGGTCACAGAACGTCCAGATGGAGCACAGCACAATCTGAGAAATGCTGCTTACTCTGCTTTGATGTCGCTGATGAAATCAGCGGCGAAAGATTGCTATGAGGAAGTTAAGCGAGTTACAACCATTATTCTGGAACGGCTTAGTTATGTAGTGAGTCTGGAGAGTCAAGTTGTTTCGTCGCAAGACCGTGCGCAATTCAATGATCTTCAATCCCTTCTGTGCGCTACCCTTCAGTCAGTTTTGGGAAAGATAAGTAAAGAAGATGCTTCCGCATTGGCGCGACCAGTAAGTATCGTTCGAGATTAAACGGTCTTTTTGCCATCTAATACTCTTCCTTGGAGCGTTTTTTTCCAACGTCTTGCTATTATATTGAGCATTTTTTGCCCAACCTAGCTTAATTTTTAGCAACGTTATTTTTGCGAAGTTTCATTCGACACCGTAAATACTGAATGGCCTGATTAGTCTTAAATGTACTAAATATCTGACTTACTTGGAAGGCTGCATGTTTGCTGTTTAGACCCGCGTACTTCCCATCTGCTCAGAGCACCTAACCGTGTCACCATCCCATGTAGATAATGTCGGCCCTCATGGCGATGCTGGCGTCGAAAACTAATGCCAAAGCTTCAGAAGGGGCCGGCGACCAGGCCGGTGAATTGAAAAGCGCCGTGGCATCGACTTCTACCGGTGTTCAGGAGGACGCCTTACTCACACTGTCCGCACTTCTTGATGCTCTGGGAGAGGCCTTTCTTCCTTACTTGGAGCCGATCATGCCCATTCTTCATCGCTGTCTCTATCTTTGCGCGGAGACTCAAGTGTGCATCAACGCAATTGGCCTCCTCTCCGATCTCTGTCGTGTTTTAAACAAGCACGTCACGCCATATTGTGACGTCATTGTGCAGATTCTCATGGAAGTGTTACAGAACACTGAAGCGGATAAATCTATCCGGCCTGCAATTCTTTCAGCATTTGGTGATATTTCACTAGCTCTCGGACCCGGTTTTGCGAAATATCTTCCGGTCGTAATGGAGACTCTGAAGCAGGCAACACGCGCCGAGGTTGACTTAGTATGTACTTGTATCTGTGTCTATGGTTTAGCCTATTGCTAGTGCCTTAGTCAATTTTGCAAAGTACTCCAAGTTGTTACAGTCTGCTTTTTGTAGGCTGGGGTTACTTTTCTCTTACCTATGTCCCTTTGCAACACTTATAGACCGACCCAGATATGGTGGATTATTTGAATTCTCTATGGAGCAGTTGCCTCGAGGCCTACACAGGCATAATTCAAGGCATGAAAGAGGGCGAGAACGGTCAGCCAAGCCCCCAACTACAATTTGTTGCCGGTCATATAAACTTCATCATAGCCTTCATTCAGCATGTCGGAAATGAAGCTGTTGCTACGGATGATATAATTTCTTCATCCTGCGGCCTTATTGGGTATGTCACCCAACCAGTCTTAAAGCTTACATGTTTACATCAATGAAATCATTATTTCTGTCTCACTTTAGTGACATCGTGTCGTCGTTTGGAGCGCAAATTTTGCCCTTCATAGATGTCACACCTCTACAGAATGTGTTACAACAGGGACGTCGATCGAAGAACAGTCACACGCGCACTATGGCCCATTGGGCGATCAAGGAGATCAAAAAGTTACAAAATGCTGCAAAGGCTGCCGGCATGGAAGCTCAACAATACTCCGACGGCGCTTCGGGCGCCTCAATGCTCACCACCGCTGGGGATTCTGTTAGTTCTATGAAAACCTAAGGTTGGTGCCCACCTTCTCGTGGTATCAGTGCGCGATTTAAGCACTTTTATCCAATGATTCCAATCCTGCAGATAGCTACGCCTACCAGTCCCCGTCTTTTCTGACCTATAGAAAGTCATCGTATCCTTTGCTATTTTCCTTAGACTCCTGAGCATTGACCTCCTCTGCGACCTCTTCCATGGCGACTTCCCGCAAATTCACGTCTCAGCCATCTCCAGCAACCTCTCCATCTTGTACAAACCTCCGTCATCCTCATCTGTTTCATATTTTTGTTGAAGAACAGATGCCTACCTACCTTGCATTTCCAATTTCCTCATCTCTTCTCCTCTCCCCGCAATTCAGAGATCTATTCTTGCAAGCTTACTTCTCCACTCCTTATTGTCGGTTCTACCAACTTTTAATACCTTTCGGCTCGAACTGCGATGTGTTGCATCATTTTGGTAACAGGTGAGGTTTGTATGATGCCTTCCTTTTGCTTAGCGTAAGAATTTGCATAGAAAAGTAGTGATGAATTTGAGGTGCTTGATCACATCTCTCCAATGGTGATAATGGTGTCGACGTACCCACTGAGCGTCGGTTTGGCTTATTGTTAAGTTGAATAGTCAAACTGTTGTGGTAACAAAAGTAGGAGGTGGCGGTTAGTAAGGACAGAGAAGCGTTTAAAAGAACGTCTGTTGAGGCTTTAGTTTCCTGAGTTTTCTGCGCAGCGCTTCCATGAAGTCGGAGGGTTGGAATGTTACACTGATTACCATCCCTCGAGCTCCGATCAACAAGTCTGCCTACAAATGAGACAAGTGTTCTGAAATAGGTACCGAAGTAAATGAAATGCAAGCCAAATGGCCTAAAAAAGTGACATAAGGCACCTCGTGCTGCTTGAAGAAGGGGTTGAGGGGCCTGTGGTTAATTTCCGTCGCCGTCCAGGGCACGAAATCCGCTGGAGTTGAAGTGGTCTGCTTCTGGCCAAGAAACCGCAAGGCTGACATGGGAAAGGGGACACTTGCGGACTTTTTGAAAAAGGCTGAAGCGAAGGGGAGCAAGCCAGTGCATGCTAGGGGACCTTCTGGGTCTATGCTCTTCACCTATTAATGTATAACAGGTAACATTGTAAAAAAAATTGAAATTACGGCCTAGACCTGAACGGCAAGCTTTCACCCATCAGAGCGATGTGCAGAACTTTTTTTGGCTTGGGAAAAACTGGTGTCCGAGATTTTCTCAACTACTGTAGTCGTTCCTGTGAATCCTATCATCATCTGATTTGGTGCATGAACTTTAGCTATTTATTCCAAACCAAAGACGTTTTTATGCGTAATCCATGGCTTGAGCACGAAACTTATTCCACGACGGATCCGTCCTACTCGACATCACAGTGCCCTCTGCCGCTTCATCGACTTCCCAAGGCTTCAACCAACGAAGATTTTCCCCTGTTTGACACGTTCGCTCGGTAATTCGTGAGATTTGTATGGCTTCGGTGCTGATCGTAAAGCTGAGCGATAGGAGATGTACTTCGAGGCGATAATTAACGCCAAAGAAACGTAACTGAGGAATTGTATCACTAAAATAATGTAAACACTTTGACAAGTTTTAATGCGCTATCCAATCAGATAGCCTCAAAAGTGACGAGGATTTGTGGCCTTATCACGCCAGGAATAACCCGATTACTATAATCCCAAAATACCCATAGCTGGGAATGCGAGAAATCGCTTTAGCGTCGTGACCTAGATGTGTCATGATATACATAACAGCATCAAACTTAATTTGTCGTGTATCAACTTAGCCATCAGGGTTTGACGAAATGCGTGTGACGCGATGAAGGGAGATGCAAGATAACTGACCCCGGAACGAAGGGACTCAACATATTCATGCACTGTCGCGAGCCAATGGAGAAAGAATATTGATAAACGATTGGGATGTGTAAACATGCCACATGTATACAAAGTCATGGTCCATTCATATGCGCAATCACTCTAAAACGTTCTTGCCCATTTGTAAAACCCCAGTGACCACGTCTGCTGTACTACTTAGACCACGTGAACCATATTAAAAGCAACATGTTACAGGTCCGACGCTCTTACCTGCCTTTCCAGTGCACTAAACTCACCTTGTTAGTACCATCCTCGTCAAAGCTGATACCGATCTTTTGGTCTTGCCTCTGTCTGCACACGATCAGGGTCTTGGCGAGGGGTAGTCGCCTAAGACGTAGCCGACACTTTACCTCGGTGGGGTTCAGCGCGATGCCAGGCTTCCACTGCCGCTCCTGTGCCATCCACCGTTTAGTGCTCTCAACAACCTTCTTGAACTGACGCTGAGTATGCACATTATGATCATTGATAGAGACCAGAAGATCTCCCAAGTGGAAAAGGCTGTGCAAATTGGACACTCGAGGGTTCCAACCACCAACCCTTAACAGGATAGAGTCAAAGAGCACTCGAATTCAAAGTTTTGTAGCAATGATATCTTCCAGCTCTAATCGGCTGAATCAGATATTTACTTTTTAAAAAAACTGAGCTAAATTGCAAAATTAAGTAATGTACATAAAGGAAGCAAAATGACAATTTAAAAGTCGCCCACAAAGGATTATTTTATTGCTATGATACAATGTGATAAAAACTTAAATATCGCTTAAATTTGGAGATGGTGCTTACCACAGATTGTTTTCCAACTCAACTATTGCAACATTTTCGAGGAGATTAGATGCAGATACATAAATTTCGACTCCACCGGGATTGAGAATCTCCCTTTGTAAATTGAGACTCTCCGCATAAAAGGGATCTACCTTTTTTTCTGTAATAGAATAAACGGACGTGATACACCTGCAAAGGCGTGGAAAAGTTGCGACTTTGGACAAAGTGAAATGACCTCATACATTCACCACTATTTAACGAGTTGGTTTTACCACAAAATGCATTGTGATTCGACATACATTTAAAACACGCTTACTTATAAATCAATGCATTATTTTCAACATTCTTTTTAAGTCCACTGCGAAAAATTACTAACATTTACACTACATACCAAGGTAAAGGGCTTATCTTAATTATCAAACTGCCCATTCAGTGATTCCTGCTCAAAACACTGGACTAATGAGACAAATGATGCACGGTGTGCTTCGACTAACAGACATGGTTCAAGCTCTAGGCGCCCCCTGGCTATCAAGTGATACAGGACTAAAGTAAAAGGCAAACACAAGCATCGAAATAAAAAAAGAGTTCGGTCGCAACGGTCATGAAAGCATGAGATATTGCATGACTGCTTGAAGGCTATTTTAAAATGCAAAAGTGGCGAGGGGTAGAAGTTGACTCCCATTGAGTGGGTAACCAGCTAGAGGGATGCCAAAATCACCTTGTGGATTATTACTTGGAGACAGGCCTCTGGTTTCAATGATGAGGGGTTCAGCAAAGGCGTCAAAGGGCGGTGGGTCAGGGTTAGGCGGAAGGCAGACGGAAGCGGAGGCTGGGGGAGGCAAGTCGTACACGGAGGTGCCCTCGTTGTCAGATGATTGGGTCTCTGTTACTACAGCCAATGTTCTCTCAGCCTCTGCGTTGGAAACAGTCTCACAATCCTGCAGCAGACGCACGCACAGGACGATTAGTCACAGAAGCCGATTAAATCTTTCCAAAATCGTCAAACTATTGTGGAAAGTGCAAGTGGAATTGGTAAGTAGAACGGGAGGAGTTCTAAACGAACTCGTAGAAACCATTGAAACTAGCAATTCATATTGCGCCTTCCACTTTTAAGCATGAGAAATAACGGAAAAAATTGAATATATTATATTATGCGGGAAGTCCTGCCAAGTTTTCAGAAATAAACTGCAGGAAGCTTATAAATAAGAAGTGCGAATACTGCTTTCATAAAAATTTAATGGGGGAAAACTCACATTACGATCTTCATTCGAGAAAGGTGAATAACCTGCCCAAACCCACGGTAGGTTAAATGAAACTTTCCCGAGCATGACCTGAAGAAAGTGTCAGACCATGAACAAAATCGCCTTTTATGGATCATGAGCAGTTACTGTAATTTACGAATGAGCTATCAAACGATTAGCTAGATGAAAATTCTGGTGAGCCTACTCCATTTTAAGCTCAACTTGTGTAAAGAGTAAAAGAGGAGCTCGATTACCCCAGCACAAGCTTATCAAATCTAGATAAATTAACGGATCACTATCAAATGCAAAACACGCATTCACTGATCATTTTCATGCATGTTATGCATGAAAATGCGCCTACAGTGTCGTGCATGAAAGGCCAACACATATGTAAATGAATAATAGACGTTTAATAAGTGCATGTCTCTCAATAGCCCAATAAAAAATATACCGACTGTTTCAGGCATACAATAATACAGATCCAGTAGGCATAAGCCAATTCGACGTGGCGATTCAAAGGCACAAAAGCACAAATTTTCGTTTAATCAAACGTAACTACCAATAGTAGTGAAAGAAGAATCAACCGCTTTTCAGAAGCATCTTAAAACGCTAATCCAGAAGGTGTTATCCAAGCTGGACAATAATACAATTATCTAACTTCTTCGATTATAGAATAAAACGCATCAAATAACAGAATATGCGTGGATTTGTGCAAAATAAATATTGACTCTGAAATTTCCCGTTCTGTAGGTTAAACGAAGAGTCGATAAGCAAAATGAAAAAAACTATATGTGCACAGAAAAAGGCCAGAATTCGTATCCTAAAGAAACATCCGGAAGCTGAGGCATGCACAGGTGCGAAGTATTGCACAACAGCTTGGATAGAATCCGAGGTTAACACACAAGCCATGTTAGAAAGGAGCCTATCATGCTGTTAACCTCTATTTTACCCAGTTAGGCAACAAGACGGTGTAAGTACATAACCACATTACACTCTGACTATATAAGCGCAAACGCCAGTAGTGTAAGACAAACAACAGGAAAAACAACAAATACGCTTCAGATTGCTTCCTTTAATTCAAAGCCAGCCAACTTAATTGCAGGACACGAAAGTAAAGAGACTAAAAATTTCGGGAACAAGTAACCTACAATACCTCAGGCGGAGCACCTACAACACAGGCTAAAACGGCAACGCTGAAAGCCAAAACACTGCAAGCATAAAGGGCCAGAGGGGCTGCTCATTCAACGGTTGCATTATTTACTAAGATCAATGTCATTCATAAAGAAAGCATAGAGAAACATAAATTCAAATCGATTGTCCAACAGAAAATGAACTAAAAATATGCATTGCAATTAACTTAGCATTGCACCAAATGAGCTGCTTCTATACATTTGGAAAAACGGTTTTGAAAGCAGAAGAACCGTTACAAAGGCTTGCTTATTTGACTACTGGCTTCAATTACGGTTACTTAGGCAGCCATGTTGCCTGCGGCAGATGAGCTTACGTCTAAGCCATGCCATAACTGTAATACCTTGTTTGTTCGAACTGCCGGTTTCGGCCACTTGGGTGGCCATATTGTACTAGCAGGATAACCGGCCTTTGGGCCGTTCCAACAGCCCCCGAGCCCTCTGTTTCCAGAACATATATTCTGTCTCAGTGCTATGCCTTCATTTACCTTAAAGGGAGTCTCGGGATGCTACATTGGTGGCAGCGGAAAGCGGACCCGACTTTGATGGATTTTATCCTGCTCCATGCCGTTTCTGGAAAACTTTGGCGGTGTGAAGGAAGTGCATGTGCTACGGATGGGAGAATCCCTCACATCCAATAACAGAAAGGTTGAGATCGACGTTCATCTTCGGCACCTCCCTCGCCTCGTGTTCGACAGGGAGGCTATTTGTAGCGTCCCGAGGCTCCCCTTAAGGTAAAAGAAGGCGCAGTACTAGGGCAGAATATATATATTCCGAGAACAGAGGGCTTGGGGGCTGTTGGCACGGCCCCAACGCCGACCAACCGGCTAGAACAAGATGGCCACCCAAGTGACCTAAACCGGTAGTTCGAACAAACAAAGTATTACACAGCCCCTCTCTTCTTTCGAGCGTCGTCCCCGACGCTCCCCTTCGTCCGCCTCCCGTGTCAGCCATCACAACGTAATCAGTGCTGCGCTGCGAGATGCACCCACGAGCTAACCGTCCCAGTCGTCGAGGTTCGAACGCATGTGTTCCTGTAGTGCCATCCATTCCGCGTAGCACTCAGTGCAGCAAATGCGCGCCTCTTGGCCCTCCTCTGGGCTTGGAGTCCACGGCTAGTGTCGCTTCAGTTGTTAATAGCTTCCCTGTCGAACACGAGGGCGAGGGAGATGTCGAAGATGAACGTCGATCTCGACTCTTCTGTTACGAGATACCAAAGGTTCTCCCCTCCGTAGCACATGTACTTCTTTCACAACGCCGACGTTTGCCAGAAGCGGCATGGAGCAGGATAAAATCCATCAAAGTCGGGTCCACTTTCCGCTACCACCAATGTAGCGTCCCGAGGCTCCCCTTAAGGTAAAAGAAGGCGCAGTACTAGGGCAGAATATATATGTTCCGGGAACAGAGGACTTGGGGGCTGTTGGCACAGCCCGGAGGCCGACCAACCGGCTAGAACAAGATGGCCACCCAAGTGACCTAAACCGGTAGTTCGAACAAACAAAGTCTTGCACTATTAACAACTGAAGCGACACTAGCCGTGAACATTAAGTCCAGTGCAACTGCCAAGGTGGATCAGCGACGTTGTGGTCAGGCGTCCTTTGTAAGCTCTCTCTCCTTTTCTCAGATGTAGAATTTGCAGGACGCCATCCGATAGCATCGTTTCATGCTTTGTGCACTTGGATCACGTACATCCCGTTCATATGAGGCCCGATTGCCCCATTCTATCAGGGTTCTACGATGCTCTCGTGTTTCTTCCACGGCATCAGAAAAGCCTGGAATCACAAATTGTGTTGTGTGTGTCTCCATTTGTCCAAAAACTTGGATTCGTACCCCCATCTTTCACTGGGCCGCATTATCGTGAGAGAGGAGGACTAAGATGTGCGCACTTACTTTGCCGAGTGCTACGCAGAATTGATGGTACTACAAGAAGACATGCGCTCGAATCTCGATGGCTGGCACGGTTAGCTCGTGGGTGCTTCTCGCAGCACTGATTACGTTATGATGGTTGACACGGGAGGCTGATCGAGGGGAGCGTCGGGTACGACGCTTGAGAGAAGAGAGGGGCTGTGTAATGCTTTGTCTGTCCGAACTGCCGGTTCTGGTCACTTGGGTGGCCAGATTGTACTGGCCGGTTGGTCGGCCTTTGGGCCGTACCAATAGCCCCCAAGCCCTCTGTTTCCAGAATATATATTCTGTCTCAGAAATATGCCTTCTTTTACCTTAAGGGGAGCCTCAGGACGCTACAATAACTATCAATTCCTTTCCTCGAGGCAAATGTATGTATGGTTTCTGTCCAAACATTTTTACTTCTTTTTTCAAGGAGGTCTTGGGACGTCTCAATGGGCGATGAAAACAGTTGGGAATTTAACAACTTATAAGCTTGTACCTTCCGCCTTGAATTTGCTGTACTATTTCGAATCTTATGCGTATAATATTTTTTTTACGCATTTTGTTAAGTTCAAGACCTTCTTTAAATATTTTAAAATAAGGTTGCCGGATCAACTTAGGATAACAGTATGATGATAAGCGAATGGTTTTGCACCAAAGCGCATGATTAGATATTAGTTTGATGCAGGGTCATATTGCCAGAGTTCTAAGTCATCCAATTCGTTTTGCTTTAAAACTTAAAGCAGCCTTTTCTGTAAGATCAAATTATTTCTCAATCTCATTATTATTTCAAAGTAATGATGGCGTCATACCATAGTGCATGCAAGTTATGTGTCACATTACAACCCTTTCCGATGTTTGAACACGTGGCTTTAAAATTGCGTCGTTTATCTCACATTTGTACACCAATCAATTTGTTGCTGCCCCTTCAGTCGCATTGATGAGTTCTTTAGTGGGTTTAATATGCTTCGTTTTAACGGTTACTTCTCCTGCATGTTGCAAGGATACATTGTTTATGAGCAGTACCAAGCGTGAAGAATTAAGGTAATTGAGTTAATGTCCAATTTCGCTGTAGAAATAAATCGAAGGAAATGTTTTTTCATGCTTACAATAATTATATGGTATGGACAAATTGGCTTAGTTCCTTGTAGAGTTTTGCTTACCCTGCTGATGAGTTGATGCCCCTAACTTGCAAAGGCCGATACCGTGATAGGGAATCACCTCGCGGGACAGTTGATGAAGCGCTTGGGAACTTTTCTCTTTCCCTCATCGACAGTTTAGATACACTCTTCGTTGGTTCTCGGTTATTTTCTTATGCTCTTTAGTTGCTTGGCGAATTCGATGAATTTGAACGTGCTGTTCTCCGAGTAATACATGACGTTTCCTTTGACCAGAACGTTGATGTATCTGTTTTTGAAACCAATATTCGCGTTTTGGGGTTAGTGAATGTCGCCAAACTACAACTCGGCTGTTGGAAATATGAATAACCCATATGAATTTTATTATTCACAGTGGGTTGCTCGGTGGTCACGTTTCTGTTCTTGCCTTGAAAGAGAATGACCCCAGCCGCATATCGTGGTACAAAGGGCAGCTTTTGGACATGGCCGTTGATTTAGGGAATCGTCTTCTACCTGCATTCAACACATCAACAGGTTTGCCTTTCCCACGTATAAATTTACACACAGGCAAACCATCACCACTCGTAAGTCCTTTTGTGTTACCATTGTTCCTGATCAGAGTAAAATAACATTAGGAAGAGTCTTCTCGCTATTGACAGTTTGTTTTTAATAGCAGCTTGCACAGATTGGAGTCGTTCACAGAGGGATCACATTGCACCCCATTTATCTCAGTTTACTGTTAACTCTTTTTTATGCATTGCGTATTTCGTGTGAAGATCCGTTTTTATATCCGCATTCTGCGTTAGATCTAGACCTAAATTCATCATCACAAAGTCGTAGGCTGTCTAATTTCCTTTTGCTACCATTGTACTTGTGCTATTTTTCATAAATTTTGGGGCCATGATCTCCAAAATGAAGCATGGGAGTCAGTATCCCCAGCAGCACTTAGCATTTCATGCTAGAATCTGTATTTAGTCGTCTAAAAGCGCTGGAAACTATTAAAACCAAGAAAATCGCAAAAAACTTAATCAAACTTTGACCATATCGGTCTTAATTTTTTCCTTTTAGTTGCTTTGTGTAGCACATCTTTTCTTCACAGCTATAAAAGCTAAGTACGTCCTCTTTAGTGCAACTAGCGTCGCTTTCGACAAATGTTTTGTTTCGAATGTAATCCACTTGTAGAAGGGAACTTGCGCGCTGACTTGATTACATTCATACGTGTTACGTGGACAAAATTATTCGCATTTTATGGACAGCAGGTTAAAAAGCTTCTGTACCCACTGGTGTGTCAATATTTTAGTTGCACACATGTACAGCCTGTGCAGGAACGCTTATATTGGAATTTGCTGCCCTGAGCCGCTTTTCTGGCAATCCTGTCTACGAAACGAGGGCTGCCAACGCGCTCTCTTATCTGTGGCAGCAACGCAATCGCTACTCGGACCTCGTCGGAACTGAAATCAATGTCAGTAGTGGGGAATGGATTCGTAGAGGTAAGCTCTTACAAAATATCCCCGTTTCAGTCGAGGTTGCCTTTTTTGCTACTCACTTGCTATTTTACCTCATTTGCTGTGAACTCTCGCCATCTATTTTTGTTTCACACGCATTCTCAAGATTCTTCTTGTTTTTTGTCTGTATTTGATTAATTTATTTCAGTGTCATTTTTCCCAGCCATTCCATGCTGCCAAAATTAAGTAGTGAGGTCTTTATTAAAGTGATGTTGCCGGTTTCATTGCTGTTTTAGCATCTCGTGATTTTGAGCAACTGGATGTATAATTCCATGACTCCATGACTCCTTTATCTTCCATTTAATCTGACAAACTTCACATCTTTGAATAAATGCATTTGAAATCAATGCTGTGGTCGTAGAAATGAATAAACTGATAAGTAGTTGCATTCAAGTTAGAATGATAGTGCAGGACTTTGCAAATACCCAATAAATGCTGCTCATAAGCTTTTATGTCCGCTACTTTGCATTACAGTGCTGTGTTTTCGACTTTGCTTATGGAACTGCCAAACAGAAATCCGTTTCTTTACATTCCACATTTGTTGAAGATGAAAGAATATATTACGATGCACTAGTTATTTCTATCGATGATGCAAAGAAAGGGCACCATACGTTAAAGAGATCTTTGCACTAGGCTTTAGCCTAGATTGTTGGTCTGAACTTTGCATCGTCGTTTTGTTCAGGTCAGTGACTAAACTTTTGATCGCTCTGTTAGATATTTGGGCACAGAAAAGGGTGCTAACAGTTTTTTATTGAATTTAGAGTCGGGTGTCGGTGCGGGCATCGATTCTTACTACGAGAGTCTGCTTAAGGCCTACGGCCTCCTTGGTGATCCCGTCTATCTCCACCGCTTCCAGACTCACTACTCAGCCGTTGAGCGCTACATGGGCGCCCCCGGGACCAAGGCGTTCCCCTTCTCCTTCCTCAGTGTCTTCATGCACAAGCCTTCAGAACGTTCCCGCTTCTACATGGACGCTCTTCAGGCGTTCTGGCCTGGACTTCAGGTAGGCACTGCGAAAGCCGATTCCATTGTTTTGCCATATAACTTGCTGTTTCGCTTCTTTTTCCTAGACAATCAATGGGGACGTGAGTGCGGCTGTTGCACACCACGAGATGCTCTTCATGGTGCATAAGGAGCACGGCCTTCTGCCAGAGGCCTTCACCACGGACATGGACATCTACTGGCCTCACCACCTGATTCGGCCGGAGCTTGTAGAGTCCACGTACCTCCTTTACAAGGGTACCAGCGATCCGTACTATTTGTATGTGGGAGCCGAACTGCTGGAGAGCATCGAGCAACACGCCAGGGTGCCCTGTGGGTTTGCGGCTATCGAGGTCAGCTCAACTGATCTGCTTCCGAAAGGCAATCGGTGGTTTCTAACCAAATACTGAAAAGAAAATCCACTTTAGTGGTCAACGTTTCGGTAGTTATGGGAAGTAGGTCCATATTGGCTGGGTGTAATTTCGAATGGCATGCTACCTGATGGGCAGCTCGAACAAAGATATGCTTCCTGCATTAAAAGGTGAACAATTGAACGTCTTATTTTAAAGGGCCAAGTTTAGGTAGTTTTAATAAATAATAGTCGTATCAATGAATCCCTCCCAGGTTGTTTATCATAGTTGCCAGTGATCGGGTCAACATTTTCCTCACAAGGGTTTTATCGAACTGAGTCGCATTTTACGATTGAGGAATCACTTCGGGCTAGTAGTAAATCGTTAGCAATGTCAGTCGGCATAACTTGCGTACTGCTCCATTCTCACTCACTTTTCTGATTTCGATAAATCGATCTCTGGTACGGTCAAACAATTTTAAAGGCTTTTTTTGTTTGTTTTGCTTAGCTAAAGTACTAGACAATGCAATTATTTTTTCGGCATTAGATGGCGTATCTATTTGTTAAAACGGTCGTAAGTGTCTGTTACTTGGCGATTTTCGTAACCCTTAGGATATCCGAACAATGGAGCATTCGGATAGGATGGATTCCTTTGTACTGGCGGAGACTTTCAAGTACTTTTATCTTCTGTTCTCGGAGCCCTCGGAGTTGCCGATTGACCTGGAACAGTACGTGCTAACCACGGAGGCGCACATCCTCCCCATCGGCCTACCAAAGCAGCACCCGCCGGTGGTTGCGCAAGCGGGGTTGGTAGAGGAGGCGGTAGTATTTGTACCAGGTGCCCTCGGTCGCGCCTGGGGTGGCACTTGTGTGGCGCCCAGTAGGTCCAACACTCTGCGGCACCTACTGCACACTCGTCCGACCACATGTCGCGCGGATTCATGGCACCAGCACCATCATCTTGAGGCCATCCGCCAGGCCCTGCGTTCTATGGCAAAAAGCCTGCGATCCAGACATTCGATCAGTGACCACGACTCCTCTTCTCTTCCCTCAGGCCTCCTCACTCCTGCCTCCTTCAATGCTAATAACGTCACCCACCTACAAATGCTGCGACAAATGGGTATCATGGTGGTGGTAGGAAAAAATGGCGAAATTCAGCTTAAACTCAATCGTGACCAGGTGTGCATTAACGACTTCTGTAATATAACATCAGTCTTGATGTACTTTATTTGCTCTCCGCTCACTACTGGAGCACGGAAGCCAAATAATAGCCCCAACGGTTCCTCTTTGGATGTTCATAAGGATTCGGTTCAGATTCTTAAAATTCCCCTAGAAAAGGAAGGGTGATTGAACAAGCAAGGGGAAGGCAGTATTTTTTATTCTTTTAATCGGAGCTAAAGTGTTGTATATTATTTGTTAGTCAGTGCACAAGTTGGTATCCAGTGTTTCCCGAAAAAAAGATTTCTCATACCTCACAAAAGGTACCCTCATCAACCTGCTTTGGGTGTTCAAGTGCGATTCCTTCATCTGCATGAAACAAAGTTGCAGGTTCCTTTTTCTGAGCTGATGGTTCTCGTATTCGTTTTAGGCGGATTCTCCTCTTCTTGGACTTTCTGGTTTGAAGTTCATCGAGGAGATCATTGACCTAAGTAACGCCAGATCACAAGGAAGATCTCTAGGTAATATTTCCATTTCAGCTGTTTAGCTTATTTGACTGCTATGTGGTGTGTCATTTGAAAGGCAAAGGAAGTGGGCTTGTTTTTGCATTTCTTTATTATCCCAGCTTACTAAAACCAATCGAAACGATTTTGCAGAAGTGCAAGCGTTCCCTATATCATATAGATTTCAGTAGCTTGCAAGTTCATGAATCCCGACACAGTGTGATGTGTATGTCTATTTTACTTATGGAAGTTATAGCATTTCAATAATTTAGTGGTTATCTGTCCAGGTTATTCTGCCAATAAGCGAGAAACTTAATCCCACATTCCTGTCAAATGTTAACTAAAGGTGAGGCAGTAACACCACAGACAATCGCCCTTATCCATCCACCACACTTTGGACGAATCCGTTTTGAGGCGGGTCCATCCATGTTCGCCTTCTACCCGGGTGAGTCTCCAAACATCACTAATGGCACCACCTTGGACGTCGATTGGCAGCCCGTCATGGGCCCGCTTGTCATCGCGGAGCCCTTCGATGCTTGCACGCCGGTCTACTCGGATGGTCTCCTCCTCGCCAACGAACAGCTCCACGCTGACCTTGTCGAACCTTCAATTCACGAAGATTTCAAGTTCGGGGACGATAACAAACCAAGGCGGCTGCTCAAGGACGCCATCGTGCTGGTCAAGCGCGGTGGGTGCATGTTTCTGGAGAAGGCAGTCAATGTGAAACAGGTGAGATCTTTATCTGCTTTTTGCTTGCAACTCAATAGCATCTACCACTAACCACTCAAGGGCAGACTATGGATTTGCCTGGATGGTTCTAACCAGCACTAGACTTTCCCATTTATTACGTTCAAGAGTTTCCCAATGTGTGACTCTCTTCATCATAATGCGCCTAGAACAGCTTAGCCAAATCCTTATTTTCTACATTTCAACTATCACTTGTGCAGACAATTATTCTCTAAAATAATTACGTAGATGGGTGCACGCGGGGTGATTGTGGTGGACAGTACCCCGGGGACATCGTCTGCAAGGGATAAGCTCTTTTACATGTCTGGCGACGCGCCAGACGGCACCCCGCCGAGGGAGATGCTGCAACTACCCTTTGTCTTTGTCTTCCATGAAGAGGGTAGAGCTCTCGTCTCCGCCATGGAGCGTCGGTGGAAGCTGAAGCGGGAACCAGTCCTTGCGATGATAGCCAAACAGAACGACATTCCCAGTATGCGCTCATACCAAGCTACAACCATTTTTTGGTCCATTTTTGCTTTTGTTTTGTTCGTAGTTACTATTGATTGTTCGACTCTAGTTGTCGAGACCCTCAAGTGCTAATGTCAAAGTGTCACAGACGAATGCCGTTGAAATAAATGGCAAATCAACGCAATTTTTTGCTAAACGAATATCTGCTACTCATGCCACAAACTTTTGCCTAGTTATTCAAGTCCGCCTTATTTAATCACTGTGCCCAAATGTCTGCTCTCCTACAGAAATATTGTCCCAAAGTCTGCGTTACTTGGACAGTATTTCCCAGGTTCGTTCTCCCTTGATCTTTCCAGTCTGTCGCTCATTTGTTGAAACATCACGACTGTCGTTCATAATTTCAGTCGACAATGGAAGAACACGAGCAGTGCTTCGAACTCTCGACTCATGTTGAAATGGTACAGTCCCTGTGTTCTCAAAGCGGGGCAATTAGGGTCGACGAGACGCGCCAGGAGGGCAACGACGGGTGGAACATAACACTAGGCCCGGTGAACGAAACAGAAATACTCGTTTTCCTAAACGAAACTTCTGGACACACCACTCCTGGAGATCCAAGTGCATGGATCGAATTCATGGATAAAAACTGGCCAACAACAAGCCAGTAAGCCCTATATTTCTGAATAGTCATCCAGGCTTTGCATGATTCATCTTTCGACAAGTTGCAACTTATAACCCGTAGTGGCTTCCCAAGGCCAGCCAATCGATCAGTAGATGAGAAGCACCTTGATATTATCTTTTCAGTGACGAGTGCTGCAAGGATTTGATGCTTGCCGTCAGCGAGGCAGCCCTCTTCCAGATCGCCGAAACTGGGGACCCGAGCAGACGAGCCTCCGTGACGCGAATGAGTAGCCGTTGGCGCTACCGCGTTAGTGAGTGTCTCCGCAGTCTACCCACAACAGACGCCGTCACAGGCAGGTGCCACCGACCGTACCTTCGACTCAGGTTGACTCTCGCGCTGTCGAACTCTTGTTAGCAAAAGAATATCGCGAGCGAACTCATGGAACCATAGCCACACTGTCTTTCAACACGCAAGAAAAATTACCACCCGTTTAAGTGTTGGCGTATTTTATTGAAAATACATCGTGAGTTATATGACTTTTGAAGTAGAAATGATGAGGAGTGAAGCAGACAAATAAAGCAAGCATATGGTGTGAAGAGCTAGTTGACTGTAGGTGTGCCACATTAATGCATCGCAACTTCGTCCATAACATTTAGACGAGATTGGTCATAAGTTAACGGACAAACTACAGAGAAACTAGAGCAGAAGATGCGACGCAACTAGATTTTCATTAAAGCTGTAGTCTCATAGCCTTTTCGACGGCGTCGGCAATCGCGTCCAATTTTGCTTGGCTATCGACAAACCCATCGCCGTTCTAAGAGTCTCAGGTCGCAAAAGATGTGGTACCTTCTTTGAAAACACTAGTCCGATGCCAGAAACTTCAACCTCAAACCAACCGGTCTCAGTAGGTGTGCCTTCTCCAGTCTACAAAATAAGATTCAATAGATGTGTCGCAGTACCACTTCCACATTCGCACCGAAACGACCTATTAAGGCATCTTTGAACCGGTTGAACTAGAGGAAGTTAGTCGAAAAACAATGAACTCACTTTCGGTCTGTAGCCTCAGGCACCACTATAAAAGTAGTTATTAAACGAAAGACCTACCAATAAACAACATGAACCTTCACAACCATTGGGTTCGGAAGTACGACGATTGGGAAATGGCGCCACACGGAGAATCGCTCAAACAAATTAGAATTTTTTGGTGAAATTAAGCACTGACTTGCATATCGACTAATGATTTTCCAGGCATAGCCTAAGTCTCGAACATCAAACACAAAAAGTTGTAGGAAGAATAATACGATAATGGAATAAATGGTAACCTGTTGGGCCAACAATATTATGACCGCATCGTCCCAAGACTTTTCTAAAAACTAGAGAAGACTTAATAAGAACAGAAATAGGCAGTGGTGACTGGCATAGCTGGAAGGCCAGCCCATTCGACAAAGGCGATATGGCTACGCAGGTGGCAGCGCGGCGTCCCATGACTTCCATGAAGGCAAAAGAGGTCATAATAGGGGGCAGAATGCATATGTTCAGGAAACAGAAGAAATAGGGCCGCTAATGTAATACTTTGTTTGAACTACCGGTATAGGTCACTTGGGTGGCCATCTTGTTCTAGCGGGCTGGTCGGCCTCCGTGCCGTGCCAGTAGCCCCCAAGTCCTCTGTTTCCGGAATACATGTATTCTGCCCTAGTACTGCGCCTTCTTTTACCTTAAGGGGAGCCTCGGGACGCTACATTGGTGGCAGCGGAAAGCGGACCCGACTTTGATGGATTTTATCCTGCTCCATGCCGTTTCTGGCAAACGTCGGCGTTGTGAAAGAAGTGCATGCGCTACGGAGGGGAGAACCTTTGGTATCTCGTAACAGAAGGGTCGAGATCGACGTTCATCTTCGACATCTCCCTCGCCCTCGTGTTCGACAGGAAAGCTATTAACAACTGAAGCGACACTAGCCGTGGACTCAAAGCCCAGAGGAGGGCCAAGAGGCGCGCATTTGCTGCACTGAGTGCTACGCGGAATTGATGGCACTACAGAAACACTTGCGTTCGAACCTCGACGACTGGGACGGTTAGCTCGTGGGTGCTTCTCGCAGCACTGATTACGTTGTGATGGCTGACACGGGAGGCGGACGAAGGGGAGCGTCGGGGACGACGCTCGAAAGAAGAGAGGGGCTGTGTAATACTTTGTTTGAACTACCGGTATAGGTCACTTGGGTGGCCATCTTGTTCTAGCGGGCTGGTCGGCCTCCGTGCCGTGCCAGTAGCCCCCAAGTCCTCTGTTTCCGGAATACATGTATTCTGCCCTAGTACTGCGCCTTCTTTTACCTTAAGGGGAGCCTCGGGACGCTACAGCTAAAATGGCCAGGCTGAGGCAATATGCCCACCTAGGCGACCGAAACCGAAACCGGCAGCCAGAACAAAAGAGGTGTTACAGGCAGTAATTTAAAAAAATGGGAATCTCTTTATTACATTAAACTTTCAATTCTTACACGTGGTTGACTCGTGTTCTGGCATGCTAATTTGGTTTTTTTTTGGGACTTGGGCAAGGAATATGAGCACTAGACCAGTAGAAGCGGTATAGTGAACCCAGTGCGAACAAGAAGGTAGTCCAGTACCTACAGTTGATTGCTACAGAGTAACATGACAAAAAAGGGCGCCTATCAAAGATGAATGATAACCGAAAAAGCAGTAACAAGACAGAACCATGTATTTGGCAATCAGTCCACTCAAATCTGCACAAAAAATTGTTAAATTCACGCATACATGTGGTGATCTAAAACACGTAAAAAAACCCGACGCCTTCTCATTGTCTCTACCAATAAAATGGGCTGGCTTGAACTAAAACCAAAGCATACATAAGATTACCTAATAATTGCCCTTTGTTAAAACGCTCATTTGTGGGCACTTACTTCTAGTACAAGGTATTGAGGTACTAGATGCATAATCAAAGAGCAGTGTTGGTCATAAATGGTAAGAATATAGTCCGCATCTCCACTCCAAACCAGTTCAAAAACAAGAAGGAACTAAGAAAACAATAGAATGGTGCCATTATATGCAAAGAAATCCAGTAAAGCGTTGTCGCTCCCCGTTGTCTACGTCGCAATGGCCCAAGCAAGAGTTTGGCTTTAACGAACCCTGACAACAACACTTCAAGGAAGGCGGAGGTTGTGCTTTGATTTGACGATTGGCTTGGCTGCGTAGTAGATTAATTCTTCAAAAGTTAAAGGGACTCAAAAGCTGTAAGACCACCGGCCTGAACCTGAGATTGGGAAACTTTATTTCATATAAGTCCCGTCATTTAATACCGGTTTGTGTCAAGACTGTCAAAGCTATCATTGAAATTAGACCAGTCATTATGATGAATCATGCACTACTTTTGAATGACATTAGTGGATTTGCGTGTCAAGTTGAATATGAGGTGTGGCTACAATAAAACATGACTTAATTTCAATGGTGGTCAACATCTTTTTTTGTGAATAGTTTGCTACCTCAAATGGTAACTGTCAATATTTTTAAAATAAGTTTTACATATGGCATAGTATCTCACATATTTGCAAAGAATAAGCCAATTTTAGTACCCTGTACGTTTGTTTTCTTCATTCACGTTATGGTTACTCCGTTATTGCGGTCTGTGCAGTCTTGTTGTTCCTAAAAATTTAAGTTTGGATTATAAGGTTTGACCGTGACATTTTATGTTAAAATGTCTCAGCAAGGTGCTGCACTTCAAAACTATAATAATGAACTGGTAAAATGTGGGTGTGTCCTTTCCCCAGTATAGTGATTAGGCTTTGAGGATCTGTGTAAACGAAGAGAAGACATTCAGAGGCAGATACACATTGATGAAACGGAGAAAGCAAAGTTACAAAGGGATTTGAGTCAAATTACTGAGAAGCTTAATCGTGTAAATGACAGTTTGCAAAAGAAGCTGGTGCTGCGCAATGAATTAGATCGAACCATTGCCGAATCTGAGGCTGCTTACATGAAGGTGCGTCCAATATTTTTGCGTTCTTTACCATCCTAGATCCTCGAAAGCTCCCAAACACTACTTTGCGTTTTGAAAAAGGAAGGACAGGGCATAATGCAGAGAGCTGCTGCCAAGAATGTCCCCATATAAATACCTGCTTAAAAATGAGCATAATTCTCTCCGTATTTGTACATATGTAATGTGCATGTAGCTTGTGGTCTCTTTATTGAGGGATCCCACAATCGATCAATTTTAGCTTTGCTTTTTTCATGCAGTTTTTTATGTACGTATTGCATTAATGTGAAGATTGGTGCAGGGTGATTTATGGGTTCTTGATTTCTCGTTTCATACGTTTGTAGGATATGTATTTTTACCATTGGATAGTACAAAAAGGCTTGGTCACCCATCCTTTCGATCTGTAAAAGTATATTTCAGATAATAGTTAATGTTTTTGTTAAAACAGGTTGACACAGTTGGGAACTCTAATCAATCTATGGTCGTATGTCAAGCTCATACTGTTGTCTTTTACAATTCTTGGACTTATAATTTTGCGAATCGCCTTGGTGTTGGTCTGATGGTGATGATTTTGGGGGAATCACGGTTGTATATTGTCCCTCCAGTTCATATTCTTCAAAGTCATTTAGTAGATGAAGGTCTGGTACAGCTGAATTAAAATCGGACTGGGATTGATAGCGCCGGTGCAGAGCTTGTTTATTTGTTTCCCCGAGTGATGTGGGAAATCCTCTAGTAAAATTCATTTACACTTATCCTGAAGTGTTTGGTTGGTCCAATTCAAAGTTATGTTCATTCGGTAAAATTATGTCTTTGGGGTCATAGAGATGAAATCAAAAGTGTCAGGAAGTTAAGGTCAACCTGTTTTTTGGTTCGTGTTACTTAATGCGGCGTGACTTTCAACTTGGCTAATCACCTCTTATACACCTGTGCCTTGTGGCTCTAACACCTTCCCACAGATCATATCAGCAGATGTAACCTAGGAACCTTTGGTGTCTTTTCGATCCTTCTAGTTTTTTGCATGTTTCCATCATTTTGGATTCTTTTTTCCTAAAAGCTTCACTCTAGAACAGGAATATTATTTTGTTATATAATTTCGTGTTTCAATAGCTTTACTGTGGCTCCTTAAACAGATGGACTCGGTTTCGGAGTGATGAATACAATGTAAAACACCAAATGCACCACTCCTGAATGCACTACATTCTTTGTGTGGTGAATAGGTTGCACCGTGCACACGTATAAGAAGACCAGTATATTTAACCTCGAATTCATGATTGTGAATGTTGGAGGCTAGGCCTTGGCTCTACATTACTTCAATATCGTGTTGCATACTTTCCCATCCCAACCTAAGGTCTCCAATGAAATAAAGTTGATGCGATTTATTGTAGGTGCTCAGTGAAATAGCAAAATTTCCCTTATCTGAAGCTCTCCTTCCAGAGGGTATGGATACATGTAAATAGGTTGTGGTACGAATCGTACAAACCCAGAATGAACGGCAGATTTGTTGTAATGCTCTGGAGGGTCATATGCGGACTAGCGATATTACTGACACTTAGTTATTGGTATGTTCGTTAACATACTCCTGTGTCTTATGTTAGTCATGCTGCCCATCTATTTCTTTAGACCATGACCTTAAAAGCAATCTGCAGGCATAAAATCATAACGTAAAATCAGAAAAACGTCACTTAAGCTATTTTCATTTGACCGAAGCAATTGACGAGTTAGGTTTGTGTGAACGAGTCTCTGAGCCGAACATGAAGTTTTGATAATAAAATCCCACACAAGGACACGATTCGGTTGCCTCCTTAAGCTTGTGGTCGGCTAAATTGATGGACAAGTCCGCGAAGGGCATTTTGTTTTAGATGAGTTGTCAAGTAATGCGAGGAGTTCTGCTTGGTATCAAAAAGTGATGTGTTAAGGTTTGCTGGATGGTAATAACATAGGTTTGACTAAGTAGATTTTGTTCTCCTCTGCTGTGAACTGCATTCATTCCCACCAAATGGCGTACGCACTTTTTTGTTTGAATTTAGCCCCAAAATGCACACCAAGATTGCTATTCCATAATTTTACAACACTAAGTCATAAGTCAAGTAACTATAAGGAGGCATAAGCTTAAGTAAAGAACGCTATTTACACAACAAAAAGCCATGCATTAAGGACCATAGCGAGGTCTCGTATGCCCTTTTGCCAGAACGCATGTAATCCAGTTATTGTGAGCGCGTGGGAAATGTGCGAACAATTCGAAGGAAGAGAAATCGCACCCGCTTTCGTGACTTGGAACATAAAGCGATGACTTTAGCACGCGTATGTTTCTTTTAGAGTCCGCAATAAAATGGGGAGGCAAACTCATGTTTATGCTAAGATGAACAAAGATAAAATGGCAGTTCAGATGGCATCGGGTGACATAAAAGAGTCTGCTTTGGATGGAAACTGGAATCACCAGCGCAAAAAGGTTATTTCAATGAAAGCTAATAAGGAGTTGCTCCCTTTTCAAACAAAAAGGTATCACAGATGTGTTTGACATCTACACTTATCCAAACGGAATTCGAAGATTAAACTTTTGGAGTTATTGAAGAAATATCTTAGTGACTGTCTCAAAAGAGATATTACTTTCCAAAAAATTACGACAATAGACTAGCCTGAATAATCCAAAAGTGTTAAACGGACCCTGGTGATTAGTGCAAGACATTAGGATAGTTTTGAAGTAATTTGGCACAAAATCGGATCAACATTGAGCGTTGCACTGCAGGTCGTCGAAGCCACTTTCTTCCGCATTGTTGTCGGTTAGAAGTGCACTTAATAATACAATTGGACACATCTGTAGCCTTTTATCTGTAGGCATTTAGTGTGAAAGGGATATTCGGATGATAACTTGCGAAGCAAAGACACACAACAGCTCCTACAGCTGTAATGGACTGATATCATTACAATCTATGCTGCATCGCCGAGTGTTCAGCATAGTTTCAGACTGCCCTGATCTGCATCTCCACCTTCAAATCGGACATTTAACCATAGCAGCAAGTTTTTGGCAATTTTGCACCTCTAGCAGAGCCGATTATGTCAATGATGCTTCGGGGAATCCCTACGTGCAACACACAATTTAATACGAATGTTTAACTGTTTTCTACTGATCATTTGTGATTGCCTCAGACCAAGGCATTAAACGAGTTATCGGCACGTTTTTATTTTCTACGTACCCTACTGCGAATGGCGTTCCCACTTTTAAGTAGGCTAACAATCCATGGATAGCATCTTCTCAACCCTCTGATGTCAGTTTCCTTTGTCAAAATTCTTTACCAAAGGGCTTTCTCCAGGCTTTGAAGTAGAGATAAGGGTAAAAAGCGATTAGAACAATTTTTAAAGGGCATTAGTGGCTAGCGAACATATGGTTTTGAGAAGCCACGATGGACTCGAAGCGGAAGTAATATGGGAGGTCCTTCCCCTTCAACAGAAGTTGATAAGCTCCGTAAATTGCGTTTCGTAGAAGCGACTCCTCTTTGAGTGGTTAGCACCGTGTAGACGCTGAACCGCTAAAAGGGTGTTTGCGTTTGCTCTGCTCCTTTAATGGTTTTCTTGGGAATAATTTGGCTTTTGGGTGGAGCCGCCCATCAGTGATGATCGAAAAGGGGGGAGGCGAGAGATTAACTCAACAGAGTGGAACCATTCCAAGCTTGTATTCAACCATGCTTTCCCCAGTTCTACTTAGGGTCCCTCGAAAGTTAACTCATTGTTGCGGCATAATACAGGCTCAAATTAAAAAGTTTATAAGCTCTCCTTTTGAAATAGGTGAAGATTAGTGAGGCTATTAGATTACAAAAGCTTAATATGCTAATTTGTACAAAACGCAACGTCATTACTGAGGTTCCATTGAAATTATTCAATTAGAGCCAAGTGTTCGCATGGGGTAAATGAAATCGCGCTTTTATTTTTATGATAATGAAATGGAACAAGTTGTCAATGAATCAAATTTCAGATGCCGCCGAACGCGCACATCAAAATCCCCTAACGCCGTGGCACGGATTTGACAAGGCTGATAAATCTTCGTTTGATGATAAATGTTGAAAGTAGGGAATGCCAGCGAGAATATTTCATAGCCGAACAAAAGGCGGACTTGAAGAAAAATTATTAACTAAACATGTAAAGAAATTGACCGTGTACCGAGGATGATTTGCCCTCTTAAATCCTCATTGGATCTGGTGCTTTTTGGTGCTACTTATGGGCATGGATGCGTAAGATGCAAGAAACTAAGCCTCTGTGACCATTCGACAATCGCCATTTTAACATTGGACACCTCTTGTTTAAATCAAACAAACCATTTTTTGGCAAGTAAAGGGGATAAACATGCCTTAAAAGTTAATGCCCTGGTCCTTTTTAAGTGCAATAAAGGCCAAAATGCCAAGAAATCAGGATTGTTCCGAGCTTTAAGTGACCACTCTCTAGGGAAGAATATGTACAACACGTCAGATGCCGCAGTGATTAACTGTTTATGTGTAACAACATAAATAAAGCAACTGATAGGATGTGATTGGAATATCCGCTGGCTCCCATGACGAAATTATTGTATGCATTTCGGCGACACATTTCTCGCACGCTGCAGTTCCGAAGGGTTTGTCGCACGGACACTGAGGCTCCGAGCTCCTTACGTGCCAAGCCTCCTTGGAAAACAGCATCTGGAACATTGGGCATGGAAGCATCTGACAATTTTATATTTATCGTGTGCTGAATTAATTAGAAAGTCTTTTATTCATACTCATTAAACTCTAACGATTAAGCACCAGATATGCAACAATTTCCCATAATTCGCTCAAAACAGAAGTTCAGCAATGAATAGCTTGATTCGAGGTTTTAAACCCATCTTAGTAGTCTCAGGTGTGGACCAATACGTCAAATGATGCAAGTCAGGCAAGTAATACTTCAATAGTTTACGACTCTCAGCCAATTAATCTTTACTCGCGTTTTAAAAAAGAACTGATGTTTCAGTTGTCGTTGCAATTTGGAGCAAAACCGAATTAGCCTCAGCAGACTTCAGCAAAGTGTCAGACAGACAACGGGATTTTATAAAATCGGAAAGTCCAAAAGTGCATACAATGACAAAATGTAAAAAATCTAACACGGCTCGCAATTAACTTTTGTTATTTTAAGAAAGGATTTGAATATTTAAATTATGTGGCGGTCGGAAACCCAAAGGTGATTCTGGTTGACTTCATAAATACCAAATACGTAGTGGAGCCTGTTCATTTGAAGGGATAAATGTATGTAGGCTCTCATTCAAAAAAAAACTTATGGAATTTTGCCATAGAACTATGAAGGTCTACTTTTAGGGTGTGCAGGTAGCGCTCAAAAGGAATGCCTTGTACGATGGAGATCAAGGTTTGCAGTGAAGATTCCTTAATGTGCGTGGCAATGGCCTATAAAAAGCACATATTCTTATAAAACAAACTCACCATCGTTAGATCGTGCGATTTCTCCCTGTACGATGGTCAGCCTCATGTTCTCCTCCAAGCAGATTTTTGGCTGAGCTGCAACAAGCAAGCATCTTTCGAAGCACCCGCTATTCATACTATGCATTTGGGCGCCCACTTATACGCCTTTATAAACCACTCGATCTGACGGTAATTACGAGTGCCGTGGCCCGGCCTCCTTTAAAATGGAACTAGTCCTAATCGGGCAGAGTATAACCAAAATCTTCTGAAAACTGGACGATGGTACTCATTTTGCTTTCGCATTTTGTGTGCACCTATGATAATGCGTCCTGATCGTAGTGAATAATTTATTGAGCCCCGTAATTACGTGCACTGCTTGCACGAACTGATCTACTAAATACACCAATGACTTCTCACAAGTTATACCTTCCTCCCCTTGAGGTATAAGCGGAATTACCTGCCCACTCATCAATAGAGTTGATGACAAGGCTTGTGCTGTGTTGATCCGATTCCACTAAGTGACGAAACGGAAACTTCTAATTGCGTAGTTTGACCGAGGGTAGAATGAACAGTCATTGCCAATTGATGAGTGTGTCGCTGATATAGCTATCATGTTGGCACGTAAGAGCCATTCGCGTACTTTTTCCTCCTGTCCCTTTCGGATGTTTCCATCTTTAAACTCCCAAACCTCTTGCCTCATATGTGGGACAATCAAAATTGAAGGTATCTTGAGCTTTTAAAGAACTAATCAGTGATTACAAAGTTAGCACCCTTGCAGATGCTAAAAGAAGTCCAGCTCCTCTGAGGTAAGAATTGCCATTGTCTATAGAGGCGAGGCGCCGGGCCTAACATAAAAGAACGTGTTTGTGGCTTTCCAATCCAAACATTCAAAACATATGCGTTTGAATAATTTAGTCGCATCTGAGGGAGTACTAGAGTGAGGATCCATCTAGGCCTGGCAATTACAATCATTTTTGTGAGTTAAGACGAGAAATGGTGAGGTACATCACACAACACGGCTAGTGAATGGAACGGCCGTAAATTTTTTGCTGAGATTTAGTTCATTTGCTGATTTATCTGTCAACTTGATAGCATTCCAGTGAATTTGCTGAGGTTTCAGAATCCGTTTTTTTTTCAAATTTGGGGAACAAACTGTTATGGCTGGTAGGGATCGTGAAACCTTCGGTAGAGATCAGCATTGCAGCACACTCTTCCACTGTCTATGCTTAATGCACCTCTTCGACGATGAAGTGATAAGAAGAAGCTAAATAAGGAACTTTATTACAGTTATAAAACCACCCCACTGTTTTCGAATATTAGGAACCAGTTCATCGTGATTATGAAAACCACATTGCGTTGATAGACCCCGACCGAAAAACAGAGAAATTTGGTATTTATCAATCTACTAAGAAGGAATGATATAAGGATAGATAAACGCTGTTGAAACTTCAGTAATCTTCCTCATAGCAAAGGATGCAGTCTTTGATACCGTTAAACGGGATCATTTTTCTGGGTTGGGTAGTCATTCCTCCCGATACCTAATCTCGCGACCATTGATGCGATAACCGAGCGAGCCGAATCACAATGCGACACCTCAACGTGTGCGCGACAGTGCTTAGATGATTTCTTTTAAGCCAGGGCAAGGAATTAAAACTCCTACGGACTCGTGAATCACAATGCTCAGTTTTATGTATTCGCATTCGAAACTCATGAATCACGACCCAAAGGCATTTAAAGTGCCTGTTTGCTGTTTTAAGTAAGAATATACATAAGCAACTTCATCGTCTTTTTTCTTCCTTAGGCCAAATAAAAAATGAAGCAAGATAAATAGGTAAGTTTTTTGACCAAAATCATGAAAAAATTAAGCAAAACCGATGGGCGTTTGATGATAGACCTCAGTGGGTCCACTTGAAGCGTGTAATTTACACCCTTTTTTGAAAAAAACTCTGTAATCAATGCATCCGGAATGTTTAAAGTGCACTTTGAAATCGGTTTTTTTTTGATAAACAAAGTGTCTCGAAGAAAAACATTCGGTAAAGAAACTTTCAATCTCAATCACCGGAAGGTGTTGTAACTGGAATCATATGGTCTTTCAACATTTTTAGTTCATAATCCCTAAGAAGTCCGGAGAACGATTTACCTTCCTTAAAAGCGCAAAGTTGGTCACTGAAATTCGATTGTGAGAGGTAACCGTGCAGCCGATTTTCTTTTTGAAGTAAATAAAATGTCCCTACAAGCTGATTTATTACAGTCGTGTAACTAAATCACATGCCCAAAAAATCATCATACTTTCAAGTCATGCATTCCAGCTTATCCGTGAAATGTCAATAGGCCTTTTTATCAGAAACATGCAATTCGGCTTTTAAGCAGCTTCACTTCCTGATTCGCCTCTGTAGGGGAATAAATGGTAGGGAAAAGTCTGGGCGGAATATTTCGTTCTTGGGTAAAATTGCAATAAATACACCTAATGTGCAATTTATTTGCTGTTTATTCACAACTACTTCAAGGGAGCAAGCGGAAACTTTAATGACACGTAAATAGACTTTTATTTGATGCTACTTTTACAGACACTCATGCACCTGCCTCAATTTGTGCCTAAAAAATCAAATTGCGTTCTTCACTGAATATCATTGTGTCTAGGATCAGGACATACTTTTACACATAACGCATCGAAAGATAGTTGAAGGATCCTTAGTATGGCATTTCACTTTGATGCCTTTTGGAGTAAGGTAGTTAAAAACAAGTAACTAAAAATGAGCTTTCGATAATCCAAATAGCCAATTTGTAAACAAGCGATTGATGAACTTTATATCTTGAAGTATGCGGCTCACATGAATTGCAAAAGTACCCACACGGTCTATTTTGAAGGTGCGACAGTCAGCATGAATGAGTGCTCACACAAACCTGTGAAGTAAACGGGCCGGTTTTTCTGGAAGCTCGGCGTTCCCGTAGACCAGGCAAATTCGTTTATCAGCAGAGTGAACGTCTCGCCCTCCTCTCGACCAGCCGACCGCTTGGCCGGGCCGCCGACTTGTGACACCGATGACAGCCGCGCACGTCTGAAGGGCAGTGAGGCGGAAGCGGTGGCAGCAAAGGAGTGATTAGTGTCTGGCACCTGTGGCAACCAACCATTCATCTCAGAGAGGTTTACGCCCTTTGGCACCGCTGAATTGAAAGGATCTCTGAATGAACACCGGTAGAGAATGTTGACGGTGTTCCCATTGTCACTTGGGTTCGAACAGTTGTCAAAGGCGTGTTTTTTGTATGTCTATGGAAGCGTACCGAATTAATCAGTTAAACTTCATGCTCTTCTGCGTTGAAAGCGTTGAAAAACTGAGGACAGTTTGATTTGTGTGGGTGAGAAGTAATTAATTTCTGTGGGATAGGATATTCTCCAGTCAGAACGATCTACATCAATGTTTCTCATTTGCGGAGGGCCTAGAGTCATGATAAGCAGCCCGAGCCCATTTTTGCGATCAAGTGTCTGTTCATCGTAATTCAAAGTGGTAGCAAATGCCAGCCGACGTTGTTAAGTAAATGAGAGCCAAGTTTTTCTGCGCATCAATAAGCAGTGGAAAGTGTCTATTTGAATCGTTTACCTCCTAGTTTTAGGCTCAAATATCTTCCTGCTTCTGCAGAATGGACTCTTGTCTCACATTTAACAATTGTCTTTCAAGTGTGTTTTAACAGCTTCTTATTAACCATTCAACCCAAAATCTTAAATTTTGTTTCGTTTAAAAAACAACAAAGTGTAAAACTAATTACCGGTAGAAATGCTTGCCAAGAAGGTACTGATTATGCTGCCATGCAGGTGCCTGACAGGCCCTACTCACTAAACCAATCACGTTGATAACGCGCTGTTTTGAGTAAACCTCTGCAGGCGCCTTATGCAGAGCTCTTGTTGTCGCGTTGGCCGTAGTAGAGACTTGCTGCCGTGTTTACCGGATTGAGTCAAAGCTTGACTCATTGTCTTTTGCCCTTTTTCTCTCCTTCTTCCTATCTTCCGGTTCTGCTGAAAGCCGCTTGAACTATGCATTCCCTCTTTCACTGCTAATAACACCTTTCGCTTTCTCATCTTACATTTTTAAAGCATTTATAGGCTAAAAATCCCAGGGAATTGAGAAATGTGGATTGCGTATATATAGCTCATTTTATTTGGATGTGTACTAAACCGAAGCTATTTCAGTGTTAAAAGAAGTACTTATGTCAATCACTCCGATTGGAGTTATTTATCAAACCCACTTTGAATTAAAACCGTTTCTTTGCGCCTTGTAATTTTGTAAGCAAAATAGTTTTTTACGTGCCTATCACTCTGCGTGTGCCGATACCAGGCAACTAGGGACTTGATCGCACAAATTCGCACAGCGATTGGTCAGAGGGCAAAAAGGTGGAAAAGTAAAAAATTCGTATGCTCGCACTCGAGAGCGAATCCATCCGTGAAGGAAAGGCGATAGGAGGTAGGGGGGAGGGGAGGGGAGGGGAGGGAGGGAGGCAGTGTGAGGACAAGGAGGGGTGTAAAGGCAAAATCGTTGTTTTTGTTTAAGCATGTTTGTCAAGCCACTCACCCAGAGAATGAAATATTCGTCCTTGGGACAGACAAAAATTACCCTATCCCGCTGCTCCACATGAAGCACTGCTGCAGGTTTCACTCTAAAACTAAAAACCGGAAGTGTTGACGGCAACTCCCACAAAATTGATTACCATTTAACACTGACCAGTCGAGACCGGAGCGTCTAAGTCTTCCTATATTCACGGGTCAAAAATATCCCATCAATTATAATTTGTCTCTAAACAGGAAAAACAACTTTGTCCAAACCCTATCATCAACAAGGCAAATAAAATCCTTCATGAAACCATGCTATTAACCTCAAAAAGAAAATGTTATTGAATTTTCTGGCATCACTTTTGATTCTGAATTTTGTCAATTTTATAATCTAAAAGTGCATCACATGTTTGACTCATTTCAATCACCATGGGAGTTGAACTAAATGGAAATATTCTTCACCACTTTTGTTGGAGAGTAAGCACGTGTAGATAGCAAACTTTCGACCAAACATAATATTAAACGATTGGTACAAACATGAAATTCGCCTTTCTCAACTCACATTTGATTCTGTATTCGACTAAAGCATGGAGCCAAATGATGATTGAACAATAGCAGTGGGGATGCTAGTCCAAGAAGTCTCTCTCATGCCTTAGGGCAAGCAAATACCCTCGATTTTCCATTTAAAATGCGTGATTTGAATTGACATACTTACTGGCAGTTACTCAGTTTACCGTGAGAATTGCCCTATTTGTTTGAATCTAGTCGATACAGCCTCGAATCCCTCATGGAACATTTGTAACAATGCGCAACATTGATAGTGCATGCGCGGTTTTTTAGGCGTGTCCGGGGTTACATCCACACGAGTTGTTTGATAGCGCATTTGAATGAGTTTACGCTCACTTATGCTGTTGTTAATGAGACAGGGAAATGCATGGTCTATGATGAGTAAACATCCCATTCCATTTAGAGAGGCAAACTTTTCAAATGCAGTCCTAGCAACTGACCAGGTTGGAAGCTTTATCGGCATCTCACAGGTGAGTTGGGATACGTGAAGAGAATTGCACGCAGCCACGAGGGTCACACCTGATTACAACCCTGATATTAGGTTCTAAATGCATTGCTTAAACAAATGTAGTGTGAAAACCGATGCAAAAACGCATGTTGAACCACACTACCGGAGTGAACTTTTGAGGCGTAAATGTGGGGTGAATGGGGGGACGATACCCAAGTGGTGGAGGCTTAACGTGGCCCTCTGCTAGGTAAGCGTCTTCATTTAAATCTATGGCTTCCAAGTGCCGCTTGTGCGCACAAACTCCGTTTGGTAAGGGGGAAGAAGACGTACCACTATGTAGGCAGCAGCCTAACGCAGTGTAAGGAGATGAAGGACCGGGTTGTTCAATTGCCTCAAAGCACGCAATGTCTGAACCGGATGTGAATGTGGAAGCTAACTTCAGCACTGGCTGACTTCAAGCCCTTCTGATTAGCAAACATTTTAGTGCGGCGGTTTTTGCTGATCCATTCTTCTCGTTTTATGAGCAAGTAGACAAGATGATCTGCTCACAGTGTTCACAAAAACCGAATGGGTTTATTAAATAACATGTAAAATAGTTTTGAAAGATTCCCCCCACTTTTATCCTCACCTTCTAATGAAGAACTTTATGTAATTTCTCTGTTATATGGTGTATATTTGTTATGCAATCCCAACAAGAAATAGATGTAATGATTACTTTATTAAATGTTTTTCAATCACTTCGAGCATGAATGTTAGGGGGACATATTTGAGCCCCAGTTGTGCATCGGAGCAACTAGGCTACCCTGTAGAGCCTTCTTGTGCATGTCTACATGTCCTCTTTTGAGTGTTTGTTACAGCCTTCTGTGAATATTTTACTCTAAAATCTGGGATGCCGCAAGTCCCACAAGGCGTTGCACGTACTGCTGACGGGGTTTCACATCAGCTACACGGCATCACGCCATTGTCTCTGACCGTTTCACATGCAAGTGGCAGCCCCCGTGCGAATGACTGGGAAATGAAAATCGGCTCCGGCCACTGCTATTGCAATGCTAAAGAGGGCGTGGTTGGTAGTTCAGTATCGAAAAAGTATTTTAAAGTGTTGAAATAATCTAATCTTAATTACAAACCTTGAAGAATAAAACTGATTTTAAACTAACACATAGGTTGGAAAGAAAATTGAAAGTCCTATTCACTCTAATGAATCGGAATTCATGCACATACTTTTGTATGTATATGGCACTTTAGCAGGTCAAATAGCCGCGCTTCCTCTCAAAATATCAAATTACGTCCAATGAAGTCGTAGTTTTTTTCAACAACGTAAGTGACTAGCAATCTGTTAAAGAAGTGGCTACATTAACTTTGCAAAATGAATTTTCCAATAAAAGCACCTAAAAGAAGATCTCTTTTGGATTGTTATCTTAAGTTCCTTTTCTCATTTTCCTCACTCACTACTTCTTGACTTGGGCTTGAAGTCACGATCTTGCGACAACTTTATAACTTGCGCTTTGATAAGCCTAAATTCTGGTGGAAGCATGCGCTTTAAATAATTAACAATTTTAGCCACCCAAAAATATGATGGCCTTGCAGCCACGCTTTAAGCCCACTTATGATTGTTGGAAATGGTTTTTCCTGTTTTGATTTGCTTATTCCTAGTTTTTAAAAATTTTTGGAATTAACTATTACTTCGACCTGTCACAGTTTTTCCGACGAGATAAAGGTGTCATGAATGCAAGTATGAATTTCAAACCCGTCACAGCTATAAAATGGAACAGGACTGACGATGTGTACTAGAGCGGTACTGCTACATTGTCTGCAAGATGCAGGTGAGGCACGGCATTTGTGTGACTTATAAATGTGGGTAACAACGAATTGCACCAGATGCAAGCATTGTTTAAACATGAGTCTCTAAGGGCTTTCTTTGCTACATTTCCTTTTACAACCTCTTCTCTCACTCGCAGAACATTTCATTGAAAAATGCTATTCATACCTCACACAACTATACATCGCTTTTCCATCAGTTCCCCTACTCATTTATTAATACCAGTCACCGAAAGCGCTGGAAAAATGGATGTTAATTCGAAAGTATCTAACACATATGAAACATGATAATAGCATTAAAATTCTATGAAGTAGCGAAGACTTACATTATGTTAAGCGGATTCCAATAGATCAGATGTGTTTTTGCATTTGTACAGAAATTTGAGAACAGTATGATTATAATACCGAAAATAATGATCGAATAGGTAGTGAGTTTTGACGTCGTCATTTAGGCCACTTGTGCATGTATCATCACTTTGTTGGTAGCTGATATGAAGGGAGCTTGATTTTGGCATATATTGAACATATATTTTACGTCGGAGACGACCATCTCATGAGGCCAAATCACCCAATCGGATCACGCCTTAGTCAGGTCAAAATGCTATTGGCCGAGACCTGCACATCCGTCTGCCAGGGGATGCCGTTATTTGCAACTGAAATCACCAAGTCCTTTCACACCACTATCAATTCTTCACACAATCCTGTGGCTGTAGAGTGTAAAACCCTGTGTATTTTGGGTGTCTGAATCCACTTCTAGTAAATCGTTGCTGCTTTACGTTCCATCGGATCCTTCATGGCATTGCCAATTGAAACGACATTTCACTAATATGGATTTCTTGACAAGGTGCAGATAAAATGCCGTTTGGGAATTTATGCCATTTCTTAGGCTAAATATTCGCTATGCTTTGATGTTCGCAAAATAAGTTTTTGTCGTTTGCAAATTCGGTTTGAGCTCCTAGTCGATTCGATGGAGCTGGATTGCGCCAATGACGAGTGATTCCTAGAATCCCAGATAAATTTGACAACGAAACTGTTTCTAGCTGAAGAAACAGCCCTCTATCACGCACTTTTTTGACAGTCCTTTGGTTTCTTCCAAGGCTTTGCGCTAAACTAAGTACTTTTTCCTCACTACTTATGTATGTTTATTAGTTTCAATCCCATTGGAAAGTGCAAGCACAAGCATTACACCACAAATGTTGACTTTATTTATACAAAGTTGAAGTATACAGGTTCATTTTAATGTCTCCGTGCAATATGTAGCCCAATGGGTAGAACATTAAAATGCATAGTATGGTGAGGTTGCGGATGAATTAAGTAATTTTTTGCCTGCAGGCAACAAGGGAATTTCAAAGTGACTTACTCAACAACACTATGCTGCAAACAATATATTCTAGCAGAAATATGGGGTCTCTTCCGCTACTAATTGAAACATTGCAGCCAAAAATCGCAAAACCAGTTAAGGCTTCAGGCTTTTGAATAAATGCATGCAAACACCCCATGGATCAAGGCCTCAACCAAATATATCCTTATTATAATTTCGTCCACCTTCACTGAGGTCACTGTAGTCCTTTCTCGGGGACCGAGGAATTCCTGCTTTATGTGCCTGACTCCCAAAAGTATGTCTCAGGCCGCAAGTCTTTGGGCACTTGTTTAAACCTCAGTGAAGGAGGTGATTGCGAGCACAAATGCATTCATTCATTGCCCCAAGAGTCACCCACTTTCCTCAAACATAACACCTCATTTGTAAGGCCATGGTAAATATTAAAAAGTCATCTATTCCCAATAATAGCAGCAAAGCTTATTTTTGTGTATCATTAAAAGCAGTTTTACGTGTTGTTTTAGTGTGTTTTATGTTTCTTAGTAGCTCAAATACCAAATTACCTAAAACCAATTGATTTTCCAGTTCTGTGGTTTGCCTGCTCAAAGCGGTCTGAGAGCATACCGAAAGAATTGCAAAAAAAATTCGATGTCACTTGTGAAACCCTTGGACTGGGATGTAAATAGCAATTGAAATCTTTTTTCTTCCATGCCATTCTAGAGGCCACCTGCGCATCCGAATTTGGTCCCTCTCTCTCTCTCTCTCCCGCGTTGGTTAATTATCTCGCAAAGCGAACATATTTCAAAAACCAAGAGCTTGTCTTTGGCCTAACGGAGTTGGTCTAAATGTCCCTTCCCTCCTTTTCACCCCACCTCGCAACACGCACCCAAATCCTGATGATGAGGGAGGAAATTAGTTCTTTTATTTTGGTGCATTTCAGACCCTATTTAATTAATGAACTTTCACCGATTGAAGCGACTGCACTCACGTGCATCACAAAAAAAAACAGACGGTTGCTGCCTCTCTCCAGCCCTTCCACAGACCGAAAGTATGCTCACATCGACCGATCGACGATCTAAAATGCTACAACCTTCTAGCCGCAGCTACTCAAATCGCCTCAACACGCCTTGGTCATTTGCTGATATGTGCTTTGTGAAGGTAACACACCGTGCATCGTAAAAGTTAACTTGAAGTGATACACATATTATAGGGATTTGAAAGTAATCCGCATACTTTATTAGGCCACAAATCATCCATTTATCCATTCCTGATATGCAAATGGTTGTATTTACACTTTCGGATACCAGGTGTGCTGTACTGATTCTGGTAGTACAGACCATTTTGAGCACCAGAGCTGCATTCTTCATTAGGTCCTTCACATAAACCAAAGTAGTTGGAAAGCGCACACAACTGCGTATATTGGTAAGTAGAAATTCCACCTTAAAGAAGAATAGCTGGTTAACTTGCATGGCATGAGGCATTAGGATAGTCGTTTACTCTGCTTCACAGTCAATAGGAGGGCTCAACAATTGACGTTGCATGGATTCATTGTGTAGCTCACGAATTGCCGTCCAAGTGTACCGCTCTCTAATTTAGGTAAAATAATTGAATAGAAACATAACGCTTACGTGTATTTCAAATTTCCTACTAATTTGTCCGCCTTCCTTCAAGTCTGAAGGCAGTGGCTTCTGTGCAAATTTATTTAATGTCTGTCAGCCACACTCCGTTTAATCCCACCACCTCAGACGACCGTTAGGCAACTTAACTCCTACCGTACCCCGATACCTACAAATGTGTGGGTGTTATAAAGCATAACTTTGAATTAAAAAATCAAATTTCTTGGATGAACTTAAAACGATCATAATTTTGGCTCGGAAGAATTTCTCCCATGCCTAATTTACTTTTTTAGATTAGCTGAACTTGCAACACTTGTTAACTCTTTCGCAATTGTAGCATTTTAGGATGATTGAGTGATAAGAGAACATCAAATACATCTGATAACACAATTTTAAACGAACACTTCTTTGTGGCGCTATGATATTTTTATTTATTTATCGACCACGGGCATCCTGTCAGAATGTTATTCTTTGCAAAATATGCACTCAGTCTGGCACTCCTAGCCAGATCCGTGAGCTCCACAAAACGATGTCAACTTTCCCCTCAGAGCCTTTGGATTTGACATCCCGGTTCAAGAATTTGTTTTTCCTTTTTTGATGATACGCATCGTAAAATCAATACATACGTATACATATGTATACGTATCTAAATATACATAAATAAGCATTTAATAAACTTGGTCGACTTTATTCGTGAAGTAATTTTGTTTCCCTTTTTAACTTACAAAATATGGCAACAATGAGTTGCTAGCATTATTTTACAAAAGCAATTATAACTTATTTTTACCGAGCAGTGCTGCCTTGAATTAAATCTGAAAAAAGATGCTAATCCTAAATTATGCTCCAAGATCCACGCAGAACCCCAAACAAACGAACGCCAATTCTAAATTTTCCGATTGCTATAACTAAACGCAGCATTAACCTTCTCTTAAGTCAAGAGTAGATCTTCTCGGCTCATCGTTGGTGTTTTTAATTCAATGCAATCGAATGTGCCTCATGCCTCTGCCATTGTGAATGACAAGAATTATGGTAATCGCCAGCCTACTTAAATGATACCCAGTTGCATTTTCCCTCTTCAGCCTAATGTTTATGTCAAACATTCCGTGAAAAAAGGCTTTGATTTCATTTTATGGATTTTCATTTGTACGCACTAAATTTAAATGATTACTTTTATGGACCGGATATAATGTGAATAAGAAATGTGCGAGTAGTACCATTATCCACTGGTATCCTTAAGTAATGTGAAGGTCTGAACCTTTTATGCATAATAATATTGCCTTAATGCCAGCTCTCAATTTTATCATCCAATAGAAGGGAAATTTGTCACCATTACACCACTCACCCCCTCATGTCAAAATTTCCTCGCTTACTAATAAGTAAATAGTAGGATAGTCTCAGGTGCTCCCATATTCTACTCACCAAGTGCGTCATACCAAGCAAATGCCTTTTTTTACTAAATATATATTTCGGTCGAATATTTTGGTTTAACGCGTATGCCATTTCGAATTGCGATTGCTACACTGTTTGGATTTGTGAGTAAATTATGAACAATTTAGCAGAAACATTATTGAATTGTGAATATAAAGTGAATTTAACCGCAATTTAGCTAGTTCTATCATTTGGGAGCATATTTTACCTGAGATCATGAAGAAAGTGCATTTACTTTGCATAAGGCTTAAAAACTCAGCTAAGAGAGGCGTTGTAGCAGCCATCTTTGGGACTAAAAGGAGTGTTCCATTTTTCCAAATCTACTTGCATATTCGTAAAATTTCACGATTTTGTTGATTAGGCATGCTTGTTAGGCTCCACTTCCCGACTGTAAAAATTTCCATTCAGAAGACAGGACCCGTATGCGTGTAGAAATAAACGAATCTACCCCTACGAAATGTTCAACAGCAGTCTGCATTGCCAGTATGCTAATGCGGAATTTGAAAAGTGCTTTTAACCCCATGGCTTTGGCAAACTTCGTAAGACACACACTGTTGACAGAAATCGTATTCACTACTGCCAAATCTCGTTAGCTGTTTCATGTAAACTAGATTTCAACTTCATATCTCACCTATCACACGTGTCCAAATGTCATTTTGTAGCCCCATTATCGACCTTGTTTGTTCCCACATTCCTAAATTATTTCGTGAACGAATTGACCCGAGAGGGGCATAACCTCGTGGGCTAATCCACTCAGCTGACTCGGGTGGCGATGACTTGGAAGGGTAATGCGCGCTGGGGCGGTGAGGGTACAGAAAGGTCTCACGCATCCCTTTTTGATTGAAGATATTGCGCCACACCTTACTAATACCGCCATGGAGTGCTCTAAATATCCAATCGTACTCAATAATGAAGTACAAATTTAAAAGCAAGTGAAAAAAGTGTTGAAGCATCCGAAACCACCTCGCTGTTGAAAATGGCTAATGTAAACTTGCGTGAACGAGAGCAAGCGTCGCACCCATTCCATCTATTTAGGATTAAAACTTTGATTAGATGAAAATGACTGTGTTACCGGTACATTCTAATGCTTTAAAGTAATCTCGGCTGACATTGCAACAGACTCCTGTCAGCAGTCACGTAAGTGTTGGACGAAGGAATGATTTTGTTGGAGTTGGTAAGCCACTGTAATACATTGGCTATTTACCCTTGCCGGGTGGACTGGTCTTCGGACCATCTCAGTGGTCTCAATCCCTGCTGCATGTCTATTATGCATACGCTGTCTGAATATTACATCTTTCGCCTTCAGAGAAGTCTCGGGGCGCTACGCCACTACGTCTAAACTCGGTTGACACGGTATTAAACAACACGCAGTTCTACGCAAGATGAGTACTTGCTAGAAAAAGCTGGGGAATGCATGGCAGCCAATCGATTCATCTCTAAAGGTAATCAGTTTTTCTACTTGGGCCTTTTGGTCATTTCAATAACAAAACATTGGGAACTGAGCCCTCACTGTGTCGAATTAGATTTCATAACCCAATGCCCGGAAAGGGGCATTGCGATGAGAAGGACAAGTGCCTCATTTTGAATGTTTCAAAATCAATGTCTTCGTATGCCAGCTTTCCTTTGCCTGGTATGCAGTAACGCATTTGCGCATTAGCAGTCCCTAAATGCCACATTACGCACACACCGAAGAGTCCCCGTACTGGCGTAGCATCGTAAACACTGCATTAAGCATAATATTCACTTGCTTCTCCCACAACCATTCAGATGGTACGGCTAGGCGACGTAAGACACGCCGAGTCTGAATTTGTGTTAATTCCTCATGCGAACTGAATTGACATAGGATTCAGTGAAACTTACGCATTAGGCCAAGGAGCCACTTGTCCATTCACTAGACAATTCTAGCCCTTGCTGACGTGCAGCCTATCCCCTCGTCAATTTTACCCAAGATTGAGGTGCCCAATCTGGTTAATCTCTAACTGTGGATTTCTACCTAAGTTAGGTTTGTTCTTTTAGGCTTGATTTTTGAAAAAACCCGACTTTCCGCACCTCCCAACGTTTTAAGCAACGACCGCAAGTACACCACACATCGGTATAAACGCAAAGCATTTGCACGATACAGGTCAGGACAGTTAGTTAATTAACGACCGCTATCTTTACACGTAACACCAGCGATCGAGGATAAAATTGCGTAAGACAACTTGCGTGGATCTATAGACGGACACCTCCACAACATTGCACTAGCAAGCGCCGCTGCCACCTGGCAGCCGCGGCGACCACACATGGTCAACACCACAAATCTGCGAACCTGGTGGCCTGCCCAACAGCCACGAAGCCATGCCTTGCTCAAGTGAGCAAATGCAACGCGGAGAATGAGTCCCAACTTGAGCAAACCCATATACGGCAGCGCCTCCACCGTCGGCAAACACCGAGTCATATTCCAGTCCACTGGACTCCAAACCATCTCTGCCGATAACAGTCCTAACTACAAATTCATGGGAGCCATCCACTTCCCATCTCCCACAAATGGAACCAGGATCTAAATGGCTAAGTAATCCCAGGAGAATGGCACACCAGCAAAGAGACTACCTACGAAACGTTTCTTCATTGGCCTTAAGTTGAACGATGCCTGAATACAGAGACCCATTAAACGACATTGTGTATCTTACAAAATGAGACAATACAAAAAATGGGAAATGCATCACCGTTTATAAATAGGGCATATACAACTGCGGATGACAGACCAATTTATTTAACGCTGCTGTCCCCAAGAATTTGGACCTCCGTATGGTGCTGGCCTAGAATACTGAGGACCTCCGCGCATGGGACCGCCACCATAGGGCTGCTGGTTATAAGATCCAAACGAATCAGCAGACTGGTAGTCCCAAGGTTGTTGGTAGTTATCATATCCATAGCCATTACCTGAGAAGAATTGGATATTAATCTAGTAGGCTAGCTTACCATATTGATCATTACCGTAACCATAGCTAGAGCCATACCCACCCTGGTTATAGACATGATTCCAACCCTGTTGACGGTAATCAGGAGGGCCTACGAGTTAAGCAAGCTTAGATTATATGCATACCCTGGTTCCAAAAGTTTGGTCCTTGACGTGGCGGGCGTGATCTAAGCCTGCCCATCTCCTCCTTACTGAGAGCTTTGCGAACATCGATTTTATGATCTTTAATAGTATGCGGACGACCGAGTATAACCTTATCCACTGCATCAGTATCATCAAATGTAACAAAACCAAAGCCACGAGACTCATTAGTTTCTTTTGCCATTACAACGGAAGCCTCGACAATCGTGCCAAAAGTAGAGAAGTACTCATTTAAATCTTCGCTAGTAATGTCCTTCTTAAGAGCACCAACAAAAATCTTCTTCACCGCAGCGTGTACTTCCGGACTGCTTTCCTCACGTGGCATCGCCCGCTTAGTGTCAATTTCCTTCCCATCGAGGGTATGTGGACGTGCGTTCTGAGCAGCATCAACGGCCGAAGCATCCTTGAAAGTAATAAAACCGAAACCTCTAGGTTTCCCAGTGTGCGAGTCTTTCATTACAACAACGTCGACGATTTCACCATATTTGGAGAAATACTCCCTTAAAGACTTCTCCTCAGTCTTGTGATTAATACCACCAACAAATAACTTCTTGCCCTGGTCCTCCTTTGCATCTCCTTGTGGCTTCATTTTTCCACGGCAGCTAGAATTCTTGGTATGTCTATACACACGACGCTTAGTAATGATAGCATCAACATCATTCGATCGTTAGTCGATAACGTTAGCAAGAAATTTAAAACATTACACAAATCTTTTTTGAGTCGCAGCAAAACACAGGATCACAAATATTTACAGAAATGATTCTTCCGGGACTGCATGCAGAATCATTTTATCAGCCTCAAAAGTAGAAATCTTTGTCCCAACAGCCATTAAAAACTGCTTTTGCAAAAGTCCACATCTTTAATGCATACTAACTCGACACAAAACTGGGAAACCATGCGTCCTCCACAGACCCCAGCGATACTACGCTAAAGACCCACCCTCGACAGCAAACTGCCACTGTCCCCAATCGAAGACCCTCCGCAAGCTACTCAGCAAGTCAGCCAACACCCCCAATCCCCGGACCCGACCAAAGAGTGCATCGACCCACTCGACGAGACAGACCCACCCACCCAAGACTGCGATTTGGCCCACCGACTGACACCCCACCGGTTAACCCAAAAGAGAAGTGACACGCCACTACCATCAACTTTATTGACAAAAAATAGAAAAAAGGACAAAAACTGCTCCAAGCCGTGAAACCTACATCAACCCGCCGCTTCCGCGGCGCCCTAAACCGCACCTATCGTATGCAACATGGCAACAGACCTAAGCTATGAACCTACTCCATCACCGACCTGCGCCTACATAATTCATCACTTTCAACCATGGCCAAGCATTACCTGCAAGTTTCCAGGCAGCATCAAGACTCCCTGCTGGCACCACCGGGACTCCGACGCCCCAATATCCCAAAACCTGTACAACCGAAACAACCATTCAATAAAAGAATTCAAGTTCAGTTATAATTTAACAACACTGATGAGTAAAAAAGACCGCCGACATTATGCCAGAGGAGGATTAGCCTAGGCGAACAGGCTAAGCATTACGCATAGAGGGAGCATACCAGCGAACGAGCGCCACACCGACTATAGCAATGATTTGGAAGTTAATATACAAAACAGCTGATGGTGAGTAATAAAAGTTACGGAAATGCACTGAGACAGCTCCCTGCATTCCTACATTTAATTCAAAATCATTGGCGCTGCTGCCAGCTACTTTGACCATAGGGTGCGGATCTAGGATAAGGCTGCGGACCTCCACGCATGGGACCACCACCATAGGACTGCTGATAAGAACCAAAACCGTTGTCTCCATTTGAGCTAGGTCCCCAAGCTGGTGGAATATCGCCATAACCATATCCTTGAGGATAACCTACCAGTAATTAGTTGTTTATAGGTCTTACCATAACCACCTCCATTACCGTAATTTCCATAACCTTGGTAGCCATAAGCCTGATTATACCCATTATCATAACGATGACCACTCCATGAGTTATCTATGCGATAAACAGACATTAATACTTAAAAGCTTACCGTTCCCCCAGGACTGGCGAGGATCAGGACGAGGAGGACGAGCCCGAATACGGTTCATCTCGTCTTTGCTCAATGCTTTGCGAACATCAATCTTATTCTCATTAATGCTATGTGGTTTGGAGAGAATGACTTTATCTACTGCATCTGTATCATCAAAAGTGACAAAGGCGAATCCACGAGATTCATTTCTATCTTTCGACATGACCACAGAGGCATCAACCACAGTTCCGAATTGCGAAAAATACTGCGACAGGTCCTCGTTCGTCACGTCTTTTTTCAACGCCCCAACAAAAATCTTCTTCACGGCGGCATGAACCTCAGGACTCGTTTCTTCCCGAGGCATGGCCCGCTTTGAATCAATAGTCTTCCCATCGATAGTATGCGGACGAGCAGCCTGTGCCGCATCCACCGAAGACGATTCCGCAAACGTGACAAACCCAAAACCGCGAGATTTGCCAGTTCTTTGATCTTTCATAACCACAACATCGGTAATTTCGCCCCACTGAGAGTAAAACTCGCGCAACTGACCTTCGGTAGTAGAATGGTGTAGTCCACCAACAAAGAGTTTTTTATCTTGATCTGCTTTAATGTCACTGGCTGAGCGCATTTCCAAGACGTCCTAGAATGATCGACAAAATAGTAGGTAGCAAACCCAAGTGCGAGACTAAGATGGCACTGTAATGGAACCCCTGTCTGTCTATTCAAACAAAAATCAATAAAACACGATAAATGTCGAGAAATTTTCGCAAATTTTTACATCGCATAGTTTTATTTACTTTCAATCAAAAAAATTTATTTTCTGTTAGCAGCAGTAACAAAATCTTTAATGTTTGCATGTTATGCTCAGAGGCTCACCAACGTTTGGCTAATGTTTCACAATACAAGCCGATCCAACTTTCGACCTTTGCAGAACATTCGTATTTTCCTGACCATCTTTCAATACGTAGATAGCAATGTAGCGCCTGGCATGTTTTCCCTAGCTGAATCGTGAAATTAATGTTTACTACTTTATGATAAAATTTCGGGATAAGGTGAACGTCAAGTCACCGGTTGAAAGGAAAAATCGGAACCCACGCCTAGTCAAGCAATACGAAAAATTGAAGTCTTTGGCAGTCACTTTTTTATTCAAGTTGCAAGGATCCACTTTTCTACTTTTCTCGCTCTTCAAATCTTATCAATGCAGTCTGTTCAACATTTATTTTCTGGATTAGGATAACCCTCGCATATTGCTGCGTCAGGAAAAATCGGTGTCACACGCTTCTCGTCCCCCTCTCCTTTCCTTAGGCTACCTTGGAACCGATCGTGCTGTGGTATGCTTATTAATTTCCGTCTAATTAGAACCGGTAAAGAGATAAGAGAAACGGGTTACGGGGCTCCGATTTGCTTGGAAACTCGGCGTCCCAAAATAGCACTAACCTCGCCCTTTTTTTCACCTCTAGCATAAAAGGCACATTTGAAGCAACATAAGTAATGCAGTTCTAATCCTAGATCGTTTTAATCAGTGACGGATCATGCCTACTGTAGCGTCCCGAGGCTCCCCTTAAGGTAAAAGAAGGCGCAGTACTAGGGCAGAATATATATATTCCGAGAACAGAGGGCTTGGGGGCTGTTGGCACGGCCCCAACGCCGACCAACCGGCTAGAACAAGATGGCCACCCAAGTGACCTAAACCGGTAGTTCGAACAAACAAAGTATTACACAGCCCCTCTCTTCTTTCGAGCGTCGTCCCCGGCGCTCCCCTTCGTCCGCCTCCCGTGTCAGCCATCACAACGTAATCAGTGCTGCGCTGCGAGATGCACCCACGAGCTAACCGTCCCAGTCGTCGAGGTTCGAACGCATGTGTTCCTGTAGTGCCATCCATTCCGCGTAGCACTCAGTGCAGCAAATGCGCGCCTCTTGGCCCTCCTCTGGGCTTGGAGTCCACGGCTAGTGTCGCTTCAGTTGTTAATAGCTTTCCTGTCGAACACGAGGGCGAGGGAGATGCCGAAGGTGACCGTCGATCTCGACCCTTCTATTACGAGATACCAAAGGTTCTCCCCTCCGTAGCACATGTACTTCTTTCACACCGCCAAAATTTGCTAGAAGCGGCATGGAGCAGGATAAAATCCATCAAAGTCGGGTCCGCTTTCCACTGCCACCAATGTAGCGTCCCGAGGCTCCCCTTAAGGTAAAAGAAGGCGCAGTACTAGGGCAGAATATATATATATATATATATATATTCCGGGAACAGAGGGCTTGGAGGCTGTTGGCACGGCGCGGAGGCCGACCAACCGGCTAGAACAAGATGGCCACCCAAGTGACCGAAACTGGCAGTTCGAACAAACAAAGTATTACACCTACCATTGGGAAATGTTCATACTGGAGCAGAATTATTTCTGGTGGCTTTGTTCAGAAGATGTGATTTCGAATGTGGTGGCTACCGATGCTTTACTCGGCATTACCTTATTGCGGTAGAATCAGTACTTCTCCCTTTTTCTTTGAGCTTCAGATCCTTGGACCGAGGGGATTGAGTAGTGTAAGACATCTCATATTTATGTGGAATGGGGAAGGCTTGCAGATCGTCGCCGCTTAAGAAGGATCACTTCGCGTGAGCCTTGAGGTTCGCGTAAACATCCCTCTTGTTATCCAAACGATAAATCAAACACGTGCATTACTTAGCTCTCTCGTCTTTTTGAATCCCATCCTTGGCGTTTCTCTCGGTGGTCTTTTTAGCATAAAACCGCTTTTTATAGGACCCTTATGTTATTTTCATATCCGGTCGACAGAGTACCTTTGTAAGGTTGCATTTTATTGTGGATGCACATGGTTGATTGCGAACAGAGTTGTGCATTGCCAGTCAAGTAACTTACTTGCGGTTTCACCCTTAGCACTCTGAATGCACATTTGCTCCGAAGGTGATGGAAGTTGCGATATTTTTGGGGGACGGAAATAGGTTTATGTTGCTCCACTAGGTCTTCTTCACGGTAGACATCAGATTTGCCTCAATTATCATACTATGCCTTCCATTTGGTATGCAATTACGAGATCTAGAATTTTTCTAATTTGTTCTCTCAGTCGCAGTACGTTGAAAAAGAAAATTTTGGCTGGTACATTCATTTCAAGACCTGTGAACATTTTGAGTGGTGAATTGCCTGCGGGTGCGTTGACTTTATACCTATGTCCAAGAAAGCACCGCTATAGGCATTGATCCCAATTCTACTGTTGGATATCTTCAGTGAGATTCCACAACAGTTTTGTTATAGTCCAATCCTTTCTCTCCACATCCATTACCTTGGGGTAATGGATACTCTTAAGATACTAGGGACGTCCTTTTAAGCATCTTAATCGCAGTGGGTTCTACCTCAGCAGCTTTCATGAAATATTTTAAAATTACAAGGATGCATAGGTTTCCTTCTCCCGTAGTTGGAAAATGCCCCACCATGTCCATGTTTACTATCATTCTTAAGAATCCTGGCCCCATAGGTCGAGGTGGTGCGATCATTCCGAATCTAGTGCGGGTGACATTAGTCTGACGGAAGTCCCTTACAGCACAACAGACTAGGAGCTATCAGTACCCTGTGCTCGAGGCATCAAGCATCTTTTTTCTCCTATATCTTCAATTGCTTGCGTAAATCTTGGAGAACTACTCGTACTAATAAGACTGGGACCGCTATACGCTTTGGTGCTCTGACCCAGTCCTGATAGGAATAAGATCTCATCCTTTATGAATTAGCTTGGATCGCTTTCGGCTCATGTGTTCGACCATCTTGTATGATGACGATGTCGCTCTTGTGGTTACCTTATAAAAGGATGTAATGAATCCCTTTTACTCCAGAATTTTTTTGGGGTCAGTACTGTGTGTTTCTCCACCTGCTTCTACAATGTCTGGTCTATGGGAGAACCCACCTGCATTATAAAAATCATTGCATTTTCTCAAATTTACTGTAAAATCTTACAGATGCATTTTCTTTCACCAACCTGCCACTGAGCGGTCTATCACCATTGCTTCAAATCAAGTCAACTTCTGATTATCTGTTTTTCACTATGAGCTTTTCTCTCTCAGGCAATTAATGCCCGATAAACTACTATGATGCCTGCAATCAGCTCGCACCGCTCATTACTCTTCCGCCTCACCTTCTTGTGAAGATTGTAAACCCGTGTTGACAACCTTTATCATCTTTTTATGTGGGCACATCCGTATCAATGCTATCAGTATCTAGAATGATTGGTGAAGTGTCCCGTTTGAACTTACAAAAAAGCTAGAATCGTCGAAGAACAGGATAATTGACTCAGTTTTTAAAGCAAGTAAACATTGTACTTTGTAAGTAGCCCAAACTTCTCCAATATGCAAGTGCGTTCACTTCAGAACCGCGCAGAATTGGAATTCTCGAGGGCAATTTGTATGCATTCCAAGCCGCTTGTTGCTGCCACACCGACCATCAAGCAATAACAACATTATTCAAACCAAGATAGAGCGTTGCATCGCCATGGATGGAGTGAATGCGTTTATAGCAATAACCAAATGTTTAAAAACACGAGATTGCACATTTAATTTGGTTTTTCAACCTCGAGAAAACCACATCCATTCCCACTTATGCTTCTAACATGCAAAATAGGGTGCATTGCGTTTAATGTGGGCATTTTGATGAGGTTTGCACCTTTACTGTGCTGTACTTCTAATCTGATTACATCTTAGGAGGACACGCTTATGGACGCAGCTTTATTTGATACTTCTAGACGCAATGATGAAATCCATGGGATCAAAGCACTTCTAAAGTATGGCAAATGGGGAGAGGTATGGATATTACGTACAAGGAAGCGCAGACACTAAGATCTTTCATCTCATTGTAAGTTCACTATATACCAGCCTCATACATCGCTTAACTTAAAATACACTTAAAGACCATGCGTTTCGTGGATTAAAAGGCAAACACTAAAGCAGTATTAGATGGATGAATAGGTAAAGTAGCACAAAGGCGACGAATGGAGTTGGAAGGAGAACACTTAGGCGTAGGCGTAGGCGTAGCAGAATCCACATCGTCGATGAAGCGATATTTGTACTCCTCTCGTGAGAAGTAGAGTGAGTGTTTATCGCTAACGCTGTGGGATTACCTGGAGGAGCATATCCCTGGGCGGAGTCCGCGTGTGTATGTACACAACATCAGAGCGGACGATTACATTACAAGTGGGGTGGGTTAAAATTAAGTCGTTGCGTTTCCTATCATTAACAAAGACGAGGACTATTACCAATTTTAGAGTTAAAAATAACATTAAATTACTTATTTGGGTGCCACCAAGGAGCCAGTATTTGGAATGCTGTACGATTCTGAATTCGCTCACGATCTTCAAACTTACTCGCACACGTACAACCACTAGCCATTGCATAGATGCACAAATTATTTTAAAAAATGAAGACAAAAGTAATGCCCTTAATAATGTCGAAAATGCACGGACAATTGGGATGCTTTGTAACGCATGAAACGATGTATTTCCTTAAATATAGGAAATAGTTCAATAATAGAACCATACTTAACTAAGGTGAAGCAAGGGGTCCATACTCGTGAATGGGTTAGGCAGATGGTAGCAGCATTTGCATTGTAACTTGTACAATTCAACTAGTGATTCTTTAGAGGTGCGTACTGACCCTCGAAGCACCCATTGTAATGAAATAAGTACAATTAACAGTATCGTGTAATTACTTTTGGAGGTGATAAATTACTTGATAAATCTTATAAAAAGCAGCGAAACAAATAACTCTCGGAACTAATGCCCCCAAATACTAAATAATGATGTTTTTAAAGAAGGCGGTTTCCGTCAATGCCTCTCCGTTTGGCGAATGAAAAGTATTAGGTGTTCTAAGTTAAAGAAAGACGCAGATCAGCACCCATGGACAGTGGCTTAAACAATAACTTCAATCATAGAATTTTGAAAAAAGCGCTCAGGAGGAAGGGCAACAAATTGGATCTAATGAAGCATATGAAATTCCATTGACTGTTGTTGGGACAGGCAAGTATATCTCAGAGCGTGGTCGTTTGGCTCATCCGCACCCTATACTAAAAGTAGAAATTCATTTCACGACCAAGATATAAGTTATTAGCTGCCCGATTATGAAACCCAAACCACAACTGCGAACATTTCGGTAACAGAACCGGAGGATGTAGCGTCCCGAGACTTCCCTTAAGGGCAGAATATATATTCTGAAAAGAGTTCGAACAAAAAAAGTATTACACAGCCCTTCTCTTCTTTCGAGCGTCGTCCCCGACGCTCACCTCAGTCAGCCTCCCGTGTCAGCCATCACAGTCATCGAGATTCGAGAGCATGTGTTCTTGTAGTCCCATCAATTCCTCATAGCACTCGGTGCAGCAAATGCGCATTTTTAGTCCTCCCGCCCCACAATAAATGTGACCCAATTAAAGATGGGGGTACGAATCCAAGTTTTCGAATGGGTCGAGACACACACAACACATATTGTGAATCCAGGCTTTTTTGATGCCGTAGAATAAACGCGAGGGTATCGTAGAACCCTGAGCAAATGGGGCGATCGGGCCTCATAGGAACAAAATGCATTCGATCCAAGTGTGCAAAGCATAAGACGATGCTATCGAGTGGCGTCCTGCACATTCTACATAGAGGATGCTTAACCACAACGTCGCTAGTCTCTCTTGGCAGTTCCACTGGACTTGGAGTTCACGGCTACTGTAGCTTCAGTTGTTAATAGCTTCCTTGCACAACACGAGAGCGAGGGAGGTGCCGAAGATGGACGTCGATCCCAACCCTTCTGTTACGAGATACCAGAGGTTCTCCCATCCGTAGCACATGCACTTCCTTCACACCGCCAAAGTTTGCCAGAAACGGCACGGAGCAGGATAAAATCCATCAAAGTCGGGTCTGCTTTCCGCTGCCACCAATGTAGCGTCCCGAGACTTCCCTTAAGGTAAAAGAAGGCATGGTACTAGAGCAGAATATATGTTCTGGAAACAGAGGGCTTGGGGGCTGTTGGCACGGCCCAGAGGTCGGCCGACCGGCTAGCACAATATGGCCGCCCAAGTAATCGAAACCAGCAGTTCGAATAAAAGTATTACAGAGGAGTCGGTACAAGTTTCAGAGTACTGACTAAGAGTGCCTTAGGTTTGTTAAGGATAAAAAAGAATAAATTGCAAGCTGACGCTAAAAAAAGTTAATTGCTCGAATTTCGCCTGTCCCAGGGAAGAGGAATAAGGTCCCAAAAAGGTCAGTCGACCCTGAAGGAGGAGCACACCACGTGGCCAATACAGAGGGCAGCAGGAAAGCCTCCACTGGCAAAGATGGATCCTAGGTGCTTAAACCATGGTAACTGCTTCTCAATGTTGTAAGCCCCTTGCATTTTTCACCAACCAAACGTAGCGAAATAGTCGACAGTGAGGCAATACCTTAAACATAATTGTTATTATGCACAAATCCAGACTTTTTTTAATCTAAAAATGATAAATGGCACAAAAAAACGGTATTACGACACATCCGTAGAATAGAATTCTCCAATGAAAGGTGGGTTTTTAGGCTTTGCCGGATTTACAGATAACACAATAATTTATAGGGTTTAATAATTGGGTGCAAGCATTAACGCAATGCCGTATAACGAGTAAGAGAACAAGCAGCCATCAAACTAAATTATGATACTCGTCAATACGACGTAACGTTGACCATAATACTTCAAAGTTATTGGGGTTCGTCATCGGATTAAAGCTAAAGACTGAGGTGCTTTCCGAAATAAAATCACTATTTGAAAAAAGGGAGCAACTACAAGTGGTTTAGAGACGGTAAAAATCGACAACGAAGATTGAGCAAAGTTTTAAACTATGGATCGTTTTTATATGCTTACGAAGAGTAGCTAAACTTCAAAGTACAAAGAAGATACCTGGCGCAGGATAAGTGGTGTCCGGAAAATGGCTTGATGTACCGTGGAAAAGTCGAACATACAATTTAAAAGTTTATTTCGGTAAATAAAAATAAAATAAAAAAACTTTTGAGAAAAGTTCCAAGACAAACCCATTTATTATGGGCAACATTTGTCCATTTCACTGCTAGGATTTGGAGGGTCGGTCCAGCACTTTCTGAAATACCTTCTAAACGAAGCCGAAACAAATGAAATTGAACTTCTATCCTTGGTCAAACTAGGCAATGACCAGACGAGTCCATGGACCTTAAGTTCTCCCACCTCTTGATAAGCTTTAAAGAATTCCGCATCAGGCAGTTTTCTGCATCGATACTCCTCTTCATCAAGCAGAGTTTGAGCCAGCTTTAAGAAAATTCCCCAAACGGGAAAGTCAGGAAGAGGTGTTTTCGCCAGAGATATTTGTAAATCGAAGGCCTTAAAATTAAGTGTCTTTAGTGCTTCTATGGCGCATATGTCATGTTCCTTGATCGTATCGAGCACGGTTGGTTTCGATTCGTTAAGCTTATCGAATCCGTATATACTTCCTACGCAAATAATTAACATTAGAAAAAAAGTTTACCTTACCCCAGTGTGTGAGACTAAGTGAAAAAATGAATAAGTTGGTCTTATCTTTGAAGTACGGCATCAGTTTCATGGCAAACCAACTAAGGTTTTTGAATTCGATGAGACCAACGTAAATGGGAACAATCGAAAAATTCTCCTTGTGACTGAGAAAAGGCATAATCGTAGAAACAATCATACTCTTCCATAATTTTCGTGATAAACGGCAACTGAATTTCGACTCCAATATTATTTTCGTCTTCCAGACGAGAGATATACTCACAACCCCCAGTTTTCCATATTTCATGGCTAACTGTAATTTTAAAAGTGTGAGAAAAAAAATAGATAGATACCAATAGAAAAATATGTAAGCAGAAAACCAACAAAACACCAATCAATTAGGTCAAATTCGGCTGATTTTAATTCTAAAAGAATTTAACTAAAGAAGAAACGCAGTCATTTAATACATCGGATGTTCAAGCACATTTTAAACGTTGCGGAGATAATCACAATGCATAAACACCAAAATAAAAAAACCCAATCAAATTTGCACGATATGTTTTGGATAGTAGGCCCCCCACAAGCACTAAGGAAATCTAAGAAGCACCTGTATACCAGTTTCACGAAGCGTCAAAGTCTAGTGCTGCCTTACTACTCACTTCGACAAAACGAAGAAAGCGTAAAAACACAACATGCAGTTCATAATTTGTCGAGCACAGTAACTTACTATCTTTGTCAACAGGAATGTTGTAGTCGGAAGTCATCAGACAATCACATGATGAGAGCAGAAATTTGTTTTCGACAAGTCGCTCATGGGGTGTAATGACAAAAATTCGCTTACTATAGTATGGAGCTATCAGAAATAAAAAACCAACATGTTTCTTGGACAGATCTGAGCGTAAGCCTCAGCCATGATACCAGCGGTATATCGTAATGCATTGTTTCTAAATATAAGCAATGATGTATTTCAGGTACGGGACTATGACTGCCTTTATTTCATCAGATGGTGGATCGCGAGCAAGATGCAACAGACCTGACACTTGCGAGTATAGATCTCGTGCTTAACAAACAGAAATAAATGTATTTGAAAAATACGATTCTCCTTATACATATGAGCATCGTGAGTTAGAGCTCTCTCGCGATGGCATATTAGCGCCGCCTTTTCGAAACACTCTCCGCCCATAGCTACCGGGACACGGTTTTGCGCGCCGAATTATCAGTGCGATAACTCCGATTAAACTAGCAATTCCAGGCCAAAAACAGAACTAAACCACTAAAATGGTGCTAAAAACAGTCCACCACATCAATATCTGTATGTATTAATTGTGTTCCGATTTGACAAGATCTTTTATTTTGTTTCCTGAGTATTATTAAGAAATTTTGTTTTTATTTTCCTGACTGATAGTTTTTTTGAGTAGCGTGGCGCCTAAAAATTGCCATAGTTTACCTAACGACGCATGTATTTTGTTCGTACACTGGGAAATGATTTTCAAATCTAATTTCACAAATTTTTATAGTGCCTACTGTGATACATCGTTTGTTTGGGCTGCCGGCTTCGGTGAACTGAACTGAACTGAAGGCAATAAATAGCAGTCTTGGAATTGTACAAAGTTTTAGAAATCCACATTTGAACTCAGTACTTTCTGCGCTGCAGTCGAGCGGCGTGAAGCTGACACATTTTAAACGTCACACTGCATAATTAATATAAAGTAGTAATTTGATTTTCTGTTTTTCTGCACACCGGCTTGAGCCTCTACCAGCTGCACTTTCGCTTTGCGGCATAGCCTTTGAGCCGCATTAGTGGTCTCCATTTTGTACGTTGTTAGCTAGCGAACCTTTATTCTATTTCAGCTTATTTAAGGCTCTAATGAAGACTTGGGAAGCCACTAGGCTCATATGCCACACGACGACACCCGTCTATCATTCACCGTAACATGTCCTAGCAATAATCCACAAGCCTTCCTATCGAATTCGACTCACAACAAACAACTTCCCCACAGGACCACTCCAATTATAGAGGGTCGCCTACATGCATTCACAAAATCACATCGGTCAAAGCAGTTTAGACTGCAGCCGATCGCATGAAAAGTCGCAGATGATAGCAGTAAACTATCAAAGTTCCCCTCTGCACAGGGCGAATTCGCTTCCTGAATCAGCTGGGCTGGGCTGTTAGAACGCGGCCACCTTCCCCTATGTTTGCCTATGCACAAGGTAAGAACTCTCTTCCCAAAACACGCCCCCTTCCACTAGGTACCATTCCGGTCATGATCAAGGAAAACTCCAAATAGTTTATGGAAACGTGTATTCATGACTGAAAGACACAAGCGAAAGACATGGCCTGCGAAATCTTAAAGCTGCACATTTCTTCGAGCCATGAGAACTGCCGTAGGGCACAGCCCTAAAATTGAAAATTCACCTCATTAAAGATGACTGACGCACGAAAACAAGCAGTGAGCGCAGAGTATGCTGTTTACTGCCATATTCGGTCGCAAAACTGGTTTCAAGTGGGTTGTTTGGTGGTGCTATTCTTCCGAATTGAGTTGAGAAATTAAGCAACCGTAGCATACGGTATTTGCTAAGCTACAAAGTTCTTTCCTACTATTTAATGCCTTTATCCAAAGGTAGTCTCGATAAAAATACATCTGGTGTACAACGTCGGCACCAATTAAGGGATGCTAAAATGCGCTAATCACATAACCCACCCAACTCATTAAGGGTCTTGGATACGTCCTCCTCGCCAAATTTTCGATTTGGAAAGGTTGTCTGAAGCGTTACTTCTCGACTGTCAATAGTCGTACGCATGGTGCCGTCCGGATCCATCGGCCAATTTTGACTTACGTAAAGGATCACAGCCCCTAAACTTTCGGAAGATTTGAAAGTTCCTCTCAGTGGCTCTCCGATTGGAGTACGGATCTGTAGTCGACAATCCTCAGAATTAGGCGATTTGGCTCTACTCGCAGAGGCCACCGTGGCGGGAACCTCTTTGGAAAGCACGCCCTTTTGCTTGGCAGCCTGCAAATGGAAGTCAATTCATCAACATTAGTACGACAAAACTTCATTGCAGGACGGACCACATTTAAAGTCTTAAATGTACTTCACAGGGAATATACGATAGAATTAAATTTAACAAATATTTTTCAGGTATATGGAATAGGGGAAGTAAGTTTCATAAACGATATGCTACGGCAATAGCATAAGCTGCAGTAGAGGAAAAAGTGACAAGTAATGGACATCAATCATACCCTTTCAGCCCTCTCTGCCGCGATGTCTGCAAGAAGCCTTTCTCTAGAAAGCGAACAGGTTGGAGAAAAGAGGAGAAAAATTCAAGATTAATTTCAACATAATATAGGCATCTGTAATTGAAAGACAATACTCGCAAATTCCAATGAAATTTTGGGCAAAGAAACAACACACGTTAGTTTTCAAGCCAGTCGAAAGCATCAAATAAGATAGTGCTCATAGGGAACAACAAACTAATGAGACGACGAAACCCAGACAGACAAATGAACCTGTAAGCCTTGTCTTCAGCTCTGTCCTTCTTTAGCTGTTCAACCTCCCTTCTCATCACTTCCTCCCTAAACATAGCCTTCGCGCTCTGAGTAGCCTTCCCTTGTAAGCGACGGTTTTTCTCATCTTGCAGACATTTCTGCCGTTCCTCCTCCTCCCTCTTCTTTTTCTTTTGAAGCATCATCTCCTTAAATGAATTTAAACTTCAGAAGTTTAGGATCTCCGTACCTCTAGTCGTCTCATCTGTATCTGCTTCTCCTCATCCGTGAGCGGTTTCAACACTTCCGTAGATTCCTTGAAGCTAATGTGCCCAGTTCGGGCACTGTGTAACTCTATATCATCGTTGCTACGCAGAGGTTTCCCACACCTGATGCAAGAATGAATTACAATGAACAACCGTACTCATTGCAAACGAATGATTGAGGGACCTGTGGCAAAGTCAAATTCAAATTATCTGAGCATAAAAAATTAAATGAAACAAACCCTCCGACGTTTGAGGCGTCCCTGACTCACCAGCAGGATGCTCAAAAATCCTATGGGGATAATTAACTTCACTAAAACAAACCAATCGATCGCCGCCTCCAAACCTTGATATTTTGTTTCACTCAGTGCCTTTTCACTAATCTCATTTAAATGTTACCCAAAGAACGTTACGCGTATTCCTTTGTCCAACCCATCTGTACAAGAGTATCAATGTCACTATCCATCGTGAGAGCAACACACGACCCTCAAAGGACCCCGACTCAAACGACTTCACTGCCATTCAATAAAACAAAGGTACTTAAAATAGGGCCAAAACCAAGTTCTAACAAAACAGTGTAGCCATTACAAATTACACCAACAAGTTATTTTCGGTTGTCATTTTTTAGAAGTCGTGAATTTTTTATTTCTCAATAGGATGCATTAGAAGTGCTTTAAATAATATCACCACAGATAGATCTTTAAAAAGTACATATGTGATGCATATGATTGCATTTAAAGGCAGTTGTTATTACTAGGGGCTTTTGTGTTTTTGCAGACTTTTAACTTTAGAATTGAATTGGTGCATTACTGTTTTGGAACCTGTCGCAAGATTTCTCATCACATACTGACGCACGATCTGACCACTTTACTAAAAAGCCGTTGCACGGTTAGCGATAGATTGCTTAAAATGCTTTATTTTACCCTGTATGTAGCACGTGTGGCGTCCCAAGACGTCACTGAAGGCAAAGGAAGGCATAATACTTGGTCAGAATATATATGTTCTGTAAACAGAGGGAGTGAGGCTTCTGGCATGGCCCGGAGGCCGGCCTTTTCGGCTAGGCCAATATGGCCATCCAAGTTCGGAACCGGCAGACAGAACATACGAAGTATTACAGCGCGTTTCTCGTATACATTCTCTGTCCATCAACTGAACAGGCTGATTGGATTGTAACATATTAGCCGGTTCGGTTCGCTGCATTCACTACAAGCTCAGAGAATGGAGAGCTGGATAGCTATCGGCTTAAGGGCATTCTGGGTTCGCCTTCGGCTAGAGATCTAAAAGGTATTATTCAAACGATTCAGTATCGTGTCACGCTGAACTATTTCTTTTTAGTAGAAAAATTCCATTTAACCCAAATCGTTGAGTTTTTACGCATGCTTAACGCATAAAAGAAGGCATAGTACTAGAGCAGAAGACATATTCCGGAACCATAGGGCTCGGGGCCTGTTGGCACGGCCCAGAGGCCAACCAACCGACTAGCAGAATATAGCCACCCAGGTGACCGAAACCGGCAGCTCAAACAAACAAAGTATTACACATATGGCCTAAAATGTTGGAGTGTTCACCTGTTTTGGTTGCCATAGTTTTTTTAGAAAAGGTGGACAATGATGTGAGTATTTCTGCACATAAATCGTAATTTGTACCTTTTCCTTAGAGCAAATCTACGTTTGGTGTACGGTAAATCTTGCAGCCAAATGAAATTAGCTCAGCACCTATTGTAGCGCCTTGAGAAAGCCTAAGTAGTAACAGAAGATTTAGAGCACAAATTGGATGTCGATATGGATCAAAATAGGGATCATAGCCACCGAGAGTGCCCATAGGCCAGCTCACCTGCTAAAGGCAACGTAGCCGCCCAGGAGACCGTAACCGTTACCGAAAATTCAACAAACAACAGAGTGCACTGGTATTGAACTCCGGTGATTTTGCAAGCGATTACAGTTTTGATCCAAAGATTTCATACATAGTCTATTTTTGGCGCCTTTTCTCATTGTTTAAGCTTTTTTCTTGGCGTCGTGTTAGCTTAGTGGAAGCTTGAGTAATTCCTTTATAAGACCTAAAGGATTAACATTTTTAATTTGAAAGTAATTTTTATTGTAGCTTGCCGCCCTAGGAACTTCAACTATACTATCTTGTGAATTTCATTAACCCAAATGTTTTAGATGCCAATCAGCCTGGAAGGTGCGCAATTCGTCGGCTTGTGTTTTTGGCTTTCGGTTTTATTCTCGCTCCTTCTGCTTCCGATGGAATATTACCGATAGTGCGTGTTTTACGGTCAGTCCAGAAGTGGTGTTTTGTAATCGTACGTTGGCTTTCATAGTGTTTTTTTGACATTCGTGTTTCACAGTGTTCTAATTCATACAGTGGTTGAATCGCCTAGGTTGTTTTGGCGGCTATGTAGCGCCATCTGTATTTACACGTTTATGTTGGAATTCGGTTAGGTCAGTATTTGAGTAATGGTAACATTTGTGCGATTGCGCCGTTTTCTGCGATAGTTTCTTGAACTTGCAAACGCGGTGGATAGCTGAAACCCTGTGCTCTTTACTCACCGTACTTATCCCAGAAATTTTTGTTAGTTGGTTCTCTACCGTCTTTTTCTTCTGTGCTAGTTTAAATATTTGCAATTGATCACGGTGCCTACTTATTCTAGTTGCTTCTGCTCAGTATCAGAACTGCATCCTCCTTTTGTATCGCCTCTAGTTTGGGTTTGTCGTTGTGTTATTTAAAAGTGGTCATTCTCAGCTTCTTCACTAGTCTTTCCAATTGTGGCATTGACTAGTCGCGAACTAACGATTCATTTTCCCGCTTGAAACCTCATCTGTTTTCTGATTTTTTTTACTCATGAAGTTGTGTTTGGTAAAGTTGAAGATGGGTTTGCATTTTCTAATGATTAGGTTCATAGATTATTTTAACGTCTCACAATTATCTGAAATCGTGGGATTTGAAGCTACGCGGTTCATTGTGTGTGTAAATTATTTACCAGAGAATTTTATTGCTAATTGAAAGTCTGGGCATTGTTTTACACCACATTGCTCGATGTTTCCCATTCCCTTTAGACTTCATCTTTACGATTTACATACAGTCGCCGTAATAATGCAGCGGAAAGGTCAACCTATCATGATCCTTACGTGTCAGCATGACTCCCATTATTTTGAGGAGAGGACTATCGTGGTCAATGATATCATCAAAGTTGGTCGCGCTGTCGCTCGTTCTAAGGCATCACCGAACAATGCTATTTTTGATTGTAAAGTGCTTTCCCGAAATCACGCTGTTATTTGGTTCAGCTCTGATGAGGTTTGCTTTTGGGTTTTGTAACTTCTGTAGTTTTGGCTGCGGGACACCAACAGTAGCAACGGCACCTTTGTAAACAATACTCGGGTCTCAAAACGTGATGATAGCGACTATTGTGACCGCCAGATATTTTCTGGCGATGTGATTCGCTTCGGCGTAGATGTAGTTGAGCATGATACAACGCATGGCTGCATTATCGCTAGCGTTACCCTTATCCTACCGAATGGTCAAGAGGCAAAGCCGAAGCTTGGTCACACGGGCGATGCTCTCCCTAGTGGTCTCATATCAATAAACAATGAACAGATGTTCCAGATCTCCTGCTTTCTCAATGATGCGATATTCCGTGAACAAGCCCTCGACAGAAAGCTAGAAACTCTGCGTCAGGCCCTTCAACAAGCCACCCTTGCTTCAGAGTTGGGGTGGCAGGCTATGCTTAATGAGGAGAAGCTGCTACAGAAGTTTGATCTCTATGAAAGCCAAATGAGATCGTTTAAAGAGGTTGGTCCTAAGAATATGCTGCTAAACTCGACTAGGAGCTTTCCGAAAATTCCCTCAAAATGAGGTTGAGTGACCTATTAGAGGAGAAGAATTTCCAAGAGTCGGAAAGTAAAACTCAACTGACTAAACTTATCAAGGATAAAGAGGTTGCCTTGCAGCGTATCAAAGATCTTGAGGTAGGTCTTTGCACTAAATATTACAAAGATTTCTGCGTAATTGAAGCAACTCTGACATTGCCGAATTCTAGCGAACAGTCGAGGATCTAGAGCACGAGTGCACACATTTGCGCAACGAGTATGCTTCTGCCCAGGATGCCTGGAGTAATATTTCTGATGAATACAAGGCAAATTTATCTACAGTTTCGCAGCGTCTTAGCGTGAGTTGACCAGACATCCTATGACGTGTTTCGTCGATTGATCATCGTAGTGCTTATTCCCAAAAGTACTTTTTAGTATATTTCGGCAGTTAGTTTTAGGCTGGCTGCACGATTGGCATTTGTACTTACTTGGTTGTTGCAGAATGTAATGGTTGTGAAATGTGTGGTCTACAAGTGACTTCCATTCCTTTGCTTACGTATAGCCGATTCTAATGTTTATTGATTTGGTACACAGTGAAACTTCTAAAGTTATCATTCGAAATTGGAGGGGGGGGGAGAATAACTCCTTTTTGCTGTTTTTTTTTTCAGGAGCTCACTACAGAGCGTAATCAGTTGAACGATCAGCTTCAACACGCTTCTCGGGAAAATAGCGCCTTTAAGGAACAGTTAGAGCGCGTGTCTCATGATTTGGCTGTGACCAAAGAGCTGTACGAGCAGATTCGATCGAAAAGTGAGTTACCTGCCTTCGACATGAATGCGTATGTGTGTGTGAAACACCTTGTTACATTTTTCTAAACAGGCTCCTCTGCACTCGTTAATGGTCTATCATATGCGGACGACGCTGATAAAGGTAACGACCTGACCCATTTATGTAATTCACCGGTGAATGGGAGTGTATGACACGCATCTCGTTTAGAGCCAAGTGCGTCGGCGAATTCGAAGGACGCGGAGGCTGCGGTTGATTCACCCAAGGCCATTGATAACGCCATTTCACGAAACCAACCAGTTGGTGGGTGCAATGTCGCATTTTATAAAGGCAGCGGGTGTATAACACACCATGTGCCTCATGGTACACGTGCCCTCTGCCCACCTGACTGGGTCAAGGGGGCCGTTTTAAAATGCTTTCACAATTTAAACGTTGGAAACAATTGATTCTAGGTCGCTCTATTCCTTTGATTCAGCAATATCATTCTTCATAGATCAAGTCAGTGGTGACGAACTAATGGTGGAGTCGAGCAAACTGGATGCCAATAAATACATTTCCGGCAGCATTCGTGATTTTCACCGAGCCTTAGAACTAATACGTGATCTCGATGGTACGCCCCAATGTTGTTGCGTTACACTTTACTCTTCCCTGTTTTTTCCTCTACTATAAGTGCTTATTAGGAAGTGTTTCGCGCACTTAGCTCACCTAATCATCCTGTAACCTGTAGCCGGTATGACCACTACTTTAGTATGACATCAAATTCGCTAGGATCAACCACATGCGCTGTGGAGATGGGTGTTTTAGTGGAATCACGTGTTAGAATTTGCGACGATCAGCTCGAACTTACTAACGAAGCTGAGGTTGGTATATCTTTCCTGGAGTCTAATGGAAGGGTAGGTGTTACTGTGACTGCTTAGGAACCCGCATTGTGTGCTAGCTTAGGCGCATAAAATGTGAGAGTCCACTGTGAACTGTTTGAGAATCAGTTCCCAATCAGTGCCGAGTTAGGTGGCTTAATTTGATTTCATGCGACTGATCTCGTGTACACGTACCCCCAAGACTTCTTTTGCGTGACGTCCAGTATTTTCAACCGCATACTTAATCAGCGTAACCTGTCACGGATTGTTCTCACGTGCGCACATGTCCTTACACCTCGATCAAAGGGTGGCTATCATTCGATTGTTCTCGTTCGAAATGTCCCGCTACAATCTGCGTCTCTGCCCCTTTTTTTCGCGTGAAATGGAACCTTATTTTCTGGTAGTCCCAAAATACTTTTCCAAGAAAGCGGAGACTTATGTGGTGAAATTGCTTGAAATTCAGACTTAAAATTTGCTGCCATCAGAATGAGAGCATTACAGTCGATTAGAGGTGTCTTTTGATTTATACACAAGGTGTCGAATCCTTGCGCGACTATGTAAAAGGTCATTTAAACTCTTGCCTTAGCTGAAGTATCATCCCTTGCGACAACAACGGATCTGGACGTAGAGAAGAAATTCAAGGGGAATTTTGAAACGGTTACCGACGATGCTAACGTAGACTCCATCAGCGATGGTCCAAGTCTTTCATCCTCGATCGACTCCTTGGTCAAGCGCATTGTACGGCAAAACGAGGCCGCCATGAATAATCTCCACGCCTACTTGCGACAAGTTAACCCCTCGGCTGCCTCGGAACTCGATAGGATCTGTGGGTTGTATACTCATTTTCGTAGGATGTTTACTCACTTCCTTGCACCCAAAGTCTTTTTGAGTGAATTAGCGATCCATCTCGAAGGGCGTCGGCTTAAGTGCGCCACGCTCTTTCTGATCTCAATATTTTGTGATTCTACTAGATCGAAATTATGGTCTCAAGATGTAGTTGCTTTTTTTTACCTGAAGGTCGTCATTTAGCCGCATGAAATGTCTGAAGGTGTCATGTCGACCATAGCATCTTAAGACACGCTTGCTTCCGAAAATTTTATTGTTGTATGCAGACCGGACTCCGTAGGAAGGGCTAAGGTACTTGAATCACGATGTCAGCCTGAGACAGAAAAACAGAAATTGTCTTAATTGTTAAAAATCTTTCTCTTGTAAAATGGGGCCGTGTCAAACTCTTCGCTTGTGAAGGTGGTTGTCGCCAAGTTCTTGATGTGGATCTATGATAGTCTTAGTAGTTTCGGTATTTAGGTGTGCGAAGAGTTATCGCCCATGGTCAAATTATTTCAACAGGCGCGGGGTTTACATCGCCTTGTATTACGTTGATATTACGTTTAGGAGTTATGTCTAGAGTTTGAATTGCGATGGTTTCAGTCCCTACGCCCCGGACTCTCGATAGTCTGCGGTGTTTTATGCAGCATTGCATGAATTGCGTCAATGGCACACCATAGCCACAACTCTATTCACCTGCGCCAATCGTGACTCGACCTATCGATTGGTTCGGTGGAATAGTCGGCGCGCGCAGACGCACACTCGCGTGCGCTCGTGTGACCGCAGGTGCGCACCTCTCTGTGCGTACGCGTGCGTACGCTGACGCTGCAGCATTTCTTAAACGTGGCTGCGCACGAGTCCCGCCTTTTCCCCTTTTTACTGCAAGGATTCGAGTTATCTTTGCGAATTTATTCGCATTAGTCAAGACACTTCTTGAAGCATTGTCTCGAATTCTCATTATTCCACCAAAAACACCCAAATCATTTATTGCATTTTATTCTGCTTCTTTATTGGTTACATTCAAAGACGGGAATATCTTTTGCTGAGTATTTAATGTCCACATTTTTTCGCCTGGAATTGTTGTGCTGGTAATCCCTGCTAACTGGATAATTTGATGGATGTGACCCATTGTGTCCTCCATTGTCTTTCGTGGCGATGGGTTCGGGTGCCTGAATTATTGAACGCTATTTACTCCAGCTGAAAAGTGTGGCGAGTTCACGTTTTCATTGCTTTTGATTCAACGGAGGTATTGGAGTATCTAGCGCGATGGAAGATGGATTAATGTGGGGAAAACTTGACCGTGGGGTCGATGCGACGATTGCAAAGAGGGTGTTTGTTAGATTAGTCTTCTTGAGTTGCAGTGAAGGCTAAACTTTTAAATAACTCCAATCGTATTTGTTTTTCAAGTTCATGTTTAAGTTAGGTTCTTAATAGCTGCCCCTATGCTGTATGGTGCATTGTGTTAATGAACAATTGTTAGAGAGCTGCAAACATTACATCGATCTCCTTTCACCTCCATTAGTAAATCTCAGCAGTTCTGGTGTCGATGACGGTTCAGAAGCTCCCCTGGCTAGCGCTGCAGGTAAGGCGTTCAAACGACCCGATGTTCTGACACTGAACAACCTTGTCGACAAGGCTGTTGAAGCGGTGGCATCATCCGCCTGCGATGAAGGTGTCACGGTCGTTGGTGCCGATTCTCTCAGCGCTTCTCCGACCGTCTCCAGTGGCAATGGATCTCTATCATTTTCGTTGTCACCTGATACCGAGGAAGTTGCGCACCTACGGGGTTAGTTTTTAGCCTAATACGACCAGTAGCTGTGGCTTGGTAAGCAGGGTAGAAAAATACCGAGTTTGTAGGGGTTGAGGCACTCTAAAGTATTTCCATGAGGTTAGCTGGAATTTGTGTGCTTTCATGTTTTTTTTTTTACGAACTAAATTCTTGTGAGCTCTGTAAAAAGGCACTTCATGAAACATGGTTTATAACTGGATGTCTTGATTCATGACGAAACCTCTCTGCTGCATATGTGAATGGGCTTACAAATCTGAAACTCGTTTGCAATACAACGGTGTGATCTAATTCAGAACTACGGGCTAATCTGTTTGTAATTGCCGCTTTTAGATAGCGTGTACGGCATTTCGGTGAAAATTGCTATCCTGGGTGGTTTGTTAAGCCTCTCAGAGCCGAGACGATTGAAATGCAAGCTGCATTCGAGCAGAAATTGCAGGAGCATGATTGTGATCTGGTTGATTAGCGAATTTCCAAGTTTGTTCGATTGCAAGTTGAGTCACTGAATAGCATATTGGGTTGATTTCTTGGCCGGCTATTCCAATTTCGATAAGTCGAATTCCTATAAGACAGTAAGCGAAGTTCTCTGGGGATTCTGGTGTGATTTTTGTCCCCCCCCCTCCCTCCAAACCACTTCGTGTGGTATGGATTAAACACCAGAACTGACTAATCTGAGCGTAGGGGAGTGGCGCAAGTGGATCGCTGCCTTATAGCACCTAGTGTTGACATGCCTCCGTGCACGTGTAGGCGTGCGTAGAGCGTAGATTCGTCTAATCACATTAAGGCTGCAGTGTCTTCTGTAGCGTCATCAAATTGCACTCTATGCGTGGCCGCAAATCCTGTCCTTCTGCAAATGTCTACTGCAACTTTGGGATAAGCGTCCCACTACTCCCCTTCACATAATTTCTTTACATCCACTAAGCCTCAGTACCATATTTCGTGGGATATGGTTACTGCAGCAATCGTTCGTACCTAAGACTGCTCACAAATGTACTGAAGTTAACGTCCGAAGCGGACAAATGAATTGTATCAACTCCTAGTGCTTAGTAAACAACAACAGGCTCATCAGTTTTTTCAGGTCTTATTAGTAACTTAAGGAGTCTAATTGTGTTTTTTATGTGTGATGCCATTTCACCGTACCATGTCCTTTCCATCTGACATTGTTTTTCAGTATATGTTCACGCTTGACTCAGCAATTTCAATTGCATAGATTTACCCCTCAGATAGCTTGTCTTCCCATTCGTTTTGTCATGTTGCCTTTACTGGTGTGGAAAAACCAGCTGTTCATGAAGCTCCTCGGGGGAACTAGCGCAAAATGATTGGCGTTAAGCAGACGTGATGTGTTTCATATTGTCGTTCGACAAGGGGCCTGAAGTGGGAAGGTTGTTTTATGTCGAGAGCATCTGTTTGTATGATAGTTCTAGCTTCTAGCTACCTCTTGTTCAAAATCACAATTGTATCTCCCTTGCTTCGTAAGCAGACGTATAGCCGTGTCTGGATACTTTTTTTTTCAAATCGAGTCGAATTTGTGTCTGTTACTCTTTCTGTCTTTTGTTCTTTTTTTTGTAGAATGCGTACGTTTGGCAAATGAAGAAATCGAACAATACAAGGCGCACATTGCCGAATTGCAAAAAACTGGTCAGCTTGTCATTTTTCGAACTTGGGAGTGCTTTGTTAACGCCTTCGGTTTTGGACGCCTATCCTAAAACTTTATTACAGCAACCCTGAGCAACACTTTTATCGGATAGTTTTACTCACCCCATTTATCATGAGTTATTGCAGAGTTGTTGTTGGTGTTTTGCTTCTGCTGCTAGTGTAGTGGTGTAGAGACAGGTGTTTTAATTGTTTGTGGAACCTTTGTCAATAATAATATCTACTAAAGCAACTCTTAGAAGAGCTTTGCCCAAGTTTGAGCATGCGGTTGCGAATAATCGACAATGGCACCGTCTTCCATTCGTATTGTCTTTTTGCTATCCTTGCGTTGTGATTTTTTTTGTTTAGATCTTAAATGAAATTAAACTTAGGTGTACTTACGTTAGCGGTGTTGGCTTTTCTTCGACGATTAAGGTCGTGGCGGTCGAACGACTAGCATTATGAAAACGGCAGCAAACTTGGGCTTATTTTTTACCTTGTGGTCATTATCTTAAACCGACTGGGAAACAATTTCATTGGGAATAGAACACATCTTCCTTTTGTTCTTAGTTTTCATATTGAGTTTGCACAGTTAATTTATAATTTCACATGATGTCTATCATGAGTTACTCATGTTATTTTTACCCAAAAAACTATCGAATTGCACTAGAAAACGTGTGGCTTACTGAGAGGCAACTTTGTTTCATATCTGACCCACCTCTCTTTATTGACTACTACAGGATGGAATATGGCGTCGGAAACGGTAAGTGGAGCGGATGACTGTAAGAAAGCGACGTCAGAACAGGATCTAGAGGAGATGCACGCGGAGTGTTGTGTCCTGCGCGCGCGTCTAGGCGACATAGAGGACCAGATGGAGCAGACCCGCGAGAACCACCGCAGACTGGTGGAGGAAGCGCGCCAGCACCGCAACGAGGTAGAACAGCTACGCTCCCAGAGGGCCGAGCTCGAGGCGGCGCTGGTCGAGTCGCAAGCACAGATCACCAAGCTGCACCAGCAAGCCCGCGATCATCAACACTCACGTGCCTCTACCGCATCCGCTTCCAACAACCACCTATCACCCACCACTCCCTACTTGGCAGATGCCCCTGTCCATACCGACCGACTCGAGCTGGTCCCTGGACGTCTGGTAACGGTACGCAATCTTAGTCTTAACTAATTACTCATGTAGCTTTCCTTTTCGTGCATGCTATCAAACGTAGTTGAGTGATTATTTTTACCTCCTGATGTTCAGCAAATTATTTTTACGTAGTTTATGCTGGGTCACGTTGTTTTACCAACGATAGGTTAGTCAAAAGTTGACGGCGATGCTTTCAACACATGTTTCTTTGCCCAAACGCCGATTGCGCAAATGCACGATTGTGTTATTGTGTATATCTTATTAAAATATGAATGTTAGGTACCTCAATTTGCCACAATAGTGGTATCTGTAATCACTGAAAGAGTTAAGGCTGTGGTTTTTACATTTTAGTTGACGCATTGAGTCGGTAAACACCATTCAATGAACCCATACACTAACCAGTAATGCGTTTTAATCTTGTTGCCCTTCGCCAGCTACATTAGTTCGCCCTAGATAACGGTAGCAAAGTTTGTATCGGAATCGCAACATTTACCGCTTGTGTTTCTGGCACATAACCCTTAACACAAAGGTACATACGCCTCAAGATTACGTTCACTCAAGTTTTTTTCACGAACTAATCAGGGAGCTACTTAATCCATTCACAACGCTCTCTTTTTCTTCAATTTTAGGCGTCCTCTCTAACCGCAATTCCACTCATGCTGCTGGTGTTTGCTGTAATGTTTGCGATCTTCTCCAAGTTCGTTGGTTAGGACTTATCTCTTAATTTTCCTCCTGCCCTTATATCTTTTACCATCACAGAAATTGCAGACGTTCGTTGCGCAACACCATATCAGACATTTCCTCACACACCTATCCTTATCCCTCACATCTTTGAAGAATCGGCGATTGTGGGCGACCCCTGTGAACAAAATTGGCCATCCATTCCCCCGTAATGGATGAACTTGGGTTGTGTTTCTTCCTCCTTTCCTCTTTCTCTTGGTTGTTGGAACCCGGTCTCACCGTATAGGGACACGCTTATATGTAAATAATTTGCCGTCCTACCACTATCATCAATCAGCGACAAAAATGTATTAAATTGTTTAGCACTGCTGCTGTAACTCGTACTTAGGTGATCCCTCATCTATCCTGGACGTAGCCACGACTGAACAAGTTCCCTCATCATGCCCACAAACCCCCTCTCCCGTTGCCCTCGGCGACTCCCGAATACTTGCGTTTTTACGCTTCGGTTGCGGTGATTTTTGTGCTACGAGAAGACGGAACAAAATCCTTTCATTTCGACGTCTGTTCGCGAGCGCGTCGAGATGGAGACCGCCGATGCCCGCCCGACGTCTTCTCGAAATTTCGGTCGTAAATGCTGAACCGTACTATCTCTCACACTGTTTACATCCACAGATTTTATGCAAGAAATCTACAGTTTGTGGATCTATATAAATACACCCACATGACCCCACCAGTGACACTCTCCCGTATTTTTGGTCATCCTAATAGATGGGTATCGTGGCAGATAGCTTACCCGCCAGCAATTTCCAATCCTAGTGGTTGTTCATCTTCATGGGCTAATGGAGTCTTGAGCCCCATTCCTCTCCAGATGCGCTGTCGACATTAATTTAAGAAGTATTAATTGGCAATGATTCGTTATTGATGGTAAACTCGATACGTGGTAGTTTGGTTTCACACGAGCTCATACATCGGGTGCTTTCCAGGCGGACGACCGGATTGCGTCGGTCTCATCATTCAACATAGGTAGGCAAGCTATACTGCATCCTACATCCGTGTCAAATTGTGGGGGGGGGGGGGGGGGCTCACTATTTACGCTGCGTGGACCTCATTCTTGCAAACCCCACGCTAAGCCGCCTGTTCGTCGCATGTCTGAAAGCACTTCTAGTATTGGGGACGTTGGAAGCGGTCGTCGGTAATGAAGGGGATTGCGGCCTTCCATACACTGTTTAGAAGTGCAGATCGACTCTTTGTAAAAGACATCGGCAGTAAGTGCAAGTCTTCAGTTCGGACGCTTGCAGTACCATGAGAGATCAACTTGCTGACCATTTCAAAAGAGATATCACCATAGGAGGGAGGTTCTGTGGTGCCAATCCTCAAACGAGAAACCCCAGATGTCCAAGAACAATCCATTAGTCGGCTCTAGTCAGTACCCTCGTTTAAAATACATCACAGTGACCGAGAAACTGGAGCTTGTTTGACTAAAATTCCGATAATTCATGATATAGCCATGTCTTTGATATATAAAGAATTCATCGTCTCAGGTAAAACTGGGATACCAAAGTCCAGCAGAAGGGGACTCATGCTACATTTTTAATCAGCGCTGTAGCCTCCCAAGACTTCCTTGAAGACAAAAGAAGGCATAATACTAGGCCAGAATACATATATTCGGCAAACGGAGAGAACAGGGCTGCTGGCATGGACCACCCGGCTGGGGCAATATGGTAACCTAGGTCCGAACCCGAAACCGACAGCCAGAGCAAGCAAACTGTTACAAGTACAGTCCTACGCATACTATTCACAGACCCAGCATGAAGGTCAACATTGAAGAAAGAACGAGCATCATCAGGATGCAAATACAAACAGCGCAATAGATATCACCCGCAGGGCAGCACTGATTTCCTATAATAGTAACTCAACAAATAACACGTGTTGCCTTTTTCACGTACTAGAAAGTACGCCTGGGACAGTTTAATTGTTGTTTAGTGGTGTGGTTTAAAGCGTTTACATCTATTTCTGCAATTAATTTTAGTAGTTCACAAAATGCCACAAAAGCTGTTAAACATTTCTAGCTTAGTAGACGACATTTAACGTAATATTAGTGTTTCACTACACATATTTCCAACCGTTGGTTTCATTTGAATAAGTTTGTTAATGTCCGACATGGATCCCGTGTTTCCTACACAACTTCTGCATCGGAAACATTGTGTTTGAAAATTACGCTACATTGTAATAGCATTACGCTGGTTGCTTAACTTTCGGATTTGGCAAAGGGACCACTTCGTCAGATGGGCTAACTGCAGAACGTGCAAGTAGTCCCGAGCCCTACTTCGTATCGAATATGTATATTCAGCGCACAGAAGGAATTGGGACTATTAACACGGCCCAGAGGCCAACAAACAAAAGGAGTTTTGTTATGGGAATGCTTACCACACCTGTATTAAAGTAGCAATCATGAGAAATAGTGGCACTTCCTTCCTTTCTCTATTAGCCGGGTAGAACCTGATTGATGTGGCTGGGCAGCTCTAAAGTGAGAACAACGAGACAAGGAGGAATGCAAGCAAAACTTGACCCCCAAGAAAGCATGCTCAATTCTGACCTTTTTTGCTTGATCCTGCTTTTAAACCAGTGTGCCTACAACTAGCTATGGATACGTGCGATTGCCAGCAGATCCCACGCTCCTAAATTCAGTTTTTATACAAGACGAAACTTCAGATCCAGTAGAACTGCCAGGAGGGATCATTGACATCGCGGTCAAATATGCCCCCATCTGCGTAGGGTTGGTTAGTGAATGTTTCCAGACAGCACCGACTAATTTGTGATGGTCAAGGCGGGAGGTGCGCCAAGGGTAGTCAAAGACGACCTTCAAAAAGGTAGGGTTGGTTGCTTGTTGTTTTCGTAAAGGAGCCACTTTGAGTCTCTGCCAATTACCTTTGCCGGTAAACTTTCGGTCTCCAGCTCATCAATTGGTCGCAATACCCTTTGTTAATTGACAAGATGTTTTCTGCCGAGCATTGTGGCTTCTCTCTTCTTCAGGAAGTCTCAGGACGCTATAACATGCATTGGAGTTCCCTATGGGCCCCTGTCACACAATGTTGCAAGAATTTAGCCTACTTGCTTAATGCTTCGGCAGAAAATAAAATTGTGCCCAATTTTTGCAGATTTTACAACGAATAAATGAAAATTTGGCTGCTCACCTTCATGTACGTTTATTCAGCACTTGTTCAGAATGAATTTTTTGCCTTCCATGCAATTGATTTCACAGCCCTTTTGTACGTTATTAGCATATCTATACGTGTATACGTGTGCTTCAGCGAAAACTCGCGACGCAAAACTTCATTCACTAAACTTCTTGACATTTGTGTTTTTAGTAGATAGAATCGTCTTGTAATTTTGGAGCACTGGAGGCCAACAAAGTTAAAAGGAATGCTATTTTGGGTGAGAGTATAGAATTTAAGTTTGCAGTTAGTTCTTTTCTGGTAGTGAACTTGTACTTTACTAAAGCTCAGAAGTTTCAGTGGCTGGTAAATGCGTGTATGGTGAATCGGAATGCTGCCATATCATAATATGTGGTTCTTGTGGTCGGCTGTACATGCGTTTGTCGTCAGGAAATTGGGCAGATCAATGTTATCATTACCAATTGCAGCCAATTCCGGCACTGGTTCCACCCGACACACGCTACCCATGAAAATAACACTCAATTTTAAGTGATCAAAGTGTTCTGTTCGTTAAGCTGATCGTAAATTCTGTCTTGAGCTTGTATTCAATGGCATATTGATAATCTTCAGTGTAAGTTTGGTTGATTCAGAATTGAATAGTTTGGTCTTTGGCATTCTTTGCATAAAGACTCTTCAGATAGACTCCAAAACTTACTAACCTTTCTTGCGTTAACTTTGGACATGGCGGACACTTTGCTTTGACTATTTTTACCGGGAAATATAGTGAAAAAACCTATTCAGCATGGCATGTTAGCTGTTTAAAACTATCTCGGAATTGATGGGTGACGTACAAATTTGTCTTGTGCTAGTAGTATATCATTTGACACTAAGCATTATTTTAATTTAAATCGAGAGCTAATAATTGGTATTGATACTGATACCTAAGGTTCCAAATCAAGGAGAAAATCTTTGTTTCTGAGGGCATTGCTATCAGTTAAAGTAACAGCACTGAAGGAAAATTCATACAGTCGAGGTTGGAGGAAGTTGTAATGTCAACCATTTATTAGTTAATGAAAGAGGCAGGCGGTCGAAACACCAACCAACACGCCTTGAGATCCGCTGGGGGTAGACAACTTACGTATGGGTGAAAAATCAAGTTACCCTAATTCGTCCTGAGGTTATAATTGTGCTTGCTGAAAACCATACAATCATGATGAGGATTGTGTTTGTAGTAATGTCGGTGTTTATATGCGCTTTGTAGGTGAGAGGCGGGAACACAATATACACGTGGTCGATTGCCCGCTAGCGTGTTCTCCCCCTGCGCCGGATACCTCAGCCCCGTAGACTGGACATCCCTACCTGGCATTTTCCCCTTAAATAAAACCATGCCCAGAAAAGCTCGGTCTTCTGCTAGTAAGGTAGAAAGGAATGAGGAGGAAGAAAAGAAGAACCCTGTTACAGTGTTTAATTTAGATTAACGCAGCCTTCCATACCTCGGTCAAAGCCAAAAAAAATTTGCATACCTACCATCATTCCTCTATGAACTTGAGCTGCTTTTGATGACTTACCTTGAATAGGAATAAATAGCTATCAAAAAAACGCCCTCATCTTCTCTATATGGCATCAAACGAAAAAGAACAGGGGCTGTGGTTGGACATGAGACCGGTAATGACAAATGCTTATTTTTCAGATGTTCAATTGTTAAGTCAGCCAAAGCAAAAGGGTTATTATTCTACGCCTTTGAGGCCTCGAAGGATAGTAATTACTACACCCACCGGATGAGTGATGATGACAATAATTGCCTAAGCTAAACTGAAACGAAAAATGTTGAGACATTGCCCTTAAAATCGTGTTCACTGCTTTTTGGGTACATAGTCCTGTTGCCATTTACAAAGCTCTTTCCAATGGAATCTTATGCAACTACTGGAGGGAGGATTGATAAGGTAATGTTAAATCAAACCAAGGTGTTTGACAATTGTCACATGACCAGATTCAGAAGCCGTCATGGTCACCGCCTTTGCGATGATCAGCGTTAGCTAGTAGACAACGGTGTTCAGAGTGACCCAAACAGGGGAGGTTGGCCACTTCTATTCCCTGAACAGCTGATGCCAGATCCTTTTCGGATATTTTATGTCCCAAGTCCTTGAGACCCTGCAAAATGAACTGAGAAAAAAGGTACGTCACAATACAGAGATCAAAATTTGGTAGTCCACTGCTTTACTACTTATCACTTTGGCTAAATGCATTAAAAAATAAAGATGAAGCTTTTGTGATTCATTTCACCTTCCTTAGTCCTTTCGATGGACTCCTAAACAGTGTTGAAATGATAAAAACAGGAATGTGGAATGCAAAAACTCGAATGTGAGTGCATCATTTGCAAATCACCGTCGGCCCGGTGAGGGGTGTCAACTGACTGATGGGAGGTTTTTCTCGTAGCGCAGTGTCTCTGGGATGAGCTGATGATGTATTCGAATGAAATCAATGGCAGCTTTCACGTTCATACCCAGGTATAGATTTGCGTAGGCAGCCTAGAAAAAAAGGACACTTCCACAGTGCCTCTGTTTCTAACAAAAGAGAGGATATGCTTGATTAGCACCTGAACGATGGCAGTGATGATCTGGGTACCACCGGAAGCGCCAATGACAAGTCGGAGGGTACCGTTGGCAGTATCAGTGACGATGATGGGAGCCATGGAGGAGAAAGGCCGCCCTCCAGGTCGAATGAGATGAGCCGAACTAGATGGCAGACCGAAGACATTTGTTGTCCCCGTGATCGAGAAGTCATGCATTTCATTGTTGAAGAGAATGCCTGTCCGCGAGCCCACGATGCCCGAGCCGAACCTGGGAAGGCGAAGAGAGGTTGAGGCATGGCAATCAATCTGTGGTTAATCGAAGCTATCGCTTCCTATAGAGACAGGCAGTTAGCTAGCCACTTACGGCGTGTTAATGGTCGAGGTGATGGAGAGGCCATCGCCATCTGGTCCTATTATGCTCACATGTGACGTGCCAACATCGGCCATGGAGGAGAAAATGGAGCCATAGAAACTCAAATTGTGAGTTCCAGTGTCCGTAATGTTGGCCGCTATTTCGTCCGCTCCAGGTAAGGTCATCATTTTTCTCAAAAACTAAATTGTATAATATGTAAATAAAGTATTTATTTCTAAACAGATTAAACACTTCTAGAATTTTCGTTCAAGTCATTCAATTGTATCTAAAGCGATTTACGGTGGATTTTACCAGTGAATTCAGGGATCATGCATTCTTTTCCTTATTCAATTCACCTCCTTTTCTTCAGCGTTCATACAGCATTCGTCTGTGAGGAAAGAGCGTTTGGCAAAGATGAATTTAAAAACTTCGGCAAGTCGGTGGTAGTAGAGGACACCATCTCCATTGAATAGACCCTCTTTACTCGTGTAATTGTAACCTAAAAGAAAGCATTTGCAGTAATCCCCAAACATCGACGTTAGGCGACTCATTCGGAGCGCAAATACACCAATTGAACTTATACATCTAAGCAAAGAGCGGTAAATCCGGAACGACTAAATTGTTCGCCTCCACACTGAGATAACGATGGCTGTTTAGAAGTGTTCATTTTTTTTTACTTCGCAAACAAACAATGCATTTTTGCTACCACTATTTCAGCTTTATAGTGGCATTGTGGTGCACATCAATGTTATGCCAAAATGATTGCTTTTCTCTCTTCGTTGCCTCAAGGAATGCAAGTGAGTACGTACGTAGTAGGGCCTATTTTGTGTGTTTTATGGCTAAAGTTCATAAAGCGTGTGCTGTTTAATTGAAATTTACACGATTTTTGAGAAACGCGATATAATCGGGATGTTTATGTGACTGAACGAAAAACCTAAATTTAACGGTGTTACAGGCATGCCAAAAAGCATGAGTGTACAAAATGCATGCGTCTTAAAATAAAATTGGGTAAACCAAAATGCCCAATCTCACGATGCGTAAAAAGCTGAGCACCTCTACGTCGACAGGTAGTCTTGCAATCTTAAGAAGAGGTTGCGAATTTAGCGCAGGCGTTGCTGTTTAACAGGAGAAAGGGAGAAGGTGCACCGCGTAGATAAAAAGGCTTAAGAACTTGAATGCTCTGTGTCGATTCACTTATTTTAGTTGGGAGAGCCTTTGTCACTGCACCGGTCATTCTGTTCTCTTACTCTTCAGGAATAACCAACCCTGATATTCACTTGTCTTCGTTTCCCTTGAGCCTGCATCCTGCTTCAACGTTAAAAAGCCAAGTGGAAAGTGAACTAGCATTGAGATATGCAGATTGGAGTTTAAAGCTAGTTTTTTGGAATTTTTGCTGCTGCAAGGGGGGGGGGTTGTCAAAAGAAATTCAGAAATTTGAAGAATGAGAAAACGAAAGTTTCATCATGTCTGATAATATTGTGCTTCGGTCTACATCACTGCGGCTGCCTGACCAAAACGGAATAGATGTTGTCCGAAACTCTGTAGGCATGCTCCCTGCTATGAAGTCCATTCCTCTTAGCCTGACACCTTTAAAATGGGAACTGCAAATAAAACACCCTACCTAAACTGTGTTGTTGCCCGTGTTTCGAGTTTTTCCCTCTTCATGCGTCTAGGCTAGCGAGATTGGTTTGCTGCCACCGGACCATATGGTCTCAACAGTACCGACTTCAAGACCGATGTGCCTTGTTACATCTGCAGAGAAGACTTAGACACTACGATGACATTTAGAATAAGTAAATCTATTCCAGAATAACACTAACGACGATTGCTTGGGTTGGAGGCTACGCTTCAACTTCACAGAGAACGGCATCATAGTAGTTGGATGAATGTGCGCAGTGTTGACTTCTATCATTAGCTTCAATCTGGACCAATGCTTACCCTCAAGGAATGGCGCAAGACTATACTTTTGAGGTTGGGAATCTTAAAGGACTACCTGCAGGACTGACTTTGTGTCTCTCTGCTATGCAGGATAATGGGAATGTTTCAAATAGGTGGGTGAATAACGCCAAAAAAGTAAAAGAACAAAAAGATAAGTGTGAGGAATTGTAAAAATAAATTCTCGATTTTAAGCACATGATCCCACAAAAATTGTTTGAAACCTGAAATATAGTCTCAGGGACCTACCCAGCCTTAACTGAATGAAGCTCAGCAACGCCTGATAGGTCGGTCCACTTTGCAATATTTTCCTTCGCGACAAGATGCTATCCTGACTCAAGGATTTTCGAGTCCAATGGTGTTGTTCTCCTCTCTACCGCGCAGCTAATTTACTCAAATAATGTCACAATGAAGCAAAAAGCGGCCTCAAAAATTGCCAAGGAAGACATTCAAGACGAAAGATAGCTGTAGGAAGCATCTTCATTTTAATTGTCTTTTTGAGTAGACTAAACCCATTAGATTCCCGCTGCTTGGCCTTTACTGCAGTCAAATGAGATTCTCTCAAGTCATCCAAGCTAAATGGTCCTTAGCCATTCGCACATTGTTGATAAACCCACCTTTAAGCTGATATACATTATTACTTCTTAAGGGATTATTCAGATCCCATGGTAATAGCAACCATATTGGCGGGAGGAAGGAAAGAAAGCGATATTAATGCATAGAAGAAGTGCTGATGGTCTTGCTTTTGTTGCTCTAGAGACAGCTGTAGCTGATGACGATGATGAGGGCGGTCTTAATGAGTGGGGCTTACTTACTGGCCAGTGTGTTGAGTGCGAGACCGATGAGAACGCCGCTGGAGGGCGGTGGGGTGGTGACTAGACGTAGATTGGGACTTTTATGGTCCCAAGTCCGCAGCGGTATCTCGAGTGGCTTGCGCCATAGCGGCTCATAGTCGATCAGATCCTGCAGACTTATTATGGATTGCACCTCGGCCAGGTCTGCCCTCATCTCCGCCAGCAGTTCGCCGTTGATCAGACCCTCTGGGTTGGCTGCTACTCGCTCGAGGAAACCCCCCAATTCTGGCCGAATGAGGAGTTCACCTCGTTTCTTTAACCTACCTTTCGCCTCATTGTAGAAGAGTTTCCTTCAACACAATTAATAATAACTGCTTATATCTAAAGATAGAAGTTTCATTTATTTGTACGCTATCAACAATTCATATCTAGCAATATAACTTCATCGACCCTTGAAAAACCTGAACGCCGGAATGGATCGTTCTCCCGAACCACCATCTTTGTATGCATACGAAATCGCACAACAACTCACCAAATTCTTGAACCCACAGGAATTTTGGCCCCATATATTGCTAGAATTCGATCAACAATGGGAGTAATCGGTGTGCCCTCACGACACATTTTTATGGCATCTTGGAATAGGTCGGCCCATCGCAGTCGGCCGAACTTCTTCCAAGCCGCATAATAACCTCTCAGTTCGCTTGGCACAGCAATCGACAAAGGTCCTGCATGGAAATGTTGATTTAGATGCGAAACAACTTTTACAATAAAGTATCGTCAGCTGCAGGAATGGATTTTTAAGTAATCATTGAATAATCCCAATCAGTAATTCGGTTCTCCCAAAACAACATTGATAGTTTGCCCATAAAATTTGCTTCGAGTTACGTGGTCTGATAATACCTTCTGTCTTGATCAAGGTATTCTAACTCATGTGACATTTGTAAATAAGTGAAAACTTCTCTATTAAAAAAGTAATTGCAATTATCTTAAGTGTGTGCTCAGTGCGAAACATAGACAGTTTGAGGGAAAAGTGTGGTTGAGAATCAACCAAGGTATGGCCCGAAAACGGCCACCCATAAATTCTACTGCTTTAACTGCACAGACACAGACAATCAATCAGTTAGGTCCTGTTACTCGGTGCCACTTGTTATACAACGTTTTATTATTGCGAAACACAAGGAAATTTAAGTAATGAATGACTGAGGCATACTTCAAAATAATAGCCATTGAAATTACCTAAAGATGTTATATAATGAGCAACACTAATCAACACAATCTAGTAGCCTAATCATACTGGGGGAGCTGAGTCAAAAATGGCAAGTGAAGTCCCCTGAAGTTGTCAATAGTTATAGGAAAAATATGTAACAAATGGTTCGAAAAAGAACTTATTAGTTAATCAATTTATTTATGTGACACTACAAACACCTTTTCATAAATTAGCCAAAAAACCTTGGCAAATTAGAGCAGGTAGAAATCCGACGTCTCGCCACGAAGTCAATGAGTGAGTGCTTGTAAGGCCCTCGAATAGAGAAGCACTAAAGCGTGTGGCTTACCAAGGGTCCGCTCGATAGGATTTTTGCCATCGAACATGTTCGGCGATGCGGCAGAGGGAGCTGTCTCGCGAGCGTCTAGGGTATATGCTTTCTTTTCGGATCTAAATGTAAGGTTTGAATTCCTGAAAATACTCACTGATATCTGTAATTGCGGAATTCCACAAACTTAATTTGGTTTGGTCACATGAATTTCAAATGTATGCGACGTTTCAACTCTTTGGATTGGATTTTACGTAATTCCAAATTTTATGATAATCATAATTTTCATTTCAATAATGAGCAAAAAGACGGAACTCAAGGTAGTTCTAGCATTAATGAGCCAAATTCATCAGTATCATCGTTGCCTCCTCCATTACTTAGTTGCCTTATGAAGGCGTTTCTAGGACCTGCTAACTATTAACAAGATTTTTCGCATAAAGCTTGAATATATCGCCTTAGAGACTGAAGATAATGGAAATCACAATTTTATGCCTTGATGCGAAAATCGCGCATAAATATTTAAGCGATGGCAGCCGTTGTAGTCACATCCTGTTTACATGAGGCAAACCAAAGATGCCTGAATCCTAAACGTGTAATAAGTACCGAAACAACTAATAAGCATAATAATTTTAACCTCGCCCAACTTTGCAGCGAAACACAAGACTGTTCAGTGGAGACACACTCACTCATGACAAGTGGCACTGCACCGAACTGGATAAGTGGTTGCATGAAATCAGAGACTCGATTACCTTCATTACATTTTGACTAAATACGAGCACGACTTACCACGTGCAAAATGTTGCAATTACAGCACAATTACGGCAGATTTGAGCTCACGTTTAACACAACACAATTCCTTTGTCCTAATGCTAATTTCTGAAAATTGACAAATATTTTCGGTAAAAATGAACTCCACATCTTTCCACTCAGTAGGACATCTATTTATTGAGTTTTGTGTAGAAATAATCTTTTAGTAACCAACTGTTCCTAATTTGTGAAATTTCAGTTTGCCTAGTTGAGTCGGGCTTCATCACAGGAGAGCATAACGGTGATGACGAAGGGCTTACGCCTTGTAATAGACCATTAAAAATCCACCGCCGACGCCCATGCTCTGCGGATTGACCAAACCATTGCAGAGCAATGTCGTAATAGCTGCGTCAACAATGGTTCCATTTCGTTCAAGAACTTTTCTAAAATCGTATAAAGATAAATTTATGGTCTCTTTGCTCAAATAGGAGGTAGGTATCACCAGTAGTTGACCAATGTGACGTAATGCATTGCCGAATTTATCAAATGCCTCCCATACCCTTTTCTTAGTACTGTTTCATTAGTCTACAGTGTTAAAGCAGAGACTTTAACAAAAGGCAAAAAAGAAAGTGAGCACTTAAAACCAGCTTTTAATTGAACTGGCCGCGAACCCTGTAGTGTTGGAGACTCGAAGGCTACAGCGTAAACCACTTGAGGAAATTCAAATGCTTGGTGATGCCATTTTAAGAAAATAAGCAATAAATATGAGTTGATGGAGATTCTAGTTTGTTACAAACATTTCTAACAACCTGTAATTCGATCCCAAGAGATCACCTGAGGTGGAGATATTTAAAGGCTCCAAAATGATTAAATCGGCAAATGCCTTAAAGTGGTGTTTTTCGATTCTTTCAGTAGTTGACACGTACAATGAGGCGTTTGAAGTAGCTAAAATTTTGTTATTACTGCATAAAATCAAAAGTTGAGGGAAGAAGCTGCACTACGTTTTCGAGATAAATCACGTAAAAGCATTCTCTTCCATAGTCTACAGTGAGGATAAGTTTTGCAATTGGCTCGTCAGTGACAACATTCGCTTCCCTTCTGGGTGTAAGTTAGGGTGGAAATTAAGTTATGAATGCAATCTGTACAAAGGTACTGCATTAAAATGGTGGTGCAAAGCACATTTTTACAAAAAAGCATTGTTTACAAATACTGCCACTGTAGTGAAATGTAACTCTGACAAGGATCACATGTGATTGCTTCAAAACGAACTATGCCATCGAGAAGATGATGGCCACCATCACTTTTTCACTTGCTGTAATGTTGTAAGTGTCGAAACAAATTTCCAATGTAATCGAAAGCGTTATATAGCACAAGAAAATACTAAGAAGGTGATTTAAGCAATTAATGGCATTCTTTAAAATAAACGGTGATTCACCTTCCCTGAGCAGCACATCCAGGAGCATCAGTAGAAATAGCGGCCTGATGATAGTGTCCCAAGGTGGATGGCGAAATGAAAGCTAGAGGAACCTCTGTACAAAGTTATAAGTCATCCTGCATGAAACGCTTCGTCATACGACAAAGCGTCCCAAACATCTATTATCGCAGGCATTCCATTATGATTTACTTCGAGAAAGTGAATGCTAAGCAGAACTAGTCTACAATACTTCAAAAGCCGAAAAAATAACACCAATATTCATAAGATTTTGGGGCATCTGATGTGATAATGAGATTGTACGTTTAAACAAGATCCTCTATCAATCGTGGATCGCTACTCCCTGAACGTGCGCTCCCAGGACTGTTAATCTACGCCAAAGAGTTATTTCTTTTTACTTTAAGCTCACATTACGATTTTCTGGTTCCACTTAGTATTGATGAGCGGTAAAGGTGTAGTCGCCGCATGCCAACGGTTGCGGTACGGCCACACTCAATCAGCAGGGCGATTTAAATTTCAGAATAAAGCCGCATAAGAAAATGTGAATTGTTTTCAGTTTTTTAATGGGAATAGGAGACAGGTTTGTAAATGTGTCTTCAATTACACAGAAGAAACCAATTATTTACAAATCACCATTGCCCATAGTTTGACCTAACACTCGTAATAGTTCTAACAAATTGAACTCCGTTGTCCCTGAAGGAAGAAGCATTTTCTACAATGTTGATCAGATTGAATGGCTTTAATTCTACACTATTTTACAAAAAGATGTGCTGCAGTTTAAAAAAAGTCATTTACAAAATTCTCATAGGATTCCATTTTGTAGCGGAGGCAAAGTAAAAAAATTAACCCAGCAGAGCTGATGGTTTCCAGGCTTAAAGCACTTACTAGACGTACCATTGATTGCAAAACGATTTGGCAAGACGGTGGTGGAGAAGAGGAGAAAGCTAAACCTATTAATGAGAGGAAAAACAATCGCCAAATATTAGCAGAGCTTTTAAAAGATTCTTAATGCAAGTGGTTGTGCATAGCGTATTGTGGCGGTCACCTCAGACCCAGCGGAAAGATGGCCGCAAAGAGAAGGGTAGTGAGGATCAGAGTTGCAAGCATGCGCGACGGTGGTTATTAATATTTGGCCATAAGCATTGGAGTCGCCCTCTAACATGCGCTTGTGCCGACCGACCACTAACCTCGTCGCGACGCTATCTGTCTACAAGAACCAATCAAATGGTGGCCAATGCATTCAACACAACCGACGCTTTGGTCGCCTTCAGCTCACGGTCCCGGTAAAGATGTGAATAAAGAAAAATAGGGAGGCAACATTTTAGCTAAGGGTGGCTATGAGTCACATTTTTAAGCGCTTCTTAAGCATCGTAATCAATTCAGTACCGAAACTATCACTTTTTAGAATATAAGTGTTTTTACGAGAAATTCCGTATAACTTACTTGCATTAATAACCTATATTTCGCCGCGAAAAGTGGTAGTGCAGCAGTCTGAGGCTTTCCTATGGGCGTAAGAGAAAACAATACTTGAACGTAATGCATGCATGCTTGCCATGCAGAAGGGGTTCAAGCTACTGGCATGGGCCGGAGGCTGACCGTCTGGCAGTGGTACAATTTTGGATAGCCAAACTAGCCCCTTTTACTAAAGGCGAAAGCTAACCAAACAATTGACGTACTACAGTTATAGTCTGAGCTATTGTTAATAGTTTTCTATCTTTACGATGAACAATGTAAAACTTTTTGGAAGTAGACGTCCAAGTTCGATCGAATTAATCGCGATGCTTACACATTAAACGGCTAAGGAACAGATTTTTATGCAGAACTCAAAGGAAAGGCCATGGATCTTCGGCCATTCTTAATGCAACCCTTTCAAGTCTACAAATACCATTTGGAGGCATTTGTTCCATTTCAGACGGTGTTTTTGCAACTACTCAAATAAGGTGCCTAGGATTCGGAGACGAATGGTGTATTACATGGACGCAATTTAATTTCCGCAATTTATTCACCAGTGGACTTAATCACCGCTGGCGATGGTGCACTCTCTCTTTTGCTTGCCTCATTACTGTAGGGACGGGCACGCGTGGAGCAATCGTGACGACAGCGCCAAAACGAGAACAAAAGCCATTTCGATGTGTTATCAAATGAGGCAACTGATTTGGCGGTCACGGAGGCGGATAGAGGGGTTAGCAACGGCCGCCTGCATGTTTTGTCATCCATATCAGTGCTTAAGCTCTGTCTCGCAAGTACTAGGACTTTCAAACCGACTACATTCACGTTAGGCGCTCTAGTACCTCCCTCTCTTCAGGCATTGTTGGAACACAACTGTTTACGTCATCCCCCACAACTATGAATTGAGCTTGTCTTGTGACTTACGCGCTGCTGCCTTTCAATAGCATGCAATATATATTTTTTCATGAAATTGACTCAAATATTAGGAGGTATTTGTTGCGTAAACTAAATTGTTGTAATGATCAATGGAAGCATATCGCATGGATTAAAAATACTAATTACTCAAGGGTTACCAGCTGCCCACACTTCTTGTGCATTACGAAGGAGAGTGAAGGGTTCTCATAAAGGCACTGCCTTCTGAAGCAAAACACATAGCTTGACTCACAGCCTCTGCATTATTGCTGCATCAGTACCTTCTTAAGGTGCAGAAGCAATAATTGAATTACCGACAGTCTTGAGACACTTCAACTAGTGAAAAGCGAAAATGACGTGCAGTAAGTGCGGTCTCATAAGGGGTCGGTATTCGTGCCTCTTTTTCGATTGGACCTCCATATATCCTGCAATGAATTTAAGCTCATAAGACTTGCGAAAATGACATTTGGAAAGTATGCTCGAAAACACACTATAAGCCCTGCAGTACCCAATTTATAGCTCCATTTGATTCTCACATATCACCGGTTGTATAAAATTTGGTCCCTCCCTGAGCTGTACACTTCTAAAAGTTGGAAAGAGGTTCAGTCAAAAAAGATGCATTATTAAGGTGCATTTCAACGCGGAATCACTAACAGAAAATAACGAATGAAGGGGTATTAGATGTGTGACTTCGCTTGCCAATCAACACTTTAGTAAGCAATGGCACACATCCTGTAATGCTTTGTCTAACCAAGAAAACCTGGATTCACCGGATCCGTACAAACGTCTAAATTTGAGTAAAAGATTTTAATGAAAAATGACCTTACCTCGAAAACATGTCCACCATAACACAGGTACTTTTTCAAGAATTTGATCATTGTTCTAGCTTGTTATTCAGTTTCCTAACTTTCTTCAACTGGTTATTGCTCCGAATTAGTTATCGATGCCGCCTAATAGAGACAAGAAGTACACATTAACATATTATGCAGAATTTTCTTTGTTTGACTGCCGATTCCGGTTATGGTCAAATGGGTGATCATATTGCCTTGGTCTCTGAGCCATGTCAGCGATTCTAATTCCTTTCCGTTTGCTGGGCATATGTATTCTGCCCGAGTATTGTGCCTTCTTTTGCTACACAATGAAGTTTACGCGTCATATAATTACAATTCTTTCTCGAAGTCCTTGCAATTACCCTCAGTTCGGCCACATTGTCGGGGTAATTTCATTTGCAATACCAGTTTGAAGGTGCCAGAGTTAAGCCCGCAATTTTTAGGAACCACCAGCACAATCAGCTGTGTTGTTAAGTGCCATGTGGTGGAGCTAAAGAGATTAGATAAATAAAGGGTCGAATAAAATGTTATAAAACGCGGATTTAGATGCCGTTTGTTTAAACACCCTTTTTACAAAAATGAGCAGAAGGCAAAATAAATTTTAAAACTGACTACGACCCACAGCACGTATCCGATCAAATCGTACCTGTTTGACTGCGCTATAACTTACTTAGGTGAAACGTTTTTTAGCAATATAAAAATATGTCGAACCACCTGCATTAGCAAGAATCTTGATGCTAATATCCACTACCATTGTTTCTATTTCCTTAATGGGAAACAGTTAAAAAGTGGAGCAGTTACACCGATTGGCTTCACCACATTATATTATGGGTGTTTAAGTACACATCACACTGTTTACAAAATGAGAATAAAGGTTCAGAATTAAATTCTTCTGTCGTTATACGTGGCCTAATTTTGCAGGTTGTGAAAAATTGTCATCAAGTCAACATAACATTGCAATGAATAGCTTAAAGAGCTTATTTCGAGTCCTCACTGCAATGGATGAGGTCAGCATTTAGTGGTGGAGAAGACTTGAAGTAGTGGTACTAACTCCCACATGCTAGTCTTCACCTCACACGGAAGTTTAGTCAACCACCACCTTGCTTTACACCAGCTTCAAACTCCATCATATACCGCAAAGGAGGTCGCAAAGACATCAATTTTATGTCTGCGCATTCCGACAATTGCATTTAAAATTGAAGTTGAATACGGTACACGAAACGCCAAACTTAATTGTTTGGGTTTCTACCTGACAGTGAAATCAAACATTTCTTAAGAAGCATAGGGGCTGCATCGTATGTGGAAGAGTTGTATTCCAATGTCGCCTTAGTAAATGCTGAATGAAAAACTTGAATGTCTGCTTGCCGAAGTGGACAGTATAGTTTATAGTCGTCGATACAACCATTGGAGAAATTTGTGGTTCTCTGAACAGTTGCGGTTGTTTGAAGTTCACGGCGTTATGATGCAGTTCTTCGTTAACCGCTTTGGTGTATTTCTAGGGTCAATGGAAATCACGTCTTAACGCAGCGCACCCACAATTAATCAACATCGATATGAGACAGTCAAATTATGGAAGGATGAGTCGCAACACTTTCATCAGATGGCGTAGATTTCAAAGAAAATTAGTCCATTTTAAAATTTAGGAAAAGTGTCGACACAGCAACTACGTGTCACACTGAGCCAAAGACTTGTACAAATAGAGGAGTTGCCTGCATACCAGGAAAAAGATTAAAACTGCTAAGAACATTTGCATGCTCGCCAGGTTTTCAGACTAAAGGAAGCCACAATCTAATGGTTCCAGAGCTGCCTTAATTCCACCAATCCTGATACCCATAAACTATCCTCATTTCCTCCTCTGCCACTATTCACCTACACAAGAAGTCACTCCACGATAAAGAATTTTGGCCCAGCGTGCTAAGGAGAGAGAAACTGTTTTTTTTTAAGTAAACAAACACTTCTTGCACAGCACGGAAACCGCGACTCATAATTTACGATAAGTTGATGCGTGTCCCAGCAATTGGAAGTTACGTGCTCATCCTGAGCACTTTGATCCAAAAAATTCCTTCGTTATTTTGGCAACTACTCGTGCTAACTATATTGTGGGCTACTGATGGACAATTTGGGACTCTGTAAAACCTCAGACGTGCGTTACAGATAGTGATTTGGTCAATGAAACTGTTGAAGATGATCGCCGGGAGACAAACCTCCGTATGGTTCTATCCTGCTTTACAGTTTCTTCGAATTTCAATAGTTTGCAGTATTTTAGACTACAAATGAGCGTCGCATTCGTCTGTTGGAAGTTCCACCACTCAATCTAAGGCACCCATTTAGTCAAACAACTGTCTGGTATTTAGCTCGTAGCCGATTTATGTTTGCAAGTTAATGAGACGCGTCAATCCGGTTAAGAAATAAATTGTGCTTTTCTCTGTCCATATCCAAAGTTTGTTTGTGCCTCCTCCTTATCTGTGTGGTAGTTTATTGGCAACATGGGCATACATTGAAATTTGTTTAATTCAGATTATTTTCAAGTAATTATTTCATTATGACAATGCAATCAAGCGTGTCAACTTGTGAGCGAGACAAAGCTAGGCAATGTTTCACCCTCGTCTTTGATTTTGGATTAATTAATGTCTTTTAGGTTATTTCAACTTCTATTCGTGAATGCAACATTAGAGTTTAAGAGAGGAAGACTTCGTAATCTTTGTAGACTTGAAGGCCATTTCATCTTTCTCGCGTTGGTAAATACTTTGTCATTAAAATTCATTTGAGGGAAAGTCGAATGCCATTGTGTGGTGCATTCTAAGCCATGACGAACTAGATGAGCTAACTTAGACCAACGAGATTACTTAAGTTAAACGTGGGAACAGGTTGCGTTTGTGCTTTCCAAGAGGAGGCAATTTGAGGCGCAGTTCACACTTAAAATAACAAACCACTAGGATTATTAGTAATATCACATCATAGTAGACATTTTGTAGGTAATGCTGCCGGTTGGGTACCTCAGTTAAAAGGGCTTTCTTTCGTGACGCATCCCTGCTTTTGTGCAACATGTGACATCGTTTGAATCTCGTTTTACTACTGCTGCAGTTTCATTTTGCTCCCAATCGACACGTGATTAGCAATGAGAGCTGTTCAATCAAGCATCTGCATTGCAATTAACCTTGCCATCACAAAATGCCAACTAACCTGATTGAGATGAAACGAGTCAGAGAAGTACTAAAGCTGCAGCATGCATTCTGTAACAGATTTTATCTCAGCCTTCATAAATACATAGCTCGAGTTTATTACTTCATGCTTACTGCGTAAAAGTCTCTCTGGACGGTCAGTGTAGCCCTCCAGCGTAAAAAACCAAAGTTTAACTTATTGAATTTGGCAGTTTAACCTTCCGCACCAGTGAAAATGCGACTTATCTTGAGCAATTTGGCGGAAGGAGTCAATCATGATGCAATAGAAACGCAGAGAACGCCGACGTCTCCCAGTTAATAATAATAATATCGGATTCGCATCAGCCGTCCTATCTATCACTACGTCATATTTGGCGTTTTGACTTGCTTGCTCATCTCCATAACATCTCACGAATGTGGTGTCATGTCAACTACACAGTGGAGGAAGAAATTCGTGTACTCCTGTTATGGACTTGGACGGGAAGCATGTTTCGCTCGTTCACTTCTCTTGTCATCTGTTTATTTTGGTGCCAAATCAAAAAATGGTGCTTTGGGTTTCCATTGCGACAAAGTAAGTAATTAAATTAATCATTTGATCTCAGGATTCAGATTGCGCCTGTTGGGCCAATGAGGATTCTCACGTGTGGCTCAGAGGCAAAACGCGCGCACGCACACGACCACACACATTTCTCAGTGGAAAGTCACTTTACGCACCGTTTTTGTATGCATTCGCGCAACCGAGTCTGTAGGTTTCACAAGGCGACGCAGAGGCCATTACTCCATTCATTGTCCAATGTCTGCCGCTCCAGTTCGCTTTGAGGAGGTGGCCTACAATTATGGATTTATTCCTGTGGAGCCGCATACAAACCGCGGCTACTGTCTCGTGTATCGCCTTTTCAAGGAGTGCATGGAGGAGCCAGGGAAGATTGTGCTTATTCGCGGAAATGAGTGGGTGATTCAAATGAAGGACATCAGTGGACCGCTAGAAGAACGCGAAAAAATCACCATCTTTAGTCAAGATATAATTGACTACTATCCCTTCAACTTCAAGAGCAAGGCTGTTGGCTTCTTAATACAGGCGAGGCGACGCTCGAAGACAGGCTACTGGTTTGTTGTGTTCCGGCGAGAGGGACAACTCGAAGCATTTTGCTCCTTCCTCTACTGGCTTATACATGGACAGTTGCCGCGACACGGGAGGTCCCTCTCCCCTAATCGCGGTTCGCGATCCTACAGTCGTTATCACACCTCACCGCCCAGACAGCGCTCCAGACCACGATCCCAAGTTTGTACTGACCGGCACAGTTCGAGGTACAGGGGGCACGAATCCGTAGTGGTCTCATGCAATTCTTCTGGTCTCACTGTTCACAAGCCTGGGTCTCTCAGGGCCTCTTATTCGCCTTCATACATATGCTACGAATCATCAGCACCTCACAGAATTTCACACTCGGTTGAACGCTTATGGCACTACTGAGGAAGAACCTTTGAGCCCAACTCCTCCGTGCAGCTATGGTTCACTTGCTAGGCGCTGAAGACTACCATTCTGATACTTTAGTCTATTTTTTCATTTGCGTAATTTCCTCTAACCGAGAATCAGATGACTGTACACGAATGACGTAGTCGTTTATTTAAGTATTTTGAAGTTCTCATTAGCACCTAATTGTTCCCCAATCAAAAAATAGGATTTCATGGTTGCCGTCAACAGGGGGATGTGTTAAACGGACTGCGACTTTTGAATTTTGTAAACAGTTTTCGGTTGAACTATAAACTTTATCAAATACCAACCCTTACCACAAGTTTACGCATAAATAGGTAATTCACGATGGTGTATCATTATTTTCTGTGACGGATTGACTACTTTCTACCATTCTCGAACTGCACTGAGAAATTGTCTTCAATTTTGGTTCAAAATTGAATTCTGTCTTCAACTGTAAAGTAAACCCAAGTACCTCATTAAAAACTAATTATCTGCAGGCTTAAATAACTGACCAAACGTGAATGCTTCAAAACGACTTCTTGTGATTGAAATGATGTCAGAAGTAGAAACTTTCTAATCAAAATATCATCATATTCTACCGCACTCATTGGTAAACATTAGGTAAACACAGCCTGTGAATTATTCCCAAATTGTCTACTATCTTTGATAGCTGTGCACATCACCAAGAAATTTGGAGATCCACATCTTTCCAACCACAACAACACGCATAGCGCCACTGCTGGACACAAAAGTCTTGCTATTGGTAAAACAGCTGTCTTGACAGACTAAAATAAATTCATTGTTTACAAACATGAGGTTCACTACCCATTTCCCTCTAATAATACATCGATTAGAACTCTCGACGCAGAATTTGATCGAATTCAAGGAGTATGTGAATCAACTAATCAGAATGACTACCTTGAGAAAATGCGATCCAATGCCTATAACATCCGTTATCTCGATAGACGTAGTCAAACTTCACCGAAAATAGAAAGCAAACCAGTAAAAAATCCCCATCGTCTGTCCATACTGACTGAATCAGGTATGTCCGAACATCGAAGAACAGGATTTTATCACTCAGCATATTTTAACAAAACAATGTAGCGATGACCGAAAAATTAACCATGAATGCAATGGAAAGGATTGGCCTACCAATTTGATAGGTATGCATCGACAGGCCTGGTGGCAAATGGTGCTCCACAGAAGGGCAGTAATGCTTCCAACTCAGGTACACCCCAAAGGCAGTCGAAGCCTTGTCAAGAAATCATGTGTCATCATAAGCTTGTAATCATACCCTCGCTCCACTCCCTTATAAAGTGTAAATAACGCATTAAGAGGTAATTATGCACCCATTCTCGATAACTTAACTAGGACAGCCCTGTTTTTCAAGCGGAGCAAATATTATGCACCTGTACTGAGTGGCACTTTCCGAAGACTTCGGCTCACCATAAGCAAATTGAATTGAGCACACACAAGTCAGAGTTCAAAAAATCACCTTGGCTACTTGAGTATTTTATCCCATAAAGTTGATATTTTAAAAAAGTATATCCCTTGGAAGGTTAGAAGTTAAACATGGCTTATACACAGCTGAATACCTCTACATAATTTTAAGTTTTGGGCCGCTTAACAGCCAACTATTACACAACAATGCAAACAATGTTAAGACACCAAGCTCTGTTCTTCGACAACATTTTCACAGAACGCCCCTTCATTTTGCTACATATGAATTCGACGAAATCAAGGATGCAAGAGCTATTTGGATACCGAGACTAACCTATGGCTGTAAAATTACAAATGATTACATAGAAAAATTAACAGATGAGATCCTAAGATAAGGTCTGCATAGAAGTGAAAAACTCCCATTATTACGAAGGCAGCTGATTTTATGAATATAAAATCAGCGTCCCCACAGTGTTCTAAAAAAGCTTATCTGAGCATGCAATATTCTGAGCGAGAACACCGGTAAATAGGGAACAAAGGACAGTGAAATCTGGGCTTTAGGCACTTTAATTCTGCCGACTTCATGCAGCTACACATAATTTGACGAGGTGGAATGGGGTAGACAACTCACTAGCTTTTATTGAACTACATACACTTCGCATAAGTTCTGCTCCCTGTAGATGAACAATTCGAAACCACCCAGAACTAAATGCTCAAGAGAATGAAGGAAACAGTTCCTCGACCTTACTTTCATTAACCGTCAACGTACTCCAAAACGCACCGCCCTCAAATACTAGGATTATTAGATTTGCATGCACAAATTACTTGTCCTACTCATTTATGTCAGTAACGCACCGATCGACGTCTCTTCACAAGGAAAATTAAGTTGCCGCAGCGAATATAACTGAACTTGGAGCGGTCGGATCAGCGACTAATGGAGGCTCGGTCGCCGGAAGACTACGACGCAGAAAAACTCAGATACAGAGGCCCCAGTTCTCACGCCTCTCTTATAGTAATAAACACAAACCATTAATTTTCAAAGCTACACGATACAGGGACCATCGCGATCACCAATATCTGTGTTCAAACTTGTAAGTTTCAAAAAAAACAATGGCCGCATATCTAGTAATATTTATGACTGCTGGCGATCTCTCCAATTCGGACACAATCGTGGCCTTAAACATAAATAACTCCCATCACTGCAGAATAAGCCATGAATTACTCTCTAGAAAAGCGGGGATTGCTGATCACACACCAAATTCACAAGCTCTGAAATAAAAAGCAAACACGCCAAACCACGTACCGGAATGGGTTTAAGACCTTTAAAACTACAAGAACAGCCTAGTGATTGTCAATCTAGCCCTATGAAGAATAGATGGAGTCAATATCAGAACTACGACGACAGTTTAAACCACACTCCGGCTTTTATGACTATATAGTACAAAAGCTTATTGGATGTGGACAATAAACAAAGTTGTGCAAAAGGCTAGAATCTGTTTTAATATTAGTTGTCCACTAACTCGAATGAAGAATATGTAAGATCCTGCAACCAACAAATGAATATTTAATGGTCTAGAATTCAATACCAGTTTTACGAAAGTGCCACTTTGCCGTTGAAAAGAAACAAACCGCAAACTCCAAAATTTCCAGTAATTACGAGTCATTCAAGCAGCGTTTGCATGGAATACTCGCATAAAACGAGAGAAATCCACCTGTAAGTAAACACGGCGAAAGCAGTAATACACAAGGCAAGAGAAGTAGATTCCTCCAGTCGACTGTGCTCCACCCAAGTAACAAAGCCGATAATAAAGGCAACCTATATTTCTTTCGCATGAGCACTTGTATCGCCAGACGACGACGATGACGACGGCGACGAAGCGCTGCTATCTGAAGAGCTTCCGGAGCTGGATGAGGACTTCACCGACCCATCGGACGATGAGGCGGTGTAAGAAGACGAGGAGGACGAGTCCGATGAATCCTCACTGTCTGAGGACGAGGAAGACGTAGATGAAGAGCTCACGGAAGAATCTGATGCACTTCTCTCCGCCTCTTTTCTATGCGCAAAGCAAAATCCCCTTCATGAGTACACTTTGGCAGGAGCAATTCAGCACGTTACCTAATTGAAAGCTAGGAAACTAAATCCACAATTTTCATACAAAATTTCGAAACATATTTGTGAACAATCCACTTTAATTGAAAATGTGCACAGATACGCGTTTGCTGACTGCAATAATAGTAAACAAACCTACTTCGAAACCTTCGCCATGCGTCGAGAAAGATGAGCAGTTCTCGATTCCCGTTCCAAGTACTTGTGCTTGCCTTTACATTCATAAGTCCAGTGTCCATCTTGGAGGCACTTTTGACAAAATTTTTTGGTTTCACTGCTAGTCCTGTATGGGATAGGATCAACGTAGCATACGGCGTTTGCAAGAATACGAAACATTAAAGTCGGGTAACAACCTACTTTTTGTAATAAAGTGCCGGAAGTCTGAGGTTGGACATTTCTAGTGCGAAGTTATGTAAACGAACGATTCGCCTCGTAACCTACTTACCAATAAATATTTGTGAATGAGGAAGATTAGAATATTTTGTACAACATAAGAATGTCACACAAGAAAAGAACTGTTAATTTATGAATTGTTATACAGCCAACTAAACCGCCAAGCTAGAATAAAATGGCATATAACATCTCGAATATGTCCCTGGTAAAGTAAATGTGGCTGGAGTTCAACTGATATCAAACAACGGGAGCCTAATATACCAGATTTCAGATATCTAAGTAAGCCCTACATGGAATCCTCACATAAGCAACAAACAAACCAACCCCTGGGCGACTCAATCATGAGCGAATTTAAAAGAGTTGCAGGTTGATGAAGCCTTTAAAACAACTTTCCATATAAAGGATAAGTTCTTTGTAATATTAGGTCTGCTGTTGTTGCCGATAGTGTGCAGTGTAAAGGGACTCGATCTCGACCTCCGGAAACTGTTAGTAAACACATTTCTGCTCAGTAGCACTTGCGCAACCTGCCTACTCGCCATTTAAAGGTATGTACTTACACAAATATATTTTGCTCTTAGAATTTGGGGCCCAAAATCATCCATGCACACAATATCAAAATCTTATTTATGTTGCACAATTTAGAAGCATGAATTTTTACATTTACTTTCTAAATATTTCATAGTCGGAATGATTTTGACCCTCTTCTTCTTGTTGATTGTGTTCATTTACAAGTACCTTTGCGGGGCTGCTGACGTCACGTCTTTCTGTCAGTACGAAGTATTTGTCAATGTCCAGCAAATTCTCTTAGCATATCTACTGAAAGTATCGTTTAAATCTGCTCTCCACTCTCTTTAACTCCTTATCGTCTTCGAAGTCGTTATTCCTCTCTCTTCGGAGGACCTCGTGACACCTCGAGTGGTTTCCGAGGTTGTACTAAACAATGGCAGTCTAAAAGATGTGCTGTTTGCGTACAGAAGGGTTGTGGACATTGTAACCAATGGTAACTTAGGCCGGTAAAGTCATGACTGGAATTCACACGTCTATTTGATGATTTGAAGAACGTATCTTTGATCCACAAAGTTTTGAGGGGGACCGAACTAGTTACTGTTGAAGCATACTCAACCCCATTGAGGAGGTTGGGCGCTTCGCAGCACCTTGTCATGTCGGTATAGTTCTGGTGCACAACACCGACTTCATTTTCCGTGCTTCGCTTGCGTGTGACTTTGATTTCCGTTCAAATTGCAGAAGTGTTTTCTGTACATTGGTTTTGTGGTTACAATTGTACGTCTGTTTCGCCTAACTTTAGTGGTCCATGCTGCCGCTACTAATTTATTAATCCATCGGTATCAGCGTTAATGTAAGCTGCTCACGCACTGTTTATGCTTCCTGCCGCTAGTTCACGTGCATGCTTACAAGCCTGTTCCGCCTTCTGAGGCGGTTTCCACACACAAATCAATCTCCACGCTACTAACACAGCAGCTTTATGCTTACTTCGGCCTTTTGCCTTGGAGTACCTCTTCTGAATTAAATTACGTATTATTTTTTTGTGACGTAAAAGATATGCAAAATCTCTGCTGCGTGCATGGTTTTCATGAATGAATAGGGTGGTCTGTGCTCTTTCACCATCGAGAATACACTTGATGTATATTATCCTCGAGTGACCCATCAACAGGAGCAAAGGTTTTATCTAAATGAAATCTGGATGTTGTTTTTTTGGCCGCACCCTCTTCAAATGCCTTATAGCAGATTTGACAAATGCTTTTGTTTCAGCTTTGGAATTAAATTTCAATTATTACATCAGACAAGGCCGAGTAACATCAAATCTTAACCGATAAGGGTATGAAGAACAATGAAGAGCATTCCATCGTCGCACATTTCTACAAGCTGCATCAAGGCATTGCTGTGCGCTGTAACGCAAACCACAAGAAATTTCTAGTCACTTGATAGCAGCGCAATCTTCTAACTCCAATTTTCATATATGACCTAAAATTCTTGCAAAAAAATTATGAAAAAAGTTTAATTTGGAACCCCAATTACTTGTCAAAATAACTGAATGAGTGGATCTGGACGAAGTTTTCCATCATATGAATAAGTCGTCATTTAGCTTTAGTGAATTTTGACGCATTACAAAGCATTCCCCTTAATCCTGCCACATTCACTTTCAATCCATTTTTTATCTTACCAGTAACCTTATTGGCCTGATTTGAGGGTAAACTGAACCGACAAATGGCCTCAAATGGCTCATTTACGGTTGCAATTGCGAAGATATTTCATCAGTTCCATTCGAGACATAGCATCATTCTTCGAAATACTTTATTTTTTGCAACTGAAATCTGGTTTATGGAGAACCAGACCCTCCTAACTTGTATGCTTTTCCCACCTCTAAAACTAGTCACAACGCACCACTTTATTCCAAGCCGAAAATACACACTCCTGGCAAACCAGGATTTGGACATTTTTTTTATCAATGAGCTCTCCTACTTCCTGTAGCATTAATCAGAACAACAGATGCATACTTCATACTCATACTGTTTTAATGTAGCCAAGTTCCACACGATTGCTAAACCCATTTTATCCACAGAAACAATTAAGTGGCAAGACGGAAGGCAGAAAGTGTTGAATTAATGCCATTGGACGAGGTAAGTTATTTAATGTAACATATAAATGACCTTCATAGAAAAGGTGCAATCATTGAAATAGGATGAAAACTTTCACCACTTCTTCGTGAAAGGCCTAATGTTAGCCATGTGGTGAGGCTGCGGCGACTAATCACCGAAGAATTCTTCAACGACCTATTTTTGTGGTGACGACATGATGATGGCGTTTCTTGCAAATGCCGCCTTGCATTGGATCAATCAAGCACCGCTTTCGCCTCGCCTAGAATTATCGTTTCTGGCTCCAGTTGAACCGTATGCAGTGGAAGATGATGTTAATTAAAACTGGTCCGGTATGGATAACCAAAGTGCAGGCAAGCTGACGTTGGTATTATATCCGCTGAGGTCACTTCATTGGTATACTGCGATCAGCGACCTAACGTTTATAGCCGAGACAGCTTACGGGAAATGGGTGCACGACACTATGGCATCTATGACCACGCCACATCAGTTCATGCCTCCTTTCCATAAATAAATTTGGTCGTGCTATGTTGGGGAAACTTATCATTTTTCCGCCATCCTGAATGCATTTGAGGTCATTCTTATTAAAAGTGCAGTATGATAGTACACTATGAATATAGTGTACTATCAATCGCAACTGAAAACCTTTGAAGCAGCTCTTTCATCTGTTTGCAGCGAATGTACACAAAAGTGACCTTAATGAGGTGATTTTGCATTTCGTAGTTTTATAGAAATCATTCGTTCACATCACGCCACTTTTCAAAGGCATTTGTCGGATGGGTGACAATCTGACGTCGTCAACAAAGTGTCAAATTTCCAAATTCGCAAAAGAAAATTCAGAGGCACAAATAACGTTCACTGAGACTTACAAACGTCATACTCAACAGAAATGTGTATATCTTTTTCAGTTTTAATAAAGTTTCGTGTAGCACCAGTCCCTCACCAAGGCGTTTATTTAGTTCAGTCTGCACGTACAGTCCCTGTTGGAATGTTGGCTGTTGGATGCTTCGGCTAAGAATGGAGTAAATTAGGTGAGAGCAGAACTTATTCCTGGTTCAACAGCAGCTTTGGACTTTTTGTGCCTTATTTTAGGCCACAAGGAGTAATTCTTGATTGAAGCAAAAAATGCTCACAGCAGCAGAATTGTACACTTGGGTTGTCAATTTGAACGCAACTTGGGGCGGTGGAGGTGCTATGGTCACACGCGGTCGTTGGACCAATGCCCCTTCATCTGCGAGGCCGCTGCTGCCCGCCAATGGTCTCCCCATTGGACACAAACAAGAAAAGATTTTACTCCCATTCGCTTTGCCTTTTTATTCATCTTCTTGCACCCTCGCACTGTACTTTCTCTTTCCGCCATCGTAGTACAATCGGGACTCCAAAATTATCAGTGTTATCACAGCCTCTTATCATGCATTATTAAATAAATTAGGCTTCCTTGCCGTCACATACATACTCATGGTATTAAAAATTCTGCGTTGAAGCTAAAATGGTATCTAAAATATGATGATCACATGTATTTACCCAATTCGTTACCAGTGACTATCGGGTGATCGGACTAAATTTTCTTACCTTCATCTTATGCCTTAAAAGCATTTTTGCTGAAGTAAAGTTGCCACTAATTGCATGACGATCTTTAACTATAAAATTACGAACACTAGAAATCTGATTTTATACATGACTTGCCCTCAAAATATCGTCGCTCTGGTACGTCTCGCGGCACTATGGTAGTTTGCATCCCACCTGAAGTGTAGAAACATTTGCTGAAAAATCTTACCTTAATGACCTTACTAGCAACAGTCATTTCAGCAGTTCTTAGTCTCCCAAGTCCATAAAAATTTTAATGCTACTTAGGCGTTTCTCAAAATCGAGAGCTGCGCCACTTTTGGTGTTAGTAAAACTACCACTATCAGCACGGCTATTGAAGGTTTTATGCATTAAAGGTACTAGGGCATTTCTCTGTCCAATAGAGGATGTGTCAGGGCCACGCATAAGGCAATTTTATAAATGACATCGACGAAATCTTCTAAAAAGCCATCATAAGGCAATCAAAATGGCATTGTTTGTATTATTTTTTTGTAAAAATTCAGCTTAAGCACCCAATTACTTTATGACACCTCAGTTGAAAGAACGCCTTCATGAGGACCAAATGGGCAGGATTTCAACAACTTCTACCACAAAAGCAGGCCATAGAAAAGATACACACCAAACTCTTTTGGTTGATGGCGCCGAAGATCTATTAATTTTGTGATTTTGCAAAGGATCTAAAAGGCTAAATTTGAATCAGGTAGCTTCTTAAATAAGCTCACTAAAGTCTGGCCCCAGATGAGTCTTATCAAGGAAATGAAGTAAGATATTTTTCACTTTTTTATTCATTTGTAGAGTAAATAAAATGCAATCCGATAACACTCGGACGCCTTGCATAGAACGCTCTTAAAGGAAAATTGTTATTAAACTCTCCACGTTTTGGATATTTAAAATTAGTCTATTTCTTTGTATGTTGTCGTCAATTTTCATGGATTCGTTTAAAAGTGAAACTGACGTTCCGGAGATCTTTATGCTGACATAACAACGATATAGCATGACCTAATACAATACAACCAGAGTGTTTTGACTGTTACTTGTCCAGTCAATGGTATGCAACCCTTGGTATCACATTAGCCGCCAAATCATCAATCCTTTGGAAAAGTTTTCCCTTCCATCGCTACAGGTTGACCCGATTGGCGACCATAGTAGTGCGTCGTACATGGCTGATGTAACGGACACTCCACTTGTCCCTAAGTTCGGCTGCAGATAAAATGTCATCTCTTAATGTGGCTTGTTGGCATTATCCAAGGTGCCATATTGCCTCATGCTGTCCCAGTACATTGGAATCCTACAGATCAATGAAATTACCAACGCATGCCAACTGTCACAAATTACAAATGTCAGTTTACTGGATATTCCAAATTAACAATATCTGATTCTCAAGCCGATTAAAATGGAAGTTAAAATTTTATCTTGTATTTTTTTTAGATGCAAACACCACCTGTTTAGAACAGTCTAAAATGTTTGCACATAAGTGTTCATGTTTCCTAAAATGCTGGGATGCTTCCAAGGGGATAGTTATCGACCTCGGTCAGGTAGGCTGGGATAATCGGATGGGACGCAATATGCTTGAAGGTAAATTATTCTAATGGAGCCTGGAGTCTGGCTAAATGCTTTTCTTAAACTGTGGTGTTTACAAGGTGTGACAGGGATTGTTTCCAAGATTACATTCAAGTTCTTTACACTTCAAATGCCAAAAGCGTGTAAATAAGCTGCGCTTCGAAATTCGTGAATGCAGCAATCGAGTCCTCCCGTGGACTTATCCTCACCGTTTTTCTTCCATCCTTTGAAAAGCAAATTTTTCAGCACTTCACATTGTTACAGCGATCCCTGTGTTAACTCAGAATTTGACTATTAGCAAACAAAAATTGAGTTATTTGTAATAAGTTGAGTGCATAGCTAAAAAAACCTCATTAAATAAGGATTGAACTGTGAACTAGGGACTCAATGAGAATGTACAAAAATGCATGCCAAAAGCTGAGCATTCGGCTCCCAGCCTTGAGTAGCGGAGTGCTGAACAAAAGTTGGTTGTACATTAATCAGCCCCATCACACAACAATGTACACTTGGTTTTATCATGCAGATTCGTAAAATGCTATGCAGAAATTGAATGAATAAATAAATAAATAAATAAATAAATAAATAAATATCATCCCTTAAGTATGGAGTCGGTATAACATTGTCCATTAATTCGAATCGTGGACACAAACAAGTAATTGAGTCAAAAAGGCGTCGGTGGCAGATCCAGGGGTCAAATGTGCGTCAAACATTACAGTAGCAACAAAAATATAATAAAAATTGGCTGTTTATATAAGACTGACGGCATTTATCACGCACTTTAAACAAGTATCTGGGGTAAGTGGCTGTTGATGTGAGGTATTTACACCATCGTACGTTTTACTCTTGGAGTACAAAATCGTAATATAATGGAATTACCCTGCCAGTATCAAAAAGCAGACAATTGCAAGTAATACTGCCAACCATATGACTAAACGCCAAGTTATAAATGTGTGTTGAGGCAAAAAACTTCAACTTTCTGAGGCTAGATTTTCAGTGGCGTTGTTGTTCAAGCACAACTGCTAATGGACATCAATTTCCTCACTGAGACAATTAAATGACTGCTCCAATAACACTAAAGCATGTGATGCTATTTTGCACTCCTTATCGACATCCACCCAATGGCGCTAGCATCTCCAACTTTCGTCGAATAAAGCTGGACACTAAGAGGATGAGCTAAGAAACTCCACCTCTCCCTCATCCCACCCCCGGCGTCTGCATAACACCTCTCAACGAAAGGCATCGGAGATAGCTTAAACGCAATACCCCTTGAACTGCTCCATTATTATTTGTCCTCCCTTCTTTCATTTCTTGATTTATTCAGCAATCCACCTCCTCTTTTAATTCAAATATATGCTGCCCGTTATTTGTCTCATCATCCGTTGTGTCCACGACCTTCTATCTCAGTAAAATGCATTCGACTATAGGAATGCAAGTTTCCTACTAAGGGTTATCGGCACTGCTATTTTAGGTGCCTTAAGGTTACTACTGAACCCTGCGCTAATTGAACTATGCGTTCCTCCAAATATCTACAATAAATGTTAAATCGAATGGTAGTGCTAGCGTTCTAATATCGTTTACTGGAGAGGAAATAGTTTGAAGTTTGTGTCAAATGGCTAAGTTGTCTCGATTAATCCAAGGCAGCATACACACAATCGGTGTAGCCAAATTATCCTCCCATAAGATAGTCAAATAGTTTATTTATAGAGATGAAATTTTCGCCAATTATCAATACTTATCCCCTCGGACAACTAGCACAGTTAATTAACATACTTCAATCACTTACTACAAATACTATTGTATGTAGCAATAAATGGGTCTCCTTACTGCAATATTCCAAATTCAATGTACTTATCGGTTCCAAATGAATCCTCACCAGTTTTCTCCCATCACATATTTTAACAAGCTGTGATGTAATTTTTTTACTCTTAATTGAAGCTTAACCCCCTTGTCTGTTCATCGTCAAAGCTGGGACAAAATATCCTCATAAGACAAACCTCTTAGTGTACAAGAATTGTCGTTTCAAAATGTTTTCAAAAGTGACCACTTAACTATTTCAGTGACCCAATACTGCAAAGCAACAACCAATCCGATTTTAGCTTCTAATGTCCAATGGGAAATGGGAAAATTTTTTGGATCATCACCGTAAGTGCCAGCGGTTAAAGCAACATGTGTGCACACTCACCCTCCAGGAGTTAACAACGCGGGAAAAATAGAGCTTTTATTTTCTTCCCAGACCTATGCTGACTTCGCCATAAACATCATTGCGTTTTTCCAAAAGTCTATGGAAGGTATCTTAACACACACACACCCTGGACGACCAAAATGCGAACCAAATTCTAGCAAGGCAGAACCTTATTTGAAGGACTATTTCTCACAGAGAAGTAAAATGGTATCGCCGTCTGCAGATGTAAGTTCCACGACTAACCAGTCTGTGAACACCTACGAAAACTTGCAGCCTCCTCCCAAACCGTCTTTCAACCCTGCTGCCAGTCTTCAACTACTCATGGCCGAAAAACACAACTCAGCACCACCAAAACCCTCTTTGGAACCACCCCAGTCTGAAGAACTTGACTCATTAATTTATTCGATGCTCAAAGAGTTTCGACCAGCAATACAGCAGGTCAAATCGGATCCCCCAATAGAGGAAGTTAATAACTCACAAAATAACTCGACTAAAAGTAAAAAGTTTACCGTGACACCAGTTCCTCCTGGTGGTTCACCAACTGCTACCACCTTTGTCGAGAGTTTTTCCTCCCGAAGCTCCAACGACGATGTACAATCAAAACTTCCTGCGCCTCAGGAGTCTTTGAAATACATTACGGTGCCCGAGGACCTGATCAATCTGGACAGGAGAAGTATTTTGAGAGCACGGTTCCGTAAAGCTTTAGAATATGCAAAACATGCCCTGGGTTTCATGATCTCCCATATAGGACTGTCACTTATGGTGGTTGGTTATACAATCCTAGGTGCGCTTGTATTTTGTGCAGTCGAAAGAGAAAGGGAACGACAAGTTAAAACTCAAATGCTCGTTCGTTTCAACAATACACTAACTGAACTAATGAACTTGTGGATAGCAAGTTACTTTAATTTGAGGAACAAAATCGATCTGATACATCGAGCCGCGATGATGAACCAAACCTTCGCAATCCCCACGCAAGGAAAACATGGTCTTGAAGGCCTTGATTGGTATCTTCACGGACTGGAACTCTCAAAAGAGATAATACCGAGGCATTGGCTTGAGGGTATTGTGACCGGAAATTACTCAACAGCCTTCCAAGATTTGAAAAATTCCACGACTGCGTCTCCTGCGCTACAAGACCTGTACACTGCAACGGCTCCCAGTAACACCGTCACTTTTCCCACTGTCAGAAATGGCACCTCCTATCCGCCAAGCTTCGATGTTGACTACAGGGACATCATGGAGAAACTTTTTAACAACAGCTTTAACGCAGACCAGATATCAAATATTACCTTCCTGGCCGAGAGTGTGCGAGCCAATGTTACCCAGATTATTGCCACTTATGTAAATCAGGTAGTTCATGCAATAAAAGATGAAGGATGGAATGGCGCTTCTAATTTTGACGATATCAACTGGACTTTTGAGGGAGGAGTGCTGTTTGCGATCACTGTTATCACCACAATCGGTAAGCTGTATTTCAAGTTTTCTGCTACACTGTCCACATTTACCAATTGTTATGTGATGATGGTGACAGAAAACTCCACTGTTATCATGGACTTAATATATCCTTTTAAGTCCTAATCTTTGTTAGCAACTACAGGGCCTAATCCTTGACACCAAGAGAAGTAATTGAAGAAAGAAAGGCTTTGTGCTTAACTAATCCTTTAGAAGTGAAACTACGTGAAATAACTAAAGCAACCTAAATTTTTCCCTGTACTGGGAGCATACGTTTAAGATACGCGAGATGTATTCTGCAGGTATGTGGGCGGTTGGGCATGTGTGTGAGTGAATCTGTGTAAATTACCGACCTGCGTAAGCTATTCAAAAATGCTAGCCCGAAAAATGAACGGTCACTCAAATACATCTTGCCAGCCTCGTATTGCCGAATTAGACACCAGAAATGTTATTCGCGACCTATTTAGTGCCAAAAGTGAAGATTCTGCGAAATAACCAAGTTGCCTCTCGTGTGTAGATGTACTTGTTTACTTTGCATTGGTTTATGAGCAAGTTAGACAGCCACATTTGTGCGAAAATAACCAAAGCCAATGCAGGATGCAGCAGTGAGCCAACTGAAGGTGTTGCATGCTTCCAATAGCAATTGGCACTGCATTGTGCCATCGCCATAATATCGCAGGCCATAGGAGACAGCAGGTCACGTTCACTTGTCTTAAGGTCCAAGAAGGCATTCGCTGCAGGTCTATTAAATTTGGGAAATTCATGTCATGTCTCCAATTAAATGCACAAATACGATGGATACACATTTACATTTAAGCGGGCTTCATGGAATGTTAATTAGTCTTTTCTGTGATTAAAGTCTTACAAAAATACCGGAAGGCAATCGTGATTTTACGGTGGACGGCAAAGTCTAAGATTCTTTGATTATGGCGCTTTTGCTTAGGAATTAATGCCTACATTTTAAACCTTACGTTCCGGTTATCAGGACCGAAGTAATGTAGCGTTTGTAATAACAACCACTTGTACAGATTTTGCAATGCCGATAAAATGTCACTCTACAAAGGTTTGGTGCTGGTATCAGATTAAATTGTTTCTTGTAGAAAATTTAAATGGCCATGAACGATCAATTCTAGGATGTTCTTTGTTTTTTTGCATTTTCTATCACCGCAATAAATACTGACACTCGAAGAATGAATCAAGAAGTAAACACAATTAATCACCACAAAATACAATAACTCGAACTACTGGGTCTTGTAATTAGCCGATTCCCGACTTTTAAGGTTGGAATTCTTAGCTCTTAAAATACTTACTTATCATTAAATAGAAACCTTGCCAAATATTTAAAAAGCGCTTTCGTGTCCCGAGGCCAACCCATCATCATTATTGAGCAACCACTTCTAGTAAATTTAATATACGTTTCACGCTTTTGAGTGCTTTTTTGACTAACTAATGCTGTTTGGCTTAAGGTGTGAGTTTAGGCCGGTAATAATCCAGCGAATCAAAACACCGAATAACTTTATCCTTCCATTTGCGTCCTACGAAAACAGTAGTTTAACAGAGGATCCGGCAGAGCAATTGAGTCTGGTCTGCTGTGTCGAAGCTCATTCAGTTGCAACCCAGTGCGTGAACGTTGCAAAGGTTTGCAGAGAAAATTAGTTACGATAGCCTCGTTCATTAAGGGATTGTGCTAGGCCACCATTTTGCATGCTTGAATGCAGGAGTGACCCTGGTGATGAAACGCGCAATGGAGGTAGACAGTGCACACTTCATCCAACTATGGTAAGGAAGGAAGCTCCCATAGTTGGCAAACTTTGTGGCTCATGCCACCTTATTACTTGTTTACCTTCTCCCTTGTTTTTGCGTCGTGTCCCAATCCGCACTGATCCGCGATTTCACTTTACTTTGATCATTTGGTGCCTTATGTCTCATTTCTTTTTGGCAATGTCAAGATTCGCATCGTCTCTACTTCCCTTCCGTTAAATTCAACCCCTTTCAAGTCGGAAGGAAATGTAACAAGTAAACGAAATTACACAATTTTACCAACAATGTCCACTTGGGGGCAACACGACAATAGTTAATAGCGTCGACTCATGGTAGCAAAGCACATTACTCAGCAGAAAATGGAAATTTTTAATGATTTTTGACATTTTATGGCATGAAAAAGTAATTTTCTCCTAGATCATTGTAACGTTTTGGATCCAATGTATGTCTGGCTGTATAGCAAAACCAGCTCCTCTCTCTGGCATTCAAAAGTCGTTGCTGGTTAATTAAAATGTCAAATCGTTGTTAAACTCCATGTGCCACTAGTTGAAACCACTCTCGAAGAGGTGTAGCATCAAATTTTTATTTTTTTTGGGGTAAAACATTATCAGCTCTGCAGCCATGGCGAAAAGGCAAGCGGTTAATGCATTATATCTGCGACAACAAATATGGTTAATTTCAGTTTTGTTTAAAAAACCCCATCCGTTTATTTTTAGAGGTGAGGTCGCATTTCCATCATTACAACGAAGTGCTAAACATTCTTGCATGCTTTTATGTCACATCCAAACTCGACACAAAATATCCACCTGAAGTCTGCCAAAATTTTAAAATCCATTAGTGGTTCAAAATCTATTGCAGTAGTTGACGTCTTTCGTTACTAGCCGGTGACTGAATTCTCCACTTAATGACAGCATCTTTAAGATGGTGGTGGTAACCGGAACGAATTGGTTACTAATGCATCTACACCAAGAGAAATAGCCTCATATTAACCCATTCAAGTGGTCATGGAGGAACACGTGAACTCCTCTTGAATGTGAATGCAGTCATATTAAGTATGGGAGAGTTCCAATTGCACATTTACCTCCATAAATTCAAAATAATGCTTTTTTAATGCTTCGACCCCGACGCTTGCCTGGTCTGACACCCTCGATTGATAATAATTGTTGATGTTCATTTGAATGTGTTTCGAGGGGAATTAAAAGAAATGCCTCTTACATTAAACCATCTTTAATTAGTCCATGAGCTGAATGCGTACTAAGAGACTTTATTTATAGCTTCTATGGGAGCGGTACCCAATTGTTAATTAGGGCTTGCACAGAAAAAGGGAGCAGAACCCTAAACGAATTTGGCCTCATGGGCACTGTAATATTTCTTGTAGTGCCTCCGCCATTTCTGTATTTCACTGCATCAAGTGCTTATGTTTACTTTCAGGAAAATGTCAGCTTCTGGTAAGAGGCTATGGGAATACACCACAGACCCCATGGTTCTCCCCTCCCTCTTTTGAACTATGCTACACACAATTTAGATGCACGACGCGTGTGATACCATTTGTTTACATGTTTGGCATGATACAATTAAGGTGAGGCCTAGAGAGCCAAGCAAACGAAGTAGTAATGAATGGAAGTTCCATGGATGCATTAATATTTAAGTGGTGAAGTTTCGTACTTTTGTGTGCAGTCTAGGTGACAAATGGTAAGAATGGTACTTTCTTATGAGTAAATCACAAAGTACACAAAGTCCATTCAGTAAAGTGGCATAAACACCCTACATTCGGCAGGAGCGCTCTTTGTAGCATTACGAGACTACATCAACACGATTTGAAAGGTGGCTTTCAATGAAATCCTGCTCAGGCAATTCCTTAAACAAATACCCTCCTATTTTTATGCATTTACGAAAGATTCATGAAAGCTGATATAGTAGGCGCACTTTTGTATGAATCTTGGCCAAAAAATTATAAATAACCGGTTTTGAAAAGGTAGTGGGTTGTTATTAGCCATTGGTATCTAGGAAAGGGATAGAAAATCTGCTTTTTTATTACAATTTTAATGCGGATGAAGCCGACTGCAGGATTTCACTAAAATCAGCACGAAACAACTCTAAGCTAAAAGACCCTTTATGCCTAAGAAGTAGTGCCGGAAAAGACGGACATCGGTGTTTGTGAGTCTTTTAGCAGCGCTCAAGATTGAATAGATGGTCATTTCTCAAAAGACAGGGAGAAAGAATGCACCTTTGCCTTTCAAAATAACACCTTTTTAGGCACAATATCTCATGCTGCTGTGGAGGTCTAGAGACCACAAAACTAATATCCGTTAGTCAGAACTTTGACATCGAGATAACCGGTAACGGTTCCATTGCTACCCTAAATTTTACATCCAAAAGTGACTTTGGAGTCCAACGTTTGATGTCTATATCCCAGAAAATGAATCGAACATTTCCATTCACTTCGAATATACAAGCATTTGACCTGCGAAAAGCTAGTTTGCCAAATAACAAGGGCAGCGAATCCCTACTCTTGTCAGCCTCTTTTCTTTCTCACCTTTAACGTATTAATATTCATCAATGATGGTTCCACATTCCACCATGTCTTGTACTTATTACCTAATCACAATGGTCCCACACATTCATCGAATGTTAGTCTAGGTGTCTTATCCTTTGCTATCACTTACTGCTGTCCCTAAAAGTTATTCAGCTCATTTTGACAATCGAGTCTGATCACTAGTGGGTGCTGCCTAGGTTTTAATGCCTTTCAGTTTAAGAGGGATTTAATGAATAGAAGGCAAACTTAAAGAACCCGAAAGAAAACTGGGAAAGTAGCAAGGGCTGGGTGGCATTCTACCTTTAAATTTGCCTATTTGCCACATGGATAGCGCCAAAGCCGATGAAGTTACAAGATATACAGTTCCTAGGCAATGATTAGACAAAATTCCTAATGAAAAGCAAGAAAAGAGTTTTATTTGAGGGCCTAAATACTCTTTTTAGCCAACGCCCGTTTACCATTGGTGAATTTAGAGCATTGTAATTCTAAATTACAATTATAATGTTAGCTATTTTTGAAGAGGTTGCGTCTTTGATATGCAGTCTAGGGTAGCTTGTTACAGTGCCTTAAAGATGTAATTAATATTGTTATGTCGCTTAGCTGATTCATTGAAATAGACTCTCCCCTTTATTTTATTCATGCCTCAATGCAAATTTTATTGTTGCGCTTTATTTATTGTCATTCATCTTGTACTCAGGCAAATCTACATCGTCCACGTGAGTCCCCATCACTACTATCCTATTAAGCTAGCCATCGCCGTACCCTATTTAGCAATTTTCAAATCATGTAGTAGTGTCAACGATGGATCTGTATCTCAATTTGAATTTTTTTATTTGTTCTACGCTATTTATGGTTGGGTAATTGATTAAAAATAATGTTTCTAACCTTGGAAGGTGTGTGGTAATTTTATACTTATGTGACATGTGCTGCAGCTCCAGGTTTTTCAAAATAGTCGCTAACGGGTGTCACACATTGTGCAGGACTTATTTGGCAGTAACTATGTCTGCCATCAATGCAAAGTGCAACATCGCATTTGTTGTCTTCTGTGTTGCTCAATGGCATATGCTCATTAACCTCGCCGCTTCGTGCATTAACGTGGAACGATTTTGACCTTTACCCTTGGCGATGCAGTCATTATCCATCTTCTAATCACAATCAAGGCACAGTTAGTCATCTTTGATCCAAAATCAATGGTAGATTATCCAACTACATGATAACTTGCACAAGTGATCAAGAAAAAATTCTCTTTCTTCTGCAGGATATGGGCATGTGACGCCTCAGACACAATATGGAAAGCTTCTCACGATGCTCTATGCTGTCATCGGGATTCCGCTTTTCTTTAGTTACCTCTCCAAAAGCGGTGACATGATGGCCTCCCTCTTCCGCCTAGCTTATGCTCGTGGATGCAAACCAGTCTTCCGCATGATCAGTCGTCGGCGTAGTCGTAATGCAGCAAAAAATGGACTCTATAATTCTATGCAATCACTTGCACTTATCGCCAATCTCGATAACACGGTCATGCGCCTACATCACAAGGATTCCACCAACTCAAATGATTCGACAAACCTCGATCGCAATCTCTCCATAAACTCAACTAAAACAACACACAGTGATGGTTCCCCGTCAACTGATGCGAGCAAAAATCCTAAAAGTGTCAGGTCTTGCGGGAAATCAAAAGGGAAGAATCCGCGTCCACTTAAACGCTCTGTGTCGACTAAAAGTTTTCGCGATCTGAGAAGAAATGCAGTAGCTGAAGTGGGCAGCCGAAAGGCGACAGAAAACGACAGCATGCTTACCATCGTACCCGGGGGAAAGTTAATTGTCCCACCGTCTTCAAGCTTGGATTCTTACAATAGGCCATACAAGAAATTCCTCTCCTCTGGAACTGACAACATTTCGACCTCAACTATTGGGCTTAATAACGGCGCTAATAACAATAGTGTGAAGCGGAAGCTGATTATACACAATGTTCCCAAGCCATCCTCGGAGGAAAAACCGGTTAATGTCCCGATAAGCCTCACTCTTTGCATGATGTTCATCTACATCCTGATCGGTGCCACAGTCTTTTGCATGTGGGAGAATCCAGATTATATTAAGTGGTCGTACTTTTGTTTTGTTACCCTGTCCACCATTGGATTCGGAGACATCGTTCCTGGTGAGTATGTCGCCCCTACTCATTACATGCTGATGGTTACTACGTTGCAGATCCTGTAATGCGTCTTCCCACCTACTCTTAGCTGTGTTTTTATCTTGCCCTGGAGTCAAATAGACGGTATGAAATTACCTACTTTGCCAAAATCCTGTTTGTGTTAGGCACATTCCAGAGATAAGCATTCATCTGAAGTGAATCGTAGTTGGATTGGTACCGTGCGGGTCATATTGCTAGCATGAAGTTCTGCCGATTCCAAAACAACTTTGACAAACTAAAAATTGCTTTATTTTGTTCATGTCATTTTCAATTTTACTACAGGCATTGAAAAATACCATTATTAGAGTTGCGGGTGCATTTTTCTTGTAAAACAGCTACACTTATGACATGAGAACATTTGTTATCGTGTTTTGTCACAAAAACTGCCTCTACTAAAGTGTGTCCATTAAAGCAGACACGATATTTGATGTTGCACTGGGCATTTAGAGGGGGCGGTTCAAGTCACCTCGCCTAAATTAAGCCAAGCACGAGAAAGGTTGAGAATCCTTAGCTGTCCGGACTCTAAGACATATGCATTTCATTGACTTATGCTAATTTTACAGTTAACTCTGTGCTCCTGCTTCCCCACAAAATAACGACTGAAAGTTACTAGTCAGTGGTAGTGCTTTTATTGGGAATGTCACTTATTTATCAACCTTTTGAAGTATTTCAACTCTGAATGGCGAAGCGGATTCGTCGGTTTGTGTGTGAACGCATTCTTTTTAAAATTAGCTGTGCTTTATTTCCTTGACACGTGTTTGAGTTGTTCCTCTGTAATAATTTGGGCGTTGTCTTAATTCTCACCTCAAGCATAGCATTGGGTTGTTTTCGAGTCTCGAGCCCAGCATATGCATGCTGCGTGTTAGATAGTTTCCAGTGAGGCTGTTGCCCCAATCACTTCATAAAACTCACAGTCAGAACCATAGTCAACTTTTTCCAGACGTTATGACGATAATTGCAGATGATGTCAACTTCGAGAATGCGGAAGGACTCTAAATCCGATTGAGGATTACATGAACCTCGTAGCCACTAGAAAGACTGTCAAATGCAGCAATCATCATGGTAGCACATCTCCATATCTTACAGTCTGTGTTTTCACTTACCAACTTTTGTGTCGATAAATTACGGATCTTCCTTAGTCTAAGTCCTCTAGGAAATCTATTCGAAAACTATGTGTATTCACCAGAAATAACTGTGGATAAATCTCATGAGTAATTCGGTAAATATTTTCCCCTGTGTGCAAATAATTAAAAGTTGAAAGCAAATTCTGTTTGAGGACTTCCTTTAAGATTCATGATGAGCTCTCTTTTACGCCCTATTGTAGATTCAAATCAAGGGACATAAATTCTGAGTAGGCGCTTGCTTTTCTTCATTTTAATCATAGGCTCCGTTAAGTCAACTTTTTTACCCTACTCTCTTGCTCAAAACTTTCAGTGGACTATGATTCATGGTTATTTTTGTAGTTTAATTTAAAGGTAACTTTGAGGAGTATAACTGCTTTGGTGTCGTTTGGTTTTAGCTGATATGTTAAAGGAATCACGTAGGAAATATGCTAAGAGTAAATAACCGAGAGGAAACAAATTCATGCAAGACGTAAAAGCTTGTGAGGGTCGTGGACAGCAGGCATGTAAGCTGCAGTCTTAAGCCCGCCTTGTTAGCTGACCGATCTGTGTTTGGGAAAGATGATTCAGTGCCAAAAAGAATGCCCTTCGCGTGACTGCGTTCGCCTTGCTTGATAGCCCGAGCTAACTTCAATGCAGGAAGTAGGAAAACTTATTTTGCTCCTCCTAAAGGCAATTCCAAGGCCGGCAACATTGGCTATGGGGCAGCTTGAATTGCCCAAAATAGGTTTGGCATTATAAATCATCGCAGGAGAAAGTACTAGTCAAGCATTTTTGTGCGAGATAACAAAGACATAATTTATTGTTGTATCAGGGGCGTTACAACTACCATATTTTGCTTCCCTTTAATGCAGAAAAAGCAATTTTGAGACACTATTCCTCCGAAGGAAGTATTTAGATCACATTCACGACATTTTGGTGTGTTGTGGAAATGCTTCTCCATTTTGAGTTATTTGTAGTTATTTTTACCGGATTTTAACTGCGAGATAGGGAATCAAAAGGATTTATTAAACATACGTTGAGTGCAATTAAAATGGGGAGGTCGGAGAGCGACCGCAATAAGCCTTCATCTGTGCTTTTGGGACAAGAAAGTGAACAACTGAGGTCGGACAATCTAACTATTTTATGCGAATTTGGGACTGCTTATTAGCAATCACTTAGCAAACAGTTCTACCAATTAATTAGGTAAAACTCCTTGGTTGAAGTTCACATCCACTATATTGCACTAGCTGATAACCATTATGGCTATTGTCGCTCCCCTATTTGTCCAACTTCATGATTTCGTCTTTGAGGAGGTTCTAGAGAACTTTCAGTCCAAATTGATTTGCCGTGCCAGCCGCATAGTGCATTAAGGCGACTTGCTCACACTGTCTCCCCAACCCTTGACAGATGGTGCGCAATTGAAGACAATTGAAATGCCGCATCAGACCACTGCATGTCAATTACATGTCTCGCTCCATTCCTATGGAGGAATGGCTGATGGGGCATTTGTAGTTAGCCTCGCAGGCATTGCAGCACTGTCCATAGTAGCTATACAGTACTTCTATTGGGCTTTTATTGTTTTTAAAGAACACAGAAATCATGTATCACATCCAAAAATCAGTATTTAGTTTATAATATGAATGTCCCAATGGATGAGGCATTTAGTTTAACGAGGCGAATGTCTGAATGGTTCAGATTTTGCATCTAGCAAACGCATGAATCAGTGCTTCCACAGCATTTGAATGATAGCTAATATCGGTATGTAGAAGTGTACCAATTGACATTCTAGTAAGTTGCCCTTTCTGGTATTTTCAGAGAACTCATTCACCCTACTGGTTACTGATTTGCCGATATGAGTGGCCAACTACCTCAATAATACATCATAAAGGATAGCTCCGTGATATGACTAAATAACATACAGCTTATCAGAGTTTAATAATTACGTTCTTGGAGGTGATTTCTAGCTAGTAAAAAACTTCATTATGAGGAATACCTTAAGAGAGTAGTGTCGTATGCTGCACGACGTTTACCTATGACGGGGTTTGAAGCTTCATGTAAAATATGGTGTCTCTTCAAGTTTTGACTTATTCATTTATATTGAGAGTGGCTTTGTTTCTCATCTGCAAGTAAGCAAGTGTTTTGTCGGATGGTTAAGTACACCATCTCTTGCCTGTTTCAGGTACAAAAATAGACTCAGAAAATCCTAAGGAAAAGATGATAGCCCTCGTCTTCTATGTCGCCATTGGTCTCTCATTCTTCGCAATGTGCTTCAAACTAATGCAGGAGGAGGCAATGAACAAATTGCGTCGAATTGGCCAACGAATGGGCATTCTCAAGCGGCCAGAGGAGGGGCAGGCGGCTAACCTCATCGAAACAACTGACGCCAACCCGCTACTCCCCTCCGACGGGGCTGCAACCATCATAGTAACCACTGACACAAGTGCCAACACATCCCGCTCTCTCGGCCATCGTTCGTTGGTATGACTTTTCAATAGAGAACGACCAAGTATGTTAGTACAAAGTGTAAATGAAAAACCAGTAAATGTCATCAAATCAGAATGCATTACTTTTGGTCTGCCATGTCTGAATTGGTGGTCAAAGAACGAATGTATCGATAAGGATAAATTATTAATGGTATTTGAATGCAATTGCTTTGGCAATGTTTGAAAACCCTTCCAGATTTTCTAACTTATTGCCGTTTGGATCGTTCCGATGCTTCAATAACGGCCAATTTGCATTAACATCTTCAACGAATTTGTGTCTATATAAGGTTTTTCCACTTCACCAAACCCAAATTTCTGAGGTAATATGGCTCAGAGGGAACAACTCTGCTACCTGTTTTCACGCAGCTACTCGTCCACCAGGGCAAAAACTTTCCTTTATTAGCATGCTCCGCAGCTGGTTACCTGCGCCAATTAAAAAATTTTTCGGCAATTCTTTAAACAATTTCTTTTTCTAAAGTTGGATATGGTTGGAGGCTGCTTAACATGATCTGTATCAAGCTAATTAGCAAGAACAGGATACTTATTTTGGTACAAAGGTTGAATCTCTACTTAGCATACACTTTGAGGTCCCTTCTGAGGTTTTAGGTTGAATTGCAGGACACTGTGTCGAGTATTTGTGTAATTATTTTGATTATGGAATGGGAGCCTTGCCTAAGTTGATGATGCTGTCGACGAAGCTTTTGTGTGAACGCGAATTCAAGCATCTGACACCTTGATGCCTTTGACAAGGAGCATTTCCGTATGAGGTATATCACTACCAAAATATGCTCTTTCCCTCTCATTTTTTTACTCTTTCCAACAATTAAGCATACAGAGCTGTTGCAGGTTTATATACTTATCATTTTGGTGGTTTGTCAAATATACTCCCTACCGTTTTGTCACCCACAGCACTATTTTAAGGCATTAGAGGAGCTCGTTGCCAAAATGCTCGATGAGAGGCTTTCATGCTAATTACCTGTTGTGATTAAACTTTAGGACCGGTGACCCAGGACCCACACAAGACTGCTGCACCAAAGCGCATTAAGTACTGCCCAGCAGTTTGATGGCGCTGTTCTGAAAATGAGCCCATAAGTTACCTCACTTTGGCCACCAAATAACTATTGAAATTCCTCACATTATTTCACGCATTTATCATAAAAATACACTGAAGCAATACTTTTTTTTCTGGATTTCAAAAATGGCCTCAGATTGAATGCTCCCGCATAGTAAGCACAGACACGCACGAAGTGGAATGACAAGTCAAACATCTACATTTTAATGGCATGCAAGTGGCTAGCGGTGAATAGACGGAGGCTAAATGCAAATTGCTATGGTTGCGATAGTTTTCGATTTATTCTAAACTTACTTTGTACATTTGACAGCGTTTACAGCGACCTGTTTGTTGTAATGCCATTTTTTTCTAGTAGCAGATCCCCACAGCGTCACAACCGATTCCTTTTTTCAATCCTAAGTCCTAAGTGGGGGATGTTTTGCTTCATTTATCCTCGTTTACATTGCCTTTAAACTGAGAGCTAAATCAACAATGCCTCCTTAAGTATTAAGTTCATCTCATTTACACCTGAAATAAGTATTTTGAAGGCCATCACTGCATCACTGCTGAGGTACATTCTGAGTCGAATTTGACAATAGAAAGCACAACTTTGTTGTTTGATAAATTTCCCTCAAACACAGAGTGAAAAGCATTGCTTGAATGAACACAATCCCACTGCAATTGCAATGAAAAAACAGCGCCCTGTGTAGGGGATCGCGTCACCCGGCTGTGAGGATCGATGGGCCTTTCGTTTGCGAAGTTGGGTTCAGCCTAAACATTTAGGGAGGGCGGTTCAAGTTACCTCGCCTAAATTAAGCCAAGCACGAGAAAGGTTGAGGATCCTTAGCTGTCCGGACTCTAAGGCATATGCATTTCATTGACTTATGCTAATTTTACAGTTAACTCTGTGCTCCTGCTTCCCCACAAAACAACGACTGAAAGTTACTAGTCAGTGGTAGTGCTTTTATTGGGAGTGCCACCTCTTCAGTAGCCTATCAGCCCTTTTAAGTAACTCGATGTTTTCCGTTAATATAAATTTTGGTTTTCTGTATTCAAATACGTGCCCAATTCATGTGTTTAAAAATCTTGGGTGAATCTACCCTGCAGTGGCACCCACAAATACTGTGCCAAAGGTGCCCATTTGCATGCTTTGAGTGCTTACTATTCCGAAGCAAGAAGCGTACCATTTTCCTTCGTTACTCCATGATAACTTTGATCACACCATTGGAAGATTTGAGCACATTTAATCAGCCTAGATGTCGAAAAAAAATTAAACCAAAAGCGTGTTCAATTACTCCCAAATGAGCATTTACGACCAAAGCTCTAAAATGAACGCTATAATACGTAATTTTTAAAGCATTTGTTGCTTGGAGTGGTTTTAATGCGATTGGGGTCTCGCAATCATTTACAGAACGCTATGTCCATTAATACAACTATTTTTAGCGCCAATTTTTAAATTTTGACGTTTACGCCAAACTTGAGCAGTTATCGTGTAGGTCGGGATCACAGAAGAATATAATTAGCTTGCATTTATATTTACCCGAAGGCAAGAAAGGTGCACTTTCCGCATTCCGCTTGACAAGCACCCTAGCCATCGATTCAACCGAACATGGGCAGCCACATGCTGCTCGAGTCCTTGCTACTTACCCCATAGGTAACTTAACATGTAGGTGTTTTGATGAGATTGTGCACTATTTTTTAAAACAGATATTAGGACTGAGAGAGATTTTAGGTGGCCAGAATAAAAACTTAAGACCTCTGAAATCAGAAGGATAATAGCTGACTCTTTTAGTTTAAATAGGACTTAAGGTATGATTAGGTTTCTAAAACCGCGGGATATGCAGAAGTGACCCAAATAACGGTAATGGGCAAATCTCATTCTCGAAGAATAGAATCTAGCGTACATGGGCAGAACTTTTATCCAAACACATTGTACCACATAAAAAGGCATGAGTAGTTGTTGGTATCGAAGGTCCGGTTTGCGGTCTTTGTAACCATTTGTTTTTACAATGTTAGGGTAAAACATGTTAGAATTTTAATATAATTGTATAATAATATTTTATTAGGCTGAATGCAAGTACAAGCTACCAACGATGAGTTTATACATAAATAAAGCATCTTTCGTTTTCCAAGTTGTTTATACTAGCATGGCCTATTCAACGCGGGTTCGTTGGTTGGACTTGTTCTGGAGTCGCGTGCGTGGTGTGTTCCTTTGCCCCGCATTAATCTAGGGTCAATGCTAGGCTCTTCATGGAGGATACTTCCTGCACACATCAAAGAAGCTTGAGCGAAAACCCAGGGATGTCGAAGCGAATCGCTAACAGAATAAAGGATCCCATTCAACGGGAGTCATTGGCAAAGCGGTTAGCTCAGCGGAACATGTGTTCAGTTAGATTGTCGAATCTTCCAAAGAGGTATAATTACTCTGTTCTCCTGGAACTTGTGCCAGATATGGTGGCCTGTCGGATGCTTTACGACCCGGTTTTTCGAAGACCCAAGAGTCGCGCCTACGTTGAATTTTCATCGAATGAAAGCGCGTTAAAGTGTGTGGATAAGGTTAATAACAAAGAATTTCAGGGGAAGAGACTGAACGCTTCTGTCGGAGGAGATCTTTCCGAGAGTGTTGGTAAAAAACTATAGGCCACTTATGGGGCAAGACGACTATATTCCCTCTAGTGTACGTCTCTACAATCTCCACTGGAAAACTACGAAGGGAGAAGTTGCAAGATACTTCCCTGGGTCTACTTCTATTAATTTACCGAAAAATACAGTAAGGGGCTTCGTTGGTCGGAGACAGTCAATCGTTGCGAACCTGATGTTTGGTACAGTTGAAGAAGCAATCGCTGCAGTTGATGGAAAACAAGGATGTGTTATACGTGGACGCAGGATATCAGTTCATTTCTGTCCAAAGAAAGTCAAAAGGTAAGTAGCCTTTCATTTTCCAATTTGTTAGCAAAATTGTCGGCCTGGTTGTATATGGCTTAAAAAAATCAACAACCGAAGATGAGGTGCGTGTTCTTTTTCCTCAAGCAAATAAAGTTGAAATGTATCCACTTGGTGGATTTGCAGTGCTACACTACGCTTTGGTAGAGGATTGTAAGATGGATAGGAAAAATGCATTGGGTGCCAAGCTGAAAAAGAGGAAGCTGAGGATTGTCTTCAACTTTCGAGGTGGGAACCATGAGAATGTGGGATCAAACGCAATCACAGAAGCTGGGACGAATAATCCTACCTCCTTGATTATTGTGAAAAATCTTGGAAGGTCTGCAACGGAAGAACAGATTTCCGGTTTGTTCGCGAAGGCGAAGATTGTCAGTATGCCCAAAAGAGGGAAGGCGTGTAGAGGGTATGTCTATCGCCGTTATTGATGCCTCAACTGTCCTTTCTAATACTCCTTGGGTCGATGGAGTTTCGCTTAAGGACGAAATGGAGAGACGTTTGTATTTACCGATTGTCTTACATTATGGGCCTTAAGGCAAAACTTACGAAAAGCGACTTGTGAGAGGTAGAATTGGCACATGCAAGATGTGATTGATGAGACCTTTTCGTCCCTGGTGATGTTTTAAAATTGTTATTTTGTTTTGTAGGTACGCTATACTTGATTGTAAGTCCGTTATAGCGGCTAAACGAATACTGGCCAAGTCTTATGTCTTCCAAGGTCGGACACTTGTTATCCAACCAGCGTCTAGTAAAATGCTCGAACTGAACCGGTCTGCTATGTAAATTGTATCCAGTTTGTTGCATAAACATTGGTTTGTGCAGTGCGTCTTCTGTTATCCTGCTTGTGTAAACCGCAAAAGGCGAGTTATTTTTTCTTCAGGCGTGGATCGATATTGATCTGAAACTGTTTCCGGGTTACAAACTGAGTGTGGCGCTCATCTGCGATGTGAGCTCGCCGTTGGAATTGAATGGCGAATTGCAGTCAGGCCAGTTGTCTCTTCCTCCAAACTTGTGCGCCCTTGTGGATGCCGATTACGTTGTAGATATCGGCCAGGTACTACAGTGAATTACCTTCCGTCCATCTTTAAAGCCGAGCGGTTTAGCTTGGTTTACGCAGACGGAGAAGATTGAATGTAGAGTTACCGAGCTGCTGCTTTGCATCGGCTCCATCCTCTTCAACATAGATTATTGCATTACTCTTTGATATAACTTCCGTACAACCGTCAGTCATTTTATTCTTAGATCGAGGTTGCTGCAGTCCAGGCCTTGATTAACAGAACTGGTGGACGTTTACAGGGCAGAGGAGTGTTTTCGTCGGAGTTTCTGGCGTGTCTACAACCACGCCATTCTATTAAAGAAGCATTGGCCACTTTCGGTGTCAAAAAGTCAACTACACGAATGCTCTTGGTTCTTTTGCAGACACCTGGATCAAGTGCACCTGATTTTAAAATAGTTAACTCACATATATCCGGCAAGTTCGCGGATCCGCTCACTCTGCACAAATTCTATGATCGCGAGAAAATTTCCCAAATTTACGGCATATCTAGCACTGAATTTAAGGGTTTTGGTAACGGCGAGCGAGCTTATGTGCTTAGCGTTTTAACACGGATGTCTTCCAGCTTGTTAATGCGCTGAATATACGTCAACTTCATTTGGCTTGTTTTGAAGGTTTTCCTGGCAAAACTTGCTCGGAGTTAGAACTCTAGCCGTGCTAGGGCGTCGTAGCCGAGCTAAATTGATTGAATGACTCTTTGCTAGCAATGAAGTTTGTCTTCGTCTGTTAGGTAGAGTTGCACACTCACCCGCTTGAAGGGTGTTGCTTTTCCTGTGGTTATGCGTGCATTGCCCGGAAATCCCTCGTACTTGATGGATCAAACTGGCCAATGCAAAATTAATGCGGTGAGAGGTTTTGGTTTCTCATCCACACCTCTCACTGACAATTTTCATGTTTCTTTTTGGGAATGGCGTCATCGGAGTGGGTACTGATGTACTTTCGCGGCAGTTCAGCCCCGGTGCGGTACTTACTGAACAACTGACGTCTGCTCTTTGCTACCAGTTGGGTTGTTCTGCATTCGCTCCTTTGCAAGGTCGTTGTAAGGTTTTCGGTACTTGCAGTTAAGTCCCTTCACTCTGATTGTTAGCAGTCTTGGTCTCAAGATGATTCTATGAATGAAATTAACTAGCACTGAATCCTTAAGGTGTGGCTCTGCCGTGGTGTCCTAAGAGGATTGTGGACTATGGGGAGGGCCGGGTTGACAATGCATGGATCGTCATGGGTAATGGTGAATTTGTTTCTTCTTAGGCCCCTCCCTCTCCTTCTTTCGGGGAGGTATTAGAGTTGCTAGCTTGTTAGATTGGGCGAGAGGGGTGCTAGGGTGTCAGGCCAATAAAATCGGTGAGGTTTGGGCTGGTTTCGGAGTTCACGCATCGGTCTCCGTACCCTGACGTTTTGCTTACGCTTGGTATCCTCGGTGTCTTGCTCTTGATTTAAGGATGGTTCTGTTGGCGGTGTCATGTCTTCCATATAGATGAGGGTTTGGTAGTAAGCCTAAAATCTTGATTGGTCGTCGATACTTCACGTGGTTAATTAATTATCTCTCAACTAGAATTGGGTGCCTTTGCAGAAGGCTAGGATATGAGTGACTTTCGGATCCCGTCACACACCTCGCTCTACGCCCTGTTCATGGTCGTTTTTTAATAGTTGCAACACCAGAGACCGCCGACTATTCACAGACGGTGACCTCATTTTACAAGTATCTTTTAATAACCAATGTTCTATACACAAAACATTCGTACGGTTGACAAGATGGTGGAGTAGGAGGACTCGCGATAAGTCTTAGGTACAAAGGCATGTGAGAGATTCTGAGCAGCATCATTGAATTGTGATAGTAATGGAGGAGGAATGTGTCAGAATGGAGAGATCGATCAAATGAAGGCCTTGGCAGCCTGATAGAGCTGAGCCAAGGAGAGCATGTGGACGGGCAGGCACGATCGCCGATCGTTGATGCAAGGATCATAGGAGAGCCAGGAGAGGGCGTTATAGCACTCAAGAACAAAACGCAGTACATCACAGGTGACGCTCGAGTCAAGTAGGTGACCGCCTGCCGTGGCAGAGTTGGAGGAGGGACATTGTTGACCGCCGTTGGCTGCTGCATCGTCATCCACTCCCACCAGGGTGCAGTGCAAATGCAGAGAGGACTTCAAGCACACTGGACTGTTACGACGAGTCTGCTGACAGGCTGCCCAAAACCATGTAGGAAGGGGGCCCACTGGCGCTGTGGAGACGTAATACCCCAAAGCTAGTGGCTGCTGCATCAAGCTGGGCTTTTCCGACTACAATCGCAGAATATTTCAAAAAAGAATTAAATTGGAAACATCGATTCGTTCACTTTTAAACGCCATAAGTAAATTTAGGTAACTTCTACGCCAACCGAAACTTCTCCTTGTGAACGAAGAAAAGTAACCAGACAATTGAAAGAGAATCTCTGATAGCAACAGAGAAGAGAAAATGTTAAACAATTTAGGATATCAATGCAAGAGCTTTCCAAAACTGGCTAATATGACTCTGAAATTAAAGCAAAAATAGGGAGTGAATATAATACGCGAAAATATGCACTTGAGTCTTAGTAGCGAGAGTGGCGAACTTTATCAATGGCACATAAATGTTAGTTATAAACCAAGTAATTGTAAATGAGTTTTAGAGCTATAGCAAAAGCTTACTCGATGAATCATGCAAGGGAGCGGTTAGAAAAGGCCATCCAGATTCATTTCATTTGACATCATCCCCAAATAGAGATGTTTAGATTGTAGGAAAGATGACAAACCTGAGGATCGGGCACACCGAATGGGAGTAGGGCGTCAAGAAGAAAGTACTTGGCTCGTTCACGACAGGCAACTTCATAGGGCATGCCGTGTGTGTTGGGCTCCGCAGGTATGCCAGTCCGCGTCATAGGCATCAGCTGACCGGTACCCACTCCATTGGGATCCTGAACCACTCCTGAGCAGGATCCACCACCCCCAACCACACCTACTACCACGTTGGCCAGGTTACAGCCTGGTCCCGCACTGGTCGGTGTGGTCAGGGTGTCCAAACTGGGCATGTTTACCGTTGTGTGATCGTCCAAGTCGTTGTCTTCATAGAGCTCACTGAGTATTTCGGTAAAATTGATATGGTCTTGCTCCTAGACACGTACAAATAACAAGTTTCTTCAAGACATTTTGCACCAATCGGCAGCCCAGTTAGTGACCATTTGTAAGAAAAAAGGAAAATCAACGGAAAATGATGAGATTCCTTACGGATTGAGCCTGGGCAGATGTGCTGGTAGGAAAGACGAGAATGTGAGTGGTGCTGGGAGCATAACCGGCGGCGGAGATGACGCCGTTAGAGAAGGGTCCAGCAGACGCCTGGCCAGCAGGTCCCCCGGCCACGCCAGCGCCTCCGCCCGAAACTGAGGCACTGCCACCACCGCCCCCTCCGCCACCACCACCACCAATACCGCCACCGTGACCACCACCACCGTGACTACTGGAGCCACCAAGATCGCCAGTGTTGAGGTCAGATCCGGGGAAGAGGCGGAAGGTAGACTGAGGCTCTGTAGAGACGAGGCAGGCAGAAATTAACGAGGGCGTCTCGTGAACACACGTGTTGGGTACGCGAGAGTCCGCGGTTAGGTTGATGGTGGCGGTCGATTTGCCACGGTAAGTCGGACCATTGTTGCTCATGGTGGCAGGAGTCAAGGTTATCACATTGCATAAGGCACAGTTAGCACGCAGGGAACGATTCACGTTCTGGAGATTTTTGCGACTCAAGAACCCGCACCAACCTAAACAGTACACAACACACCCACACTTAAAAAGGTGGAAAACCCCATAGGCATTTGTCCTTCAAATATCTAAATCAATGACTTTGTTCAGCAAATCAGAAAGCGAATTTTAGTCGTGAACCAAAACATTCAAAGCTATCTTAAATAACATACCATTCTCCACTGCTCAAAAGCATAGTATCATTGCTTCCAGTAAAGTGTTTGGAAAAGGATCAGTTATGGTCACCTTTAAGCTCCCCATGTCCCAGACGTCCGAGTCGACCGACAACCAAGCGCCAGGGATTGGATGAGGTGGCGATTACGGAAATGATGAAGTCCCAGAGTCGTGCCAACGCCAGACGACGAGTGGAGACATGGAATCCGTCTGTCCCCGTGCCAGCTGCAGATTGTCCTGAGGGTGCGCAAATGGATTCAGGAGCCCCAATGTTAATGAAGGTTTGCTGCGCCAGAGTGCCATATTGATCCGTGCAGGTGGCTAGAAGCCACTGAAGATCCTCTGAGAGGCAGTATGAGACGAAGAGCACAGAGGAGGGTTGCAAGGGCTCGGCAGGATGCACATCCCACTGACCCCATAGATCATGTGACTGTGCCAGAGTGTAAGCCGGTGCGTATACGCGGTGAGTATGGTCCTTCTGAAATGCACTTAAATAGTAGCACTCGTCTTCTTCCTAATAGTCAAACGTTATTTTGACCTACTTCCCTATCCCCATTAATTGGCGACAGATAACGTTCTCAAGGATATTCACATGCGAAATCAAGATGCAGTAAACTCGGTAAAATTATTTTGGATGAGCATGAAATCATCGCAAAAATGCAGTGAAAATAACTCGAACCAATCATAACTGTAAGGCAATCATGGACTAGCAATTTGCTCTTACGCCGTAAACAATTACACAAGATCCCTCCGAAATGCCTTCGATTAACCTTTATTCCTGATAAATAAAAGTATATTTCAGCAAACCGACCTGAAAGTTGGCAGAAATGACCTCCTTGTCAGCAGCAGGACCCATTCCTGTGAGGGTTCGGTTGGCGTTGATCAAAGAGGGTGAAATGACTCGATCGATAGAGGTGTAGACAGCAAGGGCCATGGATTTGATGTGAGACAATAAGCCAGCATCCCCCCCGTCTTCACGGCCAACAACACCACAACGAGGCGAGATGATGTGCGACATAGGTAGCAGCTGCACAGACACACGCTGACGCCAAGACGCCGGCAGTTGGGCGGTCATCCGACCCGCCGTCTCTGCCAAGCATCGGGTCGTTAAGTTTCGTGACTCGTCTCCCATGTCAAATAGCTGTACAAATAAAAAACAGGAGAGTATCCCAGATGGAGTAGAAACTACATGCCGAAATAAAAAAACTTGTAGAGGGACCACATGATTATCTGAGTACAAACCGAATAAATGAATAATTTTTTTGTATTTTGAGTTTATGGTGGTAATAAAGGAAACCAACCTGTGTGAAGGGATCGATGAGATAGATTACTAGGGTGACGTCGTATTGAGAGTTGGCATTGGGATCAAAAGCCGTTGTGAGAGGACCTTGTCCGTTGAGAGGACTGATTTTAGAGAGGATGACAGGAGATACAGAGGGGACCATGTCCTGCATACCCGCAAAGGGTGCCAAAATCGACGAGCAGGAGCCGTCGGGGAGGGCGACGCCGCGCTCTGAGAGCGCTTTCCGTACAGCATGGATGGCCCCTGACTTATAGCGCTGCAGACTGAAAAGAAGCGCGTCCGTCAGGTGAGTCCCACTACTGCCCGACTGTTGACGACGACGTGATTGACGCGCATTAACGGGAGAAAATCCGGACGAGATATCGTTCTCGTCTACGATAAGGAGAAATTTAGAGGTGTGATAACTTATGGATTAGTCAGACTAAAATGCCATTGGATTTGCAAAATGGCCAAATTACCTTGGTTTACGATCACAGCTAAGACGGTAATAAGGCGGACTTGCCTTTGTAGGGGAAGGAACACTGAACATGTATGAAGGCAGACTCGGGGTTGCCAGCTTTGGGTTGGTAATAGGGGTAATGTTGACCGAAGAGACAGTTCTCAAAGGCAGACGAAAGCTCATAGAAGAAAGTCGACAGTGTTTCAACCGACCGACGCTGACTTTCAAGTCCAACAGGGCTAACTCCATGACTCTGCCATGAGGGTAAGACCACAGCGAAGGCCACGCGCTTGGGTCGCGATAGAGGCGTCAGTGACAGATGGTCCTAAAGTAAGTTAGACGAAAGTAAAAATTGCCCAAAACTAAGAATATGCAGCACCAAAGCTTCACAAACACAAGCATAAAAAATATTACAAAATCTATGTGCAAAAGGGTACTGGTAACATTAGTGTATGTCATGTGAAATTGAAAATACTAGTTACCGTTCTTTGACACACCGAGTACGAGACATGGCAGGCTATTTTACCATTAGCGTCATTATAAATTCATCCTTGACCATGAGCAGTCAACGTCTAGCTTAACACAAACAACTATGATCAGATGAGGGAAAATACGCGAGCCAACACTCACTGCTTAAAAATAATATGTCATTTTTCAGTTGTGCATAAGAAGGGAAAAAATTCACATGCGCTAATCATACCGTCCAAGCAACAGGACAGCAGGACCTGTACCAAATACTACTCAAAAGCATGATTGAATGATAGAATTCATATTTTAGGACACAGAGGGTTGAAACGCTTTACACCGTGTCTAGGATGCCTTAGTCGACATTCAATACAACCTCCATGGAAACACACAATTTATTTGGATTGAAGCTAATAAATCCCACCTTATAGAAAAGCATTTCAAACAAACTTGCATAATGGCACGGAAAGGGACCTACCCAGTCGCGAACGCTAAAGGGAGAAATGAGGACATTTGTATTCCCATTTTTCAAGCCACCACCGACTCGAAATTGCGGGATCGGCTGAGCCTTAGAAGATTCGCTGTGTCCACGCCCAGCAAGTTGGTGGAAGGCTTTCCAGGTGAGCGGCCCCTCAACCTTGTAAGTAGACTCCAATTGATCGATTGCCTCTTGCAACCACAGTCGAACGCTCTAAAAAGTAAACTCCGAATTAATTTTTGCAAACTCGTAAAGTACCTATGCAAATTTCATCTTTTGAGTTCCAACATATTTATTCTCACCTAGCATAATCACACATTTTCCTCGTTAGCCAAAATATCAAACAATAATAATGGCAAGACGTAAAGTTCCATACCAAAGTGGCAAAAATACATTAGCATATTGTTTGAAAAACTCCTATTCTTACTCCGAGTAAACGAATTTGATCATTCTTATTGGAGGGTAAATCGGAGGGTAGTTGGCGGAACACGGCTGGGTGGAAGCCAACACCCTCCTTGCGAGTTGCTTCATCTAGCCGAAGATGTTTAGTCATCGCGTTCTCCCTTGGGCTGCAACCCCCCATCATCGTCTCGGCCAGAGAAGAGAGATCACAGGCGCTCTGCTCCAATGCAGAGGCAGTCAGAGCACAGACGTCTAAAATAACATCCATATCAGACTCATACATGCACCTATTGTGATAGTTGGTTGTAACTAAAACGCAATCTATTATGTAATAGCATTTGAAATCCATGGAATTGAAAATTGGCCCATACATAAACTATGATCCGTTGAGAAACAACTTGGATTATGTGTGTTATCAAAGAATTAGAGTAAATCGCTGACAAAAAGCGATTGAAAAATTGTTAACCCGAAGTCAGGAATAAAATGCGACGAAAGATGGGACTTACCATTATAGTCGTAGAGAGCATCCTTCTCGACAGTTCCCTGACGCACCTCAGTGACCGACGTCGCGGTCTCAACGCTTTGGAGCCATTCGACGAGGAAACGAACGCCAAATTCTTCAAGGGGACCGCGCATCCACTGGGTGAGAACTGGCAAACACGCGGTGGTCGCGGCGCGTGAAGGCGGGGGTTTTCGAGGACGAAGTTTCGCAACGTCCACACTGGCGATTGACAGACTCGCCACTTCCACCTCATCCTCCCAAAATAGGTTGCCCGCCAGAGCAAATTTCCGATTAACCAAGGCAGAAAAGCCGCAATTGCAGGAGCGCGTCGGAGCAGGGCTGGGTGCAGACACGTAGACGTCAATTTCCATGCCTAATATGGAGGTGGCACACTCACAGATGTTGCACGAATCGAAGTTGTGGTCCTTGAAAAGATTGAGAAGCGAATCGGAGAGGATGATGTTGACCTTGAGAGCATCACTACCACGTAATTCATCAAGGTCAAAAGTGCTGGAATCGGGCTCGGTAGCGAGCGCAGTGTAATCGACCTGACTGTGACCTCGGGAAGGGTGGTGATTAGGGCGCTGCGGCGGGTAGGGTAGGCGGCGAGGTAGGTGCAGAAAAAGGCCATCGTGCTGTCCATTTGTCGGTCCAGAAGCAGGCTCAAAGCCTCGAGTGGGCCGCAAAGTCACGTCTACCTCCCTATATTGGTGTAACTCCTCCGGCGTGAGCTTAAACTTAGCCGAAAATGGGATTTGCACCGAAGGTGGACACATGAACTGCCATTCCTGAAAATTTAGAGGCGTATTCCATAACAGGTGGCTTAGAGGATCCGTGAAACAGCACTAAGGTCTCTTATTCAATAGATCAACTTCATGCTTAAAAATTTTTGTTAGGCATATGCGAGTGTGAGCAAATATGGTATACTTTTAATGCCCCACAATCAACAACAATAACCATGCACAAGAACTAAACTTAAACACTGCTAATTCGCAATTTACTTTGAAACGAGGAAGCAAGTGCATTCAAATGATTCATTTTAAATTACAAATGGTTGTGTGCTTGTAGATCTAACCATATACAAGAGGATACTTATGGGAGGTCAATGAACCAACAATTCGATAGATTAAGAACTGACTGGGAAGTGGAACCGGACTAACCCGATGGAAACAAACAACTTCCTGGTCGAAGAGAGGCCGCGTATTGTGCAGGATGGACTGGACAATGGCATTAGTGAGGCTCTCCTTTTGGCGCAAATTCCCCTCCTCTGGATACAAGAAGTCCGTCTCACTGGGACATGGCAGCAGCGGCTTAACCTCGGTTGGGCTGAGTTGGGGACAGGAGCCACTGCTGCCCGCCGAGAGGGTTATTTCGAACGGGGGCGGCGTAGGGTACATGGCACCCAACTCCGCAGGACCTAGATGACCCGAGCCGCTCGAGCTCAGGAGACTTCGAACACTAGTCTGCATCTATAACGAAACACCCCTTTGGCAGTTCGGATTAAAAGTACCCGTCTAGTGGTGTGATGTCATAACAACAGCATTTATTGAGAAAAGTGCAGAACACTGGAAACCACCAACTTTTACATTAAAGTAAGCAAACCAATTAAGATATTTAAAATATGATGTGTCTTGCCTAGGCGATGCACAACCTGATGACAAGATACCCCGAATTTTCGCATCAAGAACTTGAGCGGATAATAAAATAATGGAGAAAAGAATTGTCCGGGCGCCCAATTACCGTTGCCGATTTTAAACCAATGATTATAGCAGTACAGAGCAAATTAGACAAATGAATTTTAACTGCTTTGGTTAAAAAAACATACATGACGCATTTGGTTGCGCATCAGGCAGGAACTCTTCAAAGGACCCTCCGGTTTGAAATTCGGTCCGTAGATTTCCTCTCCCAGTGTGTGATGAAAGCTCTCAGGAACAAGAGAGTCATGAGTGTAGGTATCTATCGATAAAAGCAAAATTAATACCTTCGTGCTAGTGCTAGTGCGCCGCATGAGAGATCATAACTGAAACGTTTAACCTTAGGCCCGCATAACCAGTTAACGCTCCATTAGCCGGACGATTAAAATAAGTTGTCCACGGCATTCGCTTGACTTCCCAACCAAGGCACACTACTGGAATAAACAATGCGTCTTTTGCAAACTAAAGGAGTCCTGTAGTCATTATATATTAGACATGAGTATGCTGAGCAGATCACAAGTCAACTGTCATTTATTTTAAGGTATAGGAAAAATAGACCAGTAGAGATGATGAAAGATTAAATCACGGTTCTAAGATACACCGAAGGCACATACCTAAATCTTTGGTTGAGTAGGGCTGGTCCTGTTTGCAGTAGGGGTGGGAGGCTTGGCAGAAATGGTGTTGTTGCTGTTGGAAAACTTGGGAGTCGTTGTTGACACCGTACATGTCCATAATGACACCGATAGCGCACCCATATTGATGACCGCTTGGCATTTGCGGATGACACTGATGCCTTGGTTGAAGGCTATTTCAACAGCAACATTGAGAAATTATTAAATTCGAGCATTTCCAAAGACTTGAAATGAATTTAAAAAGTAAACAGTAGGCAGAAAAGGTTCCAGCAGCCAAAACATTATAAAATTAGTTTCTTCTCTAAACTCAACGGCCGCACGACCAAGTGAATGTAGTTAAGTGCCGAACTTACACGAATTCTTCGCCAAAAGAGGTGGAGGAGTGTTCAAGGTAATTTACTTGGTCTAAGTAACTCAAGTGGATCGTGGGAGGTCGACGATATTGGTGAACCACCTGTCTGGCGAGCCACGATGTTTCACTACCTGTTACTTCGGGCTTCACAGTCGAAGGCGGGAGAGGCTTGGTCTGCTGTGTAGGGGCTTGGGGAATTCGCACCACGCATCGGGGAAGCTTAGAAAAGTCGGATTAGTGCAGATAGTACTCTCAAAATGAGTTCGCTTTTGGTCCAAAACTGGTAAAAATGACTTCGTGCCTACGCATTTGAACTATTTCCGCCTATTTTGGGAACTAGCTAATAGCTCCACGCAAAATCCCGCTTTACCATTTCGGTGACAAACTTTATCAAAGATACACCGTATCAGCTGCAGCGACATCAAATTCCCACACGTTATAAGGTATCAAATTGGTTATTAATTTTCTAAGGATTATAGACGATATAGCAGCAAGGACATTATTTTGTCATTGGTGATAAATCAATAAGCACTAAATAGGAAACAAGACATTGAGCTAAGAGTTACTTTGGGAGCAATAGAGGAAACGAATGTCTCGTTCCAATCCATAGGTTTAGGCTTTGAATGAGTAGGACCGCTCTCCCTTGGGTTTATCAGTTGGGAGTTGAACAAACATGGTGGTTTCGCCGCACCTATATGATGAGTTGTCTGAAAGCTCGAGGCGGCCACTGCAACACTATTGGAGGCGGAATGACTGTCATTGGCTGCAGCTGATACACCTCCAACACCAAATACGACTGGGTTAGATGGCTGTGGACTCAGTTTTGGCATCAGAGGATCGGTTGAGGAAGGCTGACGTCTCAGCGAAGAAATAGGCACATCACTATTGCCCCCACCACCGTTCCCCAATGATGCATCGATTTCAGAAACAAAGGCGCAAAGCATTCGCGATATGGAATCAGAACGCCGGTGCAGTGGTAAGACGATTTGTGGGCTGGAAAAAACAAATTATGGCACCCTACAAACTGCAGTAGCCGACGGCCGTCCAGTGAGAGAAAGGTAAAACAGTCGACTTATGAACATCAACTTTGTGTGGATTGATCGGTGAAGGTAGTTCCTCGATGCAGAATTGCTTGTAGTATAAAACAGCTGAAAACTGAGCTAAGATTTACAATATCTTGTAATCTGAATGAATGCAATACAAACAGCTCTGACGCATCCCTTCATGCGACGTGCTACAGAATCAATAACCATACGCTAGTAGTCTATGCACTTGGCACACGACCACAACAGACTGGCACCCAATGCCACTCAAATAGGAGTAGCATTCCCAACGTGTAAAAATGAAATCGTCAGCGAATCTTAATGAAAACTAATCCATAAAAATTATAAAATTGTTTGTTTTATTTACTATTACTTTCCGATTCAGCCTACAATGAATGAAAATGCAGGAATACCAAACAATGCCTTACAGAAGCATCAATTATAAGGTTGGAATAAGACGTCAACAGGTTTGGAAAAACTCCTACCTTTTGGCCTCCGAGTTAGTTTTAAAGACGGCTTCATCAACTGTGGACTGAGTGGGAAGTCGAGACCTTACGTGAAAACAATCTAGTTCGGGTACAAAAGATCGTTCAAATCGCAGTGCTCGTTGAAGTGCCCGAGTTGCCAAGTAGACTCGTCGTTTGGTGCTGGGCAGTTGCTTTAGTGGAAGTCGGGGGTGCGGGAAACCATATAATTCAGAGGTAGTCTGTCTGGATTTAGGCGACAGTGTCAGCCGCCTTTCCGGGCCATCCTGTAGGTGCTCCGTTATTGAGGTAAGCTGATCCTCAGCTATTAAAACGAAGCAGGTTGGATACCGCATTCTAAAGCCACCTATTTTTAACAAAGGAATGAGGATAACACAATTTCATGGGTTGTGCGCGTAAAGCTAGAAAATGTGAACAAAAACCTACCAATGAGAACATTCACAAATTCTGGAAGCTGCTCAGTATAACTGGCTGAGGATCGTTTCAAGGAGGCATCCGGCCTGGGGCACTGCTGCTGTTGTTGAGCGGGAGACGACTTATTTGGTGTCAAAAGATGGGCACTGGAGTTCAGGTGGGTACAGTTCCCTCCAGGAGACCGTATTGGAAAGAAGCGTTTCCAAAGTTCTAGTTCCTTATCAACGAATGCGTCGTTTGTGTGAGCCTGAGACGGGACAACTAGATGAGCAGTGATTCCATAAGGAGCCAACACAACTAAAATTGGGAATCGATCGTGATTTGCTTCAAAGAAATAAAAACCAAGACAACTGCAAGTAGTGTGTACCACTAAATCGACCTCCTGACTTCTCGCAAAATGACAATATTCGAGGCGTGAGAGATTTAAATTTGGGGAAGCGACGAATATCCAAACTAGCACAGACAGTACTTTCACCGTGCAGGAAAAATGAGAAGTTGATGCTATATTGGGCCCTAAGGAAGGGATAGTAAAAATGGGATTGTCTCACTTATCGCGAATCGACTGACTATTACAAGGCTGGAGAAACCATTTTCCCAAACGAACATACCCTTTATTCAAAAGGTACCTAAAAGCTGTTACGCAATCATGCTCTACCTTTCTATCACATTGTGCAGTGCCTTAAACAAAACACAGCGGGTTTCATAAGTGAGCCCATTTCCCCAATTCCCTGATGAAATTTCTTCCAAGTCGGAAGAAATAAGACGATCTCTCGACCTCGTACATGGATCATCACTCCCATACCAAAAAACCCAGAGTTCCTTTGAAAAGTTCGAATATATGTCCGGCTTATGTGGTTCTGTATCAACGCGTTTTCGGCGAACCCAAGCGCACATCAAGTTTTCCCGCAAACAGTTGTTATACGCCGAGAGTAAAGGATCATCGTATATCGAATAATTTCCATCGTTCTTTGGACTATAAATCCGATAGTGTATCCCACTAAGGTCCGTCTAAAATCCAAATTGAAAACGACATAAACAAGGAATCAGAACGACTCTTGCCAGGTTAACCCATAACTCACAAGTGCAAAAATGTTGGTGTGACTGTCCTCCAAAGACCTGCCATCCAATCTGGGATACTGGTCCGTCATATACATTTTAGTATTATGTGTTTGCGAGTAAAAAAATCAAAATAAACATGAGAAAATTAATCCTAGAAGTTTAGGCAGCTGAAACCGCCATTTAAAGCAGCAGGATATCCCGCCAACATAGACATCGGACAAGCCAATCAAGTATGTAGCTAAATGAGGGGCTTAGTATTATTAGTATCTGCCGCCTCATCACAAAGTTCAGTTTGTCAAATTTTTGTCCGTTAGCTCATTTTTTTATTGCGCGTTTAATGCTCCGCACGTATTTGCACAATGGTTAACGGTATTACAAAGCACTTGTTAATTACTTTGATAACCTAATGCACTCAAGGTAACATGAAGGCCAAGTTTGTATTTCACCATTGGGAGCCGTTGACGCGTTTGCCTCTGGCCCCGTGCCTTGTGGTTTCGTAAGATCATTTACTATAAAAGTAGTGTTTTCGCTCAGATAATGCTGATTGATGCGAATGTCAGTTGAATTGAGCTTTGTAAAACACAACTTATTAAGATTGTAGCATTTGAGGTTGATATGAGTGACCTGCCACTGAAGGGCGTAATATTTCGAGTAACTTTACTAATTCACTTGGTCAAGCCTTTTTAGACATGAGTTTGCAAAAAATGGTTTCTTATTATACAGTGGGCTTTGCCACAATGTTTTCATTCTCGGGTTCTTCAATTTGTTTGTAGCTCTGATGGTGATTAAAACTTCGCGGCCGCTGTGGGCCCGTTCCCTACTTTGATTTTGTTTGTGCATTTATTCTTGGTACATTTGGTTGAAAATCTTCTTCATTTGCTTTGAATTCAAATTAGCATTTTGCGGTTCACCTTTATCCTGCCAAAATGAATTCTCCGGGGCTGTCAGGAACTGGAAATGAGTCCTTCTTCAGCAAGCTTGAGACTCTTCGCAGCAAAAATAAAAAGCGATCAAAGAAGGAAGTTGAGGACCTGGCTGCAGAGGGTCGAAAGGCCATGGAGTCAGCCCTTTGTTCACTGGCAGTTGAAGATCCAGAGAACTATATGTTGGAAGAGGGTCAAGAGCGTTCCATAATCGAGCGAGCTTCTATGGAATCCGCCGAAGTGAAGGAGCTTGTTGCAGCTCTAATCTCCTGGATAAACGACGAGCTTATCAATCATCGTATTCTTGTCCGAAACATTGCTGATGACCTCTACGATGGACAAATTTTACAGAATTTGGCGGAAAAATTGGCAAACATTAAATTAGAACATCCGGAAGTTACTCAGTCCGAGTTTGGCCAGATGCAGCGCCTGAAGGAGGTTGTTGCGACTATCAATCAATTACTCGGTGTTCCGGAGAGTTGGGCAAAGGAGCAGTGGTCTGCAGAGATGATCCATGACAAGGACGTTATAGCCATCATTCGCCTCCTTGTTGCTCTCGCTAAACACTTCAAGGTGGGCATTCGCCTCACCGAAGGAGTATTTCTTACCGTCATTGTTGTCAGGAAGATTAACGGCATTCTTGAATACAGGTATGAACGCAAGTACTTAACGGAACCGTCAAAATCTGTTCCTGGTATGTGCCTAAGGAACTTGTCAAGTTACTTATCTTCAATTCATTATTGGAGTGATTTAACTAATCATGTTGTTTAGATTCTGGACCTTTGTCTCATCCATTAGATTACCTTCCTAACCGTCATCTCGTCCCAAAGTTAATCACATGTTTTGTTAACGAACATCTGCAGAAACTGAACCTTCAGGTCAAGGACTTAACGAATGATGTAAGTTGCACACTCCGTACAAATGTCTTCTACGAACACTGGTGCAAGCGTATAGCTAACTACTTTCTTCCTGCATGCCTTGCCCGACCGTTTTAAGAATGTTTACTGTTTTTCGCGACCAAGGCCGATTCTTTTTTTGAGGAGGACTGGAATTAATATGAAAATGAAGGGTCTGTTTAATAAAAATGTTTAGTTCTCAGATGGGGTGCGGCTAATCCTCTTGATGGGCCTGCTGGAGGGCTACTTTGTGCCCCTTCATTGCTACTACCTCCACCCAACAACGGACTCGATGCGGCTGGCTAATGTGCGCCTCGCCTTTGAGTTGATGCGCGCAGCGGAGCTATCTGAACCGTTGGAGCGCCCCGAGGACATCATGTTGGGTGACGCGAAGGCCATTCTGCGCCTCCTTTATGGCCTCGTCTCGCACTATCACTACGAGCATGGCGGAAGTGATGCTTTTGTCGACTTGCAGAGGATCACCGAAGATGAAGATGCACTGCCACTGCATGAAGCACTTGATCGAACCCCCGAATCCGCTGCCTAATTCTCTTCTCTCCCTGCTGCATTACGAGTTGCCTATTAATATCTTTGAAATTGGGACACCATATCAACATTTTGCACTCCTTGTTATTCCACTCCTCTTGATTTTTCGTCCTGTGAATGGTGCTCTTTGAGCCCTGCCGACTTCGTAGCTATTTATTGTCTCCCAGTGAAGGTGATTGCATATTTTTTGTTAAAATTAACCCTGTAATAGTTCACACTACTGGAAATTCCCTGTAACTTTCCTCATTCCAATTTTTACAAAAGTAAATGTGTTATCCTCGCGTACCACTGCTTTCAAGCCAACTTGACGCCGGGTACCGTAGTTTCCGGTCTTATTAGCTGTTATCCGTAGAAATAGACGTAACGTTGAGGAGACTGGGGACTGTCACATGTCTTGTTAAGTTGAATTAGAATACTCCTGCGCCAGTTCGTGCCGATTACTGTGAAATTGTCGACTAGTCTGATTTTCCTCAAGACTGGGGTTTCATTTCTGGGCATTCGTGTAATCATAGATTCCGTATGGACGCAGCACTGTATTTTATATAAGTAATGTGAGCAAGTATGCAGAGAAGTATATCTAAATTCTTTGTTTATGACATGAGGGGTTATTGAAGAGATGGTACGATAAAAGAGCAAAATCATGTTGAATCTGACTTTAGGTATGTGTTGTCACATTTTGAAAAGGGAAAAAGTTACTTCAACAACTTGGCTCGAGCTCGAGCGGAAAACTTATTCCACGGAAATTGGCATAAATTTTGTGGGTTAAAATGGAGAGGACTTTCAAAAGTGCAACTTACTAAAGGCTTATTGGTAGAGTTACAAGGTCGACCACTTACCAGTAAAAAATTATACTGGTCAACTTTCTTTCGGAGGTCTTGCTTGCTTTCCTGTGGCCAAGTTTCAAGTTGATTAGCGAAGGCGAGGTGAATTTGCAAAAGCTCTACTGAATTCTGAATAAGCAGAAACGTACAGCAACGCAAATCGAGTTCCAGGCTTGCCGCGTCAGATGGAGCATTCATTATGTTGTACGAATGGCATCCACAAATGGGCAATGAATTATTCTTTAATTGCCGTACGCTCAGATAGACTGCGAAAGGGGTTTTGGAAGATCTGTTTGAATTTGTCTCAAAAAACGTGAAACACTAGCTCAGCGTTGAACTGGACGGCCTTCTATGATAAGCTTACGGCATGCTTGGCTGCACCGATCAAGGGAGTGAAGTAAAATGCAAAATTCACTACTTCAGTCTACCCTCGTTTGTAATTTTTAGGCTCAATATTGAATGCAGCAAAACTCCATGTTGCATTCTTCATTTATAAGCTACGAGTTTTCTGCACAGAGCACACCAGAAACGAGTTGAATTGGGTAAATTCCTGAGTTTAGTGATACATTGCTACCTGGCGGTGCTTGAATGCAGAAACTCAAGCCACTCGGAACAGTTTTCGAAAATTGCCAAGTTTTTCTGCGATTTTTTTGAAAATGATGCTGTGGTTAATGTTCCACTTCGAGTGCATGTCTTGCTAAGTTGTTCTCAGAGTAAATAAACAACCGCGCTAATATCTTCGAAATGACAATCAACCTCTGAAACAGTGCACATCCTCAACTGTGCAACATATCCAGTGATGGGACCTGTGTATTCAAACAGGCACGACAACGTAATTAGAGTTTAACAATAGCGATTACCTCGAGCTTCTGTTTACATTAATCCAGTCCGTACTTGAAACTCATCTGCATTGGTTACGACGTCTACCTCCTTCGAATAATGCTTTTTGCTCACTTTGCTATTAAATGTGCGTTTCATTCGGTTATTTATTTTGAAACGCAAAACACCAACACCTAATTCAGCACTTCTTCCCATTTGTTCAGTTGGCCTCGTACCTTTTGCAATTGTTAACTATTATAAACAATTGTTTTCTGTTCACCAATAGAGCCTTGAGACTTTAATCAATCTGAGGGCTTGTATTTTGAAACCATGTTTTTGATATTTCAAAAGCTACCAAAATCAATGTATAAAACAATACTAATTGTAACTAGCTGCACCTCTCGTGGGACGCAAACACGCCCATATCACTCAGAGAACCCTGAAGGAACTGCAATAAAGTCTGTGTAGTTATGTAAAGAAAGGGAGCACAGAACTGAGGTTGTAAAAAGTTTTGCACAACATGTGATGGGATGCAGGTAGTATCGTGAATTTTACATGACACTCCACTAACAATGGCATTCAAGCCATGGCAAAGTAAAAGGTCCTCCATCTCAATGAATATATCAATTGATCTAGGGAGGTAGGATTTGAAGGACAGCTACAAACTCGATTATGCTAGCTTCATAACATCTTCCCAGACCCCTGTAGCAATAACGAGGTAAATTCTGTCGGCTAAACACACTTCCAATTTGGGTGTTTTTCCAATGCCTTTAAGCGATGAAAAGCCCATGGTCAGTAATTGGTTATAATTTTGATGTGTTGGCGATGATGCAGATGGATTTACAGGATTTTAAGTTGTTCACAATGAAGACTTCAATCTTTTCACCAAACTTCATGTCAGTCGACATTGTTGACAAATTCATTATTCAGAAACTGCCGCGACCACCGTCCTATTTACAGTCTGGTGGAGCTAGTCCTTCACTAACTAACTTCAATAGGATGTATGTTATTTTTAGGTGTTTTACATATAATATACGTCAATTGACCTAAGCTTTCCGTAAAGAAATTCATAAATGTCGCCTTACTAACACATTTTGCCCTACCTTTTTTATGCATATCAGATCCATTCCAATGGCTCACAAGTTCACTCATAGTTGTTTCATCATTCTGGTTCAACTACACATGTCATTCTGTAGTTAGAACTGTTTAAGAGGAGGAATTAAATAATACTCCTCATTTTTCAATAGTTTGTTGACATCAATCAGACACTTACGCCAATGTTTGGGCAAAGATGACTAGCTTTTCACTGTCAAGCAATGGAAATGTAGCATAAGTGCCATTAAGCCGCTGAAAGTAGTGATTCAGGGACCCCAAAAGCAATGCATTAAGATTGCAACATCAACCGTCATTGCTTTTGGCAAATTTTGGGGTCTCATGTTATTTAAGGCAAAAGGTAGGTATTCTTGGTTCGCTGATGAGCTACTGTAAATGAAAGGAATTCTAATTTTGTGCCGTCTCCAAAAAAAGCAGATTCGTTTATGCAAATGGGGTTGGGTTTTACCAAATTCGCATTAACGATGTTTCAAAGTTGCAGAAATGCCTGCTTTCTTACTTGTTGACTAATTGATTTAGCAATATTTCCGATTTTGATCGTTTGGACGTTGAGTTTGGCCGGCTCTGTGGAGGATTGGAAACTGAAGCACCGAATAGCATTCCACCACCACACCAAGCTAACATGCTCCACCTTTGTGCGCGAAAACAGTATTTCATGAGCAAAATGAAAATTTAATTAAAATAGAGTGTCGATACACGCAAAACGAGTGTGAATGCTTTTCAATCAGATATGACCTGAAGTTCTAGTGTCGGTTTTGCCCCCAAATTGCTTCGAAAAAATGAATCACAATACCTGCATATTGTCATATAGCCGACCATTATAGCTTCGCCGAGTGGCCCGGCCTCCGGGACATGCCAATAGCTTAATTGCCTTCTGTTCGTTGAATTTAAATATTCTGCGCGAGTACTATGTCCCCTTTTATCTTCAGTGAAGTCTCAGAGCTCTACAGCAGCCGTGCTACGTGGCACATAGCCAAAAGATATATTTCGCCGATTAGCTGAATTTGCTCTAAGCAAAAAGACTGCTTTAATCCATTTTCTTTAAATATTCGTTTCAAAATGGAATAAAGTCACATTCAACTATCATACTTCCTCATGCTTCCTTGGAAAGCGTTGGAATCCACCCAAGTAATCTAAAAATTTATGGCTCATTTCTGTTTGGATGTTTTTTTTTTTTTTTTTTTTGGTTAACCGCAAAGACAGCATATTTATTTCACTTGAAATAACACGAAAACTGTATCTCTTCAACATAAATATGGGTTCCAGATTTCGGACAAAAGTTGCTATTAAAAAAGAGTGATTTATTTTGTTTACAGGTCCTCAAAGTGATCGTTAAAAGCTATAAAGTATAATTGCAGCGATACATGAAAGCCCTCTGAATATCAAGTCTTGGGCAGGAAAAGCGTCGAACGGAATGCAGTGCGCTTGCTGGCCTTTTGATTGGTGAAAGTAAGAGGTGGTTCACGAAAGTCATTTATCCAGTTAGTGCCATGGGCAAAAATTAGCTCTTTTGATTTTTCATTTGAAAAAGATAACTACCATGATTGGTTTAATTGTCCTGCATTAGCACTTGGTAGAATCGTTCTGCCGCTTTATTAGCGAGGGCATAGAGTTTTCTTAAGATTTGTAATTGATACAGAAGTTCAAATTAGCACCTTCTTTTGTTACTACTGCTCGACTTAGTCTCCCACTCTATTTCTAAATACGCAAAAATGAAGGAGTTTTTTCGGAAAAAAATTGGACCTTGTCATTTTTGAGTCCCCAGGTCCAGCATATATCGACGACCAGGAATTAAACTAAATTTACAATAATTAGATGCCAAATTGTCCAAGGGTAAGCGGCTAAAAAGTGTAAGCTGCTTGATATCAAACATGTGCGAATGATTTAGTAAGTTGATGCATTAGCGCTGTTCTGGCTTTGTCGAAATTTTTTTTCAAAGTTTACTCACCATGCCAAAGACTTTGCCATGTACACAATTGTAAGATGTCAATGCGTAAATGCCTGCTACAAAACCTCAACTTCACTTGTTTAACTTGGAATATCAATCACCACTAAGTGCCTAATGCCCTGACAAGATCGTTTTTGACGGTGAGTTCATTTTCTACCAAGAAGTGGTATTGTTTAGCTGTCCAAGTGACGGAACTATACTCATCTGTGTAGGCAAACTAGCAACTTTAGTCAGCTGTCGAGGAGAATGTGGAGAATTTTCCCGACAAGGTAAGTGTTTTCAATCGACGCTGCGAGCTTCGTTTCGCTTCAGTGTTTACTGCACTCGCTCAAGCAGAATTGGCTTTTGTGTGCTTTGCCTTCCATAAACATTACTTCAATGAAAAAGCATAAGACATTTTGGACCAAATTTATGCTTATCCACAACAAGTGGAACTTACCTGCACTGAACGGATCGAGATGTTGTGCATCCTCACCTCTCGTTTTTGTGTTCAACTGATTAAGGATTCTTTGTAAATTGCATTTTTTTATTGCATCAAGGAGTGACCTAGTAGAAACGTTTAAGGTTCGTGGAATGGATTAAAGTGCCTGATCGCATGATGAAAACTAGGCCTCCCGTTTATCGCCAGTACGATTCTGCGCCAAGGTTTGTTGGCAGTACTGTAATATGGGATCAGCAGAAACAGGCTTCTCACTTCGGTTTCTATTTCAAGGTAATGTGTACCCAGGAAACACCATTTTTAAATAGTCTTAAGCTGTTAACCACCTTGTGCATGGTTATTACGCGAAAACATTCAAGTGTCCTCTAGGTTCCGATGAATTATTCAAAAAGGAATTCAACTAATAAGCTAGTTTGCCACCCTTTGCTGCTTAATCAGCAGTCCAACATCAACTGCAGGTACGGCTCGTGTAACGAAACCCTTTACGTAGTTACCCATTGCAGCAGATCCTTGCTTAACCTCATCACTTCCCTCCGTCCCTCATTTTATGATCCTCCAATGGAAACTGTGGCAGTACGACAGCGCGCTAATCTCAAGTTATATCTGGATGCCAATGCTTATTTTACCTCAGGTAAAAATAGAAATAGTGAATAGGGTACCCGAAAGAAAAGTTGATGATAACTCTATTAACTCAGCAAGTATTTAATAATTAAATCCACTTTATCTGTTAAAGTAAACTTACCCTACTATATTCTATGCGCAAATATTAGCAGGTGCAATAGTTACAACGGTGAAATAAACCTGCCTTATCCCAGTTTTGCTATTGAAGCCAAACCAATGTCAAATGTTAAGTTGTATAGCTTTGGGGACGGGCCACCGTATCACGAAACAAAAATCAACGCTTCTCCTTGAAATTTGTGAGCTCGCTTTTGGTGTGAATCATTGCAAAACAACCTTGACCGTAATCGGATATGCACATTCTGCCTCTAGCGTGTTACCGACTATGCCAGACTTTACAAGCTAGCTGCGAAATTACTTCCATCGACCTTATGCAAACCTGCGTTGGCCTCTTATCTTTTCATCAACGATGTAAACACGAAATCGGTCTCTGAGTATAACTAACCTTATCGAATTTTTAGTTCATTATCCAATACACTTCCTTTGTTTTTACATTCCTTTATTTATTGTGAATTTCGCCTTGTATTCAGTGAAAAAAAAGAAGCGCCACTTTGTAACCGAACCAATTAGTCACTAAATATCTAGTTACTACTTGGAAGAATGTCCCATAATTCCTCAATCTACTAGGAATCAGCACATTTCCACAATGACGGCGATCAATAACCCTGTTTGTCTAGGGACCTTTACAAAGTGGCCACCTGGGGTAGTCCCTGTCAGGTGTGCCTCGAGGCAATGTGGCATACTCACGATCTCCACAGTTTACTTTTATTTTAATCAAATTTCTGGTGCCTTTTTTTAAGGCTGTGTTCAGGATTACTTAAGTTAGCATAGTCCTTGTATTGCATGATGTCGTGTCTGTCATTCCAGGCATCAACACTTGAGTGCTCCTTGCCTTGGCAGCAATGAGTATTTCAATTTTCATCTTGTTTCCCCTGCACCTCGTGATGAGGATTAATGGGGAGTGTTTTTATTTCGTCAATCCCAAAATTGAACCCACCAAAAATACCTAAGGATGAACATACCTCTTTTTGTGTTTCACTTTTGACTGCAGTCAATCCGTCCTCCATCGGAACTCTCATTTTGGTGTCTAAATGTTTTTTAAACTCAACGAAGTACTCCAAAATTCGCTTTAACGTTGAAATTTTTCTTTGGAAGCACTTTGAGAGTTAAGGTAGTGCGGTCTGTCTCAGATGGCAGCAAACACCGCAATTGGGCACTTCAGTGATATTGCGTTTGTAAGAAATGGGAACAATTGTTGCAATGCTCTGCAAGGATACAAGAGATTCCCTGCTTTGATAAATGCCAATGAAAATAATTTTAGCACTCTATCACTGATGATTGTATATCGTTCATGGTGTGGTAAAAATAATTCGAACTTGTCATGGAGCTAGGCAAAGGGAGTGGTTCAGGATAATACTCTCTCTCATCGCTTCAACATGTGCGAATTTTCAATAGGTTTGATGCCAGTTACATTTGCGACAAGTATTATAGCAAAAAGGCTGAAATCAAGTGACTGCGAAAATTTTTAGTTTTAGTATTGATAGACCACTCAAGGCCTGATAAATGGTAAGGCGAGCGCGTTATTGGTTGTCCGATTCGGGCTAACAGGATCACAGTCACAAAAAAACACATTTATTTTAATAGACCTTTACAGAAGTGAAATAGCACTGATATTCGACTTCGTGGGGGCAGAGTACAAAGCAATTTGTCATGATTTTGTTGTCGCTTGTTCCTCTTGTCCTTCGTATTCCTCTCGTGCAACTGGGCATGGAGGTATGTTTTTTTCACTGCCGTGTTGATCTTCCGTCGGGTTGTTGCCCGCTTAGGCAGCGTCTTTAGTCATTCTCTGTAGTAAGCATTATTCTTAGAAGCATCTTTAGCTTAATTTTTTGATTTCCATCCTGCATCTTGCTTTGGGTCCCTTAAGACCACCTAAGAAGGTATCGAAGGGACCGTCGAATTCTAGAGCTATATGTTGATTGCCATAATCGGTCAAGTAGGTGTGAAATGTAATTTATTGACGATGGAGTTTTGCATCTTCTAAATGGATTTGATGCTCAAGAGAAACATAACCCATGGGTTTATTGTAAGAGCTAATTGCAGTGGATGTGATATTGTGGCACCTATATTAGAATGGGCAACTACTTTACGTGGTAAGGAACTAATACGAATAGACACGGCTATGCAAAAATTGTGTCTACTTTTGAAAGTCTAACACGAATAAATGGGATAGCATTTAACCGTTAAAAACAGCAGTCGTATCAGTCCCAAAATCTGATTAAAATAAAAAACCTACAGCGCTGACTGGGAGTGTTGGTGAACTTACTGTGAGTCTACTTATGGTAGCATTGATACTTGAGTTTACATTCAATTCACCCGAACTGGCCTTTGGAAATTCTCTAAATTTCAGTCTCATTTATTATTAGTACTCAAGGATAATGGATTGGAATCCACTAGAGATAAAAGACGGTTACTATTCATACATACACATTTATCTTAATCTTCAATTCAGCATGACAAAAACCTTGTATTTGTTCAAGGTGATTGCCGATCTTTCGTTTCCATTTGTTTTCTACTTTCATTGTAGACCACATCCACAGTTTCATTTTTCACGAGTGTAGTTTGAGTCGATGCAAGATTAGTTAATAAGTGGCAGACTGTGGTCATTGCTCACTCAAGTAGTATCACCTTATCTACATCCATTCGGTGGTGTTTAGGCTGTCCGGAGCAACTCAGCTGGCCCCTAACTAACCGGAGCGTCTAGGATAGCATTATTAGTAAGCTATCATTCCCATAACTTCGCGAATGAGGTTCAATGAATGAATTTGTGATACCTAGAATTTTGCCTCGTACCCAATTCAGAAATTGAACCGTTAAACCATTTAAGTTTCAATTGGGGAGTCAAATTTACTGCATCTGGAAATTAGAAATGACCCATCAAAGTCACTGCCAAGGGTTCATTTATGCAAATCAGTGTTGTTAAAGTACCAAATGGTTTCGTAAAAGCATATTTGTGCCATTTCTTTGCGCTTACATTTATTCCAATGCTCTCCTCTTCACTGGTTCATTTATAATGAGCCCGATGCTCTGACAAGCACGTAAACTCTAACCGCTGCATTTTAAAATCCTTTCTTACTTGAGTGTTCAAATAAACAATACTTTATCCTCGTTTCTGTGCCTGTTAATGAGTAAAAGCGTTCAGCTAAAATTCCTCTCGCATTCGAGTGTCAAGTAAAGGGAAGATTTCAGGTTCCTTCAACTCCTGAAACTGAGGTTACATTTTTGTCACAGTTTAAACGATATTTTGTTGCGAGCAGATGATGTCTCTTGGCCGTCTAAGGAGGACGATTAATCACCCAACTTGCCAAATCTAAGCCGTCTCCAGGGTGAGTCAAGCGCTTTGTGACTGCGGCTGCATTTGCCTCATTCTCGTAGCTGCGTAAAATGTAGTCGTCCAAGGCGTGCGGTCAAAGTAATTTGCAGAGGGGTCGTGAGGTCACCATGTTCGGGCTAGCCATGAGGAAGGGCATTGGTAAAGTTATGCCCAAAATCATCAGTAATGATGGTGCTTTGGCATAAGGTTTCACAATAAGCCTTTTATCGGCACTCGAACCTTTCTTCTCTCAAAACTACGGTCAGTTCAATTTGACTTCTTTTCAAAGTCCCACATTCAAGGGTCGATCAATCTCCACTTTGACATAATTTGTGTTTCATCGGACTAACTATCAGCAAACGTTAACGTCGCTCATCACCGTTCGAAAAGCCGACGGTGGATAACCATACTTGCCATCTGGATCAAGCTGGTGAATAGCATTCCGAACATCGGACTTTGTATGCGGTGATGGAGACAACAACAACGAAAGTAGCTACCTCTGTAAGGTGCGTTTAAAGATCTCGTATCAAAAGGCGAGGGCATCCCTCCCATGGTCGACAGTGCCTACCCCAGCTAACACGGGTGGGCATTTTTCAACGAAAATTGGATCTTAATCAACCTGTAATTGACTCTGACCTCGAACACTTTTAGATTAACACCTAAAATGAATGTGCAGGGATTGGTCAAACTCCCCTGTAAGCCAACATACTTCAGTTTACAGAGTACGAAAGGCTCCTTATTTCCTCATCTATAAATGTGGTCCATTAATGCATGCATTACAAATCATCTTTAAGCAAATTGCCTTGCCTGTAGCAGGTGCGACAGCGGTGATTCACCGTCGTGGCGATGAGTCAAATCCGATGTTGATGAGTCCTAATCGAGTGAACGGCCTTTTTAACCCATCCCAATGGTGGACTTTTGCTGGGTGCTTCAGAAAATACTGCTTGTAACGAATAGTGAAAGGCATGGTGCAGATGTGGCTAATAGCCGAGACCACTTAGTTGCGTGGTATAATTACAGCCAAGCATAGCAGTACTGATGGTTTGCCATTAATTAAATTTCACTCAACCTTTGGTATTTTGTGAATGTCATTAGCTCCCAAAAGTTGACCCAAGAACGACTTCTTTCCTCGTAAGCGGGAATTTCATTGAAGTTCCTTCTATCACATAAACATCATTAACTAAACTGTTTTGAGGATTTTAAGCACATTCAGCTTGATATTTGCTGCTGAACAAGTGCATAATAGTAGCTCTATTAATGCCGTCATCAAAATTTCGAGAAATTTATTAATGCGACTGTCACACTACCCTTACACTACGGTCAGAACGACGTCCACAACTAATCAAATCTTCGTTTTAATCAAAGCGTTCTACCACTGAGTAATCATGCCACCTTAATTATTGTTATTGTTTTCCTAACTAGACCACAAATTTTTGGTACCTTGAACAATTGGATCTGGGCTCCTACCACATGTACGGCTCTCTCAGTGAGATTCGTAAAAAAGTCGCACACGTGGCATTCCCTTGACGAAAAAAACTTAGCTGTCAAAGGCCTTCGTTCTTGTTTAGATGGGGGCGGGTGAAACACGGTGGGACCTCCGATGATTCCTATAGAATTTCATTTTCAATTCAGTGAATATCCAAAAATGCGTTCGCTATTGTGTCATGCGCCAGCGGCATGTCAAAAGTGCATGCAGTGAATTGGTTTGTGAACGATTTTACAAAATACTTTGCGAAAATACAACAGTACAGTAAGTCCGCCGTCAGAAAGACTGAAAACAGTCTAATTGTTTGATCACCCTTGCTACGACACGCAACGTAGAAATGCGCGAATGATGGATAATGATTGCCTGGCAAAACTGGACAGCCCGTCTAGAAGTTCTGCTTTATGGGCGAGAAAGGTGATTTCAGCATTTGATTCTTTCTCTTATTATTTTAGCGTGGATAAACTCAAAGAAACACCAGATGAGCCTCCAAATGTTTCAACGACCAAGATTATAAGGCGTCAAAAAAGACATTCATTTTCCCACTAATTTCGTGTTTTCTACTAGTTTATATCTTAATTCCACAAAAATATCAGATGATTTACCCTAGAGCAATTTTGCAAAAAGAGAGTTAATTCGTAGATTGCACATACCCTAGTTCGGTGATAGAAAAAACTTTCAAGCGACGATGTGCTATGCTCACACACTTAAGCCGAATCACTTGGTAGGGCTCAACTTTTCGCAATCCACAGTTCCACACGCGCCGTTCTCCGGCCGGCTGACTAGTAAGCTTTAGACGAAGGTATTCTCTGACTCATTACCAACCGGAGGCATCATACGATGCCCTTCAAGGTCAAAGTGTTATGCACTTTATGTGGGGTCACCCATCGCACTGTGTTTCGCCAAGCTTTGCCTTACAGACAAAAAGCGGCACTTTTGGAAAAACTCATCAGCCACATGCATCACAGTCTACAACAATCCTCCGGTCAATAAAAACAGTCAGGCTTTCCGTTAAACTAAATGACGCGCATCTAGTCTCTGTGTCTTGGTTGAAATAGGCATGCCAATTGGCAGTGCTACAAGCATCATACTGTTTTGTGACTTTAGTGCCTGCATTGGGGTCCAGCTCCAACCATCGAAGTGACCTGTGGAATTTTTTAACTAAGCAACTGAAGGATTGAAGGGAAGTAACTTTATGAGGACTTTTTACCTTTAACCGTGACCCTATCAAATCTTTTCCAAGCGTATGAAGCTTTTATAACACTAATTCTACACATAGCATAGGTGCACTGCTCGCATAAAATTCGACTGGATTTTCCACAGTAAAAGTAACTTTCATGAGACATTTTTCATACACTTTTTCTATGCGATTCCCTTACTTTTATGAAAATCGTGAGATTAATGGACAAACACAATTTAACTAGTCAAACTAAAAAAAAGCGCGAAATAATGTATTTGTGAAAATTCACGTCAATAACTTTCTTCGAGCCTGCTAGCGCCCCGAAGCGTAGACCTTTTAGAAGGGGGCAATTTCACCCGAGGATTAATTTGAAAGCCTTCACCCGCGTCGAGGACTTTTTTTCACCGTGTCTGCTTTATCAACTACCAGAATTCATGTAGGCTTGTTTTGTCAAATGTCTAGTTTTTGAAGGGATATTTCGGTTGACCTGGTTTCAAGTGGGGAGTGAAAAACAAAAACAAATAGGTAATATCCTGTAGAAAAGTAACAACTTTGTGTGATTTTATTTTCGCCTAGGGTAAAATACTCGGGAAATTCGAATTCGATGGAAGTAAAGCCCACAATCTGAGATATTGCAACGTTGCATTTAATCAAACATAATCTTTATAACAGTGTACAAGAACAAAACGAAATTAGAGGGGGGCGAAGCACAAACACACAGAGAAATTGAGACAGATGTGGGCTGAGAGGGAGAATAAATGCTCATTTACGCACACGCACATACACCCAAGGAGAGAAGTAGACCTATGCAGTAAGCTTTGGCGATTCGGGAGCAGACGAATGGTGGACCACCGTTGCGGTCCGTGGCTGACTGAGAATCACTGGGCGCGAAAGGTTTTGCTTACCTATGGGAGGGGCCTGCCCGTAGACAGAACAGCTGTGGACGTCGTCGAAATCGGTCTCTTCATCTTCCTCTTCGTTGTCAGCTTCTCTCATGTCTGTGGTGGAGTTCACCTCCGAATAGGTCATGTCCCCGACGCTCGAGCGGTGCTCATAGTGGGTGTTCACGAGACCCGACGGAGGCTGGATGAACACGTTCTCGGTAGTTCGGTACAAAGGAGCGGAATTTGTAGGCATAAAAGCGCGTCCACTGGTTTGTGATCCAGAGCTGTTCGACGTAGACTTCATGGCGAGGTGGCCAGTCTGCATCAAGCGGCTGTCTCGGGCTGATGGCGGAAAGTTTGGAGGCACAGACGTCGCAGAGTCATTGCTAGAGGCAGTCCCACTGAAATGAGCATGCAGCGTTTAGCGGCGCCTCAAGCTCAAAGAAAGTGTGCAAATAATTTGGGTTGATGCAATGCCAATAAAACAGAACGAAAAACAATCAGTTAGTTGGGGTTTTCAAAAACAGGTTGGTTAAAAACATAACCCCTATAATAAGTTATAAATCCTATTTCAATCAAATAAACGCCTCAACACCCGGGTATTGGATTCCTTCAAATTAGAATTTTTTATGTTAAAGGAAACAATTGGCCACCTGAGAGCCAAGAAAATACAAAAATGTAAGAAACGCCTTAAGTTTGTCATCCTGATGCCATCATAAAAGGCAGCCTATTTCTCATAGTAGCACTTAAGCTAGCAATTGTTACGGAGGAAACGACAATTATTGGGACTCGATGAGAGAGGGAGAAAAGACAAAATCATGCATTCCCTACCGACATTGACAACAAAGCTCACTAATCAAGATTTCGGCCAGAGACCTATCGACCTTCCATGAATGTTACATACCAAGATGTTATTATTTGTGAGCATTCTGGATAGGCCGAAACGATATGCACAGATTTCAATGGATCATACCAAATTTGTCTCTAAAGTTAGCATTCTAGGCTTCACTTGGCAAGTGTGAAATAGCAATTGGTTGAGTTTACGACGCTTTTGAAATACATAAATTATTTATACGTATTAGAGCTTTGAGTTCAAAAATGACGCGCATAACTAGCACAACATCAACTTCGCAGATGAAACACGTGCTCCAGCACGCGTTACTTCAAACTCCACAACCCTATTTACGCGTTTCGACAGTTTTTCCTCCGCTACTTTGCACTGATATGACTGTAGAGAAAATGAACGGGACAATGTCACAAAATAAAGCATCACTGCGTCCAAGTGTTTTTAGCCCCCTTGAACAGATACAGGGCGCAAGTGAACAAGCTTTTGGGGTGTCTGGCTCCAAAAAGAAAGGAACATTACCGCTCTGGTAAAATGTAACACAATACGTTATGTGATATTCCTAATTTTTTATTGCATACCTCTATGCCTGTAGTACTAGATCCGATTACACAGTTGCAGTAACTTGTCAAACTAAAACTGGTCAGTTTGGGAAGCTCTTATTTCGCCTTAAGCACATTTCGTAACGGGACCACTCTCCACGAGATTATATGTATGCATGACCAACCTTTCTTCTTTCATCGTTTGGGAGTAAAAATTTAAAAGAAAAATTTCCAAGGTTTTGAGTTACCTGTGTTACGCAAAGTAAAGAAAGAACCCGAAAAGATGAAGCACAAATAAAATAAGAAAGAAAAGAAGCTGCCAGAATACCGGTATTATGCAATTATTTAATTACGAAATTAGCTCAATTACTCCGTCGTTTCAAGAGCCACTCAGGTCTACATCGGAATGCAAAGTAAAGCATAGACTTATCACTTTTCTCGATTTGACATTAAAATGCACAAATTTTAATGCAAAGTGGAGCTGAATCTCATCTCGCAGCTCGGCGTCCCAGTTCGAACAGGCAGGAGGAAACAAGCAAGTGGCGCTGGGACTTGGCTAACAAATGCATGCAATAAGCACGAACTTTTGTAAATAGTGATCATATCGTGAAAAACAGTTGTTTGTTATTTACTGTAAAAAAAAATTCCCGCGATTAGTTAAAAACGAAAGTTCTAAACAGAATTACCCAAATTTAAAGAACGGAATTTTACTGCCTTCTTTATTTTGGGCACCAATTCCTACGAAGGTCCATAACAACATTTAATTCCTTCTGAACTTCGATCATACAGTGTTCTATATCCAAGGTAACTATGACGATTAAACACCCCTGTCCTTTTGAACACGCAGTCGAAATCGAAGACGGGTGGAGGAGACGAACCTGGCTATAGATCAAGTCGCTTTGCTTGCCGTGTGATTTTCCAGTATGAAGATTACTGAAACTTATCATTTCCATAATTCTACAATCTCATAATAGCAAATGATTGAACGGAATCTGCATTGTTCATAAACCTACTATGGAAGGTAAAACTAGGCTGCCTTTGTATAGTCCAGTGAAGGTAAAATGATCCTTTAGTAATGCGCTACAGCGCGCTGATTGCGGAGCAAAACGAGCAAAAGAAATGTGATGAACATGTTGGGAGAAATGGGTTGGATATCAAGACGCTGACGTAATGTTCAGGGCGGGTGAACTCCTAGTCATGGCCTCCTTTGAAATGCTTCTTAGTCATCGGCCACGCGCTTAGACTGGCCTGCCATTGCAAGATGAGGGAGTTACAATTTCACAACGAAACAAGAATGCATATGTTTGCTCAGTAATGATTCATTTGAAAGTAGAGTAAGACCAAAAAACTTGAATGAAAGGCATTAATTTCCAAATTCAGCCTCAGTAAAATTTTAGAAAAATGGCGCTTACTTGAGGAGATGACCTCAAGGAACTGTAGTAGAGTTCATTGTTTTTTTGTCAGATGGAAATTAATGTATCACACAGTTGTGCAAGCGATGAATACTGAAGAAGCTCAATGTATCGAGAGCATGCCGTGTGTAATTTGAATGAGAAGCTTACAAAGTGCAGCAACCAGAAGATGGAAAAAATGCCTGTGAGCACCTTATTAGGTGGACTATTCCCATCTGAAAAGTCTCAATAAGCATTAGCTCTTACGAACTAACAAGATATCAGTTTCAACAGTTTTACTTTCAGTTGGGGGCAAAACATGCGCGATGTGTGGAATTGCTAACATAATTGTAAAAGGACTGCTGCTTCTTCGTGTCACACCAAGATTGAAGAAAACTTTAGACCTCATAGGTAGCTAGAACAGCAGTGACTTCGTAACGGTAAGGACGAAGAAGCCCGACTTCACACAATTTCACAAACTGGATTCAAACAAACAGCAGTTACAGGTTGGAACTAAGAATGATACGATTCATGCGACTGCGGGAAGCTTGAAGCGAAGTAAGGTAAGGTTTTGGTCGATGCCAGTGTGTGCAACTTCAAACGTTTACTCACATAAAACATCCGTACTCGACATTGTTAACCTTTTCAAACCAATTAAAATGACATTTCGATTCGGACAGAGTAGCATCTCATGGAGAAAAGGTCTAGATTCAAAACTACATGGCCGAAAAATACAATTCGGGATACTTATGTACTAGAGTCACCATACCGTCCAGGCATGGGGGTGATCATCATCATAGGACGAAACCGCGCCGCTTTTTCGGCATTCTGTGCAGGGGAAGATGGAGTAGGACATTAATCTCACTCAAGAAGTCGAGCGATGCGCAATATTATCCAAATAGACTAGTATTTGATTATTAAGTGGATTGATCTAAGCCCACCTCATCAAATTCTCTCCTATAAGATTTTCTCAGTGTAGAAAAATGAAAGTTAAATTAATATTATTTAGTAAACTTGGTTGTTTTCTCAGTAACATTAAGCATTTTTTTAGCTTGTACTAATCGGCTTAAATACGGTTGCTAGTCTCTAGAAATTACAAGAAAATTCAGGGGTTGTTTTCCGTAGCGTGGCAAACCTATCGCATAAAGCATCAGATTAGAGGATGAAACCAAATTAAGGGATGGGAACGTTGGTAGATCTAGCTGATTTTGCCTTTAATTAAAAGGAGTGAAAAAAATAATGCTTGATTTTGAAATTTTTTACAAATGCGTTTGGTGAGCGAGAGGTGGAGAAAAGGTTAGCAGACTGACCCAGTCGTGTAGCCGTGAGGTCCAACGAGAGCAGGCAAATTGGAGGTCACTATAGAGTGGCCACTACTACCCGCACTGCCACCCAGTCCACCTCTCTGCTGTTGTAGATGCGTCTGTGGCTGCAGAGAGGCACAAGTGGCAAAGGGCTGGTAACGTGGATGGTGCGCCAGAGCGGGCGATCGCAGGTGGTGCGACGAGAGCGAGGAGGAGCCGCCAGAAGTTCCTCCTCCTGCTGCCGCGGGCTGCTCGCCGCTTATCTGCCTAGGGTCTACGGAGAGGTGGAACTGTTGCTGTTGATGCTGCAAACTATACGGCGAATGATGCTGCACTTGACAGTCCTCAACAGCGTAGTAACCAGACAGGTAGCCTTTACAGAGAAAAAAAATTGGCACAAGTGCTCAAAACTGTTTCATGTAGGTAATGCAGAAGCCAGTATTCCATCTGAAGTTTTAACTAGCTTAGGTTTAAACCTTAGCTGCTCACAACGGTTGCACCTCAGATGTGTACACTTTTGCATCGGGTAACCCAAACACGAATAGAAATGTGTCAAGTGCTTGTACATGCGACCTGGAGAATACACTCACGGGGATGAAATCGTTTGCTAAAGGCATACCCTCTATGCAATTTCTAGTAAAGCAATGCAACCCATTCTCTTTCTCTGGTATTGGTTTATTTCTAGATTGGACAAGCAATAACAACGGAGTAAAACTGCGGGATAGTCATATTAAATTAATTGGTTGAGCGGTACTGATGGCTGGTGAGTAGTAAAAGCTACAGCTGTGTCGATGGAAAGACTCTAGCATGACGCACGTCCATAAGCCAATTGTCAACTTGCCTTTATGCCTAGTGCATTAATCAAACTAGTAAATCGGTAACATTTGATTTAGAAATGCGCAAAAAGCCGAATGCTGGAAATCCACGCGACCATAAATTCGCCGATAGCGTCCAGTATGCGTTACTACCTCACGTAAACTAAACATCAACGGCAATTTATTCAAAAACGAGGTAAACTTTCCAAAGTCAGGAACCCTTTCTTCGTACTAGCAAAGATGCCAGTGAAAGGATTTTCACTTTATTCATATTTTATGCGGAGCTAAATCAGCTAACCCTCTTTTAAAACCAGATCTACAAAAAACTTACACATTTTAATGTGGATGCATTTAATCGGGCATGCAAAGCCTTATCCCCATGGCAGTGGGCCTTGGGCTGCCTCGTTGTCCAAAGGTGCGCGTGTGTACGTGCTTCCGACCGATGGGCAGTTTTCGATTGGTCTACCTGTTCTCTACGGTTGGGACACGCAAAAACTAAATCACGATTTTAACGAAAAACACGACAAGCTCTACGGCATTAGCATTTATCTGGCAGTGCCAAAAGAGATTTTTGGAATGTCACTTTGGCAATAATTTGGGTGCGATTAAGAAAAAGAGGTCTGCTGTGCATATGGCCCTGTGCAATTCCCTTCTCCGTTGTCAATCGACTCTTGTATCCACTGGCTTCAGAAGGAAGCAAAACTCCGTGAATTTCAATTTCAGAATTTAATGTAAAATAACCCGACATTTCTTCCTCTTTATCACTTAGTGTTTTTTTTGTTCAGGCAATCATAGCAGAATTTCCCAGCAGTTCCTACACTCCCATTGAAATGATTTGTCGCGAGTACATTTTTGCGACAGAGACACTTCAAACTGCACGAGTGTGCCCTGCGACAACTATCATAACAAATTTCAATGTCTCATCTGTTATTTACTTAACATTTTAAACTGGAAAGAATTTTCGACAAATTCGAAATCTGTTTGGATAAGTTGATGCATTAAATGCGTTTCAACATTTCATCCGACACCGTCCGGTTGCTGCACGCAAGTATACAGTAGAGTGGAATAGTAAGCAAACCTGTGCGGCATCCAACCCTGTCGGGTTCTGTTTATTCTCAAACATGCCTAACCCGCAAAACCAAACAAATCTCACCAATAAAGCAAGCAAGAATGTACCATACTTGTTGGGCATTTGACAATGTGGTAAAATAGCTGCATTCTTTCACCTGATGTAGGAGTTAATGTTTTGAAAAACTGGGTGCCCCGTCATGCTTGCCTAATTGTACCTCCGTATTCCAACCGAAGATTGATAGGCACGGGTAAAGAGCATAACACCTATGCCGGTTGAAGGCTGCGCGTTCCGAAGTTTGCCCAATTCAGACCCGATTTCAGCTTACTCGCAAGGGGTGAAAAGTGTGTGTGCTGGAGAGAAAGTAAACTGCCTCATGTGTCCCCCGGTGTCGGAAAAATGACCACCACTCGGCGGCTCTACTGGTCTGGCCGTCGACCTCAGCAGCACAATTCCCTTCTCTGTCCTCGAGGAGCCACGGAGTGGTGAGCTAGCGGTCCAGAATTCGGGTCGTCTTTGTACGTGCGTGGATGCGTAGGCGTTGCAACGCCTTACTCGGATGCATTTACTGCCTCTGTGTGTGTGTGTGTGTGTGTGCAAACACAGGAAGAGACCGAAAACCGTGAGAGTCGGCTACAAAAGCACTATAGCACATTGCATGTCGGCGTGCGAGAGGATGGAGATGCAACCTTCGAGTGGGAATTGTGTGTATGTGTGCGTACGCAGACGACTCAAGGCGCACATCCGTGTGTGTAAGCGTGAGTCACTCCATTGCGAAGTCGGCGATCTCGAGGACGTACGGCTGCAATTAAATTGCAAGTCTTGTTTCTACACTCTGTAATTTGTATGTCTAAACTACTTATGTCTGAAATATCGTACATAGAGAGGAACATTGTACCAGCGTTGCCAAAAAAGGCTACGCACCACAATAAAACCACAAGTTCACTCGACAAAATCTGTGCAGAAAGGGGGTTGATTTTCAAAGTAGCGAGAACCAAAGTGTTTACGGGAAGAGAGAGGACACATTCAAGTACATTCATCGCGGTGGGCAGATGTATGGTTCTTCTGTATGACCTGGTAGCTTTGGCAAGCGATTCCAGAATTGCTGCCAAATGCAGTGTACAAAGTCTCCAAAGCATGAACTTTCACGCAGGACACGGAATAGAAATACTTATAAGTGATAATAGGGGGTGAATAATGATCGAGTAGTAGAACAATTAGTCGAATAAAACTACCTATGGATGGCACCACCCAAGCAAGATTGTCGGCAAAGCGCACATCGATTTCAGGCACCATTAGAATGCTGAGGGAAACCAGATGCAGCACAGAAGGGGAACAATAATCGCGTCTGAGGATCACAGAGGCAAGAACTGAGGGCTGCAGTTTAGCCTAAGCAGCGGTTGCAAACTCCTGTTTAAACAACCCAAGGGTCGGTGCTTCCAAATTCACACTTTTACAGGTAATTTAGTAACACTTGCACTGCTTTATCGCATTTTTGCATGACAAAAGTTATACAATTCCCAGGTGAAGTGAACAAGCCTGATTATCGGGACAGACCGCAGCATAAATTCATTGCAGTACGCTAGATGCGTGGCTAGGCTGCCTTGGACCAAGAGCTCACGCTCCACCGACATGCAAACCGAAGGGCGCCCGCACAACCAAAGGACGAGACTCGCCTCCTCGCCTCGCATGCGTACAATAATACTACCTGATATCGCAAGCCATCAAGGATGATTTGCACACCTTGTTTTACTTCCCGTTCGAACACTATCTGTCGACAATAAGTGCCAAATTACTTGCTGTTATTCAAATTTCCAGGTCGCTTACAAAAAATTGCACACACAATGCGACTGATGACGAGAACAACTGTTTTCTAAATTGTTAGGAGGTGTCCTTCGCGTTATGCCATACAATCTACTTATCAAGTTGGAAAGGCTGTCATAAAACAAGGAAAGGAAGATCGCATAGAAATCACACGGTGGGTGGAGAGTTGATGTGCAGACGAATGAGTGGATGAATGGATAAGCGGAAGGACGGACGAAAAAGAGAGGCGATAACTTCACTGCTGTGCAGCCGCTCATCATCAGCAAGAAACATGATTCACCCAACGAGTGGATGCGTGACACTGCTAATGAATAGGCTCGACACCTACTGAAACAACTCTAGTGGGGGCATAACGGTGGATTTTGGGAATAAAAACCTGAGGCCCATGCAACGGTTTAATTTACTTTAAAATTAAACCATCACATCATAAGCTTTCGGCTTTTAACTCGAAATACTTAGGGAGCCCATTATGTGAACTTGGAACGGAAACATTGGAAAAAAAACGTGCGTTCTCAACTCTGCCGAAAGCCCTAATAAAGGAACTATAAGCATGAAACGGTGTCTAAGCTACCTTTTTAAGACAACGTCGGCGTCAAGTGAGCTTCCGCTTTCCTGAAAGTAAAACATTTGGCACAAAACAATTAACAAATTGCTTAGCCTTTGGCACAAAAATACTCCAAAGTGCATGGCTTAATTCCCCCCATTCCGATCGGAACGCCTTCCCCTCCCTTACAAGAAGTAACTTCGGCTCAGATCCATAATGCAACCGTTTGGGACAAATTAGTGCAAAGCAATTAGCTTAGAAGCAGCGCAATGCAAAGTTCCAGTGGAACAATGCACAAAGACACGCATGCAAAGAGCATTTTAAGCCATTTTAACAAAAGTTTAGTCAAATTTTGTATTAAACAGAACGCAGCTCGCTGATAGCCTCGGAAAAAAGCATCTACAGAGTGGAAGCACTGCCTTCAAGCAGTCTGATTCGGCCAGGCTGAATGGCCATTAAAAAGCTATAAATTTCTAGGAAAAGGTCAGTCCGGTTTGGATTAGATAATAAATTTACTGTAAGATTTGATCGCGTAGAAATTGCCCGAAAGTAATGACAGGGTCAGAGCAATAACAAGTGATAATCACAGCAAATGAAACTAGCAATAGAATTGAGACAGTGCAAGCAAGAAAACTTCCAGAATCAAAACACTAAAATTAGGAAACTTTGAAGACAAGGTAGTCTCACCTCTAAGACTCGAAAAAAAATCGTAGTGCCTAACTTCCAAGTTCACGAAGTTGACAGGCTCTAACCTCTTGATAATGAACTAGGATCCTCGGGTGAAACGCTTAAGCGATAAACCATGGGAGATAGCCGTGGGCTACGATATTTGCTTATACCTTGCTAGTCTAAGGCTATGGAGCCCCCCTGTCATCGTCGAATTACCAGGGGACGAGGTAGTAAGCTTATGCGCCCTGGCTATCGCTGCCGTGGTGACAACAGCAGTTTGCTGAAACGACTGGAAATGATGCCTATAGACATTTCAGTGTGCAAATATTGACACTTCTTCATGTCAGTTTCAGAAATAACTGGCAAATATGAAACGAATGGTAGCTAGCAGTTTTTAAACTATCTGAAAAGTTTTTAAAGGCTGGTTCTCATTGAAAAATGGCCACCAGGAAGATTAACATCAATGCGGCGCATAAGTGGTGTTCAGTCCTTCGAAAAACCGATGAAGCATTAAGTAGATGAGTAGCTCCAAACACTAACTGAAAGTATTAAATGTAATAAGTAATTTCGTAAATTTATGTGAGCTTTCAAAAAGTTGATGTGATGGCAAAAGTCAACTTTTAAGCCTGGAGTGACACCTCCTCACACAGTTTGTGCTAATTAGTCCACCGAAGTTTTCAGAGCTGAATGTGACCTTATTATCCCGATTTACAAATGACGCTCTGCGTCTACCAAAGCAGACAATCAGCAGGCTAATTGGTGCAGACTGGCCAGGTATTCGCGTCACCCCTCATGACCAAGCCTTCCGGCTAACAATAAAGATGCGTATAAAATAAATTGCCACCATCAAGCGCAACTGCGATTCATCCCGCTAGCAAATCAAGTACAATTTTTCAGCACAATTTCGGTGCTAGTGTGAGAAAATGCTACACCATCCTCCAAATGTCAATAAATCAAGTCTGCCAAGGTTTTGGCCCGAGAAAACCTTCATTCACCGCATTGAAAGCACTATGATCCATCCCAAACTGTCGTTCAGAAATGAACACCTCGCTATCAAATTCGGGTAAATAACATCTATTCTGATAGGGTGGATGATATTGCTTTAAACACGGATTTTTACACCCTTCAAGCAGAGTGGAGGAAGAGTTGAGGTGAGAGTGAGCGTAGAAATGTGTAGGCCGAAGTGAAGCCGTGAGACGAATGCAGGTCATGTGTGGGAGCCTGAGACATCTGCTTGGACAACGGATCGGAATCGGTGAGGTGGAGTGAAAGCAGAGTAGAGTACAACCCACTGGCCAGCCGCAAAAACTACACATTTTTGGCCCTTGGGCGGTAAGTAGATGACACCCAATTCAGCGGTGAATTTACGTTAAATGACACAAAGGCGCGAAATGCCCCCTGTAAATTCAAACATAAGGATGCAATAATTCATGCTTAACCAATCGTCGCGCAGTTACATGGCCTTTTTTAACTTTCCATGATTCAATCTCCAAATTAGTACAAATGAGTCCTGCTCGTTTTGGTTGTCTCTCCGACGTTCTGGATGACCTGGGGACCACGTCCGTGAGAGTTGTGACAATCCCACACAAAAAGTACAACAATCTCAACTTTTTGGCTAAAAATGAGCAGAAATGTCAAAGGAGATTGAAGCTCCGACTGGGAAATTGATCTTTGGCAATTGCCTCAGTCCCAAGTTCTGCATAGCGCCCAACAGTGCTAGGAGATTATCTTTGCACGCCTCCAGTAGCAACTCAGGTGTTACAGTTACATCGCTACAGAATGATAAAACCGTGAATGGGAGCACTTTTGTAACCACTCGAATTCAAACTGGGATGAAATGTTAGGGTGGGAAGACCCAGCTTTTCGTACGGGTGAAATAGGATCGTTACCCCCGGTCCTCCAGTATCTGCCAAGCAAAGCAAAAATCCACTTTTAACTCACTCATTCACAGCTCCCAATTACCAAATACACAGGGAAAGTGATCGCAGACCATTGGAACTTTCTTTGTACTAACGTATCAGTGATGAAGTGTAAGTTGAGGCTAATCAAATTACATATACATCGAATCGAGATACCCTAACTTTGCAAATAATTAAAACTTTATAAATATCACTGCATCTCCCGAGTTATAAATACCATTTTTAACATTGAACTTTTCAAAAACACTGATCGCCGTTACTGGCTTGCTACCACGAGCCTCCAATGCGTGCGTTTTAGTGTAAACTTTTAGGGCATTTTTTACAAACAACAGAGGTATAGTGCAATCAAGTGAGACACTTCAATTATCATGAGCTGGAGCAGTTTGCGCCTACCCAGATTTACACTGCCTCAAGCTTAGCTCGGTACCCAAATTACGATAGGTAGATTTACAAATCTCGGCGTATCAAAATGGTCTGAGCTGTGAAGGAAGAGCTCATCCTAGAAGTTGACTAAACCCGAAGCCTTCTTTCACAGCCTCATTGCCCTATTCAAAGTGGACTTACTGCCACCGCTAGGCAAACTGCCTTCATCAGAGAGATGTCGGAGTGCTTCCTGAGTGGTTCTAGTGTTGGTGTTGGCGGGATGGGAGGGCACGGGTGGAGGCGGGAAGGGCGAGGAGACGACCCTGCCCCCGCTGGGCAAGGGCGGCGGAGGGTAGAGCGGAGGTGGAGGGATCGTGGGCATGGCCGCATGCCCGTTGACTGGGGACTTGTGCTGTTGCTGCTGCTGCTGCTGCGGTCGCGGTGGGTAGTTAGACCATGTTGGCAGCAATACCCCAGCAGGCGATGTTGGATGACCATTCACAGTGTGGTCAAACTAGAAGGGTAGTAGAAGGGAGGCGTATCAATGGTTAATGAACGAATTTGCCAAGACTAACTGTGTAAATGCCAAAGAAAACACTTGATTGAAAGTGGAGGAATTGCGCAGATACCAGTGATTTTTCTTCACAAAGTAGAAAAGCAAACATTGAATAATAGGTGACACCTCGATATCGATAAGCTAAGTTCAGGCTATTATTGAGTTGACGCATAACCCTATCATTGAAAGTAATACAATACATGCACGACTGGATTTAATATTATTATTAGTTGTTAACAAAAAAGCATTTCAAGATGAACCGTACAACTTCCGAGAGATCATCACACTGCACTGGAAATTCATAGTTAGATTATGTCTGAAAGGCCAAACGATCCTCCCGTTAGTTGCGGATCTGAAGACAAATTAGTGGTACAGGGTTCAACACTAATGGTGGGGAGCGCATAGGATTAATAGGATATTTCAACACCCAAAACTGAACGCATTGAGCTCGAGATTGGAGGCGTACATTCAATGACAGACTTAAATGATTCAGACATGTCCAACCTTGTAACAAAAAATGACATTGTAATTCCTTCATATTGTAACTAATAATTTAAAGACTGCTAAGCTTATAACAACAAGATGATTTTGATATCGGTTACGCAAATCGAAACCACTATTTGCTGCTGATAGACATCTAAGTAATGATTGAAAAACTCACCACTAATAAGTTATACAATCGCATGCGAATATTAAGTCCCTGAATAGTCAAAGCATTTTATCTGCTATGAATCATTATAAACAATAAATTCAGACTTAAATGAGATATCTATGGATTCAAATGAATATAAAAGCCTAGGACAAGAAAGTACGATTCAATCCACGCTGAATATGCAGCCATCAAATAGAGCACCCAAAGAGTGAGAGAAGCATGTGTGCTCTGAAGATTTGCAATGAGATGACTCAATGTGATGATGGAGCTATTTCAAGATGCACAATAGCTCTGCTTCACAGAGCTGGAAGCACCCATTGTTCGAACACCGGATAGTGACGGTAAAAAGGCGAATTTTCTGAGGAGTACTTACCGTAATAAATGAGACGTTCCAATGTCACAAACGTAATTATTTTAATTTTGTGTGCATTAATCTTGGAAGACAGTTTGCCCTAAAAATGCTTTTACGCACACCCACGGCTTAGTGAAAAATAGAGGCCCGTTTGTGCCGCAGAGTTAGACACGGCTAAGATTTTCGTCTAGCAAGTGAAGAGTACGATAGTCAAAAATGACATTCACGGTTTTGGCGACCCGTAATCGTGGCACAGAGTACTGAAGCCAAAGATGACATCAAGTAAGTGGAGTGAAAATTTTCACATTGCGAATTTGCTTTATACATATCTCATGAATGGTGCCTTGGTTTCTAAGTACCTCAGCTACAGAATTCCAGGTAGACTGATTCATTTCCAAGGGCACTACATTGCTACTTGCATATGGCGGAACCTCGTGGAGCTCTTTGGTGCGGCTACCAGCACTGTTCTGTAGCTGTGAGTCGTTCCATTGGGCCTCGTAGTGCAACATCTGCCCATTTAGAGGTTCCGTCGAGAAACCGGGAAGACTGTTGATCATGTTATAGGCACCAGGCGGGGTGGCGGGTTGGAAACCCCCAACACCGGTGGGGTAGGGGACGCTTGCAGTAAGGGGCAAACCATGACCCTTGAGGCAGCCCTGATTGCTCGTTGTGTTCGTTGGTGTACTGGCAGACGAAGAGTTGAGCATCAACGTGGTCGGATCACCGCTGCTCTCAACACCCTTGAGCAGATGCTGCACCTCACCACCACTCCCATTGCGAGAAGCCTTGCGTTGCAATAGGGCGACCGAACGGCTGTCGCTGGGTGGACAGTCCTGCGCATCGGTGGTCATTGTGACAGTGTGATTAGACTTTGTCTCTGATGTATGAATGGTTGAGAAAAAACTATTGCTTGCTTTTCGTGAGGACATCTTGAATGTAGTCCGGTCTTGCTTAATGGGTTTGGTGGCGGAGGGTACACCAAAACAGCAGTAGCTATGCGAGGCATGTTGGGACTTGCGGCGACGCAAGCACACAACGAATAGGCAACCGGTAATGAGCCAAGCAATCAATACACCAGAGACGGCTCCGTAGGCCCAAACAGGAAAGGGTGCCGTCTTGACCAAGGACTCAGTAGCAGGCGAGGATGGATGCACCGTTCGCCCAAAGATTGGCATTCGATAACCAGGGCCACGAACACCCTCACCACGGCATGTGATGCCTGCCAAGAATATAGTGTACTCAACGTTTGGATTGAGACCGGTTAGGTCGTGGGTACTAACATCTGGTGAAACCTGCAAAGCAAAAAAAGATGTGCCTGCATCACTGACCTTGGCCACCAAATCTTGCAACTCCGTTAAGTAAATAGAGCAGAACTACTTTCATTTTTGAAAATAGATCTAGGACATAAGTGTTGGCTACCGGGAAAAATGAGAAGCCATTAATCTTTGCTTTGAGTGGTGGCACGATTGTTTCAACTCTGAGCAGTGTACAGCCGTATTTAAGGAAATGCACGAACGAAATGATATAGCTAATCGGTTTCTTGCTACTGTATGGTAAAGAAAAACAAATAGCACCGCAGTTTTGCAGAATGTAGTAACGACGCAAACTTTCTCTCAAAATACTGGATAGTCGACTTACCCTTTGCGATTGTGTATAGTTGGAATCATTGGCGATAAGATGGATAGAGTATCCTATGAGAGTTCCATGAGCAAGATGCAAATCCAGGGGCATCCACTTTAAACGAATTATGGAAGATGTTATCGGGTGTTTGTTGGAGTAGTAAGAGACATTTCCAAAGAGGAATGGAAGATCAAACAGATTTTGGGGGACAGTGCCACTCAACCAATGGGCGGAGATAAGCTGAGGCGCTTCGCTAGGCGCTGAGTCTAGACTTAGTACCAACTCAGCTGGCGTTTCACGGCTCCAAATCCTCCCGTAAGTTTGATCGTCCTTGAATGCCTTAATGGTGATCTCATAGCAAGTAAATGGATTGAGACCATCCATCACTGCGCCTGTTTTGGGCGATTCTCTGGAGATGGTACGAGAAACAATCAAAAACTTTTCAGACGCCGCATTTCTGCTTGAAACTTGTGCCATATTCACAGAGGCCTGTCTGAACCGTTCGATCAACTGCTCACTGTTGAAGCTGCAATGAACCTGCTCAGTGGCGGATGGAACCATGTCGCCATAACCGAATCGGGGACGTTGCTTCACTCCAAATGATGATGGATTTGCTAGATCCTTAACAGGAGAACCCGCACGAGCGGAGCAGCGAGACATGAAAACTGGTTTCGCGATGATCTTAAAGCCATCAACAAGTCCGGCAGCACCGTTATTGGTCTGCACTACCCAACTGATGAACATCTCTGAGGCACTCAGACTGCGAGCACTGATACCGAGGAACACAAGGGAGTTCACGCGAGTTGAGAGGTCCTGAAAATCTTCCGGTGCCTTACCAGGCTCCAAAATGCGAGATTTAGAGGACTGCATTGTGGGTATTGACTGTGCAGTATATACGATGTGGTTTACGAGCGCTCCTCGACTCCACAGATGTAAGTTCGACGCACGAACCTCAATCCAATATCCACTGTCGGGAAGCAGATCTGCTAGGCGAAAGCGTTTCTCTCTAGTTGGTTTAATAGCGCTTTCCCAAACGTCCAATGGATATTGACCACCATCAACAGCACTAAAGGCAACTGGAAGCTTATAGTCCTGATGGTTAGAATCCTTTACCGTTTGCGCTGAGTTGAACGTTTTAGCATGATGACTGGACACATAAGTCGAGTTATGAAATTGCAGCAAGTAGAAGACTTGAAATTCCACATCGGAGTCGATTCCCTTTACAGAGTCGTAATCCCACGTCAAGGAAATCCAGGTATCGCCCACGCTTGATACCGTGACATTAGAGGGTGGAAGGGGAACGTCTGACGTTAAGCAGAGTTTGCTGAAGCGATCAGTAAGTGAAATGGGGGCTATCTGCATATGCCAAAAGGCTACACGCTTGTTCATTACACCAAGGACCATACAAGAATAATTGCCCACATCGCTGTGGTGAACCGGTTTGATGATTAACGAGTTTTCCGCATCTGAACGAAATCTATCATTAGATGGAGCAGAGAGCGTTATCTCCTTTTTGTCTCTATACCAAGAGCCTTTGAAGGCAGTAAAAGTGTTAAGACTATAAATCTCTGTAGTGTTTCGCGTACCAGATGCCATATACTCATAAAATTCCAATAAGTTAGGAACCGAACAGATCAGCCGCAATTCATTCATGTTTTTTAAAGGATTGATGTAAACAGGAGATTTCGTAGCGATTCCAACACGACCGGGAAACAGATGAGGATTCGGCTGAATAAATAAATGAATAACTGTTCGAGTGAATCCAACCGGGGATGAGGCTCGGCACTCGTACGTTCCTGAATCTGACATTCTAACAGTATTAATTATCAGCGATCCTGATTTGTTTACTGTGATTCTCTGCGAGGACGATTTAACCCAACTTAAATAGTACTCCGATGTTTTTTTATTAATCCAACGAATTTCCGGAACCGGTAATCCAGTCGCTAGACAAGCTAACTGGGCTCGGGTGCCTTCGAGAAAAACAGCGTTCCCTGGTGGTGTTTCGATAAATCCAGGAGGACTAGTTATCGTGAGACGAGCAACGGCCTCTACCACTCCACCGTCATTGCTGGCCTGACAAACGTAATCCCCAGCATCTTCTAATTGAATATTTGTAAGTTTCAAAGAGCCATCGGGTAAGAGTGTAGCTCGCGTGGTTGATATAGCAGGAACGGGAGGGTCGCGGCGCCAAGTCAGAGTTGGGAGAGGGTCACCGGAAACACGACAAGCAAATTCAGCTACACCATTCACTGAAACTGTTTGGCTTTCAGGGGCCACCAAAAAAAGCGGTCTCTGACGAACATGAACATAAGCCTTTTTGCTAGATTTTTCAAATGCGGGGGATTTCGCAACGCAGAAATAAATCCCTGCATCAAGCCAAGTAACTTTTTCGATCTTTAGACTCGTGCCATCCACAATTTGAATGCGGCTTGATAATCCGACCTCTTTTTCATCTTTATACCATGTGACTGTTGGTTTTGGTGATCCATTGGGTGGTTCGCATAATAAAATAACGGTTTCACCGACGCTTGCAGATTTTGATTGAGGTTCAACCATGAAATTCTCCCCCATAAATGCAATAAAAACATTGGATGGGGAAGAAACAGCCCAACCAAACTCATTTGATGAATTGCAATAGTAAGCGCCAACGGTTTTTCGAGAGATCTGGAACAAAAGTTCACTTATTATGGTGCCATCCGGCAATTTTGTAGATTCGATCCGATATCCCAGAGCCTCAGATAACTTTGAATTATTTCTGTACCAATCAACAAGTACAGGATCACTGCTCCTGATTCTGCATTGTAGAGATGCCGGCTGATTTTCATAACCGAATGTTTCTGTAACACCATGTGTAATGATAGGTTTTTCGGAAAGGACGGAAAACGTTGTCAAGAGTACATAGAAAACGCAAAGCGGAACACAAAAAGCCATTGAAAACATGTGTTAAGATACTTCTGAATAAAACTGCAAAGATCAGTTCATCGCAAAAACAACACAAATTGCAACACGGAATCCGACAAATCGTAGTCGGGGGTTAAAACACGACCAAGGCCACTGAATGTAAAATTACTAAATTGCAAAATTCTTAAAGATATTTCTGCAATCCATCGGCAAATTTTTTTATTTTTTATTAGCTTGAAAAGCTACTAATTACCATGCGGTGGTGTCAGCTAAAATCTGGCTAATATTACATTGTTCAAAATCTGATTTTAACTTTAACAGGCCAGTGAGTATGCTGCTAGCTAAAGACTAGTCCTGCAAAGTGCATGTACACCGTAAGCAAATTTAACTGCTAATAAACGCAAGCACCCAAAAAATCACAGACTCAGTGGCATCCTAGCTAAATATTCTATGGTAGTATAAACGTACAATGCTGCGGACATAACAAATAGGATTTTACTGAATTTAAAACCTTTCATGGCAAAGAGTTGTCATGTGTGTAGCGTACTGAGGTTTCCTTTAAGGTAGAAGTAGGCATAGTGCTAGAGCAGAATGCATATATTCTGGAAACAGAGGGATTGGAGGGTGTTGGCACGACCTGGAGGTAAGCCACCGGCTAACAAAATATGGCCACCCAAGCGACCGGAACCGGCAGTTCGAACAAACAGGGTGCAACAATGTGACTTTTACAAAGAAGGAATACGAAAGCTATATAATTTGCAATTCGCGAGCATAATACCATGCTCTAGCACTCCGTTTAAATTTGCGCTTAACTATTAGAGTCTTTGTGCTTGTAGAGAAAACTTTTCTATTTCTCCTCCCTTCTTCCACAAGTGATTGCGTTTCAGGCTACGTGTAAGGATAAAAGGCTTGCTTAAAATGTAAAAAGTAAAAGTAAACTGGTGAAACTCCATGTGACATCTTAACAGAATATGTACATATTTGCTTCAGCACTGGGCCTTCTTTTACCTTAAAGGAAGTCTCGGGACGCTACATTGGTGGCAGCGGGAAGCGACCCGCCTTTAATGGATTTCTATCCTACTCCATACCGCTTGTGGCAAACGTTGGTGGTGTGAAAGAAGTGCATGTGCTACGGATGGGCGAATCCCTCACATCCCATAACAGAAAAGCTGAGATCGACGTCCATCTTCGGCACTTCCTCCACCCTCGTGTTCTGCAAGAAAGCTAGTACCAACTGAAGCAACAATAGTCGTGAACTCAAAGTGCAGTGGAAATGCCAAGGGGAACCAGCGACGTTGTGGTCAAGCATCCTCCATAGGCTCTCTCTCCTATTCTTGAGCAACTCGTCTGTCTTCGCCGATTTGTGTATGTGCAGACATAGAATGTGCAGGACGCCAGTCGATAGCACCGTTTTATGCTTTGCCCGCTCTGATCGCGTGCATTGCGTTCCTGTAAGGCCAGATGGCTCCATTTGCTCAGAAATCTACGATACCCTCGCGTTCCTTTCTCGGCATCGAAAAAAGCCTGGAACCACAATATGTGTTATGTGTGTCGCCATCCATTCAAAAACTTTGGTCCGTACCCCCATCTTTCAATGGGGCACATTATCATGAGAGAGGCGAATTCACATAAACGCCTTTGCTGTACCGAGTGCTATGTGGAATTTATGACACTGCAAGAGCATATGCGCCCGAATCTCAATGACTGGTACGGTTAGCTAGTGGGTGATTCTCACAGCACTGATTAAGTTGTGATGGCTGACACAGGAGACTGACCGAGGAGAGCATCGGGAACGACGCCCGAAAGGAGAGAGGGGCGGTGCAACACTTTGTTTGTTTGGACAACCGGTATCGGTGGCTTGAGTGGCCACATTGTACAAGCCGGTTAACCGGCCTCTGGGTGTGCCAGCAGCCTCCAATCCCTCTGTTTCCAGAGCATATGAATTCTGCCCTAGTACTATGCCTTCTTTTACTTTAAAGGAAGGTTCGGGACGCCTCATTGATATGAAAATGGAAAATACTTTGTCCCTGCCTCCTTGGTTTGTAAGTAGTTTAAAACAAGTGCAGCAACACACATTTTCCTTCTTTACGGCTTAAAAAACCTACTATTTTATTCTTAATATTCAAAAGGCAACTATTAATAAAATTGTTTTAAAGCTACTTTGAATGCCTATGGCTTGGTGTAATTTAACATTGAATAGGGGTTCTTTGGTAAGAGAACACAGGTTTATGCATCCTACGGAGACGCTTCACCACCAGCTTTAATTGTTTTATGAGTTGCTTAAACCTGCCGCCGCAGATAAGCTTAGATAGACCATCTCGATTTTGTGGGTGAGGCTTGCGTAGACCTGTTTCGGGTTTTTTTCGATATGGGAAAGTCAAAGAAGAGGAGACGTTCGTCCACTAGTTCTGTTAGTTTCTTTAGCAGTCTTTATCTTTTTAGTCGTCGGATAGTTACGAATGGAAGGCAGCAAAGATCCCCATAACGGTAACACAAATATACATTAACTGTCTCCAGGAAAGTCTCTCTGAACCCCAAGGTGATGATGAATTTTCGGGCATTATTAACCGTATTTCCTCGTCCAAGTTTGGAGTCAAAGGAGTCTTTGCATTGCCGCAGGTATGCATAATGCTATACTGTATCGTGCAGGATAAGGCGAGTTTTTCTCATTTAAACCCAAATCAGGAAAAAATTGCTGCTGGCAGTCAAATTGGGAGTGCATACTTCCCAAAGAAAGTGTTGAGTACTTCTGCGAAAGATCAAGGCACTGGACATACACAAATGCATTCCAAGCATCCGATGTAATTTGACTGTATTAACTGCTTGCATGTCTGGTATTGTGTTCCAACTTTTGAGTTTCGGATGCGCGCACTGCACCTAACTTTGTTTTGCAAGTATCATACTTTTGTTTTTACCCAGCTGGCATAATTCTTTTGGAAATATTTTTACTTTATGCTTAGTTAATTTCCCTTTTAGCAATGACGGAGAGGAGCACAGCAGTTTATTTCTGGAAGATAAGCCCACGGGCGCTTCTGCGGGTTGTGCTGAAGTTGTTGAAGAGAGGTATGTTACAATCAGCGATATCAATACAATGGCTGCTCGGCTACTGAAAGCTGAGTTATCCGGAAACAAGGTCTGTTTTCTCGTATTTTCTTTGTTTTTCTTTTTTTTGTAAGCAAACGAAATATTTGTGTCTGTTTTGGTGCAGGAAAAGGTGGACAAAATTAAGTCGAAACTGGAACGGCTGCGAGAGGCTCAACGTAGAAATGTAAAAGTTCGGTTGACAAGAGTGGTATCTGTTTCGTCTAAAGAAGCCAAGCATTGTAGCAATCTTGCTCACCCGGCTACTGTAGATAGAGATGGTCGCAGTCCCCCTCTATACATCAAGGAATCTAAAGGAAGTTCATTTAGCGAAAAGTAAGTTGCATGGATATTTTTGTTTCTTGCATAGTAAACATCGCCTTTTGAAAATATTGGTTCATTGAATTGCAGCTATGAGAGAAGCAGGTGTCATGGCGGAAGAAGTGGTCGGAATGGGTATCTTTTTGATGGCGGCGATAGCTGTACTATCAAAGAGATGATTCGTCAAGAAAAACTGGAAATGAAAAGTTCCTGCGACAGACAGTTTGCATCCCTTTCCGGTCGGGTGAGCAGAGCGTAAAATCGAGTATTCTCTTTTGTGTAGTGCAAGGATGGTGTAGATGATGAGTACGGCGATACTTTCGTGAACGAAAATGTCAAACTGCAAGGTGGTTCGAGGTCTCGTCTAAGATCCGATGCAATAACGGGTTTGTCCTTTTAAAATTGACCGATACAATTTACTAAGACTACTCTGAGATCAAAACTATCATTAGCCTTAAAAGTACGCCAATATTTCTGCTACTTTGATAACAATTTTAGTACCTCACTTTTAGTATGTGCTAACATTGGTTTCACCCTCCACCATTTCGCCTGAATTTTAGTTTCATTCTAATTCTAGATTACAAACGGCGGGAGTACGCTGAATCCACCTGCTCTTCATGCATGGATCATACGCCACGTTACCTAGTAATGAGTGTCCGACAGAGTGTAAGTCATTCCAAGCCTGAGCACTAGTGTTTGCTCGGCATAGCTTGATAGGTCAATGTTAGATCGTCCAAGTTATTGCCCTAGGCCTCCGATCATCGTTTCTTTTCGATAAAGTCCTATCATTTGCACAGTATGTGTTACGTTAAATACTTTAGCAAAAATCCATGTGGGTATTTCAATGACTAGATGTTTCTCTCACTGCCCGAGCACGCGAGCCTGTCGCGGGGACACTGCTTCCTTACTCCACTGGAGCACGTAGGTGCGATGACACGAGTCGACGAGGCAGCAGTGGAGGAGGCACGTGCTTTTAAACGTGATCTTTGCCGCATGGCCGCACTGTGGAAGGGCAAAGGAGCATCCTATGTCTTCATGGAGGTAGCTGGCTACTCCAATTCGTTCAAACACCATGTCCAAATAGAGTGTGTTCCTGTTGGTCGGGAGGCAATGGACGAACTGCCATCTTATTTCAAAGTAAGGAAAGCTATGAATTTTAAGATTATTTAACACGTCCATCATCACCATCACATATGCCACACTCCGATTTCCTTATCTAATCTTTATTTCATGTATGCACCACGTGCTCTCCCCTGCCGATTTAGGATCACTTTTTTCGCCAAGTCGTGTTGCAAACGGGTTGGCTATACTTGAAGCAGTGAAGTAGATGCAGGATGTTTTTCATCCGAGGACAACTCATTCTTTTCTTTTAAACGCTTGATTTTGTTAAAAACGAACGACAACCGGTATCATGGTAGGACAGCAGGGTCTTCCGAGTCGTGGTAGTTGGCTTCTCCTCGCGAATCTAGCTGTGAACGTGCTGATTTTCTCACAAGTGGCATATACGTGCGGTGTCTAAGGCCATTTGAGTAAGAAATTCTAAATTAGCTCGACTAGGCATCTCTCAGGGGCGGCGGAGCCTGAGTTTGCAAGCGCGCCTCAGGTAAGGAGAGGGTGCGCTTAAGTGTAGATTACTGAGAAGTTCTCTACAGCGGCTTATGCTAACTGATGTTACTGCTCTACTGCGCATGTAGAAAGCTATGCTTGACCTTGGCTCGGAGTGGGATCAAAATAAGCGAATACTCAGCTTGGAACGGTCGGGGACTGGCGTGTACAAGGCCATCCCACCAAATTTCGGGTACTTCTGCGTTGAGTTCGGCATCGATGGTGGTGGCTACGCAAAAGTAATCGAAGATTGGTCGGCCTTTCCCCTACACTTCGGTCGGGTAAGAGCCTATAATGTCATCACGACGCTCTTGATAGTTATTGTCGTTATCGGAGGAGATCTAAAGCCAGTTATATGGTGCGGTCGACCGACCAGTGTAGTGAATGTATGATATTTACAGGAAGTGCTTGCAGGTGTCTTGGGGAAATCGGTAGACAAATGGCGGAAGCCAAAGAAGGACCCACTGGAACAGCTTCGAAGGAAGGCAGTCGAGTTCGAAGAGAAGTGGATGACTGTAGAGAAGAGCACCAACGAACACGGCAGCACAATCCAACGCACCGAAATACCTGCCACTGCCACCTCCAGTGCTGGATATCACTTAGAACCTGAAGGTCCCGAGCTGCCCCCTTAAATGCCACGATTGTATGCTGTCCAGTGTGCACCTTTGATGTGTTGCAGAGATTTATTTTTAAGTTTATATTGCATTGCAACTATGACGTCTGTAAATAACCAATGTATCAATTGTAAAGGGTGTTCTCAGCGTCTTAACTAGAATTCCTCCTGTGAGCCATTTGGTTGTGCTGATTAAAAGCACAAACCAGAATACGGGAGCGGAAGTGTGGAGTTTTCATCCCGCATTTGTTTCCTAATGAACTCCTCAAATGTGCCCAAGAGGACGTTGAATTGCATGATGTCTCGGGGCTGTTGAGTCCAAAATTCGTTGAATTTAACAAAAAGATAGACTGAAATTTAGATGGAGAAGCCGGGGTTAGGTGCACTGGTGGGCAATCTGAGGCGTCGGATACTCACCGTAGACGAGATGCAGGTGAAATAATTTCGGTGCCGCCTTAAGTGAGTTGTAGAAGTGTGTCTTAAGTGTCCCATCCTGAAGAAGCCGCCACAGTAAACTCGAGAGATTTATGCCAACAGTTGCAAATGGGTACCTGAAGAGAACATTCAATTGAGTTTTTATCTGAACTAAGCATAATAAACGAGGAGTTGACTTACCACTCCTGGGGTCGCAACGAAGAAGAGAAAGTGTTGAGAGCCAGTTCTTTATGATATTTAATGAAATATCTACATAGATACAAAACATGAGTGGCCAGCAAGGTCAGAGATCAAGGATAGGATGGAACGCACCTAAGATTCTCCGCACCAAGGACCCCCATACCCCTAAAATCCGTCGCTGGGCAACTACCCTGGAAGCCGATATCAGACCACCTCTTACTTTTCAGTGAAAATGGCTCATCAGGTAGCATAGAGTTCCATATCTGAAAATCTGTGTGAGAACTTAGCGATTCTTAACGTCTTGTAACAGGAGCACGTGGGCTTCATCATCGATACTGAAACGTGAATTCTTCAAAGCACCAGCTCTTGCTACCAGGCTACGATAGCCGCGGATCTGAATAACAGATTGCTTAAAGTCAACAGATAGTCTGAGATATTCAGTAAGAAGGAGACATTACGTGGAATTTGCCACACATTCCTCATGAAATACTAACGCAGCATATTTCGGTAACGGAAGAGAATATAGCCCATCACGTATCATAATATTGTCGGAAAGTTGAAACGACTTCTCTGCTACACTAGACAACAAATGCACGCACAAACCTATTTTGACGGTTCTCGCGAAACCAGAGTGATTTTTCACCATGATCCTCTCCAGTTCACTGTGTCCATAAAGCAAGACAACGAACCACTTGTAAAGGTTATACATTATCGAGACGAAGGATGAGGAAATTGGGGGATAAACAAACTGATAACGACCAAAAGTGTCCAACAGAAAGCGCATTCTTGCACCACATAAAGGTCTACAACCCAAGTTAGCGCCCTAAAGGGACCCTAAAGGGAGCGCCAAAGCAGCATAGCAGCAGCGACTGGAATCAAAATCACTGATTGAATGCAGTCGAAAGCTATGACGAAGTTCTGTATTAATATTATACTTATAATTATAGTGACAAGATCGATGCTGCACAAGAATAGCTTGCAGAAACAACTTAATGACTAAGCGCAATCATGCGCATTAAGGGCCTAATAAACAAGTCCGCAACGAGCTTTTTTCAAAGAAGGTAATTTCAGATTTTAGTGCTTTATTTGTACAAACAGGTTGCGCTGCATAATTTTCACGATACAAAACTGACAAAAAATATGAATATAAGTGCAGAGGTGATTACAAAATTATTTAAATCATTTTTCTGATTTTATTGTTAAAATTTACCAGAAGAAAAAATCTAATCATCCCCCAATTTTAAACAACCGAGCCGTTAGTGTCTTTGATTGGTGTTCGTCGGCTGCTGTGCTGATTCGGAAGAGATTCGTGATATTGCTTTAGCTTGTGTGCTTCTGCTGTGTACCTTATACACTCAGGATTGGGCTTTAGCCGAGATTCCCTACTCAATCAGCAGCTGGACATGACAAACGACCAGCAGTATGTCATCATTTTCGCTTTACAAACCACCATTAGCATCTGTGAAGGCGGCAACTGCAATGGTTGCGCACAGCCAGATAAGGAAGAAAGCTATGCTCAATTGGAGAAAGAACGGTCTGCGAGGGAAAATCATTGCCAAATCGAAAGACGGCGCAGGAATAAGATGTCCGCCTATATTAATGAGCTGTGTTCTATGCTGCCGTCATGTAGCTCTGTGTCTAGAAAACCTGATAAGCTGACAATACTCCGAATGGCCGTTAGTCATCTTAAGACCCTACGTGGTATGATTGTGGTGTTTGTTGAGTCGATATTGCTACTTCTTATCTCATGCTAGTAAAGGAAATACTCAGGCCACTGTGTGATGTTCCATTTCCTACCCCTAGGTGCAACAAACATTTCAGACGGTTATCTTAAACCGTCTTTTCTATCCGACCAGGAGCTGAAGCATTTAATTTTGGAGGTACGTTCGATTTGTCACAAATACCCCGACAATTTTATAACATAATTTTTTTCGTTTTTAGGCTGCTGATGGGTTTCTGTTCGTATGCCGATGCGATACTGGGAAAGTTATATATGTATCCGACAGTGTTTCGTCGGTGCTGAGTGCAACCCAGGTGCGCAGCTGTTTGCTGCTGTCAGTTTAGTTCTAGAATATTTTTGACTCTTTTCTATAATTTTAGTCGGATTGGTATCAGCGAACTGTGTATGACCTTTGCCATCCCGATGATGGGGAGAAAATTCGGGAACAGCTTGTCGGAGTACAACGTGCTTCCTCTTGTGCCGCACTCGGCCTTGATTCACCTCGTGATTCACTAACTAATGGGACTGACTATCACAAGTCTGCGGACCCTTCAACTGCTTGCATAACAGCTCGTGTTTTGGATTTAAAGTCAGGGATAGTGAAGAGGGAAGGATGTGAGTCGTTTTGGTCGATATCTCTACCAACTGCGTATTGTACAAATGTTTACTGATACATTATCTTACGATTTATTTAAGTAAAGGTTAGAAAAGTTAGTCGTTTCTTGTATTTGCTTCAATGTTGCATCATGATTAAGTTTTTACTACGAAATTTCTGAAATGATGAGTTTTATTTAATAAACTTTTCCGCGTGTAGCTAAATCACGCTGTGGACTCTCCGACGACCGTCGCGGCTTCATTTGTCGAATGAAATTGGGCAATCTCTTAGCTACCCAGGTTCCTTCGTCTGCGTCTACTGTTGCTCGCCAGGCCCGCCTGAGGCATCAGCAGATTGTGCTCTCTGCTGCCGACCCTGTTAATGGCGATGTTGGTGATTTTGCGGCTGGCTCTTCGCGACAACGCTACGCTTTAATGCATGTCACGGGGTATGTAAAGAGCGTTCCCTCAACCGTTGAGTCGCCGAACACAGTCAATGCAGATGGTTTTCCGATTTCACGTTCGTCTACGGACTTTGTTGTTTCACTCTTGGGTATGCCGTTTTCCTTCTCATATGTGCAGAAAGCTTTATTCGTTAGATTAGGGCAATTGTTAAAAACTAGTTTTAAAGAAAGTCATACCAAAAGGTGTAATTTTTAATTAAACTATTTTATATGATGGTGTTTTTTGTATCTACGCTTGACTAAATTTATTTGGTAAACTGTAAACGATAGCCTTATATGCTTTAGTTAAGCCATGCTTTGACGTATGTGGTTCATGTTTGTGGGAAAAAAGCACTTAAACTCACTTCCTCGTTGGACCCGTGCTTTGTAAAAGTCAGCTATTATTTACTTCTTTCTGAGCCGATTTTGCCGTTATAAACGTTTGCATTCCACTGCCATTATTTGCCATGCCCGCTGAATTTACTGCTTTTGTCTGGCGTCGGGGTGACTCATGCATGTACATTAAAGTATGCTGGCTGTCTTTCCTCAAACGTCCGATAACGCTCATGTGGCATGGTGTGTCCCTGTTTGAATGATTTGCATTCTGTGCCAATATGGCCCAATTATTGCGCACTAGTTGCTCATGAAGCACCATAGCACGTGATGCCAAGCTACAATCAAGAACACCGGACATTGGACAAGGGTCGGGATGGTAAGTGACAGCTGCGCAACTTGAGCAGGTATGATTTGATGTGCCAATTTGCGTAAGTCTAATGCAAGAACGGAATTATTTTTCAAAATAGCACCGTCTCCTTATTTATTGCTTTGGACGACTTTTGAAGAGGCCAGACATAGGGGTGTGGAGGTAGATTTTTCATAAACAGAGCTGGTGTCGCGAACAGCCCATATCCTACCTTTGTGGAGATAGAATGATCGGAGATTTGGGAGCTCCCTTAAAATCATACATGTTAGTGGAATACGGACTATTCTGCCACCACTCTTCGCAACAGTATTTAGGAGTTTTGAATTAACTGACAATATTCGTACAACTTCCTCCGCAAACTGCAATACGGAGGACCATTCGCTGAGTACTACCTGAAGTCAGATGTTTTTCTATAGCGAGTACATTTCACAAGCTATCAGCGGGAACATTTGTCATTCAACACTCTGAGGCATATTTCACTTCCACTTCACTACAATCCCCGTGATGGCTAGATATAAATTTGGTCGATTTTAGGCCCCTTCAGGATACTTTTTGTAGGTTTTTCCAATTCTATGGATGCATTTCGTGTGGATGGTCTAGAGCAGTTCAATACGATTCCCGTTCTAACACTTTATTTGAGATTCTTTCCTTGGTCGCAGCCGTCTTTAAGTATCCTTCAATTGTAACCCTCTACTGTTTTCACTCTTACACCACTTTTTGCTTGTTAACCGGCCAAGCTATTCATCTGCCGGTGTGAGCTTACTCCATCACAAGAGGCAAAAAGTATTGGGCAACTTTAACTAGCAGATATCGTCCTGTTACAATATAAACGTCGCTGTCGTATTATGGAAAGTTATGTTGTCAATGCAGCACTTCTGATTGCTTGTATGTGCAAAATTTGGGTAAATTCTATCACTCAAATGTTTCAGTGTCTGTCAAAACTCGCGTATGTATGAAACCGAATATAACCCCACCCACAAATGGAAAATCCACTACTTACATTGGCGCGATCTTTTATAGATCGTGCCACGTCGGAAGGGATGAATGGGGCAGGCAGCGGCGTTCAAGAGCCGGGAACGTCGCGCGAACATTCACAACCCCTGTATTTTGTGGCGCTGGCTCGCCTCCAGCTCACTAACCTCCCCAATGCCGCCGATCTGACGCCTCACCGGACTTACCAATTCACTGTTCGCTTGGATGAAGAAAAACAAATCACTTTTTGTGATCACCGCATCTCCAACGTTTTCACATCTCCCGCCTACAGTTCTGTCTCCCCTGAGCACATCCTCGGCACAAAGTTCACCGATCTCATCGTTAATCCCGATGAAATAGCTACATTTTGTGATGTCTTCAACCAAGGTATGTATCTTCCACTTCTTTCTAATACACATGCATAAACATCGATTTTCAAGCTGTCATGCCCTTACCTTGAAATCCCAAGTCTACCAGATTTGGGGCTCTGCAGATATAACACCAATCACAAGTTATTGTACTTAAATAATATCTTTAGTTAGACTACAGGTCAATTTTATTACTACTTATTTGAACGTGATTTCGAGCAAATAAAGGCGAAGTTGGATGAACGCTTATCTCGCAGGTAGGGTGCGGTGTCATTTTGGCAAAAGCAACGCCGGTTCCTCAGATCTCTAATAGTTAGTACTTTGTTAAGCCTGACTTCTATTGCTTATCTGCCCAACCAAGTATTACATCAGTGATCCAAATATTTCTTCATGTGTCTTGTGGCGACCATGCCGAATTTAGCTGTACTTGGATTATTGCAAATCTCACAAATTTATTTGCCAAGCATGAGGTGCTAAGAGTTTCCTTAATGCTATTGTTCCTGTGCACGCTATTGTCTTACCAATTAAATGTTCCCCTTCCCGTTAGGGCTTATTTTCACCACCATTTCCGTTGTCAATATGCAAACCTATTTCGGTGCGTGTCGTGCGTGTGCTTGCATGACTTCAACTTGTTCACAGTGGCCTTGTGCGCGCACATAGCGGGGAATGTTTAGTCACACTACATTGCCTGTGCAGCCACATTTCCTCTAACACACTCAGGTTGGGGGAAATGTTGTCCCTCGTTTCCTGAGTAGCAGGGTATAGCAACGGCGGTAATCGTGTGGCTTTAATGTGCGTAGAAGCGTGAGTAGCAGCGGCTTCACGCAGTCTTTTTATATTCGAGTGAGCGCTCTCCTATCTGCCCATGTGTTGCCGTCTGGAAGAGTTTTGTGCTCCGCCTGCCGCGCCGCCCCATACCTCTTCAGTCCGACTGCAGTACTAACCGCAAGTCAATACTTTATGTTTGTGAGCGCGGGCACGAGTGAGAGTGACAATTCCGCGCGTGCTGGAGCACCCGGGAGTTGTGCTCTCGACGCAGCAAGAGGGTGAGCGAGCGCGGCAGTAACGGCAGCAATTTGCCGTCGTGTGCACTGTGTGCGCGGGTGCCTGCGTTATTCTGGCCTAGTACGCGCACTTGCGTTCGCTCTCACTCCTCTGTCGTCTGTCCCTCCTCCCCCCCCCCTCTACCTACGCGCCTTCCTCCCTCCCCTACATGCGCACGTGTGCGCACACCTGCTGTTATCTCCACATACATGTCAGGAGAGCCTGATTGTGCATTTAACGGTGCAACTTCAACCCCTCATTTCACTCGCACCACCTTATGCCACAAGTATCTGCATGGACGTGACCATCGACTGAAGTTTGTGCACTTGTGATGTGGATGCATTACTTATTTACCCCAAATTTACTTTATTTTTGAGTGAGCCTTTGCCACCATAACTATCTAACATTTCACTCTGTTTCTCCATTTCAGTTTGGAAGTCAGATGGGCGAAAGGTGGAAGTATCTCTTCACTTACGTCCTCCTCCGAGATCCCCTACTTCAGTGCATAATGAAACATCGCCACCCGACGGTGTTGATGTCAAGTGTAGCATCTATGCCTTCAAAAACCCCTACAGCAAGATTGTTGAGTATGCTGTATGCACCTTGACGTCGGTAATGGGTCTCCAGGCTTCTACGGCATCTAAAAATGCTCAGCCAATCTACTACTCAACTTTCACATCGACTGATTCTCAACGAAGTCAACAACAACAGGAGCAACAACTTCAGGATCACAGTGACGGTGGGTCTCTGTACTGGTGCCCCGTGCAATGTCCGCCTCTACAACAACAACAACAGCAGCAAAGAGGCTATGTTCTCGAAAATGTCGTTTCCACTCCTCATCAGTACGATTTCTGCGCAGCCACTAGCGCTACTGGATGTAGTCTGAACGTGGCAGTCACTCAGCCCAAGTTTCTTGATACTGACGAAGAATATGCAGCCAGATTGGGTGAGTTTTGATTTGCGTGTTTCTAATGAGACTTCCTAACCTACTCGTAGTCAATTTGTACTTTTGTCTCTCCGACAATAATAATCTTTTGCGTTACTACAACCTTGGCAGAGCTTGATTCCTCCACACAAGAGCTGATCCAGTTAACCTCTGGTTTACACACTCATTCCAGGCGAGAGTCGTCCCATCAATTCCCACACCCAGTCGCAATCAGTGGCCCACCAGCCCTACCTCCATACAAACTCCTCATATACTCATCCTCAACGGAATATTTCCTTCACTGCCACGTCCGTCTACTCCTCCTCATCATCCTCCGAAGGCGTTGCCAACAGAACTTCTGCAATCTCCTACCTCCCCAGGTCTAGCGATCAGCGAAACGGCGCCGGGACAGGGGACTGGCACCTATAACACAGGGGGTTCCAGTTGTGGAGGCTGAATGGCCTTGATGCAGGTACGCGAGAAGGACCAGAACAGGGGGTACGAGGCGGAGTCCTGACCAACTTGTAGTCACAAATCAGTACCCAGGTGCCAGTCCCTTGCGCCTCACATCCCTCGTTTCATTCCTCCTTTCTAAGCTACCCACATCAATATCCACAACTAGCTGTGTTTCCAATCCTCGGTCAACTTACAGTGTGCTCTGTCGACTTCAAGGAATGGTCACTTGTATAGAACTAATGTATTATAAATGTAAATTGTTTAACTCCCAAATCCCATCGCCCGACTCTCGACCCCATCTTGTCAACCTGTGACATTCTGATGCACAAAACAAAATGTGCATAAGCTCGCTTAACACTCCAGTGAGCTTCAGTGATTACCTATGTGTATACACAACTTTATGTTTTTATACTTTTTCCTTTACAAGGAGTCCGAAGGGAACGAATGACTAGTTGGAACTAGTCGGATTTGTGATTGTTGGAACCAGAAGCTCATTAGATAATTTGTACTCCCAATTAGTCGCAGAACTATGTTGGTACCGCATTCAAATAGGCGTTTCAAAATTACAATACTGATAACAATTGGGCGGTAAAGTTGAGGGTCTCTGAGGTTTTGCTGTTTAACATACAAGTTTGAAGCGTCAAGAACTAAGAAATAGCCGTGAGTTGTAAGTCATAGGATTACGAAAGGTGGATACAAAAGTACACGTCCAGCTGATCAATGACCAGATTTCTTATGTTGCGGCCGCTGCTACAATTTGCTACTTTGCGCCTTGAGAAGCTAACAAGAGTTAGTGGTTAGACAGTTAGTAACAACACTCACATTTTTCGCCTTGATTATCTCTCGTCTTTCATCGAAGCGCAGTTCATCAAGTTTCTGCAGTACTGTTAAAAGCGTGAAAAGAACGACTTACTCGTTCTGCAGTCCTCCGTGCAATTATAACTTCAGGTATTATTTCAGCCACACGGGCCTCGTTGACCTCAAATCTTTGGAGACGCCTGCCTAAAATATAAAACCAACAAGGACACGCTGACGATAGATAGTTCGAATACCGTTGAACGTTAAGACAGAACAGTTCTAGCTTAAAGGACGACAAATAGATCTTTTGATTTAGAGAATGAGAACCTGGGTAGTCACAGCTTAACGCCAGACGTTTGCCATCCCAGCCGCCAGTTAACTGGCAGAGTAACCTCAAACGGCCTAGAAACACTTTAGATACCCGAGTTTGAGGGGTGATTCGTGAACATGTCAGCCGCGTCATCTGGAACGTCCGGGATTCACGGTTTGAGGTACCACCCTAGACGTCAATAGGAAATTGGTGCGTCGGGACTAACCAAGCGTAATGTCTATTTTGACTTAGTTATGACGTTTTGGAGGGTTTTACTAAGAATGCATTCCCAAATATTATTAAGTGCATGATTTAGCTATCCAAGTTGATACAGACTCAGAATGAGAGTGATAAGAGTTAAAAAGGATTACACATGCAAATTTAGCGGGGTAGCGATCAATAGATGATGAAAATAAATTGAACTTTTCAAGGAGTCATTGTAATTTTCAGAAGGATGTGGGAGTGTGAGTGTCAGCCTAACAAACGCAATTTAAACTTGAATGCGAAGGTACGTTCGTTTAAATCCTAACAGTGAAGTGATGACAGGTCGATGGGTAACCAACTCACTGTCCTGTGGTTCTGCATTGTAAAACTTGGCCCAAATGCCTTAGATATAGCACTAGTTGAAATACTCACTATTACAACCCGTAATTCGTTTCTAGTAAGGCAAACGCGTGTATTTCGCCTCCTATAAAGCGTTCTGTCGCCAAAAGCTGAAAGAGGCCCTAGCCGCCTTCGCTTCAACGTCACTACCAACTACCCACTTTTGCAAACGCCGGATGCCAAAAAATTGATAACCATCAATTAGCGGAATGGCAGATTATGGAAAATTAAGATGAAGCGCTTTTCCACTAATGTCCATCCAACGTGCAAGCCTTCCCAAGAGAACCATTGTTCAAGGCCTTCCATTGTAGGAACAAAACTTCCTCCCCCAAATTGACTCAGCCATTTCTCAATAACTCTTGGACACGGAGCTGCATCTCGGCCGTGTCTGCTGTTTTATCACCAACAGCCTCATACATGAAACATATGCTTCCGGGGATGAAGTGCAGAGTGAAAGATGAGTGGGTCATTTGAGGATGACGACATTTTCGTTTACCTAGCTGCAATACAAAAGCCATCTCTCACGATGAGTCAGCCACAACATTGCAGCGTCGCCTTTTTGTAGCAGACGTAAAGGAACTAAAGAACGGCTTGACAACACCTGATCCTATTGTCCATCACCTGTTATTGTGCTTCCGCCTCCCCGGTTGGAACCGGCACAAGTAAACCACCTCATCACCCAAGTTCAACACTATCAGTTTTCGATACGTTAGCTCCAACCTGTTTGCAATGGAGATACGTAAATCTGCATCATTAAGAAGAGAGGGTCTTCCCGAACGCGATGCACCTTGGAGTGATTCAACACCAGAGCGTGGTACGTCTAGCTAACGCTCCCAAAAACCACACAAAAGGAACGATAGGGGTAGCCTCTGCAGCTTTGGGACTGATATAATACTTGGATCGCAAAGCAGATAAACTAAGACCACACCAGGTGCAAAAAAGCAGATAAATCGCAAGGCACATACATGCACCTTATAACGCACATAATCGCATGTACTTAGCAAATCCCTCCAAGTTACCACAATTTGTAGTGAAAAACACACAAACCTCATTCACCCAAAATCAAGTAATACCGATGTTGCAATGAAGTTGGTCATTATGGGAAGAAATAAAAACAAGTGGCGCATTAATTGGAGTTGGTAAGAACCAATTACAAGGAATTATAGGCTTCAACAAACATTTCTCAAGATAATTTTCAGTCCATAATTGCCCAACTTAGCAATTACGTTTCGAGCACAAACTTAACGGGAGGTAAAGATGCTTTAGTTCCGCTTGTACGTTCTTCAATGAGGGTATGAAAATATAATACAAAGCAGACCGATGACAATAATCAAAAAAGGAAACATTAACGAACCAATGAAAGTTTGAATTGCCTTCAACCGTTTGATCTCAAAGAGATCAGCAAAGGTGAGGGCCATACCCGCCTTTCCAGCTCGCGCCGTCCGACCAACACGATGAACATAATCCTTTGGTCGGATGGGAACGTTGTGATTGACCACGGCATCCACGGTCGGAAAGTCCAATCCTCGGCTAGCGAGATCAGTTGCAATTAAAACCCGCACATGACTCGACTTGAAAGCTGTTAGAGCTGCAATTCGATCGCTCTGAGGCATTGAGGAATGCAAAACGGCCGACTGAATACCCACCGACGACATGACCAAACCAAGGAGGTGACACCATTTGCACTTATTTGTAAAAACGATTATTAATGAATGTGAGTTCTCATTAAGAAATTGATCGATGACGTGGACCAAGAAAGCATCCTTTAACTCGGGTTTCGTGATCAGATAATACTGAGACAGAGTATCAACTGTGGCGGAACTGGCGATATTTTGCCCAAGAGACTCGGCAATGCCCTTGGACTCCCATATGAAGGGAGGATTGCGGTTATCTGCAACGGCAGCCGCTCTGGCAGATTCTACGGCTCGCTTCACGGCAGCACTGTAGGTGGCACTGAATAGAAGAGTCTGACGGTTTCGCGGCAGAGCTGACATAATTTCTGCAAGGTCCCTGCCAAAGTTATCTTCTAAAAGCCGATCGGCTTCATCAAGCACGAGGACTTTAAGGCGTGAGAGGTTCCACTCAGGAACAGCACCAGAATCTGTATACGATTTCTGAGTGCGCAAAAGGTCTGCCAGCCGTCCGGGAGTGGCAACGACAATGTGCGGGCCTTGAGCCAAATCGGTTCCCTGTTTAATCATGCTATGACCCCCTGTTACAACGTGGACGGTACATATTGACTTTCCCTGAACTAGGTTGAGGCCCGCAGTCTGTTCACCAATTTGGTGAGCGAGTTCACTAAAAATATTTAAAACTCTCTGTCACTTTAAGTAATATTCAAGACAATCACGGTCGCAGAAAGTACATGTGCAACTAGTACTAACAGGTAACGTAAAAACAAAACTGTACACAATTCTCATTGAACATGAGTTGCGTTAAAACGAACAGCTTTCAAATGATGGCATAAAAGTTGTGGTATAGTGACGAAATAGGCATTGACAGAGACAAGAAGCTAAAATTTCTACAAGTCATGTGAAGGAAAGGAAGGAACAAGGGTTATAGAATAGCACAGTTACCACTGGGGTTAAGCTTACCGAGTGGGCGTAATAATAAGAGCGTAAAACGGTCTTGGCTCACTCATCAATGCTTGAAGAAGGGGTATAACAAATGCAGCGGTTTTGCCAGAACCGGTTTGAGCACACGCGACAACATCATGACCTGAGCATCAGTGAAGCAAAACCAAGACTTACCGGCTAATACTTGAGGGATACATGCTGCTTGGACCTCAGATGGCACAAGTATACCCTTTTCGTGTAAAAGTTCGATAATTTCGGAACAAACACCGATTTTCCTAAACGTCATGCCTATGAACCCGGATCAGACAAATACGTCAGCGAATAATCGGCGAGCTGCGAACAATACGTTCGTAATTCGGCAAAGCGTAATTTAATGAAACAATTATCAACAGCTCAAAAGGTAACTCCGAAGTGAAAAGGATATAGCCTGCAGTATGATACCTTCCCAACACATTTCTTTTTGAAATACTGTATGGTTTTAAAAAAGACATTCCTATTGGGAGGACAAATGGCAATGCAGTCGTTTTTTAGACTATTAAATCTTTTTGCAAGACGAAATCCAACAAATAGCGCCACGTTTACTACGTCTCAATGTCCCCACATGTATAAAATTCATCAGTGGTTTGCATCCCTGCTGGCCCTTGTATTTTGCTGCATTGGCTGATTTATAAACAATACCAGTAGCTCGAATCCCCTTTCGTGGGTAAAATGTATTCATTTTATGTTCTGAAATGTTCCGATGTGCTTCTGTCTTAACAGTCAATTATGACTCACGATAAATCAGGAATTTTTTGTTCTTAAGTTGTCTTAGGTTGAGGAATCTTGCTTTCCAATACCTCCAAACAATCGACTAAATAGCTGTGTTGAAAATGTTGTTTCCCAATAGGTCGTCAACACAAAGTGCGCCGTTGGAAATGGTCGTGGTTTTGTGTGGTTATGCGGAGCGTGAGCAGATTAGTGTCTGATCTTACTTGGGTTTTTACATAGTTGAAGTGAAATTGTGCAGTGCTTATCAGAATTACACTTTGATGGTGTTATTTAGCGACATCAATGTGAGCTTTAACTATTACATTGGTTGTGTCGCTTCGTTCCTTTTTTTGACTTCAATTAAATTCATCTTACGCTGTGTGATGTGCTTTGTAAAGCCTCTCCTACTTTGATTTTAGTAGCCTTAGGATGTCTCGGGTCCGTGTTTATGTACTAGGTTTGTTTGGAGCTGCAGCAGCCGCTTGGGGCTTTTTCGCAATCTACCACCAACTTGCACATGTATCATTTCGCCGTAAGGCTAAAAATGGAATACCTCTGAAGGGTGATGTCTTTATTACCAAATGTCAGAAAATATCACCAAACCAATCAGTCCAACTCGACTTATCTCCTTGCGTTAAGGGCGAGTCGGAGAATCGAGTCTCTGTTGATGAACTTAGACATTTAATATCCTCGCTACCAGCTTCAAACACCAAGAAGTTCTTCAGAATAATGAAGACCTTTGTACAACTTAGCAATTTCAATGAAAACATAGTATTGTCTCAATGTGATATTTTACTGTAAAGCCTTCATTTAGGTCAGCAGCAGTCTTGGATGACCTCTGTTCACTACTGCACTTGGGTAGGGATGACGAATTTTTGCGATTGGTCAATGTTCATATATTGAATTTGTTCTCGAATCTCATTGTTGACGGCATAATTAGGGAGCATTTGAAGGTATAATTGAATTTGTTTCTTGTGAGATCTAGGCGCACATCGGTCGCTTTTTTGACGTTAAATTATCTTCTTTGTGCGCGGCTGAACTGGTCGCTTTGCTTCGACTGCTAGGCAATTTCTCTATGATGGATGATGCTTGCGTCAGTGTCGGAAAGTACTTTTCGGAAGTGTTTGAGTACGTGGCTAGTGAAAGTAATGTGGTCCGGCGTCAAGCCTGGACCGTTCTTTTGAACCTCTCCTGTAATAAGCGCTGTGTGGATGTCATTCTCAAAACTGAGGTATGTTATAACTGCTTTTATTGAAGATAGCGTAAAGATTTGAGTTTGGTAATTGTGTGATCATGGATTGTTGTTGCGAAATACTCGGGTTTCCTGACTGTTTGACATGTTCTTGCTTTTTTATGTGTAATTCCGTAGTTTTTTTTCCATGTTTTGAATTACTTATGTGAGAATTCAGCATTGGATTCAGAAATTGTAGTTTTTCATCACTGTTTTGTTCTGTTTCTAACCCATTAGCTTTTCGTTTATCATTTTTAGGCCTTTGATGGGTTCGAAACAGGTGTAAAGGGAATATTCTCCGAAAAAAATGAGGTTATTCTTCTAAAGTCAATAAAATTTCTTTGCAACGTATATCAAGGAATGCGTATTCAGAACAGAAAGCTATTTTCACGAGAATCAATTTTGAGTGCACTGCTAGTAAGTACGTATTGCTTTGAGTTTCATGCCATCATCGCTAAAAAAATGGCTCAAAGCTGCTATATTTGTAAGGTGATTCATAATTCCCAATTTATGTGCTTTCCCTAGATTTATGGGAATTTGTAAGCAGCACATGAGGCATTTGCGTTGTTCAAACTCTTCACATTACTTTGTAATTTTCCCATATTCTTTCTCTCAAATACTTTTCAGTTGTTAGGATATGATTCTTTTCTTAGAAAATCACTCTTTAAACGGATAGCTCTGACATATTAATCATTCTTATTATTGACCCATTTATGACTGACTCGATTTTTCTCTTCCTACCGTATTTGTAATTTGGGCTGCTGGAGGTGCCACTTTTTGCCTTTTTGCTTTTAATGCTTTCTTTCATATCATTTTGTGTTTCAGATTTTGGTTTATTGGCATCTCTAGGCGGTTAGTGTTGGAGATGTATTTAAGACTGCATAAGTTTTACTTTTACCTATCCTATTCCGCAGACATTGCATGCACAAAGCAACGCCTTACTATCCTTCGGATAAGTCTTTTATACGGTCGTTTATTCCATATAATTCATTGTAAGCATTGTGAGACGGATTGACTCTACCGAATCGCCTATATTAACCGGTGGGAATTCGACAGTGATTCCTCCATTGACACTTACTATCATTTAGTTTACAGATGGGTGATTCACCCTGTGTAATTTATTGAGCCATGGCAGACCCGTCCCTTAGGGTTGCATTTTCTTCGTTTTAGAGTGCGAAAGCAAATTTAATCCTACAAGCAACACTTTTTCTTACTCAAGCTGGATCAGCAAGTGAAGAGTTTGCGGATGCTCAGCGCCTTCTTCTGATGTTAGAAGACTGCTAACACACGGACTACCTCTCTGATCACTGCTTTTTTATTACTGTACAAAATACAAATGCAGCCCTCGCGTGCTCCAGGATTCCTTAATTCACATACCTACTGGGCCGCATCTCGCCGATCTCTGACAGACTGCCTCATGGTCGAGCATGTGGTGACCCCATCTACGCGTCTTCAGACGGTTAAGTGAACCCCCACCTCAGCAAGGGAAAGGGATCCACCAAACTCTGGCTGTTCTAGTTTAATCATCCGTCTTCTATTAGTTTACGATGCTGACCATACCAGCTGCGGAGGGCGTTGGCACTCAGATCCCAATTAACTCCAAAGGTGATAAAAAAACGTGAAGAGCGCAGGATTTGCAAGATATTCATGGTTTTATAGATACAAAGACGGAGGGGTAGCAGAGGAGCCGGGAGGTTATGATTCCTTTCGACGCTTGGGCAGCGGTGTGGGCGGAAGGTCGGCAGCGTCGAAGAGGGAGCCGGGGTCGATGGGCGCAACGACCTGGCGCTGCCGCTGCTGTAGTGTGCCCGCCACCGAGTGATTCAACTTTGGTCGCGGCAGTTGAGCCTCAGGCGTGGGTGCAGGTCGGTTGCGGAAGTAGGGTGACGCCAGTGCTGATGTGGCAGTGCCCCGTTGATCAGGATCCAGTGAAAGCAGAATGTAAAGCAGTGCTATCAGATCGTCTCCTGCCGCAGTGAATATCTGTGAGAATGGCATCGGCGGACGCGGCTTAAATGAACAGTAGCCGTTCAAGCGAACCACATCTGGCCATACATTCTCATCCGGCGTGCCCGTCACCTGGTTGAGGAAAACGGAAACCTGCTTATGTATTAATAGAGACGCACGGTCTGAAATCACTAGCACAGCAAAACTGAGAACTGATTAAAGTTGACAGAGTTGCCTCGAAAATTTTGTCTAGTTGGGAAAAATCACAGTCGGCTGTGAAGAGCGGCACGCGGAGCAGAAACTCAGCAACGATACAGCCAACGGCCCACAAGTCGATGCCGACTCCGTAGCGCGTGCAGCCATAGATGAGCTCGGGCGCGCGATACCAACGCGTGGCCACTTGATGGGTCATGGGTCTTCCTGGGGAGGCTGCAAAATGTCGAGCAAGGCCAAAATCTCCTATCTTGACAACGCCTTGTGGACTGAGAAAGAGGTTATTTGGTTTTAGGTCACGATGCAAAATCCACTGGGCGTGTAAATACTCGACTCCTTTCAGTAGCTAAAAACGGGTTGAGAAAGTAAAAAGATCACTTACCTGAAGGCTCAACGACTTAATATTGGCTGGAGTCAGTACAACACTCGAGTCCCGAATGACGGCCTCCAGATCAGATTCCATAAACTCGAAAACTAAACAAATTCCAGAATCCTGACTAAAGACGTCCTGGAGACTCATCACATTTGGATGCTCGATTTCGCGCAGGAGCTTGACCTCGCGTATAGCCGAGAGGTTCATCCCATCCGCCAGAACCCAGCGAGGACCAGCCTTGACCTAAAAACGCAATTCATATTCAAGCCATTTGTATATTTACGCGCGCAAGCATTCGAAGCCAGTGGCTGGAATGGGCTTGCCTTTTTTATGGCTACGAGGCAACCACCCCTTTGGAGGTCACGTGCCAGAAACACGTTTGCGAACTGACCTTCACCAAGATGGCAAACTTTTTCATATCGGCGATTTTTTTGTGTCTCATCGACAAAGATGTCCATTGCCTTGCGAACTAAAATTTAACATTCATCAAAACTATGAGGACGAAATCAAGCGATGCTCCTCCCAGAACAATAACCATCGGATTCAGTTTATGCCCATTGCAGTTATCAAACTCACAACGACGTTTCAGGTAATTTGTCCGGGTCACAACCAAGGATCACATCGTGCTTGGTGAACTACATATAGACATGGAAATGAGCAGACACAAGCTGGGACGAATAGCAAACACCGAAAAATCACCTCCAGCTAAGTTTAGAATCACCAGGAGAAACAATAAATACCATCCTAGTCCTCTCACACAATACCTTATTCGCAGTATTGAGGAAAGATATACCAGTTCACCAATACCATTCACACAAGCCTCAAATTCATGGATATTTGGGAGCCAATGTAGTTTCTCCGTTACACAAAGCAAAGTATAGATGAAAACTATCACTGGATATTACCCGAGACCAAGCTACAGTAATCCAAAGCAATGACATATAGGTCTACGTAATCCCAAACACCTTCGAAATTGATGGTCCTTACATAGTAATTCTAACAGTGACCAAGTGCACACAAAAAGCAAAGAAAGTGGCAGACAAAAAGCCCACCACCCCTCAAGAAACTCAAAGCATCACAAATAAAAACACAAACCGCAAAGGCGGGAAGCGCAGGCGACTGGCGATGCCTTGTGCGAGATGTAGGTCAGCAGATAAAATCAATCAACTAAAACAACCTGTAATACGACTAATTTACCATAGAGAGTAGTGAATGCCAGGGCATTAACGCGTCAGTTAGGGCTATATTTGAGCAACATAAACAATACTGTAAAAGAACTCAACAAAGAGGTGCCAAAACTATTTAAAATTGGTAAATAATTTTTCATTGTGCAAGAGATGCGCTTTCACAAACCTTTTATAAAGAGCTTTTGCGGCTCAAGCATGCATAATACGTTTACTGTTTGCTTAATCCTCAATTTCGGCTAAAAGGTCTTAGTCGGTCTTTTTACCTACATCGGGTGGGCAACGTTAGTAGACCCGATCCGTTCTAGGCAACAAAAATGTTTATTCTGCCCCGGGAATACTGTGGCGTCCCGAGACTTCCCTTAAGGTAGAAGAAGGCACAGTACTAGGACAGTATATATGTTCTGGAACCAGAGGGCTTAAAGGCTGTTGGCACGACCCAGAAGCCGGCCGACCGGCTAGTATAATATGGCCACCCCAGTGACCGAAGCAAACAAACAAACAAACAAACAAACAAACAAACAAACAAATAAATAAATAAACAAAGTATTACAATTATGTCTTCTTTAGTCTTCAGAGAAGTCTTAGAGTGATACGCTTACATACAAGCAGATTCCACCCAGTACCTACAGATGATTTGCGGTCCATATATAAAGTATCGCGATAGCGCATGTGTAATTGTAATACCTTGTTCTGACTGCCGTTTTTGGTTCCGGTCACTTGGGTGGCCATATTGTCCTATTCAATTTGGCTGGTCCACGAGCCATGCCAGTAGTCCTGATCCCTTTCTGCTTGCCGAACATACATAAACAGCTAAATCATTATTCCTTCTTTTGTCTTCAAGGTCTTGGTTGTAATACTTTGTTTGTTCGAACTACCGGTTTAGGACTTGGGTGGCCATCTTGTTCTAGCCGATTGGTCGGTCTCCGGGCCGTGCCAATAACTCCCAAGTCCTCTGTTTCCGGAATACATGTATTCTGCCCTAGTACTGCGCCTTCTTTTACCTTAAGGGGAGCCTCGGGACGCTACATTGGTACATTATATATATATATATATATATATATATATATATATAAAACATACAGAAGGGATGGAAGTTACTGGCATTGTAGCGACCCAAGACCTCCTTTAAGCTAAAAGGAGGTGTAGTAGTTGTAGTACAGAATGTATATATCTCGGAAACAGGAGGATCGGTGGCTGCAGGCTTGTCCCGGAGGTCAGCCAACCAGATAGTACACATGGCTACCCAAGTGACCGAAACCGGGGGTCCGAAAAAAGTATTATAGCCCCGGCTCAGAGTATAACCTCTATGGTAAAGGCGCCTTAACTAAGATAGAAATTAATATTTTACTAAAGGCGAGTTTAGAGTCTAAAGTATAACATTGCTTTAAAGTGGGTTTTGTGTGAATTGCCTTAATCACGGATTCCAAAAATGTTCGGCATATTTTGTGTAAGTTCATTAGATCCGCTCGTTGCGTTGAGTTGCCACGTATTCAAAAGAAAACGCCTTTGCTGCATACTATCCTGTAGCGTCCCGAGGCTCCCCTTAAGATAAAAGAAGGCGCAGTACTAGGGCAGAATATATATATTCCGGGAACAGAGGACTCGGGGGCTGTTGGCACGGCCCGGAGGCCGACCAACCGACTAGAACAAGATGGCCACCCAAGTGACCTATACCGGTAGTTCGAACAAACAAAGTACTACACAGCCCCTCTCTTCTTTCGAGCGTCGTCCCCGACGCTCCCCTTCGTCCGCCTCCCGTGTCAGCCATCACAACGTAATCAGTGCTGCGAGGAGCACCCACGAGCTAACCGTCCCAGTCATCGAGATTCAAGCGCATGTGTTCCTGTAGTGCCATCAATTCCGCGTAGCACTCAGTGCAGCAAATGCGCGCCTCTTGGCCCTCCTCTGGGCTTGGAGTCCACGGCTAGTGTCGCTTCAGTTGTTAATAGCTTTCCTGACGAACACGAGGGCGAGAGAGATGTCGGAGATGAAGGTCGATCTCGACCCTTCTGTTACGAGACCCCAAAGGTTCTCCCTTCCGTAGCACATGCACTTCTTTCACAACGCCAACGTTTGCCAGAAGAGGCATGGAGCAGGATAAAATCCATCAAAGTCGGGTCCACTTTCCGCTGCCACCAATGTAGCGTCCCGAGGCTCCCCTTAAGGTAAAAGAAGGCGCAGTACTAGGGCAGAATATATATATTCCGGGAACAGAGGACTTGGGAGCTGTTGGAAGGGCTGGAGGCCGACCAACCGGCTAGAACAAGATGGCCACCCAAGTGACCTAAACCGGTAGTTCGAACAAACAAAGTATTACAATCCAGTAAAAAACCAGGACGTATTGATGAAGGCAAGAAAAGTTAACAAATCGGTAACTATTTGTGTAATAATTTGTTTGCTCGAACCGCCAGATTCGATCACTTGGGTAGCCGTATTGTACTAGTCGGTTGATCGACCTTCAGGCTATGCCAACAGCTCCCGAGCCCTAGGTTTTCAAAATATATATTCTACCCCTCTACTATGCCTTCTTTTACCTTCAACTTAGTCTGGTATGAGAATCTCCACAGCATTTTGAGTGAATAAACACCTGTTTTAATTCACAAACTAAGACTTGACAATACAGTATGGAGTATCTCGGTGGTGGTTCGCTATTTGTGTACAATAAATGGGTCATCGTGTCTATGGGCTTGTACAACGGCTCTTTGGTGCTTGTGGAGCAATGCTAGCACATTTATAGCCTATCTCTGCAGTAATAACACATCCTCTCTTTAGCGCATCGATTTGTATTGACTTTAGGTGGGTCTTTGTGCAATTATTTGTTTAGTTGAGCTCCCATATATTTCATCAATAAATACTAGCACGACGTAGAGTCGAAGTGATTCTTACAAACTGAACCTTACACATTCGCATTTTACACTTTTAAACAATTCAATTAAAGTGTTGGTGTTTGTGAGGCAATAGTGCATTTCTACTTGGCAAATTGTTTGTTTCACTTAATTGGTAGTGGACCGCCTTATTTGTTGTGCTGGCATCAGATTATTCGGTTCTCAGTATGTCTGCGTCAGGTAGGCTTCAAAATTAAAAGCATACCCGTTTGTTTCCAAGATACAAATGCGTCGAATGATTCAAAATTTTACCCGTTTTCCATTGGCGACATGGTTTACGTTGGTAATCATACAGATCGCATTGGCACAATTGCCTTTATCGGAAATACGGAGTTCGCCCAAGGAGAGTGGATAGGTGACTACTTTCACAATGTTTCCACAAATTTTACAACGGGCACCTTAGGGTGGTCATTTACGTTGGTTTAATTATTGGGTTGAGACCTACCCCACATATGATTCATTCCTGTCATTGATGCATGGCCATTTTCAGTCACGCTTGATAGTGATAGCAACCCTAACCCTAACCCGAATTAAAACTAGGCTTCCACTATATGCATAAAATTATTGCTTGATCACCCATACTTTCAGCTAACATCGCACCATTTTTATTTTTAGGAATAAAACTGCAAGCCCCTAATGGGAAAAATGATGGCAGCGTCAATAATGTAAGATATTTTGAATGCGAGCCGCGCCATGGCCTCTTCACTCGCCGTAGTTTTCTTAAACCCTTCTCGGAAATTCCCGTGAGTTCATCAAATACTTGTCCCACATTTGCCCAGAGAAACGAAGTAATCTAACTTTTGACCCTATTGTTGTTACTCTTTTAGCCAACATTTCATTTGCAGAAGCTGTTTAGTGGTTTTATGTAGGATATAAGATCGGTCTAACAAGCCTTCAGGCGAGAGTTACAACGCGTTTGTTGCTGTGTGCAACAAAATTCAACGATCGTTGAAGAGCATCATGCTGTGGATATGTTCATGCCTATTGAATGCTTTGGAAGCTATTGACTTTTATGAGAGCGCTAGTCATGCTCCCATGAACAACGGGATGTTTTAAAGCATTTTAAGTAATTCTTTCATTTCTTACCTGAACATTAAACTGCGATCTTTTGTTATTAGCCATGGAAACTCAAGTATTGAGTTCTTTATTTAATTTTTTCCCACCAAATATGTATTCCTCGCCTTATGCTGGTTATTACCCGCCGATATGTAAGCAACCAGCCGTGGTTGCCTGACCTGTTGATAAAAGGTCTGCTATTTGTCCCACATTTTAAAACCCTTTTTGGTATGAGGGTCCCACGCTCTGTAAAACTATTATCATGGGGGAACTTTATAACGCATATGGTACTGATCGGAAGGATGTCAAACTTATGGGCCTAAAGGGATAGTCCATATTTTGTGACTAGCTTAATGCAATTTTCATAGTTTTACTTAAGCGAAATAACTGCAGGGCAATTTGAAAAGGGCGAGGAACTTAGAAGCAGGGGGTCCAGTTTTACGAACCCTGAGTTTGGCAATACACGGGTTTTCTATTCACAAATTCTCTGTTTAGCCTTACATACAGCTTTATATACAATAAACCTACCCATTAGTTCGAAAATATTGATGAACCATGAAGGATTTGGGCTGAAAAGTTGGCGATGATCGGTTTACAGGCCACTACAGTGGCGCGACGTATCAGTGGGGCATCTGTGGGACCAATGTCGTCGCCAATTCCGGAGGGTTCAACTGGCGCCCTGAAGATGGGCGACCGTGTGCAGGTCTCAGGCAGCCGCGTGGGCACCGTCCGATTCATCGGACCTACCGATTTTGCGGCCGGCGAGTGGGTTGGCATCGAACTCGATGAACCTCTTGGCAAAAACGATGGCGCTGTCATGGGCCGCAGGTACGTTTTCCCGTGTACCATTTTGAATTTTAACTCAGGGTCCCACTATTTCGGTAAAGAAACCAGATGGCTACCTTAAGACATTGAAGCGTTGTAGCATTTGTGTTTAAAACACTAATCGTCTTGCTTTTTGCCTTTTAATCTACTAGATACTTTACTTGCAAACCTAATCATGGACTTTTCTCGGCAGCATCCAAGATTACCCCATTTACTGGCAAAACCTCAACACGGCAATTAAGAAAAGCGTAAGCACAATCAAGCTTCATTTAAACTTACTTTTTCGCTTACCCCTTGACATGCCACCCCTGGTCACTTTCAGCGGAAGTCGCGAATCATTACTGTCAGTGGGGTCAAACTTCAGTTCTGTTTCCCGCCAGAGGAATAAACCAAGCACACAGGTAAATCGTACCTCTCTGTTAACGAACTTGAACAGGTTAAAATGCTTGGTATATTGAAACATTAATTTTGGCTGATTCGATCGTGGTTATTGTCCGAGCACAGAAAAGTTGTTATTGGCTATGTCTCTTCACTGCAGACTCGCAGAACGCCAGGTCAAGGATCTTTTGGCGGTCCCAGTGTGCACGCCTTGGAAGTGAGCAAAACTACTCACATTTAACCTACCTTCCTTCTGTAGTGCTTGAGTTAATGGATCATTGATCTCTAACATAATAACTACCCTCCTCATTTCAGCAGAATGGGAAAATAGCGTCAAGAAAGGTTCCATACACAACCTAGAATTTGTACCCTTTTTGTGTGCTTTATAGTTTGTGATTTAACCTAGGTTTATGGGTTCCCAAATTCAGAGGTTTTTCCTCCATTCAGAGTGTCGTCAAGGAGAAGGAGGCGCATATCGAACAACTGATGCAGGAATTTGAAATGGAAAGGACAGAATTGGCCAAAGTTACTACGGAGCGGGAAATGGTTAGTTCCTTCGCTTCGTTCGATCAGGATTTTTTCTGCCAATTTTATTTTCCTCTGTATTTTCTTTGCTTCTAGCGGTATGTATCTTTAAAACTGTATTTGAGCCCTTTTCTCTTTATGATTCAGCGTAGCGGAAAAATTTCTTTGAGAGATCTCTACCAAGGTGTTTTGTCGTTAAGCGCGCATGTAGAAACCTAATTTGTAGTTATAGTGTGCCGCATACATAATGATTTCCATTTTAACGTCAATGATTTTGTTGATCACCCCAGTTTGAAATCGCGGTATTTGTGACACAACCATAGTCGGTAATAATTGATTTCGAAGTAGACGCTTTGCCAGTGCTTTTTTATACTAACTTTCACGATTTTGCGTTCATTTTAGTTTGAAATGGAAGCTACTGGGCAACGCAGCTTAATTGGGAAACTTCAGAGCCAAATAGAGGAACTTCAGGCGGCCGCAATACATCTTTCTGAGGAGAACTGTAGGCTCAAGGAACGAGTTCACGAAGAAGTCAAGTAAGCACTACTGTGAATCTATAAATTGCCCTTCAATCTACTTCCCCCTACTCGGTTCTTCTGCTCCATAGATATTCACTTATTCTTGAATGATTTCAAATAGCAGTTGGCATGAAGTATTACACGGATTTTTATGTTATGGGATTGAGTAATTTATTTTTTTCTGGCAATTTTTCATGATTAACCCTTTGTTTCCAATCAAGAAGCCATAATTAGCTTGCAACCATATTTTAGAATTAGTTAATTTTTGAACATTTAAAGCTGCTGGCATTTCACCATGGCCTGATTGGGTGTACTAAGCCTTGCTCTTGCGCATACTGTACTGTTAACTATACATTACATCACACCCCCTCTCCCAAGCCGATCACATCTCAACTAGAAAACGTTCAGTACCTTTTCCTCCGCATATCCATACACGCCACCATGTTTATCTGTTTACTCTAGGAAATCGGAAGAAATTCAGTTTCGTCTTGAGGAGGAGTCCATAGAAAAGACAACGCTGGAGAATCAGAAGTCAGATGTGGAAGAGCGCATATTCGAGCTAGAGGAGGCCCTAGCGGCAGCCAAAGAGACTAACGAGCGCATGGAATGCCAGCTAAACGAAAAGAAAGCTCTGTCGTCACCACCACCGAAGACGATTGAGACTGGCGACTCGTCAGACGAGGGTGCCCGACTCGCAGCGGCTGAGGCGCGGATCGCCGAATTGGTGGCAACTCTAGTGAAGCTGCAAGAGGAGCAACTCAGCGTGTGTTGTCTCTATTTGTTTTCTTTAATTAGGAAGCCAGTTATGCCGATTTGCTGCAGTGCTTTGAGCCCATCAGTGACGAGTTTGTACTGTTGTGCCTTAGGATACAAGCAATTTCTACACTCTAAACTTAGAATGACGGTAGTCGTTTAATGCTCTTTTATTTCAACAAATTAACAGACGGATGCTAAAGAGCAGATGTCCACAAAGGATACTGAAATCGAGCAACTGCAAGCACAACTCTCCAGTGTACAAGCCTCTCTTTTAAAAGCTGAGCAGAAACTCGCTGAAAAGGTGGGGTGTTTTATTCATTACTCTTGGACAAATTTTTTATCAAAATTTTTGTTTAAATACTAGAAGTATTTCTGAAGCTAAATCTTTCGAACAAAAAATCACCCGATATTTGAATGTTTTAAACAAGATTCCGATTTTCAAAGCTCGCAACTATTATCCACGAATCATTCTGGCAGTTCATAGGATTCACTCCGGTGTTTTTGTTTCTGATTCGTGGTGTCTTTATTGGCTATCGAAACTTTTTTGCTAACAGATGTAGAAATTCTAAAAAATCCAGTGTTCATTGAAGAAAGTAACCTGTCTGGCTCTTCTATTGATTGCTTTGATCTACTTGAATTCCACATAGGCCTCGACAGATGATAGGACAACTGAAAGGTTGAATGTAGCGAGAGAGGCTGAAGAAGAATTGACCTCTGCTTTGAATCAGCAAAAGGTCCTTCTCTCCGCTGAGGAAGAGCGGTCAAAGAGTGAGGAGGTGAACGCTCTTGTCATTCAGCTTGCCCAGGCTGAAGGGTATGATTTTCTGCCAAAAATCTTTCAACTTATTGCGTTCATTGGGAAAAACCTTTCCTGTAATGTTGACATACTCCTTCGTAAGTCCAGAGCCTGATTGATTTGTTGGGCTACTGGAATCACAATTTCCAGGCAAATTGGTATTTTCCATTTATTATTATTGCCCGCAAAGATAATACGGTGTTGCAAAGGTCAGGTTAGGTAGCCAAGTCTAGATCGAATTACCTCGTCACCCGCGACTGTACTTCCATTTAGTGCAGATCCAAATTTAACGGCATATTTTCATGAATCACATCAAATGCCGTTTTTTACATAGATGTTTTTCGTAATTTATTGATTGAGAGACTTCTTGATGAATGATATTAAGCTTAAAATAAGCTGGGTGCAATTCAGTGAGATTCATCGGGTATTCATTGTATTTTAATTAAAAATTGGCTTGGTTTAATGCGACTATGACCTCAAGACGTCTCGTGGTTCACTTTAAGGTGGGGGAAATCGGTGGTGGCGAATTCAGCCACCAGGTTTTGCTTATTTTGAGTCATTTAACGCGTTCTTACTGCCCTTATTGATTTAGAGATACTATGCTGGTAGGGCAATAATGTAAATAAAGTTACCATAGAATTGCTATTCGTTATGAAGGCCTGTGGTTCCTCAATAGCTCTGCTTTCCGCTATAATAATGCGAAATCAAGGAGAATTTGCATGAGGTTTTTGAAGTCCCTAGTCATGACCTACTAACAGTTCCCATCTCTAAGCCTACCGACATGTTGAGGCGGCTGTCATCCGTTCAACTTTTTGTCAGTAAGCTAGTTACGATGGGTACCAAGGTGGCGGAATTGGAGAAGCAGATCGTTGAGCTCGAAGAGGAAAGAGCCGAGCTCACCGACGCACAAAAGGTTAACACATCGGTCCTCCTGCAATCCCTCCATCCCGATGCTCTCCTCAATGAATTAGAGACGCGTATCGCGAAGGAGAAGGAGAATGCCTCTGGGGAGTCTGACAAGTGGGCTAAACGCCTTCTCGGGCTGGTGAGTGCTACATTCCTTAGTTTTCACACATGATAGGCTATTCTGCCTGAGTTGCCTCTAGGCACGTTGCTCAAGACAGATAACAGCATTGAAGCTTGTGGTGCGATCGAAACAAACATTTGCAGTCGACGGCTCCCCATTTGTGAACCTAAATTTACTATTATAAATTTATGTTGTTCAATTTTCCATGGAATGTAGCCTTCTTTAAACGTTCTATTCTTTCTAAAAGCAAAAGGTGTTTACAAAGAGTGAAACGCCCTTTGAGGAGTGGGAGTAGTAAGCCCTAGTGTCTATAGCTCAGATAGTTGAACGTATGATGTTTTACATTCTTTAAAATTATGGTCATATTTGCTGAGTTGTCCAAATTATTCGGTACTCAAACAAAATTAATCAACTGTTTATGATTGCCTTAAAACTACGTAACCGTCCGCATTTGGCAAAGATTTTCTTAAAAACTGCATCGTTCACATGAAATTCCACACATTGGTATGTATAAAATATTTCATAGCGCCTTCGTAACAGTTTCTAATGGCGCTACCTCAGAAAAAGGTACAAATGGCAATGTTGCAATGCTCTGAGTTAGATCACCCTTGTTCGGCGTTGCTGCTTTTTTTGCACGCAGGCGGAGGAATTTCGGAAGCTAAAGGGACTGGAGCGGGAGCCCGATGAGGCGACAGCCAAGGCTCTTCAGCAGATGAGCATCAAACTCCTTGAGGCTGAGGCCGAACTGGCCCAAAAGGAAGTTAGTCTTTCGTCTCCCATCTACCTCAGGCTCATCCCTTATAACTAAGAGTAAATTGTTAGCAATAGGGAGCAAGTTTTACCTGATTTCTCTTTGCCTTATAAAAATAGTATTAATGTAGGCATATTTCCACTCTACCGTTATTCAATCAAAGCTCGAATTTTTGTTGAGTGATTAACTGATAAGTGGATTTCTGGAGTTTCAGAATCAAGGCCACTTTACATTTCTTTTTGCTGTTTCACACCTATCCTCACCGATCCCTTTACAGGCTCAATTGCGGGAAGCTCTGGCCACAAGTCCCCGCTAAACAGAAATAAACGATGTACTTGTTTAACATACTGTTTGCACAAGAGATGCTACTTTCTCTGTATCTGTACGAGCTAATATGTTTTCTAGTTTTTGTCCATGAATTCGGGTATTGAACTTTCACTATGCTTTTTAAAGTCTTTTTTTCGGATTCACTATCTTTTGGGGAATAATGTTGAACTCTTTTTTTGCTTTTTGTATCCCTAGCTTATGCTTTAACACCCCATCAATGTGTAACCGTTAGATCAAATGTTCGAGCGCCTTTACTCTATACCAATTTTGATCGGGCATTTGTTGGCTCTACATCAGTTTTTTGTGAAAATCGACTTCTACGTTTTGAGGCTAGGGTAAAATTGCTTTGAGTTTATTAAACACTGTCAGGACTAACATGGCTGTTGACAATGTGTGCTTCCTTTTTATCATGCCCTCGCACTTTCTTCCACCGTTACGTGCTCGTTGGTGCGATCTTGTCGTTGCCATCGCCACCATCACCGCCTCCTCACACCATCTGCACTTACATTCGATATCACCGCCCGCCCATCCGTTTGCACTCACGCACGTACCCTTGTCTGTCTAGTCTACTTCGATGGCGCAGGTGGCCACACTTACGGAAGCCCAGCTAAATCTCCAGAAGGCCCAGGATGCGTCGCCTGTGCAGGCGTTAGTCACTGAGGCACTGCGCAAGCGCCTCGAAGTGCTTGAGGCTGAGCGCTGCCAGTTAGCCACTGCTCTCTCCGAACGGCAGCAAGAGGTCCTTTTGGTCAGTCCATCTTCATCCCTGGATCTTATAATTAGAGTTGATATGTTTGTTTTCAAAATGTTAGCACTTATGGACCATTTTTCTGTGGCGCTGTACGTGCTTGCTTGCACTCGCCTATGATATGTTTGTATTGTTACCTAAAACATTTTAGTAGCTACTTTGACCTCCACACCTTAGCTGCAAAAGACGGTGAATGAGAGGGGCGCCGAGACGGAGACTTATGCGCAGAATGTAGCCAGGTTAGAGAACGAACTAAACGCGATCGTGGTCGAGCGAGATAGGAAATTGAATGAACTGAAGACCGCCATCAACTCCAAAGATGGCTCAGAGCTTACCGACGAGGAACTTCTTCAACGTGTCGCACACCTGAGATTACACAAGTAAGCCTATCTTCATTTCCTCCTGGATCAGTGATTATAAAAATGGCAAGTTTACGGGGCGGGATGCATAATCGAAAGTGTCTTATATTCTTACACATCATATTCACTTACTTCATAGTTTGAAGCTCTGGAAGTAAACTGGGTATTCCCCAGGCGAATTCACTCTTATTTTAGTAGTATCGTTTTTCCTTTAAAACTGCTTTTTCCACTTTGGGTAACGGCAAAGATGGGCGTTTTTCTTCACAAAACGCTGTTACAGAGGGATTGGGAGTTTCTTGTGGCTCAAACACATTCCCCATATTCGTATCACGAATGTAGCATAAGCAACGATAAAAGTGGTTGGGACTGTGGCTTTAAGAACAAGTCATCGAAAGTAGAGCACGATTCCATGAAAATCCAATGTATCGTTCATTTCGAGCACCCTATTGGCGGAGGTTGGTTTTAGTAAGCGGAAAGCAACAGCACTCCAGTCAGTCTGTTTAATGGGAGTAATAATACCACGAAACCATAACTTGTGATCTTTCCAGACATCTCTGACGTCGGCATGCAACATGCATTCCTCTGTGTGTGTGCTGTGCGTCCACGCGTTGTACCTGTTGCACTACGATGCCTTCCAAAATGTGGGGCTAATTCTGATTTCCCAACGAACATAACTGTTGTCCGACTGACCTGGCTGCATTTTACCCACTGGAAATCAAATGTTTAAGACTGAGTCCATTGCTTCTGCAAAAATTGGTTTCTTATTTCACATTGCTTCCTTTCGTTGGTGTTGGCCTCCTTGGGTTCATAACGGATGAATTGGCAATGGAGTTTACTCCATAAGTCTGCGATCCAGCCGTTCGATACACAGGCCACTTATTGTCTTGTTATGCATACGCAATGACTCGTCATCCTACGCAAGTGTTCAGTACATATTAGGATTATGTTCTGATTTATTTGGGGTTAAACCACTTTTCTTTCAATCTATCCTTAAAATTTTACTTTAGCACAGCTTTTTAGGGTTTTCGGTCCATCCATTCGAGAGGTAAAACATCCTTTTTGTAAGTGAATGAGTTTGATTAATGGGTACAGATTAGAAACAGTTTTTTTTGTGTAACAACAGCTCATTTGGCTATGTATTCGAGGGTAAACAGGCTCCTTCGTCTCTCCAATTAATGTCATTTGTTGATGTATAGTTCTTGAGTATTCTATTTCGCTGAGGTAGATTATCCCATCCGACATGAGCTGTCTTAGCACAACAAGCCAGGTAAATTTCTGTGTTATTTGCTTTAACTTTTTCCTGCATACAAAGATTTTAGGGACTTGATGCATGCTTTATGTTACAGTGAAGAATTGGAGCGGCAGTGTGCTGCATCTGAGGCTCGCGTAAAGTCGTTAACCTCTCAGCATTCCCAGGTCGAAAAGGAATATCAGGATCTCAAGAAATCCACCACGTCGATGTCCATGGTGAGAGCGCTTGCTGTTGAATGCTTCCACCAGTTTGTTCCTATCTTGATCACGTTTAAAAACGACGAAAAATTGCGACCATTTCAGCGTTTTACTGAAATGTTACTTCTTTATCGCTTTGGGTTTTGTGATGTGGTGGTTTTGGGTGTCTTTTCAACGCTTTGGTTGTGCAGTGTGGAAAATGACTCGCTTGCAGTCGCCTATTTTGCTCAACTCATGCGCAATTTCAAATGTTTCGGAGGATAAGTTAGCGACTTGGACCGTGTTGAAGCCGTCAAAAGCCTCATGGTCGACTTAGTCAAGGCTGGACCCAATGCCATGCCGTTTGAAGCTGCTTGTTCTTTCATTCATTTACTGAAGAATTTGGATGAATTGCACATAAGCGAGGTTGGAAACGTTCCCCTACTCACCGTTTGTGAAGTGGAGTTGGGTTGTCTTTTGAAGCATGAAATGGAATCGCGCGTAGTAATTCTGTTTTTTTACCGATACCTTGTGAACGGGTGGGATGCGGATGCTTGAATTGGGTAAAAAGCGACTCTGTCTCCATTTAGGTAGATGAACGGGCATCAGCAATGCAACGTGCCTTGGATGAAGCCAATTATCGGTAATCTTTTCGTAGATTTTTGTAGCTTAGGTATTCTTTTTTGTTTAAACCTTTCATTTGATTCTTACATTACTTAATGGCGTTTCACTGGCGATAACAACAGAACGGTTTCTTATAGGGTGGATTTCACTGCAATATACATTCATCCATAAAACAGTTCTAAGAGGGGTGCATGCTTCATGGGTTTCGCTCTTGATACTAGATAGCACGACGCTCATGCATGCGTTATAGCAAGGCTCTGTTTAATGATTTGAATCTTATTTGCAGTAGTATATGCACTTAACCATTTCCTTAAACTTGTTGCTTTTTTCCAAAAGTACTGCCAGTGTATATTTTTATTTCCATTTTAAATGCCATCGGAATAATGTTTCGGGTTTGATGTTACTAATTGTGGATTTGAACTACTTGATATTCAACGGTAGGATTGAAGCATGCGCTTATGAACGAGGAATCATTTCCACGCCAAATATTGCGTTTTATTTATGTGAGTGTTTATTTACGAGCAATCTACACCACACACCTTGAGGGCTTTTTGATGCCCTTTATTGCACCCACTTCCGCTGTTGGCGTGTGCGTACGTCTGCCCTTAGCCACGCGAATTCATGCGCCTCGTGCCACAGGAGGCATCTGGCTTTGGGCACTTTATCCTGATTACTGGTTGACACTGAGCTTGATTTTTATGATTTTAACTGGTCCCGCTGTACGCTTTCCTCGAAGGGTGTTTTGTCGTATTTTCGTCGTGTGCGCGTACACAAATTCCCCAATCAACACAAAATATGTTTTAACCTGTCAGCCTTCTAGGGTGGATAAAAATCCTCGTAAAAGCCATTAGAAGTGTTTTACTTGTTCTTTCTTGCTGATTTCTAATTAAATCATTACAACTCTAGTTTCTGAAATAGCTTATTTTGCGACAGCGCACGCTAGGGGCACGCGTCCAAGGCGTGTGCACGTGGATGTAAAATATAAACCGAAAACCATGAGACGGGGCTGATCGGTGGCGTCAGATTCGGCGTTCTGACTCAGACGGATTTGCGTGCTGGCTCACCATCTCACTCATCCTGTCTACACTCTAAATCAGCATATGCACAAACATGACTAGCGGGTAACAACTTCGACACTGCGATGTGCATGTTTTTGTGGGCGCATGAGGCGATGCCTGGCTGGACGGCTGGATATTGCTGCGTCACTCTTCCACACATGCCTCGCTATTTTCCTTATTCATGAAAAAGCCTGCCTGGTTCTTATCCTGTGGCAAATGATTCCTTGCGCAATTCGGCAACACAATTGGATGCGTCATTCTAGTGAAGGTTTATTTCTCGTTTTTAATGCTGCCAAATTCAGTAGCTGACTGCTTTCTGTGGCATCCGTCAGCTTTTTTACTTGATATGCTTAATGATCTCATGGTCCAGCATCTCTCAACCTGCGTCATTTATATGGTTCAAAATTCAACCTACAGTACTAACCATGTTTTAAAACTGGAATCAGTCACACTAATCAGGGTTATCGTGCCCATGTTTACCCCTTTCTGAAGTTGTTTGACAAATGGAAATTCTCTTGGTGTAGTTTAAGGTTGTTTCCAAAACTACTCGGCTTATGGAACTTTGTTTCCTCTGTGTGCGCAATCACATTACATTGGCAACTTCGACAATATTTTACAAAAATATAGTTCTATAACTGCTACCGGTAGTTCATGCACGTTTCATTGTCACTGCATGACCATCACTCGATTAAAAATTTGGCTCTTTCAAAATAGCCAGAAGGTTTTGGTTTGTTTCTATACCCGTATGTTTCCTTTGCACGGTCTCGTCGGCTCCATCTTGCCACTTTTTGTTTATTTTCAGTATTGAGTTGGCCGAGCGGTCCTCGGCAACAGCTCTTCAACAACTGGAGTCCAAAAACTTGGAACTGCAATCCCTGCAAGAACGGCTCCTCAAATTGGCCAAAGATGTACGTCCATCTTGTTGCTTTATTGAATAGTTTCGTGATTAAAATTACGTATGTAACATTTGCTCCATATGAGCAACATTATGTCTGACTTGTATCTATCTTTTTGCGTCCGGTTTTTTTTGATAATTTCATCCATCGCCAAAGTATTCAAAGATTTGCGTTTTTCGATACGGGAACCTGGGTTCATGTATCCATCCGCTTTGTGCTTGCTTCTTCCGTACTCTGTGCTTTTTCCGACTCACTTCAATGTACGTTTCCTTCATGCTAACCCTCGGATTTTCCAAATTGATAGAGTTATTCAAGTAGTTCACCATGGTACATTGTGTTGTTGAGCATTTAGTCATTTATAATGAATCGCGTAAGTACATGTGCTGATAATGGCATAAGGATGCATGGAATTAAAGGCGTACAATCTGGCTTAGGAATGCACAGGAGTTGATTAGCATGCACGCCATCCTCACCACTGCCATCATGTAGAGCTGAAAAACCTCTAGTATGAATGATGGTCCAGAGGATTGTGCGCGTATGGATGTTATTCAGCCGGCCACGTCAACACCTGTACACAGTCACGGGGAAGATTACGGCTTCGTGTTCGTGTCTGTGGCAAAATAACAATCGCATGATTCCAGTGCAGTCTTAGTAGTCTCACCGTCCTGTCTTCCACTTCGCGATGCATTCAAATAATTGAACTGTCATCGCAATTGACCGCTCCAAGTCCTTTCCCTGGTCCTCCCTTTGTTTTTCGTTCGCTTTCATGTCTCACCTTCTTCTGTCCACATGCGCGCGTGGTGTGTATGGTCAAAATACGTTTTTTTTTCGAATTCTTGTTAAGGTGTGGACATCGCCATTTCATTTGTTTTAAGCGGCTTATACCTTCCTGCAATCTTTTTACTTCCTGTTAATAAATCAAAACTATGATTAAGTGCTGGATAAATTGCGGTTGTAGAAAAACGGTGGTTTCTATTTGATCCTTACCTCTGATACATTTAGCTGTTTGCGGCTGTTGCTTATTTCATTTGAGATAAATTTAGAAACGATTTGTGCTCGCGATATTGCGTAATTTTGGCATCGTAATTCGTGCTATTGTAGTTGCCAATTTTTAATATCATTTGCATCATAAAATGTCGAATCCTCTTCACGCTAGTCCACATGGCGAATGCATACCCTCAGGTTGTTTTTTTGCTCAATCTTGGTTGTGTGGAGAAGCAGAAGTTGGTCTACTCATGGTAGAAGGTCACCCTTCAGGAAAAAACGCCTTTTTACACTTTAACCTCCATAAGTCTGTCACCCGCTGCTTACAATTCGAAGTCACTGTGAGCATTCAGGTTTTGGGTGAAATAATTAAACACAGTACATGGCATATTTTAAAGATAATGACTTATGTTATTATTTTTCATTGAGAATGTTTCTGGGCCAATAAATCGTCGAAGCATTGATTATTTCCATAAGAGTAATTACATTGGATGCATAGTTGCTAATTATTAAAAGGTTGTCGCTTTTATGTTTAAATTTTGCACCTCAGTTGCATAATTGCCAGTATTTTCGCTGGCTAGCTGGCCGCGTTACCCTGATGCCTCTTCTTACATGGCTCGTTATTTACATTTTTCGATACAGTGTAACCGTTTACTTATTTGTTAATCAAGAAGGAGAGATTACAACCGCAATAAATGCATTACGGCCATTAATATTTAGGTCGCATTATCTGCACGTTCCCTTCCTGCTTTTGAGTCTCAAAGGGCTCGAGTGACATACTTGTTTAAGTTTTGACTGGTGTATTAATTTACTTGGTGATTGGCTTTTTTGGGAAATAATGTTACCTTGGTCTATCAGTAAGCTTAGCGATTTGTTGCTTCGACATGTGCTGAAAGCGCCTTTTCTTGTTTTCAGCACGAGGACTTTCAAGACAAACAAATGCAACTTGTCACCAATCTTGAAACTGAGAAGAGGATTTGCATGGAACGCATGAGGAGAGCTGAGAAAAAAGTGGAGCGTTTTGAAAAAGAGTCTCAATCAAAGTCATCCCGTATGTTCTACCTTAATTTTACCGTGGTTGTGCAATCACAGGGGCTCTCCTAAAATATCGGCAATTTGCAAATGATTTGATTTGGTCCTATCAGTGATTTGAAGTAGGCAAACCACGTTAAGTTAATGTCCTGGAGGAGTGTCTACCATACCTAGAATCGAGTAAATGCCTCGGCATTCATGCTTAGTCAAGAAAAGCACGACTCCTGATACGTAATTGTTACTAATAACAGGAAAATTTTAGACTGAGAGTTCTTGATCCGTATGGTTTTGATTTACAAAGTTGTGGCTCCATGGGCGCGTACAAACAAACTTTCTCATCTGGATCATGGTACAGTGGCATAAATTCAGTTTTTCGACTTGTGCTTGTCCTATATGTGCACATCCTCAAATAGTATTGCTGCTGTATTCCAGTCGATTAACTATTCGGTTTCGTGTTACCACTCTTTAACTTTCGCAATTGGTAGCGCGTTATCCAGACTCGAAAATGGGTTTTCATGTCTCGATTTCTGCATCAATTGTGTGTGATTTATTGCTTAAGCGCTGGTACTTCATCAAACGTTCACTTTATGACTTGACTGTTGCTGTTTAACACTGGCTGTCCAAATACTCCTCCCTGAGGCATCGTTCATGATGTCTGGCCATTATTATCATCGAAATCCACGCACGCATTCGAGTCCTAGTAAATGTAACTGTCGCTTAGGTTGACAGCTGTTCAGCACGTCTGCATAAATCTGTTTAATATTTCATCATACGAACATTGCCTATATTGGTCGGATTACGTAGCTTCCCTTCCCTCGTCAGGACTGACAGTTTTCTGTACTTTTAATAAGCTGTGGTTTTCGATACGGGCTGGTGGCTATCTTCCTACAGAGTTTAGACCATGTTCTTTTTTATCCTATCGTTAGCTAGTTTTGAAACTAACACGGTTTGTCCTGATGATGAGGCTAATTATGCATTCACCCTTTTTTTTCTTACCGTGAAAACTCTCCCATCCCAGGGGCTCCGATACCCTGCCTCCAAGTCTTGCATTAGTTCTTTTCCTCTCTTGAACCGTCCGTTTTGCGCAGAGCTTTTAAGATTCGCACCTGAATTTACGGGCATCAGCCACACCATTGATCCAAGTAATTGTTTTTTTCCTCAGCTTAACTCACCTTGAAAGTCTTTTGTTTTTTCCTTCTCTTTTACGCGGAGCCAGTGTTCTTAGGCTTCAAAATTTTGTGTAAAATAAAAGGATGCTTAATTTGCTCCCAAAAGGTCTCGTTGCTCACGCAATATGATTTCACGTTTTGATTGACTGGACCGTGTATCTATTGGGGAAGTATTGAATTGGAAAATAATTATTTTCATGTAATAACATCATGAATAAGGAGGAGATGCCACAATAATTGACAATTTCATGAAAGGTGTACATTGGATACTTTTGTTGAAAGTCCCTTCGAAGTCTCCCCATCAGCAAATATATTTAAGTGCTTTTTCTTTTAATAGCGCGCATATCCCCACACAATGCACTCGCCTGTACCTTGACAGTCCCACTTAGAGATGGGAACAGCCTCATTTCCTAGTGTTCGGAAAGACAACTCCTTCGTGTGTATGCATTGATGAAGTCATACTTTCTGTCGTTCTGATTCTATGTGAACAATTTATTTAGTATTCTTTTTACCTTGTAAAATGGCGAACTCGCTGAATGTGCTTCGATCTCGTTTGTCTTCTGGGGGTTCACTTGGTATTACGCTACCTACACACAATGTGCCTATTATGCACTTTTCAGTGTATGCGCTCAGTTTGATCGTAACTTGTTGTTTTAGTCGTCAAAATAATGCATGAAATTGAACCTATTATTGCAAGCAATATGAGGTGTAAGTAATCTCCATTTACTAACTCTCCTCCTCGTGTCTGTAGAAAATCCAGCATCACCACCTTCCGTGTCGAATGGCCGTGGAACCCCTCGCACACCGACTGGTGGATCTACCGCTTATGACAGCTACGACAATCAAGTCAATTTTCTCAACTCCATCATTATCGATCTGCATGCGAAAAATGCCGATTTAGAACAACGGCTTCGTGACGCCATTGAACGTCCTGGTGAAGATGGCACTGGTGAAAAGCCAGGGTGAGTTTTACAGCTTATTTTTGTGATCACATCTCTCATGAAAAAAGGAGTGAAATCGAGCCCCAAAACCCATTGGGACAGTTAAGACTTTGTTCGGTTGTGACAACCAAGGAAAAGTGGACATCGTTGCTGTGTTGTCGGATTCACAGAGGTTCGCTGTTTAAATTTACCCTATCAGCCCGCGTGTTTTCGCTAAAAACATACCCATCAGATTTGATTACTTGAGTTCGAACTCTCCTTTTTTGACGTTTGCATAATTATTTAAGTAATGCCAACCTACTTTTTTCGTTTTTCGTCGCTCCTTCACCGTAAGGCCGGTGACTGTCGGTGTGGTCTAACTGAAATGTGCAGAAAATTGCACTTAAGGATGGAATGTATGACTCATGCTATCCATTTTTCAAGGCCCAACCCATTCGGCGGCTGTGATTACATAGATGTCACTGCCTGCACCGTCCCCTTTCCTACTTTTAGGGTGGAGCTAAAATGTGATTAACAGCTCTTTCTTTATTTAATGTGCTGCTAAGGGCGCAAATTACCGTTCGGAAATCACTGAAGAAATGTAATTTTAGACTGCATAATTCGCAGTATGCTTGTAGTGGTTTATAGTTCGGACGATTGTCACTCCCATTTTGCTTTTTAGAGTAAGGGAAGATGCGCGGAAGCATGTGGCAAAGATGCGTTACTGGTGTGATAATTGCGAAGTCTTCGACTTTCACGACACCGAGCAGTGTCAGCACGAGCCCACAGTCGCGCGACGAAGTGTGGTACACAAACTAGCCCGCCACGTTGGACCCTCGACCGACAGGGTGTATTGTGAAAATTGCGGCGTCTTTGATCGGCACACCACCGCCGAATGTGTCGAGGATCCTCAGGAGACATTCTAAACCCTTTCTCAACCATCCAGACTCACCTTTGTCACCTCATGCATTATTTCAATATTTTTTGTATCTACATATTACGTGTGCTTCACCTCTTCTTCGTGTTGTTTGGGATTTGGATTTGGAAAACTCAATAAAATTATTGCCACAGGCTTTTTCCTTTTCCACGTTATCACGTTCTGTGTGCTTGTGCTAACCTGTTAGATCATTGAGTGTATATTTGATTCTACGGTTATGGAGCAAGAAGTTAATCGAGACCATAGTAGTAATATAGTTAAGACAAAATAGTGTTAAAACGTTGCTGCAGTTGGAGGATTTTTGGCAATGCCGCTAACTTTGGGGAAGGGAAGTTAATTTGTTTGTTGAGGTTGCCGGCATATATTTTTTCCATTTAATCGACTGGCATGGCACTTTCAAAATGCTAATCTGTAATGTGCTCTTGGAGTTTGCTGATGCTACTTTCAGTATTGAAGAATCTCTAAGGTTGCCTACAAATAGCGTGAAAGTGCACACCTTTGGTTGCAGTTACTCAGTCACTTTACATGGGCCACTTCACTTGTATCTTGGGGCGCATCCGCACAGGAAACGCCTTCTGGAGATTCCCACTTTATGGGTTTATTAGATGCCTTCTTTTTTCTATGTTTAGCATTCATCTGAACTTCCTTTTCTGTAGTTCAAACCGTTACACCCTTAAAAACTAGCCCTCAAATTCGCTTCTTGGCGATCTCCGTCTTATCATCCATGAGAAAATCTTCCGACTCTCCCGTAAGTTGTTCTTATCGACTTTGATCCCTACAAGCAGCTATCTATGTCGTGGTGAACGCGAGCTTTTAGTCGTGGACTCAATAGTTGAAGTAAACAGTAGACGTCATGTTCGGGATGGGTGCGATGGCCCTTTGGGGAAATGTCTCTTATGATCGTTAAACGTCTCCTTCCCCCAAATCAGGAGAGAATTTTAGTCCGGGTGTTCAAATGAATTCACATATGTGATTGGTGTCCCAAGAATTAAGGGCTGTGTCAGTTAAATTCAAATCCTTGTGATGAATCTGTGCTGCCTGGAAATGCTACCCGATTCCTGTTGTTGTTAACTGTTCTCTACCTGTGTCAAAAAATTGAAATACCTATTAGGGCGCAGGAAACGAAATCCGACTTGGCATTTACATATGGTCTAGCGCAAATGGGTAACGAAAATACAAATGTCTAAAACCAGACTTTCCGCCGAACTTTCAGAGCAGATTAATATTTTAACTATAGACTCATACGTCCACACAATTAATTAACATCTTTGGGAGTATCTGTGAGGGGCGCATGCAAAATTAACGTGGTAAACTAATCTGTGGTTGGTCTCCTTCGAAATGAATTCCTAATCACCACATAGGGCTTAAATCTCTGCAAAATGGGGAAGGAGTCGGTGCAAGAAGAAGACTAGTAGCAAGGAACTAGATTTCTCTCATTCGTCTATGAATTTCAGTAATTCCTTCTCTACAGCAAGCCCAATTTCTCGAGTATTCGCGGTGTTTAGAATTTTGTCTGGTAATAAGAAATGGGGCTAAATTTCTGGGAAAAATATCTACGCAAATCGTTGCTACCTACGGTCTGCGCCGTGTATTAGATTTGGGCGACTGTCGTACTGTCATTTCACGAAACGAGCTAGTCACTTGATAAAAATTCCTTCAACCTACCCTACAGGGTTGCTGACTCAACAAACGCAGTAGTTTCAGCTTTCATTTTGCTCAGAGGCATATAAACTCAATCCATGTTTGACATTAATTTTGGCTAGCCTCCATATTCCTGTACGCTAAACTTAACATAAACCTAGGAACTAAATGTCTGAAACTCGCACAATTTGGTGCTCATTGTATCCAAATGTTTCGTGCATAATTTTGGACTTGGTTTATTATTCACACCCATCGAGAAATGCCTCTAGTTTAGGTGGTATGGTGTGTTTCGCCTCTCCACCTCCTATTGCTAATGCTACCGCCGGTTTGGCTCCTCGCCAAAAATTTGTCCGTTTGATTGGTCACCACTAGTGCTGCTCCAGCCGACAGCAGGCAGAAAATTGCTTCTGAAATTCGCAAGTGCTTGCCAAGTCTAGTGTGGGTTAGAGAGGCGCACAAGCAAATACAGCCGCATCTCAGAATGAGTGACTTCTGATGTAGCATTGATGCGTTTCATAACTTAGGTCTAGCTTCCTAAACTACACTAAAGAATCAGACAATTCACTAGTTAATAGTTCGTATTCATAAAGTTGCTGTTGCATTAGTTGGGCAATACCGGGGCTATAATCGAAACAACGTTTTTGCACTCATCAACGTAGCATGGACGAATTTTAAGAAAGCTCAAGTTATGGGTAAGAATAATTAGTCTATAACAGTTTCATGCTCCTGTAAATCTGAGATAAATACTATCCAAGTGAGATTTCTTTGGAGCCAAAACATTTAATCCTCACCTTGCTTTAATTGCGCATATTTGACAGAAGAAGGTGTCATTTGAACAAAAAAGCCTGAATGCACAGCACTGTGCACAACTGCTCTGAAAGGTCACACCTTGGTACTTTCTAGCCCTCTCTCCACAGTTTACGCTGTCGCGTTTCTTCCCTATGATGCGACAGCGATGCCCACACAAAAGTCCCAAAACATGAATTGAGCAAGCATTGCGATCATGCTAGTGCATAATTGACTTTAGTGGGTACCGGAGGCTGCTACAAATTCATGTATTTATGTGCTTTTATGCTTAAAATGTAGGGGTGGAGAGTCGTTTCTCGTTGCACCAATTTTAGTGAACTTCAAAATAAGTTCAAGTTACGGAAATTGAGGGATGAATTGACACGTCAGGTTCAAAATGTCAACTTCATGTTATAATGGAGCCGGATCTCATTTACCTAGGCCTAGGATATGAAAAAAATAATGGGGCAAAAATAAATGATTGGGCAGTGACGTACGTTCAAGAAACCTATTCGGTCAAGTGCAGCGTTGTTATTACCTTCTTAATGCAAAACAGGCCGAATTCGGCTACTGTTTAGGTTATAACGTGCAGAAACAAAAGCAAAAAATAAGCCGTCAAAGGAGTGATATTTTCATAATGCAGCTGGATTCTTAAACAAGCTTCTGGTCTGCGGTTTTTTCGCAATTGGCAGTCAATGTCCAATTTGCAAACACACAAAGGCAACTAATAGCTTGTCTTTTGCAGCTTCAGATCTGTACTACTTTCGATTGTATAGTTACTCCTGTTTCCCCGACCTCTTTGTATTATTCAGGTGTCCGAATGATGATACAATGCGCTAAGGTGTATTCGGTAAAAGTAAACAGACAGTTTCAAATGTACTTCGTCCATCAAAACGATCTGTCGCCAATGTGTTCCTATGCCTGTTACTTATTGAATCTCCGGCCTGTGCAAAGTATGGTGGCATTAACCCTAGCATATTTCTCAGAACAAGTTGAAAACCAAAACGCATACGGCTATCGACACTAAGGAGCGCAAACTGCAGAGGCCACAGCTCTGCTTATCGGTTGCTCTCTGGGCTCTGCAACACTCGATGCACGGTGCTGTGGATGCTCCTGCCAATTCGAAAAAGTTCGTGAGTAGATGTCACTACAGCGAAGACAAGAAATACAGAAAGTCTCAGATTCGTGGAGATTACTAACGCGAAGGACGATGATTCGAAGAGATGCTCTTACGAGCCTGGGTAGAAAGTTGAAGTTTCCAGTTTGCTCGATCACTTTGCCTCATTGGAGATAGAATTACGCAACCTTCTAGTTTTGTTGCTGGGTTTTTTTGGGTTTTTCTCACATACGAATATAGTTAATCTTGATATTCAAATATTAAAGCACTAACACACCATATCACATTTACCTTCAATGAAGTTGCCTTCTTCTCAACGACACTACCCAAGTAAGAGGCCACAATGCAACACTTATTCAGAAATTGTTAGGCACAATTGGACAATCACCTAATTTTGGCATTCCAACATGCACTGGAGCTTGTTATGTGACTGCCAATTCAAAATGTAATCATTGCGATAATTCAAACACGGCAACAAATCAGCACAAAACACATAAGCGTTACTATTCTTTCTGTGCTTTCATCATTTGCCGATTTTCGAAGCAATTTTCGTGGCTGCGCCACTCACATGAACAGAAAAAAGTGAGGTGTTTTTTAATTGATATCAATTAAAATCGCCCATAGATGTAAACAACTCGACTGGATCACATGGAATTAACTGAAATTTTCAATCGAATTCACACCACCTCCCAATATTTTCACTTACTCTAAACACATTTAAAATGAACCAGTCTAAAAATTTTGCTTTGCTGAGTTTACGGCATCTTAAGCCTTCCAGGTGTTTATCCCAAGATCCATAAGTGCTATTCGGAATGCAGAAGAGGCATCGTAAAATTAATGTCTCCACCTCTATTACTCAAGGAAACACAGAGAAAATATTTTAACAGAGCTTGAGGATGGAAACGCTTTTAATAGAATGATATCAAACGACTCCGATATGGTTTGTGATTACAATCGAAGGAAAATTTAATGGGTCAAATCTTCTGTCGTAGATCTAAATAATCACTCATTTCTGCTTTAATTAGGCGCTCCAACTAGCAATGGCTTTCTCTAACGTGAAGTATCGGCTTGATTTCCATCATTTCTAACGTCGGGCACCAGCGTGAGTACTTTGTATGTTCATTTCAATAAAACAGGTAATGTGAACATCTATTGAATTTCTTTCGCTTAATTAAGGTACCATCGTGGTGAATTTAGAACATAAATGAATCCTTCATGGAGCAAAATACTGTTATACAAGCTAGCAGCAACTCGAACAGTATTCTCCTTATTTTAGGAATCTTTAGCGTGCAAATTCATTGTTTTCGTTGCGCGCCTAGGAATGGAATTTTCTGAATTCAGTTAGCGTATTTTTCGGTCACTTCGTTGGGGTCTTTCCTCCTTTACACGAAGGCAATTTTCCCCCTACCCCTGCTATCACCCACCGATCTCACGCTGAATGACCTTTAGGAACCTCTAGAATGGACACCATCAGCCCACCATACACGTCGAGTTTCCAATCTTATACGTGATCACCTTGAAGTGGATGTTGTTGCACCACTGGCACATGCGATGTTTACCTTTGACAAATTGCTAGTATCACAGACAGATGGGTTAACCAAGCACTTTGTAATTTAAAATGGGAGCTGGAATATTTAAATGGTTAGCAGTAAAAGTTGAAAGCAGTTCCATTAAGACCATAAGTAGGAATCCATTCAACATCATTTACACAAACTTATTTATCATATAACAAAGGGATTCATTTCTAGGCTGCGTAATTCGGTCTTTTTATTAAAAACATTTGCATCAGTACCAGCACCAGTTGTTGGTGTGCCAGTGCTGCAAACTTAAGCGTCATAGGTTTCTGCTTAACAAAGTCACTGTGCATGCTACCTTCAGTGTCTGTAATTAACTAATTTTGCCGCTCTTCCGTAGAAAACGAGACTGTTTAATAGCCAGCCAACGCGACGCAAATGCAAGCAAGATTTTAAGTTTCGTAGAAATGGTAACAATGGCTAAAGCAGATGCTCTCGTATGTCATAACATACGCAAGTGGGTGGATTATCCCTCAACGGTAGATATTTTGAGATAGTAAGTAATACAGGTGGATTTGCTGCAACATCACTCCACAGTTGGGAAGGGCGGGTACGACACTCGCTAGGCTCCCACAAGGGCGGAGTTATGCAAATTCTTGCCACACCAGAAAAAAATCACGAGCAAAAGGTGTGAGATAGGAAACTTTAAATCAGTGCTGTTTAAATGCTTCCAAGCGGAATCTGAAGTTAAAAATGTGGGAAGTTTATTTAGGCTAAAAATCCATTTATGACAGATCTAATCGAAGCTGAACACTTGTCAAGTTTTCTAGTAAATATTATGTTTTAGGATACGACCTTTATAAAAGACATAGGCGCTTGTTTGACTGTGTCTGAACCTGTCCAAATGCATATTATCACACAAGTGGTACTTTAGCACGTCACACAAATTTCCGCTGGCTGTATTTATGGGCCAGAGTGTACGTTGGCAATCCTAAACAGGCCACCAACAGCTCTCACTGCTGTCTGCCAGATAGGTTCACGCCTCAGACACGCTCGCCGACATTGTGGCCGCCCCACTATTTATCCAATTGTACACACCTCTATATTTCAACTGCGGCGTGAAGTCGAAAGAGTTAGTATGGATTCACTTTAAAGTACCATATCTGTTGCGCCACAAAGAAAGGTTAGATTAATAGCTATGACGCCAGGAGGAGCAGCCGCAAAATCCGAGTTGGCATTTTGACGGACTGCTTCTCAATTGACAGTTTAGCTCTGCCACACCATGCCTTTTCACTCTAATTTTGCTTGAGCTAATAAAACACGCCGAGACACGCGTGCGCAAATGTGATAGTGGTGATGTTTTTGTTTTCTTCAGAACAGCAAAAAAAATTCGGACAACGAGTGTGGTAACGGTTTGGCTGGTCGCCAACACTAGCGGGGCGCAGTGCATCACCAGCGCTAAGTGCGCGCTTGTTCCTCGTGGGTGTGTGCATAGTCCGATCGCATGCGCGTGTGCGCGCCTGAGCATGGGTGCTTGCTAATGCCAGTGCCTTGCAGAAAGTGCGATGCCTCGCGAACTGTCGCGGACGCATGCACGTCCGCACACACGGAAACACATACCCGCCTATGCGATCGCGTCCGGACTACTGTCCAGCACAGCCAAAACACTGACGCACGCGTGCACGTGTACATCCGCACCTCGTGCAGCCGCGTTGACTCGCATTCTAACACTCTTAGCCTCGCTGGATTATTTGCGTTCGTGTGCGTGTGGGAGTTGGCAGCCTGCCAGCGTTCTCCTGCCAAGCTGACCTTGTGTGCGCACACCCGTGTGTACACACGCACGCACACACACGCCAAGGTGGTGGTTACAGCACGTGTAAGTAGCCTTCGACCGCAGTTGCGTGGTTCCGGTTCTACCTCTCGAGTCTGGGGCACAGTCAAATAGACTCGCGGGGGGGTAGTCATGATGTAGTTACGCATTGCCACATTCAGTGCGAAAATCCACACGAAATTCATTATACTTTCCTCATCCATGCACCTCATCTATGCCACTCCAATGTCAGTTTCGATTGGCTGGAAAATATGGTCTTCGAATAGATAAAAGAAGGTGGCTCTGGTGCATTTAGCTATTTGGTTGTCTGTTGTGAATTTAAGTCGATTGTGTGCATAGATCCTAAATAAATCTCGATAATTAGTCTATGCTGCGATGTGAATAAATGGACAGTGGCAATAAGTACTTGAATTAGCTGGACAAACACCTAAATGTAATACAACACCACTGACGAGGATCCAACCATTTAAAGGCTAATCTTCAAACCAAATAAGTAACCATTAAGTGAACTTGAATTTGTAGGCTCCATTGAAGCACTGTAGAATTTTCTATCGAAGAGAAGGTGTAAAGTAACTACATTTCAAACCCGAATTTGGTAACGGTGCTACACTGAAACTAATTTCACCGTGAAACAAGTATGACGGAAATCTCGTCTGCCTCCAAAACTAAGAAAGCGTATTAACTATAGCATGGATTAGGTCGGTTAAAAAGGCTAAAATCACACGGCTCAGGTTGCATCAAGACTGAGTAAGGATTTTAGGTCACAATTTTCAGTACTGTCATAGATAGGTGTCAAAAATACCATCCTTAAAGTGCCTCGGTCCAATGTCCACTGAATGCTCTTTGACGCACGTAGATCAAACTTTTTGTAGCAAGACATGCGAAGGTACTTGGAAAACACGTAACAACAGTTCACTGTTGTGGCAATAAACTTTTGGAACATTGCCTGTTAAACCAAGAAGTGGACAACATTAATTACTGCTACGACTGCGATAATCATAATGAGTACGTTATTCCAACCAGTTTATGCGATGGACTTTTTCTGATGCCCATTTAATCCTTTGCATTGGAGCACACATGAGGCCTTCCTAATAGGGGAAGGGGAGGGAAGATAACGAAAGCGTACCGCAAACTGCAACATGCAATAGCAACATCAGGAGGCGCACACCTGTCGATAGTCGGTCCATCGTCCATCCTTCACCGCCTTTCCCGGTTCTTCAACAAAGACTTCTACGTGATTCACCAGGCGCCTAACTAGGCGAGATGATTGCCGTCACACGTGATTAGACTGCCAATTTTTACCCCACCAAATTCAACAACAATAATTGGTTTTCTACTTGTTATTTGGAATTTCGATTTCAAGATAGGGCTATAATAGTATTTTGCTGCAGATTTCTCATTTTTTTGCTGGTATTTTGGAAAACCTAATTCTACAACATTTATCATGCACCTCGTTCACAGTTATTCATTTTGAGTAAAACAATTAATTGCATAAACAATTTGTAGGAACATGCCTAAATTACTTCATATTTCGATTCAAGTTATGGAGACGAATTGAAGGACCGTCCATTGTTTTACATTTAATATTCTTTTAATCAATTTGTAATGGCCTTGTGCACCTCGTTTATGCACCAACACAGTGTTGCATTCTGCTGCCTCAGCCGTCCCTACCGCCACGAATGCACACACACGCACACCCACACTAAGGTGAGAAGTGAAGGCAGAAAATGTCGCGAATCTCTTGGCGCTCAGCCAATTCGTGCAGCCCGAGGGTTGCGTAATGCCTGCGTTAGCGGCATCATCACCAGCCGCGTCATCATCATCATCATCATCATCATCATAGGTTTTGGTACGCGTGCGCACGTGTGGACACGCGTGTGGGTGGATGGGTAGGTGTGCGTGTTAGTCTGGCTGCCGCTCTCTCGTTCTCCCCCCATCCCCCCTTCTTCGTTGCTTTTCTCGCTTCGTGTCTGCCTCCTGCCAGTGCTTGTGCGACCCTGGTGCGGATGAGGTTGCGTGTGCGTGTGTGTGTGTGTGTGCGTTTGTCAGTTTTTCCATTTCCCCCCATCTTCTTCTTCTCCTTCTTCTTCTTTTCCTCGAGAACACTTGAAGACGTAAGTTTGTGCGCATCCACAACCGTTAGAGCTGAATTGAATCATTTGTAGGACCAACTAGCGATGCTTCCCGCTGTGGCAGATGGGAGCACCCACGTCAGTGAATCTTAACCCCTTTGCCGTAACTTAAAGTGATGCCTAAGACAGCAACAGGATGGAAAGTTAGGGGTTACTGTAGTCATGGCCTATTAAAAAAAACAATGAAAATTAGTCCTTTTTGGTGTGACACTAAACAAAGGGTGGATAGGAAAATTATTTGCAGTTACCATAAAATCTTTTCGGAAGAAATTATTAAATAGTTGAAGCAGCGGTTAAAACAGGAGTCGAATTAAAAATTTTGCAAAAAATGAATCCACTTTGACGACGAGATTATCTCTTTGGCCTTTCTTAATAAGTTAACAAGCAGAACCTGATATTCTCCTTGCCCACGTTTGAAAAGCGGACTGCATCTATTTTGGTTGGCGCAGTTAACTAAAAATTAGTTGCTGCTACTGCTACTATCGTGACAGGTGATTAGGTGGATAACATCGTTATTTAAGTTAGCTCCAATCGAAAACACTTATGATGTAGTGGGCACAAAAAAGGTGTCACTTGTCAGATGTTAGCATAGGTACAGTTTACCCAACTCCATTTACTTTTTGCTCTATTTGACTCGATGTCCACATTTTATAAGGGGATGTGTATGAATTATTTTCCCATCGATCTAGTTTATTGGCACCATCTACCTGGCAAACAAAGTTGCAACGGTCACTCGTGTGAACCGTTCACACCAAGTGGAAAATTAGTTGGCGCATCGAGTGCCAAAAGTGAGGCATCGTAAATGTGCTAAGCATAATCAAAGAACTTGAAGTCATTTGATCAAGAAAAACAACGCTTACCCGAACTTTACTCGTGACCGGCAGTATATGTTCAATGAGGAGAAGTACTGCGCCTTACTATCACCGTGCCTACGGAGTATAAAAACAACTGACCTCATGTTTGTAAAGCTTCAAAGGCTCCGATCATGATCATTCAGTACTCCTGACTTAAAGTCGCGATCTCTTTTTTCTTACCCCTTTCCCATGGCGCAAAAACACAATTAAGTTGTTTAGCGCACTACCTTAAGGTTTCCTCCAAATCTAAAATGGAATATGAACCGCGTCCTGCCGATGTGGCTGTTGAGTGGGTCCAATTTTGACCTAATCGACTACATGGTTTTAAAAAACACGCCCAAAACACCCATCTTGTTTGTACATAATATGATCGTGCAGGTCTATAACACATTAGTGCTTTTGTGAAATTAGAATCACATTGGAAACAAATGGGAGAAAGGATATACTGGAATTTATTACAAATACCAGCAACAATGGAACTGATCCATTCAACATTACTGATAGTTTTGATGCCAAGATAACAGAAACATAGAGGTACTGATGTAATGTAGGAAAATTTTCTCCTCCTTTGGAGCAACACTTTCTTTACATCTATTATTTAGTAGCAATTTTACCGTCAGCCACAAAGCCTAAGACATTATGGCATTTCACACAGGATGGATTATTATTATTATTATTATTATTATTAACATTTTGACCTGTCATAAAATTAGATAAAACCAATGGACAACATTGAGTGTCATCGCTTTGATTCAACAAGATCGGCTTGTTTTGCGGTTACAAGAGCTTAAACAATGCTCAAAATAGTATCAGAAGTGCTTCTTCCTCAAAGTAGATCTCAAAACGCCCAATTTTCTGCATGCATCTTAAATGAAAAGATGGTGAGCTTTTTGTTGCTTTAGGAATTGCAATGGTGGTCGTTTACTAAAGCGTAAAGCTATTTATGATTTAGGAACCATGAAATGCTTACATCTGGATGCAGCAGCCCATATTTGCATCTACTTCTTGATCTAAATAGAACCACACAAAGCCCGATTAAAGGCATGTACTTCCAGTGTTAGTGTTTTTCGACCAATTTGTACATTGACACCAGTGGTTATTGAATGCCGCTATGCGGCGGCGACTAAAAGAAAGCATGTTTTCATCCTGACTGTCAACCGATAGGTAGAATTCAAATCGCCGCCACTTTAGAGGCCACACGATTCAACTTGGCAGCCTGTGGTCAACAGCAAATGGAAGCGACGCATTGCGGATGTAACGCTTTACCACTTTGTACCGTACATTATTGTTAACAAGTTTTTACTTATTTCAAAATCTACCCCCTTGACATTCGTCACAATATTTCCATCAGATACTCAACATGATTCTGCATTTAGAGTTGACCTACTGCGAAGAGTTCTGTTGCGAAACGCGAAATCCGATGTATTTTGGGGCGGACAAATGGCCCTTGTACATCTTCTCGAAAGTCACCGTATGCCCTATACGCACAAGCAGGACATTTTTGAACGTTAGGAGGTAAAACTCGTTGAGTTTGTGATGCTTTGATCACTTATCGAAATGTTTGCTCTAAACAGATATTATCGTTACAATCGAAGTCGCCGACTGCATTAACTGAACGCGTTCACATCTGCTCAAACCTTGTAAAAAACAGTTAAAAAAATTTTTCTCAGAAAAAGTGTTGCGCACACCTGCATGACCAGTTTGCATCTTTTTCTGTTATCAATAATTCTAAATCACTTGTACGAAAAACACTTTTCAAAATTGCTTTGACAGCCATTTGTCAATTGATTTGAGGGTCAAAAGTACGGGTAGAGGACCGAACTTTGGCTGTGTACAATGCATCAGATTTAAAAGTGACAACAAAGCCCGTCAGCTTTCAACAGACGCACCCAAGTTGGATTACTTGAAGCTTTGTGTGGCTTCGCAAAGTACCGACATTGACATCATGAATTGTCGCAGTTATTCACCTTATTGCTGAGTATAAGCAATGACATAAGCAAGAGTTATGTAGAACATTCATCCAAGTGACAGCGAATTCAGCTACTGCGTGCCAATGGCATAAAACGTGATGCTTCAGGCGAGTCTTCATTACTTGAGCTTACAATTGTAGGGCAGTTTTGACGATCCATGTCAACACTATCTGGATTCATTTGTTGTAAAGTGACTAACTAGCAGTATTGAGAAAAAAACTTGCCCAGAAGTGATACCTTCATTTTGAGCGACTCCAGGGCGCAGACTGTTATCTGAGATTCCCTATAATCAGATCTTTTCATTGGGAATATTAGTCACGCTATTTGTTAACGTTAGGTCCTCCTATTATTTATTTGTTTTCATCTGGTAAAGGTTTGGGTAGAACCTTCCAATTTTGGTTTTCCTAGATTGCGTTTAATGACGGTCTAATTGATACCAACAATGACTTCAGTCTTAGTACTTCCACATAAAGTGTAATGGGAAGCTTAATTGCTGCCAAGTAGATCTGCATTTTCAATATGGGCAGTTCACATGTACCAACTATTTGAGTTCTCACATAATTACTAAAATATTCTTTTTCACTCGCCGTTTTTACTACACGAAGTAGCTAGATGTTGTAGAAGAAGAGGCCTCAATGATTCAAGTGATACACTACGAATTCTTTTCGCTAAATATCTTAAGAATGATCTAGAAAACACACTCAGATATGACCCCAATTTCGTGTTTTCGAAGGCTATTAACACGCACATTCGAGTTAGGTAGATACACTTCTGATTTTGGCTACTTTAGCAAGGTACAACGGCTGGGCGTTTGCGAGAATAATAGAGGAATATTTTATGTAAATTCGACGAATCTTTCGACAGACGGTAGGGTAGCGTTGCAAAGCCCCTTGGATACATCCAATCGTCCACATTGAGTCTGCATTAAGTAGTAAAGGGCAAAATTTGTCCGAAGCCCCAATGATTTCGATTGCATGTCGGGTTTGAATTGTGCCAAAAAATAAAAAAGCGATCCCACCTCCCAACAGATGCCCATCCATGTATAACTTCCATGATGCGTTCTCACAGAACTACATGTGTGAAATATCTAACGCAACAAATGGTCAAAAATGAAAAATATGTATAGATAAATAGACTTTCATATCCATTGAACAGATTCCTCATGAATAGCAATGGATTGTGAACACAGTGATTCAACTAATAATAATTGTATGTACGCATTCAAATTGAAGATGTCATTGGAAGAGCTGCTGCTAGCAGTAATTACTCTGCCTCCTGCCCCTCCGCTCCATTGCCACCATGTAAGGGTGTTACGGCGGTGGTGCGTTGGGATCTTTTGCGCAGCTTTTGTGTAGGGAAAACCAATCAGCGCACTGATTTTAGACATCCAAGGGGCAAGTCGGCACGTCGTCTCTTGCGCCTTTGCAACTCGACACACACGCAACCACGTAGCCCCGAAATGCAATTAGGTCGTCCAGGCCGTCTCGACAACAAACCAGCCACCTTACCCATTCTTATCTTCTGGGCGATTTCTTGCTTGCCACACCGTATTTCCTCATTGGAATTCATGGCAGCATTCAGAGCAATCGTAGCCAATTTTCAGCAAAGACTGATTAGTTAGCGAAATACAGTGATGTGCCACAGGTAGAGTGAGTCCAAATAGAGGTTAAGGTTAAAACAACATCTGCTAAAACGTCAGACTAACAGGACACGAGTGTAAATCGTTTCATTCAGTAGACCCCAATTGTGCAGTATGTAGGAAATTTAAAATCTTTCCAAGCATCTCTTGCAATGGGCTAGACTTATTGGCTTTAACGAAGTTCTCTATGATTGCATAATTCATAGACATTTTAACGATTATGAAGAGGTAGCAGCGTACTACAATTCAAGAAATGATCAATGATTTGGAACGTAAAATTATTCCTCATTAGTTTAGAAGCATCTACTATTCAAAACATAAGCAGAAAAGAACACCATTTTGCATCGCATTATCCACTGCTCGATGGTATCTACAATAGGATATTTGAACTCAAGTAGCTCGAATCAAGGTGGAACTACCAGTATCGTCTCGGACAGCAATCAGAATGGCATTTAAAATACAATTTGAATTACCTTAGTCGTTTTTCATTGAACAAAAAATGCAAGCTTTTTTCGTTAGTACGAATTAACACCTAGTTCTTGAACCATTTCTACATTAATCAGAAAGCCAATTTAGCTAATCTAAAATAGCATCCTTAACAATAATATGCTATGGCCGCACTAGCAGCATGGTCTGTAGCTTAAAATGTGCAGATTTAAGAACAACAACTTCTATTCGAATGTAGTAGCAGCGGCTAAACATACCACGTGCCTATTCTATAATTTTGCAATTCAAGCTATGAAAGCAATTATTTTATCTACAGAAATTGACCCTCCGTTGGTTTTCCGCATGTTATCTCCTACACATTTATTATAAATTTACATAAAACAAATGCATATCACCACGCATAGCACCAGAGACACAAACATACGACATGTTCCATTTGATGACTAACGTATTCTAAAATGTTCAACTTATGTGGTTGGTCAAGAATGAATGCTAAGCAGTGATCCAGATTACCTAAGTGGCATACGAATCCACCGAGACTTCCTAAGTTTCGAATAAGTTAAAATATCGGTGAGTAAGAACGTAGCAGTGATCCCCCAACCAATAAGCATCAGAATATTAATGCATTCATCAAAATGTCCACGTTTGTTGGCCTTAAATATGTGACATACAAAACGTTTATCCCATGTAGTTATGTAGGCGTAGAGTAAACTAGCAGAGTCACAAAACCTATAAGCTAATTTGAAACTTCAGGTCGGTACAGTTAATAGGTACCTTCCATAGACAACGTTTACAGGCTTTGATAGTGTTTAATACCAGTCCTGAAGGCGGCAAAATCATACGATGCAAGACGATTCACGTGTAATGACTTGAATGGGAATAAAATCCAAACACAAAGGGAAGAGGTGGATTAACTAGTTGACTAACGCTCAAAAGAAGCCGTTAATCGTCAATTCACCATGCAAAAGTGAATCATACATATTATTACACATTTTAGTGAAATGTTTACGATTGCAGTGACGGTGTTATTTAACTCATTAAACAATGAGGTCACATTAAAATACCTAGCAGACATTCGACTTTTTAACTTTGAATATCACACCCCTGTCTTATAAGACAATGCCAAGCAGCGCTTTGGTTCCTTGACGTCAGTTAAACTCCAAGAAATAACTTATTTTGCTTGCTTTATATTGGTCGAGTATGTGCAGATGCTTGACCTTATTGATAGTAAAAAGCATCAAATACAGGAATAGGTGCGAAAAACTTTATATTTTAGAGACTATCATTACGGCGACGATGGCAATGATCGAGAATCACCCCAAGGCATTACGAATGATGGTTAAAATACGTATGAAAAATAGGTTGCAAAGACGTTCATATCTGAACGGTGCACTTTGCACAGCAAGTAGTAACAAGACCTAGTAAGGACGGTAAAGTAACCGAAACAAGTTTGGATGTCAAGACTGAAACCATAAAAATAGTTGCCGACGTGGACTACTTTGTAAAACAGGCTAATTAAATCCACCTTCGGTGAATACGACACTACTAGTTGTTAGAGCACTTATTGTTACTAAAACCAACTTTAAATTTATGACTGTTTTATCACCATAATAAAATTAAATGTTCTTCTCAAGTTTGTTCACCATTCGCATAGATTGTTGAATGATTTCGTGCAATTTGATTGGACACCACCAATAAATTGTTAACAAATTTCTCAATAACGCATTAGCGATAATATTGTTACATTGTTTGAAGGTGATGCTAAGAAACTTGTGTGCAAATCAATTCGTCAAAATGCTTTAGATAACCTTCGCTTACCCACTCCTTACACTAATATTTGCATTTACATAACACTAGATTTCATAAATCACCGACAATCATTTAAAATATGAATACTTTCATATAATTTTGCTAGCTATTACACGGAGCATTGGACGACTAATCGAGGAATCAGTAAATACCTAGACAGATTTAAAAGACTGACTCTCTATAGAGTTATTCAAAACACCTAACCCAGTGGCAGAGAAATTCGCCAATTGCGTTTAAAATGCAAACACATAGAACACAATTTTTGGGCCTGGGTGACGATACTTGATAGCCATGCTGGTCATATAAAAGCAATTACAGTAAATTTAGTAGTTGGGGAAATGCCCGAAAAAACAATTTGAGTTGGCAAAAATGGCCTTTAAAACATGCCGTTCAAATGCTACGGTTGTTGAGCACAGAAGGAAATTGCAACAACTTATGAGGAAGTATCACTATGCAATGTGCATAAATTGTTAAATCCTCTATGGTTTATTTGAGGAACCTAATCACCGTGATATTGATACAAAATGATAAAATTTAGACTAGGAAAAATCACCACAAACGTATTTACGAGCATTTATGCCTAATCAATAAAGAGTAAAATAAAAATATCTCAAGCAAATAAATACGCATGCAACCCCTTCCCCAAAGGTAGTGTAATAAGATGGTAGGGAGGAAAAATATTGAAAAGTTGCCAAAAATTTATGAATAATAGCTGATATAACAACAAAAGAAACATATATATAGACTTCCCAATGAAACTCTGAATGAGGCAAATACGAGTTAGTGAGGATTTAAAATACGAGGTTGGACGAATTACTAAATACGAGATATATGCTCTTAAAATGGAATCAATAAACCAAAAAAACTTGTTCAAAAAATGTGTTTTAAAGTAAGAAACAGCACAACTTATGCGGATTTTCATACCAAATAGCCTATTCTTACGGATCTGCACAAGTCATCAGTAAACAAAATCATCAGATGCAACCATGCATTCAAAGGATCCCAGAAAATACAATGTACCAAAAGCGCTTAAAACTGTGTTAACAACTTTTAAGTTAAAACAGATGAAAGATCAATTTTTGTCACAGCTCTTACCAGGCAGCATGAAATGGCAGCATGATATACCCGATAAGAACCGGCACAAAAACTGAGATGGGTCCTATTCCGGAAAAATTGTTTGTTATAACAGCAACACAAAAACAGAAGAGATACATAGAATGGTGAGGGATGAAACTTGCAATTAGGCGAAAGCAGACGAAGCATCGTTAACACAGGTAGCCACCAAAACTCCGCCCGAGGCTCTAAATCCAGCTCTGGCTCAGTAAAACAAATTTTTTATTCTTTAAAATAAAAAGTTGCTACCTAAAAATTTACCTAAACGCAGTCTTTAAAACATTTTACAGTGCGACGAACAAGCAAAATAAATCCGATTTTGTTTGTTTATGGAGGAGATGGTAGTGGTAATAAACCGTTGGAAATCATGCAATTATACGCATGTTACGCTGGTTCGTAGCTGTAGCAGACTGTTTGCCTTATTGGGGGGGAAAGCTACCCTCACTTCGTATTGCTCAGTGAGAATTATTCTTAAGGCTCTGTAAGTAGCCCTCTTGCCCTTCTGTCTGTCAACAGTAGGTTTTCTGCCCTAGTACTATGACTTTTTGTGTTCAAAAGAGTCAGATTGCTACAGGTGTATCATATTCATTCTCCCTCTTTACTTTATTCTCATTTCACTGGTGTAGCGTCCCGAGGCTCCCCTTAAGATAAAAGAAGGCGCAGTACTAGGGCAGAATATATATATTCCGGGAACAGAGGACTTGGGGGCTGTTGGCACGGCCCGGAGGCCGACCAACCGGCTAGAACAAGATGGTCACCCAAGTGACCTAAACCGGTAGTTCGAACAAACAAAGTATTACAACTGGTATCCAGTATTCTTCCTGAGTCTCCATCAGCTGATAGAGACGTGGAAAAGGTACTGCTTATCCACTTAATTACCATCGTTATGCAGGTAGGCAGGCGACTCCATGATAAACTTGCTTAAGTGACTTGAGTCTGATGTAGCTTCAGTTTTTGATAGCACCCTTGCGAATCACGGGAATGGTAGATGTCGTTATCGCCCTTCTGTTAGCAGTGAAAGAGACTGACTTCCACGCGGCAGACGCCCTTCTTCTGTCACGTTGGGGCATAATATTTAATCGCAGAAACAAGGGTACCTGTACTTTTGGCTGGGGTTCATTTGCCACTAATCATTGCTGTAGTTACGAAAGAACGTATCGCTAACTTAGGGAAGGGTTGGGAGACCACCGACATGCTTCAAAGGTCATGCCGCATTGCAGAAATAAAACTTGTGAAAATGGCGTGCCAACCTGCCACAAAACTGTCAATTCACGATGTTAATCGCCTCAACACAATTCAGCTCCGATTAAATAAAATCACTGTACAATTTACCAGATCAACTTAGTTTAAAACATAAGATAGTGCATTACAATGTTAGGGCATTTGACTTTCAACTTTTTTCCCACTTCCACGTGAAACGTAAGCCAAGTGCTCTAATTAAACGCCTATCTTGTAATAAACGTTAAATGCAAAAGATAGCTTTTGTCCAATATAAGGAGGCGAAAAATGCCTTATTAAGAAAATGATTTCTTCTTTTAAGGGGCCTCAACTCACCATCCATCTAAACTGCAGGATTTTGGAAAAGCTATTTTTATCAAAGCAGATCGTTTGGTTGGATGGCAATACATAAAGCTTACAACCATTCACTTGCAATTATTTTAACTATAAATAAATAAATAAATAAATAAATAAATAAATGGCGTTTTTGAATAGGGTCGATTTGAGTAAATTGTTGCGACATTTCTCTCTAACTTTTGAGTTTTTACCACCCCATATCGGACACTGACAGTTTATCGCTGAGTCCAATGCACACGCGTGAATACGGAAAAGGATAGAACCACCACCAGATGAGCCCTCTCTATGGGTAACTTAAGGCATGTTAGCACATGCTCCAGAATGCTTTGCAGTTACAATGCATAGTCTGTTCACCGCGACTTCGTTATTTCATCCGAGGATTACACTGTTCTCACAAAATATTACGTAGCACCTCAAGACTTCTATGAAGACGAAGGGAAACACTGCTAAAAACTTTAAACCTATCAATCAAGGTATGACTGATGTGGAGAATTAACACCCTCAATACATTTAGTGACAATGGTACCAGTCAAGTAGAATATTTTCATGCAGTCAATGCTCACCAAAGTGTACAGCATTAAATTGATAAGAAGTGGTCTAGTTTTTATTAAAATGCTTACTCAGAGGCACATTTAGTTTAGCCAAATGACTGGAAGGAGCAGAACTCCAATGAAGTTGTGGTTGCTTGATAATTTTAAGTTTCCTGTTTACACGAAATTCGAGATAGCCTTACCCATTAATAAAAATTCCCATGCACCAAACCAAATGCCTCAGAGTATTGGTTTTATAATAATCTAAACGTAGAATTGAAGAATAACGGTAAAATCAGTTAGAAAGTGTTTTAGAATGTGTTAAAAAGGGATCTGCTCTACCGGTCTCGTTAGACGTCCTGTCACTCAGCAAGGGGGAGGATGGGGACTAAACAATTTCACGTGACCACTCGTCTAGTGAATCGAAGCCGTTCTGCCACAGAAACCTGCAAGCACGCTCTCACCCCGGCCATTCTGAGTATGCCTTTTAGATTGATGCAATTGGTCAATTAATTGCTCAAGCGTGATTGGTTGAGTCCTAAGGGCAAATGCAATGCTTTGCAAACGACAATGCTTGCCTTACCCTTTTTTAGCATTTTTGTGTCATTAATCAAGTTTATGCCATTATCATCGTCGGCATAATCATGAGATTTTTCCAATTTAGATGTTTCCGTAAACATGTGAGGGAGGAAAAGTGCCACATCCTAGTGACGGAGGACCTTCAAAAACGAATATCCTATTTCTCCATGTCCTGCATTGTGCTGATTTTTATAAACCTTTTCCTCGGAATAATTGCTATGTTGATAAGCTTAAAAGCGCATCGTCTGTTAAACCCACAGGCGAATGATCTGCGAGACGAGGGCTCGTCCTCCTGGCTGGTAGCCGAGTCGCGCTTCCTCCGAGCTAAGCGGCTCGGAGTGCTAGCCTTTGTGCTAAACTGCTGCGGCATAGTGCTTACCATGTGTGGTATAATTCTGCTTCTGATGTACTTTGGCACGGAGCCGGAACAGAGGACCTCCATCCTAGGTGCGATTGCCTCCTTCACCCAGTGCAAAACTGGCTTCCACCCCGCGTTAGCTCGTACCTCAACTCCCCAGGCGTAGCACAGACCTTTCTCACTTCTTTTACTGCTGCGATGTGCATAAGTCTCCGTGTTTTATGCTACAACCTCTAACTGTCTAATTTATCTAACTTACCAGTTGTCTATACATCCATTTATTTATTATATTTGATAAACCATCAGCATTCATGGCTTGTTGAATTTTTTTCATAGAATGTTCATTACGATCGAACTGCTTATACGACCGGAGAAATTTAAGCCCCACTGTCAAATTTTTAAGTATCGGAATGTAAAATAGCTAATATTGATTGTTATCAAAAACTGCGACTTTAAATGCATCCGGGCGAATTTTCCAAGCTCATTTCAGGATTCAACCTCAGATTAGCAAGGGAAATTGGGCATTATCATGGGTTTCTGTCCTGTTTATATTACCAAGGCGTTTATTCATTGCCTTCCCACCACATTTGGACGATTGAAGGGAATTTAAGAATGATTGTTGGGGGCATAAATTTATGCCTCCGGGTTTGGAAAGTGATTCACTCGCTACCCTTTTTTATGAATTCATCTTTAAGGATGGGCAAGCTTTTAGAAGCATTACAAGAACCCTAACGTCAGATCGTCGTGCGTTTCATGCAAATTCATTTGATGCCCCAACGGTGGATGCCCACTTCGTCTTATCTCACATCAAAGCCGTTTTCCGCCGCTAAAGCATAAACTGGAACAATTAAGAGGTAAACTGCGAAACAGAATGGTTTGGCCTTCCAAAAAGACTACCGATCTCATGATAGCCCAGCGTTATCAGTCAAACTCAACCTTTGACACTTTCAATAGCCTACTCATAACTCGTCTGCTTCCATTTGCATTAGGTCTTCAATAATCTACGTCACCAACACTCAATAATTGGTGTTGGTTTCCATTAAATTTCGTTTGAAATGTTCCATTTAAGGCGAATATATTGTCTAAAGTGCAGAAGCAGCATGACCTTTTAACGTTTTGATCTCTAATTCAAACACCCATTCCCCATCTTCAATATTTTCTTTAAGGCTCTAAGTCTGAGAAAACATGTGATGCTCTTGAAGACAGTCCACCACTGCCATCTCGCTTTGATTGGCGAATTTATTCACACCAAAACTCAATTTACCTTCGGTTTGCTGTGATTTTGAGTGGTTTTATTAATTATATCCATAAGGCACATCTCAGATTTCCTCACAGTGGTACTCTGCCAGTAGAGAATGCTGTCTCCTCAACCCAGCATAGGTGGGGATAAAACGGATTGTTTGTTTAAATTTTGAGCACAATAATATCACCACTTAGTGCTTTATGCGTTAAGATTGAGTTTACACATCATTGTTGTGGACTCAGGATGACCAATAGAAAATCGCTCGTTTGTCAGCTTCGTTTAAGTGGCTTCGGCGTGTTTGAAGTCCATAACCTTCGAAGAGAAAGCAATGTAGCTAGAGTAATTAAAATATCCAAAGTGACCACAAAGAAAAGAGCTCTGGATTGATTCAAGTTGTAAGCCACTGAGTGATGTAAAGGTTTCCCCTTAACCGCAAGCCATCATCTAGATTTGCCTTCAGACTAGTCAATTCCCATCGAGGTCGTGTGCTTTTAATTACCATGAAGTAAACTGAAAGTATTAATCAAACAAATTAGTGTTTATGTCCTTCCAAAATATTTGTCATTTGTAAAATTTGTACACTTAATTGCTACTCATCAAGAAATTAAATATGGTGAGGTTTATAACTAAAGTGTTTCCTTTTTTTGGAAAAAAACCTACTTTATAACCCAACGCTTAATGCACTTTCTTTTATTTGATGACTGTGCACTCGGGAGAAGAATACGTAGCTTTGATCATTTGGAGATTCACCAAACAATAAATTCCACTCTGAAGACGAAAGGAGACGTAAAACCCGAGCAGAATGGATTAGAGCTTCTGGCAGTCCACCTGGCGAAGGAACGAATGGTTGACCAATTGACCGTAACCGAAACTGGGAGTCAAATCAACAGCAACAATATTACAAGTGTACCTCCACCGGGTAGCCTGGTATTTGGGCCATGTCAGTAGCCCCAATTTTTCTGTACGTCGACATTTGCACATTCCATCTGAGTGATATGCCTTTCTTCGTCATCAGGAATGCCTCAGGACACAAAATTAGTTAATTTAGTAAGCTACAGTGATGATCAAATTGTGGCACTGTAGCTATTTAGTGCGGCACACATCATGAGGACAATACTAAGTGCCTATTTGATTCATACTGCAAGTTATTTTAACTCCATTCGAAACATAGTAAACCGTTTAGACTAGACATATTTTTTGCGATCTCGGGACTTCTATGAAAAGAGAAGTGCGGGCCCCAACAAAACTGGGAAAACATGCTAGAGCACTAACACAACTTGCGGAGTCTGAAGAGCTCATGAGGTTGAACATGCACTTAAATTAGCTATTGAGTTGCCACAGCCTCCCGAGAATTATTTATAACACCGTTTTGGCTCGATAATGTTGGCCATAAACATACATTGGATGCTCCTAAATTAGGCAAAAAGATCCAAGGAAAGAGTTGTTAAAGGAACCCATTCACTTGAAACATAATCAGACTACAAGATATCTAATTTCGTTCCGATTTCGCTTTAATGTTTCTGCTATTTTATCTAACTGTTGGAGAAACTCAATCTTCGTAAGTTGAGCATTTGTACTGCGACGTAGTTTTCTTACATATCATTAGCCTCTCTGCTTTTCTATGTATTAGCAGCATATATTCCTGTGTGCTACCACAGCCACAAGTCGTCTCTGAAGTCGTAAGAAGCCATGGTAATATGCCAAAAAAACGCATTACTGGCGTACAAATGAGCTGAGACTGATAGCATGGCTTAGAGGAAGTGCCACCGAGTGAGAATATGGTCTGCACAGTCTTGAGTGCCAGCATAATCAAACGCAGATTTAAAAGACAAACAAAGCACAGCGCCAATCTGACTCCTTACAACCTTAAAGAGAACCCGTGGCACTGAAATGACAGCAGTATTTTTGTCCAATCCGTTTTCCAATTGCAGTACCAACCTATTTTTGGACATGCTGATGGATGATGGAAGTGACCGTAATGCTTTGTTTGTTTCGACTGCCAGTTTCGGTGACTCAAGTGGCCAGATTGTAATTGCCGGTTGGCTGGCCTCCGAACCATACCAGCAGCCCCGATCACTCTGTTTCCACCGCAGCACTGTGCCTTCTTTTACCTTAAAGGAAGTCTCGGGACGCTACATTGGTGGCAGCGGGAAGCGACCCGCCTTTAATGGATTTCTATCCTACTCCATACCGCTTGTGGCAAACGTTGGTGGTGTGAAAGAAGTGCATGTGCTACGGATGGGCGAATCCCTCACATCCCATAACAGAAAAGCTGAGATCGACGTCCATCTTCGGCACTTCCCCCACCCTCGTGTTCTGCAAGAAAGCTAGTACCAACTGAAGCGACAATAGTCGTGACCTCCAGGTCCAGTGGAAATGCCAAAGGGAACCAGCGACGTTGTGGTCAAGCATCCTCCATAGGCTCTCTCTCCTGTTCTTGAGCAACTCGTCTGTCTTCGCCGATTTGTGTATGTGCAGACATAGAATGTACAGAGCGCCAGTCGATAGCATAGTTTTATGCTTTGCCCACTCTGATCGCGTGCATCGCGTTCCTTCCACGGCATCGAAAAAAGCTTGGAATCACAATATGTGCTGTGTATGTCGCCATCCATTCAAAAACGTTGATTCGTACCCCCTCTTTCAATGGGGCACATTATCATGAGAGAGGCGAATTCAGATAAACGCCTTTGCTGCACCGAGTGCTATGTGGAATTTATGACACTGCAAGAGCATATGCGCCCGAATCTCAATGACTGGCACGGTTAGCTAGTGGGTGCTTCTCACAGCACTGAGTACGTTGTGATGGCTGACACAGGAGACTGACCGAGGGGAGCATCGGGAACGACGCCCGAAAAGAGAGAGTGGCCACATTGTACTAGCCGGTTGGCCGGCTTCCGGGCCGTGCCAGCAGCCCCAATCCCCCTGGTTCCAGAGCATATGAATTCTACCCTAGTAATATGCCTTTTTTCACCTTTAGGGGAGTCTTGGGACGCTGCAGTGACGATGGCAAAGAATTTGATTTAGACCAGCCCTAACTATGGCTGAAGTCATATGAACTAGTTTTTGGCCTTTTGGGAACAAGGAAGCGATCAGCCACAGGTGTAATAATTATGTCGTTTATATGCGCTTTGTAGGACAGAGACGGGATGTCAGTTTTAAACTTTTTGCGGATGAGGGCGCCTCCTCTCAGGAGTGAGAGACATCCTCGCCATAGATATACACTTACCACACTTTTCTGACTGAGTCATATTAAAAGTATCCCTTAACATTCTGCCTTCCAATAGCAGCGCAGGAAATAAATAAGAGGAGGAAAGGGCAGTTTCCTCTACACTGGTGTCTAGTGGGCTTAATAAAAAATAGCGTGCCCACTGTACTACTATCCCTTTCTTCTGAGAGAGGTCTACGAGATTATGCATCCGCATTGCTATGCGTAGTCCCTTTTCTGTACTGCACTGTAAAGTCATATTGCTGCAGTTCTTTCTACCAGCGTGCCTTTGATCGGTCAATCTCCTTCATTGTTCTTAAGCAGGTTAGCGCTAGGTGGCCCGTCCTCATTATGAAACGTTTCGCTATCAGATAGTGTTTGAAGTGTCTAAATAACATAGGATATTCAAGCTAAGTGTAAAATAATGCAAGCCCTTTTATACAATATGCCATTTTCGAATTCCGCATGCATTTAACATAACAATCCTTACGTGTTTTACAAGTGGAATAATTAGATAAAGCAGATGTGTCGCAGGAAAGCACCAACCGCAGTACTTAAACGACTCCTTGTCCTGCACATAAATTTGCTAAAAGAGGGTTTAATCAAATTTAAAACAAAAGCCTTATAATGCATTATTATTGCAAGAGTTGATGAAGCGTGTTTGTTTAACTGCCCTAAATTGATTATAATCTAGGTGGGAGTTGGTTGGTGTTATTGTAAAATTCTCGACATTTTTGGCTCGATGGGCTCGTATTCCAACGTTGGATTATTTTTGACAAATGAAAAAAAGGAGTTCCTCGTCCAGTATTTGTACTTTATAGTTTCTAGGTTTAGCGCAACGAAATGCCTTAGCATGATTGGGACATCCTTCAACCAGATTCCCTCAAAGGATTCTCCACTTGCAAAAGCTCAAATTAATCTATGTTGTTGTATTACAACAGCTCAATTAGTACTTATATCTTTTACGCTTTAATGTCGGTAAAAATGCTAGATCCCACATGACTGCTGCTTTCGGGAATTGAATCTTGCTACGATTCTCTTCACTGAACTAAGTGGGAACCGTGTACTATCAAACTTCACAAATGACACAGTTGTAGCTCCCTTTTTTAACCACCTTGTAGGATCCCATTTTCAGTGCTTTACTTAATTTTATTGGAGACGATTTTGACCAAGTCTGTACATACTCCTCACGAATATTACAGTGGTTAACATGCTGGAATGTGGATCTGTCACCTTGTGCATCTGTATTGCTACTTGCACTCATACCACTTTTTAGCGTTTGAATTACGCATTCTATGAATATTTTAGGAAGAGTTTTAATGATACTAAATGTTTGCCTGGATCTAATAATGTTGATTTCCAAGGTATTAAGGGCGTCGTAAGGTCTCTTCGTAACTACATACATACTAACGCGAGTCCCGCTAGCATTGACGGAATTTTTGCATTGGTCTCTGAAATGGCTGACCATGTATGCGTAAGTGATTGGTTGGCCACTCTGTGATGCATTACCTACTGCATCAAATATGGCATATTTTTCCCTTCTCTATTCAGCTTTCATATGCACCACTTGTTTTAAAATGTTGTACTTCTAATTTCTTTTCTTACTACTAATGAAGTTTAGCTTTAAATGTGGGTTATTTGTTGCTTGTAGTTATTTTACAAATCATTCATTATTAACTAAAAAAGAACTTACAGACATTTCGAAGTTTTGGAATGCTACTATTGTAATCTATGAAATTTCTGTGATTCTCGATGAAGCTCCTCCATTCTAACAAATTTAATGTCTGAATCGCATTATAACGACTGAAGGGATGAATTAACTGGTTTATTATAGGAAAATCTATCGATATTAGATGTCCGTATGAAATTCGAAGACGTGTGTAGCTTGACGTGTATGTTTTGCGGATTGGAACTTTCCCTCGTGAATGATTATCAATCGGAGAAACCTCTGGAACTGGAAAATCGTCGCTTCTGTATGTTTTAATTTTGTATGATATTTAAATCATAGGTTTAGGCAATGAATTTCGAGATAATTATAAGCTGAAGTTATTAAAAAAGCTTATTCCTGATAGAGTGAGACCATCACTTGCAACTGAGGTGACCCGTGCTATAACAGAAGCTTGTGCATCGACGAAACTTGCAGATGCTCCTTGCACAGTTACATTCTCTGGGAAAGTGGACAAAAATGTTTCTGTCCAGTTTTTGCTGCTTTACATGCGCTACTTTGCCTCGGCATCTTTTGGGAAGTTTTTAACGCCGGATGTTTCCATTACAAATGAATCCGCTGATCGAACACAGGCCACCATCTCCACTGCCTGCACAGCCTGGCTTTCCTCTGTTGGGGCTGCTGTTGGGTTGCCGACCTCTGGACTCCTATTGAGTTCTGTAAGCTGCCCTTCATTTAGGCCTCTTTTCGTTAGGCGGTACTTTTTTTATTTAAGACTGCGTACCTCAAGTCTTATTGTTGGTAGGCGCTGTTTAACCTTTGCATTTTGGCCCAGTATTTGTCTTAATGATCAAATAAATGAAAGATGATTTAATTAGGTAGATACTTGTTTAGCTACTATTTAAACAGATTGCCGTATTTTATAATCATCTGCAATGATAAAAAGAGTGCCATTTTGTTGCATAATTAACGCAATACGTTCCTTTGTTTATGCTGCGGTTAGTTAGGTAATCGAAAAAGATTCTCCTCATGTGCAATTGATGTTTTCATTTTACTGTAAATAATTGCTTTTGTAGAGCGTCGGACATTTATGCGAAATTGTCCTGGACAAGCTGCTACCAATGACCCTTGCTTTTGTGATGTCATCTGACGCAAAGCACGGAGAGTCTTTCGCTGATATGGTTCTTGCGTTTTTTAATCCCTTGATTAACTTCCTCTCGGGATCTACTGAAAATGGGAATCTAGCACATCAGATTGTTGAAATAATGGTAGGTGGAGGAAATTTCCCCTGTGCCAACGATGTTCAAAAGCACCTCGAGCGAATGTCTTCAGCGATCACCGACCTTCTGGTGCTTCGTACGCTCTGCGAAATCCTTTGCTCAGTTCTTCAGGACACAAATCTGACCATGGTACATGGAAAATCACCCAACGTAAATGATTTCCTCGAAGAAATGTAGGTTCTGCATTATGTTTACCTTTGATAAAATTCGTGTTAACTATAGTCCGACCCATGAATGCCTTGAATTGTGTATTCATTCGCGTTTGTGTTTTGAAAACCCTCGAACCCATGCATTAAATGAGTGAGCACTTGACCCACCCCCATATAATAAAAATGCACGGTTTTCGATAGTGATGCATTTATTTCAGAACCCAAATTTAACACCGTTTTGCAGGGTGTTTTGGTTATCAAACCCAACTTCTTTGTAGAGTGCTTACTTTGACTCAATTTGGAAAGCAATTTGACTCAATCGTTCGCCAGCTTGCAGATCGCATCACAGAAGTGGGCATTCAGCACTCTAAGTTCGTTTGTAATGACACTTCTTCATATCAGCCTGTTGAGAAGCTACTCAAAACTCTTAGCATGGGAGAGTTTGATGCGACTGCTTCTGCAGACAAAGGGCTTGAAGTTGGTCTCAGTGACTGGAGTTTCTTCATGAATGAGTTGTGGAAGTTGTTTTGTGCTACATGTCCCGCAGGTCTTGCTCGGCAAATGTACACTCGAGTTGCAGCTGAGACGCTCGTGCATATTGTCCATGTAGTGGCCAATACCACTTTAGCAAACGATGATGAAGTCAAGAACATGATGTAAGCGATTCAGGCTCGCTTTTTTGACTCACCTTATCTTCGATTTGGATATTTTTCGCTTTTGAATCATCTACTCAAATTAAGTTTGCCATGCACTTCTGTTTCTGCGTCTGAATTAATCATTTTATGTTCTTCTTGCAAGAAGCTCTTTACCGCACTTAACGCCATCCGTGCGTTCAGAATGTCAGTGGCGTCTAAAATACGCTCTAGAAACCAAACGAAATTCCTAAACATTCTGAGGTTATCGACGAGTGTGGCTGATTGAAATGTATTTTGAATACAAATCCTATTTGTTATCTCTAAGGTCATTCATATGGAGCGCCTTAAGGGAAACTCATCAGCTGATATTTCGCTGTGTAGAAACGGAGGCAGAGATTCTCGGCCAAGGATTGCTCTCGAGTGACTTGCAAATCATACATTTCTCCGGGTTAATGCTTACGCAATGCCTCGTCGTGTTCGGTGCACCCATGGAAATCATTAACAAGTAGATAGAATTTGCATCAGATGTTGTCAATAGAGGACTAAGCAGTCGAATGCTGTATTTTTCTTTTCTTCTAAGGGTACACTCAAACGGATTCTTTTCAGGACTCAGTAATGGTTCATTCTCAGTGCCGTTCGAGCCCAGCAACTGGCTTAAAATAATCGACCCTCACCGGTTTTGTCAATCATCTAAAGAGGCTCAAGAGTAAGTACTGATTGTTCTTTCTGTGTAATAATTGGCCACGATTTTGACCTTTTTCTAGACTCTTGGTTATGTTTCGACATTTTGGAAGCAATCCATACTTCGACCCAGTGAGCGCACTGAAGGCAAGTTGGTGTTTTGAGATGGAGACCATAATTACTTTAACACTTTCTCTTGCAAATTAGATTGGGACTCAAAAGCTACTTGTACGTTCATTGCCGAACCCCAATTTACTAGCAATAACGTGATATGGAATGTTCGACTTTTTTCATCATAATTTGTTTGTCTCCCGAGCTTGATGTTTGCGTTATGTGACTCACCATCGCTAATTTTTGAATGGATTGTCGACTGATTGGGTTTTAAAATGCGAGCATATAAAATCTTGGCAAGGTGCTAATCATGTTCATTTGCTTCAATTTTGTAAATCTGTACTTTGGTTAAACAACAAATGTTTCCCCACTATTTGATGCATTTTTAGCTTACCTTCTTCGATAATGGTAGACTTCTCAAGCCGTTGCTACATTCTCCTTCGTGGGTCAATTCAGAACAGTCAGGCTCTGATAGAGAGTCCATTTTTGCCGTATACAAGGCGTGTTTTGAGTTGTTTGCCATTGCCGACTTCACAAATGACTGCTACGGCAACATTCTGACACCCCTTTTTGAAAGGTGAACTAGAGGATCTCTTATAATGATCCTTTGAATTTTTTTATGTATCTTATAGATTTGAACACGTTTGTCTTACAAACAGTAGCTGACTTTACATTCGTTTTCAGCGCCAGAGATAGCGGTATCCTCGATATTGAGGGTTCATCACCATATCCCGTATGGTTTGAAGCTTTTATTGACTTCATTGCAGACTCAATGCAACCGTGAGTTTCACTGCTTAGCTCTTATTATTTCCCGTTGATATTCATATCTTTTTAGGGTATTGACGAAACTCTGTGATTTGGCTCTTGACCGCACGATAGTATCGGAAATCAGAACTAACTTTATTGCTGATAGTGTCTGTGAGAGAGGTGGTCCCTCATCAGGGTCTGCGAAGGAGACCTTTTTGTGCTCCTTATCGCCTGACTTCACACCACAATGTGTTGAACTAATAGATGAACTCTACTCTGTTGCAATGGAAAAGTTGCCCCCAATGCTGTTAATGTTCTTCGGACAGCAAGGTGCTGCGCTCAGCCATCAAGACGGGTCTCATCCATCTGTCGGGGATTCCGTTGCCATCCAGGTCGTCCTTGCGTCTCTCAAGCGAAGGGTGGATAATAGCGCAATAAATAGCAATGTTAAACATGAATGTCGCAGAATTTTGTCTAAGATCACCGACACCCTAACTGATGACTCAAGAGAAGGTGCGGTCTAGAGTGTTTTTCACTTTTTTTTGCCATTTAGAGATCATTTCCAGTCGTGAAAACTTCGGAAGATGTCTCAAAGCGTACTCTGATTACGATAGGTGAACCTCATAATTTGTAAAAAACCAAGACAACATGCTTCATTTTCACATAATTGGTATGATTTTACAGTTTTCTCATTGAAAGGAAGACTCCAGGAGAACGCCATTTCCAAATAACCCAACAACTGCGTCTTGTCCAGCATTCGGGTGAGGAGTAATATTTTTTGCATAAGGCTCAATCCGTTTATCCGGTGTTACCATTATTAATACACTATGACGCCTAGTGTTGGTTTGATTACTGACCATCCTTTGGCATACGTATATTTCAAAGCTATTTTGGATTTTTAGATTTCACCGCTCTACTAACGCTTCATGAAGTTTTGAAGTGCAACTTAGATTTGATACAGGACGTATACATGCGCACTTCTAACATCAAATCATCAAATACCCTACGAAAGACACTCGCGAAGCCCAAACTGAACGGTAGCCCAGTAATGCTTTTCACGAACGAGAGGGTCTCCATCGAGGTGCGTCTAATTGTTCTGGGAATCTACGAACTCGGTACTAAAATCGCCTCGATATTTTACTTTACAGGAAATCTCGTGGGAAGACGTATGCTGCACCGATCTTGGCCTCACATGTGACACTCTAACTCGATTATTTTCTCTGAAACCAGAACGGTCGACTGCTTTAAATCATCTACATTCCGGCTGACGTTGTCCGCTCATTTTGTATCGCTAACATTTGTCAACATTCTGCCGCTAGCAGGCCAGGCTTGTTCGAGCATCTCCACCAGAGGTGGTGTGTTGGGTGGGTCGCTGCTCTGTGAGCTAGTGTTACGGATGTGTGGTCGCATTTTGGGCTCCTGGGTCGGTCGAGTCCGGAGGGCGGATCGGGATGGGGGCAGGTGCTTTTACTCAAGTTGGTGGAGGTTAGAGGGGGTTGTCTGCCGTAAATTTCCACCTTTTATAAGCAATTTGGGGCATACATATTTTTGTGAAACAGTGAAAAGAGCCTTTAGCAAAGCCATTTATATATGTTTAAAATTTTGAAGTATTTTGTTAAAGTAGGTCAACTTGCCATTCTACAGTTGACCTTGGATTATGGTTAGTATAAGTGCACAAAATGATCGCCGGTGGTCCACTTTTGCATACTAACAAAAGTAAGAATTATTAAGCCGCTGTGTGCTTTCTGCGACATTAAAAAAATTTAATTTGGTTCTCGTTTTGATTTGAACTGAGTTAATGTGCACGGTTATACGTGGTTCTTGAGTGGCGTAATCCAGATCATAAGACTCCAAGTATGCATGCGAATCAAGTTCTTTGCTTTTGCGTGGATTTCACCACTGTTTTGATTTTAATTCTAAAAACATTTAACTGGGCTGGTTTTGTTATCCTGACGCGTTACTCTTTCACGTTTACAATGCCCATCCATCACCATTGCTTGTAGAAAGCACACTTTCCGAATGATTTACCCCGATATAGTTTATAGCTTTACATTTTCAAACTTGATTGTTGTAAAAGTGCTCTGCATTATTAAGAAGTTTGTGCTTAAGTGTCTTTATTTACTTTTATGCAGTTAATCGATGTCAAAATGTGTCAGGGTTCGATGGATGCGTTCAGATGCTTGTATTCCCCCATTTATTTCATTTCTTTCGTTCGCACTTCGTTTAATTAATTTAGCTACATTGCGTGATGCGCACTTTAATTGAGTTACCTATAGAGAGTGATTTTGTGAAACGAAATGGGAGTTGCATGTATCTTCCTTAAAATTGAGAATTCCACTAAATATGCATTTGGTTCTTGTGGTATTTTTTCTATTTCAGAACCCTTTGAATGGTGTTGACATCAAATAAATGCAGAATTGTATTTTTTGCTTTGATTTGGATTAGTTCCGGTTTTTATCACTCCTCACTAACTTTTGATGAACCTCTCATACTTTTCAATGAGCAGTGTAAAATCCGCGAAAACTTGGGGTGCAAATCTGTTGGGAGCATTAGGAGCAAACAAAACAGCGAATGCTCTAGATGGTTAAAGGAGACTGCGTCAACACTTGCCAAGGATGTTCCACAATCAATTGCATCTGTTGTTATTGTCGCGTATAATGAACAAAAACGAATCTTGAACGAGACGATAGGAAGTTTACTTGCAAATACGCCCCACAATCTTTTAAAAGAAATAATAGTAGTCGACGACTGCAGTCAACCGGCAATTGACTTAAGTTCAAACAGTTTTGAAATACAGGTAAAATTTGATTCGGCTTCTTTGCAAATGCAATTATAGATGTTGTAGGCATAATGTACTCGCGTTTTTGTAGGTTTCAGTGATTCGCAATACCGCCAGGCAGGGACTTATTAGATCTCGCATCATTGGTGCTAGTGAGGCTTCAGGAGAAGTTTTAGTTTTTGCTGATTCGCACATTCGTTTTGATAAGGACTGGTTGCAACCCCTTGTTCTTCGTCTTCTCCACTTTGAACAGTTCAAATCTAGTTCTCATCTCTTGGTTCTAAGCCCTTTTATCAGTGCGTTCACGGAGGATGGACAGGACTATCCTGCAACTGATTACCTTCGCGGAGGATTCGATTGGGATCTTAATTTTGTGTGGGAACCCATGACCGATGAGGAAAAAGATAATGTGAGCTAGCTTCAATAAGCATGATTGATACTTTCTTAGAGTATACAACCATTTATTACAGCTATTTACCACTCTTTTAATTATTGCGCCTTAGGTTTCTTGCGAGGATTTTTTATTCAATATTATAGTGATTAAACCAACATGAGTTAAGATCATTAATGCATGCTACTTTAGTACAAACAAACATGCTTTAATGTCTCTTCCTTTGTCCCCAACTTTTGCTGTCACTTGTTGACCATTACATTTAAAAAACGTGTTGATTGTGTTCGTAACGTAGACAATTCCATGTATATCGTGTTTTCTATGCAAATAGATTCCTGTAATTCCCTTGATCCCACACTTTCGCCCTTTCATTGGCGCAGCTCAACACCTATGGTAGTCAACTGAATTTGACATGGTTGAGTTTGCCGCGTCCAAGCCCAGCCATTGCTGGGTCCGTGATCGCCATGAATCGCAATCGCTTCAAAGCTCTTGGTGCCTTCGACGATCAACTGGAGATCTGGGGTGGAGAAAACATTGAATTAAGCTTGCGTGCCTGGATGTGTGGTGGTCGAGTCGAGATTGTTCCTTGTAGCCGCGTGTCACACCTCTTTCGAAGTTCGCATGGCTATTCCTTTCCCAAGGGCAAAATGACCACAATCATGCAGAATTTAAAGCGTGTTGCAATGATCTGGATGCAGCACTCCAGAGATCTGCAAATTGATTCGGTTAGGTATCCTGTGCCTCCGATAGCGCTCTTCTACTCGTCCCAACAAGAAACACTTAAAATTCCAGCTGGAGACCTTACCATACGTGAGCGACTGAGACAGCAACTCGAGTGCAAAGACTTTGTTTGGTTTGTTGACAATGTCTATCCGGATTTGAGGAGAAAAGGAAATGAGGTCAAACTTCGTGATAATGCAATGATTAAAGCCAAACTCTCAAAGCTTATCTCGAAACTTAAATGAATCAAGCGTCTACCCTTAACGTGCATTTTATTGCTTTTGTATACTTTGATGAGAACAAATGAATTGAAGAATCTTATTTTAAATACAAATGCGTTCAGTTATGCACAAGCATCTTTTGTTATTATTTTGTGATAAGAAAAGGAATAAATTCTATGCAAACGAATGAGACTAATCTGTTTATGACATAAAAGCGTGGAATACTTGCAATGTCAGTGGGATCGGGCACTTCATATTAATCAAGGTGATGACAACTGCGTTTGCAGTCACTTGGCTTTTTGGATAATGCAGAATGGTCTTCAGGAAAACACCTAGTGCGGGCGCTTTATTTTGGGTGTTGTTTTGCCATACACAGGACGATTTCCTTCTTTGCGTGTTCTTTTAGCATCTCCTTAGTCGGTTGTTTGGTTCAAAGTCTATGGTGATTTAACAGGCTGTCTGATTTGCTCGACTAAGAAATTCAGCTGAATCTTTAGGTCTCAGCACTGTAATGTGCACATTCGCCAAAAATGACCTGCCTAGAGAAGCTTTTGCTTCAGTTTCCACAGCTGAAACAAATAAGACAGCAAGTCACAAAGAACGTTTTTAAACAATCTTGTTTAGTGTGTCACTGACTGGCAAGCAATTTTTCAAGTTTTTTGAAACTCTCTTTAAAGGCGATCCGCGCTTTTTTTTGTCGTTAATACGAACAAGTGTTGCATTAGCTCTGTGCATCTCGTATCTGATGCAATTTCCAATTGTAAGTGCTCCATCCTCCTCAATCATAAGGCATAAAAAATCTCTGACTTGGTTAGTGATAAGGGTTCCTCTTTGGTTTTTATCTTGTGTAAGAACACAGGCAAAAGTTAACTCTTTTTAACCTTTCTGCTAGGTAAAACCACTGTCACGCATGCGCTTTTTCGTCACTTTGCACTGTTTTTTGGGGATCAGTTGGAATATTAAAAATTTTGTGTTTAGTAACTTGGATTTTAAAAAAGCACTTGACTTTCTACTGATTTAATGGTTACAACCTACTATATTTAAACATCATCATACCCATACTTATGTCATTGCATGAGGTTAAAACTGGTCTGAGTTTATGCTTGTGGCCTAGAGACCGCAGAAGACATTGATAGCGGTGACAAGAATAAACACAGCAGGATAAAACCTACGGTCACCATGGAAAAATAACAAATCCAGAGCATGGAGATATGATTCAGGTGAATTGTGGCTGGAGTTCCAGATCATGGTTGTGTACATTCTTTACGTAGGTACTGAAAATTGGTACACACATCTGTCCCTTACACTGTCATAACTGCCGACTTCATCGGCGTAACTGACCACCATCTGTGACTCGGTTGAGTTCTTACACCCTTCCATTTCTCCAATTTGCTCACAAGAGTAACTGACTTCGATGGACATAATTGTTGAAGCGTCCATCTGGCCAGTATTTGTGTCGGCCACAAAATTTATTATCTCGTCTGCCACGCATACGTAAACTGCGAATTGGTATTTGGTTCTTGCCATGATCACTTTAGTTTTGTTACAGCAGTGATGTGTTGCATCAAAACAGATCTCTACTACAGCATTTGCATGAGTGCGGTGGATCGCTCTTGGTGTGATTGGCGAAGAAGTAAACAGCATTTAGCTCACAAGCCAAAGGCTTACCTGACGAAGGCTTAATAACGATTATTGTTTGTTATATGCTTTGTGAATTTTGCGTTTAAATTACTCACTAATTACTCAATTTCCCAACATTCACCCCAAGAGCTATTAATGATGGAGACGTTTAAGGAAGGTGTGACGTGGTAGAGTGTTTTTTACATTCACAGAGCTCTCTCCAAAGCATCGCTGGGGTGAATACAATAGTCTTACATGCATCAACAGACTCACGCAGAGGTCCTTGAGAGAAAATTATTGCTAACCTCGGTGTAAGATTAATTAGCTTAATTGCTCTAACGAATGGCGAGCACTACTCCCTTTGCCATAAAGGTGAGGTGTTCATCTACGAGACGCATTTACATGGGATTTGTTGATATGGCATTTTTCATGCACAAATAAGAGAATTTTACTTTGGTCGCATTAATAATTTCCTTTAATTTATTCTGCTGACAGTTTGGTAGTCCTCCTACTCTCCCAACACTAATGTGTAACTGGTGCCAAATTGTATTCACGCTGCTTAGTGTGCGCTAGCCGCAGAATCAGACTTGCGCAATTGTCAAGGAAAGCTGTGGCATGTAATAAGATTCACTGCAAGTACAAAATTGCATCGCCTTTATTTACTTTTCTCACCATAACTTTGGTATTACTTCAGATATCGCAATTCTTTCACCATCACCTGTCAACATCATTTCCCATGAAAGTCGTCGAATTTGAACTCTTGTCGATCCCAAAAAATCCTATTGACTCCAAAAAAAGTAGTTCTTAAAAGAATTAAATATTTGTAAAATGACTCTACTTTTAAAATGAGGACCCGTAGCATGCGTACATTCTGACAGTGTGGGGGAAACCTCGTCTAGTGCTGCACTAGTACTTACTACCCTAGCGACCGGTATGATTGTGTGGTCTGTATGTTGCTGGTTTAATCGCGGCTCCGACTATTAGATCATAAAATGCAAGCATTTAGAACAAATTGTACAAGCACCTACTTAAAACCAGTGCCTTGGATACAGAATGAATCATTTTACTGCTTAAGGAGTTAAATACGACATACTTCTTCCAGGGTGTGGTTTCAATTCTATGTGAGAAGATATGAACTGTTAAGGCTTATTGTGTAAGAAAAACTGGGAGCAAATTCCTTGTTCGACAAATAGCGCCTGGCAACAGTTTGAGGCACAGTCCAGTTCAGGCATGTTTAGTGACGAAATATTCCATCAGACGGACTGAATAGGCTTACTTCCGATTTATGGGTTACAATTACTAAAGTACAATACCTGCATTTGAATGAAATCCAATGGATTCCCAATAAAGAGCGCAATCTGTGACCTTCTAATGACCCGTAATTTCGGTGTTATAGTTGAAATACAACTGTGCCTGTTCTTTAAAGATTAATGAACGTATTTACATCTTCATTTTCACTTGTATTTAGTTGACGATGCTCTGGTCCATTGGTTGAGGTTGTGAAGAATGTGTGAATTGAAATAACTCAGCGTGTTTCTATAAACCAATTTTGTGAAACAGTCAATGATGTAGAATGTAAAACTTTTCCATTGAGAAATTTGCCTGTTGCGGTGGTGTAACCGTATTGCCATTTATCACCTGAAATGAAATGCAAACAGTTGTCTTAGACGCTGCGCTAGGTATTCCACATGATTTCACGACTGCCACTGACACGCACACAGTCATGGGCTCAAGAAATTCCCGGCAGACACCGGTCTGAGTGAAGTGATCTAGCAAGAAAACTCGGGCAGCAACTGTTCAGCCAGATGATCGCGGATGTGTCGAATAGGGTTGAGTGGAATCGAGACAGTAGCATACTGACACCATGCGACGCCATAGGACTGATCTTAAATTATCGACTACATCCCACCCTTCGTAAAAAATCCACCACTTCGTTATCGCAGTGAACATGAATTGGACTTGCGCCTGAATTGTCATTTAGCTCTTTGCCCATCCTTATAAACGCATTGTAAAACCCTGCGCTTTGTCATTTGAGAATAAAAGTGTTGTTGGGTCTGCGCGTGTCTACTTGGAGTTAAAATAACTCTGTTAGCCATCCTCCACTTTGGCGAGGAGTGGATGCTTGCACACGGTTGGTACAAAGCCAACAACTCCGTTAATGTCATTTTTTTCCAGTTTGGCCAGTTTTCGTAAGACACATCCCGCAGTAAACGCATTCCCTCTCCCAGTGGTACTCAACAGCAGTATCTTCACCCTAACAAACAGCAAATTAACAAGAGAATGGTCCGCATATTGGCTTCGGTTACAGTTACAAACCCGCACTGGATGTAAAACTGCAGCTTATTTTGAAGATCTATCTCTTAACCCCACCCTTCCTTTTAAGGCTACAAGTTTAAACAGTTGTTGGTTTCGTAAGGGCAAGGCATTCCTATTGATGACTTCAACATTCCGGTGCCTAAGATGTTGCCAATGGCAATTTTAAAAATCACCATTTGAAACGATTAGCATTGCTTTTAATGCGCAGAAGGCGCAAGTTCAATGGCCAACTGGTGACTTGAGCACTCGGGGCTCGAGAAAGTTTTCTATGTGCACTTCTTACCACAAAATTACGACATCGCTGCCGTGCGCGTGTGCGTGCATGGGTTAAAGGTCAAAACGACGAACCATTTCACATTTCACACACCACGGCCGCCTTGTGCAACAAAATGCGATCAAAGCCATTCACGTCAGTCGAAATAAATAAGCCAAGTAGAGGAAATCCCAGATCATTCACACTTAGCCCCTCTTAGTTAGTAACCAAAAAGCACTCGTTTACTATTAATATTATTACCATTACCATTTTAATATCCACTGTGTGGGCGTGGTTGAAGAAATCCAACCTCTTATTTCTGTTTTTTTACGCCAGCACATAAAATGTTAACCACATTAAAAATCTTTGATAAAAATGCTTGGTTGCCAGAGTATCACACACCAGTTAAACGTTCATGTCTGCTAGTAATTATCAGCGCCAATGATGAAAATCGGTAGTTAGACAGATTCAATTGCGCTACTCCTCTGATCCTTTGCCATCTTACCGTCAGGAGGGTTGGAGAATATCTTCTCAGCCTTAAGCGCACATTCCGACTATGATTAAGGTATGACTTTGGCATAAAGCTAAGGTCGTTGTGTGGAGGATTACGGGATAAGTTGTTATTGAAGGTGCAATAGGTGTTGTGGGTCTAGTGCAATTAGAGAACTGGAGGACAGAATACCATGATAATTCATCCGGTCATTGCGGGCATTAAAGTGAGCGCGGCAACACAGCAGGCTGAAACATCTACCCAAAGTATGCGTCAACACACTACAGAGGAGACCAGTAACACGCGTCAAAAGATCCATTTGTGTAATCATGGTCAGCCCTCATTGCCACAGCTCCCCTTCAGCAAGCAACTTATCTTTGCTCACTTAAGACGTGAACATGCAGTTCAGCGGTGAGCTCAACGACACAGATTTTGCTTCCGCTCTGCGGCACGACCTTGGAGCCATGCTGGTAGCCTTCCAGCCCCTCTGTTCGCTATTAACGTTCTTTTTTTTCTACACTGCTTTGGTTTATAACGGCTTCAGTGAAAACTCAAGACCCCACAATACAAGCATCCAAAAGGCCAGCATGTTCCATTCAGCTTTTCTATACTTGAATGTGTGTATAAATGTCTATCTGTATGGTTCACGCTTCACGTTCTGTAGTTTTTACGCACATCATGCGGCGATTCAAGAATGCATCAGTTCAAAAATGCAGTAACTGAGTCGTTTCCCGCCCTAGAAATAATTGCGCTTCCATCAGCTATATCTACGGTTCAAGCTGACAACACGCGTCAAGCGCCTTGCTCATTCAATCAAATACAAAATCCAGCCGAAAATTTGAAAAAAGACTTGACTACAATCGATCATTTCGTGCTATCAGACGAAATCCCAAAGCATTGAATTAACTATTCAAAGCGACTGGTATGTAGAGGAAGAATAGTGATTTCGTAAAATTACTAATAATTTTAAAGTTATGGACAAGTGTCAAGAGAAGTTACTAAGGACACTCGATTCATCGCACTTTCAAGTATTTGGTAGTCAATTGATTGCTCTCAAACGTATTTGAAAGATTCAACGTAAATCAAGAATTCCCTACCTCATCTCGAAGTTTTGACAGAACCTCAATGCAAGGAAAGTGTCAACGAGCGTTGGAATACCTTCATGATAGAATTGTGGACTTGAAAACCATGTCACAATAGAAAACCATGGCACTGGAACAACAGGACACAAATTCCTTCAAGACATCAACAACGCAAGGAACTTTGATTGACTTTTATCCCCAATCACAACAGCGCGGCTCAGATTCGTCAGTCGAAGATGCTTTCAATGGACAACAGGGAAACGCTTTAATGCAAACCCATAGCGTCAACTTTCCAAACTATCTTGCTGCCTTCCGATAATTTTCGGGTTCCAAAAATTCCGCCCATGATCAAAGAATTCCCACAAAGGATAAGTCCCATCGCGTCTCAACCTAACTATTTTATGCAATAAATTTTCAGCAATGCAGACTTTCGGCCATCGAGAGTGCTTCATGAGACACCATCCACAGAGAAAGCAATGGATGGGACAGGTGGTGAAGAGCAATAGCTTTCAATCCAGAGAAAAGCAGCCAAACTGGAGGAGCTTAAATTGCACTTTCGCTGCTCTCATTGCCATCGTCGGTGGCCACTACGGTGCCGGGAAGGGCGTCAGCGTCAACATGATTGTCGCTATCTTGGTCCATGAGCAGACTGTCGCGGGGGTGGATGGGAGAGAGGTTAGGACTGATCATGCCGCGCTTGCGCGACTCATCGCTGCATTGACGCTTGAGCGACCTGCAGAAATCACGAGTGCTCTCCTCGTTGTCACCATCGTACTTGTCGTCTTCGTCGTCCATGGTGAAGGAGAGGGGCAAGGGTCGCTGCAGACCCCGAGCCTCGGGGCTTGTCCTGCCACCCACCTGAGGACTCACCTAAGACAGCAATAAATCACAAAAAAACTGGCTTCGACACTTCGCATTTCAAATTAATATCTCATACATCACTGACTGCTGATAAAAGCGCGACCTGAGACTACCTGGTAATGTAAAAACAAACTGCAAATGAAGTGACCCAACGTTAAAGCATCACGATTAGAAATGAAGTTGCATTCAAAATGTTACAATAACGATATGAATCTTGAGTAGTAAAAACGTTAGAACATTTAGTGGTGTTTTAAAGAGGCCCAAAAACGTCAATGACCTTCCTTAAAGAGTTGATAATTAAGACGGCGATTTCTGCTAAAAGTGTTGCCAACTTTCCTTAGAAACTTCTTTTGGACATGATGTACATTCCCTTCAAAGCCTATTGTAAGTGCACGCGATGCACAAGTGGCAATGACACTCTGATCATCTGAGGACAAATATGGTGGTATTTTTGTTCCATCCACAGTGGCTAACTTCAACTTAGTGTAATGCCCTTATAGTAGAGATTAAATGACTTACGGGCCCAAAGAGGTGAGAGTTTTTGGGTCCACAGGAGGGTGTTCTACACGAACCGATTCTTGCGTGTTCTAGGAGTCCAGTTAGATTGGTGGTACTACTTTGATTAAACCTGTCAATATCCCCCGAACTTCTTTTGCAATGGTGATGAGAGCTCGAGGAGATTGACTCGGAGGCCCAGTTAACTGGCAGACCGAGGTCATCCGCCATAGCTTCTACATCCTCAGCCGAAATGAACTGAGTTTCATGAACGCTGCGAGTATCATCAGAGGAGGCTCTAGAGGAAGAAGAGACAGGCTCAGTCGTAGTAATCAAACAACCAGTAACTTCCACATTGCAAAGGGCACACTGATAAATTAACGTTATTTCCTCTTCCATGCTTGCAGTAATTGTCTATCCTCCTGGGGAGAGGTGACAAAAAGGAATTGAGTAAACAATCACAGCCTAAGCTTATAAAATGAGTCATTTTTGCTGGAATTCATTTCACCACCATGAAAATGAGTAAAATGATTACCAAAGATGTTAGTTGCAGCACTTTATTATCAAGATTTGAATGTTGCTTTTTGCCACTTCGCCGCCTTAATTTATTCGTACCTAATTTTTATAATTTCACGGCTTTCCTTAGAGGTCGTCTACATAACCATGACATAATGGCAATATAGTAGAAAACTCACGTGACATCCTTAAGTGTGTCCACATCAAAGCTTTCAGAAAAGAGACTGCGGCGTTTTCGGAAACCCAGTAGATTCCCTTGCAGACAGGATGGGCATATGACGCTGGGATAACGCGGATATGGATCCTCCGTACGCTCTGCACTGGCCTCCAAGTGGGCGACTCCACATCGGTAGAGACTCGAACCTTCCCCACCGGAAACCACATTCTCCTTCTCCTCAAGCCCCATGGCCTTCTGTAGAAGGGAAGGCAGATCGGTGTCCGGGGCTACAGACATACTGGTCTGAACTTCCACTACATAAAATAACGCAAACCCACATCTTGGCTAACTCAGTAGCGATGCAAGGGAAAGTTGGTTCAGAGAACAAATTCCGCAAAAGCGGAAGACAACTATACAAACCTACTGCAGTACTTATCTCAAATAAAGCCCTGTGTAACGGGGTGAAAGCATTCAGTTGTTAAATAGTAGAATGAAAGGGCTACTTTATATTATGGCAGGAAGAAGTGACTACTACAGATAATTGGTAAGATGATTATTTTACCATCTGCCACAACAACCGTCCTCTGCCCTGCCTGCTCTCCATTCCCGCTACCCGAAGTGACTAAAGCAAGTAAGAATACCAAATTCAATTCTTTTTAATTTGTGCTCGTTAATAATGAGGTTTGTGCATTCATTAATGTCTATTTTGGTTGAGATCTACCAATATGTATTGTACAAGCAAAATTCAATAGAAAGTACATGCTAAAGTTAGGAGGGGTTAAGTAACTGATAAGAGTGAACACTGAGTACCCGCTACGTTAAGTGCCGGTCATGCTTGTAAGAAGCAGTGAATAATGAATTATATTTTGGGATAAATGTGGGCAAAGGCGAAAGGCAAGAGGTAAAGGACAAACAAATAACGAAATCAAAAGAAGGAGCAAAGTGAATTACATTCTCAAATACTTATGCGACCAAAAAATGAACCTTCACAAATCGCCATAATAAAGTCTTACATATAGGTTTAAGCGATGATGTCCTGGGAAGGGTGGGTTTGCATGATAAAAGCTCTAAAAGCAAATAAATGCTGTCCTTAGTTTCCAATTCAGTAAAATGAGATTGAGCATGATAAAATGTTCAGTGTGGGCATGACAAAAATACCAACGACGCAATGGCGTTCGGGAAGAAATTTGGTAAATGCACATGAAATACACAACAGATAAAACATCATATTACCTTTAAAAGGCTTGGTGGTCACATCGGGACTGGGAGCTATTATATTACTTTGGAAATACTTTGTTATCTTACTTTGTGCAGCTTCCTCAACCTAGAAAACAAGGTGAACAATGTGTACCCTCATTTACATTAATGAAAACAGGACAACTCTTCGAATGTTACATGAGCATTAATCATAAGCGCATAAGTGTTAAAACATTCACCAAGTTCCTTCAAAGTGTGAGCAGCAAATTACATCGCGTATTATTTCTACCTACATCCGCATCCAGCTTTTGCTGCATTTGGAGTTGATAGGTGAGGTTTTCGTCGATTTCCGCAGGAAAGTGATCTCCCTTAATCTCAGGAGACCAGAAGAAGGGAATGGGCTTTGGTGTCTCACCCCTCGCAGCCGACTTGTTGGGCGGCGCGAAGAGGCCTGGAGTGACGGTGACCTCGTCAAGGCGAGCCACGTAGTCCTCGTGGAAGGGATTGTAAAGGCGGCCACCCATAGGTGTCGTCTGAACCGGCAAATCAGAAGACGGTTTCGACGGTGTCGTAAGGTTCCTTGGGGGTGTTTCTTCGGCCATTACGAATGGTTTGATGGAATTCTATTCAGTGCTTTTAACGCAAAAAAAGTAGAATCAATTCATGCTGAATATTTATCCTGTGATGTTTGCATAGTTGCCACAAAAGCCCTCGAAGTGCAATGCGAAGAACGTGCCTTGATGGCTGCTTTTGAGTTAAAAATTAGAACTGATCGTTTGCGCGCGACGAAGTTACCTCAACTACACTATATCATGAAAATCTCGTTCAAGAACTGTATTCAGCCAATAAAGCAGCGCAGTGTAAAAACCCCAGTGATTTTTCTTGAGACATGGCGGATAATTCAAAGTCGAGCAAAATTGTGGAAATAAACGTTACAGGAGATTTACATTGGCGCAGATAAATATTACTTTGAATTGCAAAACGGGTGCTGCATATTTAGCATAATTAACGTCGATTTCGATAGCCTTGTAGCATCACTTAATTATCAAGGCAGCTGAAGAAAAAAATTATGAATGCTGAGCAAGCAATAGAATCTGGTGCCTAGAAAAGAAATGCTGAGTAGAAACCAAGCAGTATGTGCAAATTCTGCCAGAATAGTTCAATCAGATTTTAATGTTCCAGTTTTTAATCTGAACCGTAAGCAGTAGAAGTTATTTCATTCTAAACAGGGTAAACGCTGGGGTTTAAATCAAAAACGGGCTCAATAATTATTTGAGTTATGTTGAATCGAACAGTAAAATTGGTTTTGATCCCTAGCAGAGTTAACAAAATGGAAATATTGTACGAAACACATAGGGCTATAGTACAGTATAAATTGTTTGAAAATATATAACTGTGGGAATGGAAGGCTCACAAATCTTCCCAGGGCAGTAAACCACCTGATGCCGATAGTCAATAAAAATGAAGCTTCAAAATCCCTAGGATTCAGAAGGCTGATTTCAAAAACACGTCAAAAATAGTACAGAAACAAATTAGCCTCATGCATGATAATGCAATAACTGGTTTTTCGAAAATACCAAGTCGCCGAGTAGGACCCGCGGGCCGACTGGTTGGGAGCTGTATTAGAGAGAGCGCAGTGATTTTATTTCATACTTTCCACACGAAATAACAAATACGATTTGGATCGTGCATAAGTTAGAATCACACTAACAATTTTGAATTCAGAAAATAAAGGTTATCGTCTAGAATTTATTGTGGTGCAGGATTCATTGCAAAATAAGTTTTTTTATTTTGCCAATTTATTTTCAAAGACGTTTAATACGTTAATTTGCGTTAAAGTATGGAAACCTCAAACGTTTTGAAGCTCTTGTAATGTAATACACGTTAATTTTTACTAAAATACTTCATTTGATTGAAATCTTTATGTTCAGAAGGTCTATTTCCGGGTACGAATGCTTCATTTAAAAATCCGGACAACTTTGTTAGACTGAATAGGCGGTGAAGCAAGTCTTTACCAGTTTTACTGAGTCGCGGATTATCTGCCCTATCTACGGATGCGGTAAAGTGATGCCTCTGACACGAAAACGCTTAATAGCCGAAGGCACCTTGCACTGTATAATGTAAAATTTTGAAAATAATGACTGCTGCTGTAGCGTCCCGAGGCTCCCTTTACGGTAAAAGAAGGCGCAGTACTAGGGCAGAATATATATGTATTCTGGAAACAGAGGGCTTGGGGGCTGTTGGCACGGCCCGGAGGCCGACCAACCGGCTAGAACAAGATGGCCACCCAAGTAACCTAAACCGGTAGTTCGAACAAACAAAGTATTACAGCTGCAGTGCCTCAAGTTTTTAGTAACAAAAAAAGAAGGCATAATACCCGAACAGAACATACTTATTCTACAGTAGAGGGAGTTGGAGCTACTGACATCGCCCGGAGGTCAGACTGTGGCGTCCCAAGGTTTTTTTTGAAGGAAGAAGAAGGCATGATACTTGGGCAGAATATCAGTTCAATAAATAGAGGGAATGGGGCTGCTGGCATGGCTTGGAGGCCAACCCACCCAGCTAGGGCAATATGGTCACCCGAGTGACCGAAACGGGCCGTCAGAACAAGCAACGTATTATATAACCTCTTTCCTCTTTCGAGTGTCATCCTCGACGCTCCCCCTTAGTGGGTTCCTCGCGTCAGCCATTACAATGCAATCAGTGCTTGAAAAAGCACCCACGAGCTAACCGTACTAGTCATCGGAATTCAGGTGCAATTGAGGAGATGCCCGACCACCACGTCACTGATCCCCCTTTGCAGTTCGACTGGGCTTGGAGTTTCGTCCGGTTTAGAAACCAAATTCAGAGTAAGAGGTTCTGCCGAGCATCAGTGTGTCCACATGGAAACGTTAGAACGCTGATCGTCTTAAGCAGACATATTAGGGAAATCTCCGCAACGAAACGTTTCCGGGGGGCTCACGGCTGGTGTTGCTTCAGTTGTTAATGGCTTTCTTGCAGAACACGGAGGTGGAGGAGGCGTCGAAGGCGGACTTCGTTCTCAGCTCTAATGCTATAGGATGTCAGAGATTCTCCAAACTGTGGCACATACACTTCTTCCACTCCGCTATATTTTGTCACAGGCGGTATAGATAGGGATAGAAATCCATTAAAGTCAGGTTCGCTTTCCACTACCACCAATTTAGTGTCCCGAGATTTCCTTGAAGGCAATAGAAGGCATAATACTAGGGTAAAATACATATATATGTGCAGAAAACAGACAAAATGGGACTGTTGGCATGGCCCGAGGTCAGCTCCACCCGGCTAGGGTATTATGGCCACTCAAGTGACCGAAACCAAAACCGGCCGTCAAAACAAACAATGCATTACATAACCAGCCCAGCAACGAAAATCTGGCCAGCTCAAGTGACCGTTTTCCGGCGCTCCTCCTGATTATTCTACCGCTTCAGACATTAAAATGTAATCAGTGCTGAGTGAAATCACCCACGTGCCAACCGTGCCAGCCATCAAAGTTTCATGCAACTGAGGGCATACTTGACCGCAACGTCACTGATCCCTGTTGGCAATTTTACTAAATCGGGGTTTCGTCTGCCGGCCATCAGGCGAGCCCGTAGCTGGACGTTGAAATATCGGCCTAAAAGCAGATTCGTGTTAAAGAGAACGAGATTTAATGCGATTCCTTAGAAAAGGTTTTCGGGCCTACTCCTTCTTGCGACGTTGTTCTCAATTTGGAGCTAGCCAGTCATTTCTATTTGAATTCTATTTAGCTGGTAAGGAAGTGGAAGAGATATTGTGAGCTAACCCAATCCACATCTTCATGCGGGTTCACGGCTAGTGTCGCTTCGTTGTTAACATTTTTCGTGCGGAAAACGGGACTAGGGTAGTTCCCTTCCTGTTATGGGCTATCAGAGATCCTCCCATCCGTAGCAAATGCACTTCTTTCACACTGCTAAAGTTTGCCATAAACGGTAGAAATCAGAGTAGAAGTCCTTCAAAGTCGGGTTCGCTTTCCGGTGCCACCAACTTATCGTTCCAAGCCTTCACTGAAGTAAAAGGAAGAAATAATATCCGGACGGAATATATGCATTTGGTATTAGAGGGAATTGGGGCTACTGGCATAGTCCAGAGGCCAGCAAACCTGACGAAGGCAACATGGCTAATCAAGTGATTGTAACCGAAGCCGAGACTTAGTCAAACTAATCGTATTGCAATTGCCTTGTGGGGAATCAGAAGTTGTTCTCTGAGGGATCGTTGGCGTCTGCTAAGTCACCTGAAAGGTAAAATTGAGGCAAATCTTTCTAAATGGATTGGATTTCATTTCAAATATTAAAGATGTGTTAATAATTCGGACAATTGCAGGTAGATAATGATCTGAATTTCGGACAGATTATTTCTTTTAATATTTTACAGGTCTTATCTTAACGACAGATAAAGTTCACATTGTCCCACCTAAATGGAGAATGAATTTCTCAGATTAAACTTATCTTAACCTATAGTTCCACAAAATAACAAACATGAAGACTGTGTCATTGTTTGAACTTCTTTAGCCAATGCAACGCTTGCAATTCATCACTCTCTGTTTGCACTTGGTGTTTACATATTTGTCTCTCTTTTTCTTAGACCTTTGCTGCTTCCCACACTCTAGACTAGTTAAAAGCACATATTTTCAGCTATTTAGCATTTCCAGATAAATATCACTTCCATTTTTTCATTCGTTAGATCGTGCGATCTTGATAATTGAAAAATATTAACGCATCATAATGAAAAACAAACACCTATTTACAAACACTGTTGCCAGTCTTTTCTAGTGCATTACTTCAAGTCGTTCTCGAAGCCGTAACATGATTATTAGCATGGCCTGAAGGGCGCTGCATTAGTGCTCTTTATAGTGACTTTCCTTTAGAAGTTAGCAATCCTCATTCTGACTTCGATTGGAAAACCACTAGACAAAGGCTTAAAGACCATTAAGCTTTACCTACTTGTCTCTCCAAGGATGTGTATGAATGATGTTAGGGATTCTATTTCAATGTAAGAGTAGGTTTTCAAAGCTGAACCAAGAGCACACAGCTTTCCAAGTATTCTACTAAGAAGAAAAAAGTAGCTTTAATCTTTTTTATTTAACATTTACGGTTGAACATTATTGACATTTTGCATCATGGGCTTAATTTCATCATGCTTGACAGCGCAAACTCTAATTTATATTGTCGCACTCTAAGGGGACAGGATTGAAATAATGTAGAACACAGTTAATTTGAACAAATGGCAGTTCTAGAAATTTTCCTGTCTTAAAGAACACCTATGGAGACTAAATGAGCGGTCTGTGTTAGCTCAAAAAATAAGTTTAAACCAGTCGGTATACTGGAAACGCTCAAACTCATTTAATTCATTCCTAGCATCATGTTCCTCCTCGGTCTCAGTTGCTGTGCAGAGGGATTCACTCATTTTGATAACGCGGGGTTATTCAAGGAGAAAGTAGACTAGTAAACGTGTGATCATAAATTTTCCTCCCAATGCATCCCATTATCATTCCAGTAACCAAAAGTTGTGAGTAGTCGTACCCGATTCCATTCCATTCCAGTTGCATTCCAAGTTTGATGCCCGACTTAAGGTCATCGCCATTGAGACTCTGCTTAATGCTCAAAGATTATGGAGTTATATCACTGATGATATACTTTTTGGCACGCCTAAATAGGGGCAGTTTAAAAATCCTTCGTGATTTAATGCCTCTGTGCTAAAATAGATTTGTCGGCGTATTTGCACGACGTTATTTGAAAAATCACATTGAAAAATAGGCTTAGATATCGTCTTAAAATTACTTCATATTAAATATGCTATCTGTAATTCTTCGTTTTTTAACTATTCCCTATTCATCCTGCTTTAATGCTTCTGTGTTTCATCACGAATGGTTTACAGGCGACTCTACATCATCGTTTTTTATGTGTGATGCATCTACAGCGTTTGCAATGTTGCTAGTTCGACACCACCTAAAATGATTTGTCTTGCTGCTGCAACTTCTGAAAGTGTCAATTTCCTCAGAATGAGAAATTGATTGACATCGCACCATGCGATTGAAGCTGAGGTTTAAAATCATTCAACAAGGAGCTCAAAACCTCACAAAAGGTTTACCAAGAAGTAGAAGCTGCATGTTCTACCCTTGTATAGTGCTTCAACTTATTTGATAGTCTTTTCACCATCGGTGCTCCCTACTCATGTGCTTCAAATTCAACAAGAAGTGAAGCGAAGTGAAATCATTGGAGTTGTTTATCAACTTGGAGGTACAGCGGTGGTAGCACAGACATGAGTCACACGCGTTAAGCACAAGTGCGACTGAAGGGACGAGATGTGATGCTTTGCAATGGAAGTAATGGCACTTGTTGCTTACCATTGTGAAGGCCTTCCATATGATCAATCAATTAAAAAACTTTCATGACACTACCTAACTTACAGCAGATTCAATGAAAAAACATTATTAATAATCATATAGAAGCCAAAGCAATGACTAAATCATGGTCTGCAAATAGCTTACACGAAGCTTGCCTTGAGACGATAAAAGACTCGAATAATCTAGCAATTATGGCCGTGAAGACTGTAAATTTCCATTGTTAAATCACAATCTTCTGCCCTAATGGGAGCTTATTGTCCGTAACTCAACAGCCAATGAATATGAATTTCGCTGTGATCCCAAGATGAGGGCATTTTCCGGAAGCATAATCGGACCGAATGTAAAAGTGAAACGAGTATGTTTAGTTCTCAAAACACGTGCTTGTGCGTACAAAACGAGTTTATTGCTAACTGGGTGATTTGGAAGGACCTTCTCTTTCACAGCCCTTCGAGAGATTATACGGTGTGGAGAGAGCTCGGGCTGACCTCAGCCCACATAGGCGTCCCTCCCCTGGATTGATGACCCAGCAACTCACTTTTATGGCCGAAATGTGCCCACCTCAGTGGCACACCACTCAAATCAGCTTCATTACCTTGAATGTAAAAGAAAACAGTTAGATAGAATACCGTTAGAACAAGGTGTTTAAAATCTCCTCCATAAATCTACGGATATCTTTAGCAGCCCTAAATTGGAAGAATACAAAACCATATCTACAACTTTTGGCTCCCACTAGGATTTCTGCACAAGTGATAAACAATAGTACCGGAGCCCACCTACCTTTTAAACGGACGGGATTCGTGAGTTGTTTCAGCAATCGGCACTGGCTAAAAACGAAGTCCTAACAGGAAGAATGCACTAAAATTAATCAACTAACCCTGGCCAAAGGCATGTGTTTACATGTGCAAGCATGAAAGGGTAACAGTAGAATGGCTGTCTATGAGGCACCGTAGCCAAATTGATTGCCTGACCCCTTATCAACACCATATACACGTCCACGCTCTGATGTCGCGAGTGTGGAAACCACAGCCTGGAGATTAGTGGCCTGACAATTGTTTATGCCAGGGGTGGGGATGGCCTTCGTCGACATCTAACATAAACAATGTGGAAAACCACAATGGAAACCCTATTCATTTCCTGTGTCGAGGGTCTTTCGCCTAATTCCATAGGTTAATGTAAACAAATAACCGTGGTGTCACATTCGTGATAATTTGTCAGCCCATTACTTTTGCTTGGCTAACATTTGCCCCAAATTTCCGCTACTTTCTACGTCTCTCAGTTGAAATCGGTAACCTTAAAAGGTTTCGCAGTCCATTAAAGGCATTTTCTATTTCAACATTTTTGTTACCTTGCATAAAAACTTAATCTTATCAAAAACCGAAAGTGCATTGTTTTATGAGGTGGATTAAAATGGGTCAAGAACTGCGGAAAATTTGGTTCGATACGAATATTAGCTGGTTTCTTGTCACTTCAAGCAGGATGGCATTGCTTCACGAAATTAGTAATTATGCCCTTTGCAATTGGCTTTGTTTTTGGCGGTGGGATTTTGAAAGTCACCTAGGGGAAACATTTGAAAGGGAGTTGACTACGTGCACTACCATCAGTGGTACAAACGGGCTGAAATTGCCATTGGAGTGGAGGCCGTATTAACTGCCATTAAAACAACACCAGTCTTGAATCGTGACAAGAACCAGGTGTTTGATGTGTCAATCTTATGCGGAAAGGAAATTTGGCGAGCTTCTTAAGCTCGCCGATCATGCGTATTGATACGAAGTTAGTTATTTCGTATGATATCTTTGGTAAGTCGCCTGTCCCAGATGCATTGGAACACACCTCACTAAAATAAGGATCATTTAACCGCTTCCCCGTTAACTTATGGCTAAAAAAGTCGCTTGTGGGCATGGTTACAAGCACTGGTGCATGAGCCAGATAAAAATTGGAGTTATTGCATTGGGTCCGACTCGGGCCTCTAAGCGGGGTGCAGCGACTATTCAACAGCACAGCCTGAGTTTATTTTAACCAACTTTTTAGCTTGCCCTTAGTCCCCAAGATGGCATACACAATGAGCTTGAAACTTTGCCCATTTTTTTAATTAGCCCTTGTTTTACAGCGAAGCCCACTCAAGATTGTGCAAATAAAGTAATATGTGTGCATTCAACTCACAATGCCTTTCGGTAGGCATCCCACATATGAACTTCGCTAAAATGCACAAAACTTTGTACAGTTAGAACACCTGTTATCGCAGCCGTTTTGGGGTAGGACCACAGCTAAACACGAAAGGCACAAAGGGTTGTCAGTCTGATGGACAGGCATAAGTTTTTTTTGCATCCAGTAGGTTGCTTTTAATAAATCTTCCTCTTCCAATGTTAGGACTACAAATACTTTGCTGCAGTGGAGTGATTATTAAAGTTAACGGTTGAAATTATTCAACATTTATGTAAACCATAACTTGAATTAATCAGCACCTTGTCATCTTTAACTTCATTTGGTCACTGAGCTCAATGAGCCCTGCACCTACCGAGTACAGAGCATCCACACTCACACACTCCCTCCTCCCCTCTACCAGCCCCTTCCACCCTTGCCCCCACCCCCACAAACAGACACTAGTAACTAACCGTGAGTAATGCTTAGGCTTTATGAATCGTCAAGTCACTCCCCCGGGCTGCTATCCAATTATGCACAAAGCGGTCAACCATCTGTTGCTCCCTCCTTTTGTTTTGAGAGCCTCCGTTTATATGTTCTGCAAAATTGTTCACTTTTTGGCGCACGCTTTACCCAAAACAAAAGGGCACACCTGTGTGGGAACTACACCACACCGATTAAAGGAGCTTACCAATACATGTTCTCCCCCACCCCCTCCCCCAACTCATGTCTACTCAGGTGTGTTTGTGCGTGTGCAAGTGAATGAAGGGGAAGAAGGAGAGAGTGCAAGCGAATAGTAGCACCTTTTAATTGACTAGTTGCTGGGCCACTGACTAATTTTGAGCGTTGCACGTGCCTTCACACGGTCCGACGGTCCCATTAGCTAAGTCAGTTTGAGCAAGTTGGTAAATTTGTCTTACCAAGTGAAGAAACTTGGCGTCGAATGTTCCAGTTTGTGATCGGGTTTAGGTTCCCTTTTTTGCCTCGAGAATAGAACTTGGCCTAGATGAGTTCAAACCAATTGTGGTTCGCTTAACCCCTGTCTCCATTTGAGGGCATCAAATCGTCAAATTGTAGCACGAAGGTTCAATCGTAAAAAAATTTCGTTTAGTGAATTCCTTGATCCGATTATACTTAAAACTACTAAACAGTTAATTAAAAAATCAGTACAATTTATAAGTTAACAAGGTGAAATTGACACGGACCAATCATTCAAAGGCGATGGCATGGTTTATAACTAAGTTGCATGCATACCTGGGCTGACCATAGAAGCTATCCTGATGCGGAGTTTGAGATGAAGCATTGTTGTGAAAATAATCATAAGTAACTAGATTAATAAACGCTATATGTATTCACCTGTGGTTGATTCTTATCTCCATCAAATATGGCCGCCCTTTTTGGGTCATCGACTTCCAACAGATGTCTTGGAGCCTACGCATCCTTCGTAATAGGTCACATCAAATATTCATAGATATCTCTCGGCTCTAGGTTTTCTTAGCGTTGTGTAGACGGGAACTAGTCAATTCTTTACCAATGGTTTTAGCCTATTCGGCTGAAGCCCTTATGAGTAAACCACTGCTTCCTGCATCCCATATTCTGCGTTGCTGGCGGTGCAACAGTCGACAAATGGACTGCTCAGAACAATTTGTGTGCAACTGCCCGCGTATGTGTGCAAAAGGAATGTGGAGACATAGCAACAGGATGCAATCTCCAAGGCATCTGTTGCTTTGTTTGAGCAAAGTGGTCTTACCTTCCTTCCCTCCACCACCTCCCACACACGCGCGCACAAAATACACACTTCCCTCCCTCTCCTGGCTGAGTGGCCAGAATGTAGCACAAGGATAGTTGGTTGAATCACCTCGCCTGAAAATGAATCTCGTGAGTTGGGACCACGTGCTAGAACACCTAAATTTGACCTGTCGTATTTGGGGAAATAATGTCAACGAGGAAACAGTGCAAATCATACCTCAACAGCGCATTACCAAGAAGCGTGGTCATCGGCTACCTGTTTTATTTTCCAAGGCATTAAATTCCTTTGTGGGAAATGTAAAGTAAAAGGCTGATATTTGTCCTAGGATGTTCACGATGGAAGCGACGCCTTTACAATGGTGATCTGCATCCAGGTTAGTATAGTGCCTACCACAAAGATACCGAACCCATTCGCACATTTGCAACTTTCATTTTCATCTTCGGTTAGAGGAAGCAAACGCTGCAGCTTAGAGGACTTGTTGAAGAATCACTAAATGGAATCACAACTGTTTTAGTCAAGGAATGGAGGCTGACCTTCAATTTAGAATAGATTGAATTTACCATGCTTTAAATCGGCTTTGGACGTGAGTGAAATGCTAGGAAACTGCATTATTATCGATATCGCTTTACGCATTAAGTGGACATTCATTGATCACAATTTGTTCATTTCGATTCCTTCTATTTTCGGTTAAAATCTTCATATTTGAACCATAATTCATAATTTACATCCTTTAATTCTTCTTTGTGTGCCTAGAAAATGTTGGATACTTGCACACTGGGGAATAAAAATGGGTGTAGAGAAGATTTTACAGAGAGGCCGCGTCAGAAGTCTGCTTGAGACCATTTGGATAAACGCAATGCGACATTTGTACGAAAACACGTCAGTACGTGTGGAGCCAATACGTGCTCAAACAGGCAGGGTGAACTCATGCGGCATCAAGCCAGGCCACTACATTCCACTCCACCCTGCATCACCCCTTTGGGCCTGGAGCAGCCCGCAGAAGGCGCCCGTCGCCAACACTGCCACCGCCTCTGCAGCCGGGTAGCAACTGAAAACTACGCATGTCTACCAGTACCGGGAATGGCAGCAGAGGGCAGCAGCCGGCAAGCGTAGGGCAGAAGGCCTCCTCAGCGCAGTTTTGTTTGCGACTGCGGGTAGCAACCATGACTTACTCACAGGGCATGAGTGCTTTTACAGTTCACCGTGCTGCTGCAACTAAGGTGAGTAGCAAAAGCGCTACTGTAGAGTACGCAGGTGCTCTGAGAGCAGCATATATTTAAAAGTCGGTACGATCCTTAAATTGGTGCTATAATAACCATTTAATTTCTACATTTTCAGTAGCTTTTATAATTTGAAATTCACGCTCATTTTCACTAAAAAACCTGAACAGTTATTGACCCATTATTTCTAGATTTACTACTGCTGTAAAAGTGGTTAATCGTGGGTAAACTCTTCACTAATTACCTCTGTCTTCTATTTGCAATCGTTCTTTTGATGCTGTTCTTTACTGAGTTATTAGTGTATGCACCGACGTATGTGAGTGACAAGAAGGCATTTTTTTACTCCACTGGCAATGCTGAAGCCATGGCGACTCGTCCAAAGGCCGTTGCTTCTAGGGGCGATGGCAACCGCGCCTCAAATTGATTGTGCTGAATCCTATGCTAGTCCTAGAAGGGAGTCATGAATCAGCGACTCAACTACCCTCTGCTAAATGATTTAAGACGAATGTGGCACTGAAGTTTCTTAGAGGAGTTAGTTTTATTAGTACCACTTCTTCTGTTATGCAAACTACTGTTGCCCACTAGTGCTGTGCATCATCAATAGCTAGTACTAAAAGAAAAACATTTCCATTCACCTTAATGTAATCATGGCATGTGTAGTCTCGAATTGGTGCAGCTTCAAAGAAAACGATTTTTGGGAACGCTGCAATTAATAAGTTTCGACGTTAAATGCAGTTCTGATTCTGGAATATCACATTATTCCTGCCATAGTTGAAGCTTTCACAAACAGCTATTATGCTACTTCTCTATATTATAATGCCCCTTTCATCAAGGAGCAAAAACTGGCACAACTTTAAGAGGGAAGTAGTTCACATGTTCAGTATGCTTAATGGGTCATCAGCGCTTCCCGCTAATGCATACTTAGAGTGCGCGTATAATGTCTGCTCTTTATAATGCTACCTAAAAAAATCAACTCTACAAATGCTTAAAATATTACATTATTATTAAAAGTGCCAGTTATATAGCCTTTTGACAAAAGTTCATCAAAGGAAAGAAGTTGTCTAAGAATAAAAAAACCCATGTTTCGCTAGTAGTTCTGATGTGTGCTTGAATTCTAGACACAATTTTCATTTCCATAGATAAAAGTAAAAGCATTAGTTTTTTTGGCAAAGCACGAGTTTTTATTCATATTTTGACCAGATTATCCCTTCCATGGTATTTGGACGCGCAGCGATGAGTGCCTAGGACCAATCAGCGCATGGAAAGTACCTCGGGCGTCCATTGGCTGCTCCCTCCCTCCAAACGCGCGTGTACCGCCATCCTAGGCGTAAAGGGCCAATCCCATCCTCACATAAACTAAGGTCCCATTTCTTGATTGGATGAAAGTGGGAAATCTGCGTTTCCAGTCCTCTATATAATCTGCAAAAGATTCCATTAAAGTCATTCTACCGATTCGGGTTCTATGACCTGTAAGTTCCGAATTATCACAACTCTTGTTTGCACCATATCGAGCACCCCGAGACATACTAATGTGACATTTTCTTTGTAGATAATGTTTGCTTTGAACGTAAACGAACCTGAAGATTTATCATTATCCACGTGCGGTTCGCAAAACTTCACATCATTTCCAGGGCAGCAACCACCACCGATCGGGTTAGAAGGCAATTTCGAACTTCAGTCCTTCTTCATTGCCCTTCTCGAGCGATGTAGGCAGCAGCAACCACCACGACAACATGGTATGTTACCAAGCCGTAGTCAGCTCGAACACGTTATCCACAGGGCTATCCTTGAGTGTCTACCAACCAAAGACTGCAACTTGACCTTGCATGGTGAAATAACGATCTGTGTTGATTCAGCTGTTCCAGTGTCTCTGAAACTTGGCACTGCTACTATTAGTACTATTGACACAAACAACCCACCATCCACGTCCAAGCGCAAATCCTACCAACCCATGCGCATCCGTCCTACCAGCGTCACTTCTTTGGCCTCCCGGAGTCCGGACTCAGGTGCCCTCGATCTTTCGCGCGCCACCTCCATAGTCTCAGCGGAGTCCGCTCCCCCCACTCCCTTCAAAGGGGAAGCAGTAGTGATAGGAGACTACTACGAAGGTCATAAAGCGCCGGAAAAGACGTCGACGCCGCGACGCCGCTTCGTTGGGGGAAGACGCATCTTCTCATGCAACCAGTGCAGCGAGATGGAGTTTCGATCGCTTCAGCATCTCGAATTGCACACACTCGAAGTCCACGGGGGATATCGGTGCCACGTCTGCCATGCAAAGTTTACCCAGCGCTCGAACCTCCAGAGACACGCTCTGAAGCACGTTGGATTCAAACCCTTTCAATGTCGATTGTGTGGACATGGCTACTATCGAAAGGACCACTTAATGCGCCATATGGAGGTCCTGCATCCCAACTTTTCAGCACGGGAAAATATCGATGTTTACCTTACCTCTTCGCAAAGCTTAGATTACTTGAACAACATACACATCTGTGAGAAGTCTTCACTGTCAGTGCAGGACCAGCAGCATGCTGAAGAAAGGGGAATTAACGTTGAGAGCGATACTGGGGAAATTGACAGTCCTCTTCAATAAAATTATCTATGAATATGCCCAAGTTTAAGAAAATATTGTAAGGGGCTGTGCACCTGTACATATTTTTAGTAAACGTTTTTTACATTTATGCTGAAGTTCTGCTCCTGGGTTAGTCTGTGGAATTAAAGGTTAGAGTAGTTAGCATAGATAAATGCGTCCTTGTGGATAAATAATATGGTAACTACTTTCGGACAGTTTCTTGTAAGGTGGGTGAAAAGTGGAGTTAGAATAGGTAGTTACAAACGTTAATAACCTGCCGTTAAATAAATACTTTGGAATTCCATTCACGGTACTTGTTGATAATGCTTCGTCTGTTTATAAATGAGAAAAGTAAATTTGTATTTTTAGTTAATGGTTGAATAAACCTGGTGAATAAATAATAAGAGAAAGTGGATCTTTTGAAGGCTAGAGGGTTAAGTGGTGGATACATTTGATCGTCCGGATACATTGATGGCTTTGGAGCCTTCCTCTGCATTCCCCTCCGGTTTTCTGAGAGGGAATGTACACCGAGACACAGAGCAACTAAACAACTTATGAGTTCCTATAATAGAGTAAATAATTGTAAGGATTCTCGGCAAATATTGAAGCAATCGCCATCGCAATGGACTGTCATTTCGTAATGGATCATAAGCTCGTAACCTTCGCTTCTATAATGATATTATTTTCCAAATTGTTCGATCCCTTTCGCGCGCGGCTGCCTGATGTTGAGGAAGGGTAGTAACCATCACCACAATAAATATCAGGAAAATACGGGAAATTAGGATGAAGATGGGGCAGAACCTCACTTTCACTACTCATCCTTACAAGTGCTGATCTTCTCATAGGCAAGTTTTGTAGGGGATGAGAATTTGTGCTGTCTTTAAGGGAAGAGACTCTCCTCTCGCTGACTGATCAGACCTGGCTTTTTGCCTGGAAGTTCATCGTATGATCCTTGAAAATGTATCATTTATAGTAGATTGTTCTTTGTTGTCTTCAAAAAGAATTTCATTAGGAACAGTTACGTCGACACTCCATCACATACAAAGTAGGCATGGCCTTTTAGGGTGTAATTTGGTGACCGCCTTAAAAGCAAGGAATGATTAGTGAGGAAGTCGTTTGCTGATAAGTAAGTATGCCCTTCTTTGTTTAATTTTAGAATGCAAAAGTTAGTGTTTATCACAAGTTGGTTGACAAGCGCTACAATAACTGCGTACTCCTATACATTGCGTGAAGGAAGTTAGTAGTCAAAGATGGAGCTAAAACTGAAGTTATGTAGCGATGGGTGTTAATGTGAGCATTCCTCACTCAAAGTTTCACCCGCCTCGGAGACGGCTTTGTTGCCATGCTATGCTACAGGTGCCGGTTTCATACTGTTTTACGCGTTATCGCAACTCCCTCCCTCCATTTGGGCTAGGTGCTGTGCCAACAACACCACAGTCTCCTTATGGCCGTGAGTGAGTAATGCGCAGCCTGTGTGGACTCAACGCACCAACCGTGTTCGGTGGCAGTACAGTGATACGTACAATGGCTTCACAAGACACCAATTTTGTTAGCATTGATATTTAGTTTTACGCAATAGTAGCAATGATGATAAGTACAATCAATAAGCGCGGAGCAATTGCATTTATTCTCCATAATGTTTGGTTAATTTAAACTATTGAGTTTGCTTTGCACCTGTTAAATGCTTCACCAATACTGGAGACGCTTATTGCTGTCCACCGTGACATTAGTTATCTTCGAATTTCCATCCCTTTAAATAATAGAGCCGGGATTTTGTCACTGACTTTAGTATTTGCCTAAACCTCTTAGATCCCCGAAAAGGGAAATGGTTCACAAATCCATGCTTATTGAGTAGAATTTACTAATTGCTAATTAGTTTGGCTCACCTTAGAAGTGTGAATGCTTATTTTGCCGCAAATTAAGGGCTCATTTATTGGCACTAATGTAAAATTGATTGAACTTTTCTTAGTTTATCTGTAGAGAAGGGAAGCTGAATCTGTTAATGAACATCGTGGTGAACACTCACTACCTTTTTCCAAGTATTTATTGGAAGAATCCGAAAAGCCAATGGTTAACAAACATCAACCTACAACTTATTGTCCTATCTTTTGTCAACTAGTGCAGCCGAAGTCCAAAAATCTCGATGACGACCACCTCCAGAGTTAAATTCGGCCCACGGGTCTCAATAGGGTGATGGCATCAAGTTTGACAGTCAACAGTATGATCACGATGTAAGCATATCTTACAAATCCATGTTGACTTGAACTTTTGACCTTTGAAAGACCAGTTAATGTATGTGGTGTGAAAAGGGATATGGGTTCACTTAAAATCCTCATAAGGCAAACTCTTTTAAGATGAGGGCGTTAGTTGAATTTCCACATGGCATGAGTGTAATTTGGCCCATTGGTTTTATCTGATTGAATGTTCAAAGGAGACAGATACTAAAAATAATTGGTTCAAGGCTTTTTCAAAGTGATTACCCTTGGTAAATTGTGATTTTGATGCTTCAGGAATTGAGACCACTTGACCGACAATCATTCCGTGCCAATTAAAGTGGTTGGGAGAGGGAGGACAGCATTCAATAAAATTAAGCCAGCATTTTAAGGGCTGTGCTCCAAACTCGGGTCATTACGACAATTCCGAACTTCTGTTGGTTCCCCTGCACCTGCCCACATCGTAATTATAAAAGGAATGTCTTTTCTAATAGCCACGTGGAAGCTTTGGTATCATCTTTGAGTTAGGTAAGAGCCCACGCTCCCCACTAATCCACATATGAGGGTTGTTGTTTAGACTGCCATGAAACTCACTACCTAATCGTTAACTCTCTTGGCAAGTTAAAGCGCATTATTCTCTACTGTCTCCTTTGGACAACATTAGCAATCTAAGTTAGTAGTAAGAAGGAAAAGAAATGGATTGATAATCTATCGGAAGGCAACAATTCCTCTGCTTTAACATGATTTTGGCATCGTTTAATCACTAGTATTCATGTGGCAACCATCTTGTCCCTACCAAAAACCATTCGCTTGATAACGCAGCTTAACGTTGATATTAGAGAAAAAAAATCAAGACGCTTAGATGAAGTGGCCTTATGGGTATATGCTACAATGTGATTAGACGAAGTGCAAAATCAAATGCCTTTGAGGGTTTTCGAGATCAGTCTAAAGATTGGCCCAAAAGCTCACAGTCGTTTCTAAGATGGTTCGCTTATCCATAGAGTGAGGTGCTATGGAAAATGTAGTGTTCCCGTGCGTTAGTTTAGTGAAAGGGACGTTGTTAACTCACGCTTGAACAGAATTGGTTCACAGATTGAGAAGCAGAACCTCTTCTGCCTAGTACAAGCTGTGGTGCGTGAGTGTACCACCTCTTGAAGATGAAGTTAACCAAAAATTGTCTTCATAACATTGATTACCAGCCGATTTTATGATCTTGTTATACTGGATGTGGAGAGTTAATTTTCAGTTATTTAAACACACCGAGAGAGAGAGAGTGCTACCACTCATCTTGGGTTTCCGGTGTGACAATAAACACAAAATCATCGTGTACACGCACGTGTTCAGGAGAGCGTGCAAGAGTTTATTTAAACAAGTACGTGTAAGTCCCTCTCCCTCCACCCCCTCCTCCCCCCCCTCAGATTCGCCCTCCTCAACCCGCTTTGCCGCTGTCGCCGCTATCCCCTCGACCGCCCACCTGTGCGCACTCCCTGGCTAAACAAAATCACCTGCCCAGAAGATCATTTTACGTTGGAGAGAGAATACGAGAGATAGAGGGAGAAAGGGTGGCCTGTGAGGTCCCACCCCCCTACATTCCTCACTCCGCCTCTCTCGCTCTCTCCTCCTTTTCAGCCAGGTGCAAAGGGCCGAGTATGTGTGTGCGTGAGTGTGCCTTCCCTCGCTCATCTCAGAAAAGTGAATGGCCTGATTTGCCTCATGAGGTAGCCCCTGCAAAAGAATAACACTGTAGAAATTCCCAAGAAAACGATTTGAAAGTAAAAAAAAATACAAAGCATGTCTCGCATTTCTCACCTCTTTCTTCCTCTGCGTAAGGTCGTCGTCCAACTCGCATGCTACCTACAGTTAATCATTCGATGCTGCTGACGAGAGACCTCGGCGTGAAATACTTTAAAGCTATGAGCAGGCAATTCTGGTTATATTTCTCGTCACTGATATTGATTAAAAACTTGAAGACTGGATTGCAAATCTAACAAATGATGGTGTTAAGATATCCATCATTGGATTGGAATAACATTTAACGATTTGCTTGTCTGGACTAGACATGAACCACATAAAAGCGACGGATTTTACGGCATCGTTAAAAGAACCAAGCTAAGAGTTCGAAACAGTTTCGCATACCCTAGCCCTTCCATCAAGCTTCGATTGTCAAAAGGGAACCAAATTTCCGTGTAATTTAGCATGGCACACCAAAAAGCCACACTGAATGAGTCAACAGGACTGTTAAAATGGAATTCGAATTCGCCTAGACATTGCAACGCTTCTCTGGTTGCCTAGTAGAATGCTAATTTTCTCAACTTCACACACCTTCACCCATGTCATAGTGTGATGTCATTCGTACACTTCTCTCCATGGTAATTAGTTTGGAGTAAGCCAAATGTTGACATCACCTCAATACTGACTAGTAGTTTCCTTTAGCAGAGGGCCAGCTATAACATGTGACCGAAGTAAGTCATTTAGGGCTCTACTAGTGGAGGTATAAAGGTTTAATATGATTAATGGAATACAATTACTATTACATGCTTGAAAAAGGAGAAAAGGAATTATTTGGATAAACAAGATCTGTGGTCCTTATAGACATAGTTATAACATTGACAAGGAAAGTTGACCTTGATGTAAAACACTGTAAACAGATCTGTACGCTTGTCTGACAAGACTTCAGAAGCCTGAAAATGAATGCCATTTTGAGTGCCTACTTTCCAATCTCTAAATTGTTCGATTTTACGGACCATGACTCTTTCTCGATGAGTTGAGTAAAAGCTCAACAGCCGTTGGTTAGATAACTGACAGAATAGCCACGAAGTTGTTGTGAGTTGGAGGACTCAAGCGAATGGTGTAAAATAAATAAGTTAAAAGACAAAGCAGTCTTCGTAAGATTTTGGGACTTTGTTTTATCGAAAGGGAATCCGAGGAATTGAGACCAGAATTGTGAAATTGCACAACCCAATGATTTGCTTTTGGAGATGATGGTTAAAAAGTGTGATTGATGAGGTAATAATGAATGATTTGGAAGCAGACGTGAAGATGGGATGTTCCTCTTTTCTACCCGCCCCACTATAAAGGTCCCTCGTTATGGGTAAAAAAAGACCCTTCGAAGTGGTAATTTTATGATGCCCACCGTGCTTCCTGCCTGTGGGTGCGGGGTGTAATGCGAGGGGCTGCGTGACCGCGGGTGACGCGTGCACACTTGAGGCAATTTAACGACACACCGAAAACTAAAACTCCGCGAATACACGTTCTGCACCTGTGTCGCACATCCTCGCCTTTGTGATTGCCGCGTTTGTACACACCCATTGAGAAATGAACGAGGAGGCAGGAGACGCTTACCACGTAGGATTAAGGAAGCGTGAACACTGCTACCCCCAATCAACCGTTCAGCACGGGAGGAGTATTTTTTTGCAAGGAAGCGAATGAGGGTGAGGGTGGAGGCGTAATACACGCCTGAATTCGTACATGATCACTCAAGTCAAGCGTAAACCCTACCTTAATATGTTAAGGGATGGTGAGGGGGCAAGAAATCGTGGTGAGTTTGTTTGTATTTATAAATTTCTTTAAGTAGACTATATTTTAGTGTCCACACACTCCCAACAGTTGTTAATTAACGTCTGAACAGAAATTTAGAACTAAAAGCACCATAAATTTTCCACAATGGAACGTGCTCCTGCGTTATGCCTTCGCTGAAAGGCATCCGCTGTAAATCGCCTAAACCCCAAGTGGCATTAATGGTATTTGTTACTGATAAAAATTTGCCTCCGGTTGGAGGAACCACAGAGAGTGCCACAACATGGGTTTGTTATGGGGTCTTCGGAGAGGATCAACACACAGCAAAACGTAAAAAAAACTTCAGTGTATTTTAAAAAGCCTCAAGGGTAGTGGAGCAACTAAGGCGGCGTTATCGCATGTGTAATCCTTATAGCTACGATGCCTTGATGTTTAAAAAAAAATCTAATCACACGGCTTCAAGCTAAAGCACTTGATAATTATTCAGCCAAAAAGGGAGACATAAGGCTGAAATGTTATGTCAAAATGTTGTTAAACAAACTCAAGTAGTGGGAATGCCTCATTTAAAAGGGTGCTTTTATTTAAAGTGAATAGCTATAATAAAAGGGTTCGCACTGTTAAGGAGAACATTTTCCAACAAATGTACCTAAACCAAGTGATTCTCAATCTTCGTTCCAAGCATGTGCAGTCGAAAAGGGATGTGAGGTTAATACTATTTGACCATGGCAGATAAATAGCTAAAATTATGATGAAAAAACATGACAGTCTTAAAAAAATACATATTTAATATGAACGATAAGACTATTTTTAAAGTCCATAAATTTTAAGATCAGGCAATTGGAATGTAGTAAATGTGAAAATGGACAATATTTGATAGAGAAGAAGTTTTAAGATCGACAGAATTATTCAACTTAACTTAATTACCAACCGGCCATGCAGCAAAAAAGCCTTTGTGCTATTATCATGAGATGATTTCTAACATGTGATGCATGGCATCTGACTTTTATCGTCGAAGTACCAAATCATAGCTGTGAGCACACAAAACACACAAATTTTGAATCAGCAGGCTCACAAGAGTATGTGACCACAACTAGTATTATCAAGCTTGTGTTTTTCAGATTTGCCATAAATTGAACCTACACTTCCACCACATACGAAGGCCGTGGGCTGCGGAGGGGGAAGAGGTGGAGGGAGGGGTAGTAGATGCGGCATGGTTAAAACAAATCTGAATTGTTTAGGTTAACTGTCATAACTTGTTTTCTGCGAAATACAGGTGGCTGTTTTTGATTGTAGTATGCGAGAAGAAAGAGGCGATTGACATACTAGGTGGAATGTTTTGGCGATACCAACTTGTGCATAAAAACATCCGTTGATGATAAAGTCCACTTCATCCTTCAGAATGGGGTGAAATGCGAGACTTAAAGCACGTAATTGCATTCCAACATGTAGATAAAAGAAAAACTTGGTTAAGTAAGCATTTGTGCTTTCACAAGAGGTGAATATTCACTGAAGGGGGCGGGTTCGGATTAATATTATCATGCTTCATCCAGGTACCACGCAAAGATGCAGGCGTTGAAAATGAGGGAGAGAAAAGCTTTGCATTCAACAACAGGCAGAATTGATGAGAAGGGCAAGGGTTCCCTTGCAACTGTAGCCTAATTTTTTTCCCAAACGAATTGTCCCTTTTAGTTGCCACAGAAAGATAAGCATTTAGCGAGCCGATAAATTCATTTTCAATTTGTAAAAGCTGAGTGATGACGCATTAAGGACAGGTTTAGCATAGTAAAAGTACATTGAAATGAGCAGTAACGCGGTATGCTGAAGAGTATCTCACCGCGCATTGCTACTTTGCAAACTTAAAGTAGGTAGTGGTCGTTAAACGAACCGCATGGAATTTAAAAGGAGCATATCACGAGCGAAAACATAGGCTTGTACTTTATTTCTAAGAGTCAAACTGAAGAAATGAACTAATGAAGTGCCAACGGTAGGAAGCGTAAGCAGCTTAATGGCAACCTTTACTCGTTAAAATGGTATGTGTACACAGGCTCTAGTGTAAAAACATGGGCGGTACGTAAAGAACGTCATAATAAAAGGCGAACTTGGGTGCCCTTTTTAGTTAATGCAGTATTGTGAATGAATAGGAAGGGGAGATGTGGACACAGATGTTATTTTAGGATGGATATGGAAAAGGGATAGAAAGTTGAGGTTTGTTGGAAATAGATGATCTCTACCGATTAGCATTAGTTGCAGATGTGCACCTCCTCCTTTCGACTGCATGTCTGGCACTCCACAGAGCAGCACCAATGGAACTGGCAGTAGCAGCGCTCTCGCACCTCACGCGTGTGGGTCCGGTGACCCCTGCCACAGCAGAGTACTGTGCACCGCTCGTTTGCGTGGCCCTGAAGCAAGCATTCCCGTCCAGAAGTTAGGGTTTTTCCTGTTAGGGGATTCACTGCACAGAAGTTGGGTGACTCTTCCAGATAAATTAAATGATCCGATGTGATTTGACGCAGATGTCGATTTGCTCGTCGCAGCTGAGTGCCTCGTCTATTAAATTTTACCTGTCAAGATAAAGCAACATGTCTACCTTCAAATTGTGAGTAGGATGACCAAAGACTATGTGCAGACTTAGGGGTTGTAAAGACGAAAATTATGATGTCAACTGAACTCACTTTTATTGCACTTTCGTATCTTTCCTGCAGACGCTGGCCGACTCTAGGAAAAGGTGATAACTGGGTCCAGCATGTCCGTAAACTACATGATCCGGACATTCCATGGCACTTACATGCAACTGTTGCCAACTTGTAAACAGCCTACATAAAACACAAGAAAAACTAATGCAAAAATCAAAAAGGACGACTACTATGAGTAATGTGCTCTAATTTTGAAACATTTTCCCTTACCATGGAGGTAATTTCGTGGATTTACGGATGGTTTGAAGGTTGATCTATTAACCTTATACACTGAAATGCTGAATTGATATGCGTAATAAAACTGTCAAAATGATTCAAAGAAAATTTGAATATGTGTAAATTTAATGTCTCAAGAATATCATAACAACAGAAAAATAAGCTCAAAATTTCATTATTTTCCAAAGATTGCAAATGGCTCTTACGTTGCTTGGTTCGGCAGCACAGATTTCGCCTAAGAGTACATGAATTAAATCTAAGGAGATTCGCAATCAGAGCAGAGGGAGGAGATCGGTGAGTGGATGGTCGGAGGGACTTACAAGTCTTCCGACGCGATTGTTGTGGAGGTTCATGAGCTTGCGTGCTAGACCGAGAGAATTGCGAGGAAAACTTTTCTCCTTCTCTCGAATGTCCACAAAGGCCTTGGAGAAACGGTAGGCGTAGTCGATGTTGTCACCACAACCGCCCCAAATCCAGTCACGATGCAACTGTTGAGGCCGCTCCGCCTTACTGCAACCGCAGCTCGAAAGACGCGCTTCCTTGCAGCTGCGCGCTAGCGCGTGTACCACACCCGCCGACGCAATGGCGTGCGCGAAGCTCGCTTCTCGGGTTCCTACAGAAACAGAATGAACTGCGCTCCAAATGCCCTTCAACTGCACCTCCGTTTACAGCCCCCCCTGCAATTCAATCTCTAAACTGGCGATGTGATGTATTACTCGTGCCTTCTAATGTGTTACTCTGCTGTTCTGCTCTCTCTCTTAAACTGCTCACCAAACGAACAACCTAATTAATCGCAAAATTCACCGTCGGCAAGTTTTTTTTTTTTTTTTTTAAATGCATTGCTCCTCAACAGCGAGTTATGAGCTCTGGTTTTGAAATCGACTGTTGCCTACAGCTTAATAATTTTCTCCTGCTTAAGCGCATTCAAGGCAGCTTTTTGTTGTATTTTCTATTATTAAAATTAATTGTATTTATTCGGATTGTTTACTTAAGGCTGAGTGTAGAATCGAAGTATTCTGCCACCTCTTAAGTATGGCGCAGAAGAGTGCAGTTTTAGTCCTCTCCAGCAATGACAAATCGTAGTGCCCAAAATGTTTTCTTAAATAGTGCAAAAATTTGCAGCGACATCTACTTTTCCCACCAGTCCAAACTGGATTTAAGTGTAATTCAAATAACACTTAAACGGGCAAGTTTATTCATGCGATTCGGCTTAGCATTATGTTACTAACAGAGTGAAAAACACGATATTTACGCAAACTTCTTTTCTTGATGCCTTACAGAGCATGACCTGCTAAATAAGCCGGCTACCGACCAGATGCAATAACTGATTTGTATATGAAAGCCAAAATTTGTTGCCTAAGCAACATTCCCAAATGTTGGTGCGGAGAACTGACTTGTTTTATTTTGACCGGGATCCAAAATGACGTGAATATTCTGAGCTCCTGCTTACTAATTTGGAATACAGAGCATCAAAGTATTGGGAAGCATTTCGGTGTCAAATCAAAATGACAACTTTTTATGGAATGAGATTAACTGTTTAAGCGCATTGACAATTTTAAGCCAAAGAACACTTGTGCTCGGGGTTATAAGCCATGAAATTCCGTCCCACCCCACCCTCCTTTTAACCCTCCCCCTCGTGATTAGGTTCACCCACCTTGACAAAACTAAAAGCATTGCCTAGGTGCCAATATAGTTTTGGCTTATGAACTGAACAGCCACCGCCGCCAAAATGTCTGATTGCTTGTCCTGGTAAAGCTAACCATGCCGCGTGAAAACTGTGTTCGGAACACGATATGCACATGACAACATGATGTGCACATACGTTAGCGCCACCGTGTCACTCTCTTGCGTGCCTCCCCCGTTTCCCACTTCCACCGCCACCACCAACACTGCTATCATCGCCAGCACCGGCAGCGGCACATCCTTCAGGTGAGAGGCCCTTCGTGGCCAGGCGTGCAGGCATGCGAAGTGTGTAACTGCAAACAGTTGGTGCCGAAGCTCGGCGAGTAGTATAAACAGTTGTCACGAGCGTCGGAGGCACTACAAACGTACGCTTGCACGCTCACGTACACTCCATCTGCGTGTTTTCTACTCCACCACCACTTGCAAAACCGGCAATGAAACGCGAGGAAAACGTGGATTGCACAGGGTGGAGGGGGAAGAAGGAGAGGAGATGAAGAAAAGGAATTATTGGCACAATCGAACAACTGGAAGGTGTGTGGGTTGAACAGAGAGGGGAAGGTGTCCAGACTGCCTTTACTCATCATTACGAAACGAAGAATGCGGAAAATTAGCGGGTCTGGCAACCAGTGCACACCGGATGCATTTCCATTCATTGAGGGAAACCAATTACGCAATGATCACGGGAACACGACCGCATTATCTGGAACGAGCTAATAAAAGGCATATTTCTAAAAAACAGTGTTACTCATAAATAGGGCTTATAAATTGAATTGTTCTATTATTCAATACCGATTAAGTTCGTAAAAGCACTTAGTGAACTTCATGTGTAGAAAAATATGCACAAATATTATCAAGCATACGTTTCCATAAACAAATATTTCGAAACTTCGTAAGAGGGAGAGAGATTAAGTGCCCAAGTGAAGTATTGATGATTAAAGCATGTTGCGTAAAATCATGACCTAAGTGGATCATTGGACTGAAGAAGTAAGATTTATTCTCACCAGGCAAAGAATAAAAAAATCAACTTGCAGTTCTCAATATTACCCTAACAGTACCATTTATTTTATGTTCGACAAAACGGCTCATGGCAAGTTGTCAGATCCTGCTTTTGAGACATTAAAACTGGGCAGCCGAATTGATGGTCGTCGGTTAATGCGGAAGACGAGTGAACGCAGTGCGTCAGCTTGCAGCCACTTTGTTCGCCTCATTATAAAAATTAGTCAAATTTGAAACACGCACGAAAGACTGCTTCAATTGTAAAGAAAATTGATGTGTCCCAAGCGGGCTGAAATAGTGCCGTTCTAGAGTTTAAATTGTGCTGTCAAGTCCGTATGGTGCAATGCATTCAGGTAAGCCAAATGTCAAATGTAGACAAAAAAAAATTAAAATCAAAGGCAATGCTCAAAACTGTGCATGACATCCACTCATTCAAAGTCAGTCGTGCGAAGTATTTGCTAGCAGATTTATTGATACAAATATGCATTTACTTGAAAAATTATACTTAAGGATTCTCATGCCTACTTCAAAGTGATAATAGTTTCTTTGACGGTCGCCTATAAAGTAGTTGAAATTAAGTAGCGATATGTCGGAAGGTAACTATAAATAAAAACTGGTAACATGGAAACAGTGAAGATCGAAAGAAAAGAGGGAGAAGTAGCCCGCTATGCCAAGATGGGGGGACTTTGAGCACTGGATCCGTGCTTTTCACGATGCATAGAAGCAACACCTCAGATGTGACAGTAGTCACAAAAATGTGGTGGAAAACATTTGTGTGCTTCTAGCTGATCAGACAGACCCACTTGTCACAGTTTAGCGATAAATTCAGCATGCATGTTAGTCATAGACATTCCTGCTACAGTCGGTGAAACATGTTAATTGTCGTGGGGTGGGAGGATGTTGTTTTTGCAAAAAAACAACTGTTTTCCAGCTCAATAACCAGCAACAAAAGGTAGGGCGAAACTTAAGAGATGCATCATTTCTGCATAGTTTAATGCGATGATCGAAAGAAAAAGATGAATAGTCTCCATCCAAATTCTACTGTTTACAAAATTATGCTAAATTTTTACATCCTAAAAATCTTGTATTTTTTAATGCAGTCAAGTTGTCAAGTTCACTTGTTTGAAGCGTTACCACCGTAAAATGGAGTAACAAGAGCACGTTTAAAGCCATAAACTAAAGAACTGCTAATTTGCTTTGAAAATCAAGTTCTAGTTTTTTCCAGTCAGTAGAAAGGGAGTAAACAGACGATGCGCCAGAAGCGCTTTGCAAGAACCCTTGGTCACTTTAAAAATTGTTTTGCCCCAAAGATATCGCGGCTCAACATAACGCAAAAGAATATGCGAGAGGTGATAACTGAGTAAATTGCTTTTTGCGTACCATAATAGCTTGACCTAGTCGAGGAGGATTTTGGCCGGTGGAAGCCGATGATGATAAACTAAGGTGAAGGGTTAGACGCTGATAGCGTGTGAATGCGCTTTTTTGCAATTTTCCGGGTCAAGCACTTGACATTGGATGTACCCGAGTAATAATTCGGTTGTGAGTGCCTTGATGCATCCCTCTTGGCTTCACACTATCAGATTTGTCAAAGTATGCCATGCCAGAGTTCGGATCAAAGGTTTCCTTTTTCCACAAGCTATTTAAACATCAAATAGCAGCGAATTTTGTCGTTCACAAAAAAATGTATTTTGCCGGTGACCATGTGCACACAATTTACAGCTTTTACACCGGTTCAGAGTTACCACAGAAAATTGGACAATTTTGCTGTATTAAAATCATTCCGCATCCACATCGTGAGATTAATAGCGAGTGGATGAAAAAAAGCGTGATCATGCAAAGGTCACTATTTCATGGATAATTTATATGTATATGTATAGGAGAATTGCCAATTTTTAACTCAGTCAGGTTTTAGAATATGCGTCGAATCGCTCACCATGGCGAGTTGTTACACCAAGTGAGAAGGCCTCTTTTCCGGAGGAGCAATTCCAGTGGCGAAATTTGAACTGCTCCTCGCACTGTAGTATGCCTATTCGGGCTCCGATGCTAACGATTGGCATGTGGTCGAAATTCTGGTGACACATTATGAGCTGAGACCGCGAGAGACCATAGCTCTGCATACAGAGGGGCTTGTGCTGGTAGAAGGACGCAGGCACCTCGTGCAACCGATGCCAGGGAAGAAGTCCAAGGTTCCTTGGTGAGGAATCAGCACACATTTATTAATGCTACGTTTACGGATTCAACAAACTAATCCTTAACAAATAGTTGAAATTTTTGAGATTTATGTTCACGATGTGTAATTGAAACCTCACTTAACTTATGCCTATTAGGATGTGCAAATCAACTAATAGGCCATTTCTTAGTTTCATGAAGTATTCTTACAAGCTAAAAGGTCTAACCTAACTGTTGGTGGATAACTGCACAATGTCCAGTTTATGGAAGAGGAAAACAAATGGGGCATCACGCATACCATACTTCCATGCATGTAAACAAACCAATTAACCACACCTAAAATATGGCGAAAATGGCTTAAAAAGATAAGCGATTTTGCATTAGTGCTGAACTGCCTCTTTGAATTTACGTATCCGAAACTGTCGACCCGATAGGCTTTCATTTCCTTAATGATGAGAGGTAGAATCGTGACTAATGCAGTGTTATTTCATGCTATTCATACCATTTTCATTCGAATTAAGGGAGGAGGATGGAAAGTGAGTATGCTGAATAAGCCATGGAATTACTGCCAAAGCAGTAATGGGAAATCCTCTGTTAGATCATTACTTCCACATTTTATCTTGAGAAAGCTTTTGATTGACCAATGTTTTGATAAATGCTCTTTGTCATTATTTGATGTGCAGTGATTAATTTCAAGAAACTGGAAGTTGAGTAAAAGAGTTTAGCAGAATTTTTATAATTTAGGATAGGAGAGTAAATATATGCAAGTGACGTTGTTAAACATTACCACTTTGTCCCATCTGACAGGGTGATTGCAGATGCACTGCATGAACTTGATTCCAAGGAAGACTGACTTCCGTCAACGCACGGGAATCACCACGAATGCAGATACAAAATACGGTTTTGGCCCTAACGCCACGGTTGCGGTACAGGTTATTGCTATTCTGAACCATGTTTCAAGTCAAACCACGACAGTTGGTGCTTTTCCAGCAAAACCTTATTTACATATGCTTCCGAAATCAATCCAGTGCTTTGCGCCCACTCCTGTAATTGCAGGGATTCACTGTTAAATCTCGATTTTCACAAAGAATTGGTCTGAAGTCGAACTCTCTTCTATGCAATAAACAATGAAAACATATGTTGTGCAATGAAACAACACCTCACATTCTCATCTCGCTTGATTACTTGCAACACCCTTGAAAAAAATGTAGTCCAAATGGTGAAAATTTTAGCACACAAAGATACAGGCTAGGGAGAGCTTAAATTAGCATCGCAATACTTATAATTGACAACGCTGTTATAGAAATTTTAACGAATAATAAGACAGCTAGAGGCTCATTTTTAAGAAGGGAGGTGGTTAAGCTTAGCAAAAGTCGCAATGCCTCCATCCTCCATATACACCTGCGAGCTAATCCTTGCGCGATGTGGCATCAAAGCCCAATTGAATGGGGCAGAATGTGCACAAACAGTGATTGTGCCCTTGTTGTTACCCATTCACGATAAAATCAATTGCAAACTTGTGTTCGTGTGTGTGTGTGTGTGTTTGTGTGTGCCTCCAAAATTCTCTGGAGGCAGCGAAGGTCACCCACCCAACACTGAGTAAGCTGAACAGGACCGTTAAGTGATCACGCGAGGAACGGTGTGTTCAAACACTGGTTCATTTCCACTGCACCGCTTAGTGACACGCAGGTAGTTGGACAGTTTTACTGAACTGAATCGGGTGCGCATTAATTTACACTGGGAGAGATGGGGGACTCAGCAGACTTTGTTCAAGAACGAGCCGTCCCAAACATTATGGCTTGACAGACCTACGAGTTTCTCAAAGCTTCACAACAAGGTAAGAAAACTCAAAATAATTCGGTACAAGACTATTGTAAATTTCCTTCAACGCCTTTATTGAATCGCATTTGTAGTACTATTAAAACAGTTAACAATAGATATCCACGTAATAAAGAATTATCCGAGAGGAGTCAACAAAAACACCATATAAGACCAGGTCCCCCCTATTACATATACTTAGCTGTTTCCCTTATTTTTATTGTTGTTGCCTTTATAAGATTAGTTTACCATCCCCAAATTGTCGTTCCTCAAAGTTGCCTAGCTAATCATGTAATTGGTCAAACTTTCTTTCCCAATAGAGGGAACACAGAATTGGGAATAGTTTTTATTCCACGAGGTGACAATAATAGAAGAACGGTGCTTGAAGTCAAACTCTTAATGTTACATCTTCTTATCTCATTAAATCCAGTATTGCTCTATTTGAAGTGATCGAAATCACGAATTCATTAATATTTCAAATTAAAGCTTGCTTCATAAAATAAGTCGAAGATACACACATGGATAGAAAGTGGTAGAATTTTAATGAAAATAGTCTGGGGCTTCTGTAATTTCACGTGTTGTTAAACAAAAGACGTAAATGGTGCTCTAGAATGCGACGGTACTTTATCTTCAAGGGTTACTCATAAGTGTAATTAATATAGCTCACTATGACGCACTTTACACCAGCAAGTTTTTTTAAAAATCTTTATAAGGCGGAGTCATAAATGCAGCTAATAGTGAAATGATTTATATGCTATAGGTACTGTGCCTTTTGCAGTCAAGAAATAGTCTATCAAATTGAAAAAAAATGCAGAACACCTGCCATACGCCGTCAACATTGCTGACGCTGCTTTTCCATTCTCTTAGTTTTCGTCACCTGAAAATGTTTTTGCGTGACATCCAGGCTTGAGGCACGTACACACACCCCCACAATGGGACTTGACACGGTCGACTTGGCCAGGATGTACATGCACACGTGGCTAGGGGGTGGGAAGACGTGGTCAGCAAAATTTCCACCGCTGGATAGTGATAAATCATTGGAAACCACGGAAACCGTGTTTTCGCCTGACTAAGGAAAATCGGTGAAAGCATCCAGGGCGGTTTTTCTATAGCCGCTTCATGAAAGATTAACATTTTGTGTTATCATTCAGTCCACCAATCACAAAACAAATTACCTTAAAGCTTCCTTCATTTCACCGTTTATTCATTTGTGCAATGCGAATCACGCCCCCTTTACCAATGGGATCGAATCGAAGGGTGCGAAAACCCCGCCATTGTTAGCAATTCACTTTTCTATCAATAGTAATACGAATGTTTGGGAAATAAGTAACATTTTATCAAGTGTATTTCAAGTATACATCCAATCAGACATTGGGCAAAACTGTAATGCTTAAAGTATATTTGCTCTGTTGGCAGCTCACTATTGGACTCTTTAATTACTTGGGTGACCCTTACTAGAAATTTGGTTTGTATAGGAAATACTTCTATTTAATATGCGGCGCGATTTTAACTGAGCTATCAGCACAAAATGCATTCACTGATGTAAATATCATCCCGTTCGCTCATAGTACAATAAATTAGAAGAGAAGATTAGCCCAAAGACTCGGTCCCAGTATCCGAGCCCCTCTGCCGATTGTTGGGCTTTGCCACCGTTATCAATGAGTCATAACGCTGCTGCCACCACAATCCCCTCTCTCTCTCCCCATCGTCCTCCGTAGTGTTGATGGGAAGTCGAGTCGAAATTATTAACCGCGCATCGTGTATTTCTCATGAGTGCTTGAAGTAATGCCACGGAGGTGATAAATTCGCGCAATGTATGGAGTGAATTCTGAGGATTCTCTGGAAAACCTACATTAAATACCTGTTGTTTTTCCCTACCGAAGTAATGGTAGTTTTGCCAAAGACAAACGGAGATAGCCGTTTGGTCTCAAAATAATTGCATCAGGAGTGAGCATCAATCTTTTTAATTTATTAGTGAAGGTTGAGATACAATTGAAATGCACTGGAATTTTAACTGCATGGAACCTAAACCTATTACAAGTATTTAAACCAGCAAAATCTAAATGAATAATTCATTATCGTAAGCTGGAATGCAAATTTATTACGTTGAAATTTCATCGATATACAGCTTCACCCAATGGTAATCACATGGGCAGAAATGGAGTGCTCTGGACATTCTAACAATGACCACTTTAATCACTCATGTCTCAAAAAAAGTGTCAAGTGGACCAGCATTTGGGCGAGACATTAGAGTGCAGTTGAGTTTGCATTTGATAATCATTGCATGATGCGCCACTTCTGCGTGTTTGTCTTTACAACCACCCTGCACCCTCATTTGTGAAATAATGAATGAAGCATGCGAGTGAGAGGTGCCAGGCTCCTACAGGCCCAACCGCAAGTCGGCGCATTATCATCACCCTTGCCCCTTCCCTCCCAGCCTAATACCCGAACAATCGAAATGTCAGTGGGTAGACACCGGAAAACGGGTTGGCCCAACACCACCACCATCATCATCACCGCCCACTCAGAATCCTCTACTTCAACAGCCTGATTCTTAATGTGATCCATGGCAATGGAAGGTGCCTTCACCCCCTTTCAGGCGTCTGTTATCAAGGAAAATCTGTGGTTAGCATCCTCTGAATAATTTCCGTGCTTTCCAATGTCATCATGTGGTTAGTAAAGGAAAAGATAGTCAAGGTCAGTTTCTTAACTAAACATCTCTAAAGGCATGGTTTAACTAGCAGAGTCTAATAACTTCACCCAAACATTTAGAATTTCAAAAGCCGTTGAAAAGGGAAGAATTCACTTGAATACCATGTTTACTGAAGGTTCTGTACCACTCAACGTGATCTAGCCAGATAGAGAACTGAGTGGGATATAGATAGAAGGAGAGAGCACCCATAACCTTAGTAATGAAGAATATCTGGAGAGCAATATCCTTAAATCACGGCAAATTGCAACAGGGAAGTATATGTCAGGTTGAAGGGTGGTTTACTAGCCGCACTGGCATAAGAGAACCAGGTGACGTGCTGTAAACAAGTGGGACAACTTATCAACTTCTCACCTGTACACAATTTCACACAAGATGTGTGACCTGAATCGTAAGCCTAGACAGTTTCAACCCTGCAATCGAGGTTTTGGAGTGATTGTGATGGTAAGTGCAGTGCCCATACCACGAATATCCACGAGAAAACTCAAATCAACCATTCACTTGTTAGAAATTGAGGTTCTAAGACTGAGGTGACTCCATGTTGGGCCGTTGCAACCAATCGCCAGAAAATGACTCCACGCACTGAAAATTCAATTAGCGCAGGCTTTGCGTCGTGAGCATTGGTTCGTGAGGGCTGCTTATTCCGCAGTTGAACCCCGGTGACCGCAGCAATGCTGGCTATCGCTGGTGATTTGACGGTTGGGCAGACAGAAATGCCTGGTGTTGCGCAAATGATAGCAGTTAGACACGTTTAACTCAAAACCGACCTCATTGGCGCCAATGTGGTCATGAACATTTAAATTGCACCTCGAGTTCGTTTCCGCATATTTTTAGCAATTCACTGCAGTCGATGCGGTTGGGCTTGGAGGTGTGTTAATCGTAAATTCACGTGATAAATAACGAAGCTCTCGAGAATGACCATTCCAACGAAAAGATACGGCTTGTAAAAGGAGCTTCAATTCTGTTAATTTGAACTTCCTCCGAGGCTAATTGTAAGTGAAAATTTGCGAGCTTGCAGTGAACGAATAATGTAGGGATATGAAATAAAGTAGCTGCTCTATTTGTTGATGCGGACCTCGTGGGTCACTTTGAAATGAAAAACACCTAAACAGTATTTAAAATTAGTCAAAAGTAATCATTCTTAAAGCAAAACTACCTTTAATAAATAGATTCTTGAAAAGAAGAATACTACTTCATTAAATCGATGACTATATGGTAAACCATACCTAAAGGGAGTTTTTGGACTTCAAACCGATCTGAGGTTTCTCGTGTTGATTTAACTCCTGCAGTCAAAGGCCATGGTAGGAGCATGCGGATTGATTAGACTCGTGACAGCGTCAGAAACCGTCACGCACCAGTCAAACTGTCCAAAACTATCGGTTTCGAGTAGGAAGCATGCGAATGAAGAAGCTCACCACAGGCACTTTGGGGTGAGCGCGGTCTACTCACGTATGGGACCATCACAACCACACAGTGGGAGACGCACCTATGCAGCACGCGTTTCTGAACACGTCTGCCTCCTCCACCTTAACAAATAACCTCGCCAACCGAGTGGAAATTTGGGTGGGCCACGCCTGATGTGAAACAATTATGAATCTCCCAATCATGTATACCTCTTACCAGCACATTTTGAAAAATTGAATCGTTTCGGTAAGTACGATTATTTATATAGCACCAACAAAGTTAACATTGATCTTGGATTCAAGAGATCGACTTTGAGTTTCCTTAAATATTTGCTTAAGTAATGAAGCAACACAATATTTGGTTTCTCTTACAGACATAATTGTTTGCTCTCATTGGATTTAGTAGCATTATATTAGTAACACTGACGACTTTATGCTCAAGTGGGACTCGGCTTCTTGATGCCACCTTTAGTAACTACCATAATAAGGATTTGTATAGGCAATTGAGCACCCAGGCAGAAACGATAAAATTGAGAAATAAATGCTCAGTTTATTTTAAATGCTAACAGCAAATGGAGGCGTTATAAAGAGAACTCTCCATCAATTCTCCGTGACCTATCAACAATCATAATGACAAAAGCTCTAGTTTTCCTGGGCTAATAGGATCCAGAGTCATAGCCGATAAAAGGCGGGAGAGTCACTGTAGGAGAATATGTCCTAGTTTTGTCCAAAAGCTGAACCTGACTCATTTAAATGGCTACACACCTGCTTTAGTGTAGACACCGCATGAATGATTTCCTCAAAAGGAGTACTTGAATTAGTATTGTAAATAGGATTATTAAATAAGCACATGCCTTCTAAGTATGGCGAAATTTCAAATCATTTTTAGTGTCGTCATTTGATCAATTTCATTTTTCCGATAGCCACTTTAACGATTTGGACCAACAGCGTTAGAAATAAATAAGTTTGACTACTGCGGAGATACTAGGAGCATTTTGAAGCTAATACTGGAAGTCGAAAAAAATCAGCTACTCGAACATTTGGTACATGTGACAGTTTTAAAATTTCCTGAAATGTAATGAATTTCCACTAGAACTTGCTTAGGATACATGAAAAATGCAACTCACCACCAATATTCAGGGCTTTTATAACTTCCAAAGGTAATATTTGCTTCCACGAACGACGAGAAAGAGAGAAGGTATACGAGCATAACTGTTGGATTCATTGTAGTTGTGCGGTTTGTAGACCCTCTGCCTTTCGGGTGGGATCGGCAGTGTTCTGACTGGAGTGGAGGCATAAATCCCAGCCCATAGAGCATTCAAACAACTTATCCTAGCCAAAGACGATTATCCGGTACTGGTCTATGGTGTGAGAAACGCAAAGTGCTTTTCCATAGTGTGTCGGAAACTGTTTTTTCACATTGGCTAATAGGCTGATCGCGCGCGCTAAATGCCGTTCACGCCTTTCCATTGGCTGACGCGTTGACATAACCTGTCACACCTCCAGGCCAGGGGAAGGGGAAAGGAGGGAAGGGACGAAACCAATACATTTCACAAAGAGACAAAGGTGCCTAAAATTAAAGGGCGATTTTGCGGTAACGAACTGGCTTCCTAAGCGTGTAATTCCTTACCAGGTCTTCATAACACGCGCATGGACAAGGGGTAGTAGATAGGGACTTTTTAAGGCAAACGGTTCGAAATTAATACATGCGTATGACTAATTTATTTCCCTTTAAGAGGATTCTCAAAAGAGATTTTGCCGTTTCTCGACAAAATTTCTTGAGGACAACATCTTTTTATGGCAATAGGAAATATGTAAAGATCACAAAGCATTAACTACAGCAGAAGGAATATGAGGTAGAACATCAGAAACTTATCTACAAGCATGAATTGCTATTTATGGTTAATTAATAAAAATCACCCAAAGTGCAAATTCAGATTGCCGTCTTTGTTAGTAAAATAATTCTTAACAAAGCATGCTACTAATCGACAGGTTGACTGGATAACAGAAATTTATAGTGCCTAACATTGGGGCAGCGAGCGTCATAGGACAAGATGAGAGCTTCTTGTGCATCACATAAGCAGTGAAAAGTAAACCTTCAGAACATCACACATATTCAGCATAACCTTGTCGATTCTCCCCCACATTTAATTTTGCTCTAACAACAACAGTGATAGAAAACTGATGGCTATTCTTTTCCTTGAAAGCACGGGAAAATTATCATGAAGACATTGCTGGAAATGAATAGAATTGGTCAGTATTGGATATTATTTCGTTAGAACAATGTCACCCAAAAGATCTAGGCGACGACTGCTACATGAAATCCGCATTGGTCGAAGAGGACACAGTGAGAGATGCATCACAGTGGGAAATAAATAAAAACACTCTCCATTGAGAGCTACCACATTTACCGTAAAATAATGAGCTGCGCGACCACACCATTGAAAGGCAGTCAGTTGACACCTAATTTCCTGAGGAATACCTTTCTCACCATTCGCTAGGTTTGTCTTATAGTGCACCTGTGTTGCTTGGTTTGCATAACTCACAAGTTGTGGATAAAAACGAGCAAGTTGATAGAGCCTCATCAATGAACGCTTCCGTTATCTGGCTTCGCGATGACATTGATCTTGCTGGAACACCTCAATGCGGAGCGACTCAAGCATACCCGTCTTTGCATTAGCAGTGCACGAAACGAAATCAGTCACTAACAGGATGGTAGCAGTGCTAATATCCTCTGCTTCAAACTGATGGGAGCATCCAGTCAACTCGGTGGTACGATCACTTATAGACCTCAAGACAAAATCAGCAACATAGATTGCAAAAAGGGCAAGAGTACTAAGCATTCAGATAATTAGAAGTCGCGAACCCACGCTGTACATGGAGGACAGTGTGGCAACATGTTTTCCGCTGCACGGAATGTATGGAGGTACGGCAACACGCCTGCCAGAGAGGGTGCTGGCCAGGACACGATGATCGCGTTCCCACAAAAAATAGTGCAAGACTCCTCCCATTCTTTCCAGCAAAACTGTTGTACTAATAGGCCTAGACAATACGGCCATTGAAACGTGCTGAACCACATAATAAATTATGTATTCAAACGTGGAGCACACAATCCGAAACCCCAAAGGCAAGATTAGGGCAGACGCATTATGACAAAGAGCCCATTTATTCCGAAAGTACAACATCGAAAAGCGAAGGATACCACGATAGACGTGGTGAAGACCCATCTCACGAAAGAAGAGCAATATTTTTGAATGGAAGGCATTTATTTTATGTACATATACCAATGAGAGCACACAAGCAGAGGATAAAAGGAATAGTCCTCTCGCGTCTCCCATTGCTGAGAGCTACAGTTACGAGTAAAAAAGAAATTGGGGTGGAGGGCCTTAACGACTGGCGCGGGTAAGGTAACTATGACTGTTAACAAACAACAATGATATCGGATTAATCGGGTGGGACGGTGGAGCAGGACGGGGAATCTACTATCCGGGTGGTTGGGTGTGGGTGTATGTACGCAGACGGGGGAAGCAAAATATAGCACAAAGATAAAGTGGGCTTTGGTGTATACTGTACGGACAGAGAAAACGCGCAAGAAAATACACAAAATAACATCCAGGACGGAAGCAAGCCAACAGACCAACCTACAAACTGATCGTAAGATGACAGAGACAAGAGATGATGGGACATATCCTGAGTAGAAACTCCTTCCTGCGCTTCTTCTTCGACAACATAAATGACAGAGACGACAACGACAAAGACGACGACAGCAACAGCAAGATGGAGTCCACGGAACAATGACCCGCACATGCGTGTGGGGACGGAGGCAGAAGTGATTTCATTACAAGAGATAGAGATCGTCACCACTGAGTGCAGGATTTACAAAACCTCAAGCGGAGGCATCAGTCACTGCGCCGTTGGGAGGTAGCAGAAGGCGACAATAGATCGAGGAAGATAGGAGGAGAAAAGTAAAAGCCAGGTGCTTCAATTGTGGAAATGGGGGTGGGTGGGGAGGATCACAGACAGTACCCTGGAAGGGGAGTAGGAGTGGCGGCGTGGACTCATATCTTGCGTGCGCATGTTTAAATGTAGGAGTGCTCCTATGAAAAACCATTTCGTAACGCATTTAAATCATTGTCGTGCGCTTGCTGGCCAACAGCTCCTCACGATAGTTACGAATAAGTTCGTCGCGCTCCTACAAAATTAGAAAAGTGGACATTGTAGTGCTACTAAAACTTCCAAGTACGACACATAGTTTAAACACGGAAAGCTAGTTTTCGGGTTAAAGCCCAACAGAGGCAATGCTAGGTGCGTTGGAGGCGACAAGATTAAGAACCTGAACCTCAAAAGAAGACTTTAAGCTCAGACATAACAAGTGAAACCCAAAAATCATACATGAAAATGAGCAAGAGAATAATTCCAAATTCGAACTCCAAAAAATGAGCTGCAGATAATGAAACAGGAAGACGACACCAAACCAAGTACATTGCTAAGACTTCAAAGGCGGTAAATGCAAACAAATAGCTTGACAATGAAGAAGGGAATTATGAAAGATGACCCCTCATTAACAACAAAATGACCTAATATTGACACTGGTAAAAAAGAAGTAGGAACAGTTAAGAGCAAAATTACGGACTCGATTGACACCAGCAATGACGCCCTGCTCCTCCTCTTCGTGGCGGCGAAGGAGATCCTGTGCCTGACGGTCGTTGCGCTGAGCCTGCGCCTTCCGCTGGTCGATAAAGCGTTTGGTGTTGTAGTCCTTTAACTCCCGAATCCGACGATCACGCTCTGCCTTGTTCTTCAGCTTAGGATCGTTCATAACGTTACGGTTGGAGTCGAGAGAGATCTTGATCTGCTGCGCTTTCATGTCCTTGTTTTCGCGCTCTTGGATCTGTTTCAACAAACGCTTCTGTTCCTCGTGCGCGTCGCGGAGAATCTGTACCAAGAATGGGGTAGAAAATTTTACGCAGTGGGCCGGGACGTACCATTCGAAATGAACACATTTGATCATTGATGGTGAAATGTGCTGCCATCTACCGCGATTCGAATTCTTTAGAATGAAAATTTAATTAGGCATTCCGATTCCTGAGGGCGCCTCCTTTTCATGTGAGGCAGATAAAATAATATCAAATGAGGAATTAAACTTACGGTTGGTGGTCACTTAAAAGGGCGATTTCACTGAAACAGTCACGATGCTTATTCATGAGTGCTACCAAAAGCTTTTAGGGAGGCTAGTAGGGCAAAAGGTGTATTCCAATGTGCAAGAGGTTCAGCATAATTAGAGAGTTTTGCCAACAAAGACTAATACGTTATTATTTTCACAGTGTCCAGCACACCTGATTGGAGTACTGTCTGCGATGGCGGAAATATGTAAGATTGAGGACTTTTTTGGAGTCACGAAAGTGAGACTATGTGCGGGAACGAAAGCAAAATGTCTTGAGCGATTCAACTCTCAGAGTGGATTGTGAGAAAGGCTAGTACCTTCAAGAGGAGTTCCTTTCGAGAATCTATGAAGGTGAGAATGAGGGTGTGAATTTCGCTCATTTGAGTGCACTTAAGCTTGCTCCACTCGTCGGTTTGTTGGCGCACCAGACTGTTCATTTGTGCGATGTGCGCCTCCTTCAAGGGTGTTCCCACTCCGTTCACTCTAACGGTTCAAGAAAACACAGCTACATATTTTCTGTAAATGAATAGCCAATGTAGAGAAAATAGATTGTGTGGAACAACTAAAACAATTGGATATTAAGAAGCAAACAGAGTTAGCATTTCAAGTCTCGGTTTTTCCAAATGCAGCACCAAAGGCACATGGATTAACCCCTGCACAGTCAACAAAACGGTACAGATTTAACTGAAATAAAACAAAACGGCTCTACAAATGCTAAGATCATCCAAAAGGAATGAAAAGTAGCCGTAAATAATAAGCTTTGTAACTACTGACCACTCAGAAAACGACAGTGATCTTCGGAAGTATGCAAGACTGTGGGGAAGGGGATTTATAAGTGGTGCGCATACACAGAGAGAGGGGAAGCCAGGTGCTATGAACTTACAGCTTTGTGGGCAGCGAAGCCAACCGACTCCGGTTTAAGCCTCGCAGCAGGTGGCTGAGAGAAAAGCATTAACACAACAATCACCAAGCTAGAGAATACATAATTGCAAAAAACCTTATTGGCACAGAACAGAAACAAAAGGACGTACTTTTGGGGAGTACCACGCAGACTCGAAGTGGAGGAAGCGATGGCTTTAGCATGGGAGGCATTTAATTTGTCGGTAAGGAGTGAGTGCGCTCGGAGCATTGTGGCTGCTTCCTTTTCGTGCCTTCGTTGAAGACTTTCCAGTTCCTTTGCCTGCTTTTTCACCAATTTTCGATAGTTCTTATCGCTTCGGAGCATTGCCAAGGAAATTGGTGGGAATTTGGGATCTTCTGTTTCGACGCAGGCAAAAGATAACGAGTACAGTAAAAGTGATATGAATGAAATATAAATGAAAGCTACGAAACGTGACAAAAACCTTTCTTCTCCTCCTTTTTAGCACTGTTTCCGGAGGGTCCAGGAGCAGGAACAGCGGCGCAAGAGGCACCAGAGCCGTGGGCAGTGGAAGCTGAGACTCCAGTACCAGAGACGGTGGTCGATCGATGAGGATCGATGGAGGGACCGAAAGAGGGTAAGCCCAGCGCCGAAGCAGGTCCGGCGCTCACACCACTACCGCTACTGCCTCCACCACCGCCGCCTGCACCAGCACAACCCGCGCCACCCGTCGGCACCCCCAACGTCGTACTGCTCAACGCGATGCCGCTGCCCATCGGCCGCTGCTTCAGCATGGAGGTCAGCTTCGTTGAGGATGTGGAGACCTCGTCAATCTCAGAGGAATCTATGCCCATACTCGCAAGCTGAACAAAGTAGTATAGTGAACAATCAGATGTCTTTTTAAAAGGCAGAACCTAGAAGTGGCGGATGACAAAAAAGTAACGAACCATTCTAATAATTCATGACGAAATGAAACAAAGCGCATGGTAACACATGTCAGATCAAAATACTTTAGTATTCCAATGTAATGCTTGCAATAAATTTAAGGTAACTGTTAACAACGTCAAAAGTTTACAGCAAATGACGTTTTCCTCTGTGGATGTGAGAAAATGCTTACCAATTTGCATTAGTGGAAAAGGACATAAGAAGACACCGTGGAAGCACAACTGACCTGTTTCATGCGTTGCTCCTCTTTGCTCAAGAAGGCTCGAGGATCAGAGAGGGCATCGACAAGATCGTTGAGGCCTTCGGGAACGTATGTGGTCAAGGAGACACGACAAAAAAGAGTAGGCAAGGACAGGGGGAAGTTGCCCTCAGTTCGGAGAGAAATGTGCCGATAGCCCGACTGCAGACCATCGAGTGGTAGCACACGCTGGCCAATCAGCTTGCCAGTGTCCTCGTAAACTGCAAAGCGGAGTACCGCCAGGTCCGGAAGTACCACCTGAAATGCCCGAATGTGTAGCGGCTGTTACGTTAGAAGCACTCAGAATGAGTTGGTTTGATCATGAATTCAAACAGTGCCGGCAATGCAAATGGAACTTGTAGGGTAGAGGGCATCGGCCTCTTCAAACATTATCGAATGAAATGGATTCGGATTGATATCCAAGCTCTTTACCTACTGAATGATTCAAAGTACCAACCTAATTTGAGGAGCTCATCCTCATAAACTCTATTAAAAATTAAGCAAGGAGATAGCAATGAACTCACTAGTAAGCTGAGGATACTATTTTAATTACCTCTTGGATATTTAAAAACGGGTTTGCGATGAATCGAATACATTGAACGTGTCATTATACGTGCTTTGCAATGAGGACGGAAGCACAGGAATAAATGCAACAAAGCATATCAGGCTATCTTGGTTCAAATACAATAAATATAAAAACGATAATTTTGAATCAATTAATTGGGCAAGCAACATATCTTGTACGTGCATTCAACCACCCTGAGAATACTGTCCTATGCAAGAAGAACAAAGATACAAAATTTACAGAGCTATCGCTCCAGAAAACAAATTGAGCACTAAATTTGTAATTTCATAGAGCAAGTACTTTCTTTATAAGATGCCTTTATGCTTATCCGAATAAAAATAGACAGACCAATCATCGTAGCCCAATCACCTGATTCTTCAGGAGCGCATCGCGATCATAATTCAGGCCAGACTGTCAAAATGTGAATTGAACACGCAAATGGGCATCATAATGCGCCGACGTCTGGCAGCGCAGACAGGAGCAGTGGCCACAGAAGCGTCTGATGGATGCCCTAATGTTCAATGGTCTTCTACAGACCAAATTGGACAATTCAGTTTGTGGTAAGCTTTAATGATGGTTCAGAAAAAAACCGCTTAGGGGTTCACTTAGGAATAGTATACATTTAGCTTTCCCCTGGAATGACAAAAAAAGGTAGCTTTCCAAACAGCGGCCAAAAGTGGTAAAGAGCAAATACCACAATCAATGCAAATTAGGGACTAGACTTAACAATCAACACCATGTGAAAACTGGAAACAACGCACTATGGTCAAGAGGCACGCGTTAATTAGCCAACAGTAAGAAGCGGATGGAAGTACTGTGTGCGCCGTATAATTGCAAAAAATCATGCGATCCTTTGCGTCCGTAAACATTTTGGACCAAGTATGCATGTCCACGCGATGGAAGCGAATGAGGCAATCGCGCGAGTGAATCGACAGATGAGTAACATACTTTTCTGAAGACGAAGACTGCATCCTCGCCGTAGACGGGGTTGAGGCCGTTGTTGGGCACCACACGGGTGCGGAACTCCTTGCGAATAGTGTCCGTGGGCAGACCGTACATATCCACCTCAACGTAGGTGCCCACTTTGCGGTCGGAGAGGAATTGGCCCGAGATTATTCGCACCTCACAAGTTGCTGCAATTACACCGTCCATCGGGGACTCCGAAAAGGGATCGAACTGACGCTCCGGACGCCTCATAAATTCCGGTTTCAATAGATACCTCAAATAATCACATAATGCATCTCTAACAATGGTAGACAGTGTGCACGCAATAGCCGAAGAAAATAACTTAAAATAGGCATTTAAATGCACGCAAGGGAAAAGTTCATTATTAGAGCTTGTATTCTCCTGAAACGAAAAAAAGGATGGTGATAAGTCAATCGCTATATCAATAAAAGTGGAAAAAATAAACTTGTCATTAAAAGATCCACTTTGGGCTAACACATTTCTCATTTTAGACAACACACAGGGGAGTTCATTTTTCAATCCGATTCAACAGTTGTTAGCATATGCGTAAGCTTTAAGGCAAAAGAGTTAATCAAAAAATGAAGCTCTACATCAATTTTGTGAAACCAATCGATTAGGTGTTCGCCAGAGAGCACATAGGAAAACTCCCGAAGGTAGTATTCCAGATAAGGCTATAAACTTTTGACCAATCTAAACAATTGAATTCGAGCAAAAATATTTTAAGATGATAAGATGAATGCATAGTCTTGGCACAAAAAAGCACAAACAAAGCAGGGAATGTTGCCGAATTTCATCCGCTCCAAACTATGCAATCAGTAATATAAATGAAACTAAAAGTGACGTTGGGTAGCCAAGACGCGTACTTTTGACGTAAAGGTGAGATGAAACACGGGTTTTACACTTACCCACAGTTGCCATTGTATTCAAACTTTCCTTGATTCAGTTGCATAGCAAGATCGGGCGTTTGAAAATTGAGCGCAACCATTTGACATCCAGCGTTCCAAAAAATCTTTAGAGTTTCCAGAAATTAACAGAGCATTAGTTATTTTGTTCCATGTAGAGTAGGGGTAACGAAGACGGTAATTTTGCATGGGCTGAAGATGCGACCAACACGCAACGAAGTGCACGAGGAGGCCATTAGATGGATTCGGGTGATTAAAGCAAGGTGGGTTACCAGGGTTTTGAAGGAATTCATAGTTCAAAAAACCATAAATCTACCTGAAAAGCTAGTTAAAATTTAGGGATGCGGGAAAAAAACTTTGGAACAGAAGGATAATGATGGCCAATCACTCATTTGCTAAATTTTAACTACAGGCTTCAGGATAACTATCTGTGCTAATCCTGCACAAGACCGCACCCGGCAGGAAACCTCTAATTTGATCCTGTTAAGTAAGTCAAGTGCTTTATAGCAAACTTTTGACTGATGTCTTACCTGAGGCATGTAGTTGCTGGACTCAACACGATTCCCACGTGGGTAAATGCGACTCATTTGACGCTTGTTGTAGCTGATTACACCGATTAAGGAATTAATAAGAGTTCTAAGGCAGTTTACCAGCAAATATGTTAACTATTACATTAACATAATGGGATAACAAGACGATTTATGAGACCAGACAGGGATCCGGTGGTACACGTAATCAACAGTAAAAATGTGATAGCAAGTCTATTAATTATAAATATTAAAATGCAGACATAAAAAATAAGCTAAGTCATCCAAAATTAAGTAGATAACAATGCAAATGATATCAGATAGAATATTACAACAAAGTAGGGCATTGAAAAGGACTTTACAGATGCATGCAAGCATATAGCACAAACGAGGGACCGCATGGCAAGTCCTTCATGCAGAATAGAAACAAGGCAGAAAACACACAAAAAGATACCAAACAAATTCCGTGCAACTCCGCTTGATGAGACCAAGAGCAGTGTTCTCATTGAAAGACGACATTTGGAAAGACAGTCGTTTTGCTCAAACAACATGTGCAAAGGGAAAGAGAAAAGGGAAGCACATTAAGCATTAATCCAAGACGCTGGAGAGAGGAGCAAGCTTCACAGTCATTCTCACACAGACCTCGAGAAAGGAAAGGATACTTTACAAATTCGATGGCCTCGTTTTTCATCAAGCCCAAAGCCACCGTCTCGCTAAAGGAGGACATGTGATAGTGGATGTTCTCATCTACATATGCACAACACAATGATCCACGCATGGACATGCATTAATGCAAAACACAACACGCAATTTGGCACGGAACCAGGCAAGCAACACAGAGGGCAAAAGGGGAAAGAAATCCACATTAAGCTTTTATCAATGGGACAAGAGATTATTAAGAATTGGAATTGGTCTAGCTAGAAAGATTGATAATGTGCAATTCAAGAGAAGAGAGAAACCTTAGGGATTGGATTGTGTTTCCAGAGCAAAGATTGCATGTAACCTCTTCAGTCACTAGGCCTAGTGCGCACATGAATTAGTCAAATTCACAAATATTTCCATATCCTTTAGAATTCGTATTGAAGCGAGAGGCACGAAATCGAGACTGACCTTCAGCGACGTCGAAGCCTTGGAACTTGACTGGTTGGGCATAATTGACCATGGAGGAGAGAAGGGGATGAATTGTCTTCGTTGCACCTGTGTAGTGGTACTGGGCAAGCATGGCCTGTTCTTCTTCTACAGTTAGACTACCCTGCAGTAGAACAGGGGAAAATCAAAAACCGACGGAAGGCAACCACGCAATTGATAGGCAAGTATGTAAATTACAAATTTCAGGCTACTCAGTACACACATTAAGCACATCGGAGAATCCACACTTAAGCTGGGTTAATTTCAAAACGAAGAGATCTTATGCAAGCGTTTAATGCAAAAAAAATTAGCAAGCTAACGTTGTGATGTGATTCATATCGATTTAAAAGGTGCCATCAACGTATTTGTGCCAATGGGAGGCGTAACTTAAGGTGTCAAGGATGAATGATGATGCCGACGACAAAAGCAAAACGGCTGGAGACGAAGCAAGTAAAGCCTTTAATCAAGTCCTTTGGGAAATAAATCCATTCTCTTAGTTTGGAAAGGAATTCATGGGAGGCGGAAAGACATTTCAGTGCGAGCCAGATAAGCTATTAAACAGGTTTGAAAAACAGCTCACCAGACATTAGTCAACAGTGGAACGGTTACAGCATTATCATTAAAATAACGCAATTGCTTAAAAAACTGCTCGTAAGGCGACAAGACACTGGTTCAAGTTTGCTAATATGCCTTTCGTGGAAAACATGAACTTTAGAATGGGGACAAAAGACGCTGTTTAGTGTCCAGCGAAGAAGAGCTTGAAGTACTTTGAGAGAAATAATGCTTTACAAAAGAGTGAATTTGGGATAACTAGTCCCATGTGTGGACTGTACTTTAAAACATTGAGTGATAAAATAACGACTATCATGAAAGCAAAGTAAATTGGACGAGAAACATCTTGATGGATGCGCAAGGAATAAATACGAACCTCTTCCTGATGATCCAAAGGGAACGTCACGCAAAAAAATCGCGGCGAATGTTGAAAAGAATAGGTAGAAAGTTAGGCATTCGACAGGAAATTCAATTAAACTTCGCAACTTTATCAACCAGACGGTACATTGAAGCATCATTCAGTATGAAAAATAGCAACACAAAGCAACAATATGAAGCCTGCAAAAGTGGTAAAAAACCAACTCGCATGAACCCTGTTTTGCATTTGCAAGCAATCACAATGGTTAAAAATGAGCTATACGTTTAACAAACAAAGAAAATGCAATGCGGAAAGATACCTTTTTCGTTACCAATCGCTTCATCTCGGTTTCGGAAAGTTTGCCCAGTAAGGAGGAAGAAAAAACACCGCTAGTGGAGAGGGCGTTGATTTGGCCCGAGCCGGGCCGCAGTTTGGTTTCTGGGTGGGGATCTATATCACCTAGGCAGAAGCCAGAGCAAAAAATTAACACTGGAGGCCTTTTTTTGTCGGATAAGGATGTGATCAAAACCAACCCTATAAATCCTAAAAAATAAGCTTGAAATAACAAGGAAGGATCACTAGTAATATCGGATTAAATTGCATAGGTAGAAAAGTGAGGGAAACAAGGACTAAATTTCCGAACCGGAGGAATTAGTAAGTAGTTTTCGGCCGGTGTTTACCAAATCTATAATGGCATTTAAAAGCCCAACATGCGTTAAAAACAGCCTGAAAATGCAAACAGGTGGGATAATAACAAAAAACACGCACCGTTTATGGGGCTGACGTCACAATCAGTGGAGCCAAGGGGATCAGGATCTTCCGCCACATCATCTTCTTCCTGCACAAGATCGGCTTGGCCTTTCATGAACAACTCCAGCTGGTCTAAAAGGTCAATGGATCGCCGAAATCATTAACGACCAAAACAATGAAGTTCGCCTTCGCCACACGAGGATTAGAACATATGTGCAGCAGAGACGTTCACTAACATTAGCGACATATAGACCCATAGGGCATTAATCTCTCTGTGCAAGGATTCCGAATGGGAATTTCACAGCTAGTGATTTACAAGCGCAATTAACTTAGGGATAAGTAATAAATCCGAGTTTTGCAGCAGAAACGCACGAAAAGAATGTGTCGAATAGCAAAACAGTTATTACTTTCTCAGTTAGAGCTACTGTGCATTCAAGCTACGATAGAAGACCCTAACGATTCTAGCAGCTGAAACAGATACAGAGGTAGTGTTGCAATCTTTATGGTTGCCAATGCCGAGAAAATGAAGAACCTACGCTTTTCGACATCGGGATCCAGGCGCTTATTCTTGATGAGGATTTTTCTTTTGAGTTTCTCGGGGGATGGAAGAGGAACGCCGGGTTCAAGCTACGGAGTGGAAAAAACATTCAAGTTTACATTTAGAAGCAAGGGGAAATCAAAACAGTAGATGGAGCTATTAACAGCAGAGTTACATTCGAAGGATTTCTTGTTTTACAATAATACAAGATGTAAAAAAACACAGATAAATACAACTATTTTAATAACAGGTGCTCAACCAATCACATAGGTTAAGCCCTTAAGTATGTATGCGTTTGCTGGATAAAATTCACAAGCGACTAAATGACGACAGCCTCAGGATAGGAACGCGACTTTACCTCTTAGCGGACGGGCAAAAGACCAAGGAGGATGCCCTAATTAGGATGATACGTATGATAGAGGAAGAAGTGATGGAGTAGGAAACGTACAGGATATTTGTCAAGTGGCTTTGTCAGCAGCATGTCACCTAGGATGTCTTCGCAGTACTTCGCCAACTTATATTGCTGGTGCTTGCTGCGAAATAACGAAAAGATTCAGGCATATCGCCATTACATAATCTACAAATCAATTTTAAGCGTAGAAAAGCGATATAACATAAGAATTCGAGTACCTAGATGTAGCTAGCGGAATAGCCATGGTTTCATTCTAATAGAAGAAGCAGCAATCACGTGTGACCGGTATTACGCAAATATCCAGTCCATAACGACTAATTTTGTAAATATTAATGGGTTGGATGTGTAAAATCGTTTTTTGACCCATCTACTATTACAATTTTCAACTACCAACAAGGAACTCTATGAACTACGTTTTCATTAAAGCTACCATTCCTGAGCAAGAGAAAGGCAGGGTTGAGCCTTCACTTCCTCCACATGTGAAAGGTGCATGCGTTGCTATTCAACGGCCTTTGGAAGATATGGGGTTGGAATGTATCGGATGAGGTGAAATATAACATTGTACAATAATTGCCAGGCCGTAGAAGACAGACACAAAACACAGGTGACCTTAACACCCAAACAATCGCGACCGCGATATTTACTCAGGATTGAAAAAAGCCAGAATCAGACGCGTAGGCGAAGGCAGAATTTTGCTAACGTACCTGCAATGATTTTCGAAAGACATAATGAGAGGATATTCTGAAGTCACAAAAGCCGTGTCTCGAACGGCATATATCACATCCTGAACACACAAAAATGAAAAAACCCAAAATTAACAATAACTCTATTGAAAACGCGTAAAATTAGGAAAAAATAAGAGTTAATGTGATACAATAAACAAGTGAGTGGAGACCTGATTCCTTTTGATAATAACATTCACTAGATATATTTCTCTGATAGGATGGGAAATTAAACCGGCGCTTTTTTGGAAGCACCCAAATACCTTGGCGGAATAATGAACTAGCAATTCTACAGTTAGTTAACCAAAGTTTACTTATATGATAGTTGATAAAATGATTTCGTTCTACGTAAAACTTTCAGTCGAAACGTTCAGCGAAAAACATTAAAGCGCTTACCTTAAAAAGAATATCGGAACACATAGCTTTTCCGTGAGTGATGATAGGTTCTTGATCTTCTCCCTTGCCGTCCCAGCAGTCAAGCTCGATACACCTGTGAGAAAGGAATGTTAGGCAAACGCGTAAAGAAGCGATACAGGAAGGATGTGAATGTACTAAGTGTACAAATATTTAAGGTATTTGGATTAGCAATGGTTCACCGATAAATAAGGGGAAAGTATTAAAAGCCAAATTTTGACTAGGATGGGAACATTGGGTTTAAAAATCTGTAATTCTAGGAGAGCCAATGAATAGAATGCCGATGAGCCAAATGATAAGTATCAGCTTACAAAACCATGCCAAAAGAGCCCATATGGCGAGTGGAGCAAAAGTAGAGCAATATTGAAGTAAAAGAGCAAACAAATCGAATCAGCCAATAAGGTGATGCAATCACTGTATTTGTTGACAAAGTGAGCCACAAAAGGTAGGAAAGTTGACCGGTTTACGAGCATCTAATTACCCGAAGCGTGAGGCGCAAAACTGGAAAGGCTTGCGACATACCGACACCCAGCAAGAAGTACTTGTCGATAGATCTCGACCGACGACTTGCCGCCAAACTGTCTACCAATGAGGTAGGTGTTGTGCGAGGAATTGATGTAGTAGTGGCACAACGGTTGGTCCATGTCCTGATATATATCCAGTCGGTCGAGAAAAACCGGAGCGTTGTCATCCGACATCAGATAGCGATAGAAGCCCTTCAGACTCACGGTGTCTACAAAATCAACGAAACAATGGTTATGGGAATGAGATATCGCTCCTGTTGTAGTTGAAAGTGAAGTAATCAGCCCAGGAGAAGACAAAGAAATAGGAAAAAAGCAACAATGTCTTGATTCGGACAATTTAGCAGGACACATTAATATGCTGGAACGGACATCAATCAGAACGAACGAAAACCGAACTTCCACCAAAGACATACCAGAACTGTTATTTTTGTCCCGTGAATCATAGGTCTCCTGAATGTATCGGATCGTTTGGCGATTTGCGTAGGGGTAGAGGATTTCGTTCAAACGAGGATCACGTTGAACCTGATAAATTCATAAAAAGTTAGCAGATGACAAAAATATGAGTTCTCAAAAGGGGAGAACGTAAAAGTTCCACACATTACTTTTCTCGTATAAACCATTATATGTAGCTATTTGGTACGGTCCGCTGTTCGAAAGAAGCCTTTTGAAGGCTCAGAAAAAAACATGCCTAGCTTTGGTCTAAGTGCATAGCTGAATTTTAAAGTGGATAACTACAGAAATCTCAAAAAATATTGAAACAATGAGGCTATACAAAACCAAAAAAAGCAGTTGACAAGTCCATTCAACATACTTCATTCAGGAACCCTATCATTTTGTCAGCAGTAATTGTATCCCTGCCGTGAGATCTGAAGCAGAAAAAGAAGTTGTTGAAAAGAATCAATTATCCTCCCAAGATGTCCTCAACTCAGATAATAAATCACAACAGTATGTTGAATGGTGGACGCAAAAAGGGTAAGTCTAGCAAAAGCACCTGGTTTACCGTTTTTTTTTTCTGTACAAGTCATATAAATAAGTTAGGAGGGGACTTAAATGCAATAAACATTACGAAAAACTTCGCCCTATGAGGATAGGAGTTAGCGATAGAAGGGAATGTAATAATGTGAAGGACAGTAAAAAACATCAATCCAGAGGGGGCATAGGGAAATTCGCATTTCAGCATGGAAAACACCAAATGATGTACGCAGCATTACAATGAACTAACGTAGACAGAGGAACATACACAATGAAAGACCGAATTTCATTTTGTGTTTACAACTTACAGTGATTTGAACAGCTCCTCAATGTCAGTTCGGGGACAGATTTTATGATACAATTCGTAGAACCGTTCGAACGTAAAGTCCGAGGGTTCTACTTCATCATTCTAGGTAAAAAAAAAACCTTAATTTATAACAGCGATCAGGAATTATGGTGAGAAAATATTGCTCTTGAAGGCAAATTAAGCAAGACCAGTATGAGGGCTTACAATCTGATAGTGGAGCCCGATGTCAACAAGTGCATGCAAAAATCTTGGTCAACATCTCTTTGGTTATCAGCACAAGGATTATGCAGTCAGCTGTTTAATTGAGGTTATTTAGCTTAAAATGAGAATACAAATGAGACAAGTTAAGTAAGCATGAATGAAAATTGAGAACTGAATAAAAATGAATACCGAACGAGAACGTATTTTGTTTTGTAAAGCCCATTAGTCATCCGAGCAAATTAATTTACTAATGCCGCCAACTCGACAGTTGAATCTTAGAAGTCCTAGACCGCCTGTTTCGCCACTAATAGCCCACGGAGCGAAAGTTATCTGAGTCACTCACACTTTCCATGAATGATGAAAACGACTTTGGCGAATCCCTTGTTCTATTAAGAAAGCATAACTGAGGTAAAAGGCACAAGAAAGCTACCTTTCCTGAGGGGAGACCAAGATCCTTAAGACTCTGGAAGATTATGCGCTCATTGCGACCGGAGGCGAAAGTCTTGGTCACCACTCTGACGGGAATTTTGCCACGAGGATTCACCGTCAGTGTTATCCGCAACCAGCTGCCAAATGGGAGAACAACGGCAACAAATTATTCGAAAGATGAAAAAATGCCAGAGTAAACATGCACTATGGGCCAGCAGTGCTGTTTTCGAAGCAAAATTCAAACAACAATCCTTCACAATTCGACCAACTAAAATAATGGAGGATCACAAAATTAACTTGGCTGTGTCGAATATTTATCAGTAGCAATCCCACTAAATGGGCAAATGTAGAGAGCCAAGCACACAGAACACAATAAGATGGTTAGTGGTAGTATTGTAAAACAAACAGGCAAAAGTACAAAGACTATGATAAAAAAGCTGGAAATTAGTGTAGAGAACGCCAGAGACAGAATCAATTTTTAAACAAGGAGAATATTTGAGCAAAAGTAAGTAGAATTCAGATGAGCATTATCACATTCAATTCACCAAGTTCATTGATTGACTCGCAAGTCACTGAGCATGAGTGCAGAAAGCAAAACCAAGATCGGAAACAGTAGATACTAGGCAGTAAAGGCAACAAGCACTTTATGAAACACTAAATAGTGTAAGGGATGAGAAAAGTACCTCAAAATGTCATTCAATTCAACGACAAAAAACAATAAACCTTAGCAATGCTAAAGGCACGAAAGGCACACCACCTTCATACCAATAACTAGACGTAAATTTGAGACAATATGACGGATTTTCGAGATTAAAGTCCACACTACACTCATGTGAGTGAATGAACGAGTGGGTGGAATTGGGCTCATTTAAGAAAGGAGAGGATCGAATCGCATTTCCAGTGCAGCCGAAATTAGTATCCAATGCTTGACTTCCAACATGCGCCAGCAAAGCGCAATAGCAAACGCTAACAGGCATTTCTACAGGCATGAAAAAGCCGTTGCACCTTACACCCAGTTGAAGACTAAAAGCCTAAACTGTTTTCTTCAATTCAAAAGTCATAAATTATTGAGCGTTTGACGCTTAGGGCTTTTGTTGTAACCTTCCACCGGTGGATAAAACCACGACTAAATACATAAGAAATTCAACGTATTTGGCGCGGGTAACTTACTGCTTTCGCAATTGCGTCATTGGACAAACATTTTGAGCTTTGGTATTATGCGTGAGACCCCGGACAGACTGAATCCATAGCTAGAATAAACGATGCGATTACTTCCAGACAAGGAGGAGTAATCAAATAAAAGATAAGTCATTTGTAGAGGATTTAAACTATTAAACCTATTCATAGTGTCCTTCGAACGTTTAACTTGTTACTCATGGGTTCACAATATACATATACCTATACCTATATATATATATATATATATATATATATATATATATAATGATTCGCAGCTATGAGGCATTAACAGGGAAACAGAATTATCAAGTACCATTTGTCGGCCTTTTGGTACGATTAATTTCCAAAGTGTGAGGAAATGAATTCAGTGTGTACATCAAGTTTAAATTTGAGTGTTAATGCCAGAACAAACAACTCGAAAATGGGAATTTTTTGCTTGAAGCATACAATATTTAGTGGTCAAAACATGATACAGTGACTGCAAGATACTGATCTTATGGACAAAAATACATTGACTTATGGGGACATTGTGAACATTGAAGTTGCAATGATGATGAGAGACACGAGACTCACTGAGGCAACTTCTGACGAGGTTGCCACGAAGTTGGTATAGGAGATGTTCACTAAATCTAGCCCGCTACAAACCGTCACGATGCGCTCGTCCAAGTTCTTCCCACCCAGAGGCATTCGCTCCATCAAAGCTCCCAGCAGTTTCTCATCCTACAAAATGTTTTCCGTGGGATTCAATTGATCGAAAAGGTAGGCAGACTAATAGCATGATGTAAACCAAAGTTACTACAAAACAATATTTTGCCCTATTTATGGCTGCCACATACTAAACGATAAATACGGCCTAGTAGCCAAGCCCAGAACTGAGAGGGTGATATGAAACGGGAAAAGGGTAGTTAACTTTAATAGGTGGCTATGCTAAATTTATCTTTATTAGGAATGTGGGCATGGGAGCTAAAATACGATAGATAGATCATGTCGTGCTAGCTACAAACGCTGCTGGAGGCCTACCAAATATTATTCACGATTGACTACATTCCGTAAGGGAGCGTTGGTAAGTTTAGACGTGATCGGACCTCTATACAGAGTTTACACGTCATAGGGAGTGAATGTATCAACGTGGCGCTCCAATGCCGTCGCGAAAGGTAATCTGATATAGCGTTTGCACTAGATGGATATCACACGTTTAAACATCCGAATGAAAAAAAAAGTGGTCTAGCGATCATACAACGTTCTGCAAATGGACAAGACACCAGGGATAGTCGATAGGGTTTCAAAAAGTAATAAGAGAATGAAAACAAAATCTATTGCAAGGAGCGAAAGGAAGAACGCCTTTGAGATAAAATCTGTAAAAGCTGTAATGAATTGAACCAAGAGTAAGAACGTTCAGAGAACCCAGTAAAGTTGATACATAAAATGACACCAAAGTATGAGGCAGAGGCGACGCTGCATTAGATTACGCTGAGAGGGTCAAGCGCACAATATTTTGTACACTGGTACTCCTGCGCAAATACAAAGTGTCGATCGAGACATCGCAATAAAGTGTTGAACGCTCACAAATAAACCCCAACACTCGTTGTATTTTGATGTTGGTGATAGTTGTCATGACGAAACTCATGCTTCACATAACCATAACTACTACCAACAAGTGACTTCTCTAGTCGATTGGGGGTGGCAAGAACATGTCATCCATAAGGTGTGCTCAGAGCTCACGGTTACAGTTAAGCCAAGAAGCCATCCCCTATGCAAGGGAGCGAATGTATTTTAGAGGTCATTAGGACTGTGAGTACGTCAACTTGAACGCGAGGCACAAAAGCCCAGTGAAATAACAAAAAATTTATAAAAATTAAACTTTACAATGCTCAGGGTATCTTCGAAAGTCGGAGAGATTAAGTGGCACGTAAGCGAATAAAGAAAAAGTTCAAGTAGATCTAAACATGATGATCAGAAAATGCAAACCACGAGTGCTGGTTGGTGAAAGGGAACTACAATCTAAAGGAATCTACATTTAGCTGAGATACAAATTTTAAATTAATTTCAAAACGGAGCTTGTGAATCTGATTCCCAGAAAAATGAATATAGCCGATATACCTTCGGTTTTGTGCCTTGCCGGACATCACTGACTTGCGAAAGCTCCAGAACCTGACCCTCCTAAAAAGAATGAATTAAAAAATTTCGGAGCGTAACTTTGAAATTTGGTAAAAGACGCATTCGACCATGAAAATTCCAAAATGCCCCTGGATGGGAGATCGTGAAAAGTTTGAAAACAGTTTACCGATACATTTTATCCTTTCAAACACCCACCAAGGTATCAGCATGGCCTGAAAAATTCAGAGCAAATAAAATCACACAAAATACCGTCAGAAAAATTCGTAACTAAAACATCTGTGAAGTAACATAGGAATAAAATTAGCTTTGATAGGCCATTATACAAACAAAGTATATCCGAAACCAAACAAAACAAGTAATGTGCTGTTGAGAGAGCAATCAGGTTCATGCGACGTCTTCGTCAAAATGAGCAATATTGATCATACTTATACCTATTTCTCCTCACATAATAACCGACATAAATGAATTTTTGTATTTCAAACACTGGCCGAGTGAGGTCAATGTCACGACAATAGGTAATAGCCGTGTGTAAACTGCTCGTAGTAGCTACGAAGAGATGCTACTACCAAATGAATCAGGCTAAGAAAGGATGAGAGAGCTAGTAACAAGTAAAAAATCCGGGACGAAGGACGTTATTATCAATCGACGATATTGCTCATGCACCCGTGGGAGGAATATGAGACACTCGAGTCCTCGGGGTTATCGAGATGCTTCTAACAGCAGAGACTTTGAATAGCGACCTCAGTCAATCGTGGGAGCTGTCATGAAGTTACGGTGGCGATCAATGTAAACGATTTTAGGCTCTTCAAGTGGGCGGCAATGACTTACATTAGTTTCACTTTTCCAGAACAGGAAGAAGCCGTCTTCGTCCACACGCAAGAAGCATCCGAGCTCCAATGTTCCAGTTTCCTGGAAATCAGACAACAATACACTGAAGACAGTGAGAGGAAACCAGAAGAGCTGATTGGAAAAAGGGTATAATGAATATGAAACGACTCCGAAAAATTGAAATGAAAGATAGGAGACAACAGCATAACAACAATTAAAACCATCACTGCACACTGAGCATCGTTGACTTGCACAATTTTTATCATCCTAACAAAATAAACCAAAAGCATACATACCGTGCATAATGGAAGTAGTAATGAAACGGTTTAAAGAACGACGAAATTCCGATAATCACTACTGGGGTAGAAGTCTACAACCGATGTCAATAAAGCGTCGATTTCATGTACTGTCTATTAGTAGGTACAGCGGCATAAAACTACTATGCAAACGGAAAATATGTCTGCTGAAAAACACGTTTCGATAGGCCTCATACTTAATAACTGCTTAATCCCGTAAAATGCTAAGATGTCCAATCAAATGATGGGATTAAAATGAAGCAGGGAAGTGGGTAAAACAAAAAAGTTAACAGCGAAAGCCTATGAAGGTAAAAAGAATTTCAAAGTTCTCCAGTACGAAAAAAACAGAAAAAACTGCTACCGAAAGTACTTTTGGAAGTAAGGCTAGTCCATAATAGCCCAACTGTTGGCAAGGCAAAAGCGTATCTAGGAAGGAGGATTGAAACTCCAAGGAAGTTCAAATAGAAAAATTCAAGGCTAAAAATTTGTGTGAGATGACAACCATAGGGAGGTTATGAACGAAAAAGATTCCGCCACTGAAGCTGAATGTTATAAACCGTGATCGAACCGATCGCCCCTGCTGATCTATTTAACAGTCATAAATGTTATCAAAGAACCATTGGTTTTAAAGCGTCAGCTTGTGTAGCAAGATGTGACGATTCGTGGTGAAAAGGGCTCATTTGTTTCGGTCGCCGGAAGTAATTACACCATTCTCCAAACAACCACGATGGATAGGAAGTGAACTCCAGGTCGTGTAGACAAAATTAGTCAAATATATGCATAATAATTGATGTTGAAATTCACAACAGCTCATCGGGATAGTTAAATACTCCCTTACATCGCGCAGTGGCAAATGACCACCTTATGAGAAACCAACAGTTAAACATAGTGAAAAAGATACCAACGTGTGGAACATACTAAAGAAACAGGAGACCCTCTTTGGGGTTGAAAAAATACACCCTTCGACACAGCTTTGATGCAAACCAAAGTGCAGGTGAGGGAAAAAAGAGGAATAAATCGAGGAAGAATCCACAGCGCAGCAGCCACTTGTGGAATTGGGAGTGACAACATCATGCGTGTCAGGTTGCTCCCTAACGAGTGGACGCGTGCGCATACTCCAGCGGAAGCTTGGCTGCAAAGATGCGAGGCGCTGCGCATTTCCAAGTCCCAATTTCCACGGGCTTCTCATACACACGCGCACACGTACCAAGGCAAGTTACACATATTAATGCATATCTCACAAAGTTCATTTGTCACTCGTTCCATTCCTTCCCGTATAAAGTCCATTGTTTTGTATGTGCAGTGGCAATAAGAACACAGTTGGTGAGGTGAAGGTTAAGGAGTCCAACTGGAGACACTACTGTCGACAACCATGAAGAAAACGTTAGTAAGGAAAAAAGCCATAGGAGACTCTTGTTTCAAATGATTTTGGGTCAGCGGGCCTTAGAACTAACATTTGTGTGCGCAGCAAACGCCATTCAGATAGATAAGAGGCTCAGCGTCCGCATAATCTCGGACGGTGATTACCTCCTTTGTGGACACCTACTGAAGCCGTTGCATACTCCACGAACCAACACCAAGATAACAAACCAGACACAATAATCTACGCAATCAGCAAAAATTACCGATGCAAAGCAGGTCCTGGAGGCCTAAAGTTACCGTTAAATTGATTGGAGATGACTTATCTCGGGTTCTTATCACCACTTCCAAATTACGCCTTAAATTCTGACTTCCAGTTCAACATAGTTCTCCAATGTATTTAAAGGGGAGCCAGAAAGACGCCATTACTACAGGTGCATGGGATATTCGCAATATTCAATTCCAAGTTGAACAAGGAAAGTAGAACTGTGTGGTCAAGGATGCATGAAATGAGGGTTAAGTCCGGACAGGTAACAAGTCCTTAACTTTTTGTAATTTAATTGGAAAACATAGTATACTTAGGTGAATAAAGTGAGTAGTAGCATTTTCGAATCAAGTGCGTGAGAATGATTGCACTGTATAGATGAAATACTCGCCCTATTGCACTGCACTAAAGTCGATCAATCGTCATCGAGATGATAATAAGTAGTAGGTGGCAATTAGTATGGAGTTGTGCAACAGTTGTTGCCCCACAATTCTGTATAAAGAGGAGAATAATCCTTCAAATAGAAACGAATAGGTGCATCAATTCGGCTTATTAGAGGGATTTATGGATGGAGAACACAGAAGGCACTGAATAGGACGAGAGCCATTCTACTACTCCATATCTTTGCAATAATACGGTATGACACCTTGCTTGACTAAAAGTAACGCTAACGATTCATCAGAACGACGGGCTGGAAGGAAGAACTTGACCATTATTACGCAAAATAATGGAAAGCATGGGGTTGAAAGGAATGAGAGGTCAAACGGGCATGACCCTGCACACAATTAGCATAAAGGCGCACCGGGAACTCTGCCCACCGCGATCGTGTAGAACGAAAGCAAGGCGTACACCCTCCCACTTGGCTAGTTTACATAAACGGGGGAGGGTAGAGTGGAGCTGGTATAGACCATAGCACAGTCCAGTGCGCATGTGGAAAAATCCAGGTCTAGTGACGCATAAGTCAAAACAGTAAAAATTAACATAAGACAATGGCCAATGGAAGGAAGCAGTGTTACACCGCTACATGTAAATGAGCTGATGGAGCGAAGCACACAACACGTACCTCCTCATAGCGGTCGAAGTAAGATCCCTCTTGGAGTGCGGCAGGGACTGGTCTTCGCCACACAAAGTCATATGCCTTGGTCGACGGCACGGTACGTTGTCTCTTAGCTATATCTGAGGACATTGAACTTCACTGAAAGATATATAACATGAGGCGTAGGTTACATCTTCCAACTGTGAAGAAATACAAAAAACTAACTCACAGAAACGGCCATTTTTAACAGAAAAATTGCTGTAAGAAATAGTGACGGACGTACCAGACACAAAAGCAAAATTATTAACTAGGACGAAACGAAACATCAACAAAATTAGGAATCGGAAGAAATATGGGTTTGATAGACCATTAAACAAAGAACAGCATTTCATCGCAGTAGCAGAAACACACAGAAAGGAATGAAAAAAGAATAAAAGGAGTACTGTTCAGCTGATCAATTCGAGAAATGGCTCAAGTCAAAAACGGTGTTCATGACAAATGAATATATGCCAAGTTGTAAATGCTAAAAGACAAAACGTATAAAATCACTGCCAGAAAACCAATTTGGAAGGGAAGCAAGCGAATTGAGTACAAAAATGAACGTTCGACACAGCTAATAGAGCCCAGATGAGGGGAAGTTTCCGTTTTAACATTTAAAATTAGTTAACAACTTTCAAAACATGCAGCAATGTGCCTAATAGGAATGATAGAACATAAATGATCCGAATGACAAGAAATCCCTGGTCCATAAAAAAAGGAAAAAGCGGTGGTTAAACGCCATGCCGAAAACGAGGCCTGACAGCTATATACGTGCTTGCATAACACGAGTCATTTGACAGTAGAAGCGCCAAGTTTATTCCACAGTGGCAAAAAGCAGAGGAGGCTCACCATGCAAGCCTTTTACGAAAATTAGCGGTAGTCCTAGTAAAACTACGACAAAAAAGATGGCTAACATATGCTAACATCATAGATGCAAATTACACTATGGTACGATGATAAAATTACACTATAAAAGAGGTACAGCTTGTGGTCAGAAAGTCAAATAACCATAAAAAAGGAAACAGACAATGTTGCTGAAGCATTTACCGGTTAGTCCACAACCATCAGCAGAGGCTAGCAGTCCAAACGGCTAACAAGCAGACATTCATTTTCTCCATTTCATAAAACTGACGGAGCAGCGATACTCAGTTTGAACAAGTTAAACAAACTGAGCAGTAGCGGAAACGATGAATAACTTCAAAATTAAAATAATTGAACTGTAGCATAACTGAAAAAATTTAGTTGCAGTCGAAAGCATTGGATTCGGGCGACTTACTAGTAGAATAAGAATCCAAAGTCGTGGAAACAGGTAAACGCTAGATAGGTCCGACGAGCGCAAATTTAACTAACTTTGCTATAGAAGCTTTTATTGTAGTAAAATGTCACGCACTGCACTCAAAATCATTATATATTTTTAAGTTTTCGAGCGGCATATTTGATGTGTTTTGCTTAACCCGACCAACAATTGCCGCTCTCGTGACTGAATGGACACTGTTGACCCTCGAAAGGTAAGCGAATTCTCATTCTTAATGGCCTATATTCCAGCGTTGCACCTCGATACTTATTTTAAGGTAACAGAAGGCATAGCACTAAGGTAGAACAAACATTCCAAGATCAGAAAGTTTGGGGCTGCTGGCATGGCCCCAAGACCAGCGAGCCGGCTCGTACAATGTGGCCATCCAAGTGACCGAAACCGGCAGTCCAAACTAACAAAATATTGCATCCAGTTTTACGGCATTCTTCGCACTATAAATACCCTCTATGATTATCAGGAGGCAAAAATAGACCCATCGATCCGGCAGAATGTATGCTGTAATACTTTGTTTGTTCGAACTACCGGTTTAGGTCACTTGGGTGGCCATCTTGTTCTAGCCGGTTGGTCGGCCTCCGGGCCGTGCCAACAGCCCCCAAGTCCTCTGTTGCCGGAATATATATATTCTGCACTAGTACTGCGCCTTCTTTTACCTTTAGGGGAGCCTCGGGACGTTACAATGTTTTACCATAAAGTTCTGCGTGATGCTAATATTTTGGCCTGAAGGTCAGCTTACTTGGCAGAAGAATAATTATAAAGTATCCAACTACTTTCTTCACCAAAACTGAGAACTAACATGTAGCGTCCCGAGGCTCCCCTTAAGGTAAAAGAAGGCGCAGTACTAGGGCAGAATATATATATATATTCCGGGAACAGAGGACTTGGGGGCTGTTGGCACGGTCCGGAGGCCGACCAACCGACTAGAACAAGATGGCCACCCAAGTGACCTAAACCGGTAGTTCGAACAAACAAAGTATTGCAAACAACTATGTATTGCATTTGTAGATGGGGAGGGGTAATTTTGCATCACATTGTGGCCAGTCAGGCATCACCAATACCAAGACGGGGTTAAAATCTTACAGTTCGAAGTCTACGGTGGTCTATACATCTTCCTTATCCTACTTGGGTATGGGCCGTATCCAGAACCGGATTCTTTACTTGTTATGCCTAGCATAACTGCAAAAGCCTTTTTTTAATAATACAGTTTTCATAAATCTGGGAGGTCTGTATTAAATGAAGAAATCTACTAATGGATTGTTAGTAAGAGCCTTATATTTTTCGTGAGTTTGTTAGTAGTTCTATACATTCGTGTTTTAATATTGAGCAAAAGCTTGTTCGCACTATAGTCCCTGTATTAACTTTAACAATTATACAATTTATTTTACTTTACCAAGTAATTGCGCCTCTATTTGTGCGGTGACCTCGAGCTGATAATGCGATGTACGGTTTTATTCTTTCGTAATATTTAGTCAATTAGACTAAGTAACATTGAAGGTAGGGTATTCTAACATCCATACCAATGAGTGGTGATATTTTGGATCCGTACATGATCAAAGGCCAAAAGTTCGATATTGGTCCGCGTTTTACGGATCTTAGTTATATTGGTGAAGGCGCTTATGGGATGGTTATGTAAGCTAATCGTATAGAAGCAATAACTTCTTGCAGTTCTGCGTTCGATAATCAGCGTAATGAGAGGGTTGCAATTAAGAGAATCACACCGTTTGAACACCAAACATATTGCCAGCGTACCTACCGCGAAATTCGGATTCTTAGCCGCCTGGATCACGAAAACGTGTGTTTCATTTTTTCCCTCTGTCACATTTTTAGATTATTCCGTTGTATGATGTTTTTACAACGTCAAGTTTTGAAGACATGAAGGAAGTGTAAGGGTATTCTTCTCATAGCTTCTAGTTACATTGTGGAAAAATATATGGAAACTGATCTTTACAAGTTTCTAAAAGTACAACAGTTGAGTCGCGAACACACTTGCTACTTCCTTTATCAAATGCTTCGAGGTAACTTGGTTTTATTTTGAATTTACTTTAGGCTTAAAATACATACATTCCGCAAACGTTTTGCACCGAGATTTGAAGCCTAGTAATATACTTTTGAATCGGATGTGTGATTTAAGAGTAAGTTCATTACTCTCAATCTATATCTTTTCAACACATAATGATGAGCGGCTACACTTGAATTTGATATGAATAACATAAACTCTTAGGTATGCAAAACGAATGTCCAATCTAATTGCAATGCCATCGTTTAGAAAATGTTTACAGTTAGTCACTCCATTTATAAAACGAGAAGTTAGGCGCGCCTTTGAGCACTCCTTTGCCTCTGTCTCTATGCCAGGTTATTGGAGGCTGTTTTGCGGAATGTATAGGCTTGGTGTGTGCTATGCCAATAAATGGAGGCGTAATAATGGGGTCCCTGATTTCTTCCTAAGCTTTACCCTTGACTGTTCCAATGGTGGTTTCCTGTAGCAGTAAGTTTTGCTTGAAGGGCGGGTGCGTTTTGCAAAGAAGCAACTTTTAAACGTTTTTACTTAAGATATGCGATTTTGGACTCGCACGAATCGCCGACCCTCAATGCGATCAAGCTGGACTACTTACCGAGTACGTGGCCACCCGGTGGTACCGCGCACCGGAAATCATGCTAACTTCGAAGGTCTACACCAAAGCTATCGACCTCTGGTCCATCGGTTGCATCCTGGCCGAGATGTATAGCAACCGTGTTCTCTTTCCGGGAAAACATTGTATCCTTCCATTCTTTTGGGCATATCACGTACATTTTAAATTACCATAGGTCATTTTTTTCTAATCTGAGTATTTCGAGTTTCTTTGCAAGATTCCCATTATAAGGTGGTTGTCATACATCAGACAAACCTTAATGGGTATGCACATAGCGCTGAAATATCTGGCAGTTTTGACTTAATATGCACTTCCTTATTCAATCATACCATCTTATATACTGCTTTCACTGAAAAGTGGAGTTGCATCGAGATTTCATGCATGTAATCGGGCGAGTAGGTGGTAGTATATTGCTCTCGTCACATGCTTGCATCCACAAGTGTTTGATATGTCTCCTGATATTGTGGAATACGTGGGTGAGTTTGTTTTGGTTTTGGATGTCCTTACCACGGAATACAATTTACTCGTTTGAGAATGGGATTGGTTTCTAGTTCGCTCCTTTTTTACAATGGAGCAAACATCTCGGAATAGTGTTGAATTTTGCTCAAATTTTAATCCGGTGTTATTCGGCGTAAGAGTTCTTGAGTTTATTTAGATGAATCCGCAGAGACTCGAGACTCGAATGAATTGTTCAAAGCTTAATAAAAGCCAAATCATTGCTGTTTCTTTGTCCCTGTACAAGGCAGCAAATTACTTGTTTATCTTGAAGCAAGTTCAGTAGGAGCAGAGGAGAAATGAGGTTGTGTAATGCTCCTTACGACGCTTTCAGACATAGACCAACTGAAGATGATTCTTGAGGTTCTTGGTTCGCCTCACCAAGAGGATATCAATTCCATAAGCAACACAAAGGTGAGTTGGACTTGAAGGCATTTTCTTGAGCTTAACGGTCATAATGAAACTCTAAATTTACTCACGCCATTTGAATTTATTAATTATTCTTGTTTCATATGTTGACAATTTGAATGAACTTCAGCTGGTCATGACCAGGCTGCTAGGACGCAAAATTAACAGAAAAAGGTCAAATGCTTCAAACAGGGTGTTCTTTACAAGAAGTAAGCGGGATTTGTTTATTGACAGAAAGAAGTCCAATCTGGAGCCCGTGTTCTAGCCCCAGTTTTCTCCGATTGCTCCGGTGAACTCGAAAACCATTTTTGTTTGTCATTTTCTCTAAAGTAGTTGGTTTTTAGTAGAATCTCAGAGTTGTTTGAAAGTCTATTTTTCTGAATGTGGTAACTGACCGTTGAAAGATGAGACTCAACAATGAAATCCAAGAATGTCCCAAATCAAGCATTTCTGCCAGTGGTGGCATGGATATGGAATAAGGTGATGCTAATTGTGGTAACTGTCATCAACTGCTTTTGGATGATCAACTCAATCTTACGTCTAACCTTGATGAGAATGGCAAGTATTCAGTTTGTTTAGAAGTCCCCATTTTATAAAGCAATCAGACACTTTTGATTTCAATAGGATGAAGCACAAGTGAATGTGTACAAGTAGCGTCGAAAGATACATGAAAGTAATTTTTAGTCTATTTCATGCGTTGGCCATTTGGCATCCTCTGCATTCTGTATGGCTTGCCCTGCTTCTGCGTGCTTTAATGACGGTAATTTCATCGCCATCAGAAACAAGTAGTACTGTTGGTTCAGCTATGTCTTCTAGTGCATATAACAAGGCTTAAAGTGTACAATTTCTATCCTCTAAACAAATTGTGTGGTCTGTTTACAATTGTTGAGGATTCTCTAATATTAAAAAAAAACAGTGAAATAAACATCATAAAGCTCAGGAGCATGGCTTGTTGATGTCTGGCGAATGCATAATTTATCTCTGTAAATACGAACACCAAAAGCATCTAACCTCCAAAACTCAGAGTCGACGCCAACACCCAGTGCTCTAATCACCAAAAGGCCTGTAAAATTTGTGATTAGAGCGCTTAAGTAAGTATGGGAGTGTTCATCACGAAATGATCTTGAGGAGTAGGAGAAAATTTTACGAATTTTATCATTTATCCTGTAGACGACTAACTAGCAGTTGTTATGAAACGAGTTAGGCAGAACTACCTCAACTGATGCATGCACTTGATGCTACTCCTGAAATAATACCAACCAATCGAATTCCGTTGGAGGAGAACGGAATTTGAGCACTCACTCGGCCTCTAGCTTTTTCTCATTATGGATTTGGGTGCCTGACAATGGCATTTCACGTGTTATAGCATACCTCCGGTCTTTCGAGATATATGTCAATCTACCATGCGTAATCCAAAGGAAAAAAATTTGCGTAGAGGGATTCGCTTTTGCAGAGCTTGGCTATCGCAAGACGCTAGACTATCTTTTTGGACTGTTCTTCCTTAGTTCGATGGGTGAATTCAATATATATAATGAATTTTGAAGGACATTTCCTTGGTTTTATGCGTCATCATTGTCGTTGTTCCCTTTTTGACTTATATCAGACCTACTGAATCCGATTATATATCTCCATAGGCATTGAAGGACCTAAGTCGCCATCCATGTTAACCTCCCCACCTCACTTAGCGATGATTAGCAACAGTGTCTTCATTTGGCTCGGCCACCAGTCCGTAACAGCCATAGGCAACCCTTCGGTCTTAACCACGTTTTTTTTTCAGGCTTTTGTCATTCGATTGTGACTAAAATAAGATGTATAATTTTTGCTTCCGGTTAGTTTTTTCTTCTCAGGATTTCACCTTTAAGTATTGGGACGGATAACCTCACAAAATGGTAATTAACGGTATTCTAGTGGGTTGTTAAATTGGCCTCCGACTTATTTTCGGTCTAGTGCTTTGATTCCATTGGCTGTATGTTCAACTCAAAATCAGGCGACTCCACGTAGCAGAGCTAAATACTCTTTTTTGTGTGTTCCAACTTGTCTTTTCATGTGAGCATGGGTTTCTTTTTCTTCATACCGTTATTTATAATAACCCACATTTGAGCTTTAAGCACTATAGTACTTTTCAAAGAACCCAAACTGGAGACTTCGGCTCACACTTTGTGGGGTTTATTTAACTACTGAGACAATAAAACGTGCGGAAATGTGGAAGGTGGACAATAAAAATTCACACGTGATTTGCTGAGTTTTGTGAATTGGGAATCTGTGTCACCCAGTTTGACCTATTTTTGTTTTGATCCCGTACACTGACGGTATTTCGGTTGATCAAAGCACGCAACATTCCCCAAGATAGTATTTAATAGGACTCTGATTCTGTTATTATTGTCAAGAAAACCCAAAGTAACTTATTTGCAAAAATAAGGACTAAATTGATACCTAGAAATTTTTCGATTTTCAAACTACTATTCTTCTGATAGATGATTTCAGAAAGGGGTAATTTCACGATAGAGATGGTCCCAATTTCATATCTTTATGGACGGCAAGCAGTTCGAAAATTATTCAGATCAGTAAATGTGGGGAGACCTATGGTGCCATGATGTTGCGCTAGCGTTCAATCGAATAGTGATTAGGAATGGCTAAGAAACCCTACAATTTGGAGTTAATAAGCGTGATTTATGACTTAATTGTGGTTGAATGGGTTGATGAATTGCTATCTAAGCTGGAAATGTACGTGTTAATTAGGACGTTTGAGCGACAGAAGGTTGAAGTTCACTCGAAGTTCTCAATCCTGTGTGGTTCACCGTTTTTATTTTTTTGTTAAAAATTGACCCATAGAACTGAGAATCGCATCGCGACTGTTCTAGTCTTTAGGTACAATTTAGGTTGCACTTGTGTGAAATGGTGTAGTACCGAAGCAAAACTGCAAAAATTAGTTTAATGTTGTTGTTTCGTTAATTGAGGAAGGAATGTGCTCAAAGTTTCAAAATCTTCCCAGGATTGGTGTCGTCATGCAAAAGTGGTCATGTGCTCATTTTATCTAATCGTTGAGATTATGATAGATGTTTTTTTAATTTTTTTAGGCTAGAATGTATCTGGAGCAGTTGCCAAAACGGCAAAAAATACCCTGGCAGCAACTCTTCCCATTTGCAGACCCAAAGGGTACGCATTAATGATTTAAGCCTGGACGAGTCATGGATGATCCTGTGTTCGCCACTTATCCTTCCCATGTTTCCACTTAAAATTTTACCAATTGCGAATCGCTTTTGCCATTAATCAATGCCAGTTCCTGCGAGAACAAGTAGCAAGGATTATACTTTTTGTTGATTCGTTTATGCTGAATAATGGACGCTCCAAGTGGATCATGACGATTTATGCGCAGTCACTTTTTGGAAAAGGGTTTAAATGTTTACCTTATTTTTGTGGCATTTTATTTATATTTATCGTAGCTGCTCAAATTTGATCTAGAAGGATAGTGGCAGTTGTGATGCCTTTATACTTCTGAGACATTCATTGCGGTAGTGCGGTACCATTTCACTGTTAAGAGACGATGTTAGCCTAGAGGGGGAGGAGGCGCAACCGATCCGGTAAAAACTGCATGCGAGAAAATTTCGCAGAGAAATGAGGAATGCTCTCAAGATTTTTCCTTTAAATGTAATTTTCCATACTAATTTATTGTCGAGCAGACATCCCTTCTCGTAGCCGAATAAAAGTAATGCTTGATCTGGTTAATAATGAGAAACACTTTGAATGTTTCACTCGAAAAAGTATTACAAGACGTTCAATCCTTCCCAAGTAAGCCTCTTATCCACTGTGTGAGCACATGCCATCGCTTGCGTAGCGTTATTTTTAAACCCATGAATTCCACAAAAAACTACTGTGGTCTTCATTGCGTCCCGATTTTTTAATGTCACTTTCGGCAGCTATTGCCCAAGATAAACTACAACACTAATTTTTGACTTCTAGGATTGGATCTGCTTGATCGTTTGCTTTGTTTCGCTCCCTCGCGTCGAATAACGGTGGAAGAAGCGCTTGCTCATCCCTACCTGGCACAGTACTACGACCCATCTGACGAGGTGTGTTGTCTGAAACACGATTAAACCTTCAGAAGTATAACTCCAAGTTTAAAATACGCTTTCATTAGGACACCCGTTAGACTTCAAGAATTGGTGTTGCGTACAAATTCCTATAAATAAACCATTGTATGAATATATTGACCTAGATTCGAGCTATTACTTTCGAATGCCGCATCATCGCAAAACATGTATTTTTTTCTGCAAAAATTTCTTGCGTTCGACTCAGCATTTTATTGAGTGGATGCCGAAGTAGCCTGAAGTGCTAATTATAATCTGCGATACTTGTGCCTTGTGTAAGCGCATGAGCTTTCTAAAATCAGGATCTTGATGTTTCTGTGGGCTTGAAGAGTCGTCAACGTCAGCAATAGCTGTACTTCCATGATGGTAACTTCTTAAACATTAAAAAAATGTAACCACCTGTGAATCCGGTTGATGGATTTAAGTTTATGAAAATTGACAGGCGCTCTCACCTGGATGCGTTATTTCTCCAACTATATACTTTTTTCGCCTTCATAGTGTGTGTGTTCAATTCTTCGGCCGCGCGTACTTTTGATTTGATACTTTTTTTCACGCGCTTCATGTTTCAGCCTACCTCCAAGGGAGTATAATTTTTCAACCAATTGATTACCCTTCCCTGCCTTACGGTATCTGCCGGTGCTTACGATTTTATTTTATAAAATGCAAAGCTTTGCTGTGAGAAGTTAACATTTTTCGCGAAAACGCATGCTTTGAACAGTCGAAGGAACTACCAGTGTTGTGTAAACTGAATGGACTGTTAATTATTTGGTTCCTAACTCTTACCTTTAAAGCCGACTTGTCCCCATCCGTTCACCCATGAAGCAGACGATCTTCCGAAAGAGCGTCTTAAGATTCTGGTTTGGGAAGAAATTCAGCATCTGAGGGAGAACGAACAAGCCAAGCCTATGTATGTTCCCTTTACTTCGGTTAATTTGGCCTTGTTTGCTGTAAGTAGCGAATAGATGTGTCCAACGCCATTATCTTGACGTGATCATGTGACATTCACGAGAAGGCGATAGTTGGTTGATTGCGCGCCGAATCTCTCATGTGAAAACGACTTGTTCCGTAGTAGTTCTCTTACGTCTGCCATTCTTTAAGAGGATGTGTCTTTAATAAGTCAACAAGAAGCAATTGTCCTTAACTTTTGAAACAATGGAAGACTTGAAGTGGGGATGGTTTATTCTACCTAAATTAAATGCATATTAACCTAATTTCACAATGCAGCTAAAAAATAATGCATGTGTCATTCGTCTTTTTTTCAAGGATATTATTGCTAAGGATTTGCTTATTTCGTTCATTTTTTTTGTATCCTGTTCCCTTTTGTTCTGCTGCGTCATTTTAGAGATGCAGGTTGAAAGTGACTCCATGAGGTTTAGTCGAATTCAAACGCTATCTCAAAGAAGAAGAAGAAGCCTCAATCATATGGGCACCTCGATTGTCATTTTGTATTTCTTCCGCGCTTCTGTCATGCATTTTCATTCACTCTTGAGAATTGATCGAATGGCACACTTCAGTGAATTCAATCATGTTTCTCTTGTCCTCCACATGAACTCATATATACCGATGTGTAATTTAAGAAACTTTTAACATCCAACGCTGAACGGTTGAAATAACTTTTAGGGAGGTTTCAATTCGAAAAATCGCCTTCATCTTTAGTTTGTAAGGGGCTTTAAATGCAGAAGTCGGGACTTATGTGGTTTTGGAATCAATTATGATAAAGATAAATAGAAACAATAAATAATTATCGAGAATATTAATGAGTGAACTTGAGTGTCAGAGGATCTCAGGTGATGCTTTCATGGAGAACAAGTTTGGCCATGTACGATACATTGCTAGGTCAAATTACAATATCGTCCCCATTATGGGTGACAGCAGACACATCTAGAACGATAACTGCCGCAATCTCCTAGCGGATAGCCCGGATAGAGTGTTCAACAAAGTGCCCCTACCAAACAGCTTCTATTTTTTTTCTTCGAGTTTCATTGGATTTAACTGTGGGGTGCATTTCTGAAAGGCATAAATAGTCAACGACCTTGAGCACATAAGAGTCACATCAAGAATTCAATGAAGGAGGGAAGTTGGAGGTGCAGTTTCATGCGCGAAACCCTTGAGGATAGGGACATAGGACCTTGATGAATGCCTTCAAACCACAGGGACGGGGCAGTTCTGCAGCGGCACCCCGATTTCCATTTTTACTCTCCCTAACCTTAGTAATGCTTGGATTATATTTAAATCTGGAAAGAGCAAACAACATTGAGAAGAAATTGACGATTAGCAAGTGGTGGGAGGGAAAAGGTGGAGGGGAGTGCAGATGTCGTGCCATTTAGCTTGGTGAAAGGGCTAGCAACCAAAGCTAAATACGTGGACGAATTTCAGACGCACTTTATTGATGAATATACTAAAAGTAAAGTGCTGAAATGAGCTCACATAACTGCCTTTGCATTCATTATTTTGTTGAGCATTTTCGCAGTAACCTATCTTGGAGCCTTTAGTTCCTTATTGCTGCAAATCGTACGCAGCGTAAACAAATTCGCCTTTATTGCCACGTTTAATCGCCCCCACAAACAATATCTCAATGCAATTTCGTGGCGCAAATTAGCGCAACGAAATTACAGCATTGTTTCGATACACACATTATGGCTGTTTAGTGGACTCGATTTCATCAGACAGTTGCAAGCAACTCGCTTATTGTATCGAATCTTTTTCCGCGAATGGGAGCTGTCAGCGTTGTATTATTGCAACCTAAAACGGTTAAATGACGGGAAGCAAAGGTAAGTAATTGAACACAAGTAGGAAGTTCATAGCCTTAACGGCTTCTCATCGGCGCGAATTTATAAGAGATGTTTGCAACGATGATGTTTAAAACCACCTATTTATAGAAGAGAAACTCACATTCAGTTTGGATGCATCCTCTTCCGTTCGAGATTTCCGCTTACGATCGTTGCTATAAACATGTTTTTGTGGTCCTTGTGAGTCCCTCGTTATAATTTTGGCCTTGTGTGCTCTGAAAAATGTTGTTAAATTTGGACTCACTTTTTGTTAAATAGTGAGTATACGATTACTGGCGGTGGATCATGATTAAATCGCACAATCATGAATGAACAGATGACGAATAAGAAGGGTCACGTCAAGAATGTTTGTCAAATCTCGGAGTTGGGGTAAAATAGTAAGTAAAAATTTTAAAATATAAAAATATCGCAAAACTGGGCATAGTAAAGGACAAGTGTCGGGAGAGTACATTTATCAGCATATTCTAATGTTGATAAAATGCTAGCATTGAGGTATAAGAGTCCCAACGAAGAAATAGGCGTTATTTTTGTCTTCCCTTTATGGGACGTATTTGCGCATGTCGACATGGGGCTACGTTCCTCGGATAGCCAAATGCAGCATTCAGCACTTCGATTAATTGAACCGCATCAAGCACCCTTCCATGGTGGAGTCGTTCTTTCATCAAATTAAACTGCTTCCCTCTTCCAAAAATGGTTACTTCTTCTTCTGAGTTTTTTGTGTCTAAAGAGAAACTTGTATAAACATTTGTGCATTTGCCATCATTGCGCAAACTTAGGGTTAAATGAAGTACAAACAAAAGATGTTTGTTAGGTACATCCCCATTTTAAAGTATGTCATCGAATGTGCTCCTTGAATTTGTTAATTAAAATGCTTAAGTGGAACAAGCATGTCTAAGTCGCGGCTGTCAACAGCGCGGTGTTATCAAGTCAATCATATATCATATGTATTGTTAAATTGAAATGGAGTAAAAATTTGAAAGTTTGCTTGAAAAACACATTTATAAGTGTAGCGTCCCGAGACTTTCTTTAAAGCAAAAGAAGGCACAGTACCAAAGTGGAATGCATATGTTCTGGAAACAGAGGGATTGGGGACTGTTGGCACGGCTCGGAGGTCGAAACCGGCAGTTCAAACAAACAAAGTGTTACGCAGTCCCTCTCTTTTTTCGAGCGTCAACCCCAACGCTACTCTCGATCAGCCTCCTGTGTCAGCCATCACAACGTAATCAGTGCTGTGAGAAGCACCCACGAGCTAACCGTCCCAGTCATTGAGATTCGGGCGCATATGTTCTTGCAGTGCCATAAATTCTGCGTAGTACTCGGTGCAGCAAAAGCGTTTTTTTTTTGACGCCTTAGAAGGAACGCGAGGACATCGTATAACCCTGAGCAAATGGGGCAATCGGGCCTTACAGGAACGCGATGCACGCGATCCAAGTGTACAAAGCATAAAACAATGCTGCGAATGGCGTCCTACATATTCTACATCTGTAGACACGCGTTTTGGCAAGGGAAGGCGAGCTGCCCGAGAATCTGAGAGAGAGCTTTCGGAGGATGCTTGACCGCAACGTCGCTGGTCTCTCTTGGCAGTTCCACTAGACACGGATAGTGTCGCTTCAGTCGTTAATAATTTCCCTGCAGAACACGGGGGCAAGGAAAGTATGGAGGATGGACGTCGATCTCAGCCCTTCAATTATGAGATGTCAGTGATTCGCCCATTCGTAGCACATACACTTCTTTCACACCGGTAAGGCTTGCCAGAAGCGGTATGGATCGGGATAGAAATCCATCAAAGTCGGGTTCGCTTTCCGCTGCCACCAGTGTAGCGTCCCAAGACCTCCTTTAAGGTTAAAGAAGGCATAATACTAGAGCAGAATATGTATTCTGGAAACAGAGGGATTGGGGATGTTGGCACGGCCCGGAGGCCGGCCAATCGGCTAGCGCAATATGGCCACCCAAGTGGCCGAAACCGGCAGTTTGAACAAACAAAGTGTTGCAATAATCTTTTCTTTTCGGAGCCGTTGGGATGGATTCGCAATAGGCGAAATGTAGATACCCCTTGCATCATACAAAGATACGAATTTTATGCACACTTACTTCAGCAGTTCCTAGGCATGTCAAAAATTTCACGGATTTGTCAACAGCAATTAACTACCGAATGAATGCGTCATTCAAGAGCAAAGCAACTCAGCTTCTCGTGAACGTCTTGCCTAAATACAATGGGTGCCTTGATGAATCAAATCAACATCGAGTAATAGGAACAATTAAACGTGCAATCATGAAACCTTTTTAAGATTAAGATTAGGCTATTTTCATTCCTGTCATTCATAGGGTCTTATAAAAATGTTTAAAGGAGACCATTTTATAAAAGCATATCGGAAATTTATGGTACATTTGGAGTTATGAATGCCCTCTTTTCTCTACCACTTGTGTTAATACCTACACTTTTAACTTTTCAAACAGTGCTAAAACTTGCCGACTTAAAAGCACGCTTTACATGTTCAATTATAAAATATCAAAGTAAGTATTAGTTTTGGTACCATTGCAGTATTTTCCTCAAGATTTTCAGCATAGAAGACTGCTTGAGAGAGAGGAATCCAACAATAGGAACTTTATCAAACGCTTGATCAAACCATAAAATTAGAGCTCAAGAATCCTGTTTCTACTTCAACCACTGAACATTGGTCAATGATAGGTTAATACTACATAAATAACTACTACCTGCAATTTTCAGTAGCACTCCTGAAGAGGCAACCCGGTCGTGGACTAACTTTCATCGTTTGTGACATGCGCAGGACACAATGAAGCTGACCTAATAAATACGCAAACGTTCAGGTAGGATGATGAGCGCACTAAAGAAACACGTGAAGTTGCACGAAATCAAGTGCTAAGTGTTGAATAAGAGGCAGCACAGAAATGAGGCGTCTCACAGCTGTGATGCTTAGGCAAGGTTGTCAGCACAAAAAAGGTTTTCAATTTTCAGGTTGTAAATTTTTTATATTTTTCAGTCAAATTGTTGTTATTTAAAAGCCGTCCTTCGTTGCCCAATGTTACCGTTGCATTGCACGATTCTGTGTGATTTCGAAATGTGGAGGTCGATGCGACATTAGCCTTAATTCAAGGAAATTTTGTGTTGAAATTCATGGTATTAGATCATCTTTCATAATGATCTTGTAATTAATCAGTTTTGCACAACGATTTATTAGCTGACTTTAAGAGATGAACCGCGGCTCTGCAGCAGAAACCCACTTTTGCGCATGAGACTAGTCTGAAACTAAATGAAAAGATGGCTTTACGGCCTCGTTAGCAAGGGGAACTACAAATTACGAAATCTCCTAAGGCAAACATTACACTAAACCTCATCTAATATGGATAAACTACAAAGAATCTTCAGAATATAGATTCGGTATTTTATTGTCATCTTTTGTTAGAGTTTAGTGGCTTTGAAAAACGCATTCAAAAAGAAAATCAAAAGAAGATTTGGAAAAGGAGTACTTGAAGGAGTAAATAGGGGTAAGGGCAGAAGACGCTTAGCAGCCGTCAAATGGAGGTCGGGATGGGCTGGGGATTGGATACCAACAGTTGTGAGTGCTTGCGCACGCACAAGATTGGGGCGTGCCGTAGGGGTTCGCGAGCAACACGGGACGACGCCATCGAGAAAAGCAGCTACGGATTTGGTGGTGTGATTTACGAGGTGCAAAATAACCCTGCACCTATCCACACAACCGCAAGTACACATGTGTACCCATGTGGAGGCCTTTAACCCTCAATTTATACGCCTCGATCTCGCCCAGCAGGGCCTCACTAGCTTAATACTTATTGAAACAGAACTTGTAGTGCTTTTTTGTCCATATGATGCAGATTCTCAAAATCCGACAGATACGTCTTTAGCGTTGAAGTGGCGATTCAAAACTAGTTATTTTCAATAAGAACAGAGCATCTGTTTAGATAATAACACAAAACGTGTCCATGCAGTTTGAACATACTTTTTTTTAATCAGAGGGAAACAAAGTATGTGCAAGAACACGTGTTCCAAGTGATGCATTGCAATACAGCTCTAAAGTAATACAGTGCTTTGCATTTAATTTTTTCCGTCGAATAATGCCTTTCACATGTTCATTTGTTCCTAGTAGAGAGGAGAAAGGGGAACTACCTTCCCATAGTAACATTTCTATTGAGCGGCGATAAACATTTCAGTGTAAATAAGACATTACAGTTGGGCATTTGAAGGCAACGCTACCATGCTTCAAAGGTACCCTTTACCCTCGCGCACATTCTGCTCTTTCCTCAGTGAGCGTCATTTGGAAAATTCAGTCTTTGTCAGCAGTCTACTACTTCTTCTATGTAAATGTCAAAACTTGAGTTAAAGCGAAAACTGATATTACTTTAAATTTACTAGACACAATAAAATGCAATGGAACGAAGGCAATTCACCAAGTGTGTGATGATAGATGGAAGGGAATACTCGACACACCAATAAAGATTTTTGCAAGTTGTTTTGGATCAGCATCAATTTTTGAAAAGATGCGCTATTAATAACAGCAATTCACCTCGTTTTAAAAACTGCAATTGGCTGAAATTAAATGTTTGGTGGAAAAACTGAATTAGACAATAAGAGCTTCCCTCAGTAGACGGGCATATCGCCTATTCAGAAATGTGGTCAAACACTACTTAAAAATAAGCATTGTATTTATGTTTATTTTACGTTTATGTTTTGGCTGAAATTCCATAGAAAGGTGAACTTTTTAGTTCACCTTCAAGTTATAAATAAATAATGATGTATCGGTACTGGTGGAAAAAGCTTATGAATGAAACGCAGCCAACCACCCATTCGGTTTCGCATTTTGGTGAAGCTGTTTGTTTCGCAACAATGGTAGAGTCTATAAATATTATTTGTCTTGGAAACTTTTGAGATGGAACAAGAAGGTGTCACAAGTTTATCTACTCATACTAAATTTTACCCAGGCTAACACTCAATTCAACGCCTCTGGAGGGCAGCTCACGAGCAAAAACATCATAATGCAGCTACAGGAAGGTAAATGCATAAAACAAAGGCAACTTCCGGTTTCGATCAGCCACTTCGGTCGCTATGGCAATGTTCAAAAGTCACCAGCACTGAGTTTTATCAATTTCCTAAATTTGGCATTGCAACCTACACAGGTCTTTTGAATTTTAAATTGATAGTAGGACGAAGAAAAAGTGTACACGAAGGTTTTATTGCGCCGAAGTGAAGCGGAATAGTGTCAAAAGTGGGCTTAATTTCATTCAGCTTACAAGATAAAGGCAATTAGTGTATAACTAAGAAAAAAATGCCATTTAGCGTAAGTTTTTATTTGGACAAAATTTTGACATACTATTGATGCATTTTAGATGCCAAATTAACCTTGAGACAAACACCCATTTGCTTGTCTACTTCATCGTACATTCTTTCCTGTCTTTTCCAGTCTCACTCGTGCTCATCTCGGTCTTGATCAAAATGACTGAGGGCAGCAGAGTCTTCCTTCTCTCTCCCTCTCTCTAATCCATAAAATTAAGTTTAGGCAAGTGCTTTTCCAAAGACTCATTTTTTTAGTGGCACTGAGGTAGGGAAACACTTCTTTTAGACCTGATTGGTGGGTTATGCATAAGCGAAGCCGCAATAATCCTCAGCTCATAGAGATAAAACTTGATGTACTTGAGCTAAAGCTGAAATTGTTGGATCTGCGATGCGAAATTGCGTCCGACTAGTCTTCATTACTTACACCCATCAACCCACTGATCTCGACCGTGTACTAAATAACGAAAAGAAATGGGCATTTGCTGAGTGATCGTATCAAGGAAGCATCCCAAGTTTCAAGTTTCAATAATTAATCTATGCGTATCAGGTTCTCTTTGCTTCATAATTAACTTAGTAAATTTATGCACAGAAAGAGCTAAGAAATACCCCATAATGGGATTCAAAAGTTTGCATTTCCTTAGCAATTGTTGAAAAAGTAGTCACGACATTAAGGAGAGAACCTTCGTTGTGTTTGGTGTTCAGAAAGAAGTAAGTTGCCACTTTGCTCCGTTGGGAATGCCGGATTTTGCTATTAGTTGCAGTTTGGTGCAGCCAGAGTCATTTTTTCGGATAAAAGGTTGGAGCGCCTTAAAGCGCCTCAAATAAATATTTTATTTTTGATTAATTTTGCTGAATACAAACTGAAGTGGTTTCCTTCTCACGTCTTAAATAAGGCACAAATTTGCGTAGTGTTTTCATTTTAATTCCCTTGGCAGTGAATTGACCGCAGTTTACTCAAAAAGTATTGGTTGCACACTGTCTCTAGTGCACCTTGAAGGCGAGAGACGGGGTAACGTCGATTTCTCTAAAGCTGACACAAGCCACTCTTCCAGTCCCCATTGGGGCTATATTGATTCCTTTTAATCTGAGATAATAAATGTGTCACATAACAATCAGTCTTGTCGTTCCCAGGGTAGCCGTAGGGAGGAGAAGGTTATAGAGGATAGTGCTACACTGTCTTTTAAAAGCAGACTAATTTTAGAGATACGTCTGTAGCGAAGTTGCTTAATATATGGTCTGAAACTGAACGATGCACATTGTGTGACCAGTCAAACATACAGTCTAAATGCGACTAACACCTGTAGTTCTCCCATGAGACAAATACTAATTTTGATAGCTAGGCAGATGCTACGATAGGGTACTACAATCAGGCAGGCTGTGCTCTAATTATATGAGCTCTCTCTAGTTAAGACAGGAGTGCTGGTCGACAAAGGATGAAAGTGTTTTGCTCATCAATACTGACAACCCATACAAAAATTTGAAAACACTGGCATAAGTTTTAGGCGTCCGAACAACAATAAAGGCTGCCAAAATTCCTATTACTCGATGTATTTTTATAAATCATATATTTGCTAACAGCATTTTGACAATACCTCACCTAATCCCCTACGTTTAATGGCAGCACCGGAAATTCATCCACTGATACATCATGAATGCTTTAGAAAATTGTTTCGCATTCAGATGCGGAAATGAATTGCAATTATTTAAACTGATTAATTTATGTGCCATTTTAAGCAACTAATAGAGGTGAGTTAAACATTTTAACACCGAGTAATTAGTTTTCTATTTTCTGTTTTGCAAAAAAAACATGGCATAAAAAGTTTCTGCAAAACTTCACTTTTTCAAGGTGTAGTTCCTGCAAAATTTAAATAAGTTAGTACGATATCGCTCCATCAATCGCATTAGACCAAAGATCAAAACAATTATGCTTCTGAAATTTTACATTTATCGGCAAAACGCAATTATCAAAGAGGACCACTGGAAAATTTGAAATTGATACAAAAGAATTCACTCAAAAGGCAAATGACGCATACTTCGAGTCTATTTGGTGGAGAATCGGTGGTAGAAATCCTTGATTGAGAAGTGTGCCTCGCAGTTGAAGCACAAAGCGGCTGAGGGTATGTAAAACGTATTTCCAGAGCTTGTCTCGTGCAGCACTCTTAGTGATTGCCCTTATGGACGTAGTTGTGGAATAAAAGTGCCTCCCGCGCGTAATATCACCTACGTCCTAAGTCTGAATGAGACGATATTTGTTTAAAGGAAAGTGTGGCGCTAGCGAAGCTAATTGCAAAAACTTAGCTTGGTATAAAAAAGTAAAATTTTCCGAGTGTTTAATTGGAACGCATCCATTTGATGAATTGTTAAATAAATTCTTCATGGCAATTTTACCTGTCCCTAAGGTAATTCCACATATGACCATGTACCCATCTAGGCCAAAAAATGAATTTTATCTATTTATGCGAGGTTCAATTAATGCTTCTGTGTTTAGTTTGGGAGAAAATTAATTGGCGCATTAATATGTGTTAAGAAGAGTACTTTATGTAATCCGGTTTTATAAACGACAAGCGTCGTCATTTTGCCAAGTATATGTGCAGTCATTTGAAAATAATTTTACAAAATTTCGGTACCTAACTGATCCCCCCAATGTTCTGCCATTAACAAGGTAGTGAAATTGGAGGTATTTTACTCCTTCGATTACAAAATAATCTGCGTGATTAAATTGGCTCAGCACAAACTCGACGTATCCTCCAAAACCAAAGGCGGGAACAACAAGCAGGATGTTAATTAGAGACTGCTCATTAGTGATAGTTTTACTTCATACGAAAATGAAGTAGAAGAGAATTAAAAATTTATGTCTGTGTTTATGTTCGTGGATAGCAATGCTTGTGCGAAGACCCCACAAGAAGCTAAATCGCGACATTAATTTTAAAAAGCTTGTTTTGCTATCTAATACATTGAGCATTTAAACTCTTTATGGAGACCAATATGTGGGAAAGAAAATGAGCTACAGAACTAAATTTGTACAAAAGGAAGCTAGCAGTATCCAGCACCTTGACCATGGCGATTTATTTGGCAAGTTATTTGCCGGGAACAAAATGGCGCAACCCTTCGTATGCAATCTAGGCTAAATCGCACTCCGCTGCATTGTAACAACTCTTCTCCATTCATTTCAAGGTACTTCGTGCTATGACTACTAAATTAAACCATTAAGGAGTCGGTTTATTCCCAGTTTTTGTAAAAATAAAACGCTGTAACCATTAACTAAGACTTCTGACTACATAAATAAACCATGCATTTCGTTTTATAGGCGGTGAGGATGATATCACAACGCATTTGTTAATGCAAAAGCTCTGAAATAGTTCAAAATACTTTGCTACTTCCTTAAAGGAGTTCAAAATACCCCGCCGCTTAGGCTAAAGTCATAAATGCAGCTTGACTGTCAATGGATTTTTAATGCTGTGCACATTCTCTCGCCTAACTTTTCAATGAAATTCGAAAACCATAAGGACACTTAGATTGCTCCTAAAAATAAGAGCAAAATGGTCAGTTCTGTTAGGTTTTAGCATGCGCCTGCACTAAATTGGCAAGTCTGAGGCAAACTTGCTCATTTTTGGAGGCCTTATTTATCATGCTCTTGTAGTAAGAGGCTTGACATAATAAATTTGCCTGTTATGTCGCTTTTTTTTATTCAAACCACTCCTTACCTTGGAGCATAACTCTCATCTCCGACGTCGAACTCTTGGATTGGCTTTCATTTGTCCCATTGCTTAATTCACCATGAATTCAATAAAATAACGTGCCTACAGTATGACCCCTCATTGATAAAAATACTCCAGCGACAGTTGCAGCTTTGAGCCCATTTGCATGTATTATCTTTCACCGGTTCAGCAGTGTAATGCGAGAGAATTAGCCCATAAAGTGGGTGAATAAGTAGCTTTTCTATAACTATAGTAAGCTGCAATTGCAACGGCGCCACAGAGGCTTATCCTCGACAGTTGCCGAAATCGAGTTGAGTGGCAGGAGTTATCAAACAAATGCTGCTAGAAGGTGGAGTAAACAAATGCTATTCTGCAGAAGGTTATCCTCACGTAAAGTTGAAATGGAAACTCAAGCTCATTATTGAAAATCTTTTAATCGGTCTTCAATCATCTTAGTATTTCTCAACGTCCTTGGCAGATAAAAGCATTTGCTAGCAAGTAAATAAAAAATAAATGAGATTAACTTTTAAACACGAGGGTAATAGAGTGGAAATTCAACAAGAAATTAATTTTGCGCTGTTAATTTGGGCCTTTCTTAAAAAATGAATTAGTTAATTAAATAAATTATTCGATGTTTTCAAGTCAAACTGCAAAATGATTGGTAAATTGTAGGATCTTCAGAAAAGTGCATATCTGGAGATGCTTGCATGATTTATGCATTCAATCCCTCCAAGTTACTAGTGTGTACGGTGCTGAGTTAGTTGCTGCACCAAAATGCGCAGACCAAAAGCTTTTCCCTCAAAAAGAGGTGCGGGACTTAATAATGTTACAGTAATTGCCACAGCCAAAGCAAATTGACGTGGCAAGAATGACCTAAATTTATGAATTTATGATACTTCCATACTCAACACGCGAAAGTATTCCAAGAACTGTTAGATGAAAAAGGGTTCACTTACCAAAAGAAATAACTTCAACTGATTTTGTGGTTAAGCCCTGATTTGTATTTTTCAAAAGGGGCTTTCGGCTGGAAGTTTTCAGACATTCATTTCAAAATATGAAGTGGCTAAGGTATCTACCGTAATATCCAGCGCATTTTTATTTAGAATGGTATCCATAATTCCCTAGGCAGCAATAAACCATTATTGGCATTTGGTCAAAGTAGTAAGCTGATTGCAGCATAGACACGGTGGGAACTAACCAACAAAGAATCATATGCGAGCGTTCTCTGACGGCACAGTAGTTACAAAATGGTGAATGTTTGTTTGGCCAATGAAACAGAGCAAAGAATGAGCATTTGATTAGGGTAATAAAATTCTTTATTTAGTACACACTGTTCCATGACTGACAGACTTGACTGCTCTTGATGTGCACCGTCGATGTCTTTTTCCGATCTCACTGTTTGAATAACCGTTGAAAATAAGGTTTGATTAAAATAATGTGAAAAGTGTGCCGTGATTGTGGGCAGTGTTTCATTAAATGCGCAAAAATCTCATCATACGTTTTTATGGATTGGGTCTCCACCACTCCTGATGGCGACACACCTCTTCTAATGGCGAAAGGTTTGGTTAAACTGGAAGTGCAACCTCGATTTCTTTTAAGTGGACTTTTTATCAGTTCCACTGTTTTATTTTTACAGTGAAGCTATTAGTGTGGTGTGATCAAATTAGGGCACGACTTCAACTCAAAGGGGGCATTAGGCAAGTGTGAGTCTATGGATTGCGCTACAATTCCAACACCTGCCCTTCTTTCACATCCTGCGTGTGTGCACGTGCATCTGCGTGGGAAGACACACGGTTGTTTTTTATTGTACACCGCTTTGAAAAAAAAAACAGGGACTGAATAGGATTCACCACGAATTCTTCTTTATACTTGAAAAGGCGCTATAAAGGGAGCAAGAAGGGACAGAGGCAATATTGCCACCGGTTTTTCCTCTTCGTCTACAGATAAAGGTGGCAGGCACTACAGGCGTAAATCATTGTTATCATACATAATTGCGTTTCAGACCAGTATTATCTGCTAGGGAACTGAGCTTGCAGAAATCTGCTGTAGCATAGAAGGAACTGTCGTTTTGTTGCTCATTGGGATTTGTGGTGAAACCGGAGAAAGACATTCCACCTGGATGCAGGTCGGCATCACTACCGAAACTCTCCCGATCTGCATTGCTTGGACCTCGGTTCCTTAATGCCGCGTGTATACATCGAATCTCTTCTAATTCCATTTCACTGGGCTCATCCCACTCTGGCCGTATCAAACTGCCAGAGGTATGTATCTCAGAGGAAGGAATCAAGTTTAGCAATCCATCAGTGGCCAAAGGGTGAAGCATGCTAGCTCGGCGATCAGCGATTGGATCAGAGTGCATGCCAATGCTTTGTCTGTGGTCCACTGAGTCACCGAGGGATACGCGCTCCAGCGTGGTTGTTCGTGTATTATCTCCAAGATTACTTGGTTCACCTCCGACTGACCTACTTCCTGAACTCATAAGTAGACTCTTCTTCAGGTTGTCAGAAGTTTCACTAAGGGGAAAATTCTTCTTTTTCGTTGGAGAGAGCATGGGTTTTGCTTTACGTCGAACTTCTTCACGTTTCGCTGCGTTCGTATTAGTTACACGATTGCTAACAGGGTATTGTTTATCACCACGAAATTGTCTGTACTTCCTATGGAGCATTGGAATGCCCGTCTTTTCCGCAAATCCACCCAAACCTTTCATAATGTTGTTTCCACCGACAGAGTTAATATCTCTTCTCAATTCTTTCAAGTACTTGTCCTCCTTTAGTTGGTTCTTCATATACATATAGTATGTGTTGAAGTTGTTTCCAATGATGGGAATAGCCAGACCAGTAACAATGCATCCTGATATGGCTGCCATTGAGCCAACAATGTAGCCCGCCGTGCCCTTCGGATAAGTGTCACCGTAGCCCACGGTTGTGAGAGTTATGATGGACCACCAGAATGCCTCTGGGATATCTGCGAAAGTGTCATTGACACTGTACTCGGCCATATAGATCATACAGGAGAACATGAACATCCCATTCATCAAAAGAAATGCCAAGAGCATCAGCTCGGGAATTGATTTCTTCACAGTCAGCATGAGAACACGAAGACCACGGGATATTTTCGAAACCTTGAAAATCCTCAAAATTCGCATAATTTGAGTCATTGAGAGTATATTCAAAAGCCATAAGTTGTTTGGAGGTCTGTCCATCATTTTGGTTGGATCAAATGAAGCAGCACTTTGTTTTTTGTGGTAGTAGGTAAAATAAAAAACACTTATATAGATCCAGTAAGTGATAAGATTGACCATATCGATTATGGAAACGATTGAAGTGAGAAATTTATGCTTATCTGGCGCTAATAAGACCTTCAAAAGGAATTCTGTTGTAAGAAGGACATTCAAAGCCAAGTCGAGAACTATTAGACCTGACGCCGGTTCAGTGAAGCAGTCCTTCTGCACCTTCGAATTTGTTATTCGCGAGGAGTCGTCGCAGATTTCTAGGGGATCATCGAGGAGGTTAGAGATGTTTAAGAGACCTGAGTACTTTGCCTGAAAGTTCTTTGCAGCCCAGGCAGATCGCCGAAAAATCCACGATGTCGAAAAGCAAAAGCAGAGGATCGAGGCTATCATGAGTATCAGCAGGAATGAAGCCCATATCTAAAATTGTCGGAAAGAGCAAACACAAAATCACAAGGACAAAATTTTAACTGTAAGAATCCGTTAGAGGAGTTATGACAGCTCGAAAAAGTAAAACGCACCCACTTACTAAAGTTCCGCCTAGAGCGCACTGCATGAGCTTTTAAAGAAGGTAAATGAAAGCGGGAAAGTTGATAACATAATCCCACTTCAAGCATTTCAATGTAAGGCCCAACCGTAAGGCCTTAAAGACATGGCCAAAAGTTGCACCGAAAGGCTTTTTACCTTCCCTCATGAAAGATTTTACTTAGTTGCATTGAAACAATTGTGGTCTGTTCAGAATGGGATTAATATTTATGCTTTGATGATGGGCAAGTTACCCAAGGCCCAAGTGCACTTGTTTTTCTTCCCATTCAATCGGCGTGAGAAGAGCCCGAATATTTTATCCATTTAATGTTGCGTAGATTAGAATTTGAGTTGGAATTCAAGACTCAATTGATGAAAGGGTTGATGGTGTCTTAAAATCACTGAAGTTATTTAGCTCAGAAGCGTATCTAAGACGGCCATGCCAGGCTTTTCTGAATACACTTTCGATTGTCTACTACTCATCATACACCAGTGTAAATGGTGCAACAAATAATCGGCAGGAAGGTTATTGCCTCTACGTTGCGATATAATGTTTCTGTTATGTCAAATGTAGTGCAAGAATCAACGAATTATCCAATAGTAAGCACTAATACCATTCAATGAGACGAGAAATTACAAACAGGTTTGTGTGGCTGAATTCAAACAAAAATTTATTCTATAATACAAGTGGACAGGCGATTTGCTCTCTTGAGATGCTTGCAATTTTCCTTCCATGTTGTTATTGCGCAAAGTAAGGTGCCATTTGTTTAAGCTAAATGTATTCAAGGAGCAATAGCCAGATTGTGAGAAACTCGAAGCATCGTTTTTAATTTCCTCTGTTTCAGTGACCATAAATAATATTGGTCATATTCATTGCAAAACTACAGTAGCTCTGTTGAAGCTACTTACAAGTAAAAGAATTAGGCAAGTGGTTTTTTCAACTTCCTTCAAGCTTTTCACTGGGTGGTGCGTGAATATGCACTGAATTTCTTATCTGCAGGTACCGACCACGGCTGAGGGAGGAAGGCTGGGTTTTTGAAGGTGTAGACATTTGCTTCCTATAATGGTACTGCCTTGGGGTGCCTTCACTCACTGTGATATAAATAACGGGGTAATATGGGACGCTTGTTAATGAGAACTACTTGGTTATTCACTGCTTTAACTAATTAGAAAGTTTCACCAAGGAGATCATACATTCTGCTCTTTAAAGGGGAAATTTTCCATTAATTCTTGGTGTTTGGATAATTTAGCCTTTGAAAATCAAAGAACATTGTTAGAAACAACTTATGAACGAATAGCATTCAAACTAAGCACAAGGATGTGGAAGGAACCTTAAGTTATATCATGGTATGCTTTCAAAGTGCATCACAAAACCTGCAAATTTTTAATTCAACCAAATAACCTATGAATGTATTCCACGCCTTAATAGCAAGCGCTTTGGACCACTCATTTTCACTAGTTCACACGGACTTTTAATAAAAAGCTGCAGTGAAAGACACCAGCTCATTCGACTCAAATAAATGGTGATGCGTGTCTCCACTTTTAGCTTGCCATAAGTTGCAGACCTTACGGGTTGAGATTAATAAACGTTACTCAACTCTGAACAATCATTTAACTTCAAGTAAAAGGATCGGTCGAAGTCTCCAAAGAGACCACTAGCAAAGGTAGCGCCACAAAGGCCTTTTCCTATTAATTACATTGAACAGGTATAAAAAATGTTGTCCATCCACACGACTACTTGAGTCATTGTCCGTCTACCTAAGATTGGAGTCAACAGTAAGAGCAGACAGGGTTAAAATACGATCAATTCATTGAATTATAAAAATACAGTAGGTCAAAAACTGGGAGACGCCTCATAAATGCAAGAAAGATTTTATGAAGTTAACTCAGAAATGCAGATTGAATGAATAAAGCCCTTCAAAATCGCCAATCCTCCTAGCCGATTCAATATAGCGCTACTACATGGCTACCACTGGTGTGTAGTGGACATGGTGAAATATTTGGATGAGATTTTCGGAATCCAGTTCCCGCTTTGAAGAAACAGGTTGTATTGACCTCTGCACATCGAACAAAGTGCATGTTATTTGACACATCAACTGATTTGAACCGTACCCTCACCATGTTAAGCATAAATGGGCTTCCTTTGGAATTGTATCTGGTGTTCCCAAGCCTCTCCGACTGACTAATAACCGTTTTGGACATTCGTAATAATTTTCTACCTCAAGCTTCACAGCGTGTAATCCAAATATATGCTTTTAAACGCACCTGAACTTTGCGCTAAACAAGCAAAACCCTGCCCAATTCGGTGTGGAGAATAGTATGCAGTAGTTGCATTGGATAATTTGGGAGCCGCTATAAAAATTTCGGTAGTACTGCAGATGGTTGCATTCTGCTTTACTAAGATACCAATTTAAATTTTTTGAAGTTGAGGTTTAACGCTGCTCTTTGCTAAATGAATAGCTTCCAATAAACAAAGATAATTCCACTGTTCTTTTTGTTGTAAGGGGAGGCTATCAATGCTGTTGGTCTTAATTGCCTACCATCGAGTTTTTTCCTTATAATAGCGCATAACAATCCATATTTAGGCAAGCTATTCCGCACCCGAAAAAGTCTTCATATTTCACAAATATCATGCATCAAACCCCTGAAATGAATTTATCAACTGGTAGGGGTAAAATGAATAACTTCGCCCCATTTTTTTGAAATACGGGGTTTTACGTGGGCTCAATTCCTACTCAATGTGCCAATATGAAAGGTACAGTAAGACACTTTGATGGCAGCTAAATCACGTCCATTTTTTCGCCTTCACATTAAAATTTCTTGGCAAAATGGTTTTGTGATCGTGCATCAGCTCCAACCCCTTCATGCCATAGTATTATTAATGAAACTTCTTTGGGCTCAATGCTTGAGTGATTTTAAATCTTCTAAAAAACTAGGGTGCTTTCACTCTTAATTGCCTTAATACAGAGCAGGTAGGGGTTTCGTGGGGCACTTTGCACTATTTCTGGTTGACCAAACGTTTCAAAAGGCCACCTTTAGGTGTCAATCGTTTTCTTGCGTCTCGCCTTTTCAGGATTCCACCGTTTTTATTCCAAGATCGAAGTCTCTAAAATGGCTGCGCTTTTTGCTTACGTATCTACTCAAACGAAATTCTGTTGAAAGGCTACGTTCTAGCAGTTAGTTGATTTTTCAGAAACGAGTAATCCAGTTACCACTTCAACGAGTTCTCGTAAGCTAGCAAACTTGTCACATTATTGCTTGGTTTATTTCAGGTTCCTATTTCAGTACTTGGTGGTCACTTCGTGAATATCTGCAAACCCATTATTTGTTTTTTGCTTTTCCAGCCAATTGACATATAAATAAATAGATAATTTCACAACAAGCTGGTCCAATGAAGTGCATAATATACAGTCATGCACACCCATTTGACAAGACTACTCAACCATACACAACTACCAACTTTGGTTTTCAAATGAGCCATCTTAGGTTGTGTATTTAACATAAAAATTTACGATTTTCAATTCTAATATGTACACAGGAATATTGGAAAGAGATTTACTGAATGATATGAATTTATCACGGTAGTAAAAAAGGAAGCATTTTGCGAGGCTCTGCCTTTACGTAGGATCGGTTTTTACAACGAGTAATCTGTTAATTACACTATCAAGTGAATGACATCAGCAATCTTGTGGAATCACATTTAAAAGTGTTTCCACTTTTCGCACGGATAAGCACTACTATGTGCAAAGACACAATAAACCAGGTATTCATATATATACGGTGTGAAGTGTTATTTTGCAAAAAAAGTTGTTCCTTTTTTCCGACTTTTGAATAGCGACCCTTCAAAGCACAACCCTAGGAAGGCTCGTGACACTGCCTGGCGCGACAGTTGCGCCCATCGCCAAGGTCTCTCGCGGGTCACGTGATGTCCTGCGAGAGTACGCGCAGACTTTGAGGTGGCCAATGGGCGTGCGGTGTGTGGAATCACTTTGGTGGTTTTTTGCCAGCCCCCTTAACCATGTTGCTAAATTTTTAATAAACTGAATTACTCACCTTCGACTAAAAAGCGTTAAAGATTGTGAGGTACGATATACCTAGTTGGAAAAATGGCGTTTGATCGGGCTCAGGACCCTCAAGTAAGTGCTTCAAGTCCCATCTCTTACTTAATCTGTTGTAAATATGAGCCTTTAATGCAACTTGCCTGAGATGTTATCTGTTTCAAGCCCAAACTCAGCTATTCGGTGTAGTTTTTCTCCGAAGAAAAACATTTAGCTAAAATTCGCAGAAAACGAGTTGAAATAATTGAATTTCGAGCTCGCAATGTTGCAGAATCAGCCATGAAAACATGGGTATTCAATGATCCACTATGAGCTCGCAGTAATGGGCATTCTCCGCAATATTCACTCATTTAAGTAAAAAATACGCAGTTAAACTCTTTCAGAGTAAACTTTTTTCTGGTCTAAATATGAAAACATTTGATAGATATAAAGGATTCCCCTCTTCATTTATCACACAGTAGTACTCCTTTCAAAACTGAAATGCGGGACCCATGAAGTCGTGTGTGCGGTTGAGTGAGAGAAAGCGTTGTTGCATCGCTGTGTCAGATGCAACAATTTTTCCCTACCGTGGATATTCATACTTTGTGCGCTGTCGCCGGCACACAGCGTGAAACGACGTCATGCATCCTTCGTCCCTGGCCATGACATCGAGTATGGGGAGATGGTAACTGCATGGCCAGTTCGGACACGCAGCAGTCTTTGCTTTGGCGAGAATTTGCGCATTAAGAACAATTAAGGTACCAAGGCGAATTAAATAAGAAGCTGGTATTTCTCTTGATTGGGCCACTGCAAATCTATTGGGTGAATTGTGAGATTACTTTCGTACGCCACATCACTTCCAGTTGTTGTATGTGATGAAATGGGTGATCAAAGCCACAAAGCATAGTTGCCCAAGCATCGCCCTAGCAACGAGCTTGATTAAAGCACTAAAGTTAGTCAAAAACTGTTATGATGCATGAATTATCTACCGGATATAACGAGGTAGTTTGGAGTTTTACAAAGGAAGGCAAGACTACCTCTCATAAGTTCATCTACATCGATTCAAGCTTTAACATCAATTGCATTGCACTAAAGATTTTATGCAATTTTTTTTGTAGAAGCAAGTGAAAGAATGTGTACATTTTAAAGTCTTAACAACAACTTGAGCATTTGTATTACCTCAAATTCGAGCCACATTTTTAATGGTGAGTAGAAATTATTCTGGAATTTGTATAAAGAAGTCATGATCTTGAGTTTTGGAAAGCATCATCCCTTTTAGACAACACTGCCTCGCAGTGAAATGGATGGAAGGTAGAAAGTGCTTGTCACGGTTAAGTTTTTGTTACTAACGTTCTCCAAAAGCAATGAACTAAACAAAAAATTAAAGTCCACATATTGCGTTGATTAGAGTAGTCGAGCAAAATTCTGTCGGTGAGTTTAAAAAAATGCCTTCGTTTTGCGGTTACTAATTTTTCTTTGTGAAGTTAGAGCTCCATTGGCATGTCATGGCACATGTTATTGCTCGCGAATAACAGCCTGAAACATCGTTTTGTACAAGTGGAACATGGCAAATCGGCTTATATTCGATGAAGAAGAAAAGTCCAACCTCCATCGTAGTATAATGTAGGCAGTTTCTAGAAGACAAATTCAAGATTGCGTAATTTCTAACTACCTCACTTACTACTATGATTTGGCAACATTTGAAGAGCGCTATCAATTGGATTCACGCCTTCTCCCTAGATCCACATATGCCTTTCGTAAAAAAATAGTCACCTTTGAGAAATTAATTTGCCCTTTAGGTCAGTTTTACCTGCTAGTTTTATTTGAATATTCACTCTCTTTCAATGTACCACGCGCCACCATCGACTGAGAACTACTAACGCACTTGCGACACATTGCTTCACCGAAATTCGCGGAGGTGCCATTTCTAGTCCCTCCAATGGTTGTAGTTGTATACCACCAAAAAATCTTTAGCGGCATCCGTTGCTTCCAAAATAGAACAGCAGACGAAATCACCCCGGCCACAAACTTTTGACATTACCATGAGCATTTCGACCTGGACCATGAGGGGCGGTCATTCCGTTGGCTAGCACAAATCTCTTGCTTCAAACAAACAACGGGTAAATCATGGTTGCATGGCTGTAATTACTCCATCTTAACAGAAAACTCATGTAGTTCTTTGCAAAATAAGCGCGTTTCATTAAACTAGAATGGGTATTTGGATTGATCCTCAGTAAATTGCGTCATCACCTTCTTAAAGCCCCTAAATTTATTTTTACCTTGCACGACATCATTACAACGTTGGATTTTTCCATTTTACCTACCACAGTTGCAAAATTTATGCATTATTCCAGTCAAGCGATGTTGCAGCAAAAGTTTTTAGCTGAGCAGATCTCGTACAGATACGAATCGTGGCAGTTATTCGCGCATTACACCTGGACAATGGGCAGTACAAGCATCAGTCTTTCGGAAGACGGTTTTTGGTAATGGGCGGAATTGGGTAAGAATTGCATTTCGAGCTCAATATTTACTGTCTTGCCGAATAATGTATGCATAAAAGACCGAGAGATTTAACTTTTGCTTGATTAGGCGAATAAATATTTTGCAAAGTCGTTTCAGCTGCGATAGGAATTGGTGAGAAGGCACATTTATTTCATCATTTGCATTTTAATTGGATCCTGCGTAGCACCAATTGCAATGTTTGGCAAATTAGCCTCTTATCTTCAAAAACAGTGGGGCGGAGTATTCTAGCGCAATCTACGCGTTTTCAGATATGTTAATGCTAATAAGTAGTCCCATCTTAGTTATATGGGAACCCTACCTCAAAGGTGGATTTGCAGAAGCATGAAAATTCCTATTTTATTCAATCAACAAGCCATTTAGTTTGTAAAAGGACCATCATTACTGACTGACACCGAAAACAAGGCAACTTGCGATTCCCACTAAATGCTCACCTTTATTTAAATGCACTTCCGATTCGCCATAAACCTCAATTTTCTTTCGCTTAACTAGCTTTGAAATCAAACAAGGAGCCTATAAGTTGAGGACGTTGATAATGATCTCCTTCACTAACCTAGACAAACGGGGCTTGAGGAACTGATTTGCCTTTACACGTAAATTGTCCCACGATTACGCTATGATATGCTCAATGCTGTCAAAAATGGCAAAAATCCATTCAAAGTCATGAATATATCAAGTAATTTGCATTACTTTTTAAACCTTCAGGACGTTTTTAATGTCTGGAGAAAAGTTTACCATTTAGATTGGCTCGAATTATCGGTTATCTAACGTTGATGAATAGCTTCGTACCAACATTTATTGCTTCAGTCATCGATAAATGCTTTTGTCATTGGTGCCAAACGTTCACATCATTTCCCCCTAAGGCTCCATGGCATATGTGTGTAACATCTTTTGCTTCTGCTGTTAAGACAAGGAGGATTGAATTCCAAACAACTGCATAATTTGTAGCCACATAAATGGAATGCAGTTAATCAGTTTGTTCGAAAATTATGTTTAACACTTAGCGAGCTGCCTGAACCATAGGTTAAATGCAAAAATGAGCCCCAAAGAGTTACGAGGCTGCCGTTCCAGTTTCCGCTACTGCAGCGGTCAAAGGTAAAGCTTGCACTATGGTCCAAATCTGACGCCCAACGGCATAAGCAATGGTGGTGTCTGGAGTGTGCTGATGCCAGAGCAGGGTCGGTGTGTGCGCCGAGGCATGGCACAATCAAGCGATAATGGGATCAGCGCTGCCGTGTGCCGCTTCACAAACGCGCCTCGAACATAACTCGAGTTTGGTAGAACGCGTCCCACTACTCGCCACATTTTAATTGAGCTTAACATTTCATTCACCCCGGAAGTAGCAGTACTTGCGTTTCGTTTGCACGTAAACAAGCCACTACCAGCGTTAATAGTCAAGGCCATACGCACCTGATAAAGTGTTAAGCACTCTGTGTGGTATATATAGCCCTATCAAAACAAATGTCTCCTTCAGAGGAGTCGAATGAAATTGAGTAGGTTTTATTCGAGTTTGGAGATTGGACAGCTCTGATGCTGGCAGTAATAAATCATTTGCTAAATTATGGAGAAATAATGTACAATCGGTAAGAGATATTATTATGCAAAAGGTATACTAACAACAAGAATTAATTAATTAATTAAAAGACAAAATTTGTTTTTTTTGTTGCATCCAATCATTTGCTTCTAATATTTTCTCATCAGAAATACAGGGAAAAAAGCAATTAGTATGGATAAGTTTTGGTTACTATAAATGTCAATTGCCTCATCAGTGAAAGAACATTCAAATGCGAATGCCAAGAGTTTTCCCAAAAGCCCTTTGCAAGTGGTGTTGCAATGGAAAGAGTTCACAGACCTATGACTAAAAAGACCATCTGTCAAAATACCCGTGAGGCAGGCTGAGCTTTCCATCAATCTGAGAACAAGGCTAAAACCCAAATAGAGCATTAGCCTTGCCTTAGTTAAGCAAAGATTTGGGTGAAATTGTTGCTGTCTGCAAAATGACAGGAAGCGCAGGGAACGCTAAAGTCCAGTATGAAAAATCTTCCGGTGAATTTGCTGAAACCTACAACTCTTTTCTTTTCTAGCTTACTAAGTTCACTGGTTGATTTTATTTAGCTTCAAGCATTTTTTTCCTGGATGTTATACCTTGGAGCAGAATTGATTGCATAGCTTTACGTTAATTGTATTATGTTAGGGATATCAGAGACGTTAATGCAATCTCTCCACAGAAAAGGTTGTCAATGGTTTCAGACAAATGCAGTAGTCAAAACGAACTTATAAATTATCAGTAAACTTTATAATAATTCAAGTCCATGTCTTTCGAAAAAGCGGCAGGCAGACTGTCATTCACACACTATCTTATTTTATTTTATTGCAGCGTTAATCAACCTGTCTGTTATCATATAGAGTTGATGTTTGCGATTTAATAGAAGGTAATTCAGTTTATCTGTGCACGTGTTCCTACGTTTCTTAAAAAGTGGTTCGAGCTGTTTGACACTTGTTCGAAGTCCTAGGCACACTCAAGAAGAATAACAAAATTAGTGAACACATTTATGGCAATCTTGTGTTAGACCCGTCCACCGTCAGCATAGGGAACAGCCAACTTTCTCTGAAATTCTAAGCAATCACAGTGACCAAGTATGCAGTGGAAGAATCAGCTTGATTTTAAGCACTGACTTCAAGGTAATTGGTCGAGGTTTGGCTTAGTGGCGCAGAATTTCGATACATATTGCATGTTTTATTAAGCCTGCATTGTTACTTCATGAAAATTTGTGCTTTGCTTTCCACCTGTGGGGGCGCTGCACCCAGGAGCATCGTATACGCTGCTGCAGATTGCAAGCTGAGTGACGCAAACGAGGGTCTCGGCCACTTGACGCACACGATTGGCCACCGACGGAACTTTAAAAATCGAAGGCCGCGAGGGTGGATGTCAAACGGTGCAATCGCAAAACGCATGCATTTGGAAGGATAAGACGCCTGTTACCTCTAAGGCAATTCCACCAATAGCAATCACATCACCAATCGCATAAGTCATAAGAAGAGACTCCTCCGTGAGCAGAAAGTGTAAGCAAAGATGGCGGACAGCTGCATGTCAAAAATCATTCTCTCAACTTCACTAACCATTGCAGTCTTAAATACAATTTATACCCACAGTAAAATTTCACTTTAACTCACTTTTTTTACTCAGAACTGGCTATTCAATTCATAAAAAAGTAGCTTTTTAAAATGCTCTCCATCTTTTTCCTTACCGGGAATGCGATTGACTTTTTACTAAATATTAAGTCTAGTTGATTAGTGGAGCTTTCATTTATTGTAAAAACCGTTTGTTAATTCGATTTCATTTTAGTTGGCAAAGCCACAATGGAAAAAAAAGACTCATGGAGAGTGTAATTTGGACGGAAAAACCCCATCACTCCCCTATCAAGTGGCTTGTCAAACGCACAGTCCTGAATTTCAACATTGCCAAATCCGGAAAGTTGATGGGATTTTAAAGCGTTCCGAAACGCATTTTAATACAGAGCTCTGAAGAACTTGCCTAGAGATATTTCAATCTACTCTGTCAGGTTTGGGCAGACATCTGCACTCTTCGTGAAAGCAGCAGGATAGAGGCAACAACTCGTTGATTATATGAAAATAATAGTTATAGAACTTCAAATTTACCAGGAAAGAAATGCGCTTTCTGAAAACATTTACAAAGTTAAAGTTATAAATAAATATCACGAAGCTGGTTTTCAGGTTGTAGAAAAGGTTCGAAAGTCCTATTATCTAGGAAGTTACTGACTTGGTTCCATACATATTTTTCATTTGGAGGTTTTAAATCGTAAATTTTAAGCATTAATTTACAAAGTAGGAGATTGGAAGCTGTTTTGAAATTGACACTGGAAGATTTAGTAAACGAAAGGCAATAATAATTTGGAGACGTTTTTTAGCTATAAGCCATTCTTATCCATTTAATGTAAGTATATTATTTTAGTGCATTTGAAGCCTACCTGGGCAGCAAATGATGATGTGGGGTGATCCATAAAGAGCCACATTCTGTATCGCCATTTCTTCCATCCGCGAGAAAACTTGACCAAATTTTGCATAGAATCAATATCCTCAAAACAATCACGAAAGAGTGTTTTCTTGGTCCTCTTCTCCTCGTCATACCGCATGTAGGCAGGCATGCAACAAGGATCGATCAGAGACTCATCAATGCCCCAGAAAATCAGCTCCTTCCTAACAAATGGACCGCAAATGTTTGTCGGCAGATGGAGTTCTCCAGTGCGGTAATAGTCCAGCACAAATCGGAAGATTTCGGGATCCCGATCGAAGAAGTACACGGGTTGGGGAGCAACGCCTGTTTTGTCCTGTGAAAGGGGGCCAGGATAAGAGTGATTATTATCCATTAAGCGGGTGGAGTGGCTCTCAGTTGGCGATGTATTGTAAAGTTGGTTTTTGCAGACAGCTGCGGCTGATATTAATTCCTTGTTGCCAAAAAGGGAGGAAGCAACAGGGTTCGGAAGCAATGTAGCACCGCCAACAGTGTATTCACCAGTGTACTGGCTGTCCGAGGACAGTTGGGAGCGGTATTCATGTTTCTGTGAGGCGGCCCGGGCAGCCTCCTCGCCCTGTGTCGCAATCATGTAGAGGCGACTGTCCGGAAGGCGATAGAGTGTTGCCCGCCGTGTAATGAACAGGCGCCCACCAATACAGAGGTTGACTACATCGCCGGGTGTTCCCGGACGAATGTAGGCAGAAGCGGCAGATGCGTGATTTTGCATTATCTCTATAAAAATCAATGTTCACATCAAGGTCACCATATCATGTCCAAAACTACTTTTTAAAAAGAGACTGCAAACCATATTGAGATCAAATAAGAGAGGTTAAAAGGGACCCACTGTCAGATCGTTTGACTGTTGGTGGAACATGTTACTTCCAAAATTTTGAAAGCTGTCCTTATAATTTGATGTATTATTAATAGATGGATAAAATATGAGTACTCATTGCCTAAATAATTTTGAGCTGCTCAAAAATTGGAAGCTTGCTTCATGAAAAATGATAGAAAACATTTTGGACGTTGAATTTTCACGATCACTTTGTTCAAAGGAATTTCTGAATTGGTCGATGGTTTGCATAAGGGATAGGTATGGATGGAATGCAATTTACGATCAAATAAAAGATGTAAGGTAGGTAGAGTTGGGTTGTGACAACTTTATTTTCCCATTAAACCGCTCAACACAGTCCAAATTAGTGGTTCAAGGGCCCCAACTACTAGTATTATCCCGTGTATGGTGTTCCACTAGGCTAGTGAGAAGAACTTATCTAGCTGAAAATTAGGCGGTTTTCGTGCTGTTTTAGTTTAGAATTCACTCACTATAATCAGCTCCCTGTATATATGCATGTGGTGTGGATGTAGAATATTTCTCAGGAAACGGAAGTGTGCCTTGTGCATTGCCATGAAATTTTTGACAGCAGGTCCGCTATTAGTAGGCCTAATAATCCTGATTTATGCATCGCGATCGTACTAAAAATTTGACGACTTTGCAGTTTGAGGGAAGAATTGCCTCCTGTTTATGCTCCTTCTCTTACATGTGCATGTGTATGAAGTCAATTCTGCTCAATAAGTTTTTAAGCTACCATCTCCAACACTACTTTAAATTTGAGAGGAAGATTATAGCAAAACTTATTGGGAATTAGAAACTAGGAAGTTGGATTTTTTGCCTTTTGAATAAACAACTGCCGATGAATTTTACAACAGTGCTTGTGAGTCTAGGCTGGTTCCAAACGTTTGCCCCTTTTCAGACCCATCGCCCCATGAGATCTTGAGGACACAATTATTAAACACTTTGAAATTCAGGATTTTTGTATTTAAGAACTCAAGTAATATGGAGTGTCTGGCAAAGTTTTTTGAGCAACATTGAGTATGTTCGGAGGAGCACTAAGCGTTTGCATTGAGAGGCATCATTTTTAGTCGCCGAAAAATAGCCTCTTTATGCGCTTTTCAAATTGACGCTAATGCATGAATTTTCAGTGGGTATTGTGTTCCATTGCGCATAGCAATTACACTGGATCACCGACCTGAATGAAGCCACGCGTGTTGACAACTATTAAACACCGTTTGTGTTGTACTGAACACCAGCTATGACAATTCACAAGTCAAAAACAAAATTAAACACTTTCCTTTTCACATAAGAAAATTAAATTCGAACATACTTAGAGGTATTTAGGAGTTGGAAATTCTCTTCTTAGGTTTTACTGTTACTCAAACCAGGGACAACAGCACATTTGCCCTCATTTCTGTTTCACACAACATTATTCTGAGTGAGCGCCCCCATCCTTGGGAACATTTCAGAAATCAAATTTTATCTACTCGAACGAATAGTTCCGCTCGTTACTCTTTATGCTGCACAACACTGGTAGCGCCTGACATTTGATCCAACTCGGTCTTACTGTCTACATTCAGAGGTTCACTGTTGTGTATGCTACGTGCAAAAGGGTTTTTGTCTGCCTCCTTCACTTCATATACGCAAATCAACTATTGCTAAGAGGAAAAAGGATGTGAAGCAAATTTTTTGCCGTTAGCTGCGAGAGGGACGAGTATCTAACAATGTCTGCGTTCTCCGTTGTTATAAAATAAATGCATTTATGCATTTACAAGGAGTTGCTTGATTACACTTCAATGCGTCACACCTTACTTTCCCAGGTTGGTTGTGAATGCAGTGTTAATGCCAAATCCACCCTATTTTCTTCATCACTTCTAACATCGGATTTGGTAGTGTGAGTGTAAAGGGATAAGCAGACAAATAGTTCTAAATTAAATTTCCTGATATCTGATAACAATGCAGTGGTTCATCACTTCTGATACATGATGAAATATTTTTGCCATTAAAGCATTAGTAGTATAGACCAGAGGAGGAGTGATTTGTCTAGTAAAATGAAAGGTATGCCAAACGTTGGCGTTACAAGACATCAGTCAACACCCATGATGAATGTTATTTAGTAGTTACCATTACTATGCACTCTCTAGATCATGCGGTCTTTTGTGCTAGTGTGACAGGCGTTTTTGAATCCTGTATGGTCAAATAAAACACAAAGGCACTTTGTCATCAAGGCTTCAAAGGCTGTGGCGAATTGCATTCATTACATACTTCATAAGTTGGAGCCGTTCTGCACGATTTAAGGTTTGCACTACAAATCGTATTAAACTATCATTTCCAAGGGCTATAGCAGAACATTTTTGTTGACAAAATATCGGGTCCGTATGTGAAAATTCACTACTTTCTTCTCGCATAAATTTCACAAAATGAGGCTCAGTTCTAAAAACATTTGAAAATATTTACGACTGAATCCATCAGTGAAAGTCCACGTTGAACTTTGGGTGAAATATTTCAGTTGACGTCTTGCCATAGGTAAATGAACTCCTTCCCTTTAAGCCAGCTAAACATGGAAATACTTTTACGTCACGGCTTTTTTAGTCTGTTAAATATACTGGAGTTCTTTGTATTTCAAAGTGCCGACCTATTTGGTGTAATGTTTCTCTGGACGGACTTCTTTTGAGATTTCAGAGAGCGCATTTGAAACAAACAAAATTTTGATAAGCACTATGCTTATATGGGTTTAAATATATTGTGTTATGGACGCGAATTAATTTATAAAACCTCCTTTTGCCGCTTTCAAGTTATAGACCGTAATTTGCAAAATTAATGTGGATCTTAAAGGTAAGAAAACTTACGGCTGAGCTTATATCCAGGGCTGTGTTTCTATACTTCCACGTGAAACAGCGTTAATTCCATTATCTGCACTAGGAGTTCAGCGTGTATTCCAAACTACCTTGATTTTTGATCTCGCAAATCAAGTGTCTATTGGAGTGGGTTTGTTTTATCCCAATAACCACGGGCACATACTGACTTGTGACGCGGTTTTTGGCTGGTCCATCGAAAATCCGCGATTGGTTGGTTTCTGGCCAATGGACTGCAACTTCTAGAGTGGTTTGTCTTGCGTTTGCTACGCTTTGAGGCAAGAGATGTTTTTAAACGCAAATCGACACAAAATTATAGTCCAAATGTGCATTACTCCTCCTATTTCAATCTGGTTTATCTTTATAAGTCTTATGCAACTGGCCCAGAGTAACTACATTTGAATCGTCTTTGGCCATAATATTTGCTGAAATCAATCATTTGTCCGTACAAGCGTCAAATGGAAAAGGCTTTAAAGGCTTATGTTAAAGAACGCTATTTAATAATTTATTGGGCAAAAAAACATTAATACTACGTCCTTAAGCACCAGTCGACATCTCCAAAACAGAGCAGAACTAAGCAGTAGGTCGTAAACCGTGCAATTGCTACGCACTTTAGGAATTTGGGTAAGTTCATGCGGTCTAAAGGTAATTCCAAATTAATTTTTTTTTCGGCAGCATAAATTTCTGTTTACATAGTATGTGCCACAATAAATGGTTAAATTAACTGTTGTACCTTTGCATGGTGTTTTGTGACCTGGAGGAGGTCATCCCACTTGTACAAAAAGCGGGTTGAGGATTGAAATTCTGATTAAGTAAAAAGTGGGGTGCATTCAGGTCATTTTTTTATTGCGTTGGAATCAACGTCACCTTCATCAATAAAAGACGTATCCTGTTTTTGAAATCCCAAATGGGTAAGTTTTGTAGCTTTCGGTTAAATGCACGCATACTTTTCTTAATGGGAACTTACGTTGCTATGTTGCGGGATGGTAGAGTTCTTCTTAAGTGATTTACTCCAGTGTTTAAGTTACTTATATTTGGTAATGAGAAAGTTCTGTCCTGCACTATCTTTTCTGTTTTTTTTATTTCGCGTTTTAGTTGTTTGACGCGCACTTATACTCCACATTACGCTAAGGAGCGAGATTTTATTACCACGCTTTCCACCAAAATGGTCACTGGCCATCATTTTGTCATTAGCACAATTTGTTCTGTCAGTTACCAGCATGATTTTCACCCACTTACTTGACTCATCTACCTTTAACTTTAATGTCGCTTTAAGTAACTAGCCTAAATCACTCAAACAAGTAACTTTAGACAGTTCTGCTCGCCCAAGAGCACACATTAATAATGTTCGATTCTTCAACAAATAACAAGGCACAATGACTGCCATGCTGTTCAACAGAGTTACGTGCTCTGGTTGCTTATTGGAGTCGTCAATTGGGCCCTATTTATTATGCAGTCGTCGGTAAAATGCGATGTATTTCTACTCGAGAGCGATGCATATGTTAACTCCATTTCATGAACTTGCGCAAAGATTGCATTTTTCCGTATGGATGATTGTGCATTTGATTAAATGTATCAACTTTCTGCACCTGGGTCTGTAGCACGTAGAATGAGAAGGAAGCGTAACACGGATTGTAATGGAGAAAAAATCCCGTGTTCTACAATTTCTGTTGCATCGTTTTGCTTTCATAGACAGTTGAAGGGAATCTCGATGGAATCAGTGAGGATTCCCAGTGACTGCTTAAGAAAGCGCACTTAGATGCGGTCAAGTGATGCGATTTTCTCTTTATGCTTGACTTGAGACCTGGTGTTCAGTTAAGGCCCTATTTAACCTCATACTGTTCCAAACGGAGCTGTTAATGTGACCCTTCGCATTTTTAGAATTCGGGAAAGGAAACAGCGCTAATTACAAGGCAAATCCTTTTAATATTCATTGCATTGCATTAGTAGGATGATTCACCTGAAAGTGAATGATGCAGCTATTATTGTGGATTGATCTGTCCCTTTGCCGCCGTGCCAGGGACAGTGGCTTTCACACCATGAAATCCTTTCAGAGCATACGAAACCAACTTCCATGTGCAGAACCATTCAGGCATGCTTGTCCCTCCTGTACTATTCAGTGATTAAAAATGGAGCTACCTAAATTACTTATTTTCTCAACGATCCGTGGTTATGCAACTGTTCTCGCAGTCTCACGAATACCCTTAGTGAAGAGTTGCTTGTTTAAACACCGAGCCTTTGCAAGAATAAAAGCTTATACCTTATGCGATATGGAAAAATTCATAACTTGTAACTTAGCGATTCTCTAATGGCACCATATATATGTACATTGAATGCCATAGCTTAAAACTATCAGTTGTTAAGTTTGTTAAAAATGAGTAGAACAGGTAGTTATGACATATAAAACCTCAAATACAACAAAAATATTCAAGTTAAAGTACGTAATTAATTCTTCAATAGATTCTGTCTAGAAAAAACTTACACTTTATTAAAGAATTAGGTGCAGTGAAATGATTCAACAACTGGTACAATTTTGGCACCACTCAGGCACAGTCAGGTGCTTTTTTCTTCAAACGGGAGCGCAGATTCCACCATATCAGAATCATAACAGCATTATTGACATGCTGACACAATTAATGACATGCGCGATAGATGGCAGGACTGACGCCACCACACCCCATCGGTTTGGTCCATGGCTCTTCCACCATCAGCCAACCACCTGTTGGAAATACGACTTGCCGTAGTGGAGTCGATTGGTCTCTTGATGGCACATTACGTTAGACTTGATCTTTACCAAGAGGCTTCAAATCATCAGAGAGCACTTTCACTTTTTGAATGAGCACTGCAAATACACTTACAATCCAGCATTCCAAGCACATGCAGGAAACTTTGTGCGAAGAAGGCATGCTTGTCCCTTTGCTTATTTGGGTGAGATGCAAGAAAACTTATTTTTACCACCTTATCGACAGAGGTTAAACCAGTTTTACTTAATGTTCAGTTAAGGCACTATCGTATGGATGCGTAGTGAGTGAAAATTGCATTTAGCTCAGTCAAAATTATGCCCACTTGGGTATGAGGTAACATTTTAGAAGATTAAGTCTACCGAATTTAATGTCAAATGGAGTTTTACTAACTGTTTGTCGAGTTGGTTTCGTGATCTCTAAATTTCAATAGCCGAGGTTGAAAGCGCTCAATAGGCCAGTTTGTGGCATCCAAAGTAAATGGCAACATTTGCCGATTTGTGTAATTACTTTTTGTGTATGAATGTTTTACATATGTGCAAATGTTCATAAAATTATTCCGTTGGTGAGTGCCTCTAAAGTAGATGTTGAACTTTGTGGCATTAATACATCGTTTATTCAATAACTTTCGGGATTGCCGGCATCGCTGCCATAAAATTACTCATATCTCAAGTATCAAGCGAGTCGTAAATATAAAATGTGAGCTGAAAAGCTCACCAATAAGCCCACGCCTGAATTATGCGTTTGACCATTTTAATTACGTAAAATGTTCCATGCAATCCCCTACCGAACACTGGAGTTATTAAAATCAATCCAAAAATGCCTTAATGGTAGACATTCTTTCTTTTCCGTTTTCAAGTAAACAAAAACGGAAGTGAAATCAGTTGTCAATGTTGAAACAGTGAATTCCACTTACTTGGTACATTTTGTCAAAGCTCCATTTATTGCCTACAGTTTGTGTAAGTGGTTACATGCATGTGGGAGACACTAGGGTTCGCGTTCTGACGAAACGTGCCAAGTTTTGTTGCTTCATGGTATTGAATTGTAGTTTGCGCATTGTTGATGTAACCTAAAGAAGTCAGCTTTTGGCTTGGACTAAGTAATTCTAAACACTAATTCATTAAATTGTCCTAGTTTCTTTGGTGCTCTGGGCTCCCCGTTTAAATAGATGCTTTACTCTATCAGCAGTTTGACTTTACATCCCAATTCTTTTCCAGCTTCAGTCTACGTACATTATCTTTATTGATGAAGGCTTTAAATAGTCGTATTTTTAACTAGCGTGCATCCATCTTCCTTCATAACTCATTTATGAGTCAATCATTTAGCATATCCAAAGGACAGATTGTATTACTATCCAAGGTACTTGTCTATTTTGTAAACTTAGACGAACCCACTGCTTTCTCTAACCAACAAATTAACCAAGTGTTTTGGGTCTGGCCACGGCCTTTGGCTGAGAAGATTCGCACCACCTCTCATAATTACACCACTACAATTCGCACTTTGTCCATCCCAATCGAAGAGCGCCTACAGTGGTCGTAGATGTCGTTTTTATTTCTCACCTTATGCTGGTATGACCAATAAATCCAAACTTTGGCCTCAAAGCACTGCCACCCAGACTCATTCTTAGCATAGACTGTGGAAAGTATTCTGTGGCATAAATGATTTAATCGACAGTAGATGGCACTGATTTTCACATTATAGGTTGTGGGCCAATTCGAACTGAAAGCATTACCTTTCCATCACCTTACGCTAATTTTTGAGGAGTAGAAATCTTCATTAAAATTGGCTTAACAATTTAGTCCCACTTTGTAAATTTAAACGCAAAATTTCTACTTCCGTTTCTTAAAGGTGTGACCCAATTTCGCTTCAATATTTTGTTAGAATTTTTTAGCTAACAAAGACTATACACACGAAGGTGGGGAGCATCTTTGAGCGCTTTCGCACGGGCACGCGATGCAACCATGCCTCATTGTTGAAGTATCACAACTTGTGCAGGGATACATGCTTGGGGATGAACTACAAAGATGTAGCCTTAATGAGTTTTGGAGCGCTGCATCAAACCTATAATTAATTTTGTCTGAGTTTCTTATGCAAATTATCCATACTTTTTATGTTATGATTGTGTGAAATGTAACGCATTTTGGTGAGATCCGATTAGTTTACACATCTCTTTCCGATAAAGTGCTCCAGGAGTCACTTTAAGTGCATAGTTAATAATACTCCTCGATTTTCTCATAGCTTCCTACTGGTCTAAACTGTGAGATTACGTCTCGTTTTATCAACTTCCAATCGCTGATATCATTTTAGTACACTTGTCTGATTGAGCTTACATCTTCCGTTAAGTTGTTTCATGTCAGGTACAAAAATTGTTCTGTGCCTCTTGCTTGATCTCTTGGAGAGCACTTGATGCGAGTTATAGATCGCACTTTTATCTGACATGCGCCATAACTTTCGAAAGTATTTCATATGCTGTTCGGAGCCGATCTGAAATCACGAAAGCTGTCAAAAATTATCAGCCTACGTTGTTTCTGCGCCTGTTGTTTTCTCGATATTTGAGCATACATGCTACTATAGCCTGTGGTCGCGGCAACTGGACTCGAACACTCCAGCCAACTCGCCTTCACTTCCCATTGGATGACATGCTTGGCTTGCATATTTCAAGTGTTTTATCTTTATAGTAAACCTACTCCGAGCCCAAATATTGTAATCTATGTGCAGCTTTTGCTATTGGCATCAAAGATCTCGTAATCTGTCATGTTCGGTTTTTTTCAGTCTTAGATCAGACAGCCAAATTCAAGTGTTTTTGTGCCTGTCAAAATTTTTACGTTGAACTTTCTTAAAACCACTGAGAAATCTGCTTTAATCAGGAGTTTCGAACTATATGGCTTTTTCTTCTATGTCACGCCTATTAGCAGGTTTGCTGCAGTTCTCGAACCATTGTCATGCTCCGAGTTGTCTGCTGACCTGCCATACTATAGAGAGTTGAGACATTAAAATCTAGCTTCAAGCAGAATCCAAATATTCATGAGAAACAAGGATTTTCGGAAAGATTTAATCTATGGTTTATTTTGACTCCAGAATGCACTTTTTAAAAGAATGGGTTTGAATTTTCTTAGCGTAGCGGCGAAGTCGTGTAAGATATTTATAGTAAGTTTATCACTCGACATGCGTTGAAGTCTTTCGGTAACCCGATCTCAGGGTGGCTCTTACTATTGACACACCGTCTAAAGTGTGTAAATGTATGCGTTCTCCAAAGAAAAGCTGCATTCTATAGGATGTGTAAGCATCAGCTTTGCTAAGGTCCCAGTTCGTAGATAAATAGCGAATCATTCGTTTTTATCCCATTATTAGTGGCATTTAGTAGCGAACATTTAAGACAACTTTTCCAATGATCGTGGCCTAATTGTTTAATAAGCATTCTAAGTTTCGAAATATTTGTGTTGCAACTTACCTTGAATGAGTTTTCATCAATTTTGTAAGCAGTCTTATTTATTTAGAGAGCAATTGTGTAGGCTTGGGAAGCATTAGAATGAAGCCTGCACATAGACTCAACGTGTTCCCTAACAACCCCCGATTTTACATCCCTTTGCTTTGCAGTTATCATAACTCCGAATGTTGCAACTTCAATTACTCCCAGAACAGTGCGCTTCAAGTCTGCTGAGTCGGATAAGTAATGCTCAATGCATCCGATGCTATCAACATTTTCAATTTGGATATCAGTCTTCCGGAATTATGGTCTAGGCCATACCTCACTCCACACACACACACACACACACACACACACACACACGCATATACACGCATATACATATACATATATATATACATATATATTGCATGCGTTTGCCAGTTATGATAATTTAGATGTAAGGAGGCTAATTAATACCTCTGGACTGACAATTAGTTTTTGTTTTTCTGTTGTAATGGCCTTTTAAACCCTTATGCTAATTTTAACTCAACCAGTCTCTTATTGAAATTCTCATTCTTATTTTTTTAAAGCGTGTCAATTAAGCGTCATTAAAAATTGTTTCGCATACGGTTTTGAATTTCTACTTTTTAAATATGTGGGTGCATTGGGGTAGTAGTCCACTCCTTTCACTTTAGGTGCCTAGATATATTTGACAATGTATGACAGTACGTTGTTCGGATCCTTAATTGTTTTTCCTAGTTGCTATTTCTTTAGGACCTTCTCTAATTCTACGTAAGTCAGCGATTCGCTCCAATCACAGCATATCATTTGCTGTAGCCAATTAGGGCAGAAGTGTCACCTTTGGGACTGACTTTTTCGTCCAAATATAACATCTAATTCGTCCGCTCCCCAAGACACAGGACGCTATAATTTCAGCGGGTAGAAGTGGACTGAGTTAGTTTATTATGGCGAATTCCCGCAAAACCAATAAGTAGGAATTTGTTAGTTGTTCTGTCGATTAAATTTTGTTGTTGGTTAATTCAGTTTCCCTAAGACAAATGGAGTAGCCAGATCGGTGTTATTTTGCATTGATTTCAACATACTCGTTCATGAAAGGACTTTAATTCTACTTTGCATAACACTACTAAATTAAGCGAGGCAAATGTTTGCTTCCACCTCATCACTGGGTTCATGTTATGGCGTTGGAATTTGTTCATTTATCCTTTGAGGGGCGTTCACTTTCCCCATTCTGCCTGAGTGCATATTCAGATTACTGTATTTTCAGCACGCATCTTGCCTCAGATGCAAGAATGCGACTGTCGGCTAATCTTTTGCGGTATTGGTCTAACCCAGTCGAGTCCACTACGCAGAGGCACTCTTCAATTTATTACCTGAATATTTGTGTCACTGGTGCTTACCATGTGACTTAAAGTCACTTTTTCTAGCAATTCATCTGCTTTTCTGGGGAGTGATACCCTAACTTCAGGAAACGATTTCCTACTTGCTGATGCTGTTCATGTGGGGAAAATAGGAAAAGGAGTTGAATTAATTGATTTTCAGCAAACCAAAGTGACTGCTAAAATAACTGGAATTAAAACTAAACAGTGAAGTTCAATTGAACACTAGTGATCAAATGCATTTCATGGATTCAGCTAGCAGGTGGCAGGAGGCAAAAATGTTACAAACATGCTATTCGGTGTTTTAAGAGGTAACCTGCCGTTAGTGGTACACAGTGAACACTGTTGTTCGTGTCAGATAACTCTCTCAATCACTATTTCATAAACGGTTGCTTTTAAGCAGCCACATTTTTACTAGTAAATGTTACCGATGAACCTGAAATTTCTCCGCATTGAGTCCCTTCCCAATCCAATATTCTTTTCAAAAATAATTTGTTTAACTAGCTTCGAAATCACCGGAAAATTTACTGTCATTGCGTACTAATGCAGTCAGGCAGTACCGTTTAACTTCAATCCCTACCACCTCAACAAGCAATTGGGTCTGCATCGGTTACATGAATGCATACTTATCTTTCTCCTACAACAGAGAGATTCACTTTATATGCTTTTAAAGATCGTAAAATTAATTGCGATTCCCTTTCTTAGACGCCATGATCCTAGACTCTATTCTCTAAATGCTTTGAAGCCATGAGACCCTCATGTGATTAAAATGTAACCCTATCTTTGTCAACAAGTAATCTCTTTCCCTAATCTTTTGGTATGTATGACGTTTTGACTTCCTTTCAACGGCATTCAATCTGCAAGTCAGCGTGGTTCAGGCTGTTGATCAGTCAATTTCTGTTTACGTAATCGCCATCCTTCAGTAACCCAAATTCAAATAAGCGCAGCTTAAGTGCGCAGACAAATGCAATCTAAGAACAATTGAAAGTGCTGAATGCGGCCTCGAATGGTCCCTTCCTTCAGTATTGCACTTATTTTAGGGACTACTTCGTGGAAAGGCATGACAATGCTCAGTGTGTTAAATGTTTATACCTTTTTTGGGACTGTAAGATCAAGCTACTTCCAGGCGAATGCTTGATTATTTTAGAATATGAAATAAGCGCGCATTAGCAACCAATGTCAACTTCTACTTGTAAATGTATCTTACTTTTTGTGAATTCCAAAAGTCTGACCATTTTCATCGCGGAACGGTGGACTTCCCCACTAGTGATCGGGTTCATCCATCACAGAATGAGCGCTCTGTGAGACCGAAGCCTCCAGTGAGGGCGTGGACCAATAACTTGGGTGAACTCCCTTGTACTTTTTCATTCTCTTCCATTACAGCCAATTTTCGTTTCACACTCTGAGAAGACGCCCTTTGTTTAGTTGGCATATCCAACAACCCACTATTTTCATGCAAACAAAGGTCAGATTGTGGAAAAAAATTGGCTGAGATAGGCTTTAATGGCCAAATATACGCCGCCATGTCAATTCAAGCCTAGGTCTTACACTTCCTCTCGTCCACGTGACCCTAAAATGTCGGTTTCCAACGTGTGTTGCTCAATGCCAACTGACACAATTTGCATGTTTTATTCATCACACCTCAAGTCAAACGCAGATTAGGCATAACAACTAACAGCTTAAAAATTCGACTTCAGGTTCGGAGCTTCATAGGTGCAGTAGTCCATTTAAGCTTTTCGCTCAAGTGCCTGTTAAAATCAACCTGTAGCTTCCTTGAAAGTGTCACTTTACTAAAAGACGGAATTACAAAGAAATATTCTATCTTGTTGATGATTAACTTGCCTTAAAACACGAAAACGGTGGTGAAGTTGAGTTAAGATGTGAAATGTAGAAGATAGACCCATTGGAATTTGTTCATATTATTAGTGCATTTAGTTTTTCTTGTAGTTTAATAAATACTTCAGTAAGTAATACACTTTGTAAAACACAATTAAGTCTCCGTGTAGTCACATGCAGTTGTTGACATAATGAAGAGGGTTACGGAATAAGTGAGGCCTTGCATGAGAAAAACTTGTTATCAGCATCGTTTGTTCCATCTGAAATAAGGGGTTGGTATCACTTTTGCAAAAGGTTTACTCACTTTTCTCAAGCAGCCATCCAAGCAAATGAAAGCAATGGACTGGAACCTGAAACAATGGTTTCGAGTAAAGTATGGTGTCTCGTCAAAAAGGCGAGCAAAACAGAAGTGCTAGGTTATGGAAATGTATTTGAGCAGCACTAAAGTGGTAGTATGTTGCGCTACAGCTTAATGTAGTGTTGCGGAGCAATAAACTTTACGATGATAACTCGGTCACGAAGCGTTTTATGTCCTCTCTTCCTTAGTGTAAAATTAGATTGTTCACCTTCCCAATTGTCAATGAAGGTCATGTAAAATTAAGCATATATTGTTTAGGGATTTTAGAAGAATTTCTGTGCTCGTCTTTACATATTTTGCAGGTTTGAGTATTTTTATTGTTAAAATTACACGTCGAATGCAATATTGTTATTAACGCTCCAAATCTGCTGTAATACTTTGTTTGAACTACCGGTATAGGTCACTTGGGTGGCCATCTTGTTCTAGCGGGCTGGTCGGCCTCCGTGCCGTGCCAGTAGCCCCCAAGTCCTCTGTTTCCGGAATACATGTATTCTGCCCTAGTACTGCGCTTTCTTTTACCTTAAGGGGAGCCTCGGGACGCTACATTGGTGGCAGCGGAAAGCGGACCCGACTTTGATGGATTTTATCCTGCTCCATGCCGTTTCTGGCAAACGTCGGCGTTGTGAAAGAAGTGCATGCGCTACGGAGGGGAGAACCTTTGGTATCTCGTAACAGAAGGGTCGAGATCGACGTTCATCTTCGACATCTCCCTCGCCCTCGTGTTCGACAGGAAAGCTATTAACAACTGAAGCGACACTAGCCGTGGACTCAAAGCCCAGAGGAGGGCCAAGAGGCGCGCATTTGCTGCACTGAGTGCTACGCGGAATTGATGGCACTACAGAAACACTTGCGTTCGAACCTCGACGACTGGACTGGGACGGTTAGCTCGTGGGTGCTTCTCGCAGCACTGATTACGTTGTGATGGCTGACACGGGAGGCGGACGAAGGGGAGCGTCGGGGACGACGCTCGAAAGAAGAGAGGGGCTGTGTAATACTTTGTTTGAACTACCGGTATAGGTCACTTGGGTGGCCATCTTGTTCTAGCGGGCTGGTCGGCCTCCGTGCCGTGCCAGTAGCCCCCAAGTCCTCTGTTTCCGGAATACATGTATTCTGCCCTAGTACTGCGCCTTCTTTTACCTTAAGGGGAGCCTCGGGACGCTACATCTGCCATATTGGTTTGTTTGTGAATAATTTTTTTTCAAGTTTTTTGAAGCAAACTACCGCTTCCTACTTCATTTAGCCATTCATGAGCCACTCATTCAATTCTTTTGACGTTATATAAATGTGATGTCTCTATACGCCGGTTTTAGATGAAGCAGTAACATCATCTGTCTCCCTTTTTATTAAATTATCATCTATTATTCAAACAAGCATCACTAGTGACTAGATGTGTTAATTATACGCTATTTCAGACGCAAATGAAGCAATGAATAATTGATCGGTGAAAAAGATATTTGACTTTCTCTAGGACCTCTGTTCGTTCGATTACCTCAGGCAGTCAAAAAGCTTGCTAACACGTGCAGTTTCGTTTAAATCGTTTTTTTTTTCAACTGTCATATCCACACACGTCAATGGTTCGGCAGGACGTTGCGAGGCGGAACAGGATACGGGGCGACGCAAGTCACGTCAGCGATTGCAAACCCTCCCGCATTCCCAACCCCTGACCTTTGTCTTTACTGTTCAGTATTAGTTATCCCTTCCTAATTAGGCGCCACTCTGCGAGCACTTCCACTATACCCCTACTAACTTCGTCATATCAGTGGTGGTGATGACAACCTGATTGCTCTTATTCCACTGAGTGCACCTACCTTCTTTTGATGTATTGTTTCTGCGTAATCCAAGTACAACACAAAATACTGCGGAAAGTGACGTTTCCATAGATATGAGCTCACAAATTTGTAAAATGCGTAGCATTACTTATTGTACATCAGCCACTACTTCGGTGCCTGAATTGTTGATTTGTCTTTGCAGAATTTGTCAATAATTTAGAACTTTTGACAACCATTTAAAAAGATGAATTTTCATTTGTGCGTAAATAAACGGTGATTTGGACGAAATCATTGCCTGGATCCCTGAAGCACAGCTTTTGACATTATGAAAAATGAGTGAGAATTACTTCGGTCTTTGCTTTTCTAGTCATCTTCAAGCTGATCGACTGTTTTTGACACGAATAAAGAGGCGAAGATGACCGATGTCCACTTAATCAGTTTTAACAAAAGCAGACCACTTGGAGTTGTAGACCCACAAATTACCCGCCTACGAGATATTAAGCGAGTTTGTTGGAGAGAAGTTGAAATGCGATGCAAAACTTACTTATGTCGCTTTTAATCAACGATGTCCCTCAAAACACCAGACATTATTTGTATTGTTCCTTAATTAAGGCATTGAAGTTGGAGCAACATAAACAAAAAAGCGAATGGATTTGCTTGCCACTGCGATATTTGCTGTTGTCTTGATCAATTTGTTTAATCCCCTACTTTGACGTAATTTGACTTGACTGGATCGGCCGATCTTCTTGCTGTTATAACGAATTTCTAACAGTTGGTGTGAATAGAGATCCTCACTCCGAAAATTTTCTTAAACCCCGCGCATGGGACTTTAACAACGACATACCACTTGTAGTACGTTTGCTGTTTCTTTAGCTCTCAGCTTCAGTCACGGACACTTGGTTGGCCCTTTTGCCTGTCCCGGATGGGCTGGCCTCTGAGCCATGCCATTGGTCGCAATCCCCTCTCTTTGCCGAAATCCTTTATTCCGCTCGACTATTATGTCCTACTTTGTCTTTAGGGAGGTCTCGAGGCTCTATGCATTTGTTATATGCTAGTTTCATTGCCGATGCGGTGAGTAACCGCGTATGAGCCCCATTCAAGCCCACTAGCATCTTTAAGCAGCGTTTTGTCAAAGAGTCTTCTTCAAATCTCTTTTAAAATATTGCAATGAGCATGGTGTTCCTTTTTTATTGGACCCTACTACATGCCCCCCACCCTTACAAGTATGATTCTCAATGTCAAAGAAAGTGGGATACCTAGGGCCTTTCATGGAGGTAAGTGGCAAAATTTGGGCCAGTCGCCTCTGAATTTAGGCCTGCCATTAAGCCGTGGGTGATTTCTTAGTTAGTACTCTCCGGACATCTGCTTGTTTTTTGGATATCGTATTAAAAATTCGTGACTCTAGGCATCTGTTTACAAAAAAAGGAACATCTGTGGGCTAATGTGTTCCTTTGTCGCAAAATACCGCATTCCTCCGTATGAACGCAAGTCAGTAAGGTTATCTTGGCTTATATTCGCATTAAAATGGCATAATTTGCTTCTTTTAATTAAAATATGCCATTTGTCAGAACAAACCCAATTTACGAATTCGTATTTGAAGATTGTTTGTCATACTCAAATGGTATCTTATTTTGCTTCCCTTGCGGTCATAGATGGGGCTTGTCATCACATTACTCCGTAACTCCCAATTTTCTCCACCTAATAAAAAAATGGAAATGTGGTCTTACTCGTCTTAGATGGCAAGCTTAGGATTTATTTAGTCCTGCCTCGGGATTCGAAATGTCGAGAAACAAAATCAGTACTTCTGCATTGTATTAAGAATGTACGATTTGGTGTCGCATATTGACTCGTGAAATATGCGGAATAGCCATCTTCTGCAAGTACGACTGGTCCATTTTTTTCATAAGTTGGGCATCCATCTGACTAGTTAATGCTTCAAATCATTTCTGCTGTTCCATCTAAGCGAACCGTGCTTCTATCAATAAGACAGAGAGTCGCATCTACACAAACAGAACTCCATAAAGCATGAATTTTCGCTCCTAGTTAAAAATGCTTCATCTTACTCATGAACACTGGGTTAGTGAGATAGAACATAGCGCTGAAAAGTTTTAGAACTGTCTGCACTTTACCTTAGCATTCTGGATCTTATCAGCATGAACCAAGTTTTATGCATAAGCTATACCAGATGCCAACCTTAAATCCTGTTGCGATGCGTTCATTAAAAGTTTTTCATCAGCAAAGAGGAGCTTTAGCTTTTAACAAGTCCCCGTTGAAGCTGAGACCACGACGATAAAAAACGTGCTCAGAGCAAAGATGATTTACAACCTCCTACTCGAGAGATCATCTGTCGAAAGTCGAAGCAAAACCCGCCCGCTACGTAGTTCTTCATAATGATGACTTGAATGGATCGCACAAAAACAACAGCTCAGCTGAGAAATCGACTCCACTCCATTCTTAGAGCCAGTGATGCGCCATGATCAGCACTCTTAAGCACAAAGCTAAGTTAATCCCAGACGTCAAATAAACCGCTTTAGCGAGTTACCGAATTAAAAAAAGTCGGTGAACGCATAAATCTTATAAAGTCCCAAAACTTTTGCAGCTCTATGAAGTCTACCCTGGATCATTGGGTGCATTGCATGCGTTGCGTTCACGCGTTCCCACGGAGCTCAACAGAACAAATGTTGCGCACAACCCACGAGAGTAACTGGGTCGCAGACCACCTCACACCTTCATTTTCAACCCCAACACCCACCTCTGGGGCTATCGCGGTCACCCAATTGCCAATTCCCCTCTTAGTAGAAATCAACTCCTCCCACAGCACTGAAACCTGCCGACCTCAGCCCTTGACCACACTTCAACGCGTTGCCCCGACATTCCCCTTTCGGGACAACTCACTGAACCAATCCACTTTCCTAGTTCCACCCGATGACACAGACCAACCCGTCACTGCGCCCCTCAAACAACTCTGATTGCAGCATCCCACCACGAGGAAGGTGGTGACTCCGCAAACAATCCCCGTCCTAAACATATCTTGTGATTCCGGTAAAAAGCGGAACCAAAATCGCCCACGTGGGCCCACCGACTGAGATTATCACGAAACCACTCTATAATCATGCGTAAAGTACGCCACTAGGGCGTCCCATTGGTGGTCCGACCCGAGAGCGACATACAATGTCCACCTTCCCTGAAGACTTGGGGCGCTCATTAACTGCCACCTTACCCAGACGCCACCGATACCACGCCAGAGCGATCCTGGTTTCCACCACAGTCAACCTTAACACTAATGTCAGTCTGCATTACTTGAAGCACCGCTTTGAAGCGTCGGCACCTCCAAAATCCAATCAACCACGTCCAATATGAAACGCCAAGTACCGCAAGGCCAAAATGCCCAATCAACAACCGAAAAAAAGGCGGGAGATGGTGACGGTAGGAGGAATACAAGTTGCGATTGCTCCACTCATGCCACATCCTAGTCATCACCGCATTCTCCACACACGGCAAAAATACTGAACATCAAATAACCATCGCTACCCAGAAATAAGAAGCTTAACTAGCGAAACCTTGACCTGATTTAGCAGGTGTGGAACAGTCCTAAAGCCCAAACGCATACCACCCAACAATAAGATACCAGGAGCAAAATCAGAAAAAACCTTTACAAACATTTGTTATTCACTCCTTTGAAACTTTAACCGCCTTCTTGTTATGTTTTTTCGCAAAACGCATATTTCTCAAAAACTTAGGATCAACCTAAAAAGTGATAGGTGTCACTCATGAACTTACGCCTTTCAGCGAAGGAAACCGCCGTTTGGGAGGTCTGCGAATACCATTGCGGTGATTTTTCCTACCTAGTTCACCAAGCTACGTATAAAACCAGTTAACGTACTTTGGTGATGCGTGCTGTGATTCTTGCTCTTTGCCATTAGCGAGGGCGTGCAGAAAAGCTCAGGACGTAAGCACTCAAAAGCCGCGCTCTACCAAACAAGGCCCAAACAAACCTTTGGGCCTGGAACATTATTCAGCTATCCTGAGCAAAATTAAACAAACTTGTGAATATAAGGAGATAACGCAAGATTGGTGGCTGCTATGGTCCTTTTGCTCTTGAAGTGTGTCAGGAAAGTAAGTCAGTTTTATGCGGAACTCAAGCAATTAAACTTATTCTTTTTAGGTTTGTATTTCTAGATTTACTATAAAATAAAGAACGTCAGTTTGGGTTTAAGTGTAATGCGTTTGTTGTTTGTTCAGCTCCCAGCTTTGATCACGGGCAACTGGTTGACAATTTAGTTTTTGTCGGGTGGGCTAGTCACTGGACGATACCAGTGACCCCAACTACTTTTCTTCACCGATTATCTATCCACCGCTTAATTCTCGTGTCCTCTTTTGCCTTTAGGGGGGTCTTGCGGTGCTGCGTCAGTGGATGCACTCTGATGGAATCTGGGCCACTTGCGCACGCAGACACGACTGGGCTGTGTACAGAATGTCTCTGTGATGGTCAAGATAGTTTTGGGCGCTTCAGGTGATTGGGATTTCGAATGGTTCTTTGCGGTGTGCTGAAAAGATTGAAAGCCCTAAGTATAACGGATGATTGCGTTATAATTGAAAGTAGTAATCTGCCGCACCAACTCCTAATGAAATTACTTCAATATTGCTATAAAAGTGGAACGGTATCGGTATGAAGCCATAAGATAAGATGCCGATTGTGTTTTGAATAAATGATGTCGTTGAGAAAGCCCCATAACACCCAGAGACTTCCTTTAATGCAAAAGAAGGCAAAATACTATGGCAAAATACACATATTTGGAAAACAGAGGGTACGGACTGCTGGCACAGCTTGGTGGCCAGCCCACACGGCTAGGGCAATATGACCGCCCAAGTGACCGAAGCCGAAACCGGCAGTCAGGACAAACAATGTATTACAGCTCTCTCCTTGTTTCAAAGCTACGAATTAACAAATTAAATATCTCTCGAAATAACAAAATTCCCATCTCGTTTTTGCCTATTTTACCCAAGCATGGTAGAATACCAGATGTTCATCTTTTTAACTAATGAGTATTGCTTTGAGATCCAAAAATTTTCATCACTACTTCTTATTATAGAAGACTTGTTGCATGTTTTACGTGCGAATTTTTGCTACTTGCACTTGTCTAACAATTTCGCCGCCGCCAAATATTCTGGCTCATGGACCGTGCTAGTAGCCCCAATGCCTTCCTTCGCCAAATATATGTGTAGCGTCCTGAGGCTCCCCTTAAGGTAAAAGAAGGCGTAGTACTAGGGCAGAATATATATATTCCGGAAACAGAGGACTTGGGAGCTGTTGGCACGGCCCGGAGGCTGACCAACCGGCTAGAACAAGATGGCCACCCAAGTGACCTAAACCGGTAGTTCGAACAAACAGTATTATAGTATGTGTATATATACACATTCTGCCCGAGTACCATGCCATCTTTCCCCTCAGGGAAGTCTTAGGGGCAACAATTGTTTGTTTACTTACATTTTACAAAAGCGATCTTTCCCGTTGAGCAATAGCTGTCCTAGGATAGAAGAGATGCTACGTTACACCGCCCCACTCATATTGATTTTCACTTTGCTCTAGAATTATAACATTACTTGAGGCCAATTCATGAATAGGTACTCCACCGTAGCTGTAAGGGAATGATTTGTATTCACCTGCAACGCATGAAGACAGTAATCACAAATGGCTCGAAATAATATTGGGTGCAATATTTCATTATGAACAACATGTATGCGATTGATTGGATGTTCGATACTTACCGCTTATTAAATGTGTATCCCTTAACAACGCATCACATGTAAATTTAAGTTACAGTATCTGGAATAGCAAAACCTCCATGTAAGGCAATTGTCATAAAATTTCAAACGAACTTTGGCCTTCATATTCTGAATGATGTCTCTCTCTGTTAACATTGTGACTCAGTCTAATAATTTAAAAGCTAAGAAGTAAGACTTTTTAAGAGCATTAAATTAATACCTTACTTTAAAAAAATGCTTTTATTTCTAGTGTATTATTGGTTGATAAATGCCATTGCTCAAGAGCAAGCTTTAAAACTCCTATTTGCTGTTATTGTTTTTCCTGCCTCTAACATAAACCGGTACTTTTAGTAGCTATGCTTCGTTTGGCGGACAAGATTCGTCAGAGGCAGCAGGGCCAGATCTCAAATGAGCCTGATTCGGTTTCCTCACCCTCTATAAGGAATGCTTCCATCCGAGATAGACTTTTGGCACAGGAACTTACAGACTTAAAATCCAACTTGTCGAATCACTGTCGGCTTCGTTATCCCGACCCCGATAAGCTTCATGAATTTGAAATAGTTATCTCTCCAGTAGACGGGTTCTGGGCAAAGGGTCATTTTCATTTCGAATTCACTGTTCCTGAAGGTTACAATCATGTCCCTCCAATTGTAAAGTGTACTACCAAAATCTGGCACCCAAACATTGATGAGGAAGGAAGAATTTGCCTTAGTCTTCTGAGACCAAGTTCACTCGATGCTTCGGGATGGGCTCCCACCAGGAAGTTGTCCGAAGTGATCTGGGGATTGGAGTCATTGTTTTCCGACCTTTGTGATTTTAACGACGCACTGAATACAAATGCTGCAGAGGAATACATCCGTGACCCAGAATCCTTTAGACGCACTGTTAGGAGATACGTTAGTCAGTATGCCAAAAGCTGAGTTGATTGCGCCTTCCAAACAAGACGCGGGTACAAGAGATATGGAGGAACACCTATTGCCATCGTATTTATGATGAACCAACTTTAATCCTTTAAATTAGTGACTCATATCTGTACAAAGTGCCTAATAAAATTTCGGTTTTATTCTCAATTTGTTTCTACGCAATTCCATGACTTGAGCAAGTTGTCAGAAATTTATTCTCTTGTTTGGCCCTTGCACACATTGCAGGCTCCAAATCCGTTCTTCCAGGTATGTGTATTTTTCAGTGTGGGATTTCTTAGGCGCTGTGTCGAACTGGCAAAATGAAGTGCCACAAGATCCTTCTCAGTCGAGGCCTCCAGCAGCAAACAAATGTCCCAGTGAAACCCGCGCCAAATGCTGTGTTGAATACTTCTCAACTACCACATGCTGCCACAGAATCTTCTCCCTATAAGGTTCAAGAATACTATGGGTTTTCGCAATATTCATTCGTCGATCTCGGTGCAAAGAAACAGTCTCTGCGTAATCCTCAACCAAGCAACAAGTCTTGATTATTGGCATTCTCAATGTAGCACTGCCATATAAATATAGCCAGTAGTTGCAACAATTTAGTCTTTTGCAATATTGATTGTTGTTGCCGATATTAACGTGATGTGTTCTTAGATGGACCTCGGTCTTCTCGAAAGTCGCGTATCTGAATTGGAGCGCCTGATCCTTGGAGCTTCAGTTATGCCTCTTCAAACACCGCCCGTCCAGGTAGTTTTAAATCGAGTGAATTTGATGTTTTCCCATCAATACCCGGTAATTTTGACGTCAATTTGACTTGGCATCGTCCTTAATACGTCGGTGTATTTGCCGTATCTTGTATTTTTATTTGTAGTCTTACTCTTAAGAAAGTAGGAGAGTACTTCTTGGTATATCAATCCGCTTTGACTACATTTAGCTTAAAATTTATTAATAATTGACTTTTTTCTAATAGACCATATCAGATTTGATAGCTGATGCTCAAAAGCAGCTGTCAATGGCGGAGAAATACCCTAAAATCAAGGAGATTTTGGATAGAAGTAAGCTTCCAAAAGTTTATTGGCATAATTCATAACATTCAATTATGAGCTGTTGTTGGATTATGTGATGTCAGTTTTGGTTCTCTTCCCTCTTATGGCTTACGAATGCTTATGATGGGATTCCAGTTTTTATTATTTGGTTATGTCTCTCTATACGTGTGGCTACATTACCTACCTTCAAATGCATACGCTTATTTAATAACGCGACCCTTCTAGGTAGTGAATTGCGCAAATACATGGATCCCAATTTTCTAGAAGATCAAGCAGTGGCCAATGAAGCCAAGATTAAGATCATTCTCTCGCGTGAGTTCCTTTGTTGCGATATCGTTTGGACCACTAGAACAATTAACTCTCCAGAGTTGTTTCCGCGGGTTCCATCCCTCTGTCAGCATTTGTATCCCTAGACACAACCATGTTGTTCCATACTTGTCCTTTTTTAAAACAAACCTAATATGCATGCTTGCTATAAAATTATTTAGTTTTGAGGTTGATTAGCCTTCTCTACTATGTTTTTCTACTATGTTTTTGAGCTGCATGCGTTTTACTTTTCTAGATGAGGCTGAAATATTACGAACTGCCCAGGCTCTAGAGGCTCTCCAGTCCCTGAAGTCTGTACTCACTCATCCTGCATATTCGGGTACCCATTAAACTATACCTACCGTTAACTTTGTTTTACTGATGTTAATTCCGGGGATCCCTTAATGTTGCCTTGTCCCCCTTTATTTCTGGAATTTGTTTTGGTGGCACTGATGTACCACAAATCATGTTTTATGCGAAAGACCTTCCTTGCAGTGGCAATGATATCAGTTTACCTGCCAACTATTAAACTGGATGCATGAAGAAATAAACTTGATCATTGTCATATGTCAGTGATGGATCTATCGAGCTCTTAGAAGTGTTATTTTGAATTTCCAGACCACAATGTGTAAAATAGGTTAGGATTGTTGCGTTGCCCGATTTTTTCTCTAAATCGTCGGCCTCCCACCTTTTCCAATTTCTGCACTTGTGTGCGTACTCCTAAAGTTCTCAGTTTCTCATTATCAACCATCCAACTTAGCTGTCATCTTAATCGATTCATTTTTACTTGAAATAGCTTCTCATCGTCAACCTTTCACGTGTCTTCATGCTAAGCCAGTACAATCCTGTTAGTGGAAGTGGGATTATTTTTTGTCTGAGTGTGAGGTTGCAGAATTGAAATCGTGTGAAGGTATTTTACTCATGATTTACAGGAACTTTTTGACTCCTGCTTCCTAGTACATCCGGTTATTTGCTGTCGTCAGCACTGTGTATAGCTTATGCTTCGGGTTTTATGCCTCCCATTTAATGCGAACTGAATTTACCAACGCATAAAACATATCTGTTATGCAGAGCTTGTTTTTATCTATCGGTCTCTGCAAAATACTTAGTCGGGAGGGCCCGTACATCTAACGCATGATTTTTTCATGTTGAGGTAAAATCGCACTGGGAACTCCGTTGCTTCATGGTGTGATATTGTTTTAAAACTGGGTTGACATCCACAGCGCTTTTTTGTTCACCAGAATCCACTGGATAGACCCAGTGTTTACTGAGTTATAATTAGTCAGCTATTCCTGGAAAACTATCTCAATTCAGGTAGGAGCGTTTATAATCCGGTGGGATTTTTTTATTCATTTTCCACTTTATCGATGGTATGCTGACATTATTTTAATTGTGCTAGAGGATCGAGTTTTGCCTTTCAGATCTGTCAAGCTTGAAGGTGAAATTCGCCGCTATGCAGCAGAAGCATGCGGAGCAGGAAGTGCAAACAGCTGATTTCATTGATGAAAGCAGCCAACTTCTTGAGACTTATGCGAATGCGGTTAGTGTCCAGCACTTTAATATCGTTCCGCATACTTGCCCTCTCATACGACTGGTTTTGAGATGTGGAGAAGAAAAGCAGGTCTCAGTGGGTGGAAGCGGTATCATTTTTAAGCATGGTCCTTTGCTACGCTTACGCACTTACCGTTTAACAAACGCTCGGAAAGACTCTCAGGAAAGGGTGTATCATCACATCATAACCATCCTAGAACGTATTGCCTGTCTTGGGGCCTGAGGTACACAAGCTTCAAACTTTGTTAGTGTTCGTCAATGCTCGTTTTCACCATTCCACAGGAAGAGTCGTCTCTTGCGTACCTTCCAGACAGGTTGTGTGTCGTTTACCGAGTTGAGTCTTCACGTGCATGTTTTCACAGCAACGGCTACTGTGATGTGGTTGGGAGCCACTGCGGCCTGGATTGTTCCCGGCAGGCATGCAGCCAATTATTTGAGTAGACCAGGCACTCGGGTCTCTGCTGCACTGTGCATAGACTCCCATAGATGCCCACGGACTTCTCCCTTTCTTTCACAGGAAGCTTAACCACCACACGCTGCAAAGTCTCCGTGCACGCGCTATGATTGCCGCCTGTTGTCCTGATTAACGTCAAAGTTTATTATTCGCCCTGGTTATCAGTGAAATGGCATTCTGGCTACTTACTGCTGCGTGTAATATCGCTACAGCAGCACCCTTATATAATTTTGAAATCAAAATTCCTTATTTGCATCCGTAAATTTAATGTTACAAACAGATTATATTTCCAGTAATTGATGTGCATTCTCCCAATTATGATGAATTTAGCAATTCTCATTGTCAATTTACAAACGTTCGGAATGTGCCTGTACTAAACCTATTTTATTTAACTTTATGCGTTATTAAGACACAAGTTAAATGGATCTTATGGGCCCTTATAATGATTTCGCCTTTTTTTCCCAGACGCGTGACATGTCGAAGTTGTTGGTTGCCTGGCAGAAAAAGGTGGCTGCGAAGTGAGCAGATTTTGAATTTTATCTTCAAATTGTAAATCTTTTTGCCTTGGCACGAATCAGTTTCCAAATAAAATTTGCCTTTCATAGTCCTACTTTTTTCATATGGGTAGTATGTTTTGTAAAATCACCACCGCGTCTAAACACAACTGTAGTCGATTATTATTTGCATAAGTCAATGACGAAATCTCAGAGTTGGATTCGTTTTCTACGTTTATGTAATCACTTTTGGTAAATTCCACTACGGGTTTTTGTCAGGGGAGGAGGGGCTGCTTTTAGCTTTGGATATGCGGTTGTACGTTAACGATGGATTGAGTTTTGGTTGTAACTACTGCTGTAGCGTCTCGAGGCTCCCTTTAAGGTTAAAGAAGGCATAGTACTAGGACAGTATATGTATTCTGGAAACGGAGGGCTTGGGGGCTGTTGGCACGGCCCAAAGGCCGGCCAACCGGCTAGTACAGTATGACCACCCAAGTGATCGAAACCGGCAGTTCGAACAAGCAAAATATTACACAGTCCCTTTCTTCTTACGAGCATCTTCCCCGACGCTCCCCTTGGTCAGCCTCCCGTATCAGCCACCACAAAGCAATCAGTGCTGCGATAATCACCCACGAGCTAACCGTGCAAGCCATCGAGATTCGAGCTCATGTCTTCTTGTAGTACCATCAATTCTGCGTTGCACTCGGTGCAGCAAATGCGCATATCTTAGTCCTCCTCTGCCACGATAATGCGGCCCAGTGAAAGATGGGGTACGAATCCAAGTTTTTGGACGAATGGAGGCACACACAACACATATTGTGATTCCAGGCTTTTTTGATACCGTGGAAGAAACGCGAGGGTGTCGTAGAACCCTGAGCGAATGGGGCAATCGGGCCTCATAGGAAAGGGATGCACGTGATCCAAGCGTACAAAGCACGAAACGATGCTATCGAATGGCGTCCTGCACATTCTATATCTGTAGATATATTTTGGCGAAGGGAGGGAAGTTGCCGGAGAACAGGAGAGGAAGCTTACGGAGGATGCTTGACCACCACGTCGCTGATTCTCCTTGGCAGTTCCACTGGACTTAAATTTCACGGCTAGTGTCGCTTCAGTTGTTAATAGCTTCCCTGTCGAACACGAGGGCGAAGGAGGTACCGAAGCTGAACGTCGATCTCAACCCTTCTGTTATAAGATGTGAGGGATTCTCCTATCCGTAGCATATGCACTTCTTCCACACCGCCGTTTGCCAGAAGCGGCATAGAGCGAGATAAAATCCATCAAAGTCGGGTCCGCTTTCCGCTGCCACCAATGTAGCGTCTCGAGGCTCTGGAAACAGAGGGCTTGGGGACTGCTGGTACGGCCAAAAGTCCGGCCAACCGGCTAGTACAATATGGCTACCCAAGAGACGAAACCGACATTTCGAACAAACAAAGTATTACCCTGTGTTTGAATTAGCGCTTAAGCTGTAAAAGCGACATGGAGACTGGGATCCTGATTTGATCACGTTTCTATAACGCTTTTTGGAAATCGCTAAGACGAAAGCTAAGCAGCGTAAGCTCAGCCCTTTAATTGTGTCTACTGTTGTAGCGCCTATGCTCTATTTATGATGACGGTGGAGGTAATGTGTTGCAAGTTTTTGCTCTCATTGTATGAAATACCAACTCACGTCGTTGGACTGCGTTGCATTATCATTACTAACTTACATCACGTCACACAGTGGACGCAGTTTCCTTAAGAGCCGTCTGTTGGAATGTCTATTGGCTCACTTATTGCTATCTTTAAGTAAGTGGAGGCGTTTTTTCTTCTCCCTGTATTTGAATCGGTGGTCTCTATCAACATGCACTATTAGCGGTCTACGTTTTGGGTTTTATTTTGGTGTTGGAAATTTATGCATTCGTGACGACCTGTTCGCGTACATTGATTTAAATTATGCCTGTCGGGAAATTCTCCACCTTTTCGTACCTATTTATTTATAAGTATTTATTATTCGCTGCAGAAAACTAGCATTTAAAGGGTTAAAAACTGGAGCAAAAAAAATAAATGTTGATGTGTTAACTGCGTCCGCCTATAGTTTTGCATCGATGCGCCGTGGTGGCGTTAAACGGAGTGGAAATCGCACGTGACGAGTCGGCAGTGCACATCAGATTACTGCATTGAAACGCATTCATCTTGTAATACTCAGCTGATTCCCCTCCGAGACCGTGATAGCGACCATGCTAATTTCTTCCTGCATCGAACAACATTTGGTCTGGAAATGAGCATGTGCACTTTTCATGCTTTAAGTCCCAAGCGGTAATAGAGGCTTGACGGTTACTAATACAATCTCCGGAGTATTCGAATAACTGGAGACCTCCACTCTTGTAGATCGATGTTTATTTTATTTTCTGGGTCTGCTTGGATGCCGTGCTCTTAGCTTCCATAGGGACATCAGAACTACAGTTCCAAGGACTCTCATTTTATATTCACGAACGGTGCATTGAAATATACCTATGGGGCTCTGGTGGCCCCCCTTAGGTTTACAGCCATGTAGGAAGTTTCATTCTTGCCAACTTCCCAGATCAGTACCGTGGAGGGAGTGATGAGCGACATCAATTTGAGAGAGTAGACTGTCCACAAAATACAAATTTTATTTAACTTTGGACCACCTGCTGAAATCATTATTAGTCCAGCTTTAAGGATTTATCGGCACCGATTTCATTTCTAGGTGGAATACCTGCCTTAACTGCTCTTCAAGTGGTTGTTAGCCGCTGACTAATGCTATGCTACGGTCGATTAAAGTGATGGTTAGTCGAACATTCCCTTTTCTTCTGAGAATATGCACTAAAATAATTAGGTGTGTGCTGTATTTTTAACTATCCCAATAGCTTACGTCCGAAATTTCCGTAAGCACACCCAAGTTATTGTTAAACTGGCCTATACATGGGCAAATTTTGTTATGATATTGCGCCGTATAATGTGGAAGGATACATCATGACGCTGAGCCACTGAGCATTGACCAAGGCTTGCATATGTCACGGCTTTGGTACAGCTTGGCTTAACGGTGCATGATTGTAACTAGCCTTGATGGGGATTCTGAAATCATCTTTCAATCGATCGGTTGCGACCTTGAGCCGAATCATTGATGGTTCGTGTCAGGCACCGTGTGACAGACCACACCTTGCCTTCATAATGCACAAGTTTGCATGTCCATTGGACGTATTTTTGCAAACCATATCCGTTTTCACGCACGCACGCACGCACGCACGCACACACGCACACACACCCCCAGCTGACATCACTTGTGGGTGCAGATGCACCCACGAGGGCATGTGTGCGCGTGGTCTGCACACGGCACTGGTGAACGTCACGATATCCTCTCGCCATCGCCTTTGCAATCCGTGCACGCGTGTGCCATTACAAATCTCAGTCCCTTCAGAGTCATTTAATTTCAGATCTATCGCAACTTAAAGCTAAACTTGTTATTACAAACGCACACCATCCATTCTTTCTTTAGTTTACGTTTTTGTACGAGCAAATGACCACAAGGACTGCACATGCAATGCCAAATTTGTGCATAAACACTAGAAAGTGCAGTGAATTAGGCGATAATACCAACACCACCTGATGCTGTTTAGTTAGGTCATCAGTGAGTACATAAGCACTCATTTTGGTGCCGCTTCATCTATCTTTCTTGGCTATGCAGAATGGGGGGCAGTGCTTGTTTTTCGCGTATTTTACTCTCAAAATATGGTGCATTCTTTGACAACAGGCAGCGCAATTGATAAAATCCGGAAAGGCGACCCTTACTGAGGCTGAATATTCTGTGGTAAGTTGGGCTGGTTTAGCATACGTTCTTCTGCTTATGCCATCCGCTTCACCATTGGGCCTGGGTTCACCTACACACTACTCAATAATTTGCGCATGCATTTGATGAGATTCAAGCGAATTCTTGCTTTTATCTGTAATTGGGATGCTAACACAGAATTCTGGGCTTTTCAAGGTAATTAATTTACCTCCAAACAGCAGCATTCCTTCCAACGAAAACTACATTTTGTGCCTTAATAATGCATATTTTTTAAATGGGCGGCTGCTGTGGCGTTTGGATGCTCTCCCTCTCGCAAATCCTCTGGACTTTGTCCTGATGCCAAGGATAGGCTCCTAAGGGTGTAGAGGCGGTTAACCACACAGTTGATCATACGGGCGCTTTCGTCTTCGGAAGGCTGTACTTCCGTCATATCGATGTGGCTTTCTGGCCCTGTCTATAGCCTCCCGGCCTATTTGCGCTCTTACTATTCGAGATTTAAAGAACCCAATTTGTGTAATGTGCTTAAAATTCATTTACTATGGAACGTGAGAGGTAAGGAACGTAACGAATGCACAGTAGGATTGTAGCTTCCCGAGACATCCTTGAAGACAAAAGAAGGAAAGCATTTGGCAGAAACGAAAGGAATTAGAACAGCTGGCGTGACCCAGAGGCCAGCTCGCTTGATACAGGTAATCTTATCCTGCAAGTTACCTCAACCTGAACCGACAGTCAAAAAAGCAGTGTTTACAGGCTTACATTAGCATTTCAAGGTACTAAAATGCATACCTTCGTATCTCGGTTTTTCATATCCTAATATACATGCCTTGCAGCTCTTCCCTCTTCAAGTTATCGGTCTGTATGGGGAAAGTGCTTCTGCCTATGGCTTTACTAACATTTTTGTTACATAAGTTCATAACCATCAGCCGTGAGGTTAGATGGCGATTTGAAACCTAACTACACAACAGCAATCGATCTGTTTCCCTGAAAAAAAAATGCCACGAAATGCTACCAGACGCGTTGATTGACGCTCTCGCATTGGGCTCCTAGAAGCTGACACATAACTTGTGCCAAAGGTAATGCTATTCGAGCAAATTTTGCTTTAGGGAAGGTGGGTGGACTGATAGACTTTATCGAAAGGGCTTACGTGAACAATGACTGAAGCGGGAGGCATAGTTGCACTACGTTTATGCTACGAACAAGCCTGTAGCTGAGCTACTGCATTCCGCTGCGCAGCTACGGCAGTTTAATCCCAATTCCACATTGGAACTAAAGCTCATAGCAACAAGTAACGCAACCACGAAATTTTTTCATCATGTAAATTCCAGGAAAAGCAGCGCACAACTCCAAAAAACTGATAGTGTTCGATACCGACGAGTTGCATTCAATTTGATTTCATAGGTAGCGGTGATCTCGTCTCCAGGTGGTGCTCTCACTTTTTTTAACGAATGACAGCGAAAGTTGATTATCAGTAGTCAGTAACGGATTCAACTCCGAGATTTCAACTATTGACATAATCAAAGAATGTCTTTCACAATGAACTTCTCAAAAATCCACTATCGCAATCATGTCTTGAGAAGCACGAACTGATGGCTTGGTGGTATGTCTTTTATTGTCCGGTGATGATTTCACCGTATTCCTGACCACAGGAGCACAACCTCACCAACCACCAAGTTAGACGCATGAGAACACCACCAAAGGGTTAAAACCTGCATTTTGCCCTAAGCAACCCGTGTTCAGGACGTATGAGTGTGTCGAAGCATTCTACGCAGAAATCCGACTGATGAAATAGACGGTAAAGTAGTCAGATTCATCATTTAAGGGACTCACAAACGGAGTAGTCATGATCAGCTGATTAGTCGTAAACCTGCGCGATGGGTTAAAATCGCATTGACTAACACCAAAAGGTTTGCGCACAAGGTGAGCCGTTATGACTAACACATAGGGTCCGCTATCTTCTAGGAAGGCTGAATGAGAATATCAATAGGGCGTTCAAACTCTTGACATTGTAGACAAGTAGAAACTAGATACCATCGAAGGCCACATTTTCCAGTCGCTAGGATCGATGCGTCAAGCGACTTGGGCGACTAAAATTGTTCACCTGAGTAACCTAGAGCGGCCGAAATACAGCGCACCATGATAAGGACCCAGTCACCGGTGCAAGCGTTGCAAAGTAGGCGTGAGATGAATCGCTATTCGCATTCTTATATCGCGAAAATAGAATTAAAATACACAAGGGGGAAGGAATGAACATAGGCTCCAAAAAGGGGAAGAAAGAAAGGAAACAGTTGTTCATAAAATCATAATAATTGCTTAATAAGGTGGTAGCAAAGTTTTACCAGATTTATGAGGCATGCTGGCTGACCGCAGTAAGACAACGAGCAAAGTCGAAATACATATGGAAATGCAGGTTAGAATCTTTCCGCAGTGGTGACAAATGAATCATTCCACCTTGAGCTTGAACGAATCAAACGCGTCCGATTTCGCAAGTTGCCGACCGACAAGTGAGGTAGTGATACCACCAGCGAAGAAAATGCACGGTAGCCATGATGTAAGAAGTGGGTCAATAGACCTAACAGGCATGAGGTCGGAGCAACTAAAGCTTACCTAATGGTTTGGTCTCCAAGCACCAGACAAATACCAGTGCCCAACAGCGACATCAGGAATCCGGTAAGAATACCACTGACAGAACGGTCAAAAATCCACCATATACCAATAGCAAAACAGAAACTTGTCAAAAGCAGTTGTGAAATAGACATGATATCAAGTTTAGCGGATGCATGGCTTATGCCCATAAAAAATATAACGCAGCGCATGATCGAGGACCATTCTGGTTCATAAGGATTGGAAAGTTTCAGGTTATGGTAAAGGCGAGGCGACGTGAGACCACAAGCAACTAAGAAATAACATGAGAAATAAAAAAACCTACCTGAAAGAAGACCACAGCATAAAGGAATACCGGAATTGGAGCTCAACAAACATTGGCTGAATTTGTCGTTGAAAATCCCACTTCTGAATCCTTGTATAAGTCCAAAAATGTAGTAAAACAGAACACCGATAACGAACAATATAACACCACGAACGCAAACGCGCATAATGGGCAAGATCTTTGTTCTGCCACTAAACTTATGCGCTACAACAGACGCAAACGATTGGCCAAAATCGGTGGTACGTTAAGGGTCATGCCACCTTATTGTTTGACCTTTGTCAAACTCATATTAAAAATTATTTAAAAATTTAAGTGACAAATCAGCACAGCCATTATCAATCTAAGTTAAATGGAATTTGTTTTAATTTATTAAACGTGTTAGCACACTATTGAAAGCGACTATGGTTGACAACTGTGGTCATCTTAAATACATCGAGCTTGAAAATTATAAGTCTTATAAGGGCAGACAAGTGATCGGTCCATTCAGTGCTTTCACAGCAGTCATAGGCCCGAATGGCTCCGGTAATTAAAATTTATGAGCTTATGCCTGAAGGCAAATCAAACCTCATGGATGCTATTAGCTTTGTACTTGGTGAGAGGACACGCCATCTAAGGGTAACGAAGCTAAGTGTAAGTTAAGGCAAGCCCGAAACCAGTTTCGTAGGACCTCATACATGGGTCGGTTGTGGGGAAACCCGTTGCAAAAACTGCAAGTGTCACCGCAGTTTACCAAATGCCTGATGGTGTTGACAAGCGCTTCAGTCGATACATCAGCGGTAATACTTCAGAGTACCGTATCAACGGGACTGTAAGTCACAAAATACATGTTTGTTATTCAGATAGGCTGTAAAAGTGGAAGAGTATGCGGAAGCCCTCGAAAAAATACACATTTTTATGAAGGTCAAAAATTTCCTTATCTTTCAAGGAGCCGTTGAGAGCATTGCTATGAAAAACGCTCGTGAACGTTGCCAAATGTTTGAAGAAATCAGTCGTTCAGTGGAATATAAGGAGGAGTATGACAGGTCGAAGGTTGAAATGCAGAAGTTAGAAGAAGAAGCTACATTTAACCTCAATAAAAAGAAAAATATTGTAGCAGAACGTAAGGAGGCTCGCATAGAAATTGACGAGGCAGAGAAATACAAGAAGCTGCATCATAAATGGGTAAAGTATGCTCGCTACTAGCGTTGTTTTTTTCTTCTTTTCGCAAACAATTAGTCCTTTTAGCTCTCTAAACGAACAGAGTTGCAACTCTTTCGGCTATATTACAACGATGTTGATATCAAACGTATTCGAGAAGATTTACAACAACGAGAAGAAATAATTGAACAGGAGAATGCACAGCGGCAGCAAATAGAGGAAGAGATTCGCGAAAAACGTCGGGAATTGGGTAAACTTCATCGTGATCAGGCAGGCTTAGAACAAGAAATTAAGAAATGTGTACGCATCTTCCCCCTTTGTTGTTGTGTTTTGTGAAGCTTCTTCATCATGTGTTTCCTAAATAATTTTAGGATCAAAAGGTTTCTAAGCGAAAGCCTGAGTATATTAAAGTTTCACAGATGCTGCGTCATGTTAGCGACAAGCATAAAGAATCGAAGTAAGTGTTACATTAGGCATGTCAACTTTGTTATCGGAAATGAAGAAAGGCTCTGGAAAATGCTCGTCAACAGCACAGTAGTCATCGTCAGGAAATGGATCAGCTAGAAGCCGAGTATTCTCGAATCCTAGCCCTGAAGGAAGACTATGAGCATCAACAAAACAAAAAGAGCAAGGAGCAAGGTCGTTCTCTTGAACTGGAGGACTCGCAAGTAAGTCCACACGCTATGCGCACTTATTTTATCCCAATGGTTGTGGCACTGTCTGCTTTATGCAGTTGGCTGAGTATCACAGGCTAAAGCAGAAGGCGGCGGAGCATACCTCAGATCTTTCAGCCCAACTCGATGCCCTGAGACGGGAATATGATGAGCAAAAGGATCTCTTCGATGGTCTTGAGAGAAGGAAGGAAGAAATCGGGAATTCTCTGCGTTTGAAACAGACGGAACTTATCGACAATCAAAGGCGTCTTCAGAGGCTCGTTGAATTCATCGAGTGCGTGTACTATCTGAAGTGTAAACTTTTTCCCTACCTTGAAGCATTTTAACTTCACATCCACTGCAACTTCACAGAACCAGTCATCGCTCTATAACGGAGCTTTCGGAGGCCGAGAAGACGATTAGAGAGGAAGTTGAAAGCGCAACGAGGCGAATGGATGAAATAAATACGGAGTTGGAGACAGTGATTTGCCAGTTGGGCGAGGCCAAGGTAGAACGCCATGAATCCTCACGAGCGGTCAAAAAGCAGGAATTAATCGAGAACCTGAAGCGACTTTTTCCTGGCGTGGTGAGTCAGCTTTTTCATTTGTGTTCTTGGATTCGATGGGTATCCACTTTCTGAATTCTGAAGCTTCGCTATGCCCCAGACAATTGTTAAAAGTACTAGGCTTATTTTTTTCGCTTAATTATTCACTGATTTAACATTCTAGCATGGTCGTCTGCTGGAGATGTGTGAACCGTCACACAAGCGTTACCAAATCGCTATCACCAAAGTTCTCGGCAAACACATGGACAGTATCGTTTGTGACAGTGAGAAAACGGCAAAAGACTGTATTCAGTATATGAAGGATCAACGCATTGAACCAGAAACATTTCTCCCCCTTGACTTCCTTGATGTCAAGCCTGTCGATGAAAAACTGCGGTAGGAGAATCTTATTTTATTTGCTGCATAAATAATGACCCGCATCGTAACATCGTATGCACAAATGTATTTTTTTAGTTCTGTTTGTTCAAATATTGGGTCTCATTTAAGCTTCTTTAGCGTTTCGTGAGTAATAATTTTTACTTTGCCTCTAAACGAGTAGCTTTTTATCATCGTTTCGTTAGTGAAATAAGTGATCCGCCGAATGTCCACCTAGTGATTGATGTCATCAATTGTGATCCTGTAATTGCAAAGAAGGCCCTCCAGTTCGCTTGCGGCAACGCGCTTGTGTGTGACACCGTCGAGCACGCTCGTTTCGTTGCCTACAGTACGGGTGACCGTAAAAAGGTGATTAAACCGTCTTGTGCTACTTTTATGAATGAGCCCCGGTGTTAAAAACTAAATTCCCACAATCAACTTCTAAAATTGTTTCGGTAGTCTTCACAGTCTGTTTTGCTTTAGTCTTGGTTTTCCATTGCCTTTTGGCTAGACTGTTTCCCTGGACGGAACCCTCTTCCAGCGATCGGGTATCATTTCGGGTGGCGTGAGGCAAGTTTTAGTCTTTTTTCATTTCGCTTTTTAAATCTAAAGTATGCTTCCAGCGCCTGCTTAACGCACAAGACTGGGCTTCATTTTACTCCGTCGTTGGTACGAGATGTTTAGGTTACGATCCAGGTATCAAAGTTGGTCGAATGTTCAGAAAGTTGATAGGTCTGCCTTCCACTTCACCCTTCAGCGACTTGAAGGCGAGGGCTAAGCGGTGGGATGAAAAACAAATCAGTTCTCTGATGGCTCGCCGCGACGCGCTGCAGGCCGAATTGAAGGAGCAGTTGAAGCGGAAACGTAAAGAAGCTGAGCTCCGAACTCTGCAGTCGCAAATTAATGGTCTCGAAAAAAGACTCAAATACACACAAAAGGATAAGGAAGGCACTGTAAGTTGTTCTTGGTCACATGCAACTCATTGGTGTAGCATACACAACTGCATACTGTTTAAATTTTGTTGGGACACTTCACGATAAGGTTGGGCGCGTTTGGCCTTCATCAGATGCTCACATTTCACTTTGGGTATCGATTGGGGTGTCATCGGGCTTGTTACTTTTGAAGTAATTCGCTTACAATTTGAATTTTGTAAGAGAAATTAACTTACCACAAAATTGTTTTAATATAGGAAGAAAAAATCCTCAGTGGAAACGAAGAGGAAGTGAACAATTTGAAAGCCAGTCTAGAGGAGGTCAATGTAAGCTCTCGTCGGATTCATCGGTTTTGCGTTTCAATATGTGGTACGTATGTTTGTCTTTAAGGAACGACTCAGTATGTGCCAGACAAAAATGCAGGAACTTCAGATTTCAATTAATGCTGAGAAGGCAAAAATGGACAACGTTGAAGACACTGTGCTGCATGATTTTTGCGTTAGCATCGGTGTGGAGAATATCCGGTAAGAGAGACCTTTAGAAGTTGGTGCTATTAAGCTGTTTCGTTCGCTGCTCATACTTGATAAAACTTCGTTTAAAATTTATGCATCTACCTGCTTTATGGGATTTCGTTTGCTAAAGTACGCTATTTTTGTTTTACCACACGCTCTTTACTTTCCAGTGAATATGAGGATCGTGAGCTGCGTATCGCCCGCGAACGCGACCGAAAGCGCATGGAGTTTACCAATCAACTTCAACGCATCAACAATCAGCTGGAGTACGAGAAGTCTCGTGATACTCAAGGTAGCGTTTTTGAGATTGCTATGAATATTTTGATAATTTACACGATAGCATATCTGCACTTCCGTGCTGTACCAATGATTTGAAGCGACAATTTTGAGAGAATGAATAAAATGGCTTTTTTATTTGTGAAATGTTATTCACAAATTTTCAGTACATCGCATCAGTTGGAGTTTCCCTCAGATCTCTCACCTTTCAGCAAACCTTTGGCTCCCCTTGTTTCCACTTTTAAGGTCATATTGCTCTGTTATAGCCGCGGTGCGTCGCTGGGAGGAAGCGGTGGTGAGCGAGCGTCAGGAGATGGAGCGTTGTAAGAAGCAGGAGAAGCGCCTAAAGGAGGAGATGGAGGCGGAAGAAATTCATAAGGGCAACCTTGAATTTCAATTAGGTGAGTATCAACGCAAATGTGAGCGTCTGGACGGTGAATTGGCGGAGCTTAGTCGACGTCTGGTTTCACGCAAACGCGAAATCCAAAAGCTACAGAAGGAGACGAGTCAAATTGAGACGCGGTTGGAAGCCAAACGCTCTGAGCGTCACTCATTACTTCAATCGGCCAAGGTACGTCTGCGTTTGCCACACCTAGGGCATGTCTGCCTGTAAAACCCTTCAGTGGTACTAGGAGATTTTATGATCCATGGTTTAGATGGAAGATCTGCAGCTGCCTTTGAAGCCGGGCGCAAGCTCAATGCCAGAGCTGGAAAGCCAGTTGTCAGCCGAAAGCGAGGGTGCAGATCTTAACTCGGAGGAGATGATGCGACTCTATGTTATGGAGGCTCGTCTTCCACTAGACTATAAGCAACTAGAGAAACCTCTTCGCATGATAGCTGACGATAAAGAAGTTAGTAGAAAGTAAGTCTGCGCTTCCTGTCGTCGGTTAGACTAGCATTTGATTCTCAAAAATAGGCAAAATCAATACTTTTTACTGTTGGGGTGTGCAAGCAAAATTTGTTTCAAATTTTGGAGTGCCCCACTTTTTCCTGTGAAGTGTTATCAATATATCTGATGTCTGACTAGAGTTAGTTCAGTGATTGTCCTCGTTGGTGCTCGTGTCCTTTTGCGGGTGTACGATTGCACTATTCTGTAAAATATTTGCTTGATCTTTCGCAAATCACTTTGCGGACCAAGCTGCTGTACCTTGTCAGGGCCGACGAAATGCAAGCAGAGGTGGATCGGATGCAGAGCGAACTATCGCGATTCCAGGCACCGAATCTGAAGGCGGGCGCGAAGCTGGGCAATGTAGAGCAGAGACTTCGCTCTACCGAGGCTGAGTTCGAGGAGACGCGGCGCAAGGCGAAGAAGGCTCGTGCCCAATTTGAAAGGATCCGCCGTCTCCGATGCAGTGCCTTCATGAAATGCTTCCTTTCCATCGCCGATAACATCGATCCTCTGTACAAATCCCTCTCGCGCAATCCTGGTGCACAGGTAGAACCTTGGCAATTATAACAAGCGCACCTTTTTGGCCCTTATACTTGTCTCCACCTATTTTGCAATCGAGATTGAATTGGTGTACGCTCTTCTGTTTTCCTGAAATCTCGTCTTTGCTAGCTCTTTATATTGTTCAAAAAAGGTGATATCATCTTTTTCTTTACTGCTTTTTCCTACCCTTACTCTTGCATTGTTTTTCACTTTTCGAGGTTGGGAAATAGATCAGTAAACAGTAACTTGCTTGCGGTTTTCTTTTACACGTCATCTTCTTCATAAGGATGCTTGTAAATGAACATAAGGGGGAGAAGAACTCTGAATTCGAGCCGAGCTTCCTTTCAGGCAAGTCTGCTGCCTACAAATGCGGAGGAGCCCTACCTGGAAGAACTGCAATTTCAGTGTGTAGCGCCGGGCAAACGGTTTCAGCAAATGGACTCCCTATCTGGAGGTGAGAAGACCATTGCTGCCCTAGCCCTCTCCTTCGCGATGCACCAGTACAATCCCTCACCCTTCTTCGTTCTCGATGAGATTGATGCCGCTTTGGATAATACTAATATTGGGAAGGTTGCCTCCTTCATCCGTGAGTACTCGCGCACCCGTGCGCAAGTCATCGTCATCTCATTGAAGGAGGAATTCTACTCGCGAGCGGATTCCCTCGTCGGCATCTATCCTGATACGGTATTTTTTCTCTCATCCATGCGACCTAGTCTTCATCAAGTAGTCCAGCCCAATGTATGCCTGACTAGTGCCAATTGATTGCTTCCGTCTATGCAACACAACCTCGACTCCAAACATTTTCATTTTTCCATTCTTATCGGGGTGTCAATGAGCCCCAATGGTACATACATCAAAGCAATGTAGCGTACACTTAGACGGTTACTTGTGTTCAATATCAGCCCTTCATTTTTGACATTCTTTTTATCATAATTGCTATTCTAGTTCTGTTACTTCACTGAAGGCGCAAAATGCTCCTCGTAACACCGAGTGCGAACGCTTCTGTCTCATTATTTATGCCTTTTTGGCATTGTTTCATAATTTTTAGGAAAACAATTGCCTTGTTAGCCGTGTCCTCACCTTTGACCTGTCAAAATATGTCGACGCAGAAGAACAATGAAGCGGCAGCTCGTTATGTGCGCTCTTGTCGCGATTTTGTATTCTTTCGGTTCCACTCTGTCTGTTTGTACAGTTATCGTCACACTTTTCTATGCCTCTTAAACCCCTGATCGTGTTGCTTGTTCACTTCCCTGTGCTAATAAAATCTTTGTGTTGCCGTTAATTTGTTACGCTTTCTAACTTAGCTGACTCGGTGTGTTTTGTGCAAGTTTCACTGAAGTACGTCACCGTTTGGAATGTTAGTGACTCTTATGCGATTATCTATGGATACAATTTGATAGTTATGGATATTGTGCCTGCTGCTAGCCAGCGATAGTCGAGGCGATGCCTTTCCATAATCAATTTGTATTTTTGTTGCTAGTCTCGAGGCTGTAGCCATACGCCTCGATTGGTCGTATCCATTCGCCTAGTCACTGCAAGCACCACTTTTTTATCCGTCGCAAGTCTTGAGATGAAACAAATGTGGGGCAAATACTCCCTTGTTAGGTGTCCAGGATATGTAAAGACATCGAGCAGTGCCTCAAACGGTGCAAGGATCTCTTAACTCAGCCCGAAACTGAAAAGCTCGTTCTGGCGTCCGCGTGTACCACTCTGAATGCCGTACTGAGCGTCTCCGGTGATACCATCTTTGATGCAACTATTAAGGTCACGCAATCTTCGAGCCAAAACTTTGCAGCTTACATCCGCGAGGGCTACGGAATACCATTCAAGCTGCAACAGATTCAGGACTGTTGGAATAACATCTGCTGTGCTCTCTCGGTCTGCGACGAGACATCTTTCCCCACTTTGTGGACATTTTTGCAGGGTGCCCTCAACTCTCTGCTCAATCCATCACTCAATAGGGCTGTGCCTGGGTTCGAAAAATCTAACCCTCGTGTAAGTCAGACTCCGCATAAATTGCTATCGCTCATGATCTTCGAGTTCCATGAAGTTGAATTATTTTTACGTTTGATGAATTTGGATGCTATCATTGTCTCTTTTGACCTGATATTCGCGAATTACGATTATGGTGTCGATATTTTAAGTAGTGGGCCCACTTTTCATCTCCCATCTTTCTTGCAGTTGTGTTTCTATCCTCCTCAACCACTTGAAAATTCAATGCACATCTTCCTGTATGGAGCGGATCTTGTTCTATGCGTAAATTTTTTTTCCCACGACAAGTACGCCTGTACCGGTGGTTGGATCCGCCAATTTCGAGCAAACTGCGTTATCGCGCGCCTGCAGGAGGTCCTCCGCTTGCTTAGTGAGGCAATCAATGCAATCGAGTTTTGCGTGGATGTAGCACTTCAATAGAGCCCTTTCCTCCCCGTCTACTTTTGCGTCTCACCTCTCTGTCACTTGTCCCTCTTTGAACTGAAATTCGCTGTTCTTGTATCAATGAGTGTGGGACATAGATAGAGCATATTCTGCATCGCATTTTATTTACCATCCTCCTACCATTAACCGAAATGGGTCCGTATAACTGCAAGTCGCACACATTTTTGATCTCACCTCCTTTTTTTTGCTACCAGCACAGTCATTTCTACTAATAGGGACATTAAGTACTGCATTCACTTTCCGTAACGGTGTCTACTGATTCTCCCACGTGTATTGGACACTCGTTCAATTCCTATCTACTGCGACTTGTTAGTCGATTTCAAATTCTTGCTTAGATTTTGAATCGGTGCTTTTTTCAGTACATTAATATTTTTTGCATTTTCACGTCAATTTTAGGGGGTGGTGACCTGTAGTTGCCATTATTAGCGATGTGTACTATACCGAATTTATGCGCTGTGTGGTCCGCATGCTTTGTCCCCAGGATCGAGGGTTTCTCTACATCTGTTTGTTCATGTCTGGTTTGTCCCATAACCTTGCCAACAAACATCCAAGCAACTTTCTAATCCGTTAAAGGATATGTCTAGAATAATCTTAGTGGGTGTGCATTTGAGAAATTCTGAGCGAGTGGACAATTTATACAAAGCGTTTCCTTCGACGAAGGTACTCACGTAGCTTGGCAGTAGATAGTCGTCCTTCATCATCCAGGCCGCCTTCACTACCTTATAGCGGGTATCAACATCGAAAATGTAACTAGGCTTGACAAAACTGATCCGGTATGTCCGATATGTCTCTTGCAAACGAACTCGATACCCCATTTCGGTTAGTACCTATCCTGAAAATAAGTATTGACTTGGCAAGCGCTCAATTCGAATGGAGAGTTTAAAAAGTCAAGAATTGGTTTAAAAAATTGTTCTGGTTGTAAGGTGCAAATGATCCCTGGTGCTTCACTAAAAGGCAATAAATTATTTTGTGTGATTGTACGCTAACACCATAAAAAGTGAGAAATTTGGTGATTGGAAGCCATGCTTCCCTTCTTAGCTAAATTTTTCTTTGCTACTTTTGTTCCAACTTCTGGCTAATTTCCATCTGACAGTTACATAATGAATAGTGTACCGCATTTGCTCGCGCAAAGATGGCTGTGCTGGGACGTTGTAGACCAGAAGGAGCAAGTTTCGCCCACCATCTGGCATGCAAAATGGAACACAAGCCTCACGGGCACTGAGGAATGCATATTTTAGTGCAAGTCAAGCGGCATGACGTACGTTTTCACTAGTAAAGTTTGTGATATCTGCCGACGGAAGACAATTCAGTTCGGCTAAGTTAAGGTAGTCCATTCTGGCAGCTACCAAATTGAATCTGGAAAAAAAATGTCATAATTACGAAACATGGTATACTGCGTTAAAGTAAATGAAGGTTATATATCTAAGGTTATGTGTGAACAAACCTGCGCTGCTCCACAAAATTTATCACCATTGCCAGAGGCCCAGATCCCTGGATTTTTCTTGATTGATCAACTCGTGCAAAGCGAGCAGTTGACAAGTCAAATGACGGATCACTTTTGGTCCTTTGGAGCGGCAAAAAAATTGCGTCTGTATCATGCAGAACTATCATTCCCAGATTATGGACTTCAGTGGGATCATTTCCACAGCCTCTGCAAACTCGAAAATTCCCAATCCTGCATTCACGTAGAATTTCTTTGATTGTCACATCATTTCCCTTAATAAATGGTTCAATCATTGGTTCAGAATTATTGGTAGACATTTAAAAATTTTGTAGAGCATTAATCCTAATAGTCCTGTGAGTTTCAAATGGATTTCCTTTCGGAATCATCAAATAGCCCTGACTTGCAGAGTACATACTCGGCCCATTGGCAATACAATATCGCTAATGTTTCCTCTTAACAATTCCAATACATTCTCAGTTACTTAAGAATCCCTACTTTTTATGCTTTCAAGGAAGCCTTTACGCAAAAAGGTGCTTTTTTTTCCACCATTAAATAGTTGGGCATACATTTCATTTATTTCAATTCCTTCAACCAACTCAAGTATGCACGGCCGACTATCAACATATTCATCTCCCTTGAACAATCTATGATCACAGTTAGCAGTAATGAAATTGCAACAAACTTTCAGACAAGAAAATCATTTGGATTGGTGAAGGCGTGTGGTTTGGTAAAGAGATTATTAAAACAGACTAACAATATCGTGAATAGCCAAGGAAGCGTAGGAGCTAACACTTATTTGAATAGGAGAGGGTGTGATTTCGACATACAAACTCTTTGCGACTCGGGAGAGCTCAATGGCTTCTTTATTCAGAAAATTCGTCGAACGATGGTGATCTTCTCGAAGAAATGTAAGCCACTGCAGAGTATTAATTCGGTGAAGTCACAGAGTGGTCTTCCCCGAGCTTCTTGTAACCGCCCCACAAATTCTGAAGCCTAGAATAAGCGGAAGGTCTCGAACTGCTCTTGAAAAAATTTTAATGAATGCGAAAGTTGAAATCCACTGCAATCCTAAAGAGCGCCATTTAAAGCCGCTATCTTGTTTAAATACATTCGTCGATGCAGGTCGAGGTTCCCCAAATACAACGTCTACTCCCTTGCAAGATTGTTCCCTCCTGGTGGTTGCCGCAAGTTTTGCGTGGAGCATTTGGAAATTAGAACCACTTCCAGGTAGTTTAGATTATCAAAGTTAGGGATTTCTGGTTTCGGTTTAGGCAAGATAGTAAGCGTAAATCAAACCGCTCTGGATCTCATAAGTTGCCTTGTGCCGTAGATTTAAACAGATCAAGTTTTGAAATAACGAAATGCTTTCCTCAACGAACAAACCAAATCCATTTCGAAGAAGAGCATGATTTTCCAAATTGACATCTTTGATCCCAAAGAACGCTGCCATTTGACTAAATTAAGAAAATTTTTATTTGATAACCAAACGCAGTTGTACTTTCGCCGCACTCAAGTGTTAGTGCTTACGCGAAAACAAGGGTAGTGCTCTCCGTATACAGGAGACTCAAATGGAGGTTTCTCGTAGCTTTGTCGATTCTCTTCTTAAGGAAAGCACCGCGTACCAGCATTACAGCGGTTCATTGGCACATAACTTGAGTGTGTTGAGGAAGAAACTTCGCAAGATCTCGACCACCAGTTATGCGTTTAAATAATCTCCAACGTCTGTGGCTAAAATCGTGCCTCTAGACCCATTTAGCGGCGATACATCGCAACCCTAACCGATCTGCCAGAACATGTGGTGTACCAAGGAGGTGGTCAAGGAGACTGGTGAATCGCAACGTCTGGTGCACTTCTAAACTAACCTCTTCATCGTTCGAGGTACGCACCATGTTACAGAAGCACTCAGTGCTTGACAGCTGATCCGATGTCATGATAGGGAGCAAAAAGATGAAAGTAAATAATGGGCAATCTGGAGATCCAGATGCTCCAACTGGAAGATCAAATTGGGGAACTCCTCCTATTGCTTGCAATTTTGGTAGCTGAAGTAGTGGTAATTAAACGCCAATTATCGTGATGATCACTGATTATGGTACTCATAAAGGAATACATATCAACAAATTGCGATCAGGAAAAGCCTTTAAAATCTACCATAACCAACTGTATGAATGTGTGACATGCCTAGAGCATCCATCAGGTCCTTTGAACAGTCAGTGACGAAGGACAATTCAGCAATAGATGGTTGGTCCTCTGCTAATGCACCTTAAGAAATATGGTATGTAATTTCCCAGTTTTATTTGCCTCAAGGCGGACCTGAATATCTTAACCACTTATGCTGTTTACATAAGTCAGCCACAAGGCGTGGCGAAAATCGCATTGTATCTGGTCGTTGCAAGATGAGGAGTGTGAACGGTTTGCTAATGAATTCCATACGTGCTTCTCCTAAACTTTCACTTAATCCATCCATCACCTTGGCGTCAATGTGCCTCTGCAGCTGGCGTGGAGTCTGACTGGCAGATAGACCGATGAGACGGTATCCACGTTTGTTAAATGCAATGCAGATGACCTATTTAACACCTTCAATGCGGGCAGAAACTAGAATAAGTAAGTCACTGAAATTGTTTCACATTAGGCAGGATTTTGGATTCGTTTCAAGCGACCGTAACTGAGAAAAAGGCATTTGTTTGCCAAAACGAGGCAAATGGGAGAAGTAATGCGATTAGTAATTTTTTAGCATTGGTATTAGCATCTTAGCACGGTGTTCCTTGTTCATTCTTCCTTGCCAAAAATGTTGCGTTTTAAATTGTCATTTTTGTCCTAAGCGTACCAATTACTTTCATCATAATGTTACTGTTGCCACCTTTCGAATGCCCCTTACTAAATAGAATCAAATTTAAATCTAACTCAATAATCTATTTTGATTTCTGATTATAGCTTTTGACCTCAAGTGTCTTAGATTCGATACCATTCCATGCATAAAATTCGATTAAAAAGAATGCTTACTAACTTCTTCCCATCCAGCCCTTTTATTCCGCTGGAAAATGCATGCATGTTTGCTGTCTTTATGATTGGTTCAACATTGAATGCAAATTCTTGTACGTCACTATTGTTTGGTTGTGTTAGCTTGAGATACACCTCCTTTGCGATGGAACGCGCTCTGGGTCCATGCACTAAAAAAGTGAGCTCCGGTTGACCAAGTGTAATCCTTGTGCCTGCGGTCCTGCCAGCAAACTGAATATCTGGATGAAATAATCATTCCTCTTTACTCTCATAGCATTTTTTGGCAGGTCAAATGTGTTAAGAATGCTCTCTGGTGTACCCTGATAAAATAGCCATCAAGCTCCATCAGAGCATCTTCAGATAGGTCTCGCGCAGCTGAGTTCATTAGATCGCTTATAGGAGTCCACGAGTCTTGGATTGCCGGATCTCGTGTGCCAGATTCATGAGTGCTCCAGAAGATACTGGGAATTCCAACAGCCTTACCAAAGGCAGATTTGAGCTGGTCGAAATTGCAATTATGAGTCCAATTAAAAGGTCTGATTTTTACATAGGAATCCAGTGACTGGCCGCTTGGACAATATGAGATGCTATCCGGATTCCATAAGTCTTGGTAATGGCTCACTCAATCAATCAGCTTCTAATTAAACAAGGATTATTTGTAACTTCTAAAATTTTGAAATAAATGTTCAAGAGTTAAAATTGATTAACACTCAACGATCTTTCGGTAAAAGGGCTTATATGCACAGTGTTCAGAACATCACGTCACAAATACGCTTCGAACCGTATCACCCTACCTGTTTGATGGTTGTGTTTGCCACCCATTCTCGCAGTTCAGCTAGACTATGCCGTTCTCGCAGCTTAATAAGAGCATTACGAGTGACGCTGACCTCCTGAGTAGAGGAAATATTCATAGGCTCTTAACAGTCGTACTTTTGTTGCAAAGCAGCCATGGTCTGTGTAATACTTTTGTTTGTTTGAACTGCCGGTTTCGGTCACTTTGGCAGCCATATTGTACTGAGCCGGTTGGTCGGCCTCCGCGCCGTGCCAACAGCCCCCAAGTCCTCTGTTTCCAGAATACATGTATTCTACCCCCAGTACTTTGCCTTCTATTACCTTAAAGGGAGTCTCGGGACGCTACATTGGTGGCAGCGGAAAGCGGACCCGACTTCGATGAATTTCATCCTGGTCCATGCCACTTCTGGCAAATTTTGGCAGTGTAAAAGAAGTGCGTGTGCTATGGATGGGATAACCTCTGGTATCTCGTAACAGAAGGGCCGAGATCGACGTCCAGCTTCGACAACTCCCTCACCCTCGTGTTCGACAGGGAAGCTATTAACAACTGAAGCAACACTAGCCGTGAGCTTCAAGTCCAGTGGAACTGCCAAGAGAGACCTGCGACGTTGTGGTCAAGCATCCTCCGTAAGCTCTCTCTCCTGTTCCCAGATGTAGAATGTGCAGAATGCAATTGGATAGCATCGTTTTATTCTTCGCACACTTTGATCGCATGCATTTTGTTCCTATGAGGCCCGACCGCCACATTTGCTCAGGTTTCTACGATGCCCTTGCGTTTCTTCTACGGCATCAATTAAGCCTGGAATCGCAATATGTGTTGTGTGTGTCTCGACTCATTCGAAAACTTGGATTCGTACCTCCATCTTCCATTGGACCATATTGTCGTGGGAGAGGACGGCCAAGGAGCGCTCATTTGCTGCACTGAGTGCCACACGGAATTGATGGCACTACAGGAACGCATGCGTTCGAATCTCGACGACTTGGACGGTTAGCTCGTGGGTGCTTCTCGAGGCACTGATTACGTTGTGATGGCTGACACGGGAGGCAGACGAAGGGGAGCGTCGGGGATGACGCTCGAAAGAAGAGAGGGGCTGTGTAATACTTTTGTTTGTTTGAACTGCCGGTTTCGGTCACTTGGGTGGCCATATTGTACTAGCCGATTGGTCGGCCTTTGGGCCGTGCCAATAGCCCCCAAGCCCTCTGTTTCCAGAATACATGTATTCTACCCCCAGTACTATGCCTTCTATTACCTTAAAGGGAGCCTCGGGACGCTACAGTCTGAAATTCGATCTTTTCAGTAGAATTATTCGATAAGTCAACGACATGAATTAGTAGCCAGCTAAGTATCACAGCATAGGAGAGGCATCTCTGCTGATTTTCGAACCCATAGGTCCTTAAATCTACTGTTTGAGGTCTGTAGCATAGGTTGTGATGAAGATAGGTACTAAGTTGACGTTGGGCTCTATTGTGATGAGATGTGAAGACTCGAGTGCGGCATTGTGAGGAAACATGGGTGTAAACCGAATCGCTTTAGTGAATGACACTTTGTAAACAAAAATTAATCTCTTATTTATAATTAAGTCAATAAGTCGTGTGTGAATGGATTTGTTAACTGACCTTATATGGTATTGCAGGAAGTAATGGTGGATTGGATGCTAATTCAATTCGCCCTTTTGCTTCCTATTTTGCCTTTTCAAAACATAGGGTCCTTCTGTGAAATAAACTTTTCATTTTATTGTACTTCTACCCCTTTCTGATGAAGGTTCGTCACTGATCCTATTTACAAATTTAGCGTCTTCCATCTCGTTGCTCAAAGCCGTATTTTCATTCAACATCAAACTGCTTATTTTATCTTCTACTTTGGTTTTAAGAAAATCTGCCTCCCACATTTTGACTATATAAAGGCACATTCTCTTCATTTTCATTCCCAACAATGAAAATCACCTTAACAATTGATTGCATACGAATGAACTTAAAGGGAGTCAGCATGATATTTGGTCACTAGTGGCTTCGAAGGCGACTCTTTAGGACCTGCTTTAAAGCGTATGTGTAATACTTTGTTTGTTCGAACTGCCGATTTCAGTCACTTGGGCGACCATATTGTACTAGCCGGTTGGCAGGCCTCTGGACCGTGCCAACAGTCCCTTATTCCCTCTGTTTCCAAAATATATATTCTGCCTTAGTATTATGCCTTCTTTTACCTTTAAGGAAGTCTTGGGACGCTACATTGGTGGCAACGGAAAGCGAACCCGACTTTGATGGATTTCTATCCCGATCCATACCGCTTCTGGCAAGCTTTGGCGGGGTGAATGAAGTGCATGTGCAACGGATGGGCGAATCTCTGACATCCCATAACAGAAGGGTTGGGATCGTCCTCCATCTTCGGCACCTCTCTCATCCTTGTTTTCTGCAAGGAAATTATTAACGACTGAAGCGACACTAGCCGTGTCCAGTGGAACTGACAAGAGGGATTAGTGACGTTGTGGGCAAGCATCCCCCGTAAGCTCTCTCCCTCTCTCTCAGGTTCTCGGTATCTACATATGTAGAATGTGTAGGACGCCATTCGACAGCATTGTTTTATGCTTTGCACACTTGGATCGCTTGCATTGCGTTCCTGTAAGGCCCAGTTGCCCCACTTGCTCAGGGTTCTACGATGTCCTCGCGTTCCTTCTACGGCATTAAAAAAGCCTGGAATCACAACATGCGTTGTGTGTCTCGACCCATTCGAGAACTTGGATTCGTACTCCCATCTTTCATTAGACCACATTATCGCGGGAGGGGAGGACTAGGAAATACGCATCTGCTGCACCGAGTGCCACGCAGAATTGATGGCACTGCAAGAACGCATGCGCGGTTAGCTCGTGGGTGCTTCTCGCAGTACTGGTTAAGTTGTGATGGCTAACACGAGAGGCCGAAAGAAGAGGGAGGCTGTGTAATGCTTTGTTTGTTCGAACTGCCGGTTTCGGTCACTTGTATGGTCATATTATACTAGCTGGTTGGCCGGCCTCTGGGCTGCGCCAATAGTCCCCTAATTGCTCTGATTCCAGAATACATACACTGTCCTAGTACTATGCCTTCTTTTACCTTAAAGGAATTCTCGGGACGCTACAGTGCAAAACATGCTTTTAAACACGGTGAACCGAAGAAAGGATGCCCCACTACCTTTAGAAAATATAGCTTCGCGTGGTCTCACGGTGTCGAAGTCATTGAGTGGTGTGATGCCCCCGTCTGGTTTTGGCTAGTGATTTAGAGTTTCAAGTAGCGTGATGCGTGTGGATTTGGATAAGGCCTCCTTACATGCATAATAATTACCGATCTCTTGAGTTCTTATTTACCTATACCATACATTTCCATTCCGAAAAATGTATCCATATGAACAGGTTCCAAATTGTCAGATTTGAAAGACTTATCTGAAAACCAGTTGATTAGAACAATGTCTGTTACCAAACTCTTCGTAGTTAAATTTAGGGTTCTTTAGAAGTGCCAACTTATGAACATTCTTGGAGTTTTCGACAATTTGCTCAGCAGGCAGCGTGACGTCGTCCTGAAAGTCAATTGGCTCATCTTCTAGACCATTCACTGTAACACTCAGCCCTTCTATCCCTAAGGCACTAAGGTCCACTTTCTTCCCCAGTTCTTCAAACCCAGCCTACTAAATAAACATGGTAGTTTTACCTACTTCAGTTTCTGGGTCCATTCTATACACATCCTCTGCAGCAGGTCTGATGTATGGCTCTAAGACCTAAAGCATTGGTTGCTTTTAGTCGACTACCTACTTTGCCTCTGTTTGACGACTCAAAATTTTGCCTTAATTTGCTTTCAAAGAAATTTCTTGGTAGTGTTTTTGCTATTTCTTCTTTAACCATCTCAGGATCCACGTTGTATTCCATTTAGAATTGCTGACAGGGAAAAATCACGTCGAGTCAATGGTCTCTTTGCATGTGGGAAGCTCTGACCGCTTCCCAGTAAGCACCCATCGCAAACATTACCCTAAGTCATTTTACGATTGGTGCCCATTATCCCTCTGATTTATCCAGGTTTATAATTAAAACATTGATCAATGTCAGGTAAAAAAAAACCAGTTAAGAAACAAAAAAATCAAGGTGCATTGATCATCTAGAAGCTAAAAAGCATAAAGATTGTGCCCTTATTATCTCTTCTGTTCTTTACTGAAAACAAGCATCAAAGTGAATTTTAAAAGCCTGCAATTACTTAGTAAGATGCATTTTTAGAAATGTAGTAGAGATTAAAGCGTAGTGATTCAATTTGTAGAGCTATACTCATTTGAAATAGCTGCATATTTTTCGCCATAGTACCCAATCTTTAAACATCATGGAAAGAGATTTAAACAAGCACCTCTTTAGGCACTTTGTCTGCTTCTTGTCGCTAAATACTTAATTACTATCAATTGCACAAAATCTTGATGTGCAAAACGATATCACTTGGACGAATTTCTTGGCCGGATTATTTTGGGTTGCTTTCCAAAAGGGTTGAGCGGGAATTTCTTGTGAGAGCATGACCCTTTATGCTTAAGTATGGACTTTATCTTAACGTTGTACATTGGTAGTGCTTGTAGCGTCCCGAGGCTCCCCTTAAGGTAAAAGAAGGCGCAGTACTAGGGCAGAATATATATATATTCCGGGAACAGAGGACTCGGGGGCTGTTGGCACGGCCCGGAGGCCGACCAACCGGATAGAACAAGATGGCCACCCAAGTGACCTAAACCGGTAGTTCGAACAAACAAAGTATTACAGTGCTAGCCACGTTGATACGTAGTTGTCACGTGGTTAAGCTCTTTTCTAGTCATGTTTAAGCATTCTAATTATGGTGTCCACTACATGAATGCATAATACTTTATAAGAATGAAGGCAATGTTCATACAATTTGTCTCCAAATAAATGCCTTTGCTCCAGTCAATGAAATTCGCAGTAACCAATGACGCCCGTATTTATTCGCTTAAAGAATGGACAGGTTGAATTTGCCGCAGCGCCCCGAGACTCCCTTAAAGGTAAAAGACGGCATAGTACTGGGGGCAGAATCTATGTATATTCTGGAAACAGAGGGCTTGGGGGCTGTTGGCACGGCCAAAAGGCCCGCCAACCGGCCAGTACAATATGGCGACCCAAATGACCGAGACTGGCAGTTCGAACCAACAAAGTGTTGCTGTTGCAATTTCTCTTTTTAGGGTGAAGTGTCACTTGCAGCAATTCTATTTTACTATATTCTTGGAGGCCTACTAAATGTGTTTGTACTCTTTTCTAGGAATATGAAAATCTATTTATTTTTTTCAGTAGGAACCTTTTAGAAGCTTGGGCTTATGTGACTTCAGTGTATGTATAAGATTTCTGTTTTCTTCTTTGACTTCTTTCATCTGATGTGTCATGCAACCTATTTATTCTATATATGAATTTTTAACTATGGTTAACTACTAAACAAGGTGTAATGCTGGCTTATCAAATCTTTAACCTTTAGTTGACGTTTTTAGCGGTAGGAATTTTGAAAGGCGCTTTTAGAATTCTCTGATTTAATTGAGAAATATTTTAGCACTAGACAATGCTTTATGGTTTACTTGAATGCCCCTTTTAAGGCGCGGTTTGCAATGTGATATCTCTCCTTTGTGTGTAGCCTCCCGAGGCTCCCCTTAAGGTAAAAGAAGGCGCAGTACTAGGGCAGAATATATATATATTCCGGGAACAGAGGACTCGGGGGCTGTTGGCACGGCCCGGAGGCCGACCAACCGGATAGAACAAGATGGCCACCCAAGTGACCTAAACCGGTAGTTCGAACAAACAAAGTATTACACAGCCCCTCTCTTCTTTCGAGCGTCGTCCCCGACGCTCCCCTTCGTCCGCTTCCCGTGTCAGCCATCACAACGTAATCAGTGCTGCGAGAAGCACCCACGAGCTAACCGTCCAAGTCGTCGAGGTTCGAACGCATGTGTTCTTGCAGTGCCATCAATTCCGCGTAGCACTCAGTGTAGCAAATGCGCGCCTCTTGGCCCTCCTGTGGACTTGGAGTCCACGGCTAGTGTCGCTTCAGTTGTTAATAGCTTTCCTGTCGAACACGAGGGCGAGGGAGATGTCGAAGATGAACGTCGATCTCGACCCTTCTGTTACGAGATACCAAAGGTTCTCCCCTCCGTAGCAAATGTACTTCTTTCACAACGCCGACGTTTGCCAGAAACGGCATGGAGCAGGATAAAATCCATTAAAGTCGGGTCCGCTTTCCGCTGCCACCAATGTAGCGTCCCGGGGCTCCCCTTAAGGTAAAAGAAAGCGCAGTACTAGGGCAGAATATATATATATTCCGGGAACAGAGGACTTGGGTGCTGTTGGCACGGCCCGGAGGCCGACCAACCGGCTAGAACAAGATGGCCACCCAAGTAACCTAAACCGGTAGTTCGAACAAACAAAGTATTATACAGTGTGGTTGCGCTTGAAGCCTGGTTTCCATGTCTACGTATCCAAGGTTGTGGAGGAGACGCCTGTGCGCCCTTTCTAATTAAGAATTCTCATTCAGGTCCTCTTTACGATCTAGGCGTTCACTCCGCTAACAATGCGACAATTGCTAATAATTAGCCTAAATTTTCACTGTACCCAATTCACGCTTTTACACCGAGTAGCGATCTATAATCCATTCTTGTGGCAACAGGTCTTTCCGCTTTAACTCACATCTTATAGAATGCAAAACTTCCAAATTTGGAAACATGAACAATGCGGCCGTCGGGAGTGAACACCGATTCGGCATCTTCATTTCTATTAGCAATCAAAAAATAGGTTCTCTTTTGAGTCTAGAAGCAGATGATAATGATTCTGTTGTCGTATGTGGATTGATACTGCTCCACATCGGACGGTAATTTGCGCAATTAAAGGATCCACGCCAAACCTCGGAGGCGAATAAATCGCTTGTAGTTCGTATGGCGAGGAGAACATCGATCCGCCTGGTGGGCCGGAACCGCCACCCAGCACCGCCACTAGCGGAAAGAGATCACTCGAGGAGACAACCTCGGGGTGTGCTTGCGTGGCTGTAGGGCCTGCATATTTTAATCTAGTTTCCTTTTTCATTCGAAAAAAATTGAAAATGGTGGTTCAATTAAACATATCTCCACCGTCAACAAAACGCCATTCTCCTAGCAGTGACTTCGCACGTTTTGCTTTAACAAGTACTAGCTGAAAGTGATGTAGATAAAACCATCCTTTCAAGGTCAGCACTACGCAATACAAAAACGAGTCATTAACGGACGAAATGGGAGCAAATGTTATTGCAGATGTTAACGCAAAATTGTGTGAACTGCTTTTAGTATGTTTCTACCGCCGATACAGAACAAAAGCGATGTGTTAACAAAAAATAAGACGTCTAGGGCACGATCAAACCTTTGCAAGGCCTTGGTCGCCGCACTGTCTCGTCTCCGCCCTTCTAACCTAAGCGAGGTACGATTAGATGTGAAGCCACTTTTTGGACAATCGTATGGTTCCAATCCTACCTATTTTTGAATTAGTAGTATTACTTCATCTCCGTGATTTAATGTGTCAAAAGGCTCCACAGCTACTTTGTCGCATAAAAATCTTCCGAATTAGCGAACTTATCCATAATTTGCTTACAGTATTAGCTCCACTTAAATTGGCGACAGTTCTCGAGGGATCAGTGCACGATGTTGACCTTAGCTTAGTTTGCATGCCTTAAGCCTGCTCTTACCGGAGAGTTCACACAACCCGATTTTGGAAACTCAAAATGGGGGCAACTACTAAGTAGACTCTGCAATCTTGGGCAATCATTGGTGGCAGATCACTTGAAGAGATTGTGTGAGTATCAAGTCACGTCATTCCAACATTCCTCTGCGCTTGACAAATGAATGCATATTGGCCTGCTGAGAGCACTGACTGAAGTCTTAACTGATGTGTTAGTATGCTCGTCCCCCAAAAACCTACCCACTGCGAATGCGCATCAAATTGATGCAAGAATTGCCATGCAAAGTCGAATCTGCTACCTCATCAGGAAATCGGATTTGAACGCTAACTTTGGTGACTGTACACACGGTTGTATCGAACGTAGGGCAGCGTGCTGTCTGGAGGCATTGCAGGCATCATCACATTTTCTCAAGGTGGAATTAGTTTATGCACTGCGACTCTAGTTTGTATGTGTCTTGTCCTTAATTTGTACGCTAAGAAAGTGAAGTCAAGAATGTAACACTAGTAAGAATTCAAATGTGGGTTTACTGTATATGGCTGTAACAATCTCATTGTGTGAAATTGATAGATTTAACTTACTACTACTATTAATAATAATAATAATAATATTGATAGTTGGAAGGTACGTATTTCATTCCAATAACCAGCCGAAACGTTGAGCATAAAGCAAAGCCAATGAAATTCAATCGTTGGATGTTAGCATAAGGTCTATCTGTTTGCTGGACTTTCCAGAAGTCGTCCCTTTGCTTCATCCACAGGAGACAGAAAACTGTCAGAGTTTAGTTTAGTGACTACACAACTAAATGCCTGCCCTTATGTCAATAGGCACGTACGATGTCTAATGACTCAACAGATTGTGAGTAGTAATGCTATCTTATTGTACCCATCTAATCGTCACTGACTTTTGAAATACCTTAATTTGGCCTATACTTTTGGCTTGATTCACAATATACAATCCTCATATTTTCCACTGAAAACGGTGATCGGAACGATCGGTACCTCCACTACTCCATTGTTAGAGCCAATTGGATAAAACTCTCCACAGAAGTCCTATCCCCAAATGCCTCGCTCCCTAGACACCGACACCCACTCCCACCTCTGCTTACGTCTTGTTTTAGTCTGTTACAATTTATTTCGTATAAGGTAGAGCTAACGAAGCCACCTCACTATTAGGCCATAAAAGTATTATGGCCTCCGTTAGCCAAACTGAGTCGAGTTGGCATCCTGGGGTCAAGCGACGTACTTGAGTGAACGATGAGAAAGACACTGCCAAGCCATTCCTTAGTTCAGTCTTATTTATACCGTCGCATTCCATATTCAGCAAGAAAATGAGCACTCTCCCTTCCTCATGCCTGGATGAATTAAAGTGTAATGAAGTTTTGCAAGGCCTCTCATGTTGGAAGGTCGTCTGAGTCAGCAATCTGGAATGGATAGACAGAAACCAGTTTTTCACACGTCTTTCCTCATAGCCCTTACAAAATTTGTCAAGTCTGCATTGAATAAGTAAAAAAAAAAATAACTCGGCCATACCTTTTCCCGATGGATTAAAAGTCAACTAGAAATTAATGGAAATTTTGCAATGAACTATTGGATGCGGTAATCGTTAAAGCAATGCGATTTCTGCAGAAGCGCCTTATGCGTTATGTCTGCTTAAATGGTCTCACGATGATCCGAATGTTAAAGCCTGCACGGTCGTTGACTCTTTTAGTTGTAACTGCTTGATTAACAAATGCAACCCAATCACAAGTCACTTGTCACCGGTGCCGACGTATCAAGAACTGCTATGGTCAAGTTTGCACATCATAGCGGGAAGTTCGGATGTGACATTACCTCCCCTGAACTACACTTCCACAAATAGTGTTTTCCAGTACTAAACAATGGCTCTCATTCTTCCACCTTTTAGCAATTGCCTGTCCAAAAGAGGAATCTCGGTATGAAATGCAATGGAAAGACCGTTTCTCGAATAATTCAGCATTCAGTTTCTTTGCAGGCACATCCAGTGAAGTTCACCACCTTTTCCTCATTCGCTTAAATGATATTTAGTTCCGTTGAACTTGAAGCAAATTAATGAAGCCTGACTTTAGCTAGGCCGGCAATCACATTGTCCGAAGATCTATTAAGTTTTGATATCCGGCGTTTTTTGACTCCTATGCTTTTAGCGTTTAGAGTAGCAGAAGACATTCAACAGTCAGATTTGAGCACAAAGCCTCATGCCACTCACTGACAAGAGCTCACCGTGCCAATTCCATTGAACTGCTGACAATGTGGACATCAATCACCATCATGCCCTTCACTATCAACATTTCGTCAAGATGTGTTATATGACCTTTGTTGGTTCGACTTCCCATGCTTATCGCTAACATAAGTCGTTGGCATGATTGGTTAGTCAATCAAACTAAAACTAGGTCTCCCAAAACCTCCTTTCGGTCTAATTAAGCAGCAGCATGTAGGTCTTAATCGCACATCAATGCTCTTTTCCTCAAGCGTCTCAAAAGAGGATTGCTTTTAACACCTTAGTTTCACTCAACCGAATGAGTAAAATGTTTTACTTGCCCAAAACACTACCTTCATTCATTATTTAGTGACGTTAGCAAACCACATTTCAAATTAAATGAAATACAATTTTGCTGAAACTCGTCAACCTTGCGCGTTTATGCTGGGAACCATAATCTTCTTTTATCATTCAGTATCCATAAATTTAATCAGAACCCTGAACAGTCAACAGTAGCCGATAAGAGGCGAGTGCGACTACTTTACCAGCCCATTTAAGTGATCGCAATAACAACAACAACAGCAGCAACAGTTGCGCTAGTAAGATGTTAATATCTCAGAATTCACAATTCGCTTAGATCTGGCTACTGGTACGTCGTAGTGAACGTCAGACGCGACTATGGAGCCGGTCGATATCTCGCAGAGCCTATTTTCCAGTCGCCCAATGACTTCACTGTGACCTGTTTTCCTCCCAAATGGGCCTAGAAGTTATGGCATGGCGATTCGTAAAAGTGCATTACCATCAATAAAATCGTCATACAAAATGCAAAACCAGCAACATGTGATGACAATCGACTGATAAGCCAAGTTAAGACAATTCAATGCAGGTGCCAAACCAACACCACTCCAGCCGTAAGGATGCATGAAATTACTTCACCGGTGAGAACGGAGAACATAGGGATTTGAGGATTCCAAAACTTCTCAAAAAGCTTCTGCTACTACCTATCGTTTAAATTTGCAAAAGCCTTCTCAACTGCTCCAAAAAGAACCCCATGAGGAGGAACGTAATTAGGCAGTGAGGCGATTCCACAGGTAACCGCACATCCTTTACAGCCAAGCAAATTAAGACCTGTGTCCCTCAGCCCACAATTTACCTTGGAGGATCGAATTTAACTAGTAGTAACGGATAAATGTCCAATCGTGAGCTCTCCCCACCCTCGTACTTTGGAACGGGCTAAACACTGCGTTCTGCCTTCGACACCAAGTTGCCATTCAAAGATCAATTCCTTGGTGCGACCATTCAGTTCGTAATTGATCCGGGCTGGCGCACGGTGCTGGACTCCCTACCATTAGTTTTGTTGCAAGAAGGGGCAGATTAGCGGACCCCAAAATTAGCCGCCAATGCCGCACCGCCCCAGTTCCCGTGTAAAGGTCAAGTGAACATCACGCGATGTCATCAACGATGATCACGTGACATCTGGTTTTCTTCTAATGCCTGCATTATCTCCAAGGCCAATGCATCCGTAAGGCAATTATGCACATAATGCATACTCAAAATTAGAAGTGATTTTTGTCATATCTGGAGTTTATCAAATGGCCATGGTCAATGATAAACAGAACTTCACACGCTTACAATTCTCCCATTTCAAAACTTCAATGCAACTGGTTCATGAGATATTTAAATGGTCTGTACTCACAGACAAGCAATTGAAGCGAAAAGCACCATCCAAGTTTCTTTTAATATCCACAGTGCATGGCAAACCACACCCTTTTAGCAATGAAAAGGTCGAACCTTATTGCACATTGCCATGACTAATACACCTACACCAGGTTTCAATGCGGGCCTTTTGAGGATAGACTTGAAATTCGCTCAGAATTATGTGTTCCGTGATGTCGATTCCACGAGGTATGCATGCCTCCACCACGTAACTGTTCATTCCCGTGTAGGCAAGCGACCACCGTATAGGAGTAGCAGGGATGTGTAGAGCAATAACTTACCCTGTGAAAAGGTCACTGAGGTTCCCAATCTAGACAAAAAAGGGGTTGAATGCCTTCACGACCAACAGTGGATTTGGAATAACTGCATCTCTGGGGTCCATAGCTCAGGTGACACGTAAAGTTATGCACAAACACGAGTGGATAGTATAGAGCGGGCACGGGTGCTCGTGTGATGGGTGTGGCACCAAATGGAAGCCGTGCCGCCGTTGTTTGCGCGGCAATGTGTAAACATATCACATCGTGCTATCGATTGGCTTCCAGTGACGTGGGTACACACGTACCTGGCATGTTGCGCGAGGGTGTTCACCCCCACATGCACACGCGAACCAGACCATAGCTCATGTGACTACCTCGCCTCGGTGCCGCGCACCTCACGCTCACAAAAGGAAATGCAGAGGGGAAATAGGACCCTAAGCACTGATTTTCTGCAAACAGATGTCATCAATTCACGGTCGCCTAACGAATACCCTTGCAAAAACAATAAGGGGAAATCCAACTAGGTGAAACGCATGAAATGAGTACGCATGGTGGTAATTAGGCTCGCTTTCCGCCAATGAGATTGTCGCAACTATGGAGGCAACCATAAAAGTTTAAACAAAAAACATGAACGTTAGTTGATAGAATATTGCGATGCTTCAAAAAGCTAGCAATTTCTATCCAACTGTAAATAAACTGTCCGGACCTGGTTTACCCCGACTGAAGACATCTTTAATTTTAACCAACATTCAAGCTGACAAAGTAATTACGCATGACAGACGCGAACACTTCTTGAATTGCATAATACCGTCGAAACCCCAGCGTCCACGAGACAGCAAGGGCAGTTCCGCGCAAAAGCCCATGATCCAACTTGTAAGCTCACCAAAATTATAAACCGACCGGTCTTTTCGAGTGAACGGTTAACCACCACACCAAAGTGAACAAACCATGAAGCCTGGCGAAGGTGTGGAACAATGTGGGGCACTTTACAGCGCTACCACCCCACCTTAGTACAGCATCCGTCGCCTTACCACGAGAAGCCTGGCTACGAGCACCTACCGACGTTAGGTGGAAGGCCAAAAGTGAGCTTATTGAAGCAAAAGAATGCGAAATCCATACTGGACAGCCGTAGAGCAACGATACATCGGGAGGTTACACCAAACCCCAGAGAAGGAACAGAAAGACAGTAATGACACAACTTATACTCATGTTCCATTAAAAACGGTTCAATGGGCGCACATTTGGGGAGAAGTGGTGAGGTATAGCACCATTAACCCCAATAGAGGGAGTGTGATAGAATGCAGTGAAGATGAAAAGGCAAAATGGGAAGTCGATGACAAGTGGACACCGCCTGACTAGTCTACGAGTTCCTTATTTCACCCATTAAGGAGGCGTGGAGAGAAAAATAAACACACAAGGGCGAAAGGGGATGGAGTAATTTTTTAGTGAGGCGGTGGTAGCTGTGGGAGGGGACGAACTGGGAAAAACGTTGACAACTTTGCGCAATATCAGAAGATCGATGGCACGAATGAGCAGAAATGCTCAAACAGGCATCCGCGCACCTAGACACGATCGGTTGGGGCGGCTTTGCGAAAACCATCGCCCTCGGAAACATATCGCTTTCGTGGACTTTAAGGGAAAAAGATTAAAGAATCGTTGACTAAAATGGACACATGGAAAAATGAGGGACACTAAACAAACCCACTAATTGAATGGCACGAGCTGTGAGCGCAAAGAACTAGGGTGGATTGCGCAAAATGCTGCGGCAATTTACAAACTATCCACCCGTTAGTCAATGTACACACAATGCTACTGACTTGCACTGCTTTATAGTGAAAATAAACGTGATTTTCGATCAATCAGAATGTCTACTGTTGTGACAACGCCTAAAAAGTAAACGTGGACAGCTGAAAGGCTTAAGTTGACAGGGAGTTGAGCTAATCCGTACAGCAAGGATGGCCAACGGTGGTCGAGACCATAGTAGGGTCTTTCTTCAAGTCACTGCAAAATTACAAGTATACTTAACAGCAAACTTTTAGTGGGTACGGAGAGAGAGCGAAGAGTTCGGCTCTATCTGAATGCAAGAGACGAATGAGGTTCTAGTTGAAAAAATATGCAACACGAACACATGCATACGAGGGTGGAAGAACTGGTCTACGGAGGCAAAGGCTGTGGTTTATAACTCAAATGTGGGATGTGACAATAAATGCGCAGAGAAACAAGGTAAACGCCGCGACCTAATATGGCACTAACAAAAAACAAGTTACCTCCCCACTTGTGCTGATTCAATTTCACCAGGATAGTTCAAACAGAGGCACCGATAAAGACCAATAATTAAGTAGACAATAACGCAGGGCAGGTTTGAACGGAAACATCTGGACACTACGTTTCATTGAGGACAAAAGGGTCGTTGACTAAGCAAAGATTGTCGACAACTCACTTGGCGGGCATCTCATTCGCGAGCTTTTGAGGCAAAAAACCTTTCGCAACGGCAGCACGCAGGAAGCGCTCAAGGAGGACGTACACGATTGGCAAGTCCTGATGCAGCTCAGGCAACTCGGCATAAACTCTCCTCACACCAGTCATCAACTGATCAAAGCTGATCACTACCGAGCGGCACAGTTTGTCAAGCAATTCGAGCATGCGATCCGACACATGATCGTCGGCTTCGCGCGCCAAAACCAAGAGGATCGCCTTGGAAAGATGGACAGAAAACACTTCGCATGAACGGGGAACCTATGGCTAGGGCAATACATTCGCCATTTAACCTAGAACTAAATCGACCAACCAGACGCTACGGCGATACAGGCAGGGAACCAAAATATACCTGATAGACCAATTCGTGATGGAAATGAGGTGAGTCAAGCTCTTGAAGCGACGACAAAGCATCCTCGAAATTACCAGTGCGCAGGTATTCTAAGAGTATACAATAAATCTGCTTCATCAGCATAGTGGTAACCCGCTCATTAGGAGGAATGCCCCAAACGATGTCCAAGTGACGATATGCATGGCTCAGAGTGAGTAGAGCCTCCGCTTTATTGATGGCCTGTAAAGCGTAATTTACAGGTGCATCACCGGAAGGCATCATGTGGGCACTGCCGTCGCAGCCAGAGCTGACTCCAGAGCTGCTTCGTGTGTTTGCGCCGACACTATCGGCGATACTAGCACTATCACGGCGAGACGCGATGCGGACTGGAGGATGAGCCGTGTCGGCAACCACCGGCGAAGTGCCCTCCGGGGGCATTGCAGCATTCACCTCCTTGAACTGCTGAACAAACTTAGGTGGCAAAATGTCGTCGGCAACGGCTCGAGCGATGAAACGACCGACATACTGCAAGATGAAAAGGAACAATGAAACAACGAAAAAAAACTATTTAAAAGATCCAGATGCTCACCTCAGGAGCCTTGGGAACATCAATAACGATGTCGGGCATATCGTCCAGGAGTAGCTGGAAGCCTTGCTGCATACCGGACATACTTATAACTTTACCGCACATGGCAGACAGAAGCTCAGATGTCAGTTCGCAATGGCCCATTTTGTGTTGCAAAGCGAGATTGATCGCCAAAACAGGCAGACGCCTGCGTTGCAAGGGGGTCATTGCGACATCCTTCAAAGAATCCTAGAATACCCAAAGGATGCACCCACAATGTAGAGCAATGAAATGATTAGAAAACCAAAGCTTTAAAAAACTTACAATGACTTCCTCCACTTTGCAGTGGTCGTAGTATTCACGAACAAGAGTGGAAAAGAACTCCTCAAAATCCTCGTCAGAGAGAATAGCTTTAACGGATTCAATGACAACAGGACTCTAGAGCTCGGAATAAAGTTAAAAACTTTTACAACCTCTTCCTCCGACTCATAATCTGGATCATCATGGTCGAGCTCTAGTTCGTCCAATTCATCGCCGACGCGAATCCACACATCCTTGTCCGAAGCTAAAACCTCGTGAACCAATAACGGATACGAACCTTTCTTCGATGTTTGTCTGAAACCGTTGCGAGATTTCCTGCTGTTTTTCCCATATGGGCCTCGAGAATTCATGAGTAGACCATCGCCACTGGATGTCGAGTTCCCTGAAGCCAAGGTGAGACCGTCGACGCCCGCATGACTGATGGAGTTGTAATGGGTGCGCCTTTTTCGTAACAGTCGAGGGTTTTGATACTTTGAGTTTGGGTTCCCACTATCAAAGGCAGGCTTTTCCCAGGTCATTTCCCCGGCGGATTCTTCGCCACTAGCCTCGACACCAGAGCCCTCCTGCAACTGCTTGGTCCCAGACATTATTCAGGGGATGAATCCAGCAAGAAACTCGAGAAAGACGGTAGGTAAGCTTAAAGTGCAAGACAAAGGTCCAGACTTTTAATACGCAAAACCAGACGTCACCAAACTTGAAAAACACCAACAAACGAGCAACACAACCACGTTTATTTGAGCGGGGATATTGGTTGCAATAAACAAATCCTTTGTCTAAATTGTTGCCGAGTCGTAGTACCAAAAAACCAAATTTCTCACAGCAAGAAATAAAACTTTTAAAAGGTATTGCTACACAAGCAAATAATAAATTTGTGGTAGTGTTCCTTTTCAACTGACCAAAATCTACCCAAGTAATAAATAAGGTTGATATCGAAATAAACTGTGAAAGTCTAGAGACAGCAAAATACTGAATTAATAGGTAATAATACAGCCACCTGAGCCTTTTCAAAGGACAGTGTGGGGCACAACAAATACGAATTACCAGTTTAATACCTTGTTTGTTCCGACTGCCAGTTTCGGTTTCGGTCACTCGGGTGGCCGTATTGCTATTGCTCCAGCCGAGTGGGCTGGTCTTCGGATCGTGTCAGTAGTCCCGTTCCCTCTGTTTTCTGAATATATGTATTCTGCCCTGGTATTATACCTTCTTTTGCATTCTGAGAAGTCTCGGGACGCCGCAGCTGGCGTAAACAAGACTTGTGGGGGGCCACCGCCATCCTGAAGTACAAAGGTGGAGCGTTAGGTGCCTGCCTCAGGAATCCAAATAACACAAAACCTCAACAAGCGTTCAGATAACGCGATAGTTCTCGTACTCAGCTTGTCTATCTAATTCGTATACGATCGGTTGCATTCATTCAAGCTGAATTAATTGCATTTATGATTTTGCTTCGGTGCTAACGCCCACAGCAACAACGCCCTGGGCCTTTCCTGATGTTGTAAGAAGTCACAGTGGTGCGCTAGTAAATACATTACTAGCATACATAGGGACTGAGAGGCCATTGGTATAATCCGGGGCGTATGCGTAATCTAACGCAGAGTTAAACAAACCACCAAAGCGTTACAGTCGGAGTGGCGTCCACTTATGGATAATTAATGCGTTGGAGTTAGTAGGAAGAATACGCCGATTTCAAGTTGCTTGGACTAGCGACTGCCAACTAATGCCGATTGACAGTCCAACTGAAAACTGCCGTGCGCTGGAACAGCATGTGTCAAATATGCAACCTAAGATGCCTCGAAGTAGACAAGTTAGAGTACATCCATGTTGCATGATATTTATACATAAATGTAAACAAATAGATTTATATTGGGGAAACACAAGGCATTGAAATGAAAAGTGAAAATGCAGATACAACACATGCATTGAATTGGGGGAGAGAGGAGCATAGAGAGCGAGTGGCTGACCATACAACAGTGGAACATTTGGCACAGCACATGGTGAGAGCTCAGAGGTTGGCTTGTACTCTCCTATCAGCTATACAGAATGATGGTAAGGGGTAGAAGACGAGACTACCGTAGGCAAGAAAAGACACCAGATGGGAAGGTGAGATTTGGACGCGTACGCACATGCACAGTGCTAGTTGTGCTGAGGGCCCTCAAAGGAACTGGAAGAGGTATTCTGTTGAGGAGGAGGAAACCTTGAGTCAAATGTGTAGAAACGTTCGCCAAATGCGCGCCTGCGACGCTTCAGACGGTTTGTGTACCTTCGGGGATGCGGACAGGCAGCGACTGTGACGGGAGTAGTAGGGGTGGGTAGAAGACAGGAGGAGAGCGGGGGCATGTCAGTGTCGGAGAGATGACAGGCGGGAACCCTCTCGCTTCCTCCTAGAAGGGCGAATGGCACCCTACCTTCTTCCTCTTCCCCTTCCCGCCAACTGGTACGGATAGAATCTGGTTTCTGACACACTTGGTGCCAGGCCTCCGGGAGATGAAAGACATCCTCCGTTGAAACAGCATGCGATGCCATCGATTTATTTGGCTGAAAAAGCAGAAGAATGGACCATTGAAAATTTACGAATGGCAAAATCAGCCAACTAAAGATGACATTATTGCTATGCTGGCGAAGACCTGATACACATCTATTAATATTGTATTTTGAACTATAATGCGATGGATTTAGAATTCAAATTGAAACAGGGGAGGGATAAAAAAATGAAGCGTCCTTGTGGGTAAATGAGGGGAGGAATTTAGCCTGGTCACGTGACAACTTAAACCAAAAAATTACCAGAACCAAAAATAAACTATATATTTTAACGAAAAGGCTTTTGGCAGCAGCTGCTCTCAGTGGCGGTAAAAATTTTATTAGACATGTTGCCTTCGATAATCCTCTAAGAAAAGCCAAAATGTTTAAACACTAATAGGCATAGATGATATTCACGAAACAGTGTAGGCACCAATCAAATAAACTATTTCAATTGACCAGTAATTTACCGGTAAACACCCTGGTATAATGAGAAGTATTTTATCGGGGTAGATTTGGCTCAATGCCAAGATAGTATGGGCTGCGGCCCCATTCTCATAGAAAAGGCCGCGTGGACATGCAGAAACGTACAGATTTGTAGATTAACAAGAAAATACTGCCAACGAAAAGCAAGCTTCAGATGCAAAAAAATCATTCACCCCACAGAGCACACGAGAGAACTCAGAATTTGGACGCGTAAATTACAAGTGGAGCAGGCAGGAATTTCGTTCCACACTTTGCTAAGTACTCTGAGGATATAAAGCTTTAATAGGTGGGGGAAAAGGCCTAAAAATTATATGCAAGGTGAGTGAACTTACAAAGAGGAGTTGCGATGCCGAGGGTAGGCTATTCGGAGGTGGACTCTCTCTCTTCGATTGGAATTGTGTTGAGCGAGTACGCGAGAGACCAATCTGTCCCAACCTTGGAAAGTCAAGACAGGTGAGCGAGTTTCTCTGGCGCTTCACAACACCTCCTTCCCCTAGGCCCTGGTGACAGTGCTCTGAGTGAACGGGGGCGGAGGCCTCGCTGTCGGAGGCTGAAGAGCAGGCGACGACCATAGGGGTCTGCTGCTGCAAATGCTGCCTGCTAGACCCCTGGATACTGCCGGTACCACCTGAGGAACCGTTAGAGAGAGTGCGGGTGTTGCCACTTCCGCCAGCGTTGAAAGGGGATGGACCTGTACAAGCACCATTGGTACCGGGGCCAGCAGTTTTGCCCTGCAGTAACTCATGCAGAACATCATCGGGGAGGAGGTCCAAAGCTTGCAAAAGGCTCCAGTTCTCCCCTAGATGTGCGTAAAAAAGTACGTATTGTTTGAAAATGAAGAAGAGGCAAAAATATCACTATATACCATGAAAAAGCCTGGCATGCTTAATTACGACAGTCGAGTAAGCAAAAAAACACATATGGCCGGGAACAATTCGATAGGCATCCCACTAATGCACAGTGGCCTTCCATAGCAGATCTGTAACCCAAGTTATAGCAAGGTATCAATGACGAAGTAACCTGAAGACTTGACAGGTAGACACAACATCCACATTTCCGAATGTGACATCTAGAATAAAAATATCAACATAAAAGAACTGAAAAAAAAACAACACTAAAATGCGATGTGGAGCTAGCTCTTGGATCAGGGTTAGAAAAATGAGTAAAATATATGCATCAGTAGGTCATGCATTAATAAATAGGCTTTGGTCTGAAGATATTAAAATAAGAGACCTTAAAAAAAGAGGAAGCTATACCATCAAGGAGAGCCACAGATGTAGAGGGACTGTCTAATTTGGCAGAAGTGTTCACAGAACAGTCAGGATCGTCCAAACTGTGGTTGGATATGGGTTGGTCTGCAGGAGATACAGGGAGACAGAGGCTGTCGAAGACGTCCATATTGAGATCCACGAGGGACGAGGTCGACCTTACGTGACGCCGCCGCTGATGTTGCCTGGATTTGGCTGCCTCAACCTCATAGTCGGTCGAGGTGCGGCGAAAGAAGTCACCGAGCTTGCCGGATATGTGGCTCTCAAGGTGGGCATCGAAGTGCGCCTCGAATGCAGCTTCATTGGCGCAAAAAGTCCGACAACTCTTCACCGGACAGGCGAATATAAGTCGTACTGGTTTATTTTGGGCTGTAAATAGGCAGTGTTAACAAATAGTTTCAGGTTATGCGAAATAAAATTTGTGATGTTAAACAAGATCACGGCATCTGAGATGTGTTGAGAAATTGGTATGAAATGATGCCCAAGTGGAGCACGTGAAAATCTAGACGGAAATGATTGTCGCCATCCTTCTAAATAACGTCCCAAAAACAGCAGTGGCAATAGGGCATAACGAAGTACAACGGCAAACTATAACAGAAAAATAACCTAGCAGCTGTAAATGCTACAACACCTTGGCAGCCAGCCAAATGCATGAGCGCATACGCCGGATAGCATTCGACCTTTCATAAACGTGCTCTGGAACATCGAGTTTGGTGCAATGCGGAAAGATTGCATGCAACAAACCGAGAAGTAGGCGGAAGTAATGATAAAATGGAGCAACTTGTCAAATAAAAACAAATGAGAACATGGATTCGAAGACTTCCCAACATCAATTTTGTAATGAGCTTTGCCTAAGAAGGTCATAACATGAGAAAGCAAAGAAGATTGGAAGTGCTTTGAATCGCATTAAAACACTCAGGAATCGTTCGAGGAACATTCAATTTACTCGCGATCATAAAAGAAATAACTAGTCTTTTGATGAAATGGCCAGAACACCGAGCACATAAACCATCAATAAAAAGGGCATTTATTAGTTTCAAATTGGAGAGCGATGGTCAGCAAGTAGTGATTAGAGTGAGATGTGTTAACGAAAAAGGTGAAGACGCTCTTCTCGTTCAATGTTCTACACTTTAACAATCGGGTGAAAACTGCCACAATGGATGCAACATGACTGCCCCCATTAAACAATAGCCAAAGTGATAGAACTAATCACAACGGCAAGCAAAAGTGCAGAGAAAGGCGGCGAAGCCATGGGCACGACAATGTCGCTCGAGGATGTGAACCTCGATCAGCATAGAAGCGGGATTAATTAATTACCAGCGCCACGCCTCTGTACACATAGAATTTGATTTTGCAACTCTGTCGTCCAACAGAACAGCGAGTAAAAGCCAAAGCTGCATGTTTGCATTTTTACCAGTTTCATCCAGGTTTCCAGCATCGATGAGAAATAGAAGGAATAAGTACCGTAAATTACAAACAGTAGTTGTCTGCCCCCTTTTTCATCTTTTAGGCTTTCATTCCCTTATTTGAATTATTGCTGCCTTGTCATGTTCATATTCTATGCTGCATATTTATTTCAATGTACCTTTCGGGTGACAAGTGATCGGATTACAATAGCCAAGTGACTGAATGGACGCCATCGATATCTGAGGAGAAAAAGAACTCCGATCCTTGACAACCTACAAATCTTCACCACGTTTCTCAAGTAAGAGATGGCCTCATTTACCCAACCTCCTCGCTCCAAAGGTAAGAAACCAGGGATGGAGGAGAAAAACACCGAGTCTGTTATTCTACATCTACTGTTGGCACGCGTACACGCAAATCGGTCGCGCAGATGCCACAACACGACCGAATATGCGGTATGGACGTGGTCTGTCGAGGCAGTATGGAGCATGGATGATATGAGGCACAGGCATGACCCAGACAAAAACCACCACATTAGCTGCCCTTACTTGCACATAAGTACCGCTTACCACACATCGACCGCGTCGTCATCGCACACAGGGGGTGCAGGCGCTGAGTGGACCGCCTCTCCAACAAGAGTTGTCCACCGCCGGAGCTGGTTGCCTCTATTGCCTACTTTTTGATTTGCCGAACAGCACTCGTTCACCAACATTGCTATCATTGTGGCTTCCCCGTAAGGCTGGTTGTTCATCAGGCAAACAATACAACGCCAATGACGCATCAAACGGTTTCCCAATTTACTTGTTTTGCTACCCGATTCAGAGGTCTGCCCTTTTGTACTTTTGAACCAGTGGAAATGAGTCGCTGCTGCTCAATCAGCGTTACAAGTGACAACAACAGATAAGTTTCAGGGACTTCTCAAAATACTGAAATGAACTAACACGACAAGAATGAAAGAGAGTCGTTATTTAACAACTTTGTTTTCACACTTAGTGATGAATCCAGGGAGGTTGGTGTTAAATGAGTGATTACGGAAATGAGAGGAAGAACGAATCACTAAATCTGACGAACTGTAAGTGGAACTATCGCTATGGGAAAGGAAAATAAGTGTTGCCGATTACTAGAAGAAAACCATTGAAACGACTGCTTTTCTCAAAACTAAAGCAAATTTTATTATTTACAGCTAGTAGTCATAATACGTTTCCTAAACGGTTCAAGCATCAAAACATGTTCAGCTAACAGAGCAACGCTTATAACAAGAACATCTCACCCAAGCCTAACGAAAACCTCAAAAGGATTCCGAACATTGTCAACGCTGTGGTTGAAGAAGTAGGGCGGGTGTAACTCCAGACATGCTACAAAAATCAGATGAACCGACAACGCTGGATTGAAACAGCCATGAACGGGCAGATCTGACGACTGATGATGAAAGGTAAAACACGAAATGCTATGCATGCAAAGTGGAACTCACAGGCGCATGTCGAAACTACAAAATCACAACTGCAGTTTCAGAGTGAAGTAGTTCAGCTAACAAATGGAGTTTCTTACTTAGTCTTGTGGAAAGGAGCGATAAGAAAATGAGTAATTAAACTCGGAGTTTCAAAAACTACCACCGTGTCAGGTCAAAACATCAGGATTCGTAGGCATCATTAAAGCGTTGTATTTCGTGTGAGAGAAGCGGTAGTGTGATAACTAAATTTGATGAAATTCAAAAATAAGCAAGGTGATAATCAAACATACTGATAGGAAAGTCGTTACAATTTTCCAGTGACCAATTAAGACGTGAATTAAACATACAAGCAATCTTTCAGAAAAACAAAGTTTCACAAACAAGTCTTTTCGATTGGCACGAGAAATGCAATTAGAAGTATAGGTTATAGCTATAGGAAATTCGTAAGCTAATATATATTGCGACCGGATAGTCGAGATAATGATTTCGACACATTTACTAGAAGTAAGATCAGCGAACAAGGCAGAAGGTTCAAGTGTAGAAATGAGGGATTAATTTACCGTTAAGCAGTGACAGTAAATGGGAAACTACACTACAACCATAAAATCCGTGTTGCATAAACGACTATCACATCAAGAGTCGAAAAAAAATGTAAACACTACTAATACGGCTACATTTAGGACGTCTAAATAGTAAATTTACAGTCGGGTAAATGGCACTCCTTCAGATGTTCACAGAGGTTTTCGCATCCTGAGCAGACGAGGCCGCAATCGTGCACTGGGCATGCAACCAGTTCGTCGGAGCCCTTTGCCAGAGAGGATGAGTTATCGCCTCCTCCATTACAGGTAACACTCGCTGATCGTGCAGTGCCGACAACGACGTCAGCGGCGTTGGGCGCGGCAGTGACAGGGAGGCCACCACTACTGCCACCACTGCTGCTTACCGTGCGCCGCCGTCCGTGGCGTTCGCCACGCCTCCAGCGCATCTTCTTCTCTATAGTTGTCGAAAATCGTCGACGAGAGAAGAGCATGGCTGAAGAAGTAGACGAAAGCCGTTGTTTCCGCTGTCGTGTCGGTGGCACTCGAGGATATGGCGAGGTCCAGAATCCCCCAGTGCTGGGAACCCTCCCATCCTCTGAAGAGTGTCGACCACCGCGACCGCCACCGAGGGAACTGGAGAAGTCCGAATCGGCGGTCCAACAGCAGCTGGAACATTCCTCCGTCATACCAGCAGTGGAGAGGTCGACGGCAGAGCCGCGAGGAAGCAGGTGGAAGGAAGGCGGGGGAGAGTGGAAATGACGGGGATAGGTGGGGTGCAGCAGACAGGGAAGAGAGTCAGTAGGTCGACTGGGGTAGTAGCAGCTGTCGAAACCCAAATCACTGCTGCAATCCCCCTCCAAAAAGTCCTCCTCCTCCTCTTCATGTTCAAACTCACAATCGTCTTGCCAACAGCACGAGGATGAACAGTGAGGAACGCTGACGACGGGTGCAGTCCTATCACTACTACTACAGCACCAAGGATCTGTTGGAGCTCCGCCAGCTGTGAAACAAGAGATCACTTCAATTTCTTGAAATACAAGGTTAAGTAAATCAAGGACAGGTATTAGCGAAAGGAAAGTAGGCAACACGGTGACTTGCATACATTTTACCGGAGTGGTTTGGACACACAGTATAATAAAAAGGGGTTAAACAATGGCATTTAAGTGGTTATTAGGTATAAAACAAATACAAAGGCTATCGATCCGATCCAGTGACAAGTAAAATATTAGAAAATCTAACAAGTTAAGCGTTTCCTACCGACAAAAACATTACAGTGCAAACACATATCAAATGTTTTCCCAAGGATTCATTTGATCACCAAAAATAATTGTCATTTCCTGCAAGTTCCGTTATTAAGTTTGTGAGAAAAGATTAATGGAATGGGGAAAATCTACCCTGCCAGTCATTGCCCCAAGGTGATATAGCGAGGAACTGTTACTGTAGAAGAAAAGCGCTTCACTTCACATTAAACTGCAGCCGAAAAATAAAGCATGGGATCAGCTTTGGACCTCAACATACACTAATAAATGAAATGAGAAGCACTACAAAAAAGTGCTTTAGAACGAACAAGCCCGGATGACACAAGATGCAAAGGAATTAAAAGGAGTATTACTGGTAACAATTTTAAAATCGATTCCTGAGAAGCTGCAATATATGAAGTGGAAACTTAAAAACAAAGTTGGCATTCAGGAAATGAGCTCGTTGAGCACTGAATAGTTCATTTTTGGATTATGAATTACCCGTTTCCACACTCAAAGCAATAAAATAACCAAAATACTCTTCTTCATAATCCTAGACAAAAACTTGTGAAGAAAGTGCGGGCATTCGAATGAATGGAAAGTCAACCTAATTCATTCTGTCCAGGGATATGGAAGAAAGTGGAAGCATTCATATAAACCTAGCGATTAATGAATATAGAGATTAAATGAGGAGGCAACTTGCAGGTGCTAAGCCGTTCGGAGATGTCATTAGAGTAAATGCTCATGATGAAGGGGGACTGAGGCTGAAGTGCTGGCGGGGGCGGTGGTTGCTGTACCAAAAGGGGGTCGGGGTGGGCAGCGGTGGCAGCAACGGAGACGGGAGGTGGCGAGCGTTGCACAGAGACGATGGCCACCTTAGCGCCCCCACTACCGGCAGTGGCGGTGGTCTGGCGGTCAGAGAGAAGACTAGGTGAGGTCTGGCTGCGTAGATTCGCGCAAGTCGCAGCGGTCGGAGCTGTCGTGAGCGCAGAAGGGGGAAGAGGGCAAGCGAGGGTGCTCGTGGAGGAGGAAGGGGGCGGAGGTGAGGGACAGCGGCGCTGAACTTTTGATCGGTCCAGTGACTGAGACGAACGTTGATCCACCTGCGCCACAAAGGACACCGCACGAAGAGAACGAGTAACATCCACAATAAAGAAAAGTTATCAGATGAAGAAAATACTTCGGCAACTCTATAATGGAGACTGCTGTTCCATTGAGCATAGAAAGGTGTCGATTACTATGGTAAAGTGAAAAAAAATGGTTTAAGTGTTACCTTTATAAGTGCACAGTTTTTAAATGTCTCATAGCAGCGTTAGTAAAGCAAAGCATTATAGCATTACCCAACACTAAAGCAGAAGTTGAAGCTGTGAAAAGCATACAAAAAGTGAATACTAGTGAAGAGTAAAGGAATATGGTGGTTGGACTTTGCAACGAATGCAATACACTACAGAGATGATTCGAAAATATGGCCTCCGATGTTCAGAAAAATAATCGCATGAATTTGTTTGTTTAGCTTCAAAAAAGGTCATTAAAGAAGAATCCCAGTGTTTTTACACATTGCTCCAAGCTCAGGATTGCTTGCAAAACTGGTTCAAAAAACAATACTTTCTGATGATGAGCAATAAATGGAGCAAAAACTGCGCTATGTCTAGACTAATTAAGGTTCAACACAAATAAGGCTTGAAAATATAAGACGGGTATGGTAATGGAAAAAATATTAGCCTTCTGCATTACGGTATGAGTAAATTGATTGTACAGTGGTTGTGAGTTTAGGTTACCCTCTATTGCGCTCCATAGGACAGAAAAAGCTAACACGACCAGCAAGAGCGTGATACGTACGTGGGCGATCCGCATGACTCATGACAAAGACATGGCCAAATCGTCACTTTGTGGGTTGCTAGCATGCAGAAAGAGGTTGGTGGAAGATAAAACTCACTATGAATATAATTGGAAGTAGCCGCATTAGAGTGTCGGCTGAAGGTTTCAAAAGTCGATAACACGTGCAAGTAGGCAAAGAGAATGCCTTCGAAAAAAGTCGCCTACCGTAACGGGTGAAACCAAATAAATTATGAATGGGAAACACTGAGAACATTGAAATTGATACTACTACCGAAGTAGTACAGGCCGCCGACGCTGAGACTGGCCCCAGCACATGCACAATTGATAACAACGTAGCTAATGTCGCTTGGATGAGCCCAACATTGACCGGCAGTGCTTTCTGATCGTTATCCATTTTTCAGATATCCTCCCGCATAGTTACTAAATCCCTTGTTTCGCTGGGTAAACTTCAATTAAGGGCCCTATTTTTGCGAATGCCTAAAACGGTGATGCAATAACCAAGTTGAGGAAAACGATTTGCGATGGACAATAGCCCATAGAATTAGAACCAAATTATGTCTTATGAAACTCTTAGCTTTAAACAAAATAATCCAAATTTAGGCCATAACAGCGGATAGACCTTGACCTCCAAAGCATTCGAGAAGTTACTTATAACTTAAACAAGCGTTCACAATTATGTTTACAGGTACAATGAAGGACATTTAAATTGAAATTACAACCAGTCTTACGAATGAGAAAACGAAACGCGGCGACACAAATGTAAGAGGTATTGAAACACACCCGAATAGTCCGAACAGAGAAGCAAAGTTTGAGGGAGGAAGAGGGCCCAGCAGCGCATGTGGAGGAAACGGGTGAGCGCAAGGGAGCTGCTTCTTCGTTGCAGACAGCACTGACTGCTACGGATGGGAGAGGATCCGGTTTCGGCTTCAACGTCACTACCTCCTCCGCCTCCACATTCTCCCCGTGATACTTCACCAGGTGACGCGTCAGCCCAATTCGCGCCTGGTACCGCCGACCACACCGCGGATGGGGACACTGAAACCAAGTCGAGCAACCATACGATTTACCGAATTCACTATTTGAAATTAATAAACCGAAACGAGTAAAATCAAGGGGCAAACTGGCGCCAACGAGAACACTTTTCAGATCAAATACGTAACCCAATCTGAAGAGAACACGATTTAACAAAAACTATTAAATGGGAGCGCTGTGACGAGATGTGTTGCAGTAGAAACACTGGTATATGAAAATGACTCTGCTACAATTGCAGCGATGGTTTACTTCTAAAAATGCAGCGAAACATGACGTGCATTTGAAATCAATGAGAAAATAACTAGCGTCAAGCAGAGGTAAAACAATAAGTTATGTCAAATTAAAGTCAACTTATGCAAATAGGGCAGTGAGATGCAAATCGAGATAAAATGACATAAAATTATGCTTCCTATCAAGAACAAATTAGAAACCATAAACTCAATTGCAAATTGACAGGGATAAGTGAGTGATTTCACAGTGATAGCTTTGGCCATTTGCTTACAGTAAAAAAATGGACGCGCATCCGTACTGGGATGCTATTGGCTACTCATAGACCGAACTAACAGGTCCCATGGAGTAGAAAAAGGGGAATCTTTAAAATGATGAGCAATTTACTAAGGGCGGCATTAAGAACACTTCAGACTCTGTGAACGGCAAAAATCTCAAGCAACACGTGGTACAGAGCATTAAATAAGTAGTAGAAATGAGAATAACTTTACTAGTCATTCATTCATCTGAGCAATATAATTGCCAAAGGTCAATAAGCAAACCAGGATGACGAATGAAATATGGAATTATGAGCCCAGGAGTAGTTCGATGGAAGCATCTTATAAGGGACCACTGGTTGACTTTCCCAATCGTAAGATTCGCTCTGCCGTTAAAACATTAAAAGACACGAGAGCATGGTGAGATAAATTCATAAACGGTAGCAAATGATATACCGTTTCAAAGCTTAAAAATGGGTCCATCATTGGGGCGAGATAGAGAGTACAAAACTTACAAGCCGGTGTACGAAACAGATATTCCCAGTTGGTACAACGGAGCTTACCTTTATTAAGGGGCCACTGAATTGTAATCTTTAAATGCACCATCACAAATAATCGTAACTACACAAATATGTACACCTTTTGATATCAATGGTTTCATTATTCTGCTCTCCACAGCCGGATAAAAAATAAAAGCAAACACAAGAGAAAAAGAAACAAAAGCTTGGCTGTGCATTTGTTTCCAGCGCATTAACAAGTGCAAGTAGTAATTAATCAGATACGCATCACGATCAAGGTTACGGATCACGAAATCAGCTAACTAGCTATCCCATATTACATGAAATGATAAACTAGAAACAGCCATGGATCGAACTTACCGAAAATAAAACCATATGTAACAAATACCAAGATAGTCTTTCCCAAACCATTCCTTGAATGGCTTATGAGGTACCACAACAACTGTTCAAACTAAGCACTTTTACGGCATAGATACTATATTCATGTAAAAAGTGCGACTTAGGGCTCCCCTTCAAACCCGATACGTAAATAGGGGATGGTAACGAAAAGATTTGTGAAAGATGGATTAATTAGAATTCGAGTAGCTTGCCAAGTACCAGTAAGCTGATAAAAACGCATAGAAATTAGCCCAGATAATGGATTACTAATGCTACCTTTATTACTTCTACACAATGCTAATGTATCAAGTGACTGGTCGATCAGCGGGTAAAGCAAGTTCAGAAAATCTTGCATAAATTCCTGTCAAAACTAACGGATTAATGAAACCTCTGCAGTCTTAATGCTTAAGCACAACAGAAATCGGATTTCAAGTTAGAAAAACGGAGGACAGTAAAGCAACACGCTTTTTGACCAACGAAACTCACGACAAATCGAAAGCGCTCGTTGGGATCCTGGGGAATATGAAGGTCATTGGAAGATGGAGTCGTCAAGGTAGGCGCTTGAGATGCGACAGATCGAGTTGGTGTGGTCTGAAAAGACGCGATTTAGTCCACAAAGTGCCTTTGAGTTAGGAATACGAGAATGTCATGTATGCCGCACACCTTAGTTACGTAACGTCTTTATTTAAGAAAAATAAAACCCACTTTACGGTTGCATGGAAATCGATGTGCGATATTAGACGCATTAATTTTTGAAATAGGTAGAAGCATTTTATATGGAATACGTTAAAATCGAAAGTATATTTGAAATTAAGACTTTGTCAAGTAAAGTACCAGATTCACGGAAAATGCAGTAAAGCCTCAAATGGTATTGCACCGGTAAATTAACAGCACCTCAAATAAGATGTCATTGGAATACACCGGACAGGTAAACTCCACAATGGAAATAGTACGCACCCATTTGTGATAAGAGTCCGTGAATAAAGGTGCACACAATGCGAGCATAATTAGTGACGTTATTCGCAATGTCACATAAAAATCTATGGGAAAAAGCAGTACTGCTAACCGACTGGAAGCACGCATCGAATTAGTACTCTAAACCCCTATGAACAAAAACCTTGAATGTTGCATTTCGAACAATGGGAACATAAAATTTTGTGTCTGCCAGAAAAAAATCTGGGTGTAAAACATGCTTCTGAAATGTGAGCAAATTGCCCAATAGTAAATTGTGTGCTTGGATGGAGAAAATGGAAAGAAGGCTAGAGGTGAGGAGCAAAACGCGACGGATTTGCCCCAGTGAGAGGAGTGCGTGGGAGGGGGAAAGTGGTGTGCATCACGTGCTTGTTGCCAAGTGCAGGCAGCATTCACTACAGAGTATGGCAGTGCCACTGTGGAAAGCAAATTAAATGCGGTTTGTAGTTTTCCCATGAAAGCGCTTGAAGAGCCAGCTAAACCCAAGGGTTGAAAAGGGGCTCCGAATGCCGCTGATAAAAAAAGGGCTTCCCAATAGCTTTTATCACCAGCATGTGACAGGTAAACTCAAAAGTAAGATTGTAAACACTAGTTTCGAAATTCTCCTAAATCAATTGAAAACTAGTAGCAAAGCTTTGAAGGCCATTACGAATTAGCATGTTAACAGCTTGTAAGATACTGCTGTTTTGAAAAATACTTGGATGAACTTTGGTTCAAGGCAAGACATAGGATACCTGATGGGCACATAAAAATTGCCAGATAGGGAATGTTTTATGTGATGAGGCTGGGAACTGGTAGCATAAACAAGATGCCCCAGAATAATAATAATGATGATGATGATTGTGGTGGCGATTATGGCAAATTAAGAAGAACAGAAACATACACATTCGGAGTTGACCGTCGATGAATTAACAACAACAGGAATCCGAGCAGCAGCCGTCAATTTGGCTCGATTGGCCAGACGCACTGTAAGATTTTCTTGACGTTGTTTAGCTGCATTTGCGAGATTGATAAAGGCGGTTGAGGGCGCCAGTAGCTGTCTCCGCAGTGCCGCGTGCAATGGAGGAGAGGCAGAGGATGTTGTTGTCGGTCCGACTCCCAATGGAGGCAGTTGAAGAGCAGCAAATAATGAAGAGGAGCGCGTCTGAAGTGACTGTGGATTCTGCATCTGGTGGTTTGCGTATGTTACCACAGGTGTGACACAACCACCGAAGGAGCGCTTTGTCGGGGGAGGGGTGAAAGAATCATCTTTGGAAAACCAATAGCCCGATGTTTTTCGAGACGGTGGTGGTGCAGGCGAGTGAGAGGATGACGAGGATTGAAGCTGACTCAGCACTTGCTCAACCTCGTTAGCGCTTATTGTCGGCAACTCGATATTTGGATCAACCAATGAAAAGACCGAACTGTTTTGTTGTAGAAGAGATGGATGATGAGAGGATGAGAATAAGGAAGCGCTGTGGTGATTAGCGACAGTGGAAGAAAACAGAATATCTCCTGAGTTGGCCAGCGTTGTAGCAAGGTAAGGAGGATGCGGAGACGGGAGGTGCTGTGGGCCTTTGGTGGAACGCATTATATACTAGGCAGCTAGGCTAATCTAGACCTGAACAAATATAAAAGAACAAGTTATTTGCATTTAGGTGAAATTAACATGAAAAGTACTAATGCTAGCAAATGCTTCGAGATTGAATGCCAAGGCACCAAACGAAGGACAAGCCTGAATTTCATGCACCAACTATAAGCATTAATTAAAGAAAGGTAAATTTGGAATAGACAAGACGGCCAGTTAATTTAACTCATAATATGGACATTCTTACTTTAGCTAATTACGGCCAAATGCAATATAACCCAATTGTGGCAAAGGAAACAGGTGCTATCCAAAAAATTCAGCCACTGTGGTTGCAGCTCATTGAAATAACAAAACTATATGCAAGGCATTTTGTACCGAATTACTCCTACAAAATACCACATAAAGGTCAAGGGTTAAAATATTCCTGTGACAGTCACTTAACAAAGACATCACAAATACGCTGGACCACACAGTTTGCGAGCAAAAATAAGTTTTGAAAGGCTAAAATCCAGAAGATGTGCTTCTGGAGTTAGGACTGGTGGAAGGGAAATGAGGCTTTTGATATCATCCAGTCAAGGTAATAAACAACTCTGAAAAAGGGTTTCAGTTAATTATGGTGTATACCAAAGGAAAGCTCTACAATCCAAAAACAAAGGAAAGCACAATAAATGTCCTACAAAACGACCAATGCATTAATTTTACAAAAGACCTCCATTACACGCAACAGACAACCAACACTCCTCGAAGGTCACAACATAATATAGTTTCCTCAAAATACTATCGGCACCATCCAAAGCCCTGAATTATGGACCATTAGCGCCTTTAATTAAAGCAAAAACACAAATGTTAATTTTGGAAGCGAAAATGTTTTTTGTCATTAGCTTTGCACAGCATTGTGAATTTCGAATCTTTTAAATTTCAGTGTTTATGTAGAGCAGAAAGGTAGGGAATCAAATGCTCACTAAAATGTTAGAACTCTTTCAAACTTCAGTGATTAATTGCAAATTATCAACTATTAAGTAGCTATAAGCAAGCATGAAGTTGAAGTGTCTGAGCTTAGATTCCCAAATGAGCCAAATTTATATGGTTTTAGAGGCACCTAATAATGTGCTTTCAAAAATACCTATTTTGGTCTTTGATAATTCCTTCCTGTTTTGCCCATAGGCATTTAATGTCCTATCAAAGGCAAATGTGTACCCATATTCAGCATAAATATGCATCAAATTACGTAGTTGAACCGAAATGAATTTTGTCTCCGATATTTCTATCTGTTGCAATACCATCTGACTCAATTATATTTTGACAGCCTTCAACTTTTTTAAATTACATCTGTAGCGTCCCGAGGCTCCCCTTAAGGTAAAAGAAGGCGCAGTACTAGGGTAGAATATATGTATTCCGGGAACAGAGGACTTGGGGGCTGTTGGCACGGCCCGGAGGGGCCGACCAACCGGCTAGAACAAGATGGCCACCCAAGTGACCTAAACCGGTAGTTCGAACAAACAAAGTATTACAACATCTGTTACAAGCGGTTGGCGATTTTGTTGCATGCACATCCTTTAGTAAGGCGCTAATAGATGAAAAATTAGCGCAGGCTTCTGAGACTTCCTTGAAGACAAAAGAAGGCATAATACATCTATACACATACATGTTCAGCAAATAGAAAGGGATTGGAACTACTGGCATGACTCAGAGGCCAGTCCAACTGACATAGGCAATTTGTTACCCAAATCATCGTAACCGACACTGGCATTCCTCCCTAGTCAGCCATCACAACGCAATCAGTGCTGAATGAATGCACTCACAACCAACCGCGCCAGTCATCAAAATTCTATGTAACTGAGGCGATGCTTGACCGCAACGTTACTGATCCCTCTTGACAGTTCCAGTGGATCTGGAGTTTTGTTTGCACGGAGAATTCTGCTGCCCATCATGTGTACCCATAACTAGACATTGCAGCATTGGCCTAAAAGCAGATTTGTGAAAGGAAGTACATGATTTAACGCAATACCTTGGAGGAAGGGTTTTTGCGTCTCTTCATATCGTCGACATATTTATGCAGGTATGGTAAAGATACTTTAACGGAATTTTGTCCAGGTCGTTTGCGGCTAGTGTCACTTCTGATATTAGCAGCTTTCCTACAAAACACGGGACTGGGGTAGTTTCTAAATGTAGATATCCCTCGCAGTCCTCCTGTTCTTGGCCATTACTGACGCCTCTATGAATGGCATATACGCTTCGTCCACCCCAGCAGTGAAAATAGGGATAAAAGTCCTTTAAATTTGGGTTTGCTTTCTGCTACCACCAATGCAGCACCTCAACACTTCCTTAAAGATGATAGGAGATATAATGCTAGACCAGGATATATATGTTCTGCGAAGAGAAGGAGTTGAGACCACTGGCATAGGCCAGAGGCTAGTCCACCTGGCGACAGAAAAATGGCCGACCAATTGCTCGTAACCGAAACCGGGAGTCACGCAAACAGCAAACGCATTACAGTGCTGCGTTTATTGCAAACACAACTATTTAAATGAACAATTTTTTACTAAACTAGCACAGCATCGTTGTCATCCACGAAGTGCATTACTGTTGTCAAGGCACTCAAATTTTTAAATCACGGAAGTTGTTCCGAATTTTTTGCCTTTGTAGAAGGTATTTTGAAACCCTTACCTGTTAAAGTTGAGTTCGAAATATTCAGTAGTAATTAATAAAATATTTGCCGGCTGAATAGATAGCAAAGATAAACCTGAATTATGAAACCTAACTCCGAGCGTTAAATAACAAGAAGTGAATATGCTCAAATAGCATACGTAAATGTTTTACAGACGTGTTTAGCATTGAAGCAGCATGAAAAGTGGGAGCATAATTATTTATTATTATGTCCTTTCCGTTGAGCTTGGAAAGTAGTACATGCTAGGTAACGCTAAAAAAGGGGAATCGAGATGTGTGAAAGCGATGGCGAATTCGCCCATTCACTTGCACGACAAAGGGGGCATCCAATGACCTCTATGCTCCTCACTTCCTGCTGATCGTATCTGTCATGAACCTTGTGGTGCCAGACCAAAACCCCTAACAGTCATGTGAGCTACAGGTGTGGTTCAAGATAGCATCTGCGCATGTAGTGGGCACTTTCTTGCCCCATGCCTAACGGCCAATTTTAGGTGAAAATTAGGCAGCACTAACCATGCATAATTACAAGCAGTCACCTCACTTTCTTCCACGTAGCATAATAGGGTCCCTCCCTCCAGCGAATTTCCCTTGTACCACAAATTATTTCATTTAGCCGACTGACCAAGCCCAGCTCTCCCAGTTACCCTTTCTTTCACCACCAAGGTGGGAGAGGTTCGCTGCTCAATCAACAATGCACAAGAAGCCATAAAGGGAAACACTATTAAAGCAAACATCTTTGATAACTCCGGCTGCACCCAAATTCGCGGCCTTGTTTCCGAAGCAAATAATCAAACGTCTAAAAACAACAGCATGAAATGGATTTTGATGGTTACAAATTCACTTTTGGCGATTACCTCACCAGAGGCGTAGCGGAATGTCAACCATTGCAACTCAGATGCCTTACCGGTCCATTGCGACACCGATCGTGGTTGGTTTGTTGACCAACTCATCTGCTGCTCGAAACCGAATCATGTTGTCATCCTCACACCAAAAATATGTTGCATCCACTTCATCATCCTACGCTCTATCAATTGGCTTTCAACACACTTTAGTGTAACTGCGTGTTAGAGACCGGTAGAGAACATGTGTCACACATCCGTGACGCCAGGTCCAAGCAATAAAACCGCACGTAGCATGTGGTGCTGATGGCTGTGCTACTTAAGACACTGTATGCAATATATTTGAGGTTGTTCAACAAGTGTTTGCCCCTAAAATAAGTAATAAAACTGGGATTAAATTGATAATGGTGACAAAAGTGGTTTCATTCAAGCAGCATCTGTGGTTCGGTGCTAATACCTGTTTAATCAGCTGAAAAGATCACGCTTTACCGTCATCGATCCCCGTTCGTGAGTAGACAATTGTTTAGCTATAAAGAAGGTGCTTCAGACTTTGTCTTTTCAGGCTTAAGAGGTAGATAAAGAATTTCGGCTAGTGAAAGTGAGTGTGTTGTGATTGGATCAACTTCAACGGATGAGAATAAAGTTATTTAACTTATAGTCTTGGTAATAATTAAGCCCTATTTGAGAACCCCGCAAGATTGGTTAGTGAATGATGAGTTGGTTGATGAGTTGGCCACACATTGATTGCTCCACATTGGTAATAGCCTAGAAAATGCCTTTCCAAGCAGAACTATTACAAGTACTGACCCATCATTTGGCGCTTCAAGCAATGAAACAACTAATCCTCTCCATTCAACTTTGATGATTCCCACTTCAGGTGGTTGAAAATAAGAAACACTTGTGAATTGAATTACAATGAAAAAGAACGTGAAGCGCATGCACCTTTTGTGAGAAGCAAGATGCGAATAACACATAAAAAGCCAAACTGTGGATTTGGCACGACACTACGGAACCATTCGCATCACATACGTTGCCCGTGAACTCTTCGACAGCGGTGCAACAAACATGCTTTCATAGGGCAACACAATGGCACTAAAACGTCATTTTTATTCGACCGCAATGCCAAACTTTTAAGAATTAAGGCCTTTAAGTCTCTGAGTCTTGATTATGGCTTTGTAGACGTTGATTACAATCAGCATGACCCATTTTGATCGGTATTAGTACAAAAATGAATCTGCAATCGAAATCAAACGATTCATCAACCGCATTAGCATTTAATGCTGCTCCTTTTGATACCTCCTTCACTCCAGTATCTTTGTAGATCTCACCACCTTAATGATACATAGAAAATCAAACTTAGTCTTCCACTGTTTAAACATTTCAGTGCCAGTTATTCATTTCGGCCCCCAGTGATATCCAGGCTCGCTGCATGTATATCTTCAACTACTTTGCAATTAAAAGTCACCCAAAATCGGCCGTCCCTTTTGCAGTATAGGAGAGATACTTTAAACATGCAAAAACAAGAAGTCGCAGTGCAAAGGGCCTGGATGGCATAATTTTTTGTGCATTTACAAACATTGAAATTAAATAATGCTACTAAACTTCCGAAGCACGAACATCATTCAAAAATCGTTCTCTGAGAGCTCGGTAGAACGATTGGAAGGTAAGGTGGTGGTTCATATCACAAGCCTGATCCCTCTGGGGATACCAGCAATCATAATTCAACTCGCTGGAGCCATCGGATGAGGTAATGACCAGCCGATCTAAGTGAAACTGAGGAGTTGTTCGTTCGTAGGAAATCCCGTTTGACGGAGAAGGGATAGAGGAGGCAGGGACATTCAGGATGTGATACCGCATTTTGCTGAAATCCGAATGTGAGGTAAGTGCTCTGTGTATCTCGAACTCCATGGAGTAGTCCTTCGGGGATAAGACCTGCACAAGGAGTACTCTAAAGTTCGTTGTCTTTAAACCAATCCAACGCAGAAGAATGTACCCTAGTCGGCTAGGATGGTTGTTAGACATGGTACAGTGCAGATATTCCTCTAATGCAGCCTGTACTTCTTCTTGTGCGTATCTGATTGGAGTGGGATCCATCAGCTGATCTAAATCTGAGGTGTATAGAGAAACAGATTCAAAATATAGAATTCTTTAAGTAATGCTCAACAATAAGCCAGAATACTTGCCCACGTTGAAGAGGAGCATTGCCTTTAGGCAGGCACATTCAACGAAGTTGAGATTTAGTGCAGTAATTTGGTTAATAGTGCCATACAGTCGTCTCAAATCCACCTTCTTCTCTTTGTCTCCATCATTACACTGGTGGAGTCCCAGAAGGTCGATTCCGTAATTCCAACGCTGCGATATTGTTAACAGAATAATATCGCATAGGGCATTGTTCAGTAGTGCCATTTGATCGACTTTCTAAAAGAATTTGCTCAATTTAAGTATTATATTCCGCGTGGAAATTTCGTCGTATAAATAGGTTGGAATTTCAGCTTGGGTGCGAAAATCATGCTTAACGTTCTTGCTTACGTGGAGGCTGTCGAAGAATGGCAGTTGTTTCGCCCACATCACATAGTGAGTAGCGATAGCTGCAGCGCTGGTGAACGGAGAATCAAAGGCCTGCTCGGCGTTCAGTAAAGCGGCAACCAGTTGGAGAGCAGAACGCGTTTGAGCCGAGTCCGTCGATGGTGTTCCAATGTCTGACATGGGAGAACTCTCTCCACCCCAGCGGCCAAAGACACGGAAGTAGGGATGACTTAGTGCAGACAGACGACCCTGTTGAACGGCTTGATAAAGAGGGTGTAAAACCTTCATTTGTTACTGTTTAATGTGAAGTGAGTTGATTTCTTTGACTATTGTGAAAAGGTTTGATGCATCAAAGTGGCATAGCTGCCACTGCTGACCATCCTTTTGCCCATTAGTTCACGTTTACAAACCTAGCCTGAAGTTTGTGATACAGAGAGAAGTAGTTAAAAGGCAGGATTGACCAAACATTTCAAGAATGTTTCAAATTCATGTAAAAAACGTCTATTGGAGCACAGCTTTTGCAAGTGAAAAGGAATAAGGTACAATGTTGACTATAATGCTCCGTTGCGCTCACTGTGGATGCGCCCAAATAAAGCGAGTACCTGACAAGATATTTTCCAATCCCAGTAGTTCAAATCCATACACTTACAATGCTAAATAATAGGACAAGCTTGAATAAGTACACTCTGTTGCTTATTTGATTGCTATTTATCATTCTATTATCATTCGGCTTTAATGATTCCTAAACTCTAAACCGTCAAATTCGGTGGTATATTAACTAACCTTGTCAATATTAAAATGATGTTTGCTAAATTCACTCTTCCATGGATATGATTTGCTGGGCATATCCTTCACTTAAAACGAGCATGCATTTGATATGCCTTGAAAGGGCATGCTTTGAGGCAATATTTGTGTTGCTGAAATTCAGCCAGTCGACTTAAATATACCAGTGACAGTTGACGCAGCCACTTTAACGAGGACTGGCATTCTGACAAGCAAGTCAAGTTGACTAGGCAGAATTCCCACCGTTTGGTTGTTATTCCTCTAGCAACGCAGCAAAATTGGCAGGTCTGATTGAATAAGGGGCTCTTGACAAACTAAATGGCTGATCGGGAAGAGCATATGTCTAAGAAACGCTATCGGTATCATGGCAGGAGCCAAAATACCAAGCATGGAAATATAACAATCAGAGTGCTCGTGAAAAGCTAATTAATAATTCTAAAACTTTATCAGAACTCCGTACAGGTGGGCTACCTTTCATTGTTAAAATTGATGATATCACTGACCACCGAAATTATAGGCAGGCTTTCAATTCGACGGGAATCCGATGCACTCTATTTAAATAAGTTCGTTTAATTTTTTCCCGGTGAATATCTGTTGATTGGATACAAAGTGTGAAAAATGCTAGCAATGAGCGATTTGTTTTACAATGAAACCATGCCACTGCTGTTGCGAGCTGCGGATACAGACAGTTATAAAAATCTGTCGTAGTTTGGGCTTGACACTAATTCTAACCAATATAAATCAGCAGAGCAAAACAGTGACATAAATAACTTAAGAAAGGACAAGGATGCGTTCCATGCAGAGATACCTTCTTTATGCATTCCCATTTTTAGGCACTTTTGAAAGCGACAATATTGGCACTGATTTCGGTGGTGTAGGTCAATGAGGCACTGACGTGCCCCTCTGCAGGTGTAAGTTAATTGGCGCCTCACAGAACGCTTGAAGAAGCTCTTGCAGCCCTCGCAAGTAAACTGACCGTAGTGCTTTCCCGAACTTTTATCACCACACACCACGCAGTCATAAATTGCCGAATCTCCCTCCCCTTCTACCTCCTTACGCCTCAATGCCCGTCCCACGTCGAGCTTGGAATTAGGTCCATCGTCCTCTTGCGACTTCTGCAGACGCATGTGTCTAGGTGAAGATGTGGGAGATGGGTTGATTTCGACTCTCGGAGGAGAAAGATTCATCCATAGGTGCGGAAAGAGGATATTTGGAGGCTGAAGAAGGGTGAAGCAAGTGGATTCGTTTCTAACGTTCTGCATGGCGAATGCATCGAAACTACCATCCCTCACACGCGTATAGTTATACGCGTAGGTCTGTGTGGATGACAGATAAAGAAGACAGTGTTCTATTGCTCCTGCGCTTCTAATCACTCACGGTCACGACCAGGTTTATGCACATGTGGCCATTTGAAGTTTTGGGCAGCGCCTATTCGATGATTGGTTCGTGTTCAAATAACTCCAGCCAATTAGATTTCAATGCGCGTTAACGCACTTGCAAACGCGCTGGTGTGCTGCTGGCATTCGATTAATGTAAGATATAGAGCGGGGACAATGACTGCAAAGTTTCTGTGATTGTTAGGTAAACTCAAGTACCATAACCTTAATACGTCTATTTCTCCGTTCATTTAAGCTTAACTGTCAATAATTAGCATAGACTTTTGGTGATAAAGGAGTATTTGAAAGATGCCTAAAGGTAAAACAAAATGTTCAAAAAAACCTTTTAATTCTAAGGTCATATCTAATTTCTAGAAATATGAGTGCTTTTAGCAAGTTATGGCCCTGGCAACAAGCTCCAATGCCCTTGGAATTAATGAGAAGTATTAAGAGGTAAAAAACGCAATTTTATAGCGATAGTGTTTAAAATTTCAATGAGATTCACTAAGGCACAATCTGAGCATTGACATTGGCAAATTACATCTTCCGCTTAATACCGCGCAGTCACCACCGTCACAGACGCTCTTGAAGGAGCACGGATTATTTGAATCTTATAATTTTCACAACCTAATTGGGGAAATTCTTATGATTTCGCAAATGTTTGTAGTTGTACTTTGGAAATTCGTTGACGCTACTGCTAAAGCGGTGTGTAATTTTATCTGTTTCTGTAATGCTAATTGTGAAAATATTTTTATATTTCATTGAATTAAACTACAGAATAAGGGCGAGAATGCCCACTCTTAGTAGGGCAAATAAACTAGGCTTTGCTAGGCTACATCTAAAAAATCTGACTAGGAAGTATTTGATTAGTGCATCTTTGAATTGGGGAAAATAACTGACCGTACGGTGATGGGTGGGTTAATGCTATCAAGATGAAAATATCGAAAAGGTTACTTTAAAAAGATAGAATGAAACCATTTTGCTACTGAATGGTCGGAATTGAGAATCAAAGCGGCATTTATTCGGTATGAAAGTCCGCAAAAAGTACACTTTGGGCAGTCACTTATGGCCAATGGGTACAGAAGTAATTCGATGAAGCGTTGTGAAAGATGAAGTACTATAGCAAATGGGCAGGTGTAAAACCGTGAACTCGCCTGGAGTGAGAAAGCTTTTGGATTAATGAGGTATTCTAATTTCTTAGATTAGGAGTGCGGGTTTATGAAAGTTTGACCATACAAGCATAAAAAGACAATGGGAACAGCCATACCACATTTTACATTAAAAAGTACGAGATGTAGCAAATAGACATAAGGAAGGATGAGGTTTGACGACAAACGCTCGAGGCCACACCGCCTTAAAAAGCTGTGCCGAGTTCCTTGCCTTGTTTACCAAAACCTCCATTTGTTACTACGATGCGATCAAATTATGGGAAGTACTTGGGAAACAGCTGTCCCCTCCTGATTCTTCGTTTCTGTTCAATACGTCAATGCCTCATAGGGTAGACGAGTTTCACTCAACAAGGCTGTCGAGCTTAAACTGACACGCCTCAGTTTATTAACACATAAATGGGTTAGCATAGATGCCATAAAACAATTATTAACTGAAATTAGCACTTAACATTCGTCCCTTTTAGTTATGCAACAAAAAGAAAAAAATTTATTTACGGAACTTAACACTAAAGTTGTTCACATTTGCCTATTAGAAGAAAAGCACACTTAGCGTCTTAAGTAGCACAGCCATCAGCACCACATGCTACGTGCGGTTTTATTGCCTGGACCTGGCGTCACGGATGTGTGACACATGTTCTCTACCGGTCTCTAACACGCAGTTACACTAAAGTGTGTTGAAAGCCAATTGATAGAGCGTAGGATGATGAAGTGGATGCAACATATTTTTGGTGTGAGGATGACAACATGATTCGGTTTCGAGCAGCAGATGAGTTGGTCAACAAACCAGCCACGATCGGTGTCGCAATGGACCGGTAAGGCATCTGAGTTGCAATGGTTGACATTCCGCTACGCCTCTGGTGAGGTAATCGCCAAAAGTGAATTTGTAACCATCAAAATCCATTTCATGCTGTTGTTTTTAGACGTTTGATTATTTGCTTCGGAAACAAGGCCGCGAATTTGGGTGCAGCCGGAGTTATCAAAGATGTTTGCTTTAATAGTGTTTCCCTTTATGGCTTCTTGTGCATTGTTGATTGAGCAGCGAACCTCTCCCACCTTGGTGGTGAAAGAAAGGGTAACTGGGAGAGCTGAGCTTGGTCAGTCGGCTAAATGAAATAATTTGTGGTACAAGGGAAATTCGCTGGAGGGAGGGACCCTATTATGCTACGTGGATGAAAATGAGGCATCGCCTCGGGCCAGTAAAACATCTGAATTGCGGTAGTTAAATCTCATTTGTGGTTTTGAATACGATTGTACTAATATCGCACCTTATTCCTGCTGTTGAAATTCCCAGATTTGCATGAATACATTAGCCAAATTTATTAATTTAGAAATAAGCGTTCTGGTTTTAACCGAATCGTTTTGGGACTCACATCAAGTTTCTTGCTGCAAATAGAGTCCATAGAGATTTATACTAGCCTAGTTCAATAGTGTCAGACCACGACTGCCAAACGGGAAATTTTCCCACCGCGATTTTACAGTGGAATGTATATGGCACTCTAAAAGTCCTCGTCTTTAGTCAGGCTCAGCATCGCTAATCTGAAGTATTTGAGTTACCAAAAGCCGTAGGGCAGCAGGTTGGATTTTTATTTTGAATTTATCAATGTCTTAATTTATTCGATTTCTAGAATAAAATCGACAAATTTGGCATGCGAAAATTTGCAAAACATTTGAAGTACTTGGTTGGCAGCAGGATTCTTGGGTGAGTTTACGGTGATGAACCCATGACCAAAGGCTACGTAGATAAAATCTTACCGACCAAGCAATCATCACTTATCACTGAATCGAAAGTTTTGCAACTAACCCAACGGTGTCGCTCAGGTTCTGACCCTGGTTAATGCCGTACGCCAACCAGAGGGCACGGTGAAAATGTGAACGGCCTACACTCACAGCCACAGCACCCGACATTTGCTCATGCGTGAAGTTCCTCACTTTGAAAAAAGAACAAGTATCCTTTTGCAGATAGCAGATTGAACGCATTGCTCTTAAACTATTATGCGATGGGATTTTTTCAGATAACAACCTATAGCCATACTTGAATTGCTCACTATAAACAAGTGCTGCAATCGTCTTCATTAGGTAATAAATAAATCAAAAAACGGAAAGTGACGGTAAAACATGCGTTCCCTTTAAAAAATATCCATTTGTTCCCAAGTTTTTCGGTTAGCAACAGTTTATGGCTCACAGGGTTTCCTTTTTGTTAAGGTCACACGATTCGCTATCGAAATTAAGAGCACCTCAGACAAGCGAACCTTATAATGTTAATGAGCACTTTGGTGTGTCGAAGCGATTGTTCATAGAACTGACTTCTAGATTATGAACTCCAAATGTTTGAACATGGATAATTGAATGTAACCGACATTGATCAACATTGAGCAAGACATCGAACCCAGAGCTGCCATGGAGTGTTCACGCGCAGTAACTGGCGGGTAATGCATTAATCTATAACCCTTATGGGTTACCGTTTGCATTATTGGGCATATATTTAAAAGGGAGTAGACTCGAGGAGAATTTCTTTGTACATATGAAACTAAAGAAACCATTTTCATTGACGAAACCAAAGAGAAAGAACAAATGTGTTTGAGGCTTTGAGAGACGTTAAAGACAACTAACAGCGTTGTTTGAGATGGGAATCTAAGGGCAAGGTATAAGTAATTGTACAGGCCAGGGTCATTGTGCTGACAAAAGGGTACACTGGATATAAACAGTAGAATGGACTTAGCATTACGATTAGTTGGACTACCGAAAGCAGGCATACAGTGAATATGGCAAAGTGAAAAAAGGTATGAGTTTCCCCAATAGTTGCTGATCTTAAAAAGGACCAACATTAAAAAAGTTATGCAGATGTTGATGTCAATAGCATAAATGCAACTCCATTAGCCAAAAATTGAAAGGCGTCCATCCAAAGAACCTGTTGTTACCTAAAAAGGAGAAAAGGATATGACCCACTGAAATACAGCAAAATCACAAGAATGGGTTTCAATGAACACTGGGTAGAGTTTATTTAAACACAAACACATTTCAGACGCAGCCGAGGACTACAATTTGGTGCGCCGGAACAAACGTGCGATTGAAAAAGCTCCTATTTTCAAAGACAACGTGCATCACCTTCAATGTATGAAAAAAAGACGATAGAGAGCTGCACCGAAGTGCAAGAAAATGATCAAGCCCTTGGTATAGCGATGGCGGTTCTGTTTTCTTTTGAACTATGCTTCTCACTAAAAAGTATTGTGTGATTGCTCTTTTTCATCCACGCTATAAGGTTTAAGTTGCCGAAAAAAATTATCACCCATAAAATGTATTTTTGAACAAACACATTCTTGTTTGTGCACCCACTTTGAAAGTAAAAGGTACGCAAAAGAAGAAAAGTACAATGAAAATTCTTTTACTTCTATGGAAATCAGATGTATTTTAAATTGAATTTACTGCTCTTTTTTCTTTTTGTTCACCAATGCAAATATACGGCGATGGTATCTAGGACCATTCTCGAGAAGAGAACAGGAAATGCAAAATGAGACTACGAAAGCTTGAGAAATGTGCGAGAGAAGATACGAGTAAATGTGAACTCAAAGGAATTTAATAGAATTAATTAACGATTTAAAGAGCGAAAACAGTGAGTTGAATTCTGGCTCTTTGCCACTACGGGATTCACTTAATTTTTCGACTTAAAACTATTTGGTAGCAATTATAGGCACGATTATGCCAAACAATACGGTTCATGAATAGGGATGCAACAAAAAGTAGCGAAGCAACACCTCAGGTCTGATAGGATTCCATGTCACAACAGTTGCTGCATTGCTGACACTAAGTCTGCGGTCCGGGATCGTCAAAAGGGCCAGGGGCCTGCAGACCTGACGAATGTCGACCACATTGGGAGCCAGGTATTGAGTAGTGCTTGTGGAGGAGAGCGCCCCAAAACAGATGTAGCGACCACATGGAGAAAAGGTTAAAGACACTGGAGGGATGGCTGAGTCTCGCACCGATCCGCCCACTCCACTACCTCCGCCAGTGACGAGGGGAGCCCGGCAGCAGGCCACTTCAGCCACATGACCGCGAGCCACTCGAAGGTCCCACAGACGCACACTGTCGCCCGGCGCCGCCGTCGCAAAGAGACTGTAGGCTCCGAAAGGGTCACCACTACCACCAAAACCGCACTCAAACGCTCTATCCGAGGAGGTCTCTGCACTGAACGATGAGTAAAGCGATCCCTGCCACACAGGTAGACATAAGAAATTTGTCTGATCAATCACAAGCTATGCATACAATTTATTTTCATATGTTATTGTGATAGCTTTTGCTTTTTTTTTTCATGGCTGATGAGCGATTTTAGATTTCGTAATATAAGGGATTGGTTCTCTAAGAAATTAAAACCGCACCAACATCTGCTTTGTCATCGCGAAATCCCAAGATCACAGTCTGAGTAATTCTATAAATTTCTATTTATAAATTTCCACGGCTGTAACATTCAATTCATAAGGCCATAGATGATCTATTCGTATTGTGTAGATGAATTGCCATTAGTATTTTAAAGCTTAAGAGTTTATATTCAATTTGAAATAGGCTTTATATAAACTTACTTGGTTTATGGCGACACCTGTCACGGTGGCTTTATGAGTGCCTGGGATCTCACGCACAACTTTCTTACTATTTATATCCAAAATGTACAAACAGCGATCAGACCCCACGGCCAACAGAAGATCTAAAATTCATTTTACCACTTAAGTTGCGTAGCATTGAACGAAAGCAAGACAGTGGAGACTCACACGAATAAAAGAGGTTAGTCGACGACACAGCAGTGAGCCTGGTGCATGCGCCAAAATCAAATTTTGCCACTTGCTGGTATGATGCCACTGTGTGGCACCTAAAACGGAAGAGATTGAAGTACAGGTGGACTAAAGGTAGCCACACACAAACTTCATTAATGTGAAAGAATCATATTCCTAGTGAAAGAAGGTTATGAATGTACAACGATCCAACGACAGGAGGCGTTATGGAACCTTTGGGGCAATGGTCAGATCATATGAGTTGATTTATAAATTCAGCATGAGTGCCAATATCGACATTCAGAAAATTCACAAATTGGCCGAAGCTGGGCAAAGTATTTTAAAAGTAAAAGGGAACGTGTATTACGCATGTGTAGTGAGCAACGACTGTGAGCAAAGGACTGGATTCGTTTGGTCAACAGTGTAGGTAGTTCAAACTAAACTACTGCTGCTTTTGTACAATATTCAAAAAGAGATATACGAGACTCACTTTTGGAGAACGTTAGCATTTTTGTCAATGTTGAATGTGAAGAAAAATATTTCATTCCGACAGGTCACATGGAAGAAGCTGTCCTCTAAATGGAACCTTCCGAATTGCACATGATCAACAAATTCAGAAGAGATGGGGGAATTCTGAAGGCGGATAAATACAGAAGTGCTTGGCATAAAAAGCCGATTGAGTTAATTAAGCGACACAGAAACTCTACTTAGTGCTACAACATAATGGAAAATGGAACAAAGGAGAGGGTCTTAATAATTGAATTCAAATTGTTGTTGTAATGGTTACAAAGTCAAGAATCGGCATTGGTGCGACGCTCTCAATCTACACTTAGAGCACTCTACACCGCGTTTTATGGGGAGTTGACCCATGTGATAGTAGTAAGAAAATGATAAAGCCAGTTAAACTCACATAAGGAAGGGAGTTAACAACCGATGATGGATGAATTCACAAGTTTTTAACTATAGCATTCAAGTCATAATAATAAGTGAATCAAAGTAACTATAGCCCAGATTGATGAGAATCAGTGGCATAAATGTCGATGTACAGTTACCTTCGTGTTGGTCGTGCGCAAAGGTTGTCCGTGGCCATCAGCACAACCACCCCGAGGCGAGGCTACGACAAGATGAAGAGCCCCTCCATTGGCGGACCACAGACGGGCTGTTCTGTCTGTCGAGGTGGTGATGATGAGGTGGCCATCTAGTGACCACTCAGCGCTGGACACAATGCCTTGGTGCCCCAAAAGAACCGTTTGCTCCTTCCACCGTCTCGGCTGAGCCCTGTTACTCGATCCAGCTATCCGCAATATGGAGCATAAACCGTTCCCTTGGGCCACGGCCACTCGATCATCCGTCGCTAATCTCAAGTAACAAATGACGAGCCTGAAGTTCATTATTGAGGTTGTTATTTTTAGACACTTTTATAAAGTGTCAAAACAAGCTCAAAAAACAAAGGATGAGGATATATTCACAAGAATCAATGTCTTTTTTGTACTGTTATGGTAGACTTGGGCAAAAGTTTACGATTTTCCTAAATCGAACAAGAAAGGTTACACCAGAAGACTAAGGGAAGTCGCAAAAAATACCGCACACAACTTACCTAAAACGATCGTCTCCAATAAAGCGACTCTTCCGTGTAAAAAACTTTTATTCGTAAATTGAAACAGACAATGGCACATAGATTACCGCTTATTGTCGATAAATCATTAATCATGGTGATAAAAGGACTAACACTTTGAGGTTCGTTTTCGACCTAATCGTAATCGCAAGGATGCCTAATTTATTGCAAAAGGGCTAAAACGCTGCCAGTGTACTCCATTATAAATTTTAATGGCACGAAAATAGGGAGCAAAAATATTACGTGAGTATGACACAGAATATATAGGCGTTTCTTCTGCCTCGAGACGCTCCGAAACCAGACAACAGAATGAAGGCTCGGGGTCGCATCGATACCTCCAGTGCAATTTGTTGGGTAGCCTAAATTGCAAACAAACATGAAGCTGTTGCTTAATAGCTCCAAGTAGAGTCACTGAAGTTAGCCTTGAAAAAGCTGCTTAGGAAATGGCATCACATTAATACTATAATGGAAGTGTCAGATGCTATCACCTGATGCATGCCTTACAGCTTAAAAGACGTACAGCTGAGCTCATTTAAAAATTGCTTACTGTGTCTTTGCAGGTTTTCCACTTTCCTTCGCTTTATAATTAGCGACTTGAGGTCTGAATATGGTCCTTCTGCAAGAAGGTAAGTTCTTACAAGTAAATGTCAAAAGCAATGGGATTGGCTGTAGCAAAGCCGATAAAGATTTACTTGGGGCCTTGGCGTGCATAACCAGAAGACTTGACAACGTGCCCAAGGGTTACAGGTTGGTTAACAGGAGCACTTCGGGAACTGCATCGGTTGCTCAGGTGCCGCACTCTAGACTTGGGCTGCAAATCAGAGGCCTGTTGCACTTTAGGTGCCGAATTTCGACGAACAAGTGCCTTTCCCAAGGAATTTGACTCATCCAGAGTAGCCCTAATATGAAGAGGATGATTGAAAAGGTGTGGTAGTAAACAGTATCGAACTATAAGAGCTCCAGATGGGGAGCATTTGCTAAGATTTAATCTGCTTAAAACGATGACCGCGAATTATTATATCGACAACTAAAAGCACCGTAGAAAAAATGACGATGTGAGAAAGCCTCATGTGATGAAATGGATCATCAAAGAAGGCTCAGATATGTAGTAGATGAACTTGCATATCATTCGAGAGGCAATGATAAATGGATAAATATATTATGTCAGTAAAAGTAAGCAAGTGTATGGCATTCGTAAACCAACTATCAAAAACGTTTACCTATTACAAGCGTATAATCACAAACGAGAACATACCACCACATGAAATGAGAAAATTGCAGGAAAGTATCAGCTATTCCTGCCTTTTTAGCTAATTGGAAGGAGTAAGGCGCAGTAATAACTCATCATAAATCATTTAATGAACCGAATCATGAAAGTAATAAGGGAAAAGCAGCAAGTGAGGACGCGATAGTAGCAAATAAGGGCAGAGCAACACCTGTGAAATTCAAACTGCGTATATAAATTACATCACCGAATATCTTAAGCATTTTCAATAAGAAATTAAAAAGTCGCAATCAAGTTAGTCTTGCATTTTGGAGGGGATTTAAAGCTCAGTTGGCCATGTACAGGAATCTGACATTGTATCAGAATTTTTATTGGTGGCAATACCTAAAATAACTCACTTAATATCATAAGGAAGCCAATCATTGCATGTGAAAAGGCGACTGAGTACTCTAAATCAGCAGTCGTATTCAGTTGCTCAAACTCGATAGCAAAATGTTGTGTTCCAGTAGAAAGCTTGCGTAAAAAATACCCAGCTCAGAGGCATCATGAGCGATAATCGGTGATTCTGCTTTGCATTAGTTATGTGCACCAAATGCCAGGTACGTGTTCTTCTCATACCATGGGAACATCACAAGCTGAAGCGACTAATGATTTCACTTAAAATGCATCAAAAACTCGCGAGTAGTAAAAATTTGTAGCCGAGTAACCGCTTTTCATCATAAAAAAACTTGCAACTGAAAATGCATTATTGTATCAGTGGTTAAAAAGGCCAATACGTACGTTGCCAAAAATGATAGTTCACAGCTTTTGATGCCCTCCATAGACGAAAACTCGCTTTGTTTGTGCTCCAAGTTGGACACGATATCCAAGTCAACCGATATTAAAACACATCGATCACTATGTGATCGCAATCCGATGATTATAAAGTTCTAAAAACAGCAATCAGGTCATAGAATGCCTAATCAATAATACGCAGGCTGAAGTAGAAGTCAGCGCATTTTTTGAATCAAGAGCTTTATTGAAGGCCAGCGATAATTTATGCTACTTCACTGGCTTACCTCAGAAGCAAAGATTTCAGCCGAAGTTGCATAGCACCAGTTTGACAAAAGTAAATCGCTCATTGGAAAGACCGTATCAAAACTCCGTGTCCGTTGGTTGAGCAAATAAATTCCAGTTGTGGTAACAATGCATAACCTTTAAAAATAACCATGTACACATGTGCACTTATGTATACTCTAAACAGAGAACAATTCTAAAATTAAAACAGCAAAATAATTGTTTCAATGGGTGTTAAATCACATTTTTGATGCAGTAGGTCCTATATACTAAAATTGCTGCATTCAAAGGCTAAAATCAGGCACTAACTCACATATACAAGTTTGATAGGCGTGATGGACATAATTCCATGGCTAAAATTTCCGATGCTGCTTGGGCTGAAATAGATATGTTTTCCATGGATGTTGTAATGCACCATTCTTGTCTGGATGAACCTGAGGAGCCATAAGACGTGTTACAGACATACCCTTATGTGATAGTCCGAGGTCATGATTTCTGAAAACCATTGGAGGTCTTGGTACTATTGAGAAGTATTCAGGACGACTTTTTGAATGTGTGATTGGAATGGAGTAAATCTACAGATAAGGCCGAATTCAAAGTATACCTGACCATCAGTTGTGCCATAAAACATGAGATCTTTCGCGCAAACAAAGGAGGATATCCCACTCAATAAAACAGATGCGTGCATTATCAAAGCATCGCTATTCCAAACCTTGTACAAACTCGATTCGTCCAGTGAACCAATAAAATTTGTTGTAAGAAAGTTGACAGAGGTTATTTTTTGCGTGTGGATTCCCAACTCTGAAATTTTACCGCAATTATCCAGATTACACTAGGAAATGTACTGCTCAATGGAATCATTTTATACCACAAAAACATTAAAGGACGATGCCAATGCCACCCTCATTCTTTGAACGTCAAAATCAACTGCTGATACAGACCCATGCAACACTTCCAAAATGCAACTGAGGAAAATAATGGGAATCACAATTTACCTTGATTGTATATTCCCAGCTTTGCTTAACTTTGACTGATGGATTCGCAGTACAGCACCATCGTAGGTCAGAACATAAATCACGTCTCCAAATTCAAAATGTCTGACAATTTGTACTTCATAGCGCTCATAACATAACCTTTTAGGCTTAGATTTCGATAATGAACTCTCTTCATTGCACAAGCGTAGGCGACTGAGTTCGAGAATAAAAACAGCCTTTGCGTCATTTGGTGTGACAAAACAAGCGTAGTTTTTGGATAAACTCAGCCATTTTATCTCATAACCGTCGTAATGCGCATTTACGTGAGGCACGTGCGAGCAACTACAAAATGTCGCCATCGAGCTCAATCATTGGTTGATCCTTGCTAAGGACGCCGGGAAATAAGTAGCAACAACCTTGAATGTGAAGTCGATTAACAAAAAACATATGTGTGCATATGTATTTATCAGACGTTGTAGCACGCAAATTATGGTCTCGTATGAACATATTATACCGATGTAATAAAAATCGTCATGATTTAAATTCTAAACAATTGTAAAAATTATATTGTCGAAAATTTGTAGTAAATTTGGACACTATGAAAAATTGACCGCTGAGACTGATCAATAATATTATACCTGCACTAATCTCACAGGTTAAGCTAACGTCTTTTTATTTTTGCTGACATCTCCCAAACATATGTAAAATCCCCGAGGTTGGTAAATGGAATACTGCTCGTAAAAAGCATGCCTCTAAACCTATTACTTAGTGTTTGCTGACCATTTAAAATTTTCTTGCCAATAATGCCAAGTGAAGGCGAGAGTTTGCGAATCCTTAAAAAGCTTTTTTCAAGTGCCGATTAAATGAGTAGGAACCGACGCATATGCTTACACGCTACGTTAACTATGCATTTGGAGAAAAAACCAATTGCCATGAAATAGAATCATTTGTGCTATCAAGAATATTTGTAGAAAGTGATGCGATGCCTTACTGCCGATACTCCATCCATGACACTTTGTATTCGAGTATGAATGTATGAAATCAATGAAAAGTGAAAAGTTTGCCATGTTTTGGGTGTAGCGTCCCGAGACTTCCTTGAAGGTCAAAGGGGCCGCAGCACTAGTGCAGAATGCATATATTCCGGAAACAGAGGGGTTGAGGGCTGCTAGCATGGACCGGAGGCCAGCCAACCGGCTAGTCGAATATGGCCACCCAAGTGACCAAAACCAACGGTCCAAACAAACAAAATATTACATTCGGTGAATTACATTGTAAGGTAGGGTTAAGTAGCAATAAAAAGATGCTTACGAGTTCGAAGGCAAGGGAGCTTATTACAAGGGCGAAATTATGCATTGCCACCCAATAATAAAATCACTAAGGCTAATTGACTGTCAAACACACTTTTATTTGAAGTAATTTATAGCACACTGGGGAACAAGGTCTAAAATGCAGTTATTTTTTTCGTGTACTCATAATCGTGCAATAAAAGAACAGAAACTGACCTGAAAAAAAACATAAAATGACCTTAGGACCGGGAAAGGCCACCAAAATAAGGTTGCGTTCCTCATGTGGGTCGGGATGTGTTTGGGAAGGGGTGCAGCGATGTGTGCATCTAGGAAATGCGTGTAAAAGAGTTTTGTGCGGTAGTAGATTCACATGTCTTAGGTCATGTCATGGAAAATTTGTGTCGCCATTATGTCTCCGGTTGAGAGGGTTTGAACAGCTATCGATGAGCGCTCACCGAGTGGCGAGTCAGCGGGAAACAGCGGAGATTTCTTTTCCTTCTGAGTCGTGGAGGTGACACATTGTGAATACTTTTCCGAGAGACTTCCAGCATCGGAGAAATTGACACTTATATCTTCAATACATCCAGTGATGCTGGTATCCTCATCTGACACATCGTTGAGAACCCGATTACTTGCGTTATTGATGTTATTAGTGTTAGTAGCTGCAATGGGTTCCCCATTTGGGCCTAAAATACGCTCCAACTCGGCTTCCACATCTTCGGAGAGGAAATTGATGTCATTGATGAGGTTCAACCCATCGGTACGAACAGTTCCAGTGGCCTGGCCGAGTTCTTCCTCCCCCTCTTCCTCACCCACCGGACCATAGTCGGAGGAATCCCAGTCGGCAACGGCGGTTTTGTCCCTTCCCTCCTCCTCCTCCTCTCCTCCGATGGCAGCAGCAGCGTTCGTCGCAGCTCCTAACACTGTGGCTGCGCTCGATGACATAGGAATTGAGGCTGCGGTGCGTCCCCCGCTGCGGTCGGTGAAGGCACTGCCACTAAATTTCTCCATTATCGCCTTATCACACTCTTTCCACACCTGGGTAGCCCTCCATTTTGCACGCGACTCTTTTGGAGCGAGGATAGCATTGAAGTAGAGGGTTTCGTTTACCTAAATGTAATTTGCATAAGAATTGGGTTTCCCTATTCAAATAGAAATAGTGAATAACATTGGTTCTATGCATAAGTATTTGCAAAATCCTACTTAAAACTGTGATGCATCACTAAAAATGGGATCAAAGCACCATAAAATTGATATAATTGCTTATTTTTGAACAAAAACAATTAACAAAGTGGAAGAGATCAAACGCATGTTTTTATCGCTCAATAGATTAAATGCGAAGTCCACCAAAGTAAGGTCTGGTATTCAGTTAGGCGTTTATAAAACACGCTGACTGTTGGGGAAATGCTTTGCCCAGATTACAGTCTAGAAAGGTGTATAGAATTAGATGTCATTTTAAATAAAGCTTGAGATAATTGTGGTAGATTATAAGTAGATCTGATACAGAAATCACACTACTTCTGCTGAAATGTGGGCTACCTCGACAGTAAAAACAGAGTTGTTTTCCTTAATTCCGAAGGTGGGAGACATCTAATAAAGTTATCATAGCGTGCTTAAAACAGCATTTCTAACTGGCATTGAAATGCTTTTTTCTCATGATGCTTAAAGTTATTTTTAGCCAATTTTGGGATAGACAGTGCGAAACGAAACTAACCTTCCTAATGCCTGTAAGAGTGTTTACTGGAATGACTTGGTCAACTAGGTCTTTCACGCAATGTTTCAGCTTGTGATGTCTTCACTGCCGTGCCCTACCCTTTGGAGTGTGTTGATCGTAAACACTTCAGTTAAATAGGAACACAGGGAGCCGAAATGACCCAGCTGAAGTGGCACTGGATCTATAGTTGTCACTACTTATAAAATAATACCAATATCATCCACAAGCTGCTTTTAATTAGTGATAAAGTTTGACGAATTCCCGATATTGGTCAAATACGCTGTGGAGCAATGCATGGGTATGCTACTTGGTTGTGGTGGGCATGTCTGAAAATAGGACAGCCGTGGAGCCATGTTGTATGCCAATTTACACTGTCTATTACGATGGAAATATGAGAAATGTAGGGGAATTAATGTCAATCTTGACAGTACTCATGTTAATAGCAAAATCTCTTTGAACTAGGCATCTGAGCGGACTTTGATTAAGTTTAAAAGTGTCCTGAAACAGGCAGAGGTTCAAAAATCAGAATCAAAAATGTGAAGAATCCAACAGAATTTAAACCAGGTATTTGTTTGTCGAGCCGAGGAAGTTGCATTAGCAGATCGTCAAGGCCACTGACCAATGGAAATGCCGAATCGCAGCACACACGCACGCGTTGTATGCATGCACGGACGAGGCGCGGATCGATACGGCAGCGCACAAAAAGTTTTGCGAGTGGAAGTGAATAGCCGAGGCAATCAACTCGGCTCTGGGGTCTGTGTGCCTTCCCCCACTCTTTATCACAGCTATCACCGAAACAGTTTGTGCCATCGGTTGGTGTTAGTCCAGCCAACTATACACTGCTCCCAAGGCAATCCGTTAAAACTGGAAAGACGTCAGGTTGCTATGCAGTGGTAGAGTTTTACGTAATGAGTGACTATTCTGACAAAAAATGGTTGCACCTGCTTCGATGCCTTATGCATTCACGAAAGGTATTACTTAAGATTATTACAAAATGCACATGTGTGCCTGCAATCATAAAATCAACTGTGCATTTGTCGTGCAGCCAGTCAGTTCAAACGACTTCAAAAGATTGATAAATGCAGTAGAAATTGTGAGATGCGAACTCGAACAGTCCTCACAATCGCAAATACTTGCGCTATAGCGTAGTCTTTCAAAGCTCACTACAATACATTGCGGCAAGCAAGGAAAACGTTGTTTGGATTCTTCCTAAGATCCTTCTCATCGATAACGCCTTTACGGAACTACCAAAACACTTAGTTGTCATAGTTTGCTACACGCCATTCATCCCAGTTACTGATATGGTGGGGATGATTGTGTTTAGGAGAGTAGGGTTTTATTAAAGACAAGTGATAGTAGTGGTTTGGGCACATAAGGCGTTTAAATACCTTTAAAACAGCCTAATGCTGATGAAAGAAATGCGTCACGAATTGAAAACTCACTTTGAAGTGCTTTTGGAGGTCATCTACATACTTTAGAATGGACTTGTCAAAGAAAACGTGCTCATGTTTGCCCAGATCAATGATGCCCCATAGCTTGGCTACGTGGAAGACGCGACCGCATCGGTTGGTCATTGTACGAATACCCGAGTCTAGGGGTTTATTTCCTGTAATGACGATGTTAATCATTTTGAGTACACGTCGGTTCGTCACAAGAGTTGCCGGCTGCTCGCTTGTTTCCGCGCCTGCCCACGTAACACCACTTCCACCCTGCGCCTTATTTGCCTCGGCGCAATCATGCACTTCGAAGAAAATCGGATGCTGAAGAATGAACTCCTCCAGTTCGACCTTTGTCCAGCCTATTGCGCTTTGAACGGTTTCCGGCGCCTTTGAAGATAGGATTTGCATCAGCTGCATATAGGAGAGACCTGCCTGTCCCGGTGCTCCGCCCTTCTTTGCCAAAACCTTTCGAAGAAACATTATTGCGCGGTACTCGTTGGCACTCATCCGAATGCAAATGCTTCCACTTGTACTTGTAGATGTATCCGCTTCTTGACCACGATTTCGCCTGGATGGCTGACGAGCCGACGAACTAACAGTATCGTTCTGTGGAGGATTGTAGCGAGTGAAATTCTGGGTACTTGCGTTAGCTCGTGGGCGGACGTTCAATGAGCCGTTTCGATTTAGTTGTGAGTTGGGCGTATTAAGTACCGAAGCGGTAAAGTTATCTAAATCTCGTCCACTAAGGAGGTGCTCTGATCCAGTAGCCACATTCCCCAGACGTCGAGGTATAGGTGCTGAGACGGCAGTTGATGATGCCTGAGATAGCATGATAAGAGACTTGGGACGCGAAACCTTTTGTGAGCCGCTCACACCCCCTGGTCCAGTGGCTCCACGAAGATTAAGCGTAGAGAGGCTGGCTGATGATTGGCTATTAAGACTACTGCCTCCGAAAGATTTTGGACGCCTTGACGATAGACAAGTGGCAATGAAAGGATCTTTGAGGCCAACAAGATCGCCTTGTACCTCAAAAACATGCGGATGCTTCAGTAGGAAGCGCCGAAACTCCAACTGCGGACCTACAATCGAGCGGACCTCGGCGGAGGCTTGCGAAAGGTGGCCTGCGAGGCTTTTAATGGGAACCCAACGTTCTTCCTTGCGACAGAGACGTTGCTGGAAGAATTTCACCGCCTCGGCCTCTAAGGTAAAGTTCGCCAGCTGTGAACAAGTGACTACTTTGCCTGATGGGCGGCAGTAGGGTGAGGTGAGATCAGTTGAGCAGCAGCAATGGCTTGTGGCTGTGTGAGAGTGTTTGAGAAGTTGATTAAACCTTTGCCCATGGTGATGGTGGTGATGTCCTAAGCAATTAAGATCGCTGAATGGACAGTGAACGACAGTCGTCGTCGCCGTAGTTGCCACGTGGGCTGCAATTGAGCACATGTCGCAGATGTGGGAGTTCCTATTTTGGGCTGCTGCGGAAGCTGCTGCTGCTTGAGCTCTTAAGATCGGTGGTTGGTAAATGCCGACTGGCTTCACCTCATTGCTATTGCTGCCCCCGTTGGTCGAACTCTTAAGGGATGATTTTAGTGGTACAGGTTGTGAGCTTGGCGTCGGGTCCTCACTAGTTTCGTTTGACGAACTGCTTGCAGCCCTCTGACCCAGACGACTAGATGATGATCCCGTACTTGTAGCATTTTGGGAGTTCCGCTTCATTGAGAGGTAATCCACGTCAATACTACTCTCAGATATCTCATCGAAACCCGGCATTTCAATAGCTACGGCGCTTACCAAGCCTGTTGGCTTAACAGTGAAAAGAGAAGGATATTTAAGGAGGAATTCCTTCAAGGCATCAACGCTTCCACCCCCACAGGCCTCTCTCATTTCGCTGGAGAAAGATTTGTTCGAAAACCTTGCAGCCAATTGCTCCACTGTCAGTGGAGCCTCTGAATTCATAAGGACTTCGAGGAAGTAGAGCATAGCTTTGTGGCTAGGGTCATTCATCATTTTGTAGAGAAACACCTCCCTTCTCTTTAAGTAGTCCAGACATGACGCCGGATCTGTCGAAAGAGGAGGATAGATGGGACTGTTCAATTAAAATAAATAACTCCAGCTAGCTATTAAGTTGAGACTCTACGGGTCATTTGGTTAACCAAAACACATGCTGGAAGGAATGAAAACTGATTTAAAATGACATTTAGGGTAAGGCTATGAAAGCTTGGCCAAGAAAATTACATATTTTCATGATTTACAGGAAATAACAAACGGTATTGTGGCAGGCGCTTTGCAACAAAATTTCTCCTCGAAATCCATGTTTCGAAAAACCACTTTAATTTAAGTAACTATGGTATATCTCATGTATCCATGCGTGATGAGTGTCTTCAGCACAAAGTTTATTTGTGGCAAAATTGACAGCCTGTCATAAGTAGGGTGAACCCAGTCTAAGATAAGGCAAATTATTATAGCTATTAGTAGACACCAATGAACTCTTTGAGGCCATGCGAATGCGTCGAGGTCAGGTCGGCTTCAAGGTCGGTGGTATTTTTGCTCAAGTTATAGTGATTAGAACACTTATCAGTGTGAGACATTTTGTGGGCTTCTATTTTGGTAAGTTTTTGGAAGCTAAGAAACTGCAATTCGAACTTATCGTTTGCGTTAAGGGACGGTGTCGTGTAAATGCATGCCATGGTCATTAATACGGTTCAACTGAAAGAATTATGTGCCAGTCATAAGGGAGAGTGATTCATGCTCTAAACATTTGTTCCCGTCACACTGAACTTGTCAACAATCAGTGTTAATTACCTCAAGCCGAAAATTGCACTGTCTTTCTCAACAAATGCCATTATAAAAATAGTGAAAATTAGATTCATACGAAAACCAATTTGGATTATTAGCATCGATGAGACCCACACATAAGTCACTTAAGCTGTGTGTAAGAGAACAAATTTTAAAGTGAATCGCTTTGTTGGTAAATTGTGCTTCACCTGCAGACTTGATTACTGAAACGCATAATCGGGGCGCATTCCTAAGCATTTCTATTACTGGGCTACTAAAAGTTCATATTTGCAGTTGGATTGTAAAACTTAGAAGGCCATTCTAATAAGACGCTTTAAGGAGGTGGTGGCACTTTCGCAGCTTTCAACCTCATCTACAAAATGATTCGAGCTAAGTAAGAGTCAAATGTGTCTCACACCAATTGACATTCACCCTCTTTAAGCTGATCTAGTCAGGATGTGCTACCTTCTTCGTTCCCTCCTCTTTGAGCTGAGTCAATTGCTCTTAAATTATGCCTGTAATTTTAGAAATATTCGGGTGAATGAAGCAATCAAGGCACCCTGGGAATTTGAGCTCCACCTCATCAAGCTCAGTAAGATTTTAATGTTTATGTGGATGCCAAAAGTAATGGAGCCGCAAGAATATGACATGTTGGGTACTGTATGCAGAAACATTATGAACCGCGGATGGGTACTTATATGCGCAAAAATTCTACTGGAAGGGTGAAACAAATGCGTTTCAGAGAATCACAGACCTGTAATCTTTGAAGCATCATCTATTTCAGAATCCGAAAGTTGGTCAACTTTGGCCACTACTTGAGACATGCTTTTGTCCGTGTAAAGAGGTAGTTTTTTTGGTTTTAATCCTTGGTACTATGCAGCGCCACTGAATTACACTCCGTCGAAAGCAAAATCAAAGAGGAGCCTCCCCTGCAGTTGGGTTGTGCAGTGTTTGTGTGCTTTTGCGTGAGTCACAACAGGCTTGGGTGCACGCTCCGTATACATCCACAATGTACGCACACGTGCGGTTGTAACCTCGGCCCCTATTGAACACACTCTCGCACACCCACCGATGATTGTCGGAGTGTGCTGCATTGCTTGCCTCATTTGCAGGCATTATTGGCAAAGCACCCCTGCCTTCCGTGTGCGTCCGTGCCGCTGCCTCGCCCACACGGATGCACGTGTGCACAGAGGCACGTACGCATGCACGTGCACATGCCAGGGAGGAGCCAATCCGCACCCTCCGATCGCCCAACTTGGTGTGCACATGATTCACACAGCACGCACCATAGTATTACACCAGCTTACCTGTGCTTTTAGGCACTAAATTTTTGCCTTGCAAGTGCGCAACCCATTTCATTTCACCCACAAATTGCAAAAACAGTGATTTATTTCCAAACTTTCCAACTGTTTTTTTTCCAAACAAATCCCCTCCATACCTCAAAGTCACGGCATACATAATCCCCTTTTTTTGGTGCAAGCAAAACAGCCTTAACACTTTGCATTTGGATCTCGATTGGTAGCAGTCACACCACCACACCACACCACAGTGACTCGCATTTCGTATTCGCATTCTAGTAAAGAGGAAGAATGCCTACAATGCGAGCTATATCATCACAATAGCGTCCTCGGACTGAATTCCAGTTGGATGTCGATGTATTTAAACAGCAGTAAGTACGGAACTTTAAGTATATAGGCTTAAAGTTGAAAGGTATTTGGAAATTGAAGAAGGTGGCATGCGACTGCAAAAAAAATTATGACGGAAGTATAATCGAATGTCGCATTGGCGCTAAAGCGGAAAATCTTTCAATTAAGCATCCCATAAAATGTTGCGAATGTTTACATATTGGCTGGTTGGATGCCATTTTCGCCAAATGACTTTAAATAAAGCTGATCGGTGTCTATCTAAGGAATAATGACATCAATTAACAAGCCATTTTTGACTAGGTCGTTCAAGTTTGCCATTAAACCATCTTGTTGGGGCTGACAATGAAGAAATCTGAAAGTAGGCAGCAAAGCGTGGTCATTTCCATTTATGTGTGATTTGCTGACCCACCTGGCACACACAGAATGATTGTGCCTTTCTTCGAACACCGCTTTTCTCATTTGAATTCTCGATTAGCGCCATGCTCTCAAATTGGACTTTCTTCCAACCATTGAAGATTAATCCACAATTTTAGTATTTGTCTGGGAAGAATTTGAACAAAACTGATAGAGCGTGAACACTTGACCTCAGTCTACTGCAGTCAGTCCCACTTGCTGGTCATGTGTTGTTCAAGCCACGGAGGGCTCGTCAAGTGGCACGCATCAGTGCAAGGGAACGGACTGACCTGCTTTGTTAAAAGTCACTCAAAATAGAAGCAAAAGTATTTCTTGCAGCCTCGCTAGTGTGAGCTTGCACATTTTGGTTCACAAATATGATGGACGTAAGTTACAATAAAAGAAGTTTGTCATAGTAATCCCTGTCAAGTGGGGTACAAAGCTTCATAATTATAAAGCGTGAGTTTGAATAATCTCTTAAACATCTCTCAGCTCTTAAGCATTCAGTAATGAGGTAGATGATGCAGTGTTCTGGAGGATTTCTTGCCGGTTCAATGAAAAGAAATAAGATTTGGCAAGTGTTGGCCATATTTTTAGCCATAATTTCATCGTTAGTGTTTGTGTGATAGCATTTTCCTTGTCAGTGACTGTGGGTTATACATAGAGCTTTTGGTGCAAATGTAGCCGCCTAGCGCCACCGTAGTTTGTCAGAGCTTTTAACTCGGGAACAACTATCTACGGATTCTCATTAAGTAGCAGTAATTATTGTCCAAACCTGCATAGTTCCATCATTTCGGTGAATAGTTGCCTCAATCGCGCCGACTCGTCCCGAACCACCCGCGCCAATTGCACCCACCGAATGCTTAAACTTGTTTCTCCTCCGCTTTTTGCACATGGCGCCTGAGTTTAAGAGCCTCATAGTTGAAAGGGCAATGTAAATAGTATTTGGCACCCCAATTTACACTTGCAAATACCCAAATCACTTCAACTGTCGAATAAAAATCTTACGTATACTTGCATAAAAAACCTTACTTCTTCCCACAGTTGCCGGTTCTGGTGCTGCTAATATTTCTCCCCTATAAAAGGGGATTCTTTATTCACTATCTACGAGGTGAATTTATCCCACTGCAAGTTAAAATATGCATCCAATACTTGACAGCTATGAACCCAACGGTAAAGATGCTGCAGGTATTTAAGGGAGCTTAACTTTTGCAATTATGATTGCTATTGGTGAAATATCTCTTGGATGCTTTACTATTTAAGCACAAAATGGTACAATTCGTCAATCACCATGCTGCTTTGCATACGCACTGTTTTAAAAGATACGGAGAGATCTAACTACCAAAATAAATTTCTTGTTGATTATAATTTACGTATTGCAAAGAACACTAACACCATCTAACTAACCACAAAAAATGTAATTTCTTGCTTTTTTTGCCCGTGGAGGATGTAAGCACAGGGGTGGCGGTGAGTATGTATGCATCCAGCATTTATTAAACCGCACTTTACTGCATGTTGATTCGCACGCACATTCCTGGCCTGGCATTTCAGCATTGCATTTAGCCGCCACCTAGCTCCCATGCCTCTCACACCTAACATCCATGTGACACAAAATGATGGGGGGAGGGAGGCGGGGCAACGCGAGTGCCACCACCACCGCCTCCACCACCCCACCTATCCCTCATATTCCTGCAACCGCGAGCGCAGTCTCTGATGTGACACGCCATAGGAGAGTGAAGACACACCTCCTCCTGCCTTCCACCATCTCCTTCTCCCCTCTGCATATCTTAAGTAAATATGACCCACTTAGGAAAAAAATTGCGTGCCTAGTTGGGGGCATTTGAAGGGGGAAGGTAACCTCCGTTCCGTTAATGGAAGTAGCAGTCTGACGTGTAAAATGCTTTATTTCGAAGCTAAGTGGGATAAATAAAATACACAAAATATACGACACATTGCAGGTAAGAGTGAGAGTTCGAGGCAAAACGGAGGTAGATTCATCTCTCAAATCCTTCTACAGAAAAGAATAATGTCGGGAGGTTGGGTCGAGTAAATAATGGTTCCGAATGTGACGCTCCAAGTTGGCGCGTTGACCAAACTTTTTCAAGCAAAGTGAGCAATGAAACGGTCGCTCTTTTTGATGTATGTTTCTAATGTGGCGTTGCAGGTTGGACGAAATACTGAAGCATCTTGGACAGAAGGCACACCTGTAAGGCTGCTCTCCTGTGTGAGTGCGAATGTGCCGCGTCAAGTTTGCTGAACGGGGGAACATTTTGCCACAGTACTGACAGTAAAAACGTTCCCCGCTCCTCTTCGACGAGGAAGAGGAGGAGGGGGAGAGAGAATCAGTAACCACTTGCAGCTGCTGTTTTCCACAAATCCGGCGCATTCCAATGGGTAAATGAAAGCGCTTTGGACAAGAGGGTGAAAATGTAGGCGAGTCGGGTGGAGGCATGGGAAACAGCGACTTTGCAAGTCGTGTCAAATCGGGCAGGGTGAGTGATCGGTGTGCGATAATTTTGCCCAGCTCAGCTGGTGTGGGGATGCCTCTAAACGTGCCATCCCACCGGAAGTGGGTTGGCAATAGAGCCAACGGCGTCATTTCCGTTGGTCTGATACTGACGCAGGGGCTACAAGTGTTGTGTCTCTCTCTGCCCTCTGGCTTGGAGAGATCCAGAGGAAGAGGGGGGCAGCGAGGAGTAACCGCTGGTAGGCTACTGCTGTCGTTGCCACTGCCGCTGATAGCAGTGGTGGCGGTGATGGGAGCAGTGGCAGCATCAATGATGGCAGTGGCTCTTGTGCCTTCCGATTCGCTCTGCACGTTAATCATGGCGTCCGCGTTCCTACAAACAATAAAACCGCACATGGCCAGTCCCCATCAAAGGCGGTGCCGCGTTACCATGTTGCGGGTCGGGGGAGGGGCGATGGTATATCAGTGCGTCCACCTAATTTGCAGGCGCGTCTTCCTGTTCATATAAAAATCAGATGGCCGTACGAAGGGTAAGGATTTGAGCGGCTTGAATAAAATACGATTATTACAAAGATTAGTATTTTCAAATTCTCCTCAAAGTAAGCGGAGAAACTATTTTTTCTTCAGTTCAAGTTTTTACAAATCCCATGGGAATACTTTGAACATTTCAGACAAGTTAACAACTGTTAATGAAGCGTTCTTTATGGGGGCTCTACAATATTAAATGCAGATCTAGTTACCTAATATTTTTCCGCCATTGTTAGTTTTGGCACTGGTTTCAGATTCCGATTTATCCAACGCAAAATGTCCACCCGACAAATTTTGAACAATGAATACGTGTCCCAACTAACTCAATTGACTACGTGTATAGCCACGCATTTGAGGCAAATCCAAATTTGGTTATAGTGGACATTGTTAATGTTAAACACAAGGCACAAAATTTGTCCATCGTATTATATCGTTATCGCCTAGCTGTCCTTAACTTAAGCCTCCTTTTCTTTATCCTCCAAAACACCATTGATCGTGACTGCAACCGTTTTCTTCCCTCTTTTGCTACAAGATGGCAAAAGCAACGACGACCGAGAAGAGGAGGAGGCGAAAAGGGAGAATTAATGAGGCCTCTCACCACTGTGTGGGTGGTGCCGTGGAGAGGATGGAGGTCACCGGAAATCGCGATTGTTTTGTGAAAAGCCCGTGGCTGTCGGAAACGCTGTAGATGGCCCACGGATGATAAGACTTGCAGCCATTCCGCTTTTTGTCTTACCATCCCAATGCCGCTGACACCACTGTGCCGACCGCGAGGGCATCACCAACATCATCACCATCATCAACCTAGCTCTTTTGGGGAGATTGATGCTAATACACTATTACAAGTCACATATACTCCCATGCAGACCCCTTTGTAAAAACTCTACTGCTACTTTTCCTGTTTACAAAGTTCTTCTTCGCCACCCTTAGTTTGTGCTTGTATGTGCGTGTGATCAACAATATGACAACCATGGAAACACAAGATGTGAAAAAACAGCACAGGAACGATTGAAAACTAATTTATCTAAAATTTTTATATTCCTTTTCATACTCAGCTTTAAATTTTGAATTGCTTTAGTTCAACCCAACGAGTATTTATTACGAAGCACCAATTGTAAATTACGGATTTAATCGACTAGCGACTCAACTCCTTTAAAAGCACCACTACAAACTTGACCTCAGCTACTTGAAGATCGAGCCAGGCTACCTTGTAAGCGTTGCCGATTTAAGGTATGGTAATCATACGCCTAAGATCAATGCGTAAATAAATTATTGGTATCACGGATCATTATGAGACATTCAGGATCAGAAGTGATGTTAAACCTGCGAATTGACTGAATGCTAGAACTTTGGTAAGCATGATTGTAACTTAGCCTTGGGTAGAATTTCTCTCGATACTTGCATTCACGGAAGTGTGTTCCCCTGCTCCAGGCTGCATACTATCAAGATAAGGGAGCATCAGTCAGCCAAATCCCCATGCCTCGTCGTCCACGCAAACAGGCCACGACGGAAGTTGTAGCGACGCGCACAAGGATGTGGGGATGGGGTTAAGGTTTTTGGCTATGGGAGAAGTGATCCAGTCCAAACATTTAAGCAATTTTCTCTTTTGGAGAGGATCGAGAATCGCCATGCACATTTACATTATCTACATGCAAACTTGTAGAGTGCAATTTAGCTAGGATAGGAATTCAATGTCACATTCTGATTTCTCCATTTTTACCTCAAGGCATTAATGTTTTTATATTCGTCTGCTCCTAAGTGAAATATCGTCTCTACTCAGTTGTTTAGCAAACAAAAATGCGTGTTCTAAGGGGTTTGGTACGCCATTTTTACAACCAAAGATCGAAGTCCGGAGACATTGCTTTGTATGGATAAACAATTCCACACTGACCAGGTGTTATTATTGCGCCTTATCGGTAAGGAGATGTGCTAGTTGAGGTTCTTTCATACATAAAAGAAGTGCAATGCAAATAACCAAGGTGACTATGGGATACAACAGATGGAAGCGACTTCTGGTGTTTGCCATACCGCCATCCCCCAGTTGACCAACTTTACTCTTCCTACCCTACTCATCATCCTTCCTTGCAGATGCGTCCACGCACCATCATTGGCACATTGCCATTGTTCGCCAGGTTTAAAGCACGCCAGTGTCCGATATAAAACACAGTGATCATTATAACTGAAGTGCACAGTCAATTTTGTTAAAAGAGTATGCGCTGAACCCATTGAAGAGAAAAATGTGAACGTATCCTACTCCAAGGGGCTGCTCAAGTTGAAGACTGGCGTTTTCGTAAGAATATAGCCACTGCCCTGGTAGGAGGGTATGACGTTTTCTATATTCAGATTTATACAATGTTTTTATGAGCAAATTAGAGATGAATGTGTTTTGAGCGATGAACATTTTGATGTGTCGTTCATGAAGCGTTTGCTTGCGAATGAGGGAAATGTGTAGAAGGTTGCACTAGCATCGATGATTTCAATGACTACTTTGTAATCCAGCAATCAGATTCATTTCGTTTTGTCCAGCGCGGCCTCCAAACAAATGGGCATTTCAAATATCACGTTTCAAAATAATTCAAGAGTTGATTTTTTATAAAAGGGGGCAGATTTGATGATTTTAAAGCTGTTTTAAAAATTCTAGATTGAGTTGAGGTATGCGGTCCTTCGCGGATTAATAATGTCAGTTTATAACTACTTCAGTGTAGAGATTTCGCACAATTTAAAAATGATTCCAACAAGGTCAAGGGTGCGATTCGATAAGAGGAGTTTCGCCCTTTACTTTAATTCAAAAACTACGACATCTCACAGTTTCCCATGTTTACCTTATCAATGCTGGAAACATCTGCAAAAATAAAGTGGCAGAGTTTGTGATTAGTAATATTCTGTATTCATGTTAAGTTCCGTTATATTTCTGCAGTCGAATGTAAGCAACAGTAAACTTCTCAATATAAAGTTTAGTGAAGACAATTGCAGTTATCACCAAAAATATAAGTAGTGCAGTGATAAAAGACGTCTATGCGGTTCAAATCAGTGGTGATAAATAGGTGAGGTAACTTACGACACCGAATAGCCTTTAAGGAATTGGTAAGACTGCGCTGTGAGTATTATATATGAGGAGGTTAGCTCAACACCTCCGCCTCTGCTTCTTCATTGGATAACCATGTGGTCTAGTTTGCAGCCTCCTCCTCTCTCCTCCAGTCTCACCAGTGAGCGTTTCCTCACTCCCCCTGCGCTATCCCCCTATGCCTCGAAGATGTGGTGGATGGGTGAAACGGAGCGGGCGGAAGGAGCTCAGCGATGGGTTTGCTGCTCTCCTCCCAGGAACATTGCTTTGCCAGCGGTTGTAGTCAACCAATCAGTTGCTTCTAAATGAGCGAGTGGTTGACGTTGTGAGCACACGGTGGGTCCAACTCAGCGACAGAGAAGCCACATGAGTTCATCGAATGGTTAAGACAACGCATTTGACAAACACATGGACTGCATTTGTACTAGTCCGCAATCGCATTAATTGCAATTGTGTATAGGGGTACAAACATAGTTCTAGTGATACCGTTATTTTAAACTCTACAAGCCATGATTTTTGAAGATGGTTATGAAGACGGATGTAAATTTTAGAATTGCAGTTTTCTCGTTATAAATCTTAGAGAATGCACACAACCTCCAAATGACTGCAGCCTTGAGGTCATATTTTTAAGGTGTTAAGTGAAGCACCGTCACCTAGCGTGAATACACGCCTCATTATGACTTGACATATGCATCTATCCAGTCACCATTTTAAACTCCAAAAATGCAAACACCCAGGATCGGATGAGATTGAAAGTGTCTCTCCCTAAGAAGGCTTGATTGTTAGATAGGTAACTGAAATTAGCATGTATTTCACTGGGATCCAGCACAATACAAAACACCTTCGGCAGTAGGCTTAACTGTTGGCCTATTAAAGCTAAAGCTTAAATTATTTAGACAATTCTCATCATAAAGGCGTTAAAAAATCCCGCAAGATTGTAGTTCTTTTAACTGTCAAAAGTGCGATCCTTATTCATTGAAAATTAGTGTACCAGACATGGTGAATGGACGTGTTGGAGAGACATGTTAAACACAACTGACAGAAGGCAATAGAATTTCAGATTTCGCCCTCAAAAAAATCCAAGTGTAATACACAATATGCTGAGACAAATTTGTGTCTCATGCACAATGACATATTTTTACATGGATGCAATTGCCTTGAAATTGATGAAAATACTCAAAAATTGTTAAAAATGCCTAGCAATTTTATGAATTACAAATATCCTGGGAATTAATTCAAGTTTAGTGTTTGGTACATAAGTATCACTTTAACATTCTGAAATGCGTTCATTCACTTGTCTAGCTTTAATAGTAAGCGAAAATCTTTTCCCTAAACTTATGTGAATTTATCAGCCAATTTTGTCCATTGAAGCCAAATGCAATGGATACAAATCCTCAAACTCGATTGTAAGTACGACGTTTCTGCTACGCGCCCATTCGAAGAGGTATTTGCAGTGGGTATTTTGGGTTTTGTGTAACCCTTGGTAGAGAAGAGAAAATGAGTAAATCTAATACAGTGAAATATCCCATCCTCGTAAATACTTGGCATCACACACCGGCTATTCACATACTTTCACTGTGATGGAGAGATGCATCAAGAGTACATCATGGTTTGCGAACACTCTTCTACTCATTTCTCTTAATTAGCTTCTAACTTGAGTGTAAAAAAAGACTAGGCAATTGCAAAAATTGTGATCCTTGAAGTAACCAGCACAGACAGCTCAGACCATTGCTTAAGGAATTTTTGGGAAGAAACCGGTTAATGATTCACCAAAATTGTGCAGATGGTTTAGAAGGTTCCTTTTTCGGTGAATGCAACCTAGCAAACAATTAGCTTGCAACCTTAAACAACGGCAGATACAGATGTTTGATAAGATTACAGCCAAAAATACTCAAATACTATAAGCGGACTGGTAAGATAATGGAGTAAAATAAGTTCACTCTTGCGTTTTGAGCGAATATCAGCGAGGAAAAAGTACAATTTCGTTTGCATCACCATAATGGTGAAATAACTCTACATCGTGCTGTTAAATGGAAAGAAGACTGGAGTGTTGGTAACAGTCCCAAACGTTCAAAGTAATGGGACATAGTAACAACAATGCTATTTTGGGCTCGTAACAAGTGTGATACACAAGCATCTCCAATTGTGCCTCAATTGCTGAACTCGGAAATTTATCCACCACAGTAGTCAGGCTCAAAATAGGAAGGTCATTGCAAATTGAGAAGAGTGGGCAATGACCCTCAAAAAGCTCGAGATTCTAAGCCAACTGTAAAAAGTCTTGACATTTCGTCGCCTTCCCTCTCAACTCTACGCCCATTGGGTTTCTCCGTCGAACTAATAGACCAATACCACTAAAACGATCTAGCTAGTTCTTTGAATGACTACCATGGACCACTTAATGCCATCTTTTTTTCAGGTTTTCAAAAACAGATTGGGATTTGAAACCATGTGTTACATGCTGAGCATAGTGGGCGGCATCAATAAGCACAAAATAACATAAAATGCGTCCCTATTTCCCATCATGGACAAAACCTTTAAAATTCAAACAAACATCACCACCTGGTTAGTTTAAATGGTGATGAATATCACCACTTAATCTTATCTAAAATTCATTTTTAAAGTAACCTGATTAGGCTTCTTCATTATTGTGTCAGGATTCATCCAATAAAACACACCGTTATGTTATCAATTGTCCGGATCTTATTAAGGCGACTCCTTATTAATAATGTTAAACCTTTTAAAGTTGGTGTTTTGCTTAACCGCTTCAGTGCCCAAAGATGAGCTTCGGCTCCGCGAGACGGTCTTCGGGTCAGGCTAGTAGCCTCACGGCCCGACTTTATGCTAGCGTTATATGTACTGCCATGGCACAGAGGGGTTGTAGCAGGATTTTCACGTTCCTCCTCTTCCTTCCGTTCCACCTTGCTAGAAGGCCGAGATTTTCTAGGCATCGCTTTATTTAAGGAGAAAAAGGTAGACGAAGCGTCCAAATCTACAAGGCTTGAGCCTCCGACTCCAGGAGGGAAGACGCGAGCTCGTTCGCGACCACGTGGATATTGTGTTCCCGCCTCTCACCTACAAAGCGTATATAAACACCACCATTATTACAGGGTGTTACTAACTCAAGGCAAACTCTGCACGTTATATCGATGGCAGCGGAAAGAAAGCCCTATCTTAAGGGACACCTTAGCAGGGCTGTCGAGTTGCCTATGATACGGATGGGGGAATATGTGACGAAACATAAGAGAAGGGCTATAAATTGTCTACCTTTGGCAACTACCGCAGTTCCGTGGTCTGAAGAAAAGCTACCAACGAGTGTCCTGCTATGGTATTATGTCTACTTTTGCCTTTATAAAAGTCCTGCTGCGCTGCAGAATAGGCAGAGAATATTGGAATATTTCCATCGGTTTGAGGCAAAGGGAGTCATTGCGGGTTTAGAGACCCAAAAGATTTTTCTGCGCTCTGCTTGCTTTTCTTATCCAAAAAGTTGACGATTTATAAAATCGGTGTTACAATATATTCTGCTTAGTTATTATTTCTTAATTCTTCAATGGGTTCTTGAGATGATCGGAGCCAATGCACCACAAGTTTATTTACTCAAACAAGCTGCTTTATATCCCATAATTATTATTCTGATCTATTACGATGAACCGATGAAACGCAATAATAACTGGCATTACCAATTGACTCTCATCAGGTGGATATTGTGATGCTGTCTCGTTATTCATAATTTAAAATGTACAAAATGTAAGTCTAAAACCCGTTTTAGTAAAAAAATCATGACGTCGCTGTTGATTAAAAGTTATTGTTGGCTTTTGATCTTAGTGTTCTTTAAAATGATTTTTATAAGCAAGTAATTGATTGCCGAATCTGTTCGAACCGGTGTGCGTCTGGGTAGCTTTAAATTTGGCATGAGTTACGGCCGTTCTCCTCCGCGTATTGATGGGATGGTTTCACTTAAGGTGGACAATTTAGCCTATAGAACTACTGTTGAGGATCTACGTAGAATTTTTTCTCGCTACGGCGAGGTTGGTATGTTTTGAAGGCTTGTGTTGATTTGGCCCTAGGTGATGTGTATATTCCGCGAAATCCATATTCGATGGACAGCCGGGGTTTTGCCTTTGTGAGATATTATAGCGATCGTGATGCTGAAGATGCCATTCGTGGGATGGACGGTCGCAAAATCGATGGGAGAGAAATACGTGTACAGCGTGCTATGTATGGTAGACCTAATTCTCGTAGACGCGGGCGGTACGTGTCTATTCAACACGTTTCCTTCTTATTTTTCCATTCCTCCTAAATATTGTAATTTTTTAGGCGTTTATCAACACCTAGGCGTAGACGATCAAGGTCTTACTCCTCGCGTCGTAGGTCAAAGGATCGCTATGACGATGATGATTATAAGAAAGATAAATATCGTGACAGCCGCTCTCGTTCTAGAGATCGGTATTAGTTAACGCACTTATATGTACGACTTTTACATGCTGATAGTCTTTTATTTGGCTTCTAGTGAAGAACTCGGGGGAACTATAAGATGTGTCTTCATGTCGTCGCCATCTGCTGCTTTTTGACGCTGACAAAACTGCAGGAGGTTGGTGACCTAGAATGCTGATAGCAGCTGTTAGTAACGCCTTCACTGTCGAGTGCTGAGCCGCAGAGGCTGTATGCGGATTTGGGTCGCTAGCGGATAATGTTGCTGGGTTTGCAGTGCGGGCTCTTCCATCTGGAAATGGTGGGGCGACGTTTTCACCTGCGGAGTTCCTGTGGCTGTTTCCTGAGCAGATGTTCTGCGAAATGACAGTCTAGCGGTTACGTGGATAGTTTGGTGTATCTCCCTGATGCAGTGGAGGAGCATCTTCTGTCCGGTGAGCCAGGCAATTCGAGAACGGCGTGAGCTAGCGGATATAGTGGCGGTGGAGTTAATTGTGGAGGTAAAATTAACGCGCGCATAAGTCGTATGCGTGTTTTGTCCCCATAAGTACACTAATAAATGTGCTTCATCTTTTTGCATTTTGGTTAGCCTGAAAGTGATGCTAAGCACTTTCGGAGGAGGGCTTTCAAGAAAACGTTTGCTGATAGAATCTCTTTTGTGGATGGCTCATACAGCCGTGTCGGGGTCCTCGTGCACTGTTGGCAACTTTTCACGTGTCGCGCCCTGATAGGTTCTTGCACCAACGGTCAGATATCTGGGGTGGTAGCCTGTGATCCACCGAGCAAAACCGAGTTTGGGAGCGCATTGGTCGTGTGGGTGTGCTATGGTCGTCTTAGCGCTACAATCGAGTTAAAGGACAGGAAGTGAAGGGTCGGAGGTGGTGCTACTTAGATTGGCGTGGTTATTGTGGGATTGATTGCTATTTCGGTAGACCGCTCGTGATTTGGCACTATGCACACTTCTAAAACACAGCATCGCTATTAACACCAATGAAAGAATAAACATGAGCCGACAGTGTCGAAAATACCAATATTTTGTTTATGCGAGCGTAAAGATACCTAACTTACATGCAATCTCTTAGTTATAATCAACCTTAATACAGTGCGCACCTTATGTATGCGGGGGGCGTGAGTTAGTGGGGTGGAGTCGACTATGTCCGGGATTCGTAGAGCTGTGGAGGAGCACCGAAAGGTAGTTTCATCCTGGTGCCCCCAAACTAGCGTTTGGGCGCTTGCACATGGCGCTACAATATCTGGTCTTTGCGCAGCAGGATCTAGCTACATGGTTTTGATTCGAACGCGGCAGTTCTTTAATCTTTATTCACAACAGTACTTCCTGGGAACCCTACTACCAGTTTTGGCACTTCCTAGTGTGGGATGTATTATTCTGCAAGACGTGTTTGTGAATCGAAAACTTATTAATGGCTTTTCTTCGCCCGAGACTCGCAAATCGCTTTGTTCTACTTGTCTAGAAATCCGTGGGTCTTTTATCCAAGTAAGTATTTTGTGAATGCATCGTTTCCTAAGCGCTTTTATTTATCTGTTTTTTCTGTTTTTAAGTCGCAAAATCTCCCTTTATATGCCTTTTATATGTTTGGTAATCCTGGTTTCTTACATTTTTAGACGTTAGCTGGGGTTGTAGCACCTATTCTGTTTTCTGTGTCTTCCTGCGCTTCTGCCTCGATTTCTTATCGAACCTTTCCCATACCCGAGCTTACAAACTACCGTAAAGTGTTCGGCTTAGTCTGTAAGGCTTGTGGCAGCCTTTCCTCTACCCTGTTTCTTCTCACACTTGTCAATGCGATGGTTGGTGGCTTCATAACTGAGAAAATGGTGGAACAACACACATTGATTAGTGCAGCACAGGAAAACATGAAATGATATCGCGACACCTCAATAATGTAACTTTGGTGTTCATTTTTACAATACACGATTTTACGGTAATCTTTTTTCTAATTGTTACTTGCTTGTGACTCTGGCAAATGGCTATATCCCCATTAGGATGCAATTACTGCGCCTAGGTTAGAATGGTGCTTCTAAGGCTATTTGTGCTTTGTCCTGTTTCATGTAATTCCTCTTGAATCAGACTTTGTATGCCTTTCTGCAGTAAGATGACTGCCTTTTTGGTTTCATGTAGACTAATGAGCCAGAAATGCGGTATTTGAATTGATTGCTTTCTTTCGTGCGATTTATTAATTTTGTTTGTATTTGACGGAAATCATTGATATTGCTACTCTAACTGTGAAGGTGAACATTTGTGTTTCAGTTCTCAAATGTTACGGATCGAACCAGTGGATTGCAGTGACTGTTTACAGGTCATTAATTACCTTCTTTCGGAATATTTAGGTACGCATCATTTCTAAGGACTATGGCGTAACAGCCATGTGAACAAGAACGGTCAACTACGGTGTCCGGGTTCCATTTAGACAGTATTGTGAAAACCCGCTTTGTTTTTGTTGTTGATACCTTGGATTTTATTTTAGGCTTGACTTATTACCAAATCGACGAAGGCAAAAATGTAATCGTAACTCGAGAAGATACTGGGTCAGAAAAAATAACCGAAGCAATTGACCAGTTAAAGGCGTCTGGGATCGATGCCTCCCTTATTTCTCCGGAAGATCTCGTTTATGAGGTAATTTAAACTATATGATTGTTTTTAGTTCGATATTAACGTTTTGTTTTTGCACTATATCCGTCTCCTTTAATTAATATGATGAGTTCCATAAACGTTGGTGACTTGTAATTTTCTGAGAAATATCAAGTTTTTAAGACTAAATTGATAAATTTTTGATCTTTCCTGCATTTCTTAACAACCCCACGAGAAGTAAGCAGATTTTTACCTTATTTAAATTGCCTTAAAATCTGCACCTTTCCATTTGTGACCGAAGTAGTGTAATTTTCACTACCATTTACTTCAGACTGACTGTTTGCCAACTAAACGAAATAAACACTCCAGCGTTATTGGCAATGGTAGTGATGAGTTCGTTAGAAGCGTGGGGCACCTGGCAGCTGTTCTAGAACCCTCCAACAGGTGCCAGCGGGGCCACAACGTGCCCGCGTGGTGCATCAACGTAGAACCGCTGTCGAGCATGAGTTCCTGTATCTCGATGCTTGCCCAAATCAAGCCACTTCCCAACGTACTGGGGCATGTGAAACGAGCCTTTGTTAGGCAATTGGGTCAGATCCGAGTTGGCAAGGTGCTCTTGGGTCTAGCCAGTAAAAGGTAAGCTATTGTTACTCTCGCCTTCTCATTTAACCATCCTCGAACCGCACAATGCCAGACTTTTCACAAGCGGAGGCCAAATATTGGGGGAAATGGGCTTAAATGAATTTTAGAGACCGTCACCATCTTTCTATACATTCTTCTAGATCTGGTTTTCATACATATATTTACACTGAGTAATTCCTTTTCATTTAACAATTCTGAATTGACAAAACGCTTATTGGGATGCACTAGTGCAAAGTACCTCACAGGATCGTTAAACTACATCCCTTTTAAACACTTCCCTGTATGGTCCAGGACTATATCGGTAGGACGTGAAATTAGAACCGACTTATACTGCATCCGTTCCAAAATCCTACTTCCTTGTGAAAAATTGCACAGCTTTACGGAGAGCGATGCGGTAAATTTGGTGTCCAAGTTATGTGAGAAGACGGGCATCTCAAGGGCGATTTTGAGGACCTGTCGAGTTCCCCTTTGCCCACCTCATTCGTGTCGGCAACAAAAGGCACTCTCCTCTCTTATCAAGGGTAATGGTGAAAGTCGTAGTTGGCCTTTCAACTTTCATCCAAATCAGACTCTTGAGTCACTTCTCTCAGTTGGAGGTTGGGAAAAGGAAAAAAATGAGGGTGCCAGACCATACTTCTCTCTTGACGAAATTAAATGGTGAGTTTGTTGATGTCATTAAAAAAAAGCCCTTGTGGTTGTAAAGCCTAAGTTTTATTTCTCAAGGTTAACAAGTGAGTTGGTAGAAGCCTTACGTTTTACCAACGTTGACCACATTCTTATTTAAATCCATGCTTAAAGATAGTGTTTCCTTTATCAGTATGGGATCTTTGGCTAAGTTTGCTAGCTTTCTTGAGCGTACTGAGCTACGTTCCGATGGCTACCGGCTCTAGGCACAACCACTGGCTCCGACGAGCTGTTGACCTAGCGAAGAGCAGATCCGGTGGGATAAAGAACGCCTCGTGCGATCTTGAGGATCCAGACTGCGTGTGCACCTGCATCGTTATTCGCCCACATCCGGCCAAGCCCTTAGACCCCAATGAAGCCCAACCACTGGCCGAAGCCGTGTCCACGGACGCCAAATCTTGCATCGACCACGCTACTATGCTCGCAGCTAGCCAAGTTGGCCGGTATGATCTAAGATCCGATCACACACTGAACTCAGTAGCCAGTATCGTCGTTGTTCATGGCGTTATGGTCATTTTTGAGACTCATTCGGGTAAAAATTCATGTGAATGATTCCAGATTCAATCGGGAGCTGCATCATCTGACTGATGAAGGCGAAACTGTAATGACAGAACACAGCGGAAGGTACCTTCTAACTGACTGTGACGTCTATCTCTCAACGGAACCGTGTCTCATGTGCTCAATGGCCCTGCTTCATTCGCGTGTTAAGCGGGTTTTCATCGCTCGTCGTCTCCCCTCCATCGGCGGCATGTGTAGTCGATGGAGGCTCCCGTTGGTCAAGGGTGTCAATCACCATTTCCTCGTATTTGCACCCCGTGAGATTTAACCTGGAAAAGCAAAATGTACAGACACCATCCCCCTTCCCCTACATCCTCAATACATTGAGGAAACCCCAAGGACAAGACTTATACCCATTTATTATACATTTGTACTCACACCCAAGTTTACATTTAGATAATATTCGTTCAGTGCTAGAAATTTACTGTCTGTACATTTGTGAGCGATGCTTGAAAGTGTAGTTTAATCAAGCCGGTTTCTTCTGCACCCTGTACTGGGCCGTGACCATAGCATGACCTCTCTCGTAAGGCTCCAGAGTGACTTGCTCCCGGGGAGTAAATAGCTGTTTTCGCAAAGCGTCAACTTCCTTGGCAAATACAACCTCAGGTGCAGCTACTGAGTCAATGCAGGAAGCCTTAATAGATATCACTGCATAGCCACCATTTTTCAGGAAGTGTTCCGCATTAACGGCAACGATGCGCGATTGGTCCGGTTGGGCAACATCAGCAAAAATACAATCAACCATTCCTAGAAAGCATAAGGAAGAACAGACACCTACCGACCAGCATCCTGTATTTATGTGGATGGCGAGCATCTTCAATTATCGGCACGATATTTGTGCGGTGTTTCGCAACGTTTAGCAAATCACGACCGGAACGATGCGAAAACTCAACGGCATAGACAACCCCCTTGGGACCAACCAAATCAGAAACATGAGAGACGGTAGTCCCACTAGCGGCGCCCAAATAAAGAACACGACTTCCTGGGCGCATGTGGATGTGCTCCAGACCGTTAATTATACCAGCAGCTAGCTTTGAACGAAAAGGATTCCACACTCGATACTCAATTTTCACGCCATTGTCACCATCAACGCTTATACGCTTTTCACCGTAAACTGACTCGCCGGTAACCAGATTGCGAGTAACAAGAGCATCTTCCTTCCCTTTGGCGACAAAAATTCCCTCATGACGATGAGGCTCAATAAACACTTTTCTTCCTCCCCGCATCCCACCACGAGTACCACCGTGCCCGCGAGGTGCTCCTCGCCCACCTCCACGGTCCCCGCCGCGACCAAAACCTCTGAAGCCCCTACCTCCACCTCGAAAGCCACCTCTATCCCCCTCACCACCATAGCTGGAACGACCACCACGATCTCCACCAAAGCCACCACGTCCTCTGCCCCTGCCACGATCGCTGAATCTACCACCACCACGGAAGTCTAAGAAATATCCACAATATGCATGAGACAAACCTGGTCCACCCATATATATCCGCGCAGCGTGTATTAAGGATAACAGACCGCATCACAAAGGCATCAATTTAAACAATTTAGGAGTAAAAATTTTAATTTTAAAAAGATTGCTTTTAGGCTAATAACGTCAAGACGGTAATCATTGTTGGAAAAACGCTGTAACTACGGTGCTCTTGAAAGCTTTTGCATGGCACCGCATTTTGGTTAAATGTTTAATACGTTTAAAATATACTCCACATTCCCCAATCTCTTCATTTTAAGTCCTTCTTTAAAAATATGCATTAGTGACGAGGATCATAATAAACAAATCGCCATACCATACAACACAAAATTAAAGCAAATGAGCGCAATATGATGGCTGCCGAACACTCAGTTTTTGTAAGGGTTTCACAGCAGGTCTCAAACTGTACCTTCGTCGGACGGGTCGGCCTGCGGCTCATGCCAGTAATCTCAGGCCCTACTGATATCGAATGCATGCATAGATTCTGCCCCAGTATTATGTCTTCTCTCGTCTTCCGGAAATCTCTGCACGTTACATTGATGGCAGCGGAAGGAAAGCCCTATCTTAAGGGACACTTTAGCAGGGCTGTCGAGTTGCCTATGCTACGGATGGGGGAATATGTGAGGAAGCATAAGAGAAGGGCTATACATTATGTCTACCTTTGGCAACTACCGCAGTTCCGTGGTCTGCAGAAAAGCTACCAACCGCCGAATCGACATTGACCATGAAACATATGGAAAAGTTTCGCCACGGAGCCGCCTGCCTTACCTGCATGAAGACATCAAGTATGCAAACATGCAATTTCTTCCATTCCCCTGCCAGTTCCGAAGTGATACCACCGTGGCAAGGAGGAGGGGATGCGAAGCCCAACCCTCACACGACGATGTTCAATCCATCCCTCTGTCATATGATTGCTTTTGGGCCAGTGTTTCTATGACTGACTTTGGACACGCATGATAGCCCTCACATGCTCCCGACTCTAGGACTAGTCGATTTGCAAAGAGGAATCAGAGACGTTGAAGTCAGGGATCTCCTTAGTTAGACGTAAACTCGTTAAGTGACATAGTTTGGTCATGGGTGTTTTCCTAGAGCATCGGCTGCGTTGTGGTGATTGGTGCGGGAGGTTAACCAAGGAGAGTGCCGGGGTCAACACTAAAAATAGGAGGCTGCATAATACTTTGGATGTTTGATTCTCCGTTTTAATGCAGGGCCACAATGGTAGCCACGTTCAAGGGTATAAGCATGGCCACCACTTTCACTGGGTCATGCTAGTGCCATCAAGTCCTACCTTGTGTCCACCATTGATATTCTTCTTGAGTATTGTATCTTACTTTATCTTCGAGCACGTCTCTATCGCCACGCGTATGCATTATAGACCTTGTTTACGACACATATTCTCATATCCCTCCTTTATTTTGAGTTTTTTGTTGTTGATTGTATCTTACCTTTCTACCTAGAAAAGATTATTACAATGATGGTGCGATTTCCTGAAATTTCCACATCACCGAAATAAGTCATAAGTCTGGGCGGAACAGATACATTCGTCACACCGGTGGGGTTTGTGACTACTGGCATGGTCCTGAGGTCAGCCCAGCCTTAGATGATGAAGACTCGTGTCGTCCCTTTGACAATGCTGAAAGTTAAATAATTAAAGTATGGCAATATTAGTTTTGAGGCGTGTGAGCTGCGAAAGACTACTTTTTGCTGTAAACTACTCTCCGTGTGAGTTTTCCCTGTTATACAGCGGTGATTCAACTTTGAAACCCGGCGATCTTTTTCCTTTATCAATTGCTTGATTTATCAACTGGAAGAAGATTTTGTATTAACGTAAATATCTTGGATGTTAGGGCTGTAGCCGGAATGTTACGCTCTCGGTGTGGAGATGCAAACTAGGGATACCGAAGTGTCCTCGCAAATAGCATACATGTAAGCAAAACATTAAACATCAGAGCTTTGTACAAGTCGCACTTATATAAATTAGTTCATTAAGTATTAAAATAACAAGTTTTGTTGACTCCGGAATTCAGGAATCGTCATAGCACCAAAGTGGTTTCCACTAGAACACTGTTTGCTATGCATTTTTATGCGCTTTGAAATGGTCATAAGTGGATTTACTGATTTTTATACGAGTAACAACTCAAAGGACGCGAAAGCGATGAACCATAAACAAAAAGTCATTGTCCTCTTTCAGTTTCTTCAATTTCAGCTGTTAATATAGCTTTTCTCAATCTATCAAGCTCACCACACGGAAGGACCCACTCTTTTCTCCTAGAATTCAAAATCGTATTGCATACATCATGGTTCCTGGAGGGATGGCCTACTTTCATCCAATAACGAATCCCAGAATGCAACTAGATCCTTTTGCCAAGACGACTTCACACTTCAATTACATTTCGGGACAACAATTCACCTATACACTCAGAATAACCTTCTTTCCTACTTTAGTTAATCACAACAATAAAAGATTAAATTTAGCCAAATCTTGTTTAGAATACAGCATTTGGAAGAGCTCGACTACTATCAAGTGCTGATAAGAAACCATCTTAGAAATTGTTGGTAATCACAAGGGTGTAGATGATGGGCTTAATTTGAAGAAGGACAATAGAACACTGAAAGATTGTTCAGGGTGTACAATAACTATATCATTCGAGAATTCAAGTCATTTGATGCTGCGGTGAGGAACTCCGTAATGATTAAAGAGGGTGAGATGCTGGCTCTGTCAGGAGTAATGAAAAGTTAAGATTGCAGGAAGCCTGTCTCTTGGTGTGAGTGGCCGCTATAGCCAGATGCCAATAGGCATCGCTTCCTCCTCTGTCTGCTGAATAGTGGTACGTATGCGGGCGAGGATGTTTGAGAACCGATCGCTGCCCGTATAGTCGATGTCGCCGCGCTCCCACGCGAACATTCGCCAGTCCGGCGGTGGCGAATGTGGTCGGTGGCGATCGCAAAAGTACTGGGCCCCTTGTGAAAGCTAAAAGCACAACAATAAGCAGCAAATTGTCTATTTCACTTTCATCTTGTTGTGTGCCTCTAAGTTGAAAAAAAACCCTGGATCAAATCTGATAATCTATGCAATCTCCCAAAGCCCTTAAAAACAACTTTCGCTCGGTTTAATGAGGTCATTACTGACTGAGACAACATGGGGTTGTCACTATGTACGGTGTTATTTCGTGAAAGATCACATATAAAGCAAAATACTCGGTGGAATAACTATTTTTAGCTGATAAGGGACGAAATTAACAAAAAACCAGTGCTGCCATTGTATGTACAAATTACACGTAGCTATTCCTCATTACCTTTACTTATAGATCCTGCATCCTCTCCAATAAGCACGCCTAGTGACTCTATGCCTAATTAGGAAGGTTCTCAACACTTTAAATGAGTTGCATTTGTGATTGCAACAACTTTGAACATAGGTGTCGCATTGGAAGTTAAAACTGAGGTTTGTATTGTGCGAGGAGCCGACATCGTTTTGACTGATAAATGAACGGCATAACTTTGTCACCAACCATGAGATAGTGGGCCACTTAACAGTGCCTTTATAGGAGTGTGTAGCACATACTCGGCCGAGGAAAAGATTTGCACAACCAAGTAAAGTTACAACACTGAAACGTGTTAGAGGTGGCAGCGACTAATAAGCCCACTATTGAGAAGGTGATGGCGTCGATGCAAGCGGGGTGCTCCGTAGCTAAGGTAATTTGGAATATTATATCAGATATACATAATCGACCTGTTCTTCGAATTCCGATCAAATGAGATCAGGTGAAGGGAAAGCAAATGCTAGAAGGCCATGATTTTATGCTGGGGGAAAGCACTTTACTTCAATTCACATTTTCCGGCATTCATGAGCCAAGAATAATCGTTTTGTTGCACTTTAATTAACGAATTCTGCACATGGGAGCGTTTAGCATGCTTCATAAAAATATGCAAACACCTTTTCAAGAAAAAGACGCTTTATGAAATCTTAACTTACTTTTTTAGGAGCACTTTGAGTTTTGATTATTCGAGGCAGCCATGGTGCATCACTCACAGCAGTGTCCTCAAGTGTAGGCTCAATTACTCTTTCCGATTTGTGTGATTCCAACTTGTCACCTTCGGAAGAATCTTGCATAGCTCCCCCTTCTTTTGATTCTAATGACTTCAGTTTTCCCTCTGACATTGAAACTGAAATATTCAAAGAAGTTGATCCACCTTGCTGAGAAGCCGGAGCATTCGTAACTGACTCTTCAGGACTCGCTACATCAATCACTTTTGTTTCAGGAGTTTTGGTTGTAGTAATTGGGCATGACACCAGTGCCAGTGATTTCATGTTGTCTTCCTTTGATCGCATTCGCCTCACGCCTGGTGTAGCTGCTGAAGTTGGTGATACGGATGACACCGAATCAAGTGTTGTCTTGTCATCTCTCTTTGACTCTACACTACTCTTGTCCGGTGCAACCGTTAAAGTAGGTACCGATGTCGGAATTGTTAAAAGTTGTGCATTGTCACTCTTTGTATTCAATTGTCCTTTGTCCAGCTTAGCTGTTATGGTTGACTCCAAATTTAGCGTTGTTGGAAGTGTTCTTACATCCTCCTCCAGCAGCTGCGTTCGGCTCTTGTCTGATGCGGACATTGGAGATGGCACAGTCGCTAGCATCCTACCATTCTCCTTTAATTGAATTTGCTTTTTGGCTGCGTCAAGTAATTTACCACGTTCAACAGACTTTCTCCTGCGCCTTTTTTTACCAGATTTTACCTTTTGGATTTGGTGCAAGCAACTTTCTCTTCCCTTCTTACGAGATTGAATTCCATTTGTTTTTGTAGGCTCATCATTGACCGCAATCGGGAGTGTCAGCTTCTGCAAACCCCTGATTACTTGGGGCCCGAGAGGCAGGAGGGGCGTTGAGCGACGTCTCACGTGGGTAGCCACTGAGAGTGATGACACCGGAGAGATAAGCCCCCGATGAAATGGGTCCACAAACTGCCTGCTCCATTGCAGCTCCCTCAGACACTCACAACACATCGGGTCGGGTGCAAAGAAGAGCGGATCCTTGTCATTTCTTACGTCTGGTGGTTCTGGTAATGAATTTGGTTGGAGCGACATGGGTGACTGGCAAGGTGAAGCGTTCCGCTCCGTTTCCACACGGTCTTGTGCAGACAGCGGTGGTGAAGACGCCAGCTCATGATGCGTTTGATCATGCCATTGGTGCTGCTGTCGACAATCTTGGTTCTGATTATGCATTTCATTCTGCCGATACTGTTGCTGTTGAGGAAGGGAATTTTCCCGATGTGTCGGATTGTAATGTTCCTGGTGGTGTTTCTGAGGTGCAGGTTGAGAGTAGTATTGCTCGGAGTGCTGGTGCTGATTTTGCTCATGCTCATGATGAGTTGACTGTTGGTAGTAATGTAATTCATGACGTTTATGCTCCATTCTGCCTTCACAATACTTCTGGTACAGAGGTTCTACCGTTTTCGGAGGTTCCTCATACACGTAGTACTCTTCGAATCGTTTAGCCTCGTCAACTCGCTGTCCGCTGTGTAAATGATCGAATGAGGTGTCGTGAAATTCAGGATGATATTGTTCGTTCTCGAAATAAAACTGGTTGTGTTCCTGGCACTGGGACGCATAGTCCTCTATCGGCGTCAGCGGTGGGAGCGGAACCGGTTCGAAGGTCGTTGATAAGAACTAAAAACATCGGAAAATACAACCTGTGCATTTCCGTCATCATTAAGAATGAATAACACCGCTACCACAACGAGACGTTGCTCGTAATATCGACTATCTGTGAAAAGACATGAGTGGTATGCGTAATACCATGTGCAAATGAAGCTGGAAAAGGAATAGAAAGAAGCATAAGATTTTCATGAATGGCAGTTGCTGAGGTGAGAAGAGACTGACCATGCCATAGGTTAGGTGATGCCTAACTCTCTTGAAAAATATGGCCCACCACAGACCCAGGACACTGATCTGTTCCGCATTCGTAAAGTTAGTGTTGGAGCTTTCAAGCTGCTCTATGGCGTGACAAATCGCTGCGTCGTTAGCAGCCAAGTTGTACTTCCAGGGCTTTACGAGACCAGCAAAGTGGGCCACCTTCACCTGATTCCCGAACTTCTTCCAGGCTGGTGCACGTGTGTAGAAGACAAGCCGATCATTCGGTGCCACCCAGCAAGAGCAGTTGTAGGCAAAGGGCAGGTGCTTATCCAAAGACTCCGTACTCCAACCGCTGAAGTACTCATTGAGAAGGCCCTACGGAGAAAAGATCCGTTGAAGCCAATGGGGAGCTCCACAGGTATGTTAGCGTTGGGGATGCCTGCAATCCCTGAAAGACGTTCATGCTCGGTTTTCTAAAAGCTCCAATTAAATGATAATTTTCGAATATTATAAAGGGCCACGCTATCGATCAGCCCTCCCTGATTGGCTCGTATCGATAAGGGTATTCAAAGTGTACCGATAACCAACCAATCACTGTGAGTGGATGTAAATGAAAGTGCTGGCTGACGGACGAATGGACAGACACACTGACACTCAGGCAATCTCGTCGCCCTGGCAACCAGGCGTATAAGAACTGACCGTCCTTCCCCTTGCCTGCTCATGGGGTCGGCGGCAGCGGAATCTGCACTGAGGTCTCTGGGCCTTGTTTACTGGGTCGGTGGCCTCGACGCGATGCAGGCGACTCGCGCGCACAAACACGAGAACGTGACGACCAAGTTGGCGACTCAATTAATCAATCAATCAAATAATGAAAGAAACTGCGAGTACAAACGAATCGTACTAACATCAGGAAGCACTATAAAATTTAAAATAAATGCAAGAACTTGGAATTTAGAAGTTCCCTTTACATTGGAGGGATTACAGATGTAATTGAGACATTTTCTGAGGTAATACTAAGATTTCAAATAAGGAACTGCAGCACGGACTTGTCGTATCAATTTTGACAACAGGAGCATACACTGCCCTGGCAACAACAGCGTTAATTATTAAGATGTTCTAAGTTAGTAACCTATGGAGCAGTCCGTTTGTGCGAGTTGCATCCAAACGAAGTGAACATTTCAAACAGAAAGTAATGATTTTGTTTGATCGGTGTAAACGAAGGCGTACTGCATCAACTAGCACACAGAGGGAGTGCAACGCGAGAACTGCACAAATTTACGGTTTTAAAAGTTCCCACTCATTAAAAGGGTCTAAGTTGCACGAAGTCTGGCAGCATAATGAGACGAGAATTGCAGATGAGCAAAAAAATCGGACAGAATTCACCTAATTGATATCTTACTATCGAATAATCATAAATGCAAAAGGGTAAAAACGGCAAGGCGCCTGACCCATTCACTTGCCCACTTTTGCTTTTGAAGAGCTCAACTTTAAAACCATGCTGCTTAAAATAATTCTTCTACATCTTGCAACGAAGACCCATAATTATATTGCTCAAGTTTTTGCGACACAATCCGTTGCGACGAGAGAAAAGTAAATAAAGAGGAAAATAGAATGTACCACGTGGTCCCTTTTTGACTGATGTAGGCCCATGAGTAGTTTACTACTAAAGAAAAGGTGAAGGTGATTAGCTAGCGTTGCCCTTCTTAGCTGCAAAGTAGCAGTACAACTCATAGGAGAAGTCAATAGCCTAATCAAATGCAAACCAAACTGATATCACTAGGCTTTCATTGCCTCAGGCAGTTGAATGGGTTAAATCTATTTAAGTTGTCAGAAGTATCCAGAGTTGGCAATTGCTAATTTCGGCACATAGGTGGCGTCCAATAATTGACGCATTTTTCCAGCTGACATTCAAATCTCCCACAAGTGTTGTGAGCTCTTGATTTCTAGAAAGCACAATTTTATTTAACACCCCCGCAATCACCACAATGCTCGCTCTAGAAGGAAGAAAATAATCAGATTTGCTACTGTACCTTATAAAACCATCATATTAATTGCCTGGACGCATTCACGAGGAGGGCAACAACACGAGCGCACACGACGTTTGGACATACTCTCAATCGAGGCAAACAATCTGGTAGTAGAGAAGGAATGCCAGTGAGCCTAGGCACGGTCGCCCGTGTGTGTCTAGTGAGATGGAAGAGAGGGTCTGGCCACACTGCGTACTTGCTAGAAGCTTCAGGCTTCTTTAGTTAGGGTTTGCAAGAGGGGAACCTCATCCTATCCTCAATTTTTTACCATCACTACTCGTCAAGTTTGAAGCATCCAGTGATTTCCCACGATAAAGCCCTCAAAGGTTCATGTTACACAGAACTACATTGTTGTAAATGCAAAATAGTGTATCCATTGCATCAAGCCAAGAGATGGCCATAAATAAGGCGTAGAATGGATGCAACTTAGAAAACGAGCACGCCATTGTCGTATGCATGTCTTTTATCCCTCACGCACCTTGGAATGCTAAATCACAGTACATCAACAAATACGCACCACCGGAAGCACCAAGTAATCACAAATTACGCTTACAAGTTCCATCATCGGCCATTCTTCGGATTCGTCGTTTGACCGATCATGCCTGCGTTACTTTCCGTGGGACAATAAAGCACCACAGTTCAGAATGAGCTTTTCTGATGTGAAACCTTGTTGCAACTAAAATAACTGCGTCCGACCCATTTAGGTGGTTTCAATTACCGCGAGGCCGTTGAGCGTTGGGAGGTTCATTCTTTGTTAAGCAGTAATTTTATGCAGACTTAATTGCATGCTATGGTGGTATTGTGAGTGTCCTTTAATTGAGGAGAAGTGGACGCATCCAGCGAAAATGGATTCAACCGGTACAATGGTTGTCCCAAGTGGCCAGACTGCGATTGTAACAGATAGGAACGACTTCTGTCTGGGTGAAAATTAAGATATGCACAATTAGGAAGAGTTGCAGATGATGTGGAATCGGGGAAAATGAATAAACAATCATCAAACCCCTATAACAAATTAGGGATTAAGCAACAGTTTTCGTTAAGCGTTAGAAAACACAATTTTAGTTCAGTAACGAAGTATAGGCTATAACGAGTAACCCAATATTCAACACGGACTGGCATCAAAAATGCAATCAAGATGGGGAGACCATTATGCAGCATTTCATCTGAGGCGTAGAATGGTGAAGATGACTTCGCATCGTAGTTGGTTGAAGCACAAACACAGCCAGAGGTAATACGGAGCTCGAATAGTCCTGAGTTGGGTTGAAAGTGGATTACTCTCTCGCCATCCCAATCTAGCTCCTTTAGGTGACCAGCGCCTGTGAAACTGATCACTCATTTTGCCTTGTTTTTCCAAACAAGAACTTTAAAAAAGGTAATGTTTGAGCAAATGAGAAGAGTAAAATAATGTTGCCTAGGCTTTTTTTTTTACAAGCAGGATGTTGCGCATACCGCAATAACAACTGTAGAGCATTTCTTATGGATTTTTCAGCTGTTTGCTACAAAATTACGAGACTAAAAGCAATAGAACAACGTACTTCAAACAGTACTATTAACTTATGATTCTATGTTACATTTATTCGAAATAGTTGGCACACGAAGATTCATTTAAGTAAGATATTACAGGACCATAACTTTATGAATCACTGTATACCCTGATAAGAGAATAAATGCCTTATCTATCAAATCGTGAAGCTGTTTTGCGACCAAGGGGATTGCTTAAAAGGAACAGACCTGATCACCACCGTCGAAACTGCCCCTAGTCTTGGCCAAATTGGACAACTCTGAGAACGTTTTTAAACTGGGACGAAAGACAAAGACCCCGGAGTTAAACATGTCCGGCCAGCTGATGTCAGAGACGGCACTCAGCTCCTCGCGCTCGAAGAGTTCGTCAATATTTTGCAGAACCTACATGGAAGTACAGCGTGAGCCACAAATATTAAACCAATATGAGGGATATAATGCATTCAATCCAAGCATTATTTAGTAATAGCACCCATGTTGCCTAGAGTACTGTACTTCAACCATGCTACAACGTTACGAAAATTGAATGCTGGCCCAGCACTCCCCCAGATGCCATTACCAGAGTGAATTTAAGCAGTTAGTACCATCTAAATGAAGGTCTTCGCTTAATGGTGAAGTGTAGCGCAGCTAGGAGTAGTTCCACCAGCACCTTTAGAGCATTGCGAAATGTTCAGGATTGCAAATAATTCCTGAAATCAAATGTTGATTTACCTCCCTCAATTCAAGGAAGATTAAGGCAAACTGATGTTGAATACTTAAACTGTATTTTAGAGCGCTAGCACAAATGAACGCAGTTGATCGCATACGTAAATATTTTTCCACTGCGAACTATGTGATTCGTAAAGACTGATCATTCGCATAAATGTGCCCCTGATTGTTTTTGTCATTTGATGAGCATAAAAGTAGCTAAAAACAGTAAGGTGTATGTAGCTACCATACTTCGAACGTTTCATTACTTTTTATTTATAGCCCCAGCGACGAAAAATCAATTCACATGGAAAAGCGAATTGCTCTTATTCGCAAACTTTAAAACGACAAATCTTCAGTCGAGTCGGGAGGTCTCTCGCCTTGCACACTAAAGGCGTGCGGACAGTCAGCAATCTCCAACGAAATAATTTGTGTACTATTCAAGGTTAAATTGCGGTACCTTAGTCTTGTCATGAACCGTATACAAATACAAACAACCTTCATCAGCGCATAAACAGGAAATAACAATGTGATCAGACCACACCATTTGGCTGGTTATCTATCATAAACAATGCCACTTAACAGTCCATTACTAATGCCCATGTATCACTCCTGAGAAAAACTTATGACACCAAAGGCAGGGCAGCAATGCCACAAAAATACCAACTACTGATGGGCGGAGGTTCGTACTGTTACTACCATGAATTGTCTGCTGCTATTCAATTTGAACCAATTTAAAAAATTTTGTTGACGTCATACACGTGAAATGCCACCAAAAATTCAACCTACGAACATCCGCATTTTCATTCATTTAGGAAACAGTTCCTTTTCTAAAAACCAGTTAACATTTTTTGTAAACAAATCGAGTTTGAATCCAGATGCAAAGTAGCTAGATTTCTCCATGCCTGGAAGATAAGATACCACTTCGCACTTATCTAGCAAAAAAGAGTTTACCACTTATTTTATGGAAATACTAGTGTGTTCCATAATGCACACTTAGTATAAAGACTACTAGTTTTGTATAAAATTATTTTCCAACATAAAGAAACTCTTCGCCTGGTCGTGTATTTAGTTTAAATAATCCTTGGAAAGATTTTTGCTTATGGATTCGAACGATGTCTGCACCACCCTTTATGGCTTATAAAAAACTGACAAGCAAAGCGAAATTATTAGGCCGCGTAAATTTATTGATGAAACATATTTTCAACCTAACTGGAGTATCCACAACAACAGAAATTTATCAAAAGATTAATCCCGTTGAAAAAATATCACTCCATTATCAAAAAGCACGCTAACTTGAAAAGAGGCCCCAAAAATTCAAAACAGGCCATAAGAAGGAACAGAAGTAGATGAAAAAGCTACCTGATTACGCTACTTCATGGTTCTCAAAGCTCCATGAATAGTGGGTCACAATTTTAATGTTTACCAAAATATATTTAAAGTGGTTATAATACTTTATTCAAATGATAGTAAAACATTTTTCATTTTTATATTTGCGCAAGGCGAAGCACGATTCAGGTTTAGAAATTTGACCCAAGCCAACGTGACCCTATACAAAGTGGACGCGATAGATGTCAACCCATGCCATAAATTTATTAAATCGCTACTGTGGTTGCTATCTCATTATTTACAAATTAATATCCTACAAAGTAAGCTGCAATGCTCGATGTCTCAATACTGAAAAGCAAATTTAAAAAGCAGTAAAATTATTTCTAACAAATGTTTAAACAACAAAGACGGAGAGCGGGGAAAAAACCACATAAGTTTACTCAATCCTTACTTTCGACATTAAAACTACCATATTTAAAAATTCCAATTTCACACTGATTTGCTATAAATCTGTCACTCTTTACTGAAAGGAAATTCAAAAGGAAAATAAACAAAGAAACATACTTACAATTGTGTCAGCATCGAGAAAAACGCATTTTGAAAATTCAATCAATTTCCAGCAATATAGCTTTGTGTAAGTAATGCCCAAATTGGGTCGTCCAATTAAGCTCAAATTATGTTCGCTACTGCTTTGAAGTGGTTTCACAACAATAACGTTGTCATAAACATCGTGCAAAATTTCTCTAAACAAATAATGGTAATAGTAAAATGATAAGCAAAATTCTAATCCTTTTAAACAAACTTAAGTCCAAAATTATTTGACTGCCTAAAAAGGCTTAGCATATTTATTAAATAGCACACAAAACACGAAGTGAAAATACCGAAAGCAATAAAACACAAGCTATTAGGCAAAAAGTTCACCCACCTAAAACCACGAGAAACACCTTCAGTAATTAAAACTGTTATTTCCTTGCTTGTTCCAGCTCGCCTTAGTGAATGACCCAAAACCAATGCGCCAACAGCATATTCATCATTAGTTGAGAGAGTAACATAGGAATGACGTTCGTCTAATAACACGTCAAAGCCCCGCAGTTCAGAAGACATCAAAATTTGTTAACAGGCATTAAACTGTTTTCCAGAAAAACATTCCGAGCATTTAAAAATAATCAATAAAAAGACAAAACGTACACTGAGGCATCCCCAGAACCCCTTTAAAAGCGTCAGACGGCATCTGCGTGCACTTGATTAGTCAATTTAAACAAGACACTAAGCGAATTTAGTCAACGTAATCATTAGTAGATTCTGTGTGTACATGTAATAGTTATTTTTTTAAATATTTGTAGCACATGTAACTAGGAGACACCTAAAAAGGTTGGTGAAATATGCGTTGAACTTATTAGTTATACCTGCTTAATGGTTTTAAATATTGCATGCTACTACGGTAATACTTTTGTTTGTTTAAACCGCCAGTTTGGGTCACTTGGGTGACCATATTGTGCTGAACCGGTTGGTTGGCCTCCGCGCCGTGCCAACAGCCCCCAAGTCCTCTGTTTCCAGAATACATGTATTCTACCCCCAGGACTATGTCTACTTTTACCTTAAAGGGAGCCTCGGGAGCTACTTTGGTGGCAGCGGAAAGCGGACCCGACTTCGATATATTTTATCCTGCTCCATGCCGCTTCTAGCAAATTTTGGCGGTGTGAAAGAAGTGCGTGCGCTATGGATGGGAAAATCTCTGGTGTCCCGTAACAGAAGGGCCGAGATCGACGTCCAGCTTCGGCAACTCCCTCGCCCTCGTGTTCGACAGGGAAGCTATTAACAACTGAAGCGAAACTAGCCGTGAACTCCAGGTCCAGTGCAGCTGCGAAGAGAAACCTGCGACGTTGTGGTCAAGCATTCTCCATAAGCTCTCTCCTGTTCTCAGATGTAGAATGTGCAGGATGCAATTGGATAGCATCGTTTTATGCTTTGCACACTTTGATCGCATGCATTTTGTTCCTATGAGGCCCGACCGCCACATTTGCTTAGATTTCTACGATGCCCTTGCGTTTCTTCTACGGTATCAATTAAGCCTGGAATCGCAATATGTGTTGTGTGTGTCTCGACTCATTCGAAAACTTGGATTCGTACCTCTATCTTTCATTGGACCACATCTGTCGTGGGAGAGGAGGACTAAGTAATGCGCATTTCCCGCACTGAATGCTAAGCGGAATTGATGGCGCTGCAAGAATGCATGCTCTCAAATCTGGATGGCTTGCCCTGTTAGCTCGTGGGTGCTTCTCGCAGCACTGATTACGGTGTGATGGCTGACACGGGAGGCTGACCAAGGGGAGCTTCAGGAACGAAGCTCCAACGAAGAGGGGGGCTGTGCAATGCTTTGTTTGTTCGAACTGCCGGTTTCGGCCACTTGGGTGGCCATATTGTACTGAGCCGATTGGCCGGCCTTTGGGCCGTGCCAACAGCCTCCAAGTCCTCTGTTTCCAGAATACATATATTCTGCTTCCAGAACTATGCCTTCTTTTACCTTAAAGGGAGTCTCGGGTCGCCACAACTACACCTTCCCTAGAATTGTTTCGTTATTGGGTCTGTAGTGTCCCGAGTCTCTTTTTAAGGTAAACGAAGGCATAGTACTGAGACAGCATGCAAATTCTGGAATTAGATGGATTTGGAGCTGGTGGCACGATCCGGAGGCCGGCCAACCCTCTAGAACAATATGGCCACCCAAGTGGCCGAAACCGACAATTCGAACAAACAAAGCATTGCACAGCCCCTCTCTTCGTTGGAGCTTCGTTCCTGAAGCTCCCCTTGGTCAGCCTCCCGTGTCAGCCATCACACCGTAATCAGTGCTGCGAGAAGCACCCACGAGCTAACAGGGCAAGCCATCCAGATTTGAGAGCATGCATTCTTGCAGCGCCATCAATTCCGCTTAGCATTCAGTGCGGGAAATGCGCATTACTTAGTCCTCCTCTCCCACAATACTGCAGCCTAATGAAATGGTTTCAGGCTTTTAGATGCTATAGAAGAAACGCAAGGATATTGTAGAACTCTGAGCAAATGGGGCGATCAGGCCTCATAGAAACACAGTGCACGCAATCCAAGTGTGCAAAGCATAAAACGATTCTATCTAATGGCGTCCTACACATTCTACATCTGTAGATGCTCATTTTGACGAAGATAGGTGAATTGTTTAATAACAGGAGAGGGAACCTATTTAGGATGCTTGACTACAACGTCGCTGATCCTTCTTGGCAGTTCTACTGGACATGGAGTTCACAGCTATCGTCGCTTTAGTTGTTAGTAGCTTTCTTGCGGAACACGAGAACGGGAAGTTTCCGAAGACGGACGTCGATCTCAGCCCTTACGTTATGGTACGTCTGAGATTCTCCCATCCGTAGCACATGCACCCATTTCGCATCGTTGAAACTCACTATAAATGGTATAGATCAAAATTAAAATCCATTTAGGTTGAGTCTGCTTTCCACTACCACCAATGTAGCATCCCGAGAACACTTGGAAGGGAAAATAAGGCTCAATACCATGTCATACTATCTATATATTCAGAAAATAGCGGAAATGGGGCAGCTAGCATGGTCTGGAGGCCAGCTATCCAGCTAGTACAACACGGTCACCCAAATGACCGAAGCCGACAGTACGAACGAACAAAGTATTACAATCAGGCCCTACTGATATCGAATGTATGTGTAGATTCTGCCCCAGTATTGTGTCTTCTCCCGTCTTCCGGAAAGTTTCTGCATGCTACATCGATGGTAGTGTAAAGAAAGCCCTGTCTTTAGGTACATCCATCCTATTTCCTACTGCCGAATGATGTACCTTAGCGGGGCTTTAGGAGTCGGTAATACATAATCAGCTCATACAAATGCTTTTTGTAATTCCATATGATTTTTTGGATGAAGAATGAACATGATGGGCATTTGGACCACTGATGTATTCTAGATTTTGGTCATTATGGTGATATTAGAATAGAACAATCATGGGCATTTTTTGCATCTTTAGTGCAACGGCAAACAGCTTTTTTCATTTCCTCCACTTAAGCTAAAAAATGACAGCATTCATACTAATTTTATGCTTAAAATTGTGTCTTAATAATGATTTTAGCCTCTTTACGAATCACATTTTCATGTCCACTTAAATATGAGTCACACCCTCCCCAAAATTGTGAAACAATATTATTTTGCGAACCATCTGCAGTCGATTTTCCAAGCGCTTTTTTTGCTCTTCAAAATCTTACGAAATATTGTAAAACTTTTGACAGTTAATTGGATCGCATTTGAAGTGTGGGCTACCTTAAGCCGGCTTTAGGCGACCGTTTTGAATGTAGTAGCGGAAGCTGCGTTTCTGGTGCGGTAATGTCGGTTGATAAAGACGGTGATCGCATTATTGTTTGTGATAATGGAACTGGAGTATGTCATTTTATTAGTAATGTATTTTGCTAGTTTGTGAAGTGTGGATTTGCCGGATCCAACTTTCCTGAGTACATATTTCCGTCCGTTCTTGGTCGTCCCATACTTCGTGCCTCTGTAAAGGTTGGGAATGTCGAGATTAAAGATCTTATGATCGGAGATGAGGCTAGTGAGCTGAGATCCATGCTTGAGCTCTCCTACCCGATGGAGAATGGCATCGTTAAGAACTGGGAGGATATGAAGCATTTATATGATTATACGTTTGGACCATCAAAACTAAACATCGATACGAAACATGCGAAGATTCTTTTAACAGAACCTCCGTTCAATCCGAAGCAGAACCGAGCGAAGATGATGGAGTTAATGTTTGATCACTATGGTTTTAATGCTGTCTACGTCGCAATTCAAGCAACTTTGACGCTTTATGCTCAAGGTACCTTGATGAATTTCCATTAGTTGGTATGTTGTGGTGCCAATTGCCTATATTTTGCAAATAAACACTAAAATTGCATTTTTAGGCTTGATGACTGGCGTCGTTGTGGATTCTGGTGATGGTGTCACTCACATCTGTCCTGTTTTCTCAGGGCACACACTCACACAAGCAACAAGACGTCTTGACGTTGCTGGTCGTGATATCACTCGTTATTTAATAAAGGTAAGCGCAAAATATGTGATGTGCTCTTTTATCAATAATAACATTTTAACTTGGTTAATCCTTAGTTGCTCCTGCTCCGCGGCTATGCATTCAACCAAACTGCTGACTTTGAAACTATTCGTCAAATGAAGGAAAAACTTTGCTATGTAGCATACGACGTTAATCAGGAACAAAACCTTGCTCTAGAAACCACGGTATTGGTTAAGAAATACACGGTGGGTTTGTTTTTTAGTCGTTTCTTTGGCTCTATTGATTTTACGACTTATTTCTTGATTGATAATAATATACTTTACAATTTTAGGCAACTTTTTTCATTGGTTTTGTGCTAATACTCGCGTCAATTGTCAGTACTTTCTTACCACATTCAATCCTGTCTGCATTTCTGCGGTTTTCTTTTGTATGGTGTTGTTCATTGTTTTTTTTCTGTTTCCAGCTTCCTGATGGACGGGTAATTAAGGTTGGTGGTGAGCAGTTTGGAGCACCAGAGGTCCTATTTCAGCCCAATTTAATTGACAAGGAAAGCGTCGGTATCTCCGAAACGCTTTTCAATACAATTCAGGCAGCACCGATCGACACAAGATCCGATTTCTACAAGTATATTGTTCTCAGCGGCGGCAGTACCATGTATCCTGGATTGCCCAGTCGGCTTGAACGGGAACTCAAGCAACTTTGCGTGCAAAATGTTCTGAAGGGCGATGCGTCTGGTCTTGCTGTGGGTTCTAAATTTCCTCTATTTTCCGTTATTAGGATTTCTAACTCAATTCGTGAAGGATCCACTCAGTGCTTCATTTTTTGTGCGTGAAGTTCTGATTTTGTATTGCCAGGTGTGACGCATAAATTACTTAAATGTGGCTACAAAACTATTAAATGTTTAGGGCTTAGAAGTTGGCCAAATCAGTAGCTACTTACGTTTCGTCCAAAAAATTCCATGACAATACGCTTCCTAGTTTGTTGATTGCTGGGACAAGTAATGAGTTTGCTGACTTTTGCGCCAAATGATTTGCTTTAAATATCCGATATTTTGGGGTTTCCGTAGTACAGTAATCGGCTCGGATATTATTACTAATTAAAGTCCGGTTAAGGGGGTGCTCATTGGCATCAAAATATTGTAAAGCATGTTTAACCGTTGAAGCAAGGATTTGAGATTTCATGCTACTGTAACCTTGTCTACTTCAGAAATTGAAAATCCGGATTGAGGATCCACCACAACGCAAGCACATGGTCTTTCTTGGTGGTTCAATTTTGGCTCGTTTGATGCAGGGAGGATCGGCCAACTACTGGATTACTAAGGCGGAATGGAAGGAACAAGGTGCGCGTTTGCTTGATCGGATGGAAGGTGTTTAATCATGGGATCATCAATTAACGTCGTCAACACTGTATCCCTCCAGCATGCCACCAAGCTGAATTTGAAGACTGATTTCTTTTTACCAGTTGGTCTCTTCTCATGGGATCGTTGAGGTCCCTTAATCTGATTGTCTTCATATCTCACGCAGCGGTTCTGGTGCTTACTATTTGCTAACCCGGGTGGCATGTACTTCTTTTATGGCGGATCAGAGGAGTTTTTGGGTTGAGGAGTAGGAGCAAGGCTTTTTGTGGTGCTGTTTTCTTATGCGTCCACTGCAGAATCCTAAGGGGGGGGGGGTTACGGCTTCCCTGGTTTTGCGTAAGTGGCGCGTTGCTGTCGTGGCTTTCGACGGACACAGCTCAGGGGCTGAAACCAGCATGGAATAAAGCCAGTAATCAGCATTGAGGAAGACAATTTTACCTATGAACAGTATGAAGCCTAATGGCTGAGGCAGATTAAATTTTTAATTCGATGCAATAAGCAGACCTGCAAAAAATGTATGTGTGTGCGAACAGAAGCCCAAATTCTTCACATATTGCTGCTCAAGCAGCTTTTAAATTTTAAAGATCACTTTAGTATACATGTGGTTCAAAATACATAAATGTCTCTTTGGTTTAAGCAATAACTCAAATAATCCTTGGCGGTACTCTTAAGGTTGGATATCGTGGTCGTTTGTTGACCGGGCTTTTCCTGTAAACAATGGCTTCGACAAATGGCGAAACTGCAGTAACTCAGGCCGATAAAAATGTGGAAATGTGGAGAATAAAAAAACTCATCAAAAGTCTTGAAGCTGCCCGAGGGTATGATGGGTTCTTTTTTCACATTCGCATCAGCAATGGAACCAGTATGATATCCCTCATCATTCCTCCCAAGGATCAGATTACTCGGATAGCAAAAATGTTAGCAGAGGAATACGGAACCGCCTCGAATATCAAAAGTCGAGTCAATCGTCTTTCGGTACTAAGTGCTATCACCTCTGTTCAACAGCGTTTAAAGCTGTATAACAAGGGTAAATCTTTGCCTTCTTTACCGATATAGTACCACCAAATGGGCTTGTTGTATATTGTGGTACAATTATTACGGAGGATGGAAAGGAAAAGAAGGTGAACATTGACTTTGAGCCATTTAGGCCGGTGAATACTTCACTTTATCTCTGTGATAACAAGTTTCACACCGAAGTAAGACGCATTTGGTACCTTTTTTATTAAGTAGGCCCTGAATGCATTGCTGACTGATGACAGCAAATTTGGTTTTATCATTATGGATGGTAGTGGCACCCTCTTTGGTACTCTGTCTGGGAACACTAGGGAGGTGTTGCACAAGTTCAGTGTAGAGCTTCCGAAAAAACACGGAAGGGGTGGTCAGTCAGCGCTTCGTTTTGCCCGACTGCGTGTAGAAAAACGGCACAACTATGTGAGAAAAGTTGCAGAGACCGCGGTGCAGTTGTTTATTACGAATGATAAGGTTAATGTGGAGGGTCTTATTCTCGCCGGTTTGGCCGACTTCAAAACGGATCTTAGTCAGTCGGGAATGTTTGATCCTGTAAGATCTGCCTTGATTATTCTACCTTGGTTTAGAGATTGCAAGCCAAAGTGCTGAAGATAGTTGATATATCATATGGAGGTGAAAGTGGATTTAACCAAGCTATTGAACTTGCGAGCGATACCTTGGCGGGTGTTAAATTTATTCAAGAGAAAAAGTTGATTCAGCGTTACTTTGATGAAATCTCGCAAGTAATTGCTTTGACAATATTTAGTGCGGTGGCTTCTATAGGATACAGGAAAATACTGTTTTGGCGTGGACGACACTCTGAAGGCACTTGAAATGGGTGCTGTGGATTCCCTAATTGTGTGGGAAAACCTGGCAGTTACTCGCTACGTCCTTCGTTCTTCATCAAGCGACGGTAAATGAAATTAACCATACTGCGATTTTGAGACGCTTTCGTGGGAATGTGCTCCTCTTGTGCGTTTGATAGATTGATGACTAGCTTTCGGTGTTTATTGCAAGTTGTGTATGTTTACTCATTTATATATCGGTTATGTTCCATAGCAAATGATGTGTTTGTTGCGCTGATGTGCTTCTTGCTTCCAATTTCTAGATTTTGACGGAGCCTAGTTATTTATAGTTTTAGCATTAAATCCTCCACTTTTTCCTGTGCAGCACCTAAACGGTCAGCTTGAGATTCAGGCTGTTTTGATTTCTCGTTCGTGTAGCGCGTAAATTAGTCCCATGTCTGTTAAATGCATTCCTAAATTTGGAAGAGCTGCGGGATTCCATCACCAATTGGCAGACGATTACGACTTTTATGGAGCTATAACTATTCCGTCCTAACTTCTCTCACAACGCCAGGCGTTAAAGTCAATAGTAAACCTTGTTATCATTAAACTGTTGTGCAACTAGTCCTATTTTGTTTACTTTCTAGAAAAACGCGTTATTCACCTGAGACCAGAGCAGGAGCGTGATCGCAGTCACTTTATTGATCCAGAGACGCAAACTGAAATGGAGATGGAGGAAAGTCAGCTTTTACTAGACTGGCTCGCGCTTAACTATCGATCATTCGGTGCTATCCTCGAAATCGTCACTGACAAATCACAGGAAGGTTCGCAGTTTGTTCGCGGATTCGGTGGTATTGGAGGTGCGTCTTCGTATTTACCTGCCCACCATGCCAGATAATCCCGTTAATAGAAGACGTCACTTGTCACCATCATTGTGTCAATTTGGTGGTTTGTTTGGTACTCTCCTTTCGGTTATTGCCTTAACCAGTAATCGCAATGCGATTTTAAAATAAACCTTAAGCTGCAATATTGTGCCCATCGTCGACCTACCTACCTGTAAGTAATACTGTCTAAATGCATCGCAGTTTGTCGGGCCATGGGAACTAGGGCAACCGGTACGAGATCCTTTGCTTTGTCCAAATAAGGTTAAGGATTGTCACAACCTGTGTTGGAGTGGATTACAGCTTTAACTCATTTTCCCCATCTGTAATCTACGCTGTCTCGAACAAAAGTGTCAATTATTAGAGATTAATTTCGATTTTCAGCGGTAAAGGCTTTCTCTTTTTCTGTAGGTATTCTTCGCTACCAAGTTGATTTCCAACATTTAGCTGGTGGCGATCTGGATTTCGACGAAGACTTCGATCTCGACGACTACTAGCATCCGCCAACCCGTGTACACAAGATCTACTCAACTTCCCTCCTTCCTACCATCTTTTACGTTGGTGGATGTACTGGCTTCATTGTTTCTGTTCTTCTTAGCCTTCTTCGTTTCCACTCACTAATGTTCTTTTTGAATGTGTGTTCATGCATTTTTCCTGAGACGTCTTGCTCGTGTGGATGCACTCTGATGAGTGGGGCTATGTAATCTTCCTCTTGCCCTTGCGCTCCCTCGTATTTGGCCCTATCTTGTCCTATGTTTTGTTATATTCTCCGTTTGCGCCTCCTACACATGTTTGAGGTGGCAAATGACTGCAAATTTGGGTGACAATGAAACATACTGCTGTTGGATATTGCGATATTTCTGATTTTGATGATTTTTTTCTTGTTAACTTTGCAGCATCTAATTGCCCGACTTAGGTGGTCACTGATAGGTTGTGACGCTTTCAGTACAAGTAGGTTCTCCTCGGCTTATTAATAAAGCAATCGCGCGGAGCTTCGTTGCTGTCGCAGATGGCTCCGTTGGTTGGGGATGTGGTAGACCTCGATGCGATTTGGGATGTTTTGAGGTCTCAGCTGATAGGAGGCGAAGCACAGAGGAAATTCTTCCAAAACTGCGAATTGGTTCGTGCTAAATGGGCAAGCTTCACGGTTGTTCACTGATCCATGGATTATCAAAATGCGCTTTGATAGAGCGCGTCGGAATAACACAGACTTTTTGTAGTGGTTACATTCTAGGACGTTGGTTCCGTAGTTCATATCACTATGTTAGGCCTGAGTTTGCCGTCTCGTGTTTTTCCGTTCTCTGCATTTTGGTCCAAGACTGTGATCGTGGGCAGATATTTTCTGAGCATTGTAAAGCTAACGCAACAATTTAAAGCACTACTTAAAGTACAGGTATTTGTGGTAGCATAAAACGGACTAGAAAATTGACCAAGTGCAAATAAGGGCACAAAACCAATTTGGTAGTTACTTCAGAGGGTTCCTCAAAATCGCACTGTGTACTTTCATCTGCGCATACGACCACAAGTCCTCTCCGATAGCCACTTTCGTGCTGGTATGATCTATTAATGCCTTAGAAACGGGACACGACAAAATCATACCTACGACAATAACAACTGTGATCACGGTTTTAGCACTATCTTTAAAATTATCCAAAGCCTCGAACAAATCCATCCAAAAGAACGTAGATTTAGAGTTACACAACAGAAAAGTGCATTAAGGTAACAATATTAAATAACGTGAGCAAACGCAGTAGTTCAGGCTCCTCCCAACCGCAATATTCAGAACAATGGGAAAATATAAGGAATCATTTAAAGGAGGCTTAAATACCAACGAAGAGGCCCAAAGGTCAAGCAAAAGAAGAAAGGAGCGAAATGAAATGGCTAAGATGCCTGATGAGTTTAGCACAACCCCATAGAAGTTTTCTTATTGGAATATCCTCCCACATTGTTAAATTAACAGCGGAAACCTTAGGCTTTTATAATAGAACATGAAAATATTTAACTCTTCATCGAAGCCCCTCAAGAGTTAAAGACCATGTGATACCCGTCGATTAGGATCGAATATTGTGCGTCGGAATGAAAGAACAGCCTTCAGAGTAGGGAGCAAACCATAACACAGACCTCCTCAAACACTTTAACGTAGTCAATGTTCAAACGAATTCTCGCAAAACAACAACGATGGTCATTAAAGCGGCCTGCGTACGAAGGTCACTTCCTTCTACTGCCACTAATACACCACGACAACCCTATCGCATCCTATGTAGTGCCTGTTTCTTTAAATGCACCTTGTAGACGCGAGGCGGGTAAACTATTTGAATCCAATCCAAGACGAGCAGAAAGTCTCCGGACGCAAAGCGATCCTCTTCCTAACTTCTGCCGACACACCACCTGTCAACTATTCGGCAACCATGCTAAAGATGCTTAAGGGCATCCAACCTCCTTTTATTGGGGCTAGTAAAAGGGGAGATGAGAAAAGGAAGAAACTCCTATAGTTTTGCACTGCCCAAGGCCGGACGACGTCTAGTGTGTCAGTCGTCAGGGCTTGGCGGAACTGGCCCAAACCCAAAGCCATTTAATGCGAAGCAAGACTTTACTTGTTTTACGGGGCTAACGCTCCACTTCTATTCTCTCAGTCTCCTTCTTCCTATTTCAACGCTGTCCGAACATTCATCCGGGTTCCATTCAACTAGTAGAGCTGTGAAGCAAGCGTCTCGCATTATCGCAATTAACCTTGCCATATAGGCACTGTGGAGAGCCACATGATGAACCCTTTCTGATGGCTCGAGTCTGCTGTCGTTTCACCTGTTGACGGCCTCCGTGCAGGATGGGGAATTAGGATGATTGTCAAAGGTGGACGTCCTTTTCAACCTTTCAGCTAGTCCTCACAGATGTACCCATCCATGCAAGGTACCCATCTTCTGTCACACTAGTGTTTTGTATTCACCCACAGAAATCATGATATTTGTCCATCTGAATCGGATCCACCTGCCGCTGCAACCAGGATCTCGTCTCCAGCCTTCTTCGAAGTCTTAATCGGATGGAGCAGCGCAACAGAACATATACAACCAATGTATAGAAGAGTAATGAGGTCAAAAAACTTGACCCAAAGCCACACTATGTTGAACACCCAGTTGGGAGAATTACTATCTTATTTAACAACGTGATCAATGTCTTTTGATTGGCGCCTTAAAATTTCGTTAATTTTAGTGATGAATATAGGCGCTGTAGCAATCGTGTTCTTCGAATGCGCTTTGTAGGCGAGTGGTGGGAAGATGATTCTAACCTGGTCGTAAAATAACGCGGTCCCTCCCAGGAGTTGGAAACACTCCTGTCATAGATACGCTTATCATGGCTTCTCGGTTGTATCGCAATGACGATGTACCGTAACATGCAGTTTTCTAATAGCAGGGGTGAAAGAAGGGAGGAAGGGGAAAGGGAGGATCCCTTCACAGGGTCCTCTAGACTTAGTTCAGGACAATACCCGAGTAGTGTGTATTGTAGCCGCACAGTACGACCATGGATCACAAGAAAATCTAGAAGGTCAGTTCGTCCGGAATGCTAAGGTTAGTGTAGCATCCCGAGATGCTGCAGTGTTAACAAAATTTTCAGGTTTTAGCATGAAGCCTCTAAAAATTTTTTACCGGCGACTATTACAAAATTTGGCAATATTTCCTCTTTCTTTAAATAAGTAAAAGCACTGATTGGCAAATTAAGCAACATAACACTCTACGCTCGACATTTACAAAGAAAGACAAGTGCAATGATAGAACGTTTCCCAATATCCTCGAACCACACACTTCTGCAAATTTTTCGAAAAACAGTGACTACGTCAACACATTTTGGCGAATCTGTTTATCTTACAATGGAGGCTGTTTTTTATTTACAAGTAATGCCAAGAAAATAAGCCTTACCTTCAATTTTTTTCAAAACCTCTTTTGTTTTAGTTGAGTCAGAGCCACTGCTCACCTTTAAGGGTGTATTCCACCCGTTTGTGTTTCTGTATAATGGGTAGGAGGAACAATCATGACTATGGGAAAAATCGCAGGAAAAGACGTCGGAACCGGGATAGACGCGTCATTGTTCAGAAGTATTTTGGTTGGCACCACGTGATATTTGTAGCTCACTTCTCAAAAAGTCATGGAAAGCCCGCCTCTCCGTTAGAGCAAATTTTGACAGAATTGGATTGGCCTTTGATCCAAATGAAGCTGTTCGCAAAACAGTAATATGCTTCTTGACATCGAACTTCTAGGGCCGAATGAAAGAGGTAGACGTGCCAACTGACTCAAATGTTGTCAGAGGTAAGTCTTGATTTTTTTCATGCATAGATCTAAAAAATATAAAAAAGCTTAAGAAAAGAAGGGAGAAGTTTGTCTCAGAAGACGATAGGATGTTTTGTATGTACCTGCTGGAGCTCTACGGCGAGGACTATGGCGCTATGTGCCGCGACCCAAGGAATGTTTATCAACTGACTTCAACGCAAATCGAAAGATTGATAAGTACCTTTAGAGGGTCTAAGCACTATTCACAGTATTTAAAGGACAAATCCGACAACAACCTTCGTGTTCTAGAGCTGTATGAATGATTGTTGTGAATACCGTACCTTTCCTTCCAATTTGTCTTGACTAGTTTCGTTTTACGACTGGCGTGTGGGGTAGTATCTGTCTTGTGGGATTTAGCGCAGCCCTCCTTGCTACATTCCGTGAAGAATTCAACTTTGGTATCTTATGCGTCTTGTGGCTGACAATAAGGTTTTCGAGGCGCAATAATGCTATAAGATTCACGTTGCTACCGAATCTTGTCTAAGATGTCCGATAGTAGTTGTGAAATTTTTAGGTGGGTATCTGCACCGGTAAACACCATTCGAGGTTGCTAGAACGCGTCAACTGTGTTAGAATGAAAGAAATCCAGTCACAAGAAGCGTATTGGTGACGGCATAATGGGCGTTTGCATCTTAGCGGTGTACGTGGCTTTGGCCATTCCTTGGTTGCTGTCAAAGTTCAGTAGAATTAACAACGTCCTTTTCGCAACATAACATTTCTTCCACCTTGGCACAAATATTGTGGCTTCGGTGAGCTCTCAATTTAAGGTGTAGGATTGTCGCATAACAGAAATGATCTCCGGCATGGGGATGCTCGTAAAACGGTGAGCATGCCTCTATCTACATTGGACCACTAGAATACAGGGTATGCTGACAGCCTGCACTGTCATCAAGTGGCCATGCTGAGATGATGATGAGCATTTCAACTACACAGCTGTTGGGTCTGATGGAGGAAGCGTCAGAATTCGATGCTGAAAAGTAACTGACGCTGCTGAATAAATCACGGTCAGGCAAAACAGCAGATGACCATTAATAAGCATGAGGCGCAAATCATGGCTGACAAATAGCTATTGTCCAGTTTCAGTACAGATGATTTTTAAAAAAATGACGTAGTGCATTTAGCTCAGTAATTACTGCTTGCGAAAAGACATTTGCAACATATTTAAAAGGAGGCAGGCATTGCAGACATCGGCAACAGACAGGTCACTAAGACTACTTTGTAGAAGTTCCTCGAACAGCAAATGATATGAGGCTTACACTCAGGCAATAAATGCTTCCACACGATAGCTTGGCTATCGTGTGGATATATATTGCCCTGCTTAAGATCACGTAAAGACAACTGATGTCCTAGTTACAATCTAGATCATTAGAACATATGATACAGTGTCCTGTGCATTCTAAACAGCATACTTTGCAGTGTATTACAAGGCAAAGGCGTGACCGAAAAAATACATTCATAATCTGCAAAGGTCCGGAAATTGTGATCAATTAAGATATGCCAGAATGATTACATTTAATATTTTAGCTGCTGATTTAACTCTTCGTTTTGTTTATGCAGGCACTGGAGGGCACGGAGATTGTAGTCACGTCCAGCTCCGCCCTTCTGTAGTCGTCAACATGCCTTCTGTCCCAGTGTTATGACTTTTTCGCCTTCAGGGATGACATGAATGACATGTCATGAATCGGCATACGACAGGCCAGGGCTATATGTGTGCAACGTATTTCAGTACAGTAAACAAAACTTGCACTGTCAAAGCTAGGAAAACTTTAGGGTTAGAGCAGATGATACATTGTAGTTTCTTCAAATGCACGGTATGAATTACTTTAAAACTATGTAATGCGTTGGGTGTTCTTTTAGTCCTCGATTTTGGTGGATGGACCACTTATTCTCTGCAACTCTATACCTCACCTAAATGGCAAACCTCAAAACCATGCCAAAAGCCTCAAATCCCATGACATTCCATATACTTGTACACATTTTGCCCATATTAGGGCATTTTTGGTGTGCGACAGACTAATGTCAACCTACTTCTTTAATAACACTACTTCCCAGAAGTTTATCACAGGGCTGATTTCTAATTGGGACATTAAAACCACCAACTTTCTTCAACACTATCAGTTGCGGTTGGGACTAAAATCAACACCCCTGCTATAAGAAGGTTGAATGTTTCTAGGCATACTTATTGTAAGCACGGGGATGATACGTAGTAGTGGAACGGATGTAGTCACAAAGAGGGTGCCTCGATCTCAAGAGGGCAACCACTTTCGTCGAAGACCAGGTTTAAATTTTTCTACCACCTTTCACCTGCAAGGTGCATTTACAAAACATAAGTACAAAAATACTTTGTTACGTGCTTGTGAAGAAACTGTAGATCATTTGCGAATGAATGAATTGTCTTCAATGACTTTGTAAATAAGCACAAAACACCTTTGAGAGGAATAAAATCAAATCACATTTATGGGGTACAGAAGCATAAGTCTCCATATATATACTGTAAACAGATATTGCATATTTTTACATGTTACTTATGTTTTAAAACAATTATTACCCCTCAACGATTGGTTCTAACGGACTTACCATATCTGATGCTCCGTTTGATCGTGCTTTCGCACTTGGAACTATTTTGAGTTTACTTAGAAATGTTTAACGTTGATGATCTAGCCTACATAAATGCATATCGTAAATCTGTGACATCAAATGGGACCTCGGAGACGCGCGAACCCATTGTATTTGGCAAGGACATAAAAGAAGTTGCTCCGTTTACGCTGATTACGTTATCCGATGAACAGAAATTCGCTGTGGAAAGGGCCAAGAAGTATGCTTTGGAGCAAAGCATCCAAAATGCTGTGCGCAAGCAAATGTCCCAATTGCAATCCCAGGTTTGCCTTTTAAATTAGTTCTAGCTCTTTAGGATATCAATAATATCAAGCAGACACAGGCTCTTGTCCTCCTTAGTCGTATTTACGTGGGATCTATAAGTTTTGAGATTGGTGAAGAGGAGATTCGTAAAGCATTTTCACCATATGGACCTATTAAGTCTATTTCATTGAGTTGGGATAGTGCTTTACAAAAGCACAAAGGTTTCGCCTTTGTTGAATTCGAAGTTCCTGAGGCCGCGTCTCTTGTTCTTGAGCAAATGAATGGTTTTATGATCGCTGGAAGAGGAATTAAGGTGATTTTTCTAGTAATTGTCTCATCCGATTATCTTAAAATGCCCGCTTCTTAATTGTGAACTGTGTGTTGAGGTTGGTCGACCTAGTAATGCGCCTCAGACAGCTACCTTGGAAGCAGAACTGCGGCAGGATCCGTCAAATAAATGCAGGATATATGTTGCTGGTGTTCACCCTAAATTGTCTGAGGCAGATATTCAAACTGTGTTTGAGGCCTTCGGGACAGTCAAATCTTGCATGTGAGCACATGTAGTTGTCATTTGCTTCTATTCATTATAAAGCGTGAATTTTCTATTTTATGGCCTTTACGAAACCCCACCTACATCTTTCTACAAATAACAGAATTCCTGCACTAACTTTGTTATCATTAGCTTGGAGCCGGATGTGAAATTTGGTCAGCCAGAGATAAATCATAAGGGATATGGGTGGATCGAGTTCGAAACGGAAGAGGCAGCAGTTGCCGCTGTGACTAATATGAATGGGTTTGAAATAGCACATACACTACTACGAGTTGGTCGTGCTATCACACCGAAGAGTGTCACATCATCCTCAGGTTTGCCTCCATCTGCTGCGGTTGCGGCGGCAGCTGCATCTATCTCCGCACGCGTCTCAGCGCTTGAGAATGAAAGTACTTCTGGTTCCTCTCGTCCCGTAAGTGTCTGTGCTCCCTTGACAAAATCACATTTATTGAAGTGTACTGAAATTTGGCTTTTGGATTCTTGTTGAATGCTTTTACTTGCCGACGATAAATGTGTTAGAATCGTGAAATTCGTTAAGTAGTCTCCTTTTTTATCTACTTTGTTCCTTTTTGAGTTCATGTGTGTTCAGGTTTAAAACCACTTTATGGTTTTGTGTACCCTTTAGGATGTTTTTATCTTTTGGCCGTTTTCCTGTTGATGAATTTTTAGTAGATTTGGCGTTTTTCGATCCCTTATTTGAAAACGAATTTTAAAACATTCCTCCAGATTCTGGAGTGGTTTTTTGTGCAAATTGTCTTTCGCCCTTTCGTACATTGGCATTCTTGGGGGTTTTCGCCTTGCAAACCTTAGTCCAGGAATGCTTTTCGTCAAGCGTTCGCCTCATGATGTACGTTAATGACTGCGTCTTGCTTATGGACTCAACGTATTTGTGCATTTAAAAAATACCTCTATTATGAAATTAGTCGTTTCAGATTTGAGGAACTTTCAGAACATCTAATAGTCCTTAATTGCTATTGAAATAACATAAACCTATCCTCCTTTTGGTCAATTTTGGTACTTATTGTTGTGGTCTACAATCATCACATCAGTGGTGCTTTTCTAACCCCTGATACAATTTTGTAAAAGCTCCACAAATTAAACGATTAGTACTATGTCTCCCTTTGACTTTTATGCGCTTGCCAGTCCTATACAAGTGGTAAAACCTTCTACTAGTGTTCGAACACGTTTGAATTCAAAAACAGTTTATTTTCAAAACGCTGTTTTTTTCCTGTTTAAAAGTTTCTACGTACGTTCGTGGATTAGTTCTACCTCCCCCTGCCGAAACGAACTTGTGTGCCTCTCACCTTTTCAATCTTGTGGGGCAAAGCAGCGCTGATGCTAACACCACTGGCTACTTTTTTCGTGCTCAGCCTAATCTCACACTACACTTTAAATAAGCAGTTCGCTTTTGTATGGAGACATTCAGCATTAGCAGTAGTGTGCGTCACATGATTCAGGCATTTCGTTTCGACAGCATAGCCGCTTTGAGCGCTTAAAAGACCGCGGTCCACGGATACATTATAGTTAATATATTTGAAATTGCGCATTCAAAATTTAATTAATTTTGCTACTGTACATAGTGGACTATTCTTTTGTTATTTTTAATTAGTATATCGCCACCGTGAATATCAGTTTAATTATCGGATTCTAGTTTTCAAGTGTAGCATCATTCCAATCAGGACTGTGGCATTTCTATTACTTTAATATCTGTCTCCTTGACGGAAGCTATTTGTCTTTGCTTATAAACTTATTTTTACTGTGTAATTTAGCTGAATTATCGTTATTGATACGATGTAGCGGCTAATTACCATCGTATACCACCTAAACAGTTAGCACCGGCGGTAGTGTCATCAATGACTGCAGTATCAGCCCCCTCTGGGTTCTCGGGTTGGAGCTCTGGAGAGCACGTGCCACCTCCAGGAGTTTTCGTGCCTTCTGTGACGCCTGCTGCCGCTCCTTCTTCAGCGGCTCCTTTACCACCCTCAGCTGTCCCCGGTGGGTTTCTTGCAGCCCCTTTCCTTCCAATTCTCACCAATAGTTTGTATTACTGGTAATATGGGCTATTTTAAGGATGCTTTATATGCCTTCATGACCACACATGTCCATGAGTTTGCTTGTACCAACTGTTGCTTGTTCTTTAAGGCTATTCTAGTTCTAAGGTTTGTATCTGGTAAGAACGCTCAAGTTTCTAATTCCAACTCTTTGTGATGTTATTTACAACGGTGATGTGCTATTATTACCGATGTGACAAAGTGTTTGGTTTGATGTCTCTCCAAGGAGTTTCCCTGCCTTGGGAGAATTATTTGAGTTAGATTCTGTACCGGATGGATTTTTGCAATAGCAGTACGCAGAAATACTTCCAATGAATGCACCCTCACACTTAGTTCCAAACGTTAACTATAGCACCATTACCAAAAATAAGGTTTGCTAATCCTACTACATGCTCTGATTTCGTTTTTAGCACCTGAAACCCAATCAACCATGGCTGGCGCCCGTTGGGATGAGGATGATGTTGTCATGACAATGCACTCACAAGATGCCAACGAAGAAGGCATTCAGGATGCCTACTCTCCCTCTGCCGTATCACCCGTTCCCCTGGATGATCTTTCCAGGCACTTTAATAAACTTGATCTACACGGAATGATTTTATGCGTCACTGAGTATATATTTTCAAATCCTACCGTTCGAAGGTTACTACGATGCATGCTAACCCCTGTCCCACTTTTTCTTCCAAAACGGTTTTATGGTTACTTTAGGGATGCCACATTAACCCTTCCCTTTCATCTTTGTCATAGAGTGGTTTTACTGGAGAACATGGTGTCGGCGGTGGAGGAAGTTGACGCCGACCTAGAGGAAGAGGTGGCGGAGGAGTGCAGAAATTTTGGCGAAGTTTTGCGCGTCTTCATACACTTGATGACTGACAGCTCAACGGTGCGCATCTTTGTGAACTTCGACAGCCACGGCGCCGCTGTTAATGCCGTACAGGCGCTTAATGGGCGCTTCTTCGATGGCCGCCAAATCGTCGCTCGTCTTTATCCCGACGAGGAGTTTCAAATGCGTAAACTTGACCTTTAACGGCAGCTGTCCCGCTCTGTTGTTTTACGCAGCTCTGCCGCATGTACATACAATTGTCACACCACCGGTGGCCATAATATCAAGCACCGATAAATGACACGGCTTATCGTAATGGTAGTATTGTGAGCTGTGAGAAGCATCTGGTTATTTTTACTTTGATGTATTATCCTGAGTTGACGGTATGCTAGTAGTATGGGGTGCAGTGAGGGTGAAGTGTGCAGCACGGAGAAACACCTTCGCACCTTGTAAATCGAGATCTCAGACAGTGTATGCAATTAATGAGCTAGAAAAAAGCCACATTATAGCGTGGGATGGCAGTGAATTTGCAGCCACCGCCGGGGGACACTTTTCGGGAGTTGACCTGCTACTTTTCTGTACTAAACGATGAAAAAGACGATTATAGAGGTGGGGTTTTAAATTGCCATGCGCGCTTAGGAGCTCCAAGTACTAGCGGAGATTTGGGCTATTGAACTAGGCGTGCAAGAGTGCGTTCGCAAGTCTTGAAGCACAGTGGGTTCTGACGTGGTTTCGCACGTTTATCTGGGATTGAAACAAGCGTCCTCCATTAGGAAGGACGTAGGTGCATTTTGATTTTATTAGCGCGGTATGTGAATGCAGTGAACCATCAAAGGCGGTGAGGCAAGTCGTAGGTGTCATCGCAAATATCGAAGTTATACGCAGAAGGTCAAAAGAGCATTTCAAAAAATGGTCAATATAGGTGGAAATTCAATGAGCGTGATCGTGCTAGGGCGTACAGTGGAACAGTTCACAGCCGAAACCAGGCAGAGCCCGCTCAGAGTCGTCTTCGTCGCCTGTAATAGCAAAAAAGAGGCAATTTAGATCCGCCTTGTACATGAGTTTGCATAGTGGTAACATCAACAACTGGAACAGTTTCAGACGCTGACGGATGATTCTTGTACATCAACATTCAGAAATTGATGTAGGTTAATAATGACAGTGATAAAGCTTTGTAACCATGAGCAAAAAATTCTTTAACGCCTGCGAATGAACGAAACGAAGGGAGGGGAAGAAAAGTAAACCTCAAATATCTGCAACAGTCATCCCGGCAGAAAAGTGTTGATTTTCGAAAATGTTAACGCGCTAGCCTACCTGCGCAAGTGAAAGTGGATGCCAGTAAAGACTACGGCGAGGACAGCATAGATACAACCGACGACAATGTAAGCAATACCCAATGTTGGGTTGCGACCACCCAACCAACTGGCCTGTGAGATGATAAATCGTTTGGTTCCGCTAAACTGAGTCACTGGATACGCTAAAAAAACCAAGGTTTGAAAAGAACGATCCCAGCTCAATCAAAACAATAGGTGTAGTGATATCAGGGCTCAAAGAATTTACACTAAATAGTCAACGTATAAAACGAAAAAATAGTTAAGTTACCCATTTCTCTTAGAGAATAATTTCGCACATAACTTCATCTTTCCATCCAAAGGATCCGCAAAATAGTTCAAAAAAGTGATCAAAGTGCAAAAAAAGTACAGAGGATATAGCCAACAATGCATAGAACATTCGGAATGATTAAAAAATGTATTACCAACTGATAAACCACTTACAGTAATCGATGTCAACTTCATAATATCCAGCTGGTAGGCCGCTAACAAATTCACCCTTTTGGATAATGTCGCCGTAATTTTTCCGAAAGTTTGGAAGTGCTGCTGTCCGCATCCAAACAAGCAATTGGGAATAACCGGAATAGGCATCTGGATTAATCTCCTGCACGGGCTTGGGCCAGTTAACGGGCTTGGTCGTGCCTTTCCATGAAGTAGGTCGTCCGAATTTCACTTCACGGTCCGACTTCCAAGCGATGTTATCCATCGAAAATTCAACAGGAACAGAGCTGTTAGTTCCGTTTTTATTTCGTACCAGCCTCAAAGCAAACGTATCTAAAAGGTAATACGAATAAATGATACACCATCTTATTCCACACACCCATAAAAAATTGCATATCAAACAGATAATAAGGACTTCGGTAATAATTAAAAAAATCGAATCTGAAAACACACTGTCGGAACCTTTCAGACAGTTCAAAACAGAAGTGGAACTTTATAGAACATTGTTTTGCAGCGGCCTCACCGTTAAATAGACTGTTAGCTATTGCTCCACATGGAGCGATTATTGTTTTTACGCCGTCAACCACACTGTAACGATATGGTTCACAATCAATGCTGGGAACGGTAATGGGCTTGCCGTTGAGTTGTTCGTCATCACGAGACATAACGTATCGACGATGGTTTTGAAAGAAGTTTGTTAGTCCATAGAAGACATACAATGGCCCCTTTAAAAAAAAAAACGAGCATCAAAAGGAGGTCAGTATGTTTTGATACGTCTGCAGCCTGTTTTATTATCCCAAACAATTTTCGGTAAGAAAAATGACAACAGGTAATAAAAAAGGCGACCGCGTTTGGCTAGTTTCACCTGCAGAGGTGCATCTAAATTGAAGCTAACGGTGCATTTGCAAGGCCCCGAAGACGGATCCTTTACATGTTCTGCACAGGATGTTCCAGAGGAACCCAGAGACGCACAATGGGTATAAGGAATAGAGATTTCAGTGACCTAAATTTTATCACATGATACCCCGCATACCCCGTTAGATGTTGCCAAAAAGAAGGCACCGAGAGGAATAAATAGGATAGCAACGATGTAAAAGTAGGGGTATATATTACTGGCCGTAAGAATAGGCTGCCATGCCCACAGTTTTTGTTGGTAAAATCTTGATTCTAAAAGAAAAGCGTAATAACAAAGATAACACAAACCTTTGGGCCTTTTTGATGTCGGGACATCTCCTGCCTCAACTTCCGCCGACATTGACAGAGAAGACAGGGAGCACAAAATGACCCAATTAGCGTCAGACGAACCATTCAGGTCAGTAAGTTTAGTACTAGATTTGCATAAAATTAAAGAGGCAGATACCGAAGCATGTAATCCATAATTGGGCATCACATATCTTAATAGAAACTTGCGGAGTTATTAATGCGCATCCCCTTAGAAATGAAAAGTTTATTATCATTTAGAAGTGCTGCATTTAGAAACTGTTACAAAATAAATAGCGTTGACTACTTCAGCTTGCTATAACTTAATCAAAAATTTTAGCAGAGTCTTCCTTTAACAGCAAGTATATCCTGGTTAAATATTTTAGTCCAGACCAGTACCTAAAATATCTAAAGCAGCAAAACATTCAAAACTCCTTTAGCATTAACATGTGATATTATATGTTGTTTTTATTTTTATGTAGGAGATATGATATCCTCCGGATATGTTCTTCATTTTGTTTATACTAGGCGACGCAGTTGACTCGTATTTGTATTTGGTGTTCTATCGTAGAATGGTTTTGATGACATCTGGTGTTCCACTTTCCTGGTCTGAAACCAAGAAATACGCACCCATTGTCCGTAGAGAAGGGGTACGGCAGTTTATTCGTCAGTACCACAAGCTCTCCAAGTCAACTGGTGCGGCTCTGTATTTCGGTGATGAGATTGAGTACACCTTAATCCACATTGATCCCAAAACAAAGGATGCTCGAGTCTTGCTGATGGCCTCAGAGCTCATTCCGTATTTGCAGTGGGAAGAAAAGAAGTTACCACCGTAAGATCTTCATTTGATTTGCATACCCGCCTTCTCTGGTGCTCTTTAATTAGCGAATTATTGCATTCATACGCTGTAAGTAGGTCTCTCTGTTGTAATACTGGAAGCTTTTGTGATTGGAAGAAATCCAAAGCATGTATGTAGTTACGGAATCTGGCATGATTTTTTTATCACTTCGACTCCTTACTTGACTTCTAATTGAAAACCCTTTTGTTATGTTAGTGGAAGTCAAATTGATGTATTATGGCGACCTGAGTATGCTGCATACATGATTGAAGGGACACCAGGGAAACCCTTCGGTCACTTACCAGAATACATGAACACAGTTGAATTCAATATGCAAAAGCGCCGTGAACAGGTTCAGAAACGCCTTCCTGAAAACTGCTATATCATGTGCTTGTCAGCCTTTCCTAGGTTCGTGGTTTTTTATTTTCTCCGAACAGTTATGCTGTTTCTTTAAGTGTTGTTATTTGGCTTGCCTTGATATCGTTATGTGATGATTGCCGCTATCATGATTAATCTGCTTTCGAATATAATCTAAAATCTCATAGCCTTCAGTTTGAACCATTTTCGTACGTGTGACCTAGTTCACATTCTTAGACTTGGTTGTCCCGATTTCACATTTCCGCCTGCTCGCCCAACACCCACAAAAGGGGCCTCTCGAAGCTTATTTTATCCTGAGGAGGCAATAAATGATTCAATTCCGCGCTTTAGGTGGGTGTTAAGTCTGACGCTTTTGCGTGTGTGCTTTTTATTTCATGCATTAATACCTGCTTTTCTTTAGAGTGCTGACTCGTAACATACGGGAGCGCAGGGGTTCGAAGGTTGCCATCAATGTGCCAAGTAATTATACTTTTCGTATAGCTACGGGGAATCGTATCATCTTTCTACATTTATAGTCAATCATATTCTCGAAGTTCTACTTACACTTTTTTGTATTCATGGCTGGTATTTGAAGGGTTTAGTTAATTATTAGCGCTTAGATTTCCGTAGTTGTTTGTATTATATGTAAAGCAGGAATTAAGCACGATGCTTCCGGTAAAGTTGGGTTTTTTGCAGTTCACTGAGTTTCACATTAAATATCGCGTACTAATATTTCTTTTTTGACAACTTTCAAGTTTTCCATGATAACAGCACACCGAAACCGTTCGTCGAAGATTTCTCCGTTCTTCATGATCCGAACGATGCTTCAGCTTCCTCTGACGCTCTTCCTGATCACGTGTATATGGATGCTATGGGCTTTGGTATGGGATGTTGTTGTCTCCAAGTTACATTTCAAGTAAGTTTTGCGACCCAGTTTTGTTATGTCGGTTGCTTGTTCAAAACACCTAAAGATGCCTTACCCTGTTGACCTCTACATGAAGTATATTCACTTTGTCTGAATTTTCAAAAATAGGGTTGTTGTATATCGGAGGCGCGTATGTTGTATGACCAGTTGACCACAATATGCCCTATGATGATGGCCCTGAGTGCGGCAACGCCAGCCATTAGGGGCTACCTGCTTGACACGGATTGCCGCTGGGACATCGTTTCCGCATCCGTGGATGATCGCACAGAGGAAGAGCGTGGACTCAAGGTATTGCTTCTCTTGGTTACGCACCAAAATAATGAATGTCCGCTTAGTCTGGTCAAACGAAACTTTTCTGGGTTTTGATTGTTGCTTTGTACTTGATGTATGTAGCATTTGCTTTATTTGTCTTTTCATTTTACGCTGTTTAAATTGCAGCAACGAATTAGATGTTTTAGAGCATATTACCTTTGGAGATTATTTACTCGATGCCTTTTAGCCGCTGGAGCACGATAGGTTCAGGATTCAGAAATCAAGGTACGGCTCTGTGTCAGCATACATTTCACCTGAAGGGGAACCCTACAACGACACAAATATTCCATATGATTGCGAGATCTACGCCGAACTGCAAGCCGCCGGTAAATCTCTCAGTGCAATATTCTGTTGTTTCACTCCAAAACTTGCTCGATTAATCGTACTATAGTATTGGTTGTTTCTGGTGACGTTAAACTCAGTAAATATGATTCAGCCTAAAATTACCTTGTGCGCCTAAATGGTTCGCTCGCTAGGCCTTATCAAAGCGTCGTTTCTGCTAATGCGCTTGATGTTTGTTCAATTTGGTCTCAAAAGTCTTCATATTGGAGTGTATTGTTACTTTTTAAACTCACCATTTGTTGCCTAACACTGGTGCAAATCTGCTGTGAAGTAGCTGGAAAAATACCGCTATTTGTTTTGAACTGAAGGAATTGACGATGTTCTGGCCCGTCACATCGCCCACCTCTTTATTCGCGATCCTATTGCACTTTATGCTGAAAGGCTTCAATGTCACGATGAAGACGACACTGACCATTTTGAGGTATTGGTTTTCCTACTTTTTCATAGCATGCTTTCGCCATCTATAACCGCTTATTTTGATTAGCAGTTTCGATACTTTAAACTTATTAAGCCCCACTGTTTCAAAGTTACATTTGAACAGAATCATGTTAAATTGTCATTAACTGTTATTGAAAAGGTCTTCATATTGGGGAATTTCGACATTTGAGTACACTAACGTCGGCTCATTGCGCCATAGTTGGTTCCAAGCATTGTCGGCAACGTACGTTGGAATGCTTTGTGACGAACTGGTTCGCCCATTGTGGCTTGTAAGCAACCTTGTTAGTCCGACGCAAATGTGGTGCTCTATCGTTTTTAAAAGATGTGATTGTTGATAAAGACAATTTTTTTGAGATAATCTCGATAAAATCGATGAACCGTAAGTCTAGTTAAATAAATTTATCATGTAGGGAACCATAGACATAGATAAGCATGGAAGCAGACGGTAAACTTGGGTAGCGATAATAAATATTTTACCATTTTTTAAATTTTGGATGCTTTAAGAACATTCAATCCACGAACTGGCAATCAATGCGATTCAAACCACCTCCTCCCAGTACTGACATCGGTTGGCGGGTCGAATTTCGCCCAATGGAAGTTCAGTTGACGGATTTTGAGAATGCAGCATTTGCAACTTTTGTGGTGTTACTCACCCGCACCATTCTCTCGCTCAAGCTGAACTTCCTTATTCCGATCTCCAAGGTGGAAGAAAACATGCGGAATGCCGTCAAGCGTGACGCTGTAAATCGGGAGCGATTCCATTTCAGGCGCGGCGATCTTATATTTTATGGTAACTTCTCAGACTGTTGGTTGTTTACAGTGGGTCTTCTGTCCTCGTAGGACGTAATTGTTAACCAAGTATAAGGCGGTATTCTCGCTTAATCAAAAACGTTACCAAAAATTTTAAGCTGCTTCATAGAGTGCGTAAAAGCACAAGGATTTCGATGCTACGTGATTATGTTTGTTCATAGTTTGGATATTGATATCCTTTGTGTGAGCCCACAGGTACTGTTATGCCTGTAACAGCAGTCACGTATGGCATGCGGTGAACAAACTGACGAAGGGTCGCTGCATTCTAAATTGCCGCCATGCTCCAAAACTAACCTTTGATGCATGTCAGGCTCACTGAAACCCACAATTCTGTTGAGCCAATTACATCGATAGTTGATTTCAAAGGTACTTGTATGGACAGATAAAGATTGGTTGTGTTTTAATTGTGCCAACGATATTTGCATCTCTGTCACGTTGGGTACAATTTTGGAGCGATTTTGAAGTTGCATTTTGGTTCAATTATATGGTTGTGCCTTGACTGTTTATACATATTGGAGAGCTCCTTAACATCTAAAGGGGTTAGTTTTGAAAGGCGCAATGACTAACCTGGTGATTCTTCTGCTTGTTTTTATGTAAAAGCGCTTTTATCAAGTCGTCTTTACAATTTCATTTATTCGTCATTGATGCATATCAATCTGAAAACCCAATTACATCCTGACTTAACTGTCAGTTGCCCTACAATGCATTTGCGAGAATTTCAGATTTCAAACGAAAAGTGTGCTATTGCATGCAGCAGTGGTTTCTGTCATTTCGAACATTTAAATGACTCAAAACTAGACTAAATAACTTATCTGACGGCTTGCAATTAGATTTAACCGTTTTACGCATTTGCTGGATACTGTAGCCTTAATTGCACGGGTAAAACCAAACTGTGACTAGCATTCCTAGCACTCCAAAAGGTAACAAATTTGGAGTCTTTTTACCTCGTTTGATCTCAGTTAGTTGTGGAACAAAAAGTTTTTCTATTTCATCCTTGATAATTCAAGGCTCGATTCATTGGAGTTTTTAAGCCTAATTTTCACAGTGGGATTGCATTCATCTCCCTGTCATTGCCGCTGTTGTTCAGATTTCGCTACCCACCGCTTCATGGAGGCACTTTATACTCAAATAAGTTCTAGCTCTTTCGTTGCAATGCTTCAGAAAATCACCTGTCTACTTTTCAGATTGTTGTTTGACCATTGAGTTGTGCCCTCTCCTCTATTCAAACTAGTTGCTCTCCTCGTTTTGTAATCTGTGGCTTTCTGTTCGATCGTCAGCATTTTTATTAAGTGCTGATTCTCTCATTCCAATGACCTCACAGCTTTTCTGTAGGAACCGCAATATCTGTAATATAGAGATCAAAAAACTTAACACTAGGCATGCACAGGTAACAGCGCAAAGAACCCCCTTTGGACTCTGTTACGCAGCCAACTTTCGATCGGCTCAGGTCACGGGTAATACTAGATTATTATACGCGGCTCTTTATTTGGATTCTATGTCATGATGCATTGCCATTTCTTCTGTGTGTAAATTCAGTGTCCTACATGATTTAAGACTAGAAAGTTGCGCCACTATTGTGTTCAAAATTTACGTTATTGAGAGGATAGGTTAACAAGTTGTCTAGTTTATCCCCATCATTGCCGTTTTTCTTGTTCTCCATAGTCGTAATCTGGTTGGGGATTCCGGCATTATCAGTCAATCTCGTACTCTATGGTACGGATCATCGATTATATAGGTTGTTGCTATGGTTATCGAGATGGTGGGACCTTTCAAATTTTTACAGATCCTCCTTCCTGTAGTGATGTTAATTCTGTTTGTGACCCCTTTCTTAAGGCAAGACCAAGGAGGCGGCCATCGCGGCCTGTCGCCGAATCCGGCGCTCGCAGAATATCAGCGAAGATCACAATGCCGGAGACTTTTTGGGTTCCAATTGCTCCCCCCAGGCTTCCAATGGCGGCCTCTTCGATTCCCATGTGGATGCAACCGACGGCCCTCCGAGCGATGGTGCGTCCACACGCTTAGTCGAGCCGGAGGCGAGCTACACCACCATGACCATCAATGAAATCATTAACGGCAGTGTGAGTCCTGCTCTGATGGTGACGAGGCAACAGCCACCCACGAAAGTGTAGGCTCATGACCCAAGCGAAACTCCTTAAAGTGTGCAGCTGTGAATGTGTATTTTATGCCACACTGGTTGGTCAGCCTTACCACTTTTTGTCGTTAAATGAGATCCTTGAAGTACCATTTTGTATGGCTATGTTTGGTCTTGCTTTCCCTGTCATTTGTAGTCACATGCCTATCACTTAGAGCAGTATTATAACTCGACTCATCATTGACCATTAGTTTGCAATGCAATTTGTAGGAAACTTTCCCTGGCTTAATCTCACTCATTCGACAGTACCTCAGTATGATCGAAATCGACCCGAACACTGCTTTCTCCATTCACCAATATTTGAATCTCATCTCACGCAGAGCTTCAGGTTAGCTTTTTTGTCCTCTTGGAGGTTCTTTGATTTAAATTTGCATCTATTGCTCCCGCTTCATTCTCTTATCTTTTTAATGTTCCGATCAACGCTGTAATCTAAATTCCGTCAAGCGTTTTAAATTTAGTGAATATTGGTAATCGTGTAAACTTTCACTCGATAGAATCATGGTGTGGGATGAAAGACGATTGTCAACGGATGTTGTGGTGCACATCATGAAAGATTTTGCGTATTTGAAGTAAGGCAGAGACGAGGCCCTCGTAATTCATCTTAACAGGCGAATTGCCGACAACGGCACGGTGGCTGCGCTACCTGATCCAGCGTCACCCGGACTATCGCGGAGACTCGGTGGTGTCGGCACGCATAACAAACGATCTGGTGGCGGAGTGCCTGGCGGTGTCACGGGGTGAGGCGAACAAAACAGAAATACTGCTACATGGTATGACGTCGTCGCGCACGCGCAGTCGTCCTTCACAGGCGGCCCTCGCTGCAGAGACCTCGCTCAACTTGAAGCGCGGCGAACAAGGCGGCCGAAACTCCGATAACCTCGCCTACGCCTCCGTCAGCTGCTCTTACGACCACTGTTGAAATTCGCTTAAGCTAAAGCCGCTAAACACCATCGTTCTTCATTCCGCGGCTTTCTCCTCTTACATCTTTTAACATGTTATACTACTAAGGTTGTTAATTTCGAATGTAACTTCGACTTCTTGAGCCACAAAAGGGTTTTTTTCTCTCATTCCTAAGATCTTGTCTTCGTTTATAATTTTTAAATGACAAATATTGAGGCATCATTTACCTGTTTTCTGGGATGCAAGTGGTCCAACCACGCATGTGGAGTACCTGGTCCTAGTTTTCAAAGTTCTGAGTTTAGGTAAAAGACGGAACGAAGCTTTAAGATCACTTGTCTTGTATTTTGGCAGAGCGGTTTTTCGGTTGGGAACTGTAAGCCTAAAAAGTGTGGCGGTCTCGGCTGAGGATGTTCGGATTGCTGGTATCGGAATTCATTACGGAACCGCAAGCCCATTCAGTGCACACGATGTTTGTGCATTAAATGGTCTCAACCTGAACAATTATTTGGCTTGATGAATAGCAACTGATGAGTAAATGTCATCACTTGCTGTCTTGGGCTTTCAGTAATACGGTCAAATGGGTTGACTCTACAGTCTGATGCTAGTGGAATCCTATGTCATTTTAATGGTTGTGATGGGCCATTCTATTAAAACAAGTGCCGTCATGGGGCGATTTTTTCTGCTTCCAATGCTGGAGGGATAAAGGTGTTACCACGGGGCCTAGTAACAGAAAAAAACTGAGATCGAGGTTTATTCAAAAGGTTAACCCTTTAAAAGAGGATGTTCACATTTGAAGCATCGTTCTAAATTTGTTCTATTTTATCATAAAAATTATATGGCAAGCACTTAATAGACTTACCTTTTGCGGGCTATGCGATATCAACGATCTTAGTAACCGTTGACGAAAGGCTTTGCTATTTAACCTCCGAGATAAACCAATAACGCAAAGCCGTACTGTAGGGCTACAATACATACACTGCTTGAGTATTATCTTGAGGTAAGTCTAGAAGAGCTACATTACGTTCAGTGAAGTCCTAGCACCGGTGATGCCTTGGGAAAATTTTTGTTAACACTGCAGCATCTCGGGATGCTACACTATCCTTAGCATTCCGGGCGAACTGACCTTCTAGATTTTCTTGTGATCCATGGTCGTACTGTGCGGCTACAATACACACTACTCGGGTATTGTCCTGAACTAAGTCTAGAGGACCCTGTGAAGGGATCCTCCCTTTCCCCTTCCTCCCTTCTTTCACCCCTGCTATTAGAAAACTGCATGTTACGGTACATCGTCATTGCAATACAACCGAGAAGCCATGATAAGCGTATCTATGACAGGAGTGTTTCCAACTCCTGGGAGGGACCGCGTTATTTTACGACCAGGTTAGAATCATCTTCCCACCACTCGCCTACAAAGCGCATTCGAAGAACACGATTGCTACAGCGCCTATATTCATCACTAAAATTAACGAAATTTTAAGGCGCCAATCAAAAGACATTGATCACGTTGTTAAATAAGATAGTAATTCTCCCAACTGGGTGTTCAACATAGTGTGGCTTTGGGTCAAGTTTTTTGACCTCATTACTCTTCTATACATTGGTTGTATATGTTCTGTTGCGCTGCTCCATCCGATTAAGACTTCGAAGAAGGCTGGAGACGAGATCCTGGTTGCAGCGGCAGGTGGATCCGATTCAGATGGACAAATATCATGATTTCTGTGGGTGAATACAAAACACTAGTGTGACAGAAGATGGGTACCTTGCATGGATGGGTACATCTGTGAGGACTAGCTGAAAGGTTGAAAAGGACGTCCACCTTTGACAATCATCCTAATTCCCCATCCTGCACGGAGGCCGTCAACAGGTGAAACGACAGCAGACTCGAGCCATCAGAAAGGGTTCATCATGTGGCTCTCCACAGTGCCTATATGGCAAGGTTAATTGCGATAATGCGAGACGCTTGCTTCACAGCTCTACTAGTTGAATGGAACCCGGATGAATGTTCGGACAGCGTTGAAATAGGAAGAAGGAGACTGAGAGAATAGAAGTGGAGCGTTAGCCCCGTAAAACAAGTAAAGTCTTGCTTCGCATTAAATGGCTTTGGGTTTGGGCCAGTTCCGCCAAGCCCTGACGACTGACACACTAGACGTCGTCCGGCCTTGGGCAGTGCAAAACTATAGGAGTTTCTTCCTTTTCTCATCTCCCCTTTTACTAGCCCCAATAAAAGGAGGTTGGATGCCCTTAAGCATCTTTAGCATGGTTGCCGAATAGTTGACAGGTGGTGTGTCGGCAGAAGTTAGGAAGAGGATCGCTTTGCGTCCGGAGACTTTCTGCTCGTCTTGGATTGGATTCAAATAGTTTACCCGCCTCGCGTCTACAAGGTGCATTTAAAGAAACAGGCACTACATAGGATGCGATAGGGTTGTCGTGGTGTATTAGTGGCAGTAGAAGGAAGTGACCTTCGTACGCAGGCCGCTTTAATGACCATCGTTGTTGTTTTGCGAGAATTCGTTTGAACATTGACTACGTTAAAGTGTTTGAGGAGGTCTGTGTTATGGTTTGCTCCCTACTCTGAAGGCTGTTCTTTCATTCCGACGCACAATATTCGATCCTAATCGACGGGTATCACATGGTCTTTATATCATACTCTGTTCTGACTGTTATTTTCGGTTTTGGTCACTTAAGTGGCCATATTGACCTAGCCAGGAGAGCTGGCTTTCGAGCCATGCCAGCAACTTCGTTCCCTCTGCCTACTGAATATATGTTTCCAGCCCTAGTATTATGCCTTTCTTTGCCTTTAAGGCAGTCTTGGTCCACTACATTGGTGGCAGCGGAAAGCGAACCCAACTTAACAGGATTTTTATCCTGATCTATGCCGTTTGCACGAAAGAAATGCATGCGCTACGGATGGAAAAACCTCTGGCCTCACATAATATAAAGGCTGAGAATGAAGTATGTCCTCAGCATCCCTCCCATATCTCCGTGTTCTGCAGGCTAGCTATTAACATCTGAAGCGACACTAGCCGTAAACCACTTAAAAACTTCGATGTGGTGATTTCCCTAATGTGCCCGCTTAGGGAAAACGGCGAACTACTTCTCCCTATGGATACGCTGCTACTCGGCAGAACCTCTTATTTTGAATTAGGTTTACAATATTGACAAAACTCCAAGTCTAATCTAACTGCCAAGATGCATTTATGAAGTGGTGGTTAGGCATCTGCTCAACTGCCCTCCATTTTTAATGACTGACATTGTTAGCTAGTAGGTGTTTCTTCCAGCACAGATTAGGTTGTGATAGCCAGCACGGAGGCGACGCTTGAAAGAACCAAGGAGACACATAATACTTTGTTTGTTTTGATTGTCTGCTTTGGTTACAACACATAGATGGCTATATATCTCTAGCCAGGAAAGTGGGCTCCGAGCCATTCCAGCAACACTGTCCCCTCTGATTGCTAACTATATACATTCTGCCCTAGTATTTTGCTCTATTTTGGATGTTTGAAATGCTGCGATTGTAGTGTCCCGAGGCTCCCCTTAAGGTAAAAGAAGGTCCAGTACTAGGACAGGATATATATATTCCGGGAACAGAGGACTTGGAGACTGTTGGCACGGCCCGGAGGCCGACCAACCGGCTAGAACAGGATGGCCACCCAAGTGACCTAAACCGGTAGTTCGAACAAACAAAGTATTACAGCGATAGAGACAAAATTGCTTTTATGTTCTGCAGCAAAAACCGAAGCTTATCGCTGATACTTGATTCGATGACTTGTAAAGATCTAGACAAATAGGTAGTTTTTGACGCGTACAAATTTTTAAGTCAGATTTAATTTGCCTTTATTGTTGCTTTTTCAGTACAAAGGGGTCATTTTTTTAAATACTAGACGCTGATCAATAAAAAGAAATATTCGGTTTTGTTTTTCGTCATCAGTTTTGTGGTAAACAAAGGTCATGATTTAGGTGATTTCTTGAATAAGTTTGGTGTCATCGCGTATTACTTTCACTCGTACTTAGCTCAAGCCTCTTTCCTAATGCTTATTCAAAACAAAGTAATTACGTGCTTTTGTTTTCCTCCTGAACGGTGTGAATCTTCCGGTTTCAATAATGGTACTTGTGTTACCACCACTGGGTGTTTTACCGCAAGAAATATTATTGATGATGCAGAATATATTACTTCGGGATGCTTTTCAAGTGACATTTTTCAAATGAAGCTTTCTTGCAGTGCCCCATTTAGTGAAAATTCTTCTATATTTTGCTGCAGCAATGACGAATTTTGCAATCAAATCACTTTCTCTGGTAATATTTTTTAAACAGTAGTTGAAAGTCATATTTTCCTAAATAACTTTATTTTTTATTTAGACTATTCCTTACGTTTGCAAACGGAGCAGCAACAAAAGGTTTTTTCATCCTATACTACACTTTCTCAAAACATTCGCACCGCAATAAATGAGTGGTCAAGTGAAGCTATATTGGTCTCACTGATTTCAAGTATACTGCTATTTTTTTGCATTTTGGTGTCATTTCTTTTTTTTACTTGCCTGAATTGCAAAACCATACTCAAACCTCGGTGTCGTTGTAAGCAATTTCTCCCCATCGCAGCTGTTCAACGTTCTGGTCGCAATCGTAACATTGGAAAATTCCTAAAAAAACCCATTCTTTTGGAACGGGACGCTAATATTTTTCCATGCATCCATTGTTCCTATCTTCATACATGTTGCAGCAAGCTGTGTTTCAATGGGTCTTTAAATTTTTCTCAAGTGGAGCTTTCGAAGAATAAGCCCTTCAGTCATCACTTATTACAATTGAATAATTCAAGCAGTTTTCCACAAAGGCCATCGGAATCGGCTACAGCTTTGCCATCAGAAGTGCGTACCCAATGTAAATAGATCATTTATGCTATTGTTCATGCATTTGCTCCTACAATTTTATGTTTTTTATTTGGTGCAAAATGTCTTGTTTTTTATTGGCTTTCTTTAAAATACATTTGATGATTATCAATTTCATGACACCAAATTTTACAATTTTTCTTGGATATCACCCTAATTAGAGGGCAAAAATATTGTGTCAGTAAAGCTTACGCAGCATTTTTGGTCTCTCAAATCCCAATTAATTTTCTGAATTTCGTCTCTGGTTTGTTGACAGCCTCTACATTTAACGTCTGTAAACTTAGATTTCCTTGGCAATTCCGATTTTTAGCTTGCCTTCACTTAGACACTGATGCCTTATTTTTTTATAAATTGTGTCGCGTACTAATGTGAAAGTTGTTCGATTGAAATTAATTAGTGTACCTGAAACCTTTAATCGCTCTTGCTAAATCATCTTGTAAATCAGTTTGGTACGCATTGTTCATTTTATTAAAATTAAATATAGCATCCAAATTAGAGTGATAGAGTAATTTTTGCCATTAAAATATCTTTGGTGAGTATCATCAAGTCAATCCTTTAGAAAAAATATGTCCTGGATTTGATTTCAGTTTATTCCACCCTTTGTAATTTTTATATTATGGCAATCAATGTATGAATTAATAATAAACCAATGCATTAATTAATGTGCCTCAATTGTCTGGCTTGCTACTCTTGCAAACCATTCTCAGCAAGTGTTCCACAAAGCACATTCCCATTTCTCTTCTTATTTGCTGCATTTCACCTCTTTCTATTTTCACTACAATCAGTACAAACCACTTGGAGGTCTCACACTCAGTTTCATTTTATTGTGATGTGGGTCCTTGCATGCTGAGATTCTTAAAGAAATTAAAGATGACTCAGTGTTATTACCGGCTAATAATTACTAAAATCATTATCTCAGTAAATCATGCTTGGTTATAACAATCGCATTTATTAGTAGGTCAAAAAAGGAAACAGCTCTTTGGGATTCTTAATTTGTAAATGGTGATCGATTTAAGAAATAAAGGTCCAGTAGGATTCACCTCTTAATTTCGAGTTCCTATAGCATTGTATTCTGCTTCTATTTTAAGTAATAATAAAAATCTTTCTGCGGTTTTTGTATTATTAATTAATTTTAAAAATAAATTCAGTCGTTTAATGCAGCAAGCATTGTCATGAGGTTATTGTTTTGGTCAAATAACTCCTTGCATCGAAATCCACATAGAATGAAAGCTCTCTTCTTGCATCTAAATCTCTGTTAATGAACTCAGAGTACAGGTTCACTATAGTCGCCTTAAAAGTGTTTTTGGGGAGAGAGTTTAATAATCACCGGTATACTCCAGTTCCTAGCACTTCGTGCAGCATTTAGTGGATGCGTCGCATCTATTTTGCAAAAAGCTTTTGATTTAGTACCTGGGTAGGATTCAGATGGCTTTCTATTCTTTCGCCTTTTAAGCTTTATGCACTTGGTGCGGTTCTAATACCTCCATCAGGGTGCATTTGCCAACTAGTAGATATTTATCTTTAGGGTTTTAACGCGCCAAATACGATGATGCCACGAACTGTTTGAGACACTTATGCCATCTCCACTTCCATAACCTCCTCCTCTAGTTGCCTCCACCACTTCGCCCATAGGTGATAGCTTTTCTCCCCTACTGGGGGCGGTGCAGAAGGGGAGGGCGTTAAGTGTTCGGCGGCATCCGCTGACGCTCTCACCGTCAGAGCTAACCATAAGCAAATCCAAAAATAGTTCAAATTCCTGCTTAGGCAAAACAATCTGAAGCATTTTGAAATATTTGGATGGTATTGCTTGAACAAACTTTGCCAATTTTCATTCGTTAATGTTTTATCCACTGTTACCATGTGACGGTCACAATCTGTGGTATCCTTTAGGTAATTTCATTTTAGCCGATTTCTTGTCAGCATAACCGTCTGCCTGATAAGTGTGTGCATTTGCCTCTTCATTGATGAGTGCCCTATAAATTTTTTGAATTTTTGTTAAATCTACGCACATCGCGAAGTGATTTTAAATTTTTTATCAGTGTAATCAATTTGAAGTCAAACTTAAATATTTTGTAGCAACAATTTTTAGGCATGACATAAACCAAATTGGATAAAACTGTGTTGCCTGAGCAGACAGTTAATTTTATTAACAAGTTTATTAAGACAGGAGGGAGTGCAGAACTGAATCTTTGGTTCACATCGCTATGAATGGGTAGATTGCAGATGCATTGTCAAGTGTTTCTGCCATGATGACTTCTGGAGGGGCTTTAACTACTTTAACTTCTCGGAGTTAATGTGAAGAATTAGTCAAATAATTACATTTATCGTTTCAGAACCACCAAAATGAGTTTCTTGTTCAACTTTACCAATGAATTAGCTTGTTGCAGTGGGTTTGGGGCATCGTGGATGGGGTCTAGGCCATTGGAGGTTAAATGCCATTTGTTCATCTTGAAAACTAATCGTTGTACTCAGCTTATACATGGCACACACTACAACCTAATTCCAATTGTGGTGGTTTAAAAGCACTTGATCATCTCACAATGAAGTTCGTGAATTTCAAAGTAAGATTACCCGCAATCATATAACGTAGTAGTTTCAGCTAACAAAATTTGTCGGTACGCTCTGCACCCTTTTTTAAACTATTCCATCTTTTATCAACAGACTCAATATGCAGGCGCAATGTCAAGTGGAAGCGGCAGCGGAGTGCCGTTCCTCGTGCAAGCGACTGTGGCTCGACAGATTTCGCTGCAGGAGTGTATTGGTATGCGCAATACCCAAAGGACCAAAATCAGCATTAAAGCGGCTTGATCACTAAACTTTCGCAGCTGTATTAGCTGTATTAACCATGTTCGATAAAATTTATTTAGATTTTACCTTCCTAATATAACTGCGAAATGTTTTGTTTTCTCATTTAATAAATAATGAAATGCCTAGATCAAACTTCAAAAGATCAGGGAGATTGTTTGAGGTCAAGAAAAGCACTTATCGTTTATAATGTATGTATTCTTGTCTCTGCAGGAAAGGGTCGGTATGGAGAGGTGTGGCGTGGGGTTTATCGGGGCGAAAACGTAGCAGTGAAAATATTCTCCAGTCGTGACGAGGCTAGCTGGGCTAGAGAAACACACATCTACAGCAGCGTTCTTCTTAGACACGAAAATATTCTCAGCTACTACGCCAGTGATATAACCTCTCGGTTGGCTTTGTTTCCCTTTTACACACCATCATATGTTGTAATTTTCAGGTGAAATTTGCTCAAAAAGGTGTAAAATCGTGGAGAATAAGATGATAATTAATGAGATATTGGCTTGTGAAATCAGACTCATTACACTAATGAGAGTTTGCCATCTAGAATGCACTTTTTATTATGCTGAAGCTTGTTTGTAGAGGACTTTAGTGTTTGCAAAAGCTCAATTTCGGCATAGATACGGGTGCACGCAGTTGTGGATTATATCCCACTACCATCCCTATGGGTCGCTGTACGACTTTCTACAAGCGCACGTGGTGGACACAATCGCTGCGCTTCGATTGGCCAAAACAGCCGCGTCCGGTCTCTGCTACCTCCACTCCTGCATTCTCGGATTACAAGTAAGATAATAAATGCTTAGGAAAATCGTGCGAATTGTCTTTAAACCCAAACAGAACTGCCTCAATATTTGATCTGCTTAAAATTAACCGCAAATAGTGGTCATAGTTTGAGACCGTCGAACATATTCAAAATAGCTATCAATTTTTGCGCATTTTGAGCATGCTCTGATGTTCATTCCTGAAGTACAAGCTGTATGTGTTCCTCAAGATTTAAGTTAAGGGAACCAGGAATGGGTTTCACATGCCAAAGGGCCACGATGTTGATTCAATCGCAAGATATGCATGTGAGGTCTGGGCTGGGGCCACATGTGTCTTATTCGACCAGGTGTTGGTGGCGCCAAGATTTTCTTTTGGTGGTGGTGATGGTGGGAGTGCTGGTTTCCCATCCGCGGGCCCCTTTAACTCGGTTTCCGTATGGGATGATTGAGTATAGACAGAGACAGAAAGGCAAGGGGGGAGAGACCGACTTGGTATTGAGGTTTGCTGTTGCGTGCCGACTAGTGGTTTTACCCATTCTACTCCATGGCGCTCTGATTAATGGTGTCTTTGAAAGATCTCAGCACAGCTGGTCCCGTATACCGTCTGTTTGACGCACTTAACTTGCAAGAAAAATAAGCTAATTTTCAGTGGATGAGGAATATTTGATCCCATCGAATTGAATGGAACTGCAAAGTAGCGAGTCAATACTAACACAAAAGCTATTGTAAGGCTATTCGAGTGTATTATATGGGACATCAATTGCATAAGGAATCATATCTCTGACAACGGTATTCAAAGGCCTTTACTATTTTAGTTTACTTCTTGATACAAGTGAACCTGTTTAATCGATTTATATTACAAAATAATGGATTAATTTACGTTTTTTTGTATTAAAGGGGAAACCAGCGATTGCCCACAGAGACATCAAGTCAAAAAATATTTTGGTCCAGGCGAACGGTACCTGCAGCATTGGAGATCTGGGACTCGCTGTAATGCAAGCACCTGGTTCGACGGAAATGGATATTGGTCAACCAAACCACATGGTATCAAATAAACCTACTACGAAAATAAAATCACTATTCAAGTTATCTAACCTTATTTATATGGGTTTAAATTCAAGGTTGGTACGAAAAGATACATGGCACCTGAAATACTGGCCGACGACAGTCTTGAAGAATGCTCTGACTCTGCTGAAGGGATACTGCCACACGATTTTGAGATTTCAGCATATCTTCAGAGCAAAAATCGAATGAATGATACGTCACCAGTGCCTGGTACGCTTGGATTCAACTTTGAAGAATTAAAAGCTGCCGACGTCTACGCATTTGGATTGGTACTCTGGGAAATCTTTCGTCGATGCGTAACTGAAGGTGGTAAGCCAAGTACACTAATGTATGCTAAAAATAATGCCTATTATTATCCATGTGATTTTAAGAAGTTCAAATTTATAAAGGAAGGGATTTCAGTGAACACAAAGTTCACTTTTATAATTTACAGGGTGATTCAGAGTATGAAAACATACGCTAATTCACTTTACTACTTCCCAATCATGTACTGCATGTCAAATGAAATTCATAATGTCTCGGTCAGTTAGAAGGTGAAAGTATTTCAAACCGTGCAGCCCTCTGTGTTTTGACATTATTGTCGATTTCTATGTTATATTTACCGTGTTCATACCTAAAAATGCACCCCTTAGTTAAAAATGTATTTCAGGTGAGGTCTATCCACCCCGTGTGCCGTACTGGGATAAAGTGTCCGCCGATCCGAGTTTTGCGGAAATGCGTCGAGTGGTGTATGTCGAAGGTGAGCGCCCACCAATCTCAGAGCGCTGGCAGAACTCGAAAGTGCTTGCTCGCTGTGCTAGTCTGATGCAAGAATGCTGGCACGCGAAACCTGATGTCCGGTTACCCATATTGAGAATTAAAAAAACCCTCGACGAGACCTTTTTGGAGGCGCTGAAGGAAGTTGGCGAAAGTATATTTCCGGATCCCGTAATTGTCGTGACAGACTCTCGAACGCACGCTGACAGTGGAATCAACAGTCGCAGCCAAGGCAGCACTTTTCAGTGTGCTTCAGTCACGCCTTACTATCAGGCAGTAGCAAATGGCAGTGTTCGCAGCCCCAGGGAAGTGCTCGCATTGGGGCGCATTATGCGTTGTCCTTCGGAGACCCAATTTACCGAAAACTCATCCTCGTCGCTAAAAATGGAAGAGAGCGAGAAGGAGGTAGATAGAACTTCATTTATTTTGCCACTTCAGGAGAAAAACTAGCTCCTGTAGAAGAGGAATCAGTTTTGTGGAAGTTCCTCAGTTTTGATCGACGTCAAAGCTCAAAAATTCTGTAATGAAGGTAAATGATGCATATTATTTGTCTCGAATTTCGTTTTTTTCTTTAAATCTATGATCTGATAACTGGCAAAAATGTTTGCTATATTTCAGCTTTGGGAGTAATTCGACAGATAAATTTTTAACCACATTTTAGATGGACTATGTTTGGTATGCAGCGATGCATTTCAAAGTGAAATGGCATCTCCACACTCCATTTAGTTTTCGGATATTTTTGTACTGTTTCTGTAAAGAAATTTTGTTTCAAATAGTGTACATTTTACAGTAATATTATTAATGAAGTTAACTTGAGCTCTATGTCTGCCTTTTTTTATAAGCTTTAGCCGAGGAATCGTTCCAATCGATTTAGAAGGCTCAGTAGCAGATGGGTGAGAGTTGGTGGTGGGTATGTGACTTCCTATCCCCCTTCCCCCTTCCCCCCCCTCCCCCTAGGTGAACGAGAAAGGCGGATTTTCAGCCCCTTTCCCTCATCCTCTGCTTATGCTCATCCCTCTAACCTTGGCCACACTCCATTGGCTGAGACAGGCGACGCGTGTAGCATCATGGCATCCACGTGTGCGTTTGAGTGCGTACGTGCTTGAGCGCAGGTTTTTGTATGTGCATCCCCACGCGCCCGCGTGACCGTTTTCACCACTGGCGCCACCAGTAGAGAGCGCGTGAGCGCAACTGGCGCACTTTGAACGTCAGGCCGGTGTTTGTTAATTAAAGCGACGCCAATCTATGTTTATCAAGTGCTCTCAACCCGTCCACCACGCACCCATAGAAGCCATTCACAGGCAGTCCAGTCTGCAATTGCCCTTTCACATCTCCACATTCACTTGTTGTCACCAGTAGTGAAATCGAATTCTATTTTAAAGATGGTTTTAGAACTGTGTAGTTTTGTTCGATACAAAAAACTTACTCTACTTTCTTCGCCATTTCATCAAGAAGTTCGGTTACTAGGTGAAAGATCGATCACATCTTTAACAACGTACGAATAGGGGAACTCACTCGAAGTCAGCAACTACTCATCTAATGGATATTAACAAGTGGATTGGGGAGCAAATCAGGAATGATCTGCACTTGGCAAGTCGCTAGCGAACGAGAGAGGTGGGGTCCGGGAGAAGGAGGGGATGACGACAGGGGAGGAAGTGACGTTGAAGCGCACCATCCCTCCTTCTCTCCCCTTTACGCACGTGCATTTGTGCGCCAAGTGACAAACGGGTGTGATGTCGATGTTGCTAGGACATTGCATTCACTGAACTTGTCTCTGATCTTGCTAATAACTTGGTAGCACGTTATATGATTACAGATACAAAGCAAACTGTTGCTGATTTTATAATGGTCATATTCCATAAGTTTTCAAATCTTTACAATTTTTAGGGGTCGCTTAAGTATCTCTCTTATTCAATAACTACCAATACTTTTATCAAATGTCACATACTTTGGAAATGTTTTTGAAAGTTTAACTAGATTGTTAGCATGGTATCCAAAACTGCTCAGTGCTTCATGAGGATACCTCATTTTGACTTAACTACGATTACTCGAATTCGATGATTGCACTCATTGGAAGTCGTGATCTTGACCAAGGGGCTGAATCTGTTGCCAAAAAAACACTGTCCGTATTATATCTCATTCTTCTCCGCATCCATGCATACGTACAGTCGATTTTTCGGGCGACTATACTTTGTTAGGCGATTTATGGCACTTAAGGCATTCATGCAAATTTATTAACACTACCATCTAAACTTCACTTTTTCTTAATTAATTATTTTTCCTGTGTTTCCTCCCTCAACAGACAACACGGTAGAATTCAGTTACATTGCAGCCGCACAAATACATGCTTGCGTAGGGTGGGAATGCAAGAGGACGAGGGTGATAGACACGGGGAAGAAGAGAGAGTGGGCAACGAGTGCACCCATTTGCTTCACTCTGTTATCACCCCCTAATCTTCACGGTCCCCATGTGTGCATTAACAGAGGTTTAATTAAGATGCAATTGCTCCACCCCTCAACTCTTGCCTCCCTGCGGCCTTATCATTTATCCTAGCAACAGTTTCAGCTTTTTACCGTGCTGCTGGCGCCAGGAAAGATCAAGATAACCGGAGGGTGGGTGCATAAACAGGATAGTGGAGGATTGGTGGATGCGGTGGTAAAGTTCCTCACCGCCTATCCCCTATATTTTGCTTCACCTCTGAGCAGAATAGATATCATTGCCATACTTTTGTTTTTTACTTCCAAGGCAGAACATATAAAGAGCTTATTGTTCAAAGCAGCTGCTATTCAGAGGACATCGGTAGGACACCTTTGGCGTACCTTAATTTCCGATAGCCCTGCTTCAATCACTGGATTGGTTTTATCTACCACGATTTTTGGGAAAAGTTGCAACTAAATGGAATGTGATAAATACATTCCCTGAAAGAATTAAACTGCATGGTAAAATATTTATTTTTTTTGTTATTCAGGACATTAAATAAATGAACGCGATTACGCGCATTAAGCGAATGAGGTTTTTTTAGGTCAAATCTATTCCACCACTGCCAAGTGATTGATGCCTTGTGTGTCAACTCTAATACCCCATTTTCATCAGGTTCTAATCCTGTGCGAGTAGAGAATCTCAAAGATTTTTGCAATTACAATTTGTGCAAGAACAATTGACCTCTAATTCTTATTTATGGTGCTTGTAGTCAACTACTCTTGAATCAACATCGATAAAGCTGCCATTATCTGACCACGATGAGAGGTCTCGTTTTGTTGCACAAACTACTTTTGTACAGGTCTTCTTATTGTACTCGTTCTTAAATTGCTAATCAAAAGGAAGGACTATAATTCAAGCAACTCCTTACAAATAACATGGCCTTCCACGGCCCATGTTAACCCGGTAATATCGTTACGAATGGTAGGACCGGTTTGATCGCTTGATATCTCCTCCACTGGGGTTAGTGTTTACGACTACAGATGAAGGAGTAAACTAACCTTTTTGTGCATCAATGTTCCGTAAACAAGGAATAAGGCGCTTCACACCGAGCAGGGAATTTAAACTAAACTTAGGCAAATAGTGATGCATTAAAGTGAAGTAGATGGTGACGGTACTGCTAAACACTAATCCCTACTTATTATTCTCAATCGCTCAACCTAATTCAGTTTTGCTCACTTAGAGGCAAAATTGCTTCCTGGTAACTCCCAACAAGACATTCCCTCGGTTAACTTCTTTAATTTTGACCCATTTACTTTGCGATCAATTGCTCATGACATTCAACAATCAAAAGGATTGTCAGTTGCCATCACTATTCAGTAACTCGAAAGTTAGGTTAAATGTCGGCAACATTTATTTTGAGTAAAAATTGAGCTGAGAACATTGTATTCGCTACTAATTTACCACTTCATTTAAGAAATGTGAACACTTTCCATTCCGCATTTTTTCAGTTTCCTTGAATCAAGTACTTTCTAATCATGGGGTACAGTAGTGGACATGCAGGGACAATTGCCAGTAGAATCGCATATTTTACTTAAAATGATTGCGACTGTTTTGAAGAAAAGCCGACAATTCGTAATTAAATTTGAAAAGAAGTGGAGGCTGATGCTGAGGTTGATGTACAGCCATAAACTGCCACAAACGGGTAAAAAGCGTGGGGGCAAAAAAGGATTCCACGCGAGGAATGAGTGTGCACAGGGGCCAATCCCATTACCGACAAGTTGGTTTGCATGGGCCATAAGAGTGAAATTGTAAAAATCTAAGCTTATATTGGCCTGAATTTCTACCTCGATCCATCGAATGTGAGTGTTAACTTGGAGTTGGGATCAACAAAATCACAATGGCTGTGTGGATTTCCCGAATCATCTATGGACATGGTAGAAGATACTTTTTCTAATCCACGGGCAGCGGTAATGATTGCATCTTAGCACATACCTTTTTATAAAATTATTTTTAAATAAGGAAGCACAAACAAAGTTTACGAAAATGTCAATTTTGTCATAGCACGTTGGCACGGAACAATGATTCCTTCTAATGTTTAGTAAAATAGATAAATTATTAGAAATAATTTAAAACTTCGCCGATTCTGAATAAATTGTGGCTTGCAGCACAGCAGTATGAGCTCTTAGTATACCACTCTATTTTACGATGTAGCTTTGGGAGCTCCGTTTTCGTTCATGACGTTAACAATGTACTCCAACTATACAGAAATTTAATTTACGGTAGGAGTGAGCGCGTTTAAATAGTAAACACTACGTCCTCGAAATAAAAATTGTTTTTTGCGGAAGGTGTCAGAATTTTTGCAAGTTATTTTCGACAGACTACTAGGTGCTGGAGCTGATTTTAAAAGAACGTATTGGGTGCCTGCGTCGTCGTAAATGATATCAACTTTATTGTTTATGTGTAGAATCATGAAAATTGTTTATACAATTGAGTGCCGTCAAGGTGGAAGGTAGAAGGGCAATCAAATATAACCTAACCAATTTTGTTTACATCGGTTCAGTTAGCTCTACACAGACGAGTCTGCTGCACTACACATGAGAAGACACTCTGTGATGAGCGATTTGGAGGGTAGCAGGCAGATTGCACCTGTGTTTGCCTTGAGACGAAGAAATCTCAGCAGCCAGACAATGTAAACTCAATTGTACACAGAACGCTTCATGATTTCACCCATGTGAGCGATTAAATTCACTGAAAAAAAACACATCTTTTTCAACAAGAAATTGTTTTCCAGTTAATAGCACAAAAAGCAATTATCTACGCACATATTTCATCCACGCTCCATTGGCCCAGTTCAACATAACTTGAACTCATCCTTTGAATCCGCTAAATCGTATGCTGAAAAGTTATATGTATGCTTGGAAATTAGACCAAGAAGGTTTCATCCTTTTCATACACAAATAATTAAACCAATTTCATGCATTTCTTGGACCCTACAATTGCTGATTCTGAAAAGTGTAAACCGCTAAGAAGGCACAAAAATAATGAAATGGTCATTCTTTGTGAAATAAGTAAGCACACTGTGGTTTGATCCGGATAGGCAATAAACAAATGGAACTAAGGGTTGGAATTTGATTGGATAGGTCCAGAAGTAGAACGCTTCGTCTGCGTGAGAGGCAGACGCGTGACTCGATGCCGTACAAACCAGCTTCACACTCGTGCGTCAAAGACGGAGATGGTGGAGGCAAGGGGTGGAGTGCGACGACAGAGGAGGGGAGCGTTTTGCGGTGCTCAAGAATGCGCGTACTCCACGACGCCAGCCTGCTCATATGGTCTTTGCTGATTGGAAGTAGGCTGGGTATGTGTAGGGGGTTGGTAGTGGAAACTGCCGGCCACTCCCAACGTTGTGAGGCAAAGGCGGACAGATGAGAAAATGGGGGAGTGGGTGAAATTATGAATTTGCTTGTGGTTTGTGGTCATGGCGCCAGAAGAGTATGATGGCGACTGGGTGGAAAGGGGTAGTCAAATTGAGGACTACTGTACTCTTTAAAATGTGAATCATCATTTCATTGTTGATTAAACTCTGAATGCGCCATTTTATTCGCGAATCTTGAGAAACGTTCTGAAATGATGTGTATACTCTACCAAGTGTCACCACTTTTTAACAAGAACACAAAAGCAAGTAAATAATCTGAATAAATCACATTGTTTAACGCTGCTTCGGTACAATAAAACATTGTTTTGATGCCCGCATCTTTGAGAATTCTATCGTTTTGGAGTTGCTAAAGTTACCTCACTGTAAAAAAGTGGAAAACTGTGCTGTTTTACAGCCAGTGTCTACTTCGCAGATGAGTATGCTGACCGCACTTGCTTTTTATACCCGGGCTAATTTAGTGACAGCAAAACCGGGTTTGTTTTTCAAGTCCCAGCTTGTCGACAATATTAATGCACTCAAAATGGCACCTTGAATAACATCGCAGATTTTAAAACTGGCACACAAATCTACTCGCTTTGTTCATAATGTAAGGGTAGATAAAAGAAGTCATTAGTTCATTCTGAGGCGGAACGAGCGATTTTCCTTTCCGTTCTGCATAGCTTACTTGACAATCAGGTCTTCGGGATAGAATTGTGACTCACATCGTAAGGTATCGCCATGTTTTGGATAATTATTGGGTATATCAAGTCACGGCAATAATTAAAGACTACTTTTGAAATTACACTAAGATCTTTCTTACAGACAAAAGAAACTTGATGTACTTGGTAGGCACGGGCCGGCAATAATAGCCGAGGTTTTTCCTTTAAGCATTTCCATGCGCCAAAAATTTTCGGTGCGTTGGCGTTTGACGCATGCACAAATTTGCTCTCCACAATGTCGTGTTGGGCACTGATTGAAATAAGGTATCTAGCATATAATTTTTCGTCAGATAAGATCAAGAAGTGGGGAGACTGAAAAGGGCTGCAGAGTTGTCCTTCGGCTTACCATGCCCTCTTTTCTGTCCAGCTGGTGGATTGCTGTCTAACGTTCAAGCCAACCCCATACTACTCATGTCCACTAGGTAGGAGAGATTGAGTTTGACCAACCTCAGAGTACGTTAGCCAGCCGTTTACTTAAGTTGTTTTGCCATAAATTACGCAGCCCATCGATGGTCAAGAATGGTAAGCAAATTCCAATGGCCCGATACCCCTCTGGATAGAAGAATGGAACGTCGGAGTGTAAATATGCGACAGATTTAAGCGTACAACCCTTTGGAATGAAATAGGGAAAAAGACAGACCAAGACTTAGAGACACAGGTCTAGCTAGAGGGTGAAATCGATCTCACAGGGACAGGTATTGGCATTTCATCCTACTTTACTGTACCACGGCTCTTCAAAGGAACGCTTTCAATGGAACAACAAGAACATTTTAGAATGGGCAGTTTTATGTATGGTTAACAAGATATTTAATGGTAAAGGTTCATTTAGCTTTACGAATATGGGGAAGGAGTGACCATACTATAGTTTTCATAATAAATTTCATGTCTTACCAGATGATTTCGAAAGTTTTGCTTACTGTACTGATAGAACAAGGAACTATTTCACTTAGTTAGATTTCACTTATTTTGAAGCAAGGAACGAGACTGAATTTGTGAACCACGGGCACGCATAAAAGCTCCATTCTTTGTGGATTATTATCATGCGATGCATAGGTAGGTTGTTTAAATCTGCGTTCTACTAAGCTGGTACTTTGTACTACCTCGGTATTTGTTTAACGCTTTGGTTTGGTTTCACAAACACTCGAGGCTCCGCCCTTGTATTCTTGCTCGGTGGAATGATATTCGGTCCATGCCAGTAGCCTCTCAGCCTTCCTGCATATTTGTAATGTGCTCCGTGATACTACTGAAGTTCCTTACGGTTTCAGGAAATACTCGAGGCGCCACAATTAAGTGTGTTTCGTGGAGCATTAATCAACAACAAAATCGTGCCCAAATTGGTTAGGGCCTTGCCTTGTAAAGATGACTGAAAATTAGTTGCATTCATACCATTTACTATTCGAAAGCACCCGCTTCATGGCGGTGGACATAAAAAGCCAAATAATCTTTCAAATGGGTTTTAAAAATTTTAACCAATATATAGCCCATAAGTACCGCAATACTTGATGTATTTGGGGTTGGTCAAATGGGCAAAATAGGCAGAACCAATGTGAAGGGAAGAAATTCGCAAACTTTTGCATGGTGAGCCCACACCAGAGTTAAATTACGTAGCACTAATCCAAGTTAGAGTTTTTTGAGCATCAAATTAGCAGTCAACATATAGTGAAAGGGAAAAGTTATGCAAAACATGTTTGCATATTCAATATCTGTTGCAAAACACGCTTTGGTAGGCGAGTTGGCAGTCTTCGCTACTAAGCTTCAATCTTGTGACACGGTATAGCCCTTTCCCATTCCAGAAGACATTCATGTGGCTCTATAACAATGAAATGAGCTGATCTTGAAATTTATCGCTGATCATCTCACACGCATTATAAGGGCTGACCTAATCAAATTAATCCCACCGTGTCTCGTGCTCCCTATTCGTGTTCAATCCATGCTTCAATAGTTGTCAACTTTTGACTGTTTTTCGGATGCATGATTTCCGAGAAGTACCTCCTCACATTGATAGTTATCCTCATCGAAACATTGTCTCCAAGTACACACCGCTAACCCACCACCCAGACCATATTCTTGAAGACGGCTCTTAACATTCCAACTACCCCATGACCTATCATTGCACGACTTCGACGATTTCATTCGAGAAACAGAACTGCTCAAATTACCGCAATATTACAGAATTCCTGACCCCGAATATTCAGTCCTGCGCACCCTGACAGTGTTGCCACCACAAGCGCAGCCAGCGACCACGAAGTCATCTCAAGTCGAACAATCGTCACGGTCAATCAGCAATCGCCCACCATCCTGCCCGTATGTTTTTAGTTCTCCAATCAAAAAAGCGAGTTCTTCAGAAACGGGCCGCAGCACTAAAGGGATGTAGGGACGGCAAACTTTTTTGTGATGGCAGCAGTAGTTGTCTCAGACCAGAAGTTTGCATGGCTACAACGTCCGTTGATGCTGTTACGCAGCATCCAGCATGACTTGTGAAGTGCCATTCAATTAGCCCCCTTCAGTAGAATATCTAAGACACAAGCACTTTTAGTACACAAAGCACACGGAAATGGGCGTTCCAGCAAGGAGGTGGAGTATATGCACTACGAGGGGGAATGAGCACAATCAATATAGGGAAGCTTTGTGCTTTGCGTGTTCAGCCTCAGCTATTGGCTTCAGTTGATACAGCGCGCGTTGCACGGATGCAGTGAGACGAGAATAGAGATTAGTTCCGGTACCTAGTGATTTTCGTACCAGATCACCTACTTCAAACGGAGCCCCAACGAGAGCAGTCACGCTTATACGTGGGCCAAAAAGTCGAGCAAGTGTGTGTCGTACGTAGGGTTGTTTGCAAGGACTCATTTCATCAATACCACAGTGCCAGATTGGAAGGACTACCGGATCCTGATGAAAAAAACAACTGTTTTATTAACGAAACGGGATTATTTACCAAATGCCTAATCAGAATATTTGTAAATGAATGCAAATTTCAAGAGTAATTACGAAACTCCGACACTTAACAGCACCGAGAACTCCGGAAGAAGCAAATCCTAACTAGCCTAAGTGGGTGTCTTTGAGGAAATGGCTCTTGTGCATTGCCTGATTGATTGCGTAACGTACCACGGAAGCTTCAGCAAGAAGACGTCCGACACCCCATCGGAGTCGGATGTTTGTCTCATTATTTCTTTCATGCGGGAGAATCACACGACCCTTCAAATGAAAAGCATAATTGTTATCAAAAGGGGATTTAAATGTCGAACTTAGGAATTCCTATGCAATTATAGAGTAATAAATATGCACTCAAAACAGCCGCCCAAACAGATTTCAAACCATTTTAGAGGATCTATTGGAAGTCACAAATGTCATTCGCCTGGAAAATTACAGTTCGTTTATCATAACCCAATGAACAACTGCCATGCATTAAGCAACAATGAACAAAATTTTGAAGAAACCTGTGAAAACAAATGAATCCAATGTCCAGCATTTAACAGATCTAGGCAGAACTCCATACTGGGTTGGCAAACACCTAGCCCTGGGAGCAGAATATTTCCTGTTTCAGGATCCCGAACACGTCTCCACACTGGAATTCCCTTACCAGAGGCGAAAAACACACTATACAGCTTGTTCACAAAGCAAATATCAACAGCAGCCAAGGTCCACCTGAGTCTATCAGCTTAGCTTTTGCCAATGAGTTCAAATCCATACCATCAAGTAGCAATTTATAGGGCAACGCCTGTCCAAACAGAATGAGGTCATCGAGGCATGAGTAATGGTTTGAGATTGTTATGAGGGGTTTATACGCTGGTCTATTTTTGACAATATCCAGGAAAGTTATCTCATTTATCATTTTGAATCGATGCCGCAAAAACGCCAACTTTACCAGAGATGTAGTCATTAAAATCGGAATCATATGAAAAACACGTTGGCCGAGTGAGCGCCCACACGCATCACGATATAATCTATATGCAAGATCAGTGGGAGTATGCGATGTATCCTTCATCAAATGCGACGCTCTCGTGTACTCACAGGTCATAAGAAAAGGCTAATCTGACAGACACGCATCGTCATCAGTCCAAAAAACACCAAATTTTTAAACATTTTATGACATTTGTAACTAACACACGTTTATTCCTCGATAACATATGTATTTGGTGCTTCTTTGGTAATGTTAAATGGTGATAACATGTAGCGCATATCTACCATTTTTCGACTGCTGTTGAATTTCTCTTTCCATAACGATTATTGGGAATTTAGTGGAGAGAACCTTAAAGGTTTATTAGTACTTGCTGTTAAAGTCGTAATTAAACAAGACTTCCCCCCATGGATAGCATGCCATTCAAGCTCAATCCATATCATACCTTCCCGATGTTAGGTAATGCTACTTCATCAGTTTACCCCATTCACGTCTATTGTTCGACATTACCACTCCGCTTAGCCTGAACCCCTCAGACGACACCGTGCTGGAACCTTTTGACCTGACCCGCACCCTCTGGTGGGCGCGAACAAACCCAGCCTCCCCGACCCCCACCCAACGCGCAAGTATGTCAACCAGCCCACATCAATAGAGAAGCACTCACCCAGGGTCCGATATATCATTTTATGGCAATGCCCCAACGAGTAAGTTCGAAAAAAAAACAACCATTGCCGTAGTGTGGATGGAGAGTTTAAAAGGCGCAGGAACCGAATATATACAAGCGATGAAATCGGTTACACAATGACGAATTCAGACAGGCCTCGAAATGGCAAAAGATGAGCACCAATGGTCTCCAACTTGTGCAAATGCAAGACGAATTTGTACAAATAGGAAACAATGTGGTGCATAAATTATATACATGGAGATGGGGCTCATCAAAGTTAAAATATAATAGTATTATGAAACCATCGCTGTTGTCTGTTCGGGAGGCAGATTTTGGTTGCTATCCCCCACGTCAGCGTCAGATGATGCGGTTCGAGAGTAGAATGCAGGAGCATTGACAACAGACGGTTCCATGAATGCATCTCCATTACCACAGGACTCCTCATCAATCGCACATCTAACTTCCTTATCTGATGTTTCGGTAGACTAGAAAAATATGGCATATACAGATGTCATCGAGGGTGGTTGGCCGATGAATAAAAAAAGCAAAATATAAGCAATACCTGCAACAGGAAATAGTAAAAATATCTGAGTCTTTTTGATAAAGTACTACCAAGAAAATAAAACTTACTTGCAGTGGACTTTTGTAATTGGTAACACCAAGACTGGTGTTACCACCAAGGAGCACATATTTTTTTCCATCACTAGCGCCCCGTACAAAAGCATACCTAACGGGCTGTTGAGCTGAAATACAACACCACGTACACTTTTCAATCGGCTGAAGCACGATGAAGCAGAATTTCCTCAATTACTTATGCGAATGTGCAAAAGACATTTTGCTAAACAATGCTTGCCAGAACCTTATGGACTTATTACGCAGTTGGTAGCGCCGTAAACCCACAGCTAAATATAGCAAAAACTAACGCCAATATGGGTGATCCAACTGCAAAACCCAAGTTCCCATTATATCGTAAACAATACCATTATTGCAAATCCAGAGACAATCCATACAATAGCCTCTCAGGGCAATACGGTAAGACACAACGAAACATACCAGAAGAGACTAGTGACGATGAAGGCAAACAGGAGATTAGAGTGAGGTTCGAGGACGAGGAGAACGATGAAATCGGTCTTGCTTCCGTGGTCGGAGGAGTACCAACACTACGTTTTAGCCCAAAGAGCCGTGAGCTCGCTGTCTGTGAAGTGGAGGAATTTGCCCCAATTGATGTCGAAGCAACGGCAATCACGCTTGGCTGGCCAGATGCGGCTGCAGAGACGATGGTGTAAGTCACGGGTCGTGTCGATGGCTGCGCACCGGGAACCAGAGACGACGCCTGAACGCTTCGCAACGCGGTACGCATGAAGGGTGGGGAGAGACGAGGCACTAGAAAGGGATGAATCGTTCTGAAGCTAACTGTTTAAAAAGCATTAATCTATGCTAATGCTAACATCTCCAAAAAAATCTTGCACATGCTTGTCGTTAAATAACGGTCAATACGAAATAACCTAAGCTTAATAGACGTTGAAGAAAATAACGAGATTGTTCGAGATGGCAAATAGGTACCGTTATATCCTGTTGGTGTCTTAGAGACCGGATTAGACGACAAAATGGGAGTAGGGACGGCTCCACGCTTTAATATGGTCGGGCGCCTGCGGGAGCTGGAATTAGCTGAGGAATTTGCTGAACTCGAGGTGGCGGATACAGATTTGGTCCCACTGGTAGAATGAGACATCCTGGAAAGGGTGTATGGCTGTCCATAATTGTACCTGCCAGGTATCAGAGAGACTCGGGATACAGATGCAGCGGGAGTAACGGTGTAACCAGCAATAGGGGTTCGAGGACTCGCCTCCACGAACACACGACCTATAAAGAGTGCAACCCTATTTCCTGAAGTACGATGAAGTCACTAAAAGTGATCGCAAATAAAAGTGTTTACGTATCGAAAGTTAGCAAATAAAAGTTCCAAGTGCAGTTTCACGAAAATTAGCAATAACATACGAAGAAATTTACCACCCGGTTGAAGGGAAACTAAATTCGAATTGATCAATGAATACTGAGACACATTGGCGATAATGGATTGGGAAGAGTGTTCACCAGAGTCAGTGCATTCAGTCGTGATATTAGAGAGTTGGGGTTGATTTGAGGCTGTCGAATCAAGACCCGCTGCAGCACACAAATCAACCAGACCTGCGGCTACAGTGCTAACAGTTTCACTACCTGGAGGTTGAGAAAACGAAGGAACCAACTGTTTCTGTTGGATAAGAGTCGCTCCTGTGGGGTTAACACTAGGATGGAAAAAAAGGTAAGCCAAGAGAAGGATCTGCCAACCTTGTGGAACCACCATTTTCTGCATGATATAATATGGGTTCATTGCGTAGAACCTGCATGGGACGGATTGGAGACTTGCGCCGACTACTGCCAGATGTCGGAGCGCAATTCACAGTCGTGGATAGCTGAGGCAGAAGATCTCCAGCAAAATCCTCAATTTCAACACCAGGATGCTTTGCCGGATTTATGGAACTCGGATCCACAGATTCACCCAAGTGACCACTCCATTCAGCACCTGCCACCCTATTAGCCTCACTAGCTGAAACAACTTGATCTAAAGAGAAGACTCCGTGAATTTGATGTCGGAAGGCTTCATCTGCATCTGATAACCCAAATTCTAGAATTAAATTCAGCGAAAAAAACTATGTTAAGAGAATCGAAACACAAGCCAAATACTAGATCGAGTTCTCTACCTGGAAATTCAGTCATATGCTTGATAAAATCATTACTTGGAGGCGATGGTCGAGGCACAAGCCGGTGACGGGCGCGTTTACTTAGGACAAGGGGACCCCTACTCCTTGTGAAATCATTCATATCTTCATTAAGAAAGAATCCTGGAGAACTCGGAGCGTAATCAGGATGACTCTATCAAATGAGTAGATGAAATATCCCCTGTAAGATCAGCCATCAGGGTCCAACGTTAACTAATATACCCAATAAAAACTGCGGTTTTAAGGTAACTCCAAACAAGAATGGAACTCAACATAAAATACGAGAGTCAAACATTTTACAAGACTTAAATAATATGCAAGTGCTACGATGCCAACCAACCTGCAGAGCATCTGAGGAGGAGTCGCCATCATGCCTATAAGCACTCTTTTTATGTGTTTTTCGAAAAAGCGGTTTAAGTAAATGGGAATTTTCATCATGTTCCAGTTGTACATTGCGATCCGCATAATTTCCGACCATCTGGTTTCCACATTCGACAGAGATGCGCTCATCAGCGGAGCTATCACCATCCAGTAAAGACGAATTGTCAAACGACTTATCCTGGCCAACGAGATCCGAAATCAAAAGTTTTGGTCTTCTTCCTCGCCGACAACGATATGACTGATCACTAGATGGCAAAACCTTGTCGTGGAACCTCTTGCGTCTCTTCTGAAGATTCGCTGACGACGCAGCCATAAGTGCAAGCGGTGAATTCCGAAACTTCATGTCACGAGACACGGCACGCCTGTGCACATTTGCCTGCTTAGGCTTTGGGAGTTTTTCCATGGGATCGTTATCATACAAAAACCGACGACGAATATAGTCATTGGCATCCAGACGACGACGGCGAGACTTCGTAGTTTCATCAGCGTGAGGGACCTCGTCTGCACTAATTTCAAGAACGATATTTTTCGAAGACCGTTTCACACCTGGCGATTTTTTTTTGACGGTCTTCCGCGAGCGATAGATGCAGGGAAAAACACGGGAACTAATAAGTTTGTAAGCAGCAATGTTGCATTACCTCCGTTTTATTTTCGTCTGAGAGGAAACAAAACTAGCAAACTAAATTTAACTAAACAAATCATACCGAACGTTCTTTGTATCACATGAATCTGACGGAGAGTTCAGGTCAGAAATAGGCCTTGCCTTACGAGTAGTTCTGGGCATGCTAAAATGAGAAGCTTTCTTACCGGATGTCAACGCGACGCGCACTCATATTTGTAGAAGTAAACAAGCTAGCAACAGGATTCTTTAGACAAACAGTATCCAAAACCCGGTGAGAGTTCGGTGAATAAGCAAGTAAAAACCGTTTCCACAAAGTACCTCTGTGATGTTAATGCAGACCCAGCTGCCTAAGGACAATCGAGCACTGAGGAAATCAGATCAGAAACCTCAAGGCAGGGGAGGCAGAGCCAAATAACAACCAGTTCGTACCAACTCCGGTGATTATTAAAACAACGTTTTTCCATTATATATAATAAAACAAAATTGCACGCGCATGCATTTCATCTCAGAAAAAATAATGGTTACTATCGTTTTAAAGCACGGAAAAAGGTATTGACATTATTCTTCCTATAACTTTTCGTTCAAACCAAGAGCCCTTTTACATAAACTCAAAAAAAATTTACCAAGAGCTGGACTAAATAATAGGTAAATAAAAATAATACAAGTCTGTTGTCACAAATTTTTTTGTAATTAGTGCATTTGATTGAGTATGACCTCCATAAAACTCAATGAATTGGTCTCACACGTTGAGCAAACCATCTCAGTCAAACCCAATCGATGTGACCAAGTAGATCCTTAATAGCTTTCAAACTTGTATGGTGCTGGTGCTTTTTATGAGGTAACTATACCCTGGAAGAAAATGCGTTGGATCCTGCGCCTATTTCCCAATCCCTTCATTTAACCTCCATTGAATTAGAGCTAATTGCATCTCCGCAAGTTCTATTATGGGTAGTTTACGTGGCCAGGGATGCAAGAGCTTGGGTTCCTCTTCTGCAAAAAAAATTGCTGATAACTTTCCTGTAACATGAGTCGTTTTCATTTAATGCTTTGCTCCAAGGTAAACATTCAAACAATCACCCATACACTAGTAAAACTAATTGCATGTTGAAGCTCTATTGCGCATTTATTTGTAGGAATTCGTTTTTAACACTTTCTGACGTTACAAGAAGGTGTGAGTTATTACGTTTGTTTAATTTTTTTCTGAGGAAACGCAAATTATTTGGATTGGTGTGTGGCTTTGTTCACTACTGTAGGAGCGTTGTTCTTGTTTGTAGGGTTGTAGGGGAGGACTGTAGGTCTGTGATTGGCTTAGTATTATCATGTTGGATAACTTCTGTGTTGTGCTCACTGAATCGTCTAAATTTCAATTGCGTGTATTGTCCTTTCCTCATAGGTCGGCGATTATGCCGCCCTGTGGAGCAACCATATTTTTTCTCTCTGACCTCTTTTGCTTCTAAGTATAGCTTGGCACTGTTTGGTTGGGAGGAATGCAGGTAGATACCTCTTCAGTTGCGGATCCTACAGTGAATCATGTCATATCTCTTTCTGGTAAGCAATTTAAATGCATTTCTATTTGCATCCACTTGGCAACTCATGCTTATCACTTTTCCTATGAACGTTGTATTTGTGCTAAAATTTGGAATCACGTTTTACTCTCCGCCATGGTAAATTTACGTTTGGGCATTTTGCATTTTAAAGCATCTACGGCAGCACAACCTTCTGGCATGCACCATTTGGTTGCGGCAGCTGTGTCTACTCCATCTTCTTCAGAATGCCACATTTCAAGTCATCCTTCACTTGAAAATGCTCAGGGGAATATGCGTGTACCTGTACATTCGGAGAAGAGGACATCGGCCCGTTCAATGAAGGCATTCGGTAGTGGCGTTGGCGCCTCGAATCTCATTCTCGATGGACCTACTTTAAATCATGACTGTTCAGAAGGTACGGTATTGGGAACGGCTACGCTTGGCTACAGATATCCGTATTCATATTACAATCGATTTTTTTGGTTGCTTTATAAAGTGCAGCCGAGTCACTATATTACCATGCTGTGAATTGAACCTCGTTTTTTGCGTGAATTCCTTTTTCTTCTCTTAGCTGTGAAAGAACTCGCACAAATTAATATTAACAGTTTTATAAGCCATAAAATTCAGGTAGAAATTACAGAATTTCACACATTCATTCTGGCCGCAGACGATATTCAGAAGGACTTGGAAGTCGAATATGAAGCTCGGCTAAGCAGCTTGGCAAAGATTCCCACCTCTAGACTGGGTAAGGCTAACGCAACCACACCTGATGGCGACGGCTTGCCCTCAGTTTTCCCACCTGCTTTTACTGTTGTGCTTGGTGGCATCCCTCCGAATCTCGCTCATCGACTTTTTACATCAACGAACTCTTCACGAATTTTCTCCCAGTCTTCTGGGTCTCTGCCAGTGACACCTTCCGCTGCCGCGATTATCGCTGCCCCACCAAATCCTGATTGCACAGGCTCCCTTTTTTTTACTTCAAGCAACTTGACTGATGAGAATGATGCCCACTGTGTGGATAATGCTCGCACAAGTAAGTTTAGGTTTTGTCGTCCTTCAAGCTGGATATGTGCATAAATTCATGGTCAATCCTATTTTTAGATAGTTTATGGCAATCTTTATTCGCTTTAATGTTCTATTCCTATCAAATGCAGAACGCGATTGGTGATCGAATCGCCTTTCGTTCTCATTATTTGGGGTTTTATTCAACCTCCAAAATAAACAAATACCATTGTTTTAGGTATGGTTCAACCGTTGACAACAAATCCACATTTGGTGACTGTGGTTGCGGGTGAAGCTGCTTTGGCCGAGGTGCGTTTCTTCGTAAAAACTTATAAGGGTAAAAAAGTCATTCAATTGAGTTTGTCATATTTTTTACGAGTACTGCTATTATTGTTGGCCTATCACAGTTTTTTCAAGCTGCGAAATTTGATTTTATCCTGTTTGCTATGGCCATGTTAGTCCGAACTTGCTTAAATTTGTTGCTCTGTTTAGGTTGATGAGTCTTCCGCAGCTGTTGCTGAGCTGACGTCTGAAGAAGCCACTGTAAGCGTGGGCCAAAATGAAGCTTTTGAAGAAGATATAGACGAATCTATACAGATCTCCGCATCCTAACTATGTTTCCTCGACAGCCTTTGCACCAACCGTTTGGGGATGGACTTCTCCTCGCATTCATGTTTTTTTATACATTTCAAAACATTTAAATATATTGTTTCGGCTTTATTTGTAAATACAACTCCATCAACGTGCATGCGATCGTGTGAAGATTAGTCCCTTATTTTGATTTGTGAGATGTGGAATGGAAGGCGTTCCGAATGTCTCAGCTTTCCGCTGATCTAGGTACTTTTCAATGTGCATAGGTAGCGCTCTGAATTTGCGCAAAGTGTTTTTGTTTGCCAAGAATAGCTGCGTTTTTAAATGGCGTCTTCTGGGTAAAAGCGCAAGGCTGGGCCTTGTTTCCAGGTCGGCTTCTTTTTGTTAAAGCAGAAAAGGGAAGAGGGGTACATGCCTCCCTAGATTTCGTTAATTATCGGCTGAGGTCTTTACCAGCAACGTCATCGGGACAGTTTGCATATTTGTCCCCAAATTCATATTTTGCAGCGCCTAGTTTTGTAGTGGGCGACTTTTTTTCTAGCGCTAGGGTCTACACAGTGCGGCATTTGTTTTATTGTTTCAGGGCTGCATTTTTTTGCTCATCCAGTTATGGTTGTGCTCTGCACGTGTTCGCTAGATCAAATAATCCACAGGGAGTGTGAACTCCGCAACATCTCTTATTTAACACACCTTAGAAGGCTAAGATACAGATTTATCAATTTGGATTGGCCAGTTTTTGATTAAATGCATTCAGTGCTCTGAATTGGCATTATTCCGCCGGAAATTAGTGCCCTTAGAGTGCTATTGACAATCGTAAAACAGGCTTCCTACGAGGTTTAGCCAGACTTTATTTTTGTAACCACTTTTGAGCTTTCGTTACGGTTGGATAAACCGTTGCCAACATGAGTAGATCAACTTAGGCGATTGGGCAATCTGGCTAGAACCGCTAGGATATGGTTGTTGCATTGCAAAGTCTGAATGGCATCGTGGGAAGCAAATTGTGTCTATTGAGTAGAATGAACGCTATCTATTTTCTTCTTTCCCATTCTTTTCCATTCCCTTTTAGAGATGAAGCTCATTATGATTTGGAGCAATTAATATACTACGCGGTTTACCTTTAAAGGTGAAAGAGAAATGCGTCTATGTCATGCCCAAACCGGTTCGACCATGCTGGCATCTATCACATACCTGCTCTGCCATGCCTGTATTTGGTTGAAAATCATAACATTTCCTAATTCTTTTTGTCTGCTGTTAGCAGTATGAGTGTGATTTGAGCGAACATCTAAAATATTGCTTTGACGTCTTCAATACTGTTGTAAAGATTGCTGTTGTCGTTACTTGAAACCGTTTTAGTCACCCCTTTTTGGGCTCTTTGCATAGCTTATACTCGCCTCTTGGAGGGATCACCGAGTTCTTTGCCGGTATGAATTGGGGTAAACTGGTCCACAATCTACCCGAAAACCGGTTTTGGTGCTAAGGCACAAAAGGCCCTGCTTATCGGATTCTGAGGTCTTTGTGCCCCAATTGGTTCGGCCCTTCTCAGGTTCACCCTGTGATTTTGGACTGGGATCCTCGACGCATAGGCAGAATTAGAGGAAAAAGACTATCGACAGTATTTATGACCTGTGATCCAGTGGAAAAAACATAGGTGAACCTCAGCCCGTTTGATTCGCACAATGGTCTCAGCACTGACACTGTCAATCAGTAGGATCGTCGGATTAGCCTTTTTTTCTGCATTTGACTTTCGAAGCTCTCTGCTTAGACAAAGAAGAAAACTGTTTAAAATGTGCACACCGATGCATGGGGAGCGAAGTGGGGCAGCTAAGGTAGGTGAAATTCTCTGTTCTAGATAGCGTTTATATGGTCGTTAATCTTTCCAGCTTGTATCACAGTAGGTTTATCATAAAGTACTGTTTCACCAAACCCTTAGTCTTGTAGTCAGTGTTATACAAACTATTTCAATGCAGCTACATTTAGCAACTGGCTTAAATGACTACAGTATTTCAGTTGATTTATAAATGGCTAGACAAGAATAATTTTTCGATCGAACAAGTACCACGCTAAGGAGATCTACAGCTCCCTTGCGAAAAAACCGGCTACTGGTTAATTTGTCATTTCTGAAGAATTGTAAACCATCTTGGAAATATTTTACCTTGGTAATTTTGAGGTAAATACACCACTTAAATGCGCCACTTAGAGGTCGAATGGAAGAGAAAGCAAATGCAAAAATACATAGTGGTGCAGGACGCATTGCATGCCAGTAATAGCATGTTTTAGTGTGCATTTGATTACAAGAGCTATTCGGTAATTGAGGCTTGAATTCCCATTTTACAATGTGCCCTCTCGACCAGGCTTAGAAACTCCAGCCCTTCTCTGTACTGACAATGAGCCACCATAGTAATGTACGAATTCAGAGTAGCCCTGTGGCCCTACAATGTTGCATGACCCAAGTTCCTCAGATGCCTTAATTTGCATGGAGCACCGCAGTTACTCATAACTAATGCTCTATTTGCCATTTAAAAAATGTCTCAAAAAACAATGTGGGTAAGTTGCACAAAGTTCTTGCAGTCGAAACGGGACCTGCATAACCTTTTCCTTATTTCGGATGGCAGGTGAGGGTACCGCGTTCGCATTACATCACACAAGTTTACTTAAAAGGCATTTTACAGTTAATGCCTTAATTATTGTCAAAGCGTTATTAATCAGAACGAAAAACGTAGTGGTAGCATACCTGTTCCAGAAAAGAATTTTTACAATGTAACACAATGAACATAAATTTACAGTGCCACAGAAAACAGTCTGAGGTGAAGAAAAGGTACCTTATCTAAACCAAATTGGGGGCCATCGTGATGCAATTGTGTAACACTTTACTGGGCAGTTCAACTTCCGGCTTTGGAAGCGGTCCACGCCAGTTGCCATAAGCCCTATCGCCCGCCGACAGTACATGTTCTACCAGAATGCAATGTGTAGCGTGCCAAGGCTTCCTTGAATGCGAAAGGAGGCATAACAGTGGAGTAGAATATACGCGCAGTAAGCAGCCCAAACGGCTAGGGTAACATGGCCACCCAATTGGCCGAAACCGAAACCGGCGGTCAGAACAAACAAAGCATTACATAATGTGCTCACCCGTTGGTGGTAAATGATTGCAGGATAGTAACAAATACCCTTAATCTAAAATTAGTTAATGGTAAAACTACGAGGAATACTAATCACTTGAGCTCGATAAACCAATAGCATTTTGCGGATTTGACGGATGTTTTCGTGACTAAACAGAAGTGATCGGTTCTCAAATAATTACATCGAATTGCATAAAATTTTAGTCGTTCGTAAAATCATTGTGGTGGACGTAGAGTGCCCAGACTTCCTTTAAGGTAAAAGAAGAAATAGTTGTGACGCTTTGTTTGTTCGAACCGCCGGTTTCGGTCACTTGAGTGGCCATATTGTACTAACCGGTTGGCCGGCCTTTAGGCCGTGTCAACAGCCCCCAAGCCCTCTGTTTCCAGAATGCATATATTCTGCGCCCAGTACTGCGCCTTCTTTTACCTTAAAGGGAGTTTCGGGACGCTACATCGGTGGCAGCGGAAAGCGGACCCGACCTTGATGGATTTTATCCTGCTCCACGCCGCTTCTGGCAAACTTTGGCGGTGTAAAAGAAGTGCATGTGCTACGGATGGGATAATCCCTCACATTCCATAACAGAAGGGTTGAGATCGACGTTCATCTTCGGCACTTTCCTCGCCCTCGTGTTCGACAGGGTCAACGACGTTGTGGTCAAGCATTCTCCGTAAGCTCTCCCTCCTGTCCTCAGGCAACTTGCCTCCCTTTGCCAAAATATGTACCTACAGATGTAGAATGTGCAGGTCGCCATTCGATAGCATCTTTTCATGCTTTGTACACTTGGATCACGTGCATCCCATTCCTATGAAGTCCAATCGCCTCATTTGGTCAGAATTCTACGATACCCTCGCGTTTCTTCCATGGAATCAGAAAAGCCTGGAATCACAATATGTGTTGTGTGTGTACTCATCCATTCAAAAACCTGGATATGTATGTAATACTTTGTTTGTTCCAACTACCGGTTTAGGTCACTTGGGTGGCCATCTTGTTCTAGCCGGTTGGTCGGCCTCCAGGCCGTGCCAACAGCCCCAAGTCCTCTGTTCCCGGAATATATATATTCTGCCCTAATACTGCGCCTTCTTTTACCTTAAGGGGAGCCTCGGGACGCTACAACGTACTCCCATCTTTCATCGGGCCGCATTATTCTGGGAGAGGAGAACTAAGATGTGTGCATTTGCTGCATCGAGTGCTACGCAGAATTGATGGTACTACAAGAAGACATGCGCTTGAATCTCGATGGCTTGCACGGTTAGCTCGTGGGTGCTTCTCGCAACACTGATTGCTTTGTGATGGCTGACACGGGAGGCTGACTGAGGGGAGCGTCGGAGACGACGCTTGAAAGAAGAGAGGAGCTGTGCAACACTTTGTTTGTTCGAACTGCCGGTTTCGGTCACTTGGGTGGCCATATTGTACTAGTCGGTTGGCCGGGCTTTTGGCCGTGCCAACAGCCCCCATACCCTCTGTTTCCAGAATATATATTATGCCCCAGTACTTTGCCTTCTTTTACCTTAAAGGGAGTCTCGGGATGCCACAATAGTACTAGGACAGAGTGCATGTTTTCTGGAGAAAGAGGAATTGGGGGCTGCTAGCATATCCCGGAGGCTAGCCAACCGGCTAGTACAATATGGCCACCCAAGTGACCGAAAGCGGCAGTCCGAACAAACAGAGTATTAAAGCGAACAGAGCAATATGCTTAAATCTATACATTCTTCTCGGTTCACGGGCACAAAACCAGGGATAGAAATGAAAGACTTGGACTGCTTGTCTAAAACTGTTTGATTGCGCAAACAGTGAAGTCTCCGCAATCTGCATTGCAGCTTGACAGCATGGGCTTTGGACGGCATCAATTGTGGCGTCCCGAGGCTCCCCTTATGGTAAAAGAAGGCACAGTATTAGGGCAGAATATATATATTCCGGGAACAGAGGACTTGGGGGCTGTTGGCACGGCCCGGAGGCCGACCAACCGGTTAGAACAAGATGGCCACCCAAGTGACCTAAACCGGTAGTTCGAACAAACAAAGTATTACATCGATAGCTTCTGCTCTTTTGAAAGAACAAGGGCGCTACACGAGAGCAAATTGTTTCAAATTTTGCGACTCTTTAGCTCTGAGATTAATTCAGGTAGAGTTTTGTTACCTAACGCGGAGTTCAATCTTCTAAATTGTCAGAAAAACATAAATAACAATAGCGTTTAAACAATAAAGTGTGTTAGACACTGTATGCTTATCGATAATAGAAATGCGCTTTGCCAGCAGAATATGCATCCAATTACTCAGATGCGCGAAGTATCTCTTTCCGTAGAAAAATAGCGTTTTGCTAATTTAGTTTACAATAAATTTTTTAGTTTAACTTTTTTGAGCACAATATGCGCATAATGGCGATATAATTGGCAACTATTTTAATGTTGCATTTTACAGACGGGGAATACGAGCGCGCTATGTGTTGTCGATGGGTGTTTTTGCGGACGGTGCACAAGTATGGATGCATGCCCCGAAATGTGCTCTAAAGAACCCAAATTCTGCTCCGGTGTTCATCTGGATTACACTCCTGAGGACACATTGAAAAGTTTTGTTATGGAAAAACGTCTTACTTCGAAGATGAAATTAAATCAAGCAGACTCTGCTGACGCCAGCAACAAATGCGTAAAAGCAGCCAAATTACTGAAATACCAGCAAAATATCCAAAATACAAAACAACAGGATGTAAGATTAAGCACAATTGTTTGAGCGCAATTATTAGTGTTTTAGTAAAATTGAACTATAATAGTCTCATTGTTAGTATCGCTAGAACGCCGTGGCCTCCAAGTGCATTATCCTTAGCCAGAATTCATTGGATTCGGCCGTTTAGTTAATACTATTAAAGCATTTTGACTTAGGTCGATCGGAATTTTTCGCCTCAGGTGTCTGCTACAGATTCCCCGGTGTCTTTTTAGATGTGCTCCCGTGTATCCCTTAGCTCCGATAAATCCTCAGAGCAAACAAAGCGACCGTTTCTGCGCAAGAATCAAGGCCGTGCAGCGTGGTGTTTTCGTCTACGCCCTTTAGGAGTAATAGCGACACCTGCGCCTGCATCAAAACTTTCGCTCGTTCCAACGTTCGACGAATCCCACAATCCAACAAATTCCGAACCAGTCAAAGAGATTTGTGACTGCCGGAACCTTGAGGAATGTTCCAAGCAGTTGACGGAATGTAACACATTTGATGGGGTTGCAAACGCTACTCTAAGCTGTTGTGACGATAAAGCATATTACCAAACGGGACTTCAGAATGACGCAAGGGAGGGCTCCCTCGTGAATGAGGGTGTCAGGGCGGACTCTGTTGGATACGACAGAGAATTGGAAGAATTTGAGTTCCTGGAGCGCTTTGCTGAAAGGCATACATATTTACGCAACAACAATGAATTTGAAATAAGTCATCTTGGTAAACGGTCGAGGAAGGCATCTGGTACAATGACGTCTGTGAGGAAGTCTGCTTCTCTTCCTGCCATGGATGAGGATTGTTTGCTCAGGAATATTCAAAAAGTTAACAGCGGCGACAAATCAAAGGAGGCGTAGGTTTTATTACTGCCATTGTTTTGTTGTGATGGACAGGAGCCATCCTCCTATTGTGTTAATAGACATTGTTGCTATGCTTTCTACGTTTAGGTTATAACTGGGCCTTTAAACCTTGGGAGTGTCCTCAATATAAAAGCTAATTCTTTACTATATTAATGTAGAATGTGAACGGGTAGGATAGCTGCCTATGTCCCGCCTATTGATGCCGCATGCATGAGGTGTTGGAACGTTGTTTGACCTTGTAGGACACATCGCTGCACTCACAATTGTCATGGTAACAATCTGGATTCACAATACCTCAAAAGGTGTGACTGTGAAAGTTGTCAGTCACCATCGCAAGATCCTCTTAAGAATGTTTGTCCTACGATAGAATCAAGCTCTCTTGGTTCGCACAACCATGTGCAATGGAAAGATGAGAAGAATGTCAAAACCTCAACGGGTAGGCCTTTACTGACTCTTAAGGAATTATGGAATGTTAGTCACTGATCTACTTTAGTGATTTTGGTTTTTCTGGTTAGATAACGTCAATCTGAATGTGTAAAACTGCTGCAACAATTTATGCTCATTTCTGAAGGGCGGTCAGTGTTTTATGCTACAGAAAAATGCTAATCTGCATTTGTTTACCAACCCACCTAACGTAGTGCCTGGTTTAAAGGAATTTTACTTATTGACTTGACTGGTTTTAACTTCGGAATCTTCTTATTTTGTTCCGTGAGATACGAACCCTAATCTTCGGCAGCCTCCTCCAGGCGTATGCTTCAACGTACCGAATGAATGTCACGGGCCTAAGCTTGGGGATGGAATTACTATGGCTGTTAGTTCAAACTTGGTAATGCATGGAAATTTTTCACAAACTATCCTTTATTATTCATCTTGAGAGGCATAAAATCAGTAAGTGAATTTTGAGCTCCTTATTTCCAACACCCTGTCAGGGTTGTGCGCAGTTACTGCATTAAGGCGACCTTCAAAAAGCAGTCTTTTGGGACCGTTTTACTGCAATTTTTCCTTCACATGCTCATTTGCCATGTTCGTGAAATTGTTAGCTTTCATCATTTCATTAATCTGTAGCAATAGTTACTTATCTCTTATTCCTTCCCTTCTCATCAGCGCGACGATGTTTTTGACCGTCCGTCTCCATCGGCCATCCAAACTTGGATATCGCGTCTAGAGGCTGAAGTTAATCGTTTCAACAGCGAAAACACAGCCTTGGTAAAGCTTAAAATGGAAAGAGAGGAAGTAGGTGACGTTGACGTTTGGACCTCGAGCGCCTTCTACTGGAGTCGATGATGATTTAGTTTTTTTATCAACCCGTCTTAAATTCTTTTCATCAGTCTTTGAATCCGCTTAACAAAGCGTCAATGCAGTTGTTCAACCTAAGAAAACCAGGTTTGCGAATTTTTAGTGCAGGCAGCATCCATTTCGATTCGTGATCAATTGTTGCAGATTCTCGAGTCTGCATGTATTTACCCTAAGCTTGCCATGTTAACTGCGTTTACTGGGTAAGAAATGAAGCGATGCCAAGATGTGAATGTTATCACCGCTTTTTAAGCTGTAAGTTGAATATTTGGTGTTTTCGGCAACTTAGGCTCTCTCTGCACTGAAGAAGGAAAAAAAGGAGTTTGAAGAATACAGGGCAACTACAATGAAGGAATTTGAGACCTTCCGACGAGAGGAGATCACCAAGCTCAAGTGCGTTTGCTGACTCGATAAACCGTTATTCTTGACTTCTCGTACGTTTAGCCTTTTGGTATCACACTACTGGAATCGTGGGGAGGAAATCTACAACAAGTGATATGAATCGCTTTTAAACATTGTGCTTGCCTCACGGACTAGCCCTAACACCAACTAGCTCTCCATTGTTTTTTTTTCATATTTGCAGTTGTTACAGGTGATTAATCGATAGGCAAAGAGCGCTTCCAATGCTAGGCGATATCTCAAAAGTTTTACCAACTCTTTTTGATATGTGGATGTTAAATACGCGTTGGTTCCCTCCCGACATTTTGGCTCATCTATAGGAAGGAGCGAAAGGTGTTATGCGACTATCAAAAGAGTTTGCACTCAATGCCGCTAAAACGTGATCGTGAAGAAATTGAACGACTAAAACAGCAGGTGAATTTTGCCGTTTAATGCTTCCCTCAAAGCTACTTGATTTTATTGGTGAAATAATAAATAGAAGTTCTAAATGCTATCACTAGCCTAGGCTGACCAACATAATTGTAGAAGCGCTTATTTGTAATAGCCTTAGAAGTTATCAAACTACAGGGGTTAATTTGTTGCCTTACTTGTCTCAGCTTGTTTAAAAATCCCTACAAAGTTACATTCCATCAGTGAATACAATTTTGAGTAAATTCAAAGCACATTATTCAAATGTAGATTTGTGAGGAGAAGGCAGAGGCTGCACAACGGGAGGTGCGACTCCAGCATCAGCTCAGTCGACAAAGAGTGCGAATAGAAGAGCTGATGGCAGAAAAAGCCGAACTCGTGGAATGTATCAAACGGCTGGAACGGGCCCGACTTATGCTACGGACCGCGGTCGTCGAGGGAAGGGCGAATCAAGCGTCGAGAACTCCAAATCAGTTCCACAAAAATGTGATTATATTAACTGAATTGGGCATGTTGAATCCATGATGCTTACACACATTTGTCATACTTATTTTCAAACAGAAACCACAAAGCGCATTAATGAACACTCAATACATTTGAAAATCGTCAACCGTGATCTTAGACTAATTCTTTAAGTATTTGTCCTGCCTGAATGTTCATATTTCATATGAATATTACTAGTTATCAATTTTTTGGTAAGACTAATTTCAATTTACAACTTGCAATGTGTTACGACCTGTTGCTTGTCATTTTCTATGACCAAGAGTTACAACCGGCCCGATTTTGTTCCGCAAGTCATCGGCATCAATTCGCAAGTCGAGACCCCGGAGCACTTGCTAAGTGGTGAGATGCAAAAGGCACGAGCAGTTTCCACTGTCACAAACTCCGAAAGGAGTGTCGATGTATCCTCGCAGCAGCCTCCTTCTAGACTACCCTGTGGTTTTTTGGCTAAAGAAGCCATAAAGGAGTCACCCAAATCGTCGTTTACCTGCGTTCCTCCTCACTCCTCTGCTGGTACTACCCCGCACTCGGGTCAGCAGAGAGCGCGGACATCCTCGGATGCTTCGGAATTCTGCAAAGGAGAAGCTGCAAATGCATAGTGAGCTAGTTTACTGCTGTATTTATTGTTGAGCTCCCGATTTTATGTAGCTTTCTTATTTCCTCTATGTTCGAAATTTAGCCGATTGTGTCGTCCGTTGTGTGCGCTTTCAGATCGGAAACGTGGACCCGTCATTCGCGAAGTTCATCATTCAGACGGTTCTGTAAGTTGTCAAAACGTCTTGTCATCAAGCTTCGATCGTTGATGCGCGGTTAACACATTTGCTTATGACTTTGTTCCTATCTCATCGTGACTTAGTTTGCATGTGTAGCTGTACACATTATAGTATTCTGCCAACTCTAGAAGGAATTTTATGTGAAATTTTGCTTAACCGCGCACTTTATTTAATGTAATTAATGATTCTTCTACTTTGGTATTAAAATACTGTCGTTACTTCGCTGATCCCGTTCAATGCTATAAGCGTTCCCATCAGAGAGAAAATGTTTGTTAACCTATGTGTTAACCTTTTCCCAAACAGTTATTTTATCGTCGAATTGTCATGGCTTTAGCTGGAAAAGGTGTATTGCGACGGTTTAAGGAAAATGGCATGTGTTAATGGTAAAACGAAAGAACTTTGCCCCGATGGGGTTTTATCAGTGCTTTACCCTTCTAACGGTGACGTCAAGCAAGCAATGGAGGACGGAACTATCGTAAGTAAATGTGATTGATTTTATGATGTAACAATCTCCAATTTATCGTACACTGCGAATTATCTTCCCCATTATCTCTTAAGTGGGTCCTTTGTAAATTTTTACTGCGATAAATTCACTGCTCATAATTAAGTGTTTTAACAGTTTGCCGCTCGAAGTGTTTTAAAAAGTGCTGCACACTTGCACACTTCTAGGTACACAACTATGCATCCGACGGCACAGCAGAAACCACTATTCCGGACGGCTCCGAAGAAATTGTCGACAAGGAGTAAGTGTCACCATTATGATTACTTTCAAGCATTTTTTAAGTCGGATTTGTAGCTAACTGCCCAAAGCGAATTCGAAAAAAGTTATGTGGAAAATCGAGTTACGTAAACCACATCTCATTGAAACAAATTCATACAAAAAGTTCGGCTTTATTGGCTATTAAGGATCCAAGGCGAATCGATGGTCAGCCGACCCCTGCCCTTCCCGAATAAGGAAAATAGGGTAAATACGAATACTAAGGATGGATGTTATTTATCAATGCAATAGTCATCCGGTGAACGCAAAGTAAAATTGAGTCATTTTGAAATTTTAATAACTCTAGCCGCGATGCTGATCCAACAGGAATTATGAATGCGTATTGATCGCTTCAGCAAAGCACATATGGTTTTTGTCGTTCTCGTTAGAAAGTGTTTTGCATAACAAGTGCTTTTGATGTCTAAGCTTTCAGATCATCTGGGGAAAATTGGTCCAGCTGTTTATATTCAGTCCTAAGACTCGCACACCTCTTGTAGGTCTGTCATCTGTAAGTCAGTTGCGAGCCAGTCGGTGGTTGTGGAGGCGTCCAACCTTCCTGATGGAATGTCGGTCCAGCTGTTTTCAAACGGCGACAAGATCATCAGCCTACCCAACGGCCAAAGGGAGCTCCATTGCGCCAAGTTCAAGGTGGGTATTTTCAGTGTCTGCACTGTGGATGATGGAAAGTTGATTTTTTATTCCATCCCTACCCCACCATCTTGGATTCGTTGCCCTTAATAATCTCTTTTGGGAGGGCCTTTCATGCCATTTGTGTCTTTGATTGGAATCTAATAGCGTCGAATCTACCCTGACGGAACAGTAAAGACGGTTTTCAAAGATGGCCGGCAAGAGACGCGTTACGCATCGGGTCGAATTCGCATAAAAGATAACGAAGGAAATCTCTTGGTTGACACCCGAATAGCGCCAGTGTCTCAAAGTGCTGTGGCTGACTTGGCGCCACTTCTTGTGCCGCCTCACTAGGTCACCCAGTAGTTATGTACAATTTCCACATTTACGGGGCGTTATTTTGTCTACAAGAAATTGAAGCTTCTCATGTCCACTACAAACATTCCGCTACCCTGTAACGCATGTTTCTTTTCAAATTACTACCCAATTATACCCGTTTCTACTATGTTGTGTCCCTTCACAGCTCCACCTGTGTATCAATTATTTACTATTGGCAAGAAATTTATTCCCACAGCCTTATCTGAACCTGATTCGTTTGCGAGGCTATGGTAACAAATAACGCGGCTGATAACTTTAAGGCAGTACAGCTTTCGAGCTTTAGCTTTCAGGCTCTCTAAAGAACCTAGACCGCTGCAGTCCAGATGTTCTGGCTAGCATGGCATTAAATGCTTTTCATTCTTTTCATTTCCTATTGAAACGCCACTTCGTGTGACGTGAGGTTTCAAGTCCGAAAATATGGGCAATGCAGGGGTGTAGTGCGCGCTACTAATAATCATGGTTGCCTTCGCGCGATGGGGTATGCTGCGGTCAGCGTGACAGCCTAGTGTGTGCCTTGTTGTTATGGCAACCAGCGAAGGCGCGGGTGAGTCAACCCAATGGGGCGGTGCCTGGGACATGTGAATGAGGTGGAGCCCCTTCTTGAGTGTGTTCCAAAAGACGTGACCAATCGATTCATCATCTCATCCATGTACATGCGTGCTTCGCGTGTCTCAGCTTTCCGCTTTATTATTTATTTGGCGACAATCCGCCAGTGTGCATATTCGCATTAAAGGTGGTGTAATGATATGCGGCCAAATTTAGGGTCAGCCCAATTGTTAATGGACTCAGTTTGCTACGTTTTTAAGCCAGCGTACGCTTCAGGTGTTACAATCGAAACGAATGAATACCTATGCCGGGGATAAGTTAACTAGGTCTCAGAAAAAGGAGCGATCTAAGAGAGTTCGGAGTACATAGCTCCCGGTACGAATGGGTCACTCTGAATCGGTATCCGTTTTAAGCAACTTATATTGTCTTATTTGAAATTTATTTTATTGTGATCTTCAACTCACGTTTGTTTAAAGAATCATGGAATAAGCTAACCAATGCTTCGAACGGAAGTTCTGGGCTGTGTCGCTGCTACTACTAAGGGTTCAATCTCCACCTCCGCATTTAGACATGCAGGGAAGTAGTATGAAATAGTGCTTAGTGGGGGTGATAGCATTCTCAATGCTCAAGCAGCCTTTACTAAGTAAAAAACGGCGGAGGTATGGTTAAAATCGCAGTTGGCGGGGTTCTTTCCACAAAACTGCGAGGTCACGTACGGGTAAGATATTACAGAAAAAAAGATTTAAAATTTTAACTCAGAAAAAGTGTACTTTCTAGAGCTGTGAGTGTCACCCAAAAGCGAGGGATGGGGTCAAAATTAATGTATGCAAATAGTAACCTCGAAACCCAAAATACTTGGACCATCTGTATGGGATTTTATGACGATGTAAGTAGAAATGGGGTTTAATCTTACAGGCACTAAGTATCTTTTTGCAATATCCCTCATTGTATTAACATCTGTGCTGGGTTGACTCTAAACGCAACAACACAGTGCTGATGCACAACTTAAGTAAATATGCTAGTGGAATCATAAATCAGCTACCTATAGTTTTAGATGCCTGGCCACCAGCTTCATTCGAGTTGGTTCCCACTTTACAAGTGATTTTTCCAGTCTGGTAAAGGGGACGCAAACAGACATATCAGGGCAAGATCTGAACTAATTTTGTGCCTCAAGAAAAAAGCTTTAAAATTAGACCTAAATTATTTAAAATTTTTTTTGATGGAAGGTTCTAAATATCATGCTAAGAGTACATTTGATTATTTGTATGCGAGGCGGGTGATACGAGCTTCCGTCTCTAGCGTCTCACTGGTTTTCTTTGAGGAAATGTCGAATAGTCTTGGATCTCTTTCTCAGACATCTTATTTGAGTCTAGCCAGAAATCTAGTTGGATGTGACGACTGGAGTGTGGTATGCATTTTACACAGCACACTTTGCACCATAGGCTACAGCCTAAATAATTCATCACGCTGTGGACTCGAAGCGGTTTTTATCGTTTTTAGATTTCACGCTTACACGCTCTCTGCTCACCAAATGATTCTAAGGCTGGTTTTAATTTGGATGGTGATCGACAGTGTGGTCTCATCAGTTTGGGGATATATCTTATTGAATCGGATCTCGCAGTAATGTGTGGTTTGGCGGTCTTATATCTTATTAGTTTGTCGATAAGATTTTGCCGTTATTATTGAACGCTCAGAAGGTGCTTGTAAAGTGTTCCATACCTTTCAAGGAGATTCGGTCGAAGAAATCTGATCGTAAGTCAATTGATATTTAATCTTCCTCTGTTTAGGCTTGCCTGATGCGGAATGTTTCGCATTTTGCCTGTCAAGTATATTAACGCAAGTGGCCGTCCTACATCCATCGTCTTTTGATAAGGTGATTCTTATGTGGGTACCACATGTTATCGCCTTAGAAAACTGTGGTGTCCCTCTGTCCATTCGATCCCATTTCAACCATCCTTTTTGGGACTGCTTACCACATCCGCTTATATTTTCATTGAGAAGGCATACGCATGCTAATTCACGGATCTGACACCCCCATCTTTATTAGCATGCTTAATATTTCTCCGCTGACAATTCGCAAGCATCCTGTTTTACCAGATCCTACCGTTTGTAATATATTACCAAATGTATCGGTTTCATATAACTTAATTCACCGTACATTGTGCTCTCTTTAGATTATAACAACAATTTTGGAGTCAGCTCAAAGCTTAATCTCAGCTCTCGAAGACAATTATCAACAGTTAATTGAACCTTTCCAAACATTAACAAATTTGATTCGTCAGAAAATCGGTGGCGTTTCTCCTTTGCCAACAACCGAGTCATCTTTGCTAAATGGCGCTCAATGGGCTTGCATTGATCGCGTCTGTCTTTTCCTGGCGCCTTCTCTGTTGGGTCTTTTGCGCGGACTCGGCCGGGCACTCAAGCTCGAGAGTTGCCATCCTAGTATCGTCTCGGCTCTCTTCCCATCCACGATGGGTAGCTCGAAACGATCTAGCAGCATAATGAATCAACCGGATTTTGACCAAATTAGGACCTTTATCCCGGATTTTCGGTCGATAGTTCCACAGTCGCTTGCAAACAAGTTGGGTCGGCTCAATACCAATCATGAATGTGAGCTAATGTCTCGGTTTATTTCTTAGTTTTTCTTTATTTGATCATTCACGGTATTTAATTTGGTGGATTTTTAATTATAAACTGTTAAAACGTCTTTTCACTAGTTTGCCTCATTCATTCGTTTTTAAAAAACAGCTTTTTAGTTATATTTGCCTTACAGTTGGACTTATCAATGGATTACATTAATTTTATGAATACTCGAATCCCTGTTATCCGTCCCAGCTTAATTCATTACGTAACCTCTGAAAAGTACTATCTTCCTCTTACTACCTACCATAACTTTAGCAAATTCTCACTTGCTGTAAGTGATTACTGAAAAGTGTGTATCTATCTCCTGTAAGTCCTAAGCAATCCTTTATCAACCTGCGAGACTTGTGGTAAGCCCCGACCAACAGAAGAGGGGGATGCGCTCGTGGAAGCTGCATCATCCTCAGAGACCGTTCATTCGGCGGAGAAGCCGTGTTCCTTCACCCATAGGAAGGATGCCACATCCTGTGCGGGGAGTGGTCGTTGCTGGTTAAATCGTAAGGGCAGTGAATATCTCCTGTGCAGTGTTGCTTCCGTCTACGGTAGTCGATTGCCCCACCGAGCGGTCCTCAACCCTGATGAAGAGGATGGATGTACAGATCTCGACATGGTTACTTTTTCCACCAGTCATATGAAAACCATTCTAAAGATGGTAAGAAATTGCTGAATAAGGCACTGGCTGTGTCGTAAATGCTTGCTCTTGCTTGAACAAGTTGTTTTCATCAGTTTTTGCACTTTAGGCTACGGTTTTCCTCCAAGAACGTCTTATTAAATGGCTTGACGCATTAGCAGCCCTTTTCTGGCGCGTAAGTGACAGCACCCATTTAACGAAAACCGACTGATCTCAACCAGTTTGGCCATTTTTTATTGCACACACAAGCAGTAGTGCGTAGCTGACATAAACGATGTTCATTCACAGTGAACATATGAATTTAATTTCATAACTTGTGATTTTGTGTAATTTGAACGACATTATTATCAGTTAGAAGGATAAAATTATTTTTAAACGCTTAGAAATCGTGAAGTAAAAACGTTAATGGGTCTTAAACTACAATATACACACCAGAGCGAATAGTTTGTCTCAAAACCCAGCTTAATCGCAAACGCCTTATTTCGAGCCCGATTGCTTGGTTTCGTTGCTATTACGCAGAAATAAGTTATTGTTACATCAATGGCTTGATTTCTTATTCCTTTGTAGCGTCGCCTGCGAGGAGGTGGTTATCCCTATCGCTCTTTTAGCAGTTGTTTTCGGCTGTGTTACCTCCTCCTTTTCCGTGACATTTTGCGAAATAGGAAACAAAGTAAACTTTCAGCTAATTAATGCAATCCTTTCATACGTTTTTTTTCATTAAATAGGGTACTTTTTATTTTCTCTTTGTAGAATTCAACGAAAAACTAGTATCAACTGTTCGATCTATCATCGAGGATATATACTCCACTTACTACGTTGAGCAGGTAAACTTGGCCGCTGAAGTAACATCCCAGGTAGCTCGGCGTTCAGCAACCTTGATCCATCCTCAGGATCCATGTCGTGGATGGGGTCCCGAAGCTTATCATAGGGCTTCGCCAGACACCCGGCGTCCTCCACTATCGCCTGGTACTGATGAGGGAGTTGACGAGAGCACTTTTGCGATGCTCGACTCCTCTTCTACGCGTAATGATCAAACTCTCGTTGACGGTGCCTGCGGCCATAAGCAGCCAATCGATAACGCGGTTTGTGTGTGACTTTGCTCTTTCCTCTCATTTACCATGGTTTCCGAATCTGTCTGGCAAGCAATAGTGATGTGTCGAATTGAACTCCTGCCTTTAATGCTAGATTCCATTAGCGAATTCATGGTTAGACATCTTAATGTAAATCAGATGACAATACAAGCTCTGATTGTTAACCTTTGTCATGCACGATTTCATGTGAGTCATTATAAATAAGCTTATAATCTTGCTATGATGAAAATGAATTAAACAATGTAATCATTTTAAATGCCACGCTTATTCGTACGATGGTGCTGCTTACTTTTTGGCATTTCAGTGATCCTGTACTACTAGTTTATTATCACAACTTAAGGTTATAGGACTTTTTCACCGTGCACAAACCATTCGAACGTAACAATCTTTTGATTTTACTCCCATCAGAAGAATAGGTACCGTGTCTGTGTGCTCGTGCTCCATTGCTGGTTTTAAGCAACCTTGACTCCTGTACATATATTAGCTTAGTTGCGCCACCATACAGTACCTACCGGGTAGGACGCAAATTAGTGCTGGATGTTGTTGCACTTACTTGGAGACTAACTTAACTATGTAATATCGAAAATATGTCGGCGTCCGAATTTAAAAGATGAAGCGTATTATAATGGAACGCCTTGTGGATGTGTCAATGTTTTCTGGTATTGGCCAATCCGTCCAATCCGATTTAATTAAGTTTGATGACACAGCAATGATTAACTCCACTTGATTTGAATACCCTTCATGTTTGTCCTTGGAAATTTAGTTTGATTCATTAATTGTGCTGCAGTTTGACGTACGAAAGCTTAAGCTATCAATGCATGACTGGAAATATGCTTGCTTTATCAGGACGTTGTTGTGGTGAGATGTGCGTGGCCGAGCGTTTTTGAGATTACGTCTCCCTTACCCCGTAGATGCGTATGCGATTGCAGTACCTCGGGCTTCTCTTTGTGGAACACTAGGGGCTCAAGTCCAATAAATTATAGATAAAGAGTAAATTTGTGCGCGCCAAGCCTAGCAACCGAAATACTGCCTCATTCTATCACAGGAAGCACGCTCGGTATCACGATGTCCGAAATCCAAGACAGTCATAGTGATTTAGCACACATTCTCTGATAGGTATGATGAATCGTGCAAGCATGGTGAGTTTTTTTTCATTTGTGAGGAAATCGCATTGGATTTGATCCATATTGTTATGCAGCTTTTCGCATGGTATGGGATCGCTTTGGTAGCTTTTACCAGGACTTTTTTAACCTTAAACTTTGCTTCTGCCACTTGGGATGGTGTGGCATTATTTCTATGTGATGTTTCACACCGCTTTTCTTGGTTAACTTCCCAACATTTCTTGAGTAACTGCTTTTTCGGAAAGTATGAAACAGTTTCTATTTCATCATAGATCCACTGGTCCAAATATTTTCAATAATCATCTCACAAAGGGAGCATTATCATCATAGTGTAGACCTATGTGGGAGCTTTACTGAAGAATTTTTAATAGGCACCAACTCATTATTTTTAATACTACTAAAACTTATAATGCTCATATGCATCTTTATAAACTAACTCAATGGAAGAGGAGTCGACAGGGAGAGTTATAGAATAAAATTTGATTGATGTCAGGCCATGTGCTTATTTATTGATGACTTGGTTACTCTGGATTTTCTGTAGACTGGCGAAGTTGTCAACCAGTCGCGGAGGGATACTAGGCGAAGCTTCTTTCTGCCTGAGCATAATTCGACTGACGGCGCCAAGGGCGTGCTTCCACCAACCGGTTGCCTGCAACAGTCATCCACTCCACCGCGCCTTGATTCTGACATTGTGGCGGCGAAAATGTTTGACTTTGAGCTGGTCACTGCTTCTCTTGCGACCTGTCTTCAAATACTTACTCAAACCGCCACTGAATACAAAGGTTTGTATATTTATCTCAACCTTGAGCCAGTCTAATTAACCGTCATGTCTCTTTGAACTACTTTCTCATGTCTTTTTTAAGTAATTTTTCCGAACACTGGTCAACATCGTATTGTCACTTTTGCCACTTCTTAGATGCAGAAAGTTTGCTGAATCGCCTAACGGAGCGAATGAAATCAGCGATCGATCCACCAGCTTCAGCATTAACGCCGACACCGACGACTCCGGGGTCTTTCTCACCCTCACCATACGACACAGTTCACAACGGCGGTACTCTGCACGGCGACTTGATTAATCACTACCGCGCTTACCGCCAGCAGCAGTCAAACGCGCACGCTGGTCTCCTTGTTGTGGTTCTCGAATGTGTGGGTCAACTGCCCCAGCATGTTCCCTACCTCTCGAAAACCACACTAGACTGCCTTAGTGAATTCCTCCTCTATCCAAGTCCCACCCTGAGCAAACTCAATCGCAGCATATACCGCAACACAACCAGTCGAAGGTCAAATGCATCTGCCAGCATCAAGGTATAGTTATGCTTCCTGCAAGATTTCACATTCGAGTGCGCTCGATTGCCTGGCTTACATATTGATCAGATTCTCCTATGCTGCAATTTTACACTTCGTTGCATTAATTTGCTAAGCTGATTCTGTTGCATAGTACGCTCGTTGGTATGAGGCAAATTACCATTTCTGCCCCAAATTTGAGCAACCATCTCAATGGATCACACATCATTGTGCTGAACGTGGTTCCCTTATGGGATTTGCGGCAACTGTTAACACCTGCTTGACCTCAACAACAGCCACTGAGGCACTTTATTTTTGTGTAGGCGTCCTTAAGAGGGCTTAATTTGTACCAGGAGAATCCATTCACTTCATTTTTTTAGGTCAGAACTGCAACTTCAGGACAAACAGGGCACAGCAGACGTCCTCATCGGGCCCAAAGACTTCTGGATAAAATCCGTGGGACAGCAATTCAGAGTCTTTGCCGGTAATCCAAGGAGTACTTTTCCGTTCACTGGCTGATGATCTGTGCTATTCTGTGTAAAACAATACCCATCATCTTCCTTACTTCCGAGGTTTAATGGGAAATTATACAAAAGCAAAAACGCTAGTCTTTGGGTAATCGCTAATGGGCTGTAAAACACGTGAATAACTTTCGTGTTCTCAAAAGACATTACTTGTCTCCTACTTTTACAAGCAGTGATGCGATCGTAGACTGTGTATTTCGTTTTGGTTATGTTGGTTCCCAAAGGATGTGAAATTGCTCGTCGTGTTTTTTGATGATAAAACCTCATAAATGAACTCTTATAATTGGTTTTACGTTATAGAGTGCTGCTTACCAACCAGAGCTACGTGGAGAGTCTCTTGGCAGAGCTTTCACGGAAGCTATACAACGCTACCACCGAAAGCGATAGGTAAAAATTTACACTTATGATTTGAATAATGCTAATAGAAACTACTTTCAAAGAATTAAGGGTTTTGTATTTAAGAAAATTTTGGGAGTTAGTGACGACTATCCTTACAGTTAGGTGTACTACTTAAAATACCTATTGCTTTTTAAATGCTTTAAATAGGGTTGAAGTATCCTAGCACAAAATGGTAAAAACGATAAGTGGACGTCTTAATGGTCAAACACAAGACACCACTTTCACGTCGGAGATGAATACTTGCGCCATCGCACCTCATCAAAATCGATGTAATGCTTACTCGGCATACTTGTGTGAAGTGGATTGGAACATGACTCAACGAGTTCTATTTTATTCTTCTCTCGAATTAGCCGTACACTTTGGCATTAGGGAATAGTGTTCTTGTATGTTAAAGTTCCTCTTATCATTTTTGCAGGGACACTGATTTAATCTATCAAAATGTAATCCTCACCCTCGGTTGGATGGGTGTAGAATTGGCCAACATTCCCAACACACAAGAACAAGTTCTACAACTCATTCTACAATGTCTTGAAATTCCAAGCGTTTCTCTCGAGCTCATCGAAAAAATTTTTGACCAGTGTAGTTGTATGGTGATTGCTGGATGCGTAAGTTCGCTCAACAACCTTTTGGTGGCTCATTAATTTCGTTGCTCTAGTAATATTACTGATTCATCGACACCCCTACTCTCTCGACTAAGGCACGGCTTTTACGATTATTCAACCGAGTGGTGTTAGGGCAAGGGGAAATTAAAACGACTTAATCTCGTTGAAGTGATTGAATTGGTGTGGCTTAACGCCTAATTTAAAACCATTGTATTAGCAATTATAAGCGTTATCGCGCCACAGCCTGGATGACCTTGTATGAAATTTTACGTTTTCAGTTGGCAGATGACTTGTGGGCCTGGTGCTACTCTGTCGCATCCCTAAGTGTCATTTGTTTCCTAGTGCGGGAACTATCTATGATTGTGCTCTTGCAGCACCAGTTATTCTCTAGTTTCCCTTATACATTAATCTGTTTTGCTTGAAACGATTTCCTGTGCTTTTTCGTTACAAGCCCTGCCACAATCGTCCAAATGGTTGATGTTTTGCCTACCGATTTCACTTGAATTAGTCAGTGATATAGTGGATGTAGGGGCACGGATACGGTCGTTGTTACCGAGCTGCAGCATTGCTTCCAAGCAGTCGAAGGCAGTGATTCAATCTTGTTTACTTTGTTACATTTTCTAGCCTCGTGAGTCAGTGCATAAAAACAGTGTAAGTCTGTGAAAAACTCACACATTCGCATCACAATTATGCATCCGCTTTCACCAATTCTTTATTAACGAATAATACCGTTACAATGTTCCATGCACCGATGACAGGCTGTACAAATTCAAAACATGAGGTGTATGTTTTGTACTGGCTTCATTTTGGGGCCTTTCCAACTACCAAATCTTAAGTACTTGAAAGGATTTTTCACTGGCGAATTTAGGGTGCACTGTTTCATACCAGGACCAGTTAATACTTCGAGTCTGGATGAGCGTTTTTAGCACATTCATTTTTCACTATGCAAAGCGAGGCAACGTTAACCTCAACCATCCATCTTTCGTGTGCACATTATGGGGAACAGTAGGCGCCTGCTCGACTTCCTGGTGCGAATATCGGCCTCACATGCTCAAACAAATGTTCAGCAACTTCACTTTACTTGTAATAACTTTGATTCACATTTTTAAATTTATTTCTACTTGTCGTAGTTGTGTCCTCCTACGTGTACGAGTTATTGCAAACGTTGCTTCTCACAACCTGCTTTAATACTGGGTTGCATGTCACCACTGTCGGGCTGGATTTTGGGCATGGTTTACATCTTCATTAACATCTTGTGTTCAGCCTAGCGTCTACCATCAGATCATGGCGCTCTTCATGGATCGCAGTGTCAAATCGGCCAAACTCTGCCTCTCCTTCGGTCCCATTCCTGACCCCGAGAATGAGTAAGCGGCGACGAATTCCTAATCCCACTCTGAGCTCCACTTTATTCAAGCTGCTTATGATCTCGTACAATCGGTAATGTGCAAAAGACGAAGTCAAGATAGTAACGCGATGGTTATCCATCACTGATTTCTCTTATAGCTACCACTTTTTTACCAGAAACTTCCTAATTAAAACAAGCGCAAGTAAAATTTATTAAGAAAGTGTGTAGTGCGCTATCGATAATAGTCCGAGCAACGTTTAGGTGCCTTTCTAGTGACGATTAAAAGGTCTTTTGTTTTAAGATAACGTATTACCTGGTTTTGCCTTTCATTCACGTTTTGACCCCAACTATTCATTTCTTATTGAAAGAATGGAATTTAGTTTTCTCCTCCTCACTGCTTTTGGACCTTGTAAAGGTTCGCTGTATATCACCGAAGTTATTCGCGGTTTTTCAGTCATTGACAATTCTTGTAAAGTTCTATTCAGAAGCAAGGTTTCAGGCCTCTCCTTCGTAAAGTACCGTATCCCAGGTGCCACCAGTCATTTGGGAAAATTCCTCTTATTTTTGATGTTTTGCAGCCGTCTCGAATGATTTCCATGCATTCCGACTGTTTTTAGTTAGTATTTGAGGTGTAAGCTCAGTTTTGCTTCTCATCCTCCCCTGGCGATGCATTTGGAGATTAAAATTTGTTCATGCGATTTGTTCGGTTTGGTTTGCTTGTAGACGTATGTTTGTTAGCGTCATCAATGGGCTAGCTAACATGGCCGCCTGGATTCAGGGTGAGGCAGAACTGCTCGATTTGCTCGGTCGCCTACTGGAGCATTTCGTTCAGCTCGACGTAGAACTACGAATGGATCTAAAAAATAGTGAAATTGTAAGTTGACCACCTTCTCCACTACGTGTTAATTCTCTGATTCTAGCATTATGGTTGGATTCAAACGTATGGATCTGGGCTTAATCCTTTTTTTTTCGGTTGAAGGTCTCCACATCATACTGCACAGACTATCTGATTCCAGTTATCGCAGTGGTAAGTGAGTATGCAACCGTCCCCCATAAAGCAACGTTACGGTTTCGTGTGAAAGTTCATTAAGCCTTCATATGGTTTTTCTTGCTATCTTTTATCCCTCAGATTGCATCTGTAAAAATGTGGAATCTATAAACCGTAATCATGGACACAGAATCCGTGTTTACACTTTGATTTCATCTGCGGCTTAAAGGAAGGGCTGTTTCCACATATTTCTTAGCTCCTTTATCGGCTACCACCGATAAACAACCCGAATGTTCGTCTGAGGAAACTCTTTCGAGACTTTTGGTTTAACGGCGTGGGTCGTGATATCATCCAGTCGAATTCGAGTAGGTCATATTTCCATGCTCACAAGTGTGTACATTAGTGTATCACAATTTATCCTTTTCAAGTAGTTATTCACCATGACTTTGTTCATGCACTATTAATATTTGTTATGGAATAACACAAGTGGACGTATGAAATAGTTATTACATTATTTCACAAATCCCTCGTTGTTCTTTGAGAAGTGTAAATTTGTAACGCGTGCAAGTAAATTTTAGCATGGCCATTATTGCTCGACTGGTTTGACTAAGATGATCACCCAGTGAAATCGAATTTGGCCTACATTGCTATGGCTCCCATTTTGTTCAGCTGATCGCGTATTTCATTTGTAACCGTAAACCGCAAGATTTCAATTAGGCATTTGATCCAGTAATTCTTACTAATTTCTATACGGAAAGTAGTAATTAAAATTTCAATGCTTTCACGCATTCCAAAAATCCTGGTTGCTTCTAATTTTCTTTGTCCAAACTCCTGCATTCCACAGACACCCAAAACCTGGATTTGAGTTTCCGTGAGATAGCTGCCAAATCTCCGACGCTACTCAGCAGGGAACCCCTTCGTTCCGATTTACAGTACGCCGAGTCTAAAGTTATGAATCAGGTTTGTCTGTGAAGTTTCAAAACACACAAATTTCTTGTCATTTTTACTTTCCCTTCGAAGAATTGATGCGTGAATTGGCTTTCACTCTATGAAACCTGATTATCTCATAATTCTTCGGTGCTTTATCGTTCCTTCCTTTTTCATGATCTTATGTTTTATGATTTCCGTTGAAACGATCCCCAGAATTGATAGCCAACTTCTCTAATGGGTGTACATCCTCCCCTTTTTAGTTTAAGATAATCAATCATTTTGGCATGTCTAAGTCGCTAACTCCGAACCCCTGTCCTTTGGTAACACAGATGTACCTTACTATCTGTGTGCAAAGGTACCACAAATCTCTGATAATTGCTATTTTTTGCATTTGCTAAATCATCCTCCCCCACGATGAGTGCGCGTGCAGTGGACTTCGTTTGATTTTTACGGAATGTATGAGTCGTTACCCGAATGGATTGAAGAGGGAGACGTAAGTGTTCTGACCTCAGCACCCCCAAGTTCCCCTCCTTGTTACTCCGACCGATTTGTTGGTTTATCTGTTGATATCCTGACAATTGAATGCTCTTCGCCTCGAAACGCTATATGACCAATGCTTTTTTCAATCCTGTCGATGCAACCATCATCGCATTGTTTTGTTTGTACATTTTTCACTTTGATTTCCCATAGATCTCTTTGAATGTTAACTGAAACATTTGTGGTTTATTTTGACTTTGTCCGGTGATGAGTACGATTACTCCCATCACTCGATAGCCAATTTACTGAGCTTTTCGCAAAATTTTCGTCATCGTTGGCGTTTTTAGCGAGTTTAAGGTGATATTCTTCATCAGCATTGATTTGTTACAGGAATTTATGTGCGATATGGTCTGTTGTTGCACGCTGACAAGACAGTAACGTTGTGGCATGTTGGTGTGTAGTTTGTTCAAATAGGGAAGATACGGAGTGAGCTCATGAACGTACACATCGGTAAATTTTGATCTTTTGGTCTAACTTGGCCGTTTTTAACGTCCTTCCAGTTGAGTCCTCTTACGATTATTTCCATCTTTTTTTTAGAAGGCATTTCTAGGTACTTATTAACTCTTTGTACGGATTTTAGGCAACTCAGCAAAATCTAAAAGATCAGCTTTGCGCCATTCTTGCTCCAACTACGAAGTCTGGAGGTTCGGACAGACCTACCGCCACCAGTATTAAGTTGATGAGCATCACCCAGTCTGCCTACCTAATGTCTGTCTACCAGCTGGAATCTCTTCGGTTAGTTTTCAGATTCTGCTTCTACTAGCGGGCGCATTCGTGTCAATTTTGACCAGCAATTGTTAAATTGATGTCCGTGCTCACCCATCATTTGAGTTTCAAAGCCAGTCATCAATAAAAAAAACCACGGTATACCGCTTTCCTACCATACCAAATCAAGATTCCACTTGTTCATGCATCATGGGAACTAATTTTTCTAGGCTGACCTATACGACTCGGGTCATGTATTCCCTTTTCAGAAACTCCACTTTTATTTCATACGTCAGTAAAACTTTAATATGGCTTCTTGCTTTTTTAGAATCGAACACTCTAGTAACTTGGATGCCTTCCACAAAATGTTTCAGTACCTCGAAGACAGCACGATTCGAGCTGACAAATCAGGTAATGAATACCCGTTGGTGGCACGGTCCTTTTAGGGTGATGAATTGCCTTATGGGTGTTTTACGGGGTTCGCATGTGCTCTTAGTTTAAGCTGTTTCCCATTGTTGCTGGCACCGTGAAACTGAATGCGGGAAATCTTATGCGATATTCGAGTTTAACATTTTGGTTTTTTGGTCGTTCACTGAGGTGAATTTGTATTAGTCTTGCCATATTCGGGCAGTCTTACAAGGTGCTGCAAAATCATACTTTATCCTTATAATGAACAGGTCATTTCTGCCGTTCATTTTTAGGCCAGATTGAATTCTATTTAATTCCTTATACTTATTCTCAGGTTTAGTGCCATAATCTAAACTGTTTGTTTGTCTTTTACTAATTACTTGATGCTAGCAGGATGATTGCATTCAATTTCCAGACATGTGGGCTTGTATTATGCAAGTGGCTGTACGGATCTTTCAACGCCTGCTCCAACGCCTGAGCAATATGGTATGGGTTGCTGTAAAGCCAGCTTTAGACTCTGCTAAATGCTTCGGTTTACCCCTCATTGATGCCTTAACTTAGCCTTAGTTCTTAACAAATAACCCAAACGATCGAGTAAATACCCATTAATTCCATCTCATTTAATTTCCATCCTTTTTTAATTAATTTTTTTGAGCTTGTCGCCTTCCTAATGTGCTCATTAAATCATTTGACTCCAGAATACAGTGTGAGGCCCGTTTCGGAGAGTTTTTTATTACCACTACCAAATCTGTAGTATCCCTTTTAATCATGGACCCAATCATGCGATAGCCAACTAGTCTCATGTTAAACGATAGGCAACCAGTCTTTCGTTTATCCACCGTTGATTCTTAGCATAGATTTCTCGTGCCCATTCGATTCGACCAGTAAGCGTCAATTAGCTCGATTTATCCCAGTCTTTCATTTCCTCAATTTGCGACGCCTTGTTACATGCCAATCCGAAGAATTCCTGTGATGCCATTCCAGTGTTGCGTCAGTTGTCTACTCTTTTCTGTCCCTACTTGATGTAGCCAATGGACGTCAAACGGGAGGAGATTGTCGATATGCATGCCCAATTCCTTCTGGTGAAATTCAATCACATTCAGAAGGGTGTCCGCATCGTTGCCGATCAATTTTTGAGCGATCTAGCAAGAGCGTAAGTCTGGTTTTTAAATCGATATCCAGTTCTAGTTCTCCTTTCTAAATAGTAATACCATTTTGAAATAAACAGTTTGTGTCACCTTGCGGGAAACGAACTTTCATGATTTTTTTTCAGTGATTTTAATGCCCATGTGTGTTGCAAAATCGCAATGCGCACACACAAACTCAACCTTGTGCACATCTGATCATGCTTGGTAATGTTGCATGCCATTTACTTTGTGACCTCAGAATATTAGTCTCACTAATGTTTCATTTCACTGACGCATTTTCTTTTTAAAAATTTTTGCACTGCATTGTCAGGTATTCCCGTCACTATTGAATAGAAATGGGTACCCAAAGTTAAATTTACGTTGGTAGCGATTGTTCCAAATTGCGCGCTTTTCAAAATGTACACAGTACGTTTGGTGGTGGTGAAAATAGTGCCGACTGGGAACAATCGTGGACACGCAATTTAGTGATAAGTCACCTCCCATTCTGTTTTATGCACACTTGTTGCTAATTCGTATAATCTGGTTTCCGCAAAATAAGTTAAAATTTGGTTTCATACTTATCTAGACTATAGGGATACCCTTTTGCGACTTCGCTAGTGTGCACAATTGATTTCTTTATTCATGGCCTTGATGTCCATAAACTTTCAGGTTTCCCCACGTTATGTGGAGTGGAAGCGTTTTGTTCACGATGCTTGACATTACCGAGCTATTGGCTCAATCCCTGGAGATTGTGAGTCATATTTGTTTCCTGAAATGCATGGCTAATTTTATATTTTCAAACTGAAGACATCTTAATCTAGTTGGAATGTAGCAAAAGTGTTTTTGGCTGAAATTCTAAGTGTTGCTGGCATACTTTGTCAAATTTTTATTGCATCATTACTATCTTAGAATCATTTAAATATTCCTCAAGCAATTGTGTCAAGATCGGTGCAGCTCACATTACGAATGTCTGCAAATATCACAATAATAGTTGAACTACAATGGTTGACCCAAGTTTTACCACGTATTATGTTTTTTTTATGAAAGACCTAATTAATTGTGAAGAAATCGACTTGGAGATTGACCATTTTATTTCTAAACTTGCTTCAAAGAATGCTTACTTCTATGCGCCAGGGCATGAACCAAGTACCGCCTGTGTACACTGTACCCGGCACCAACTTTCTCCTCTCCGTGATGGAGACGCGTCAGGATCGGCAACAAATCCTCTCCGATTTCGTGAAGCGCTGCACCTCTGTCATCGAGGAAGGCCTCAAGTGGGCCCCTGGATTGGTGCGATCGCACCTCGCCGAGTACGCTTTGCAGAGGGAGCACTCCTGGCAGGGTCTTCGGCGCCACACCGGCCTCGCTCTTGCATCTGAAATCGTTTTTAATTACAACGGGCCCCCTAGTCGTATTATCCATCACTTTATGGTCAGCCATTTAGTCTACCTTGTCTACTCTCTTTGCGCATTGTATTTTTCTTTTGTACAGTGATAATATACTAACGTCATAGGCATAGGCTTCTTACTACCACGATTTTTAATATTCATGGTGGTTTATTTTTATCAGAATTATCTTGTGATAGTCGTTATCACTTTTTGAGTTATTTGCACGTCATGAAAGGGCTTTAATGCTTAGCATAGAAATTTGAGACGATTGCCTTCCATTTAAATAAATCATAAATCCCTTTAGTGTGCTAATAAATGTTACTTGGTTTTGTCCATCCTTTCAGCTCGGCGTGTTAGAAAAACGGTCTAACAACGCAAAATACGACTACTCAAACTTCGTGTGCAATTTAACTCTGCGTAGCAAATTCCTTGGTCAGGTTAGTTTTGGCGTTATTCTGAAAGATCAAATAAAATTATCATTTTTCTGGGTGCTATTTTTTAAATTTTAGATTAATGGGTTGTGCAAAAAAAGAGTTGATTTAAATCGTATCGCGACAGATGCCATTCAGGAATTTGAGGAAGCCTGCGCCAAAGGTATCATATTTTTTTTTTCAGTAATTGTCTGCTTCTTTATTACCCTTGCCTTCGATGCATGCTCTTATTGCCATCTTAGCTAAGGAACATGGTGACACATTGAACCCTAAAAGCACCGAATTCGAGGCCATAGAAACGAGTCTGTTCACAATTACGGCTCTCTTGGTGGCGCGTGAAGAACAGCCGCTGTCCCCCAAAGCCAACCACCATGACGATGTCACGGGGACGGACACTGAGATGTGTTCCTGTATTGCAACATCCATCAGGGCAATGCAACGGAATCAAGCGTTCGTCATACAGGGTGTGATGGTCAGGCGTCTTCTTCAGCAGCTCTGCCGGGCACCGCTCAAGATCTTCGCACCGGCTATGGTTGAACTTGCCATCTCTTGTTGGTATTGGCTTCTGGCGGCTCGTACGAACCTAAAATTACAGGTAAATTCCTGCATCTATGTTAGTTTCATTTAAAATTGTCAAAACAGCAAGGGCAAACGATATCTGGAAGTGTGTTATAGCTCATTTGAACCTAATGACTTATGTTAGTGCTGTCAATATCAGATGTGATTTTGGGTAATTCTGAGAGAACTTTAGCACTTTGCTTTGGTGGTATTGTGGTGGCTAAAACAAACGTCCAAATCCATAGTTTGGGTTTTAATCACTCGAAAAGGCTTACAATTATGCCACCACTCATCCCACATCCTAACGCTGGAAGTAGATGATAGTGATGATTATTTGCAAATCGCTAAAATAGCAATCTTATTGTTTGATCAGAGTATGAAAGTAAAAGGAAATATTTGTTGGTTAATTTCGCATAGTTTACAAGCGAAATGAATGCCGCATGGAAATATACGGTGGACCAAGGGATGGGTGCGTTCTCTGATGAGGCAGACGACATTGATAAGGATAGTCCTCTCATAATTCTTTCCGACTGGGACGCATCATTAGCTGGAAGGACTTATGCTTTGCCTCATTGCCTCTGGGCTGATGTAAGTTATCTTTCCTTCCTATTTTAACGTTAGTTGTCGCGATTTACATGGGAGTTATTTTTTTCAGTTTATCTCCGAACGCTTATATGTAGCTCAATCTTTAAGTCAGGAGGAGGTGAAGCTGTACATCAGCCTTCTTCAATATAGCCTTTCAGGAGAAGTAGACTATTTAGCTCGTAGCAGGAACAATGGGGTTGGAACTGATGTCATTAAAGTGATGAATCCGGTCCGTGCACGTCTATCGCGCTCCATGACCGCAATGGGTGTTCGTTTTCGCCTTGCAAAGATGGCGCTTGGTTTGCTCCATAGTGCCGCAACTGCGCACATCTATCAATCCGACGTTGCAGATAATTTATCCACTGGAAGTGGTACCACTGGTGTCGGTGGTGTAGTTTCAGCAAACGTCTCTCCCACTGCTATGGTGGGTGGGGGACAAGCTGGAATAGCTGTCTCTTCTGTGGGGACTGCAACGACCGGTTTGGGTGGTGGAAACTGGACAGCTTCGAAAGCGGTTCCTGTACACACCGCTCTCACTTTGCCACCGATCGTGCGATTGTCACTCCGGGAAAAAGTGTACTCGGCTCTAATAAACTATTTCAGGTCTGTTTAAACTACGATTCCTTGCCTCATCCGCCTCCATTCAACTCTGTTAATTCCTCTGTTGCTTACATTAGTTCGGAGCCCTCGTACCCTCTCCAAACCGGCATTAATCTTCGGGACGATATTCAAGTTTTGATAGGCATCCGCAGTGCTATTAATGTAGAACGTCGTTATCTTTCCTGTCGTCGCTTGATGAGTGAAGAGGCAGAAGCTCTAACGCAGATTTCGGGTCACGGCGGTGCATTTGGAAGTTCAGATCTGAGCCCTCCGATATCCACACTCAATCGCCACGACACCAATACAATGACAATCACAAGTGTTATTCTGCCAGCTGGACACGCGGTTGTCACGAGGTGTTCGAGTTTCCACACACCTACATCCACGACTCAACTTGCACAGGCTTCTACCAGTCCAGTTCCTGCCTGCAAGTATCGTTCCAGTGGACCCGCTCCCTATGTGTCCGTGAATACCAACAACGATGGCTCGGGCAATGCCTATTCCTCATGCCCTTCAGGGATGGTCAACAGTCTGAGTCAACTGAAATCATACGCAACATATGCGGGAACTGTCTCCCTCCTTTCCAAACGCTCTTCAGCGCTAGGTATGTCCCTAAAATGTCAGGCTTTTGTATTTCGTCGAACCTTATAAACGGGTTGTGAAAGTGGTTGCTTTGCTGGTTCGATCTAACTGTCAAAACACATTTTAAAAAAACCAAGTAATCGGTGAGTTTACTCTTCATGTGCAGGCATTGTAGCCCCAATATCTTGTTTCCTTGTTTTGCTTATTTTTTTTTTGGTTTTATGGTTTTCCCTATTTGTTTGGCACTAAAATTACTTTGAAGAAAAGTTAAGCTTTCACTTTGCACAACTTCAACTCTCTGAGGATGCACTTAGCGGCTCTGTTTTTGCTACCCTAAAGTTAGACCTACCTCCATGTTCCTTTGCATTGCTTTACTGACTCGGGCATTACGCTTGCCACCGTCTGTCTCTAGGTAAACGAATGGCATCTTCACCGGTCAATGAAGAAGCAATAAAGTCCTTCTACATGCGAAAACGGGAACTTTTGCTACTTTTACTGGTAACTAGCCTCTATGCTGCTTTTTTGTACACGAGGACTATCTGTGCATTTATCTTCAAAGTGTTTAAGTTTCCCAATGCCTCTTAAAGATCGCAAAAGTCTTTAACATCAAAATGGACTGGAAACTCAGACCCTTAGTTTTTTTGTTGGACCTGAAGACTATGCCCCAATAATATTGACAGCCGATTCTCGTTTTTGCCATGGTGGGGTAATTCTAGTTAGGTTTGTAATGTTCATTCTGTGCACCTCTATGCAAGCATTTGTTTTCTCAGGCCACAGAGATAGAACGTCTGGTAGTGTGGTACAATCCACAGGGTAGTGCAGAACTCACTCTACCGGGTGAGTCAGATGTGGAGGTTTGGCTGCGGAAGGAGCTACTACGCGAGAAAAATCCCGGCAACTGGGCCCAACTGGCCTGGGAATTCTGTCCGGCTGCCGCCATTTTTCTGCAACGTCGGTTCGTTCATCCTACTTACATTCCGCACTTAAATGGCGCGCTGCTGTATAAGGACAAAATAAATCTTAACCGTTATCCTCCCATCCTATATCTTGTGCTAACATGACACGATCATCTTAATTTACTAACATCCATTGTAGTGGTGCAATGTTGAGTTCATTTCAACTTTTGCAGTTATAAGTTGTGATCGGCGAACATATTATGCCATATTCTACTGAATTCGAGTTAAGTAAATCCTAGTTTACCGTCGAATCAAGTGGAAGACATGTTTGGAGTATATATATTCACTATTGATGGTTGGTCTGTATGTTGCTTTCCAGACCTCAAGGATTCTGATAAAAAATTATTTTTGTCAGATTGCGTGGTTCGGATCAGGTCCGAGAAGAAGTGAGTCGTCTGGTTCGCCAGTCACCCACTTTGGTTTCGCACGTTCCCGCAGCTCTCCAGTACTTAGCCAATCCCTCTAACATCGAGGCTGATATTCCTGAGGTGCTTTTTCCTCCTTATGGTTTCTATTTTATCACATTCGCATTACTTTTTCTTATGAGTTTTTCTTCGTCGGGTTCATCAGCTTTGTAACCTCGTCCTGTTTGTAGATTTCTAAATATTTTTTTAATATCCACAAACAATCGCTCAAATGCTTAGAAAACCAGTTGCATTTCCACATTTCTTCTTTAATCTAGCTTTCGCATATCCTTTCATGGACCTCAGTGGCTCCAGTGACGGCCATATCCTACTTCTCTCGCATGTACCCCCAGCACCCCCTCACACACCAGTACGCTGTCCGAGTCCTTGGCTCTTACTCACCCGAAACCTTGCTCTTCTACGTGCCCCAGTTGGTCCAGGGCACTCGGTACGACAAGGTACATCTGGGTATTAATCCGTAGATCGCCAATCCGTATGGAGATCCATCCTTTGGGAGAACGGTCACTCAAATTGTTTGCATTTTTGATTTTGTCCTAAACTCACCCTTAATAATGGCTTTTCTGTATAGCTGGGTTACATGTCCGAATTCATTTTGAGCTCTGCGCATCGTTCACCACTGCTGGCGCACCAACTACTCTGGAATATGAAGACTAACATCTATCGGGATGAGGAGGGTCACGATAAGGATCTCGATATTGGTTCGCAGTTGGAGTGGATGTCCGAAGAAATAACCAAGCGTTTCTCTGGGCCTGCACTTGAGTTCTTCAAACGCGAGTTCACGTTCTTTGATCAGATAACCGGTGTATCTGGTGAAATCCGGTGGGCTTTTCTATGATCTAATTAGACAGGATTGATTTAGCACAGCGTCTATGTTGACTATTTTGCTTCTAGGCCGTATCCAAAAGGTCCGGAGCGCAAGAAGGCTTGTTTGGAGGCCCTGAAAAAGATAAAGCTCCAGCCGGGCTGCTACCTGCCCTCGAATCCGGATGCGATTGTTCTCGAAATCGATTACAATTCGGGCACACCGATGCAATCTGCCGCCAAGGCTCCTTATCTGGCCAAGTTTAAGGTGTGGATCTTCAAATTTTCCTAGTTTGGCAGTACATACAATCTGTTGATGAAAGCGAAAATCATTTTGTCCTCAAAAATTAAGAAGGCCTAGTCGACTTGGTCATATATTAGCCTCTAAGCCTCGCTTATATACTCAAAGTCCACCAAATGTTATTGAAAATCAATGATGGGAAATTTGTTTATCGCCAAGGTTTTGAACTTGATGACTCAAGTATACTGAAACTCTTGATGTATTTTCTGTGATGTTTCTGTAATTTGAAATTAAAAAATGAAACCTCTTTTAAGTTCGCTTCTTGTAAACCTTTAGTACTATGTCAATTTATAGGTTTCTAGATGCGGAATCACCCAGCTGGAGAAGACGGCTATTCAGGCGGCGTCAGAGGCGGCCTCTGCCCTCGCAGCGGCAACGTCCAAAGGCGGTCAAAGGCCTACTGCGGATGCTCCCGCACCTTCGCGAAAGGATTCTCACATTTTCTCTCTCAGGAGTACTTTGTGCGTTCTACCCGCAGAGCGGCAGTATTACAAGCTTCTGTCTTTTTCCGCTGCCTGTCGCTGTATTCGTTTTCATTTATTTATAAATTTTGAGGAAATTAATTCATCTTACTCAACTTTGGTATTTAGAATTGTGTTGCACTAGCTAGTTTGCCTCGACACCATTCAGATCTGAATCTGAGTCTGTGCAGTAATGCACCCAAGGAGTGTTGTCTACTGTTTTGTACTGTAGTGTAACTGAATTTATTCAATGCATTTCGATTTATCAGTGCTCGGACTCGCCGACAAATAAGCACAACAAATCAGCCAAACATTGCTAAAGGAGGTGGAAAAACGTCTAAGATCGAATCAGTAAATCCGCACCAACAACCTCCTTCATCCACCTACTGGCAAGCCTGTATTTTTAAAGTAGGAGATGACGTACGGCAGGTAGGTTTTGTTGTTTGTTTCGCTTTTTTTGCGCAGCTATCGCTAGTTGCTTCAATTTTTTATCAAATTTATTTCCAAAGGATATTCTAGCGCTGCAGGTCATTCGAATATTTCAAAACGTTTTCAACCAGTACGGGTTAGAATTGTTCCTCTACCCCTATCACGTAGTCGCTACAGGTCCAGGGGTATGTTAATACAATTTTGATTATTTCTTCGTTTTCAAACACTTCACTGGTTAACCGCTTTGGCTTTCACAGTCTGGCGTAATCGAATGTGTTCCGGATAGTAAGTCACGTGACCAGATCGGTCGTCAAACCGACAGTGGCATGTACGATTATTTTCAGAGCATTTTCGGCGATGAAACTACACCAGCATTCCAACGGGTGAGTTGTGTTTAAGGTACCATCCGCTTTTTACACAATCTCAGAACGCTTTTTACTTTCCACAGTCTTTAATCTCACTAAGTACGTTGATTCTTGTGAAATCTCCAGTAGTGCAAGCACCCAAATCGTAGTTGAATCTGGCGGCTCAAATTCGAAACGTTGAACTAACGAGACTAGTCATCAAGATTACGTCTTTGAGGGGGCATGTAGAAGCTGTGGGCTGCATGTGGTTTCAGAACTGATTAATTCATTCCTTGGCACTTTTTTTTCTAATTCACAGGCACGGAGGAACTTTGTTGTTAGTATGGCAGCGTATAGCGTGGTGTGCTACTTGTTGCAGATAAAAGATCGTCACAATGGTAATATTATGTTGGACAAGCAAGGCCATATAATACATATCGGTACGTGTAAGGGATTTTGACGACTTAACACCCCTCTAATATCAATTTTTTGTCTTACAGGTCATTAAATGCGAGCATCATGCATAAGTGATGGATTGCTTTTTTTTTTTTCAGATTTTGGCTTTATGTTTGAGAGCAGTCCGGGTGGCAACTTGGGATGGGAGCCAGATATTAAGTTGACGAAAGAAATGCTGATGATAATGGGCGGAACTACTGACAGTTCGGCTTTTCAGTGGTTCGAGCAGCTCTCGGTGCGAGCCTTTCTGGCACTGCGGCCCTACCGTGAAGCGATAGTGGCACTGGTCTCAGCCATGTTGGATTCGGGACTGCCATGTTTTCGAGGACAAACGATTAAACTGCTCCGCCAGCGCTTTATGCCCAGTCTCTCAGATCGCGACGCTGGCAACGCCTACATCCGTCTTGTGCGTGCCTGCGTTGACCACTGGCGCGCCAAGTCTTATGACATGCTACAGTACTACCAGAATCAAATTCCCTGCTAAACATGGAGATGTTCCCCCGTCCCCCCTTCCTCCCTCCTCCTATCGATCTCTGTTGTACTACCTACGGTGTTAACTGCACCAATGACTCGCTCTCTCCACCTCAGTGTAATTTTGTGATCACTTCTTTTCACTACTACCAAATAAATATGCACATAGTTTTATCTGACAGAGCTCTCTTTTAGTTCTCGTCTCCTTTCCGAAACTGAAAGTACGCGCTCTAACCTTGATTGCCTTGCCTTAATCAACAGACCATAATATTGTCTAATTTCTTTCATTTTTTGCGGCTAGGTTCTGAATAACTTTCCATAACGCATTGAAAATCTTATGCTTCCATCCTTTTTTTTTCGCTGTGCCAAGGAGGTCACGCGCGTTCGTCTTGCATGCATTAGGCGTCATTGAATAGGATTTTTAGCAACCCTTGTTTTTCGTCAGTAGATACCTTTTGGGCAAATCCTTGTTAAGACGGATTCTTTGAGCCGCATAATTTCTATTCGTAGACTAGGGCAAAAAAGAGGATGGATGTTATCAGGCGAAATGTGATAGTTTTGCACAAGTTAGCCCAGTTGAAGATAGGAATATTGTGCTAGTGATGGCACAGAGTAACTAGGTGGTTCCCGGTTTCAAAATTTGGAAATTTGAGCATTCTTTTGGAATGAATTTGACGACGCATCAGCATATGATGAAACAAAATCCTAGCCTATTTTGCTTAGTGATACCTGAATGCCGCTTCAGAAAAAGAACAGCGGAATGAAATCTAAATGTCACTAACCTGGCTTTTAGGTCATGTTGAGAATAACATCTCAAGACTGCCTTAACGGTGTAGATAGAGAGGAGACTCTCCACACCTTCAAGGGAGTCGTGGAATATTGGCACTATGGAGGCCAGAAGATCGATGACAGGGTAAGATTTGGTTGCTATTTTCAACCGCACCTGGTCAACAATGCTGCACACTTTGCGCCGTTAAAGTACAATTGTTACTAGGATGTCAAACAGTAGTACAACAAATTTCCCACTTTGATGCAACCCCAGCTACGGGAGCATCGAAGGCGTTGAGCGACTCCTGTGTCCGAATCCTTCCATATTATGGCATTAAAGCAGTTATGATTTCATCATAGGGATGGGGATGTGGCTATCGCACCTTGCAAACAATTGTCTCCTGGTTCAAATTGAATCTCTCTCTTCAGTCTACGTTCCCTGACATAGATGACATCCAGTTGATTCTAATTAACTCGGGCGACAAGCCTCGCTCCTTTTACAAGTCGCATGATTGGATAGGTTCGGTCGAGGCGGGAATTGTTTTGCAAAACCTGACGAATGTAGGGTCACACCATTCATAACCCTCCTGTATAGACCGATTACAAAATCGTCCAAGTACCAAACGGCAAATTCAAAGAGGAACACACGGCGAAAATACGCGACCACTTCCAGCGTGCCGGAGCTCCAATAATGATGGGTGAGCCACCCCTCAACTGTACTAATTCTATAGGTGGTATGAAAGACTGCTCTTCCAAATGCATCCTCGCTATGAAAGAAAAAGAAAACTCCATTTCCACGTCTCTTCTGATCCTGGTAAGTCATCTATCACATCATTTCCGACAATATCCACCAATGAATTATGTTCTAGTACTACCCTATTATTTGTAGTTATAATGTCACGTCTGAAATGGTCTTTCAGGATCCGCACTACTACGCCACCGACAAAGAACCCGAACTACCGTACCTTTGGAAAGAGGGATGGCTGAAGTGGTGCAGTACAGAAGACTTAGGTGAAACGGATTTTTACAATATGTGCATGCCGATGGCAGCATACAAGTAGCAATGCCTACGGGAGATCTTTACAAAACTTGTCATACATTTCCCGCAAAATGACATAAGAGTCTCTGTAGCGTTCTTCGTTTTCTCTGCAAGCCGCTTTCCATCTGAAAAAAAGGATTTTGTGACTGGGTTGGAATGTCAATCTTTCCCTACGCAAAAGTATAGAAGGAACGACCAATCTAAGTTACACTTATTCAAAAATGAACGTCGATGACATCAAAAAATACTTTACTCACTTTCGACGAATTTCACGCCAGCGCGTTATGTGCTGTTCCAATAAGCCTTCCGGAGACATCTCCTTTGGAGGATTCTGAAACGTTTATCGAAATTCGTAAACAAAAGTGACAATAAAGGAGCTATTTGAAGATATCGGATAGCTCAAAAACTAGTGACAGGAAAGTTCGCATCCTCCACTTCCGTAAATTTCATGACCTGAAGTGGAAATGAACTAGGTCAAGCTAGAAATATGTTTAACTCAAGAGGATGTGGGTTTATTTCATAGGATCAAGCTTGGATAAGTGCTACTAAAGCTTTCGACGGGAAGATATTGAAGCACCGTAGCACCATTACTCACAAAGTGTTCGTCTAAACAAGAATTTAATTCAATGCGAAATTGAGATATTATGAAAGTGTGAATCCAAAGCGTCTCAATTCGGTAGATGCAATGGCCAGAATCTAGTGCGTGGAAGACTCGCGAAGTGAGCGGGTCCATAGAATGTGTTATTCATTTCGAGGAGAGAAAAGCGTGGCCACTCACCTCAACGTTTATCACAAAGGGCTGACCAGACGAGGGCAAAGGTTGTGGAACACGCACTTGACTATCGGTGAGCCCATCATCCGGCTTTGGCAGAGCGTAATGACAGTCTGGCAGCTGATCAACGGCCTAAATTTGAGAAGGGTTACAACAAGGGTTAAAATAAGGTTTGGAGATAGACGCGGATTACCTCTCTGTCGTCATCAGCATTCGGAATGTCATTCCACGACGACTTATCATTTTGGCTGAGGTTGCGAATCCAGGCCCGAGCCATAGGGTAAAGTGGAGCATTTTCTGGAAATTGCCCAAAGTCAACACTCCTCTCAAAGACCTTGATCACAAATGATTCTAGAAGAAGGTCGAGAAGCTGATTATTGTACCTTTTGGTGCGTCGTCTTCATCCGACGCTATTCCCCGTTTCCTGCGTTTCACTTCACCGCCTCCAACTTTGTATAAAGGTGACCTATATTTCTCTTTTTCCAGGACTTCTTTGCGATTCATCACCTCATCTTTGTACTTTAAGCTTCCTTTTCTAAAGAATCAAAACATGACTATCGCAACCTACACTTTTTCTGGATCTTCCTTATATGCAACAAGAATTCGATCTAAATTCTCCCTTGCTAAAGAAACGTCAGCCTCTAAACAATAAATGACTCCCTCTCATGTACATACCATCCGGCTCAGGCCACCAAGACCTATCATTCCACCCACCGGACATCATTAAAGCGGAATACGCGAAATTGAACTGAGAGGTAAAGCACAGTAGGCAAACTAAGCAAAGTGCCTACAAAAAGTGATAATTTTAACCAGGAATAATAGTGCGAAAAAATTGCCTTTGCGTTTAAAAAATAAAACGGGCAAGTAAATATCAATCTTGAGTAGAATACTCGTCGTTAAAGCACTACTTACTCATTACAAAGCGATGAGAGGAATTGAATCAGAGAAAAATGAATGCTGACATGAATATCATACATAAAATTAAAGCAGACGAACAGAATAAGGTTGTTTTGCTATCTGATAAACGAGTCGCGAAGACCCTTGAGTATTAATGATTGTCTGCACATTGTTTTATCAGTCGCAAAGAGTAGTAATTCCTGCTCTCATATAGCCGAAAAAACAATTGAAATAGAATTACAGCAACTTTTTAATTTCAAACTGAACAATGCTTCTGAATCTGTTCTACCTTATGCGTCTGCAAAATAGGTTGATTAACCTGATGCTCGTGTTGCCTGGAACTGCAGCACTTAAGCAATGGGCGAGAACTCCAATTTCTTCCCTATCCTACCTACTTTTAAGCAGTTCCCGCCCATTCTTGCAATTCTCCGGGCACATTCAAGTCCTTGGTGTATCCCTAAACTTCCCCTAATCTGCACAGCAAGCTTTGCACCGGCCCTTTCTCCATAAAACTACTCCTAGCGAGAAGATGATGGCAAAAGGGGGATTTTGTTAAAAGACTCAATGGAAAAAGAAACCTGGACAGTTCAATTTATTACACATCCAGAAATAGTTTGGGATGTGATACTCGACGCTGATATCCTTCGTCAGACCATAGCGATCCTGAATTTTGCAGGTGGTATCCTTAATGCCCAGCAGTGCAGAGAAACAAACTCAGTCGTGTCTCACCCGAAAAAGGACGCTAACGAAATTTGCAACGTTATTTTTTAAGAGGCTTTGCGCACATTTAAGGCACATCATCGACAGTGAAAAGAAAGAACTGCACTCATTGCTGAGTAGGTATCCGAGTAAGCTCACCCGGCAAGGAACTAAACTTGGACTGGCAAATATCGTTAAACGTGCCACTCGCACCGGTGAAGCCAAACCCCTATGTCGACCACCGAGACGCATGCCGTCGCCTCTCCTGGGAGAAGTGCATCGTTTAGTGAATGAGATGATCAAGAGGGGGTTATGAAGCCATTAAAGCCATTATGGAGCCATTAAAGCATTAGTTAAGAAAAGTGACGGTCGACTACGTCTGTGTATTGACTACAGGAAGGTAAACGCGGTAACTAAGATGGATGTTTTCTCCTTGCCTCATATTAATGACTCATTGTACTCCCTGCACGATCAAATTGGGTTTCCGCTCTGAACTTAAAATGTGGATACTGGCAAGTGGAAGTAGCGGAGACGGACCGAGAGAAGATGGCTTTAATAGTGCCAAACGAGCTGTATGAATTTCCGGTAATGCCTTTCGCACTCTGTAACACCGCAGCTGCTTTCCAGCGCCTGATGCAAACAGCGCTAATAAAGTTTTTTCCAAAAAGGTGCATAATCTACCTCGATGACACTTTTGTCTTTGGTAAAGACATGCAGGAGCACAATGCCAGTCTGAAACCAGTGCTGGATCGCCCCCAAGACGCAGGATTGACCTCGACTCCAAAGAAATGCCACTTCCTTCAACGTTCAGTTACTTTTCTGAGGCATACTGTCCCGTCAGGCGGGCTGGCGAACAATGAAGATCGTGCGAAGCAAGTGAGGTCTTGCTGACACCAACCAATCAAATAGAGCTCTGTAGTTTTCTCGGTTTAACCATCTGCTGTAGGCGGTTCGTTCAAGTCTTCCGCACAAACTGACCGAGAAGCAGGCGAAAAAGAATTTCAAGAGAGAGAACGAACATGAAGAGACCTTTAACGAACCAAAGCAAAAGCTCTGCTTTGCTCCGATTCTGGCCTTACCAAATTCGAGAAAAATGCACCTTCCCTTTGCGCTAGACAAAGATGCTAGCGATGTAGCCGTGGGCAGTGTGCTTTCCCAACGGGACAAAGAAGGCAGAGAACGCGTCATCGCATACGTCAATGTCAGACTCGAAAAAAAATGAGACAGAAAATTGCAACGGAGCCTGAACTATTCGCCATCCTTACAATGGATCGACACCTTAAACACTACCTGATAGCGAAACGGTTGATAGTGAGAACGGATCACCAAGCGTTAACCTGGTTAAGAAGGATGAAGGATATTGACCGTTCAGTTGCACGCTGGCATGAAAAGCTGCAGCAATATGCCTTTACAGTGCAGTACAGAAAAGCGACTAAGCATAGCAACGCGGATGTATTGTCCCGCAGATCTCTCAGCAGAATGTGATAGTTGTGTATTGGTACGCTATTTTTGAGTGAGTCTACTGGACAGCAGTGGAGAAACACGCAAAGTACAGGTCCCGATACAGATCTGGTATACGAGAGGTTTCTGGCATCCTCGTATAAGCTCACTGCGGAAGAGATGAACTCGTCCAGCAAAGCAGACGGACGTATGGGGTTTTATGGTATCAAGAAGACGCCATGCCAGGTTCTTTGATTAGAATGGTTCTTCAAGAGTTGCACAAGCAATTGTGGCATGTGGGCGAGAAAAAGATGGTGGAAGCCTTGAGCCAACGATACTGGCGGCCCCCTCTTACCCTGGACGTGCTAGATTTCTGCCAAACCTGCATAATTTGAAACAGTTTTAAAAAGCCTTACTCAACAGCAATAGCACTCCTCCTGCAACCCACGCTTACGGGCTTCCCGGGCGAAAGAGTGGGGACAACCATCATGGGCCCTCTGCCCCTTACCAAGAGGGAAAAACGCTATATGTTGGTTATGGTTGACTACTTCACGAAAGTTACCGACTCTGCTGAACTATGCAAGACTTTTGGAACCGCCAAGACGCACACGACGCCTGGGAACCAACAGGGCAACAGACAAGTAGAAAAAACAAATCGCACCCTGATAGGACTGCTGTAGGCTTTTACTAAAGGGAGACAACCTGGAGATTGGGATTTAAGCCTAGGACGCACCCTTCCCGCATCTAGAGCTACAGTTCACGCATCAACGGGTGTTCAAGATGCTCACAGGTCGCGAAGTGAGTCTTCTCTCTGATATCTTTCTACCCATAAAGGAAGCGGCAACCGACAATGCCCCAGACTACGTACTACGTCTAAAAGAAGGGATAAGAAAAGCGTTCAGTACTGCCCGACGACATTAGCAAACGTCTTATAGTAGACAAAAGAAATGCTACGGCAAGCGCAGTCGACCCAACACGTACCACGAAGGAGATCTCGTCCAAATATGCAGGCCAATTCCCCCACCTGGAACACATCGTAAATTTTACCATCCTTGGAGCAGAGACCCTTTTCGCGTGGTGAAAGTTCTCTCCTCCACGAACCACCTCGTCCGGAATGCAGAACTACGTACCGAGCCAATAACAAACCATCATAACAAGATTCGATCGTACAAAGGTGCCCCTCCGGTCGGTTATGAGGATGAAGCCTACGTAATTATAGAAGAAGGAAAACCGCCTAACAGCATAACCAAAGCCAATGGACGTGAGTAGCATTGGAGACGGTACTCAAGAAACGAGGGACTGTACAATGATGTTGTTTAAATGCGCTTTGTAGGCCAGAGGCGAAAAGACAACTTCAACCTAGTTACGGACGCTCGTGGTTCCTCTCAAGGGTCTGAAGCTCCTACGTCGTAAATACTTCGCTCTCATAATTTCCTGCTCGTATCATAATGCATATTTCTCGCAACGCCCAGCCTTATAATAGCAAGTGTGAAAGAAGGGATGAGAATGGAAGGAAGGAGTTCGCCATGCTCGTTATTAGTGAGGTCCTCTTGACATTTATGCTTCTGTGGAGGTAATCATCAGTTGACGACGGCTGACTTTGATAACCTGACGCAAATGGGACTGTCGACATTTAAATCATTTGAACCAAAAAATCTCTTGATTAAGAGTGGTAGAAACTTGAATAATTAATACCTTAGCACTCTCGCCTGCGGTCATCGGTTTTAATTTTTGACGCCGATCGCTTGTATTCTTCTTTAGTATTATGTCTTTTCTATCTTCAAGGAAGTCGCGGGACGCTACAGCTATGCTTAACACTGTATTACTGCAACATCTCATACCTCCAACGATTGCCAATTCACAGTACCAGCAAGAGGTCTGACAATCAGAGTTAAGCAGAGAGTGTAGTGTCCCAAGGCTCCCCTTAAGGTAAAAGAAGGTGCAGTACTAGGGCAGAGTATATATATTCCGGGAACAGAGGACTTGGGGGCTGTTGGCACGGCCCGGAGGCCGACCAACCGGCTAGAACAAGATGGCCACCCAAGTGACCTAAACCGGTAGTTCGAACAAAGTATTACAGATAGAACACTCCTTTAATAATCAATTCTGCAATTATTGCAAGCCATATGATAAATGTGTTGAGAAAATCTGCAGTTTTCGCATTGTGAAAGGGATTATAAGAAGTTGTTCAAGAAGTTCATTATTTTGGACCAAATTTTTAAACAGTACGTAACACATGTGGATTTTTTGCAGGTTGACACCTAACAGAATCTTTAATTGCTTATTGCTAAAATTTGTGCATTTAAGTGTATGAATATAAGACGTAAAAGTTTGTTTTTAAACAAAAAACAAGTTGCAGTAGGCAACTTTTAAATAAACAACACCTTTGTGGCTTCAAATTCTAAGGGGCATTTTTGCTGTAATCCATATTTGTTTTAATGAACCACTCTTGCGGTTACACGGCACGTCTCAGTTTTCGAGTTTTTGGCGATGGGTTCCGTGTACAAGGTGGTCTTCATTAGGCATGGGGAAAGTGTTTACAATCAGGAGAACAGATTTTGTGGCTGGCATGACGCGGATTTGTCCCCTAAAGGTGAACAGGAGGCTCAATGTGCAGGAAAAATGATTAAAGAGAATGGGCTCACCTTTGATATTGCATTCACGAGTGTCCTTAAACGCGCCATCAAAACACTCAATCATGTGCTTGAAGTGAATGATCTGCACTGGATTCCAGTCTACAAGTAAGAGTGGTTAATCAGTGGCCTGTACATGACTCGTTTGTGCATTTTCTTCACAGCGCATCAGTGCCGTAGTTCCCATTCTAGTTGTTGTCGTTGTTCGGTTGCTTCACTAAGGCTGTTAAATGCTTCTTTGTCGTGATGTTGTTGATGCATAAAATTGGTACTGAACATACTCGCCATTTTGGACTAATAATGTGTGAAGTTTCTGTCTGATCGCGGCGCATGGGACAATACATTTTAAGGCAATTGTAACCCGTGTGACGTTTGCAGGTCATGGCGTTTGAATGAGCGCATGTATGGCGGCTTGCAGGGCTTGAACAAATCCGAGACAGCTGCGAAGCATGGTGAAGACCAAGTTAAGATCTGGCGTCGTGCTTATGATATCCCGCCTCCTCCTCTCGAAGTTTCGGATAAACGTTGGCCAGGTCTCGAGGAGAAGTACAAGGTGACGTCTTGTTGGTTTTGTTCTGATTGCTGGAACGGGGCCGTGAACTTGTTAACTTGTTTCTAATGGTGTTTTAGAGTCCAAGCTAGCTAATTAAATACAGCAGCATCTATGGTTGCTAAGGTTTGCATTTTAACCCATTTTCATTTTTTCTGTTATCCTCACAGATGCTTGATATCGAATGCATTCCAGTCACGGAATGCCTAAAAGATACCGTTGAACGTGCACTTCCTTTCTGGTTTGATTCAGTTGTTCCTGCCATTAAGGTATGCTTTTCAAATTTGGTACCTTTACTTAATTAGTCAATGAAATCGAAGTAGTTGTTTGGTTCGAATCAATGTAGAGTGTTTTTGCTTGGTTGTTATCTCTGTACTTTATGGTTCACTTTTGAGTCGGATGTCATGTTTTATATGGCTATGCTTAGTTTGAAATACCCCTTTACAGCAAGGCAAACGGGTTTTGATCACTGCTCACGGGAATAGTCTTCGCGCCATCGTTAAGTTTCTGGACAAGATTCCCGATAAGGACATTGTGGAGCTCAATATACCCACCGGTAACCATGTTGTCTAATTTTTGGAAGTATATATTGGATCCGTGTTATTTGGTTCACTTTAAAATGCTTAAATAACCGTGTTGTTGGCTTCTAAGCATTTGAGATACGGGGTGCGTATTGGATGGCTTGAAAAGAAGGCAGTTCCATACGCCATATAATGATTTCTTGACACGAAACTTCAATATTTTTATCCCAGAACTTACTAATCAAATGATTGATTTCTTTCAATTGCAGGAATTCCACTTGTTTATGAATTGGATAAGAATCTCCGCCCTGTGAAGCACTATTACCTGGCCGATGATGCTACTGTTGCGGCCGCCATCAGCAGTGTGGCAAATCAGGGCAAAGCCAAGTAGGCATTCGAACATCAAATCTAGTGAAAGGGGTCAGTGCCATTTTATTGGCATGATTCTACGAGAAATTTAGTTCCGACTGCAATTTTTTCCTTCTGGACCACTTCGACCCTTAATAAATATAAAATCGCTTTCTTCTCTATAGTGCTGATCTTGCAATTCCTTTTACGCTTTTTGAATTTTGGGTCGGTGACAATAACTGGCTGCATTTTTCTAAGACAACATAATGTGAACCTTTATTTAGTATTTTAAGTTAAATGTTCTCGATCCTATTTCTCCAAGAGTAGTGTTTTGTTGTTACACCAGTCGAGCAAGGTTCTATTTAGCCGTTTTTTGCCTTGTTTACTTGGGGGTTGTGCAAGGTAGCAATTGGGGGAGAGGGCTGGCATATGCGTTCGTGGTCGTTAGTATATCTTGACGGGCTTGTGGTACATGGCGGTGCTGGGTTCCGCGTTAGGTCGGGTTTGTCGCAGAGATGTATGCGAAACCGACGCTCGAGTTGGTGTTATTCGCATGTGCGTCCGAGATATGTTCTCGTTGATTGGTTTTTTGTTGGCACATATCGTGGGAAAACCTACATCCTTTGAGTGCCTTTGGTGACGGGGCTAGCACCACTGCTTTGGTGTGAAGCGAACGCAGTCGAAAACTGTTTCATTGGGGTGTCATTTTATTAAATTACTCAAGTACCTATTAATTTGGTAACAGTTGAAGAAGCTTTAAGACTGCGAGGCCCTGCCTGAAGCCAAATGGAGAAATGTACTAAGTACTCCATCTTTTGTTCGGTTTGGACAAAACATTACGACTGATGGTTTCTGTACTAATAGATGGACACTGTGAGAAACCCATTCGCGTTCTTGCCAGTGAAGTGACGGGATTAGCGTGGCGACTACGTGACCGCTCCGTCGATGGCGCATTTGGCAATGTTGGCGTGTTGAGGTGCTTTAAGGACGATGCCCAATTACATGGCGTACCGAATGTAAACACGCAGTGAAAGAGTGGTGCTAAACCTGGCTGCATAGCAGAGGTGCCATTCAGCATTATCAAGCGGAGGACAGGTACTCAAGGCCCTAAATTGGTGCTGAGATTTGTTTAATGCTGCTTACCAATTAATAGTCCGAAAAAAAATTAAAACAGGCTGATCAACCAATTACCAGCGCATCTGCCAGGTTTGGAAACATTGGGATCTCAATCTCGATTCAAGGGTGGAAGTGCCGACTACGAGGTTATGATATGAACAAAACGATCAAATCATATTACTTTGTATTTTTGCCCAGTGCCGAACAGTTGACTTCGTACGTCTTGATCGTCACATTCTCGGTGATGCCAAAATACCCCATGATAAGCTTGCGAACTGCGATGCGCTTACGTTACATGATGACAAAGCATGCTGCTCAGTTCTTCCACATTGAGCAAAAAAAGTTATTTGGGTCACCTTTGTGACATTAAATCTGCGCATAAGCCGGTTAAAATATATGCCGAAACCACTATATGGAGACTCTTAAGTTTCCTTAAATCTAGCAGGGGAACAATTTATTTCAGCAGCACATACCACAACAGATCAAGCAACTATCGTGACCAACAAGTCCTGATACGACTGAAGACAAATCCATCCACTTCCCTTATTCTTGATTGGACGCCCATGGTACAATTCAAGCATTATTTAGACCTTGCACAAATCGTAACAGCTGCAAAACCAAATCGCCACTTTACTTCCAACAAAAACATTCACTTGATTAAATTCAACGCAAATACCTCTGATCTACAAGATTGTGTTTGAAGATCTCACGAATATCAAGCGACGAAGAAAATCTCAAATTGTCTTAAAAAGCGGTTTAATACCACAAAACTGCCAGTGTTACATAATAGTAGCCGAAAATGCAGCCTCGGAAATGTCAGCGACCAGCCAATACTTTAACCAACTTTTCACCGAGTCCTCACATTGCGTCTGGAAGAAAGAAATTACATATTGTGCAAGTGCGTACGTGACCTCTCCAAGACACCACACAAATATTAATCTACTGAACTCAACTAAGTAACATGTGACTCCTTACGGGATGCAAAAAATGCAGAAGCTCGGCCAACCGACAGGCCGACAGATTTGTTAAGTAGGCGCAATGTAAGAGGAAATCCTTAAACAAGCGCACGATAGCAGATGTTAATTCTGGTTCTGCGAGGGCAGAGGCGACCGATTGAGATATATTAACCATTTCTCGCAAATTTCCTTCGCAGACCTGGCTAACGGATAGGTGCGTATAATCGTGGAGTTCTGAGTGCGCCATTCGAAGCATATTGTAGAGAGGTAAAGTCTCATAGAACGGATTGAGAGGGTATTCAAATGATGCTTACTACAAAGCGAAAGGCGAGGCTTGCAGAGCGGGAACTACCACAACTAAGTCGCACTAAAAACTCAAACCCTGTGGCGAAATAATCAAAAATATTTTCGATTAGCCCCGTAGCGGCGAACCGATGTGCGATTCGCACCCATTCTACGAACATCGCGCGCGCAAATCCTTCGGGAAGGTCTGTATTTCGCAAAATTCGTAGATTTTCCCCCAAGACGGTTTTAACCTTGGGAAGGTGAATGCAGTTGCATATCTCACGGGAAGATAATTGAAACGTAGACACTGTCAGTTTCGGTGAGAGGAGAATTAATAGTTGAAGAAAACTAGGTCTCTTCTAAAACAATCTTGTTAAAAGTGAAAGATCATGCCAATATTTTAGAGGCAAGAAGTTGGAGAACGGGAAACTCAATATTCCCATCTGAAGAAATACTGCCATTGATGACGGAGAATCCCACTATGATACTGGGATCAAGAGATGACTCCGTCTCCAAATTCTACGGTGTAATACAAAAAGTGCATGAAAAAGCGAACCTCAAACAATCTGTCCAGACTTTCTAACACGGCTTGAGGACTTTGAGTCAGAGAAAGTGATTTTAATCCATTGATCAGCATTTGGGTGAATCGAGATAAGTGTTTTTTTAGGTCTAAAAAGAAAAATGACTTTGATGGAAGACTAACGGCTTGGAAGATCAGGCCACAATAAACCAAGCAAGACGAAATTCTCAATGATCCATCTGTCAGTCTGCAGAGTGTTTAAGAAGGATTGAAACAAACCTTATCAGACCACAATAGTAAAATTTCTCTTGTGTTTGATGTAAAGAAATGCAAAGGAGAGTGGTCCATTTCCGGAACGCTGGAAATGTTGGACTACAATTAAAAGATTCTTCTTATAACGAATAAATTTGAATCTAAGAGATACGAGAAAAGGTCTTACCGGAAAATGGATGGGGTGAAGTTGGAGAATTCACAATCTTGAATCTACAATAAACGAGATTTTGTGGAGATGCACAGATGCAACGCTCTGAAAAAAAGATATTTCAAATTCGCATAACATCTTCCCACGGTATAAACAAAACTGCCGGCCAACGACAACCACAATGGACCAAGCCTAGAGCAGACTCGAAAAATTTCACACCTCAATCAGGCACCTTGGTCAGAGCCAATAAAACAGCCCAAATAGTACGGCGCAAAACCTATATTAGACTCGAAGTAAATACAAGCTCAGAATCAAACGCGCTAACCACTGAATGCGAATTCATTTTGTGAGGTAAAAGGTATTCTGCTCAGTTTAGGTTGGTTCGAAAGCGATACTTCTTGAAGTAACATAGGAATACGTTGCACTGGCAAAAATACTCATCACAACAGCAAAATATGGGCAAAAGATGATACCACTTGTAATGCAGAGTTATTGAAAGTGACAACGATAGATCCCTGCACAATGCACAGAAATCCCAGCAGAAAACAAAAGTGCTAACACGAGCACAATGAAAGTTACATGAACTTTATACCTGCGACGATGCTTGCTAAATAAAGCATCAACAGGTCATTCAAGTTAAAGCGGCAGTAAAGTGGATGATACAATAAATAATCAGTAGGGCTATGCCACATGAGTATGTAGCTACTGCTAGAGAGAGGACTTCACCAGCAATTGTGCAAATAATGACAATTTTCTCATGCATGTAATTTACAAAGTCCGTTGCAGTAGGAGGGAACTCTTACACAGAGACTGAAACCAATTCAAAAGATTTACAGTGAAGACTCACGTAAACACCATCGGACAGCATTAAAAATAATGCCTTTTAATGACTAATTAAGAAGTTCGCACTTATTCATAGAAAAAGCTTCGGGGATAATTGAACTCATAATCATAGAGAAACACGATAACTAAAGTAGGTAAGCATCGGAAATGCGCAGTAGTAAATTTAACCTGGTATCCAACTGGAGTTGCTCAACATGCACTCTGAAGCGGATTTTATGAAAACCGACACTTGGTAAAGTGCCTCTTTGAGAAATACCGACATCGAAACCCGAGGAACGACAACACCGTCACACAATATCGAACAGCTTAAAAGTCTTCCTGCTATGATAATAAGTAAAACAAATCCTCGGTGGAGAGATCGCAACGAATTTGACCAGCTTAAGATTGAAATCAACTTTCTTGCATTATTTACTCACGGCAATCATTTAACTCAAGAGAAATTTTGCTACATGTTAAAGATGGAAATTATCGGTAATTCTAGCTCACGTACCATGGAATCTAAGCTAGCTTAATGTTTTGACTTTTATTGTCAACCATTTCTAAATCCTAGGACTTTCAGCTAGTTGTAAAGATCTATGGTACTGTGCAAAAACTGCATTAATGGCGCACAGGCAATGCCAGATTCCATTGGCATGTCCCTGAGTTTATGTTTGGGAGGGTGGAATTACTACTCGTGGGGACCAAAGTGTCCCTCTTATCCAACCAAAAGTTAAACAGACTACCAATGCATCGCAGTTATAATGATATTTTGTTTGCCTTATCGAAGACAGCATACTTGTATTATTTTAATGCAATTGCTCTACCTAAAAGGTAAAAGAAGTCAGAGCACTAGGGCATAATATATATGTTCTGGAAACAGAGGGAGTTGGTGTAGCGTCCCGGGGCTCCCTTTACGGTAAAAGAAGGCGCAGTACTAGGGCAGAATATATATATTCTGGAAACAGAGGGTTTGGGGGCTGTTGGCACGGCCCGGAGGCCGACCAACCGGCTAGAACAAGATGGCCACCCAAGTGACCTAAACCGGTAGTTCGAACAAACAGAGTATTACAGTTGGGGCTGCTGGCATGGCCCGGAATCCAGCCATCGACTAGTACAATATGGCCACCCAATTGACCGGGACCGGCGCTTTGAACAAACAAAATATTACACAGCCCCTCTCTTCTTTCGAGCGTCGTCCCCGACGCTCTCCTTCGTCCGCCTCCCGTGTCAGCCATCACAAAGCAATCAGTGTTGCGAGAAGCACCCACGAGCTAACCGTGCAAGCCATCGAGATTCAAGCGCATGTCTTCTTGTTGTACCATCAATTCTGCGTTGCACTCGGTGCAGCAAATGCACACATCTTAGTCCTCCTCTCCCACGATATTGCGGCCCAGTGAAAGCTGGGGATACGAATCCAAGTTTTTGGACGAATGAAGGCACACACAACACATTGTGATTCCAGGCTTTTCTGATACCGTGGAAGAAACGCGAGGGTGTCGTAGAACCCTGAACGAATGGGGCAATCGGGCCTCATAGGAACGGGATGCACGTGATCCAAGTGTACAAAGCATGAAACGATGCTATTGAATGGCGTGCTGCACATTCCACATCTGAGAACAGGAGAGAGGACTTACAGAGGATGCTTGACCACAACGTCGCTGATCCTTCTTGGCAGTTCCACTAGACTTGGAGTTCACGGCTAGTTTCGCTTCAGTTGTTGATAGCTTCCTTGCGGAACACGAGGGCGAGGGAGGTGCCAAAGAAGGACGTCGATCTCAGCTTTTCTGTTATGGGATGTCAGAGATTTGCCCACCCGTAGCACATGCCGGAAGCGGTATGGAGCAGGATAAAATCAGTCAAAGTCGGGTCCGCTTTTCGCTGCCGCCAATGTAGCGTCCCGAGACTCCTTTTAAGGTAAAAGAAGGCAGAGTGCTAGGGCAGAATACATATATTCTTGAAACAGAGGGACTTGGGGCTGCTGGCATGGCCCGGAAGCCGGCCATCGGCTAGTACATTACGACCACCCAAGTGACCGAAACCGGCAGTTCGAACAAACAAAGTATTACACACACATTTATTTGTGAGTCGCACTCATAAGTAATTCATATGAAAACACTCCATCATCAACACTTTGAGGAAGAACTGTGACATCCAGAGTGTTCTCTGAATTTGCAATAAGTTGGAGTAATACGGCAGAGCATGTGATGACAGCGTATGGAAAATTGGGAGGCCTTGTCGCAGGTTGCAAGTACAAACAGCGGAGAGTAAAATGCTCGTACAGTAAGAATAAATACTTCCGAATTAGCCTGTTTTTTCGCTTTATCTTCACAAATATGCACAATTGTTTTCCTGCTCTGTAGATGCGCTGTGTAAAGGCATTTGTGCTCTTCACTTTGGAAAAATGATAGTTACTGCATAATAAATAGTTAACATCTATAATGGGTTGGGTTAAGTAAATGTTCACTCTCGTTACCCCTACCGAGAGAAAGTATAATATTTGAGGAGACTGCATTTGTTCAGCAAGCAGAAGGAGCTGGAACTAGTGACAGCCCACCCGGCAACGGTACAATGACCATGATGCCAAATATGCCTCTTTCCCACAACTGAGAGTTTAACAACCTATGCATTGCACACACGCATTGCTCCAAAGTAAGGAATTTGGATGTAGCAATTAGAAACATTAAAGCACATTGATAATTTAGGAAACAACAATAGAAACCGTACAGGTCTTGTTTGCATCTACAATTGCCTAGTTTTAAGAATATTATTTAGATTATTGTGGAAGGCTGCCTCCACCTTGGTTGCAGTGCTGCTTAAAGGCTTAGTACTGAATGATCCTAGTGATCTGTCAGTCAGGTAGCGCGTCATCGTTTGAAGACACACGGACATACGTCTTCTGGAGTAGGCTTGTTATAACAAAATCGACATCATGGATTTCATTGAATTGAGCTCTCATTTGTGCGGTTATACGCAAAAGTTATGGTTGTAAGGAATGCTTAAAACTTAATCATCTTTGTGAGTGCACATGACGTAATTTTGTGAGAAATGCTAAAATAAACAAAAGAAGATCCAAAGCAAAATTACTTTCCTCGAATATGACCGATTACAGTCAGAATTATGGAGGGAGATTGGGACTTGAAGTCTGGAAAATCGGGGATATTTGTAGTTATTCTAGCGTAATGTTATTACTTCCAGTCAATTTTGAGTGTGGATTTAAATAGTGTGTGTATAATTAGCACTATGATTAATGGCCGAACTCGTGCAACTAAGGTCGTGCTATCCCACCATAAATAGCACTGAGGAGATTATGACGCGTATCAAAACGACCAACGGTGGGCACAGAGGCAGGCACGCTGCACAGCGAAGCCAACCGACATCCAAGAAATCGATATTTGATCTTACACGCACGCACGCATGCACGCACGCACGCATGCATGCATGCAGGCAGGCAGTGCACACACACACACAGGTACGCACCTGTCTGTCCACGATCCCACAGGAGCATGGAGGCAATGCCAGAAGTACTGGCGCCCATTTGCACTCTCGGTAATGCTGCCCGCTAAGTCGATGGTTGGCCTCTTCTCCCTTGTCCTCCTCACGCTGAGTAGTCGTGCTGCTTACTTGGAGGACACTGGTAATACACTGCTGGACGCCTGCGGGCCCTGTGATGAGTCAAAGTGTCCACCTGTGACCATGTGCCCCGTGGGAGAGGTAAAAGACTATTGTGGCTGTTGCTCGGTCTGCGGTCTGGAGCAGGGTCATCGATGCAATACGAGACAGGAGTTACATGACATGTTCTCTGGCAGACGGCGTCACGGATACTATGGCGCCTGCGGCAGGAACCTTGAATGCCAGCCTCGCACTGATGTTGATGAAGAGTCGCTCGGTGAGGAGAACATTTGCGTGTGCACCAAACCAGGTCGTTTCTGTGCCAGCAATGGGGAAACCTACTCGGCTTGTGAGTTGGAGGCCGTGCAAGCCAAGTCGTTTGGTGAGGTGTTCCTCATCTCCTATGACGATTGCAAATCAGGTGAGCAGATAAAGGTTAAAAACTATGTAGTAATATTTAAAAAGCGCTAAAGTAGTATACTCAAGAATAATGGTTGTGAGATATGATGATTTTAGCGTTTAAGTTAGAAATCCTATACAATAGTATTTTACAGTTGACTGTTTTTCCAGAGCAAGCTGTCAGTGCCGTTTTTTGATAACAATGTTCTATTGAAGACATTTAATTCATCTATTACCAATCAGTGAAGCTTAGATTGAAATCTTATAGACCTGCTTTCAACTGCGGATGATCAAACGACCGCATACCACTGCACGGCGGTAACAATAAAAAAATGCAATTTTGAAGTACACATTCCATAAGGTCATAAGTTAATTAATAGAGACCCCCTTTGCATTTGATGCATTTTTTTGCCTATGCCGGTTCAGTTGAAGCACTAACCTAGGAAGGCAATCTGCTGTTGGCTGAAAGTATTTGTGCAATTTGTTGTACTCGCTGCCTATTAATCCCTGAGTTTGAATAAATAACTGGAGCAGTCTATTGACAAGACATGGCATGAACTGCTACACTCGGCTTTTTTGTTAACTATAGATAAGTTATCAAAAGGACAGTAAGACTAAGTTGGAAAAGTAGGTAGTTACTTTCTCGATGGCAGACTAAAAGCGTTAACAGTCAAATTCCTAGTTAACTGCTACATCGACATGTTTAGATAAAAATGAACTGGCAATCCCTCCTGACGATTGCACGAAAATGTGAGGGGTCGTGTAAAATGAATTGAAGGCATCATAATTCATAGGCAAAATATGATGGAATCTGGCCTTAATTAATAGCTAGCGCTTATTGCAGAACCGAAGATTGTAGCTGCATCGGAGTCGCAACGAGTTCCCGGTGGAAACAAGACAACATTTTGGTGCGAAATCAAGGGTTATCCCCTTCCAACAGTCACCTGGTATTACTTCGCTCCCGGTGGATCATACGAGGCCATTCTACTCCCAGGTAAATCTACCATTCTGTTGCTTTAGCCCTAATCGGTCAATTATCGAAATGATTGAGCAATTACAAGGACTGCGTATTTTGTAGTGCAGATGGGGTCTTCGTTTCAATCGAGCCATAATAGACCAGATTTACAATAATACTGTACGAATCCTCACTCTACAAAAGCTGCAGACAAACTGTGACTACTTATTCCATTAGGCTTTTCAGATGCTTCGAAGAAAGTGCACCTTTTCATTCACATGCGGAGGATTGACATATGAAATGTGACATACAATTGCGGTGGGAACTGGGGTTGAAGTGGATTTACCTCTACGATATAACTTTATACTCAACGTTTTCTGTGGAAAGAGCATTAATTCTACCAAAAAGAGCATTCCCTTGAATGGCTACAACGGAAATTCAAATGAGAAATTGATTTAACAACGCAGTTAACAAATGCGCTTCTATGAATGTGGGACGAATGAATAATTCATATAATTCTCTTTCATACTTAAAGTATTTGATGTTTGTCAATTCGCAGAACTCACCAGTGAAGCCCGTAGGAAGGCATGATAATTGTACTTTAAGTGTGGACGACAGAGGTCGAAGAAAAGTGAAGTAGTTAAGAGCGTTCACTTGTTTTTTTTTTATTTTTAACGTGATTAAGACGTTTATTCAGGGTTCAATGGATGGAAAGAATTGAAAATACGTATTAAGGCTGAAGGCGTAATGAAGCAAATAAACGCCACCTTTGGTTAATTATGACGAATTATTTAAGGAAATAACATTTCATATCCTTAAAGCCAAAGGGCAGGATAAGGTAAAGCTTCAGCTTCCTGCGAATTCGTCGATTTTATCAACTACAAAGCAGGTGAGACTGTTCTAGTTATTTGAATTAGTTGTATTTGCGGGTTCGAGTGATTAAATTTTCTGCAAATGTTTGCGTTTACATTGCCTGATTGCTTATGTCCAATTACGTGTGTTTTATTTCGACTCATGACACCAACGATGCTGCTAGGCGCCTTAAACTTTTACAGCAGGAAAAGGTGTTCTTAAAGGAGGTTAAAAGGAAGTGAAATGTCATTGAGAAAAATTACTTGCTAAATTACAACGTAACTGAGTGTGAAAGAAGCGCACAGAACCGTCTCAACAGCTAGGTGAAGAACACCGCATTTTAAGCCTTCACAATTAAATGAATTGCTTGTAAAATGGTGAAATTCCTTCTGTGTTGTTAAGTTTACTGCTAAGTATTCCTTCTTGAGATGGGGGAAGAGTGAGAGTGGCGGGTTTTATGTTTGGCTGCTTTAGCATTCAAGCCGTGTTTTCTTTTTTTTTTTTTAATTAAGTTAAGAAGTTGACTAGGAGGACTTGAAGGGAGGGTGGGCTGTGGGATGAATTGCAGAGGCGGGAGAGCAGGTACAGTCACAGGGAGCGAGGGCGTGCTGCGTTGTGGGTCGATAGGTTGTGCCATTGGGAGCAACGCAAATAGCCTGTGCCAGTGTGGGCGTACGGCCAGAAAGCCAGGCAGCCAAGCCAGTAAGTGGGCTTGCGGACAGGCCGTTGACGCATCAGTGGTTTTGCTTGGCCAATAGGGAACCTCCAAATGATGCCCTTAGAGGTGATCAACAGTTTGGGTCATAAAGATTGTTGGCATGACTTTAAGCACCATTGCTGTCCGCCTTAAGTGCTTACACATTGCAACAGATTAAGACACAGAAAAATGGCTCACGAACGTTACTCGCCTAAGAGAGTTTTGTACTGTAATTTTCGCTATGTTCCGGCAGTCATATTTTTGGCCTTAATTAGAAATGGAAATTACGCTACTTTGCATCACTAAGGTGTTTTGAGCTTTTTACATGGCATCGTAAACATTGAGCAAATGTAACATGCATTTTCTGGAACAAATCACTTTAATATACCTTAATGATTTTCGTCATCGTCGACACATTTTCTGTCGAATTGATTACCTTTTACTGAAGTTACTCATAATGAGTGGCACAAGAGAGCAGCACTTTTCCTCTATCAGGCGATTCTGATGAAATGAGTGTGAGCCTTCGTGGAGCACCACCGGGTCGTCGCATTATCTCCCACCTGCAGATCCGCAGATTTGACATAAAATACGAGGGCATCTACCAGTGCTACGTAGAGAACGATCTCGGAAGTGACCGCCACAACATCACCGCCATCTACGCTCCACCGGAGCCTCGGCCTCGGGATCTCTAGAGTCTCTGAACAATCATTTATTGTTTCAGGCTCTTAATGCATGCTGAGCATAAATGCTTTTTCTTTAACCTCTTCTCTTGGTAAATTTTTGGCTGATTTATTGAAGACTGAGTAAAGTCATGTGATGTTTATTATGTTCATGTTTCAACAAATTATAATCCATAGATATGGCTTTTGAATGAAGCATATCTTTAGGGGAAAATTTAGCGCTTTGAAGCATAGGTGGATGTGTACTGCATGGACTTCGCTCCTTATAAAATCTGTCGTTGAGATTCAATGTGTCATTTAGAGGTAAGGATTAGAACATTTCGATCTGCTTTAATTGCCCAAGGATTTGAATTTATACGAAACACCCATGACCTCTTCAAAAATTCGTTAGTTTCGTAATTTTTACTTTACGTCAATTTAGTTAAGATTTTAACGATAGTTGGATCACTGAAATCCCGTGTTTAGTGCTCCACCAGATTGGATCCCACATCTACTGCCAATCGTTGAGGGTACCAAAATATTTCACGTGTTAGTTCTTCACCCACGACCCACAGAAGCGATGCGAATTTGCAAGGCCATCATTTGGTGCTGTGTTTGCATCCCAAATAAAGAGCGTTGACTGCAAACCTTTGTTGTAATTTCAAGTTGTTTGGGACCTAGAAAAAAGGGCGACTTCCATTACAAACTTCAAAACCTACTAAATTCTTGAAAACATTTTTGATAATGACGAAATCTAATAAAGCCACTTCCCAGCCTATAGCAATGTTTGCTTGTTGCCAAATTTTAAATCTCATAATAGCACTAACAACGGGACAATTACTAGAACGTTAACTGTGCAATAGATAGTTGCGTAACCGTATTCTGAAAAGTTGAAAGGATGTGAAAAATGAGCACGGTGATTTTTAAGTAGCGCATCCTCGATGTTTAAGTGCAAACATGAAACACTTTAGTAAGAAGTTGGTTTTGGAAGAGTGCAGGGTACGGTAAAAAATAAGAATTTTAGGCTTAACAGTATATTTAAACCTGCATTTCTAGAGGGTTGTGTATACATTAAGGGAAAAAGCTTTATACTTTACTTTAAATTGTTTCTTGTACGGTTTACAAACCTCCGTGACCACAACTTCAAACCATTTTAGATTTTAGCATAGACATTTTAAAAGTTTGAAAATAAACAATTGAGTATGTAATAAATGATTTGTCAAACACTGTAACTACAAAAGTGCGCAAATGCAATTAAAATTTTCTCTGACTAACGAAAAAAATTTTGGAAGGCACCTTCATGCATAAAACAGGCATTATGTCAGTAAACTTGCAAGATTGAAAAAATAACCTATGGAAATGCCCATCGGTAGATGTCGACAATGGTACATCCCCACACTCTGACGCCGTACGTTTTGAGACATGGAAAAGAGAAAAGAATTAATAGAAGCCGAGGTATCGACACATTGTCACATTTCTTAGCCTTCAATATCCATCGCGCTAACATTTTAAGCCAATAAAAATGCACCAATATTACGCCGATACTTAAAGTAACAATAAAAATTAAAAGCAGCCAATTGGCCCACTTTAAGAATCATGAAGTGTTTAACGAATTCCGCAATCTTTTTCCCATTCTTGAATTGTCCAATCGTTATAGTTAAGTTGAACGACTTCGTGCATAAACTATAGGGCGCAACAAATTGCAGGTGCTACTTACAAGTTATGAGTAAACGTTATTCAAGTGGTCCAAAGCTGCAAGATGGTCAAAAGCGGAATTAGGAGTAGAAATAGATTAGGTATCCACAATGCGCGCAAAAGATGGGCTGCTCATAATCCATTTCAGAAAGTTATCTTTGACTAATTGTAGGCACCTAACAACTAAAAACGAAATTTTACTCGTAGCGCTTTTTTAAATGATGCACAGCCCTTAGTACACCATAGTTCCTTTAAATCAACCAGCATAGGCTTTCTTCTCATGAAGCAGAAGCGGTAAAATGAATGCATTCAGTATCGGTAGTAAGCGCATTATTAATGAAATTTGCGACACAACCGTTTACAATTGTTGAAGATTCTATCACTGATGCTTTATAGCTATTTTATCGGTTCTAGTTGATCTACGCATTTTCGGCGATGACTGACTCATCAGTCAAACTTAAAATTAAATACTTGAGGCATTAAGTAGTGTTAACATGGAAGTGTCACGAGCATATCTCAGTCTACTTTAGCTAAAAACATAGGAATTCACAAAAATACAAGGTGAAATTTATTAAGGCGATAAACTAATTTTTATTACTCACGTATTCCAATCGCTTTCAACGAAAGCGTTTATTATAATCGGTAGCTAGACTTTCATCTAACAAGGTTGATAATCAGTTAAAATCGGATTGCACCTCAATTACACGTTCCTAAAGTTGTTTGACCTTTCATGTTCCTGTGTTCTAAGGGCATTGTAAAGTGTGACATAAGTACCTGTACTTGCGACTGCCAAGTCCAGGGACAAAAGCAACTGATGCCGTACAGCGAAGCACGAGCTTGACTGGTGCGTCTTTTCTGTGGACTTTAGAACTAAGCGAACATCTCAAAATCTGCTCATCGAATTTAAAAATCAGTCAGAATAACAATGACAAGTACTTTAAAAGTAATCCAAAAGATAAAATGCAAAAATTTATTTGTATTTTATTGGGGATTTGATGCTAAGATCACTTTAATAATCAAAGTAAAGATGCGTGCATAGCACAATTTTAGCAAATTAAAGTATCGTACAAATTAAAGACATCAATTAAGGGAAAATATCGCTTTACGCAAATTTCAAGACCAAATAATCGTCAAGTTAAATATGAAATCCTATTCACACGAACGCGTTTTATTTGCCTGGGTGGGCAAAATTGTCCTAAAAATCGGCATTGCCGACAATCCTTTCATCTTTTTTGAACCATTGGACACAGAATCCAAATCGCCCGTGTTCGTCTTTTAAAAGTGGATGATATGTAAAATGCCTGATTTAGCGGGTAGCGACTCTTTTTATCAGCTTTGAGAAAGGCGCATCGATTTAGTAAAAGCAAACTTTCCCTCGAAATTTTTGCAGAAGAATTAAGGTATCTCAAGAGTCGAGAGTGGGAAGGGATATGTTATTAGTGGTTTTAAATAGCAATGTGTTAATTTCTAATAAAATATTTAATCTGACTACCACGATGTGTGTGCAAGGGAAATATTGGCCTAGAAACATCCTTGGAGTTATCAAACAACTGTTCATTGTGCTACTGCTGTGGTGCCTCGATTAACGATGCCAAGTTTCCATATCAATGCGCAGCTCTCGTAAATTTCAATCCAAGTGAATGAGACGATTTAGTTTCTTTCGCATTAACTTTTAGTGCAATAGATCTCCTAATCATAGATTAAGTGAAGTCATCCACCCTCGCCTAAGCAAGTAATTTAAAAGCACTGAAATGTGGGAAATGTTGACTATTTCTCAAGCTTGGTAAATTTGTGCCAAATTAATTAATGGAAACCGAGCCAGTTGAAGTGGAGTGCAGAGGCCCTCAAAATATAAAAAAACGCTATGCGTTAGGAATAAAATCCAAACGTTTTAAATAAATCATGTTTAGTTCGAGTAACAAGTGTTGGGCCCATCCACACATATCGGAAATAATGCACCACGGAATTTTGTCTGCCCTTTTATGTAAAACCTTGAGACAAAATCGCGTTTTGATGCAATATGCTTGTTGATTGCTTAGTTCACTTCGCCAGGTGGGCAGGCCCCTGGGCCATGCTAGTAACCCTAACTCCCCATGGCTTCTCTTACCTTCAGTGAAGTCTCCGGGCGCTACATTGAAAACGGAGAAATGTAACGCTTGCCACACAGAGTCCTAAATCAAACAATAAATCGTGGATTTTTTTTGGACAGAAAAATATCATTGACACCATGCAGCCTCGACAGAGCAATTCGTTTGAGTTCACATTTCTATTTATTACCCATGAGCGTGGTGCCACCGGCCTAGTTCGCCTAAAAGCATTTCCTGACTCACCTCTGTTAGTGTCCAATTAGTGAAATGACCTCAATTAGGCAAAATATTAACAAAGTAACCATATTTCTTAATTCAAAAGCCATCGGATGATTGGTTTGCAGTAACAATATCCGCCGGCATTGTGACCATTGGTAAAGAATTAGCATTTGAAAGCAGTCTATAAGCTAGTCAGTGCCTAGAAATGCCCCAAATGAGATTGAAAATTTGATTACCCTACAGCAAATTGGATTTTACAATCCACATTGGCCAGATTGTCCTGTCGGCTACAATGGTTTTAACTGGAAAGTGTCTGATTTTATTGTGGGTTGGACCGTTTTTCTAGAAAAGTGCTATGGCCAGGGTGTTGGAAGTAATTTCGGCTAATCACAGAGGGCTACATTTTGAGGTCCGTTTGCAAACTGATAGATGCTGCAGTTAAAATCTTACAAATGACAGTGAAATGTACCACACCTTAACATTCGAATAGATACGGTCAAAACATTCACTGTGAAACATCTTCGCAAAGAATGCGACCATGTGGCGCGAGTAAATCTAGCTAGCAGACCTGACGAGGAATTCATGCTTGCATGGCATGATTTTACTAAAATATTGTCATACGTAAAAATCTAACTAAACGCAGAATAGTGCTTAAAGTCAATTTGCATTTCTCTAGGCGCTGCACAGAAACATTGCAGATCTGTTGGAGAATGGAGCACTACTGCACTCTAATAACATTAAATGCATTTATGGTTGAACGAGGAAAGGAGTGATTTAATGCACAGCGCTGTAAATGCAGCAAACCTGTTAGTAACTAGTTTTAGTGATAAAATCTTTCGGGAAATTGCTAAAATTTCACGCCTAGACGCAAAATTGAAGGAGTATGATGCAGTAAATACTTTATTACTAATGGGATCAAAATATTGCGCTTTACTAAATGTATGCAATTAAATGAGTCATGCTTCCCCTGTAATCACTTAGAATGTGATTAATTCGAACTTGTGAAAACTATAAGGAACTGGAGTTTCATAAGTTCTAATCCTTGCCAAGGAAATTTTTGTAGATTACACACGGACTTGTGCGTCGACTCAATTTCCCTTCTTTAAATGTATCGCTGCCAATGACTGTTTATAAATATCTTGACAGTTTACTCACTGGAAGGGATCCCGTAAGACATGATCGCCTCTGATATTAATCTGCAAGGTGACAGCTAACCGCAATAGTTTCGAATTTCATGCTCTTTGCTGTGCCTTATGTGGTAGTTGTGCAAAATAGCAATGCATTATAAATGCGAACATAGAGCAGGTCAACACTCTTTAGAGCGTTTAAGGTGTCGGTTTCGATTGCTGGTGATGATAATAAAATATCTCCTAACAGCACCAACAACTGTTACTGATTATTTGGCATTCAGAAGCAACAGTCTGCACGGACGGAAAAGCTTGTTATGCTGAAGTTGGGTAGCTGCTAGGCTTTGAGTTGCATAGTGCTAGTAAGCTTCTATGTAATCAGAAATTTTCACCGCAATAATCTGAGCCACACTCCTTTGCTAAAATGTACAGAACGATTTCCTCCACAAGCAGTCTCTGTGCTATATTTCTCTTTAGACCACTCACTGACATAACCCATCCCCTTTTCTGCACGGTAATGGAGACTGGCAATGTAAACCAAAGTTTTTCAGATTTTTCTAAAGCACCTCTTTAGAAAATTGACTGGTTCTTATCGAATATTCATTGCACAGACGAATTCTATACAAAAGGATAAAAATCTAACCATTTTAACGCTATTCATCAAGTTGGCAATAGCCTGATGCCCACCACATCCATACCCAGGAACTGCGCATCAATGAGAGTAAATACAGCATTGTTGATTACCATCCCTTCATTAAGAGAATGGAATCGTTGACTAAAATATCGAATTGGATTATATTCATTTTGAGTATTTCAACAATACATTGAGATGGAGTATTGGCAGTTTTAAGCATCAAATTAGCTTGAAAGTGCTCAATTTTCAACCGCTATCTGTTACCCTAAGTGTGAAAAGTTGGTGTTACTTCTAAAAACAAAGACACTTAAATTCGTACCCCAAATCCCATTCGTTCTTTCAGACCTTCGCACTCACGGCTGCCAATTCCAGCATCACCTTTTATTGACGCGAAATATACCTACTGTTTCTATCTCAAGCCAAAAACCCATGATTGAAACTATTTGCAGAGGCATTTGACATTAGTTCGCTTAGAAAGAGCTAATCACTGTCTATAAATGAATTATTTTTAGACAGACAATCATATTTAGGTGCATGAATAAATTTGAATTATGGAAGAAGACTTTTGAGGTTGGAGCGTTAAGATGGCAAGATCAAAACCACTAACGTAGACTAAAGTTTAATGATTAAAAATCTGGGAGTTTTTACTATTTTTTTAAGAGTTGTTAAAAGGAAGTAAACATTGGCTAATTCAATCATAAGAGGTACAAAGAGTATGCTGGTTTACCCAGAGTAAAAACTGCTCTATGACTATGACTAAAAAATCCTTTTCTAATTTGCGCACATATTTGGCCTTATTAATGTAACGAAGTCTTGAAAAGATCCGCTTTACAAATAAGATCGAGCGTAAAATTTTCTGTCACGATGTTTTCTTATCCTCACAAAGGAAAGGAAATCTTTTATTGGAATCACAGATATATTTCCTTGGATGACTTACTCTGTAAACAGCACTAATGCTTGTTGACCTATCTCCTTAAATGTATCTGTTTTGAATATCAGGAATGTTTACTTTTGCAAGCATCATAGAGGAAGGCTCGCCCTCCCTTACTTGCGATTTGCAGAAGACGGCTCGGAGATACAATCTGCGCAGTAGACTAAAAGCGCACCCCATTGTTGTCCTGAAAATTAATGGTAGGCGCAGTGGATTACCAAAATATTTTGCCACTGAAACACATGCATTAAAAATGTGTAAAAACAATATATATTTGAGCCAAAACCGCTGTACCTTTATTGAATGAGCCCATAATCATTATCTAGGTCAACGAGATTTTGCAATAAAGGAGGCATATTTACTTCTACTAATTGTTCCGTTCTCCGGAAAAAAAGCCAAACAGAAGTTTGCGACTACGCTTCCGCTTGCGTGTGATGAGTATTTCTTGCATGCGTTCCAGCATTGCCGTGTAGTAGTACATAATGCAAAAACGGATGCATTTATAAACCGTAGACGAGCAGAGTGACTCCATTTCAAAGTGCCGCAAGAAGCAATTGGTTATCGTGTTGCAGGAGTTTGCTGCTGTTATTCAAATTGACCGTTCCGAAGCGTTGTTGATGGCGGTGAACTCAACAAGATCACTCCATCTTCGCACTATTATCTAATTCTGTCCCACATATGACTGATTTATTGTACGCTTTTACAGATATGGGAAACTATTCTTAAAAGTGCAAACGCCTCGAGCTTTCTTTATAATTCCTTACAGAGTTAAGTAGCGATGTTGGCCTTTATTAATGTTTCGCTTCAACTTAGCTTTGATCTCGAAAAGTGGGAATTCACTTCAATGCAGGCGGCAAGTTAAGCTTGTCGGGAGATGTGCACAGAATTCAGCAATTTTTGCAAACAAAATGTCTGCTGCTTAAGGAATTGTAAATACTTCCAGCAATTTAACATGGCGTCGCAAAACGTTTTGCCATTTTGATTTCTTAGCTAAATGCCTTTAAATTGTCAGAAAAAATAAATCACACAGATCGAATGATCGGTTTGAAAAATGAGGCACGATTTCACATTTATTTTATTAAATGGAACATGTTTGAAATAAGGGTAGCCAATCAAATATATCAAACGACTTTGATAATTTTAAGTCGTTAAAAATGGGCCGTATTTAACTTGACATTATCCAGTTATGGAATAAATTTGTCACTACCATCTTAAGAACTGCGCCAATTTCGGTGACGTTGAGAAATGCACAGAGCGTATATTTAAAAAATGCATTGCTCTTAAAAAAGCAGCAGCCATTAAAGGGCGGCATAGTCCGTGAACATGAAGTTCAAAGTAACATGGATAGGTTGTTTTCCAAAGGTTTCCAAAGTGTAGGTATGGCAGCAGGTACCTCACCATGCACCAGCCTTACTAAAATTTTTTATGAATAGCTTTGAGACAACACCACGAACGCGAATTTCCTCCGCACAAATATAAAGCACTAATTACTCTGCAAACATTGCTGACGTAAGCCACTTACGCTTTATTATTTACAGCTCAAGGAATGTTCCGATATCAACAGAGAAAAAAGCGCGAATTTCTCATTCCTGACAAAACGGCAGCTGAAAAAGCAGCAGCTTGATAGATCGTCGATTAAAGGCTCTGTTTAGCTAGGGAGCAGAGGACAACCTAATATTATAGCCAAGTACGAGTAGTTTAAGCACTTCCATTATAGGAAGGAAATTGTGTTCCACAATAACATTTTAATGCAATAAAAATAGCGTAAAATAGAACTAGCGCTAAAAAGGACGCGGTTTTACATTTACTTGACACGAAATTTTCCAAGTTGTACCATTTCTGTGTGGACGATGTCTCACACGACTTTTGCTGACTAGCTACAGCATCTTCTTAATGGTTTGTTTGCGTGTCCTTCAAACCTAGAAAGCTCAAAATTTTAAAACCCTGCGGACTTTAAAATTTGTGTTGCAATATGTGCGTATTTGTACCAGCGTTTGATAGAGAGAGCTAATAAAATATAGTCTACGCACAATGAGAAAATGCTATTTGGAATGGGAAATCAAGTGGTCTTATATCGTTTCATAATTTTTGCACATAACTGAATTTAGCTAGGCAATTCTAATTTACCTCGGCACTGTGTAAATAAATAGACTCAAAGTTTAACTTATTGAAGTGTCCACACTTCGGACTTTGTTCCATAAGCCTAATTGTTAAGCTGGTCAGTTGAAACAATGGCAACTGATGCAGAAATACGCTAAAATTACTTGTTCCTTATTCAAAATGCATGTGCACAATTTTTCTTTTCCATTTGAAGCATCTATCTGACACATGATGAGATATGAAACCCCCACAACAGTGAGAACAATGTACTCTTGAAACAAACTTTGAAATGCATAATCTTAGGTAGCACGCTTTTGCTCCGTATTGAAAGGGGGTAAGACATTGAGGTTCGTCTCAATAACTTTCCACGCATTTTTTGGAGTAGGGAAATTTGGATTTTAGGAAACTTTGGAACAAAGCTAATAGCCCAATTACCTTTCCGAGCGATACATCTAAGGCTAGAGCAATACTTTTCAGTAAAACCTACTTCAGTTCGGAAGGCGAACAATTCCTCTTCATATATGGGAGCATATTTGGCTTAACAAATGCTGCAAAGCGCATTGACTTGGAAATGCTCATACCTTAACAAGGTTAACACGAATTCTACATTTTTCAGAATTTAAATGCCACTGATTTGCTTCTATAGTAAAGGTGAAATCGAAATCACACATTAACTCGTTGGGACTCTCTTAGCTGTGCAATGTATGCAGATACGCAATAAGAGATGAATATGCAGGCCCTAGCCAACCTATCTACATCCAGGCTCTCTATATTCGGGCATGCATAGATGGTGAACGGAAAAATGCTGCCGATTGAAAAATATAAAGTGCTGGGGTTGTACGTAAATGCAGTGTTGCTATGCCCCCCATGTCTACAGTAATGATTAATGACCGACATTTTTTTAACCGTCTGATATGTTTAAGCACTTTGTAAAATAACAATCGAAGGACACCACTCACCCTACTTTTCAGCATTGTAGCTCAAAAAGGGAGTTGCAGTAATGTTAGTTTCAGATCATTTTCACGAATTATTTATAGCAAATTAATGCAAGTTACTGTAATTTTTACTAAGATGTCTGACAGTAATATTGAAAACATTCTTAAAATCCCATGTACTGAATATAATTTGTCAGCTAACGCACATTTGAAGCAGACAAAAGTTCATGGTAAAAAAACGCACCAACTACATTTATTGCTCTTTTATTCCAAAAGTACTGCCCAAATTCGCCATCAAGTTTAACGCTTCATGTGGAAATCAGATGATTTGATGAGATAGATCTTACTAAATCACCCAGTAAAGTATGTTTTGGAAACAAGCCTTTGCATAGAATAGTATGGACCTAGTCATTCACGTACTAGTTCTCAAATTATCTGTGAACCTGTCAGACATCGAGGTAAATCTATTGTACAGATTGCAACATTGAAATAGACTTAGATCTGTTCAACCAGTTCTCGATCCTATTTATTAGGTTACACACCAAACTGGCTCATAAAATAGCGGAAATACACCCTGTTTTTTTTATAACAGCACCGAGTAAGTGTGCTTAAACTATTTATAATTTTAAATGGTGGAAATTCAAACCAATGGGTCTTCCGTATGATTCATTTGCAAATAATTCCATAAGACTTGCACTTGTCTGGTACAGGAAACTCCCACTTGTTCTAAAAAAATAACAAGGCATGAAAGTGTCAAATTGTAGTAACTGCTTCAATGTCTTCCTCCAAACATAAAGACAAATAGCCTTGAGGCAACTCACCCAAGTAGCTTTAAAAGCGGGATGTGCTCATAGTTGCCTTCTTAAAGTATCTAGCCTCCATAGCGTAAGACGAATTTTGGTGCTACGAAATTAAAGATCTTGGCATGCGTAATTAACGACTGTTTATGAGTTACAGCCATTAAAAATTAAATTTGGAATCATTTTACTTTTAGCATAGCCTGCTAAAGAGATGTTTTGAAAATATCTCTGTCCGTAAAACGAAAACTAAATCACACGAAAAAGTGTTTGCGATAACCTCTTGACGGCAAGTTGAATTTTACATAAATTAACATTTCTGTGGAAACTTGACAAGCCAGATTGTGAATGCTTCTTTTGCGTGACGCCAATTAGAAAGGCGCTAATACAAAATATTACCTCGTACTCGTTATAAAGTTTCCAAAAACACCACCATTTCTTACAAACCAAAGTTAAATTGCAGTCCTTAGCAGCGGGACCGCACGGCTCAATCGCCGCTGCACATTGCAAAGCTCCGTTGGAAGTTGCAAGGTGCACGGCAGTTGAGCAGTGGAGTTACCGAGTCGATTAGTACATTTGGTAAACTTTTACGTGCTTTTCCAACATAAAACCTTATTAGCAAGAGAAAATCTTTTGAGAGTTAACAAGGATTTGCAAAGCAGTATTCAACATGACACTGATCATCCAACATCATGCGGTCACCTTTGGTCATCTCAAATCACTGCATAAACAGTTATAATCCTCGTCAATATTTATTCGAGTCTACCTACATTTTACCCCACTTTATTCAAATCTACAACTTCGGAATAGAGTGCATTTTGTTCAAAAAAGTTGAAAACTAATTTTTACACGTTCAACTGTTTATTTGGACCTTATTTGTAAATAGATGTGCCATCAAATTTCCGATGTTTTGCCAGAAAAAGCATAAACTCAGTTAGTTTTTTTGGATGGTCTAAGCCGATTTGAATTATTTCCGCCCGTTTGTGAAATTAATCATGCACTAGGGAAAATGCTTGTTTTATTGTGACATTTATTGCACTGAAATACTTTTTATGCAGTGCTTCACATGCATACGATTGCGTGAAGATATTACGGCATAAGCTCTTTCGTACTTTGACAGTATTTTACCTATTAACGAATTTGTAGCTGCAAGTTTTATCCATCTTGCTCTACACCTGTCATTGCGTTGTGGTGGTTGGTGGCAATGCTTTGATTTGTTATTGCATAAAGTCAAATATTGAACGCATAGTTGCAAAACAAGTGTTTGAAATTTTGCTTTAGCTGTACCGAGGAGGGGAAGATTTGTAGTCTTGCGAGGCTTATACACCCCAATGATTTGTACGCAGAGTGGTCTCTGTGGGTCAGTTGAGACAAGGTGTGAAATCAAAGGCTGTAGCTGGTAATAAAATTGCTTATGCGTTTGCGGCAACTATATATAGTGGAAAATATACATACGAGGCAAAGATAGACCAGCACGTTATGCGTCACATTTCGTCCTATTCAACGCATTTCAAAACGATCTTTTCAATAGTACGTGGCCATACATGATTCCGAGCATAGTTGTGGGTGGGTGCTAGTTAACTCCAAAATTGCTCCATGGATACAAAAATTATTGCTGCTCTGATTAGCCCACTGATGTAACACACTGCGAGGGCTAGAAGAGCTTGTATCAATTAAAGTTCAAAATAGCAGACAGGATTATCTATGGTGAATTTTCAAATAAAATGATAATTTGGTAAATAATGGAAGGTGACAAAGATACTTAGATTTGTGGAACTATGCCAAACTGGAGAATTTGGCTTACAATAAGTTATTGCAACGACCTGCGATTGTGCATTTTAAGTTCATGGATCATAGCATCTGGTATATATCCGTGTAATCTTGTTTTAACCAATGAAGGGAAGAGGCTCACAAGGCGAACCACACTTTGGCCCCACGAGTATGTACTGGGGTGACCTCGTTTGAAACAACATTCAAATAATTGGATTGCTGTCATAAAATATCGTAGTAATAACGAGCTCCACGATATCTGGACAAAATCTTTGCAATTTTTCACAAGGTGAAAAGTTTTAAGGATTTGCAAATCTAACAAAAATATGGACCACTCAGAGACCTCCTACAATACCTGTCCTCCCCTTGCTGTCTAAGCTCCCAATCGCAAAATTAGGCAAAAGATAGTAAAATACTTTAATAAGGATTTAAAAGAGATCACTAGACGAACACAATGGGACTAAAAATTTGTCGTTGCTAAGTTCTAAACTAATATTATTTTAAAGGTAAATGAAGTTAGTCTAGAAAAAAAACTATCTTACTAAACCCTCTTGATCCCAAAAACTTTCTCAAGTAAAATAAGATAGTTGGTTGCTTTGGCCATACATTCAAGTTAACTTCAAACGCAAAAAACGAGCAACAAATGTATTTAATCATTTTTGTGCCTTCTCAGAAGGACGGATGCAATGATCAGATTTCCCTGCAGCTCATGTTAGAGAACTTTTCGTGTAGGCGGCAGCCGTGGTTCGCATAAATTAATGGAGTCTTTGAAAATTATCAGGGCTTATTTGAATTCGATTACTATCTGTTTGGAAGAGTAGTAACGTTTCCATCTTCAAGGTCCTTTTTTAAAAAAAGTATAAATAATTCACCCGGCTTGCCAATTTTGAAACAGCATGGTCCGTAGCATTCAGACTAAGGCGCCTTAAATTTGAAAAAGTCTACTTAAAAATTCGCCTCAACATTCATACCAATGAATTTTGAGACTTATTGTTCTCTATCAACATCCATCCTCTCATAAACTTTCGGCCAAATGATACTTTTCTGTAAGTTGTTCACTAGTGCTACCCTGTTTAAATGACCAAATATGCAGATAGCTGCTAAATTCCGCCTTAGTGTGAAGCTCCTTATTTGGGACGGGGTCTCGTGAAAATGGCCTACGTGTAGCGAATGTGTTCCCCGCGTCAATGCAAGCAGACAAGTGCGACGCATAAGTGACAAGGGTGCTCAGCCAGTGTCCTTCAAACGTATTATGTACACGCCGCGAGCCAATGTGGTCCTACAGCGGCGGCAATTATGGGGATTGCATTTCTGCTCCTGGCGGTAATTTGCACACGCTGCCCCAGTGCCCATGGGAGGGCGTTTTTAGAGTAAGATTCCAGTGGTGTGGATATTCATCATTGAGCAACAGGTGCAGTTTGCTCATTTGTAGTTGCTAAAGTGCAATGTAGGTACTACCTAAAGGGACAGTTAAAACTTGTTATTTTCCAGAAGCGCTCCGGTGTCTGGGCGGGCGATGGCAAAGGGACGCTAGGTAGAAAACATCAGCGTAATTTTTAATGGCGCAGAACATGCATTCTATTATCGGCCGAGAATTTCGTTCATTTAAATAAGATGTTTAGAAGAAGTCAGGGCGGTATCAATTTAATAGGAAGATTGATGATGTGAAATTTGGTTCTGAGTTCTTTGGATGTACTTGAAGAAAACATTTGCTCTCCAATAAGCCAAAATTAGGGGCATTTGGTATTTGGCTTAATTAAGAATATTTCAACTCAAAATAGTAGATAACCAATAAATATGAAAGGGCAAAACCAACTTACACAGAGGGCCCAACAGAATCGTACACTAAACTGAGTGTTTTCTAAATAATAATAACTTCCATGAAGCGCAACACCTAGCGGCTCGGGTTTGCATAGTGCTTGTCATTAAAAAGAGCGCGACACTGCGAACTTACTAGCAGAAGGCTCTACAGAATTTCCCGCTCACTTTTGCACCCTTGAGTTTAGATATCAAAATTTTCTCATAATTCTACTCTGACAGAGCAAATGACTGCTAGATTCCTTGCCAGCCTACCTGGAAGCTAAAGATACACTACTGTTTGCACTGAAATTTCCCTCTATTTTACGCGATTGTGCAAAAAAAATTAATCACTGATGGGTCCACTAAAGCGACCAGAAGTACTCGCAGAATCTGTTGACTACAGATCAAAGGTGGGACATAGAGACTCCTCCTTGTTTGAAAAAGGATGTCAAGAATGACAGTCACAAGCGATTTCGTATTTTCCCAAAAGCAAGGAAAAGAATATTCCTTGCATAAGCTATTCCGAAAATTCGTTCAAAATAAATCAAATCTCACAACTACACGCATCAGAACATTAATCACTTCTTCGTCCAGTGGGCGTCCAGGAAGTAAAATTTAGAGACTTGGCTTACCTTATTTGGAGGCTTTTTAACACACCCCAAATCGCCCTGGCATTGCACCTTTTAATGCATCGCGCAAAGCTATTTAAGCTTTTGGGATGCTAATGTTAGGATGCTAGTTTGTGATTTCTTTGGGCAAGTATTTATTACAAAATTCAACCATATTGGTGTGATAGAGACGATTTAAAAGGCAAAGTATTATATTTGAAGATCCCAAACTTTTATTTTAAATTACAGCATTTGAAAAGATGAAGCTATAAGTACCTTGAAAACGCTGTCAAATCATTACTTTGTCTCCATAAGATCAGCATTTTGATTGGGCAGTTATCAACTAAGTCTAACCCGGATTAAAATGATTAGATCAAGTGGCGTTCTGGGTTAAGTTTGTCACAAGTTCCAAGTCCACACCTAATCCTATGCGACTTATTTGCATAAATCCTTGCTTAGGGGAGCTTATGGAAAGTGAGCTCCGGAAAAGGAAACTTGTATTTTTAATGTGTCACTAATGTGGCTTAACGCGGTGCTCGAAACCCGCACGTCGATCATTCTGGGAAGTTGCTTTAAGAGAGCACTCCAAACCTCGCAGTTGTTCGCAAGCTTACCACAAAGAACAACTCTGATTTAAGAATTTTCACAAAAAGCAGGTTGTCACTTCCATGTCAAGCTAAATCTTTACAAGCCGCCAATTTAACCAAATACGCATTTTTGGCCGGTTAATTTCTAAAATTCATGAGTGCCTTGATTGAGAGACGAATTTTCGATTCCAACAACTGACAGCGGATTGGTGCACCGATATTGATCATCACTTTGTTCAAGTTGGCTTTATTTTACAACAGTTATACATATCTGTTCTTCAGTTTCGAATGCTTTACAAGATTCCAGTATTTTTGTTGCATAAAAAATGCTTTGAGTTTAATGCTCCAAACATAACACGTCTCGGTGCATTACCACCTCTTGGAACTAAAATGAGTGCGACCAGGTAAAACGTTCTAAACGTTACAATGCCTTGAGAGGCCAATTTCTTGGATTTATATCTCTTTTGCTTCTAATAGACTGCAAAGGTGAATTGTTAAGTCTACCCATCTCCGTCAATGATTCATGCTTAAGAGACACGCTTCAAACTTTAAGTATTCCATGTTGGTGTTTATTTTGCATTTCGCTGCCATCCACATTAGATAACGAGTTTTCATCCTTGTCTGTATGTTGCTGCCTTCGTAAGGTTTGCACACATGAAGCCGCAATGTTTTCGCCGAATAATCACCAGTAACTGTAAATGCCAAAAATGCGGTTAAGTAGCCGAGCCTTCGCAATCGTTCCATGTCAAGTGGATCGATTCTGGATCTGATAGTGCAGTATGTTGAGGGTGTTGTGTCAGCATGTGAAAGTACGACGCTTCGGGAAACAGCAATTTTTCACCGGAATATTCATGGCCTTGTTTGTGCACCAGGACCAAACAGCATGGGCACGAAGTGAAAAAAATTCACACCCGGATTTTAAGAAGTAGGTGATTAGCGTCTGAACACCTAATAGAAAACGTTTTGCTCCATTACCCTTGAATCATTTGTAGACGGGACAGTGAATCTATTTCTGATTTAGCTGCAATTAGCAAAAAGTCTGTCGCACTTCTGGAGGTGAAAAGAGATCCTGATAGAGTACGCAGGTCCCCGAATAATCACAACTAATATGGCAGTTCCCTGTCAGGTAAGAGGAAAAGAAACGACAATGATAAAGTGAAAACTGAAGAGCTATTCTTCAGGTCGCTCTTATTTTGGAACTTGCGACTCTAGACGAATAAAGACAGAACCTGTTATTGCAATCGTCAATTCGGATAACTATGAATGGCCAGCCCTAGCAAACAGTACCACAAACCAATTAAAAAATTCGAGTTGCGGTTTCCTTAACACCTAACGAGATGATATTGTATTTGTATTCCCAGTAGGGAGAAACACAAAAGGAAATCGGTTAAGAGCAAAATATAATGAGGATAAAAAAGTAAAGAGACGCCACAATATGCATACGTTAAGAAATAAAGCCAGGATTATCGATCCCACCAAGGCACACATCAGCGGACCGACGCAAGCGACTTTCTTCTCGAGTTGATTTTTGAGCAACCGGATGATCAGAGGGCTCATCAGGCAAAGTCTTTGACAAGTAACCATTTGTAGTAAGGCAAAAGATATCAAAGTTTTGAAACAAACTAGTGCAGATGCGTCCCTCAAATAAATCAGTTTCCTGGTTGAGAAACATTACTGGACAAATATTTTGGCGTTTGCAAAAAGCTGCAAATGACTCACATTCGGTTAGGTGATCAATCACACTCGGCCGCTCGTAAATCACAAAGAAAACAGGTCGATAGGCTCTATGAAGGTGCTGCCTGAGGTTCACGGATGTACTAAGAAGTGGAGATTTGGATTTTATACTTTGCTGGCGTTTAACAACATCTCGCCGTTGAACCGGAGAACTTGGCGATTCGTCTATCTTTTGAACCTTTGAAAGAGGTGAACGCACTCGAGATCCCGTCCTTATATTACTCACAGCAATTGTTTCCTCATCAGGCAGAAAAATATCGTAACAACCAGATCTGGCTCCTATTTCACTGTTACCATTCGTAAAAATAGTGGCGTCATTCAAGTTTGTGTTTTCATACACGCCATCTGGAAAAAAGGTGAGCGGTTCCGCATTGGTGGGAAGAACAATTAGGTTGCGATAGCCGTAGATATCGGGCCGCTTGATTTCCAGCTCAGCAGAACATGGCGCTAAAAAGTGTGTCACAATATTCAAGTTATGGCAGTTTTCACCACCAACTTCATTGTGTCGAAGGCCGGGTCGAGTCCAAATTTCACCAAGTCGCCAAGAAAGCTGCTCACCAGTGCCAGTCATGGGTGAGGTCTTAATGCATTTGGTTTGGGAGGACGGCTTACAGCTTGAATCATGAAGAAGCTGGAGCGTAAGCTCACTTGGAGAGAGTGAGGATATGCGTCCAGTTCGTATTGATCTTATGAGGACCTCAGCAACGTAGTCTGCAGCACTATGCACTGCTTTCAAGCCTTGGAGGAACCCTATTTGGTACTCGTAAACAACGCACAAATGCTGCGCGAATCTTGAGATACTGATTCTGCGCTCCGATTCGGTAGTACTTCTGAGGATTAATAAAACGCGAAATCGCTCTATATCGTGAAGCGGGGAAAGAGGAAGATCCTTTACCTCCAACCTAGACAAAGAATCATTTGAAAAATCAGGAAAGTGTAACTGAGGAAAATCCGGCTGGGATCCCTTTTCCAAGTATGAATTTGAGTCAGAACATTCTGAGAGAGGAACTCTTTTACCTGACAAAATGCGTGTCAAGGAGATACGCATCATAAACGGGGAATTTGTTAGGGAACGCACTTTTGGAGAACGATTTTGGTTAACCAATCTTGAGAAAATTTTGCTACGGCGATGTGCCCCACACTCAAAGTCTGGAGTTCTACCGCTCAATGACAATCGATCTCCGTCTGTACTAAGACTTCTGTTCTTCAGATTTCCGGGTAGTGCTTTTGCGGCAAGAGGCGACCTTCCAGGTGAATTTAATGACCGTACATTGCTATGAGGAACAAATGAAGAGTTCGAAATATGCCTTTCCGAAGAGGGATGGGAGCCAAGAGAACCGAAAGTTTGAAGTTTATGTTCAAAAGATTTTGCTAAACGGTTTATAAACCATTTAAGGTGCAGTAATACTTTGGCATGGTTGAGTGCAGGGCTGTTAAGCATCATTATTAAGTTGAATAAAGAAAAGATGGCAGGAGGAATGTGACTGAAAGAGTTGGCCTGATTTGACACACTAATTCCAATGAAGCGATAACACAAGTACTAGTGCCGTGGTTTTGCATAGCGCGGTATCTGCAGAAATTTAATAAAACTAATTAAATTTATTTATGACTTGCCTAAATATTTTAACACCGTGAACAAAATTCACCCCAAAAGTATTTTTTTCACATATTTTAAGGTGACCTTGTCTGCATAAATTAGGCCAATTTGGGCATCTTTGTTTGGTGTGAGTTTTTGCATGATTTTTGGTTAAGTGGGGTTGCTTTGGCTCGTTTCCAGTCGGTCTATTTTTTTACTTGATTGTCGAATTTGAACCCCTTTGGTATCCTACCGTATGCTGCGCAAACGTAGCGTTTGCTATGTAGCAATTGTTGCTGTATTTTAATGTGATGAAACCCATTTATTTTTAAGCCCATGGTTCACTTTGGTCTCTCAGTTTTTTATTCAAGAACTCTGCAGTTAGACTGCACGCTTGATGTCCATGTTTCCATACGCTTTGAGCTTAGCACCCGGAGAAGCCATACTTTTACGCACTGACGTCCTCTTCAGTAGTCGGGGTTTTGTTTTTTTGATTATACTGTTGGCGCTTGTCATTCTAGCACAAATTATATTATGCCACATCTTTCACGAATCCACATTTCGTTATTAAGCCGTTCCACACTGTAATTTAGCATTTTGGATTCAGTATATGCATACCGATGGTTACGTTTTCTTCAGGGGATGCCGGCAACTGTGAAGGTGAAAGTCCTTGCGGCTCGAAACCTCCCCGTGATGGATCGGACATCTTTTCTCACTGACGCTTTTGTTGAGGTACGTTATTCTTGATGATTACTTTGAGGTTCGTCTGGGGAACACCATGTTTAAGACCGAGGTAATTCGACGTACGCTGAATCCCGAGTGGAATTCTGACTGGTTTTGCTTTGAGGTGATTACTTTTAAGTCATTTTACTAAAGTCTTAGCTCAATGAGGAAGCTCTACTCGAGGAAGCACTTCAGGTTCGCGTGCTTGACCATGACACCTACAGCGCTCATGACGCCATTGGTAGGGTGTACTTTGACCTAGCTCCACTCCTTCAAACGGAACAGAAGCGCACTCTCCATGGCTGGTTTCCACTGTACGACACAATGCATGGTAATTTGGTCGCATCTTCTTTTGTGATACCACTTTGTCTTGTTAAGGTATTCGTGGTGAAATCAACCTTGCAGTACGTGTTGATCTATTTCCTGAGGCCTGTAGGCAGCGATTCTCGTCGCTTGGGGTCCGATTTTTTTTCAGTGAGTGTACTGTTTGTTTCCTCCCGGTGACATTTTGGTTAATGTTTGGTTGCTCATATTTTGCTAACTTTTCTGTACTATTTCGACATTGTCGGCGACGTTTTAAGACTTGCTGCGAAAATTTAGCTTTTGATGAATGTTACCGTGAGTGTTCCCGGTGTGCTCCGCTGCTTGTGGAGTGGCCTATTTTATAGCCTGTCATTTGGGACGAAGATTAGTTAGTGTCGCCAACTTTTGGAACAATTTTATGCTTCTACACTCCCACTTATACTTTCAAATAAACCATATTTAGCGCTCTAACGAAACCAACGTGTTAATTCATCTTGTGACTGGTCTATTTTATAGGTTATCACATGTTAGCCACTTTTGATAACAATACTTTATTAGCCGCATTCGTACCAAAAATTACCGCATTCTTCACGGGCTTTGTGTTGCACTCAGTGTTAGCTTTCTTTCATACCAGTGTCCTTACTTTCGCCCACCAACTATTAGGAGGAAAATTCCCTTGTTTCTGGCACGTTTATTTTTAATACCTTTCCTACTTATTTGTTAAATAATTAGTATCACAACCAAATAATCGGTCGATTATTTGCAAAGCTGCGCGCTTTCAACACGCGCAGGAGACTGCATTGTTTTTTGTACAAGGAAAAGTGTATGGAGTAATTAAAGTCAACCGCCTGACATCCTCTTCCTTCTATAGGCTCGTCCATTCCTTCAGGATACAGAGTGATCAGCCTCATTGGTTTTGTCAGAGAGTTAGTTATGAACGATGACCCAGAGCATCAATGGATTGAAAAAATTCGGACCTCGAGGGCTTCCAACGAGGCTCGGCAGTGCCTTTTCTCGCAGCTGGCGGGTATGTTCCCATGCATGACATACTATGCTACTTAGAGTTAATCGTTGTTAAAAAATTCCTTATGGCTTTTGATTGTAAAATTTAATCTTGAATTTTCTAGTTCTGTTTAGCACGTTAAACCTTTGAGTACCGGTCAAAATTTTAAATGCATTTCGTAGCATGTCATACAAACTAATATTACCAGGAGTAATTAATTTCTTTATTATTTGTTCAACGAAAGGTTATTGCTTGGTTGTTTTTATCAACTTGAATTTTGTGAATAGCGGTGACTTCTTATCTACCTTTACGCTTCTCTGATATGATCTTGATTTTCTCTTGCTGTTATTCTAATATCTCATTCTTCCATTTCAGGCGAACTACAAAGCAAGTTGAGTCGGAAGGTTCTTAGTTTAGGCGGAAATGCGGTCCTTGGGTAGGTTTTTTCACTTTTCTTAAATGAAATAAATAGCTTTTGAAGTTTTGAAGTGAAGTTTTTTTCAAAGTCTAGTGAACGCGTAGCGCACCAGTCACTCGAGGAGTTGCATTTGACATGTTACCTGCGGAACTATGATTCCAATTAACTTTGTCTTATACTGGTCTTTAACCAACCGACTTTCTATGTGCTTTTCATCTCAACAGATCATTTAAATAAACATTTCGTGATTTTTTCTTATGATCGTTTGTAGGGAATTTGCCAGAGTTCAGGTGCCATTTTGTTTTTTTTTTGCAATTAATTCATGCAGACCTTTTGGACTTTTCTTTGATGGGCGAGTATTTTATGAAATGCTTCCTTGTGAGCTCAGGTATCAACTGCATTTTGACCTGGAGGGTGACACAGGAATAGTGGCACGAGCCATTGGAACCGCCGCCCGACTTCAGCGTTCTCCTGCCAATGGTCAACCTCGGGTACCGTTGCTTGGGAAGTGAGTTATCTCTTTTAATTTCAACTTGAATGGTAATTTCTGTATTTCCTCGTGCTGTCAATCGCCCCCTTGAGCAAACCCTAGAACAGTGTGCAAAATTACTGTATCCATTTCTTTCTACTTTCCTGATTCTGAAAAAAATTCATGGGTTTTTTTACCACACCACCTTTCTAACAATGCCAAACTGTCAAAAAGTGAGCCTTCTAAGCTTAACGTGTGTAGAATAGGATGCCGATGCTAGCATTCATGCCTTTGTCTACTTCTTTCATGAAAGAGTGCTTGTGTGTAACGTCGAGCTTCAGTGGTTTTTTTCGCAAGCAGTTTTACAAATATTTTCGCAACTGCATGGCCATAAATGAAAACTACCCCCAGCATTATGGCTGTTACTAAATTAGCTGAACGTGTAACAAAATTTTTTTGTTCATATTTAATATCTTCGACCTAAAGAGAAGTGTTCAAGTGACTGTTGACACGGGATTTTTCCGGTCGTCCACATAATGGTATTGACGTTACCATAAATGGAATGTTTTTCGATCAACCATTTTCGGTGGATCAATTGCTGCGAAGCGATCTGATGGTATTCCAGGATCTTCTTCATAAGCAAATGACTGTAAAATTTGTTCCGGAGATAAGGTAGACGTTTATGGGCGAAAATGATAGCAGAAAGTTGATGCCTTTGGGATGGCATTAATTTTGATAAGAAAAACCTCACGTCACTCATTTTGTATCTTTTGATTAACTAATTATCGTTCAAGCAAGCACTATGGGGTAATCGAGTTTTTCACCTTTGTTAATGTTTTCTCCTTGTTTTATATACAATTCCAATTGTCCGATTCAACTAGCTTTTCTAACACCTGTAATTCAATACCAGTCCTATCAGCTCCTTTCATGAAGACATAGCGTCGCGTGTGTGACTCGTTGGTGACGCTGCTTTGCAATTATTTTTCGCCAAACCAGCATATTTTCCACGTTTTTGCGTCCATGTTATAGTTAATAGATCTAAGACGTTGCTGAAAAATCACAGTGAACTAGTATATGAGACTGGCATTGCAATTTCGATGGGATCCTGAAACGAGCTAAAGTATTCGTTAAGATTCCAATTTCATTCTCGTTTTTGGCGTTATTCTGGTGTCCTGGTTTGATCTCAGCAGTTGGGGTACTGCCCTTGGATCTTTGTGAAGCATAGACTTTATCAATTTTTTATACATTGCTATTATTTTTTTATTAAAGTAAACGTTTTCGCTCAATTCACAAAAACTCTATTTCATAACTAGCATTTTAGTTGGTTTATTGTTGTCCTGTCGCATGATTTTGCAGAAATTCGGAAAAAATTGATTCTGAAATGGAGTTGAAAGTTCCAGCCCAGGGCGAGAGTGCTGCTAGAACCCACGGTACGTCGCCCATTACATGATTTTTTTCTCATCGTTCATGTAAGCTACAGAATACTTAACTTTTTTTTGGCGTTTTAAGGCTTCCAATCATTTCAAATCGAAAAGGTTTAGTTTTCTCAAGGAGTGTGGGACTAGCTGAAGTTCATATTTAGTGTTTTAATGCTATTTGAAACCTGCTCGTGCTGTAAGGTTGCTATGAATCAGTGTTATGACTTCTAGTGTCGTAATTTCAAACTCCACGCGACAAGATTGTACGGTTTGTTTTGTTTTGCTTAAGTGGGCACCTTAACTTGCCGTGATAATTTGTGTTCTCTTTCGAAAGTGACCAGGAAGTGAGTAAACAACAACCTTAATAAAGCACTAGCCGACCGGCTACTGTCGGCAATAAGTGTAGAATTCTCAAGTATAGCTCTTTAATCATCAGCCCAGTGAATTACACTTGTGCAAATGCTGGTAAATATTTGATTTTTTTGCAAAAAAAAACCTTATCGAGAACATGAATTATGTCTTGTTCGTTCTAATTTAAGAAGTAGCATGTGTCGAAATTCATCCATGAATTACCAGTTCTCCGTTTTACTTCGAGTTCCAGCCGATGTCTTGACTGGTGGGTACGCACTGTCTTCTCCTAAGCCTCTCAATGATGCGGTATGCTGCCTTTAACTCGTATATTTTACACATTTTACAAATTGTAATGGCTTGTTGCGAATCCTCTTTCCTACTTTGCCCTCGTTTTCTGGTTACAACGTCGCCTGTAGTTCGGACTACTGTTCCTCAAATGCTATGCTTACAGTGGATAGCCTGTGTACCCAGCAGAATATTTGGGAATAGTGACGTGCATTGCTTCAGTCCTGTGGGTCTCGTATTATTATCCATGAGCACTGCAGTTTAAGAACATACTTTTCGCTTATGCAGAATTCGTTTCTTTTAGAATCATAGGTGTCACCAACTTGTCCGAGAAATCTCGCCGATGTGCAACATTGAAGTTTTAAATTGTTTTGACTTTGCAGAATGTTAACATGCAAGTTTTTATGATGCATGCAGTTGACTTTACCCACGCTTTGCTTTTGGCCATCCTTTATGTGGTGTAGTTAACCTATCTTAACTTCGTAACGGCTTATTTTTGAGCTAAAATGCTTATGCACAAACCCCAACAATGCTGATAAGAAATTAGGATGTCTGGGTCGTCGAACGAGTTCAAATTTGGTAAAGCTTGGTATTTTTTTCCGTCTCTATGTATCTCTGCATTCATGATAGTATCAACTCTTTCCAGTCGTACGTTAAAATAATTTCATTTTAATCGTCCCTCTAGGAATTTCCTTTTCTTACAATTTCACATCCTCCGGGGGAACTTATTCGCCACTTCGGCAGTACCGTTGTGGCAAAATCTGTCAAACTTTTGGACAAAAGCGTAACAGGTCAGCACACCTCTTCTTCTTGTCTTTCCTATGCCTTTTATACTTGATTACTTCTTTTCTGGCGACTTCTCACACCTCTTTTCTATCTGTTTCCACTTACGTATCTAAATACAACAGTGAGTTTTGGCATTCATTAATTTGCTTTCTAGCATTAATAATGTTTCCATTATCCTACTTTTGTACCCATTTCTTGCTTCTTATTGCAGTTGGCTTTTTCAATGAATAGCTATTTTGAGAGCTAAGATCCAACAGCGATTGCTACCGCAAATGCCTTTTTTTAACGTGAGCTTCACTAATACGTCAAACGATTTTTTCGAAGATGCTCTTTTTTCTAAACACTTTTCGTAAGTTAATCGTTTCCATGCACTATCACGATAGTGCACCTCCTTATCAAAAATATTGCTTTATATTTCTCAACAAATGCTTTAACACCCAAAATGTTGTCGTCCACCAAGTTACATGCTTCCAACAGGTAACAGTTACTAGCCAGTTTTTTATTCTGTGGGAAATGTCGGCTTATCTTGTTGGCAGAAGGTCTTCATAATTGGTTTATCCACCTGCCTTTGGTTCGAATTAGTGTTCTTTGGTGAAGACTTTAGCCAAACAGCATAGGAATATTAACAATTAAGAGGGTTTTAATGTCAATTACACACAACCTCCCTCAGCCGAATTTTCATAGGTGAATTTTCAGATAACTCCACAGGCGAGCCTCACCATCCAAGACGAGGATATTCAACTTAATTAGCACATCCTGTAGATGAGGATAATATACTCAAGACATTGGACGTCAGTTTTTTAGTAAAGATTGTGAATCATCCTAAGTCAACAATCACAACTCCTTGGCAGTGTGTAATCTTTCGTCTCGGCTGCAGAAACCGCAAATTCGCGCGCGGCTTGGTGGTTGGAACTTCGAATGGAGGCGCTGACACGTATGTATAATGTTGGCTGTGATGCGCTCATCGGCTACCAAGAGGATTGCGCAATCTATGAGGACATCTGTGTACTCTCTGTCTCCGCCACTGCAGTGACGCTCAATCAACTTTGGGCCCATATCTTCGACATTCATGGACCTTCTTCCCGTCGACCTTCGAAATCATCCTCCTTGAGACAAGGCTGGTGCATTTCTCCTCTGCCCTACTCAAATCTTCCTCGAGCCTTATAAGTTGCCCAAAAATACTCTAAGGCGACCATTTTTTCTCTACTCTCAGGCATTTGGCTATCGACTATAGAATTTATTGGGATCCTGGTGTTCGTGTAATTGGTTTAAGCACATAAATTGGCCATCTACACATTCCTATTTTTAGTTGAATGATGTTTCTGTTTCGTCCTCCATTCCGTAGATGTTAAGACCCACGGCAATGCTACATTGGATTCGTTTTTGTTTTTGACATAAGTTACGGCCTACGGACCGCAAATTTACTTGTAATTAGTAGCATTATCAATATCGACGCGATTTTTATTATTTGAATATCAAATCAGCTACCGTCAACTGACTCAGTGCGGCTACTTTCATTTTCGTCTGTCTATTTCGCATCATTCTCGTGTTGGCATTGGTGTAACCAATCATCCAGGATTGAAACAGTGGCGCTGGTAAACACTAAATTAACCTAGATGGATCGCATTTCATTGCATAAGTCTGGTTCTCTTCATATCGCAGCGTGATTCGATTCGTCTGTCCACGTTATCACCTCGTTGGTGTCAGGATTTGTGGCCCTTGCTGATTGCAGCTTTTACACCATTTTCAATAATTTTTACTTGAAACACCCTATTTGGTTTATCCACCTTGCAAACAATCTATGAATTCGGTAAACATCTAGAAATGCAATTATAGGCACTGCGAAATGGAGTGTAAAATTAAACTTTACACCAACCTTAATTGGTGTCTTTTGGCGACCGTCAATGTAAACAATCTGCAGGTTTAGGTATGAGTCAAGGAAATCAGATGCGCAACCTCTATGGCAAGTGCTTAAACGTCGTGTTTCAGTTCAAAGCTGCACATAAAAGTATGCTACTAAACAATTCCAATTTTTTTTTATTAAGTGGATTCATAATTCTGTCGATTCGTTCATTAGCATCATGCAACACAAAATTAAATATCAATTTAATCCAGATTTGTGCATTGAGAGCAAAAAATGTATGTGAATGGAAGCAGTTTCTGCACCTGACGAGATCTCTTTTGACGTTATTCTAGATTCACTTAGTGGAGTGGCGGACGTTGTTAAGAATAAGCGCGAACACGGCACTGATCTACCCAGTGGTGTTTCTGTGCCTCTCAATCCTAAAGGCGGCAAAGAGGATTCACACTCGACCTGCTCCAAGTAGTTTATAACCCTTTTTAACATGAAAAACCTGCTTTGAAGATTTACTTGACCTTGGAGGGTTAACCACGTGGACCTCAACTTACATGTGATCCCGATTTTACTTCTAGCATTTACTTCGTGGTGAAGGTCAACTATCATAGCCATTTAGGTTCTTTACACGCATTATCAATTTCAAGCAAATAATATTCTTCGTGTGTAACGGAGGGAGTTTGTAATTTTACGCAAATTTTAGTTACGACTGCAGTATTTGTCACATACCAACGCTAAATCAGACGCTGCCACCCAATAAGTCAATGCGGTGCCGAGTGTGTCGAGTGGCTTTTGTCCCCGAATTTCTCCTCTCTACGACGGATTTTCCTCCTGGATTGTCCGTCGTCGGTAGACCATCATTCATTCAAGTTGGGTACGTAGTTTAGTTTTTTGTTCTTATAAAGTCATCTTAGAAATAAATTTGTCTTGTGAGTGTGCAGAATTTTGCTGAGCTCTTAACGAAAAAGTGAAATCACAAAGGCAAGTTCATATTTGTCCGTTATTTCAGAGTCCAACACAGATCACGTAATCCTTTTTTTCGTTATTTTCCACCTTCCCCACCTTCGTTTGGTTGCATAACCAATGGTTAGATGCTTAGGATGCAGACTAAGGCACTCGTCAAATCGTCTCCCCTCTCAAGTGGTTTTTTAAACCTTGTAGTTTGAGTCGTTCTAAGAAAGTGGATAAAGGGGAATCGGCTGCCCGAGAAATTAGTGAGGTAATGCTTTCCTCTTACCCATAACCCATCCCATCAGTTGCTTCCCTACGTCGAATATGAACTACACTACCGACTCCTACAAAAACTCAGGGTAGGTGTGCTAGTTAATGGTAGCGATCTTTTAGCTGCGGGGGATGAACGCCATTTTCAAACTTTCTCTTCAACTAGCTATTGGCGAGGATTTGATAGTCGTGCTAGCGGTATGCTACTCTTTTATTCCTCCCTTAAATTTTCTGCCAGTAATTATAAGTAGTGCTTCCGTTTCTTATTGTTAGACCGGCACTGGAGTCTATATTCCAGCACTTCCATCTGTGCGACTCCCAAAAGTTTGCCCTATGAGTGGGGTAGGTGAGGTTTGCCCTGTCTCGACTTTCATTTAATCATGACTTTCTAATGACAATGGAATTTTTGTAGAATCTCAGCACACTGCATACCGACATATTGCATAACTTGAGGACTTTCAATGACGAATGCCTTGAACTCTTTGGAATCCCAAAAGTAATATTTTGTCATTTTCGAGCTCATTGTAATTGGAGTAGTCTATTCTACAAAGCGATACATAGCAAACGCACAATTGAGCACACATTCGTTAAAATTATCCACCTCCTTCCAATTTAAAATGTAGTTTCGAATCATGCAAAGGTTCATCTCAGGTTGCAGAGATTAATATTCTTTGATGAATATTGGTTGGCTGACATAGGTTTCTAATTTTTTACTAAGGACCCTGACGGATCATTGCAAGTTGAACGAGCTAAGAGTCATAGCAGCTCCGTCGATTCATTGGAAGGGGGAAGCAAAGAGGCCAAAGAGGAGGAGGAGGAGGGGGTGGCAGTGACATCCGCAACTAAAGGATGCTCAATTCTCACTCCGAAAGATCCTGCAACGAACGACAAAGACAGTGAATATGCGAGCACCTACTTTGTGGATGCGAGAGAACCGGAGCCAGAGGAATTAAATTCTCTTCTTAGTGATCCGCTCCCACCACCTGGTTAGCCGGTTGTTGAATGTTTTTACCTATTTCATTAGGGATTCCATTCAGTCCACAAAAATGAATGCCTTTTGATCACCGTCTCCTCTTGTACCAACACATTGAAACCATTTTCAACCATATCTTCCTTGTAGGGCTTTTATTTACGACAACGGATTGTCTCCCCAATAGCGAAAGTTTCGCTTGGCTCGCTAAGATTAAGCGGGAACAAGGCGATTGTACCTCCAACAGTGTCTCCTGGCGACGCCTTCATTCATTTGTAAAAGTTCACACCATTCAAACCCTAAGAGCGGATGACGCACTGAGCTCGATGCTCTTGCGTTACCCAGCTAGTGGTCCACTTGCTGGTGACATCTCTCTCCCCATTCTCCACTCCTCGGCTTCATTTGACTCTACACTGAATGCCCCCGTGATAAATAAATGCATGGCTAAGTGCCTGCGTGATTGCAACCAACTTACTTGGTTTCACTTCCGATGTGTTATGCCTTGTGCCATCACCTCTCTCAGGTACCGTCTAATCGTTGTCGATGACGATGTTGTGCAAATTATCTGCAGTGGAGTAGCGCTTTCTCCTTCAAATGATGAACCTATTTCACTTAAAAACATTCCTTCAATAGTGTCGACTAAGTCTGAAACTCAGAAATTGTCGGTGAGTAACGCACGTAGAAGTCTGTTTAACAGACCCAGGGGCCTTCGGTCAGCCCCAGTGATGGAGCCCAAGACAGTCGGCCAAACGAATGAATTTGAAAGCAACTTATCAGAACAATCAACGGTGAAAAACTCCAAGAAGGCCAAGTGGTGGAAACCCTTCACTAAAGATACATCTACCAATCGCCTGGTAAATATATTAGTCCCACGCAAGTTGATTACTATCGATATCTACAGGTTGTGTAATTATAATCTTTATCCGACAGGAAGCCTCGAATTCTACCGAATTTTCCGATGGCCCAAATGACCGCCCGAACGTACACGGTGGCTCAGATACACTCGAAGGAAAGTGTGTTCTTACACCTTCGCCCAACCTTCTTAACTCCGAAGTAACACATTATTTGGGCAACTACAGTTTCTTTTTTGTCCGAGAAACCAACGACCTGAGAGAGGTAAGCCGATTTGGTCAACCAGTTTTGGGTAGCAACCAGCGACGGAATGGGCCCCGCCTTAACCAAATGCGTACACTCCCACCCGATAAATCACCCCTCACCATTACACGCTTTTGATGAAGCCGTCAAGGCGAACGAGTCCCTAAAAAAGGTTGACTCTCAAACATCACGAAAATATTTCTAAAACATTTTTTATTGCAATCGAAATGCGCAACCTGGCTTTTTTTAGATGGGTGGATTGAGATGTTTTATTCACGCAGCTGTGATGGAAGCCCAAGCGGTAGCAGCAGCACACACCATAGGACTTGGAGGAAATGCACTGCTTTCTTGCCAGATCAATGACTTGCTGATCACGCGACCAACCTCTCGGAACCAGGCCCAGTGCCTCATAAACTTGCGAGGTGACATGGCTCGGACTAGTGCGAATTGACTTGCCAAATCCACTTCAACCGATTCTCGTGTGAGTTATGGCTATGCCGGCCTCTACTGACGGATTATTGTCGCTTATTTACACTTATGAAAGCAAATAAAGAAAGTGGGCAGGGTAAACAATGGTATTCTACTCAAGCGTGGGGAATACATTAGTCTGCGAAGGTCGCTGTACGCGAAGTATTTCACTGAATCTGTCCAGCAGCTGGCCTTCAACTTCTTGAGATACAGTTTTCTGTGATATAGGATCAACTAATTCCCAGTTATCAAGCATTGTGCCATGTACGCTTAGACTACAGTAGACTGGACAGCCTAAACGTTTCGACAAACGCCTGGCCAGAGTTGTTTCTGGAGTGCTTCGGACCGACGGAGATAACGAGTTCTCACAATAGAGGGAAGAGGCATGCACTGACCCGTTCCGACTTGGGGTGCTTACAGAAATGCCTGAAAGATGAAATTGCGATACCAATTACCGGAAAACTGATTATTAGAGTCTCCGATCCAAAAGAAGTAGGAACAGTCAAGTATCATGGTTAATGCTTTTAAGTGGAGCGTTGTACTTGTAGAACATACTTTCAGGTCGTGAAATCGAATGCAAAAAACATGATCATCCTGGAAAAGATTAGTTCTTGAAGCTCATACCGAACACGCACACTCGACCATTTCCCGATTACATACGAAGTTGAGGGAGGCGCGCGACAAAAGTCTCGGGGTACACATTAAATATGAAAATGAAAAAGTAACAGGAGTGAATAAAATATTTGCAATAGCAAATTTTTTAAATTCGCAATTTTGCAAAAATGCTTCAAAACTTCAGTCAACATACACATAGGTATTTATTCGCAAAACATCCCAGTTTATTGAAGCACAGGCACGTCTAAATTAGCTTGCGTCAAATATAGTCTTAAAAGGCGCTTTCACGTTTTTTGTGTAAACTCTTATTTTGGTTAAGCAAACACTAAAATCCGCGCCTCCGTACCGCAGATTCGTTGCAGCGTTTTGGGGCCACGCCAGGAGACAACCCAACCTTTCTGTAGGTGATCAGTAGCACTCCTATCCCAGTATTATTAATTTTTGTAATAGCTATGAGGGACTCGAGGTGCTACATATATGTATACCCAACAAGAAAAAGACCAATTGATGATTCAAGAAAACTTGAGATTCATAGTAGGGCCAAGGCAATCCACCGAAAACAAAATGAGCAATTATTGTTGGGCAAACTACAGATGCATTGTAATGCGTTGTTTGCGTGTGCAACAATTGGCACTGGTAAAGGGCAATTTACGCCTTAACAATTGCAACTTAGCCAGGTGGTTGGCAGGCACTGGCCATTTCAGCACTGGATGCGCATTCGACCCGAGTATCGTGACGCAGATCGTCTTCAGAGAAGTGTTGGGCTGCAGCAGCAAATTGAAAATAGAGGAAAGTCTGCGAATACTGGCACGAACTTGGGAGCAGCCCACTCGGCAACGTACAATGACCATAATGCGAAGTATGCCTCTTTCCCACAACTGAGAGTTTAACGACCAATACGTTTGTACACATGCATTTCTCCAAAGTGAATGATTGGGATGCAGCATTTCGAAACATTAAAGCACATTAATAGCTTAAGAAGCATAAATAGAAACCATACATGTAATGTCCCAAGACTTTTCTCAAGGTAAAAGAAGGCGTAGTACCAGGACAGAATATATATTTTAAAACAATAGGACTTTCGGCTGTTGGAACGGCCCGGAAGCCGGCCAACCGAAACCGGCAGCTTGAATAAACAAAGCATTACATTACAATACAAGTCTTGTTTGCATCTACAATTGCCTAGTTTTAAGAATGTTATTTAGATTATTGTGGAAGGCTGCCTCCGCCTTGGTTGCAGTGCTGTTTAAAGACCTAGTACTGAATGATCCTAGTGATCTGTCAGTCAGGTAGCGCGTCATCGTCTGAAGACACACGGACATACGTCTTCTGGAGTAGGCTTGTTATAACAAAATCGACATCATGGATTTCATTGAATTGAGCTCTCATTTGTGCGGTTATGCGCAAAAGTTATGGTTGTAAGGAATGCTTAAAACTTAATCATCTTTGTGAGTGCACATGACGTAATTTTGTGAGAAATGCTAAAATAAACAAGAGAAGATCGAGAGCAGAATTATTTTCCTCGAATACGACCAAATATAGCCAGTCTAAGTTCTGACTGGGAAGTTGGTAATCGTTTTCTACTCTTCTTCTTTTTAATTTTACATAATAGGCAAGGTTCCACGTGGTAATCGCATCCTTCACTAAGTTGCTTGCAACTGAGTATATACTCAGCCACAATGCCATTGTTCCCACCTTGTAATTTATCAGGACATGTAGTTTCGATCTGTGCAAAAAAATTCGCATATGTTATCGCGCATTTAAAAAAGCAGATTTATGCAAAATTTCCTGCCTACACCAAAAAACTTTCAGTTCTGGTTTTTCTTAGTTAAAAGACCTAAAACGTTCATCTTTTTACTTTTGCATTAGAATCGAATCTTTAATTTTTTTAAACGGTAATAGCTAGAATGGTCAATCTTTGAATTTTATCATGTGATTGGTCTGTCAGTTGGTCCGCCGTTTTAGTTGTCATTCACGAGGTTGCGCAGATGGTGGGCGACTGTCTCTTTAATGATATCGAAAATGTTATTCGTTTGTCATCATTGTCATGTCATGAGGAGGAGTTACCGACTTCTCGATGGGAGGAACTAGCATCAAGCATGAGTGATTTATTCATTCGATTCAGAAACATTGATTTCGAAAAGCTTCCCCACCGATGTCTTGTCAAACTTTTGATAGTGATTTTTGGGTGCTTAGGAAACGATATATCAACAAGAAAAATAACCAGGTGCAACGCACATCTCGTAACACTGGCTCAGGAATTGCTCAATTCTTTTATGTCTTCCTTTGGCGTTGTTGATGTTGGTGGCCTTCTGGCTGCGAGTCTTCACGAATGTGCTACGGAGGCTCCAGTGTTTGATCTTATTTTACGTGAGAGCGCTCATTGTATTGCACGTCTGTGCAATGACTCAGATGGCGGTTCGTTGAGCAGAGGTCCTCTTTTTCGCGATGCACTTGTTTGGACAACTTGCATGGTTCATTTTCCTACTTTACGGGATGCTCAGCAATTAGCTATCTTGCACCCACTGAGCCTTCAATTAATTGAAGATTATCGATGCCAGCTTAAAGTGCTTGGTCTCAAGGTGCTCATGCACCTGACTCAAGAGGTCGTGGTGGCATCTTGGAGGACAACAGGTCGTGCAGAGGCAACGCTGGAATCATTGACGTGTCAGCGTTCCATCCACTCTGAGAATGCGGTGGGCTTCCGTACGGATTATGAATAACTTGTTCAGCGTACACGTTTTGACTTATTTTTTTTCTTTAGCAACTCGTGGAACTGACGTATGACTGCATTTCTGCACTTATACCCTTACTCGAGCCTACTCCTCGGAAGAGATGGTATTCCAAAGTTGTGGACATTCTTCTATGCGACCTAGCTCTGGAAGCCTTTCTCAACAAAAGAATAGTACTCTTGAGGCACATTTCAAAGATAATCGACGTCCTGGGCCAGGAAATACTGGTTCACTCAAGGCGACTGCTAAAAGCTGCGGAATTATCACTACTAACACCCCGTGCACCCTCATACGTGAGTGATTCTCCTCATCTAAGTTTATGATTTTGCTGTTTGGCCGACGACTCGTTCATATTACGCATTCCTCATTCACCTTTAGAGGGGAGAGATTCATTCACAAGAGCATGAATCCTTCCTCCTGCAGCTGAACATTTTAAAGAAATATGTTGACTTGGTTGCGGACCATCTCCTTCCAGATATCGTCCCAATGATTCTACCACTGATAGTTGCTTTTGTTGACTTAGAGTGGAGTAGGAAGGGCGTTGACTTGAATTCCTCCTCCGTGGAGAACATGGTTCATACTATAATTGAAATTCTCGGCAAACTAGCTGCCGCTGATGTCACAATGGTTCGTGACACGCTTATTGCATGCTCCGATCTCTTTCCATCCATAAATCCTGTCCTCTGCAGATCCACCTTTATATGATTATGCCAAATATGACTTTTTTTTAACGAGAACTGCCTTCCGTTTACTGAAAAACAATGCATTCAAGATATAGCGGGCCTATTTACATAAAACTCATCTACATTGAGGAGCAAAATCAGGAGGCTAGAATATGGACCTTTCTTGGAACGGCACGCCTAGGAGGAATCGATCGAAGGAGAAACGGGTTAAGTCGATTGACTTGTAGTGTCGGTAGTGAACGAGTTCAGCCACGGCGCGACCGATAGGCACTGCATGTTGAATACCGAGACCGGATGAGCCAGTTGCCAAGATCATATTGTATAGATAGGGATGCTGACCAATGATAAGGCTTTGGTCGATTGGATTATAGTCATTGAAGCATGACCATGCAGACTGAATGCGCGCTGATGCCATTACAGGAATTCGTTTCGCAAGTCGTGGCTGAATTTCCTCGCTATATTCTGTGTAGTCCACATCTAGGTCGTCAGATCCAGCCTGAAAGGGGCCCAGAACTTCGTGATGTGAGCCCGATACAACGCTTACAAAAGTAATTAATTGGTATGCTAGTACATTCTCTTAAGTGAGCCAAAACCCTGCCGGCAAACAATTGCTTCTGAAAATGAGCAATTAGCAGTTGAATAAAAAGGAAAAATGGCTTAATGTTACTCCCAATCGTTTTCGGGATGGGTTTAGAACTGAAAAAAACATATCGCGATGGATGTAGGTGGGAACAAACCCGTCTAGAAATTCGGAACGCACAGTTTTGCCCTCGCGGGGTTGAGTAGGGTTCATGCAGACAGCGAAATCACCTGAGAGGCCCTGTCGTTGAAGCATAAGACCGGAGGAGTCTAGAACAACCGGAGTGTCGATACCGGGGAAGTGCGTGGAAGGTTGGGAATAATCCGGGCGCACAATGAAAATATTCTGTTTTCTAAAAAGGTTGCGAATAAGTACATCCAGAGGATAATCAAGCAACATAGGAGAACAAGTATGCCAATTTCAAATGAGAGTTTAAACAGTAAAATTAGCACAGCATGGCACAATTGCACACCGCTTTTGAATGGGCAACGGAGGAACCTCCTCCTGTAGTTCTGCCATGGCCATTTCCACGATTTCACCAGACCATGCGCCCGCGCAATTGACGACAGTGTAGAAGGCGATCTTCTCGACGCCACCGGACGGGGTCTTGACTATCACCTCGCTGAGGCGAGGAGCGTTCAGAGGGGATCGTTTGGGCCTATCCAGGAAATATGTTCGCGTTAGGCCCTTGAAGAACGCAAAGCCTTTCACCTCCCCCACAACATAGTTCGCACCAAACACATGGGCTTTGTTCCGCAGTCGACGCACCAACAGCCAAGGATCAAACCAACCTTCGTTTCTATCACCTGTTAGTATTGAACAACAGCACGTTAACACTAACATATTGTCGAATCTATTGAAAAAAATGGAATCCAGTATACTGTTTAACTCTGTCAATAATGAAAACAGAAAATAATTACGCAAGGGTAAGGCTGACCATATGATGCCAATTGAACATCGGCCACATTGAGCCAGGGCCAGCGCGCTTCAACTTCCTTTGGTGTCATTAGGCGGTTTGGGAGTTCAAGCGCCCTAAACTGTAGGATTTGCAAAATGGTTACCTACGCTTGCAACTGATAATTCTCCTTCATTTGTTCGCAATTGCTTTCATCTGACAGGATAAGGTGCCCATGTGGATTGAAGTTTATATCCGCAATGTCATTTTCTAAGCATTACAATAAAAATAGATGGCAGAAAGGTTGAAATACTCCACACAGTATTCTATTTCGAAGAAACTTATCAGCACTGATAAAGGCGAAAAACAGTAAATTTAGCACTGCATAACACAGTGGACTAATCGGACTATTCAATTTCGAAAAATTCCGCTTACGTGAAATGGAGAGTTGTTCGTCGATATTGCGTAAAAATTCAGCTGTGAAAAGAGACATCTGTATGTTTTCGGGTTCTGAAAATTGCGTTCGAAGGTTACCCAACCCCAAGAGGCTGGATGAATGCGACAAACTGGGATCACGCTCAATTACGGTTACCGTAGTCTTGGACAAATATCGGATCCAAAAAGCCACGGACCAGCCAATAATTCCACCGCCAATCACGATAACATCAGACTGTTTGGGGATTCGGTCCTCGCGGTCTATAATCCCAGAGAATGAAGAATTAGTCGGAATTTCTACATAACTAGACTTACATTGAAAGCCTGGTTGTTCAAACCGGCAGGTACTTAGTGATGACGGCACTGAGGAGGCGAAACGACGCCCGCAACCGCCCCAAAGTCTTGCAAATCGGAAAGTGGCAGAATGCATCGAGCACCAAAGAGGAGATTCTTAAAAAAGAAAATAAACTGGACTGTTGATTCTCAAAATTCAGATAAAATCAGACACAGTGGTTAAGTCAACGTCAGTGCTGGGGACTCGAATAAAGCAGGCGAAATGTTACTGCAATTTTAAAGTAGCATTCACAAAGACAGCCCTGTAAAATTATCCGAAGCTCAAAGCGTGACAGTCATGGCACCAAATATGCGCCTGAGGTATACGTGTTGATGGGACTTACCTTCTAGACCCTTTTTACCTAAAAAAATTGGAACAAATTAACAAGCGACGGAAGCGACTCGTGTTCAACTTGTAGGCACGATGCAAGGTTAAAAAACTAAAAGTATTACTAAATATTCAGTACTACCTCAGCAGACGACCTCGGACAAAGAACGTGAAATTTTGAACGCCAGCTGGCTTCAGAACCCCCAAAGAAAGGCAACAAAAGTATTGCATTAAGAAGTTTATAACTTTTGTTAAAGTTCATATCAATGAACAGGTTGGTAAATCAATAAATGCCTCACTCTACCGAAAATTATAGCAAAAGCTAATTCTAAAATAGGACTCCAACATAGGAGCAATGTTCCATTATGCTTGGTTTTTGCTAGTGGTTGTGCCATACAATTTGTATTAGAAATTTAATGTTTTCACGTGGCTGCTAACTGACGTATAAAAACATGGTTGGTGTTATTTCTGACTGATTTGGATGAAAAGCAGGGAAATGTCAATAGATAGTCTTTGAGAGCACTAGTTTAAGTACAGTACGTGTGGCGTTCGCAAGCCTCCATGAAGGCGAAAGAAGGCATAATACTAAGTCAGAGTAGATATATTTAGAAAACAGAGGGAACGGGGCCGCTGGCATGGCCCGGGGCCATCCCACCCAGCTAAGGCAATATGGTGGCCTAAGTCTGAAACCAAAAACTGGCAGTCAGAATAAACAAGGCATTACAATTCGTAAGTTAATACTTTTGTAGTCTAACGACATCTAGGAAAAATAACATTTTTGCTGCAATAGAATAATTTGTTACAATTTGTCAGTCACTAAGTGGACCTTTGAGTCTTGACTTTTTAATAAAAATAAGCTGTTTCCTCATGTGTCAAAAACATTTTCAAGTCATTCTCCTTTTCATTATTTACTCTAACCACAACCGAATGACCTAGAGGAAAGGTCGTGTAAGTGGCTATATAGGCCTCATTCCCTGAGAGGGTTTCAGTGGTTTCTGCTTTCACACGGATGGATTTTGCTACGGCAGCCGCGGAAGTGCAGACGTTGCCCTATTGTTCGGATGATGACAAACTGTTTCTCTATGGTTTGTACAAACAGGCGACGGTTGGAGACGTAAACACAGGTACTGCATAGCATTGTACCTAACCGTATGTTTAGCTAAACCTGGCGTGCTTGATGTGAAAGGGAAGGCTAAGTGGGAGGCCTGGAATGGGAGGAAAGGTATGTCTCGAACGGAAGCGGAACAAGAATACATAAAGAAGGTTCAAGCGTTGTTGGCTAGTGCAAAGTAATGCTGTATGCATAATACACAGATTTTAATGCGGTACCTTCTTTTGTGAGATTTTGTGTGTTCGGTGTCTATTGTTACAAATTGAATGCTAATTTTTTGGTGCTGTAAACAGAGAGGCTTTCGAACTCCCAAGTTCCTTTCCTATACATAGGTTAGTGTTGAAAGTGTACCATCGCACTTATGGTGGTTCTAGTAACACGATGGTGGGGATAAGATTCAGAACTGCCTCGCCTTTCGCAACGCAAGACTAGCTGGACTATGCGTTTTCAAGTTTGTTGTAGATGGGAGGGCGGCGATCTTGGGGTAGGCGAAAGCGAAGTGCTAGCCTTGTCATGGGACCTCTTGCGCTAGGATGTTCACCACCTGCCGTAATAGTTGCATTGTTCGATGCAGCAGTAGACTTGGAACTTGTCCTCAAGTGATTGGAAGGCGGTAAACATGCGCTTAGAATGTGGTGATCATATTTAATATAAATTGGAGGACAAGACCTGTGACGCTTGAGTGTCATGCTTAATCTTGGCGTCAAGTTAGGGGATGTATACGTTGTTGTGGGATTCTGCTGCATGTCGCTGGCTGAAGCGTTAGCGTCGAGTAATGCAACGGATGCGTAGGTTGACGCAAATGGGACGTGAATCGGTCATGGTTCTGGTTCATTAGTGGTGATTACGTGGGTAAAAATGTGTCTGGCATGAGCTTGGAGTCCTGTTCTGACGTTTTTCCAGATCTTGTATTAGTACAAAGTGCAGGCTTTTAGGAAGACTCATTATGCCAGCGGGTGACTTAGCGACTCTATCAGCACGATAATCGTTCGATTGGGAAGGTTCTGCTGCGCGTACCCATCTGTATTTGGTGTTTCTTTGGGCAGACACTAGGCAGAGCTGGTGCAAAATACATCAAAAATGGCAAGTTATTGTTGACTGTTGCAATCCCAAACCCTGTAATTAAGTGCTGATAAAGATTGTGCCAGTCACAACTTTATGTAGTGCTTTTACCAGTTTTCACCTACTCCTCATTTTATGTTACCACTTTTACCCAAATATCACGTCACTAAGGACAAGAGTAGAAATTCGTTATCTTTCTCCGTTGTCTTGACAGTTGCTCACGATGTGCAGCGATGTGTACTAGTGATACTGGTCTGCAATCTCTTAGCGATTATAATGATTTGCGACCTTTCTTTTAACTTTAGTCTTGCCTAAACCTTTTATACAGTGTCAATTTTTTTTGAAAATGAGTGCTTAACGGCCATAATATTTGGAGCTCACTACTTAGACAATTCAAGTGACTGTACAAAATTAAAAGAAGAGGCTCAATAGCACTTCGTTTTGTTGATATTTGATAAATTTCGGTTCAATATTCTCTTTATTAATACATGTTGCCGAAAATAGAGCATTGAATTCGCGCATTGAACACCAAGGTGTAAGACATACTTGCGCCATGGAAGATGGTTACTTAGTGCCAAGTTAGACTCTAATAACACTTCCAGAGGTTCTGAAAACCAACTGCTGTGCATACAACTTGATGGAGTTCAGGGACAGACTATTACCAGTGCATCGTCTCAGTAACTGCTGGAGTCGGGTATGGACATACGAGAGCATGAAGGGACCGGGATGGATGCATACAAAACTACCGTTAGTTGAATGTCGTCCTGCAGCAAAGATTAAAGCGTCCGGGTGTGTTTGATGAAAATTTATTCTAGACGAAAACTCATTTGTGTAAACTGGGTGAAAATATCACAAACTCTAATGATGCAAACGTGGGAATGGATAAATAACAAAAGGAAATAGAAGGGATGGTTTTACACGAACAATTCAATGCAGCATTCTGGGTGGGTATTAATGATTTCTCGACTGAGAACTATTACCAACTTAATTTTTAAATATTCCTGACAAGTTCAATGCCAACTTTATACAAAATATTTTTTCTCGCATGCCAGGAAGGTGGCGAATAATGAGAGCGGCTGCTGTGAGTGCATTTGACCCTTTCGAATTACCATGTAGGTTATTAAGACGGCCGCTTGTTTAGTTACCTAGGGAAGCGGTTGTTTTTACCAGAAAGATTTCTCATAAAACCAGCATAACATCTAATGACTGTCGCAAAAATAAAGCTACAGACCTAACAATGCCAAAAACATTATCATTTATTGATTCGTGATCAGTTAAACATCGGAATATATAAGTTCACGCATAAAATCTGTGAAAGTGTTGTCAGATACCCGTTCACCCTTATTTTTAACTGTTTTACAATGGAGAATTTGCAACGAAATAGCTTGCATCCAAAGGTGTTTGTGATTAAAGAAATGTCGTTAACATTAATAGCCTGGCTATACATAGGCCTATTTGAAGTATAGCGGTACAAGAAATTAATCAGTGAAACAAGACCGAGATCGACCATTACGCCTATTCGGGGAGACTCTCTGAGTGATTTGCAAATGATGTCCTTCGCCGATGTTGTATTGATGTGCGATGGTTCAGCTCCACGCAACTCATGGCACCCGTTTTTAAAGCCCACGAACTATCACAAGAGGTAATAAAGTGACCAAGCACCGCACCATTCTTGTTCCTTTGCCAAGCGAACTCTGAAATCCCGATCTTACACTCTATTACTGTAAAATATCATTTTGATCTTCTTCAGACAGAAACCAATGCCATTTACTACGGCAACTCTCCTTTCCATTGTTAAATTATGTTTCACACGGTGGAAGAAAAAAAATCACAGACGATTTGCATGCTTGCTCGACGTGGTGGCGTGATTATCTCATCATATTCACAAATGTCGTCACAAACACTTTATCCAATTATCTCTTTTATGGCTTTACGCCTAGTTCGGGCTGCTGCGGCTTACGCAATGCGGAGCCTTTGGTTGCCTCCTCGGTGCCACCTTATTCCGATGCAAATGGAGACAAAGGCACGCCTCAATGCCTTTTGAACCCAATATTTTTATTCAACACACTCATACACCTGCGTGTATTTGTCTGAGAAACTCATTGCTCAGGGAATATTAAGCATCTCTAAACATCCAAAACTAGATACATTACTTTTTATCCGCTTAGACATTATTAAATCATGAAATTTTACCCATTTAAACTCTAAAGCTGGTAAATTAGATAGCGAATTTAGTTTAGGACCTAAAGTACCCTTCACTAAAAGTCATATACCAAAAATAACCAGAGGCTAAATAAAGTTGTGATTTTATTGCACAATCCAGTTCCAGCAGTTGCTCCGATGGTCTTCATTTTGTCCTGATTGTAAATCTATTCAATCCGCTGAGATCTTGTATCAACCACTTGAAAGAAAAAACGAAGGTGAAGCCTTCTTGACGGTCATCAAAAGGTAAAATTATTGAGCTTGTCTTTCGCTTTGATGTCGTCTCAATGAATTGACAGCTACTTGTGGGTGAGTGATTTGCGTTGCTAGACTGCATCTGCGTGGATGCATGTGCATGCATTGCCTTCGAACTGGTGAATGCAAGACACGATAAATCAATGGATCTACAAGGCCGGATAACTTGAAATCGGTGTTGATTGCCAAACATCCTTACTTTGAAATGTTATAGTTAACAAAGTGTTATAAAGGTCAACTAACAGTTATAAGTGAAGTACCTGCAGATTGTCCTGGCACTTTTCAAGGTGAGTCACAGTGGCGTTGTACCATAATGCTTCTAAAATACTATGATAAATGAGTACGTTTCCTGTTATTTTAAATAACATCTGAAGAGCAAAGGTTAGAATGAACATTTTGGGATAATGAACGATAGTATATTACACCTCATAAGTAACACTGAGGTTCTGTAAGCCTTCTCAGTTTTACTAATGGGAATCACATACATACACAACACAGATCATGGACTGCATTTAGCCCTCTGAAGTTTAACTATTCAGTACCGATGAAAATGCGGTTTGAAGGATAGGTTTAAAGGGACAAACGATACTAAACACGGTTGCAAGTTTTAAGGTATGATGGGATCGGCAAAGACGGAAATTGCTCCAACCAGCTTACCTGTAGTCTACACTTGCATTTACATCCTTTAACAAGAGCAAGGTAGGCGCTTTTACTTGATTACTAATGGTACTATTGAAACTCTTCATAAACAGTGAAAATTTGCTACCAATTAAAAAGGAGAGCGGCAAAATTCCACTTACTTATTTTATTCGGTGACAATCCTGTAATTATCCAAACCCTTCATAGGAAGTTATCATTTCGTTCTGTTTATTAAATTGCTACTACTACTCTCCTAAGTCCGATGGTTTGCATAGGCAATATGGTGTAAAATTAATGCAATAGAAGCTAACGACCAACAATGTGTTAACTTTGAGACCATTGTAAAGAAAATTTATGACGATTTTCTTTATGAAAAATGAGGTATGAGTGCACACTACACCCATGAGCTATGACTGATGAAGATAAGCTGCCAAGCAAGGCGAAAAATTAAGTGATTTCACTTGCAAAGGCGATTCAACGTTTGAGGTGAGAGGCCACGGGACTGTGATAGATAATAAAATGGTGAAATTCGATGTGCTGGCAAAATAACTGACACGCACAAATGGATGTCCAAACATCGCCTTAACTTTCGGATGTAGTCGGCTTGATAGCCAAAGGTAATGTACTCTAAACTACTTTGAAACATTCATTAGTTAAAGTAGTTTTTACTACTGGGAAAATAAGTGAAGTTCAGGGGATGCACAAACCTTCGCGTAACCCAAGGCACATTCAAAAATTACGATGAAAAAATTTGTAACTCTTGTCTAGCCCTTTTTCAATGGGCAATTTCATAAACTGCAGGAACGTGGAGAAGTAAGTGTAACTTATTATATTCTACTCAAAAATATTAGTAGCGCTTACATTCGTGCTATTAGCATACTCAAATGTGTTCTGGCATGTAATTTGTGCTAACTAAATTTGTAGAAAGCGTAAAAATCCTATTCTAACGTATCTGTAATTAACTCTGCAAAAATCGCTTTTGTAAAGCACCATCTATCAGATTTCCAGGAAATCAAATCTATGAGAAAGATGTTAAATTTCTAATATGTCATTTATATGTAGTGCTCTGAAGTTTGCTATGTCCACAAAGTCACTAGTTCCGTACATTAAAAAGTCAAATCAGCTTACATCTTTCAATTCGCAAAATGATATCTAAAATTCCTACCATATTAACGATGGTAAGAGAAGAGAAATAGGTAAAAGTGCTATAACATGTCCCCGACTGCAAGATTATCTTGCAGAGGGTAATGGCAATCCTTTCAAGCAAGAACAGTTACGGATCCAGTGCTGACGAATGGTAAAAGACAATACACTTTGTCTTTATTTTTCTTTATGTTGCTTTGATAAAGTCTACTGGCTCAAAATTTTTATCCATTCAAACAGAAACATTTTGAAGAGAATGCACATGTTTTCGTAGTGCGCAAAGTACTCTCGTTTACCAATTTGGCATGCCTAAAAAAGTGCAATCAGAAAATCAGAGATGAATAATTCGAGTTGAACCGAACACTTAAGGACTAAATGAGCCAAAAGGAAAATCATAAGTCAGTCGAAATGCCCTGATTTACGCGTAGGAACACTAAGAAGACAATTTTCAAAAAATGGGGTACCTGAAGGAAAAACAGAGGTACGGTATTCATAAACATACGATCATTTGTCCAATATAATTAAGCCACCTACAAGGTGGATTCGATTCTTGAATACACTTGCACTTTCATAAACAAGTGTTGCTATCAAATCCCAATCGCATTATTCCTTATAGATATTCTGCTTAAAAACACGTGGAAAGTAAGAAAAAAAGTTAAGTTTTTTAAAAAGTACGCAAGCTAGGTTCCTAATCGGAAGGTTAATCAAGCCATCAAAGGTGATATCAATAGGTGTTGATGGGAAGTGGCACTCGATTATTAAAGAAACTTCATTCCCTCTATTTGTGAAAAGTTCAAAAAAGTCTCATAAATTTTTGACAAAAGCATTATTCCCATTCAAGAGCATCAAGTATTAATTTTCCCGAGGTGTGATAGTGCAACTTTAACTGACTCCCTGTTTGTTAGTTACTAAAATCCAGCCATCGTTTTAAGTAAGCTAAACAGCGTCCGATTAAAGAACTTGACCATAATAAAATTTGGCCTCTGCCAAAATAAATGCCATCCCAGTGTTGACTTTAAACGCTTTGTCCGGTTCGTTTTTCCTTATTTCCAAAGTGTTATAAACTAAAATGGCATTCATGAACCATCTAGGGGAGCATAATTGCGCATCAATAAGTTAGAATCAAAATTGGATGAAAAAAGATATGCAGCCGGGTGTTAGGGTGATTCAAAATGGCAACCAGAGTATAATGAAATTGGAAGTCAAGAAAAAGCAGTACGAATTCCCTAATCCCACGCACCACGAAGCAAAATAACGTCAGCTTCATACACTTTCAAAAGGTGCAATTTCCAATTGTTTGACGAAACTCTTGGAGCAAAGTTAAATTAGGGCAATTTATTAGAAAATGTAGACGTTACGGTAGGAGTGCAAGTGAATGCGAGGTAAAACTGTCTGCGCAAGAAAGGCGGTCTTCGCAGATAGACACGGTTTGAGATTTTACACGCAGAGCATGCAAGTGCATGAGCGCCATGTGCCGGCTTTTGCCAAGTTGCGACGAGAAGTAGTCTTAATAATTCTTTCTACAACATTTAGTCTATTTTAGGACGCCTTCATGGGATCCCACTCATGTGAATTGGTGGTACTAATTTTATAGAATCAACATTGATCGACCTCCCGAAAATTGGTATGAAGCCACCAGGATGTGAAGTCAGAATTGATAGGTCCTAAAAACGTATTTTTATTTTAAATAATCGTGTATATGACCCAGCAGTTATCAAAAGGATACTGACATTTGTGACTAGTGCGCCCAACAAAGAGGAAAAAGCAGCTTTTAGTTAGTAGAAGGGTCTGATAATTGCCACGATGATTGCGTCGCAATCACAGCGCACAAGTTGAGTGGACGATGGTGACTCACTGTAGCAGTGAGCCTGCCATGACAAGAAGCGTTTGGCTTCCGACCCTGCAACTCTCTAATGCAAATGTCTATAAGCTCAACACCTTGTTCACAGTTATTGTCAGTTGTGCTATGGAACAACAAGTGGCACTTTTGCGCCTTCCTACGCCGCCCATCATTGTTCTAGGTAAGTGTGTGGACTCAATCACCTCAGTGGACATTTCAGAACATTGTGATGGAAACCTATTATGTTATTCAAGAAAATAATCCCTAAAGCTACAAAAGCAAGGCACAAGATCCATAGAAATTTTTTTTGAATTCTTAACAAATTGATGTAACCTAGGAGTTATAATTATTACTCGTTTTTAAAATATACTGTGGCAGAATCAAGGATTTCGGCTTAGGATTCAGGTTTAAAGTTTTCAGAGACAGCAAATTGCATTGGATTGCATTTCAAGTAACAACTACTTCATTGTGAAGGATAAAGAGATCGTTAAAGAATTCGACTTCTTTAAGTTAAGTTTAGGTTTGAGCAGCAGGAATAAAGATGTAGAGGAGCTGTCAGAATGAAATCCCACAACCCTTATTGATGGACGAAAAATTGGTGTCACGATATAAAATAGTGATAGAAAGATATATTTTTAAACGATTTTTGTTCTCCTGCTTAAAAAGTGTTTTTCTTAATAAAACATAGTAAAATTTAAAAAATGCGACTTTTCAAGAGCAGCTGGTCTTCTACGACATCAAAGCCAATGGATTAGGGCGCAATCCCAAATCTAAACACTTAAAATATTAATCAAAGTATAGTATGTATATATTTTGAAGCGGACATTAAATCAAAGTTCTACATTCGCTCCAGAATACCAAAATTATAGTTTGATTATTATTTTACGATCCATTCAATCGTGCGATCAATAGTTTCATCAGCTTTATCGCTTAAATTTGCATTCAGGAAACCTTTACACTCCTGTGAGGCATAAATCCAGAAAAAATGCAAACAGACCTTACAGTTTATTTTGGACATATGTTAGTAGAGTGTGAAATTGCATGTAGTATCTCCCAACGGTTTTGCCTTTTGTTTTAGACATTAAAATCAGATTTTTAATTAATATGTACATATGCAACTAAATATCTGTTAACTATAGGAGCTTCACTTATAATGATTGTCAAACCGTTGCTGAATGCACCAGAAGGTATCATATCTGCTAAGTACTTTTGGTAGAAAAATATGCCAGACTTGAATAGCAACACGTAAAAACAATGCCGCAAAATCGCATTTGATGGGATGCACATCATACGACCAGGAGTAATGTGGTGTCTCTGGTCAGAATTATAAGGGGCAAAATTCATTTTTGATATTACTGGAGACAACAAAACACTGGCCAGTTGAATAGGTTATGCGATACTTGGGTAAGAATGAATGACAGTTGCAAAAAATTTACACCAACAAAGCACTGATGACCATTAATAGTTTTGGCGTTGCACCGTGCCACCGAATTGCCTGCTTAGAAAGTCTATTGTTGGTTATAAAAGAAAAGTGATGGCAGGTAAAAAGCTCCTTAGAACAATGTAATCTTCCTTGCAATCTGCATTGAAAAATTTGCAACAAAGCCTTGTTTCTGTCTCTTTTTGCCCATTATTTGACATTATCAACGAAAAAATGAAACAACCAGAGCCAAACTTATTTATCTGCATTTAGAGGAATGAATGCGAATGTGCATGCTGTTTTTACAAACTGCACGTTTTGCAGTAAATGTCAAACTAGCAAAAGATGAATACATTTTGCAAAAATTAAAAAAAGAAGGGCCTAAAATTAATAAAATTTGTAGTAGCTAGTAGCTGGGGAAATTCGGGAAGGTAGGCTTACAGAGTGTATACATTTCTCATTCGGGTTATTTGATTACCAGCAAAAAGGAAAAGGCCTAAGTAGATCAGTGAGCATGTTTTAAAATAAGGTTTCAGTCACTACTTCCCAATAGGTTTCCTGCTGACAAATAAAAGGAGACAAAGTTTTAAAGAAAGAGTAAATCAAGGACTTTAAGCTCCAATTATTGCTTAAAAATGGACTCAAAACAAAATCAAATGATTTAAATAATCAATCGGTGGCATAAATTATATTCGGTTGAATTGGCTAAAAGTTTTACAATTCTAATTACTTATAAATGAAAAGAAATGATAACCGATCACATTGTATCCTCAGGAAAAATGGGGATGGACCATGCTTCAAACTTCGTCAAGATTGTAAAATACTGATGCGTTAACTAGTAGCACTAATTATGAATGCAAAACTAGCTGAATTTGTCAAATTGTCGGAGACCCGGAGGCTACCAGAGACAGACGTTTCTAACAAATTCTTGCAAATATTTTGGTGAGTGAACACATTCCAGTCACAAATGGAGTATGCTAGGCTTAATGGATTCCCGTGGGAGTTTTATGCTTTGAGAAAGACCTTATGTAAATTAATAATGACAGAACATGAATCAAAGCACCCGTTCTTGAAAAAGAAGGATTTAACCTTAGTTGCATTCATTTTTCAAGAATTAAATTTGAACTATGCAAAGTGTACAGTGATGTGCATCCCCTGAAAATATATCATCATTCCATTTGACAAAGTGAAAAAATTCATATCACGTGACTCTTTCCAGGCCGTTAAGGAGTAGCTCATACATTTGGCTCCACTATGTGAAGTGGAGATGCTTAAAGTTTACCGAAAATTAAGCAATGCAAAGCTAGCTAACTAATAATTAATGTATGCAAACGGCTTACAGTCTGCAAGAAAAACAACTACGTAGAAATATTGCCACGTATTTGCATCAGCTTCAACGTTGCAGAAGCATTATGCAATGTTAGCAATGTCTCTGTCACAAACCATTAATCACCATTCATAAGACATGCGATCCACACTTAGAGGAGGCGAACGCCTAAAATTGCGCCACAGTATGGGTTATAAATAATCCAAATCATCCTAGTGGATCATGAAATACGCAAGGAAACTGCACCCCGTCATGACTTGAGTTAAGTTTTAATGCATGTAGCATTTTCGTTTGCAGGCATGCAATAGGAATGAAATATTTTACTTGTATTATTATTTCCCCTCCAACACATGCTGGCATGCGAGCCAATCATTTATGACTGCTTTGTTAAAGACCTAAGGTTTGTTAACAAAAAATACAAACACTTAGTTGTGGAAAGTATACGTGAGTTAAATGGGATGCTTCACCTTCTAAAACAGAAAAAGGCATTAATGCCAGTTAACTGTCAGCGTTTATCGGATGTTTAACATCAGAACAGGGGAGGAGCTTTGCCACAAAAGATTTTGGGATTTATTGTTTTGAATGCACGATAAATAGAACGTAAATTTGCAGTAAAGTGGGCTGATTTCACTAGAGCCACATTAAGACACTATTGCAAGTTTTGCACTGGTGGAAATTAACATTGATACCCCTTCTTATTGCTAATGTGATCAAAACTAAATTTCAAAATTTGAGCAATGATTAACTCAATTTATGCTACCTCTAAAAGGTGATTTCTGATGGACAAACAATGTGCAAAATGGGTAAGTAGCTATCGAGCTGCATAAGCAAGGTGATTTTCAGAACTATGGCCATTTCTTCCAAGGATTTAATGAGAGCAATAATTTTGGTTTTATTATACTGCCCCGAGGATTCGTGCAGGGAAACGGCATCTTGATAAGCTTCTCAAGACCTGACTACGGCATACAAATGGGCGAAATAAATCAAAACAAGCTTATCTATTACGTACTTGAAGAAACTGGGTACTCTTTTCCATAGTTACGCATGCATAGTTTTGTTAAAACCACACACGCGCGGGGTAAAAGAGGTAGAATCAAAGGTAGAATTTGGGTACTGCAAAATAACATAGTAAAAGAGCACTGATGTGTAACATCGAACTTAGTGTTCAGTCCGTCTTGTGGCATTAGCAGATAGAATCAGCATTATTCATAGTTAGGCTAGAAATATTTAACCTAATGCATCAAAGCTTTGCAAAGCAGAGTCTTCTCGGACCTAATTAGAGAGTCTTCCGATGTGAAAAACCTTCCTTTTGCGTGAGAGAGTGCTCTCTGGCTAATTATATTTATTGGCAACATAAAAACTCAATTGAGTGCAAGAGTGTTGGTAGAAGAAACGAAAAGAGAGTAGCAGCTCTGCATAAGTGTTCGGGAAACACAAATTCTGTGCTGTTTCCTTGATTTGTGAACCAATGTACTGGAGGAATTCGGTTGTTAACCTGCGATTAGGTGATGGGTGACTTCCCTATTAAAACATTACTTACGTTGCTTCAAGCAGTATTTTATCTTTTCCGGAATTTTTAATGCCTTAGCTCTTTCATATTGCACGGATACATGATATTTTCACCAGAATCAAAGTACAAATTGCCTATGTTGAAACACACAAGCAAAGTTTTTGTCCATTTTCGAAGTTTTAAAAAGGGCGTTTGCCTCAAATTAGGTGTGATTGTTGTATGTTTGACATTCGGTCTAGGCTACGGCACTTGGCTAGCCATCTTCACCTTCTCCAAGTGAGTTAACCATCGAGCCATGTCAATGACCCCAATCCCTTCTGTTCGCCTTAAGGAGGATCTTGGGGTGTTACAAGTAATTGCCTTTACTTTTAGTTCAAATGAGTGCTTTAAACTTTAATAATTGCCCACTACCTACGTTTTGCACATTGCGAGGTAAACAAGATTCAGTTGTAGTGCACCTAATGATTTCTGACTAAAATTAGGTTAAAATAATTTAAGTGTTATAATGCGACTCGTTCCCAGACACTGCAGTATTTCAAAGAATGATGGCACTTTTTGCATTGATAACCATGTAGATAAGCTATTGTTTTTTTAGATACATTGTATCCCGTCTTTTGTCACTTTAAAAACACATTCTAAACCAAAATTAATTCCAAAATGTGCCATAACATTCGGTCGATTTTCAGAAATTAGCCATTGGGACAATATTTGGCTCCTGCTTTTGGCTGCCATTTAAATGAACCGAGTTCATCTACGTTTTAAGAAATTTTTGTCAACACTCCAGTTTAACCACTATTTTTGATTTTAGGACACTTTTAAATGCAAGCCAAACATAACATTTAAGCTAACCCATGGTACATTTGTAGCATCAACGAAGGCCATCAAAGCCATCGGTTTGCATCGAGTTGATGCTCATGGTTTGTGTTTTTGTGAAACAACAAGCAACATGCAAAGCAACTGCCAAAATAACTAACAAGCTATTCCATTTAAACCTCATGGGTTCTCCAAAACATTACATTAGGAAAACAGTTTAATAAGTTTTCAGGGTTAAAAATCCAAGTTTACGATTAAAATTAGTTTCCAGGGCTGGTCGTTTAGTCTCATACAGCAAAAAACGAATGCGATGCTTAGTGCCGTGTTACGCTATGCAGTCGACAGTATACTGAACTTTATCTTCCCCATATTTGCCTTCAACACTGAAACGGATTCATTTCATTTGCAGCAGAACATGTGTTTACGTACCACCTTCAATTACAAAGCATAGTGGGGTCGGCATTCCAATTCTGCTGCCTTGAATGTTGCTCCAAATCAAGCCAAAGCTGTAAAGTTCAAGATGTGACTTTATAGCTTCGTCACCTAACACCAGACCAAGGTTAGATTGATAGCACGAAAATGGTTCAAAGTTGTTGGCACCCATTTTTGTAAACTGATACAAATGAGCAATCCTTCCGAATAAATACGGTAGTTTTACTATCTCGCCTATTATAACCTATCTGGCAAATAAAATACTATTACCTTACCCAAGAGAACTATAGTGTATCCAAAGCAGGATGGAAATAATGCAGGAAAGGTGTTGAACATATCGGTTTTGCTTTGTGAAACTAGAACTATTTTAATTACGTTTTTGCATAACTCTATACATGGATTAGTATTTCCGAAAATTGACCAAGAGTTAAATGTGCACCACACGTTTTGCCAACAATAAATTGTGCGTATTTGAAATTGAGTTGTTTTTTTGTGTTGTATCGTGGTGCCTTTAATTTCATGTTTGGGAGACGGTTTCCTAGGCAGTAGAAGTTGGTCATTTTGCAAGAAGTGCCACTAAGAAGCGTGCCTGCGACTTATCTCGGGCAAATTTTCTCTTATTAGCCTTCATTAAAAGTTCCATCCTCTCTGGCGAAAAAGTACCATTTCGAGAACCCCTGCCTGCAAAACCCAGACCTCGTTGGCTTATGAAATCATTTCTCACTTCGTGAAGAAACCTTGCATGCAAATTATAATATTCAAATAACAACTTATTTTAGGTCCATAATTCACAATCGTTTTGTTACTGGAATGAAGCTAAAATAAAAGGGATTCCAAGTCGGCAGTTTTCACTTAATATTATCAGAGAATGATCGGTAGTTATTCAATTTCGATTCGCAAAGTGCTCTGCACTTCAGTTGTAAAGACTTCATAAGATCATTACACATCGTTCCAAGTGTCCAAAATGAATTAACATTCACAGGTTGTGTTATACATCCATTGCTTGTTATTTTGTTCTCCTGTATTATTCCATGTCCCTCTGCAACGGCACAGTTCAATATAGCAAAATATTCTGAAATGGCAATGTTCAGAATAAAAGTGAACTCATTTTATTCTCTCAAAACAATTCGCCTTTTCGCAAAAAGCCTGATATTAACAGAATGGATTTACTAAAGTTGGTATAAACAATTCTAAGATTTTGACTACAGAAAACTGGAGCTCAAGTCTAAAATCTAATGCATTATATTTCAGCCATGATTACCAAGTAAAATTTAAAAAGATGAGTCGAAAAAATAGGTATTTCTATACCCATATGTTTAGCTTCCCGAGACTTCCTTGAAGGCAAAAGAAGGCACAATACTAAAACAGAATGTACATATTCAGCAAGCAGAGAAAACGGGGCTGCTGGCATGACCCAGGGACTAGTCCACCCGGCTAGGGCAATATGGCCACCCAAGTGGCCGAAATCGGAACCGGGAGTCAGAACGAACAAACAAATCCTACTCCTTATTTGGAGGAATGGTAGCAAAGTGAAAGAACCAAAGTGATTTTTGTAAAATGCAGGATTACAAAGACAAAGCTCTTTACCTCCAAGGTAAATCATTTGAGCGGAAATTATCAAAAATATTTCATTTTTTAAGGAGGCACAATCACAAATCACATTGAATCTTCTGCTGGTTCGCTTTTATACCACTTTATTGTCAAGTGGCAACCGAGTAGAAATTACGTAAGATGATCTAAATAACAGGACTTGATTGGGCACTTAGATTTTAAGCTTTAACAATTTTTTCCTTGTAAATGCATCACGATCACAGAAAATGCAGATAATTTGTAACACGGACAGGAGTCGTTGAAGGATTCAGCCATGCTAAACGAGACATGAAATCCCTTGCGTTATGTGTTAAATAACAATCTAGAACTATTGAGAATGCTAAGCAAATCCAAATGGTGTTTAAATATGATTATGTTATCCCGCGTACCCTCATCATCATGCATTGACTTTAGTGCAATGCATGCTTGTTTCATCATGCGTTTAAGGTGAGAAACGGGCAGTTTGCACAAACCCTGCGGCCTCCGAAGATGAACAAAAAACGCTAAATCTGCATAACTCTTAATATTTTATAAGCCTCCACATGTAACGCCATTATAAGATATCATCCTTCATTCAATCTCCTTGCTCCATGGGTCAAAGCTGGAGGCTGGTTAGAGAGGACTAAAAAGTGATTGGATTGGTATGATAAAGCCGATAATGCGTTTTGGGATTCCAAAGTCTTGCACTTATGACTAATTGTGCAAATAGCCAAATAAAACATCTGATAAGTTAGGCTTTAATGAAAAGGTGCAAGTAAAAATCTGTATCGTCATCCTTCGCATAAATTCTAGTAAGGTGGGGGTTTTGGGAAATGCTAAAAACATTTCATTTATCGCTTTCATGCAATTACTTGCCTGCAACAGTTGTAACAGAGCTATTAGACTTGCAAAAATGCTCTACTTATTTGAATGTTTTCCGTTGGAACTAAAATTGGAATGACCTGACAGGCAAATATTGCAATAGTAATTTGCGAGTAATCGGGCAGCTGACTTTTGGTAAAAGTCGAATGACTATAGCCTTCCGTATTTTCAAGAGGCATTTTTTAAATGCAGTCGCCTCTTTTTAGACCGCGAGTTGACCCAGTCGCCTGCAGCATGGTAAGCAAATAATCTTACAAAACGTAACATATTTCTTTTACATCGGGACTTTGAATGAAGATGCAGTCGGCCATTTTCGAAAACGCATATTTTAGAAGTTAAGGGAGCGAGTTTTGTTGACCACATAAGAATCGGAGAAAAGCATGGTTGAATTAATGGAAGGTGCCCTTTGTAATGGTTTTAACCATTAGTATACTATCGAAGAACGGCAAATTAACTTTGCCTTTTAAAGACAGCCAGACGTATGGCAATTCACTGCGCACTTTAAGCCTAAAATCTTTGGGAAGGGAGGAAGTTATGGTACTACTGCTTGACATCGAATCCATTAAGTGTCGTTATCTTGATTTACACCACTTCTTATCAAGCTTCGCAGCCTGATGTCATAAGATCAGAAGCGTAAGTAAGTGCAACTTGAAAAGATAGTTCATATAGCAAATTCGTTCTTTTAGTAAACCAAGGTTACTTTTCATTTTACTGCTTTAATGTTTTATAGCCACTTATAAAAGGTAGATTTTAACAAACAGTTTTTATAGCTGCATCAAAACCAGCTGTTTAAAAATAGATAAAATTATTGCAAAGTGAGTCTGTTTGCAGCTTTCCAACAGTTGCATCAATTAATTATTTTTACTTGATCAGCGTTCATTGATATCAGCAGCAGCCACTTATATGGCCGGATATGAAAAGGCATGCGTTGAAGATTCAAATAGAAATATAGCTGCTGAAGTTTGTTTTTCACCTAGAAAATGACTGGGTCCTCTGACATTGTTTTAAGCATAAATGCATTTTAAAAACGCCCCACTGTTAGACTGGCTAGCAGGACCACAAGTGCCCTATTTAAACCGTTGCCTTTGATGCTTGCTGAGACTGAAGAGAAGTGGTCGCAAGAGCGGGAGTTATAATTTACTTTCTTCTTGTAACCCAATGAAGCAGGATTAATCGCCTCTGCCATGGCTATAATTCTTCTCAATGTTGAATGAGTTTCCAAAGCAATAAATTCCTTTTAGCTCCTTCTCCTCGGTAAAGGCATTGGCTTGCACGCCATCCAATTCGATTTATGTTTCTCAAAACTTAGTCTGATTTTCATGAAGCTCCGAGGAGTTGGAATTGCTCAACCATTCTTTCACCATATAATTTGTTAGATGGCAGAATTGTGATAATTCAACAGTGGTATTATAAAGCATTATTTTATTCGGAAACTAAAATTGTTACTCCCTCACTACTTGAGCGATAAAATACCATAATGTTTTTACCTTAAAAATACTTAGAAATCATGATAAGTGTATGCTTGACCCACCAATTTGCCATACTGATAAACTTTGTAGCATTCAAAAATTTGTTCCTTTCTATTACTTTGGTTGCATTAAGCATGCCAATAACTTCAGGTCCTTAAACAGGCTCATTTGATCTGCAGAATTTTCAGCAACACTTCGAATGGAGGCTTGAATAATCAGATTGGCCAAGCACAGATAGCTGAACAAAACGTTGTAGTCTGTTTTGCATTTTTCATCCATTCAGCTTTGAAGGCCCAGAATTTTGAATACTATTTGTTTTAGAATTTACACATTATTAAGAAATTCTGGCAAAATTTGTGCAAAATGTAGAACGATTGTAGATAAATGATTGTGGCACTGCATCCCAGCGTTTGATGGAAAAAGCATTAGTGTGCCATTTAATAAAATCATGTCTTGCAAGGCCTCAATTTGAGTTATTTTAACTTCCCCAATTTTCATCACATCGCCCACCTTACTGACTGAAATATCTCTAACTAACTGAAATACACATGTTTTAAGTGGTAATAGGCAGTTGCAAACTCATGTTCTACCTTGAAACATCTTAACTCAACGAATGGGACACTGATGTAGAGCCCCCTAACTAAATGCATTTATGTAATCTACCATATCGCACCACTTTAAAAATGGGTTTGGTAAAGTTTTGGTGCACAAAAGCTTAGAGAAAATTTACTTTTTACAATTTTCAAGGAGGGATAGAAAAAAAATACTACGCAAAGCGAAATCCCCTTACCGGTTTATGATATTTACAAAGTACAAGGGGTTTAAACAGTTGACAGAGAAGTGATGTTTTTGTTTAGTTGCACAATTATTATTGGCCAGAAAATGAGCTCCATATCACTGTAATTTTGTATAGTTATTATCATGTAAATAGTGCAGACTTATCTCGATGCAGAATACACCTCCGATGCGTATTTAAATGCTCCCATGGCGACTACTTCCATCTATGAGGAATGGACTTTTCACTAATCTAGACTGCCTCAAGTCCTATTTTCTAGGAGCTAGGTTCTAGGAAAGTAGGAGTTACCACCGCTATAGCGCAAAACATATGGCGCCACAAAATATGGAGATGTTTAGCGTTTTGTGAGAAGCATTTTCCATTTATTTTTGGTCTTAGGGATATATTTTGTATTCAAATTAAGTATTGACAGCGCCTATAATGGCAGTAGGAGACTTCAAAATTAAATTTGAGCCTGAATTTTTAAATTGGTTTTGCGCACATATTCTGCTAAAAACAGCAGGGTGTCAAATGTAAACCTTAAAACCACATGTTGTTTTGTTCTGGCATGTACACAGTAGTAATTATCAACTTAGGCAAGCATGTATAAAGTTTGTATAACAATAAGCTCGATTTGCGTTTATTAATTTCAGCTCATTTGTTCAACCTGGGAGAATTTTTATCTGCATGGAATTTAATCGAAAAGAAAGGATTTAAAAGTGCAATTAGTCAAGTTTAATATTTGTAAAACCAAAGCACCTAAATTGAGTTAACTCCTTTCGAAGTAATGAAGCTATACATCATTTATCGCAGCTTTTCATCGACCGAATTAGTTTTTGAGCGGGTCTGATATCATATGGCTGTTTTCAGATAGCGAATGTCATTTATTTCCTACTACTATCATGCACCAACCTCAAAGTAATATGCAGGTGTCAATCTCACTCCATGTTGACCATGAATACATAAGGTTACATAAGTACATGCGTGATATGACGAGTTATATTCACTTAGACTGTCAGTGAACGTTTCGTTTTAAGTGCTAGAGCAAACGTCAGGATGCCTGACTTTTGCATTGCCTTTTGCTTTATGCCATCGCTGTCATGCAATAATAATCGTGCTAGGTGTAATTACTGCTGGGCATGACTAATTCAGAATTAAAGTCTTTTATAGTCTGCAACACCATTGTGGCGAATGAGTGACAAATTACGTCTTGGATAGGACATCTCCCTGCAGCAATGTACTGAAACTTCATTTCTCTACAAACCTAGGGGGTTTTATTGTCACAAATGGGGGAGGGCGCACTGAATGTTGTCTAAGCCGATGTCTCAGCAGCCGCATCTCTTGCACCACCAATTGGTCCGATGCCTTCCTAAGAGGCTCGTATGAGTCGATCCGGGCGCTGGACGAGCTCATGCAAATAAGAGCTTCAAAGCGGTATTGAGTGGCCTCTTCGCAAATTGTGGCAGATGTGATGGATGAAGAAATGTCTGGTTTCATCACTGCCCTAGTCTCATTATTTTAATGAATCGGTCACCTAAAGGCCTCAATACTGCTGCGCTGGGCTACTTAGGATTTGAATCCATTGGGTAGCAGTGGCACAAATTATGCTCGGGATAGAATTTGCCAAAATTATTAAGCCAGATCGGATTTTCTCTAGATGTTATTAATGCATTCATATTCGCCCACAGAATCAAGAAGGTTTGAATTTTTAATAGCCTTTTAATTGGCACTTAGTGCAATGTTTTTGCTTGTTATTACTTTTTAATAATAGTACCTCATATATACGTAACCAGTCTTCAAAACATCCTTTTTGTGTGAAATTTTAAGTAGAAGTATTCTAGATGTAACAATTTTATAGTGCTGTTTGAATAGGGAGTTATTCAGATACATTTAAATTCATTTGAGTTTGAAAATGATGTTTAAGGACATTGGCTACTGATAAATTACATCAACTTGCAGTCTAAAATAACCATTAAATAAGTTTCTAGCCCCGGTACTCACTCACCTATCCAATGTTGTGGGAAGATTCACCTTGCTCTTCCAGTTTATATCAATTTCACTCCATTTCTGGTTTACTTAGACCCCCTTAAGTTATTTGCAGGTAGCCAGTTATACATGACTACAAGTAAACATTAAAGAAAAGCCTTTTTGAACACATTAATCCTCGGCTTTTGTAAAATGAATAAACTCTGGCAAATCTTCATATTCGAAATTGCTTTGCACTTTGCTCTTCGAATCTTGCATGTAGGTAGTAACAAATATGTACCCAACCTGCTATTTCTCGTATTTAGAACTTGTAGCGACCAAAACTGCCAATTAGGTATGTCCCACATGCTATGACCCAACTCAATTACAATGAACGGAATACTCTTCTGTGTTAAATATAAATATGCACATCACGCAATGAAGCAATGATGATTCTATGCAAACAAGAATTTCGATCACCAGATCTAAAACAAAATATAATGAAGTGCCAGAAAATGTCTTTGTTACATTATCTGCTTGGATCGCATGATCTATAAGAGCTGGAGTGCGCAATCTCACAAATACCATCCTTTTGTAATCTACAATCCAGTTATTTAGCTTAAATGTCGACATACTACTCATTGTACTTTCAGAACAAATTAAATTTTGAAGCCATCTTTAAGCATTTTTGTAGCAGTACTCTTCAAATCGGCTTTTCTTAAGAGGCAGTCAGATTTAATGAAGCATTCATAAGTTATGATTCAGTATCCAAGGTGATATCTGACCCAAATTACTCAGGCAGCGATCTGCACATCCAGAGTTGACAATGCGTGGCTGTAAACTCTGTGTTTTTTGTCTCCTTTAGTAGCTATCGCCAATTTTACACCTAACCATGCAATGAAATCGAACTAATATTGAGTATTTTGCAAGCCCCTAGATATGTGACCTTTGAAAGCGGAATGTATGCATACACAACGCCATCTATGGTCCTCTGTTCTCGCTTACCCACGTGCCTGTGCCAATTCACATCCACACACATCTTCCGCCTCCTGATTGGTCATTCGCGGCTTAGGGAGAAGTCGGAGCGATGGGCAAGAATCAGTGGGCATTCAAGCTCCAGACTGAAGTGATGATGTGCTTTTCTGACAGTTGAAAGCAGGATTAGATGCTTTCAGATGGAGCATTAATATGTTAGAAAGAGCCACGTTACGGTTTTTCTTTCTTGCAATGTGTTATATTTTTACTCCAATTCTCTGCAGGGCTGATATACTACCAGCTCTCGTCAGCTTCACCATGACAGAGGATTCTGAGGTTCCCCTTCTTCTTGGAGATGTTGTGGTGAATCTGTTGGAACTAACGTCCCTTCATGAAAGCGTTGCGAACATTCTGATTTTTCCTTCTTCTCAACCATTTTCCGAGTATTTCCGGTTGGTCCAAAAAAGACGCGGGGGATCGAATAAAAGTCAAGTTTCAATATCCTCCGAACTTCAGTTGATCAAGTCGTTTGACCTTGATACTGCATGCAAAAAGCGTCTTTCAGTGCAACAGTGCTCTCAAGGAAATTACGGTTGCTGTTGTGACCATCGCAGTCTTTTCTGCTCAATAAAATTACAACTCGCGGCAACTATCGAGGGTGGGATTTTTCACACAACTGCAAAACAAAACCCCTTTCGGATATTTCTGATTGAAGTGAAAATTTTTGATCGAAACGATCAAATCCCTGTTTTTACACCCAATGTATTTACCCTGAAAGTTAGTGAAGGCATAAAGAATGACGACAAATATCGTTTGCCAACCGCACGCGATGGTGATCTTGGTCAAAATGCAGAGGTAACCTACTCGATCGCGTCAATATGTGGAAGAGCACCAAACTCAAACAAGTGGCAATTTATTTCCGAAGGCAATAAAATATTTTCAATTGATTCAGACCTCCAGCCCCTGTCTCTTGTAATCGATGGTTGTTTAGACAGAGAAGAAATTGAATTATACAAAATTTTAATTGAAGCCGAAGATATGGCAGCAAGTGTGGAATTGCGCAAAACAGGAACATTGACTCTTACTCTGATAGTTACAGATGTCAATGATGTTAGTCCAATCTTCAAGAGTCCAAATTTAACTGTTGATTTAATGGAAAATTCAGTCAACGGTACTGTGGTTTGCGCAATCTTGGCTCAGGATTATGATAGTGGGGTTAATGGTCGGATTCGCTATTCGATTTCCCAACATCAGTGGGACTACCCCTTCCACATAGATTCGGAAACTGGACTAATGACCGTAGCTGGTCAGATTGATCGCGAGCGGAATGATGAATACCGAATCGTTGTTGAGGCATCGGATTACGGAACTCCGCCTAGAACCTCGACTTTGCCTGTATTTGTGCGCGTGCTCGATGTAAATGACAATGCTCCAAATATTACAATATCATCAGTGCTGTTTGGAAGCAACATTTTCTCGTCTTCTTCGTCTGAAGAAGCAGTAGTGCTTCACGTCTCCGAATTATTGCCCGTGGGAAGTAACATTGCGAATATTAGCGTTACAGACCCGGATTTTGTGGAAAACACAACAATTTTTTGCTACGTGTCCCAGAAAATCTTAGAATTGCACCCTACTTCCCATTGGTCATACTCGCTTCGTCTAGCCAAGTCATTAGATTATGAAACATTGCGACATGTTCAGGTGAAAATATCCTGTCAAGATTCGGGAAGGCCTTACTCGCTTACATCGGAAATAATGGTCAAGGTGATTGTTCTTAACGAAAACGATAATCCTCCAGTTTTCCTGGATCCACTTGTAATTCCACCTGCTTGGCTTGTAAATAGCACTGATATAGCTCAATTCTCTGCCATTTTGGGCAAAACAATTGATGATTTCATTGTATTTCTACCCAAGTCTTTCCCTTTGGGTGATGTTTTTTTGCGTTTTCAAGCAACTGATGAAGATTTTAATCATGAATCTGAGGAGAAAGCCAACAAGATATACTTTGCTCTGAGCATTTACAAAGAACAGGACTTCCAACCTGAGCCGCATTCGCTTTCCACCCTTCCGCCAAATAAGGCAAACCTTTTCAGCTTTTCAGAATCAACTGGAGAAATTTTCCTTACCTCTGCGCCACATCTCGATGGAACTGTTTCTGTTTATAAAGGAGAGATTGTGGCACAAGATACAACAGCAATACCACTTTCCACCAAGAAGAATTTTACCATTATTGTCGCTGAAAACAACTTTAACGCCCCTATAATACGGATATTCAATTTTGCTCTGGCGAATTCTTTATCCCCATTCCAGATATTCGACCAAGAGCAAAATTCATCCGTTCAGGAGGTACCATTTTACATTCCTCGGCAAAGTCAATCAAATTCAGTGATTGGACAGGTGGTTGGTTTTGATTCGGACTCAGGACAAGCAGGTCGTGTCATCTATAATTTAACATTCCATCGGTATAGCTGCATTAATGTATCCATAAACAATTCCACAGGGCTTCTGACATTAGTGACGTTAAACGCTAGTTTGAGTAGCGAGTGTCAACTCCGTGCTTTATTGAACGTCACCGATAATGGTTTTCCCAAGCGCCACAGTCATCTGCACATTTTCTTCCAGTTGTTTGACGCTAGCAGATTGTCACCCAAGATATATGTCAATCAGTCAATCATTCCTGCAAACCAAACTGTAAATAATGAATCGGTATGGTATTTTGAGTCAATCCTTCCACAAATCGGCGAACCTTTGTTCCGAGTTGATATCAATATTTTGCCTGGATTGATTGAACCATCTTACAAAATGAAATTGTGTACACCTAACTCCGATAATTTTCCTTCATTACCAGTGGGCTTTTCAATCGAAGAAAAAACAGGAACAGTCTACGTCACAGATTCTTTTAGTAAATCTCAAAGTAACTTTGCCTATATTGCAGTTTCCAATCGTTTTTGGCCATCATTACCACCATCTGTTTATAAAACTGAAATCGCGATCAGCGAAAGCGAAACCACAACAGTTCGGATTATGCCAGTGGATGGCATTGACTGCAAGTTCCATGGTGTAGCTGAGATTGATCAGCGTGTTCCTCGTAGGAATTTCACGGTATTTTGCGTTAGTATGCTCACCGGCGCTAGTTTTCTCTGCGTACTAGTCGCCATTTTGGTGATTCTATTGAAAAAAACCGGAGAGAAGCCCCAGACACTACCAATGGGAAAAGAATTCAAAAGGAAGTTTAAACCAAACCTGTTCGACCAAATTCACTATCGAAAGCGTTTAAGTGAGGTGAAGGAAACAATAAAAGTCGAAGAACAATGCAATACCTGCTTGCATAACAGTAAGTCGACTACCATTACCATATTTAAACCATCTAGCAACATATTCATACGTATTTTGAAACAAACGATAAACCCGACTTTTAGCACCACTTCCAAGGTGGGGATTCATTTTAAAATAGGCACACAAAAGCAAAAAACATAAATGACTTTAAATTTTATCCACATTATTCTAGCATGGCTATCCTCAAATAACAAAGCGCATGGACATAGATTGGTCATGTATTCGAGAAAAGGGCAGCTAATATACTACAAACTTGATTCGTAATGATATTAGACTGCATTGTAAAAAGGAAACATTGATTCAAGTGCCATGCTTGTAAAGGTATTCAAAAACGATGGGCGCAGTTATACCTGCAGATTTCCAAAAGTTGGGCAACCTGAAGGCACAATCAACTTAACACTTCCATATTTCCTGCCGATGTTGATAAGAGAATGTCTTGAGAAACACCTAAACAAGTACACCGGTGCAGTCCTGGTCACATTTTTGCTATCTTGAAAGGGGTGACAAATTTGACCAGTTGTTGATTTCCGCCAGATTTAAAATTGATCTCCAAAAGTGGAATTCCTTCAAGCTTTATCACCCATCGGAAAAACTAATAATCCATAGAATGTACCCTCCAGAGAGTAAGTCGTTATTTACTTCTAATTTCTGAATAACTTGTACCGCTGAACAATGCTGTTTAGCATAAAATCCCAATAGGTTTACCATAACTTTATACAGAAATCCTCTTGCTTTGTGGGTCCAATCAAGCACTCCATGTTAGAATTGAAGCAACTAACATTTGAATTTGGCATTACTCGTGATGGCGACTAGAGGTAAATGTCAAGCAATCAAAAGATCCCTTTTCATCTTATAAATCTTTTTAAATGTTCACTTGTTTCATTAATCGAGGTTCACACGCCAGATTAATCTACAACGAATTGAAACATTAAATGTAGTTAAAGCCTGCAAATGCATTTAATTGAAAGCGCCATGCAGCCGAAAAAAATGGTTTAAGTTAATTTATTTATTGGAGCCACCAAAGTAATAGAAAATCCGTTTTACTAAAAAATCATGTTAGGGTGCTATTGAGAAGAATTTCCAACCCACATTTTGGCAAAGTGGCTTGCAACAATTTTTGGAATACGCGTTAAGCCAAAAACTGAACGTGTGCATATTTCTTGGCATTGTTTTTATGCACGAAAAAATGTATAGTTACTAAATATTGAAGGTTTTAAACCATACAAGGGCATTTAAGGGGATATATGCGTGACATATGTATCACTGATAAGAAAATCTTAAATGTCAAATCCCTTGTGTCCATTTCTCCCGCTTATTACCGAAATCTCTCGCAACCAGACTTCGACGTTAAGGTTTCTAATTTCCTTGGTTTGAATGACCTTAATTGAAGATGATCACTCTTCAGAGTTTTAAAAACGTAGCCATGGAATGGATCCCATTTTCAAGCAATTTCCCCCTTCATTTGAAGTGAGGTCATGCAGGCGAAACAACTTTCCTTATGAAACCTCATTTATCAGCCTTTGAAATATTTGTCCCTGGTTCTATCTGATCAGAACATAATTTTTACAGAGAAATAAAGTTCATATTGAACAGGTTAGCAATTATTTTAACTGATACCTATGCGTCCCAATTTGATTGTATTAATGAACTCAAGGCCTGGTTGTCAGAAGCCCTTTCACAAAAGTTCTTTTACTTGAGTGTATGAAGGGCACGCTTCTTCCCTCACTACCAGTCCCATGCCTAACAGCTTCAATCATTCAGTTTAGTTAAAGTATTTTCATTGAACACGCACATTCCATTTTGTGATCCGATTAAGTAACCAAGAGTTCATTTAAGGGACTACCTTTAAGAAAGTCTTTTAAACATGACAAATTCTGCAAGTGATTGAACGTTTGACTTACTGCCATTTACTACAACTGTAGCGTCCAGAAACTCCATTGAAGGCAAATGAAGGCATAGTACTAGGGCTGGCATGGTCCGAAGACCGACCCACCCGATTAAGGCAATATGGTCACCCAGGTGACTGTAACTGAATCCGGCAGTCCGAACAAACAAAGTATTGCACCAACACTATTTAAACCAACATATTCTCTAAACTGAAGGAAAATTCAAACTCAAAATCTTAACCAGTAAAGGATGATAAAATTAAGCTGAATCTAGGACAATTCGCTAGTTTATCACGACAATCTTAATTTAATTCAATCACAACGATGTCACCATTTGCGCGCCTTAAAAAGAATTGATCATCAAGATGTAATATAATCTTTGAACCAAATCAAATCTTGAATGCGTAGTAATTGTATACGTGCGCTACTAAAGACTCTTTAAAGAAGTATTTATACTTCACATTCAGTATGTGCAAAACATGCCTTAAAACAATACCACTTATGTACATATTTTGTGATCAACCCATTCGGTTTCCTCATTAAAGCGTTGTAAATCATCTACACAGTAAATGATTGTTCACGCTTCTAGTCATTGGGCTGCCAAACGGAAACATTTACATCTGTGTTTAGCATTTACGTAAAAGTAGTCAGTAACAGATGCGATTGTCGTGATTTGTGCAATGTTCTTGTCATTTATAATGTTTGCACAGGAATGGCTTGAAGCCGTGTGATTTCCTCCACCGGCAACAATAATTCATAATATGCACCGCTGCATACTGCCTGAAGACTCATGATTCTATATGAATAATGACGGGATTATAACACGCGGTTTGAGTGGTTCTGTATCAATTGAATTACTGATTAGAGTCATGAAAAGTATTTTGCCTTCCAGTTAAGATTATTTAAAAAGTAACAAATTTCTTTTAAAAACTGTGGATTTTCGTAGCACTTTCTAATTGATTACAAAACTTGGCTCTGGATGTTTTCAGCTTCAACTCACAGTACGCTCGATCTCTCTTTTGCATCTGTTACTATTATTTTCTGAAGAGCACATATAGTTTCATGATTTCACGAAAAGGCTCATCAACGGATGAAATTTAGGTTCAGATTTTTCACCCAAATCAGATTTGTCGGAATCAAATGCACCTACTTGTTTTTTATAATTGGCTTGAAGAAGGAGCAAAATATACGGGCGAACCGGAAACTCGGTGATTTGTTTCAATTTTTGATACTTTTCCTTTAAACACACGTTGTGCTTTTTTAATTACGTTGTGAAGCCTTTCACTGTGACGGGAAAAAGAAGTCTTTGTAGGACGAAATGAGCAAATGAACCTCAAAAATGGAAAAAATCCATCTTTATGATCCATACATAATGCATAAAAGCATGTCTGTATCGCGAAATACTTACACATTTTTATGAATTGGCCAAAATGGTCTAATTTTGTAGTGCTATTTCGCCAATACCAGGGAAGGAAAACTGCGTAATTTTTAGGCTGAGAATTGCGATGGTACATCCTTATCGCATCATTTAGTCAAAGTTAATTAGAAAGAGCGTAATTCTTTGGCAGTTACATTGATAAATGCAAGAAATAACCCGGATTCAGGAGCTAGCACGGATTTAATCATATTAGCTATTAGAATAAATGACATTACTTCTACATGTTGAAATCGTCCTAATTTTGCAAAAACAGTTAGAATTGGCTACCATCAAGTGAGTCACCGCTTAAACAAATATGCAGAACTAGTAGACTCTGAAGGGAACTATTGGGTGCCTATGCGGTGAGCGCGTTAAAATTCGAAACCAATCAAGTAATTTGCCATACCTTGACATTAGAACTTCTGCTACTGCCGGTGTGATGATCGTAGATTGTGATGCAGATTTCCGAACTGCATTCATTACTAACCGATTCAGTACTTGGGTCATGTAGATCAATGCATAGCATTGCCCTGCAAATTTTTGAGGCACAGACAAAAGCTGTACGTAGCATATGACTTCTGGTCATCCCTTCCACCTAGGAAAATATCGCTGTAGATGCAGCAATAGTTGATTTCAAGACTCAAGCGAATGGAATTTTCAGAAATTCGCATTGCTTAGCGAGATGTACAGGCACAATTTTTATCCACTCTTAATTATACTACAATGAAGGTCAAAAAATGCTGGAAATGGTCACAAATTATTACCATTTCGGGCTGTTTACTTTGTTGGTCCACTTGTTCGTAAATATTCTGGAATAACTCGAAAGTGTTCCTGATTAAATGCCAAAAAAGACATTTTTAGTGGAAGGTATTGAAACAATCTTTAAATTAATAATCTATGATTGTTTGTCGTGAATAAGCAGCACATTATAAAGAGAAAATAACACTTGAAGTGCGAATTGCCCTTATAGTATTAAAAATGGAATCGTGTTGTTTCAGAAACGTGGAAGCTTGCTTTGCCTGACAAGATCGTCGACGTTCCCAAATTGCTTCTAAAGTCGCCTTCGTTGACTTCTGCGTCAGGCGCAGCGCAAATCGAGGACAATCAGGTATCAGCTCCTGCAAAACAGCGGCTCACGAGGTCTGCCTATCCGCCCTTATCTGAAATCAGTGGCACCTACTATGTGCTAGAAAATATTCATCAAGAAGAAATAAACTCTCCAATCCATCATCACAAGGGCGTAACTTCGAGTAATGACCGCCGATCGCCCTCGAATGTGGGGATCGCCGTGCAAGAAAACAAAGTTCCTGGAGTTACAGGACACGCTAATGTTAGCATAATTGTACACAACGACTTTGAAAAAGCTTCGTCCACCCAACAAATTGGTGGAATGTGTGTCAGTGATAAAGCAACAAAAGTAAGTAAGGGGCACAGCCAGATTTTGTAGTATTAAGCACCACATCGTAAAGTGCTTGGTGTCTCCTACTTAAAGATTAAGATGTTATAACCAATTGCAAACTATGTTGCTTTTTTTAAAATGACTTATTTGTGGGGATAAATGATGGGTTGATGATACAGAATAGACAAGTTGTGATTGATATTTTCCTGCATGAATAGAAAACGTGATACCTTCAAACGTTATACGTGTTTATTAGCTGATTCTACCCATTTAGAAGTTCATTACTTCTTCGTTTTATTAGCTTGCAGTCATTTACACTTCCTTTTTGCGAAATCTGTAAGCTAGCTTGGTTGTCTCGAATTCGCATCCTTTGGGGTCCCAATGTACTGAGTGTCTCGATCCAGCTCCATTATACAAATATTTGGTTGCGAACTTAAAACAAAGTTGCCTCAACACATATCAACCCATCGTAACCATGATTTTCCAACTTCTTGTTTCTAATTAAACAGATGTTTCGCATCGACCCAAAGCTTCCAGCGGTGGGGACAATCAGGAACACCATCCAAATTGACATCGATCCGTTGGCGTCCTGTTTTATACAAGACAAAGCCTGTTGTGAATGACTTTAATGTTGTAGAGATTATTTATTCATGGAAAGATTTTATAAAACCGAATGGTAACTTGCAGCATGCTTTATCCACTTTGTTGGAAAACAATCTCACTAGCAATTACTAGTAGGTGTAAGATTTGTCGAATATTTAGAACAATTGTACAAACTTATGCTTTATAATGAAAGCGAACCTAAACCTTGATTTTGTAATTACCACGAAAAATAAAATTCCTTTATTTCAAAACCTGTTACTTGATAAGCATTTTGGATACAAGAGGCCAAAAGAACAAAATTGTACAGTTGACGAGCACGCAGGCCAAGGGTATGAGGTTTTGACCTAGGCTTGATCTTCTCGCTTGCAGAATTGACGCACTGTGGCATGGATTTACGCCAAGAAGTTGACTTTATCTCAAGTTTAAGGCAATAATTAGTAAAAACTCAAATAATATTTCGTAAGGAAGAAAGAGGACTCCTCGTTATGACAAGCAAAAGTAGTTCATACCTGCATGTTTCAAGGAATGGTTTCATACAATCCAGCCATGATAATCCAATGTGATCTATAGCATGCATAATTAAGGCCCCATGAGCCAGTGAGTCTCCGACTGCAGGCGGCTTTGCAGTGGATGCAATATTGATTAGGCGCAGCATCCAGAGTCCAAAGTCGCCGCATTACGGCAAATGAAAATTTCGAGCGGGAGGACGCTGCGAATGAGAAGAGTGGTTTTAATTCACACCATTCTCGGGTCTTTATTAAACTCAAGCTTTTTAGTGCAAACGAAATGAAACATTTGAATTAAGATTAAGACATTTTCAAAATAGACACATCACGCCGAAACTAAGGGAGAACAAGGAGCAGGTTGAGTTGGAATGCTTATTAATGCCCCCAAACCCGCATGTTTTGTAACAATGTGGAGAAATTTAAGTGATGCATGAAAGCTAGAATTCACTAATATAGCCTTTTTGGCAACTGTCAACAACAAGAGCTAAAAATATCAGTTTGGCAAAATTAACAAAACGATGACAATTTTCCCCATCTATGGCGTTGCAAGTGAGACCTAGCTTGGATAGGTTTCACAAATTACTGACGTACTCTTCTGATTTGGTACGCCCGACTCAAGGATATAGGGGGTAGAAAGTTTGCAGATTGGACCAAAGTGCAGACTCCACAAACACGCAAGAATGTTGAATAGAGTTTCATTAAAAGCTTCTTAATAAATAATTTACTTTGCAAAATTTTTTCTTAAGGCTAGGGTGCATGATATCTTAAAAACAAAGTGGAGCAATAGCAATTAACTCCAACCGTTAGATTTTTAGAAGCCTAGCATAAATATGCTGGCCTCATGTTTTTAAGAGGACTGGAAGAAAGATGATTTACCAAGCTTAGAATGAACATCAACTAGCTTGAAATTAATTCGACCACTCAAATTGTTTGCCTAGTACAGAACGCTCACATTTTGGCTCCACAAGTCTTCCGAACCAATGACAAAATGGAAAAGATTTATTATTAATGAGTAGAAGGGATGAAACGCTGTATGTATGGCCGGGTGACCGCGCTATCAAGGCTAAAGTAAAATCAAGGAGGCTGAAAAGGCTATGTATTAAATCTTGCAAACCTTTAAAAAACGATTACAATAAATGGCAAATCAATGAAATACTTTCCTAATAGCTGGTATAAAGCCAGGTCTTATGCGCGTTGCCAAAACAACATTGGCAATAAATAATGAGGCAGGTGTTATTTGGTTTGATATCAAAAACAACCTACAGTAAGGCAGTTAAATCAAGCGAAATTTGCTTGCTTAAACACTAAATAGTAACCAGCCATTAAACCTGCTTTAATTATATGTGCATTTCTTACATTTTTCCTCCTAGCAAGTTAGCTATTTGAATCAGAGTTTTCGCGGGTTAGCATTCGACCATTAACTAGAAGTGTTAAAATATAGCTCGTAAATTTGTGTCAGTCGCTTGAAAATTGAACGAATTTGTTTTGTTGGAACGTGTGTCAAATGGTCCTTCCAATGACTTAAAGAGCTTCAAGGTGTTAAAGGCTCCGTAATTTCACTTTCAACGCATAATACCAAGCCGATAAATCCTGCACAGTGATGAGCGGATGTGTACAAAATCCAATGCTACGATAAACATCACCCTCAATTTTTTAGCGCTGCGTTCCCCATTAGTATTTTCGGGGATGAGTCCTTGTAAGGAGAGTATGCCAATCGAATGATGTTTGGCATTTTTAATTAAATCTGTAATCAATGATATTTTGCAAGTCTGTGAGTGTTGTAAACAAAAGCGATTTGGAAAGTTAGTTAAAAGGTGGATTGTCATGCCCGTCATTGCAAAAGGAATTATGTTGCTGTTCAAGACACAAAATTTAACGGCATCGTTGTTAGACAAGGGGACATTAAATGTTCCGAGCTTTAAATACGGTATTTTTACTGTATGAAAGGAATGTTACATACCATTTACATTACTTGAATTAAACTTCCCGCCTTTGGTGCTGGAAAGGATTATGCGAGCACAAATAGAGGTAGCTCAATGGTTAAAGCCACAGCGCGTCAAAATTTACGATTGACCAAAGCCTTAATTAGTAAAAACTGCACTGTTGAATGACTAGGTAATTGCATTTGGCGCCTTTTAGTAGAATTGCCTAAGAGTCTATATTAGTGTTGAAATTTGCTTCGTTTTTACTTTGTCAACGAATAAGTCAGAATGCGTGAAACTCTTAATGAGCCTTTGCAAAAATGTACCAAATTAAAATTCACAGCGCCAATTCGTTTTATGACACGGCGGCGGGTAGGAAGTCCATCAATGCGGAATAAGGTAGAAGTGCGAAGTAATGCTATTCTTTGTTTTGGGAACACAAGCGAAGTAGATAATAATGAAGTGATAAAATTTCGAGGAGTACTAGAGCTGGAATTGGTCAAGTGCTGCTACTGTCAACTTCCTTAAAAAGAAAACAGAGTTGTTAGCAAAAAGATGCGAATGCTTTTCTGCATAATAGCGCGAGCTCAAAACGCAGTCAAAAGAAACAGTGGGCTTGCACTATTTCCAGTTATGAACGATGACAGATTTGTAGGCTAATTTAAACATTTTCCTGATCAGCCAAATTAGTGACTGTCTAGGGTTTGCATGAAGTTGAGTAATGATGTGATTTGCAATTCAATTTTTCCAACTTAGCAATCCTTTTGTTGGAGTTTCGTTATCTTTGGTTGAAAATGCATCAAAGAGGGTAATTTTAATAAAATTTTCCGCAAAACATTTGGGGCAACCGAGGCTGTACATTATCAACTTGTTTGCGAACTTCTAATTTAAAATCATTAACTTGCAATAGCACTATCAGTTTGGAACCGATATTTTGCAGCTTTAGAATCCAATAGGTCGTACAACCCAACGGATATTTACCTATTAGTTTCACTTTTTATTAAGTGAAACGGGCTTTGTGCTTCAGGATCACGGTTTCGGCTTAATTACATTGCATGTAGCGCCCACACACTTCTCCGAAGATGAAAGAAGACATAAGACTCGGACAAAATACACAAATATTCGACCTACAGTATGGCTTAAGGCTGCTGGCATGGTCCACAGCCCAGCCCACTTGGCAAAGATGCAACGTCAGGGACTCAAAGCATTTTCCTTACCAAGACCGAGAGTTAAACAACCAACGTAGTAAATAGCTCCTCTCCTCTCCTCTTTCGAACGTCGTCCCCTGTTCTCCCCTTGGTCAACCTCCCGCGTCAGCCGTCAAAACACCCATGAGTCATCCAACTGTGCCGATCATAGAGTGCTCACGCAATTGAAGGAATACTTGACTACAACCTCACAGATTTCGATTGGCAAATCAACCGAACTCGGAGAAGTGTGCTGACCAACACGCGCAACCATAGCTAGTTGTAGCAACACTGACTTAAAAGCAGTCATATAGCAAAGAAGTGGCTTAAAAACACTTCTCCTTCAAATTTTATTTTCAATCCAGTGCTACTCATCCACATCTGTTGGATTATATCCAGTTAGCAGAAGAGTGGAGGAGATATCGCGTATTCACAAATTTGATGCCTTTATACAGGCATGATGAGCAGCTCCTTGGAAAAGCTTTTCTAAGTAATTCAAGGCTGGTGTAACTTCAATTGTTGGTGGCTTCCCTGAAGATCAGGAGAATGGAGTAGGTAGGTTAGAACGACTTAATTTTGAGCCCTTCTGTTAGAGATTACCACTATCTTCAAATCCAAAGTACATTCGCTACTCCCGCCCCGCTAAGGTTTGCACTAGATGTGGAAATAAGGGTATTTATCCTATAAGATCGGGTTCACTTACTGCTGTCATTAGAGTGGAGCCCCGGGATTTTCCTGAAGACAAACGAATACATAATGCTTGATAAAATGACCAAGACAAGACTTGGCTCTTTACAGACACAGCAGCAATAACAAGGACTTTTAGACGCAATACATGACTGTGATGCATTTTTTGATAATTGTTATTGAGAAGTGCACTAGAACTTCCTTGTTTTATTTTGTCGCGCAGCAAATAAACGCACAAAGTTTATGAGTATAGTGATTTGCGGGGCCCTTATTTGCAATCATCAAACAGCCTTTTTCCCACGCAATCGCACTAGTACACATGGTCTACTTCGACAGCACAACTTCAAAGTGTGCATCAATGTTAATCATGACAAATAAATGCCACTAACATTTTGTACCTATTTTTCCATAAAAAGTTCCACTGTTACGTTTGGCTTGCCTTCTGCATATTGTCAATCAACTCAATTGCGCTAATACTTATAGTGAAAATTGAACGAATGAAATAAAAGAAACTAAAAGTCACTCACAAATTTCTCTGAAACAAATTTAAGTAAAATGAACTTCATAAAAGCGAACATATTTGTGCCTGCCTCTCCTTAGATCGTAGTGACAAATTAGACTATGTGCTCCATACAGAAATATCACTTTTCTTTCAGGGCTGCAATCGCGCAGCCGTTTTTGTGGCATTCCTCTCTTTTAGTATGATTTTTCTGAGTACCTAAAAGCTGCTCGGATTTTTCTTCGGTGCTTGCCCTCGCAAGCTACTTGTAGAATGCAAAAAATTGCCCGCAGTTCATCGCTAAATATATGGCTTGGCTGTTTATACACGCCTTCGCTAGCAACATTACCGTACCTTAGAGTGATTACATTAACAGACTCCCATTATTTAACCTCAGAAGGGTGGCTTTGTCTGGTTTACTCTTCGCTGCTACTTTTACCTGCATTAGTTTTTAATTTGCTCCATTTTGGAGTTAAATCCACCACTCGAATCAGTCTGGCTTGTTTTTTCCCAGCAATAGCATTTGCTGCCATGCACAAATTATGTTCCCTCGTTAAAATTTCCAATGCGAAATTTCCAAGAATGCTGTCATTTGGAGATTGGACCGAGGAGGTTAAACAGTTAGAGCTTGAATGAAAATGCATAATGTGATTCTATACTGTGTGCCTTGTGTGTACTGCAATGTCAGGCCTCTTACTTTCTATTGCACAGCAAACGACCCCAGGAAGGGTTTAGATGAACAAGCACTTGAGCATGAAACATTTTCATGTAACATATCAACGGCCATATTTGAGTGTCAATGTGTGATTAGCTTTGTAACTGACAGCTAAAAATGGATTCATCCTTTACTCTTACTCTTATTCAAAGTAGGAGTAAAAGGCAGATAATTACAAGAGCAAGCTAGTTACTGCGTCTCGTCCACATTGGTATTTGTGCTATTATGGACTATTCTGAGTAAGGCGCTTGCAAAATGCGTTTGCTTATTTGCTTTATAAAGCTTGCATATGCGTCGATCCACTATTTTACTGCTGTGCGCTTTAAGAACTGAGTTCTTTAAGCTTCCAAGACCAAAGAAGTTTTCACTAAAATTCTCACAACCACTTGCGAATATGCAGTAGCAGAATGTACACTTCATCTTGAATAAACGATCCAAGTACAACATGTCGTATTGCTCTGCGTGAGTAATGGATGCATCATTGATTGTTCCTACTCGTACTGGTAAGAAAAGTTGTGGAAGTTGTGCATAAGGGCTTCAAATGAAGCACCTGGTATCAGTAATTTTTGGAGACTTCTAAATTGTGCGCCAATTCTTTCATGCAACAAAACAGATTATTTTTAGACATTTTTCTGACTGATTAAAGGGGCGATGGCTTTTATGGTGAAATGTTGGCCAAGCGATCGTATCATCGGTTATCTCAAAGCGATTCGCTCCACACTTCTAAGACAGACTTCACATCAGCCAGGGAAGACCATCGTTGCTAAGTTTGTCCTGCACTGCAGACGCAATCTTTACAGGTGAATTTTTTATCAATGAACGAATAATCCATGCATTCGCCATAAGAATCATGTGGAATTCCCATGCTATCCTCCTTGGAAGGGAATTGTAACTCTGCCATTTTTTATTTTAAGATAAACTTTTGTAAAATTGTTTGCACTTACAAAAAGTGATTGCGCTTTTCAAATGGATCTTTTGCAGGACACACTGAATTGTATTAGTTAAATACATGATATAAAAAATCCCACTAAGAAAAAACAAACTATTTTTCCTTTTTTCTTCAAAAAGCGAAGTGAGCTCTAAGTGCCTGATTCGGATGAATAATTCATTCAGCCGTGCAGAATGGTAACACCCCTGAACCGCAATGAACTTCAGCCTTAATACATGGCCGACAAATAGGGCGTGGTCAGCACGTTCTGAAAAAGAGGCTTTGCAGCACTCAGCAGGCCATATCCTGTTCATATAAATTACAGTAACCAGAAAGTACTGAAATCCAAATTAAATTCCTAACTATACAGAAACTTAATAGGCTCTGGCTTATTACATTCATAGTTTTTCTTTGGCCCAGTTCTTCCTTTTAATTGTATTAACTCTCCCTGCACTGAATGTAGGCGATTAGACTATATTTTCCGTCACTTTTAGTTATTTTTTGCCATCAATCTGATTCGAGTATAATTAGGTTCTGCTTTTTTGATTGAAGAAAGTGATGAAATGAATTGCTTTCTTATGCATTCAAAAGTAAGAATCATCGGTAAAATGCGCAATATGTAAAGTCGACCCCATATGCTACTCACCGACATTGCCACAATGCCGAGTGACCCATAATTATTTTCATTAAACGGGAGTTGTGGACCCTACCACTGAATGATAAATGTACAAGGCCTTTGCATAACCCACTCTCTGATTTTACTTGCCTTCCTGCATGGAGCATTACAAGGTCATAAAGTGACCATTAACATACTCCTAGCTAATAGTCCTCTTTGGGCCTCTGAAAGCCGTGGACTGGTTATTTGTTTGTTTCATTGTTAAAATGACAAACTGTTCCATAGGTATGCGAAATTATAATCACCCGTAACCCAACTTTTATCCGCTTTTAGCAGCACTTTTAGGAGGGTAGCAGAGTGAAAGACTTGTCCTAAGTACATAATAGGCAAACTTATTCTAAACTAGCCATAAAGCCTTTGGGAACAAACAACTAAATTTAACCACTAAAATGCATTATTTATCAGCTCTGCTTCCACGAAACTTTGCAAACTTCTAGTGTTTTCATTACCAAACCAAACTATTCATAGCTACATAAGCATGCAAAACGCGCTTGTTTGAGTATTGTAGGTAATTAGCAAGCAGACTAACTTCGTGACCGTGGAGGCGCTATCGATACCCAAGTCGGGGACAAACTCTGTTTCTCCCTTAAAACCTGGATCGTCTGCAAGGCCTCATGTTATCGCCATTTTCTACGAATTCTATTTCCCAGTCCTGGGAAGATAGAACATACAAAGCGCATTTTAACGAAACTATTAATGTGAAATTTTAATAAATTGGAATTACTTTGTTAATTGTTGATGTGGAATTTTGTTCTTCCAAACACTTCCATAATTTTTGAATATATTTTTCGCGGCACCTCGAAACGATACGCGAAGTCCTGCTAGGCCATTTAGAAATGCTTGAAAAGTTATTTTCCTTTTGCGGTTTAAAACAGCACTACTGCATATAGTTGTCTATGTTTTAAGGTAAATAGTAGCATTTGACACAAATCTTACGCCTATTTGTGGCAGCTGCTGAGAGGCAGCAGAAAATATCTAACTAACCCATCACATAAACCAAATGAGCTGCCCACTCAGGTGCCACCTTTTTCACTTAACAACCGTCTTGAGGCTAGTCATAAAAGGTGCATCGTTTTCAGACTGCGACCATTTTAACAATATGACAAACAAAGCGATCGCAAGCACAACATCGGAACAAAGTATATATCCCCTCTTTAGCTAGGTTATTGAAAAGGACTGAAAATTTTGTATAAATGACGCAGAGTAGAGGCACTGCGATGTCGCATTTGCTTCACCAGAGCGCGTAAGTAAGTCACTTCAGTTACAAAACAAATACTTGAAAATCGAGAACTTCTCCTAAGTTGTGTAAAACACTGCATATGTTCTTTCAGTTAGCAGCTAATCATTCGTGGATCACTAGTGGGCACACTCCGGGACCGGCCGCAAACGAATCTGCTGTAAGTATTGTGAGTTTGAAGATGGCACCGACCCTATAGGATGAGGCAGTTAACGCAGAAATCACTTTAAAATTAGTAATAACGCAACCAATGTGAATAGATATGCTTCTACTAAACAAGAAATAACACAACTAAAACACATCAAACATACTTTTGCTTTAAATTGAATGCCTTTTGATAAAAGTAGTCTGTTTTTCGACCTCATTTGAACAAACCAGCAATGGGTAACTTGCGTCCTGTCAGTTTACCTCATCTACTACTTTAATCCTCTCCCAAGATGAAGTTTTTGCTACTACCAATGACGTGCAATGTGGCTTACGCTACATGTACGGTGTACAACAGGTTTCCCACCATTTGCCAATGCAATGCATTAGTAAATTTATTCTGTCGACTCTTTGATATAACTCATTCCTTTTAAGATATTCTGCCAGGTTACGAGTTTTCCAAAATATTTTTAGTGACTGCTCCAATAATTTAGAAGTCAGGAGGCAAAATTTCACCGGAAGTAATTGGGAAAGACCGCGACTGCTACAAGGCATGCCCGAAATGGCTGGTTCATATGGCCTCTTCATTGCCGTTGACTGCCTTTCTAGTGAGCTTTTGAAATTAAAAGATTGAGTCCTTGCAAAGATGGAGTCTTAAATGCGTGAATTGTATTTCCTGCATTACTTATGCTACACTTCAAGGGAACATTACTTTTCATTTACCAAAAATCACTCCCATCGAATCGCAGAGTTTACTTTATATGGGGTCCGGATATTTGCGTATAGTAGGGTGAAGAAATGCAGAGGCACCGAGAATATTCAGCATATGGCAGACGTTCAAACTCAAACTGCCTTTGCTTCGAGACTTTGATTACGCCTACCTAGAAATATCGTTTACGCATAGGTTTCGAGCGAATGAAGCTCTATCTATCTGTCAGCCCACCTGCCTGCCTGCCTGCCTGCCTGCCTGCCTGCCTACCTACCTACCTACCTACCTACCTACCTACCTACCTACCTACCTACCTACCTACCTACCTACCTACCTACCTACCTACCTACCTACCTACCTACCTACCTACCTACCTACCTACCTACCTACATACATACATACATACATACATACATACATGCATACATACATACATACATAACAATCCATCTGTTTTACATTGCTACTGAATTTGATGGTCTTCAATAGATCTAGATTAGTAAAGCTTTTTAATTTAACCACGAGTCATTTTATGTTCATCTACCCATAGAATAGACAAAATTTGTGGATTTGAATGTTGGATGCGTTTCTTAACATTCACTGGACGAAATTCTTAAGGCACAATCATGCTTCCTCCTGCCAAAGAGCTAATAGCATAGTTCTAAACTGACCAGGAGGCTGTCATCTGCTTAAATTCTTTTCATACCTGCCTACCAGGAATACCAAGTTTTACCGACTTGACAAGTATTTGCAAACTTGCGTTCATTTTCGGTTTAATGGAAGAGATGTCATCGCAGAGCAAATAATAATTTGAGACTTAAATAACTTCATACTAATCAGCCCAGCCTTGAAACATTGGCATTTGCAGTTACTATTTAGTAGCTAAACTATTCTCTTGAAAAACCATATGTATCGTAATTTTAAATCCAATGAAAAGAAAAGTGGAACACAATTTCGACACAAAATGGGAATCTAAACGATTTGAAGCCCCAAAAAACCAATTTCGAATCGACAACAGCAAATTCACTCTACTATAAATTACCAGTACTACGATACGACTGACATTCACGCGCTCATATCGTGTAATCAGAAGAATAAGGCCATTTGGACACACAGTACAGTTGTGAAAGACAACCTTGCAAACATCAAGTATAAAAGTGGGGTCAAAGTAAAATAACGGTAAAAATAGCAACAGTGCCAGAATACGTGTGCTGCATAAAAACGGAAGTAAGGTAAACCGCAGAGACAGGCTTGGCGGTGTTGAGCAGAACATGTAGGGAAGGGAGAAGGACAGAGTGCTAAAGGACGGTGACGGCCGTGTTCGAGACACCAGGGATAAGGGGCTCAAAGACGTCGAGACGGCGATGACCAGGATCGTCGGGCAGAAGGTGGACGAGGGGCAGCCAGCGGTTATTCACGATGGCGAGGCAGAGAGCGCGGTCGCGCGCGTCCCCCCAACCTCCATTGGGGGGCACCAGCAGCCGTTGCACAGGATCTATCGTCACCAATAGCGTTGCTGGAAAAAGACCGTCATCTCCGCCGCCGCCCTTAGCTATCCGCTCCATTACCTGCGCAACTGACGCTGCTACATTGTCACATTCGTTGCCCTTGGTGTGCAGACCACTGTATACATCAGGCGAAACAATCCCACTTAACTTCCACTCCTATCCTAAGTCTTGCATTTCTTTCAAACCCGCTTTTCACACATTTATTTGATTTCGCTTATTTTTATCAAGGTGCTTTGCAAACAGTGAGGCCTCCTGAGCTAGTCAGAGACTCCACTTAAAGCATCTCCTGAGTCGATTTTTCACATTTTCGTTGACGTTTCGCCAAAGAATGCCTCATTTACTTGAGTCAATCCTACGATCAAGTTTGCTGTAATCATACGGTTTCGTGTAAAACCGCGTCCTAGAAATGTTACAGGGAAATGATGCGTAGTACGACGTCTTAGTCACTAACCGCCTTTATGCCGCTGTTATAATTTAAAGTTCTTGACTAGTGGAATAACCAAACGCCAGAAATACAGTCTTAAAGTGCAAGATGAACAAATACAATAGAATGAGAGTATCCTTTACTCTTCACCAAGTGGTTACTATTGTATTCCCTCTAATGGTAACCGCAATTTGATTGCTTAATCCCCTTCACAAGGAAACAAAATCACCATCGTATCATTTTGAACACACGAGGGTGAGTTGTGTTAGATCTACTGTTCCTTAAATACCCTCTATGTCCTTTCACCCACAAGTCTGGATCGCAAAAAAAGATTCCCAAATGAGAACGCACCAAGAACCAGTATGGAAGACACGGCCGCAGTTTTTAAAGTGAAGAACACGCAACTTTTCGCTGTCACACACACGGTCGATGAAGTAAAGGCTCCAGTCCCAATTGTAGTCGTCGTAAATACAAAAGTCCTTAAAACAACAAAATGGTGCATTTACTACCAGCTAGTAGGAGTTATCTAGCGAATTCGAAAATCCGGTTTTAAATACCGTACCTAGATTCTATCGGTCAACGTTTAAAAAAGCAGCTAAACCATGAAAGGCAGTTAGTTTTGAAGTCAGTAATTTCTAAGTTTTACGCAAATTTGAATTGAGTTTGTACACTGAACAAAGAGAAAAAAGTCCCGCTATCAAAAGAAATACATACTTTCCAGCATGGTCTCAATTTTTCAAACAGATTTTTTGTAAACGCCATTCCCATGTTGTGCTTGGAGGAGATCCAATAAGTTTCGTGTACCTATTCAAGGAAATTCCAGCGAAATCGCTCATTATTCACTAATGCAATTCGTTAGGTAGGCTAAAATTAGGGTGAAGTGCAAATAAAACTGCAAATGCAAAGCTTTGACGTAGAGCTCAATGTTGAAAGCACGTGCTTCTTAAAGCCGGCCGAAATAGGGGGCAGCAACAAACTGCGGCCTGTTTGGATAGTAGAGGGACTTGATAATTTTGATCCCTTGTCGTCTTCTGTATTATAACACTAGGTACTACCAGTTCTATACACATAGTTAATCATAATGGAATGCTGGCATTACTTAAGCACCATGGCATTCATAGATTTGTCTGAGCGAATTCAGCTTAAGCGCATTCAACAGCATTTCGCTGCTTAGGCAAATTGCACAGTTCATGTGTTGCAAATAATAAACTCACGATTTCAGGTGAGTTGTAAGTTTGCGAATTTTCATAGGAACCCAGGGTGATGATATCGAAGCTGAAATAAGTAAATCAGGATATTTTGACTGTCTCATGACGCTCTTGGGAATATTACTACAAGTATGCGCCTCAAAACAAACTAAATCAGTTGAAGATTTCCTGATGCATAAAATTGAACTGAATGCATAGCACAGGATTAGTACGCATTCACTGACACAGATTTATTATTATCAAATCATGGCCCTTGCTGGTTTTCAAAGCCTCTTAGCGAATTCCTCAGGTGCTTTAATGAATTTCAAATCTTAAACCAATTAAGACATTAACAAAATACCAAAATGAGGAAACCGTCTTAAAAACTGAAGTTTGTGCAGGAAAACACCAGTTGCGCTTGTTCAAAGGGAAAAGGATATTTAAGACTCACTTTGTGTTAAGTTGTCTTGTCAAGTTGAGGACATGAAGCAGATCCTTGAGAACAATATAGTCCTCCTCCAATAAAATATATTGACCATTGAAGTTTTTTGATATGTTCATTTTTGTAATCACGAAACAAAGCTAGACCAAAGATGTAAAAAGAAACCAGCAGTTGTAATGTTTTATTTTGATCCCAAATTACTCTTGACCTATGCATCATTACAAACCTGGTCGGTATAACTTCTCTGAACATTTGTATTCGATGGCAACATATAGCGACGCACTGCCGGGAGGCCCTTCTGCAGATTAAGCGATAGCATGAACACGCGTGCGTTCCCCCGTGACCCAATATTTGGGAGATTCGAATGGGGGTCAACGGCAATCGTAAACAGGGACAGCGATGGCAGCTAGCCTGATTAGCAGCTGACCAATATTCAGCCATACGGGGTGCGGTAGGTGCTTCAAATGAACTCCAGCTACTCTAGAATCCTTCGACTTTCGCGCGGATTGAGTACCGCAAAAATGCAAAGGTTATCCCACCCACAATAAATCGTGAACTCCAAGAACTGTTGTTGACCACACCACCAAACGTTCCTTCCTCTGTGCATGAAAACATCACTTTTCATTGATGCCGAGATTGGTTTTATTCCACCCAAATCTAAACAGAACCTCAAATCCATACACATGGTCAACAGCTCCTCGACCTTGGCATTGGTACACGGTGTCAGTTCCCCTTCATCTTTACAGTTACTGACATCCTACAAGTCCTTTGTTAGTGCTGACTTCCTCTCACATTTTATTCTAACCATTACTTTCTTGGTGGCGCAAAATCTCCTCGAAAGCAGCACAACACTCTCCGTTGCATGAAAAATATTGCGATCGATGCAACGGCATCCGATTTGACTTTCACCCTGACAATCAGACTTTAACACCTACTCCATTCCCCAACATCGCACAACTGACCTTTTAAACAGCCGAACCTAAATTTTAACCCAAGCCAAACTAGGATACTGCCTGATCTTCCAGCAGCCCATGGTCTTCCCATGTCTACGTAGTGCCCAAGAAGAACATTGGCCTCTAGAGACCTTTCAGAGACTATTGCACACTCAATGACGCCTGTTAAGTACTCTGTAGAAAGTACTCTATTCCTACCGCAATGAAAGCTTCTACACACCTTGTTGCAAGCACTCGACGACCACCCTATCATCAATACAGTCTCTTTGAGAAGATTTCTGTACTATCCATCACACAGCCACACTTACTGTGTGCTCTCGGGGTTACCAATTAGCATTAGATAGTGCAATCTTTGAGCCTTTGAGATACCGGGCCCACGAGAAAGTCAAAGAATTTTAACTTGGCTGTAGTCCATTTGAAGTACCTCCCATATCCTACTGGAGGCGCAGAGATGTATATATGACTAAATATTGGTCAGCCGATAATCAGACTAGCTGCCATCGCTGCCCTTGTGTACGACTGCCGTTAGTTCCCGTTCGAACATCCCAAACAGCGGGTCACAGGAGAACGCACATGTTCATGCTCAACGCAAGTGCGTCCCAACAGAGTATGTTTGGTTGTGTGATGGTCACCACGGTATCGAACTAATGCAATCAATATCTGAAGCCTATATTTTAACATATTCCACATCGTCACAAGGATTTCATAGTTTTATATTTTCCGCTATGGTGACTAGCCTCGGTTCATACAAGGTGTCAATGGTATTTTAAAGAGTCGAAGTATAGGTTAATCTGATTAAAAACTTTAAGGAGACAGCCTTACCTTCCAGATCCAGTGGTGCTTCACTTGAGTGAAACGAGGATCACGATAGTTGCCCGCAACATCTGGCCACTCATAATTCAGACAATCTTTGGCTCTAAAAAAAAAATTCTTTCCTTCACCAAGAACCAATTCTTCAGCTCATGCCTACTGGCCTGTCTAGTTGTGCTGCAAAACTGAGGTGGATAACAGGTTTTGAGCAAAATTAATACAAGTAGATTTTCAAGAGAATAGAGGGTAGACAAAATCTCACCAGCAAATGAGTTCCTTAAATTAATTCCCTGAAATTTAAGTAAATGCAAACTTCAATCTTTTTTCGGTGAGTCGGTGTTGGTGTGCAGCGCTAAATAATGTTTTAACGGCGTGCGGTCAAATAAACGCCTACTTAAAACGGGTTCAGTAGCAAGGATATAAACAAAATGTTCGACGGTTTGCTTTGACTGAACTTATCAATGAACATCTTATGGAGTGAACAGATCCCAATATTTTGCAAAGGTGCATAGCTCAGAAAAAAATCTATAGATGACTTGACAATTTAGGGTAAATCATTAGGTACTCAAATGATACCAACATTAAAGACACAAACTTCACTTTCGACACGAATCGGTAAAATAAGGAGGTTGTTATAGAGTTGGTGAAAAACACCACATTGGCAATAAAGTGACGGGTCGAAGTAAAATTACTCTCACCCATGCTCATAAACCTATGGTGAAAGCACGTAAGCTGATATCGCTAAGCCTATGTTACTTTCCACGAGGAGATAATAGAGGTGACTTTAGCCTGTCTTCATCCGAAATTCCTGACCTATTGACATCCAAAAAGCTGTGCGTGCATCAAGCACCGTTATGCGATAGGCCAATTAATTTTTTTAGTCAAGGGTGTAGACCCTAAACATGAAGAAATAACCGATTCGATGAATGCTGTGCTGGTGAATTCCGTATTTGGGATTGATAAAGAACAGGGAACAACTCAAATGATCAAGGGAAAAAGAAAAACAAGAAACTGGGTGATGCTTAGTGCCTTTACCTAGAGTAGATTGAAATTCAGGCAATTTCAGAACAGAAGGGTATGTCATTTTTCGAAAGTGGCAAGGTGCCCAAATGCATAAGGTATGACAAGCAGGTAAGATGTGCTTCAAACGCATTTCAAAGTTTGTTACCCTAAGTTGAAAGTAAAAAAGCATCGATATGTAAGTCAAGTAGTCTACCATATTATGTCATCTAATTCGCGGGATGAGAGAACCGTGGAATAGTGATTTGATGCGACCTCATAGCGACGAAGCGATAAAAGACTTGCAGAAATGCAGACTATGGGGGGGGGGGGGGGGGGGGGGAAAGCTAAAGTAACGATACGACAAAAGATTTGCAAATTTACGGTAAAAGGACGACTTGCTGCCTAGTATCAGTAGGTTCCCATTTCACCTGCTTGTTTGACAATAACAATATGAGTAGTTTTTCTTAATACTGTCCTTATTTTTCAAAATGTAAACAGGTTTGAATATAAGAGTAAGCCTCATCCAAAAAATTCATTATTCATGCCTTGAATACTCTACGATGGAGGCGTTCAAATTAAGATACAGATAATATTGCAAAGCGAAAAGTCGTCTCAGCACACGTCTTTTACAATTTGAATTAAAAACTAATCAAACCGTTACTACCAACCAGTTGCAATAAAAGGAACATTGGAGCTTTGGATAAAAGAAATGCCTGCAACGAAGTGCAGCTACTTTACATTTCTTAAAAATCCGAAATTCCAGACACAAGGATTATTTTGGTCCGTAGAAAAATTTCGCGATTTACTGCAGGCAGAAAAGATCGACTATGACCAAAAAGTGATAAATCAGAGGCACCGCCAACATACCCACGAGTATGACAGTCTCTCGGATCAGAGCCAGGGAATGAATTGGGAAAAATTTGACGACTGTATGGAAAGAATATTTGGGTAAAACGAACAAATCGGATGGTAGCAACCATGCGATTAATTTCCGGAGAAAAAAAGTCGTGACTGAACACCACGAGTGCTTCTTCAATTCCGCGCACTGTCCTGAGCGATTCGATCAAATACAGAAGATTAGTGTAACGTTGATGGACCTAAAGAAAATCGCGTTAGTGTTTATGTTTCCTGAAGGAACTAGATCCAGATTTGGCACCGCTATTGACAAGTCACACAATTTGAAAGTTGATACCTTGCCGACTATACATATGATTTCGCCAGTGTCTCGAAACACTAAAGCCCCATCTAGTCACCATGTTATTTGCGACTTATTGCGAGTAAAACCGTGACTTAAAAAATCAGCAGAAGTCGAAAGGAAAAAAAAATCCATACTTATCACAATTAGCTGGTCTATAAGCATAAGAATATTCTCAAAAACATAAATACTGCTTATTTACCTGGACGATGATAATAAAGAGGGGAGAATCTGTGCCAAAAATATCTGTATTGCGGATATATTGGGCCTCATTGAGGCTATGAATGTGGTTTCTGAGTAAGTAAAGGTTTGCAACAATCTTGGCTTTGGTAGGTGTCCATGTGAGGTCGGAGGAATTATGGGAAGTAATGGCAAGAGATGCGTTTGTGGGAAACATTAGTTCGGTTCCGTTCTCAAATAGACCCGAATTCCAGAAGCTCAGGATCTAAAATGAATATAATATAACATCAATATCCAATTCGGGTTTCAAAATAGTGCATTTAAACATAGAAAAACTGTGAGCGAATGTTCAGAAACAAGTAACGTACGCCATTTTATGAAATATCTTCAGGTTCAATTTCATGCAAAAAACGGTGTTATAAACAAATCGTTTTATTTTAAATCACGAAAGACTAAAATAGTGGAACTATATCCTAATTTCTAGCTATTTTTCAACGAATCCAGTAAGCTGTCAGAAAAATTGAGAAGAACAGAACTTTAATTGCAGGAGTTCATATTTAGGAGATAAAAGCAACAAAAAATGCGCTGCACTTGATCAGATTTTATTGGGGACTCATTTTTTCCAAAGCGTGACTTTCCGCACACGGAAAGAGATTAGTGACAAGTCCGATGCAAAAATGCAAGCAATAAATACAGTAACTGCTCTACTATACCCTAATTTATTAGCTTAGAAAATATTGTATCCAAAACAACGGCGTTAACTCTATGTAACTTCATGAGAAACGAAACAGTAAATGCATCCCGCACCGATACAAACGGCTAAAAACTGTGAATGATAGTGTCCTTTCCCAGTAATTAAAATCTTTTGCTGAAATGAGTAAAATTACCACCGCTTTATCGGGCAAATGTGTTTCGGAAGACCATGCGTTAAGAGACGTTGATAGGGGGGGGGGGCGTACATAAATCTAACAAATCTTACCCTTTTGCGATTTTGGTCAGTGACAATAAAATCAAAACTCCTATTCTCAAAGAATCCGTCAATATTTGCGATTCTTGACGTGTTGAAGACAATGATCGCGATAAAGCAAGAAATCAACACAAGTGGGTAAGCAATCCGTCGGCGAAGAAGCATTGTCTAATTTCTAATTAAAAGGCATTATGCAAGCATTATTTATCTCCAAAAGTCAAGTATGCAATATCAATCCATAAGCCAGCTATGGCAATTGAAAGACCTAGAAAAATAAAACAATTCAGCTTACGAAAAATATACTCAGTTAGGAAAACCTCCCAAAGGCTCTCAATGCCGCTTATAAAGTGCATTTAAAAATAAAAAAATGTTGAGCGATGCCCAAAATAAATAAATGAACCAGCACATAGGCATTTATCAACTTCTGCTTGGAATTAAATGAGTACCTAATTACGTTTTCCATAGGAGGTGTGTGACCCTAATTACCATTTGAGTCTTTCCAGGTGATATCACACCGTCCTTTCTACAAAATGTGCAGTCATGACCGCATAGATTTGGATGCAAAAATGACCAGTTCATAAAGAAATAAACGGTAGAAAATGATGGATTACAGTTTACACCCAAAATTACAGTCTACTGGTACAATAAAGACAGCTTTGGTGGGTGGATCGCAAATATTACCATGGAAAATAATCATGTGCTAGTTTCTAATTGCCATGTCGCTTCCAAACAACGAGACATTTTAGATTCAGTCTACGGTGCTCCTATCTATGATAAAAGCGGACATTTAGAGGCTAGAAAGGCATCTAAATCTGGGTTGAACAAAAGATTAATCCACAACACGTATAACGACAACATCACTGTCTAACTTTATGGTTACGGAGCCAAAAAAAAAAACCAGAACAAAATGCTAGCGAGCACTCTCACAACTCCATCTTCCCTGTTTACAAACGCCACGCTACAGTTCGCACGTCATATACAAACATCTTAAATCGTTCTTTGATCAATGACACTCAAGATCTACCATTAAAAGTGAGTTGATCCTTAACGCACAAGACGCAATGTTATTTCAAAATGGTGCCAAAGCTTGCAATAAGTTTCGTGTTATTCGCTTCCCACACAGTAGTGAAAGACGTAACGGCAGTTTTTCAGCTGAAATTTAGACGCATGGAAGCAAGAGTTAAACAAATATGTTGAGAAAAGCCGGTGCTATAAGGGCGTAAAGCAGTAAAACGCTTGAAACTTACCAAATCAAAAGACCCTGTGTGTCAGTGATAAAATAATCAATCACTCGGTTCCACAAAGTGGCAAGTAATACATTCTAGCGACGCTGACAGTTGCAACCGTACCATCACCGACTCAAAAAACGTAGCTATCCTCGAGAGTGATGCAGGAGCAAAACAAAACAAACAAAACCAAACAATTATCTAAAGTAGGAATTACGCACAACAAAACACATTTTGTAAGGAAAAGCACACAGTTTATAAGGTAAACCTCAATATTAGTTGCATTAAAGTAGCCACTACCACATCAAAATCGACAGTGAAATTACGGAATCAGAGAGCGCAACCAATGTTGTTTTTAATAAGCTATAACATCCTAACTGTATTTAAGCGCAAGAAATGCAAACATCTTTTACACAAGTAGGATATGAATTTTAAACGCGCAGAATGGATTAGGGCTATTAATACACCCCTGAGTCCAGTCCAAGCAACAAATTACAAGATGGTCAAATGAGGCCCTATTCAGGACCAAGGCCGAAATTGGTTGCAAGTGTACTAACTAGCCTCCTTTATTTAAGTTTCACCTTCGGCACTCCCTATTAGTGAATATCTAGCATAAGCAGTCGCAACGGATTCAGTGCTAAAATAAAACTGTAATATTTTATTTGTTCAAATTGCCGATTTCGGTCATTTGGGTGGCCACATTGTACTAGTCTGTTAACAGGCCTCCAGGCCGTGCCAACAGCCTCCAAGACCTCTGTTTACAGAATATATATTCTATCTTAGTACTATGCTTTCTTTTATTTTAAAGGAAGCCTCGGGACGCTATAAAAGCAGTTTTGCACTGACCACGCCTTTTCTCAAGCTTCTATGCATCTGAGGAAAAATACAACTTCAACTGTAATACTTTGTTTTTTCGAACTGCCGGTTTCGGTCACTTGGGTTGCCGTATTGTACTAGTCGGTTGGCCGGCCTTTGGGTCGTGCCAACAGCCCCCAAGCCCTCTGTTTCCAGAATGTATATTCTGCCCCAGTACTTTGCCTTCTTTTACATTGAAGCTAGTCTCGAGACGCTACAGCAACATCACTGATATTTCATGGCAGTCAAACTACTTCTGAATTTTTGTCTGATGCGGGACCCCGATTTTAGGATCACAGAATTGTGCTGGTCATCACGTGCGCACATAAACGCTAGACGACTAGTCTAAAGGCTAGGTTTGTGAAGGGAAGGACGGAATTTAATGTAAATTCTACACTAAGATTTGTGTTGTTTATTCATACATGATTGGGTTTTATCTCGCCAGTAGGTTAATCGAGGAGCTGTTGCAAGTTCATATAATCAGCGTCTTTAGCATGATACGATAGGAGAACTTCGTAGCAAAACCTTCTCATGGTATTCAAGTTCAGTGTCGATCCCGCTTTAAATACCCTCCCTATAAGAAGGCAAGACTACTGTTGGAATACATTGTTTGTTTGAACTGCCGGTTTCGGTCACTTAGGTGGCCATATTGTACTGAGCCGGGTGGTCGGTCTTTGGGCCGTACCAACAGCCCCCAATGTAGCGTCCCGAGACTCCCTTTAAGGTAAAAGTAGGCGCAGTACTAGGGCAGAATATATATATATATTCCGGGAACAGAGGACTTGGGGGCTGTTGGGACGGCCCGGAGGCCGACCAACCGACTAGAACAAGATGGCCACCCAAGTGACCTAAACCGGTAGTTCGAACAAACAAAGTATTACACCCAAGTCCTCTGTTTCCAGAATACATGTATTCTACCTCCAGTACTATGCCTTCTTTTGCCTTAAAGGGAGTCTCGGGACGCTACATTGATGGCAGCGGAAAGTGGACCCGACTTTGATGGATTTTATCCTGTTCCATGCCGCTTCTAGCAAATTTTGGTAGTGTGAAAGAAGTGCATGTGCTATGGATGGGAGAACCTCTGGTGCCTCGTAGCAGAAGGGTTGAGATCGACGTCCAGCTTCGGCAACTCCCTCGCCCACGTGTTCGACAGGGAAGCTATTAAGAACTGAAGCGACACTAGCCGTGTACTCCAAGTCCAGTGGAACTGCCAAGAGAGGCCTGCGACGTTGTGGTCAAGCATCGTTTTATGCTTTGCACACTTGGATCGCATGCCTTTTGTTCCCATGATGTTCGACCGCCACATTTGCTAAGGTTTCTACGATGCCCTTGCGTTTCTTCTACGGTATCAATTAAGCCTGGAATCGCAATATGTGTTATGTGTGTTTCGACTCATTCGAAAACTTGGATTCGTACCTCCATCTTCCATTGGACCACATTGTCGTGGAAGAGGACGGCCAAGGAGCGCGCATTTGCTGCACTGAGTGCTACGCAAAACTGATGGCACTACAGGAACACATGCGTTCGAATCTCGACGACTTGGACGGTTAGCTCGTGGGTGCTTCTCGCGGCACTGATTACGTTGTGATGGCTGACACGGGAGGCTGACCAAGGGGAGCGTCGGGGACGACGCTCGAAAGAAGAGAGGGGCTGTGTAATACTTATGTTTGTTTGAACTGCTGGTTTCGGTCACTTGGGTGGCCATATTGTACTAGCCGATTGGTCGGCCTTTGGGTCGTGCCAACAGCCCCCAAGCCCTCTCTTTCCAGAAAATATATTCCGCCCCAGTACTATGCCTTCTTTTACCTTAAAGGGAGTCTCGGGCCGTTACACCCTCCGTTTCTAGATTATTTATTCTGTCTAAGAACTATGCTAAAATTTCAAAGTGGTGCCCAAAAGTCTCAAATTTGCCTGTCAATGAATTTTGCTGATATGCGACAAACCGACTCTAGCTTTTCTTAGATATGTGTGTGCTTTCGTCTTAATTAGCATTTGTTAAAAGCTTTTGCCGATTCAATTTCATTGTTTATGCTTTAAATGGAAGCGGATGTTCCTGCTTATAGAAACAAATTGTTTGATTTGACTTGTTTAACGTTTGCATTCAAGATGCCCATTTAAAGTCTGCGGGTGTGCAAAAAGGTTCAAAAGGAATTAAAATGAGTCATGTGAAAGGTCTTATAATTGTTCAGAATTTTGAGGTCATATTAGGTGCGCAGTTTGTCTCTGCAAATTTTCCTCGCGAAATCTTACGACGGATAAGTAAGTCGTGGATTATCATCGCACCAGCTCTTTGGTTAGAGATCTAGTTTGTCAGTAATATTTGTACATGCTGACTATGGAGAGTAACCTTTCCGTGCAGTGCATCAGATGGTTCTATAAACCACTGAACTGCAAGAATACCATCCCAACTATCGAACCATTCTCCGGATATGATTCTGTTCGAATTGAAAACAAGTACCAGGAATTTCTTAAAGGTTCGGACTTGGGTGGCTGCAAACTTGAGGTTCGAGAAGGGTTGTTCGAAATTGACTTTTCAACTCGGTTATGCACTCCAATCTACTGGAATTGTGATCGAATCCCAAATGTATCAAGGAGTATTTTTTGGCAATCAGCTGTTGTTCAAAGAGGACTGTGGTTTAGAACTGACAATTGGCGTCCGATTGCTGAAGACGAATCTAAAGCACTAGAAGATGTTTACCTTAAAGAAATTTTGAGATTGCGCCACCTTCCGGCACTTAAAAGTGAAAAAAATGATGGTATGCAATGTCGAAAAATTTAGTTCAGTTGTTACTTCTTTGAATATCAATAACAGATATTACAGATTTTTGAGAAACGGAGATGTCTATCTAGATACAAATGCCGCAGCGCATTATTTCAGGAAAAAGTATTCTATGATTGACGGTAAATTTTGAGGAAAAAAGGCATCTGTTCAGGTATTCTTTTATCGAGGGGTTATAATGAGCTCGCAACAAATGATGATCAACCCTCTGATGTATCCCATCTTGTCTTCATTGCACATGGAATCGGACAAACTCTAGGAAGCATTACATGGGATTGCATAAGGTGCTGGTCATTTTTTAACAAAACTGAATCATAACCAAGTTCTATCTAAGTTAATTTGGTTTCTGTAAAGGGTAGAATTTTGTTTTCTTGTACTGAAATGCGATGTCATGTGCTCACTTGGTGTTTAATTCTAACATATTTTAGATTACGAGAAACGTGCTTAAGGCTGAAAAAAAAGTACTTTACGAAGTACAAGGGTCGATTGGAATTTCTGCCCGTCGAATGGCGTACAAATCTACCATTAAATGAAGGAATTATACGTAGCGTCACTATAACGGATTGTCAGCCTCTTCGTGCTTACCTCAATAGCACTGCACTGGATATTATGTATTATACGAGCTCCATTCAACGTATGGAGATTATGAGAGCTTTCCATCATGAGATTGCTCGTCTCTACGGTCTCTTCTGTGCACGCAATCCCCACTTCATAGAACGCGGTGGCAAAGTTTCTATCATAGCGCACTCCCTCGGTGCTGTAGTGGCCTTTGATGTTCTTACAACGTCTACACCCATGCACTCAGACGTTGCCTACATTTGGATGTTGCAAGTAAGGACGATTATTTGTTTTACGTTAAAAGCCTAAAAATAATTCATTTAATTTTAAGTATTTTGCTTTGAATCTTAACGGAACTCACTTTCACAAAACTGCCCATTGTTCCATTTTCCTTTGTGAAATGGAAAAATGTGTTTGTGTTTATTCAACTGCACCGTCAAAAATCATTTGAAATTAACCTTTGTTGATCTAGACTCTCTCAGTTTAAACTTTTCTTTTGAAAGGTAATGCGCCCATTAGTTTCTGCTTCATTATTCCTTTTGCCCTTATTTTTCTTCATAGAAGATGAACAATGAATTCAACGAAAATTGTGACCTGATTTCACATCAAACCAGGTAACTGTTTGGTTTCCGCTGCTCACGATTGTAGGTAAATCCAAGCATCCGACTCAGTTTTTATGTTTTTAAAACATACTTTCGACTTTACTATGTATGCAAGACGCGAAAACTCCTATGCAAAAATACTGTAACCTTTGAACGCTATGTTGCATGATGGGCCAATTTAGTAAATGCGAGAATTTGGTATCCATAATTTGGCCAATGCATGGCAATTTATCTACTAGACGCTAACCAGATAAAGGTAAAGAGCATTCTTTACGGATATTTTAAGCTAGCGGCAGTTGACATGTTGTGCTTGCTGAAAGTCATACTGCATGTTTTGCGAGAGTTTCTTATGGTTTAATGGAACTCTGTTCTAATTTTGCCACTTTAGGTTAACGGAAATAGAACGAAAACTCCTGACGCGCGCAGAATCTCAGAAGGTATTATTTTGTTGCACACCGAGTTGTCAAAACATGTTAGGAAAATGAACTCTAATTTGGAGGAATATTCGTATGGACCTACTGGTGTAAATACTAGTTACGCGTTTGCATTCACACTCTATTTACTCCAGCAGGCATTTAATTTGTGAGTGGTTAGAGACTGAACTGATGGTATAGACTACTTAAACTGCACTGCAACCAATGTTTCGTATTTATCTGAGCTGTAAGCACTTAAGTCAAAGTATACGTGCCGTCCGTACTCAAAATCATCACTTTTTATGCGAGTACAGCATGTGATACAAATCAAATTTGGAATTTTCTGACTCTCTTAAAGTCCAACCGAGACCTAATGTTACCGTTAGATTTCTCTCTTCTAACCGTGTTGTTGAGGTCGTACTCAATCCATATTTTTGAAACACCTTCATGTCAGTCTGAAAAACACCTTTGGTGGTGTCCAGTGGATGTTTTGCTTCCAACTTTATGTGTTAGCATCCGAGTAGCTCAAAAATATGCTAAAGCGAGAGCATTCTAGCTCACTAATTGATGTAATTACAAACCATTTTCCGGCATAAATGGTTTGTTTCTTGAGTACAATTCTTCCAACTCATGAATGCCATCGATATAAGGAGCTGGCCTTAAATCAATGCTGATCTCCACTCCTGCTCCATTCGTCGCCATTAATGAAGCGCACAATAAATATAAGACAATAAACTTGAGCAGACATGTTGGATGGAGGATGCTTTCCATCTACTTTACTCAACCCATTATTTTCGTAGACTTTTGAGACAGACAGTACTCATTAAACTCAGTCTTAAGCAACCCATAAACTGTTACAATAATCCGATAAGTGCGTGACGTAGCCATGGTGGATCTAGAGCATATCGCTGAGACAGAAGCACCATTGACTCAGGTTACTTTTGTTCTTTTCAGAATGTATCGGAGCTACCCAGTGGCGCCCCATTTCCTGAGGTACGACGTTTAGACGTAAATTGTTCCATGGAATCTATTAAAAGGCAGAAACATTCTAGTTATGGACGTTTGGGAGTCAAAGACTACATGTTTACCTGTGTTTTCTTACCAAATTCATGGAGAGATGTGTTCGGTACTGATACTGAATCATCTTATCTTTCGCCATAAGGCAAGAATTATATACAATAGATTCTAGCACGTAATCAGTAAGTACGTTCATTAAAGGCTCCTTTCCTTAAAAGAAAATGAACATGCCATGAGATCATCAGATCCTATACAGCATCAGGTGCAACAGGCCTGAGTAACATTTGCATTATGTCAGTAATTTTTGGCGACTGTTTTCGCAAGTGTGCAATATGGTTTGAAGTGAAATAGCTTCGGCTCAAGGATCCGGGTTTTTTTCTTGTCAATTAGCTATTACAATTAGCCATGTGTACTGAGTCACTCTTAACCGCTTCTTCGTGGAACTTATTTCATCATCAAAACGCACTCGATTTTCTCATTCGTGAAAACGTGAGCATAGAGAGCATTTAAGCTAATGCATTTGTTTCCCTCCCGAAAACTCGAAATTTTGAGCAAAATTACAAGAAAAAACAATTTATACTATAACTAACTTTCGTAACCAAGCAAAAGCAAAAGTTTACTCATTACCAGATCATAGAACTGGTAGATTAAGGGACTAGGCCAGAGGCAGACGAGATGCGTGCTTTACTCATCCCACATTGCATGCAAACAAAGCAAGGCGGGGCAGTCAACTCAAGGCACTTATATCACTGGCTTCAAATTCCACGATACAGACCTCTTCTCCAATCCGCTTCCCCGCCGTTTTTCGCCATATTGCTTTTCCTTTTAACGCCGTACTTGGCAAAGCATTAAAAACGCGCAAACTTAGTATTGTTTTTCAGCGAATATGAAAGTTTTACTAGCAATTACAAAGAGCAAAACAATTTGGGAAACTATAGCTCATGTTTATGCTGATGCAGGTAAAAAATCTCTTCTGCCTCGGCTCTCCTCTGGGTGTCTTTCTCGCACTACGTGGCGTTCAGCCGATAGACGGAGAAGTGCCATTGGCCGAACTCCAGGTACAAAATGAAGTTGAAGCTTCTGACTCGGATATCGATGAGAACCCAGGCGCCAAACATGCTGAGGCCCTGAACAGATGTTCAAAATTTAGGGACGAATCCCATCTGCACAACAGCAGGGCGAAGTTCCGACTGTTCAATGTATTTCATCCCCGTGATCCCGTTGTATGTTTTAAAAAATATAAATTATGTCTGCAGTGCCTCGAGAATTTTGAGTGCAAAAGGAACGCTATTTTTTAGGCATATCGTCTAGAACCGCTCATCTTAAAGCACTATGCGAACATTCAACCAGCCGTCATTGGCAATCCCAAGCTCCTCAAAGTTCCTGACCTACCCAAGAATCCTCCCGTGCGTCCCATGGAAGATTCATTCGGCTTTACCGAAAAACAGTCAAATAACAGACAGAAAGCCAAGTTGTCCAAGGTAACTATTAAAACATAGTTCTTTGATCAAGAATCCTTGCCTTAAATACGACGATATGATTTCTTTTAGTTTCAATCGAAAACGAACTCATCTTCGGTTCCAAAATCTCTTGGCCTCGCACGTAAGCTATTATCGCACATTTAACCTTTTGTAAATATCATCTCCTTCGTCCCTACAAAAGTGGTGCTATCCAGCCGGCTCAAAAAACCAATTCGTTTTCTAAAAGAATTTACTTAAAACCATAAGCGAATCAGTAGAAATCAGGGAAGGGTATTATGGCAAGATAGGTGATAAGCCACCAAAATAGCGACAAGGAGTGTAGAAAGAGGTATCAAATAAGCGCACAAACTAATAGACATTTTATCGTCTTTCCAAAAAGTGAACGCCCTGGCAAATTACTTGAAGAAAAGTCACCCTCCAGGAATTGCAAGCCTCTTCGACACGTTGGACGAGATGGCAGATGGAATGAAAGTGATGCCATCGCCTTCCGAGCGCCAACTACGTGCACGCATCGATTTCCAGCTTGAAGCCGAAGAATTAACCGTGCAGAACCTACTCGTCCACGTTTTTACATCACATGGCGCCTACTGGACAAACGAGGCACTGTGTCTCTTTCTTCTATCACAGATCTTTGGTGAAGCCCCGAAATTCATAACTTCCTAGAAAGCTAAAGTTCTCCTTGTGTAGAGAATTTATGCTTGGTAATTTCGAATTGGAACTACTTTGCCGCTCCTCGGGATCCATTGCTGAGACCAGAATCAAATCCTCAATTCGCACAAACGAGGAAATTCACATCTACCTACTATCGATGACGATAATGTGGACAGCAAATTCTTGGTACTACCCTTTGCAACCAAAAAAAGTAGACAGAATGGCCAGATAAAACTTGAGACGTTAGTCACCTGTTTGATAAGTACTCTATAACAGTAAAAAGAACAAATCTCATCGAAGATCTGATGTTCGGGTTTATGGCAGATGCATTACCCCTATGTGGCACTTAATCAATCAGCGACAGTCTACTTACTGCGCAAAATCGTACTCGAATCCTCTATAGACTTGCTTGGGCGGTAAACATGGTCAATTGGGAAAAAATTGCGTAAAAAACTGGTGCCATTACAGGACAGATACCACTGTCACATTACCTAAGTTTCAACTTTACTTTTACTACGAGATGAGCGATACTAGAGGAAGCAAAATCCCTCAATCAACAAACCTGAGGGAGTGCAAGGAAAAAGTGCAGGCATATTATTTACATGCAACATTTGTACACATGATAAGTAGAGATGATCAGACTATACCCCGCCGGTAAAGAGATTGCTCATAAAGTTTTTATCAGTCAGAGCGGAGAAACCATCAATACCTTCGGGAGCCGTACGACTGGACCGCGCCATACGCTCTCTAATCTCCTCTTCAGTGGGCTTTTGCAAAGCAACCAAATCAAGAGGGTTCCTCTCATTAAATCTACAAGTATAGTGAAGTTTTACTAAAATATATCTGATCGCAAAGGAAAATAACGCAGAACCTCAATAAGACGTGACCATAAAATGGGAAAGGGCTTCTGAAAATATAGCAGGCACAAAACATTAAAATAAATGCAAACAACTTGAAGACCAGAAGGCGGCCGCAAAAAAAGTTTTCCCTAAGTAAAGTACCTTCCTTTCTTGAGAGCTCTCAACCTGGACTCCAGTTTATATGAATCAATATTGTTCTTGAAAAGTCGAGCCTGCTTTTTGGCGGTTATAATGTCACGATCCTTTTGAATCCTTCTCTGCTCCTCATTCTGACGCTCCATTGCAAACAACTCATCCCAAGCTACTTTTGGAAGGAACTGCACATTCCACAATTCACCGAACCAGGGTTTCCTCTAAAGGTGATAATTAGAAGCGAAAATTACCTTCCCCCCAGGAACTTCCAAGCAATTTAAAGTTCTTGCAGCCTTTCTGGCATTTTTACGCTTGACGAACTCCACCCAACCTTCCAAGTACTGACGTTGCTTCTTGTCGCGCGACGTCTTCTTTGGAACAAGGTAAACGCGATTGATTGGTCCGAAATGTTGAAGTTCCTGGGTTAGCATTGCGACATTCATGCCAGTAGGGATGGATGAAAAATAAACAACACCGGAAGACGTAGAAGACATGCCTAATTAGAAGCAGACTAACGTTTAAGGTATGCGACAAACGCGCGGTCCAAAACGCGCAAAATAAAACAAAACTTTGTTGTAATTAGTAATAAAAAATTTTTGTTTTGAAATATTTTTCTTTTAAAAATTTTTTGATTCCTATATTTGTTTAGCTATATTAAGTAGTCAAACGTACGCGTTAATTCGATCATTGCGATAACTAGGGGTCTGGCTCATGGATTGTGTTACAAGTTGGTCTTTGAAGATTAAGGGGAAGTCTTGCTTGCCTCTGTGGTAAAATTCACTATTACTGTATATTCTAAAGCATTTGGGATCTATGTTTCAGTCCAGACGGCAAATTAATTGTCGCGGCCGCTGGCTGCAATATACTGGTTTACAGAGCTGAATGCGGAACGTTGCTAAAAACATTGAAAGGGCACAAAGACGTCTGCCTTTGTGTTGGGTTTAGTTCTGACGGATCGCATTTTGCGAGTGGTGGGGTGGACAATAGCGTAATAGTGTGGAAAAATGCTAGTTTCGATGGCGTTTTGAAGTACACGTAAGTTTTGCAGGATTTACTGCCTAGCCTCCAAAGGCACAACTCAAGCATACAAAGTCTGTGTTTTAACCCGAAGGTGCTGCTTCTAGTCAGCTGTTCGTCTTGTGATCTAAGTACTTTGTCAATAATGCCAAGCGTTGTTTTGAGGTTTGTGGACTCCTGACCAAAAGTCTGTCAAGCGGGCCAAGCTTTTGTGTCGTCCACTCTGTTTGGGGTGGACTAATGATGGGAATCTATTAGCTGTTGGCTTGCAAAACGGTTCTATAACGATACGGAATCAGGTAATGCACTGGAAGTGCTGGTATTTTTAGGAGGGGGAGGAGATTATGTCTGTCGAGAAGGGAAATGGAGTCGCTATATGGGGTCTACAATGGACATATCTGAAGTAATTTACACTTGCAGTGGTGTCATATCTAGTTCTTGTAAAGTTGAAATGCTTGCAGTTTGTGACTGGAGTGAAAGGTTGTCGTTCTACCATCTAACCGGTAAACAGGTGAGTTCTTCTGGGTAATAGAATTAAAACGCTTTGTTGCCTTACATGACGGAATGGAACTTTTTAAGTTCAATATTATTAGTGTGAGTATTTGCTATAGTGCTCACCTAAACATTTTTAATTTGAGCTAAGTAAACCGTTCAAGCGTTTTCATAAGCGCAATGAATAACAAAATCAAAGACCTAACTGAAACGTGCATCGTGCAAATTGATTACATTATTTTTTTGTTCGTTATGAAGTCTGGCATTGTTTCCATATGCTTTCTAGTTCTATTTACTGACTCGACAAACTCAAAAAGCATGCAGCTTTGATAGTTCATGCGCAGAAGCGTGCACTCCCCTATTTTTTGCTTAAAGAGACGGCTTGTCATTCTAACTGACCCCTTAATTATGTTTTCGAGGTATTGCAGTCGGGTGGATCCTTGATGAACAGGCTCACCATTACACAAAAAGTATTATATATTATTTATGCTAATCAGTCCTCAATGTAGTCTGTTAAAGGCCCGGTTGGCATCAAGGTGAGCTTGCAAGTAGCTGATCACTTCAATTACTGCAAATATTAGTGCGGAAAGGATCGTTATCTTGGATTTGTTCCTATGTGCATGAGCTGGATAGGAGACTCTTCCGAATATTTGGCAATTAGTGGGCAAAATCGGAAAATAAATTTGTACAGTTATGAGGGTTGTCAACTCGGAGCTCTCAGTGAAGAGAATTCCTGGATTTTGAGTTCTGCCAAGCACCCAAGAGACAAGTGCTTAGTGAGTGAAATAGGGTACTTTTAGCTATATCTTTCTTGTGCCATTGGATGATTTGCTTACAATACTGAAATGTAATCGTCAAATATGTTTTAATCGCGTTACAGATAATCGGCTGTCAAGATGGAACCATTAGAAGTTTGACGTACTCCTTGCCCATCGTTCATAGTTTCTTTCGCGATCGCTATGCCTTCAGAGAAATACTAACGGACGTGGTTATTCAGCATCTAGTAACAGAACAAAGAGGTAGGCTAATATTCCCCGTCTTAAGCTATTCAGCTCGCATCAAATGTCGCGATGTGGTGAAGAGAATAGCAGTCTATAGGAATCGATTAGCAGTGAGTTGGATGACTACGCTATTCATCATTAGTTAAGATACAACTCTCAGACCGTATTCTCATTTACGAATCAGCGGTTGATGACACTCTCGACATGCATTACCGCATACAAGAAAAGGTTATGCTAAAGTTTAATTGCCAACTGCTCGTACTAACATCTCGACATATTGTTTACTGTCAAGGACGCCGAATCACTTGCATAAACTCACAGGTAACGAACCAACGTCATCTTTGATGCAAGCAGTACTTATGAAATCAGTTTATGTTAGGGTGATTAAAACTTGAAGTAGTTGATGTTTTTCCATAAATTATTACACAATTGAGTATTCTACTGACAGCTTGATTGAAATATGGTTACTTAGCTCGGGTGGCAATGCATTCTCTAGAGCTGTTTTTCGATCGACAGTGAAAAATATAACATAAAAAATGCTCTATCATCCCATAAAAAAAACACGCAGTTCAGCAGACATCACTTATTAAAAACAAAGTTGCAACAAATGTACCTTTAGAGAAGGGTACTTTAAAAGTTTTCGAGGAACAGTTGCCCCGAACTGTGACCCGCATGGTCGCAGCTATTTGTGGTTGACGATGAGGCCATGACGCCAAAGGTCAAGTGTCTACTTGGGCCCATTATCATTAAAATAAGTTTAAATCCATAACTCCATGCCTGCTACCGTCATTGGTGCTCTTAACTTTGTGTCGCATTGCTCGGCACCGTGGTGAGCGACTGCATCCAAGTCACCCACAAGATAGCAATAAGTGCAAGTAAATTTAGCATTAATAGTAGCTATCGATGTAGGTAGTATTTGAGGCTGCTTTGTAGTTGGCTCTTTTGTGCTCTAAACAGTTTGGGCTAGAACACTTGCCGAGATGCTGAACTCATTAGAAGCTATTAAATAATGGCAAAGCGTAGGGTTTGTTGTCATAATTTTAGCAGAGGCATCATATATTTAGATCCAAGGCTAGCCTATGCTCACTCAGGTCGGGCTTTAGTGCATCCTTAACTGTAGAGATCCCTGGGCCTACGGTTTTCACTTTGTCGATCGCACGAAGACTAGTGGATTAGCTTTTACATCTGCTACTTGAATCCATTTGGCATTCATCTATCGCATTTAGGGTGAAGTTGAGCAAGAATGGCGCGTCGGGTCGCCTGTACAGTATATTCACCAACAGGGTGGCCTTGAAGAAGATGAAAGCTTGATGGTCGGAATGTTGGACGGACAGATAAGTTTTATAAATTTCTAAAAACAGCAAAAGCTCTCTTAAGCAATACATAAATTGAGTGATACACGAGACTGTGTTTCGTATTGGTTGTGAAGCGCTTTACGCTCCAACCTACATTTCCAAAAATGTCACTGGTTAATAGCGTTGAAACCATTCATTTACATATGTAGGCGTGCTAGCATGGTAGTGGGTTTAAAGTCGGTGGTTTTTTTTTCCAATTCACAAATGATATAACCGAGTGAGATTATTGAAGCAATTGCATAAGGGCTGGTTTAAAATAGCACCAGATTTCGCTTCTCTTTAATGTTAAGGATACAGCTCAGAATGGCTGCGAACGAAGTCCAAGAAGATGTACTGCATTCAACTTTTTCTTTGTTTATAGATAGCCAAAGTAACTCTGAGTAGGTTGTTCGCCGTACCTTTGATAAATGTTGGCACCAAGATCAGCTGCGTTGGTGTGAGCGCTGATTGTGACAAAATTGCCATCATTGATGGAAGCAACACCCTCACAATGCGCTCATTAATAACAAACGAAATTCACATGCGCGTAAGATTGTTCTCTTCCACTGTCATAGTGAGAAGGTAGTGTCACCAGATCCAAAGCTTTAATTTCAAACCTTTCGTGTTCCAAACTACTAGTTGTAGCAAAAGTATAGAACTGTATGAAGTAAATTACAAAACACCTATAGTTCCAATTCCCTGAAGGTGAATTGTTAGATATTTCTAGCACTTTGTTCTGACTCCTATTCAGCATCGTTTTCAAACCTTCCTGACCGATCTTTTTAAGAAATCTTCGCATGAATTTTTTTCCAGTGGGTTTTATTATTTTCTAATGCTGCAAGTTCACTCTATATTTTGTCACAATACTTTTTCTACTGTCAACCATCGTTCCAAAGAATTGTAATTTCGAGAGAAATCACGACTAAGTGTGCAAATTCAACAACAGCTTAAAATTTTGTAACGAATCTTAACGAGGCAGTATCAGCATCAGGTGATGAGTGTGTACATTTCTGATGGATTCGCTAAATCTTCAGGTAAAATTATTCATGCTTTTACTTCTTACTTATCCAATGTGTGTAAGTAGCTAAGCAACTGAATCAGCCGAGCTCTTTTAAAAAAATAGTGGCATTCCTATCCTCCTTTAAGGAATCCGGCGCGCAAAGTTTTGCCTGGAATCAGATCAACAACAATCTTCTCTGCTACTGTAGTAATGATATTTTGCACGTAGTAGTCGATGATTACGTGTGCCATCAACAACCTCTGGAAGTGAGTAAAACATCCCTATCCCGAATACTGAATCATCAAACAACTCGCACTCATTTCGGCAACTTTATACTGTCATGAGTGCTTTTTGCATAAAATGCCGCATTTGATTTGTTCGCAGGGTGTTGTTATAAACTTTTGTGGAGCCTCTGTCTACTGTATTTCTAAACAAACCGTACGATGCGTGGAAGTACAATTAGCGCAGGCGATGTACTACTACCTGAATGCAGGTCGCCTGCAAGAAGCTTATGGCATTGCCTGTCTAGGCGTTGCAGAGAGTGATTGGCGAGAGCTTGGCAAAGTTGCTCTCCTCAGCATGGAATTTCAGGTGTCAATGTCTTCTACTTGTAAAGTCATTCATTGTTTCTCAAATAGTTTAAAGATTTGGTTTACATTTCACTGGTTATTCCCTAATGTAATCTTCGTTTCGAACTGAAATATACGAGTCTGGGGGTTTAACCGTCTTCAAATAGAGGCTTGATTAAGTATCCAATGCAATAATTAATTCAACTTAAAGGCGTATAAGTATATTTAGTGATGCAATGTCAATAGTCCCTGCCGAAAAGGCACTTTGAACATATCACTCGTCCTAAGTTTTGTTTATCATTGGCCGTGGTGCTCGCCTTTCATGAGATATTACCATCTTTGCGCATACATATAATATTTCATGCTACCGCAAATATGGGATGCTCTAATTACTTTATATTTCAAACCCTGGAGTAATATAGTTCATTTAACCTCGGCAATCATCAATTTATTGTAGATTGCACAATCAGCATTTATTCAACTTGGCGATTACTTCTACTTGACCTACATTCAACAGTTGAGCGTAAGTAATCCCACTTTCATTTACGATTACTTAGCTTTGTCGATGGCATTGCAATCCATCTACGTACAACTTAGCAAAGTATTTTCGAATCTTATATAAAACCCGTATTTTTGTTACCCCTTGTTAAGGAACGCCAACGTCGTGGTGCTGTTCAGGAGCCTGCTTCAACATTGGTACCAACAGATACACTTCTTATAGAAGCTGAACTGGCTTGTTATCAAGGCAACTACAATGAAGCCGTGAAAGCATTTAAAAAGGCCAACCACTTAGATCGCATATTGTCTCTCTACATGGATTTGCGACAATTTGCCGAGGCCAAGGAGGCCATGGTATTGGCGGCCGGCGACTGCAGAGCGCAGTTTGGTCAGCAGCCCCGAGATACCACTCGTTTTCTGCTCACCAAACATGCCGAATGGGCACGTGCCACCAAGGATCACCGTGCTGCTGCCATCATGTTCATTGAAGCTGGGGACTTTGCTGCAGCTGCTGAACTCGCCGCTGAACACGGATGGGTGGATATGTATGTTCAATAGTCAAGTTCCATCTTTCTGTAGACTTTCGTCTCATTTGTTTTTAACAATTGATCATTTTGGCTTCTATTCATGTTTGTCACAGTAGTACGCTGCCTTTTGAGGCAGACTCTCCCTAACCATGCATTATATTTGGACGCTCTCTCGCCCGTTACGTAACGATCATTTGCAAAGCATCATTTTAATATAGCTTATTTGAAGCCTAAACTCTCTATGTGGGTAAATCTTGTTTCCTACATTCAATGAGAGGAATATTTTCATGAAGCTACTTCATTTTCTAGACTTTTGGAAATAAGTCGAAAAATTGATAAGGGTGATCGGATAAGCCTGGACCTATGTGCGAAAAAATTGGTGCAATTGGGAGAGTATGCTTTCGCAGCCGACTGTTATGCCCGAATGGGCAATATTGGTAGCCAGGTTGATATCCTTATCAAAGCGGGTAAATGGGATGAAGTAAGTTATTTGGTGCATTTGGTATTTCAACAACATAAGTTACCTGATACTTTTGCATACAACCATGAGTCTCGAATCTGCCTCCTTGCACCCCATTATACATAAAGTCGTGGTTATTCTGCCACTCTGTCTGTTGTTTCAGTTGTTATCACTGGTTCAAGAGCATCCCGAGTTTACGCGTCGAGTGTATCTTCCATACGCTCAGTGGTTGGCCGAAAATGACAGTTTTGAGGAAGCTCAAGCCGGTAATATTTCGTCTTTGCAAGAAAATGCATAATTTACCCTTGACTTGTGTTCCATTATATCGGTTAGTTTTAGGTTATTGTATTGATTTGTTTTTTGAATCCAGCTTTTGTCTATTCTCTTTTTAATTCATTTTGTCATTAGTATCGCATTGTATCGCATTTTGTAGAACTCCATTCTAACATCAATTTGTCATTCAAATACAGCTTTCGCCCAGGCAGGACTTTCAAAGGAAGCATTTAAGTTTCTCGAAGAGTTGGCCAGTTGCGCTGTTTCTGAGTCGAGGTTCGACGATGCCAGTTTGTACTACTGGAAACTGTCGAGACAGTGTGCTGAGGTGGCTAAAAATACAGACGGTACACCGTTCTACCATTTACGTGACTAGATTCATTCAAGGTGGCTTGAAAACATCTACACTCTTGCATATTCCCTCCTAGATGTACGAATAAAGCGGAACAACTTGAAAAGATTTGAAGAATTCTCCAAGCTCGCCGACCTGTACTATGTTTACAACAACATTCATCAGTACATGGTAAAAATTGTACTAATCTATTTTTTGCTGTATCTTAATGAAATTGAATCAGTAATGGGTAGCTGGAAGCAAAAAAATACGCCCTCTTTTACGTGTTTAGTCTGAATCTATTTAAAACTTTCATTTTACTCTAAAAAGTAGAGGCGGTTAAATAAATATGGTAACCGTATGCAGTTTAAAGGGTATGTGAGACTAATGGACGTTTTACGCAATGTACTCTTCGATACGGAAGTATCATGGCATCCTAACGGTTAACAATTCACTTTCACTTTTGTGTCCCCAAATGGTTATTCTATCATCGTAAATCGACACAAAGGTATCTGGCTCCTAAGTCCTTCTTCATCCTAGAACGATCCCTTCGCGACGCACATGCCTGAAGTCTATCTCAATATGGCTCGATATCTGCTAAATCGTGTAGGAAAGGACGAAGTCGAAGGGATATCCAAAGTGTATCCTTTTATAAATACAAGGCATTGGATTTAAGGGTACCTAATCTTAGATGTCTATTAAGTAAAGTGGATAGGTAAGTGAGCCTAATTCGAACACAACTGTTGATCTACCAAAAATAGGCAGCAGTATCCAGGCATAGTTTATCATTTCCTTACCATAAATGGCGTTATAGGTACCTTTTATGTACTCTAGCGAAAAATAGCTGGACTCTTAATGCTTTTAAAATGGCCAGATGTGCCTTTGACCGTCTACAGACGCTGCGTATAAAGGAGCCGCTTCGACGGTCGGTGGAGCTACAGAGCTTGGCTATTAGAGTTACACCTCTGCAGGACTCAGAAGTATGTTCCTTTTCACGCTTTACGCCTGTGCAAGGCCTTTCTGTCTATGCTAAATTTCACATTCAAATATGCCAATTTTCATTTACTCAAAAACATGTTCAGTATGCTCTCCTAGCACATGACTGAGGTGTGTTTTTTGACGCTTTGCACCACATTATTATAATGTGATCGTCTTCAGGATGTCACTATTGTTTGTCATCGGTGCTCAAATGCTATATCAACGCTTCAAAATGACAATCGTTGCATCAACTGCAAGGCGCCCTTCATTTTTTCATTTCTATCCTTTGGTGAGTTAGAATACCTTCGTGGCCATGCTAATTACCACCAAGTTATACGACTTTAAATAATGTTCACGTCCATTAGATGTTTTACCTCTCGTGGAATTTGTACCAGACCCCGAGTTAACAGAAGAGGAGGTGACTGCGTGCATTCGAAGCGACCCGTTGGCTCATCGCAAGGCTCCGCCAGAAGGTCCATCATGTGACGATAAGGTCCTGGGCGTTGAACGAGACGCGTTTACTGAGAAACTTGTCAACTTCAACGTATGTGCAGTAGTGATTGCATGCAAATAAAATTGGGCAAAATGACCAAAGTAAATAACGCGCACTGTAAAGGCATTTTTATAAATGTAAAAGAGGTAAAAGAAAGTAGTATTCAATTAATTTTCGTTATAATTGTAATGGCTGCAATAAAACCATTCCTATTTCGCTGTTTAGTTGGGTTCTGATAGGTACCAACCTGTCGTATTGAATGCAGAAACGCTAAGAACGATACCGTCTTCTGAGATTATCATCCTTGAACCTGGATACCCAATGAGAAAACAGTTCTTTAAGAATGTATTGCCGGAAATTGGAGTCACTTTCTGCAAGTTCTGCAATAAGGTAAACCACATGGTTAGCATTTCCTTGAACCTAGCCTCCTGCAACTATTCAACCAGTATTTAGTAAAGCGCAACGATGGGACCAAGCTATAGTTAGGATGCTTATGCGCGCATGACAAGACTGCTTAATTACTTCACGTCAAGGTTTTTACAAATGTGCAATGTCTTATACCAAATTATTTCACACCTTTCATTTCGTCGGGTAATGCTTTATAACTGCCTCTTAAGTGCCTTTATTATTTGCTGCTTCTCCTACTTTAGTTGCCTTAGTATGTAAGCTTATTCATTGTAGCTTTTTCAAAAAGAGGACTACCAAGTTCTTCTCCTTCAAAAGCAGCAATGTCCTTTCTGCAGATGTGTTCCTGATGATTAAAGATGTCGACAACCCCAATTGCATTTACTGAGTCTGTTAATGCTTTAAAAGTTACTTTCTGAACCACAAATTTTATGGACAATTTTTCAAGAGTTTTTGTCATTGAATTTCAATGCATTTGGGGACAGTGCGGTAAATAATGCTGGCGGATTGATGGGTAGCAATGTTCACATTTTGGTAGTGGGAAATAGTGTTTAATTTGGGGAGGGGTTGAAGCAGTGGGTCTGCTAGCTTTCTGCAGTTCAGTGTAGCACCTTGTTTCCATGTTCAGCTGCACGTTTTGGCTCCGCGGCCTCAGGGGGCCTTGCCATTGTGCTTCCGATCGCCGGCATGGCCTTCGGGCAATGCTGGTAAAATCAGCTGGCCTGTATATTAGCAGCATGTCCTCCGTCATGCTTCTAGAACTTTATGAAGGTCGGAGATTGCCTGAAGCACTACATTTGGTAGTACTGGAATTTTATATCCATGTTCCTCAAAAAGAAACGCAAGGGCTAACGATAATTGCATGCAAGTAGAGAGTGCGTGATGTGGCCACTCACGAACTCGAAATCAGCCTTCAGATGATTCCCAAACCAACTTTTGCTTTCACCAATAAGGTGGTTCAATCATTTGTTTTAGAGCTGATGCGAAGACTGAAACTAATAAGATCGATTTCATAATGCTGCTGCAAAAAATATAACTTACTAAAGCCAGGTGAAGACGCCCTTTTTTAAAAGTCAGCACGATTATTTCGACGAAATTTTTCTTCATTGTGCAATTTGAATTGTGCGAAATTTACTTTAGCACAATATGCCCCGGAACAGTTAATCATGACCTTGAAAACCACTAATGTATTACTGGTCGATTACTTTGAATAGCTACTGGTCAGTTTGCGTGTGAATTTTTACCTTGTTTGTAGCGGTAACACTTGTGAATAGTGCCTAGCGTGTGTGCACACATGACAGTTCCTGTTGGTGAGCTGCCTCCTTTATAGTTCGAGATTCATTCGGTTGTTTGTGACTGGTTCACTGTGTAAAATGGTGCTTTTTATAATGCTGCCGACATTTGAGTCCATAATTTTAATCTCCATTTCCTTATTCTTAACACTAGGTGAATTAGGCATTTTGACGGATCGACAGTTATTTTTTCAGTGAAATGTTGGTTTTGGACGCTGTTTTTCTGATCGCAATATCCACATTGGTCTTCTATTGGCTACTATTGCGCTGGCATACTACTTATCGTCGCTGTCCTGTCTTCAAATTCAACATATTCTTTGGAACTGAGGGCGGAACTGCGAAACGATATGCCTGTCGTCTTGAAAATGTCCTTTCTCAGGCCTCGAGAGTTGATGTATCTGTGACTGATTTGATAAATTTTCACAAGGTACGTTTAGAAAATCTTCTTTACGTCTGTAATGTCTGTAGGATTTGCTCTATGATGGGGAACTTGGCATAAATATTTTTATTGTGGCCACTTACGGTGATGGTGAACCACCGGCCAATGTGATAGGTTTTAGCAAATGGCTTAACACGCTGCGTGAGCCTCTTCCAACTTTGAATTATTCGGTACGTATTGAATCTTAATTATTTCCATTGGTCCGTAATCAGTCGTTTACCATAGCGTTGTCTGAAATTTATTTTGCTTCTGTCTATAATTCTCCCAACTGCACTCACCTTACCCATTTTTATGTGATTTTAATCACTAAGGTAAGGGTGGAATCTGGACTTGTAAATCCTCCTGTAATCGGTTTTCAAATACGTGTCCCATTTGTCCCTGCTCTATTGGCCGTCAATTTCTTTAAGGTATTTGGTTTAGGTGATTCGGGTTACCTCCAATTCAATGAATTCGCCAAACAAATAGATCGTCGCTTGGCTTTCCTGGGTGGTACTCGCAAAATGCCGCTTTGCCTTGGTGACGCAGCGCGCAACTTAGAAGCCGATTTTCGTACCTGGCAAATATCGCTTTGTCAGCTATATAATCTGACCGAATGCAATGTTGATGTACCTATAAATACCAGTGAAGAGTTGTCGTTTACCTATCTTTCTTCCACTGAAGTTGAAAAGCTCGGAGGATCATTCACCGGAGAGCCTGAGTACCGTCTTTCATTTCGCTATAATGCGCCGTAAGTGCTATAATTGGCCTATGTGTCGATGTTTTTGTTGGGGAATGTGCTGGATTTATCGCTCTTATTCATATGCAGTAGATGTCTGAAAATGAGAGTGCTATTTTGCTATCCAGGCCTTTTTCACCGGCGAATCCGTTCTTGGCTACCGTTATTGCAAACACAGAGCTGCTACATTGTACTGATCGGTCATGCCGTCTCTTAGAACTAAATCTCAGTAATTCAGCTATCAAGTAAGTCGAATTGTCATCCCGACACTTTGTTTGTATTCCTCTTATACCATTGTTGATTCCACACTCAATAGGTATGCCCCAGGTGATCATTTGGCTGTTCTTCCGCAGAATTCGGAAGATCTTGTTCAAAGGCTGTGTGGTATTTTACAAGTTAATTCGGAGCAACATATTTATGTAACAGATGTCGCAGGTCGGCTCTTTTAATTGATTTGTCCTACTGTTCGTTTATTGTCAGCGAAGCAATGCATAGCTGGCTTTTTTGTGGCTAATTCAGAGTTGTTTATCAATATTATGCCTTGTTAAGTCAGTAAAAGACGTAAATTTTTATTTATTGTTTTAGGTTCGACTAGAAAGTGTTTCAACCACTTCCCCACACCATGCACATTCAGGACAGCATTCACTCACTACTTGGATCTGACCACTCCACCTCTGTTCGATGTTCTTGAGTGTTTGGCCCAATGTGCGAAGTCCAAAGGCGAACGTGTATTCCTTCAAAATCTCATTACTGCACAGGCAAGAGATGTGAGCCTACTTTTGCCTCGTCAGTGAAATTTGAAGCTGCCATAGTCAACCAGTCCACTCATTGATGCTAATTAAAGTCAATATTTTCTTTCGCTAGTATTTTATGGGCATTACCAATTTTTCTTGTGTTTGTAGACTGGGGAGGAGACCTACGAGAAGTGGATTTTGGCGGCAAAACGGAATATTGTTGAGGTGTTAGAAGACCTGCCCTCATGCAGACCATCGGCTGATCTCCTCTGTCGATTGTTGCCGCGTCTTCAACCCCGTTTTTATAGTGTGGCCTCTTCTTTTCGATGTCAGCCTGACCGAGTGCGCCTTATTGTCAAGGTCTTAGAGTACACATCCCTCACTGGTACACGTCAATCATCGTATTTAAATGTATTCTTAATCCGGTTTTTAATTGAAACAGCATTCGTGGTAGACGATAAACAAATATGTCTCTAAGTCACATTCTGCACAGTAGTAGTTTCTATATGGAAGTTAGACACGATTTGTGATTACCTAATCATAGACAATCGAGGCCCACATTTGTCTCGTAGGTCGATTACACAAGGGAGTTGCTAGCAACTTTCTTTACAGTATGCATCCGGGAGATCATGTTGCAATCTTTTTGCGAAGTTCGGATTTCCGATTGCCTCGAAACCCGTTGACGCCAATCGTGATGGTTGCAGCCGGCACAGGGATCGCTCCCTTTCTTGGCTTCATTCAAGAAAGGAAGTTTATCAAGTCCAAAGGTTCGTTTCGTTGCTTACATCGCTACATTTTTATTCTTGATGGAATATGATCAGGTAGCAGAAAGAACACTTATTGCAGGTGGGAGGTTGGGTGAAGCGATGTTATTCTATGGCTGCCGCAGTCCCAACCAGGATCGCATTCTTCCCGACGAGTTAGCCGATGCGCTCAACAGTGGTGTGCTTTCTTACCTTCAGTTTGCCTATTCACGAGAGCAGGCGCAAAAAGTTTATGTCCAGCATCTTTTGCGTGGCTGTGCTGAAACCATATGGTCTCTTCTGAAAGCCAAAAATGGTCATTTTTATGTTTGTGGGTATGTACTCGCGTTATATCAGTAGCACGTTCAGTGTCAGTTAGCTATTTTGACATCACTAGATCACTCTTTGCTTTTGTAAAGCTAGCATGCCCATATCGGGTGTCTGATTTTCTAACATTGCTTGTAGTAATTCCAGGGGCATGGCTCAAGATGTTAGGCATGCTCTCCTCGAAATAATCCAACAACAGGGCTCTCTAACGTCGACCAAAGCTGAAGAATTTTTCAACGAATTAAAATCGGCCAGGCGTTGCATTTTCGATACATGGACCTAAACATGTTAAAGCGCTTCTTTACAGTTTGTGGAAAAGTATATTTTTTGATAAAACATCCAGTAGTGCTGGTGTTTACCACGAACAATTTTCTTATTTTATATAAAAAGGTAGAATTTTCATTCTGCTGTGTGATGCACTTAGAGTGAATAAAGAGCTCTGATTTCACTTGAACGACCTTTATTTGATTCGGGTTTGTGTTATAGTGGGGCGGTTTAATAACCGTTTAGGCATAGGTGCATACATGGGTTCATAAGGTAGACAATTTGAGTTTGGCCTAAGATCGTGTCGGGTAGTGAACGCTTACTGAGTGTTGCAATGTTCCCGTTGTAGCATGGTGCTTCCATCTGGACTTTTTGAAGCATGTTATAATTGATACAATAGTTTACCAAAGAGTTGAGGAGGATAAGCACCCTGAACTAGCTCAATCTAACGCTGAATCTCGTGGTGCGACGCGTTGCGCTGGGCGCGGTTACATACGTTTTGGCCTACTTCGTAAATATCCGACTTGCCATTTGTGTATTGCTTTGCAATAAAATGTCTACATCAGAGTGAGGATGTTGTTTGATAGTGAATGCGTATGGTGGGCCAGTTGTCTGTCACAGTGCTGAGTTCTGAATTAGCACTCTCACATACAAAACGGACTTATTGGACAAACAAAAGTAGAAAGGTGCTTAAGTAGTAGAGGTAGAGCAAATAATTAAGTTTAGATCCCTGTTCCTTCTCAACAAATAAAAAGCACTGGAAGTGACCTAGTATGTTACTGACGGATTAGAAACAAAAGTTGACGGGGACTGTCAGTTTGTAAATTACAAATGTGCAGCCAGACTAGATACAAGTGCGATTTTGCCCTTGGGGATCGATAACATGCAGAATTTGTTACCCTTTTCTTAGCAGTAGGACAGAGCGCTCCCATCGGAATGATTGGGGACTGGAAGATATAATAAAAGTTTAATGAAGTGACGTCACACTTATCAGTGCCATCAACATTATCAGCGTCTTTTCCCAATCTTTTGCGTTTCATTGACCTTTTGGCGCAAATGAGTACGCTTGGCGAATAGCGCTGTTTGCGATGCAAGGTCTCCGAATGAATCCATTGGAAAAAAATAAAGTTTAACACTTTATCAATGTCAAAGTTTTGAGTCAGCTTGCTCATGCATTTGCGATAATATTTAATCGTTGTATCTCAACTCCTTGGTTCAAATGCAAGATTATTGGTCGAAGCATGTATCATTTTCAATACAAGCGCCTGATTAACCATCCATCATTCCATTTTTTGGATTGCTAAGCAATTTAGAGACGATTTCGTATCTACACAGGGAATGGCACATTATTTTGCTTCATTGAACGCTGACATTTTATTCAATGAGGAAGATCACAAAGCACTCCAGTTAATTATTTTGTAACTTAGTTTTGTATTTCTCACTTAATATGTAACTTAGTCAGCGGTTGATAAAGTCATAAATGTTTTCCTTCAAGTAGTCTTCCCATCTCTAGCGCTTTGAGGTCTATTGGAAAGAAGTCCAAATTGGGGCAAAGTTTCATTGAGCTAACTAGTTTTTTAGTTTGTTGACCCCTGATCGTGTACACAAAATTATCTCTAAATGTCGCCCAGTTCGTAAGATGGCTACAGCTCAACACGCTGGTATTACAATGCATTTGACTATGAGGTCAAGATTATTTGAGCAATTTGTGATCTTTGAATGGGGTGAGTTGTGGAGAACTGCATGATAGACATGATTCGATGTGACATCTTTTCTCAATTTTGATACATGGCGCGCTGACTGTGTCACGCTTACTCAAGTGCACCCATGTTGCTTCCGGGTAAAACTATATGTTCAAAGATATAACTGTACCAATCGTAATCACAAGCAAAAGCTGAAAGAGTCACCCTTACTGCACAACACTTTACAGGAATCACATAAGTTTCCCACCATTTTACTGTTCGAACATAGGTCACAGACATTAATAATTTATGAAGAACGCATCCACTCAGCAAGAAAGGGCTGCACAAAAGTGCAACAGTGCATTAGCATACCCTGACAGCCTTTTCACTTGGATTACTTGCACAGCCACAAAATGACAAAGACGGCCGTGTTACTGACCATGCAGTTAGCATGGAAATTTGGGCTTTATCCACACCAATTACTGCAATTCACACATCCTTTTCAAGCGAAGCAAGACAACGAAAACAGTATGAAAAGTTGATATTCTTGATATTCTGAATTGAGGTTAGCCACTGTTACTTATTTATTTCGTATTTATAAATGGTGAGCTCAATTAATTTCATTCCAAAGGACAGTGTGAAAGTAGCTATGTGGGTATAAGCACAAATTTTCGTGCGCATGCAATCTGACAAGCGATTACAAAACTAAAGACACGTTGTCTAGGTTGCATTGATGAATGTTGGGTAAAAACTTGGGCATTGAAGATAAAACAGAAATTGTGAGGACATCTATAGCATGAGCTTACATGATTACACTGAAAGTCGGTATTAAAATGTGACTTATAATCGCTAAATTATTCTTTAAACACTTTAATACTAAAAGACGAAATATCCCTCAGTTTCATCGGGAAGACTCAAATGAGCTGTGGCAAGTTCATTTCAAATAATTTAACTGAGTAAAATTGGGCTCCAACGACAATGAAATTACAATGCGGATGGGTTTATCCTAGTTGCCTCTATTTTCGGTTATTAACACCATGTACAGTTATGCAAAGCATTGCTTGATGTCGATGATAACACCGTCGACTTGCTGATTTGTGGAGCATGTGATAATGTTTTGGTTTATATGGAAAATACCATAGGATATGGCTCTAGCATTGCCCAAATTCAGCGGTGGATAAGGAGCAGTTGTTGCTGGACAGCACCAACATCTGGGGAACTTCACTTAACAGAGGAAAATACCTGTGCAAGCTCTACTTAGTGGCTGGCGCCAAAAGGCTTTCATTTGATTTAAAATTATGATACTAGCAACTCAATCCGGTATATTTTTATTAAAGAGGATTGATTCAAGATACTACAAGTGCATAGTAAAAAGTTTGAACGTACTTTAATAGGCTACTTTCATTAAACAAATTAAATGTCCAATGGATGGCACGAAGATGGAAGCGTTAGAGCTTAAATTATCAGTGGTGGATTGGATTTGCAAAATTCGCAAATTCTTCATTGCTGAGGCAGGTTTGAGTGCTGTAGTCAAACAGTGGTGTTTCTGACCAAAAGGAACGGTTCTGATGGTTCAGCAGTAAAAAAGGATCGCACTAAATGTTTTTGCGATCCTGTAACTTCTATTTCATTGGTTTTAGTTTTAACATTGTTACACCTGTAATACTCTGTTTGTCCGGACAACCGATTTCGGTCCCTTGGGTGGCCATATTGTACTAACCGGTTGGCTGGCCTCGAGACCATGCCAGCAGGCTGCAATCTCCCTATTTTTAAATATATATGTATTCTGCCCTAGTATTATGCCTTTTCTTACCTTGAGGGAAGTCTCGGGACATTTTATTACCTACAAATCGGATTATGATACGCCAGCTGGTAGGGGTGTTATGAACAGAATCCTAAGAGATTTTAAATCAACGATACATTTGGTACAAATCCTGCCCTATTTCAAATGTTCCTTCAAAAATAGACCATCATTATAGTCTTCGAGTGGATAAAAACGAACAGCGAGACACGAATGAAAACCACGGGATTCTTATCTACTACAGCAGGAAGACTTTGAAAGCCTCAACCGCCATGTACTTCTTGTCTTTTGCTAATATTTTATTGTCCTACGCTGACAGGCTTTATTGAAGTTATTCGAGCGTGTCTCTTGGTGCTCGTCAATGCTCTACATTAAACAAATAGTAAAAACAGCCATCAAAAATCCTAGTCTCTCCAGTCTATCTTGCCATTTTACCAATACCCAGCCAAATATTTCGATTATACTTTGATTCTTGCTGTATGTGCCGAAGCTGGGATCCCCCTTTACTAGAGCTTTATATTTTTTGCCTTAAAGGAAAGCTACAATTTATCATTTGTTCTAAGTTGCTCAACTCCAGTCCTATTCTACTACTGGCTATAATGATTACTTTGCACCATTTTAAATGTCTTTGTTGATCTGAATTCTGGTAGCATTGGTGCTATGAGCAGCGCTTATTACTATCGTTGTGAGAATCTAAACGAGAAGCAATAAAATGGGCAATCAAAGAACAATTTTCTATTATTCCACCACTATTCCATCGGTTTCGGTTGCGCTGAAGAAAGAAATCTCCATCTACGAGTTCTGAATGAATAATAACACGTCTTTGATGTATGATGTTTGTAAATAAGCTTAACGCGCATTAAATAACAATAATATTTTATAGGATTGTAAAAATGTTTTCAGAGCAAGGCGGTTAGAATTAGGACACAATGAAGCCACGTTTGAAAGATTAGTTTTGCAATAAAGGGGCCCCGTCAGTCAAAGTGACTGCCTTCTAAGGTTTTGTTGGTGAGTATCAAAAACTGGGCTCTTTTAACATATGTGTGCTGCTATTATGACACACTCAAAAAGGCGAAAATGTTATTATTATTATTATTATTATTATTATTATTATTATTATTCTTAAACACTCTCCATTATTCGAGAACCGGTTAGGCGGAAAACAACTGCAGGGAGCCTTAACCAGATAACCTGCGGAAAGTCGATGGTCGTATCACATGCACACAGTCCTGTTGGACTCTCCCTTTCATTCTCCCACGCTCCTGATTAGAGTTGAGCATCATTGTGATGTATTTTCACGTCAACTTGCCCAAAGAAAACTCCTTTGATTCTTACTACATCTTTTTATTTGTCTTAGGTGGAAATATTAAAGGTTTTCCATCCTTACATTTGACACTAACAGTTGCATAACGTTTCCAGGTTTCTGGTTAAACAAACGTTCTATGTAATAAAACTTCCAAAATTAGCAAGATGGGCTAGAAAACCTAGCAATACCCATATTCTTCACTATTTTTGCTAAAACAGAATGTTCACTACGAATCGCACTCAATTGAACCTAAATACAGGCCAATTTAGCTCATTAGAATTGTTGGCAATCACTGAGGTAACAACGATCAGCTCTTGACAGCCACATTATCAGAGAGCATCGGAATTATTTCAGTCGAAGTGATAGGACCTTAAAATCAGATCGACTGCCAAGCATATTCTTACTTTGGGTAAATTGGTTTCAGAGAATACGAGTCCTTGTTTTGCAGAAAGCTTATGCAATCTTCTCAGTACCCTGCTGTATTCGTCAAAATATAGGCATATTCGAACCGATCGTTGTCGCAATGCTCAGCTTTACAAAAAATATGACCCCAAACATTCACAAACCTTATAGTTTTTGCAGAAAGAATTTATGAACTGTCTATGCAAAACCCAAACTTTAGGTGAGTTCAATTTTTACTTTTTAATTCTATATTGCTAAGAAAAATATCTGATGAGCCATCATTTTCTCCTATCGATTTCATTCACTCGTTATTACTATGTTAGATCACAGTACAATAAAAAGGTGTTTTCTTCAGGCTTTCAGGATTGTGTAAATGCGATCCCTCACGGAATGTCAAGTTGTATGAAATATGTTACACAGATTTATAAAATGTGATAGAAACCAATAACAAAAGCACTGAGACGGAGTGCTTTTGATCAAAAATTTTGGCTGAACCAACCATGTTTAGAAGTAGTGGCCCAAATGAATGAAATTCCTGTCATTAATACCCTGTCAAATTACATGATCATTCACGGCTACTAAACAATGACTAAGAAGGAGCATGAAAATGCGATGTTTTCTTACTTAAGTCAAATAATTATATGCAACTATTAAAAGTATAAAGATAAACTGATTGCTTCATATACTGCAGAGCAAAGATACTTACTCATAATTGCAAGCTAATAATTCTGCAAAATGCCAAGCAAAAGTCCCACTTTATATATCTGTTGATGCGGAGCAGCCACCCCAATTGATTTATTTTTCCAACTTAGAACCAAATGTTACCAACGCTAGGAGACGCCTTAGTTCCTACCTAATTTAACTGTTTGCGTGCTTACTCATTCCGACTACTGAATATTACGGTTATTTCGTGCGCTAATATAAGCGACTGGCCTAACCAAACATTCCTTTGATACATATTGTTGCAAGCCTTACAGTTCAGAACAGACAAAGCTGCTCCACTTCCTCTTAAACTGCACAGATATCTTCATTAAATTTCCTGATGAAAAATAATTGCGTTTTGGTTTATAAAATGCAAGTGATGTAATCTTGGTAACAAAAGGTATTCATTTCATTGCCTCAGAAAATGATCTAAAGATAATATGGCCCTGATTGAGCAGCAATTGTAGTCTCTAAGCGTCAGCATGTTAACTCAAATGGATTTGTTTTTGGTTACACTTTCTTACAAATGCCCGAAAACTTTTAAAGTTCCAAGAGCTACATATGCAAATGGAGGCAATCCTTTATTAAAAATTATAGGAGCCTTCCAAGTTTAATGTCATAATGAGTGATTTTTACCTCGTTAATGGGAGTATCCTATTAAAGAATTGCCTACGAAGCGAGAACTTAAGGACTCAGCATGTAACCTTATGTAAAGTTTTTAAGGAGACTTTTTCACTTAGCAGCATTTTGGTTTTCACAGAACTTCGATTCCGACGTTTGTTTGAAATTTGTTCGGAATACAAAAGCAGTGTAAAAGAAGAGAGTCCATTGATGAGCTAAAATATTATATGCGGATGGCAAGAGGCAATTGATAAGTGTCTACTATTTTCCTAATCATGACCAGGTAAAGGCAGTCTGATTCTTTCTAGTGAGCTGGAAGGGTTCTATTTATCGAACTTATTTTAAAACCACTGCTACTTATCGTTGCAGCGTCACACAGTCGAAGGTATATGTTATGGGGGGGACTTCATCCGAATGAACGAATGTTTTGGTCTAAAATCAAATCTTCCCTGTCACTTAAACTATAAGGTACGAAAGAGTTAGCTCACACATGACAATACGCATTTTGCACTTGTTTTACAAAAAACCCAAAGGATCACTTAAAACTTTGTAAACAAATTCTTTGAAAAAACAAAATTCGTAAAACTGTCACTATATTAGCAGCCGTTGGAAATTAGCTCTAAATTTTGCATACATTGACTGCACTAAGCTAAGATTTAAGCCATACCAATAAATTGCAGTGGACTTTGGCCATTGCGTCTTCATGCTGACTTGTGCAAGTTTCTGTCATCCTGCTATCGCAAGGGACGCTTCAAAGTCCTTCGATGCGATTGCGAAATTGAATTTGACTTAGGTATCGCAACAAATAATTAAACTAACAAAATCTGATAAGCATGTTATTTCCTGGCTGCTTTGAAACACTATCCTTCAGTTGCTTATTCTCGGTAGCGTCAAGTAATTTGCTGTTAATTGACTATGCAGACGGCGTCTCTGGAAACGTCAAAGAAACGGGCCAAGGAAGCTTCGTTTTTGTCTACGTGAATCGATAAGCAAATGAGACACTTTCGGTGTTCGACTAAAAAATAGAATATCTTTTTGCTTACATTGTGCTGATCTTAAAAGTCGATATCAATTCTCATCTTTATAGTGAGGCAGACTTTCATGGTTCTGAATGTCTTATTAAGGCACACATACACAAATGCATGGTAGTAAAACTGTATTGTGAAGTAGAGGAAAAAACATTGTTCACTAGAGCTACCAAAAAACTCCACTGCTTCGCAGACAGTTGCCACACTATGCAAGCAAAGACTGTTTATAAGTAGGATCAATGTACTGCCGAACTTGGAGATCAAAAATAGTTTAGATGAACTTTATTACTTGCAAAAATAACATAATATCTTTGGACCCAGAATCTCACACTGAAAAGTGTAGAATGATTGCACAAAATACACCGGAAAATGTGGACTAGTTTAAGTGATCTTTAAATGCAAATTATTGTTTCCATGTAATTTTGCACCAATGGGTTAAATGTGCTATTTTTTTCGCCGTGCAATTAAAATAAAAGATTTTGGAAAGTATTTGCGTTTATAGTATAAGTAAATAGCGTATTCGACATTTACTCAAAGTATTTCAAAATATAGCCTTTTTGTTCAGAGTATACCTTTTCTTTTGTATAATGTGACGCGAATTTGGGACCAGTCCTGACCCACTTGCTTTAATCCCAACCGTTAACTCTAGTGCACTCCGACTAAGCCCTGTCAACGTTAAAACCGCTCCTCACCGCTACATCGATTGCCAGCGCACCCTTCTCTAAACCACTCCTAAGGTACGTTAATTGAAGCACACAATGCACAGATCACATTGCATACCGTCGATGTGGGTAGCAAACTGCAAGTCCATGGAAAAACCATGTCAGGGTCCAATAGTTTACACATTTGACCACTTTTGCGATTTTGATTCCGCCTTAATTAGAATTATGTGTTTGCCTTTTACTTCATGAGCTTAAGTTCGATAATCATTTACCGGGATTCATGCGGTAATACATTACAACGTATTTGTTTTAAAACCTTTTATTAATTAAAATTATTATCCACGTAACTGTTGCATTAGAAAGTGAATACACGTTCTAGCTAATGAGTTGGTAACTTTTAGACCCCGAACACCCCCATCAAATTCTGCAGGAAATTTTTCAATTTTTTAATACGGCAATGGATTCTTGTTTGTTTCAAAGAGTAATGCCACGAGGTTGCTATTCATTACTGAATTAATAAGTAGTCGTTAAATATGCTCTTAACCCTATTAGCTTTTAAATTTGAAACCATATCAATACAATTTTGATTAACTTTGACATTAACTAGAAGTTGGGTCCCAAGCAAATCCAAAAACATTCACTTTTTTATTCCTCGAAAATAACGAAACAATTAAAGCTTACTTTAAATCAACCCATTAGAATTAGAACTAATCAAATCTCAAAGTCTTTGCATTTTAATTTATTTAAAACATTTGGCCGGTATGAAGTGTGAGGGGGCGGTAGAATTATTTGTTAGACTAAGGGAAACGGTGCGATTTGAATGACAGCCGACCAGCGACATAAATGTTGGTGACATCTCTGCCGCGAGAAGTGCAGTTTCACATGTTTCAGGGAGACCAAGGTCCGAGTAAATCGGTTTCGTACAAACACTCTATAGAATAAAACATGCAAATAAAGCATAACAACGCGAGTAAAATATGCTACCTTAAGCCAGTAAAATGATGAGGGTTGTCACCTTAACACAGCAGTCTTGATGCAAACATTACCAATAAGATTTAGTTGACTTTTGCCTTGAATGATAAAAAAAGTGTCACCATTTAAACTCGTAAGTCCGTTGGCCATTTATTTGCCGAGTTATAAGTGCTCTTTTATTTGTTGTCTTGCTTATTCGCTCATTCATTCATTCATAGTTTCAATTTTGGACGCAATACCTCATAGCTGATTAAGTACTTATCCTATCTTCATACCTTGATAAGCAGAATAAAGAAGATCTGATCCTCAGGTAGTTGAATGCCTGGGATCCGAGGACATGTGGTACTCTTCTTTGACTCGATATATGCTCTCGTGAGCATTTCCATAGCCAGAGATATCTTCATTATTCGTAAACGACGCATGTACTCCGTCGCGCTCACATGGTAGTCCCTCTGCTTACGATTGAGGCAAGAAACATAGTTGACTAAGTCTGATCAAGTGTGAAGTAGTCAAAGTAATACGCCTAATAAGGCGTTTTAATTAAGTTATAATGGCTATTTCGCGAACGTTTTTGAATAAAGGAGAAATAAATGGCGAGTCGTTTTCAATCAATCAGTGGACTCTGTTAAAAAGACCATTACTTAAATTGCGACCACACAAAAGTAATCCCCGTGACGTGTTCTTGGATAAACCTGATGCAGTTGTACTGTGCTTGATTTAGCATTAATTTGTGCTTAAACAAAAAGCACTGCAGATAATAGTCGCCTGTAGAGCTACCAGACCTCTTCTCTCAGATCCATTTACTTTCAGCTTAATTGCCTTTCTACCGACAAAGCCTTTTTCCTCATGTTGAAAGACGCATAAAATGCAGCAACAGGAGCCACTAGTACAGAATTGACCCCAGCTTTTTCAAGTAACTTGTAAGGAGGTGCAAGCAGTTCATTACCCAGTTTATTCAGATCAATGAATTACAGTATGTGCTGATTGATATTTGACAAAAACAGAGGTGGTTCAACAAAAATTACCAAGAGGAAGGTTTTGCATCATGTGGACTTTAACTTGCCTTTAGTAGAATAACAAACGCCACTTCTTTTCACTTGCTGACTGCAGATTAGGTGATTTAATGTTATTAAACAAAACAAATAAGTAGCAAAGCGAGCTAAATTTGGCACTTACTTGTTTTATTTCAAACGCGGACAAAACGCATTCATAAAGCGGTTTTATTGGGTCCGGAAATTCTCCTGGTCCAAACCCATCTCCTGAATGAAACAAGAGGTCGGTTTAATTTTGCATTGATAGCGTCCAGACAGAAGCAGTATCACAAAGACAGTCATAAAGACCTGCTTCAAGCTTTACCGTTAAGTGCATATAAGCGCCTACACCAGTTAATATCGGCCCTCCCATACTGCTCAGAAGTGAAGGCAGAACGTTAGCATTAGTAAGTGAAATTGTTAGTTTCAATTACAACATAGACGAAGCCCATGTATCCTTGATGTGCTTTTATAGATAGCAGTTGCATTCAGTGCTTGCTAATCTGCTAAATAGATACCGTGACGGACCGGCTCACAGATCCCACCTCCGTACCCCCAAAAAGGCCGGAAGTTTATGGCCTTGGCGAACGGTCGGTGTAAATTCAGGCTGTTTGGTGGCCTTTACGAGCTTCAGAAGTAAAACTACAACTTAACATAACCTAGCTCTAGTTCCAATTTTTCTTACCAGTTTTGAAAATTGCGTCAGCAATCGCTAGGGATATCCAGTAGCCCAAAATCGCAAAAGTTGCACAACTAAAATAAATATGCAAATAAATAAATAAAGTATGCTTAATCAATTCAGTGTGCCAAGGGTGGTACTTTGGATTAAATCAAAATATTTAAAACCGTTTTACGGGTTTACAATCCTCACCGGGGTTTTTCATCAAGAAAATCTATTCTTTTGTCGTATAGGAGTAATATCGAAGGTTCTAAAAGGAAACTTACTTAAGTCAATACGGCTCTTGCAACTTAAATTAAATTAAAAGTTATTACCTAGTCCATTTTTGTTCTGTATATGGCGCAGCATTTTGGATCCAAAAGTGGACAGTCTGTAGATGAATATGGCACTTAAATGAAGTGATTATATTTGAGTCGTAAGATAATTTTGGAACACATTAAAAAATAAGTGTTACCTGCTTTGGTAAAAGAGCATGAATCCAAAAGATTGTAATTTGTAAAATTCTAGCCAGTTTTCAATTTGTAAGCAATAAAATAGAGAAAGCATTAATTTTCCCGTACTCCCAGATAATTCATTAAGGGTAACAGAGCTCAGTATCTTATGCACATTTTGCTTCAGAGACCAAATAAGGCGTGTCGAGACTTCCTTGAAGATAAAAGAAGGCATAATACTAGGGTGGAATACGTATTCAGCAAGTAGAGGAAATGAGGCTACTGGAATGGTTCGGAGGTCAACTCATCCGGCTAGAGCAATATGGCCACCCAATAGACTGCAACCGGCCGTCAGGACAACCAGGTATTACAAAGATGTATGTTTCCGACTACACATCGCATCGCGCATAAAAGCCATTCGATAACTATCCCATTGCAAGTTAGTTAACTGTCTTGCCTAAATAAATGATTATTTTATTTGCCAATGTGTAAAACTGGCTTTAAAGATTGTGTATTTTAAAATTTTGGTCTATAAATCTATTATTAGAGTTTATTGCTCCATTTATTCGCAAAATCAGGCGTTTATTCCACCCATTTTAACTTAATGGCCATACCCTATGTCATTGAAGAATCCGCACATCCTGTAAATGTCACTTTCCTTCCTGTTTTTCCGAGATGCCATCCAACTTGCAGGTGTTTTCAATGATTTACCCTTAAGAATCTAGAACAATAATTCAATAGCATTCCTGCTACTTCTGTGTTGTTTCATATTATGCAGTGTTATACAAAACTGACTTTAACTGAGATGTCCTGCTTGCGATTCCAGATCCGACTGATTGCCATTTTGGAAATCTGAAAGATTGCAATGCTGGTACTGATTCAAGACCAAAACTTGTCGGGCAATAAGTTTAACACAATAAAAATAACAAAATTTATTGTAATATGGGGTAAATGGCGGTGACAATGAGGTAAGACATTGGTTAGAATAACAAAAGATCCATACGACCTCTCGGACCTTCGTCTAATCTCTTGTTATTCCGATTTTTATGTGCTGCAAAAAATTTCATTGGTTATGATGCTGAATTTCGAAAAATATGCAGAGCAATCAACAAAAACCTTACTCCTACAAAAACTCACGCATAGACTCTTTTCCTTGAGGCTACCACAGCTCTTATAAACATGATCAGCATAATAGGAATGATTTCTCCGTATCCCCTTTCGTCACTCTTTTAAAGTTCGGCAGATTGAGTAAGCAGCTTACCAGCTTTTTAATAGAGCAGGTTCCTTGGAAATAATTTTCGTAAGTGTTTTTGATCGGCTTCAGCACTAGTTTATTTGCCTGTAATAAGTAAAATAAGGTTTTATTTTATTTAATGGTGTTTAGGATTGATAATTGGCCTTTCTTTTCCTGCTGCCATCTAGTTAGATAGGTCTTCCGCAGCACTAGTATTATTCAGGATTGATCTTTACTTAATAGAGAGAAAAGTAGTTTTTTAAGCAAGTAAAGGCTCTGAATATTCTATGCACTGGCGAAGAATGTTATTTCGGATTCACCTACTTTGCAATTTTTGTGCCTGCATGTTTTTAGTAATCTTGCATTTAAGTCACTGCTTCGGAATATGCTAAAAAGAGCCAGTAGGAGCAAAAAAGCGCAATCGAGAGTTATTGTAAAGACAATAGTGCACGGTGAGTAGAGCTTATTTGAATCCAGTCGCTCACATATTGATAAAAGCTTTCAATTTCACTCGCCCTACTGTCATAAAATTCTCCTTTCAGTTGTGGCAACGCGGTTTCAAAAATGCAGTAGGCATGGTTCAGTTGACCTAAAATGGAGAAATTACGAACCAATTTTTTGGGTTTTTAAGGGGATTTAACATCTTCGACGGTCCTTAACTTGACCACGGTATAATTTACGCGGAAGAGCAATCGTCAAATTGACAAGATAAGACTTACTTCTTATGCCTAAGACCATAAAATGCAGCGCGATATTTGACTTCAAAATCCAAGTGTTACAGGATCATCTAATTTATTTGAACCAACAAACATTAAAACAAGTTTACTTCTCTTTTCTATTCTACCTAATGAAATAAGTTGGGTCATTGTCTAATATGGTTGACTGACCGATATTTCCATATGCAAGGTTCATAAGTCGATGTTTTGCGTCCGCCACTACGCCACTCGAGCGTGGTCCATATTTGTTCACAATGGAGAAGAAGATGTAATCTTGCAAGTCACTATTGTAGATGATAGCATTTTATTATAAGTTTATGAAATCCTTTTTTGTAATGGTTTTTTCAATGAATGTTGTTTATATTATTATGAATGCATTCACAAAAAGGTATCATGAGGAACTTTCGTTTATTATAACGCCCCAGATGATAGTAGTTGCATAAATTAGTGTGTACTTGTCTAATTTGGCCGACCCAAAATAATGTTACCTCTTAATCACTCGGGGAACGCGGTAGTTTGATTGAAAATTGAATTCTCTTCACAACATCTATTTTGTTATGGTCCAATATCTCCTCGACAAACTAACATTTAAGAAGTTTGGTACTAATCTTTGCTTGATTTTATTATTCTCACCTCGATCTTGTTTGCCGCAAAATGCCTGTAATCCATTTAATTGCGTCAGGACCACAAACGCTTACAATATTCCCACCGGAGCAGTGACGGAGGTATCCCAAAATGTCGACCTATTTTAAATACAATTAAAGTTACGTGAAACGACGACCATCTGCCTTTACATGGAGGCAGACTGGTTAAGTGGTAAGTAGCACAGACCGTATTTTTCGTAAGTGCATTGAGTTCTGTCACTGTAAAATTTGTGCACTCGGAATCAGAAGGCTGCATTCTTCTGAGTTCTTCGACCATTTTTATCTATAAATGAGAAACCGAATGACTTTGACTAATGCAATTGTGAGTAATGGGTTAAAAGTTTTCCTTATCTATCCTGTAATGAAAAAACGGTTTATGAGTCAATTTTAAGGTATGTTTAGACACAAACTAGTTCACACTTTCTCGCACTTTAGAATTATCTGCTTGCGTCCAGCACGGTTCATTTACCATTTCTAGGGTCAAACATGTTATATAAGAATTCATCCTTTTAAAATAGTGCCTTCCATACCTCTTGCAGCTGTGCTAGAATTTCGTACACGGCTTTAATGTGTTCATCATCGTAAGTAGTACAGTTTATTGAGGAATTCATACGAAACGGGACTCCAACGGATTGGGCGTAGCGAAGGCTAATGCAGATGTACTTGCGCAGCTCATTTGCAAAACGCGAATGATCGTTCTTCAAATTAAAATTGTCCCAGGGTTGATGTTCTTTCAAGGGCGAAATCTAAGTTTCTCATAATTCCCAACTCTAATTACCTCAGCTGTCTCTTTATCTGTCCATATCTCGAAAAAAAGTGAAATCCGGTACTTTACATGCATCAACCGTAGAACATCGTCTAAAACATGATAATCAATTTTTAAATGGCAGAACTTCCTTTATCTGCTCAATTGTGCATGTGTGGTTTCAATTGCATTTACCATATTCAAAAAAAGAAACCTCGGATAAAATGCGTTTGCTTTACTTAACACGCATATGAACAGTTTTCTAAACGGCAGTTATAAATTGTCCTGCAATATTTATGATTCTTGTGACCAATTACTTTGTTCACCATCATCTACCCATTTGTAATACAATTCATCAAGGACAAACGATGAAGCGATTTTTCTGACAATCGTCTGGCGATTCGGATGCATGGTTTGTTATACTTCCTGCTTCCTTAAAGGCAAAAGTAGTTTTTTTTGAAGAAGTTGGATTATGCTTATTTTGGCTCAATGCAGGAAACAGTAAATAACTTGCATGCTTGGGAAGTTGGCACATTTAAGGGTCTTTCATAGGCTTAAAAGGGTCACATTTGATTCCATTTATCAAAATCATGCTTCGTTCCTTATTTTACGTCTTCGTACACATTCCACGTAGATATGTGTCATTTTAGTGTTCCTCAGATGTGTACTACGTTTGTGGTTTGCAAGCTACTTAATAAATAAAAGCTCGGCATTATGCTGACACTGAAAATTAAGGGATATCAGTGAAAAATTGCATTCGCATATGTGGGACAAAGCTACGAATTCCAAGCGCGTTTGTTTGAAGTACATTAAGTATTTATGACTAGTAGTTGTACGAAATGATCACTTCCGCTACAGTAAGGCAGTAATTCCGATGTTGCCTTGTTAAATTGCAACTCAAAATAGCCTACCATCATGAATAAAAAGTGGTCGCAAAATATGCATTAGCTTCTCATTATTTCTGTTTTACGGTAGACTGGTGTGCTTTTACTGCTTTCAATAAAATGTAAATAAAATTCATGCAAAGTTTTAATTGTATGAATAGTTTAGCTGACATTTTTTTTTGTTGATAATGAAATTACTTCTTACCGATAGTATTAAAGGTAAGAGTTGATTCATGCAACATCTGTGCGATGGATATCGAGTAACCCCTTGAGCCATGCTGCTCGGCAGGGAATATTACTTGGCTCAGTTTAGCTGTGCTGTTCGTGGAAAAACCACTTATTAGATTTTCTTCTGTACTTGAGATGCAATTTTTAAGTCGAGAATAGTTTGCCGATATTCTTAACAACATCTCTTCGACGGCTAGTTTGAAAGGGCTTTGAAAGCATACGTCTATTCCTTTGTTCTCAACCCAAATCATTTTAACGAAGTTCAGGTGTAAAGGTTTACTGCATACATTCCAAACACCCTGCCTGTTTATGTTCGAAAGCGCTGTCTGAAAAAATAGGCCAATACGAAGACATCCTGTACTTTCGCAGATGCCTGTCATTTGTTCAGCCAATCTTTTTCTTCCAGGTGCAATAAGAGAGACAATAATTAGGATGCAAACAAGTAAAGCGGCTACAGTTGAGACGACTATGAAACATCTCCTCTTGAAGAAAGCAAGGTTTTTGCGGCTGAACCGGAAGCTCTCTAGATAACAACATCTTTTCTTGGATGTACTCAAGATCGCAAACTTGCTTCGAAGCTTGTCACAGGTTGTTTTTTCCGGGGCTTCTTGGAGCTTCCCATCGTAATTAAGCGTAAAGACCGTTGATATTTGATGACTGTGCTGTTCTTTCAAATCTGTCGGTAGATGTTCAACTTTTTCCGAAATTTTGACGTCAGGAGTCGACTGGTGAGGAGCATTTATATGATTGCTAACCTGTAACAAGGATGGTCCGGAATAGTTCACTGGAAAAGCGACCGAAGGGGGTACAACAGCCTGAAACGAGACGTGTCGGGAAACTCGGTGAGCTTTCGCCGTGCAGAAAGGGCTTTCAGTTGCCATTGGCGTCTCTCGCCCGGACACTATTCAGACGCCTTTTAAAAGGAATCCTGACCAAGTCTGTTTGCTGATTGGTCAAACTGAATCAGCATTAGTTGCTCGTTTGTAAATTCTTCACTGGATGGACATATTTTAATTGTTGCAATTTTAGATTTCCACACTTAAGTAAAAATAGTGGATATGCGTTCTACAAGAATAAAACATTAAAATCCCCTTACTTACTATTGGTAAGCCAGAAATTGGCACACGATGAAATTAGGCACAAGAATACTCTGTACAGCTCTCTAAATGTCACCGATTCATACTCACCCTATTGTGATCAAACATAGTTGCATTAGAAGTAAAATTTACCCATGAAAATGCATATCTATGGCAAGCATCCTATGATTAATTGCACGCACCGCGTCGCTCCACTTTTCCACCCACAGAGTTATGTGTACTTGACTGGAACATGCAGTTATTAATTCGAATAATTAAGGTACCAATATTCTTGGCAAATATTAGTATAATTAGAGGTAGTATTCGAAAAAATCATAACCGTCGTGTTTGATGTTGCTGCATAGTCGAATTCTTCATACTTTTGCATGCAACATGCTTCCCAAATCTCGAATTAGCAGTTTTATGGCACGCAGCAAATGGACAACCAGGACCGATGGATCAATGGTATTTGGTGCACCCAACCTCCGTGTCCTACTGTCATTACAGCTTCGAAATACAAACGCAGAGCCACTGGAAGGCGAACACTACCTATTTCTGGTCCGATGGAATGGATGTATAAGCAAAGTACTAACGGTAGTGCTCGTATGGCGCTATGCAACCTTATCATACGGATTTTTTGTTATAACATTTTCTGTGTAACACAGCTGAATTTGATAGATGGTTTACATAGCAATAGTACATAAAAACTTTCATTTCAAACAGATACTAACCTTCAAGAAGCGTTGAAGCATATGCATTCATATGCGCACTCTCTTACTTTAAACTAGCAACTAGCCGTCTGTTTACAGTAGTTTAAATTCCTAAAAGTGCATTTGGTTATTGTGCTTCTCAAATGATTATTTGTTCAATGGCTTGAGGTAACTTGATGAATTGGGTGGTAGAGTGCCTAAAAGCATATAATTCAAGTACCGCCCAAATCACAATGCAATTTTAGGTCTATTTTGGTTTAGCAAGACATTCGAATCTGAATAAGCACTAATGCGAGTAAATCCAAATCGATCTAGCGTTTCGGCCTTACAAAACCCATACTATGCAAAACGATTAATAATGGTTATTTCAAATGAAGTTTATTTTAAGAGCATATTGGACATCAAAACATTTTAACTCCTTACGGGCCATTTTTTGCCTGACTAATGGTTATGCAATTACAACTGTTACTGTGCGCATATTTTTTAATATGGGTCTATCAAATATCAAAAGATTAATTCGCAACCAATTGAAATCAAAACATGATTTCAAACAGGCGCATATCATGCGCGATTTTGAAGTAGGACTTCTGGCGAATTTAGAAAACGACATTTTTATGGACGATGAGTGAATGAAAGGAAACAATCGCTGTTGCTGCTTCTGTTGGTTGACTCAGCCCTCTTGATGCAGGATGAATGGGTGGACCAGTGGGAATGCTAAATTCGTCCTTAATAATGCTGGCGGTTGTACATTTGACACTTCTATTTACAATAACTCACCTTTTTGTTCTTCAAAGCACCAATTCCTTAATATTTGTCCGAACTCTTATTTGCATATGTTCAATCACATTGAACTGTATGGCAAAGTAAAGTGCTACTGAATTGTATGTCTTTACCTACTTAAATCCTTTTGATTGTTTATTCTCTGTGACTAGTTAATGCTTTGACGTTTGGTCCCATTTAAACCCTTGTATCTGCTAAATATTTGTAGAAAACAATTTTGGTGACTTAACGGCTTAAGCATTTAGTCAACAGGTGACTTGTAGCATCGTTCTTCATTTTGTAAATTCAGTAACCTATCCATTATTCGACGTCTTTTCTTGACCTTGAAATTCACGATTCTCTTGGAGCAAAAGGGCTCATGCGCATCCATAAGCTAAAAATTCACTAGCATCCAATTTTTAATTTAAACAACGTGCAGTCCAAAGCTACTGTTGTTGAAACACGACAAGTTTACTTAGTTAAGTGATTCAAACTCTTGGATTACACAATTTATTAACATAACCGCTCGGAGTTTTCATCTAGTAATGAGCACTGCTCACATTTGGAAATGGAAACATTTCATAATCGCTAAATAAAATAGTAAGTTATCGAAATTATAATCCAACGTATCTCAAAGCCTCTTTGTAATTGAAATATTACGCCAATGAACGATAAATGGGAGTGTCAACTTAGAAGATCAAGCAGGTATTTCTCATTCATCAAGGGAATGTTCATCAACGAGTAGCTGGAGCTGCATGATCGTACAGGGTCTCCGTACGCGTGCACACCAATGTGGTTGGCCTTTGCTTAGCACACGCCGATTAAGTCATAGGAGGAAGAAAAAGGAAGCAGCCCGGGATCGATGGCCCACCACGTGGTCTTTAAGTTTGGCTTCCTGATAGGGCAGAGAGCCAGCACACTTGCACATCCACCGTGCGTACGTGCCTAGCCCTTCCCAGGACAGGCGTGTGTGTATGTTCCGCAAGTTTTGCGAAAGGACGGTGGCAGCAAGAACGATTGCATCAAAGAATGCCAAGCCATCTTTAGCTCCTTACCTCCTTTTCGAAGAGACCTACCAATCTAGTCTTTGCTTAAGAGCACGATTCTTTTAGCTGCCCTTTCTGATTATCAGCAATGCAGACTATTGAACGGGTTATCCGTATGCAACAGGGACCACCTTGGGGTTTCCGACTGGCGGACACGTTCAATGGCAGTCTTGTTGTTTCTCAAGTAAGTACTGGGATCTCTTTCAAACGACCTTTAGTAAAGCATGCAAATTTGTAATTTGTAGTACTAATTCTGTCAAATCTTAAGTTCTTGTACCTTCTATTATTTGTACTTTTAAACTTAACCTAGTATGTGAAGCACATTGGCACTGTGAAAAATTGCCTGTTTCCTCTTAGTCATTGTCGAAAATCAGTTAATGCAGAGGATTGTAATCTCTATCCATGCCATATTCTGTTGATATGATCTTCAGGTGATTTTTTTTAATTAAGAGATACATTTGCAAAATGGTACAATATTCCAGGACCTTTTTACTGTTTCAAAAATTTTGGGAATAATTGGGGATTCTTTTAGATTCGAAGACAGAGTCCAGCAGAATTGGCCGGTCTTCGAGAAAATGACGTCGTTCTTGCCATCAACAATTATTCTACAAGAGGCTTGAATCGGTCATATGCGATCGACATCATTAATGCGTCTGTCTATCAATTGGAACTTGTTGTTAGAAGGTATGAATCCTGCATCACTGGAGAGCCTTTACCCATCCACAAAATCGCATCAAAAATCGTGTAATAAGTATTTAATATGATTGAGTGAAAAATTGCTTAGCTTTGAAAGCATTAAAAATCACAATAAACACTCATTTACAATACATTCCAACGAAACAACTTTTGCTTCTCTGAAACACAAAAACATTTCAGGGTACTTTAAATGCTAACATTTCCCCCAACGTGTGGTACCGGTTGTAATTGACCTTAAACGACTTCTCCCTTTACTGAAATCACAGAAATCCTAAAGTAGTGATTTTGTGGGGATATCCTCACGATTTGCTCATGATCTGATCACCACACCGAGTATCCAGCACCTATGATTGTTGCTTTAACGTTGAACATTGTTAGCCCTAAGGAACAAAAATGCGTGCATTTGTCTTCCTTATGCCTTTAGGCAGGAGCGTCGAAAGCCCCAGATGATGACCTTCTTTCTGGATACCAGCGCTGCCCGAGGTCAGACGGTGCGGCAAGAGATGGCTTCACGTGACCTCGACATCTCTTGGCGGAGGGAGACGGTTCCACCACCACCGGAACCGCGGCGCATCAAGCCTGCCGACCCTAATGTCACTCCCGTCTCTCTCGATCGTCTCCTGCGTGAGTTTGAGGCCCCCAAGGTGACACCGCCCACCAAGAGTAAGTCATGGATCCCAAATTGCTTAAGAAGCGTAGCCAAAAATTATTGGCAGCCTGCACTTTCTAGCCATAAAAATGCAAGGCCACACCGCGACTAAGGAAAATAAATGAACTTTAGTAAAAATGAAGCTCAATCAAGTGAATGATAAGTAGCTTTTTGTTTGGCCTAATTACTGTTTAGAGTACTCTTTGTAAGAATGTTCGGTTTTCTCCCACATCTCTACTTCGAACGTACTTTGCTTAAATTTTGACGTTATAGCTGTGATATTTAGTTGTCAAAATAAATGACTGTTTATATTGATAAAATTGGAATACTAAAAATGGTCTAATCAATGTGACACCTACTGCTTTTATCACCAAATCTTAGTTTCCCTAAATTGTAGATGACACTAACTGAGAGTCAGTTTCATTGAATTCTCAGTTTAGGAACGAAAACGTACAATCCTACTATTTTGAGGCCTTAATATATACCAAATAAGATGGGAATCCGGCACGTGTTCATTTGTTCATATAAGTGGGATTAATACATAGGTGAAAGCTCCCCTATCTTTTAGACACGGTGCAAAGTTCATATCAAACTATTCCTACTTGCTACCGTGAAAACCACTGCACAAAACTTTAACTAGACGCCTATTCCCTTGGCGACGCAATGTTTGTGCAGATCCACACGAATGGGAAGAAAGTATTTCGATTATCAGGCCTTCGAACAAGGGCGCAAATGTGCTGCTTGAGTATGTCTGCAAATTTCACACGAACAGGAGTATCTTTGAGTCGCATCCACACGAAAGCGACCAGTAATTGCTCCCGACATGCTGTTACGTTACCATGAGACAGAATTTATATTCGACTTTTTATCAATTAGTTCCCTCTGTTAGGTCAGCCAAGAAGGGTGGACTTTTGCAACTAATAATTCCTTTACTGTGATTGTGTCCCGTTTTAGATTATTATGTGCCTTTGTTTTCAATATATTTCTCACCTGATTTCAGTTTTGGTGGACTTTTCCAATGTTTTATGCAAAAAATAAGAATTTAAGCATAGTCTGACTTCGTGTTTAAATCTCACAGGGCTCATTTGTAGAGTAGACCTATTTCCTTTTAGAAGAACAATTGCAACTAAGCTTGTCTATTGCTCACCTACCCATTAATTTCGCTGTGTTAAAATTTCTCACAAATGTCAAATTGATCGCCAGTAAAACATAAGATTTCAATGCTTTTTTTATTTACTTCTGTGTTTCTAGATCTGCGTTTGATGTTAATTTACCATCAAATGCTACGCGTTCGAAAGCTCTATCATAATGCGCCTCAGACAAGAATGCCCATTGCTACAACTTCCTACTTGATTGTGTTGCCTCTCTCCATTAAAGCATTCCTATAAATTAGTTTATCCATGTTCGTTGACAGTTCACCATTAGTCTATTCAAAAGTACCTTGCACCTTGCATAAATCTGGTGACTTGTGGTGATGGCACAGCACTGCATTTTTTCGAGTCTCCAACCTCTAACGCGCACGCACTTTTTGTTGTACTTTACTAATAAGAGAGATTCAAGTTGAGTTGTCACTTACTCTAGAGACCAACTTGTTGGCTAAACGGTGGACATCAATTTGTACTAGCCGTTTCTGCCTTTACGTATGCCGTAACTCAAATACAAATACATGCATTCTTGAATTTTGGCGACACGACTCCCAGCGAAAACAAATGGAGTTTACTACCATACTCTTGTAAAATGTCACGGCAATTTAATCTGCTTATCATTGTGCGCTGCAACTACGTGTTCAGTCTAATGTCTCATTAAGTTTTAACCACTTTTCAAGTCTGTGGGTACTTTTGCTGCACTCGAACGACAATCCTTTGCGCGTGGTAAATCCATGTCGGACAGAGTTCTTTTCAACTTGTAGTTGACTATAGAAGGGCGCCATTCCGACTTAGTAGCGAATTCAAATGCCATTATTGATTTAAGGAAAGAGTGACAACACATTTAAAGAGAGTGGAAAAATAACTGGTCGCTTTCTTCCAGGGCTAAGTATAAGAACCGGAGCTTTCAAAATCTCGACCGATCTTCAAATTTATCCAAATAAGATCCTCAAAGGCGAAACAGCAAAGAGCCGTTTGTGTTCGTACCAGTTCCTTGCAGTTTGCACATTACATGAAAGGTGTTTCTTGTTCATTTGCCTTTTGGCATGTAATTGTGACCTTGAAAGTTTTCATTTGCCCTTAATTAATAAGCAATTCAAGTAGTTTCCAAAATACCCTATTGAAAAGTGGAAGGCAACATGCTCACTGCCAAACTGACGAAAGATTCAGCCTCATGGTAACAGCACAAACCCAATCTTCCTGGAAAGGCTAATGAGCGCAACTCCTCTCCCTGAACCAGATAACTCGAGTAATAGTGAGCCTTTGGTATTAACATTTGGTCATTTTTGCTCGCAACTATCTGTGTCCGTATTTTTCTTAAAGAACATTTAAAGAATTTTATGATTCTTTTCCTTTGAAATGTTTTCCTATTTTAATTTGCTCATCTTCAATTGGCGTAGATTTAATTTAAACTACTTAAGCCATCTCAAACCTTAAATTGCAATGGGTGGTGTCAGTAACAAAGAGTGATTTTGATTACAAAGTATTGCTTCTTATTAGGAAAACTAGCGCAGAATACTCTGCTTCGGTTTTATTTAATATTCTCGTCTGTCTACTAGAAGTAGAATAGAAAAGTTAAATTTGTTTTCGGTTGTAAACAAGTGCACTTCTGAACCACCAAAAAAGTTAAACAAGTTGATCCCTTTTCAGGCCTTTTTTTAACATGCGGAAATATCGGAAGTCGTGCATTGTATAATTACACCACGGTCACATGAAGCGTGTTAAAGTCACCGGTTTTAGTTAATGTCAGTCTTGCTGGGGTTAAGCAAACATATTCCGTCACAAAATAATTATCTTTAAATAATGGGCTGATTTGTAAAAAGGTTTTTAGACCATATTCAAGTTTGGATGCATAAAGAAACCGTCTTTTTTCCAAATTCTGATCCTATTCTTGAATCGTTTTTCTTCATTTTAACCACATATTCGGCCATCAAACGCTTAAAAATAAGCCAGCATCTCCCTTTTTAGAGCGCACCTTTGCAAATTCGGCTTTTTACACCGGGACAAATGTGTACTATCCAAGCGTGGAGGAGCAGATTGAAATGGCGCGCCGAGTGGCGAAAAGCATTGAGGCTCCCGTGAATCAAGGCTCTCGCGGTGCTAGAATGTTTGAGGTGCAACAACAAAGGGCGGAAAAATACGTAAAAGAAGGTCCAGAACCCGTTCCTGATCCCTTGGAAAACGTTAGTTTCATGTTAACTGTACTTGTGTCATGGTGTACGCTTTTCACATTGGCTTACCTTGCATGGAACTCTTTTTCTAGGTGTGCATTTATTTCCGATAGTACGGAAAAATTTCCCCTAGTTGTACTTAGACACCGTGCCTATCGCTTACATCTTGCATGAAAATGATTCTATTGTTATGCATGACTAGGTACAATCCTCAGCTTCAAATTTGGGCAGTTTTATCTTGATTAGATCAAAATGCAGAAAGTCTAAATCAGTCCACTGTTTTCGCTTGAACAACAGTCACAACTACCGGTCAAGCGCTGGGCTAAAGCAGCACCCTTGATTACGTTCGATACGCACGTTGCCGCTACGTTTTTATTGGTCGCAGCGCTGCGCATAAATTGTATCACGCGAGCTTTTCGCTTCTATAAGTGCTTAAAACGCATTATGTGAATGTATAATAAGCAGTAAAATACCAAACAAATGGTCGCAAATCTGATTTTAGATTCATTGGCTTTGTCAACAGTCCCTTGAAGCAAAATATTTAAAAAGGTGTTATAGATCACATTAGACGACTTTCTATGCAAATATGAATCAACCAAAACACTAAAATTTCTCCAAACGCATGCTTCCTTCGTACGCATTGGTATAGTTGCTGCTGTAAACCGTGCGTTACTAACGGCATGCCTCGGTATTACAGCTTTTATTTATAGCTTCCTTTTTTATTTCCTTTGTCTCCTGCCTGCTATTGGGTCTGCGTAGTCAAGTTCACCTTCCTCTGCACCCATCAAACGCAACAGCTTGACCTCCACTCCATCCTCCTTTTTACGCGCCGACAACGACGATGACCAAAACCACAACGACCAATATCAGGCCACTAGCCAGCAGCTGGAGTATATGATTCCACCGGCTCCTCCGCCTCCACCTCCTCCCGCAGCACCAAGTTTCCCCACTCTGACCTCTACCATCCCCCCTGCGCCCCCACCTCCACCGCCACCGCCTGGACAACCGCGTTCAATACAGGAGTTTATCGAGAAGATGCGCCGTTTTCCTAAAAACACTCACACTGAGATCTCGCCACAGGTTTGCTTTGACATCGCAGCAGCACTCCACACCTCAGGCAGCCGAGGTGGGGCTATGTTCGCGAAGCGACGGGCAAAGGCGCAGAACTGGGAGGTGGAGAGCACAAGTGTGGCCACCCCAGTACTAGAGCCGAAACAGGCTGAGCGGCCTAAGTTGATATCTAAGTTGGAGCAGCAGCACCAGCATCAAGTATACCGAATACACCAACAGCCAACGCCACCTCCACCTTCGCAACAGCAGAGTCGAAGCTCTCTTACTGGCCTTGTGCGGGTGAACGAAATGTCTCCGAGACCTCAACCGCCTAATTTGGGTAAGTCAGTGCCCAGTGCCTAGTTCTCATCAACAACATTCTCTCATAATCATGCATCACTATTTTAGATATCTATGTGAATACAACTTGTCAACATCATTCTAAACTTTAGCAGCATCCAAAATTGAATTAGCATTTTAAGCGATTTATCGGGATTCGTTATGTCATTGCACCCACATTATGACCATATGCACAATGCTGTGAATCGGTGAGGCGTTAATCCACCTTACTCCTCATTTTAAGTCAAGAGCACTTGAACGAAAAATAACTACGCTTGTATCATTCCAGTGAAACACTGGCTCACTCACCGATTCATCCCTTAAACCAAGTCTTTTAATGTGTTTACAAAATTCCCATCTAATGCGTGAATAGGAGCCTTTGCTTATGGATTTCCTTAAAAACATGAGTAAGAGTTACTTACGTGATGTATATTTACATTGGTTGGGGCATTTGCCCCCCACTGATGTCCACCAATTAATTAAATTTTAACTGTATAACCCACTTTCATCAGCTCCGATTATCTATTTTGTTTATTCCCCAGTAAAAAAATGCATTTTGTTACCACTTTAATGAAACTAGATTCGATTTCACCATAGCATCCTTGGATTTATTTTTCAGGAGGAACGCTTGTTGCGTTATGCGCATGCTTAGTCTTAGATTTCGCTTAATGAAAATCGGACAAAAGCTAGATCCAAAATACACCTTTCGTGATACAAACGGTAGATGTGAAATCCGTAAGCCAGGTGTGGAAACTTCAACCGATTCAAATACTGTTTTGATAGACAGGTTATTCAAAAAACATAATTTTATCCCCCGATGCAAATTTCTCCATTTGTGGTACTAAAGTTTAACGAGGTCTGGATGAATGTTTTTGCATAAGCGGTTTATTCTTAAGGTCGGCATGTCTTCTAATGAGTAGCACCACTAAAATTATTTTAGCAAATCATTGTATTAGCCAGATTTCTACATGAATGTCTGGCTTTTAAACTTGTACAACTTAGATTTAGACGCAAGGGCCCTTTACTTCCCACTTCTTACCTATTCCCGGAACACAAATCAACAATGGCTTAACGAAGAGCCAAGAGCCTATTGTCTCGTTTGTTTCCGTCGACAAATTTACGTTCACCTACCATTTTATTAAATGTCTGAATGAACAAGTTAGTCATCATTAAGTTCTGAGAAAGCCGGCCATAGTCTTATTAATGTGTTCCTTTTGCAAGATTCGTTTTAAGACATAATAAACCAGTTAATTTAGATGAATTTGCAGCGTAGCAGTCACAATTCTTCAGCGGTAATGCCCCTAACTCACTTTCTTGCCATGTGATGGGTTTAACACTAAGAATATATTTCAGTCCCCATAATCGTTAAAAATCTTTGAGGATTTTAATTTAACAGTTGATCAAGAGAAAAACTATCCTAATACAGAAGGTCATTTCACAACTATATAGCTTGGGAGATTGTGCCTCAATTTAGGCTCAGAATACTGTTCAGGCTTCAGAAGTTTGAAGCGCATGTATGTATGCATGTACGGGTGTAGCAATAACTCAATCATGTGCAGGTGACGGCAGCATGCATAATGTAACTTGTAGGCAACGCAATTTCCGCAGGCTTCATGAACATGTAACTCCGAAACTAATTTTAACGCTAATCATACCAGGATACATTGTAAAGGTAAACATTTCGTAAATCATATGGTACTTAATGATAAATGCAATTTGAAATGTTAACCAATTTTGGAGTCACAATGTTAATGGTGATCACTATATGATTGTGCCTATTGTTATAGCTGCACTTACGAAAAAAATCACTTGCTTTGTTGAAATTTAGGACAACCCCCAACATCTTCGCAATGGTCCGGAACTTCCGCGACTGATTCAGCTGGCGCATCGACACCTACCTCCTCAACTGCGACTCAATCAGCCAGCAGACCCAAATGGAGACCCGTCAAATTCAACATACCCCAAAAAGCCTCTTAGAATCTCACGACTTCTTTTTTGCTTCCCAGTCACGTAGGCTTGGCACCAAGTAACTTCCGCGGATGCACGCGCTTCGTCCAGCCCTCCTTTCGTCTTTACACCCATTTGCGATAAACAACAGATCCCACTAACCAAGCCTTTTTCTCCGATATTTAGCTTCACCGCTTAATGTGCCTAAGAGAGTATTTGATAAAGCAGGTATCACCGAAAGCACTGACCTCCGTTCTATCAAGCATGCGATTTCCGACCAATCAGAGAGGGCGCAGACCATGACAGAAATCGATGCCCGCGAACTGTCCTGCCCACTGACGAGGTGGGGCTGGGCGCGAGCGCGTATGGCATTGAAAGTCGCTGTGGCACCTCCACCTCAAGGAGACCACATTTGTGGAAATGCAGATTCATTTTTCACCTTGTTCGGTTACGCAGCCGATCCTTCTCTTCTGTAGACGTTTTTTGATGGTTTGATAATGCGTAATGCCTGTGACTGCAATCAAATATTTGAACTGTGGATGTGATTCCTTCCTTCATGCCCGTCAGAAATATCAAGAGCGAATTTTTAGGCACAAAATAACCGTATAATTTGTTCGGGTAAAATGCTGTCCATAATTATCCAGGTTTCATGCTACCGATGCCTAAACTCTAATTTGCTAATGCATCCATTCCAAAAATGAAAAGCCCCCTTTAGAGCTCGTGGGAATAAATTTAGCATTAGCTGCAGTTTCTCATAGTAAAATATGTCAATAATGGTGACTTCCCTTGCATTTCTTAGAGTTTTTAACGATTAAGAACTCTAATTAAAAATGTTTTAGGTTCAGATAATCATTTAAAGTGGTTCTAGAAGTTCGGAGATACCTGGAATGATTTTCCCGGATTTTATCAACTACTTTTTCACTTCTCTATAGTTACTTGGCCTACCATCAACAAGAGGTTGCATTACTTAATCGACTCATTCGTCCAAACCAACCAAAGAGCTCATTCCTGCCTATGCGTCACTTAAAAGAAAATAGTGCTTGAGCCTGTCTTCAAGGTTAAAACGCCAGCTCTATTTCAGTTCTTCTATGATCATCCCATCAAAAGCTTCGTTAGATAGTTTGCTAACAATTGTAGCTGATTTATAAAATTGTGTCTACAGCTACTTAACTAATTAAAAATTTTTTATTTGACATTTGATTGCTGAGCATACAGTAATTGCCCAACCCGATAGATACTGCAATATTCAGAGATTTATGCCAAGGCAATTTCCTCATTGATTTTCGTCATTTAAAGTGCTGTCTAAACTTTAGTGCGCGCATATAAAGCTGTCACATTCCGGCGTTTTAACTGCAAATATATGATGCATTATCAGATCTTCTTATATATGGCAGTTCACAAATGTGCAACCTGTGACAGGCATTAACTAAAAGGTTGCTATTTGGCCAATTTTTTGGGGCTGCTCTTTAAAGCAGTGAAGGTTCTACTTTGACTTTTAACAAAATCTTTAAATATGATTCCCTTGAGAATTTAGCAAAATGTCTATGCAAAATTTATTTAAGGGCATGCGTACTGTAGCGTCCTGAGACTTCCTTTGAGGTAAAAGAAGGCATAGTACTTGGATAGAATATATATTCTGTAAACAGACGGATTTGAGGGCTGTTGGCACGGCCCAAAGGTCGGCCAACCAGCTAGTACAATATGGCTACCCAGGCGACCGAAACCGGCAGTCCGAACAAAACAAAGTATTACATGAACATTTTCCTGTTATCTATTACCGAATCTCTGCACTTGACCAGTAGATAACGGGAGACAGTAAAGGGTTATATATTGGATTCATTGTTTGTGAGTTCGCTCCCTATCATCTTAGTGAGATGAAATATTAGCACGGTCTATTGGGAACTAGCGAATTCCAAAGTTGAGGTGTTCGTGGATTGCTGCCTTCATTTAGCTTGGAAGTCAGGGCTCCTTTTTGTTTCAAATAACTTATGCACGTCAGCAATGATAAATCGACACTATTCACACCCCACTCACAGGCAAATGTCTGGATAGATCTACCCAGTATGCTTTAGCAAAATCAGATTAAACCAGCTGTCGAATTCGGGAAAGTAGTAGGAAATTAATTTCTACTTATTGCTAGCAGTAGAAATAATTGATTAAATATTTGTAATTTATTGGGTTCCAGAGAAATAAGCTTCAATTTCCATGGGCAAATTGGTGGATGATAGTTCAAACAAATTCTCGGCTTTAATCTTGCTTGTGAATTCGCCATTAAGATATGCGCTAAGTTGTGAAGACTTTCATGCAGCGATTCTTGTGCCACAAGTAATGCATGTTCACATTATTTGACGGTCGTGGTGTTCATTTAGAAAAAATTCGCTTTAATATCCGTAACTTGATTAACAACTAACAATCTAATACCCTCAAAAGCATGAGTTGGGGCTGTTTCATTGTATTAGTAATTTTAAGGCTTCCATAAATTTGTAGCGCTTTCAAAATGAAAATACGCAAAGCTGACTCTGAGTGTCACTAATTAGGCTGTGTTGGTGCAGATAGTAGCAAAAATTCGTAATAGCTTTTGTTCTAAAAAGAACGCGAACCTCTAGTACTTATATCCAAAAGGTAGAGAATCAAATAATATTATGAATTGAAAATTAATACCGTCTCACATATTCCTCCCACTATTTACGGCTATACTGCTTCACATCGTAACTCATTAGCTGTTTACCAAGATCATCATCACTTGTAGTGTCTTCATAGTTTTAAAGATGCATTCTGTCCTACCCTAACTCCATAACAGCTCGTGCTCAAGCCAAGAAGTGTTTTTTTATAAAAAGTTCTTGGCACCAGACTCGGAAAGGGTCTACGCTTTCAGAAATCTTATTCGTGGAATGAGTGGTTTTGTCTTAGCCGTGTAGGGTGTCCTGATTTTCCAGTTTTCTTAATATGTCTTATAGTTTAGTAAAGCTTCTTCATTTTTTCCATGCCTATTAGATGATGAGCTTTTAAACTTAGCATTATATGTTGATCCACACCTTTCAGTACCCGCACACGAGGCTTAGTTTAAAACGCATTTTATGACGTGTACACTCTGTTACAAAAAAGCGCACAAGTTTTATGCCGTCACACAAAACTGAGCTAAATTATGCGCCTAAATGTCCGCTTATACATTTACGGAGATAAAAACTAAAATATGTTCTGTCGAAATCCTTTTTTGCAATTAAAATTAAATTTTGGAACAAGAAGAGTTCATGGTTTAGCATATGAGCCAGCAACAATTGGCGACAAATAATATTGTTAACAGGCTACAACAACAGAAGTAGATATTGACTGGTGAAAACTGATAGTACAAAGCAGTTGTAAATTAAGACATCGATGTCGAAAAATATGTGCACATTCGATGTCGTAGCTAAATAAAACCCCTTGTTTGGAAAAAATAGAACTTGAATGAAAATGTACACACCATATGAACTTTGGTAGTAGGAACCAAAAGCGGGACGGCAATAAAGGCTCTGTTAGCATTTAAAAGAAAGACCGGGAAGCATTAGCGTTGCGTTGATGTTTTTGTTGACCTCTCGAGGTCACATACTGAACGCTACAGCAAAGGTCATTAAACCGTATATTTCTGGAATAATGAAATAAATGACGTACAGCAAGTTCTAGTAAAATAAGTAAAATAAGAGTCACTTAATGAACGAAGCCTTTTACAGCCATGTATGGTAATTTGGACACGTTTAAGGTTCACTGTTACATGTGGAGAAAGTAAAGAGACATCCTCTTTCCATGTTGCACATAACGCATGCGATTGGAACTATCGTTAAGGGAGTTGCAAACTGATTACTTTAATTGAAAAGGTGTTTTTATCAACATAAGACTACTGTGCAGTGGGGGATCTTACTTTGTCAATGGTGGCGACCTCACGACGACCGAGCCTCATTCGGGACGCATTTGAGATTGTCTTCTTCGTGGATTTGCTCTAGAGAACTCGTTAATTTGTCAATGCATTTAAATTCGGCTTCTGTTGACTTCAGTTATGTAAATGGTTTGCACATGCTTATGATTCACCTTAATGATTCATTTATTTACCATGCAGATTTGGAATTAACAGCTATTAGGTTGAGCCAGTTACTAATGCACATCTATTTATTGTCACATTTGGCATTTTCTGTTTTTTTTTTTACATCGGAAATATACGTGTCAGGAAACGGTTAAATCTGTTAAGCATAAAGCAAATAAATTTTGTAAGTTACTCTCTTTATTTAAGCCTTCAGTCAGAATAACTTAAGTAAATGGGGTGGAATAAAATTATAACCTGATGCATCACTGACAATTTCTTTAAAGGCAGATCAGATGCCACTTACCTCCACTGCCTATGACGGAAAGCATTTGAAAGCTTGACATTGTTGAGATTCTACCATACTAAGCGAAAATACGTAAGTACGAAACAAATGGACAAAATCACGATCTGTGTGCGGTTGCACTTCATTCCACAAAAATGTTCCATAAATCCTATCTAGTTGTGAACCAAAGAGATTTTTTTTAGACAGATTCCAGATGAGAAGAGTGCTTCCGATGATAAAAATCACTGTTCTACTGGTTTCTTTTCAAAAACTGAGCCGCTTCAGTCCAGATCCATTTCTAATTATTGTTTTCAATTTAATTGAAATAAGATAAAACTAAGACCTGGTTCATTAATAAACACCTTTTTCTGGATTGCGGGATTTTGGCGGTTTACTTTTTACTAGTTAACCATATTAAATACGTACGCCCACTAAATGAGCATTTAGATGCATCTTTAAGGTATTTGGTCCGGACGACTCAGGGCTGTATTAACTGTGCACAGTCCTGAATATTATAGACATATGCATTCATAACCAATATTGCTGCCAGACTCGCGCCCTTTTATGCCCCCAATTCGAAGCAACATTGCAGTGCTGCAAAATATACCCCACTCATCATAAAAGAGTTGCTAGTTTCTCAAATAATGAACATTTAAAACTGTATAAAACATTGCTTAACCCTGAGTTTAAACTTCCTTTGAGCAAGGGGGATATACAAAGTCTTTTGAGAAAAACAAGCTATCTAAACGCCCTTTTAAATTGTGTGTAGAAAAAATACTTGTTTTGTAATCCACTTCTAAAGAGGTCTTTATTTCAGAATTCGCAAACCTTACTAATCGCAAACGAATACAATTATTTAAACTTTTTTCCACAACAGGTTCTAAGGATGAAACCCATTCTTACTAACTTCTTGTTTTTGACTTATTTACTCCTTAACGCACGCCATTCTGGAATGAACAGTTCCTTAAAAGGATTGGCCGGACATAAACCGTCCTTCCCATTGGTTTATCCTCGTCTACTTTAGCATAAATAATGTCTGGAAAAGAAAATATGATACCAAATAATTCGTCTCTACAGTAGGTTAACTTGATTTAAGTTAGTGGAATGCTGCAAAAAAGGGGAAATTTAGCTGTTCTGTCTTCTTAAAAGCACTCGTTTAATTACTTTAAATGTACTTATTTCCACCGGAACATCATCTGTAGACATTAACACTATTTTATTGTGAATAATATTTTTCTTGCTCTAGTGTTCTTGGTATTGGTAATGGTTTTGGTGCATAGGATTTAAGTTACCTTCCCCTCTTCAGTAGGACTGTACATTAATCTGCTAAGTTGTTAATTTTATTAGTTGGAATAATTTACAGTAAGCAACATTTATGATATCGAGAATGGCGCTGCCAAATGTGTAATATTTGGTTCCACAAATTTTAAAATGCAGTGGTGAAAGCACTAACATCTGATGTTTTTCATTGAGTTTCAAAATCATAAGCAAATTTAAAACATGGTACTTGCCTAATTAATTTGAATTCATATGACCGAATTGTCGACGCCGATAAGAAATTCTCATCTAATCATGTTAGGTGTCATGATCTGGAATTTGGGTTAGTCTATTATGTCCAAAACAGCATTCTTGCATACTTGTGATTTCAATTTTGTTTTCGCTTAAAAAACCACCTCATTGGCACGTGGCAGTGCATTCAAAAGTAAAATTCTTTAAATGGTTTTCTAAACGCGTATCTTCACATTCCAAAGTCACCAAAACAAAGTTTCCCTTGCGATGTTCTGAATGGAAAGCTGAAATGATGTATCTATGTCGTATTTCTTCTGGGACATGGAGATAATTTATTCCTAAGGGAGATAGATTCTTATTTATAGACTCATATACTTCTTGTTTTTGTAAAAAGCGCTTCAATTATGTTCTTTGTTTTATGAAGCGTCAGAACTATCTCACAAAAAGCATCTTTTAGTAGATGGTAGAGAGGTTGCGTCTTATTGTGGGTTTCAAAACTTTTCAATTAACGCTTCAGACCACGCTTTTAAGTTGAGGTTTTCGCTTCACTCTGTGCGTTGCATTACATAGATTGGCCAAAGAACTTTACTTGAGAAAAATATTGCGCGATTTTCATTTTCCACTTCTATAGCAATTTGCATCAATGAATGAAATGGTCTTTTCTGCTTACCTTTTTTGAAGACCTGTCATTTTTCTCCAGATTGCCTTCAATCTCTTGCGGCTTATTCAAATGAACTCGATTAGCCCAATTTTCTTTGCGTTTGTGGCAATGACTCTTATTATATCAACTGGCGCCTACCCTCACTGGAGCGTCTATGATAGTCTTGATACTTATGGTGATTACTTCAATGATGCTGATCGACAGTACGGCCAGCTGCAGAAGCGCTTCCTTCTGGGTCTTGGCCTTACCAAGAACACACCAGGTAAAGAAATTTTCTTCGCTTCGGGTGCTTTGAAGAAACCGTATCGTCGCCAATAACATGCATCTTAAATCATTTATAAATACACCATGTTATTGTCAGCCGTTTCTTTTGTTTGGGAAGATGGTTAGAGAATATCTGTTGACTATATCGCAAACTTCGGTTTAGGAATCTAGCTATGGTAATGCCTCTTACTTTACAGGAATACAACCTCGAGTGTAAGTGTTGTGTGGTTTTCAGGCCGGAATTTAAGAATGCTAAAGATTCAGCCTCAATGGAGGAACAGTCGATTGGCATGCTTTACGAGGTAGCTTTTTAACATTTTGGGAGATATACCAGAAAAATGGATACATATTCTGTATTTTCACTTATTAGCTTTTATAAATACTAAAAAGGAGATAACAATTTTATTTGTCTGATAAGCTTTCTAAAAGGCTCCTTCCCACTTATACTATAAATGCTTTTTAGCAAGGTTTGGGGTTATTAATGCTAACTAAGCAGCAAGCGAGACGTTTTTTGTGCGTACGTCAAAGTACTATTGGAGTGAAAAATGTAGCTCATTGGGATTGTATTCGCCAAAGCAAAATAAAGTATCATTGTTGGAGACTGTATTACTTGAGTTGGTTTCTTCTAAGCGTTTTATTATTCCTTCGTAGCCATGTTGTGACACATCTGATACAAATAGTCTTAAGGTTTATTTTATAAAAAACGGGAATAGAAGATCATTATTACTTTGCTTAGCAGCTGGTTGACGCGTGCATAAGATTCTGCTGAGATGTGAGACTCTCTCAGGTTTTTGTACCACACTTATATTTTAAATGGATAATAAATTATCCATAATCATTTTCAAGCTTCAGATTGCACATGCAGCATGCACATAGCAGAAAAAATTAACCATGAAAACCTGTGCCAGTTGTAACCTGCTAATTGTATATTTTTGAAAACCTTGAATTCAGACAGTCGTATACTGAAAAGTCTAACATACATATGAAGGAAGAATCGCCAAATTCTAGGTTCTTACCATGAGAAATTCCCATGACGCAGCTATCCGAATTTATTTTTGCCAACAGATAGAGCATTAATTCGTGTCTTCATGTTGTCCCCCCATATTTAGGGTTTGTTTACAATATTTTTTAAATTAGAAACCTGTTTCGCTAAAACGTTTCACACTTTTATTATTACTCGAGCCATCGTAGTCTACTATCTGTAGAGTGTGATAATTGCTTTGTTGTTAAATATATTTCTAAAATTGGGGTTTTCTGGTCCTAGCTATAAAACCCTAAAGTGCTAGTCGACGCATATTATTCCACGTAGTAGGCAATAAAAACAACTGCATGTTCATTTTTATTGTCATGAAAAGTATCCACTTCCAGGAGACAATTCGCATTCTCTAGAGGTTACGTGATATTCACTTTTCCCCATCCTGTCAGAATGCGGACGTTTTAAGCAATATGTGGCAAATAAATGATGGCCTGGTGGGACACTTAGTCCATATTAATCTAGTGACTGCAGGAGGACACTGCATAATTCTCTGAGACAGTCCATCAAGTAACGTCCGAAATCTCGCCTTATAAGCCGTACTTTGACCTTACCGCTGTTTTGATTGATTGCTTTTCACTTAAATTATTTTACATGGTTAGATGGAAATCAGCATGGATGGAGATAGGAATATAAAAGCGTTGAGGCTCAGCATCCTGAATTACGACTTTGACCTTACACGTAATGTGAATTTCCATTTTCCCGGTAACCGCTAATCAATGATTTGGAATTGGATACCTTCTAATGGACTAAGGCTTGCACCAAAGGACCTGAGCTTTTAGCTGGTCATATTGCAAATAAAGTTAAAATTCTTTTTGTAAAGGAAGAGTAAAATAGGCCTCACTTAAGTTTTTTGTTAGGATCCTCATTAATGCTTATCCATTCACACCATATTTACGTTTTAGTATCTGATGTGTTTTGCTTCAAATTTCGTTCGCTAATATCCACGAAGGAAGCATTTAATTTTGCACACTAAAAGAGGTCATTAGATCTCTTTTGTGTTATTTGTGAAATTTTTATCCACCTGAATTTACATTTTATTATATTTTGCTAATGTTCCGTTTAGGTGAAATAATGAGTTTATTTATGACCACTTCACTTACTTGTTTGCCATTCTATGCAGTCCATTTTGGATGCCGATAATCACTCTAAGGCTTCCCCGAAAACGCATGAAGGTGTGAAACTCGGCATACAGTAGGAGTTGGGTTACTGGCATGGCTTAAGGGCCGACCCATCCAGCTAAGTTGTATTAGCAGAGCACGTAAGTGGGCTATTCACTGCAACTGAGTTAAATAAGCAATGCTTTTGTTTTTAACTCTGATACATCAACGCATTCATAATTGCGGTATGATGCTATATTTGTGCTATCGGACACTTCTGTGTTGTTTATACATCTATCAATTTTGTCGATAGCGTCGTAAAAGTGTTCTGGCGTATGCATTATGATTCTTTTTTAAATGCTCCAGTCGAGAAAGCCGTGTAGCAACTTGGTAAGGAGCTCTAAGTTCAGTTAATCGCCCTACTTTGAACTAGTTTATTATTTTATTGCTCATTTCTTTTATTATGTATGACCATCTTTCTGAAGCATTGGAACGTTTAAAATCTCATGGCCGAGTGACAGCTATACTCTTGGAGGCCGGTCAAGTGTAAGTTACATACGTGGCCAGGTAAGGATCTGTAATGTCGATTAGCGCTCGCTTATTTACAATTTTTGCCGTCCTAAATTCTTCCTAAGCCCCTTAACTTCGTAGTCGGTAATTTATTTATATCCATTTAAATTCATATGCGAGGATTTTTTTACTGAATGTAAAGTAAGTAAAGTTAATGAGCAGATTGATATGTGATAAAATTCTAGCTGCTAAATTCAACGCAATCATTGAGAGAAATTTAGCAAAAGGCATCCAATCACTCTGCAAACTTTCCAGCAAAATTGATGTGCGCTTTATCGTACACTAAAATATTCGATTTGACAAAGCGTTGCCAGTCCTATGATGTTGAAAAAAAAGTGTACTATTTTGAGCGCTGAACCGTAGTTTGGGTCCAGCAACGCCTTGTTGGCTTGATTGCTGATTGCGGAAGACGTATAGAGAGGAACGGTGATACCCTTCTCTGTTGAAACCTCTAAAGGGGTATTCACGAACATTTATTTGTCAATTAACCTTTGATATCTGCATGTTCAAGTCCCCACATTCCACGATATCCTTGTTTCTTTTCATTGACCTGTCGGGCTCAGGCTTCCCGAAGATGTTCATATCCTAATTAATGCCTTAAGCTATGCAAACTCTCGTCTTTATTCTTTCGTCAAAAGCAGGTTTACTTTCATTCTTCATTCCAGAACCGACTATTGTTCCACAACCAGTGACTGTTTTCGCCATTCACACCCTGAAGGATGTTATTATCCGCGTACAGATGCATAAGATTTCTTACATTAATAAGTCTAGCTTTATAATTTAAAGCGAATTTTATTTACTTGATAAATTTTAACGTTTGCCTATTTAAATCACCTACTTCCGAAATAGTTTGGCCTTGAAAAAAAAGCTCTTGGGAAGCAAAAGGCTGATATTGATTTTCACCACATAATTCAGACTTTGACTATCTCGTTTTATTCCTTCCAAATCTATTAACGCACTTTGTAATTTGGTGTTTGCCCTCACTGATGACATTTCTTTTACTTGCAAACAGATGTTGTTGACATCTGTTTCATCATCTAATGCACTTGTTGCGTAATTCCATTCCGTTTTTCGAAGGGGAGGATATGTTTTCCTCTGTCAGACCTTTCAAGTCAACGGTAACCCCATAGTCATTTCCTACGGCAAATTCATCGAGTTTTACTTCTCTTTAAAAAATTTACCGTATTTAAGACGTAACACTGTGTTCCCAAATGTCCTCTCTCTATTTCCTTACTCGAAATGGCAGACATTGGAAGCATTGAAAATACTACTTTTCACCACTAAGCTACTGTTATAATACTTCCATCAGGAATTGTGTGGCCACCCATAAGAAAATGTTCTTCCAGGAAGTATCCACTGTATCCACTCTGGCCAACCGAAGCACGCTGACCCTTAATAAGCTTAAACTGATGCAAGAAACGGCTTAAATTTAAATCGCCACATTTTAGTTTTATGGAAGCAAACAAGTATAATTTACACTTATAAAGACTCTCTGGGTCCACAGCTACGGTGGCTACGGTGTCGTAGTCTCGTAAATTAATTTGAGTAATAGATACAAACTGACTTCGTTTTATTGAAGCAAAGCATTTAAAAGTGCAAGGCTAGCAGGCTAGCATATATAATTAAAATCGGAATGTCAATAAAAGGACATTCGAGGAGTGAATCAGCGGGTCTCTCCCCTTCACTCGTATCAAACTACCCTGGAAATGGGGAAAAAATTTGACCAACCCTTAATTTTGATTACATGGAGGAAAGTTGAACTTTTGTTTTTCAACACATAACTAGCAATTTTGTTTTTTTTTATTAAAACACTTCTTGACTATGTTGCCTATTGCAAAATGTTGCTCGTAAAATTACGATAATAGCCATGTTTTAACAGCCATCTGGAAGGGTGAACCCCCTTCAAATTTGTTTGTGAGGCCTTCATTAATGACGCAATACAATTTAAATTCCCTGCATCTGTTGGGAGAAAATTCCACTAAGAAGTGAGATGAGACGATTTGTCAAATCAGGCGAATAATCGCTCTTGTCAAGCCTCCACAGCTACATGAAGGTATGCGCATTAAATGAAATGGTTTTGTCTTCATTATCATAGAGCAGGAGTTGTGCTAGGTAGAACTTGTTCATACGATTATTTTCCACTTCATTTGCTGCAGCGCATTGACGGCCCGTTCGAACAGTTTGTTGCTCATTTCCTTTTTAATGTTTTTGTATTATTTATCAACTGTGATGGGTTGAAATTTAATTTCTTTATTAATTGATGCTGTGTTGACTTAATGACCTCAAATTATGTACTTACTCCTAACCAGCAAACTATTTTTCCTAACTTCTCCACTTGTAAGTATTTCCCTTATTGATAAGTATTTCTTATAAAGTACATTTTATGTTTCTGTAACCACACATTTTGAGAAGTGGGACCTATTACTAGAAGTACATCAAAGATGCAAATCACTATGGGTATGTGAAACTGGAGTCATAACCATGCTTGTTTTTGCCGCTTAATGAAAGCATCACTACCCTAAGCGCAGTTACAACGGCCAAAAGTTGTGCATATAAGTGCTACTTAGCTCACACAGTACAGCATCTATTGAGTGAACATAAGGCACTAAAGAAAGTAAATTCAAATACACCACTATTTTTACCATTGAAGTGAAATTGCGTTTTAAAAAGTCGGACCTCTTAGTAATTTTTCTGTAATTCGAGGCTGTGCTTGCAATATATTAGGACTACTTCCCAGAACCTCAATTCCAACACATTCCTTTTGGGATACACGCCAGTGGATTTTGGGTAGAATGTTATTCACTTTCAACAAAAGCATATTTGGATTTTATGAGAGTCTTTCAAATATGAAGAACAATACAATGTTACTGACAATTAATAGAAGCTGTGGGATCTAATCGACGCTCCGTGGCATGGTTTGTTTCCACGCTATGTTGACCTTAAAGCTTAATTTATGATTTTCTAGAAATTCATTGAATCTCACGAATTGGATTAAAGCATTAGGCATCCTTGCAGATGGTAAAATTTCAGATCTGCTAAACTTTATACTTCGATATCAATGTCATGTTTGATCTCCAGCTTTGCGTTGTTGCACCTCGATGGCAGATGGCCCTTGCGGTTACCAAACTTGTATTCTAGAAGTGTAAATATGTTCCCATTTCTAAGTCTCTGATTTTAAAAATTAAAATTGGTTGTGGTCTAGACTTGATCACGCTAGACGGCCAATCAGGGTTAACGATTTTCGAATTACCACTTACGTGATGCATGCGAATCAAAACAGATCTTTTAGATCCCGAATTTGTAATTTACCGGTGTTTATTATTAATCCGCTTCATAAAGTGGTCGCCATCAATCATGTGGGGCCAACCACCTAGAGGCATGACCACAGCTGATTTGAAATAAACATCCCCCACGATTCGCTTTCATTATACAAGGAAAACCTGGTTGTGGAGCTTTTTCTCCTTCACTTACATATTCGCGGCGGATTAACAAACCCTGGTTACTGGCATGGATGTCATCAACTATTTTTGTCTTTTTACTCTTATTAGCCATCATCCAGATGTACCGAAAAACGCTAAATAAAATCAATGTACTTTGGTAAATAAGTTCTACATGCGCAATGCGGAACCCCTTCCGCAATGCTTACGTAGAACTTCACAACAACTTAAGGTTGCATTAAAAAGGAATTATCTGCTATCTCACTAAATAAAGTGATCATTTCCTATTTGTAATTTTTTGATGATGTTTGCCAAGTGCACCCACTATCACATAAAAACTATCAGATGTTAATCTCCTACTCTTAAGCGACAGTTCTTGCAAAGATTTTATTTAATTGACAGGTGACATGTGACTTTGATTGCTCTGCTTCACCCGCTCTCAAAGAAGCATATATCTCTTTGCCTTTAGATGGAAGGTTTATGCAAATCCATGCAAAAAAATCGTAGAGATCATCAATACATAAACCATTTAAGTTGTTTGGCTTCTAGTAACTCAACCGCATTATCGGCTCATCAGGTGGAACACTTATTTCCTTGCTACTTCAGTGCAGCAGAGCCGTTTTGTTCACACAAGTGGGTGTACTTCACCTTAAACAGTGCCTCATTCGGCGTGATTTTTCGGAGAAATTAACCAGACATTCTGCCACTCTTTTCTCACACAGATACTTTCCTTTTGTCTAATTTAGTAATACTGCCCGGTATTAGGAGTATCGCCTCATATTTTTATGGAAATCGGCTTGTGATCTCTTCTTGTTTTGTCTATAGGATCGTTTCCAGCTCTTTTAAAGTATTCCTTTTCAGTGAGATGTGTATTTGTACATTTTTAATAAATCTAAAGAGCGGTAGGAGCGCACTATAAAGGGATTTCTGGGCGAGACAATCAAAACGTTGGCAGCTAGACCAAACTTTGATTTTTCTAAGATCTTATTTAATTAGTGTTTTGATAACCGTGAAATAGGAAAGTTTCGTTTATTTTATTTGACACAGCTTAGAGCAGGCGAAAGCCGAAAAGTAGTTTTAAGGACTTGCGATGACGTTAATGACAGCTTTTCTACACTGCTTCCTTAAGGGCACCACATAGCTCGTACATAGAGGACCCAAGGCAACTTCTGCTGAGTGCGCTGCATACAAATATAGAATCAGTACATCGCAAAATGAGCTCAAGATATTACTCATTATGCAGTCATCGAGGTGTAATGCTTGCACACTTTAAACTAGTTGGGATTCCTGAATAATCAGAGTAATGCGATATTGCCTGCACTACGTCCAGCCACTAACCTTAAAGGTGATACTAGTCAGCCTTTCACCGACTTTTCTAAACATGCAACAATATGCGGAGCGGTCATTATTGTTTGGAGCAATTGTCAATGGAGCAATGTGCTTGGCCTTATTATAGTTTGGCTAGGCTGAAATGAACTGCGAACATATTCACAATAATTGTTTTTAATAGGAGAAAGTTGGGCAAATAATCTGAGAAACCCACCAAAATTTAATAATAATGCAAACTGTGGCCTGATTTAATGCATCACTATTAAAATTTCTGAACTGGACCAGGTTTTTTGAATACCACTGTGCTACCATTCACAATTCCATATTGGCTAAGGGGATGATGGGCTTCCATTTGCACATACCCCTTGAACAATTGAAGTCTGCCCTTATCACTATCGGAGATCCTTGCCTTCACGGCTTCCAAGCCTTCTAAGACAGTTGCCGTTATCGGTAATTCAACATTCATCTTCCTTGTTCCATCGGTGAAAATGACATCCATCTTATCGTCACTTTTGCCACGATCTGATATTTTTATTCCAGAATGAATTTGTCTGTTAAAAACGGGTTTCGTCTGATGCTGCCGAAATTTTTCAGGTATTACAATTGTTTTGGACTCCACAGAAACGGAACAAGATCCTAAAGACTCCGAATCATTTCTTACATTTGGCGAGCTGTTTTGCGACTGGTGATCAGTGGGATTTGCAGCTGCATTCCACAACAAACTCTGTTCTGTCACTTGTAGTGGAACAGATGAATCAGTCGTTAAGTTGATGTTGTTATTGGGGTTTTCTATGGACTCCACTTTCGATGGCTTTAAAGGGAGAGGGGGAGAGGGAGTGGAAGGCAAAGGGGTAGTACAAGATAAGGAGGATTTAATTATGTCATCAACAGGATCTTCAAACACCTTATATTTGGGAAGGCTTTCCAGCTCTCCAAAGTTCTTTGAAGAAGACGGATGTTGAGAAAACCGAGAACAGGATACAATGGGTTGAGAATTCGCTTCTCCATCTTTAACAAGAGAAGCTTCTCTATTCATGGTATTCGTGGAGTCCACATTAAGATATGTAAAAACGGTTATTTTTGAACCTTCTTTAAGTTTATATTCTTCGAGCCTACGATCATCTTCCATGATATAACGAGCAAACGTGAAAAACTTGGTCTCATCCAAACGCTCACCTTCGATCGCCTTTTGTAGTTTTTGCTTCAATTCGCCAACAGTCCACTTCATGCAAGCTGGAACAAATAAAACCTTTCCATCCCCAAGGTCGACTTCAATGTTGAATCGTATTTGTTCTCCCTTGCGCAAAAATAGAAGAACCTTGCATGTGTCCCCTTCGAAATACTCAGAGAAGCGATGTCCATCTTCAAGCAGAGAACCGTTGCTTGCCAAGGTTAGATCGGATGCAGGTATATGTATATTCTGACTCACTATATGTTTCAGGTTCTCTACAGTAAATTCCTTATCGGCTTTTAACGAGAGTATTGTGGAATCCAGATGTTCAACTTCAATGTGCATCATGACGTGGAGCAATAATAATGTTGTGGATGGGGCAAAAATTTAATGCCTGCATTCAGAGTTCATAATTAACCAATGATTAAGCAATCACTGACTTGGTATTAAAGTACTGACTGCAACTGCCAATTAGATTTGGAATAAATCCCTACGGATTTCGAAAACATCTACCATTCGTTGGCTTGTGTGATCAGTTAGTAACTACTCAAAACATTGTGGCAACCCATTACCGCCTCAAGGAAGATAGCAAAGAGGATTCTCTATGTTTGCATTTTTCTCTAATATACGTTTAGGCTGTTCAAACCCTGCCCTGCTTTACCATGTAGATTTAATTTTATGACTTTTCAAACCGTAAAGCATAACCTTCCCAATAGTTTGATTTCCTATTTATACTGGTGAAAAGAATAATGCTGAAGGCAAATTGTGCTTCAGAATGGAGGTATCTTCCGAGGCATTATGCCGACACCGCAATGTGTAATCATCTTAAAATCAATTGTTCACCCTATTTACCACTCACGACTAAACTGCTTCTATCTCAACCTTGGTATTTCCGTAGTCTCAATGGAAAGTGATTTAGTTAATGCACGCATCTACCAGCCTCTTCAGAGTGGTTTATGGTACCTTGCATGGCGGATTCTATCGCCTTTTTGAATCATTGTATCCTCGTATTTATTGCAACCTTAACCTGATCGTACAGTAAATATCTTTTACGGATGGAACAGAGACATAGTACATCAACTTTAGGATTTAAAGATCTCACGATGCCATCAATATGACAAATAAATCATCCCTCCACTTCTATTGGGAACTCTAACAGCCCACTCACAAAAAAAGTTGTGACTAATGCCCGATGAGTTACTTTTAGCTGAGTCAGAAAAGGGCACAATGTAGTCTACCCAACAGAGCTGGGATGATGAGTAATGTGCAGATGATGCCACTTTTGCCCCATATCTCCATAGTAGATGATCAGCAGTATTTTTACTCATTTAGTGTTTTAACTGTGAAGTTCGAGTCCATAAAGTAAATGCACTTTCCAGCTCTCAGGAGGAACCTTGAAACTTGAACTGAAACGTACAATCTGTATATCGTGCACTAGTGGGGTTCTATGGATTTATAGTGTGATTTAAGCAAAGTTCTAATTCACACAGACTCTTTGGAAAGGAATGAGAGCTTCGTTTGACGACTTTCAAGCAATGTCGTCATGCGCCCACTTCATGAGCTTTCAAATACCCGATTGGTTGCTAGGGCCGTCGCTCCCTAGTCGATCAATGCTCGTCGCGTGAACTTGAGAGTTGGCTCGGCCAATCGCCATAGCGCAAACAAGAAGGATTGGTGGGGATACAACCACACTTCTAAAGCTGTGGAGATTAAGCCTCCATGTGAAGCGTATAGCGGTTGCTTTTTGCAGTACGGGATTTCAACGGAGTTCGCACAAAAGTGGGCGCTATTTACTTTGGATCACGCACCACTGTAAATCCTTTCTTGATATATATGGTTTTCATAAAAATGCGTCGTTGGATCCCCTCTACACGGCAACCACTCCTGTCTTGATCTCATCACATCCGTGCAAATTTCAATCAGCCTACACCACATCTTACCACAAAAAAACATTTTCATCATTCAACCCTCTTTTTCATTCGCGATGTTAACGTCGTGAGCGTTAACCGTACCAGTGGCTCGGAGGTTATGTAGTGCTTTTTCAGCGTAAATTCTGCCTCGGTTATACTATTGCGGTGTTGCTTTTTTAAAGACTTTTGCTTCTTTACGTCGTCTTCATCCGTTGCCACCATGTGCGTATTTCGTGAGTGAATTTTTAGGTTTTCGAACCTCCCAACTTGCAAAATAAGTAAACTTGACAGGTGTAATCAATTAACTAAATTTCTTTACATTGTCATCCATGAATGCTAGTTAACTCAATTCCCTTTATTTAAGCCTACATGCTAGGTAAACCGTCCGTCGAGTTAACGTGTCTAAGTCATTGATCATTTCGAAATTGCTAACTCTTTCAGAATTACTGAATTTGAGACGAAGCACAGCTAATATAATTTCTCCAAATATATTGATGTGATGGTAAAAGTATTTAATAAATTAACAACAATAATGATTAAATGAGTTGTAACTATCCCATCGCGGACCCAAATATGACGCGCATATGAAATAATTTGATTTTAGTAAAAACATGTTTTGAAGGCAAGTTTGTCGATTGGAGACTACTGACGGCTGTTTCTGAGGAGTCAGTGACAATTATGGTTTTGAACGAATGTCGCTAATGTAGAAAAATTATGCTTGGTTCGATTTGATTAATTAGTCAATATGTGAAGCGTTATTTTACACATATGCTACTTTCTATACCATCTAAGGCCCTTTCTTGGGACGTATATTAATGGGTTACACAATTTCTCTTGTTTACTTCAGTGGCAAATTCTATGTTGGAACGAACCGGATTGCAATCCTAGCACTTGTCGTCTGAATGTCCGTGAATGGCGTATATTTATCGTAACAACGCCGGCCGCTTCCGTCTCGAGCCCGGAGTACACACATTTCTTGCACCAACAGCTCCTGCTCCTGCTCGTAATGCGAGTGTTGGTGTTACATCAACTTCCTCCTCTTCTTCCTCCTGGCGTCCAGACCAATGGTTCTTTTCTGGTCCCGTAACCGTTGGCTCTAGAGAATTCCTATTGAAAAATTCCGCCCTCCAGGAGAGCTGCCCGAGCATCAACCTCCTCGCTAGTGGTGGAGCTCAAAACGCTGTCATAACGCCCTCTGCACCCAGAAAGCCACACAGCTCCTCGGCTCCCAATGAAGGGATTACGTGCGTGGAGCCGACCTTCCCTCCATCCACTCACATGCTCCGCATGCTGAAAAAAAAGAATGCGAGTAAGAGGCTTCCATCGTTGGCTGGTGATGGGCCTGTCCACCTCGAAAACCCAGAACGGGAGACAAGGTGGTATTTTAAATACTTCCTGGGAAAAGGTGAGTTCCTATTTTGGGACTTTATTAAATTCACTCATGCCTGTTTTTTAAAGATTATTCAATTTCATTCCATATTAGCCCACCAGATTTACTGTGGTAACATATCGGAAAAAGATCCACTGCTTTTGGCGATAGTGAAATCGGAGTTTGAAGCTGAAGGCCTGCGTCAGTATCGCGCGATACTGTGGACGAAGTTTGTAAGATAGTCAATTTCTGCTATTTCATTTGTCCATTGCTTTGGTTATAGGGAAGCCAAAAGCTTTGTATTTCAAACAGTTTCACGAGTTCTGTTTCGCCCAAGAAGATCCTTTGGTACTTTTTTTCTATTTCCTCTTTCCTAATCTAATGTATTAGTCTCTTTGACATCTACAGACTTGAAAAAGGCCTGAAAGAAATTCTTCACTATGAAGTGCAGAAAGAGGCCCTTACTCTTGAGGAACAGGAGGTATCTTGGCAGTATTTACAACTCATTCTTTTTCAGGGATCGGTGAATTTCAAATTCGGAGTTTTGTACTGTAAAGAGGGCCAAAAATCAGATGAGGAGATGTACAGTAATGGTAAGAATGCGTTCTACTTAGCGACAGGAACGGATCATATCGACCTACGAACGTTAGTACATTGTTCCTCGATGGAGGTTCAGGAAGGTGTGGTATTACACTTAGGGATAAGTTGAAGTGGAATGCTGGTGATCTAATACTCTCAGTCGACTTGAAACTTTGTTCACATTTGAGCAAATAAAGGAAGCTGAGAACGTTGTGCTGCACATATGAACTTGATGAAGGCTGTTTTAAACTCATCAAGACTCAAATCCCTTTTTTCTTCATCTTCATTTCAATTAATTTGGTCGACTGGTCTTTTAGAAAACGGAAGTCCGCAATATCAGGCATTCCTGCGGCTTCTTGGAGATAGAATAGCTTTAAAGAACTGGGATCGCTTCAAAGGTGGACTTGATGCAAAATGCAAGTTTGCTCATTATGTAGAATTCTAAACCTCGCTTTGCCGAAATTATCAGCGAGACTGTCATGAATCGCACTCTCATCATTTCTCTAACATCAAGCTGTCTATCCTCCAATTTGTAACCAGTAATCGTGAAACTGCTTGTACAATTCTGATTATTATTTATTGTTTGCGTACCGTTTTTACATAACGTAGTATGGTCTCATGCCGTCATGGTTAAATATGCCTAATTTGTCTCGAGCATTTCACTTTTTGGGCAGTTCCCTCGACATTGAATGCATTGATTTTAATTGGATTGCAGGGTATAGAAAATGACTGAACCGTTATTTTATGCAAAAGTTTCCAAATTGTGTGTTGGGTGTCATCTGCATCACCTGACTAACAAATCATACTGCTAAGACATCACTTTTGTCGGGTTATTGGGCAGGCAATTTTATGGGGGCGTAGATCATGCATCAATTAGGCATCGTATATTGTTGATACTTGACACCTCTCCCCTTCATCATACACAAGTGGTTCGTTGTTTGTTTATTTAGTAACACTACAAACCTTAAAATACCTTGCCGGAGAGTAGTTCTGTTCGCAAATCGAGGATGATTGACTGCGAATGGTATGAGACTTGAAATACTTTCAGTTTTCAAACAGATTTACACTAACTTTGCCCACAGAACAAAACTTTCAGCAAAAATGCATTCTAGTTTACTAAGAAAGCATCAGTCTTCAATATCTTATTGCGGTTTACTTAAACGACGAATAATGAATTATTTTTTGATGACAAACCTTTCCTTATTTGCTTCAGTTTGGATATGTAAAACTTTTAGATTGTGCTAATTCACTGGCTAAACTAAACGTTACCCCTTGAACAATGTCCCACCTCATTAACATAAAATACAATTGCTATTTGTAGTTGAAGGCAAACTTTTCACATATGGAAAACCATAAAAAGACGAAACTGGTTTTACAATTGAAAATCCTTTTTAATCCTTATGGAAATCCCGATTTGGTATTATGCATTCATTTTGCTGAACTTATCACGCCTTCACTAACTCGTTCAACAGTGCTGTTGCTGGGTCCATTGTTCATGGCTGACGGGCGGCACAGAAGAAAGGACTGTTACTGCTTACCGGCTCACTGAGGTGGTGTGTCAGCAGCAGTAACTGCATGTGGAAATTGCAGGAGTCCGATCGAGCAGTAAAGTTAATGCTATATTAAAATTACTTTGCGCATCACAGCACTGGCTAACGTGTGAATAGGCGCCCAGAAGTTTAGCTGGATAATTGCAATTGAATGGGTCGTGATTGCTATGCTTTGTGCAGACAGCAGAGATTTGCTCAATTTGGGCTCATTGAATGGCAAAAGAATTGTTTAATTCTTGAGTTCAGTTCCCGAATTATTACAAATAATTTGCAAATTTGTCATTTGCTTAAACTTGAAAGTTTACTCATCGGCCGTTACCTCTGAATTTAGCTGGAACCACTGGAACTGAATCAATCTACACTATATATGAGGGCCATGAAATAATGTTTCATGTTTCCACCCTACTCCCCATTACGACGGACAATCGTCAACAGGTCAGTTCTTACTGATGCTAACAGTTACTTAATGGTACGTGACCGTGAATGCCTTCAGCTAAATGTCAAACAATTACTGCCCAAGCATTTGATGCCTCCTAATTGGTGCAAAAGCAACTTAAATGAATTGGGGAATGCATCATTTTTTGGCACCATGATTTCATTCTCAGCTTAAAAAATTACTGCGGTATATCTTGTTTAATATTTTTCAATTTATTGGAAAGATTTTTCAATTCAATGCGGACGCGACATTTTTTGATACTTCATTCCATATTGTTTCTTGACTTCCCGGGTCTTAAAAGTACTCAAGTAGGATGTTTGTAGCGTTTCGATGCTTCCTTGAAGGTAAAAGAAAGCATAGCACCAAAGCAGAATACGTATATTTTGAAAACAGAGGGATCGGGGCCGCTGGCATGGCCCGGAGGCTAGCCAACTGGCTAGTACAATATGGCCACCCAAACGACCGAAACCGGCAGTCCGAACAAACGAAGTATTACAATGTTATCTATAGTTTGTTTGCTCTAAAAAAGGGTTACCTGACATTTACGTCTGTTACATTGCTTAAATTTAGCGGCTGTGTCTACTTGTAGAACATTAGCTATTAACGGGCTGTAATTGTTGACTTCTTTGAATACCCTAAAGCCACTGACCATATTTTATGACCTTTCTTTATGATTTAGATTGAAAGAAAACGTCACATTGGGAATGACATCGTCAATATCATATTTTTTGACGCAAAAAATGCGGAAAACCCATTGTCATGGCAACCGTCTATGATGAAGACACACTTCACGCGTATCCTTGGATAATGCCAGCCAACTTAGTTGCGATGTTTCCTATCCATGGATCATAAGAAAAGAAAATGTTGGGAGCTTTAACGCCTAGTCGAGTATGTCTTTCCCTTGAGAGCTGGCTCCGTTTAACATGATCCTAGTAAAATTTTGCACCCATCCAGCTGGACTCCTGTCGTCTCCCATAAATAACCATTAGGTTAATCCTCCGGTCTAGATTTCAAGCCCTTTAATTTGTAGCATTGTTCATTATGTGTGTTGTCAGGACAGCTTAAAGTGAAATCATAGCAATGGCCTTGGCATTGGTCTCACATTTAATGGTAGCATTCAGATTTTCACACCTGAAATAGGCCTCCCACTATCATCCTTTTGAATGTATCACCGCTTCAAGTGATTTCCAGCATCAGATTATTTGCATGCCAAAGTGCAACCACTCTGACCCACCATGAACACTTTCGCCTATGCCAGGGATGTCCCAATGTCGTAAAACTTGATCAGTGTAAAGTTTTCGGTTTCTCGTGAAATAATCATCAAAAGTATGTACAATAATTTTCCCCTACTATCTGTGGCAAAGCAACTCAAGCTGTTACAATCGGCATTTTTGATTCCAACTTGTTCGCATCAACTTGATCTACCGTTGCTATTCTCCCCTTAACCATCTCGAATTCTAGATATTTTTGCCATCATTACGTACAATAAGCTCACGAATGCATACAGGTACGTGGTTTGAAATTTTCATGTCATATGATGTCATGTTCCATCACCACTTTGGACATTTTTTCCGATTAAATGACCACCATACTAGAAGCAGGAGTTCAAGTGGAACACTAAAATAGCTCATTCCAACCAAAACTCTACCTGTAAAAGGTCGACCATAGACTTTTAAGTATTCTCTCTTACACGTAACGCGTTAGGCGAATGTACTCAATTGATAATGGGAACCTGTGTGCACCGAACGCATTCTACCCAAATTAAATTAAACCCGATTATTGCATTATTATTATGGCATATTTTTTGCACCACTTTTTGCAATTAAGTTGGCACTAGCTGGTATTATGAAGTCCGCTTCCATGAACAGTGGAGTGATTTCGATGCATTTTTTCCATACTTACCCGAGAAGACGAAAAGAGCATTCCTCCTTCAGTGCGATAACACAATTATGAAACTTTAATTTCATTAGTGCTTTGATTGATAGGGGATGGTGGCAAACATACCTTTGCTTTTTTCAAGTATATTATCAGTGGCGCCAATCATCTCTTATGTGACACAATGTGAAGTTCAGTATTATGTTTAAATTAACGCACCAAAATATTTTAGGCTATCGGTCTTCTCTGAGGAATCAGTGCCCTACTTTGGCCCAACAATACCAACCTCTCGGGAATTCACCAACCATGAGGAACTACGCCACTTTCTACTTGTGAAGCGTGAGCGATTCACCTGTCAGAGACTATTCGCAAAGATTCTCCCTGGAGAGTAAAGCACTAGCCACGAATCCTCATTAGTTAGCACCAGCAACTTGTTCAGTGCTGTTGCTCGGTTTTGTTGAATTGAAACCCAATTAAGTGCTCCACTTTGCGTTTTTAGCTTAAATGTCGAATCAAGGCCTTTAGTATGATTTGTATTAGTTTTTCGAAGGTTCACCTAACAAATAACCCTGCCTATTTCACTTTATTAAATTTCAGCCTATGTAAAGACCCAATTGCTGCATTTTCTGAGTAGGCATTAGTTTACGTACTTATTGACGAAATTACATGACAGTATTAATGCCGACTCGGAAGGAATAGGGCTGATCACTATGGAGAACTGTATGCTAAAGCTTATTCGAACACTTGTTTCTGCAATAAACAACCTCTTTCCGACTGTCATATTAAAATTTAAATTATCTTATTTAAATTGGATCTAAAAAAACCAAGTTCCCGAATGCTGAAAGCGCTTCTGGATTTCTCTCAACATTCTTATCCTGTTTGACCAAATGGACGTTCGGAATATCTGAATGGAAGAATAAATTGATGCTCATAATTGAACTTGATTGCATAACTCTTGGAATTAACTCACTGTTATCGTTTTCCACATTCTGTTTAAACTTAAATGAGGTAACTTCTTCCTACGATTTGAGAGACCATAATTAGTAAAGATATTATATCATCGATCAGATTTGAAAATGGACCGTTAGAACAATTCCGTCCCTGTTATGACAGCGAATTGCAAAATTAAAGTACACTGTTTATGAACTAATCGCTGCAATATACTAAAATTGCTCTACTTTCTGGAGCTTAGACTGGCTTGCGCGGTACTAGCGACCTCTCCTAAGGTCTCAGGTCTCTTCAGCTCACCTCATTTGTTTGATTTGCTTCATAGAGAATTTAATGTTTGTTAATCTTCATTTCAATTCTCCACAATGTGTGCCAAAACGTCTTAAACAATGTCTATAATTTTTGTGGAAGTTCTGCTTTTTAGGAAAGGATTCGTAATCTAACATGCTTCTTGAGAAACTTAGACTATGTTTGCTTATCCTTGACCCATTGTAAAATATCGTCCAATCAGAGGTCTTAAATATTATTGGGGCAAAAGGGGTGTCAAGGTGAAGTGCATTTTGACAAAGGGTGCTTTTGTCAAGGAAATTGATCTTTTCCTACTCACTCATGTGAGCTTTATTTTTAATAGTTGGTGTTGACTTTACAGATCTTAGTTGTCATGCTGCATTTTGTACATCGACAGCTACTCTAACAAACACCAAGTAGAGGGAATGAATATATCCTCACAATTTTGCTTGGCACTTTGTATTATTTCTGGTTGCAGTGATCAATGGGGAAAAGGCAGCTTTCCACTCGCCTGTATTCGCACAAAAAAGAATGCGCACATCGGAAATGCTATTGAATAACATTCTCGAGAAATATGGCTGTGAGAATAATGTAGGTTGTTATTATTCCGAATCACTTAGACCTTGGTAGCCTCATTTATGCTACATAAAGCATATTTTGAGTGAAAATTCCCTTTAATTTTGTTTAATTAACCAAACTCATGCCTGTTTATCTATTTCTGTTTAAGTTTGGAAATTGTCAAAGTCATGATATTTGAAGTGCAATTTGTTACTTGCGAAGTGATAACCTTAAAGGGCACAGAATAATAATGCTTACTGGAACGCCTCCATGTGGACATTTAGCATCCCTAAATCGATGCGAATCAAGGCCAAGGTTTCGGGATTCTGATTGGCGCGTAAACTTTACTCATGCAGTATGGGGCGATTTTCCATTGTTCAAAATCTAATTGATTTGATTCCGATGAGTTACCAGTTGATTTCACTATTTTGTTACTGAATTAAAATATTTGTTACTTACATTACTATGAGTAGTTGACTTATAGCCAAAAATGTGGTACCTCCTCCGTTGACTCATTAATGTTACCAGTAAGGTGACCAATACACCACTAGTTATGGCGTTTTCGCCCAGGTATTTTCTCATTCTCAGCACCAAATTTATGCCTTGCTCTTAATTTGGATCTGTTGTTCCTAATTTTATTTCGTTCCTAGTTCCAGTGCCAATAATAAATTCTCTCGCTTGGGAATGGCCTGTGGTTTCCAAGTGTCATGCTACAATCACTGGAAAGGCAGTTGTTTACCTTAATGCATTGGCCGTGACATTAGTATTGTGAATAGCCTCTCACCTAAATCAAATTATTTTATGTTAGTTCCTCTTATTCATTTGCGTATGTTAAAAACGGTAAAAAATAAGTAGTCATAATTGCTCTATCATGTTTCATCCCTTCCTATTAAGGCTTATAAAACAGGGTGAATGAAATGCGGCCGTATATGCATTCTCATTTTCAAAGTTCGATTTCTGAAATGGTGAACCAAACTAGAATTTGCAATTTTGTGCTCTAAAATAATTGCTCCATCATGTTTGAAACTAATAACAGAAAGAATAATGTAAAGTATGCGTTGAGATTAGGTTTGAAGATTTGGTCAAATTTTCCGAAAAGGGCTAACAGCTTTGGCATTCGCTCGTGGCTGTTCAGCTAATTCAGCATCTACAGTAGTCATACCATTTAAGCTCCAATACTGTGCTCAATAAGCTTAACTAATACAATACTATTAGCAATTCCGATCTTCAAGAAAGCTAATCGTATTCATGCAAGTATGTTGTTTCACTCGCAGGCGAATGGCCCTTATCGCAGAGCCTTCAGTGAAATAGTTCAAGACTCAGGGGAGGGCTCACCATCTGCCAAAGATTCGAATCGAAATGATGCCTTTATTCGATTCGGACAGGTAATATTCCAAACTTCTATTGTGAAACGGTCTTAACTTGTCAATGATTTTCGTGCATTATTTCCATGTTATGTGCTTACTAGAGAAACATTGTGCACTGAAAGTCAATGTGACATTCATTTCATGATTTCGTAAACATCGACACAACAAATAACCCTTTCAGGTTATCAAAACTGCCGGTGATGATTACGACCCTGCTTAATTGCTTTTAATAATGATTTTTTTATAAGATGACTTTGATTTATGCGAAACCAGATCTGATACCTTGACTTTATCACCAAATGCTATTTTTAAATCAAATTTAGATGCTGAAACTAAACACAATTATTCGTGGCGATGCACCGACAAGTTGTATCACTACGGGAATATCAAAGCAGATTGTAAGATCTCTCAATTATGCGCACGTACTATGCCCACATACTAGTTTCAATCGTTTCATGGAAAGTTTTAAGCTAATAGATGGTTGGATATTATCAGAACTTAGTTCGAAATAAAGTCTATACAGTTGCGAGGCTTCTAGCGATGGGTGTATAGGTGCTGGTGTGCGTCCAATTTAGCTTAGATAGTTTTTCTTAAAGAAACCCCTTTGCAATGCGTGCAAAATTTAAGTCTGATTTTTTGTCTTGTTAAGGTTATTATTCCGTCTCTTTTGTACTTTCATGACCTCTAGCCATGGCAGCCTAGACGTTTACACATGAAAGCACATGGTGACATCGCCAGTAGTGACACTTGGGGTGAGATTTTTCATCCGCTTTTGCCTTATTCATTACTCCAGCAGGCATACAGAATTCTTTTTATATCACAGGAAAAGTCTTACTGGTCTGTGTTGATGGCGGTGTCTACGCTCTCGAAGGTAAGCCCGCAGTGATTCGATGGCGCTATATGTAGCCATTCTTATGTTAATGCTCATTTTTGCTATTATTAACTTAACCTAATCCAATTGTGAATTGTCTTTCTTACGAGGGAGAAGATCACCATAACACAAACAAAAGTGCTCTATTAGCTAAATTGTAAAAATGTGCCGATTCTCATCCAAATACTTTCATCATTTCCATGTTTTACATAATCGCTTTTCAAATCAGTTCCTGCTGGTAGTTTTCCATTTTCGAATGCAATATAATGCGCTAGATCCTGACTCCGGAACAGCTTGAATAAAACTTTTTGTTACTCATGTCGCTGTACTTAATCTCAATCCGTGTCTACGGTCTTAAGGTTCGCTCACTGCTACTAAGTGATGGGTAATTTCACATGTTCTTAGAGATAGGAAGGAGGGAGCCTACTAAAGTCGCGTAAGAATAGGTCGCTGTCCTGTTAATGAGACTGTCATATAAATGTTCAGATTTGGGCGTACAGCTGCACTGTGGGTGATCCAGGGCATACTATAATTGTTACCGATATCTTACGCCTCCATCCGAAGGCTGTCTACAGTTTTGACGTGTTAAAAATGCGTCTTCGAGCCACTCATGCTGGTTGAGTATGAGGCCTATTCCAGAGTGCACTTTTTTACATCAGCAACAGCGAGACTCGATAAGTGACGGTGGTGCTCTTACGATACTAATATCGTCACAGTTCATCGTTCTTTTTGAAATATTAGCTTTCTTTTGGTGTCAGCGCACAGACTAACGTGCATTATTTACGAAAATCACCCGGCTCTTATAGGACTAACCTACTCATTGGAACCTGAAGGGTTTTGCTAGCTTTCCACTATGGTTATTAATTAGCATCCGCGTCTAAAGGATTCTCTCCGGCCATGCATATTATAGAGCACCAACAACCTCTTCTCCTCATTGCCAAAAGCGTCGACGTGAAGCAGATCAAGGTGGCGGAGTCAATCGGTGTCATGATCATCCGGTACGATAAAGGTACCACCAGCCCTTGATCTATCAAATCAATCTCAACTGAGAGTGAACCTATTCAGCTAAGACTCAATAATAGGTAGACTGGTGCTGACTGCATCATTTATGTGTCTGCTGTTTCTAAAAAGATTGTGTTTATTTGCTAAGCCAATTAAAACCATTTCTTTGACAAAATTTGTCTTATTCAGGCCGAGAGTCGCGTATCTCCGTGCTACAATTAAGTGATTTGCCTCTAGAAGAGGTCATCGATCGTGCCCTGGTAAAAAAACACATGCTGGACCGATCAAAGGGTGAGGCAATCAACCATTCTATAAGCAAATTAAAAAGCATCACCTCCTGTCTCAGCAGTAATTTCTATTCGCAAACAAAATATTCTTGCTCACTGTAGGTTGCCACATATTCTCAACAAGTACTTCAGCGACAAGGCCACTGCGGCTAGTGTTTGCCGTTGGTAAACGGCTCCTCATTTACCAATGGCAAGTGGAGATCACTGGCAGGTCGTTGTCCTCGTGGAACCAGTTCACCTACTCTGAGCTCTCAGCGCGTTTTGTTTTTGTTCGTGTAAGAGCCCCGAGATTTGGCCCCCCTCTCCTGCGTAGGCATTAATATGAGATAGATATCGCCACGCAAAACGTGCAATTGCGAGCGCACATTCCAAATTTTGGAGCGCCATTTTGCCTTGAATGCTAAACCCTACTTCAGCATCTTTAAACAATTAGTCTTCACCAAAAGAATGCACCCCTTGCAAATAATTTTCTGCGTGAGTGCCACCCAAAATCTGTTATAGTGACAAAATTGTGTGCTAAACAAGAGATGATGCTAAGTGATGCCCTCTAGCACCACCGAAATTTTCATTTTTCTCAGGAAGTTCCCACAAGTGAGGCAGTCCAGGTGCTGAGCATTCTTGATAGCAACATGGGCGGTCGTATTTGCGCTGGTTATCGTAACCAATTCGACCTGCTGGACGAACGCACTGGCGAGACGCTCCATCTCTACCGAACTGAAAACATCAAAAGCCAGGCTATTGCTGTAGTGGAAATGCGCTCTGACGACGATTTAGAGCTCCTTCTTTGCTTCAATCGTAAGAACATCAAATTAACTATTATACGAAACCTAACTCCATTAACATTTTAATCTTTTCAAAGAGTAACTTTCACATTTCGATAAAGTGCATCCCCTGTCCAGTGCATTTGCCTCACATTCCATGTCCATACAAAAACTCATGCAGCTAAACTGGGAATTTATGTATTTCTTCACAAATGAAGCAAGTTGAGGTAATTGTGCAGCATTCGGGATTTTCGCACATAATTATTTTTCCGTGGAGGTACAATGGATACCTCGTTGCATATATCAGTACAGCTCTCTGCTGCTCAAACATTTGGATGCTTTCACCAATCAATTTTCGGTATATTCCAGGAGGCAAACATGTTTAAAAGCCGATACTTACTTGCGAAGTTGTAGTTTCAGTTTTCCTAAAAATGGTATATGAGGCGACACATATTTTTCGGTGAGATTTCGCAAATTCGGTAATACTTTTTACTACATAAGGTTATGCTTGAAAAGAACGGTAAAAAGTGTCTTCTAGTAACCATTCACATATAAAATGTAAGTTTGTTTGCATAAAGAACTAAAAAGTTGCATACCAAAGTGCTGGCTTAACAATTATCGACACCTTTTTTTTCTAGTTGTCGAAGATTGATTTATGAGTCCAAAAAACATCAAAGCGTAGGTCTACTAATTACTTCAGCATTTGTCAGTTCGTCATTATTTCACTTTTATAGTGGTGCGTGCCGCTATAAAATCGCTGGCATACATTGTGAGGTTGTTCCTAAAGCTTTAAATATATTTACAATCAGGCAACTGTTACCTGCAGCGGATTACAAAGAGGTCTTTGCCATCCCACAATCACTCAGATGTATTCATTACCTGCCCATCCCTCGAAGGGATGGAGCATCAATTTACCGATGGATTTAGCTCTGCTGGCTCCGCAACCAAGTCTTTCGTCACCAGCAGTCGTGCTCAAACGGCTGCCACCACTGATTACAACTTCTCATGGAACTTCGAACCGAAGCACATTGGTAATAACTAACATTCATGGAAGCCAACTTCATATTGTGAGTGACTTGATAAATTCATTCACCTTACCTTTTTTTCTTTGCATAGTTCTTGCACCACCATACATTCTGGCGTTTACAGAGAGTGCCATCGAGTTCCGTCTCCTAATTAACGGAAGCCTAGTCCATACAATGACAGTTCCTAACTGCCTTCTCCTCTCATCTAAGGCAAGTTTGTCTTTTCTACGTCAAAGCAAGTGACAACTCGATGGATAAACTTTCAAATGTTTGTGACATTCATTCTTTGAGCCAATTCCTGGTTTTGGCTTAATAAATTAGGAGAGAACTATACTAAGCCAGTGCATGTTGCATTTGTAGCATGACATATACTTTGCTTCGAGTTCGGAGGCGCTGCACCAAAGCGTTCTCTCAAGTGGCCAATGCCAGTCACCGCACCTGCTCTCCCCCCAGACCTTCGAGACCCCACTAGTGCATCCACAACAGCCACCCTCATCTCAACGCAGCGGGAGTCCAAGTCGAAGCAGGAAATCCAACACTAGTGAGTTTTGCCTTTTCTGTCAAAGATTCTGTCCGAATGCCGACCCTTTATCTTGTCCCCTTTTTATCAAGTACATGGTCTTGGATGACCTCCCCTGTACGCAACTTGTTTGAAAACGTAGCCAACAAAGCAAAGCTTCGACCAATTATTTCAAGTTCTGTTGAATCAATTAGGTATAATTTTACTCTAAGAACAAAGCGTTAATCTTTCATTTGTCTGAATTTCTTGAAACAAAATCTTTAACCCCAGATTTAAGGTTTAGCTGATCTGGATCTTCAGCATTAGAGTGCATTATAAGACCTAATCAGCAAAAAAGACCATATTAGATCGCAAAAGAATGCCAGGAAAATCTTAGTATTTTTTCAGTAATGAACAACGAGTGTACGACTAACTATCCAGGTGGAAACAATGTTGCGTTTTCTCCAACGCAGCAAAGCGGCGCCCAGGAGATCCCAAGCCACGCATCCTTGACTTGTCTGACCACGGGCTCTTCGTTTACGAGCTGTTCGTCCGATAGCAGTGGGAGCCAACACCACTCCAACCGCTACATATACTACATTTCTCTACAGACGCTAACCGGTCGGCACGACGGCAGTCCCGATAGAGGCAATTGCGAGTCCCCTAACCCAGTCAAAGTGCTCGAGAAAATACGCGACTTTCGCGACACACCAGAAACACTGCAATTTTTCCCACTTTCCCCTTCTTGAGTGACCTCCCTAAGCGCACTTTGTAAACACAAGCACATCTAGGTGCTAGCGAAACGGAGCACTTTGTCATTTTACCGTGCGCGCACTCACGCCTGTCTATCGCACATTTCCCCATGGTTGATAGGTCGTCACCTCGAATAAGCCCAAGCACGCGCCCACAACTAACGGGCTTCACGGCATTTCTCGTTGGCCATTCAGACCTAGAGACAAAAGGCTGCTTGAGAAGTTCGTTCCTAATAATGTATCTTTAGTCAAGCGCAATAGAATGCAGTTCCTGCTTATTGATAAAAATGGGTCTTAAAATAAGCTAAACTAAAAGGCAAGAGACGGTGGGAAATGGCTTAATTACACATTTAATGCTTTTGGCTTGGATCTGTGGTATGCAAGCCTGGCAATAGCTAACGCTTGACAGCGAAACTCGCTATCCTACCATGCGAGGATATTTGCATTGGAAATTTGTCCATAAATAATTCAAGTCCTATAAAATACAACTTAAGGAAGCCATTTTAAAAATTCATTATTGCAGGTCCTGGCGGGATTCAAGGTTCCATTCTACTGTGATTATTCTGGACATGTGTCCGGTATCATGCTTCACGAAATGAAGTAATCAAATTGCACTGCTGTGTTTCAGAAGAATCAAACAAACCTTTCGAAGCGAGCAATTTGAGAGAAACAGTGGCAACCTCAAGTAAAAAGCAATGGAGTGATGAACTGCGAGATTTTACTTGAAAGGACATGCATGACATTGCGTGGGCTTCAATTGGAGATGAAATGGCAAATTTGTAATTTTTGCACTCAATTTCCTGATCATGGATGACCTTCCTTCCAGTTTTGAGTGAATAGCACCTTTGAGAAAATCTACTATTGAGGTTGATCTTTCGTGACCTGAATCAAGTGCAATCATCATTGTACTAAGAGGATGCACGATGGTATCATTGCAAAGCGTTCCAGGCTTTATTGATTCCTCAACGTTTGATTCGGGAATGCCACAGTTCCCTTCCTCCTCTCTCGATTGGATACAACCTTCAAGAAATTCAGTTGCAAAAAATCGCTTGTAAAAAATCATATTTGGTGAGCCGAAGGTATGCGTGAAGCGATTGTTGAGGCCTTCCGACTTGGTCTTTCGGGATGAGACTGTTAGAGTACATTCCGAGGGACAGTTTTCAGACTCATTAAAAGTTGTGGCTCGCGATGACTTTTGATTTTTCGATCCGCCACCGGAGTTAGAAGGGGCTCCTTGAGTGGGAAATTCTCTACTGACTTGGTACGCCGAAGGGGGTCTCCGAGTTCTTGTAGAGATTGCCTTTGGGGAAAAGAGGACAACTCCAGCTATGCTAAGCATTTACACAAGGCGCATACACTCAAATTTTAAAGAAATTGACGTCTCAATGTACGACCAACGTTTTGGTTACCCTTGGATTATGTAGCTGAGAGCACGTGAGTTCAACTAAATCCTCTATGTGCATCTGAGATAAGCTGGTGTGACTGGGTTTTCCTTACTACAACTCAAGCATTGATACGAGAGTTCTCTTTCTGAAGCCCAGCAGTCAAGTTAGTCGAGCTAGAGGGGTCCGTACTCAAAATTTCCCCATTACTCGCTCCCTCCTAATTCCAGCTTTGCTGTGACGCTGGCTTAGAGTGGTTGACAAAGTGAGTTGCAGTGTCATATGGAGAAAATTAGTCATATGGCTAATGGAAAAGTCAATCGACAGCGGAGAACTCAATGGTTGAACCATGAAGGCTATGAGTCAAAGCAGTTTAAAAGACAAGACCTGAGTTCTTTACCATGACCAAGTTATAATGAATAAGTTGGTGTTGAGTGAACTGCGGCCGCCAAGGCGTTAGACGATAGGACAAACTAGTGCTAGCAGAAGCTATTATCAATTACTTCAACTGGATAAACTTTATAAAAGATACAAAGGTTGGTGGGCACGCGACCAGAATATCGATGAATATGGATACCATAACACTTGTAAATCACAAAGCAAATCCGCAGTGACATCGACTGGACGAGTTTTGCGAACCCGGTGCGGATAATGCATGGATGGTGAAAGATGTAGACGAGTGTATTTTAAAAACTAGCGATTGTGCTAATAAAGGAGACCACAATGGATGTTGACACCTACCTGTTTTACAAGAGGAATGTCCACATTCCCCATTATTGCTCCTACACCCGGTATTCTCTCATCTCGATGCCTATGCGGTACTTTTTCTGTGTTACTTCTCTTCTGATGCTTTATTCTGGTAGAAGATCGGCATGCTTCATGCTTCCGCTGTTTGTTGCGAGATCTGTTCGCGGAAACATTTTTCTTTTTCTTGGAGAAACTGTAACCGTAGCTTTCTATCCGCATCTGGAGGGTCGACATAGTAATAATTATTCTACTTAAAAAAGAGAGTACCGAATTTTGTATGACTCACGTGAACAGGTAATTTTAAGGCATCTTCGGCTGCCTCAATAGCTTCCTTTATTCGCGGCCAATGCTTACTTTTCTGTAAGGGTAATGCAGGTGGCTTTGAAGTCAATGAAACTATTTCGCTTTGCTTATTTCGCTTTTATAATGTAGAAGAGAGTACTGTAAATGAACTAGCATTTTATAATAAAAAATGGGTCAAGATTGGTATGGACTTGAAGTTATTTTGAAAGCTTTGCCTCGACACAGTCTGATTTCAGCTGAATATACCAACAGTGGACATTCCAGAACTACACATGGCTACTGGCAGGAGTGATAAGTAAATTTTAGATTTTTAACAAACTATTCCCTTAGGCATTTTGGCTAAAATGTGAACCGATGAGGATCACGCAAATTCTAAAGTCTAGCCGATCACCTACTTGAGGTTTTGATTCCCTATGCTCGGTGCTTCATTCACAATGGTAACTACGATTGAGGTAACGAATGTGTGGTGAACACATATAAAGTCTACATTGAGCCAGAACCAAAAGTCTTGACGGATATTCACTCAGGTTCAAATGCCAAAATGGCCTATCTGCCCTCTACTTCACTTGAGCATCATATATCGACAGACTCAGAGTTTAGGAAGTGCCACAATGATATGAAGGATGTTTCATTGAGACTACTGGAAGTGAATAAAGGCACCCAAGCATAAAGACTACCTGGGTAGCACCCACACACTTCTCTCTGTGATCTACTGAATAACTAACCACTGCCGTGAAAAGAAAGTTGTATGTAGAGACAATTTTACCACCAATAAGAAACAACTCTCATTTGACGCTTAAGAGATGACTGTACTGTGGCTAATCGGAGTGTCGAGTGCTAACATAAAGCTTAGACATTGCATTTGATTCAATTGCTTACTACTATTACGAAAATATGCATCAGGTAGTGGAAAATGTCTTCTAACAATCAACTCAATGTGAAAGAAACCCCAACGCATAGCTATGCAGCAATTGCCCCTACCTTATTACTAAGGCGGAATTAACTGGTTAGTGTTTCCCAGGAAATCAGTACGGGATGTCTATTAAAGCTTTGTTACGTTTTGTAGCGTTATAAAATGTTTTTCAATCGAAATTATTATGTCCTGTCACTCATTTGTAACAAAGTTTATCATTCAGATTCCAAAACAGACTGTGGTAATCAATAAAGTTGAAGTCGAATCGTTTACGGTTAGGCAACATTATGGAAACCAGTGCTATTGCCATTATTACCCGAAGTGATTCATCGATAAGTGCCCCATGTACATACTTCCGTAGACAGAGAGCAGGAAGGCGCTTGGCTGTCATAACGTGGGGATCGAGGGACACCACCCAGTAGTGAGTCGCCTTGTGCGTCACTGGATCGTAGTCTGCGTACACACCTTTCTCGTCAAAATCTACCATTGCCGGCCACCAGATTAAACCTTTGGGGTTCGCGAAAAATATTTTGCAGATGACCATCCCAAATGTCTGCAAAAAGCACTATTGGCGTTGTTTAAGCCATCTGTTAGGCAATGCGTTTTTATCTACAGATGCCTATGTTTAGATTTACATATGGACTGCATATTTACCCTGTATACGGTAAAAGAGGATAGTCTTTCAATACTTTAATGAGGTTCTGGATGAAAAACATTGCTAGGATAAAAAACCAATGGTGGGAGTTAAATCCGCAGTTTATATTTCGGCTATATATTCAATATCCATACTTAGACTTTTATTTAAAGTGTCTGCAAAAATCGATCACTGTAGAAGATGCATAACTTGCTAACCCATTTTGGATCAGCTCTGACATGAAATTAGTACGGCTGATTGAGAATTTCAACGTTTTCAAATCCTGTTGAAGTGGTTCGAAAGGGAGTAACTCGGACGAAAATAACAATCCTCAAATAAATTGGATTACAATACGCAAACACCTGTTTGATAACTAACTCGAGCAATGAACCATAGAGATTCTGATGTATGTACAAAGCACATAAAACTATTTAGGGAGAAATACCATACAAAAGCCTACTTCTAACCATTATGATAGCCATCGAAAACATCCGTTATCGAGAGCATACCAGCCATTACAGTTGACTTGCACGCAAATTACTTCAAGGAATCTGAATGACTACTGAATGATTTTAGAAAATGCTTACCAAGTAGTTATCAGGGTGAATTTACTGAAAACAACACAAGTATGGCGTAGTGCTAAAGTGCACTATAAAGTAAATATATGCAGAAATAACACAGCGAAAGAATAGCAGCACGGTACACATTATGGTACAGGTCGCTGAAATGAGGGAGCATACACAAAAGCGTTAATTCATTTCGAAGCCCATTCTGTTTTAGCGGGAAGATACACATACTCAATGGTCATACCGTCTTTTAGACCAAGATCAGATAACCGTGTGCCATAGTCTTGCATGTAACTCCCATCCACTGTGTTTTGTAACCAAAGTGGACCGGGATTCCCACTAATCGCCCTCCTCAAGGAATCTATTGCATCCTGCACTGTAGCCTCATAGGGCATTGGAATGGAAAATGTGTTTTGTGCATCCCTGAAGTGCAGCATCATCGTTGTACTGCTGGGACTCTGTGGCACATTGTCCCTGATTTCATTGTTATTAGAACGAGCGTCCAACAGGTACACAGTATCGCCATCGTTGAGACCGAGTTGCTCAAGACTCTTTGTCAAGTCGGCCACGTGTGGAAGATCCTCTCTTAGATTGAAGCTTTGATGCGTCGCAGGAATGCCAGTTTTTCTCTCTATCTCTCCAGTGGCTTCATAGAGTGTCATATTCTTCATGAAAGAAAAATCAAAGATCTCTCCATTACGAGTCATAACGTTTAGTCTTATTTTGGGCACCACGCCACTTTGTCTGGATAATTTTTCTGAGGGTTCCTCTGCATTGCTAAAAAAACTATCCTGAGGATGACTATTAACAAGGCGTCTAGCGAGAATAATACATGAGTTCTTTTTGATACCGTAATGTTCCAAAACTTCGCTATCTTGCAGAATCCAATTGTTAAAGATGAGACGCATTTCGGAAGACTCCTTCGTAGATATGTTCAGCTTCTCCTCAATGGCTGAACGCAATTCGCTAACTTTGGAGTCTAGACAGATTGACAGGTGAATAGTTTTGTCGACAGAGACGGAGACTCTAACAGGTGTTGGCTTCCTATAACTTGCTCGTAGGTAAAGAACGATAGGAACAACCACACCGGGCTTGGAAAGCCGATAGTCACCAAGAGAATGCGCATCTTCGAGGAAAGTCCCACGAAGAGTGAGAACTTGATCCTCAGGTGGCGAACCGATGTGTCGGCTAATGGCCTGTTTCAGGTCTGCGATGGTCGTCTTCTCGGTGACATTAATGTTGAAGAGCTTCTGGGAGTTGTGAACAATCTTTACCTTCATGGCGGCACAACGATTAATGGAACCACAAATGGATGTAATAATCCTAGGTGGGGTTTGCTAGCAGTTATCGATGCTCTGAAACTGCGCGCACATTCATGCACTCACACTCTACGTAGAACTTCAGCCAATGGTATTTCAGGGTTGCTGTCTGTGCTTATTCGCAGCAGGACCAAATAATGTAGCAGCAGAAGCAACATGCCAGTGGCTTTAATTTCACACGTGCTCATCTCAAACTGTCGCCAATACTCGACTTTTTGTTCCTTTGCTAAAACACGTGGGTTTCAGCATACTTTTCCACCAAAAGTACTCTCCTTATGTCAGAGCCATTGATTCCACTAACACAATAAAAATTATACGGCACCTTATGTTACACAACGTTATGCCTTTACTTCTGGTAACCCTATGTTTGCAGAAAGGGATTGAAATGCGTTCAACAAAAAGTGGTCTGATGGATTTCGTAGAGCTTTTCGGTGGCTTCCAGAAAATATGCATTAAACCAAATATTGGAATGGACTACATCAAATGCGGATTCCTAACACCTAATTCATCGTGGTAAATTCCATCGCACAAATTATATTTTAGCCAACACTTTATAACCTATAGTAATATACTGTTACTGCACGTTATGGTAACAAGACGATAGTACTTTGTGCATTTAACCTCGTGGATCTTTCTTTTTGGCGACATGGGGTTACAATCATACCTATAGCCTCCCAGTCCTTCTACAATCTCATAAGAAAGCTTCCTTCATAATGAGTATGGACTGGCACGATCTTGGAGAAGACTGGAGCGCCGCACTAAGCCTTCCACTCTGCCCAATCCTTGAAAAAGCCAAAGCAGATATGGCAAAGCATTCAATTATATATATATATATATATATATATATATATATATATATATATATATACGACTCAGCAACAGTGAATGTGGTTTTTAAGGATACATTAATTCTAAGGTCCCAAGTTTTAAGTGAATTGGATCGATTTTCCAAAGTCCTTAAAACCAAATACGTACATTTACTCCATAATTCTGGGTTTCTTGAAATGCTGATAATGCTGCATTCGAAAGGATTTGACATTGGTAAAACTGATTATAGCTCTATTCAGGCACACAAAACTACGCAAGAAGAGAAATCCATTATAAACGTTTATCAAGTAAAGCGCCAAAAAAGTGGTGGTCAATAAAAACGGTACAGTATAGGCCTAGGCACTTTCAAGTGGTAATTGAGTCACAATCGGCCTGATCAACCAGATTCAAACTTACTATTTTCACGAGGAGCGTATTAATTATTAAATTCATGGATTAACCATGAACTTTTTGCTTATAAAACACAATCAATCACTGTCAATCAGACCAGGTAAAATTTTTACGCCTTAGCATTTACCTATATACTGATGCTTATTTCCTCTGTTGCACACTGTGTTTTAGCTACGAGGTGCTAATCCGCATGAGGGTGAAAAAAGTTACAGAAGTGCAACATATTTTGTAAATAATTGACGTGAATAACGCTTTTGATTTTGCATTGAAACACTACGCCACAGTTTTCCTTTTAAATGCCGGGTGGTATCCTAGGAATAGCTCTATTTAGTGGGAAATTTTACGATCTCGAAGGGTGAGTGCAATAGTTGTGCACCAGGATCAGTGTGTTAGTCAAATACGCTAAATCTTCGTTGGCACAACACGGTTCCTTACTGCTGCTAAATTTGTTATTAAGATATTACCAATGTGTTTCTAAGTGCGCATTGAAATATTTTTAAGACTGAAATCTGGGATGCTTGTTCTATAAGGGAAAATCAGCATTATGGCTCAATAAACAGCCGTTAACCAGTAATTCTTATTACTAGATTAACCCCATCGATACAATGTTACCCTCTGACTGAGCGAATCAGACGTCACTTCCGTAGTAATAATGAGGGGCAGAAATCGGTTCTCATTTCAAAGCCACTGGTGTTCACTGGTTGACACAACAACCGTAGTCAGACACGCAGGATCCCATACACACACAAAAGAACATCATTGACCGCGTCATTACAGAGAGCGAGTTTACACACGTGTAACGTGAGTCATTGCATTTGACAACCGGCTGACTGCTCCATTCGACGGCGGTGCAAACCCCAGATGGTGACGTGACGATCCTGTCAAGTGGCATGCACTCATGGTAATTCGGTGAGTAGCCGAATTCGGTGATTATTGAATTGGATCACTTGGATGTTTTTTTTGTGATAGCACCCAACACAGTTATCCCTATCCATCATCAACAAGTCTACGTGAAAAGCTCAATTAAAATGATTATCGGTATCAACGGTATCTTTTCAGCAACCATTTTGCTATATGCTTTGTCGCCAAGGCCGATGGTTACAATAGTCGTAAATAATGCCCACCAACGCATTCCAATTAACAACATGGATGTACCACGGTACGTTAACAAAATAATGGAAGCAAGGTGGAAACCGTGACATCTAGGATACCAGAAGTTCAGCGATGCTTTCTAGTGGCGAATTGAATTGAAAAACCAGCGACAGTGATGCTAGAACGACACATTGATTCGCATAATTAACCAGCTTTTCCTCCACTTTCATCATCCACATGGTGCTGTTTGACTTGAGGTGACGTCTGTTTCCATAAATGTCATGATAAACTACAGGGATAGTTCATGAAAGCTAGAATTGAGCGAATTTTGTGAGTGTATTAGAGTGGCAATGACCAAGTCAATTTCTGCTTTATCGCAAGCTTTCAAGCAAATGATTCTTTTGATGATTTTGAAAGGCAGAGCATGTAATGCTTAGAAAAAGCCGCCTTAAGCTCACGCGATTATGAACACCTGAACTACATTCCACCGCCTGGGTACCTATAGTTAGTTTTCTTTCGAATGCACCCCATTGCAAATGCCATAGGGTGCGATGATTATGCCATTATCAAAAGGCAGCTAGGTTAATGCATCTTGACAAACTGGATAAAGTTAACATCTACCGAAAGAGAATGGGTAGAGCGAAGCCATGAGGCTAAAAAGCTGAGACGAAATCAAGATGAAATTCGATAAAGATTGGAGCGGCAATAAAGGCTATACCACGCTTTAAGCATTTGTAAAAGAAAATGATTCTTTTAGCTGATTGTTACAAAGTTGAAACAAAAACATACCTGACATTTTGGCCCAAACAAGAGACCCAGCGTTGAATTCGCTGAATAGATCAGAATTCGCGTTCAGACTCCGTTCACTTAAAGGTTCTTTCTCCTCGTGACGCAGACCACCGCGGACCCCAATTCTCTTCCACTTTGCCTGAAGACTACTGTCCCAGACGCGAGATTCACTGGGATCATGAATTTGGGCAAAAAATCGCCACTTTTTGCATCTGACACATTCATTCCACGTTTCTTAGTAGAAATTGGAAAATGCGTATGGAGTGATCTTAAGATAATAAACTGACTTTTTGACATGACATATTAAATGATTCTCACTTTAGTAAAAGGCATCCGTTTCATTCAAACAACACAATGCTAGGCATAAAGCGCCTGAATTTCTCTCATGAACACCAAAAATCTAAGCCACTTACCTGAGGATTGGTAGTAAGGGCCATTCGCCGGATCAGCCAATTCAACAGAACCGTTAAGCGCATTGTTGGCCGTTACACGAGTTGGAGGTTCCAACGGAGTTTTTGGTACCACACAACTCTTCCTCAAAAGTCGTAATTTCGTTGGTCGCAGTTGCTTATCATTATTAGGGGCAGGGCAGGCCACAGAATTAAAAGCGGTAAGGACTTGACAACTTTCATGTGTGCTTTGAAGCATCTCACCAACAGCCTGGTTTGAAGTGGTTATGCTTGAGGAAGATGCCCAATTCCGGCTCTCTAGCGAGTGATTACGATGGAGCTTAGCTACGCAGGGAGCATACAGGACTCTGGGAGATTCCAAAGCTTTCTCATGAAGTCCAAGGTCGACCGATTCCGGTGTCATTTTTCTGTGTTTAAAGATAACGAAAAAAATTCTCATATCGAAGTAATCAGAATATCTACTTTAACTTTAAAGTCCCCTTAGCGTAGTCGAGCAAGCCAGCCATATGACATCAAAATACCTCTTTAAAAACAGTCATATCCTAACAACGTGAGGCTATTTAGACCCCAGAATTGTTAGAATGCTTCCCTGATTCACCAAAATGTAATTTTTTGCAACACACGCAAACTCCTCAATGAAGTCTGTCTGGGCTCTGCAAAGCCTGCCTCCAAGTTTGGTAAACGTGCATACATAAAAGTATTGGAATTTCAAAGAAAAACTGAAGCCAAATCAATGAAGTTAAAAAAAAACAAGGATACCAGGTAGAAATTTTTGTTTGCAGAATCCAGGACTTCAAAATCCCAAGTACCCAAAAGAGATTAATCGGACAGGGCCGTAGCCCCGGGGTCTAAAACGGTAATTTCGAATGGCAGCTAATGTAGAAAACTGAATCAATGTGACTACCTTGCAACAGGGGGAAAGTAGGCCACGCAAACGTTCACGTCCTCTAATCTAATCTAACCTACTTACGGTTAGCTATTTGCGGAGCAGAGGTGACCATACTTGGATATGGACCCAAAAACTTCATGAAAAACTAGGTGCTTTAAGAGGGCCGAGGGCTGTAATGCTCCGTGAGCTTTCCCCATGGCAGACTCAAGGTATGTTTACCACGTTAAAGGCGGAAACGAAGCAAAATAATTCATTCGTCGCGAAATCAATCAGATAATTTATTAAAATGCAGGCTGGATATTGACGTACCGACGGATAAAGTCTGCGTAGGGAAAAGATCAGTAGTCACCGCGTATAGGTGAATTGCGTTCTACGTTTTTCGTTGATTGAATCAAATCTAATCTTAGGTCAAGTTAAACAGAGATTGACAAGACCCACAATTTCCTTTTTTTGCTAATTGACTACTTAGTGGTGTACTCATGCATTTCATGTCATGCGTCAATCAACAAAAACGCTCATGACATAACAGCATCACTGCACCACCGAAATGAATAAAAAGTGACTTCAAAATTGTGCTACAAGAACTTCCTCGGCAGACTTGAATTTATGGACATTGGAGAATCCTTGAACATTCGATTCAGGGATGAGTAGAGTCGTCGACCAACCGGTATTATCAAAAATGATTTCACAGGGTCGCATGGTCCCGACCCGGACCTCCACTAAGCGATGGGCAGGATCGCAATCGAGTAGTGATGACTGCCCAGGACAACCTAAGTGCGAAGACAAGACAAACAGGATACAGGACGAAATTCCGAAGCGACAGTCTCAACAACTTTACAAAAATGAAATATTGCGCGTATCAAGCACCTAAAATAGTGCAGCTCGAAGTGCACGACTGAGAAAAGCAACAGAAAAGTGGATACACGTGCTGAGTGACTTCCACGGTTAAGGGTTTACAGAGAGTTAGCAATTGAAAAATTGCCCCTAAGTGATAATTCCAGAAGCGTCAAATAAAGTTAGTTTCTGAACGACGCCACCAACATATGGGTATTCAGTGGGTTTACAGACTATCGCCTCCTTACTCCTGCCAACACGATTGATACGATCGCAAATCACCCTTGCGCGAATTGACTTTAGTCGTCTGTACCAAAACTCAGACCTATCACGAGCTTTCGCGCTCCCAAGCTTACCACTCAAACATCCTAGCTTCATGCCAGATTGTCAGTTCTGCTTCACTTTACAAGGACGCACACGACCCATTCTTGGAAGGAGCACATTCAATCCAAGCAAATATGTATAGTGAAAGAACTCATTATTCGGAACTGGGGGCCGTCGGGGATCTCAAGTTCCATTGTATAAATGCCAAGCCACCCGAAGGAATGTGAGTATGCAATTTTTTATTCAAATGCTATTGGAATGAACTCAACAGGTATGCAATTTTGAAGTCAAAAAATAAGCAAAATACCCACCTGGAATTTAGGTAGATTGCTAACCACACTTCCTCAGCCTTTTACTGAGCACCAGCACAAAGAACTCACAAATACCACTAATCAAATTAGGTAATTATTCAAAAGAAGTATTTTGAACCACTATAAAATATGATCGGCGGACTGCAAAGCTCAAGAGCGGATGAAAAGTTAATCCCCTTTGAAAGAAATCCATACTGGGGTAGTAAATTACTAAAACACCCATTATTGTCCTGTATGGAACTAAATTTCGTAATTGTCAAGGTATCCCAGCATATTTCGAAACCGATTGGTGGCTTTGCCACATTTCAACACCGTCATCTACTCTCGTTGATTTCCACTCACTCCTTGGGCAGAGCATTTAAGCGTCAAGATAAGATGAATCACTTGGCAAATTATACAGAAGCACAAAAAAGAGATGACCAGTTCTAAAGCAAACTACGGATCGTCCATCGGAAAACCAGCTTGTTTTTTGAAGAAAATACCGCAAACACTATCGAAGTACAAAAATTGTTCTGGGTTCAGCAGTGTATTACTCCTCACCAAATTCTTATTTTTGTGGAAATTCAATTGCCGATTTTCAGTTCGAAAACAAAATAAGGGGATACAGTGAGACTACTTCTTAAACTCGCAAGAACATCTGATTTGTAAAAGACAAAAAGAATAAAGTAGGACCCAACCCCGTGGCGGTCGAGGGCAGGGGAGAATGCAGCAATCCAGTCTTCTGGTTTTAACAACTGTGAGCATCTGTATCAGTGATGTTTTAAATTATTGGAGTACTTCTACTTTGGGTGACATTAGATAGGATGGGGAATCATCAAAACAGGTCCGCAAATCACGACACCGGAAGGGGCAAGCCCATTGCAGTATGCAGCCCCACACCATTGGAATTGATGATGGCTTTTGAACCACAGCAGGGAATACTCGTGAGTTAAATGTAGAACAAGGTCACGCCAAGATCAAAATTTTTCACCTCTTTTGTAAGATCCTACATCTGCCCTCCACCAAAAAGTCGATAAATAAATATTGTCCAGTTAAAATTGGATGCAGCATGCCTTGCAACGCAATCGCAGATGACTTAGACGACCTCGATCATTCAACAATTATCAAAGACCGACCGCCAACGCACAAACAAAAATACGCTCCTTCAACTCAACGCGTTTGGGTAACTGCCACTCTAACATTCGAGAAAAAAGATGGCTCAGACAAATCTCCTTAGAAGCATTGTACTGGAAAAACACCAAACAACCTCTGGCACAGCTCTTCTAATCGATTAACGAATGTACACCAGATTCCATGAAAAGAAACTAGCAGGTTGCACAGTTTTCAATGAATATGAAGTATCCAACAGAATCGTACTCAAAGCAGCCTCTGGGGCCAACCAACCGTCGTTAGCAACCAGAAAACTCCACTTCCACTACAACCAGATCTGGCACGTCAAGGCACGTGAAGCCTAGTTCCAAAATACGGATAACGTCAGAAGGTAAACAGTATCTGTGGGACATTATTTCCGCCTGACAAACTATTTCACCATGCAAAAGTGAGCAGAGCATCCAAATAAACCGCTTTACTCCTTCCCAACATAAAATACAAGCAAGATCAATGCGAGCCAACGCAACAAAACAATAAAACTTTGTAAAAACCTACGACTTAAATGACAGCGAAACCCCAGATTCAAATCGGTAAATGGAATCCTACTCAACAAAAGTTGAAGTAGCTTGCAAAAATTTATTATGTACAATAACAAATGCCTCCAGCAATTGTGGTACTAATCCACAGCATCCCCAACCGATTCCATTACGGCACCGCTGTAAGCCATGTCCCAGTAATGTTCCACATCACGCTTCCGAAAAAGCTCCCTTGCGAAGAGTTCCGTAGGGCAAACCTTTACCTGCATGTTCTCAAAGGCGCGTTGCTTAACGGTGCCCTAAAACAGTCAAAATTAGAATAGATTTCACCAACATTCCTGACGTACTTTTGGCTAAGATTCAGCAAACTGTTTAATGATACAGCCAACTGTCATGAAACATACTTTATGAAAATAATTTGATTCGAAAGTAGTGAGGTAGACAGTGAACATGAGCGATAGAGCTACACCCGGCTCTACTCACTTTATCGACGATAAGAATCAAAAAATAAAAATGTTGAACGAAATAAACTTACCTCCCACACGAGTGTGCATGGAGCATGGATTGAATTGGCGACTTCTGAGTCAACAACACCACGTTTATTTTCCAGCCATTTTATTCGATGTAACATGAGACGTTTGAATCGACGTTGCTGCTTCGGCCCGCCCTCAACTATAACCACATTGCAATCGCTGTGCATCGCAACAAGACCAGTCATGAAAAGTTGATTGGCATTTGTCTCCACCTTGAAACGGTGGGCGGGATTCGTAAGGTCTCGAACCCTAAAAGATCATTTCAGCACCGAAAAATCTGACTTAGCATTCACTTAAAGCATCTCCTATCGTCATCGACGATGCTGCTTTTGGCCGCAATAACTCTTAAGACCCAAAATAAGGAACAATCTCAGATAAAGGGCAATGTTAGGTGCAACGGTTCACAAGATGCCTTCAGACATTAAACTATTCACAGAAAATTAGTTAAGTTGTACATGCAAAAGCTCCAAATTAGTCACCTGTATACAGCGACATGCGTTCGAACAGACGTGTCTTCGCGAATCTTTCGAATGCGCTTGAACCTTGCCTGTTCTTTTGTCAGCTTACGGGAAGCATTCGCGGCTTCGTGTGCCTTCTTTCGAGACTCCATTTGCTTACGAACGTAAGCCTCAACTTTGCTAGGATCTTGTACAGCTTCCGAGCCCAATACTCGCATTAAGTTGGCCAATTTAACCTACGAAGAGAATCGACAGAATAACATGCAAGTCCGTGATAAATTCCAAGGAATGCCAATCGACTCCACTGTTGAATCTCAATTAAAGTAGCCGACGCAGCACTGCCTTTCGCCTTCAACTACTTTACAAAGCCTATGGTAGAGGGCTAACAAAACTGAACTAAACAGCTACCACGTCTAAGAAACAATCTAATTAAAAATACTGATGGAAAGGTGACCCACCTTGGGCTCCGGCGGCTTTTCCAGACCGAGACGGACACGTTCTTGGCGCTCCTTCTGCGCCTCTTGACGATTCTGCCGGCGCAGCTTCTTTCGTTCCTTTTTGGTCAGCAAAAGAGGAATTTCAGGAGGCTTATTTAAGTCCGTCGGAGCCCTAATTTTGATTGGATGCTCAATCAAGTCAGTAATCCACGACTCGTTGATGAGCTTTCCGACATCACCATCATCCGAAGCTCCATAGCTGGATAGGCATCAGCCAAAAGCAGTACACTTACTTTGTTATTCCATCCTTCAGGATATATGCGTCCCACCATTCCAAATCGGGGACGGAAGTTTCATCCACATGTCGCTTGGGCTGAATCGTAGCCAGCTTAGCGGCGCTTGCGATGCCAGTACGTTTAGCCGCCTGGGCAACAGATTCTTGTAACCTTTCCAACTGAGCTTTGGTCCGCAAACGCTGGCCAATTTTTATAAACTTCCCAGGCTCATAGAAAGAAAGAGCCCTCTTTGGTCTCGCAGTACCCTTCAAACTGAGTCGAGGATCAAAATAACGACTGGCAGCCAACGCTCTCAAAGCATTGTTGGTACTCGCCCCATCAGCAGGCTCTCTGACGATATGAGACTTTTGAGCCCTCACGTTCGCCTAGTGCAAAAATAGTAACAAATTTTAATATCCAACTCTAAGAGTGGGCGTCCTCTGAGGTATACGAATTTCTTCACCAGTCAGAGCATCGATCGTTTTACCGTGTTCATCAAAAATAAGATTCCTAAATAGAATTCATCGAATACGTACCAACAAATACCATACCTCATCTGTTCGCGTTCTTTCCTATAAGAGCAATAAGTGAAAACAAAGCTCATCACACCTGACTGGGTCTTCTTGTGGCAGTGGCGATGGTTCTGTCCTTTTAACAATGGAATCAAACCTGGAGGCAATTCTGGCTTGAAGTTCAGCAGCTCTTCGCGCTCGCTCTGCTGTTTCCGGATCTGCAATGAGTCCTTGCGGTATAAGTTGAGGTTTGGCAGGAATCGCTTCCTAGTTAAAACTAGATTGTGCAAAAACCACCTACCAAACCCAAAGACTGTTTCCTTTCCGCAATAGTACGCTGAGCGTTCTCCATGAGCTCACGAATCTTCGCGCTGCTAAGCTCACTGGGTCTGCAACATGCACCGTAACTTCATCTCATGAACCTACAGCACAGAGGTACCCGCCGGCCCAGAATTAAAACCGGACATCGCAATAGAAACGGCCCAAACAACAGCAACCGCTAGTGGGATCGCTACTCTCTAACAGGCGTGCTGGTTTAAACAAAGCCCGATGAAATGCAAACCATTGAAGACTGCCATGCAAAGCACATATTCGACAAAGCACAAAAATATATTGTAAATACTATAAAACACAATTTTTATAATTTAGGTGCAAAATTTACTAAACCTAAAATGCTACATGGTTAAAGTAAGTTGGATGCAGCGGTAAGTACGCATGGAAGATTTCATTAAGCAGTCTACCATGCTGCCTGCAACTATCTGATATAACAGAAAGCCGAATGTACTTCGCATGAATGTTGACAGATTTACACAAAATACCCATCCACAATCTCTTCATCACCCGACATTTACTATCTTGTGTGTTTTACATGTGGCTGTAAATGAGTAATAAAGTTTATACAATTAGCGCTAGTATCTCGCCCTCGGACGGCAACTGTTAGTTGCTAAACCAAATTAGCCGTGAAGCTAGCAATAACCTGATTGTCTAACGAAAGACAATCAAGCTACCGAGTCCAGCCTATAATCATGCTGCAGAGTGCCGAGACCTCCCTTAAAGTAAAAGAAGGCATGGTACGGGGCAGAATACATACTCTGGAACCAGAGGGCTTGGGGGATGTTGGCACGGCCCGGAGGCCAGCCAACCGGCTAGTACAGTATGGCCGCCCAAGTGACCGAAACCGGGAGTCCGAACAAACAAAGCATTACACATACTTGTTGTAGGTACGAACAAAGTAATAGAGTCGCCGGATGCCTTTGTTGAAAACAGCACTTTTGCTTGAATGCCTTGGCAGGATTTCTTGGCTTCTTGCACGTGGCGTCCGTTCGGTCGGGTTTATTTTCCTTTGGTGGAGGTTGTTTCTGTCGTCCCTACTTCTGTCTACATATTCACTGAAAATGCTCCTTCATGGTGTACTTGTGTAGCCTGCCTTCAAATACCACGATTTGTTTCATTTCGCTCTTAGGGCTGGCGCCTTGCCCGCTGTGTCGGCGCCTAGGTCGTTTGGGCGGAATTGGTTTGACATTGCCTCATGAAATGAGTCAGTTGCCCCCAAATAAGTTTTCCACAATCGTTTTCCTCGACACGGAGACCACTGGTCTGCCAGGTGGAGGTTTCCATCCTCGTATAACGGAGTTGGCCTTAGTGGCTGTGAATCGGTCCGAAATGGTGAGTGGCAGCTGTTCTCCAAGGGTACAAAACAAGCTTGTTGTTTGCTTCAATCCAACGTCGAAGATAATGCCGAAGGCTTCCGCCATATCCGGTACGTCTTCTTTTGTTTCATTTATGACTAGGTTTAAACAGCAATAATTTATACAATCATAAAGATTTTGACGATATGGCGGTTCAACAGGTGCGGCTGTTTCTCCTCCGACTTGAGCCGCCTTTATGTGTGGTCGCTCAAAATGGTTACAACTTCGATTTTCCTCTTTTAAACGCGGAGATATTTCGCGTAATGATGCAGTCATACGGGTTCATTGATTGCAGGGGGGACCCTGTGTATTGCGCCGATTCCTTGCAACTATTCAAGCACTTTTCTGACAAATTGATACGTATCGATCGTGATGCTTCTGATGTAGAGGAGGAAGTAATGGGTGCCGGACCCTCTTTGAAACTGAGGAAACCGCTTTCACTTGCCTTTGTCTATGAGAGTGTATTTGGTTCAGTTCACGATGGTGCTCATACGGCCGAAGGTGACTGTATCGCAGTAATGAAGCTCGTGCAATTTATTGGGGATTGTGCTCTTTCTTGGATTGATAACAACTACCGAGTACTTTCAGGTATCAGGAAAATGTACATTTGTGACGAGGCGGACGGACTTCCTCTGCCGAGTGGGCAGTTTCCTTATGAGGTTGGCCTTGCTTCGTGTGATCACTCTGACCGTATTTAGTTCCACTCTCTTGCAAGTTGCTTCACCTTTATTTCTTCTCATTTTATCTTTGTAATTCCCCACCAATATTTTCACTTTTGAATTTAATACAAGATGGTCGGAAATCAATATTTTTTCGGATAGTTTCTGTGGCACTTTATTCGAAGACTTGGTGAGATGAAGAACAAGTAAAGTTGGAAATTAGTTGCAGATAACGGCAAAAGTTATTGCGCGTCTATCGACTAAATGATCGACATGACTAAATTATCTCAATGCCTAGCTTTTGCATCATGCTGGAAGTTCCTGGGGAGTCACAGCAAGGCCTAAAAATAGGAACGGGACAAAGTGTAGAAGAATGTCGAACAACCACCCGAATTATCCTGCGGAGGAAGATTCCGAAGATGGCGGGTACTACCATGCTGGCGAAAACGAGTCGTAGCATGGCACTGCTTCGGCACAATGCTGCACGGTTGGAAGTGACGTTAACCTGCTTCACTGCGTCGCATTGGTTGAGCTGCTTTAAGATTCGAAAGATTGATTCTTTAAGTGTGGGTTTACTAACCAGCTGTTTAGAATCAAGTTTACGCCGGATACCATGCTGAAATTCGTGGCACACCTTGTAGCAGTCGTATTTTTCATCATATGTGTAAGTCATACCATCACAAGCGCTTTATTGGTCACCGTATATCTACATCACTCGTCTCCTGTTGAGGAACTGACGTACGTGGGTAGTCTACTGCAGGGAGTGCAAATATGTGCGGGAACGGCGGCGTTACTCCACCTTCCTGTCTTCATCAGTAAGAAATCAAGAATTATGGTATTTTCTTGCACATTGTTTTCAACAATGTTTCTTGTTATCGAAGCCGTAACCCTCGCATACATGAGGACGAGTTCCCAACTCCTTATTAAATTGTGTGAAACTCAACACAACAAACAGACTCACGAGTCCACAGTTGAATACCTAGTCCCCACGAATGAACCCGACCCTGCTTGTTGCATGATTTTGAGCACCATACATCACTCTGCGATAAATAGGATGTTCCCTCGACAGTGGGTCCCACTCAAATGTTGTGGATTGCTTGGACACATTGGCAACGTAGGTAGCTGTTCGGACGGCACTGAAATTCGACCGGATTTGGAAAGTGCCTCATGCCTGCAGAATAGCACAAAGAATTTCAAGGAACCAGCTAAGCTATTTTCCATATTGTTAGGGCTATTTCTCCCAAGCTTTGCCTTGTTTGAAATGTTTTTTTTTGGCATACTTGCTCTGTATCGAAAATTGAAATGGAATTGACAGCCGGATCGTAGCGAATCTCCAAGTTCCAGTTAATCAAGATTCATACAATAAAAAGGGCTTTAATGTCCTGAAATTTGATTCCAAGATGGGAGTCACCCTACTTCCCAAGTCCGAAGTCCTCATGCAATGCCAGCGCCAAGCTTTCTAATGAAATCCCCATAATTCCAATCGACACATCAAATAAAACGCGCAAATATAAACTCCAAGCACCTTGTAATAATCAAGACTTCTGGGAACTGAAAAGCTTAAAAGATGTTGGCGACCGTTCATTCGATCACGGAAGCGGGAAATCGCCCTTGGAATAGCGTGAAAACCAACTGTGGGTCGATTACGCCCCAGACGGGCGGGAGGATTGCAAGTACGGCACTTTCGTATCCTATCCTGAAAACATTGCTTCAAGGACCACACTGAGCCCATAAATTATAAATCGCTATGACAGTTTGAACAGCTGGCATCAATTTAAACTCGATCATCAAGTATCTACTTACCGCTTTATTTTTTATGACAACTCCTACAGCAAATTTTTTGCAAAGACGGGAAAACTAGGGCAGATTAAGTTAAGACTAACATCTGAGGAAAGGTGCTCATCAGGACCTTGACATATGCGTTCACAATTCAGTCAAGCTTGCTTTTGAAATAACTGTCAACATTCCACAAAAAGTTTGTACATTGCAGCTCGATCCACAAGAAATAATGTTTCATAACCGCAGAATTGGTAACGTTAATTACCAAGATTTCTAAAAATGTGATGGCTTTGTTTGTCTTTCCCATTGTAAGGTCAGACCTCTAACTGCTCCAGCTTCTTCTGCTCTGTTTGGTTTACTGCGTTAGTTGTCTTCTCTGTGTGTGGTAGCGTCAGTTATCATTAGGCGATATTTCATTGCTGTAGACCCTGTAGTTGGTCAATTGTTCTTTTATTGTGTCTTGCTTACTCTTTAGTTTTCGTTTTATTCGTATTTTTTGTCAATGAACTGTTTTCATGTCGCTATTCCTTTTGCATAACCCTTTTAATGCTTGGCTTCATTTAACACCATGCTAGTGTTTTTACACCCTCCGATTTTTGGCAATAGTTGGTAGTCATTCCCTCAGACTCGTTTTAACTAAACAATGTGATATTACCATTGAATTTGTAACTTGTGTATCAATGGAGTTGCTTGTATGTTTCACTGTAGGGCAGCATTATGACACAATGAGCTCACAAATCGCCAGGCCGACATATTCTCGTCTGGTAATGTTTAATAATTACATGCATTTATGATAGTTCGGAATTATCTTTTTGTTTAATTTAATTCTTGGTACAGGGGCACTTGCTTTGCCCAGAGCCTTTAAAGAGACCGGCTGGCTGGTTACTGGCATCCTTCTGGCGTTAATTGCCTTCATGAGGTTTCATTTTTCTTTTTCGTAACCACATTTCAATAAAGCTATGTTCCTGCAACATTCATAATTGAATGTATGGCTGTCTGCAATGCCATGAAATTGGATCGTGAATCGGTAATTGGTATCTACGCTATAGAGATTTGCCCTAGGTGCCTAGAGAAGGAAGTGAAGACGAGGAGCTCCTGCCAAATTCGGATGTAATCAGAACAGAAGATTTTGAGATCTCCACTAAATACGAGCTGGTAGTCTTTTCTTTCTCCTAGTTAGTCTCCTAACCTAGGGCGAGCTATTTCGGCATTTGGTCGGCAGAGCCTGGACTTTGTTCTTTTATATTACTATCTCATTGTACATATACGGTGACTTAAGCATTTATGCCGCGGCTGTTTCCAAATCCCTTCGGGATGTAACTTGGTAAGCCTTATTGTCACTCTTTTGCATGCATAAAAATGTTGATGTTAGCAGCATGGCTGTGAAGAATTTTCTCTTAGAGCTTGTTTGCGCCATTTCAAGGTTTACTTCTTTGCTAAGTTGTAGTTGTATGTATTTTTTATTCGACTGTAAACATTTCAGGGTTATTGCGAGGTAGGCATATCGTGTTGGGAATCGCTTGTCTTCTTGGTGCCATGTTTGCAATCCGTCAATTGCAGAATTCGCTTGATTTAATTTTGGTGCGCACTGAGAGAGCGCTCTTAGGTTCGGAACTAGGATTTCCTTGGTTTCTTCGTGTTTTATTTTCAAACCAAACTTACAAACAACACCTAGATTGTGTTTTACACAAGGATTATTTACTATAAAATGACATTCCACACATTGTTTTAACGAATTGTCCCACTATCCTTGTTCGATCAGTTTAAATGACTACACATTTTTGCGATGTATACTTGGTGAACCAGAGCAATCCGCGTACAAGTTGTTTTCCCTAACTGATGCTCCAAAACCAGACTCAATCGAAATGCGTTGAAGTCTTCGTTTGCCCCTGAGTGAGCATGAAGTGGGTGCTTTAATGTGTTGGCAGAACGATCTTCACATGTACTGTACAATGTTTGAACAACGTTCCCAGTTGCTTACACAGTCTAGGTTTATTTAATAGATCTCCTCAGAGTTTACGCGAGGCGGATTGAAAGAATCTATAAATTAAGGGAACTAAGGGGATTCCAAACAGCGCTGCTCGTAAGTAAACATTGATGCAATCTTAATGCACTTGACATCTCGACGTTGTAAATAGAAATTATAGAAACCGTTTGGACTTGAAGAAACCAGTGACAGCTTGTCTGCTCGTTAGCTAAACAAGTATATGGTCTTTGAATCGAATGTGATTGTGTGTAAGCAGTGTTTCAGTGTTCAGTAGTTCGATACCCCCATTTACAGGAGAAAGCTTGAAGATCTGCAGTTTACTAACACTACGCTGCCATTCTATGGATGGGTTGATACAATGTACACTCAGTTCGGTATCGATGCCACATGTGTGTTTAAGCTTCCCTTAGTGTAGGATGTTTATTTTTGGCGTGTTCTGCACCACATGTCTTTATGAACCGGTTGGCACAATAAGCAGGCGTTCATCTAGAATCGACTAAGATTTAAATGCTCCTTCGCTTCCTTTTTGTGTAGCAACTAGCGGTTTCTTGTCTTGGATCTGATTTTGTTTTGATTGCCTTATCTAGTGGTCATGTTAACTAGCTTCACTTGGCAATTTTAACGTATTTTTGATCTCCTCATATCGATTAACCTTTTAGCAATGCCTCAGTTGACACTTTGAATGAGACCAATCCATGTTGGCCACCTAGCGGAATTTCCAGAACGACTGTCTACAAAATCTATCTTGTACGTCACACTTGTCGCCGAACTTTGACTCACTGAAGGAATTCTTGCTTGTATATTTTTAAACCTTGGAGGTTGCTTCGGTTTCAGGCCATATTTGCATGCGTTTTGGGTCCGCTTTTCTTTTGCAATGTTACGAAGATACGTTGGCTTCAAGCGACCACCATAATTGCTCGTTGGGTCTCAGTACTTCTAATGTCCTCAATAGCTATCGCTCGCATAATAGAATTTCCCGAGGTGCCTCGATTGAGGCGACATCAGATGCCAGCCTACATGAGCCTTCTCGGTTCTCCGGATCGGCCCCATCCACCAATTGCCAATTTCTCTAACCTTCCTAAAGCCTTCGGCGTGTGTGTCTATGCTTTTATGTGCCATCACTCCCTGCCTGGTGTCATCACGCCCATTGACAAGAAGCAGCGCCTCTTCTCCTCTGTAATGCTGCCTGTCTATCTCCTCATCTACTTCTGCTACCTCCTCCTTTCGGGCACTGCCATCACCGCCTTCGATTACATACACGACCTCTACACCCTCAACTTTGTGCCTTCAAATGATCCTGCCCTGCGGCCTGGATGGCTTTTACTGCTGTTGGAGTACTTCCTCGCCCTTTACCCTGTCTTCGTTCTCTCATCCAATTTTCCGATCCTGGGAACGACATTGGCGAACAATCTGATTGCAATTTTCCTCGCACTTCTGCCCCCTGGCCGAAGTATCGGTTTGGTCATCAGATGGTGCGTACCGCTTCTGGCGTTGATTCCGCCGATTTTGATAGCTTTGGCTGTGAGTGATGTGGGGCAATTGGTGAGTGTAACTGGGGCCTTTGGCGGCATTTTTCTGATGTACGTCTTCCCTGTGGTGCTGGTGTTTTATGCGAGAAGAGTCCTGGAGGCTAAATTCAAATCTGAGACCTCGAATGAGGAGTCTGTGGCGGTCAACCAGAGGGGACATTGTGCAGTCAATCAGCACCGATCACCCTTTTCGCATCCCATTTGGCTTGTTGTTGTAAGCTTATGGGCGACTTCATGTCTGATCGTCTTGATTTTGGACAAAATCGGTGTATTTTAAACATTTCCATCAACTGTTAACTGGTCTCCACATTGACCACCACATTATTTATGTCGTACTTGAACTTCAACGATTGCGTGATTCTGACGAATTTTTGCAGCTGCTTGTTGCCGTCTGGGACCGCTTCTTGTTTTTGCATCAAAGGACTGTTCAGGAACTCGAATGATAATACGCGTTCAAACTAGGTGCTCGCGGTTGTGGATTGGTGGATATGTAATGCAAGGTGACGCGTCTGTCAATAGTCTAGCACGATCAATTTGGAAGCATAAGTCAACATCGGTTGTAGTCGACTGAGGCGGATCTGCGGGTGATTGTTTGTGTAGGAGTTTGAATAAGTTGACGCGGCGCAAGCAATTGATCAAGCGATTGGGTTAAGTTGACTCGCTTCGTCGCCGGTCCACTGGGCGGTGCCGCCCAGCAACTTCGAATGCATAGTTGTTTTAAACTTTCCTTCCTTTCATTTAAAGTGGTGCGATGCGCTTTTTGTGATTCGCGTTGGCATCACATGCTCATTGGTTTGGGTGGATTGTCCAGAGAAGTAAAGAAGCCTAAAAAGTGTGGCTAGGTGTGCTGTGTTTGAGTACGCTAACAGGTGAGTTGGGCGTGATGGGTGGTTCGAGTTCGCTTCTCGAGACGCCATTTAAATTTAAAAAGGGAACTAGTTGAGATTTTTCTCAATACAAAATAGGTTACAAGAATTTTCCAATTTTAATTATCAAATCCCAAATCGCCTTCACTAAGCTATATGTGCACTGAAAATGATTGAAATTGCGACCGCTGTTTTCTATAAAGGTAGACGAATAAGTTTTTTGGTGATAAATTATTAAATAATGATAACGTAGTTAACAAAAGTTTAAATAGACTCCGCGCAGGGCGCATCTTTCACGTGAGTCTTGCCTGCCACTTGTCCGCTCGACGTTTTCCTCTTTCAATTAAGCTGATGACAAAATAGACTTGTATCCATGACGCAAGTTTGTGTGGCCTATTCGTACTCGAGTGGTGACCTTGTACTGATCGGCAAAGTATTTTGTAGCACTCTTGATAGCTTGTTTTCTGATACATCAGATGTTTTGATGGCAGTTTTCCAAGAGTAGGCTCCAAATACTGGTATGGTTATTACTTCGTCAGCGATTGTTTATTGTGCAGTCGTTTTGTTTCATGAGACCAACTTTGACTTAGAACTGAATTTTGGTGAAACTAATACAATGCTTTATTCCTACGATAGTTGAGTCTTGCGCAGCATATCTTATTTTATGTTATGGATTCTTTTCGTCGGTATACTGCCATAGTCCTAGGGCATATTAGTGGTGTGCGTGCATGCTGGTTTTTACCCTTTAAGCATGAATTGAAACTTCGTGTATTGACCCAGAACAATTTCTTCTAGTTACTGCCTTTAATGACATGGGCTGATGTCGAACTACGTCACTTTTCTATCTCATCACCACTCTTCTGCGTTTCAGAAGGAACCGCATTCGATTGCAATGAATTCGATGGGTGAGAATGGAAATTCGTGCGTGGGAAGTGCCTTTCACTCCCCTTTCTATGATGCTGGTCTCTCCGAAGTTGATCGTGAGGAGAAACAACGACTTATTAAGCAGGTATGTGCTCTCTACTCTTTTTTGTAAGTAGTGAATCAACTTTTTGCTGTGGTACTACATCGATCACCGTAATGAACATTTTTTGGCTACCTTAGTGGTCGTGATCACGTAATTGAATAATTCTGACCTTACAGTTATTCCTCATTAGATGCTGATTTGAATTGCACATTGTCTGTAACTCTGGATATTGGTGGTTTCCCGTCGTGTTTTTCGATCAGTATAAATTCACTTTTTGACTCTGGTTTTGTAGTAGTGGCGGCTATTTTGTGTTGATAACGTCTTGTTCAGCTACCGCTTAGTTATCAAATAAGCTCAGTAGAGTAGTCTGACTGTTGCCGTGACTCCGTAACTATATTTGCTTTAAGCGCTGTGATAAGTTATTTTCAAAGCTAAGCTTCACAGCATTTTATGTAAACTATTCGTACGTTTGGACAATTGAAGGTAAAGAGACTGTGTTGGTCTCTATACTGCTTTTCGTTGTTTACCGTTTGAAACGACCACCTTACAATGGCAGTAGAAATCTTCGGCTACCTTTTATGCTTTGCAAAATTAAAGCTTTAGTGTGGGAAAGATGGCTTCTTACATAACGTCATCTCAAACAGCCTTTGTGATTTGCTATACTTATGTGTGTAATGCCCTCTACCAAGCCCGAAAGATTGGGCTCTTCCGATCGCACAGTATCCGTCTCCACAAAGGTGAAAGTTGGCCCATGCATATGCTCGAAACACGTTTGTGTTCATTCTCCTGTACTTATCATATGTGCATGAGAATTAACACTACGGTTTAATGGTTTTTTGAGTGTTCTAATATTCCTGACTGCTGCCTTTTGACTAGAAACGCTTTGAGGTGCCATCAATTTTTCTAAATCTTCGCGTACATGTTATGACGAGGCAAAACGCTATATCTATTCTGTTATTTCAAGGCTGCAGCCCTGTCATTTTCGTTAAACGCGCTGGTTTTGATTTAGTGTTTGCTGGTCCTTGAGTGAGGTCGCCTCTAGTGAAAGTTCCTCTCCGACCCTGCGATTGAGTGTTTTATGAAGAGACAATGTATTTTTGCAGTTTTAGCCACGGACATGGTGCTTAATTCGTTGATATTCTATACAGAGGTTTGCGCGTAGGCGGATAGTAAACAAATTTGTTTCGAGAGCCCTCAGGGGATCTTTAGGTTCTTGGCTTTTCTAAAGTCGTATAAAAGATGTAGATACGGAACAGTATCTCTCAGTTGGACGAAGATTCACCTGGTCCAATTGTGTGCCTTGAGCAATTGGTGTAAGGCGTTTGCCTTTCGTATGTTGTGACAGGTGCACAAGAAGTCCGAGCATTCCTTCCTTGCCACTCGGAGGTAAATGTAGGAAGCCGCCGTTTCTACGCCCCCAGTATTTTGTCTGAAAGTCCGCAACCTTTTTTTCGTAAACGGTATTGTTGTGCGTAGAGAAAAATGGTTCACACCATCACTAAGACCGACAAATGTTTCAAGTTGTGTCGTTGATTCTCAGTTTGCTCATGCCAGTGGATTAAAAGAGTTCACATAATACTGTTCGTTAAGCATTTCAATTCAATGCCTTTCTTCCTTTTCCTTTCGGCCAATCTTGCGCAATACGGCGGAGACGTGTCGGATAACGGCTTGCATGTGTGCACGTGTGTGGTTATTTCATTTGCCGCTCGTGGACCACCCCAATTTTGTTCTCGGCGGTAGATGGAAGTCAAATAAAGGCGACACAGACCACCGATTTTTTGCCTCTGAAGCTTCAGGTCTACTTAGAATACCGCAGCCTTGTTTTTGACTGAGACTCAGATTATTAGCATCAGTCAACCCTAAACCCGAACTTACGTATGCAAACAGAGCCATGCGATCGAACATTGACTCAGTGGAACTGCTTCGGTGCGACTTTGGTACTGTTTAGGGTATCTAATCTTCTTACCTCGGCAAATACAGGCAAATGGATCCTAGAAATGCTATTCATTAAGCCTTCAGGAATTGCATATAATGCAGTTAATCGACTTCAATTTCCAGTGTCTGAACTCAACATTCAGTCACTGTGAATCATTGTGCGGCACTCAGGTCAAGAGGAAAATGGATTTCGCTTACGTGTACAATGCCGATTTGGGTCGTGGGTGGAACAGCTTTTGGTGAAGGAAACAGTGGTCTCACCATTGACGACCGTATTTGTTTGTGTAATGACTCATTTTTTGCTTTTAAATGCTGGTATGCAAGATCACACATCTAGTAATTGGGTTCTTCTCAAGCGGTGGCTTTTCATCCCACTTTCATGTTCCATCGCGATAGATACTTGTTATTTGGACTATACGTTTTGGTCTACGCGACGCTTAATTGTGGCTTTAATTGATTTCACCTCACCATACGGCAGCGCATCGCTAGCTATTCGTAGGCAACTTTTTAACCCTCGAGTTTTTGCATTTGCGATAGGAGTGCAGTTTATGCGTCGTGAAGTCTAATTTTGAAATCTAACTTGCTTAACCTTTCCAACACTGATTGCGAACAGAGCATATGTATTTAGTGGGACGCTTTTGTGAATTTGGGCAAGGTGTCATAGTCCAGTCCTGTAGAATTATGAATTTGGTATCTGCAAAAATACAACTAGCTATTAGCTTTTCGCTGGACAATTTCCTGTAAAATCTTACCTTATTTTCAAGCCCTACATTCTAATTGAACCACGCAATTGGAATTATTCAAATACAAGGTCCACATTTTTGTGTCATGAGGCTTTTAAGCAAATGTATGTGCCCCATTTCCATAATTGGTATGGCGATCCTCTACCGTCGTGAAAATCACCGCTCATCGACTACTGTTTCTGTGGAAATACACTTTGAACATTAACAGTCTTAAATGATGCAACTTTATAGTCTACCAGTTTTTCGCTTTAAAATTTATTAAGCGTATCTCCTACAGATGGATATTTGATAGAGAATTTATGAATGCATTAATGCACGTACAGGATGGCAAAACGCGTGGGTAGCATACCATCTAGACTTCTTATTCACTAACTATCCAAAGAATTCCCATGCTTCTTGTCCTACTATTTAGCTCAATTATGTCCCGTCTGTCATTTTTTATCGAAGTAGCTTTTCTTAAATCGCTTTTTCTTGCTTCTAGTGAACTAAATTTACCTTCATTTTATAAAATTACTTGAGATGTGTGCCTCCAGCATCTGGCCTTCTTTTTTGGTGTTATGTGACAATGTTGGACGATTTTAAAATTTTAAATTTTTATGTGTGCCTCAGCTGCCATCTTTTCTGATTTTCCTCTAACTTAATTCATTTGTTGATATTAACAGCATAAACTCAATCAAACTAAAGTGGGCTATTTGATGGAATTTTGCATTCTGCTAAGTGCTGCACCACTTAGCATTTGCTTTGAAAGGAGCACCTCTTTTACTGGGCCATGTGATGTAACCGATCTCGCTAGTAGCTTGCATTATGCAAATGCCAGAATTTCAATATTGGTTTTGGTAACTTTGCTCACATGCATTCCCTGCGCCTAATCTATCATTGTCGTTGAACATTGATAAGAACATTAAAATGTATAGAAGATTGTTTTTTTTTTCAATTTCAATGAATTAAGGCTGTGCTCTTGTGTGCACGCAGACATATGGTATCTGAGCTCAAAGCTAACAGCTGGTATTCTGATTTCATGTGTTCGTAGCACTGCAATTTACTAGCAGCGGTCTTTGATTAAGGTTTTGCACTCAATGTCTTCAAGAGTTTCATTTTAGATCCCTTTTGAACTACGAAATGAATTTAATTGGGCCTATCACTCAGTACCTATAAAATTTGATCTTAGCCGGTAACTCGTCTCTCCATCGTAACTCTCACGGCACGACAGGCTAATTCGCTGACAATGTGGTCTACACAGGTGCTTCTTGCTACTTAAGGGTATCTCTATCATTGCAACGTTTTGCAAATTGGGAATTAATTTCGGACCCGATACTTATATTTTTCCCGCTCTAAATTCATTTCCATCCGTCTTTTGATTTCAAGCTCTGTGCTCTGCTCAGTAATTACCTAAATCGTAGGAATGCACTGTGGCGCTTGCTAAAAGCCTCGTTAAGTAGGCTTCTAGGCTTGTAATACATCTCTCTCAGGAGGCGATTGGACCAGGCGGCTTGCTAAATCTTTTTCCAGTGACTCTGTGTTGTCTTCAGTTATTCAAACACTATTTGAGGCGCTGACGGGATGATAGGCTTTTCACCGGATACACTTATGCGTGGCTGAAGGGCACTGTTGTAATATTGTTTAGTTTGGCAGCTTAAACGCACAATAAGGTCGGAGCATGGAATCGAGCAACAAAACAAGTAAAGCGGAGGACCGCGTCACATGTTCTGGTTCTACTTGCACAGGCATGCAAAGAAAAGAATAAATTTGCACGTAAGTGAGCGACTGATCTTACAGAGAAGCAATGGCAATAGTAATACTGGCTTAGCGAGTGCCGTTTGGCGGCTCAAAACATGGGCAATTCAGTCCAACGGCATATAACTCTTGGTGAAAATCTGTCTTAGTGCGTGCGGCGCCAACAGTGTTGAAATGTGTGGTAGAGCTCATATGCAGGTATGGATGGCTAATACATGAGGGACAGGTGTCTGGGCCATGATTGTATAGCTGTACCTGATTCATCCATAGTCTAAAACGTCTGGGTCGGTTTCCATTCGGTCGACCTGTGTACGTGTATCCAAGCTGTGGGTGTGGTAATATGACGACTCCGACAAGGCAACTATGATTGAAATAAGGGGATTGAAGCAAGGAAGGAGCATAGCCAGGCATGGGTAATTGGTACGGCTGGTGATTTACGGAAATGCATCACTCATGGATATATTCTAGACAGGTTTTATTTTTTCTGTCTTTAGCATATTTCACACGGAATTTTCATTGAGCTAATTTGCACTCATGCAATGATCAATCCTTATCACCGCTTAATAAATCGACCGCTTCTAATTCTTTTAAAGCACACTTCTCGTCTACTTTTACTACTCACTGATTATTTTTACTCGTAAGGAGGATTATCTGATGCAATTATGTATTATGCGCTTACCGACTCAGTACTTTCAACTAATCCCATTCGGTGTTGGTAATCATTTGCAGTACTGAGCTGTTCGATACCCCTGCTATTAGTAATAACAGTATGTTATGCAGAGCATGGCAATAAGTGTCGCGAGTCTCGATTTATGGCATGACTTACAGAATAAAATACACATTATTCTTTTTGCAGCGCTTAATATACATCTTTTAACGTACTAGAACAATTTAGTTTTATTGAGCCGAAAGTTCTTAGGCTGATCGTTTTTGAGAATCCTTTTTTTGGAAGAATTCTAGTCTGCAAATCTGCTGGCCTCCACTTTTATGTGCACTATTTATTTTTGGTAAATTTGGCAACTGTGCGTTTGAGGCCGGGGTTTCCCTATCGATGCAGTCAACGTTTTATTTTTCCACCGTCTGGTGTGTGCCAGCAGTCGTACCGAATTTATGTGATATGCTGACCACAGAGAGGCAGACACCAATGGGGAAATTGCACTCGTTAATGCTTCGGTGATGGAAGGGATCTGCGTTTATGTGCTGGAACGCTTGACTTAACATTGATGGCTTTAACAGAGGAACTGCTGAGTCGTGGAAGTTGTAAACGATCGCAATACCCTCCTACATTCAATGAATAGATGACTAGCCAAATCTTCTGCGTTTAGACTTAGCTTTATGTGGTTTGACATCCTCCGGTATGTCCTCTTCTCTTTGCTTATTGAGTAGAGTACGAGGAACTACAGTTTAATGCACCTGTTAACCCTGGGCTTCATTTGCTTGCATCCATTGGATTCAAAATCATGCTGGCTTTCATGCAGTTTAATGCGCGTTCTGTTAAAATTTGGATTCAATTTTAATTCCTTTAACATGACGGGCTTGAAGACATTCTTAATTGCTGCGGTCTACTGGTCATAAAACGGTGGTTATTGTTCACAAATCGTATATCTCTACTGAGCCTTGATTACTTATTTGAACGAAGGCCTTACGAGGACATTGGCGGACACAAAAGGTAATAATATGGCAGGGCGCATCATAGCCATCCTTTATGCTCCACATACATTTCGCAACTCGTCCGGCCTATGCCGGTGTAGCCCATTTGACAGAATCACGTTTTTTTAAGCTGTAAACGTTTCCTTCAGTCGCAGGCGAAAAGCGTGTCCCCGAGGTTGCTAGATATATATTTTAATCAAAAAGATACTGGTTGGGGGAAGGTTTCTGATCTCTGTTTGGGTGCTGTTTCAAAACCAAACCAAAGAAAAAAAAACGGGTACAAATGCGTCGTAATAGCTTGAGTGAATATGTCGACTGAGGTACTGCATCCACGCAGAAGCAAGGATGGAAGGATTCATACTTTAGCCATATTAAGCAACTTAGCATAAATGTTCATGTTTATGTCGTTGGCACAAATATTTCTGTGAATGTTTTTCTGTGGTATTTCACCCTTGATTGTTAATTTACTAAGTAATACAACGAGATGTGCGCGTGCTGGCGAACAATTTTGAATAGCCTAGATGATACTTGATTTCACACACCTTGAAGGCATCATTCCATTGATTGTGGGTAGTATGTTTGGGATGTATGTTTGATTTACGTAGGGTATGAACTAAAGATAGTTAACGCTCGCTTAATTTATGTGAATAATTGAATAGCATACAAGATGACGCGCTATCAAATTACAGGGGGTTCGATATGGGTTAGGTGGATTTTCATCTCTTCTTCGCTACAAACTCATTAAACCGATTCCTATTATCATTGGCATGTTGCATTTACGGTTTCGATAAATTGAATGCAAACCCTTTAGTGTGTGACCCTGTCTTTGAAGTACAGAGTAAGTTTGAGTACAGAACCGTGTCTTTATATTTCACAATCACAAGAAACCGTGGTCTAGGGGGTTCCAATCTTATAACTTTCCCCTTTTTCAAAAAATAGCTTGGAGGTCTGATCTTCAAATCTTTACCCAAGAAGCGTTGATTAACAAGTTTCCTCTAATGCAAATTCATAAATTAAAAGTGCAACACTTGCTTTTTTAGGTTTTGGAATTGCAACACACCTTAGTGGATTTATCGAAGCGTGTAGATTCAGTGAAGGAGGAAAACGTAAATCTGCGCACCGAAAATCAGATATTGGGGCAATATATTGAAAAATTGATGGCCACATCGTCCATCTTTCAGTCCTCATCGCCACCACCTCACGGTGTTCATTCCACCACTCCCTCATCCGCCGTCGCACCGTCCATTGCTGAGGGCGTCAACAACTCGGACGCCGCCTTTCACTACGAGGAGGGCTCCGAGTTAGCCAGTGAAGACGATATCGCCTAACCACTTCTGCCCATTTTCCTCTCCCTCCGTTGCATTTCACTTCATTAAATGATTTTCTGACTTTTAATTAAGTCTGATAAAAAATTTTTGTTTGGCTTCTCACCGCTTTAGCAAAAGACCTTAGTTAGCCAAAGGTTATCCTTTTTTGGCTTTTCATGGTTAACGTTGCCTCTACCTCGTTGTCTGCATGTTTTCTCTACATGAATAATAAATTTTGCAGGAAATTTGCGTTTGGCGCCGTTTGGCCAACAGTTAACGAGGATTGCTCTTAGTGACGCGTTTTCCGCTGGGCACGAGTCGTTTGGTCGATTGATCGTGCTCAATTCTGCAGTCGTAGGCAGCGCAATGAATGAACATCAATGTCACGCTCAGGCTGGAGGGAGCTTATTTTGATCTGCCGCCTGTATAGCGACCTCGGAGAGGCGCAATTGAACTAGATGTTTATGGGTGGCGAGAATTCTTTTCCTTGCCTGAAATCGCACCAACCCTATTATGAGCGAACTTGATTTTATCTCTCTTGGTTCAATTATTGCTAGAACGTGAAGCCTTATAAAGTGCTCGTATGTGTTTGATAAATGCTTTTGGCAGTCTTTCATATTATTAGGCTGGGTAAACAGTAGGTCCAATTCTCGAAGTTCCTTTGAGTGCCGGTTCAGTCAAGCTGTTATTAACAATTCTCTGAACTGAGCAAGTCTTCGTAGCTGTGATTGTTGGGGTTGATACCACAGGCTGTGGGAGGCGTGGGGCACCCGGTCCTTGGTTTCGCTGCTATTCAAATGTGAGTGGGGAGAGATTCCGATCATCGCAACAAAGTCTTGTAGTGTGGAGTGATGCACAAGGCCTACTTCGCTTAGCTAAGCCCGTTACTGAGAGCCTCTTAGCGCGATTTGGCCCAAATTTTAACCACGGACACAAAATTACTAAATTTGCACAACTAAGTGTGTTCTGCGATATTGACTCGATATTCGGACAAATCCTTAACCTTTTGGACGAAATTACCTACTGCGTTCGCCTTCAATAACGCTACTTTTGTGGTATGCTATGGGTAGCGGATGTTCACTTGTAGCGAAAAAAACAGCGCTCATAAAATCTATCAAATTTGAAAGTCGTGAGGCCGTTTGAAGCAGGCTCTTGTAATTAAATTTTTTCTTGATCAGAAGTGTTGCAGACGAAGTATTGAAGTGTTCATCTTATGTCAATGCTCCACATAATGTGAAAACTTACACGACTTTATTTGTTTAAACTACAAGTGTGGAATTTAACGCTACTTTGCGCATTGCATATGCCTGTCACCCTACCATGCTGTATTGACGTTGCCCCAGGCAGCAATCCGCTAAAAATGTGGACATTAAAAATGCACAAGAAATAGATATTGCCTCTGATGTCCTAAATCTATGCAATAAAGAGAAATATAAGTTAGTGTAGGATAGTTGGAATGGGAATTCGAAATATTTGCATTCCAGACCAACCTTTGGAGTTGATAATAATGCATATAAAAATATCCGCTTAGTTTCGACTATGCAACTAACCTCAAGTTAGCAGTGGATGAGCTTTGAACTCCTCGAATTTGACTCAAGTTTTCCAAAGTCCTCATACTTTTACATGGCTGAGGCTATTCAAATAGCGCTAGAAACACTTTTAGCACATTTGTTGTTGAAGGCATTTGGTGCGGGAGTTTATTTAAGGCAGCGGCTAAAATGGCAAGCATACTGATAAAACTTTATGAAGTAATTTTGGGTACTTTTAAGCGCATTATTTGCGCCACAGTACAAATTTGTAGCATTGTGTGTAAAGGCACTGTGAGTGTTCGTATGGAGTTAAAGCAGACCACGGGCTGTCATTGGACTCAACACTCTTCCCATTTCGCTTTGTATTTAAGAGCGTTAGACCTACCAACTTAAAAGCCATTAAAGTATGCAAAACAGCGCATTCTTTCATCTTTCCATATTGCATTAAATCAAAGTAGAGGGTGCGATGCTCACATACTTATTTTCCCTTAATTTTTAATCTACTTGATGAGGTTGACAACTTGTTTCACAAAAGGTGTAGAAATGAACTAGTACCAGACACGCATGATTTACGTTGGAAGCATCAGGTAGGCTCGTAAATTAGAGGAATAAAACGCAGCCGAGATAAGTAATTTGACATTTGCTTTGAGCTTACGTGGCCAGATGAAATGTAATTTACTCCTCCATACTTGTTGTTTTGGAAGCTTTCTGCTGATTTTGAAAGTGTGTATCACCAATATTACCGAGGGCGAGATCGTAGTAACATTAACAATGGAAAGAATAGGGGACTTCTGTGTACATTTCTATCAGATAAAGTCCACAAATAAACTAACAAAAGCCTCAGATTATTATGCATTCAACTACCCTAAAAGTTTGCACAATCTGTCGTTGATCAGTGCGTAGTCACAGAAGTCGCGCATCAAAGCATTAGACTTGAAGAGATTTGTGTTAAGTTTATTATCCGGGTCCTCCAAAGGCGAAGCTTAAGGTATAATTGCATTAAAAATGTTGAAGCTCACTGGGTAAGTCGCGTTATCATCCATTGAGCCTTGACGTATCCCTCTGTTTTTAACCGCAGCTTCCAAATCCTCCCAGCAATTGCTAAGCTGAACCAATCCTCTGGCCAAAAAGATGAGCTAGGGAAAGCGAAACACTTGTTTTGGAGTTTTGAGAGAGACTCTATTGATGGCATTATATTTCGACATTATTAAACAAGTTGGTTGCTTAACTCGCAGTTTTAGTAAATGAATTAATTTGGGTCCGCGCTGGTGTACTTTGGTCGGTTGGGCTACCCTCTGGACCATATCAGAAGCCCCAATCCATTCTGTATGTCGAATGCATGTACTCTGCCTGAACATTATGTTTGCTTTCGTATTCAGGTAAATCTTGAAGATCCACCTTAGTGGCAGTGGCAAGTGAACCTTATCTCAAAGGATAAATATTCTGATTTCTATGTCTGGGTGATAAACCTTAGCGGAGTGGGAGTAGTGCATGTGCTGTGGCTGGGAAAAATGGTAACACTCCTAACAGGAGGACTAGAATTAAGTCTCTCTCCCCCAACTACCACAACCCGTGGTCTGCAGCGAAGCCACCAAATTAATGAACGCGCAGTGCCTTATCCACTTCTCTGCTAACTGGCTGTAACTCGAAAAGATGTGACTGGGCAGCACTGAGGTAAAAACAAAGTGCCAAGGAGGAATGGATGCAAGATTCTACTGCTCTGGTACTGTGCTACAACTAGCTATGGGTACGCGTGTTGGTCAGCACACTTCTCCGTCTTGAATGCGGTTACCGTACAGGATAAACCTCCGAGTTCGGTTGATTTGTCAATGGAAATCTGTGAAGTTGTAGTCAAGTATCCCCTCAATTGCGTGAGCACTCTATGGTCGGCACAGTTGGATGACTCATGGGTGTTTTGATGGCTGACGCGGGAGGTTGACCAAGAGGAGAGCAGGGGACGACGCTCGAAAGAGGAGAGGAGAGGAGCTATTTACTACTTTGGTTGTTTAACTCACGGTTTTAGTAAGGAAAATGCTTTGGGTCCCTGATGTTGCATCTTCGCCAAGTGGGCTGGGCTGTGGACCATGCCAGCAGCCTTAAGCCATACTGCAGGTCGAATATTTGTGTACTTTGTCCGAGTCTTATGTCTTCTTTCGTCTTCGGAGAAGTATCGGGGAGCAAAAATCAAGTATTCTTTGGAGCGTCAACATTGCTAGTGTCTACCAACACGGAATTTCCTGTTAATACTACAAAAACTGCAAAGTTGCTTCCAGTTACGAGATTATTGTGTTTATTAATAAAAATGTAAAATATTGGTTTCATTAAAGATAAACAAATGTGTGCGCTATGAAGTCTTAGCACTTCCATTCGTTGATTTCTCATCAGTTTCTATGAACATCATTATGCTTAAATATTGGAACGTTAACAAATATTATTTGTTTTTAAGCCAATTAATTTGTGCTAAAATGGCGCTTCTGTGAAGATAACATTTGATTGATGAACACTGAAAAATACCTACGTTCAAAAGGAGCTAGTAGGAACAATTAGTTTTCTTCCTCAATAAAATGAGAAATTTAAACGAAACGCATGAAAAACTGTACAAAACATATCCATTGAGAAGTGCGTGCGAAGCGACCATGGTGGAAGGAACCCCATGCAAATTGCACCGTAGTTATGGCATTAAACGCTTGCCGTAGTAACCCATGGAAGTTTTCGCATTACTAAGATTGCACAAGGTTATAGCAAGCTATCCATGCATACTTAGTTACAGCATATGTGCGTCAAGGTCCTAATTGCCCATGAAAAGCGACTCAGGACTATTTAAATCGGAAAACACACGCACACTAAGTTTAAGTGCTAGTCTTGCGTAGTGTTTCGCATTGCATTAAGCAGCTCCAAAGCAAGGAATCGTATTACTTCAAAATAAGTTTCCAATAAAATTGACACTAGTTCATGTGTGTCTGTTAGGTACACCTATTTGAATTCCGAAATTTGATTGATAAAATAGTTCTAAAAGGAATGGTCAATTCTGCGCCTATACGCAGTAATGAATGTAGTTTTGTCCAGATCGAACAGATTCCACCATCGTTACGCATTTGCCGTATATCACTTCTTTCATGTCAGCTAATAGAAATACAGACTTCACGCCTCAATTGCAGCAATGAAGGAAGTAAAACAAAAGTACTTTGATACACTATTATTGATAGGAGACAGGTGTCATTGGCACTAGGGGTCTAATAACTGCACTTTGCCTTCTTCAAAATTAGCAAGTCGTGGGTAAAATCATATATAACTGCATTTGACATTTGCGCACAAGTTACCTCCGCTCAAGCTCTGAGCATCTAAGTTAAAAATTTATATCCCTCATGAATAGAGCGATGGACCAATACATGTTTGAGTTCCATGTCATTCGCCCGCAATGCTTCTATATATGCACGAATGAACAGAAACTAAAAATCTAGATTCATTTGCGATGCTGTTAATTGCCCAAAGTGAAGCATAGCAGCATTACCTGTTTTTATCAAGCGAGTTTGATTTTTGCATCAAAGTTGGATTTTAAAGGTGCTAAAGTAAGCATTAATGTGCGCCTTGCGTGACGTCGCGTTCGAATTGGCGAGCGACGCCAAATGGCTGAAGTAGGAACTCACAATGGCATTTAGTCGTTGATTTATTTTATCCATCCAGAAAAAAACAGGCAAAAGCTAAAAACAAATACGGATTAATCGTTTCCATTCTAACATGGTATTCTATACCAAGTTATTGGTATGCATCAGATTATCCTTTGATACATCGCAAAGGAACTCACTAAAGTGACTTTACCAAGAAAATATGCCATTCTTATTAGCAAACTTCAAGATCGTTTTGTAAAATTCCAAAGCTTTTATGTAGTCTTCGACCTCTTCACAACTCACACGAGCCACACGCTAGGTTATTAAGGCGATTCATTAAGTAATATCCTCCAAAAATAGAATTTCATGACTATTTTGGGTAAAGTTTTTGACTTCATTGGAAACTTTTTGATAACGCAACTTCTCTAGGTTGACCAAGGCAGTCTAATTAACATTACTTTGAAATTTTCCACTCCAAATCATTCACTTGCAATAGATTGGTACCAGCAAATAGTCACGGATAAATCGACTTATTTGACGCTATTTTGGTTCAGGATTCGAGATTCAGTGTGCCGTCCTTCCTTGAACGCGTGTGATTTAAAAAGGCCATGGATAGTGGTTCTAAGTTATGGTAATCTGATCTGCCAAATTACTCATACTACGCATGTTTAGTCGCATTACGTTCTTCTCAACTAACAAAATCACAATTTTACAAAGGTTATAGTTGAATTTTAAAACGACAAAATTCCGTAAAATAATTTGCTTCTGAGACTTGCTAAAAGACCCCAAAAGGTACAGACATTGACTTCACCAAGACTAGCTTCGTGTGGCGGCCTAAGCTTAGAACGTCAAGTGCACTCATGGTGATTAGAGGCATATCCCAATTCTTATGGTTCGTAAATAGGACTCTTCCTCTTGTAGTGCAGAAAGACTACTAAGCTCATTGAGTCGAAATGTAAAAAATTCATTAAACACAAATGATTGGGTCATAATCAATATCATCATCAGAAATAAGCTGAGGCTTATGTCAAAATTATTTTCCTATGTAGTAGGCATTGATAGGTCCCTTTTCGTTTCCGCCTTACGGGTGCCTGTTCGAGGACAGTATAGACGTCCAGCAAACGGTTCATTCTGAGAGAGATAGCTATTGAAAAAATACAAGCGAGTTAGTTCCCATCTATTTTCACAGCCTATGAAAAATTTAATAAAAAAAATAGAAATGGAATGGCAGTTTTGCCAGTAAAAACACAATGCAGATGGGACCTTTTCGTTTCAAAATGGTTAGGCTGTAGGATGAGTGGTATTGCAATTTTGATAAAGTAAACACACTTTAAATTAAGTATCCTCCATTACCACAAATGCTACAGTACTATTGTAGTAATGCTAAAAGAAGTCATGAAAACCCGTAAAGCACATGTTTGAGAAGCGGCAAATGGCAAAAGTGGTGACTTATAAATGTAAGTAGCATATTAACGCTTTGCTGTTCATCTACATTTACACAAACTGTTGCGTTATGTGGACTATTTAATGCTCCAAATATGCTTTTAATCTCCTTACTCTGATCTCTTCATTTTGTGATCCAAGGTATTAGAGTGAAGTCGGTGTTTCACTTACGCATGTGTTCATCAGCGTACTTTCGGTTTAAAGACTCCGAAATTAGACTGTAGCATCAAGCAAGATGAAACCTTCACACAAACTCAAAAACTTGGTCTTCAACCGTGCGAAAATTCCAGAACTAAATTAAGTATAACTTCAGTAATAAATACCATCCCAAAATGGTAAGTGATTTGGGCATTTTTGACATCACTACACAGTAACTTTTAAGATTGTTTAAATCAAATTAGCACTGGCAATAAGATGTTCCTTACTTATTGGATTTAAGAGTAGTATCGGAGACATTATAAATTGTGCTATAATCGTGACAATAATCGTTTCATTTTTAAACCTCGAAGAGCACGTATGGCTCCCTATATTTACACCAGAAATGAGAGTCGAAGTTCAAAGAAAATTATTCAAACTTTGAGCGCTTTATATTATCCGTATCAATTTCAGCTCATCCTGTAAGCCTGTGTTACCTGTGGTAAACTTACTTCGAACCACGGCCATTATTGCTTGTAATTCTTTCGTCTAAACATAAACCATAAAATATGACAATAGGCACTTCATTCCAACCAAAAATAATTTAACAAAACTGTAGTCTAACATAAATTATTATGGCCCTGGTTTGTGATCTATTCATTTTCATTTAAGCGCAATTATTCTCTACTTTGAAGAACTTGGTCGATAAATCTTTGCACATGAATTAGCTGTCAGAATTAATAAGTAAAGTAATGTGCTGAAATCATTCGGGATTGGCAGAAGGTGAATGCTCCCTTCAAGGTGCTGGATAACCTGTCTCTTCTTTCGCAAACTTTCTAGATACTATTTTGGCCTAAAGTGACATTTAAAATTCATATACGACAGGGAACTGCTGGATGACTGCGTGCAAAAGGCAAATTTGGGGAATGTTTAGGACGCATCACATGATAACCGGAAGTCTGCCACAACGCTGTTGCCAGCTCCAAGAGTGGAGATGGGATGCAAGGTTGTGCATGTGCACGTGAAATTTTTTGATTAGTTTATGTACCATGGATGCAGGATAAACATTGACTTTTAGCGAAGAATCCATACCTCATAATATAGCAGGAAGAATTTTTGGTAAAAGGTGTATGTGAGGGTTCAAAACTTATTTTACTAGCGTGAGTTATATACTTTGAGAAGTGGGAGATTTTACTTGCATTAATTATTTATTTGGCAACATCGATACTTTAATTCAAGATAACAAAACCTACGAATGGAATGGATTCTGGATTGAGGATAGGTTTACGAAGATTCCATGTGAAGTGAACTTCTGGGCGGCTTGAGTCTCAGGAGAACCAAAGTCGTGCCGATGAAGGATGCAAACCATGCAATGGACAAATTGCTTCCCTTTAGACTCAGAATGTAAAGTAATTTTATTGCTTTTAGTAAACACTAATAAATTGGGACACAATATCTGGGAGTTAGAAAAATACCATTTTATTGGAGATAAAGGCACAACGTTTTGAGCAAAGAGTGCAGCTGACTGAAGCCGCAAAAAAATAAAAACTCTGCCATTAGACGTCTGCCAACTCCCCACAAGCTCGTAAAGGACAAAACAATTAAGGAAAAATCTCTTATCCTCAGCAAATTCCGCTGGTTTTTAAAATGTTTTGTCTGAATCCCATTATAGTACAGCAAAACTAACTCCTCTTTGCTATTCCGAGTAAGGTCAATTAATTGTGGTGAGGATTTTTAATTCAGATGTGTCGTACTGTATTGTCACCAAATGCGAAATCTGTGCACCAAAAAGAACCACTTTGAGCAAATTACAAAACTATAAAGGGTGCAAAGAACAAGTTTTGAAATGTGCAACTTTCCTAGTTCTGTGACTTGAAGAACAGGGTAGATACTAACATTTAAAATGGTTTGGCAAATAAAACATCGTTCATTTGACCTTGTGCTCATTGAGACTGTTGGCACTTAACAAATGAAAAATAATGCAGGAGAAGGATGCACTGAGATTAACGCTGGACCATTCTGGAGTTGTTTAGTGTCGGCCGGTGTTTTCAGAATTCAAAAAAATGATTTATCTTGGATAGAATTTTACTCAAACAACTGCGTTTGAAATTAAAATGAGGTTCATTTCACTGACCTACAGGATAGACCACCTCTAAAACACCTATAAATTCATTGTGTAATATCAGTCATTCCTGTGAAGTAAGTTCAGCAAAACTCTACTGGACAAATATATTTGGTGTGCTTGTTTGGTAGACTGCCGATTATGGCTACGGTCACTTAAGTAGCTATGTTGTCTTTGCCGCATGGGCTAGCCCTTGGACAATATCAGTGGCCCTAATTGCCTTCTGCTTCTAAACGTATGATTTATTCAAATTATAGGCCCTCTTTTTTCCTAAAGGAAGTCTCAAGACGCAACATTTAGAACGACAAAATTTGTTTTGTTGAAACTCTCTGAGTCTACCCCTTATATTCGAGAAACTATGTTAAACTTGGTGAGTTTAACTAGAAGTGTTTGTTAACTTCATAGTGCTTTTGATTGAAAGGCATAGATTTCCAACAAACAAACGAATTTCGTGGTTTTTGACTAACTATACTGAGACGTCAAAACTATTTTTTTATCAAGTGCGAATGAATGAATTCTTTGAAGCTTGCATCATTAGACCACATCGGCCGCCTCGCTACATTTTAATGCATGTTATTCACTTTTTATTGCCTCAGAGGTGCCAAATTCGAGGCAGCAACGGTTCCCCTAGAGACTCTCATTACATTATTGTAAGCTTTATGGAATGCATATAACATGCCAAAAAGCTTGCAGAAATACTATTTACTCAACTTTATGAAAAAGTGCGTTCTTTATTAGATTTATTTGTTAATCAACCACAGTGGTTGTGTTTTGACAAAGAATGGTTTGAATCACCAAAGGAAATGGTAAAATAAGTACCCGCCGTTTCTATAAATCCCAATTTCAGTTCTTATTACTTACATGGACGAAGCAACAGCCGCAAAATATCGAGCAAACAATATGACAAGTGTGTGATCTGGGAAGAGACCGAAAGCGGCCGAGCACAACCACTCTGAGTATTTCAAGGTGACTATAAGAGAGAAATATCGACTTCTTCCCATGTGCCTAGCTTAAATCAACTGCTTGGTTAATGGTTAACAAACTGCCTGATCTAATGGGAAAAGATGTGCCATTGACAAGGAGGCTCATTATGGGCATTCAAATTTGTGCATTTGATTGTTTGCACACCTAGTAAAATGTATGTATCCAAAACTGATATTTTCGATGCCGTATTGCATAGTGCAAACACAAAAACGAACGAAATTTAAGATGCCATGCAAGCATCAATGAGCTACTTCGGCTCGCACTTGGAATCCCACCAGATTCTTAAAATTAATGCCTCCCTAGTGGCCAGAAATGCGGCCGTGTGAGTTTACTTTATTGCCTATAACAGTGCTTATGAGACCTTTCAGATGAAGGATTTAAAATAGAATGCGAGCTGTTAGTATGCAATGATTTCCATGGATTCAGTGGGGAATTTAAAGGAATGACTGACCTCATCCCATTAAATTAAGGCGTTTGAAAATTAAAGTATCTTCCTCCGTAAACTATTGTCTGCATGTCACACATACTGGTGCTGGATTAATTCGATCATCTGATACCCTTGTTAAGATACTGACAAAACAAATATATCATATATTTTTCTTTTCTAATTCCTTTCTGCAGGTCAAGTGGCACGCCCATAAAAGTAACAAATGCATAAGAAACCAGACCACTTCTACACGAAATACGAATATAAAAACTGAAATTTTTGTGGTATTCCTGAACATGTTTTTGCTAGGGTTATAGTGATGAATTATTTCGTTTAGAGGCATGTGCGGATTTTGCAATTCTGGTAGTCCTTTGGTACCATTTCGAAGTCATGATCAAATAAGCTCACATAGCAGTGAATGAGACAGCAAAGACATTAGCCCAAGTAATAGGAACAATCCAGTTAGTTGTGGTTATGTGTTACATTTACAAATGACTAAAATCACGGTGGAACAAGGACTACTTCACTGTTTTGCTTCAGATTCGGGAAATGCGCAGTCCTAAGGAAGACAGGGGAGAAAATCAATGCAAGATGACGTACGTCGGAATAGCTAAGAGACATTACAGGCATCCTCCACAAGTAATCGTTATAAATGCTTTGGTCCTTTACTGCACTCATGGGTCAAATGTTATAGGGTCAAACATCAAGTCGATGCTTTGTACCGTGGTCACCGAAGTTGAGGGCAGAATATTCAATAGGAGTACTGCCATTGGCTAACGATGTACGATGCCAATTGCAAATTTAGCATAAATACTTAGAAGGGTTACGAATTAATCTTCTGTTTTTTTAACATCAACTCAAACGAACTCACTTACCTTACCAAGACTTGCGGTGAACTTATTAACCTTGAACCATACCATGGCAAATTTGCAAAACTTTCGAGCTACTGATGGGGCATTAGAACGAGGCGACTTTACGATCAAACCTATGAAAGCCACAAATGCATTGCACTGATGGTTGATTTTTAAAGTCAACTATAGTAAACTATTGGGACAGGAAACAGTAGAGGGATGCAAACGATTTCATTATATATGACTACTCTGATGCATTCAATTAACCCATGCTTTAAAATTAAACGTTCAATGTGTATTGAACACTGAATACAATGTCATAAAGTATGCCAAGCTAGCAAATTGCGGCAAAACTAATATATAAAAGTATTTTCTGACAATTGTTAAAATTTCGCAATGCACCTGAGCGCCATTCACTTGGACATCACTTCCCACTGAGCAAAACAGTGATTTGAATACATAAACTTCTGCATTATTAATGGGCATCAATGAAAGTGGTGAAAGTTGGTGTAATTGTTTTCAGTGACCCACTCTCCGTCGCTAATCAGATTGCGTGTCAGCTACGCCCACACTCTAGGCTGAATAGGCGGGCTAATCTGAAAGGCATTTTAGGATTGGTGCATTCCGCTGGACACGTATGGTGAGAAAGTGCTGTTATCAGATGCTGCTTTAAGTGGAGGTAAACGGTGCTTTACCTCCACTTTAATCACGTATGTATCTCTTACATGGCAGACTTGTCATAAAACTACCAACCCTTAAAATTCTGCTTTTTATGCAGCCCACCTTGCATACTGGCTGTTAATTGGTGGAAAAAATCCAAAAATTTGTTTAACATTACATGGAGTCACATTTCTAAAGCTCGTATTTGCTAGAATTAAGGTAACTTCGATGGTGATGGACGTCTAAGTGGATAGGCGTTAAAACACGTCTAAACCCGGTTCAATTTAAATGCATGTGTTTATAAGAAAGTGGAAAAATTAAAAAGGATGCATGCCAAATTTTAATTCACTTAATCAACATGCTTTAACAACAAAGGAAATAGCATTTTAAAAGCTAATAAGAAGTTTGACATACAAAAAATGGCAGCGTTTGTGATTAGTTATTGTATGCTCTAGTCGACTACTGGACAGGAAGCATTTCCTGTGTGTCTGCTGGGCCTTTAGAAGTACAGGATGCAAGGACATGCCTATTAACAAGTTTTCAAACCATGCTCCAATTTCTACAGATACGTACATTAAGCAAAAACAGGCTATTCGCTTTTCGCAACAATCACTTCTGAAAAGTTGACTGCATGGAATGCATAGCGAAAGTTAAAAAACGACAATTATTTAGTTGTCGTAAGTCCGCTAGTCAATTTGCACTACTTCCTTTCGCGCATGAAATAACTTATTAAGGCATATCTCTCAACGGTTTGGAGTCAACCCATGGCCTGATTTCAAAAAACACTTCGTAGGAATCTTTTCCTCCAGTCAGGATCCTCCAACTCGACTTCGACTATTAAGTCATGGAAATTCTATTTATGTATTGTCAAGGTAATTGGTAATTTTTACACGCTACTATTTTAAAAATTTCGGTTTCATCGCATTGAGAAATATGCTATTGACCGGAACTAATACTTAAGCGTACTACCTATTTCCGCTGGACCGAATTTCATAAACAACTGAATAAGCTGTAGAAAAATGATGGCTCAAGTTCGCGCAACTTTTAATCGCATTCATTTCATGCAGACGATGTTTAAATTGTAATGATATGTTAGCAGAGACAACTAACGCAATTTACTAGATACAAGTAAAACAGAACAACATTTTTGCATTTTTCTGGCTTAAATGAACCTATAACTGCAGTAAAAAAGGCCAACCTTATGAAATAATGTAAAATGCCTTGATTTTTTCGAACGGACATCCACAGGAGCATCACATGATCCCCCATCTTTGGCTATCCTAGGCTAAAATTGATTTTTAATGAGTTTCTTGCACCATTAGAGGCCCATAGCTGTATTGAATCGCTGGGGCTTGGGAAGAAAGCACGTGATTCTGGTCTTACATACTATATTTTAGTAACAACTTTTGTATTCAATGTAGGATGTATCATTAGTGGATTTTGAAACTAAGTAGACATCACTAAAAAGCCTTAAATCCAAGAAGGAAAACAGGTTGCCTGAAAATTGGTTGTTATGGTTAGTGATCAATTTGTTTAGAGTTACTTGTCACTGAAATTTACAACAATTGGAGAGGATACTATCACTTACCTGACTAAAGCTCTTAAAGGAACTCTGAGTGCCTAACACTCCGTTTTCTTGGGTCTCGTTAACCCAACAGGTCGATTCCGGGACAGTCGGAAGAGGAGGCGAACAAGGAACGTGCTAAAAGAACTACACATTGGTACAGTTAATTGCGAACATCCAAATCATTCACAATGCATTTTCAGGGATTTTCATCAAAGCGAAACTATAGGGGCTTGCAAATTTCCTTGTATTGACACTGATGTGCACTTGGTAAAAAACAGATCTGTCTTAGTGGCCCTAGTATTAAGGCACCAAAAGGTAAACAAGGTTTCAAAAATAGTTTAGAAATAAAAGCGCTTCTGATGCAGGGTTCTGCCATCTCTGACTTACAAAATAATGGCCTGGAAAACGTCACATGAACGGACCAACGCCACCCAAAAGCCTGACGACAGTACTGAAAGCAAACGCACCGAATATACTAGAAATGGCATTTAAGATGCGTTTGAAAAATAGCTGGAAATTGTTACTCCTATTGGAGGCAAATGACCTTAATACGCAAATCTATGGAGCATTATAAAATGATGTGAAATTAATGTTGATGTGAAATACGGGTGGAGTTAAAGCGTGTTAAGAACCCATTTTAATATTTGCTTCAAAATGCGGTCATGCATTTGTCTATTTGCATAACACACATCTCAAGCTTCTTGAAACACTCGTGCGTTGTCATCCACGCGCACTGCCATTCTTAACCTAAGAAAAAGTTTCAAAAAGTAACGCCCAGAGGATTGATTTATCGCTATTGTATCATACAGAATGTTATTTCATTGCCCGAAAATTGGTGCTATGCTTCCTTTTATTTGCATACGGGGTGTACAAATAAGCCGTCTAGGGGATGAAATAGAAGGATTTTAGGTTTTGCTCGATGCCAACAAAAATTAGCAAACGTATTGCAGTCTTTTTCAAGTAAATATTAAATTTGGCTGCTAACGTGCTTTAAACCCACCCCTACTTTCCATCGACATTAATTTCCACTCTTTTATGGTAAATTTATCCTTATTTTGATCAAGATAGCGCTTCCAATCGAAATATGTGTAGAACGAAGTCTGTTAGCACGCGGAAAGTAGTAGTATTTGACACAGCTGGTCCAAATGTGGGACCAGAGAATGTTAACACATTTTATATCGACAAGGGCTTTCGTGCTAATTGAACTGCTGTTTCGATACAAAATTAAACTAGAAGCTTGGGCTTGTTCAGCCAAGTTGGATCGAAGGTTTGGATCCCTCAGAGACTGAAAGTTGCAACACTTTTTCAAAAACATTTAGGCCAGTGTGCTATAATGTCTTAAGCCTTTAAATTTTACACCGTATTTTATACAACTCACCTAGAACAGCGCTAGTATTCCTTTTTTATGAAGCCCCAATACCATTGAAGAAGGACGGGTAGGAAAATATAGCTCACTGTTCACAACTGGCGCTTATTCAGCGACAACATAATCCTGCGAAATCATATACCTTGCAATATAAAGTTGTTAATTTAAAAGTCGCAAAGCAAAAATTGCAGCAAACACCTTTTCGAGGAAGAACTTTTTGATAAAGTTAAGGCAGAAAGTAAAAAATAACAAGTGATTTGTTATGGAATCTAATTTTTTAACGCACGGCAATCGTCCCGGGATCGGCCTCATCTCTCAATTTGATTAATGGTGTAACTAAAAAGTAGCATTTTTTGTGTCCTCTAAAGATTATTCATCGTAGGGATGTCCAACTCTTACTCATAAACTATAGCAGAACTAGATTTTTAAAGGTGAAATAGCTAGTTTCAAAGCAACATAGAAGTTTACAATCGGTTATACAAACCTTTTGTTAACACCAAATATATCGGAAAGAAACAAATGCCACCCAGAAAGTGGAACATTATTAAAGGCAATAAAAGTAAGGGCAAGCAGCGGAAGCTGTCAACAAAACAGAAGGCAGATTTATCAAAGTGAGAGTAATTGATTTCAGTTTGCCAGTACCCAAGAATGACGGTGTGATATGGAGTAACCTTGAATCTCATGCTTAAATTTAAATGCCGTTACGAATGGTGCCCAAATTCACAACTTTCAGAGAGGAAAATGCATAGGTACTTAGAATCCAACCTATGTGTAGGAAACACTTTTCAGTCGGTATTTTAATCAACGCTTTACCTTCTCCACAGGGAAAGTAGAGCGTGGTGACAATTTACCACCCGTGATCAGTGCTGTAATTCAAGAAAAGATGCTGATCTTTAAAACAGAACAGAAGTTTATGCCATACATTGAGAAGAAGTACTCGGAGGTGGAGTCTCCACAAAGTGCTTGGGCCGATTACAGCATCTGGTGAAACATTGAACATTATAGAGAGTACCTCTGCAGGGCTATATTTGTCAGAACTACACATCATTTCGGACCCACCCCAAGGGCATTAAAAGCATAGAAATTGAATCCAACTTTAGTGCATTTTGACTTCTTAAGACTGTGGATTTGTAGAATCCCCTCATAAGACGCAAAAATGTGCAGAACTGATCTGTCATGCCTAAATTATTGCTCAGGATCTCATAAAAACAGTGAGATTCCCATTAGGATACTGTGTAGAACTCCTTAAAATTAAAATTGTAGGTTTAAACTGCATGAAATTTCCATTTCCTTTACGACCACTTTAAATTTCATCTAGTTAATGGCCTACTTTTCCCAAATTCGACATGGTAATGTTTATTACTGCTACACTATGCGGCCACAGAGTGCCACTGCCACTAGTAAATGCACCTTATCCCCAAATTAACGAAATACTTTTCGTCTTTTTTACATTGGGGCCATTTGGGAAAATCTTCTCATTGATCAGTCAAAACACGATAAACTTTGATTGAGTTAGCAGGAACATTTTGGTATTTCGAGGATTAATATCAAAATATTTGAAAACAAAACATTTAAACCGATGTAAAAAATTCATAAATTTTTTGATCGGTTCCTTAGGTCAGATAGTTTTGCCAAAATAGAGGTGAGGAGATATTTGAATTTAATGAAATAAATTCACATCTGGAAGACTCTTATTGTATGTTGCAAAAATTGAATACATAAAGGCAGATGATAGAAATTTGGTAATCTGATGGTGCCTAAACATTGCAAATATCTTCGAAGTGAGGTGGGCACCTCCAGTTGAAGTTAGTACAAATAGAGAAGTTTCTTAAGGTAATAGGATAACGTCATCCAAGTGATTTCGTGTTTGTTTAGTTTCGGTATTTTGAAGAGAGGCTTCAGCACACTACACTCTGGATCTGCCATGAGTTGTAAATTTTAGGCGAGGGATCTTAGTCATGCATCAAAAGGAGTTTTTCATCAAATTAGACTCAGTCCTGAATTAGCTACGAAGCATACTTTTGTTTGATCTAAAAATGGAGCCCTTTTGTCAATGTCCCACTGAAATAAATCAGGTATTTAGTTTAATACTTTTGCACAAAGCGTGTAGGATTAAGTTCAAACATAACAGGTGATATGACACCTTTATTTTTTGTTCAACACCCGGTTTTGGTCAAGAATCACTACTGTACCTTAGCCATTGTACCTTCGCCGGGTAGTTTAGCCTCTAGTCCGTGCCAGTAGCCCAGCAGCCTCTCTCTGTGTCAAATATACATAATCTGTCCAAGTATTATGTGCTTTTTCGTCTTCAGAGACGTCCTGAGGTGCTAAAGGCGAGGTTGGATAGGTTGATTGCAATGGCGAAAATCTGGTAAATTGAAGTAGGTGGCTTAAGCAAAAAACATCGATGTAGCGTTACTCTTTGCAAATGCTTTAAATTAAAATTAGGCGTTGAAACCAAATTTCTAGATCCGAGCCATGCATAAACCTTAATTGCTTTCCAAAATTTTCTCACCTTAAGGAAACATTCCAATCACTTGGCCTAAATTGTGTACACAAGTTCGAATTATGCACTAATTTGAGCATTTATTTTCAGCAACGACACATAAATCTCACCGGATTTAAGTTGAGCTAAAATGGTACTTGGGGACCTAGCAGTACCTTCGTACTTTTCAAAAGTGGGATTGTAGAGGTTTAGCACTGTGAGTTGCTATCCCAAGGGAACGAACCTTGGCATAACAGCAACAGTCATAACCATAAATGAAGGGGGAAGTTTTGGATAAGCGAAATTGCGACATATCGTAAACTTGCCCACAAATATCGCCAAATAGCTTTAGTCTACTCGCTTAAGATTTTACCGTGGATGTGTGCATGTGCTAGCCTTTTTGTTATACTTTCAAAGTGGTCGCAAAAATGAAAGTATGAAACAAGAATGTGCATTCGAAAGCTCTGAAATGCACCGAAGCATACGGATAAGCACCTAAATCTAGGTCGTTAAACTGCTACACTTTTAAGGATATTGAAATGTACAGCAATTTCAAAGTTAGGATGTAATTCCTAAGTATTTACTTTTAAGCCTCTATAATGGTAAATATTTTATTTTGCTACGCATATAGCTAGCTGTACATCGGAAATTTAATTTAAGTTAGGCTAATCATCTATAATTTGAATTTGCAATGCAGCATTTTCCCAATCGCTGTTATATAAATACATCTACAGGGATAGTACAAGGGTTAGTGACATTTTTCAAGTTCACACTTTTTAATTTTGTGAAAAGGTTGATAGTAATAGCAAAGCTTACTGACATGAATGGCTGTTACTTGGTAAATACCATTACAGTTACAACACTTTGCCACTTTTATTTTACCAAACATTCCCTAGCTATGTCCTGAAGGCACAATGTGATAATGTCAAAAAAAACAACGGGACTGTCACAAGCGAATCTTGGTGACATTCTTTGATTTTTAGCATTGTTTTAAAATCAACAAACTACTCGAAATTTTATTATTATATGAACACAGCATTGCAAATCAGCGTCAACATCTTTATTTTTGCGGGAATGATTTTAAAGCGAGGATTAGTTGTTGTAAACAACTTTAGCAAAATCATCTTTCCTTGAGCGAACTATCAATTCCAAAAAAATATTCTTAAACGGGAAATAATTCTTGAACGTGACATGTTTACAATTTTCACGAAAATGAGGAAGCGACTAACTCAAAAATTCCAAATAATTTTATCGAATAAAACACAGTTTTTATTGCTTACCAACGAAACGTAGCAAAAATTTTTGTGATAAAGTATTAATGTTTAAGGCTGTTGTTTTTATTAAGTCGTATAATAGTATTGTCTTGTCTCAGTCAAGGAAACTGCCTTCATTTATAAGAAGCAAAACTCCGGAAAACTTAGATTTATGAGATTGCCAAAAAATTATGCCATTCAGTCAAGCCTTGACCACCCTGAGTAATTGATAGCGTTGCAACGCGATTTGACCTTGATAGTTGAAAATTATCCCGTAAGCGTAAATAATGACTTCTCGAACGGCAGTAAAGGAGACATAAGTTGATAATAAAACGCAATGAGAGTGCAAATAGAGAACGTACTAGCTCAGCTAAAGTGCGTTTGATCTCTTAGACTCTGTCACATGCATTAAACACTTGAGTGGAGAGGAAATCGTTTTTATTAATGGGTTCTGGAGGCATCTACTCGGTTCTATTCAAAACTATAAAGCGGATTATAGTTTTCATTTCAATGTTTCGGCAGGTATAGACTTATGGAATAACTATTCCTGGTGTAAGGAGCAAAGTAGCGAATATTTAGGTTTTTGAGCATGCTCCTCTTAACTGGCTTAATTTTTGGAGCGAAAAGGAGTTATTGAAAGTTTGTTTCAATAAGTGGTTGGAAATTACTCAACTTCTTCCCATGTCATCTCCATAAATAAAAAAGACTAAAACTCTCATGGTACTCGCCTGACAAAACATGAGTTAGATTTATTTTAACGACGATAAAATGTCTAACACGAAACTAGAACATTATGCCAGCACCTGATGATAGGCAGAATTCAGCATAACAAAGATCGCCAAACCGATAAACATTTGCCTTTCAAGGGAAATGAGCACTCTTGTTCACGTGGCTGCAAGAGACTTTTGCATTTATGTTATTTTAGAATGCATAAAGCTATGTGCTGAATTTATTTCAAACCTCTAACTTGAATTCGCACTAAAGTTATTTTGATAAGCAGATCGCTTGGTTTTCTTTCACTTGGCTGTAAACATTCCTGTGAATTATTTTTGTATATTTTTGACAATCGGAAGAATACCCATAGCCTCTCTTTGGCCTATAAAGTAGTAAATTCCTTTCGATATGAGGAAATTAATGTCCCTAAAACACAGTGAAATACCGGTTTTGGGCAGCACAGGCATATCTGAGTACCGTGGGTGGACAATTACTGTAAAATGAAAAAGAAAAGTCCTGCAGGAAACACAAATCAAAATTCAAAAGTGACCCCATTTTGTTTGTTTTATTTTTGTATTGTTCAATCTCATGCTTGTCAAATAGAAGAATTAGTTGAAATCCTAAAGTAATAACAAAAGGCAGTGCAAATAATTTTGGATTTTACCCAAATCGGGGAGAAGTTTTAAACATCAAATGAAAATCCTGAAAAGGTGTTTTGTAATTCGAATCTTATATGCTCAGATAAGCACTCGGATCTCACGCATGGTTTTGATGCCATTTTAAAGTAAATTGTATATTTCCGAAAAGGTATCTGCCATCCCAGTCAATTATCACAAACTTGACTATGTTCCAAGCTTGTGTTCAAGTTTTGTACAAAGGTTTGCAGCAGTAGTCGACTATTGAATTTGTTATCCAAAAGTGGGCCGAATAATGATCAAACTGTCTAACAATGCACAACAAGTTCAGAATTATAAGTCGTTACTTAAGCAAAACTTGTGGCTTTGGTCTTTTTGCTAAATCGGAGTTAGGACATCCTTAATGCATGTATGAGTCCAAAATAAGCTAAGGTTTTTGAATTTGGATTCCCCCTTATAATGGCAGAAACTCTAAATTTGGGTTTTAATTTTAAACACATCTTTGAACGCTTGGTTACTTTATGAAGTTTCCCAAAGGAAGCTTACTTAGTATTCTGAAATGGAGTGGCACATTTAGATGTTCGCAAAGTAGACGCGACACATTTGATATCGTCCTCTTGTTTGCACCCTTGCTGGATACATCTAAAAATAACAATCCTATCGCAGATTCTGAAGTGAACATGTGTTTAGTTCGATGCTCCAACTACGGTTGCTAAATCGAAATCACCCATATTTTTTTACAGAAAGTTCTGGTGTGTTGTTCTTACACGGGTCCTTTCAGACGCGTTAAAAGGAAGTCAATATCAGAGCTGAACTATGTTAAGGAATCACTACAAAGTGAGTAGAATTTTGTCTTTGAATCAAAATGAACTTCGGTGCATTAAAAAGTTAAAGGGAACCTTGCACGTTTTGTGCGAAGTGTCATTAAAACTTCCTTGCAAGTCAAGCCATCAAAATCGTGAGAAGTGGAGACCTAGCCTCTGCGAAGTAAATTACTTCAGGCGCCGACCCAAACGAATTAATGTACGGTCCTGGTGCAAAAGCAGTTGTTAACACTGACACAAACAAACAGTCTGTACACCATATTTAGGTCCAGTTAATTTTATACGATGCACTGAATTAAATGGGTCCTTGCCGAATCTTAATTCTAATTTTCGTTTTTCAATTTGAATAATAAACCATTTCATTTATAAATGAAATGATTTATCGACAAATTATCAATCCCGAAAGGTGGGAATTGTCGTTTAAAAATTGAGACATCTGATTTTGGTGTGTATTTCACTTAAGTTTGCAAGAATCGAGAAAACAGATCTGTTAAAGGTGGATAACAAGTTAAAGCATTTTTTAATGCCAAAAAGAAATAAATAAGAATGCACTGCTTCTTGCTTTCCATATAATTTGTCGTAAGTACATATAATAAAGATTGCTTCTGGATAGCAATTACAATATGCATTAAATTTTGCACAAAAGTGGCTAGGACTTGTGTGGGGGAAGGATTTTATTAGGATTTTGACCAATGACAGTGCTGGGTTTATTCCAAAATTTTCATTGGCCAACCATAAAGGGTGAAGGATGGACAGTACAATGCATCATTTTGGGGACAGCTTCATACTACTGGGCTTCGTATGAACGGTTGTGATTCAAAGTTCTCAGAAAAGGATTTCATCGCTTTTGTCTTTGCTATCCGAGGCTAGCAAGCTCACGGGTACACCCAAAAACGACCGCTTGGCGTGAGTCGATTTCCTACGACTGAGCCAGGTAATACACCTTACTTCTGGCCAACTTTACATATTGTATGTCACACAGCTTAAATTCCGCTCAGGAATAGCACTAATGCACTCGGAATTGCAAAAATTATGGTTTCTTAAATCACTCAAACATTGCTTGTTGCTTGCTGTATATTTCATTTATTTTAAAGTGTCTATGAGTCTTTCGATGGTGTGATGTAACATCTAGGGGACACTCAGACTGCAACGATTCTGACAAGTTAAAAGGAATGTGTTTTGATCCATTAATTTGCAGCACCCTTTAGCTTAATTGGATTTATAAAAGAACAAGTCGGTCATAAATAACTTCATAAATTAAATACTATGAGTTACCATAGAATGTAGAAAGTGTTTTACCTTAACAACACACGTAATTCAGACAAGTGTGCGATGGTAGAAGTTCAATGACGGCAATTGATTAAAAACACATAGACCTAAGTGAACTCTGAAAGCTTTTAATGCTTCCGGTTTGTGTTACTATGTGGATTGGAATTATTTAATTAATGGAGAAAACAGCAGTCTTGTCTGTGATAAGCCATTGGTGAATAAGGATTGGTTAACTTAAGTGGGCGGGTGCCCATATGAAGGTGATGTGTCGCGTGGAGACATGCGTGCCGATGCCGAAATGCCTTGAAAATGTGGGGAGACCGCACCGCGTATTGATCAGCTGAGTTGCTGATGCTTTCAGTATTTTCTAATGAGGCGTAATTTTTAATACTTAAAGAAAATAATTGTTAATTTGTCATGCAGCACTTAATCTCGCATTATCTGTTCCGAGTGCAACTATATGAAAACGCGTTCACCCATTTTCACGAAACATACTATTACCTTTAGGAGCTAACAATATTTCTCTAGCTTTGCACCTCATCAGCTTTAACACTTAATAGCATTCAGATTGCAATGCTAGTTTAGCAAAGGAGAAAAATGTGTTATTTTTTCTTTTAAAACGAATATATAGATTTACAACCAACTGACCATAGAATAAGTTCATGAAAGACCAGTACTAAAAGCTAGTACGCTTGCACCAGAGAGCATTTTTGCATTCAATTAATTAGTCCAATTTCATCGCCTTGTTCCAATCATCTTTATCAAGTTGTCACATTCATAGACATTGCAACGCGATTTAGTTGGACTAAAACATGGAGCACAATATCACCAATACTATAAACTTTCAAGAAATAGGTCTTTTTTGCAGGCCGTAAATACTATTCCTTCCTGACTTGCGCATACGTTAGTGGATTTTTACCTTGAGGTTACACGTCCATATGCGAGGCTAGCTCCATCATATTTTTTCGCTTGAATGCGCTAGTTGCCAAAGGGTAGTTTAACTAAATGTATTTTAATTTGAAAGTTTAGATTATTTGTTTATTCAAAAAGCAAGAATGGAGTAAATTTGAAACATTGGAAGAGTCTCAAAAGCTTCCGAGTTAAATGAGTGTCACAAGTTGGGATGAAACCGTGTTCAAGCAAGTGATTGGCTATCGAATTAGAGTTTGGTGAGCTCTCGATCACGACTCCTACTTAATGATCGGTGTTTACTTTGCGCTACATCTTATTGCAACTCGCATCCTCCTTTCCTCAGGCGACTCAGTAGCTCCATCAGCAGCCAACCAGCCCTATCAACAGCAGTAGAATTTAAGGACGCTGATTTCATTCTTCCACGGTTTTTACGAAAATTTGACCTAGAATTCAGGCAAATCGACTAACGTCGCGACGAAAGAATATTTTCCACCTTCATTGGGAACCATCCGACCATTGCCTCATGAATTCCGTAAAATCGGGAGAAGCATCTGTTGGAATAAAAATAAGGAGATGGCAAGGTGGTCAAACATATGCAAGTCTTCCCAATGGGAACCATGGGCGATGTTTCACCGACAAATCTTCCAGCTCTTCGACGCATAATGTTAATATGACGAAAAGAGAGGATACTGCTGGTACAGAAATGCAGTCTCTTGCTAAAAATGTGGTCAAGGGGAGCTATTCGTTGGAATCGCAAAGTGAAGATCATCATTCTGCTAGCGAATATAGCAAGGACCAAGTTCAAGTAGATAAAATAAGCTGTATTGGTGAGTATAATTTAAAACTGGAAGCTCTATATTTGGGTAAATACAACGGCAATTAGGAGCTAACATTCTGTTTGCATGTGAGTAGAACCTTAAGAGATTTGCTAAGCATAGGAGAAATTTAAGTGCTTACCAAAATTACCGAGAGAGAGTTTTAAGGAAATTAAGAACAACGATGCTAAGTACTTGCTTTTTGTGAATACAAGTGGGAACTAAAAAAGCCTGTGCGAAGGTGCTCTAGTGTTCAGTAACTGACTGATTTGTAGCAATGTTTTAATTCACGAGAGTAGTTCTTTTAAAATTTATCAATTCAATCAGCAATTCTGACGAATTGCTAACAAATCGAGGATGTTTTTAGTTGTGACACCATGCAGCGTCCTACTCCGAGCTTTAAAGTTAATTGTAAAGCTCCCACTTGAGTGTCCTTGCAAGGCATAACCGATGATTAATGTCTCCAAATCACCGTAGGACTTACATAACAATAAAAGTTAAAGCACACATCTCAACAGTTATCAAGAGACATTCTATTACTATGTTTGCACCACAAAAGTACTATTTACACGATATTTGGATCCCTAAGTTCACTTAGGATTTCTTAAAAGAGAAACAAAAAGCCACACGCTTGTATCCGCATGTATAAAAACCGAAGTAGCAAGCATAGATAAAGCGTTAGTACTTTTTGCAAAGATTATTGAGCGACATTCCTAAGGTTTTCTACTGCTCTTGTGACTTCCAGGAATAATGCAGGTCTCAGCAAAATGCTACTCTTATGACAGGTTAATTTGTAAAATGAAAAGCCTTTTGTCGTTTTTATAATACCTAAATGAAGTCATAGTTTTATCATGTTGTTTAATGCCAGAACTCAATGCCATGTTGGTAAAATAAGCACGTTTTGTCTTAAATTAGCGTAGATCAAGTGAATGAAATTCCTACATTTTTAAAGAAAAATTAAGGAGTACTTGATGTTATGTTAGGCGCGCCAGAAAATGAGTTGAAAATCATTCGAATTCACTTTACTAAATACTTACATACTGTGTTTCCTGTGTTATTTTTCAGTATAATTGAATTGAATCACCCTGCTAGAATTCCAAAGTAGTAAATTTTCTGTATTTTTCCTTATTCGCACAAATAAAGGAATTTAGTAGGCCAATTCGAACATGGACTCAGTAAAGTCTATGTTTGTTTCGTGTTGCATAGCTGAGACTAAATTACCTCATGCAATATTCAAGGTAAATTTGTGTTAGTTTTCAGTGTTACTAGTCAATGTTTGAGCAATGGATCGACTTATCTCTTGCTCATTATTTTCCCCCAGATTATTTTGTTGGACAAATAAGGTCGCAGGAATGGTTTTGACTCCAAAGCGATAAAGTAAACTGTTCATTCTTTAGATTCACAATCACTTGCGATTGCTTCGCCTTCCGTAATGACCGTCAATACCCCAAAACGCCACCATCCCGCTTCACCTGTCATTAGCTATGCAACAGACGAGACCAGTACTGACAATGCTGCTCAGTCTAAGAGCGAAGACTCTGCCTCCACTGCAGCTTCCCTTTCCACCGACTCAGCTGCATCCACACCACATAAAGATTTGGAGCAGGAGAAGCACGTCACAGACTGTGATATGGCCACAGCCACTCGCTTATTGGATGAAAATTCTCATATAAATGTAAAAACAGCAGCATCTGCTCTAAGACAGTGTGCAGGAAATTCTACCGTCCTCGCTGCTGCCTGCGGCAGCAAAGCAACAGCATGTGGTTCAAGTGGAAACAATCGAAACGGATTTCTTTTACCTAGACCTGGAGCATCAGGACCGAATCCCTTGCCTTCTTCCCGAACGAAAGCTGTGTCGAGGTCTAAGAGGGTAAGAGATTTCATCCCCATTCTATCAAACACTTTGCACTGTGAAATGTAAATCTGTCAATAACTTACATGGCCACTACTTTTAGCGACTATATTTTGACATCATGACACAAAAGCGCTTTTTTTCCTAGTCCTAATTTATGCTTGTAGTCCTACTTTCAAAACAACACGTTTATGACTGAATTTTCTGGAAAACTCAGCATACGTAAGGATTAACCATCCATTATTTGGTATTCTTGGATTAAAAAAATGCTAGTTATTGTTTTAGAATGCACTGACATACTCCTGAATATAAACGACAACAATGCCCCAATTTTTTTAAGGTGGAACATTCATATTAAGCCCTTATGCACTGTTTTTGGTGTCAAAACTTAGGGTAGCCTAAAAAACTGCCATAAATGTTTGTTTTGCCAAGGCGACACTGAAAGCTACTCGTTCAATACAGAGGTGGGTAAAATAATTTCTGGTCCTTCGTTTTATTGCAGCATTCTTCCCGAACAAATCTCTACATTCGAGGGCTTCCCAAATCGATGTCAGAAAACGACCTTGTTAGTCTTGTTCCCGACGCCTCTGCAATTCGTTCAGTGAAGCTTGTGGTAAATAACGAGGGCGAAGGTGAGATTAGCAAATCTTAGCGACGCAGTAGTCATTATCGACGTTGGATTTTGAAATTATTGCCAATTCATGCACTAGCGACTTCTTTTGTTTATATCTTATTATTAGCCGGCGTCGTTTATGAGGTGCTTCATAGTCCAATTTATGGAGTCTTGGCAATTAAACCAACTTAGCCGTTATGACTCACATCCGGAATTACCCACGGGGCTTTGTGCGCTGCCGCAATAAGTGAGGCATTGCATCTGAATCGTGTATGCTAATTTATGGCCTAAAATCACTTTCGGCCTACGATTTCATCATTTAAAGTAGGTAAACTAAATGGACTATGAAAGTTACTAACCTCTATTGAATGTTTGCCAACAGGTGAGCATTAATTTAAAGAAATAATTTGCGACGTCAGATTTGGAATGCACTAGAGTTTAGTAGAGGCTAGCTTTAATTGTTTGTGCTCATACGAAGGTAGTGACGATAATTGAAGTTCTGGATCAAATCCCTGCATTGTATTCTGCTCATTCGGACATCTGAAATAATGGAAAAGTATGCTGTCTGGTAATTTTTCCCTCAAAATTTCCACTGGAGGTGCCGAACTTATTAGGTCTGCGCACTTTATCTTAATCCTAGAGTCATTATGCCTAGTGACAATCAACCATAGTAAGAGAGCATGTGAAGTTTATTTCGAGTCTTTGTGATGGTACTTGAAATGGAAGCTGTAGGAATTTAATGGATATATGAAACGAAATTGAGTTAGCTATGTTAGTTTTGACTAATTTGCAACTGTTTGCGGTTCCTGACGTAGTTTTACAGGAGAATTACTACTCAATAACCAGATTTGTCCCGTAACTTGTCTTTCTCTAACATATATTTCAGTCCTCTTTTATGGCGGACAGTATCTGACATTCACTACCATTTTTACACAAGCGTAAAGGAGAAATAAAATATGCAAGCAAAATTCATTTTGTTGTGTATCCCTTTTGATTCCATGATCATTAAATCAAGTGGTAAATACTACTTCTACTACTGCCGGCATATCTTTAGCATTTAAGTATATCTAAATTTCTATATGCCAAGGATGGTTCGGGTATCAGTTTCTTGGCAGGTGCCCTCGTGGAGAACCATTTAGGATACAACCTATAACCAGATATTCTGTTATTGCGACGAAGACTATTCTTTACGTCCATACGTTTTTAACAGGAACGTTTTATTTTGAATTTTCTAACAGTCAGGTTGGTAATGGTACTTGCTTTCCCATTACGACACTTAAATGCATTTTGGTGATGGCAACTTGTTTTAAGTGGTAAATATGTGTTATCGGGGACTTAAAGGATTATTATGTTTCGCAATGTTCCCAAAATACGAGTTATGCTTCAGCCGCGTATTTTGCACCGCAGCATGTAACAGACCTCGAGAGGGTAGGTGTGTACCTCGTGACGCCTCTATTTTAGGCTACGGGTTTATCGACTTTGTCTCCAATGAGGCCGCTCTAATCGCAATGCAGCACATTAAACTTCAGAATTCTAGCCAATATGTTAACTTTGCCTATGTAAGTACGTCGTTTTTTTCTTTGGAAAGAAAATTTAGTCAAGTCCATAAAAGTACTGACTACTAGCTCTTCGAGTAGATAACAAGCTTTTTCGGCACTTGGGCAAGCTGCCTCAAAAATATATTTTTATAAAGCATAGTTCAGGAGTGTCTGATTAGTTTCGATGAATGCATAGTTTTTGTGCCATAATCAAAGAAATTTAGCAACCTCATAATGATTAGCGAAAAACCGGTAAAAATAGTTAATTAGTCTTTTTTCTTCCCCATTAGGAATCGGAAAAGGATCCTTTGAATGTCTACGTCACAAATATTCCTGAATCATGGAATTCAGATAATGTGGAGAATTTGAAGGAGATTTTTGCCCCATACGGCAAAATAACCTCTGCACTTGTCATGACACGGAGATCAACAAACACCTGCACAGGTGAGCCTAATTTCACTCAATAAAGGTGGCTCGATTTGAAATGCTCATTGCGTTTTTAATGAATTTACTTTAAGTAAACTAAAAGCATTTGGTGGGAAATTGTACACGACTTTGTTTTGGTGTATTTGCAAGTGTTGACGAAATTGCCTGTAACTTAGCTTGCATAATTTTGAAATAGCTACCTAGCTTAAACGATGCGCATCGGAGAGCAAATTTCACGAGGCAGCTCAAACGATACTATCGCGGACGTGCGTGGATAATGATAAGGCGCGATAAGCCTGTCTCTGCGCAAGCGTGAAGACTTGCGTTCGCGCACACCTAAGTTGGGTTGCAATCTCGTAGAGCATTACATCTACATCCACCTCAAATCACACTCTCTTGCTATACTTGAATTGCACACCTCACTTTCGGTCTTAATAATTTATTACGGTATAAGTCGGTGTTTTAAGAGGTCATGAGAAATTCCTTTGGTAAACTTGTAACTTTGTTTAAACTATGCCGTTTCAAATAAAAGCGCACAAATTATGGGAGAAATTAGGTACTGGTTATTAACCCATCATGAACAATAAGAAAATTGACACGGGTACCCATTCTCTCGTGCTGTTAATTGGTTTGTGGCTAAATTTTCTTTTCCTTCCATCTTTCATGCACAATCATTCAAATGGTCGATGTAAGAATACACATTTGAGGAAAAATAGCGATAATGAATTGATTCAAATGCATATAGTCGCAATCTATAAGATTGGTTTGGTTAGATTTTTACAAAAAATCTCTGTCTACAGGAACGGGATTCGTTCGGTATCTCACTTCTGAGGAAGCGCAAAGAGCCATTGATGGTATAAGAAAGGCGAAGATTACGTTGCCCGGAGCAAAGCGGCCCCTGGAACTTAAATTGGCCGACAGACAACGAGCTAGGGAACACAAAAGGTGCCCAGTTTGTTGTTCTCCTCCGATTAGTGCCAAGAAGGAATAAAAATTAGTGATGTCATTTAATTTAGGCTGATTTAAACACAGCGATTTTTTCTCATTGTGCTGATAAACTTCCACGTAATATTTAATTAATACTGCTTACCCGTTGACAGAGAATTTCAAGTTATTTCAAAGCCATAATTTTAGATTCATTATGTCATATCGCTCATTCGTTTGCATTTCCTGTTTACGTTGTCTTACGCTCATCGGCCAGGTTTCGCTTATTTATTCAAACAACGTATAGTTGGAACTTCAAATCGAAACGCTTAGTATGCCGGAGTTTCAATCAGTAGTTAATTCATTCAGTTACACATTGAAAAACAAGCAGAAACTTGCCTTAAAATTTAGGCCTCCTATGCCAATTATTTTGACTCAGGATACCTATGATAAACAATCAATTTACTGAGACTTTGTGCGCTTTTACTTTCGTATCAGGTAGCGACAAGGATAACTTAACGGATAAGTAAAGTCAGGCGACTCAGTGGGGAACGCCACTGGAAAAGCATTAACCACGATAGTACTTTAGATTAATGTTACCTCAAGCTATCACGGAATAATGCACTTTTGGAATTTACAAATAATTCACACATACAGCTCAGTAAAACTGGCTGGAAGCATTAGCTTCTTGCATCTGCAGTTTTTTCACTTAATGTGATTTTTTACCTTTTAACAGTGAATCAATTGGCTCTGAAAACAATGCGCTGCCACTGTTTCAGCAGTTTATGCGCGATGGTACTCAGCGACACCTTTGCCAGGCATTGAGGACGCAGCATCACAACCAAATGGCTGAAGACATTTTTAATGTACCATCAGTGCCAGAACGCACCATGTTTGATCAAACCAAGGTGGCTGGCTATGTGGCATCGGGCGCTTCACTTATGAATACAAGTCCAGTGGACATCACACCAACTTCAAGTGATGAGATTCCTGCTCCTGCACCACCTCAGCTCACTACTCCAGCCGTTTTGCCTGTAAATAACTTTGATAAATTAGCACTGTATACCAAGAATGGTTTATGAAATCAGAAGGGCTAATACCTTAAATTCTTAACTACGTATCACTCCTGTCTTAGATCGCCCCAGCTGTTGCCGCTGCAACGGCTGCAGCATTGGCAGCGCCACTCTACCAATTCCCATGCATCCCTTGGATACAGCAAGACCCCACAGCGGCCCATGGCAATCCTACTGCGGCCTACATTCATCCCCAAATGGCGGCTACAGTACCCCAGAAGGCCGTGACTGCAACAGCACCGCTGGATCTGAACTCTCTCGCTGCAGTCTACCAAATGGCCAGTCTTAATACCCTCAACTACGGAGTAACAGCTCCTGCTCAATCTTTTGACATGGTCCTTCCCCTTGTTAGTGGGCAGCTTAATGAACATCCCATCGATGGTATGTGCTGCACCAGGTCTCCTATCCCGTCATCTACCCACCACACTTTTGATCGTTTCGCCTCTCATTGAATCACATTATCTATCACGCTACATAATTAGTATAAAGTGATGTTCTATCGAAATTACACGATCACATAGCTGTCCCGCTTTGTAAATGCAACAAGCATGCATAGTTAAAGTGTGCAGTCGATTATTTGTGGCAAAAGTGTAACTGATTGACAGCTTAATCAGTTAAGGGATTATTCATTCAGCTGTCACTCTAACATTCTTTAGGATGAAGTCTTCAGGATTTTTCTGTCTTTTAGAGATCGGACCTGGGTATTTCTTGATTACTTATACTTTATGAACAATTTTGTTGGATAATTATAATGTAAGACGTGCTTCACTAGCAACAGGTTTAATTCTCCAACGCTAATCCTTAATTTAACAAGAGTGTGGGTGAATTCCGCTGGACACAACTTGATTATCTATTTCCAGCACGCAATCGTGCGACATTTAATGCAAATTCTTTGAATTTCTAATAAGTTGAGTGGGCACGTTCCACCTTTGAGAAAACAGAAACGCGTTAAGCTGGAGGAATTATATGTTCCCACCGTCACGGAGAGATCTCGTGACGATTTGAAAGATTGAGTGATATTTCAGTCTTAGCAAGTAAAAAAGGCAAATCACCGAAAAGTTTGGCAACGTTTTAAACTGCTCAAGAGGCAAAAAATCCCACGCACGATAAATGACGACTCTTAAAATATGTCTGCATTGTATCTGATTGATCAATTTGTTTACTTTGTTTGCAGCTACAAATCTTTATCCATTTGGACTGAATCAGTCGCTTTGGCCAAAAGCCTGTTTCTTCGGCTAGCCAAATCTCCGGATTCGTGACGCTTTCAATCCGCATGCACCACTCTGAATTGCTCTTTTTTCCTATCTTTCTTCCTTACCCTTTTCTGCACCAACTAATACCAAAAGAACTTCCCTAAAGTGATCCTATTTTCCGTTTTATTTAGCACAAAAATGCAAAGAAGAATGCAGTGATCAATTGAAACCTAAGTGCTACCAATGCTCAATCACGCAGTTTAAAATCGCGCGTGCCCTACCATTGAGAGTCCAAGCATTTGTACATGCACAGGGTACATAAGCTGACAATCTTTCTCGTCTTACTCATGTGGAGACGAATGACGATAAAAGCAGATGCCCACCATGAAATTGTGACACTGTGCACCGCTATTCATCGGGCCTAATTTTCACTACAAAAGGAACTGTCATTGGCGGTTTATGCAACAAAACAAGATTGAATCGCTCTTTTTCTGGTTCCTTTCTTTTTGCTCTTTATGTCTCATACAGACGATGCTTTTTTCTTCATAGGTCAGATTTGTCTTCAATTTTGCACCCGGTAATTTTGTAAATGCTTCCATAAGTAAGTAGATATAAATTTTTCTTAAATGGACCAGGATGTATTTGTTCAAAAAAAGCGCTTAATGGTGGACGGAATCGTGGTATCCGATAAAAAGTCTCCTGAGGGGTTTTTATCTAAGCATTCAAATTGCTTTTTCTACAGTTTCATAGAGCCATAGCACTCATTGAATGACTTAGTGTTGCTTGTGTATCGGATGTGGAATGAGAAGAGATGGCAAATCGTGCTAAACTGATAGGCAGAGCATGGGTTAATAATGCTGATCGGAGTTCAGCTCTTTTAGAAGTATCTCCTAGTGACGACTGCCTTTACATAGGAGTCAGGAAAGGATGGGCCCAATATGCCGCCATTTTAGTGACAAAAGTAGCCCTCGCTTATTTCCTTCGATTTTATCTCTATTTGTGAGGAAACTTCACAGTCGTGGGACACTTGGCTTAAAGACAGGGATTGATTGTTGACCAAACGCTTAAAATTTTGGGAGTAAAGATATAGATGTAGCCATAGAGCCATATACATATTCAGCTTTCTCTGGTTTGCCTCAAAAGTTACATTCAAAGACAAGTGCAAGCATTTATGAGTGACTATGTGAAATATTGTGGAAATCCGTTGGCCCAATTCACAGCTTGTCATTAGTCGTCTAGAAAGACTGCTGAATACTCCATATTTGCTTAGTACATAAAGTCCGGTTGGTCATGCGACACTCAAATTTGAGCCGCCAAACATCTTCGTCTACGTCATTTCCTGAAGCGCAAGCTTCTATATTTAGTTTTTTTCAATTTGTAAATGTTACACAAGACGTTTAGTTTGGCGACCAGACAAATCTTGGTCTCGATTTTGAATGGAACAATTGTTTTGGTTCAATCCGAATTATAGGAACAGGTTACAAGGCACTAGAATGGCGTCAGCTGTGGCAGCCGATTTTGATAGCCTTAGTAGGTGATACTATGCACTGAGCATGCGATTTTCGCAAAATACCAAATACATATCATCCCTATAGTCGCAAAATTACTCCTTTTCAGAAAAAAACCAAAGAAGATTAACAGCTGGCGCGTAATTTATATAAGTCGGTCTGTAAAGTAACAGCTTCGATTTATTAAGGGCCTCTCAATCTATTCCTTACTTCATTTTCCTCTCGATCAATGTGCTTCAAACCTTTAAACTCACCTTTGACTGTTAAAATAAGACCCTGAGTATAAATAAAAGGAACTGAAGCAAGAAGTGTTAGGGATAACTGCGAATGACTAGTGGCTTCTTACATCACTTAGCTTTTGGCCACTTTTACAGCTTTCATTCGTGTGTGGCAACTAAAACCAATCTAAAAGGAGTTCAATTTAGCATTGCATATGGCAGATAGTTATCTAAGCCTAATTTTGGCATAAGCGAGGTGTATAAACAGCAACTTTATAAAACTACGTCTGACTTTATTCACAGGTAAATATAATCAGAGTAAACATCAAAATGCAGCTTTCATTTCATTTACCTATGTCGGCAGAAGATGCTCGACAAAATTTTGAACGCATCCAGTGGGTCGTAGAGTTTGTGCCTCGTCTTATTCCTACTGAGGTTTAAAACGAATCGCTTATTAATATGCGATACGTTTGTTCTTTGTCTAACTCTCGATTTTTGTTAAGGGTCACTTAGTTGGCCATCGTACCTTCGCCGAGTGGGCTGGCCTCAAGACCATGCCACTAGTCCTAGCCTTTTCTTTATGCTAAAAATATATTTATTCTGCCCGAGTAGTATACCTTCTTTCGTCTTCAGGAATGTGTTGGGTCACTACAGATCCGCCTCTACTTCCAGCTCACTTTGGTCTTCGTTTCCCTTTCAAGTGATATTTCTACTTTTACCTTTCTTATGCATAATGATAGTTTAAACCAAATAAACTACATGCCAATTAATTTATTATGCTAGCTTAAAATCAAATGCTTTTATCTATTATAAAATCGACAAATTAGTTTTAGCAAGATTGATAGGTCCTCAGTCTTATATGCGACCATTAAAGTCAGAGCTCGTTGTTAGAGCTGGAGTCATCTATCTGGCTTTAAATGCTAGCATCACCAAATGCGATAGCAGATACTCAAACCGAATTCAGAGAATCGCATTTTAGGCTTAAGTACCTTTTAGTGATCATTCCTGGTCGAACGCATATGTGACGTACTTGACTCATTTAAGAGTGATCTCAGCATATCTGTTTATTCATACCAATTTCTTGTCATAAAAATCCTTTACTATCCCGAACATATTCGAATATAAAATGCACAAAATATTGCCGTTTGGGGTGCGTGATTCTGTCCACAATCCGTACTCTAGTGTCCTTTTGTTTAAGCAGTACTTACTGCATTATAAAACACCAAGCATTCTTATTTTCCTATATTAGAGTACGCGCATCGAGTGCCAGTTGCTTTGGAAGAGACCGCCCTTCTCCTAAGTGTGACTTCATAGTCACGATAAAAAGTAATCCGTTTCATCAATTGGTCTCATTACGTATTCCTCATTCTGAGTCTGCTTTGTATTCTGTTGATCTCACTCTCGTCACATTTCAAAGCAGTCACATTTACTTATTATGTAGCTCTCGCTACTTGGTTGATAGATGAGAGAGAAGATTGGGTGACAATCTTGCAGTTCTTAGAGCAGCTTTAACGTTCAAAATCCTCAGCATGCAAAATCAACACAGCTCTTGATTTTTTGCAATTAAGTCATAAATTGTCAGAATTATGGGGTCAATTTTTGCACACGGGCATCCATTCAGCAGAGCCGAATTAAAAACGCAAAGGGAAGCTATTGTGTTGAGCATAAGTTAAATGCAAACTATAGAAAGCCGTATTAGAACAGATTAGCATATCTGTAAACAAGAGCTAAGTATGAGTTTGAAGAAACAAATGCCATTGAAGAAGTCATGCTAATCTAGCGAACCCTTTTTCATACCGGTTCCTAAATAAACATATGGGTATTTAAATGGAAACGCTTTACTGTTCGCTGAGCACTCGAACGAACTCTTGTAACTGCAATCCGATTTACCAACTGGGCGGTTGCAAAAGGTCATATATTTTCGACTGTAATTAAGCTAATCATTCGATATGTAGCATCCAAAAGAAAATAGTTCATGCGCTTCAGTTATTTCAGGCTCAGGTGCTCCCCTCCGTGCGACGACACTCAATGAATAATATGCCTACAACTACTGCCATAAATATGCAATAATGCTGGGCTAATGACTGCATTTCCCATTATGATTGTTAGACAGAATCGACCAAACAAGCCGGTAAATGAAGTTTTTCCCCTTGTAATAGGCCAACGATGCGCTCATATTCGACTACAGCTTTAGAGATGCAAATTTGCTCTCCCCAAAAAGTGCTCCATCAACCTCGGAATGCCCTGTAGATCCGCTTGAACGGTTTGATGACTTTTGTCCAAAACTCGTTGCCCTGTGCGAGAACATTTGCTTCGCATAGGCGTCATGCAAAAACAACGCATCATGGCAGTAAAAAGACATTGTGAGATAGCAGGTGCACTGGGGTATTGTATTCGAAATGAAATAAAAGGGAATGATTACGATAGTAGTTAATGGCTTAAAAATGCCCTAACCCAGACGTGATAAGCTCCAAAGATGCTTACTCACTTGGTAGATTTTTATCACTATATTCGAAAAAACAATTCCACTTACATTAGAGAGTAATGAAAATGTAATAGGAGGTTTTTCAGTTAATTATGAAATGCTTGAATAAGCCATAATCGATTGTATCATAGCCTTATATCGTAGCATTTAATAAATAGACTTAAAATCGTATTTACACATCTTATTTGGAGATAAATATTGATTGAAGAGTAGATTTGGGTTAGAGTCACTGCATTATTTCCTGACAATGCACGTAAAATGTATGCACCTTGCATCGTAATATCAGCCTCTCATTGAAATTACTTTTAATCCATACTCTCGAGGTCCACTAACTCCTTTTTTTACTTATGACTCAGGACGAAGTACCTCACGGCAACAGTAAGCAAGAATATGCTGACCCTGGAACCTGAATAAGAGGAAATTCGCCTGATGAAATGGGACCTGCCCTTTAGTAGCAATATGCCTACAATGTGTAAGCACACTTTAAAATCTCCTCTTAGCTCTGTTTTTAGTTAAGCATTAAAGGGAATTCTTTGTCAATATTTTAGGAATGCTGGGTTGTGCTAAGAAATGCAATGCCACTTGTAGCATAGAAAACTGCTGAATAGTTAAATTGGCAATAGCATAGCTAATGGCAAAAGTATACACCAGGATAAAGGCATCCAATTTTTGTACCATTAAATACTAAACATTACCCCCTAATTTGCAAAGGAATTTTAGACTCAACTTGCTAGAGTCAACGGAATTTGATAGAATGATTGGCACTTTTGAATTTTCTGCTACATCACCGCATTTGTCTCTTATGACTGCTTAGACAAAATGTGTCTCTTGATTCAAACACTTGAAGTTACTTAAAGGCGAGAAGCTTGTGAGAGAAAAGTTGGTCTATTCATTTTAAAACTCATTTCGAATGGCGACATTTATAGTTTTGCTTAAGGCTGAAAACCAAATATTCATCTTTCTTAGTTTTGCTTGAGATTTCCAAAGGAATGCGTGAATGAAACTTTTATGAATTGATGTTTCTCCTCTTGACTGGCATGTCAATCACATACCATTTTAAGCAGCTTTCAACATCGAAACGCTGAAACTACCGAGTATTGAAACCTACTCTATTTCCTTTCACGAGTGTTCTTTTCCAGCTATAATGTATTTCCGCTCCCCTTCAGTTTCAAATAAATATAGTGGACAGCCGTTTTACAGGGCGTTCCCAGTAAATCTTTCATTTTTCAGAGCCTTAATTTCAGCATCATTTATTAACTGAACTGTGGATTCAACCGCATTAATATTTGAATAAGTTTTAAGTTTAAGTGGCACAATTAAATTTTTGGCTCATCAAAGTGTTTATTCAATCATAGGCGACAGGCACTTGTTTCACGCAGATCCATAAAAGCCAAGTTACTTTATCTTCAGAAAGTGATTTGCCACCCCAAACCGGTCAATTGGGCAGCGTCAAATGGTCAACTAATGCTTTGAAGTACAAAGTATCGAAATCAGAAGTCGTCATACAGCCTTGTGAACGTGAACTGGAGCTGTAATACTATTGCTCTTTAAGGGTGCTTTGTAGACCTGAGGCGGAAGCACAATTTCTACTTATTCGTGGATGCACATGGTTCCTCTCCAGATGCAGAGGCCCCTCCGTTATAATCGTTATCGTGCATTCCGTCTGTATCCATAATAAAGATGTCTAAGAACATCTAGACTTCAAATAGCAGGGATGGAAGAAGGGAATAGGGGGGAAGGGAAGATCCATCTAAAGGAGCCCCTCAGTTTTGAGTGAAGTTTTTTAAATGTCCAGTAAACATGTAATTTTTTGAAAATAACCTCTCGATTAGCAGGAAATTGCTTTAAAATTCATGAACTTCAAAATGACCTGTAAAGACTTGCTAATCCTCAAAAATGTCATAAAGTAACGATGCTCACGTTTTCAAGGAAGTTGTTTTCATTTTGCAAGGCTTACTACCTTAACGTAAAAGGAACTTATAAAAGAGGTACATACATCCAACGGCAATAGTGCCATTTTATGGGTCGCAAAATTGACTATGTTTCCTGATCCCTGATATTTTGTACGAGTGCAGACACTAGGGTTATACCTTTAGAGTTGCAAGACAATTAGGTGGTAATAAAATTAATCGTGGTTTTCAAAGTGTACTAAAAATTCAAATGAAACTTTTTCAAAAGACCCCACTTTGATTCTATTTGATGTGTGCAATCAAATAGGTTAGAGTGGTCGCATGGAGGTTAGGTAAGAAATTACTTATGTCAATAAGTTATATCGAAGGCGGAATAACTATGCTTGGATAGTAGTTTTCGTTACCAGCGGGTAGAAATTTTGAGAGGGTAAGAATCAGATATAAATGCCTTTATTCGTCTAGATGCCAACAACTGAAACATGGCTAAGCATAGGTCAGAAATCGAAATGCGAAGTTGGAGATGAGGAAGCAGCCTCCTCGACGCAGACCAACTGCGCAGATGAATAAAGGGGAACTCTCATAGTGAAATGCTAAACCAAGATGGCTATGTGCGATCGGGAAAGCACGGTGCGTGCTAACGTGTCTGCCTAGCTGTCGCACGTCGACATCTTGGATTGATACGCCGCAGCGTTTTTATTCTTGCATCGCTGTACCACGTATTCATTAATCCAACGATTTTCTTAGTTTTTTATCTTACAAAATTATAAAGCTACAGCACGTAAAAAGTGCATCATCTAAGTACCCTAACTAATACTGGCGCTTCATATATAGTTAACTACTAGACTTTCTGTTTTTCTTGGACAACATTTTGTTTTCACTTAACGTAAATTACAACTGTGTAAATTATGCAGTGGTAAAATTCCATTATTGGACATAATTAAGCGATCGCCGCTTTAAAAATTTGTTCGAGAGTTGTTTTTTTTGTCCACCAAACCAAATTTGAATAGGCTAGACACCTTTGCCAAGGCTATTAATTCGTCATTGTCACACATTGCCCTTTAACTTGATCTGAAATGTTTGTACTCAGTGGTTCTAAATAAAATGTGGTCAAATGGAAAATTCTGGTAGGTAATAAATTTGTCTATGAAAGGTGATAGGTTTCACACAAACGTACCCATAACTTTAAAAACAGCAGAATTTTAAAATTAATACTGGAATAATAGGCACGACAAATACGTAGCCAAAGTGATCGCAACTAAGACCTATTTAAGATTTGGAAATTGGATGACATCATCAGAGCGTTTTCAAGAGCTGCAGAAAAACTTCTATGTAAAACTACCACCGTAGCCCAGAAATATCTGTAATACTACAACTTGACTCCCCACTTCTACGCCAGTGCCTACCGCAGTTCAAAGTCGTGTTCTTTCTGACTACTAAATATGGTTAGGCAACTTTGCACTGAATTACAACACAGACACTAGCAAACGCATGCCCACGCTTTTTGACAGAGTGAATTGAGTGTGAATAATGCGGAGTCGGAGCATAAAGTGGAATCTTTGGCATTCAAGATACCGCCCTAGACTTAGAATTACCGGTGCTAAGATTGTTTGATGGAAAAGTAGAGTGAAATGAAAATTGGAGCAACCTGGGGCTATTGCATATGCGATGTTAAACAGCGCTGAGAGCACCCTTGATATGCGTTTGCCAAGCTCTCTTGCTCCACACAGCACGCGGGCACGGGCAGGAGGGCTTGACAACTCGGGCAAACGGTTTCATGCAGAATGTCTTTAGATTACTCCTCAAAAATGCTGCTCTTTCCATGAGCGTTTAAGGTTCTCAATATATGGTGTGGTTGGCATCGAATAAATTATATAATATATATATATATATATGCGATCAAGCACTTTGTGCGTAAAAATAAGTCTTTTGAGGCAAGAATTTCAAAATCGCTGTATTTAGATGTTCTACAATCTTATCTCCCACTTTATTGTCATTTTGAAAAAGATTTTAAGAGGTGGCTTTGCTGATTAACTAGCCAATTGAATTTCAAGCTTTATACTACAACTTTTCAACTTCAAAATTCAAGATTTAACCATACAAAGTAAATACGCTTGGCAGTGGTACTATTTTGAACCACTAATGTAAAATGGCCTGCGAGAGGGGCCTGCCTTACCCCAAGGATTTTAGGTGAAATCCTGACAAGTATGGTCGGTTGCAAGCTTCCTTCCTCGTTGTGCGCCTTGGAAGGCCAAAACGCCCAAGTAATTCTTTACTAACAATCCATAGTGTCGACACTTTTGTAATAACAGCCCTCATTTCACTCCTTTATTTGCATATTATTTTGTTTCCAAATCAAAACGTAAGTCGACGAAAGGGTTATGGGAAGCGGAAAGTCAAATGGTATGCTTTACGCAGCTAGGGTTTGTGGAGGCAAAACGCCAACGCTAGCGTCCACGTGTACTTGAATGAATGCCAGGGTTGCCATAGATGTTAACCATCATTTCCGTCCGGAAGCATCTACCCTGAATACTTTCATCAACTGTCCGAACTCACAACTCATTTGATTAAATCGTGTACTAGTCAGCATTTTAATTTTACAGTCAAGACAGATCATTTTTGGTCTACTGTGTAATTTTTAGGTACCATTTTCATGCTTCGTCTCCACCCAAATAGCCACTCTTTCTCCCTTGCTTTAATAGCAGTATAGCAGTACTTAGTTTGTGGTTCGACCCTTAAAGTTCTCTTCGCACCTAATCAATTTATCGAATGTCAGATAAAAATATATTGACATGGTGATATAATTTGCCTCTCAGGGTGAAGGGTAGGGGATAATAACTGCACTGTCTTAATGCCGGATAGTTAAGACTCAGAATGCGACGGGTTTTCACTAATTATTTGCCTTTTTCAGAACCATTTTGCAATAAAGCCTCATCCTATAGTAAATACTGTAACTAACCGCTTCTTCAAAGGTACAAACTTTCCCAACACCTTTTCCTCAATTAATAACTCCAAAATTCACCATTATTTAGGTAGGAAAAGACCCCCGTAGCAAACCTTACCATATCATGTTTACAATTTTCATCATGATCAAGTTAAACTCCTTGTTACAAAGGCCTAAAAAGGTAATTTCTGAAAGTCCTTGTAAACACAAAGTCCACATTTCGAAGGCATTTTACTAAAAGAGGCATTGCAGCCCACTTAAACTGTTGAAAACCAGCCTTACGCTTGCTATTGTCGACAAATATTTCCGCCATGCCATTTGCAATGGTGAATAGAAATGCGCCAGAAAGAAATCGACGATCCTTTTACCATCAAGACAAAAAGTTGCATGAATTATTAAATTTTATCCTGGAATGATACAGACATTTTATCCTGCGTTTAACATAATTTAGATGCATTTTTGAAGACTCGAGGGCAAACACCATTTCTAAGGCGTCTTTCTAGAAGGTGTTTGAGCTCCAATCATTCCATTGAACCTTCAAATGTTTAACTTATTAACAACGTTGTTTTGAGGTAAAGTAAAGTTGCCTCGTGTGTATCATTGGTTGTTGCGTTATGCTAGTGCCGAGGGAGGATGCTGTTGTTATTTGATAGGCGTGATGTGTTAGCGTCCAAACGAACGGCAATCAGCTCCTCCATATATGCGCACAATTAACATAAATTATGCAAAATACCCGTGTAAGAGTGCCTCGGAGAGTTAAATGGCGTCTCTCTTATATTTATATTTTCATTTCAATGCTAGGCACCCCACACACAGATGTTATCGCACTGCGGACTGCATGCTGGGGCATGCAACGTCCCCTTTCATTTTGCAAGCGTTGCATTCCTACGCAACTACTAGCAACATTAATAATTTGTAATACAGCGCTCTAATGGGATCAATTTTACCGAGAAATATAGCATTTTTAAAATGCCGAAGTCCAGGAAGTGAAACGTGCATTTTGTTTAATTAACACCAATAGTATCCAACGTTTACAACATTAAACGGCTCTGCAGATGGCTTGATAAAAACGTGTGGCTTCGTATTACACGTATCAGCATACAATGAAAAAATAATTCTGGGTAGAATGCATAGTTGTGCGGATGCGTTTGCAACTCCCATATTGCAAATACAGTGAAATATCATTTCGCGGTAAAATGGGACCCAAACGGTTTGAGTATCTTCTTCGATTCTTAAAGTAAATGTTAAATCATCAAAAACCGCTCATTCACCCTTTACTTTCTGTAAGAAACAAACTATTAGCCGTGAGAATGATTAGCCCCATCCCTAACCGCGTTTCCGTTTAGATGAATTCCTCATCAAATATTGTCCAATTGAGTACTCTTATTCCTAGATATTTTGCTTTTATGTGAAAAATAAGTGTTTTGCATAAATACAAATTATTGTAAGCATTAGACATGTTAGGATATCTTCTCTATATCGCATTATTTTTCATTGCACATTTTCGTTTTCTATTTCAGTGGACCAATCAAAAAAGCCGTTTGACTTGACCATACTTTCACTAAACACGGCAACACTCACATTGGAGCCCAAACCTCGTAAACCCTTTATCATTCAGTTACGTACAACAAGTTTCTATAACTTATTTCTCGCTGAACAGCATTGGCAATAAAGAGAAGAATGTTTCTTGCAAGAGGACCGCATGCTACAATGGATATCACAGATATTGTAGTATTCGTGGAATCATGCAATTTTTTCAGCTGCGCTTAGAAAAAGTTGGCAGCACCCAAAAGTATCAGCATTTATGATATCTATTGTGTTCCCTTTCAATGGCATTAAAGTGTATTTGATTTTAAAAGGAATTAATTGCTTTTTCGAGTAAGTCATAAATGGTGCAGGCGTATTCGGAACTGTGCGCCACCATTTACACGCCTTCAAATCGGCACTTTGCATCAGCCCACTTTGAAAATTAAAAACAGATAAAATGCATAAATGCTAGAAGCTTCGTGAGGAAAGAGAATTTATCGAAAGAAATTTGTGACGAAATGTAACAAAGGCAGGATATTAATATCTACATGAACTCCGTTCGCAAGTATTGTTAAGCGTCACCTTATGTATGGGTCAGCATTTTGAATTCCACAATTAATTTGTTGCATTTAGATGCGAATACGTTGGGGTGATAAAACACGGCTTTTATTCATTCGTTCGCCTGGAGTTTGCATCATAAGGAACAGTTGGCTTCGAACAACGTGTCGGATTCGTCAACATGTACCAAGTTAGAGCGAATCCGGAAATTCGGGTCTTCGCTGCAGGGGCATAAAATTTAGCACTGGGCTCCGTGTGGCAATGCATACACCCCCTGCGCCCAGCTTCACGTTCAACTCTGCCCACGAGGCAGTGGGAAGCGAGACACGCCGCCAAGCCACAATAAATCTGACGGGAGCACTAAACTACTCAAATATTTCCCTTTTACAAGCTCACAATCTCTCGCCCAAGCCCTTGCTAGTTTCCTTTTCATACTGGATGCCTTTACAGCTTGTTAGAAAAGTTCTCTTCCCTTAAGAGTGTAACAATATTCTAAATGTTTTAGTGTTGCATGAAAGACCTCCAATCAGAAGTTTATAGGGGGCCTTTGCTAAATCCTTATGGGATTGAATGGGCTTTCCCTTAGATCATTGATCTGTTGAATAATTCGTAAAACCATAATGCTTCACTTTGCTACTCATTTAAATCACTTGATCTCTTTAATCAGTGAACTCTGTGACTATTAAATAGAACTCACTCGATAAGTTTTCAGAAATACTTAAACTTGGACTTTGAAGATAGGAAAATTATCAAGTCTCTAGAAATATATCCAAATAATTAAGATTGGATTGATCATCGCATACCGGTGAATAGCTATCACTACGTACTAAATAAATTGGTATAATTCATAATCTTGTAAATTTTGAGGGCATTAGAAATAATGGTGTGTTCGTGTAATTTTCTGTATTCGAAAGATAAGGAGTACTAAGAAGAGTCTTTGGTCAAAAAAGCCTAGCTAGAGTGACTTTGAAAATAGCATTAAAAGCAGACAAACTGCATCATGCATGCTAAAGTTTTGATGAATTAGTTCAGTTGGTAAGATCTGTTGAAGCTACTGTAAGAGTCGTCTTTAACCCACAATGGTCCTTAAATAAACAGATTTTGCACCATATCCACTGACTTGCTTGATGCACGTTTTGCATTGAATAATTGAGTTTTGTTGAATGTTGTTTTGATGCGGGTGGAGTCGCTTGTCCCGTCCCAAGTCACAAGAACTCAAAATCCGCCCTAATCAGCAGGTGGCAAGAGTAGTTATCACTGACCGAGGACCCCACTAAGTGGTCAGCTCTTCAAGTTATTAGCATTTTCCTATTTTGGTATGTTTTCTACGCGGAAGGTGTAGCGTCCCGAGACTTTCTTTAAGGCGAAAGAAGGCACAATACTAGGGCAGATTATATATTCTGGGAATAGGGGGATTGGAGGCTGCTGGCATGGCCTGGAGGTCAGCCAACCGTTTTGTACAATATGGCCACCAAAGTGACCGAAACCGACAATTCGAACAAACAATATATTACAGAAGGACTAGATAAAACATAGGCATTCACCAGTGCAGACATCATGTCAAAAATGACAGTTGCACAAGTCCTATGATATCAACTTCTTTATTCCTTACTAAAGTCTAAGGAGCACATCAGAGTTTTGCTGGAAGTGTATGCGTATTTTACAGGCGAAATGAATTTTTCAGTAAATATAGTGAAATGTAACTAAATTAGAGCTTTTGTAGGAAAAATAATCCACCGAATTTTGTATGTTGAGGACACATCGATCAAAGTCACTTTAAACATTACAAATTGCTGAATGTGCTTCCAATTAATTTTATGCGATGAAAGCGCTAAACGAATGTAAATTCTCAAGTCCAATTTGCTCTGCTCCACCAAGCGTGACTGCATGCTATTTGGGGAAGCGCGTTTTTTACGAGGCTCCTACTTTTCAGCGCTGCATTTGCAAAGGTTAAAATCGTCCCCAATGTCAGTGCCACAACCATCATCGCCACCATGGCAATGATTTTTCTGTAAAGCTTGCTCTCCTCCCCAAATGACATCGCTTTCGCTCTCGTGTTTGTGTCCTTGTGCTGGGAGCATATAATTTTGGTTCTTTTACGCTCCGCAAAAGCCTGGTTCCGTATGCAAACGGAACGAAAAGTCTTCTTTTCCGCGCTGTTCTCTCGTGAATCTAACAAAAAATAGCAACAGTGATTTTGCAGGTGCATTGTGATCGCTTACAGGGCTTAACAGCAAGTTTCTCACTATACGTTTAATTAACCAGGATATGGTGTTCATTTATCAAAAAGGTAATGAGCCTCTTATAAAGCATGAGAACTCCAAAATATGCATGCGTTGCGTTTGTTGTTAGTTTGCCTCTCGGGTTCGGTTACGAGCACTTGGATGGGCATTATGGCTTCGCCAGAAAGACTAGCCCTTGGACCATGCGCGTGGCCCTGGATCCTACTTCATACTGAATGCATGTATTCAACATGCAACATTATGGCTTCGCTTATTTTCGCAGCTGTCTTCGGGAGCTACAGTGTATGTTTCAAAACTGCTCGAGATAGGTACAGTTGAAACGCTATTTGCAATTTTGCTATTTCTTTCATGGATTCGAGTAAGTTGGGAGAATGCAGAAAAATTTTTCAAATTTATGCGAGACAGCCAAAGTTTTGTTTTCTTTAATGTATTAGGCGTAATTATAAAATCACCGTTAAAGTAAAATGTAAATGTGGATTTTTAAGGAACTCCAGAGATATATCTCTTGTCGATTGAGTCTAGTGCAAGTCTTCTAGAAAACAATTATTTTGTGCTTTCTCTAAAAGTTGGCATTTGAATTTTTGAAAATCCGAAAACAGTTGCAACTGCCTTTATGGGCAGCAATTCAAAAGGAAATCTCAGACTTATGAGCATTTGTGACTGTGGAAGGTTTCCATTTCTGTAACCAATGTAAAAACCAGGAAAAGTAAGATCTTTCAATCTAATGGACTCCTATTTTTGATCAACAATCCCGTCATGAGCAAATTAGTTGAAAGTCGCATATTTTATAATTCAATTTTAGTTATGCATTTTGGAGAGCTTAATTCGCGCAATCATATTTTCAAGAAGAATTTTGTACTTAATGACAAGAGATTTGGGTAATCGTCAATGTTTGGAAATAAGCACAATTCCCATATAATACCGTCGTGATCCTTGTGGGTTGTTTTAAATGCGGGAAATAACTGTTGCACTTTGGTAATATGAGGTTGCGTTTCTGAATGTCGTTGTGAGATTCTGTGGAGAGCCACGAAGGTGACTTTGGTGTCACCTGCCACACAAAAGCTGCGTGTTATAAGTGTAAGTGATTTTACTTGTCACTTATCCAAACACGCATTTTACGCAACCAAAACAGCACAAACTCTAGAAATCCTCTTCCAGCTACGATTTGTAATTAGAAGTTATTTTTTATGGCGTCAAAACCTGGTTTAAAGGTTTGCTTAATCTTAGGTTTTCAATCACAACCTATGTGCAATGTCATGATGATGAGATATAATCGCAGTTCCACAAAGCAAGTGTTTCCAAGCAGACATTTAAATGCTTTCCCTATTCACCAACACTTAACCTATGCAAGAACATCATGTACTCAGTTGAAAATTAAATACTACCAACTGATTTGGTATTTTTAAGCATTGTGACAAAAACTCCACCCAATATTTGTTTGTTTGGGAGGTCTGGTCTTTGCATCACCATAACCCTTTTTTGATGTGCGAGTAATCACAGCTTATTTAATTTTTAAACCATACCCAGCATCAAAGCGCTGCCAAGGGTTCGGTCGGTATTCGGTTTAGCTAGCTGCAATGATTTGCTGCTACTTGCAGAGACGTGTTAAATGCCTTGTTTATGGGCATCGAAAGCAGAGACATGCGTCATTCTACCCTCACGGTACTCTCTTTAACAGCCCTCATTTTTCCGCTTAACGTGAACCAAAACCTTACTTGTTGATTAAATCGGATGGAATTTGAGCTTGTCCGATTTTGGAAATGATGTAATGACTCGATTACGAGGCTTAAAACTTTTGCAACTTTTTCCTGACAATTGAAAAAAGGTGCATTAGTAGATTATAGGACTCAGAGTTGTTTAAAATTGTGATAGTGGTGATGGGTCGTCCAAGGTGCATCAGGTTCAGAAAAGCTCTGTTTTCCCTAGGACTTGGGTGATGGGAAGCATCGATTGCAACTCCATCAACTGGAAAGTTGGTGAAATGCCGATCAAGTAGGCCCTGTATGCATGAGCAGGTGGCAATAAGCCTAAAAGATCGTCAATTTGTTGTCCACTCTTTGTATGATTTTAAAATGCGTTGTTTATGCTCGTTTTGTGATGGGTTGAGCGATGAGTAATGTGTCACCAGTTATCTTCAATGATCCCACCCACTACCCCACTCATTAGTTCCAAATCAAACACAACTTTATCCGAAAAAAAGACATTAATTTGGCGTGCATAATGAATTACAGGCAGAATTTCCCACAATAAATTGCCTGTTGAAGGTCGACTTATTACAAAAAAACTCAACGAATTGCAATTAACTTCTCTAGGAAGAGCCGGTACTCGATTGGAGTAAATTCTTGCGCTTACAAAACGACGCTAGACCTCATGCTACAAATAATCTTAAAGCAATTCCCATCCTCCGCAGACTCCGATGCCTCCTTTCAATACAGGACACGACTATTTGCCTCTAGCATTTAAGCATCTCATAAGAGGCATTGGCCAGCTTGCCTCTGAATGGGAAAGGGCTGCAAATCGTAACAGTAATTATGATGACAAAAAGGGTTTTACAATAAACGCTTGCAGTTATTTGGATTTTATTGTGGGAAATTGCTTAATTTCTAGTGTACATTTTGTTAGTTGTCAATCTATGAAGATTCCTCAATCTAGCGTAATTTCAGTTTTAGAGAATGCAACGAGAACAAGCAAAGGGCAAAACCAATTTTGGTCTAGTTCTAACCGTCTAATTGTTTGACATCAACATCAACATAACCATAGGAATGATAGCTATGTCTCTAGATTCCGTCGAAATACCTCAACAGCGTGAGCCCTAATACGGGTTTGGTAGCGCTTATAATGTTGTTATAAGGTTCACATTCATCCATAACCACATACGATTGTAAAGCCAACAAGAGTTGAATATGTCTCTATCTTATTTGCCTTTTGGCTTTGTTTAAAGGCAACATCTTGAAATGCTCAGCCAATTGATCAGGCACGCTAACACAAGGAAAGGGTAGCTCACATCTACACTGGTCTACTGGTTTTTGAGGTGTAGGTCATGAAGTTTTGCCCCTGCGCTTAAGAAACCTTTCTAATTACTCAAAGCCCTATTTTTCCTATCAATACAAAGTACGTAATCATGAGTCTAAATTATTTAAACGCGTTATTCCTTAAATGACCAAATGAATGCTTAGCTTACCGGTTTAAATCCCATGTCTAAGGTTATTAGTTCAAATGCTTGTGAAACGATACATCATTGGATAGTCGTTACTCAAACACTCATTTGACTTGAGTCGACTGTGCTATGCAAAAATTAAGGTTTTATACTCGACATGCTTACGACCTCTCTTCTACGGATGACATATCTTTTCCATAAAATCCATTTTAACTCAATCCCTGAATTAAATTAACGTAAGCAGCTACGTTTCAAAGGTTTACCTACTCTTGGGTTGACAGTCATCACTTATGTTATGGAGATGTTTTTATGATCAGATAAAAGAAATTGAGTTTCTGATGCATCCAAATAATCTTAACTATTTCAGCACGAGATAGTCGTGCTCTGTGTAGCACAAAGAAGGCTATCCATCTTATAGGAGTAAAAAGATTGTGACTTCGATCTGTCACCGCTCAATCTCATATGTAACTAAAATGTATTCTATCATCAATGTTCGGCGAAAATGCAATCAATTTTGTAATTCATTTGTTGTTGGCATTTATATGAGTTGGCAAAACTAATGAAACTCGAATTCGTAGGTTTTACGTAAAACATAAACCAATAGCTCATTGTAATACTTTGTTTGTTGGAACTGCCGGTTTTGGTCGTCTGGGTAGTCATATTGTGCTAGCCGGTTGGCCGGCCTCCGGGCCGTGCCAACAGCCCTCAAGCCCGCTGTTTCTAAAATATATATTCAGCCCTAGTACTATGCCTTCCCTTACCTTAAAGTAAGTCTTGGGATGCCACAATCATATGTGGAAATTTCACAATTGTTTTTCCAACACTAAAAAAACTTTTGGTGTTGCCGACTTAATGTCGCGTCACAAATAGTTTAACTAAAAATTTGTCTTAACACATTCAAAGATGAAACCATTTCGTTAGTCGTTTTTATAAGCAAAGTCATTTTTTGTAAAAAATTTTCGTACTTTGTGCATTCAGAGCAAGCTACAGTTCGGCAAAAGTATAAAACACGAAAGCATGCAGGTTAGTAGTTTAGTAGATGACACTGAATACTTTCGAAAGCAACGTAGTCCAAGCATAACTGTACTTATGTATTGAAGTGACTGGTTTATAACCACATTCGGTAGGAATTAAAGCAGTTAAATCTACATTTTCTGCTTGCGTAAGGGTTCAACACAATTTTGTATGGTTTTCCTTAAAATGCGCACTTTTGTTTTCGCCATGCAAACCGTATTACTTTGCGCTTTCTCTATTTGACTAAATATATCATTTAGTTTCGGGTACACTTGAGATCCGGCCTTTGTACTTTTGCTGTACACCAAGTATTCCCTGCCATGACAATAGCCTCTCAGCTCTTCCGCACATCAGTAGCATATTTTCTGTTTTAGCATTATTGCAGTATTATTTGTTCTTCCTGTCGGTTTAGGTGTCTAGTGTGGCTATATTTGTAGCGTCCTGAGGCTCCCCTTTAGGTAAAAGATGGCGCAGTACTAGGGCAGAATATATATATTCCAGGAACAGAGGGCTTGGGGGCTGTTGGCACGGCCCGGAGGCCGACCAACCGGCTAGAACAAGATGGCCACCCAAGTGACCTAAACCGGTAGTTCAAACAAACAAAGTATTATAATATTGCTCCGGCCGGGGTGGACTGGCCTCCGGACCATGTCAGCAGCCCCGTTCTCCCTATTTTCTGTCAGGATATGTTTTGGCCTCAGGGGGGCTCAAGAGCCACAGAGCTAACACAGTTTTTACGTAAGTCAGCATTGCAATTTAGTCTTCCAGGGTTGCATCCAAAATTAGGAAGTGTGCTAAAAATATCCCCCATATGGTCGGATACGGGAATAGAAAGAGTTCTTTACCTTACAAAACTCGTGAGTTAGTAGACTGTTACCTTATTCGTATAGGTTTTTCAAGTAAGCACACTATTTTTCAATTTATTCAAATGCTGAGTTTAACTTCTGTAGCCTTCAAACTTGTGTTTAATTGTTTAAATTTTAGATTTGTAACGACTCTGTTTACAATAAATAGAAATATTTAAATTGAGGGCTACTTTATGTTCTAAGTTGTTTAAAGTGTTCACAAATGCAATCGGTAGCTGGCGTGACCTTGTAGGCTTTCAGGCTCGACATCCAGGTGGATTCCTGCTTGGTTGGGGTTAGGGAGTGTTAAAATTACTGCACATTACAAGTTCTTATTATCAATACACCATTTTAATTTAGTCACTTTCCCTGTTACTCAAGCTTCTTGAGGAGTGTGCTTTTAAAGTACAATAATTTTCCTTGGCACTCATTGGAGACATTATTTGACTATTTTTCTCCAGTACTCAATGATTTCGAACTGGACAACCGAAGAATTGCTGAACTGCTTTACCCAAGTATGGCATCGTAGGTTAATTGCATTAATTAAATGGAAATCATGGTGTTACTGTGGCTACTTTCCCCTCTAGGTCCCTTTACTAGAATCGTTCCAATTTACGCCTGCGTTAGTTGAAGCTGCCCTATCTGACCCAACATGCTCATCAGTCGGTACCGTCTTGGTCTTGTACACCGGTGGGACTATCGGAATGCGCTCTCATGGAGGCGTCTATGAACCGGAACCTGATTTTTTAGTAAAAAAAGTGATGTCAATGTCCATGTTTCAGGATCAATCGTACGCTTAAAGTTCGCATAGAACTTGGTGCATAATTTGCTTTCTTCATTATGATAATGCGTGTTTGTGTTTCATGCGCATCTATTTAATGGTTTTTACCATCGATAAATATACCATATCTTATTGCACGCTAACCTATAAGTAGAAAACACTTTACAGACGGATCATATTTCCTAGAGGTAATCTAGTAGGTTTATTAGTAAGTAATTTAACTAATGAACTGCTAATATTGTTGGAAGATCTTCAATAAACTTACCATTAGTCTTTAGATTTATCTTTTAGATTTGCTGAGAGGAATCAAATTCACGTAAATTACTATAAATCGAAACAAGCTGAGTATATGGACGTTTCCCCCGAAAAGAATGAGGCCAGCAAATCTCAGTGGCCATTAATTTGTTTGCCTCCTACAATTGAAAACCGTCGTATTTTCTTTACCATTGCGGAGTATAAAGATCTCCTTGACTCTTCCAACTGCACAATAGACAACTGGATCCAGATCGCCAAGCATATCGAGTTCTTTTACGACAAATTTGATGGATTTATTGTTCTTCATGGAACAGATACCCTAGCTTATGGAGCTTCATTTCTTTCATTCATTCTTGAAGGGCTTTGTAAACCCGTGATTGTGACCGGTTCTCAAATTCCCATCGGCGAGCTCCGGAGTGATGGCAGAGAAAACTTTTTGGGCTCTTTGTTGATTGCTGGCGGAGAACAGGTGGTCCCTGAAGTTGCCGTTTTCTTTGATAATAAGGTTTGTACTAACTCCTTACGGGCCAACTACTATCATTGCCTTCTGCTAAAGTATATCCTTTAATCCATAGGATTGGTATGTTAAACAATCTTTTGCTGAACACAAAAGTAACTAGGTCAGTGTGGTTCTCCGCGGAGGGGTTTTCTGACAAGTTCAATCGGAATTTTTTCATCAGCTGTCATACGCACAGGATCATTGTTTCTGCATGCTAGCTTATAAGTAGGGAGCATTTCATAAATGTGGTTCATTATTTCCTAATCAATAGTTTGATGTTTTGGCACTGCAGGAGATTCACGAAGCTAAGTGGTACCTTTGTAGACGTAAATGTTGAAGTCTTGAGAAGTTTATATTCTGTCGACAGCTAGAAAAGTGGGGTGTGGAGTCATTCGTTAAGTTTGCATTATTTTGTTGTAACACACTTGGTGCGATATCATTTGCACTGGCGTTTATTGATACTGCACCGCTGGGTCAAAATATTTTTAATATTATAGAGTAAAACGAGCATTTTTTCCCCGAGGCTTTTGCTACTGATAATTTTGAAGTATTTTCCACACCTAAGCACTATGCTCAGTCGTTTTTTGCATTCGAAGTGCTAAAAATTGTTGTGGCTGATATTCAAGCAAAAAATTAAGCACTCTATAAAGCCCAAGACATGGGAATACGGAGCAACTTACCATTTTATCATCATTCCTAATCGTTTTTACACCATTCCGCTATCCTTCAGCTGCTTCGAGGAAACAGAGTCGTGAAACGTTCAGCAACCGACTTGGACGCTTTCACGTCGCCAAATTACCCACCCCTAGCCGAGATGAGCATTGACATAAACTTCCACCTCTCAAATATTCTTCATTACCCTGGTGAGAACAAAAACCTCACGGTAATCGACTCGCTCTGCCGCAATGTCGTTGCGCTGCGAGTGTTCCCATCCATCACTACCGAAACCGTGAAGGCCTTCTTCAAACCTCCTATTGAGGGTCTGTTGGTGTCGCCGTGCTGATAGTACTTTATTTCGCCTCTTTTACCTTATCTGACCATACAACAAGAGAATTGTCCTTGAATCCTGTAGCTTTTGTTCTATAGCACCTATTATATGGAAATAGACCTGCTCTGAACTTTAATTAAGATGGCTAAGCATCAGTTAATTTCGTCAGTAACAGTCAAGTCTATCGCATAGCACCCCTAGTCGTCTTTATTTAATGGATTAGGCTTGCGTACTGCACAATATGGTGTCATTTCTTTTGGCAACCACTTCTTCACCTCCATTGAATAACTCAAGTTTTAATTCTACCCCACCTTTTATCAGTCTGCACTTGACGATAGGAGTGTCAGATTTAAATAAAATAGAAAATTTGACTTGGATTTCAATCAATTTTTAGGTCGCTACTATTCTTTAGTCCCATCGAATACCAGTCGACCATCAGGAAAAATAATCTTATTTGCTATTCAAACAATCGCGATTTTGAAAATCGAATTTTCTGCGTCGATACGTTGCGATTTAATGGCAATACATATGCTGTTAAATCTGCAGGTGTGATTCTGCAAACCTACGGTGCCGGCAACGTGCCAGCGATGCGTTCAGACCTCTTGGATATTTTCAAAACGGCTACGGAAAAACATGGAATCGTTATCCTGAATATTACGCAGTGCTGGCGCGGATCAGTTCAGGCTAAGTACTCCACAGGAGCGGTTCTCGAAAAGATTGGTGTCATTCCTGGCTATGTGAGTTAGGAGGCGCTTTTTGTGACTTGGTTGTTATTTGACTCCCTTAAGGTTGAGTGAATAAGTATAGTCTCTCCATTTCACCAGGATATGACTCCCGAGGCTGCGCTGGCGAAATTGGCGTATGTGTTAGGCCGCTTCAAGGATGTGCCAACAAGGCGGCGCATGCTCACCTACGACCTTCGTGGTGAGGTTACTCTGCCACCGGCAGAGGAGACGGTGGAGATAGCAACTACAGAGCCGCCCGCCTTTAGTCTTCAGAACGTGGTCAGTGGGCAGGCGGGCATCACCCAAATGGTGGGGCATATCGGCTCTATTCTCTCTCATGCCACTGAGGGCGGTCCCACCAATGTCTGGACTCTGCGTATCCTCCCCTATCTCTTCTGTGGAGCCGCCGAGGCTAACGACTGCGATGTGCTCGAACAGCTTGCCAACATAACTCATAGTTTTGAGGTTGGTATTCTGCCAATACTTGTCGGAGTCCAGGACCTCTGAACACTCATTAATACTCGTTGCTGTTGAGTTTTATTTTTTTTAAAGCAACCCAATTCTTATGGTAACTAAGGGGGAATGGTTTTTTTTTATCAGTAAATGATAACAAATTAGTACCACAGGTTTAAATTTAGGCTTATCCTTTTTATTTTACTGTTAAATGTCCATTTTGAATACGTCTCTTATCACTCCTTGATTTAACCTCACTCATTTTCTGCAATTGAAAATTGGCTTTGCGGCTGATAAAAATTCTGGCTTAACTTATGTCAAGTTGATTTTAATGTTTGCATCAAGCTAAAGCATTGATCCATGCTTCTAAATTATCTTAATGATTGAAAAAAATAGATGAGTAGAGTAATTTAGTTGCTCTTTTCAAATGCAGTTTTTCGACAATGAGCAAAGAGGACCTCTGCATGTTGCTGCAGCAAATGGCCACATGAAGGCTTGTAGACTGATTCTGGAGAAGGGGGCAAATCCAAACCCCGCAGATCGGTTCGGTTATACTCCACTAACCTATGCCATCCGAAGCGCCAAGGCGAGTTCTGAACTCATCAACCTTCTGCGGCAGTACGGTGCCACGCTCTCACCAGTGGAAGCGACGAGAGCGCGAGAGGTCAATCACGCCGCTATGCTGGGCAAAGTTAACCAGCTGCGATTCTACAAAGTGTCTGGGATGTCGCTTCAAGTAAACAGCCAAAAGCATGTGATAGTTTCATGCGTAAATCAGATTAGTACTTCAGTGTGCTCCGCATAATGCTCCCGCAGTCCTCTAGTTTCATAAAAGTCGGTAAATGGCGCTCACTTCCTTGTTTTACTAATTCAGGAGCTAGATCTGCAAGGACGAGCTCCATTGCATACTGCAGTTTGTCATCGACAAGTGGAAATTGTTCGCTATCTCATTTCCTCCGAGGCCGAAGGAGGAGCCGGGGTCGATGTCTTGCAGAAGACCTCGTATGGAACAACCGCTTATGAAGAGGCACTCCAACGTAACCTTCCTGAGATCGTCTCACTGCTCAAGTAACTAAGACCTTACCATGTTTTCTATTAGCTTCATTATTCTCCTCGTAGCAAAGGCACACTTCTACAGAGGTGGAGCGCATTGACTTATTCATCAGTTTCTTGCCACTTCTCAATAAACCATTTTTACTGAAAATAATGCTCCATAGTTTCTAAGCCTCTGAAATAGACATGCATGAGAAAATGGACAGCATTAATACATAGAGTCTAAATTCAAAAATCACCTCTTTGCGTTTGATGCTTTCATTACTGCAACTAATTGTGTAAAGATTTCTTGTTTTAATATTGGTCTCCAAAGTTTCCCTCGTGGATTTCGTTCAAAAACTGTAATGTAATCTGTCATAACAACTGAGGCTTCCTTAAAGACGTTATCCATAATGCATCTACTGATTATTAATGCACAGTACAGACTGAAGGTTAAAAGCTTAAGTGACAAGATTAATTTCGTGCCATCGCATCATGCCTTGTGTACATTCTAGTTCATGTGTTGTACACGTAAAGCCGGCATCGTAATGTCTCATATTGTCCATCGTCTCACGAGTTGAAATAAGTCTGAACGGCGGTCGCTAATGCCATCAGAGGAATTCACGAACACAGGATTCTGCCTCCTGGGGGAAAACTTCCTTTATGGACGCTAATGCAGCATCAATACTCAATTGTGGTTTACAGTTTGATTGAACCTGCGCTAAGCAAGTAAAATGACTATGAATTGGATATTCTGCGTGCGATGCCTATCCGGGGCACATTCATTTTTCGCTCTGAGTGAACCCTCACTCACAAGTCCGTGTGCACCAAACGCCATGATGACTAACGACTGCACATTAAGGGCAATTGCCCCACCCGTTGCCCTGGTTGATTCAGCTGAAACAGTGCCATTGTGGCTATAGGCATACATCGCGCACCCATATTACCGTGTTTGCGATCTTCCTAGCCTTTTGTGCTGTTGGTCTAACCTCTACCACCGAGGGTAAGATTATTGATATCAGCTTTTGAGGAAGTTCCAGTGTACATGAAAGATTTGAAGATACTAGACACATGTAGCTGCAAAGGTCTTCTATCCGTCACGCAACGGCGAGAGGATGCTAATGCATATTATAGTTGCCTACTTTAATTTAACCGCAGATGAAGGACAAAAGTACAAAGTCTTAATAACTCCACTAACAATTTTTGACAAAAGAGGATGGAAACGTCAAGGCGACTATTCAAAAGAAGGAAGGCTTTTAGCGCCATTGATCACACAGCGCCTTCACCGGCTTTTATTATCCAACACTTAAATGGATGACAAGATACCAGGATTTTGCAGGCTATTAGTGACTGGTGACCTAAACATTTTATCGTTTTGGTAAGCGTAATTCCGAGACCCGATGTCTACCCTTGCCATTTATACCTGTTTTTCACCGCCGTTCAATCGTCATGTACTTGGCTAAACTCAGTACACAAGGTGGCAGTATCTTCTTTGGGCACTGCACAGAATGGGTAGCGCCCGGATGATGAAACAAAACACCACACCCGGAACGCACGCTGCCACTCCGCATGCAGAAAGTGCGTGGATTGCATTTTTGCCGGTCATCGAGGTAACAGTAGTCGCCTCCCAAGCCCTAGCGCCCCCGAGCGGACTCGGCGATAAATGCCCCTACAGGGAAGATGGCATTATGCCATATTTACTAGCATCGGTTCCCATGAAATTCATACAGCAAATTCGATTGCATAAATAGGATCGGATCAAGGAAAGCCATTGAAATCCTCTGCGAAATCGACCACAATCAGGATTAATCGAAAACCCACCCACTTGCTACAACTAATCGAATGCGACTTTTAGAACATCAAGCTTCCTTCACCAGGTGAAAATCATTGTCCCAATGTCGACAATCATGCTGTAGCAACGTACAGACGGATCCGACGACAGCCTTGACTTTCTTGACATTCTAATTCCATTCAGAAATTTTCGACCATCTGCAAACTCCATTAATTTCTCTAATTACACGAGAAGTTCGTATAGTTTCCACGTGAGCACAAAAACCTCCCACACACTGGAAGTGCTTACGTTCGCGTATGGGCGTAGATTTTGAGTAGCACCGCCGTCATTATTAAATCCACTTGGAACACAGACACAGCGACTGCCTCGGTAAGTCTTTTAACCTCGCAGCTCTAGCACTGCTCGACTCAGGGCATTTATTCGAACTATGAACGTAGATTCTTAATGATACTTCAGTGAAATGTTCACATAGATTATAGATGCACATAAGCACTCAATTAAGTATGCAGAAATTGCACAGAAAATGTAAAGAACAAGCATCATTCCTACTCAAAAGAAAGAACTCGGTGCAAGCGAACTCCAAGAAAACTTGGAAGACATGAATATTGGGTTTTTTTCCCAGAGATTCGGTCACCGGGATATTAATGGGGGTAGGGAGGAGGTGAGTAGGGCGGAGGCGGAGCAGAGGGGTTTCGAGGAGCCCAACCGGAGCCCGGCACGGCAGCGCTACCACCGTCGTCGCGAGGATAGGGTACCGAGCCAGGACTGCCGGCGACCTGGTCGATATTCCATCCAACGGGAGCCGCACCGTACATGGGAGGCGGAGGCCCCGTCGGATAGCCCTGAGAAAAGAACGCAACGATCCCATCAACCTCATAAGCCTATTCCAACCGTGCTAGGGCTAACATTCCGCGATTTGACAGCGGCCTAATTTAAGCAGCAAATTGATGAATGGAAATATCCGGGATAGTTTTACTGAGTGTTTGAAACATCACGATGGTCATGTTTATCACTGGAAAACTCATTCACTTCCGTCATTGGTTTTTTTGAGCATAATCTTCCTCAGTCGGATCGGAAAAATGAGAAAAAAAACAGGTTTTAAGTTCCTCTATTAGCGTAAGGAGCATTCTAAACATTCAAAAAATTACAACGATTGTACAGCTAAAAAGCGGTACAATGATTGATCACCCAAGTTTAAGAAGGTCTGCACAGCCAAGTATAATTAAGCAGCCTATAGGAAAAACTGAAGAGCTCCGAAATTCGGTTGTTATTATAGTATTTGGACACAAAGGAACGTTATGAACTGCATTACGAGATTCACAAACACCAATGTCAGCCATATTTTCATACTTGTCTGGAGGCACGGAAATAAGTAAACTATACCAACCAGTTTCCAGTATTGCCCTTACAGAGCAAAATGGAATCAAGCCCACAATCAAGAAAACTGCGATTCCGACGCGTCAAACGGAAATGAAGAATCCAGCGTTAGGACATTTTGCAACATAATGATAAAAAGGGTAAAATCAAGGCATTGTGCTTTTACGCGACCAATTTGATAAAGCAGAGCGCATTAAAAAGATAAGCTTTACACTGCAATAACAGTAGGTGCTCTTAAATAAGTGCTGTGAGAGTATAAATAGATAGTTGCCAGGTTCCCTAAAGCAATGGAGATAAAATAGAAGGCGTATTAAGGACATTTAAGTCAAAAAGGAACCACATATTCATGTTGAATAAATGTCGAATTCAAAATCAATGAATTACCCTCTACTTCGAGGCTCGAATCAAAAACCAGTTAAAAAGCGTTAACATCGGAATATCCAGGATTTCCGTTATTGACTTCAAATTGTGCAAGTAGTAGAAATGTCAGGTTAATGGTTACTTTAGTAGACATGAGGCTGCTAGACGAAAGTAAGTGGGTAAACAGGACTTGCAGGCAGCGTAAAAGCCACTGATACACTTTTCATAAATGAAAATTCAATGACAAAGGATACCAACAAGAAGCATACTGGGTCATCCCTGTTCCCGACAAAATTATCTGATCTGATACTTTGGCCAGCAGGACTGATTACTTGATCGCTGGCATTGGAAGATTTCTTCCTTCGACAGCAGCAGAGGTAAACGACAACTGCCATGATAACAACAACAGCCAAAGAGACTCCCAATCCGATGAATGAGATTCCCATCTTTGTGCAAAGCGTAAGAATCTGTTAAATTCAAAGCAGACTTAGATCAGTGCGCTTAAACGGCAAGAACAAAAGTAGATTTTGCCCGTGGGACTACGAAACCCGCATCTGCCAAAGTGGACTCAAAAGACCGACCAATTATATGAAAAAAATAAGCTTCTATGGGAAACGTTTAGCATCTCACCGTAAAAGTAAGAGACCCAGGCACAAATATGGGAGGCACTACACAGTGACGATAGCGAAGACAAGAGCTAGGGATGCATTCAAATGTAAAAAGTAACGAAAGTGTACTCTGGGAGCATGAACCAAGACACGACAGACATCGCCAGATAAAAAAAAGGGGCTTACGGTCTAGCACGTCTTCCGACAACCAAATTAGGTGCTAAACGAGACAAGCCGCAACATTGAATAAAACAAGGCCATGACAAAAACTATGATAGGAATAAACCGTACAGCACAAGGGCAGATACAATGTTTGATACTAATGAAAAAAGAGACTGGAAATAAAAATTAGCGAATTGGTTAGCTAAGGAGGGTGGCGTTTATAAGAAAGTTGCTTCAAATAATCATCAACTTTTCCCAAATGCCCTACTTTTAGGATAAAACAGGCTTCCATAAATGATTCCTTTTAGCTTGCATTTCGGCTTGTAGCCGATGTTTGCAAGCATGTCGACTTGCTAATCATTTAAACTTGTAAGCCAAAAATTTATGCTCCTTATTAATTGACTGAAAGTGTGGTGATGTTTTAACGAGTTGGTGCATTTAAAAGAGGAAGCGCTTCTTTTGTTCAGTTGGGTAGCTATGGATGAGCGTAAGTTTGTTGAGATGCGAAAGCAAATTGAAGAAAACAACCAAGATCTTCAGGATTTTCTTGGTAATATGGACCAGTGGCGTACAGACGTGGAGAGAAAAAGTGCGAAGCTGCGCTCTGAGGCCAAAAGCCAGGATGATTTGCCGCAAATTCGCAATGTCTTACATAAGAAAAAGAAAAGACGGTCAAATTCCAACAGAGTAATACCACCCTCCTCCACTGTAAAATACGCATAGGATTCTAAGCCAAAGGTCATCAATTCGAGCCGCATAAAATCGGACGATTATGTAGCTTGGGATTCCTTCGACGTCGATAAAGCGCTGGAAGCTATTGATAAGCCTGAGAGAAGGGAGACTTCTGGCGAAAGCGAAACTGATGAGGAATGGGAGAACGAAAGACGGACTAGGTTGGCGGATATTGAAAAGGAACAAGGAAACATTCGTTTCAAGGTTTAGTTCTCTTTTTTTCGTATGACTTATGTCTCATTTCAATTCCTGTTGTGAACTGGATGATTTCAGCTGCATCACGTGTTTTAGTTTTCGAGCTCTCTTTAACGGCTGTCGGTTTTATGGTGGCGTTTGACGAAATTAAGTCGTACTTTTGTTTTTCAATATTGGCTCTGTGTCCGTGGTGATGTTTTTCCAAGTGGTCTTTATTATTTAACCCGATAGAGTCATCATTTGTCACTCAGGAAACTTGTTAAATGTCGGGAATGTTGAACGCCATTTCTTTTATTAATCAGAAGAAACATGTTGCATTCCCGTCTGCTTCATTGAGCTGTAAATTGTCCTTTCGTGTCTTTCGCGGAATATTTCTTGCGCTCAACTTAACTGGCTTGGAATTTGCTTAGGCTTTTCAGCAATTTCTTCATTATAAGCCATTCTCTGTAATAATATCCTTGCACTCAATTAGGTGTGGAAGCTTAGTTTTTAGTTAATACTTGCATTCGTCATTCTAGTCCCTGACTTTTATAGCTGTTGTCTGCCTGCACTGCCATTGTTTCGACGTTTTCAGTCGTTGTTACTATAACTAATTAAGTAGACTGTCTATAACCCCTGTCATTTAGTTATTGCGCTCATGGAATAGCTTCCGTCGCTCCTAGTGAATCGTTCGTCTGATGATTTTAAAAGCATTTTTCGGTCCTTGAGGTGAACCTCGGATCCTTGACCGAATCGTCATGCATTATTTTGTAGTATCCGAGAGTAGCTTCTGCAAAAGCGTTACCACTTTATGGTAGAACTGTTCTAAAATAGCCGTGGAAACTTTTCCCGATCAAAACCTTGCATATTTGATGTCAGGTAACTTTCATAGGTTGGCGGTATCACTTTATGATGGATCTCATTGATCCCATATCTCAGTGGCGTTTTTCCTGTTTCGGATTTGTTCAAGGGTGCTCCTTCCTTAAATTCCCCTATTAATTTTAATGAACTACCGATTGTTCATCGATTGCTTAGTAGTCGCGCTTTCGTTAACCATTGTTCCCAAAATTCACATTTGTACTAACGCGACCTTCTTTAATGCCGTACAGGAGAGTAAATATGAGGAGGCAGTCGTACACTACACTTCCGCCATCCGGCTGGCGCCGGAGAATCCCCTTCTCTACTCGAACCGAGCTCTGGCACTTTGCAAATTAGAGCGCTTCGCCTCCGCTGAGGCCGACTGTTCCACCGCCCTCACCATTGATCCAAATCTAGTCAAGGCTCTCTACCGGTGACTTCTTTGTTTGCTCACTTCTCTTTTTTTTTTCGCCCCCATTCAGAAGAAACAAACCATTTTTAAGACTGTTAGCTTCGAACTATTCTACGCTTCTATAAGTGCGCTGACACACTTCGTAGCAGGTTTTTTCTCAAAAATTTTGTTTTTGGGATCCTTTACTTGAAAAATGGATAGCTCCAAAAGGTTTGTTCGCTTCGCCTAAATTTATCTTGGTTAGTCCTCAACCGCAGTCACGGTAGCAAATGGTGTTTATTTAGTTTCATGCTTTTTCCTGAAAAGCTAACTGGCGTTATTTCGAAGTGGCAGGTCCCCTGTGGTTGCATCTTCCGAAATTCTCTCTTATATTTTCCGCATATTTCTTTAGAACCAACTTGCATCGATGAACAGTTATTGTATTGCAACTCAATGTCTCGTGCATATTTGCATTATGGTTGGATTTCTAATCACGAGCCATTTGGGGCTCATTTCTTCATCTTTAGTATGTATGATGTCCGTTTTTAAAAGAACTGATAGTCATTTAGAAGTAGAAGCATCCTAGCCAATGATAGCCTTAAATTTAAAAGCAGAAATTTCCACTACTCTCTGGCCACAACTAAGGTTATTACTTGTGGTTACCGTTTCATTGTCTTTTCCACTTCTTTCTCTGTATTTTTTCGTGTCAACTTAGGATGAATAGCCTGCTTTTTTTCAAAATTGCCCTCTTATAATTTACCGCCTTTCTTTTCAAGAAAAGGAAGTGACGTTTTCTGTTTTTGCAAAGTGGAAAAGAACCAAATGTGATTTTCGTTCTATGCACACAAAATTTAACTGCTCACATTTCAATATCGGGTTTCTTTCATATTATTATAAATTTGAGCTATTTTATCATTCACTTAGTCATGCTATTGCTCAGTATTTTCTATTTATTAAGTAATTGGTGATCTTTGAGGCCGCTGTATCTTATCCCTCCTAATAAGTTAAGTACATGGTGTTTGACGTGACTTAACGAAATATTTCTGATCATTTTATTTTCTGGCTTTGGAATCGTATCCTTTTTCGACCCATCTTTTTTTCTGTTTTTTTACGCAGTTTAGCACCAAAAGGGAAGGACCACGCCTCATCCACCGCCCATGTTAGATGTTTGTACTGGTTTGTGGACTAAGTTGTGTTGATTAGCCTGGTCCATTCACCCCTGCCATGCCGTCAAATTGACAATCCCACAGATGATTGTGTTTTTGCATTATATTAACATTTGTGGGTGAATTACTACTCTGTCTCTTGAGGACAAGGTCTTTCACTGGCACTGTAATACTTGTTGGTCGAGTGGACAGATGTAGTATCTTGGTTATCGTTTTAATCTTACCAAATGGGTTTTTTTGCGGGCAAACATGCCACGAAACAGTTATTTGTTCATAAAGCTGAGGAATGGTGATCGCTTCGTTTTGCTTATATTGACTGTGATCGGCTGTTTGTCTTACAGCTGCAGAGTCATCAATTCTACCAAGTTCGCTTTTATTTTTCTGCGGAAAAGATGTTTTATTGCTGAGGTGCATAATTTTATGCTGTGAAAACATTTGCAACGACTGACTCCCCTTCCTTTTTTAAGCTGCCCTTTGGTAGTTGAAAGCATCTGCACACGTTTGGTTTTTTCGCCAGTGTACGGCAACCACCCTTGCGTTGGTACTTTTTCCCCTTAACTCCATTTGGTTGAGCGACATCATAGTTTGTCTTTTCACTTGTATTTAATGATATCCAGACGTGTAAGTATGCAAGTTTATCAGTGTTTCCATTTATGAGTGCTTCCTCGCTTGTATTTGCCGCCTGCTCGATATTTTTTTTTCGCGTATGAACGCTTAGGATGCATCGTAAAACCTTAATTCTTTTCTTCCTAGATTCGGTTAACTCGACCATTTCAAGGTTGGTTTTTTTTAATTGGTCGGTAAAGTGCCTTACATTACCCAACGAGTCATCCAGAAATTGGCTTCTGCCGTATGACGATCGGTTTAAATGCTGACCATTCTCTTTCAATTAGCTGATGAGTGATGAGTTTCACGAGCAAGCTAGTCTGATGATCCTCCAGTGTTTATTCGCACGTGATTACCGCTCTGCGCCCGGTCAGATTTTAAAGCTACTTATTATCCTTGACTCCAATTTTGGTGACTGTACGAGCACTGACTTGCTGTTTTTTATCTTACGCCACAATTAGTCGGCTTTTGTACCACTCTTTTCGGCTCTATTTCTGTGAATTTTTACAAGTTGAGATGAATGTAACGTAGCTTATAGGCTATATAGCGGTATGTTTTAAATTTGGTGATAAATTTTTCTGGCTGTCATTTTTTTTGTTGTCTTTTTTCCTTACGTGAAAAGAAGCACCTTTTCCCGTTGCTGAATGTTTTAATCTGCTCGATTTCCGATAACTCATTTCAGCATTCTCTTCAATGCAGTAAGCCTTTTTCTCCCCTTGGACTCTCTCCAACTCTTCTGTCTTCCCTTAAGGCGAGCTCATGCTCGGAAGGCCCTTGGCAAATTGGACGAAGCTGTAAGCGATCTGAAACGCGTTTTGGACGTCGAACCGAGAAATTCCACTGCACTAAAAGACCTCAGTGCCTGGACTGGCGATTCCAATTTGCGCGCCGGTTCCATTAACTCCATCTTCAAGCTTATCGATATTTCAGGAGTTACCCCAAAGGACTTGCGTCTCATACCGATTTCAGAAGCTGGTGGTACCCGGTCGGTGTCGCAGACCGATGACTGTCGGAAAGTGCAAATGAATGGAAATTTATCTTCATCAGATTTACAAGTTAGATCAGGTGACGATATTTTAATTCCTTGTGTTTCTTCTCAACTGGCTGCGACTCCAACAGTACCAACGGAGCCGCCCACCAATTGGTTTCAGATGGAGCGAGAACTGAGGGAACTGATCCCCTCAAGCCAAAGCCTTGCTCCTCCCGCAGTGGATTATTTATGTTCTATCGAACCTTCAAACTATGTAAACGTGATTGGAAATAATCTCAATCCCCTGTGTCTCAGTCGCCTCTTGGCAGCCTTTAGCATGAGCTCAAAACTGAGTTCCTCCCAGAAGGCTGAGCGAATGGCAGCTTTGGCGAAACTTCCGAGGTTCGACGTGGCCTGGCTGTTGACAGATGATGCTGATCGTGAAATCGTGAAGCAACTTCTTGAAGAAGTTCCACCTGACAGTGTTGCTTCCTTGAAAACATACTTTGCTTAGATTCTTCCATTCTTATCTACTCACATCCCACTGTACACATATTTAGGATACATTTGTTTGCAGTTTCTTGTGGTTTTGATTCTTAATCCTGGTGAAAAGAAATCAGTTTTTTTTCCATTTTATATGGGGTTCTTAAATTAAGGCCGTTGTCATTGGGCAGATATGCTCGAAATTTGGTACTTAGGTACATTGCATTAGATTTGTTTTTCTTTTCCATCCGATGTTACCTATCTCTGCTGCTATGAAAATTCTCTAGTAAGTCAATAGTCAGATAACTCTCTCGGAAGTGTGGTCAACAACATTGCAAAAGAATTTAGTAGAACTTTGTTTGATAAGCAGGAGGTTCGTTGATGCTTGTCTGTTTTACTAGAGAATTGCGCAGAAATTTATCGCGGGGTTATCCGTATTGTCCTCTCCCAAGCATAGGAACATCGTGCTGAAGGTCATCGGGCTTGATCGCGATTGCGACCTCGCTGTTTGTGCGTGCGATGAACGAGGTGTTGAGACTCGTTACCTACTCCTGTTGTCTTTTTCATCTCCCACCGACGGTGTTGTGGATGCCCCATTGTGGATGGTAAAACATGTGAATCACGAGTGGTAGGCATCTCGCGGTTTCATTTGCAATGAAGTGATGTTTGTACACGGGCTTCCCCGCCCTCTCTCCGGCCGTATGTTGACATGCGCCCACGGGCACAGTGAAGAAACCGCGTCTTTGCGACTCGCTTCTGAGGCTTATTCCCGTCGGAAAGTTTGTTGTTTCTGTAGCTTTGAGGCGCTAATATTTTTACCCAGCTGTTTGGCTGTGATTCATCGCTCCTTCTTGTACAAGGAGCGTTTACGAGTTTTAAAGACTCTATCTTCAGTCAATCTTTCAGTGGTCCACTTCGCCTTGGCTCCCCCGGCTTCGACTGAATCAAAAAGTGGAGCTAGAATCACTGCCTAGTGTTTCATCAAGTGTGGTTATTCTGTATTTTATGCTTGCATGAAGGTCGAGTGATTGTATCGTGGCCTTAAAGTCGTACATTCTCCACGTAGTTCCAGTAAATATTCATAAAATAATGGCACTTAGTTCACTTGAGCGAAATTTTCGCTCCCAGTTCTAACTCATGACACTTTTTCACCTCTGCAGAGAATTATACTGGAGCGCCTTTATGTTCATAGTTGATTCTCGCGTTTTTTGCCCTAATGGCATTGAAAATACTGCAGTGAAGTGTCGTGTATGAAACTTTATTTATTGACTACTATGAATGTCTCGCTGGATTAGTTGGAGACTGTGGAAATGCCTTCGAATGAATACTCTTATGCTTTCAAGCGTACGTGCTTTCACACAATTCACACTAGCGCCGCTTTCATCGAAATCCGTAGAACTGTTTTTTTGATTATATATATTTGAACAATGCGATTACAAAATGATTTTTTAATGCCTTGTTTCAAAAGCATAGACACGCAGGTGTTAGGGGTACAAAAGTACTTCACGTTTCCTTGCTTTCTGAAATGCCTCGAAACAATCCAAATATAAAATGGCGGGTAGTTGTTCTTTCAGTGAGTTTCGCATGCAGTTGGTGTGTTTTGCGTAAGGCAACTTGTTGAATGGGGTTCGACGGTTCCACTAGTAGACTTGCACTTCACAGAGCGCCGCCAAGTAGTCCTTGGGCCAAGTGGTCATCAAACCGTAGGCTTCGACGATCACATAGCGCCCGGTTGTGGGTCGGTGGCAGGTGATGTGCAGTTTGGGCGCGAAGACGGCGTCGTTCAAACGAGTTACATGGCCACAGAGCTGCCGCCCACCTGGTACAGACTCGCCCTCTACGTAAACGGCCACTCGCTCCAGATTGTTCATGCGTAACACAAGCTCCGAAGTTCCTTGCAGACTTTGCATTATCAATTTGCGGTAGGCTTCCGCTATTGAAACGCATACACAAGTGTAATGACTAGAACTGTCTTTTACGAAAGTATAATCCTTTAAATAGTAAAGCCAATAGCCAAATGCGTTTTTTCTTTGATCTTGTTGCCTCTGGCTATGAATGAAGGCGTTTTGTTAGGATACCATTACTGACTTGATAATGCACCATTAGATCATGCTATGCCCGAATGCTTGACTGGCCCTTGCCATCAAAAGCAAGTGATTGCAAGGCCACATGAAATTCACCCTTCACTAGTGCATGAGGGGCACAGAAATATGTTGCGCTGAGGTTCATTTATCGCATTTTTTACCAACACAACAAAAAAATGCTTGAAGAACTGTAAAATACTCTACTGATGTATGTAAACGTAGATTTAGAGATGATGAATGCAAAATCTCGTCTAAATCACTCTTCATCATTCGGATTTCAATTAGCCTTTTCGCGTTCGTGCACCCGTTTACATATTTTTAGAAAAAGGATTTAAAAGAAAGCATTTTTTCCCCTGAAATTCGTAATTGTATGATGCGTCGATGTGATTAACCGCTTAGAACGCATTTCGCACTTTCTCATCTAGACAGTTATATTAACGCTTTATTTGAATGCCGCTGCTCATGCAGATACAGTGAAACGAGTACTTTTATGCTGTGTCCTCGCGAAATGGAAACGCATCTTCCTAATGTAAGGGAGGTTATGTGCATCATGTCTTCATTCAGCTTACACCATAATTTATAATAGCCGAGGAAATAAATGGCCAGTATTAAATGACTTGCTAAAGTAAATGACCAAATTCAGAGATTTACCTTCCAATACTAGGTTTCGAAACAGTTATTAAATTCAGTCTATGTTCAGCTTACATTTTCCGTGGCCGCCAGTGTAGAGGATAATGCCTTGGACTTCCTGTGGCTCTTGTAGGTCTACGTACCAGCTAGGCGTCTCTTGGAAGGGCCAGGTGTACCGTAGAATGGTGCACTGATGGAGCTGTGGCTCAACTACGGAGACGGAGCGCAGAGCCCGCTTGCTGTTGACCCTGTAAGGCGCGTCTTTCATCAGTTTCTCCTGGTGACTCATGGACTTCCCCTCCTCCCTAGCTTCCTCCAAACCCGTGAAGCCGTCAACTGCGCGCATCGCTGCTTCATCTTTGGCAACGTAGCCCGCGTCACCCAACATCACGTCGTGTAGGCTCCAGTCATTAATTGGTGTGGTTGGCGAGACGGGCTTAGGTGTAGCGTCGAGAAAGAAGGCCGAGCTGCGCGCTGGAGTGGTCTGAGACGACGTCGATGGGATGGGTGGTAGGTATGAGTAGACCGGGGTGAATGGATTCTGCGGTGCCGAACTGTACGACATTGGAGACGACGCGGGGGATTTGCGCCTCGGATTTTCCGGATTGCTTGACATCCAGGCGTCCTTCTTATACGCCAGGTTAGGAACTCGAAGTGAATAATGTAGGTTTACAGGGATTACACGATCATATTTAGTGGCTTTTTCCAGTTAGTTTATGCGCCAAGGGTTGCAGTGACGGAATTTGTCCACATGATGAGTAGCTAGTTCCTATCTAGCTATTTAAAATAGACTTCTACATTGTGAATTTCACAATTAAAGGAATGGTTGGCATTTGTCGTATCATCACAGGTCAACTTGTTAAGGAAATCCGATTCTTACTCACATAATAGACTGGGATAATGCACTAAAATGCCTTTTATAGTTATCCATTTTGGACTTAACACAATCCTCAAATAAGCACATTCCGATTTGAGTAAGCCTCAATCAAAGCTCTTAGAAGTGATATACTTAAATATGTGTGTGTTATAACCAAGCGATTGGAAATAAATCCTGACATTTGTTTTCAGTTGATAGACTGGTTGCATGAAATGTGTGAACGCTGTTTTAAAATAAGCACATCTTATCCGCATCTATGGCTTGACTGAAATGGGCGTGATTACTACGCTAACACGTGTAGGGGACTCACCACAGGAGCTTTTGTCGTTGATGCGGAAGAAGCCGGGTTCGCACTTGCCGCGATGACGGCAGCCCAACAGCCCGACACGCATTGCGATGCGGCCCCGCCAGCTGATTGGGTGAATGCGCACGTAGCGTGCCACCACTGGTGCCGCCAAGTAGTGCACGCGCTCCATCAGGGTCTGCGTGTTGCCCGTGAACACCTTTACGCAGGAGACTAAATTCACTTTTTCTGCTGAAAAGACTTCTTTGTTCCTGCCAACTAACAATGCTTTCAGACACTACCACTGTTACTAAGGCATCAGGAATAGGTAAAGGTCAGCATCTTCTTTGTCCAGACCCCACCCTCCTCTCCTCGGAACTCAGCATTTCTGAAACATCTTACTTAATTTTAAAGTAAACTTGAATCAGAAAAGGGTGTCTCAGTCGAAAAAAAAATCGACCATAGTGCAGTGTCATAGTTGGGCAAAGGAGCCTGCGAAACTGTGCTCCAAATTGTAGTAATTTCTGTTTGATTTCACAATAAATATGTGAATAATTCACTGAAAATATTTCTTCATAGCTTAAGATGTGTGTTCATGTGGGAGGATTACATAAGGATTACATCAGCATAAGGAGCATCGAAAATGTCTCCATTCGTGAAGCAAATGTTTGGAATGCTTTATTATCATCTTCCACTGTGATCCCTGAAGAGGTTCACTAAAGAGAGGGATGAGGGGTGGTGCCACACACGTTTAAGTTGAAAAAGAATTAATATTTTCAATGGATCATCTCAACATTTGTATCTTACAGAGCCAATTCCAGCATTCTTGTTTGTGCTTACATCATATGTTATAGTTTCTCATGGATGTGAAAAATTTTCTCAACTGGGAACGCTGCAATTAAAGTTTCCCGTTTTTTGGTTATACTAACTAGTATACGTCAAAGTGTTTGGCCAATCTTCTTGTTGACATTGTTAATAAATAACCCGTGGTTTCGTCAGGCTGGAGAGTAGGTGCATAAAGTGAGTGGACGTACGCGCTGATCTAGATGTGCAGCATCCTTATAGAAGAACCACAGCAGGCTGTCGTTGCTATATGACAATTTGAAAAGTGTTACATATTGTTGCCACTTGCTATCCCCGCGCGGTCTCAGAACAATGCCAGTAATGAGGGTCGGTGGACCCAGGTCGATTTGGTACCACTGCATACCTGATACGCAAATAGGAAATGCAATTAACAAATTGTGCGATTTCCGACAAGATGCTATCAAGTCCTTGATGGAATAAAACTCCTACTTTTCAGTTTTGGAAATTGCTGCTATCTTGCACTTAGGCCGATTGAATTGAAGGGATCGTTCCATTAAAGGAATGGGTGTTGGGCTACTTTCTACCTAGGACATTTTTTGAGTTTTGTATTTTGAAATGCAGGAGGCACGGTAACTGACCGTTTTGGCGTTTCGCACACCAGGCTTTGTTACTGAAATAGTGCCCGTCTTCCGCAGTACAAGTTTTCCCATGCTTCTTGCTGCGAGTTGTGGAGGCACCATAGCGAGCGTACGGCGGAGTTCCGAGCAATTGCCGGCACGCTGGAAGTAAAATATAGCACGTCAAAGTATTCTTTTTCGTAATGAAGCCTAAATTCTGTGGAACTCACGTTGACACCCGATAAGTTCAACACGAAGACTTGGGTGTCGATTCCACGTGAAGGGGTAAATACGGATGAAGCGAGTGACTACAGCCTCATCCAGGTATGTGTGCTTTGCTTGGTACGCGTCTATGTTCCCTTCAAAGACCTGCGTTTGGAGCACATTCAAAACTTTGAATAGCGGCTTTTGTAATGCAAATGCAGTAGTGTCCCTCATAAACAATTAAAAGGGGAATAAAAGCGCCTAACAATCGTTTTCTTATGAAAGCCGTTTTCTTGGATTCAGTAATTGGGTCTCCAGATGTATTTAAGCTAATGTCTTGAACGAAATGGAGAAAATGAATCATTCAGCATACAAATAAACTTAGGCTAGGTGCTTCACCCGGATGCCATTCTCGCAGCTTATGAAGGTGTACTTGCCCAAAGATAATTTTGTTCATTGTTTTTAGGTAGGAATTCTATTAAAGCATGACTTATTGGCCATCATTTACCAAAGCTCGAATGTAAGTGGTGTGATTAATCCTCAACTGATCATGTATTCAATGTGGGTTCTCGCATACGCCAACTGCAATCGACGAAGTAAAATTACCATATGCTGCGATGAATCGGCGAAAATGTGGGCGAATGTCAACACCTATTTGATATTTTGACAGCCTCTGATCAATGGCAGTTATGTAGTCTGAATTTTCCCGATTCATTATTCACTGTGTGAATTACGCGACGTTCACCCGACAAAACTTCTTCCCTTGATAAAAACAAATTGACGTTTGTGGGTAAATACTGGACTTCACGTATTGGTGATGAGTGACAGATGATTATTTTCAGTGAGCAATTATGATTTTATTCATCCACAGTGAGTAAGAACATCTTGTTCATATGGACGCTGCGATAACTGCCAATGCATTCAAACAGGTATTATTAAGGATTATCTCAAAGCCCTTAAGTTAAGAATGACAGCGAAATATTTTTGCTTTAGGAATAAATACGCAATGCATTCGTACCTAGAACTGTGTCTGAGGACTTGTCAACTTACGTTAGGCCTCTTCTTTGCCCCAAGTTATTGCGTTGGTAATTAGTTAACTGCAATATCTCGTCCGAGTCTCATTCAAACTCAGTACCTTACCCTTTGGTTTTGGTAGAGGTCGTTAGCAAATCGCCAGAAGACTCCATCGTCGCTGAAGGAGAGTGTGTAGGAGGCTACCCACTCATCTCCATCTCCTCGTCCTTGTAGTAGCACTCCAGTTATCTAAATTATGAAAAATGGTGCTAGAGGAAATAGAGGCTTGTTTCAAGTAACTTGCATTGCTGATCCGCGAGTTGCATTGAAATGAGGCAATGGGGTTATATTTTAAAATCAGGATATCCTTTGAAGGCGCCAGCATTTTGATCAATTGTTTTAAATTTACTAGCTCAAAAGCCTTAAATATGGATCTTTCATGATATACAACGCCAACATAAAAAAGCCTTTAGAGGATTTGTATAATGCCCGCTTTAACTATAGGAGCACTTATTTTGCCAGAGTTGTGCCTCAGTAGTCTCATCTGCTTGCGTGTTAACAACTTGCAAGACTTCAGTGGTGGAAGCAAGGGCAAAAACTCCCAGCAAAGGAGTGCCATGGACCGATCTATACCAGTTCCACACCAGAATACACTTAAGAGCTACCAGCAAAATGCTTTGAATGTGAATCCAAATTTACCGGTATTGAATCCAATGAAGCAGGCCTCAACTGCATACCTTAAACGCATAATTTACTTGCACTAATTTTTCCTCGAAGTAGTATTAGCTATAATCCGATGGCAAAAATATCCAGAGACATAAACATTACCTGGTCTTTGTCGGAGTCTCAGGTACGTTATTGTTTGGTAGTTGTGCGCAGTTCATAAGCAAAGGAACGCATACTTAGACAACTATAGATGCCGCGTATGAGCATATTCAACATCAGTGGTGGCTGTTCGGAATTTAAAAACATAGGTTAACACGTTCGCTACCAGCGTCACACATACGTGACGCCTAAAAACTGGCAATTTACGTGGCAGATAGTTCTATTATTTTTTGGCATTAAAAATGCAATTTCCTGGTTTCAGTTAGACAAATAAATGGAAACACCTTCCTTCTAAGATCCCACCAGCAAAGACGCTGATGCACCCGCAGAATAAAAAGGTCTCGATGGTAAAATTCTCTGAAACCTTTCAATAGTCGAATCTGCATGTTATAGAACTTGGCACTAATTCATAAGTAACTTGACAAAACAAAGTGAGAGACGGGAAACGCTTCAAAGCCTCGTTGAAGACCATTAATTCATGCTTTTGTAAGCACTGGAGCAATTTAGTGCATCCTCGTCAATTTTCGCAGTTAATCATCCGTCCATTTAATCGGATTGCGGTAAAGAAGCTGTGCGCTAGAATCAAATGCGACTGTGTTGGTGAGGTGAAGGTTAAGTTTTCAGTTCCGCAACGGCGGTAAGTAGGCCCTGGGCTGCTAGAGCGCAGTTATGCTCAAGACACCGATGTGGCTTTCATTTGCAAATTCATTTGGCACTCATTCACCTATGTTCCAATCTTAGATGTAAAGACACTAGTTACTCAAGTCCAGTCTCAAAATATCGGAGGACGAGTCCCTTAGTGGGCTTGTATCGACTTTGTTAAACCTACTAAATTAAGGAAAGCATTGATAATGTGAGAGAAGTCGTATGTACCTTGCGATACAGCATTCGCACACACTGTTTTAGTGACTATCAAAAAAGCCTAATTGCATGATTCAAAGCAAGTTTTGAGTTTATAATAATTCCGTGTGCCATATTTTTCGTTTATCAATTTACTTTTGTTGCGCTTTGGCAACGCCGATGATGCAAAACAAACAGGCGGCTTTTCTTTTGCATTGCTTACCTTCCGCTTCCGTTTCTTCGTACAAGGTTTTACTCGATGAGTGTTTTATTTTTCCATTCCATAACATAATGACAATTAACGATTTACCTCCTTTAAAATACTGGCAATTAATTAATCGATTAATCTATGTAGATTAGTGATTTTGATGAATTAAATTTTCACTTACCGGTCAAACGATAAACAGCTGCATCATAAAAGGGACTCTTTTTGGATAAAGCTCAACATTTTACTGCTCTAGTATAGCTGTTATTCCCGAGCAACGCAAATGCTCAGTGTCTGTTATGCGGCGCAGGTCACACTCAGAAATAAGAGCTGTGGAAAGCTAAGCGCAATCGTGTCAACAGATTCAGGAGAGGGGAGTTCTTGAGGATCGAACGCACCGTAGCTCTGACTCCTAGGTCTATTTGCAGCCACTCTGTTGAGGACTTGTATTTGGGGCACCAAGCTAGTCCGTTAGCGAGGAATGGACGAGCATTTGTGGGAGCGCAGTTGTTAATCGCCCAGCCGCCCTCGTCGATGTAAGAGGAAGCCGATATTTGAGCGTCAGTGATAGCACCGGAGATCATTCCCAAAGGATCGTCCTGTTCACACGCTTTAATGCGGTTATAAAATTATAACATAGGTGTAGAATTTAGCATGACGTTATAGGAAGATAGTGCTATTCATGCTTTCTCTTAAAAATTCTAAGCAACTATTTGGACTCAGTGCCTTAACTATGCCAACACATATGTTTTGAAATTCATCATTTTTGTTTCAACTAACAGCTGGGGTATTACGCAATTGTGCTGAGCACACCGAGCTGTAAATTTATTTAATTTCCATAGAATGACTACAGCCGAGGTTCGTCATTTTCATGGTATCGAAACATAGATCAATGAAATGCTCAGAGATTCCAGAAACTTTTACGATTCTAGAGGGTTTGTATGCATTATTCATTGTTAAATGGTTAAATAATTTCGTCTGAGCACTACCGTCATTTGTTGTTGGCACCGGTGCTCGAATTTTTCGCAACCCGCTCATTAAAAATTTAAATGAGTTCAGCAAACTACCTGCCGAGGTTTACTGCACATAGACCTATGTCTTGGACCATTAGATCTCACACCCGAGATCCACTATTTTAAACAAAGGCCTGTCTGCATCACTTACAGCTAACATCACTTCAAAGAAATGCATCTTCGGTAACACAGGATTCCCCTCCTTCACTCTTCGTCGGACACATAATTCTCATCCAAATCAGATTAAAGTATAATTTCAGACAAAAAATATCGTCTTTTTTATTGCCTCTTCCACGTTGGCGTATTTGTCAAACGTATTTCCATAATGCCTTTGATTAGGACTATCAATCTCCATCAGAACATGAGAATGAAAGAGGAAGTTACATGAGGACGTCTCCGATTTTGCACTAAAACGAAACTAGTATTTTCGCAAAATCGAGTAATTCTTGGAGCAAATGCACTTACAGCTTTACGTAGGCTTTTCCTCATTTAAATTTAATGAAATTAATGAAATAAACTGGTGATTTGTGTTCATTTATTTAAATTTTATGTTTACCATTTAGTAATTCATAATTCTCGATTAAGACTTCAGCATTGAATTACATTGCATGCGGGTTTGGAGAGTGTAAAATTTTTGCAGCAAACTCAGTCCCCTATTATGTTAATGTTATCCTTGCAAAGTCACCATCATTTCATTTTTCCCGTTGCCCTGGTCCTATCGATAGGTACCACCGTATTTCGCCACCTCATGGTACCAATCGGGTGCAGAACTCCTGACTGTGGAGAGCGGATAACCCCGCACCTGAACGTTTCACTCTCTTGCTCCTATGAAACAACGTAGTGCAAGTTCATTGCTACTTGATAGCTGGCTCATCCAACCTTTTGACCCATCATTGTCTGTTATTTACTACTTTAACGTGTTTGCAATTGAAAAGCTCTCCATGTTGCGCGTAATATTGCCTTTCTCAATTATCCGTGTGCATTCATAACTTTCACTGAGCTAGTGACACCACAAGGCCGTTCCTCGAATCTGCTACAATTCATGCATCAAACGCACGCTGAAGGCTGCTTAATTATTTGCATTAGGCGTTAAGTTAATTCAAAGCTATGTATTTACACGACGAATTGACGGATCCAACTACTACCACCATCATGAGGAACTCACCACGCCATACTTCAAATAATAGTACGACAAAATTCTAAGGCCATTTTGAAAACATTCATTATTGTAGTTGACAGCGCCAACGTACCGTCATAGGAGGGGTCATAGGGAAAAGTACCAGCAACACTCCTGTCCATGCGCATGACCGGCTGTGTGTCTCCCCGCACTTGCAATGTACACTGAGCGCAATGTAAGATGAGAAAGAGCAGCAGTTGCTTTGGTGGCGGCGGACCCCTCATGTTTCCTTCTCCAGTGGTAGACCTTATTTTTCTTTTTTCGGCCGTACTCGGAATTTAAGTGCGTGCTACGGTAGTTTTCAAGCCCTCTGATTGGTTCCCCCCACGGCGTGCACACGCACCCCGCCAGCGCAAGCACTAGGCCGCGCGACTGTGCTCCTGGAGCTACGCGCCAGTCCCTTGTGCTGATTATAGCCAATCAAATTTGAGCGATGACTTCAATGGGCTGTTGCTACTGTGGGGAGCCGCTAAGGTCTAATGTCAGTGAAACTATTTCCAAATCATTAGTAACGATTCTCATAAAGAATTCCAAAAATTGCGCCAATATTTCACAAATAAGAACATGAAAACACCACTCTAGAATAAAGCATTTTGCTAGAGTTTCTAAAATTTCTTTAAAAATTTGTCACTGTGACGTTTAAAGTGAGTTTAATTATAAAATTCAGCTTTACGCAGATGCAATACCTATGTCTGCTTAATTGAATTCTAAGCTACAGTATGTGACATGGTTTATTTTATTAGCTTATGAAAAGTGGTTGAAATAAAACATTACTGAAAAGGCTTGCCTGAGATTAGATGAATTAAATAGTTGCAAAGTGTTCTAGATGAAATGATTATGCATATTTTGGCTTGAACAACAGTTGAACGGATAAAAATATTGCTGACAAGCATTGCTTTTGGCTGACTTCTGACTGATGTTCTACTGATCCGAGCCTCTCCTAAAGCCATAATATGGTAAAGTTCTGTGAACTCTCCAGAGGTCCCACGTTGAACGAAATAGCAAACCGCTTTGGCGCACAACCAGAGTGCACACTTGCGTAAATCAAGTAACCCGAATTACTAGGGCTCTACATACTTGAAGAAACCGTTCCGTACTAATGGTCAATATTATTTTGATTAATTATACTAAACTGCATTTATGATAGTGATACGGACTCTTGGCTAGTCGTGGACTTTAATAATAATGCAGTAACTGCCTCAGCATTTAAAAATAGGTGTAAGGCTTGCATTTAAATAAAAACCAATAGGTAAAATTTTTAGTCTCTATATTTTAAGTACAGCTGGTGTTTAATTTGTAATTTTTGCAGCCCAAACTTCTGCGTAAATTGCGAATGAATTCGGTGCATTTCATGGGTGGGCATTGCAAACGTTGAAGTGCGGTGTCGAAAGTGATGTGCAAAGCACCTATCAATTTCATACAGTCGGTCAGTCTTTCGATCTGCTTGTTAGGCCTGATGACCCGCATCCCTCGTAGTAAGACCATGATCTGGCTATGATTTTATTTAAACTTCTGATAATGAAGCTGTGCAATGTTAGGGATGCACAGGTAAGGAATAAAAACCAAGTGACTTTGGATATATTCATTGTCGTGGCAATCTTTCCTCACCTTAAACTAAATTTTGCATTTAAATATAGGACGTTAATTCAAGATGCTTCCTATGAACTATTGAAATGGGTAAGCTTAAGCCTGGAACATTCTATTGAAAATGCTACCCAAGAGTATACTTTCTTCGAACAGTATAATTTGCTGAAGTGTGAACTGTTAGGTTTTGATTTACGAAACAAAACGAGTTTTGCCCCACTTAAATCAAGGGAACACAAAATGACAAAAGCTGGAAAGGAAGTGGTGACTTTTTTATTTATCGGAGGCGCTCTACAGTTTTTTGGAAAAATGTTGATCATGCAGCGGTGATCGGCTCTGTGTGTGGCGAATACCACGATGAGTGCGTTCAAATGCGACTTTCAAGTTGTAAGTAGCTTGCCTTGTGTTGCCCCATGTCTACACAAAGGGATGTCAATTTTTAGCCAACCATTAATATTGTGGCTGTTTGCTCTTCAGCAGCATCGTAGGCTCCTAATGAATTATGTTAGAGTCAAGCCAGAATAAGGATGACATGTTAAATATTCTGCTTCTCTGCAGATCATGATCACCTACGCATGAAATTACCGTATTTCAATCTGACACAAACTCTAGTCATTCCTCAGTAAAAAAGCAAGACTACCTCCAAGGATGTTTTTCTCGATTGATTAACAAAGTTACTGTGGAAAGCATCAAACAATCTAGCACAATTGAGCAAATGACTTGTGTTGAGTACCGGATTTAAGTGTAAAATAAGAAGCAGTTGGAAATATTCTCGCAACTTCTATGGTTGATTCCTGCTCTTCAAGTATACTCGCTTGATTATCACCCAACATCATCCTATAGCTCATTTTCTTCTGCAATATCGCCCGAAAATATTTTCGTATACTATTGATGACCGATTGTGAGTTCATCAAATGTGTTGCAAAAATAGTAACTTTCCAACCGACTACTCTAAACTTGCTTTTCAAGGATTCAAGACTTTAAAATTAACACTAGCGACTCTCAACGGGTTTCATAAATCATCCTACAGATATAACAAACCCCAAGACTGGAAGTTTTTTTTGGCACAATAGGGCAGGTAGGCCGACTGAATAAAACGAACGTGCGAAATGGGATATCAGAGTAGCATGATGGCTTTGGATGGTACGTACTTCATGGAAGCTTTTGCTTTGTTGTGTCGATGCAGTGATTTGACGTTTTGTCTATTTTCGAAGGTTCTTCACCATCTGCACACTGTGCTTCTGCTTTGCAACATGGCTCATGGGCCATGGTAATAGCTTTTCTGTTCTTATCTATGTTACCAATATATATTCTTTCATACATTTTGGGCTCATTAGGACTTTGCTAGACTTGAAACGGTGATTCGAGTCCTAGATCCTCCTACTAGCATTGGTACATCATCGCTAGCAAAAATTTAAAACCATTTTATTGCCAACAGACGTAATATTCACCTGCCGCCAACAAACCTGCAAAAGGCATTGGAATTCGATATGTTTAAGTTTTAAATTTTATAGACATCAAGATTAATGCCTTTTTGGTCATCAGATTGTGCCTACTTTAGCGCCTCGAGATTTATCTGAAGACGAGTGAGGCTATAAAACTCGAGCAAAATATATAAGTTTAACATACGGAAGAGATTGTGACCGTAGAGGGATCTTCCTTTTCCTCCTCTTCCACTCCCGCTATAAGAAGGCTGGGTGTTACGAGATATGTTTATTATGATGCAGGCAAGAAAGTATGAGAGTGAAGTATTTATGACGGAAAGCCCCAGACTCTTGAGTGGAACCACGAGTGTCCGCGACCAGATTGAAATTGTCCTCCCGCCTCTCACCTATCGAGTACATTAATGCAGTACCTAATCACATGATCCGGGTGCCGTCCCCTCAGAGAAGATACACCTGCGAAGACTCAAAGTGGATCATTACCAACCAACGTTTTACACCTACAGCACCTATGCTCTTCTGCAGCTTAGTAATATCCGTAGGTAATGCGACGTAGAAGAAGGATAGAGGGTCCAAAGTATTTGTTTTATGCTTAATTATTCTGCTTACCCTTATAGACAAAAGGTCCAATTTATTAAATGTGAAGAAGCAAGATACTTTTGCAAAAAGAATAAAGAAGTATCATCCCCATGATTACCATGAAATTCTTCATCGCAAATAAAAAGAACATTCTCGTTAAACAACAAATGCTAAAGGTTCATAAAGTTTAGTATAGCCTGTGAAGTTGACGTCGTCTTTGATTATTTCAGACAATCGCTCCCAAATCAGGATTCAATTATTCGAGGTCAAACTTAATTTGAAAAATGCCTTCAGTCTGATGGGAAAAGGTATCCAAATCAATATGTTGCCTCGGCTGCTTGGACTATCATTCCAAAATACGGAAACATATTAAGCACGTTTACCCTGAGCATTGATAAGGTCCTCTGTTTTGATTTGATTGGCTATAAGGTATGCTGTTTGTCCTCATGTCCTTGTAACGTGTTGGTTATGTCGTTTTTCGGTTCTGGAAAGAGCATATTTGAGTCAGCAAATACTACTTCGGCTACACAAGCTAAGAAAGATATAGAAGTATCGTCGCCGCCATCTGATACTGTTTCTTGCTTGCGATTTTCACCTGCAACTGCAAGCTCGCCAAACGCCTACCTTGCGGGATCTAGCTGGGACAATCGCGTTCGTGTTTGGGAAGTAGCCTCTAATGGAACTTCAACCCCAAAAGCTGAACAATTGCATCAGGGTCCTGTGCTCAGTTTGTGTTGGAGCAGTGATGGGACAAGAATATTCTCTGTTGGAGCTGACAAGTGCGCTCAGATGTGGGATCTAGCATCTAATCAATTCGTTCAAGTCGGCGCCCATGATGCCCCAATAAAAACGGTTCACTTTATTTCATCACCCAACTATACATGCATAATGACTGGAGGTTGGGATAAAAAACTTAGGTATGTAGTATTGCTGGGAGCTTGATAAATCAGATTTGTGCTGTTAAGTGTTCGTGTGATTCGCCCCATCCTAGATTTTGGGACATGCGTCAAGCCACACCTATGTCGAGTCTCGACCTTAATGAACGTGTTTACTGTGCAGATGTAGTCTATCCTGCTGGTGTTGTTGGTTGCGCAGGCCGGCAAATAATCGTTTATACTCTAGAGAAGGGACCTGAGGTTGCTGCCCAAATTGAGTCACCGCTGTCGTATCAGGTACTTTTTATTGGTTTCCTTAAATTCTTTCGATTAAAGTAGCTTGGACTTGTCCACCTTGCCAATTTCACTAGGGTATGTATATTGTTTGCAAACGTATAAGGCTTTCGGTTTCACGTATATGCCCTATGGAATATACCTATCGGGAATTCAATCAGCAGATGACGAAAATTCTCAAATTCTTGTCGTGCAAGTAAATTCTCTTTCTTTTAGAACAGATGCATTGCCATTTTTTTGGACAAGCAAAAACAAACTCCCACGGGCTTTGCACTTGGTAGCACTGAGGGGCGTGTGGCCATTCAGTACTTTCAACCTAACGCGCCGCGCGATAACTTCACTTTCAAATGCCACCGATCCCCTGCCACAGTTAATGGCTACTACGAAATATTCCCCGTCAGTGTTCATTGAAATGCTGCATCCAGATCCAGTGATACATTATTCTCATTGGTTTTTTTGTAGAAGGGATAGGGTCGTTTGATCTATTATATCTTGTTGAAGGACTTCACATCCTTTTACATTTCACACCAAACCAGCCTTATCCGTCATCGTAATGTCATTATTCCATATGTTGATTCATTTGTGGGTCCATAGAGCTTAATCATTGGAATCGCATATTTAGTTCCCTTGGATCTTACTGGGAAGGTATTCAATATGCAATTGTTTTATTCTTAAGTTTGAAGGAAGTATATTTAAAGCATGTTTAAGCCATGATATCGTTCCTTTATTTTCACGTGGATTAAATAGTATTGAATTTTATTTTCTCAATAGGTGAACGATGTGGCTTTCCATCCGTTGTATGGAACGCTTGCAACTGTCGGTTCGGACGGCCGATATGCATTTTGGGACAAGGATGCTAGGACTAAACTGCGAGGCCTTGATAATGCAGAAATGCCCATAACCACTTGTACAATCGATCGAAGTGGTAATTTGTTTGCCTACGCTTGTGGATACGATTGGTTTAAAGGCCATGAATTCGCTGACCCTAGCAAACCACCGAAAATTTGTATACGGCAAGTTTTGGAGGAAATGAAGCCTTCCAAATAGACAGGTTTTTATAAGTATGTCTGAGCTCTTGACAAAACTGTCTTGTTATTTGCAGCTATGGTATTATTGATCGCAGTTAAGTCACATTCATTGAAGCTAGTGCAGCGCAGGTGGTCTGCCTTCCGCATTAAAATCACACGGTTCTGTAGTCATAGGCCATCGTTACTACCTTTGACGTAAAATGGGGACGTAGGTTGATATGCTCCAAAGTGGGTAGAAGGTTTTCGCAATTCAGTTCTCTTCGTCCATCTGACTGCGTAGTATGTGGCGAGGGAATGCTTCCACGGAGTCGTAGATATTGGTGAGGATGGCGTCTTTTGTTAGGTTAGAGTCGTCGACTCAATTTCCTGGGGTGTCTGCGACCGGGTAGTGTACTTCCATCTTAACGCTTCAGACTTTTCTTCCCAGAAGTTAGTCCCCAGGTGTCACGAAGTGTGTCAGGATTTGCGCTCTTGTTTAATTTTCCCATTAGCCAGTAGGAAATGCTCAGTAAGGCCAAGGCCACTCATAACGTTTTAAGCATAACATTTTAATTCAATACCTCGTTTGTCCAATTTTTGGTTTCGGTTACCCGAGTACTTAAGGCTGCGCAATTGTGCTTCTGCTGGGTGGTGAGGTCTCAGGGCCGTGCCGGTGGCCCCTCGGCTCTCCTGTTCGTTGTTAATGCGTTTTCTACCACAGTAATATGACTTTAGACGTCTGGAAAGACTTGGGACGCTACATTGGTGACAGCACAAAAAGAACCTTGTCTTAAGGTACAAATATCCGTACGTGCTACGGATGGGTGAATGTGACGAGCCCTACCAGAAGGTCTGATAATGACGCCTGCCTTCGGCACTTCCGGTTCCGTGTTTTGGAGGATTGTCATTAACAAGTGAAGCGGCACCACCCGTGAACCATCTGAAAAGTTCCTTGTGTCGCTGTCTGCCGTACATGTAGGAAGATAACAGTTATGTGAACATGTAGCACCTCGACTACCTCTCTACTAACTGGATGGAGCCAAAACATTTATCACTGGGCAGCACTGAAGTGGGAGCAAGGTGTCAAGGAATATATGCGAAGCCTTACCCACACAAAACTGCTTTAAATTCCGTCTTTTAGTACACGACCCTCGCTTTGGACGAGTTTTGTTGCGACTAGCAGTGGAAGCGTGTGATGACCTGCGTATTGCCCCTTCTCTCAATGTAGTTTTCAAACAGGACTAAACTCCAGGTCTAGTAGAATTGCTAAGGAGGATCAGTGACATTGCGATCGAACACCTTCTCATTTGTATAGAAGTTTGACGACTGGTGCGGTTGATTAATTACATTGTGGTAGCTGATGAGGGAAGTTGACCAAGGGGAGGGCTGGGAACGGTAATCAAAAGAAGGCAGGTGTAATGTTATACTTTGTTTGTTTAGCTCTCGGTTTTGCTGGCAGGTCATGTAGGAACTCAGGCATTATATTCCTGCTTGATGACCTGGTTTTTGGACTATGCCAGTTGCTCCAATCCCTTCTGTATTTCGACAGAACATGTTCTGGTCGGGTACTATGTTTTCTTCCGCCCTCTGGGAAGCATCAGAGTGCTACAAGCGTCACGACACAAGCATTAAGTATATGAAGTCATTCACATGAAGTTATTAGTGCGTTCAACTTTGGACCAGCGGTGAATCTGTCAAGCCTATGACTGAGTTAACTGTTCGGCATTGAATGCAATGCACATGTCCTCCTATGGTGCTAGCTCCCACTCCCAAGGTATTAACCTGGTTATGTCAATCAAACCATCTTCATTGACTAATTTGATGTGGGATTGTGATGAGGTCTGATGCTATCAATTATCAAAGCTACGAGAGGCCCTAATTCACAGTTGCTCCTCCGCAATAACTTCGAAGCATGTGTAGGTCCGATGGGCTTTTGGATGGAGTTACCTTTTACCAGCTTCAGAAGCTCCATTTCATTGGTGCGATACTTATGCTGTTTTGATCCTTTTAAATGCAAGACAATAAGGAAGTGCAAAACAATCTTCTGTTTGTGCCAGGGGTGGTCGTAGGGAAGGGCACGTGAACGCGAATAGTGCTACGATCCGAGGCTTATTTTAATAAAAGATGCCACAAGGCATAATCATTCCCATATCAAATAGACTGATGAAGGTGGTTCGATTGACATTAACTAGGGTGAGATATATATTGATTGTGGAATGGTATCATGGGGGTATGGGCAAATTGCATCTGACGCCAAAAGTAACTCAATGGTAAGCTTCATAATCTCATTAGTAATTTCAGGTTAAACCAAATAATAACTTTGTTTAGAAGAACTTCAATTCTTTTGAACTCTTGTGCATAAGGCCTACTTTGAGGTGCCTTTTACCTCACCATTGGCTGGCGTCTTCCCCTATAGCTTCGCCATAATCGATGAGTCGCCTTGCTCCGGGCATCAGTTTGGTACATAATTGGAGTCTTTTTTCCAAGCATCTGCACTCTTTCAAGAGCGAAACAATACTTAGCTGCCCAAAAGTTGCTCACTGATGCTTTGATTTCATTACAATTTCCCCTGACCATTTTTTATTTCTATTCTAACAGTAATTAAAGACCACACTAATGGTAGTTGCAAGGGGTTTGATTTTAATTCCGAGTGTTTCGAGGCAAAGCTAGAGCAGCTTCATGACTTTCTTGTCTCATCAATTCCATTAGTATTCATTACAGGCGCGGAAGCCTCAACCGATAGTAGTTTTTTGGATACTGCTTAGAATAGTTGGGTCGTTATTGGCATTCATCACATCGACCAATGACTTCTCGAAGGTAATTTCTGACATAGCCAATTCGTCGGTCATACTGGTTCCCAAGTTTGCTGGGATGGGGTCATTTTTCACTAAACACTGTAGTTTTTTTTCACTCTGTTTTAGCTGGGTTTTCATACCCAAAGTGCAGGTTGTTTTGTCAGACGGTTGAATCACACCGTGCTGTAGAAATTTGCGGCACAGCGAACCAGGTTTTGTGCATGCAGCGCATAAGCTGGGGACTGCCAAGATCTCCCTCCTTCCCACCGTCACAGCGATGACTGGTTAACCGAGCAGGAGGCGCCACTGCTGTTCCCGATGGCTGTTTTCTCTCCCAGTAAATGTCGGCTTATATTTTCTAAGACTCCAATCTGCTCGCCTGACTCTGATCTTATGTTACATCAAAATTTTTGAGCCCATCCGAACTCCTACCTCCCAAAATATCCCCGTTTCTGGTGTCTTATGAGTTAGATGTACTATTCTAAAATCCTGTGAATCTTCTGTTTGAACTTATGAAGCGACTTGACGTTTGAGAGTTCCCATCACATAAGATAATGGCTTCTAAAAAACGGCTCCAAAGAGATACTAAGCTTTATCAACTGAGATAAAGACTCTATGACAGAAAAGGAGGCTTTTTAGTAAAAACCTTTCATCGAGACGACGCTGTGCGGTAGCTGAATGGTAGCGTCTGAGTATGCTTTCTCTTGTGTCGGAGGCATCCCGCAAGTGGGGAAACCTCTTTTGACAGCCCGTCTATCTCTTGGGTTAAGAGTACTGGGTCAATGGGAACGAACTGATCGGTTCATCCGGCTCGTCCTTAATGCTCAAGGCTAATTCCCTTTAGGTATACTCGACCTATCCACATCCATTGGCCAACCAACTTAAGATACCCATAGAGTAGATAAGCATAGAAGTCAGGAGTAGACAGCTGTATGGAGTAGCGCATTATAACGAAAGCAAGCACACTAATCACAATTAACAGTATGCTTTGATTTAGTCAAATCTATCATCGTTTCATTCCACAGACGCATTCGCAAACGCATCAGCCAAATTGGGAATTTTGGAGTGGCAATGCGTCCTGTTTAACGGAGTCCGCTTGTTCCACGTGTTTATCCAGACTTTCACAGGTTGTTGTCATTGGGAATATAATTCTCTCGCGGAATTGGAGCATTTTCGCGAAACGTGCTAGAGTGAAAGTTTAAGTAGGCATAATTCCAACGTGTAAAAGCAATGAACATTTACTGTGACCGGAATGCTGATGTGAGTTGGAAGACAGAAAGATGTAAAATCCTGCCATGACTTTCTCATTTACTATCCCGTTGTCGGTAGTGCCTCAACCCCATTGGTGATCTGGGGTAATAATATACTCAACTTGCGGTGAGGTGTACTAACTTGAATACAGGAGTGACGGCATTCTGAATCGTTTTCGCCAGAGACATGCTGTGAGTGTAACCAATTAATTGTTCTACGAGAGATCACTAAAAGCCTAAGGAATTTACAATTGTGATACATTAAAGCACGTGATTGTCAAGATGTTATTCGTAGGATTTGGCGCTGCGGCAACGCCACAGTGTGATAAGTAGAGTAATAAAATATTTTTAGGATTACAGTAAAAAGTTATGACAATTCAAACTTACTGCAATCATCAGGATCGCCCGATATCTCATCCAGTAGTACACGAGGAATTGATCGCCAGGTTTCCATACACGCAGTAAAGTAGCTGTTCACATGTTTAATTTCTGATGCTGGTTCGATGACCAGCTTGACAGCCGTATTAGAGCGGAAACATGCTATTTTGATCATTTGTTGCTGTAAACGGACGTCGATCAAGACAATGTAATGCACACATGGTAATCTCCGGAAAATTTAACCATCCCATGGCTCTTCGTAAGTACGGTAAAAAATAATTCGGGAATACTTTTTAATAGAATAATCTTGACACAAAGATCAGCTCGAGTAAGTTAATAACAGGCAAAACCTCAGTCTTCCAGTAGATATTATCCCCATATGAACATTGAGCAGTTTTGAGGCGACGCAAATACTACGAAAGGCGTTTTTGTTGACAAATTTCTACCACAAAAGCTACTAGCAAGAACTATTATAAAACGGAATGCCCTGGTGACAATTTTAACCAAAGTGGCCAAGATATGGGAAAAAGCATACAAAAATACAAAAAAATACAACTGATGCAACTGAAAATGAAGCAATGGAATACCACAGGTACCTTATTGGCTTCGTCATTGTCAAATACTGAAACGATAAGTCCAAAAAAAGACGGGTTGAGTTTTTCGTAGAGAGCCTGCGTACGATTATCTTCATCGCTTGGCTGTACCGTGATATGAGGGTGAGAATGATACCAGCCAAGAACACACAGATTCTCCCCCAATCTCTGTCCTAGTTCCTAAGGCATAAAAAGGTACTTCGAATTCGCATACTCGCAAAGGCCTATCTTGAAATCAGGTACACTACTTCATTTAGCCCAACAGTATGGACAGCTACAGGATGAGACCAGTGTAATGTGAGCCAGGAAGCTGTCAACATTAGCGGCAAATATGCTGAAGCATATAAATGTAACTATTGCAGGTACAATCAGAATAGATCCATAGGGATGCCAAAACATAGAAGGGAGGCAAGTTAAAGGCTCAGACCTCTACCAGTCTCGGAAATTTTCCCTTTAAACAGATTTAGAAATACTCACACAAGCTTTCTGCGCACCCGATACGATATCTTCATCTCCCACCTCCACTCTGTCTCGGAGATGGGTGCTCCGGCGGAAAGGAATGGCTGTGTAGATTTGAATGTACGAATCATACTCTTTGGCGCAGAGGAGGCCTATGATTTCTTCGTTTTCGTGTGAAAGAGCATGAGTAACGATCGTCTGATAAGCAGAAGGAGGGAGCCTAACCTCTTTCATCTACCGGGAGTAAAGATAAGCATTATTTAAAAAAAAACCCAGGAGACAGAGATGAAAACCGTAAGCTTCGTAAATCTTTATTCTAAAATTGATAGCTGTACTAACTGACAAATCGACCAGAGGGCTACGATAAATCATTTTGAAGTCCAGGGTTCCACTTTTGGCTTTGTTGTGGAATAGGGTACATATTTGGCTGATTCTTCAAGGGTGCGGTTTTCTTGGTGGTCCAACATCCATGGACGGCGCTCCGGGGGATTCTGTATTGGAGTCACGTCTGTCATGTAATGAAGCCAACGATGCCTAACAGTTTGTTCACTTTACAAAACTCACCACTCCGGAGGGATTTGAGACCCCTCGTAATCCCACCCAAAGCGGTTCCCATAAACAACCCAACGATTACGTCCTATTTCGTTTAAGAAAAATCAAGAATTACCCAGGAAATAGCGATCATTCTCGTAATACTTATTTCCTAGATAGTCTTCCCCAACCAGTGTTCCGTCTTTTAACTCATCCGTTCTTGTAAATGTAACTGAAAAGCCCACACCGTACCTGAATAACATTACGATGGAACCACGAATGCCACCATTTTGTTTGATTATGGTAAGAAATCTGGACACTTTTGCAACGAGGCTAGCCATCACGGAACATTGACAAAGCACACCACTAACCCGACCAATCAAGGTTTGATCATGCACTAAAATTCAACTATTTGCAATGATAAGTTTACAGGCATGCCACCCAGATTATTGATCACAAAGAAACATATTCACCATGGTTTAATATTTGTTCAATAAAAAACCGCATTGTGAGAGTTGCAAGGACTACAATTAACAATTAACGTGCTGCATTCCGTAAAACCCCCATTACCGGTGATGACGGAATAATCACCCTCTTATTCAAATGCTTTTACAAAATTCAAAAAGAATTTCACAAATGGCGCATTTCATAGAGATTTTATGTCACTTTAAATGTGCATACTCAGCCTCCAATGCACGTTTGATTAAACATGCCTACAGCGTCCGAGATTCACTTGAAGGCGAAAAAGGCGTAATATTGAGGCTGAATGCATATGTTTGGACAATAGAAATGGCAAAGACTATCAGCATGTTTAAAAAAAGCCTACTCAGTAAAAAAACACAATGACTAACAAGGTAACCCATGATTGGAACCGTAAGTTAAACAAACACCAAAGGCATTGAAATGCCTCTTAATAAAGGGGGTCATGTTACACCAACTTCGTGACCGAGTGGACTTCATTAAATTCATCTGTAGCGTCCCGAGGCTTCCTTTAAGTTAAAAGGAGGGATATTACTAGGGCAGAATGTATATTCTGGAAACAGAGGGCTTGGGGGCTGTTCGTACGACCCGGAGACCCGCTGACCGGCTAGTACAATATTGTTACCCAAGTGACTGAAACCGGCTGTTTGAACAAACAAAGTCTTACACAGTCCCTCTCTTCTTTCAAGCGTCGTCCCCGACGCTCCCCTTGATTAGACCCCCTTGTCAGCCATCACAACGTAATCAGTGCTCTGAGAAGCACCTACGAGCTAGCCGTCTGTCAAGCGCATGTGTTCCCGTAGTGCCATCAATTCTGCGTAGCACTCGGTGTGGCAAGTGCGCATTTCTTAGTCCTCATCTTCCACGATAATGTGACCCAATGAAAGAAGATGGTACGAATAAAATTTTTCGAATGGGTCGAGATACACAACACAAATTGTGATTTCAGGCTTTTTTGATGCCGTAGAAAAAATGTGTGTCGTAGAACCCTGAGCAAATAGGGCGATCAGGCCTCATAGGAACAAAATGCACGCGATCCAAGTGTAAAAAGCATAAAACGATGCTGTCGAATGGCATCCTGCACATTCTGCATCTGTTGATGCGCATTTTGGCGAAGGGAGGCGAGTTGTTTAATAACAGAAGGGAGGGCGTACGGAGGATGCTTGGCCACAACGTCGCTGGTCTCTCTTGGCAGTTCTACTGGACTTGGAGTTCACGGCTAGTGTCGCTTCATTTGGTAATAGCTTCCTTGCAGAACACGAGGGCGAGGGAGATGCCGAAAATGAACGTCGGTCTCAGCCCTTCTGTTATGGGATGTAAGAGATTCTCCCACCCGTAGCACATGCACCTCTTTCATACCGCCAAAGTTCGCCAGAACCGGTAGGGAGCGGGATAAGATTCATCAAAGTCGGGTCCGCTTTCCGCTGCTACCAATGTAGCGTCCCGAGACTTCTCTTAAGGCAAAAGAAGGTATATTGCTAGGGCAGAATAGATATTCTGGAACCAGGGGGCTTGGGGGCTGTTGGCACGGCCCGGAGGCCAGCCAACTGGCTAGTACAATATGGCCACCCAAGTGACCGAAACTGGCAGTTCGAACAAACGTAGTAATACATAATTTATCCTAAAAAAGCTAGAATAATCTGCAAATCATTCCCACATTGCACGAAAACAAGATGGTGCTCAAGAATCGATCTTTTCCATTTAGGAGTCTAAAGCCGAATATAACCAAAGGGATCAGATGCGATACCAGATTTTCCTTTAGAGAGACGGTATAGGTGGTAAAACCTACGGCTATTCGGTCCCATTACCAATGGGCTAGGACTGATTCACTAAGGAGAACCATCAAGAGAAGACAGAGTAGAAGATGAGGAAACAGCATTCACTTGACCTTAGGTGGGAAATCTTGGGGAATATAATTATTTTTAGGCCCAGGATTGACATTAGATAAAATTTTAGGGCAGGTTTCCTGCGCGTCACATAGCAGCATCAAATTACCCATACCACAGTCAATGAAACGTAGGAGCATCGGAAGTTATTAGCTGATCACTCAAGTGTATTCACGCGTCATAAGGGTACCTCGGAAGAAAAACAAGCATTGTCGAGCACAAGATCCAGCACACATTCAGACGAATGTTTAGTTCTCTTCCAGGTGAGGTAAACAGACTGTTTGATGAGATGCTCAAAGGCAAGGTTCTATGGTCCTCCAAGTCACAGTCGGTCTCATCAGTTGCTCTAGTCAATAAAGAGGCAGAAGACTCTAGCTGAGCGTCGACTACAAAAGTCAGTCCGCTGCCCCGCTAAACCTTTCGTTGAACTCCCCGCACACCTTCGCAAGTGAGGATGGCAGGGAGATGTCAATAAAAGGCAGTTCCCATGTTAACAAACAGGCTTTAAGATTTCCAGACGATGCTCTTTCGACTCGGTAGTGCAGCAACCACTTCGGCGCCCCATACACACCGCTTTGACTGGACCACTTTCGCAACATTCTGTGCTCTACCTAGATGTCATACTTGTCTTCAGTAGAGATATTCTGGAGCAGGATGCTAGTCTAAAATCTGTGCTGGACCGTCTACAAGATCGGGTTTGTCGATAGATCCAAAGAACTGTCAGTTTCTACAACACTCAGCTAACCCTCTGGGACATGCTGTCCCGTCAGGGGGGATGGCGGTTACTGAGCGCCACACAAAGCAAGTGAGGATCTACTTCGTACAATCCAACCAGACGGAACTTTGCACTCTCCTAGGCTTAGTAGACTGGTACAGGCGTCTCGTGTTCAGGGCTTTGCTAAAATCGCAAGCCCCTGCATAAACTCACAGAGGGACGGACAAAAAGATATTCAAGTGAGAAGAAGAGCACGATGAAGCCTTCTAACCACAGAAACAAACACACCGCTCTACAGCGATTCCACCGTTGACTATTTTCCTATCAAATGCCCCGCTATCCGTCCTGGACCTCAGCGCTAGCCGTACAGCTGTGAGTGGTGTACTCTCGCAAAAGGGTGACAGGTTGGACACACGTCGCCTTTTCTGCGAACACCAAACTCAACAAACAGATGGAATAGAAAAGGACAACATAACACGAACTGATCGCCATTTTCACCCTGGCCAGACATCTCGAGCATTACTCGATAAAGACTAGTTCATAATGCGGTCAGATTATCAGGCATTGACCTGGTCGGAAGCAATGAAGGAAATGGACTGCGGCATGGTACAGGAAACTCAAGGCAAGTAACACAGATGTCTCTCTTCCAACATCAGACGTCATGCAAACCAGTGACGCCTCTGTCGACGCCATATCCTTGAACTAACCCAATAGATACCAGTGTTGATACCCGCAAAATACCGACCTCCCCAGCACTCTGGCAGTGGAGGGGAGGTTTGCAACACCCTCTCACAAGCCGAAACGGAAAGAGGCGTCCTCATCACGCAAGGTAACCAAACGCATATGGCAGGAGTGGTCGGAAGTATTGCTAGGGCATGAGGTCTTATTATTTCCAAGGTCAAACCAGAACACCAAGGCACTTAGTGCTCCTCAGTCTCATCATCACACATAGGTGCAAAGAGTTGCAAATCCCTAGTACAAATATACAAGCAATTGCGGCATGTGGGAAAGAGAGGGTGCTAGGTGACTCGAGCAAAATGTACTGCTGGTCTTCGCTCACCTAGTGTGTGCCTCACTTCTGCCGGACTTGCGCTACCTGCAGCAGATTCAAGAGACCTCACCACCGGAGGGACTAAGTATTGCCATTGCGGGCCCTCTACCGACCACTAAAGGGGCCCTTGATGTAGTCGTGTAATGGTGGACCGTTCCATGAAGATGGATGAAATGGAACCCCTGGAGACCCAAAGCACTGTAGTGTTTGCGTCCATTTCCTTCACCTCCAGCATTCGTCAACACGGAATTCGAGGGCCCACTTTCTGCATAAATACGCACAACTTTCTGGGTCTTGAAAACACTCGATACCCAGCCATCCTCAGGGCAATAGACAGGTGGAAAGAACGAATCAATCTCTATCTGGACTGCTGAAGGCTTTCAGCAAGCCTGTCCAACTGCAGAAGTGGGATCTGCGCCTAGGGCGATGCCTATGTTTCACCATTTAAAGTGCTTGTAGGCTGCGAAATGGCAGTATCAGTCAATATTTCCTTACCGAACGTGGAGGCAGCAACCCACAAGGGCCACAGCCTGTACCGCGACTGAAGGCCGGAGTGGAACAAATTAACGGCGTGCACACCCAGCCTACAGTCTGACAAGAGAGAGACCCAGCGTTGCTCGAAAACCCTATTCCGCCTACTGGAAAATATATGCTCAGCAACTTTTACCACCCTTAAAACGAAGGTATGATCTGAGTAACAAAAGTCATCGCGCTGCCTAATTACTTGGCCTGCAACACTGTCCCGTTCACAACCAATCACAGCCCACCACAACAGTATGTGGCCTTATAAAGGTACACCACCGTTTGAATAAGGGACTGATGTCTGCAAACTAACTGATGGAAGAAGCTCATTTGGAATAGCGCATGAAGAACAGAGTCCCACGGAATGAACCGAAGACGGAACTAAAACGAACAATGGACCATATGAAGCAATATTACCGCAATATGCTTATGGGTGAAAAGCATCCACTGCACACCAGCCTCATGAACGATAAGCCTTGATAACCCGTAAACTTTCTGCGGGCTGTGCAAACACAAGATGTCTTCCCCTGCTCCGTCTTCTCTACCCATGGGTCCGAAGCTGCAGGAGGGAGAAGTAATGAAAAAAAACTATTCAACCTAATGACGCCTGCGAGTCCTCATTTAATGCCATTTGAAATATGCAATACATTTGATGATGGACTCTGTGTTGGTAAAAGTCCGAGACACCAACTTTGTACCAAATGCATTGAAGCGTCGAATCAAATTCCACAAACCTTAACTCGGACCTCGCACGCCACACTGCGCTACCATCCGAAAGCGGTAAAACAGTCAACTGATTCTCACTGGAACTATTTATCCCCCAAGTGTATCCCCGTTTGAAGGGTTTAATGTAATTAATGGTTTTGAATAAAACCTCATCCCCAAAAAGGAATACAAGCTCCCCTAATCGCAGAAGGTAGACCCCTGGAGTGAAAACTCCTTACTGAGACAGCCACACAGCTGTACCTACTACTAAACTGAGTACATACCCTGATTCAGACTGCATCACTCCCTCCGTAGATAAAATAACCAAACACGGTAGATAATTTCGGTACAGTCCATTCAAGCACGGTATTATCCGACTTAGTGTCTATCACGGTTAACACCATGTTTTGCAACTAGAGCACAAGTCGAGTAATGAGTAAAAACGTTTTTTTTTTTTCAGAATAATACACAAAAGAAGTGGTCAAACGCACAAAATATCCAGAGGGTGCATATATTTCGGTTTTCCCCACCAAAATCTTGACTATAAGTCGTTTGGCGATGCAATCATAGATTTCAGAGTCATTAGAATCGGTTTGAGCATTGAAGAATCCAGATAGTTTCGTCCCTCTGAAAAGAATCACATATCACCATCAGAATAGATAGTCCTTTTACTTGAGTGTAATGACTCACTTATCAGTAGAAATGCATACATTAACGAGGCCTCCTCACAGAAGGCAAACAATTGCTATAGTAATATTACCGCCATCGCTATATTTCTTTCCAAAAGTGAAAAATAACCAAGGAGCACTGCTCTAGCAAAGACCATTCCCCGCTATTAGGAAAACCGGGAACATTTAACTAATGAAAAAGACATCTCACTTGATGAGTCCCAAGGACTTAATGACTGGGGTTTAAATCACATCTAGGGTTGGTACAGAACTCATCATCCACAAATTGGGATGATCAAATGACGGGCTGTTAAAATGTCTTGAGAGGTCTCAATTGTTTAGATAAAAATGGGCCCTCACATGACCTGCATAGGCCAGAAGGGGGAGCGGTTCGTGCAAACCATTAATTCCACTCCTAAAAACAATACCAACAATGCCAGTTCCATAGAATATTCGAAATCGAATGGTCAGAAATTGCGAAAAAAGGTATCTGACGGCTTGCATGGCTTAGAATAAAGATTTCTTCATAATCTATACGATCTTCCGTAGTAGACAGGCAATCGCCAGAAACGCCTTTGCGCTTCTCACCCTTTTGTTGACTAAAGACGCACTCCTCTGCAATCTTGAGAACATTTTCGAGGGCGAGGCATGCGACCGTGTAGTACTCTGACGAGAAGGGATTTGGAAGAAGTGGCCTGACCAAACATTGGATTTGAACCGGTTCCTCATTTAAATCACACCGGAAGGCAGTAAATGACATCACTTTTGCCTAAAGTTACCATCAGAATGTTTCATGTGCGCACATTTCCACTGTGCTGACAATGTGTTAGTCCAAACAGCATATGCCTTTCCAAGAAAAAAAAATAAAGCCCACAATTCAAGTAGTTTATACCTATTCAAATCGTTCAAAGAAACCTTGAGAAACAAATCACAACTTGATGAACCATTGTAAAAAACCTACCATTTGATCGTCTGAACGTCTACCGAACGTACCAACCAAAGCCACCGAGTTGGGAAATTTAGCTGTAAATTTCAGATGAAAGTCAATATCCTGTTTAGTAAGGGTTGCATCAAGCTCGCTGTGAGAATGATACCAGCCAACGACTCCAAGTTTAGTTCCAATGGTCCAACTGAAATCCTGCAATATGAATGCGCTCAATGAGAGGATTACGAGAAAGATCGCTAAGACAAGTCAATCCGAAATTCGTAGTACGCTTAAATAACTCAGCGCAACAATGCGTTAGGTTATTAAAGTGTGTTTGCATGATACATCAATGGACTGGAATTTAAAGGTTAAGGCTTTTTCGTGAAACTGGACAATACGATTTAGTCAAAATAATAAAATCTATATTACGCGTTAAGCACTGGTATCTGGTCATAATATGACTAAGTATGGGTGGATCTACCAGTTGAACAAAGTTTGAATAGACATAGATATAGTTCGCGATTGAAGCATACCCCTTGAGAATAAGGAAGAGCTACAGGACTATTCATTAAAGAGCTGGTCCTCTTGAAGCAAACTAACTTACAAAAAAATCTGGCACCTTTGCAAAAAAACTAAATTATCAAGCAGAAATGCAAGAAGCACTACCTGACACTTGGACTCAATCTGCGAACAGCTTATAGCCTCATTCGATGAAAGCGGAATCACGGTAACGACAAAAACATTGGATGCGTTTAACTAGGGAATATTGAGATGAAATTCACAAATAATACCGAGCCAACAAGGATTCCTCTCATCTCACGCGTAACATCAACGGCAAAGTGTAGTAGGATCGCCTGGAGTGTCGTCGGCAAAATTTTTACATACGGTTCCATCTACATAACACCACTGACAACTCAATTAAAAAGACACAAGAATTCCGTATGTGATAGCTGTTAAACATAATTTACCACCAAAAGCACCCAAAATAATTGACTAAATATTTGCCGCACACACGGCAAGCTAACCACGCAAAAAACCCCCATTCATTGCGCTGATTAAAGCTAGCAGGTGCTAAGCGATCAAAAGTCAAGGCAAATACACCTGAATTTTAGGACACTTAATGATAGTACCACAACACCACTGAGGACCGGGAAGCAAGTATACGCACTTTTAGACTTTAAAGTCAGGTTGTATAGTAAAACAGCGAACTAACAAAACCAAAGAAATTTAATAAGCTGATACAAGTACTTAATTAGCAAAAAAATCATGACACTATTTTTGTGACTTTTCATAACTGCTGGTTTTGGTCGTTTAGGTAGCTGTATTGTACTACCCGGTTAGCTGCCCTCCAGACCGTACCAACAGCCCCCAATCCCTCTGTTTCTAGAATATGTGTATACTGCACTAGCGGTGTGCCTTCTTTTACCTTAAAGAAGGTCTTGAGAAGCTGCAAATTAAGCACTTGTTTTGTGCTCTTCTCATTCTAAAATTCTTTGCTATGTCACCTAAGCTTTGCTAAACTTTTAACAATTATGTTACAAGTGAGTCCAATGGGTACAAGACCTAAAGCTGTAAACTATTTGTATCGGCAAGCACCTTGTGTTTGGTAACATTCACTGAAGTTCTCGCCCTGTGTTTCATTATTTTATTCTGACCAGTTGTTTAGGTGGACACGGGGTATTTCCCATTGGTTTGTTCGATTTAGTGGCGCTACTATGAAAAGTAGTTCGTAGCGCGTTGATCTAGCTCATGAGCGCATGCCATAGGGCGTCGGCTTCCTCCTATGCACACAGGTCCACAATGAAGCGTGGCAGGTCATTTGCTTGCCTATGAGTCTTTGCGTAACAGATTACATTTTCATGGAATTAGATATTTCGGATGCACACGTAGACTTTTTAATGAGTTTGCAGCGTTTTTGTGCCATTGCAGATCTGATTTTATTTCCTCCTTCCGATGGTTTTCATTTGGTAAATTTTGTGTAACTTTAATGCGATGTTCTGCATCGTAATCTCTTCTGCCACAACGTTACCATCTAAGATCTAGGTCCTCACTCTCCTGAACTTGAGCTTAAGCATGCTGAAGCATTTTTAGATGTCCAATCAATGCTGTTCTTTTAAGGCCCAAGAATGGTGTTGGTGAGGGCTTGCAACCCTCGGATTTTGAGGTGGAACTTATGGTATTCGATGAGAACGAGGTCACTGATGAAGCCATTCTTGTTGATGAAAGTGATGTCGTGACTGCCGATATTAGCATGACTTTGCCCAGAACTTGGCTAAGACCGCCGATTCTGCCTTTCGATGCAGCGAAGGAGAAACTAGTGTTTCAACAAATGGATATTGACTTTTACAAGGTAAATTTGGTGTGGATGCACTCTCGACACCAGTTGTGTGCGTTTACATGAAACCAATTCGTTTCAATTTCTGATGCATTTCAGGGTCCAAAGCTCTCAGCTATGCCCGGTCCAAATCACAGCTCAGTACCGATCATCCGTGTTTACGGAGTATCGGAGAATGGGCACAGCGTTGTGGCTCATATTCACGGATTCATGCCGTACTTTTATGTTGCTGCGCCGCAACATTTCGTGCAAGAACATCTTTTAGACTTCCGTAGGGAGTTAAACCTTGCTCTCCATCGGGAACTCAAAGGAAATCAGTCTGAAGGTCTTAAAGACTTGGTCCTCAACGTTGAACTGGAGGAAAAAGAAAGTTAGCAAAACTTTTGGTTTTCGGTGGTGGGAGTACACTTTTAGACAAAATACTTAGTTTCACTGCTCTTACGTTGTCATTTTCGCCAATTTTCTTACTATTTACGTCATTGCCCGAACTCATTTTTAGCAGATTGCTCTGTAAGACAATAGCGTAAGCACCCTGCGGCATAGGATTTAGTGAACTTGAATTCGAAGTGTATGCTGGTTTTTGTCATTTCAGCTTTGGATTGATGTGAATTTTTTCGTCTGATTTTCTGTGTTTCGAACACCCTAGGTATATTTGGTTTCCATGGTAACGTTAAGTCCAAATTTATTCGAATTGTCCTTGCTCTTCCTCGGTTCATCGCCACTGCAAGGCGCCTCCTTGAAAATGGCTTTTCGTTTGGTGTTTTTTCGGATTGGGTACGTTTACACATTCGAGGCGCCATCCCTTTTCTGTCTCCATTTGAAACGACGTGTCGTTATTCAGTCTTACGCTCCGTTTGAGGCCAACGTTGATTTTGAAACACGCTTTATGGTTGATGTCAACATGACGGGATGCTGTTGGGTAGAGCTGCCTGCGGGCAAGTACTTCTTGCGACAGAAAAGTCAGATTACGTCGCCTTCCAAAGTGCCCCTGAAGGAGACTAACCTTGCTGCCTCCACCGGTGAATTCTTCTCTTCGGTTGCGGGACAGACCAGATGCCAGCTGGAGGTCGACATTGCATGGAATGACGTCGTAATTTACCCTACTGAGGGTGAGTGGAGCAAGATCGCACCCATTAGGATTCTCAGTTTCGACATCGAATGTGCCGGTCGAAAAGGTGGGTAATTAGATCTAGTTGGCTTTTCAAGTTTTTCGTCTTTAGTTAAATAACTAGTTTTCGAAGCTTTTTCTGCAAGTCAAAACAGTTCATGTTCCAATGGAGTTTTCTCTTCATTGGATAACCGCATTATTACTGAACTCAATCCAATCTGCCCCTATTGATAACTCCTGGTAATATTATTGTTTCTGTCTTGTGAGTTCCTCTTTATGGTACCATTGTTGATGCGATGTCAGGATTTCTAATGAGTCAACGAGCTGAGGAAAATGTGCCACTTTGTACGTGTTGTTATTACCGCCAACTTTTCAACAATTTATCTCGCGTGATTTAAATACACAAAGGGGAAACATGTTGTGTGTCGGTTTTGCCCTCCTATGGCGTTGTTGGTAATGAGTAGCTTTTCTGTTTAGGTGTTTTTCCAGTCCCAGAACACGATGCTGTTATTCAGATAGCCAATATGGTCATCAGATACGGTGATTCGAAGCCTTTTATTCGCAATGTTTTCACGCTCAATACCTGTGCCCCCATTGTCGGCTCGCGTGTCATCTGCTTTGCAACGGAAATCGAAATGCTTACTGTAAACGAGCTTTTATTAGACCTCACTCTATTTAATCCTTTCAATGCTTCGCTATTTTTAAGTTTCTACTCCTGACGTAAGGCCGAGTTTCGCGCCTAAATGCCCGAAGTGTTACATAATTGCACATTTTTTGGATAATGTCCTTTTAATTAAGGTAGCGACTGGCCAAAGTTTGTTTTTCTTTGCAACAAATTCTACCGTTTTCTTAATCTTGTGTTTTTGTACAGAGATGGGCGCATTTTGTTCGAGAAGTTGATCCAGACATGATTACGGGCTACAACATGCAGAATTTTGACCTTCCCTATCTAGTGAATCGATGTAATCATCTGAAAGTGAGCTCATTCCCTTTCTTGGGACGCGTGCTTGGATCCAAGTCTGTTGTGCGTGAGAGCTTGATCCATTCGAAACAGATGGGCCGGAGGGAAAACAAGTACGTGTCCATTGATGGGCGCATCCAATTTGATCTACTACAGGTATGAAAAATATGACTGTCATGCATCGTTGGTTTTGAATTCAGGGGTGGTTCTTTGTCCAATAATGTATCACGATTAATGCTACCACGGTATTTTTGTGGTTTTGAGTCACCATGATCTGTATCTTATCGCTTTTTTCACTTATTCCACTATAAAGTGTACTAGCAGCTGAGTTTAACTCCGATATTTACTGAACTATTTTCTTTTTAGGTGCTGCTGAGAGACTATAAGTTGCGAAGTTATACTCTAAATGCAGTTAGCTACCATTTCTTAAAAAAGCAAAAAGAAGATGTGCATCACAGTATTATCAACGATCTTCAAAACGGAAATGACCAAACACGTCGACGTTTGGCCATATACTGCCTAAAAGACGCCTATCTACCTCTGCTCCTGTTGGATAAACTTATGTCGGTTGCGAATAATGTCGAAATGGCTCGAGTTACAGGTGTGCCCATCGCCTATCTTTTAAAGCGAGGCCAACAAGTTAAGGTATGGTTATTTGCTGATCCAACGCTCACAATGGCAGTAGCAGTTCGTATCCCATCCAGGATCCTGCACTTCCATAAAGCGTTCACGTTTTCTTTGTCAATTCTACAGGTGGTTTCTCAACTCCTCCGAAAAGCGAGGGAGCATGGTCTTCTCTTGCCAACCCAGAGACCAGGTCAGGGTGACGAGTATGTGGGAGGCACTGTTATCGAACCTCAGCGCGGCTTCTACAATGAGCCCATTGCGACCCTGGATTTCTCCAGCCTATACCCGAGCATCATGGTTGCCCACAATTTGTGTTACACAACTCTGTTAAAGCCAGAGGATATTTCTGCTTCGGGAGGGATAAGCGGTCTCTTGGCCAATTACAACCTTGGTCCCGACGACTACATAAAAACACCTGCGGGGGCATACTTTGTTAAAAAACATATTCGCAAGGGACTCTTACCATGTGTTCTTGAACAGCTGCTGGAAGCCAGGACAAGGTGAGTCACCTATTCGGTTTTTGGTGCTTTAATTGAAGTCTTCTAAGGCGACTTAAATACAGTTAAGGCGTGTTGCTATCTGATAAAATAAACGTCAAGGTTCGCATTTGTCATCGCTAAACTTGGGTAGGTTATTGTTGTACATTAAACTAGTTTGTGCAACCGATGTATTTCAATCTTCCCAATCTCTTTTCTTCGCAGCTCTAGGCTTCCACAGTTTTACTGTGGATCGGAAGGTCGGTTGATTGCCTAATTAACATTAGCTTGTAAAATGACGGATTATTTAGTCCCCTCATCGACAAATCGATATTTGTCATAGAGCCAAACGTGAAATGGTCGCAGAAACGGACCATTTTAGACGACGAGTCCTCGACGGCCGTCAACTAGCGCTTAAGGTGAGCGCCAACTCTGTCTACGGTTTCACGGGTGCTCAGGTTGGAAAATTACCCTGTCTCGAGATCTCCAGCTCCGCTTCAGGATTCGGTCGGAAAATGATCGAGGAAACTAAACTTTTACTAGAGGGAAGGTTTACCATCGAAAACGGCTATAAGGGTGATGCAAAGGTACATTCCTTTCCGCGCGTTGGAAGTCTTGCACTTTATTGTTCCTAGGTCTATGAGGATTATCCGAATAAGTCCGTTTTACTACCTTTACGTCTCTACTCGATGAGAGTTTCTTAGCTTTGTTTGCCTATTCCCACTGAACTATTTTACGTCTTTTCTGTGGATCTTTCAGGTAATATACGGTGATACGGATTCCGTTATGTGCAAGTTCGGAGTTTCAACTGTCGAGGAGGCCATGCAGTTGGGCCGCGAAGGCGCTGAGTACATATCTAGCAAGTTTGTGAACCCCATCAAGCTGGAATTCGAAAAGGTGAATTTGAGCATCTTGATGTCAAGCCAATGTGTTAATTTGTATAGATGCGCTAATTTTTACGTATATTTGTTCCACCAATTCACATATTTCAATTTCGCAAAATAGGTAGAACCTAGGATGGCATAGTTGTTTTAAGAGTGGATGAGCCCTGTGTCTAATCGGTCGTTCTTAAGTGATTTTAGTTGCCCTTTTCTATCGTTCTAGCTGATAAAGTCTTGCTAAAATGCTTTACAACTTTTGTCACTTTCATTTTATTCTAGGTTTACTTCCCCTACTTGCTTATAAACAAAAAGCGATATGCAGGTCTCTACTTTACGAAACCGGACAAGTACGACAAGATGGACTGCAAGGGTATCGAAACGGTCAGACGAGATAACAGTCCCCTCGTGGCCAATCTCGTGAACGCTTGTCTCGAGCGTATCCTCATTGACCGGTGAAGCTCTCATGCCTATCTTGCAGTCTTCTTCTATTTGTCAAATTTGCCAAACTCCTATGCCTTATGCCAACCGCCATTGTAGTCTGGGCCTTGTTTAAATAGTGGAATTTTCTAAGCCTTGAGTATTTCTTTGGTCGAGTTACCAAAGTTAAGCATGAATGGTGAACACGGTAAGTTTCCAAGAAATTAACATAATCAATTGGGTAACTACGTCTTATATTATCGAGCCTGATCGTGAGCTTCCTTTTATGAGAGCTAAAGGCATTAACTTGGATCTTCATTGGACTGTATATGTCTTCCAGGGATCCCTCAGCTGCAATCAGCCACGCTCAGCGCACGATTTCTGATCTGCTCTGTAACCGGATCGATATTGCCCAGTTAGTGATAAGCAAAGAGCTGACCAGAACCGACGAGGAGTACACCGGCAAACAGGCCCATGTGGAGCTGGCCAATAAGATTCGTAAGCGCGATCCCGGCTCGGCACCGCAGCTGGGAGACCGGGTGCCCTACGTCATCACCTCGGTGGGCGGCAAGAACACCGCCGCCTACGCCAAGGCCGAGGATCCGCTCTACGTGCTGCAGCACAACATCCCTATCGATGCTAAATACTATCTAGAGAATCAGCTGGCGAATCCCCTTATGCGCATCTTCGAGCCAATTCTCGGGGAGGCTAAAGCCAAGTCGGCGATATTAAGTCAGTTCCCTCACGCCACTTCTTTTGCGGCCCAGAGGCTTGCTCATTAAATGCACACTGTTATCTCTTCATTCATTTTAACCCTGTTAACAATAGGAGATAGCGTTTGCTATTTAAAGGAATGACATAGCATCATGAGGTGTCTTCATGCTTTCAATATTCCTCTTATCTGTTGCTTTCAGCTGGTGAGCATACACTGGTGAAATCGGTTCTTCATTCAAAAGTTGGCCAGTTGACTGCATTCACTCAAAAGCGTGTATCGTGCGTCGGGTGTAGGTCCCTTCTTCCTAAAGACCATGAAAGTAAGTTGTGCTTGTGATCTGCGTTGGTGTTGCTTACATAGTTTTGGGATCTGTTCCATCCGTTAATTGCCGTCTGTTTGGTACGTTTTCCCTTGCACAATACGGAGTTTGAGCACTAGCTGCACAAATTTGCATCTAGCTGAGGCACTGTGCACCTACTGCCAGTCACGGGCATCCGAGATTTATCAGAAGGGGACGGAGCGACTGCGCGCATTGGAGGCTCGCTATGCTCGTCTCTGGACCGAGTGTCAGCGTTGTCAAGGCAGCATCCACGAACAGATCATCTGCGCCAGGTCAGCCTAATTCCGCATGTAGTCTGTTGAATGGTTATCATGCTAGTTTGCTACTACCTTACTCTACCATTTGTTTCTACGTCACGGTGAGTCAGCAGAGTACTCCTGCCAGTTTGTTATACAGATTTATTTCTTTTCATACTTTGGTACGCGTACTTATTTGTTTCCTACATCTTGGTTATGTTTTCTATCGTAAATTCTACACTAATTTATCTTTATGGACCAATCATTGTAAAAATTGTTGCTGAGCACTGGTTTTATTTAATCTAACTCCTTTATTCCAGGAAATCAGAGTGCATTGACTTCAATTTTAGCCGTGATTGTCCAATCTTTTATATGAGAACAAAGGCACAAACTGACCTCGATGAACAAGTTACCATTATGAAGCGATTCGGAGAACCCTCCTGGTAGCTAGACTGAGATCTTATTTTTTACCGAAATTTTTTACAACATATGGAACGTTAATGTACAGTGCTGAGTTTCTTGTTTACACTACGGGTGGCCATTATTGAATTGAACTAGGCTTAATATTGTGCATCATGAATGATTGCGGTGAGTCCATTACGTCAACGTATAGAATGTGGCATGCAGGCGGGTCATCGTATGTGGGGATAGCAAAGTGGGAAATGCGATCGACAGCCACTCATTGAAGCAGTTTGAAGAGAATACTTCTGCGAGACAACAAAGCTAAGTTGCGAATGTCGGCTGCGCAGTGGGCGAACTGCGCTCCCATTCCCACCCAGAGCGGGGACAAGTCGGTCCATTCCCGCCGCACCTACCCTTCAAGGACATCGCATTTTATGATTAAACAATGTGAGATTTTGATTAGGGTTTTGGAAGATTTCTTTTTTCAGCTAGTTTCATAGTTAGTGAATGCGAAACAACATCCATGCATGTTTTTAGAACTCATTCATAGACTAACTTCAACGTCACGTCCTCTTCTCTATCTGATTTGGCGATGCATTCGTCAGCCAACAAAGTATGCAGCAAGTAAATGCTTAATGACGGGGTGATTGCACCTCTTAATCAGTAAGGAAAAAAGCACCCGATGTAGACATGGATTCGTGAGAGGCTCCAGCATGTAGCCGATTGCATAGATTTAATCTACGTGTGTTTATAAAGTCTGGGGACCGACAAAGAGGATCACGATTTATACGTTTGAATGAAAGTCAACGGGAGGATTCGTGTCCCGTTTAAGTCCGTGGGAGACTATGCTTCGACAACATAGATGGACAAGTCAAAAACAATAAATGCAAATAAAAAGTAGGCTGCCTCACAGCTCGTAGGCGGTGTTTCGCGAGGTGGTCACCGTCTGCGGATGTTTTGGACCATTTTTACTATTTGTAAAACTGGGAGCTATTCTGCACATCGAAGCATTCGACCCTGCGTTCCAGTTATTTTAATTTGAAGTGTACCTGTTGGGAGTTATGCACAGAATAAGTCAATTGCGTTCGCTCAGACCCTCGGTTATTGCGCACGAGCCAAACTCACGAACGGCATCAATTTGGGTCCTGTCGGTGCCATCAATGAACACACGGTGAAAATGCAATGAACGGGGTGTAGTGTGAGCCATCACTGGAAGATCGTAACAAGAGGAACTGCTGATTCGCATAAGAAGCGTGAGCACACAAGTCCTTAGAGTTTAAAAATCATTTACTTTTCGGAATGATAATTATGAGGCGATCGCCACCATTGCTGCCAACCGCACAAAATTGTACAGCTTAAAATTGCCAAGTATTTGCGAAAATCAGGGTCACAAGTGGCACAGCAAAGGGTACACACCTCTATTCAGCTAACAACAACTACGGCTTAGTAAAGAAATGCGCGACACACTTGAAGCTATAATAATACTGAGAAAACAGGTAATCGACGAAACGATAGCCTATATTGTACAGGTCTCATAGTTATTCCCGCAGATAATCCACTGCGTTTTGAATGCGAACTCAATCAGTGTAATGAAGCAATAAATTAACAAAATGCACAAGCTTATATTATTTGTTCTAGTTCGTGAGTATAGTAAAGAAGAATTTTCGCCAAGTCAGTAGCAGGTAAAGCACTTTCAGTCTGCTTATTAGGTTTTGCGAACGTATACCTGCCGTTAACCTGGGTCCACTGACGCTAAAATGCACCAACGTAAGGAAATCACCACATGGTACCTGTTTCGCGTAGGCTTTCATTTGTTCTGGCTTAGTGAAAAATAGGGCTTTGGCTGCTTCTTCAACGGACAGCTCTTCGTATGCAGATTCGATACAAGAAGCTACTTCATCTCTTAAAAACCGTAAGGAGTCACAACAACCACGTACCTAGTAGCATCCAGAAGGATATCAATGAAGTAGTTGTAACGCTCCGATGGAACATTTCCCTTGGAGAGAAAAACTTTATGAAAACTACCCTCCATCAAATATTGCTCCATTGAAAGTGGGTGCTTGATGTAAGCGTTCATGTTAATTTCTTCTGAGGACAGACGCTCCACTTCCTAACAAAATCAGTCAGAAAGGCGTAATTACTGTGTGGAACTCGGCCAATCTCCCTTGTGCAAGTAGGCGCAATAAATTCAATCCAAACAACTCATATTTATAAGGGGAATCAGGTAAATTGACTCTACACATTGGCAAGTAAATACAAAACATTAACGCACTTGTAATCACAGTAGTAGCATTTCAATTGTGTCATATAACGTTCAAAGGCAGCCATATCACGCTTTTCGAGAGATAAAATAGCACCAATCTCTAGTGTGTCACCTTCGAACGAACATAATTCCAAGAAACTGCTCACGTGCAATGAGAAGCTCTCTTTTGGAAGCGGACGTTTCACGATTAGGCATATAACAAAACCGAGTCAAGTCAAGCTTGAAAATACTTAACCGGAAAGTAATTACCGTCAGCTTTTCCAGTTTTTCCTGACAAATAGTCAAATCATGGTTTTTTTTGTTCCATTCTTGAGAAAGGCACTGAAACTTGCGCACAAGATCCTCCATCATTCATGAAGTGAAGACAGGCAACCGACACATCCCTCAAGGTCAACAAAATTGCTGCTTTGATTCCCACCTAATCTTTATTTTTTAAGAAATACGAAAGACCCCAACTAACCGACATCTTAATTAAAACAAGTATATTACATTTAGCGGCGTTGTTGCTTTGTATCTATAACTTTTGATAGTTTGGAAGCACTCGTTATTATGAAATCGAGTGCATCATGTGTAAGTTCAAAAACCGATTTCATTGGTAAAATGTTCCTATCACGCTACCACTAAGAAACTTGTCATCTCTGTCTGTAGCGTTCCAAGACTTACTTTGAGGTAAAAGGTGGCGTAGTACTAGGGCAGAATACATATATTCTGGAAACAAAGGGATTGGAGGCTGTTGATACGGCCCGGATGCCGGACAACCGGCTAGTACATTATGGCCACCTAAATGATCGAAACCAGCTGTTCGAACAAACAAAGTGTTGCACTAATGTTCTGCTTTGTTTCAACGATCTAGTACCATGATGCCATTTTCAAGGATAGTATTTTCGATCCCTATGACTGTAGCGCCCCTAGACTTTCCTTAAGGTAAAAGAAGGCATATTACTAGGGCAGAATAGGTATTCTGGAAACATAGGGCTTGGCGGATGTTAGCACGGTCCTGAGGCCAGCCAAAAGGCTTGTACAATACAGCCACCCAAGTGGCCGAAACCGGCAGTTCGAACAAACAAAGTATCACAATTGCCTTATCCCAATCATTTTGGCACCCGCTGTCTACCCATGACGCAGCTAGAAGTAGAGTCTTACCGCCTGTAGACCGTACAGTCGAGCGGTTCTACGTAACCTATGAATTTTCTGCACTTATTTGCAAGTGGGGTCACGTTACCATTTCTAAAATGTCAAAAATTTACCATCGTCAACTAAAGTGGAGTTGGTGTGAATTTTATCGTTTAGTAACCAGTTGTTTAAATCTAGTATAAATTTTTATGCCTGAATAATCACGCAGGAGCATTATAGTCAGCCATATGTTACAGCGTTGTGCCTTTTATCTTGCTTAAAGCCAAAAATAAGCATGATACTCGGCCAATGTATGCTTTGGTAGCATACGGAAGGGATGAGGTATTACTGGCACGACGTAAACGTTATGGCGCCCAAGGCTAGTACAGAAATGGAGTTTAAACCTTTCGCGAAATCAAATTAAATGACCAAACAAACTGTGCCGCTATATTAGTGGCTGCTGAAAGCAAACCCTGTCTTAAGGGGAAACTACCCTGATATATACTGCTGGGTGGTGAACCTTAGGAGACCGGAAGAAATACATATGCTACGGATGGAAATGCCGCTGACAACCAATAACAGAAGGCCCAAAAATAGGCTCAACTTTTGACAACCATCCCAGTCTTGTGGTCTATAGCAAAGCTGCTAATAGCTGAAGCGGCAATAGCGCTAAACCACCCGAAAAAGTTCGTTTCGATACTGTCATCCGTATCTACATAAGGATGCTAATTTGATAACCGTACAATATATCTTCCACCTCTTCTAGCTTGATGGAACCCAGGGAGATATGGCTGTTTAGCACAAAAGAGATGCAAAGACCTAGTTCCTTGGAACTATGTTTAACCCAGTAATTTGTTAGATGATTTCTCTTGGATCAGTGTTTCTGCAACTAACCATGAACACATGTGATGATCAGCAGAATTCCCCGTCCCTTGATCTATTTCTCAAGGAGGAAGAAACTCCAGAACCTGTGAAATTGCTAGAGGAATTCAGTAGCTCCCCAGTTGGCTGCAAATTTGAATACAGGCACGCTTGGTTGAATTTTGGGTGCTTCCTTACAGCACCAATTACACTGTGAAGGCTAATGCGGGAGACTGAAAAAGAGAATCGCCAGAAACGACGTCTAAAGTGGAGAGTATCCACATAATGCGTTGTTTGTTGTTTATAACTCTCGCCTATGCTAGCAGGGCCACTCAAGTGCTCTGCTTTTTGCCATGACCTTATTTGGCCTCCAAGGAAATTTAGGTCGCTACACTAGTTAAAATACATAATCGTAATAGGGAAACCAGATATGAAAGCGATTTGTGCGATGGACTTTGACTTTGAGCTTCATGGCTAGCGCGCTTTACAAAGAAATGTAGTGTATCGCTTATCAATGTTCTGATGCGAAGTAGAGGACTACACGTTCTTCACACTAATTCGACCTTACTTTTTGTACAGTTAATTTATTTCGCTTTGAAAGAGGATCCTCATAGACTTTGATCATTGAAAAACCTTCCCACATTAAGCAAGCACTATTTGTCCCAACCCACCCAAACTTCTCAAATCGAGGGCTCAAGGATGGAGGCAGAAGGAAAACAAAATGTCGCAGTATGTAGCCGACTAAGGTGAAATAGAACGACAGCCTACATGTTTGTCTATACATGTCTTTATGCGTACTTACGATCTTAGGATATTTTTCCTTTTTTCAGGTTCGGTGTTACATAAAGGGACCAGCTCGTCATTGCATCAACGATTGTAAATATGTAGTGTATCCGTTGTTTCACTTTTTTAACTCCGATTAGAAACCCTTAGTTGGGAAGAGCAATTAAGTGAAATGATCTTGTATTGTGAACTATGGGGGCGTGAAAAAAATTATTCCGGGGTCGGTATTATTCTACACCCTAAGAATTATTTCTGTTGGCTGGTGCAATCGGCCAGCTTTTCACTTATAAGGTGCGTTCAAGCGAAGGTATCACATATTTATCCACATCACTCCAGGGGGCTAAAAGCTTCATCGCCAAAAGCGACAATTGATTGTCCATCTGGAGTACAATAGCTCTGGCTTTGTCTGCTATCTGATGAATGTATTCAGAAGAGGCATTCCGTTGTGTGCTCTGACAGGTTCTCATCAAACTCGAAAGCATAAGCGTTTCGACATACAACACCATCGTACCAAACTCAACAACTTCCGAATAGTCAAGCGACTTAGCATCGACCGAATTGCACAATACTTCAAGCACTATACAATTCAGCACAAAGTTACCTTTGAATTCGTCAAGATTTGGTTCGCTTCGTTCAAATACATCCGAAAGAAACGTTGAAACCACACGATTCATTTGACCAGCGCGCCGAGGCCAATACCTATTAAAAGCCCACGCTCATAAAGCGATGCCTTTTTAGACGCCTCACATAACGAAAGCGGTGATTGCAAACTCATAGCTCGCCTAATACTGAGTCAAGACTTGCCGTTTTGTGACTAGTTGTGACGTATCTGCAACCTAGACCATTCTGACTGGTTGGGCTCTGCGTTCGGAGGTCTCAGCAATTGAGGGTTTCCACGCAACTACTCCGTTTATTTTTATTATTCCCCTTACATCACCAAAACATGCTTGTCTCCTCCCCTTGGAATGTGATGCTGTTTTACCTACGCCCAGAACTCACCAGATCAGCATACGGACACTTCCTTGTCTGCAGGTTTGACACCCCTCATTAATGACCACGTGTCTACACCGGTTTCTCGCGCCAAATGTGAATCGTCTCCAGGCCGTGTGTGCCTTGCAACGAAACGCTGTTGCTCTGAGTCCTCCTCGAAGTGGTGGGGTAACAATATCTGGAAAAGGGACATCTATGTGTTGACCTCGGGACCATGCGCGTAGCCCCGAAACCCACTCTATGTCTGGTATGTGCATTCGACTCAAGTATTGTGCCTGCTTTTGTCTTCAGGGAGGTCTCGGGGTGCCACAATAACAACAGGTCAGGTTGGCATGAAGGTGTGCATTTTGCGAACGCGCCAAAACGCCGGGAATCTGTTAGCATGGCGCAAAGGTCACGCTGTGCCCTTTGTGGGGGCCGAAGCGCCCGCGCAGTTGGGCACGCAGTTAAACAAAATGCCAAGCTAGCCATGATACACAAGCTTGGAACACAGCCTTCATAGACACTTATAAGGCTGTGGTATTGTGAGTGCTTTTTCAAAAATGCATGCTCAGTTATGCGATGATTACTTGAAACACGAGGACCCGTTAATGCGTGCAAAGCAAAAGTTAAGATGCAATGTTAGTGCGTGTAGCATCCCGAATCTTGCCTTGAGACGAGAAAAGATTTTGTGCTGAAGTAGAATATGTTTTGTCGGCGTACGGTAGGACTTGGCGCTGCTCAGAGGCCAAGTCGTCGAGCTCATTATTGGAACTAATCGTCAATTGAATAACCAAATTGCTGCATCAAAATATAATGTGTCGCAAATGCCGCTACATGGATTTTGTTCTGCTTTCTACATTTCACTACGTCTTAATTACTTTTCATGAAAAAATTATGGCAGCTTCTCGAGGACTTTTTGTGATGTTGCCAAGCGTAGTCTATTGAAGTTCTTTGATTCTACAAACTTACCCATGTGGAACTCCTTAACTTCTGCTATAAATTCTCAAAATTATTCCCTATAACTTGCTGAAGGCACAATTTGTCTCCCAATTTCCCGCTAGTTTTGCCTAAATGTTACAATATTTGTACTCGTATTATTGTCAAAACTATTTTTTTAAAATAGGGGTTGTGAAACCACCTTCACAATTACTTATGCTTGTTGGTTAATGCATGAATTCATGAAACGGGTCAATTCAATGGATTTATTGAAACAAATGTGACATGCCACATGTTTGTTAAGGAGGTAAAGCGATGTACTGCTCCCGTATTGTTGGATCGATTTATTTTGTCAAAGAAGGCGAGCCTCGAACAATAGAATGGAAGTCTTCTATCTTCGACACGAAGACCACCTGGGAAGAAGACCAAACAACTTAGCGACACGTTTCGGCCTTGTACAATTATATACGATCAAATTTCTAATGTCATTTGATCTTCCTTTAATCTATGCATTAGTGCTTGAATGGCTCATCTTCAAATGGGTAGATCAGACCCGTTGTAATGTGCTCTCGTTTACGTAAACGATAGCTCAACCACCAGGTTCATTTCTTCTCACGCCTAATTGCCCACCGTTTCTACTGCCAAGCCGTGTTTTATTTTAACATTAGTTTTGGCATGCCTTTTTGACTCACATAATTCTGGGCTTATTTTTCACTACACACCATAAAAAATAATGCTCAAAGACTTCCATAAAAATATCATTAAGATCAATGTGGTGTACAATCATCTCGCCAGTAATGTCTTTATGAAGTTATCCATTTCGGAATGAATGCCTAAGTAAACGATTGATTGCAATATGTCCAAGCACCATACGGAGTTCTTTATGTAAAATTTTATGCATGTATGGACGAGTTCTTCAACCTACTCGTAGCCGCTCGGGAAAAGAAAGGTTAAGAACGTGACTCTTCGGGTCCGCCAGCCATGCAACAAAGAGGCCTGCGCGCAGCGCATCAACGGCGAAAGCCGCGCTTTTGGCGAAGGCGATGACATTGCGTCCAGGAACTGCGGCCTCCACGAAACGCTCACACGCCAGTTGCACCGGGCTACGTCTCGGTGGTACAAGACCGTCTCTCAACTGGTCGGGAGAGAAAAAATCCTGTTCATTAAAATCAAGCACAAGTAATGTTTTTATGCAACTTGTCGGGGAACACGCAAGACAACTTTTCTTCTTTGCTTCACTGAGTCCCCTCGTCAGCTCATCATTCTACATGGAATAATGATTTTGACCTTCATAGTGCGTTTCTTGGCGTGCTGATCATGACGTTTTACATGGAAAATCGATATAAGTATACTTTGATATCATTTTGGAAAATATTGACTCCATACGCTAGACATTTTGATAGCTCGTAAGGCTTCGAGCTGTCATCCTTTTCTACTTCGCATAAAAGCTGACTCATTGCATTCGAATGCTTTTGAAACATGTGTATTATGTAAAAATCACAAGGAAGTGACTTTTGGAAGACCTAGTAGCCATCGCTGAGACGTCGAAAACAACAACTGGGTTTCATGATCATTTTTGCGCAAAGTTTCAAATGATAGCTGCGTCCCTTAGTTGATAACAGTTTATCAAGTTTCATGAGTAGTTTTGCTAGAACTGAAGCAAATTCAAGTCAATTAGCATCACATTTCAGTGAGGTTGTCTTAATTCAGCATTGCCACTGGAGAAAATTACCCACATAAAACTATTTCGTGCCTCAAATGCACCTGGTAAGTAACGGAATCGCCTATGCTTCTGGCAGAATCGCCCATTTATTTCCCATGTAAATGAATTAACGTGGATTCCACAGCTAAATCTATAATATTTCTCCGATTTGTTATATACCATAATTTTGTACCAGACTTGCCTCGGGATCGTCTCCAAAGATCTTCGTTTCAAAATACTCCATTAAATGTCTATATTTTGTAATGTGCACAACAGCATCAGCCGAAGCGTGATGCGAAACCATTGCCATCGGAATGCTATTCTCTCGAAGGGTCGATAAGAGATCCAACACACCAGCTTGGACATCCGATGTGCGCCAGGACTCTGCTCTCAGGGTTTTATGATAGACGCTATTAAATGTGACTCTATCAAAAGGCGCTGAGATCCCCTGGGCAAGAAGCTCGCATGTTTTATCCATTTGGTCGGGCATGAAATAAGTAGAAAGGGCATGAGGAATATGGCGATCGAACCTTTTAAAGATAACCGAATCCTTGCATGGATCAGGAATTGTACAATCAATAAGAATTCCCTCCCTTTCAAAAATGGCATGTGTCATCCAGGGTTTTATCCCTAAAATAAACAGCAAAAATCTCCTCAGATTGCTTGAAATCCGATTTACTAATCAGATTCGAAGAGACAGTGGCAGCCAGCATCAACAAAGTGATTATGGCAAAATTTGGAAACCTTGTACTGGTCCATTATTTAAAATTCAGGCAAATGATGTCATTGCTCAACTTCAATGTAAAACAAGGCCTCCAATCCAAGATAGAGGCTCTAGTATAAAAATAAGCTAAAGACATTTACCGGCTTCGTACACTTAGCGATCCGTGCATTGCTAGAGATAAAGTAGCAAATGCGGGGAAGAACTGGTGATGCAAAAAAAGGTTTTATCTTGGAGAAGGCGATAATAGCAGCCAATACGAGATCAAGTACTCGCACCAGGGTAGTGTAGCCTTTAGCTTAAAACACACAATCTTGATCAATCACTTGCATGCAAGCCTTAATCTGTGGATGCCTCCTACGTACTTAGGCTAGGTTTCTCAACTGAGCCATAATGCTCGCGAGTCAACTCAAACGAATGGCCCAGTTAGTGTATAAAGAGGCATAAGTCTGATTTACAAACTGTTAACAAACTCAAAACAGTACCACTCATGACCCTAACAATCAAAAAACGTGAACACTGGATACGGTAGGCAATTCATTAAAACCATTTAAAGCTTTAAAGCCTATTACATAGCATCAATGTATTTGAAAATTAATAGCATTTAATGCTGCGGTTTTGCGTTTTAGTTTGAATGACTACTAGGATGTTTTTAAGGCCGTACCAAATTTACGATATTTTGCCAATTATTGCCCACATTTATGTAAACAATGCTTAGTTTGAGTATATCAAATCGAAAATGCTCATGCTACCATGAAATATTGGTTTGCCAACAATGTATGGATCCTGAAGGCACTATCCATCTGAATACGCATCGAGATAAATGTGACTTTTTATGAACTTTATCCTCTGCGCCCCTAAATCTAACCTACTCCATCAAGAGTGACATATCTGGCGGTGTGCAATGAGCCACAGGGTAGGATCAACCGCATCATAACGACTATTCTTCATGTTTAAATAATATTTTAAGCGAGAAGAGCTCAGTAAATACGAGCCTGGTGGTGGAATGCAGGTCATCTACCCTCTATCCTGTCAGTCCACTCATTCTAATGGAATAACTACTGGGTTGAAGAGATAAGCATCGAACCTAACCCATATTCGGACCAAAGATTAAGTGAGTAACGTACAAATCCAACCATACGTAGCTGCGGAATATTCCACAGTGGGGATGAACTATATTTCAATTTGCTACCCTTGTGTATGGTTGACCGATAACGTTCTAATAGCGACCTTGCATTCAGAGACAGCAAATACTTAGTAATGATCGGCTTCCTTCATTTATAAATTTATCTCACTGAATTTGTTGTCAATTTGGTACAAATCACCTAATAAAGCGTGCCAATCTGGGATAGATTTTTCACTCTTACGTGGTGAGTCTTTGCGCACTATGTCATATGCAAATATTTTTCCTCTCTTCAAGGCCAAGATTCTGAAAGGAGTCGACTAAATATTTGAAGTTCGTATCTTGGACTGGATTTGGCTACCGCAGCGAACAATGTAGCGCTCAGAGTTCTCCCTGGAGTGGTAGTTTGAATGGAAATAGCCAAGACTGGGCTTACACCCTCGTACAGAAGGTGTGAATATATACATCCATGAATATATTGGATTGGAACTATGAACATGACGCAGAGGTCTAACCACGCAGCAAAGGCAAAATGGTGGAGAGTCCAAGTGGCCTCCCTACCAAAACTAAGAGTTAAACAAACTGCAGTAGTCTAGATATCATTTTTAGGCCGCTTCTGTCACAAATGTTCAATTAGCTAATGTTTCAAATGGTCTCCAATCTTTTCATCAGCGACACTTTTGATGTTTTGCATCCAAAATGTGTCCTATCACGTACCTTTTGGACCCTTTTATTGCGTAGACTGATGCATCCACTTCGATATAATGTTTTGCAGAAATTTAGGATTCATTTTAGATGAGACCTGTGCTTTTTAATAAAACTTGTGTTCTGCACTGCTTTTTAAATGTCGTAACCAACATTCTGCAGAGTATTTTCACAGGAACTTCTGAAATTTGAATTTGAAGTCAACGACAAATGATCAGGTGAAGTTGTGAATGGCATCGCCATAACCCTAACTAACTGTTACCATTCATAGCTAACGGCTGCCCTCACGGCACCCGGCAGCCCAATTCGGTCATCGCAGCTCGCCTCCCGGCTGGTGGCTATGTCCGCATCATAACACCATCAACTCCTTCACCAACATGCAAATGGAGCCTCTGCCAATACCGTGAAACCATTGACAAAGTAAAGGATACGACTGCTCCAGAAACCCGCCCCAGATTCATGGGTGCAACGGTTTGACAAAAGATGACTGCACTCTGCAAGAGACGCCTTGAAGGCGGCTGCTCTCTGATCAAAAATGAGAAGGCGTAAGTTTCAACCGCGCACGAAAATAAACTCTAGACCCCAACAACTTTAAAGTGGGTCTGTCACCGCACTGCGTTATAGAGACTTACTGACTTGGTTAATTTTTGCAGAATAACCAAATACAGCATAACCTAGAAAAAACCCTGACCACAAAATTTTACAACATGCCTGGATAAAATGCAATCATGGGATACGTTTCGGCTCCACCCTATCACACTACAATTTGACTTTGTAAATTCTTTAGAAGCACAAAAAGAGGACAAGTGTTTTATGAAAAATGCGACTGAGTTCCAGCACTCGAACGGATGCATTTCTTAGGTATCAGACACTGACATGCTGCTCTGCGAGAGATCTGAGACGCCCACAACCCGCTGCCGTACAGCACGTAGAGCAGCTAGCTGATCAAGGCAATTAGTCAGGAGGTTGCGGGCTGTGGCCAGCTCCAGAGACGTCAGCTGCGAAACTCGGGCCGTGGAAGCGCCACTGAGGATAAAATTATTTGCCGACGCAACAAATTTACCAACGCGAGCATCCCACAGGTCCTTCACTAAGGTTCGAATTTGCTCATGACTAAAAGGGAACGGGAAGCTTGATTTTGACCAACGTCAAATACCTTAACCGTTCATTACATCAAAAGATTCTATACGCCTAATGTGCGGTAAAATCCACACAAGAAAAATGTGAAATGAATCAAAGGTGTACTTACTTGGGTATATCCTCCAATGCGTGCTGAAGCAGCAGAGTGGCCACTTCCGCATAGTGTGAGTGAGGAGGTGTAGTACAACCTGTATTTAACTCCTCAACCTCCTTGAAATCGGACAATCGCGCAACAGACAACCAACTAGGAGGAACTATGCGGCATTTCTGCTGCTGGCGCAAATAAAGAGCAGTCCATAAGGGAACCTCGGTAGGGATGTTCGGATAAAAGGGCCCAATCTTGAGAAAAATAAAGTAGAATATTCTTAAAATCAGCGCACGGAAGGCAACGACACTCGACTACATTCGAATCAAACGTCAGAGACAATTTAAATTAAATTTAAGGAGTAAAGATATATGTATAACACTACACCTCATGAGACTCTAATGCCGCTTCCAACATGGCAGTGCTACGGCGGCGTTGCGCGCCATCACCAACCTGGCATTCCATAAGATCAATTGATTCCATACGAAACCGCGGTACGATTGTAACAAATTCACCTTCAGCCAAAAATTCCAACTCATTGGGATCCATTCATTCAAAAGCACCGCCCGTAACGAAATAAGGAAATCCCAGGCTAGTAAAAAAATTAACTTTTCGCGGAGTGTAAAGCAATTAGTAGCTGCGATTAGACGTAATAGCACTTAAGATTCTGCATCTTTCGGGTAGGTGTTACGCAGTTTTTTTAACTTTTAAAAGATTATTTTTGCTAACCGATGTACCCAAACAAAAAACTATGTAAATTCATTGTGGCATCCCAAAACACCCTTGAAGGCAAATAAGGCATGTTACTAGGGCAGAATATACAAGGACTCTGTAACCAGAGCACCCAGGACTGCTGGCATGGATCACAGGCCAGCCAGCCTGGCCAGAACAATATGAACTCGGAAGTGACAGAAACCGGCAATTAGTACAGACGAAGTATTATATAGCCACTCTTTTCTTTTAAGCGTCGTCCTTAACGATCCCCATGGTAAACACCTGCGTCAATAATCACAACGCAATTGGTGGTAGAGAGACTTTCACGAGCTAACCATGCCAGTCATCGAAATTCGAGCGCAGCTTTACCACCGCACCACTGATCTCTCCTGGCAGTTTAATTGGAATTTGAGCTTCGTCATATTTGAAAACCATAAGGAGATCTTAGGACACCGGTGTCCCTAAGCAGGTACGTTATGGAAATCAGTACAACGAAACGTTCCCAAGTTGTTCGTGGCTAGCATCGTTTCAGTTATTAGTAGCTTTTGCAGAACACTTGGACGGAAAGATTTTGTAGGCGGACATCATTCTCAGACCCTCTGTTATGGAATGTTAGAGGGTCTCCATCCGTGGCACATGCACTCCTTTCGAACCGCTATATTTTGTCACCAGCGGTATGGATTGAGGTAAAATCCATTATAGCCATGTTTGCCACCCGCTGTTTCCAATGTAGCGTCCCAAGATTCCTTGAAGGCAAATGAAGGCATAATACCAGGGCTGCTGGCATGGCCCGGGTGTCAGCCAGCCCGGCTAGAACTACATGATGCGGTTAAAACGCCTTTGTTTCATAGCGCACATGTTTACACAATTGAAATTTGTGCTTTGCTTTAAATATTTTTCATGCTAGATTTCACTTTGTTGATAGGTTATTTTACGGAACTATAAACAAATTTTACCATTGTCAACTTTTCTCCATGATAAACAATATATAGGGAGCTTGATGCAAATTAGATAACGGTGAGGCAGAATTTTATTTTTGCTTGAATTTTGCATACCAGTCATGCGTCACATTGCCCTGCACATGCATGCTTTTTGCTTTCCGATTAGTTCTGATTGGAACCATGCAATCTCGGTGGGGACCGGAAAAATGGGTTTTGTCAGCTTCGGCCTAATCGACATTCTCGTCAAGCACGGGGCTTTTAATTGTGCTTCGACTTCTGCTTAAAGGCTGCATTTGAAACTACGTAACATTACACGGGCTTGTTCAAATCGATGCAGTGATTTGTATCTAAACTTATACGTTTTATGATTGCGATTTCCCAAGACAATTTTGATATCCTTACCTTAATGTGATTGGCTACTTTGGGAAAGCGTGTGCATTGAGTTATGCTTTGTTCACGTGTTTTCTTTGATCTCGTATTTGTGGCCTCGAGTGGGGGCTGAGGAATTTAATTGATTTTTGCGACCATATGCATTACATTTGCGCAGCATGGTTAATCAACCCATGTTCCTTCTTCTAATTACTCCGATTTTCAACACTGAAATGCATTTACTTGCGTGGTTCTCCCACTGTGCATGTTATTGCTCGTAAATCTACTGGCTTTGAATTGTAGTCCACTTTTTATCAGCTTGGTGCTGCTGGTACCTAGTGTAGACTACCTTACTTCACTCGATTCAATATTTTGATTTGTTATTTGACGTCTGTCCATCATTTAATGCTTTGTATGAACTACTAGTAATTATGGCTAAATTTCTTGGTATGACTTTGAGAACCCCTTTATCTCTTAATTAATTAATGTTTGTTTCAGTACTTTGTCTCCAAGCCCAATGATAAATAGCAATCTTGTTGGTCTTCGTATCGAAACGTTTGATGATGTTCGAAAACATTTCCAGACTGCTCGAAATGAAGGGTAAGGCTCTCCTCTTCAGAATATACCTTTCTCATAGATTTGCTTTCATTGGCATAGACTTGTTTCCAGTGCTACATTTGTGTCCTCAGTCTCTTCATGATGTCGATGAAATGCTTCCACTTGTCCGCTCTGGTGATGTTTATCCGAAAAAGGGTACGGTAATTGGCATTAAAATTGTTTAGGTGATTCAATCGGTGGAGGCCTTGTTGGGTTCATATCTAAATGGATAGATTGTGACTCAAAAGACACACGAGTTTCTTGCATATCTGAGCACTGTCTGCGGAAGGAGCTCTCCTGGGCGGTGCATTTGGCTCTTCCAGCCATCGAGGTACCTCTCCGGCATGACAACAACGTAAAACTGGCGCAATTACTAACCGCATTTATCAAATCCGAAGTAGCCCCAATCAAGGTTTGCATCTTCTTTTCACTAAGCATTATATTAGATTTGGATTTCTGTTCCAATGTACACTGAAGGCGATGGTGTGTTTTTTGTCTTCTCAATTTGCATTCCTTCCGTTCAGTTGATTGCAATGTAAAATCTACGAATTCATTCCACTCTGCCTGGTGGTGTTATTCCTAAATTAATTAGTATTTAACACCTATGGCTGCGCTTGGTAGCTGGCTGGTTGGTAAATCGGCATTCACGTACGCTTATTTTGACGGTAGGTCAGGATGCGTCGTCACCATGGCATTGGTGGAGCCAATTAGTAGGACTGGCGGGTCCCGCTGCGTGTGAGTCACTCGGCCTTCTCCTTGAGGTGCCCACTGACCTACCCGAGGAGGACGTTGTCAGTCGCTGGCTCAGCGAGCCCGTTTCCTGCCTCGCTCTCTCCACCCATCTTTTCATCACCAATTCTAAAGGTTTTCCGATTCTCTCTCGCGCCCACCAACATGTTCTGCGCCAATTTCTGAAGGTTCCTCTTGTCTCCCCGCCTTTTTTTTTTATTAAACTATTCAAAGTATATTTTTACGTCAACGATTTTTTGAATATGCTGAGATATCTTGTCTTTTTAGATTAATTCTCAAGTGTTGATTATGGGGCCGAGTCATCATGAGCGCGGCCCGTCCATATATCGTCAGTACATAAGCTGGATTTGGAAGTGTACTGTTGAAGCAAAGTCACTTTACGAAAAGCACTCAATGGGTTTTGAAGATCAGCTTCAGGTACTGCCTCATTTAACACCTATCTTGTTATGAAATACTTGTGCGTTTCTTGAGTTTTACATTTACCGCCTTTGCAAACTATGCGGACCATGTTTGGATTGATCTTTGCTCCAGGAGCCCCTTCAACCACTGCAGGACAATCTTTCCTCTGCAACCTATGGTGTATTCGAAATGGATCCGTACAAATACAAGGCCTATGAAGAAGTAAATTTATCTGGTTCGATCCTTTTAATCCAAAAATCCACATCCGTTCCCTCATCCTCTACATATTTTTCCTCAGGCTATCTGCCTGGCTCTAGTACATCGTTGTACATCCAGAAATGTGGTTGAGTCTTATCAATCTCCCCTACCGGAGGTGGATTCAAAGGGCGATTCCAGTGTAAAGCAGGCTAGTTATCCATTTCACTATGAACATTAGGAAATTAAAAATGTGGATGTTTCGTTTGTTTTCATTATTTTCCTACATAGTGCTATATCCTGTGTATTCTAAAGTTGTTTCATTGGACATCTCTACAAATACAGTTAAAACGTTTGATGTTTAAAAGTGTGCATAGTAGACTCACCTATCAGAGTCGTGGCGGTCGTTCCCTGTTTTATTACTGCGAGAAATTCGCGGAATGTGCCTTGCGCGGTTGTTCGTGAAACAATTGCCTGTTGCCATTCATTTTGGCCAACGGCAGTTATTTACTCGACTTCAGAGGTTTTGGTGCTTACAATTTGATTTTTAAATAAGTAATCGGCAATATTTGACTTTGAGAAATCGCTAGTTGTTCCGCTATTTCACTGAATAACCTCTTCGTTTTTCTACTCTAGGTTATATACATACTAGGTGCTGGTCAGGGCCCTTTTGTGGATGCCAGTCTTCAGGCAAGCCGCCGTTCTGGTTGCCCAGTCCGAGTCTACGTCATCGAAAAAAACTCGAACGCTCTGCTCACACTGAAGGTAGATTTTTGGTCGCTGTGTCGAATTGGGAACGTTGAAGGGCTCAGTTATGTCAGTGACCAACATTGCGCGGCTCAAACTGGGGTTTAGTTTTGCTCTACGATTTTTAATTCTCGGTCCTCGACTCCTTATATCCATCAGATGCACATATCTCAAAGGCTTGAAGAATATTTGTATCACCTGTGTTTGTATTAATTTATATGAATGTGTCAAGGGTCTCCTTTAACCGTCATTCCAGTTTCAAATCATTGTCTCCCCACCTCGTGTGCCTCATTCTGTAAATAATGGCAATCTTATCCTTATAGTATCATTTGTGTTCAGTTTGACACCGTATTAGATCGATATGTTTGAGGACACAAAACTCCCAGAGCCCATGCGATGCGGTCCTCATCTTGGTGGCACAGACCTCTACAAATGCTGCCCAAACCACCTCCTATCCCTTCTGTACCCTTAGAGTGAAGCTAGCTTTTAGACCTGTCATTGTCAGGATTTCCTTAGGTGCTGTAACGGCAGTGTATTCTTAATTTGACCTTCAGCACCGCATGCAGACAGATTGGTCGGGCGAAGACGTCCATCTTGTTCCTGGTGATATGCGCTGTTTGTCCATTCCACCTCCAGAGAAGGCGGATATATTTGTTAGTGAGTTGTTGGGGTCCTTCGGGGACAACGAGCTCAGTCCTGAATGCCTCGATGGCGCTCAATACTTACTCAAAGGTGAGTTGCTCAGATGTTTCGCCTAATAGAAGCACTGACCGCCTTTGTTAGACTACCTTATTGGTGATTTTAACCCTTTAGACGATGGTATTAGCATACCGGCCTCGTACACATCCTATGTGGCGCCTCTTCAATCCCTGCGAATATATATTGACACTTCGCGATGCATGGACAATGTAAGAATTATCCCTTCTCTGCTTGGATAAGCGTTTCCTGAACTCACCCCCATCTTCAACCCTTTTAGCTTAAGTTTCAGGAGCGCATACAAAGACACTCAGAAACGCCTTATGTTATTCGACTTTCGAATTGTCAGATACTGGCAGCACCAGAAGAAGCATTTACTTTCAAGCACCCTCGGAAAGGTGGCCCTTTATCGCCGGTTTAGATGCTTTTGTGAGGCATTTCAATATTACTCTTAGTTGGAAATCGTTGTTAATGTAAATGCAATATTCAGCACTGAATTTTGACCCTGAAGTCGAAAACTTGCTGATCGAAAGTGGGACTGCTTATTGCACAATATAGGTTGGATATCAAGGTTTGTCACTCATCCCGATCCCGGAAGTTTTCGAGAATGTTTCCTTTTTTTAGATATTGACACCACTCCCAATGCTCGTTATTGTCGCCTAACTTTTGTGCCGAGAGAAGACGGGGTAGTACACGGATTCGCAGGATACTTCGAAGCCGTACTTTATGATAAGATCACGTTAAGTAAGTGCATTGGTGCTTGCCTCCTGTCTTTAAAAATAGACCAAATAAACTTCCTGGGAGTTCTTATTCACAATTATTTTTTTCGTCGTGTTGGCAAATCAAAACAAATTTAATGAAGTGCAAGGCTATCTGGCACGTATGAGCTTTCTCTTCCGCTAGGCACTCACCCACAGCGCCACAGCCCCAACATGTTCTCGTGGTTTCCGATGGTCTTCCCTCTAGTCTCCGCAATGCCTGTCAAGGCAGGTCAGCGGATAACATTCCACCTCTGGCGCTGCATTTCTCTGCGGCATGTATGGTACGAATGGGCCACAACCGAACCAACGGTCTCCAAGATCCACAATTCTGCCGGTTCCGCTTACAAGATTGGACTGTGAGATCGTATACCTTTTTTCTAATATCCTCTCCAATAAAGCCGCCTCTATCCTCCAACACCAGTTACTTACTCTAGCACATTAAACTGCGTATAATACCTTGAGTTTAAAGCTAGCATTGATTTGGACGTCTTGAAATCTGCCGAGTTCGCATTTGTCTCGAGCCTAAATTCCGCGCTAATCAGATGTCTTGTTTGATGCAGGTGCGGTGCTGTTTTGTCAGTTTCACTAAGGTGCGTCTAAATTTTCTTTCCCCAGTCATGCATATAAAAGTTTAAATATGGCCAATATTTATAGATATATATATATATAGCTAAAGCATTAAGGCGCAGCAAATAAACATCTAGGCTTACGTTGAATGCGAAAATCTATACAGGATAGCACAGGTATGACCGTCAGATGTTAATCGTTTACAGAATTTAAGGGTACTATGCACAAGTCGTGCTGAGTTACGTCCATGCGGCTTCGGCATCAATGATTTGACGCTTCGAGCTGTTTCGAATTCTCGACGGATTCTGATGGCGCCTCGACCTGTGTAGCGACCCTAGAAGCAGGCCCTTCTTCGGAATTAGGTGCCGTTATAGCAACGCTGGGAAGCTCTTTGACCGGTGGGGATAGGGGTTGGTTCTCTTGACTTTTATCTAAGCCCTCAGATGCGGGTTCGAGTTCATCATTTGGGCTCGATCTTCGCTTAAGCTGCATCGTAATCGCTTCAATCTCCGCTTTGTTTCCATGCTCACTTAGCCAGCGTGCTTGGAACTCTCGAAATTTCTCCACGGATCGCGAGTTCGTATTTGACTGAACGCATCGATTCTAGAGAGCTGAATGATGACTAAAATCAAAGTTACCTTCCTAGTTCGAATGAAGATTCCGTATGACCCAACAGACCAATTAATTTTGTAGGCCGATTTGGGAGCGGGATAGCCACTCTTCATAGTTTTGCTCGACTGCATACAATCACTCGAGTACGTATCACGAAATACCTGCTCAAAAATTATTATCGGGTAAAAGTAGACGCACCTCTGATCGGCTCAAATTATTTCTAAGCACTCTGGCCATGACTTCCCAGGTGTCCTTTTCAAGATTTTCCTGTTCAACGGGAGTAGAGTCAGCCTGTGTTGTGGACTGCTCGTTCTCTTTAGAAGCGGCACGTGCTGAACTATTTAGTAGAACCTTAAAAATACAGGAGAAGCTTACAACCGCGAATGAACAGAGCAAAAGGAAAGGAGCGCAGACGTGCAACAAAGAAAGTAGTAACCACCTCCTCTGGTTGTGGATCAATAGTTGCAATGGCTTCCTCCTTCTTCCTTTCCACAGCCTGACGCGTCAGTTGTTCCACGCAACGGCGGACGTTGCGATACAAAAACACTGGTCTTACACGAGCTACTAGAGCTGCAGAAATGGGTCCTGCCATCCAACAGCCCGGAATAAGTAGGTAGCGAGCGAGATAGTCGTACCAGTGCCGTATTTCATGCTCATCTCCTACTTCTGCTCGCTTGAGAGCACTTGCAGCCCGTGCCTCCTCGCCAGGTGACGGAGGTGGGATGATGCGAGGGGGCGAGGAGTACGCCGGGACTTCGTGAGGATTTTGCTGCGCTGCGATGCACGTATTAATTACGTATGCGGGGTCGTGGAGGCGAATGAGAAGTTTTGACGCTTGACGCAACATCACAAGCGTGTAGCAATTTGGGACCTGCGAGCGGGACGGAATGGTTGGCTGTGCACCGCTACCGACGTTATTACCATTTGATAAGGCGCCACTGTCGTCATTGGAAGCAAGGGCTACTTCTAGATAGGCCGAAAAGACTGCTTGTTGGTAATGCGCTTCGTCTTTCAGCCGAGAGTAGCGCGTCCTCAATGGACCAGATGTCCCATTAATGCTAGAAACGAAAACATCGACTGAACAGATAAAATTAAGAAACTATGACCATCAAGGTATAAAGTTATAGCGAGTCCCTCATATTGCATGAGCGTTGGCCCCAAGACCAATTTCGTATTCTGCACATACTTACACCGGAGAAAAGTTGCGTCCATCGTTCTCTGCAATCCCAACGTCTGAGTCGATTCGTGAGCGATTACTGGGGTTCTTAAAGTGGCACCGAAACAGAGATGTGAGCTGCTGACTCAAATCATCTCCACTAGCTAGCACGTGAAGTTGCCGCACGAGATTAGTTATTAAACGGTCCATAGTAAACCATGGGTATGCATATATGCCGAACATATCACGCAGACGATCTTCATACGAATGCACATCCTCACAGCCATCTAGGAGATCTTTGACTAGTTGTAGAGCCAGTGAATAGTATTCCTTCGGTTCGCTTTGTCCTATTGGGGTAAAAAAAATGCATTGACCGAAATGTAAGTGTCTTTTGTACAATTTTAGCACTAAACTACTTCAAAAGTTGACAAAAAAATGCAAAACTGCGGGGTCGCGACTTACAATACTACTACTCTTAAGCAAAACGCTTCATACAGCAAGAGTGGGTCCCAGCCGCAGGAAGCAAGTACATTGCATATTCTTATCAATGGCGCTGTTTCAATATGTTTGTGTGCATTTGAAAAATAAACTGAACTAACCTTTTTTTCGCAACCTCAAGACGTCAGCCACCTGATTATTGTTCTTCCCACTCTCGTCAGCGTATTCTTGCTGCATTAGCTGAGATCTTGCCCGCAATTGAGCGAGACGAGTGAGCAAAAGGTGATGCAATCGAAGAAAGGCATACCATTGATTGTTGCCATTCAGGACGCAGTAATACTCCTCTGTGGGAAATCTCGAAGGCATGTCATTTGCGATAACGGGAACCTTCGGAAACTCCGATGAGTTCTCTCGATCAACAGTGTCATTCCCACTTGTGTTCGATGCTTTTCGCTAAATGGGAAATGTCATTAGCTAATTACCCACTCGATCACTGATTGTTTAAACCGTTTTGGACGCTACTACCTGTAGATTCAATGCCAGTTTAAACAGCAAAAAGTGTGTTGATCTTACCTTTGAACGCCTTCGTACTTTAAAATCAGGTTGCTCCAAAGGAATCGGTGATGCCTCCTTAAGACCATTTGCTGACTCTTGCAACCTTGGATTCCGACTTTGGTGACGCATTCGACGTAGTCGCTTGGGCATACCACTAGCTGTAGATTCGCCAGTCTCTATTACGGCCTCACTATCACCGCTAGCTTCATTCTCGCTACCAACATAGTCCTCATTATCTTCGCAATCTTCGTCCTCGCCCTCGTCATCTGACATGGGGAAACGCTCTTGCATGAAGAAATCTTGCAAAACCGTACGAACCTTGCATCGCAAAGAAGGAATGTAGTTTAAATTGCGCGAAATTTAAATGACTTTCAACAGTTCATTTTTCCCAGTAGTCACTAGGATCTGTATATTTACATTGCTGCATTGCATTACGCAGCCAATTTTATCACAGGGTTCATTTGACAAGATTCAAAACTGAATGTTATCAATTCAGCAAACTAAGGCCTAACGTGAGGACAAACTTTCGATTTGCAATTTGAACTATGACATCTCACCAGAAACTTCATCGTTCGCTTATCCTCCTTGGTAGCATTAGATTGCCTTTTGACGTGATGTATGATGAGGGAAGATACATCCTGGAGTAGAGAAGCACATGTTTCGGGAGGTGGATATTCCAGTGTTAAATGCATGCTGCCATTATCTCCGACGCCCTCAATTACGTAGTTCAACGCTGAACCAAGTGCTGCCGGATTGACCAAATTCGCACCAGGCGGACAGCAGGTCATACATTTCGCTAACATTGCACCAACAACGTCCCCAGAGATAGGGTCTGAGGATACGGACTAAAAAGTAGCACATGAATCATAATTTAGCAGCAATCAAATTTGTAAACATCTTATAAACTAAATTTGGGCATGAGCAATGAAGCTGAATAACAATGGAAGCAATATGCTTTACATAATTTGTGCTTTGAGTGAGAAACCGGTACAAATTAACGGTAACGCATAAATTTAAAGGATCACATAGAGACGTGAAATGAACTAGCTTTGAAGCTTACATTTTCACCGCGTGCAATACCTTCAATTAGGTTGACAACCGCTTTTGGACGGGTGAATGCGGTGTCGCGTTGCTTAAAGTTTGCGCCCTGATGATCGAGAGACCGGAGATAATTTTTTGCATCCTGATCAGCCCAATACTGTTGAAATTTTCGCAACGCTTCTTTCCATTCTGATTCCTTTTGAGCCATTCTCTGTATTACGATCGGCACCACCGTATGTGGACAAGTCTTGAGCCCATATATAACATCGCCCGCCTTGTCCCCGTATACTCTGAGATGGCAATTATGCTTTTGGTAAAATTAGTTATGCTGCATCGCTTTCACCATCCTATAGTGGTTGGTTAGCTGCCATACTTAGGACTGTTTCGAACGAATTTTGAGACTGTCTACAATCCCCTTAAGTTAAAACCGCTGCTGACAATAATTACATTCCTGCAGTTTGAATCCAAACACTAAACAAAAAATTACAGCCATGAATCATGAACCCGATGAGGATGGGTATTAAAAGTCCGAACAGATGCATTAAAACTCGACAAATATAAAACTCAAAGCCTGCCTACTCAAGACACATGTACGAGGAAATACAATTCTCACCGGTGAATTGCCTTTTTCATCAGTATCGCTGAAGTTCCTCCCAGATAATCATCAAGTCGAAAACTCTGTATTTCATCTCTGCTCATTCGATCCAGACGACGTCTTACAACGATTAGATTCTGCATTGCGGACCGATTAACCTCCATCACCATATCGGCCTCATAACGCTCATCCTCTGTGTGATACATATTTTCTTCATACTGATTCTTTTTTGACGACACAAACTGTGAGTCTTCGGACGTTAGAGAGGAAAAGCTTATGTAGGTATCATTGAGCACGGCCCGGGCAATCGCGCTCTTTACACGCCCTGAGCATTTAGGTTGGGGAAAGTTCGGCGGAAGAGCCCGATAGCTTGCTCCACAAGTGCGCAACTTATTGAAATCCAAATCAAGGCGCCTTTGGGAGACCTCACTTACTAGTGCAACCATATCAGCCCCTGTGAGTGGATGAATGTTGTTCCCACCAGTTGTTGCACCAACGTCAGAGAGGGAGGGGCTGACAACGGAGTTATTAGAGGGATATCTCTTAGCATCTTCGTTCTGTAGGCAACTGGATGGAGTTACAACCGCCTCTCGATCTGGTGTTTTCGTCACAGTTTCAAGTGAATGAGACTCAGAATTAGGTAAAATAAACATGTCACAGAATTGTCGATGAAGTTCAGGATATCTATGCAGAACTGAATTTGATGCTTCAATCAAGTATTTCTCGTCTATTAACTTGCGATTATAAAGATTTATGTTTTGAAGCAAGGATTGGTAATAGCGACCGGCATTATCCGCGTCCAGAGCAGTTCGAACCTGCGTAAACAGTATTAGCATCAATGCAAGCTTACCTTTTGCAACAAGATCGCCTCAGGTCCAGTGATAGCAACTCCCGCATCCAATAAACTCACATCTCTCGGGATTTGACGCGGCTTTTTCAAAGGAATCGAATCCCCCTGTGAATAGCCTTGAACAGATGGATTAGTGGCCGCCAACCGTTTCAGTTTTTTGGACTCCGATTGTGCTACTGATTCTGGTGGATTATGGTGCCAAGTTGACGAACTATCAGATGCAATGCCGGCACCGCTTGCAGAAAATCTGTTGTGTGCGGCGGAAGAGAGTTCACTTACCGAACAATACTGCGGATTTCGACTTCCTCCAATCTCATGCTGAAGCATCCAGTAAAGAAAATACACAAACTTACTGAATCTGACGCCATACTAGTGGATTCAGGCAAAAAACGACTGAATTCCTGCAGTAGATCCTCATGACCATGGAGCAACTTGGCCACATCTTGATACACTTGCATCTCGGCTTGTTTTCGACGATGTGTATCAATATGCTCCTGTTCACGTTGATACCATTGCAGTATTTCCAGGAAGCATTTGTAAACATCTGGTTTTGCTTGAAACCGATTCTAGAAATGATTTCCTATCCTTTTTATATTACCTTGACTTTGTTAACGTAAATGATGGCGTGATTAAATGACTGCGCGTTATGTTGCTGTTGCTGTTGTTGCTGGACGTTTGGAACGTACGATTGTTGTTGATGGGATGATTGAATACTGGAAGGGTATGCCATGTGACTTTCAATAATAGGTTGACTGTTAGGAGCAGATATATGCTGATAATTGTGTGACAATGGTTGCTGTTGTGAATCCGAAGTTGTCAATTGTGAACGTAAAACAGGTGGCTGACCAACAGCAGAAGCATAAAATGTGTTTTCCGCAGTTTGTGGAATTGGTTGATAGGATATTGTAGAAGAACTGGGTGGAATGGCCTCATGTGACGCAGAGTCAGAATGACGAAATGCCGAAAATGACGGTAGCTTGCCTGGAGATATCTCAGATGAGTATGCCTGACCGACTGCGGAAAGTGAAATATTCATTGGTCTTGAGGTTGCAGCTGGACTTTCTAATCGATAGCCTTGGGGTATAAAGGTGTTGAAGCCAATTATAAGATCTTGATGTCCGTCGAAAAGTTCCCTCACACGCCGAATGACAACATCAGTGCCTATGCTGTGGAACGGATTAATCCAGACATAACTTACGTTTGAGCCTTGAACTGGCGCATAACGTCCAAAAAGTCATTATAGATTGCATTCTGGTTAGAAAACCTAGCTTTCACTTGGTCGAGATATGAAAGAGCGTCAGCAACTTTGGGTCGAATCATGACAGCTGCAACCTTTTACCAAAATTTACGAGTAGCTCAACGTCACTACGTGTTCGCAATCTTTAATCAGTAGGTTAGGACACCAAAAAGTGGAAAAACTGCGAAGACGTTCACAAGCTAAAGGGAGCGCGGAGTTAAGGTAAAAAAAGGAAAGTTGAGAATTTAACAAATCGAAAGCTTCTACATCTTATAGTCAAGACAAATCATAAGGGCGTTTTCGACTATGGTATCATAGCCTACGCCCTCCACACACTGTTCTAACGAATCGGTTAATCTTCTAACAGGTTAATACCCCAAAACCGAAAACAAGAAAACAGCACGAAGAAGAACCAAAACAAAGACAGTGATTTCGCAGGAAAATCCAATAGCATTTTATTACAACCAACATAAGTCAAATAGTAGTTAATTAAAGAGACAGGCATCCAGAATACGCCTTAGAAACTAAAGCACTTAAAAAGCAATAAAATACCAGAAAAATAAAGTGGAAATAAGTCGCACTTATTCAATAAGCATAGCTGTCAATATTTAGAACTTAGAGTCCACAAGCTGAACAAAAAGCGCCGTATGCTGCATGCCTTAGTGATAATATGTACCGCAAACATTAATCCAAAGCATGGCAAGTAATTAACCGAAGGATGAGACCGGCAACGTGATTAAGTCTTGAAAATGCAAAAACTCACAACAAGGCGAAATAAGCAAATACCAAATGTAACAAGAACCGCCCGGACTTTTTAAGAGACCTCATTGAAACATTTTGGATGGAATTAACAATTCATTTTCTTTGCTAACACAAAACGATCGACAACTTCACTTTTGTGCATATGAATGATGCACAATCTTTGAAAACAGTTAAACTGTCCACAGTGGCCATCTGTTTTAATTTAATATATTGTGCGCATATAATTTTTAATTGAATGAAAGACTAAAGTATAGGTTAACATAACAGCGCTTGGCCTGAAGGCTGATGATCGTAGGAAAATTCGCTTCTATTGTGTTGCAATTTGGCATTTTGCCTAACTGTTTACTTAGACACGCAGACCTTTTTGTCAGCGGTGGTTTCACAAATATTTTTGCACTGGTTTGGCTCTGCGCTAGGTGACAGTTAGCGATTCTCCACAGTTCGCTGGCAACTCAGGCCACAATTAATACAGGCAGGTCTTGAATTTGAAATTATTGGCCAGGATTATCGAACCCGACTCAAGGAAATCTATCGCATCTCTGTAGCACAAAATAAATACATCTGCATCCATTTGAGCAGCTACAAAGTCTCCTAAGTTTATCTGGTTCTATGCTGCTGACATCCCCTTTAGCGAACTATTTTTAGTCGACTTCATTAATAATCGGATAAAAAGCAGAATAATGGCTGGGCATAACCAAGATGGGGACCGAATTACAAGATCAATTGCAAAATGGAATGAACAAGGCATTTTTGCACTGCATTGATGTTTAAAACTGCATCTCTTAATTTTTTTAGGTTAACTGCGCTGTTGCGATTCCCATCTCCCATATTAGGCTATTTTCATGTGGAGTACCTACCATTCTTGAGTGAGTGTAAAAAATGCAGGGCTTATCACTAACAATAGGTTTTGAATTCTTCCGAAATGCAAGCAGATTAAGTGACTGGAATTAATTTAAGGTTTTATAAGCGGATGTTTTTTGCGGCAATCAAAACCTAAATTCACGCTCATAAGATGAAAAAGACTATGTAGTGACTTAATATCGTGTTCAGCTAGCCAAATAACAGCATTAGCGGGCTGAGCCTCAACACTGCAGCGTGGCCTTCTGGATATACTAATAGAGCCCAGGGCTCTTCTCGAAAGCTCGCAGGTTATGTCCAGAACCGCATCAGTTCGAAATGGGCAAATAGTGCCCAGCACAAGTCGCTGGAAATACGCAGTGTTTTGATCTTTAATTGTAATCCTGTGCAAGACCCACGTCATGCTCCTTAGCCCCTCTGATTCCACACATATCATAAATCTAACGCATTGTATTTAAAACCCTAAAAGGATTTTGACTAAGTTTGCTTAGAAAGCTCAGCAATCTTTACAGATTTGTAGAAAAATAGGGGCTACAAGTTGACTTGATGCCACGGACAACTTCAAGACCGTGAGTGTGGAGTGTATTCCCTGGAGCGTCTCAAAACTTCCTTTATGGTAAAAGACGGCATAGTACTAATACCTTATGGTCATCCAAGTGACCAAAACCGGCAGTTCAAACAAACAAATTATTGCATTCCCATTCCATTTTGACCTAGTGTTACTTTTGGGACACTGAGCTGAGGTAATGCACTTTGGTCAATTTCACTGTGATTGTCTTATTGAAGTTCACCTCACTGCAGAGGTGCGCCAGTTTTATTGTCCTTTTTCATAAGTGGAGATCTGAATATTCCGCGTTTTTTTAGGATCCATGCGGGACACTTTAGCGACAAGTACAGTCTTGACTGCTGCACCATATTTCGCTGCTTCTGCATAGATTGGAAGGTACCATGATATTCTAGCATACGTTTGGTTTGTTTTCTGTACCATAGTTTAACTGAAGTGTAAAACGCTTCCCGTTCCTTTTTCTTTACCTATAAATTTCTAGTGAGTCTGTAATACTTTGTTTGTTCGAACTACCGGTTTAGGTCACTTGGGTGGCCATCTTGTTCTAGCCGGTTGGTCGGCCTCCGGGCTGTGCCAACAGCCCCCAAGTCCTCTGTTCCCGGAATATATGTATTCTGCCCTAGTACTGCGCCTTCTTTTACCTTAAGGGGAGCCTCGGGACGCTACATTGGTGGCAGTGGAAAGCGGACCCGACTTTGATGGACTTTATCCTGCTCCATGCCGCTTCTGGCAAACGTCGGCGTTGTGAAAGAAGTACATGTGCTACGGAGGGGAGAAACTTTGGTATCTCGTAACAGAAGGGTCGAGATCGACGTTCATCTTCGACATCTCCCTCGTCCTCGTGTTCGACAGGAAAGCTATTAACAACTGAAGCGACACTAGCCGTGGACTCCAAGCCCAGAGGAGGGCCAAGAGGCGCGCATTGCTGCACTGAGTGCTACGCAAAATTGATGGCACTACAGGAACACATGCGTTCGAACCTCGGCGACTGAGACGGTTAGCTCGTGGGTGCTTCTCGCAGCACTGATAACGTTGTGATGGCTGACACGGGAGGCTGGCTGAGGGGAGCGTCGGGGACGACGCTCGAAAGAAGAGAGGGGCTGTGTAATACTTTGTTTGTTCGAACTACCGGTTTAGGTCACTTGGGTGGCCATCTTGTTCTAGCCGGTTGGTCGGCCTCCGGGCCGTGCCAACAGCCCCCAAGTCCTCTGTTCCCGGAATATATATATATTCTGCCCTAGTACTGCGCCTTCTTTTACCTTAGGGGGTGCCTCGGAACGCTACAGTATCTTTCTGCATTTTAAAAAGTTGTTTCTGTGGTACATTTTGTTTATAATTCAATTTCGCTCGTTTTTAACACAACTTTAGCCGTAATTTTTACTGGACCTTTTTCAGAACATACCAATGTCTAGATAAGCCAATACCAGCTAATTTTTGCGATTTGGTCACCATTTTTTACTGAAAAGCTAATGTGAAACGTTTGCAATAATTTGCGGCACAGAATTGATTTAATTAACCTTTCTAATATGTATCACAAGTATCCAATTCGTAGGGATCTATTACAAACTGACCAATGAGTGGTTTACACACAACACTTGCCTTGCTCAAAACATCGCCTCGTGATGTTTGTGTGTATTTGCTGCGGCGCACAGGCTCCAAACATATACACTCAGTACTCAAAGGAAATAATTAACTTCCAGTTGTGTGAACATTGCGGCAGAATTGTCGATAAATATGTTGAATATGACTTCACAATTATTGCGATAGACTTATTGGTATACAAGATCGAGGCCTATCGGCACATTCTTAAAAACGTCGATTTTCCGAGAATATTTCATCTTTTGCTTCTTAGCTGTATCCTGAGTGGTTTTCTCAGTTGGATCTGCACAGAGAATTTCGATGATTTTGACGCGGATGTGATCCACGCAGCAGTAAATTCGGAGCTTTATTTTTACATTCTCCTGAAAATATTTCTTACCTCCACTTTTGGTTTTTTATTGTGTGCATTCAGTCACTTTTCAAAGCTTAGGCTTGCGATGTTGGACATCATTAAACTGCTTATACTAACAAATTTCTGTTCCTTAATAGGTTTGTTAATGTATCCATGGAAGGTTATTTTGCTAGGTTACTTTCCCCACCTCTCGATCTTGTTTGCTCCGTTACTGTGCTTCTTTTGTGTACTGTTAACAACGACTCCCTCCTTTAGGGCGCTTACAAACGCCTCTTGTAAACTTTCTTCAATAATATCTCTTATTTCCTGTGGTTCTGTTTTTATGATTGAGTATCTCATTATTAATTTGCGATTTGTCAGCTAATTTGCGTATTTTTAATAAAGTTGTACGTTTCCTTTAGATGTTCATAGGAATATGTTGTCTATATATTTGCTTTCTTCCTATTCAATCGATTCTCGCTCTCAATTACCAATTGTCTGTGCAGTTGGGGTCCTCATGGAAGGAAACGCCCATTATTGCTGAAGCAGCGTAAGCGTCTGTCAATGGCTTTCATCGGAGTTTGGATTGTTTAACTTTAACCCCAAGTTCATGGGTATAATCTTCATCAGCTGCATGTATAGGAAAACACAGAGTGCTTTTAATTGCACTTTCATTGGAATTGGAATCCGATTTCTCGATAGTGCACTTAATTTCATTTTCCTTTTTCACTCGGGTTTTTTTCGATTGTAGGGAGTTCTTGGCTCAACTATCCCCAAATCACTTTTGGGACTTCGTCGATAGTTTGGAGTCTTTGTCGGAAAATAATGCTTCATCCGAGTTGTTTTCATCAAGTGAAAAGGTTTCACTAGATGCGATGCGGAAGCTTGAAGAAACAGTTCTAAAGGTCCAAGGTGTGCCAGTGGATAAGGATGGTAATCGCGACTTACAGAGACGCCTGTTTAGTCTGACCCTGGCTTCTAGGGCTCTATCACCAGCAGTTCAGACTGCTAATCATATGGCTAGAGTGGCTCATTTTCAGTGGGGTTTTGACAAGTCAGAGGTTTGCGAGGATAGTAAAACGTGGGGTCGTATCGGTTCGAAATTCATATGCAATCTGGAAGCTCTCGAAAACACCGTTAAGGAGGTTTCTTTGGCCTGTTCAAGTGGTAAAGTTCTCGAGTGTTATGCATTACGCTTTTAGGCTGTCCTGAATCATTGAATGAATCCGCATTGCTTTCTGATAATGTTTATCCAATTAAGAATGAGTTGTTTGCTGTTCCGCGTTTGGTTATACACGGCGACCTGCGATGCAAGGAATTTTACGCCTGGCACAAGAAAGCAAAGCAGCTTGCGAAGGAAAATCTGATTGTTTATATTTTCAGACACTTTTTCAAAGTATGCGTAGCCATCTGTGCCTTAAAGTGTGTTGGGAGTGTCTAAGTACTTTCCCATTTCTAGACCGCCTCTTCATCAAAAACGTGGCTGAATGGATACGGCGTCACATTGGCTTTAAAGAGTACCGAATATAAAGCCATGGATGACAAAAACGGCGAAGGTACGGACGGCGCACACTTACTGAGCAAGAATCAGTAGTTATTCGCTTTTGTAAATGGCGTGTTGTTACGCTTTTGAAATATTTTAGGGGGCGGAGATGTGTTAGATGATGCACCAGATCTAAATGAGACGGAGTCTGTGTTGCAGGGATTCAATTTCACCCAACTGCGTGCGAACTATCCCAATTTGAGGGCTGAGTTAAATGCCTTTCAACGCCATCTCATCACTGGCATCACTGAAGTGAAGCCCCTCAAAGCCTGGCAAATGCAAGATCTCGGTCTACAGGCCGCCCAAACCATTATGGATGCTGCCAACGAAGGTGCTAGTGCTCTTGCTGGCTTACTCATGTTGCAGGATTTGAGCCAGAACTTTCCTTCTCGTGCTTAGTAAGTCCTTAATTTTTGCTCATATCGTCTGAATTATGGTAGTTCGTTCTAACTTTCCATTGGATATGGACAGATTTTCGTTAGTATCCAGCAAATTTGGGTCATTCCTCAGCTCTCATGACTTTGAATGATCTGTTTTTTGGGAATTTACGAACATTCCTTATTTTTTAGTCAATTGTCGCAGCGAAAAGTGTCCACCAAACTGAGAGACGAGATAAAATACAATCAAGAGGTCTTTAAGCACCTCTATGGCATACAGCCGGGAAATAGCCTTCTTCTTCTTAATGGGCTGGCTCTCTCACCAGACATTGACATTTATGCCCTCTTGGATCTTTTGCGTTCTGAGAGCCACCTTCTCAACCAGCTTCATGGACTGGGACTCTCGGTATGGTATTTGTCACGTTGTTGCATTGCTCCTACCCTACGGATTAGTTGTTTGATTGCGATGCTCTTCGGTAATGCGTACCATTAAAAATTGCTCTAGTTACCTTACTAATGTACGTATTAGATTTGATGCTCTTGAGGCACGGTTATGTCTTGGCCACCCACTAATGAAGTACTTCTTCGTTATCTTGTCTGCATTTCCCATGCTCAATTATTCATCTTGTTTTATAGGCTTTACTACAGTTACTTTCATGGCGCTTCCTCGTAGATTCCACAGTCGTGTACAACTTCCCTAGACAACATCGTTTTTAAGCCTGCATAAGTTAGCCAAACTAGGATCAAATTTTAAGGATTTTTCAAAATCTACTATTTTTTCGTTTATTCATGTTCTTTTTACCGAAAGTTGGTATGCTTTTTCGGAATGAGGTCATAAATGCAAGAGTCTTGATCAACGTTATAGACCGACCAGGCCACTCAGTTGTTGCAGGCTTCTCCCAGAGGTGAAGATTCCTATCACCTTAGCACCTTTATGGAGAGCTACAAGCACACGGTCACTGGTGAACATCTTCTAGACATGCGTAACGCACCAATTCTGTATCTGAACGACCTTGAGCGAAATTCCGGCTACAGCAGTTGGCTGCCCAACATACACGCCCTCTTTACGATGGGTCCGCCGGGTGCTTTGCGGCATATTCGAAAAAATCTTTTCAACGTTGTGTTTGTTGTCGACCCCTCGGAGTCGAATTCCATTGAAATGCTTAAGTTGGCCGAAATTATTATTATGAAGAAGCTTCCCATTCGGTGAGTGCGAGCATCTGCAATCCTTCCATTTCTGCCCACTCACTTTCTTTTGCTAAAAACAAAATGAAAAGCTGTCCTCGTTTTGGTTTTGATGATGAAAGCTCGTTTGTGGTCTTCTGTTAGAACTTCTATCGAAAAGCGACTCTTGTGTCTCTATCTTCAGCATTGGTTTTCTGTGGTCTGTTAATCCCGAGGCGGAGTCTGTGAGTCGAAGCATGGTTCGCGCTTTCAACTACCTTGCAAATAACGTCAAAACCTATCCTAGTCGTCGTGGTGTCACTTTGAGTCTTGGCAACCCTGGTGCCATGACTGCGCTTAGTTTCCTCACCGACCTCTACGCCAGTTCCAACAACGGTGCCAAAGACTTGCTCACGAGCGACTTTGTCGAGACCGAGTTTGGGAGCAAATTTCCCGAGGCCTACCATGAGGATGTTTTTGTCGAACCGGGTTTTGAATGTCCCTACGATGCTGAAATCAAGGTATTGCTGACTTCTGCAATTTGTGATAGTCACTTTGTCAATTACCGCTTGAGGCTTTAAAGCTAATTAATTCCAGTATGAAATCTGATCCACCTTCCCCTGATAAAATTTTAGCTTCAACAATTCTGCCTTACCAGATGTTTTTCGTTTGGGTGATAACAGTCTCAAATCTCAGCTTTGTCATAATCACGAGTTAAACCAATTGCAGTATTTTTTTTTTTTGGTATTCGATCAATCAAAGTAAGGGGCCTTTTTTGAGCCGCGGTTTTTCTTAAACAGTTTTGGGAACGGAGAATCATTGTTTCCTATCTTACCATCTTCTCCCTGTCTTTTTTCTTTCTATGTATTCAAATTTTACTCATAAATGACAACTTGATGTTTTAACATTACATAGGCACTAAGTTGATTAGCTTTACGTCAACATGTGGACCACTTTATTTCTAACAAATATGTAAAGATTGTAAATTTAGGCAATTCGTTTTTGCTAAAATTCTCAATGTCTAGTTTTGTTTTAAACCGAACTAAGTGGTTGTACATTTGTCATAATAGCGTTGTATGAAAAGCTCCGCAATGCTGTGTCAATATCATGTGAGCACGTGCATGTGAATCCAGTCACGGACTCGCTAATGCTCTCTACTGACTAGCTACCCCCTCTGAACCTACCAGTCCGTTGGCTACCCATGATCTCATTAGATCATGGATTCAGAAGGTAAAAAGAACTTCAGCGCAGAGAACTACGTATTTCGGTTCAGGGACAAAAAGGTATTCACGATCCTCAAGTACCCACAATTTGTGAATAGTTTTGAAAACCGTCAAGGGCATTGGCACACAAGGTGAACCATCAAGGTAATCGACTAGTCAGAAAAAGGCAGACGAGAGGGCACAAAATGCACCTTTCTCCAACAATGCGACTCTAGGCTGAAAGATAAGAATTCGGCTTTTCAAGAAATTTTAAATCTACAGTGTAAAAATATAAACGTTTCTGGGTTGTAGCCATCCCCTAGTAGGCTATGCCTGGATATCTGTTGTGCTTTTTGGTCGTGTGTACTTACGACGCCAACACAAATGTAGCAGGCATCGTACCTTTTAGCATTCACTAATGAACCTTTCATCTTCCTCGTATTTCTTAGAATCACTACGACTACTTGGACATAAGCGGCATTAGGCAGTCCGTGGGCTATCCCTGTCTCATTTTCAACGGGATGGTTTTCTCCATGGATGGAATCAATAAGATGGGTGGTTTACAGGAGACTGTCATGACGACTGCGTTGGAACAAACAACGTACTTCCAGCAAGCTGCTCTTGAAGGTCGACTACACGATAGTTTGTCCGTGGTGGATTTGTTCGCGTTCGATGATCTATTTGTCTCCCGGGTGAACCATCGTCTCTTGCCTGTCGTGCCTCCTCTGGTTAATAAATTCGCTCTTGGGGACGGGTCTGATGGCACCTCCGCGACTCCCTTTCTCCAGTTCGGCCAGTTTAATGTCCTCAGCGGAGGTAGCATTACCCCTTTCTTTTCCCAGCATCTCTTTGCTTTTGTTTAAGTTTGCGGATCTGCATCATCCTGATGTAACTTTCCAGGTTTGGATATGGCGAATGCAGCAGCTGGGGAAATTACTAATCATTTGGCTGATGAAATGCGCTATCTACAAAAAGGTGGTAAGTTCACCTCACTACAAAATCATGGGCGTTTCCATTAACAAATCCTTCGTTTTTTAAACAAACATCTGCAATAACTTGCACTTTCCGTTGGTGGCATTTTGAGCTGTACTTAGTCAATCCGTATTGTCAAAAGAAAATTCATTCAAAGGCATTGCGCCACGTGTTGAAGAAGATTCACTTTGTTACATTTACCTAGCACACCTATTCCTCAAGGCAATAAGGAATAAACGAGGGCTGGGAGGCTATGGTCGTGGCAAAATTCCCAAGCTACCAAGAAAAAAGCTGAAATCACGGTGACTGAAGGGTTCGTGTAGTCACATCTAGTGAACACACACCGATTAACTTTCACGCAATGACTGTCCATAATAGTCGGCTTATTTTTTAACTACTTCGCGGAATGTTGCCCATTTAATTTGTGCCTCCGTAGCTTTGGTTTTGCATTGATCATTAAATTTGCAGTTATGTCTTCTAATATTATCCCCAAATCTTCTCTAACCTGAAACCTCCACTTTTTTTCCAAATTACTCCACTTTATTAAGCAATATCATGCCTAGTTGCATAGTCCTTTTATGTCACCGAATTCAGTTTGCAACAAATTAACGCCCATTTCCTGACAGAGTTCCGCTTTCTACCCCTCTCACAGAGATTGAGAGCGAGATTCGTGCGAACACAGTGTGGGTGGTGCTGGGCGATGTGGAACCCTCGGCTGGTGTTACCTCTACCCATAATCTCCTATTGCTTGCACAGGCGGCCAGGTTCATGCGTCGGCACGCAGCCATGGGTACACGCCTTGGCCTCGTCCTTAACCCCTCTAATCCGCCGACCGGTCAGGCGGTTGGCGTCTGGGGTGGTTGGGGGTGGCTTACTCGGGCCCTCCTACTCATCGGCCACCCAGCTGAGCGTATGCTTCATCCACCTCCCGTCAAACAGTCCCAAAAGTATATGAATATTATGGCAGCCAAAAACTTTGTAATCAAAATCACCGAAGAGGCTCTCAAGGTGGTACGGGGCGAAACGAAGGTCGTTCGTCCGCTTTCTGAATTGGCTGTCACGGTAAGCGTAGAGTAGATCATTCTGAAAATCCAGTAGACTCCGTCAACACTCTACTCATTTGTTGCTACTTTAAATGTGACCTGTTACGCGTGGCAACTTCTTATTCTGCTTACACTAGGACTTCATGATGCACTTCGAGAAATGCTCACTTTCTCGCGTTTAAATTTGGTCTTATCCTCCGTCAGTAGTCGATGGTAGTACTTTGTTCATTTGCAGTGGGTTTTCAAAAGTGAATGCTTTCTTTTTCTGAAAGGGAACCTAACTTCGATTCACACTGCCACTTATTTTAAACCAGTGCCTCCAAGACACTAAAACCACTTTTGCTGTCTTGTAATGAGTGTAAACAAAATCCTTTTTTAAATTCCATTCAACATTATCTTTTCTTTGATGGAAGAATGTGCATAAGAATTGATGCAAAAATATAACTTTTTAATCTATAATTTATCGCTTGGGCCTTCTTTCAAAAGGGTCTTGAGGTTGATGAATTCCTCCAAGCCTTCACTGAACTCAATCTGGATCAAAAACTCGCTCTGCATATGACCTTCTGTCAGAAGGCGCTTCACATGCAACCGGGCGACTCTGCGGTGATTATCAATGGTCGTGTTTATGGTCCCCTTGGAGACAACGAAATTTTTGCCTCGGAGGACTTCCGATTGGCCGAACAGCTATCTGTCAGAAGCGCGGGTATGGACGAAATGGCTAAACGCCTCGCTAAAATGGTTTCTGACACAACTTCTAATTACGTCTCTGAACTCGTCTGGAGGGCGGCTTCTGTACTGGAATCAGCCAAGTGGCGACTGAACGCTTTTGCCAAAAGCGTAGGTTGGGAATTTGCTCCAAATTATTTGGAATGCTAGATTCTCTTCCCCACCACTACTCTCCGAACATTTTTAGTTGTCTTCGGAGGGTATATTCACAAGTGGTGGCATCTCGCGCATGACCTTCAGGGGTACAAAGTCGACTTATTCAGCTTTCACGCTGCCTGCAAAGAACGCTGGTCTAAAGTACGATATTGTCGCTTTGGTGGATCCAATCTCGCGTGACGCACAACGCCTCTCCCAAATATTGCTCGTTTTACAAAGATCTCTGCCTTGTAACATTACCGTCATTTTGAACCCAGTAAATGGGCTCAGTGATCTTCCCTTGAAGAAGTCCGTCTGACGCTTGCCTATAGGAATGGTTGGCCTTTTTTATCTTTTACTTGATATATCGTTTTCACAACTCTAGTTACTATCGCTTCGTCTGGCATACGAGTCTCTATGCTCCAGAAAGTGGTGGTCTGGCCGACCCTCCGTCGGCATTTTTTGACCAGTTGCCTGGGAAATCCCTTCTCACTCTTGGTGTCGACGCACCCCACAACTGGATGGTGACGCCTATTCGAGCCGAAGAGGATTTGGACAATTTGCGGCTTGCTGATATTGCTGCTCGCACTGGTGATCATCGAATCGAGGTGGAGTTCGAGTTGGAGTATCTCCTACTCGAGGGTCACTGTCTGGACGAGTCAACCAGGCAGCCTCCCAGAGGCCTTCAGTTTACTCTTGGAACAGCCGAAAAGTTAGACCGCTATGATACTATTGTAATGGCAAACCTGGTAAGTCCAATCACCCTTTTTCATTGATTCTGCCACTCATCACCATTGCGTTCTGGGTATAATTGCGTGCCCTTTTCAAGTCATATCTGATCATTTGCCTTTGTTGAAGTGTTGAAGTAAATTGAAAGTACGTGTAACCACCTTAACGTGTTTAAATATCTTGTTCATTGAAGGACAATATTCGTAAGCTAGCCCCATATTTCTATTGGTTGATATCGACCCAAGTTAGCTTGTTCACTTGTTTTCATTTATTCATCGGACGTCAACTTTTTTCTCCCCCTAAGTGATCCTTCTCGGGTGGTTTTAGGGTTATTTCCAACTCAAGGCGAATCCTGGCGCATGGTACCTTAACCTGAGGGAAGGTCCATCACGTGATATCTACAATATCATCGGGTAATTATGCTTTCTTTGTTTATTTTACTAAGGCAGCGTGGGTATGCCCATGAATTTTTCTTGGTAATAGTTCCTGTAAGGAATTTTCGTTAATGGGCAGTATTTAGGCTTCCTTTTATCCATTTTCTACTTTATCAGGTTTCGCTGAGACGCAAATTCCCTTCCCTCAAAGTAATTCATTAATTTTATTTCAGAGGGTTAGTCGACAATTTAAGAATGTGGTAATAACGGCTTTTCAGAACTGGGATTTCTGGCTTACTCAAATCAATCGTTGTCGTCCGGTAATGCGGTTCTTGCTCTTTTAGGCACGAATATGCAGATAGCCCACCGGACGCACCCTCTCTGATAGCTGTTATCGACAGCTTCCGTCCAAAGATAATTCGCACCGATGTTCAGAAAAAACCGGGTCACCTCAAGGACAGTGTGCTTGACGTGAATGAGGAGAGTGAAGTAAAGGCATCCAGTGACGACAGTAGGCGGGGGAAACCTCTTGAAAAACTTTGGTCTGTTGTTGACAGGTAGTCATTCATGCCACCTTGACATTCGTACCACGTGTCATTTTTTGCCAGTTTGATTCTGTATCTCAGCATCACAGTAAACTGGGTGAAGTTACTGGTGTTCCTAGGTTGTTCAATCTGCTTTGAAATTCTTGAACAGCTATGCAGCATTTTGTGGTTGATACTGACTATTTCTTTCTATAGTACACTAAATTTTATCAAAAAATCTTCCTATGCATCTGGGGATCCTGCAAGAAATCCGAACAACGAGACCATCAACATCTTTTCCCTGGCCTCCGGGCATCTCTACGAGCGCTTCCTTCGGTACTTTTTCATAGCATTTTCGGTTCACGAGCATCTTAATTAAGAGTAGCGCTCCTCAAACATTCATAGTTAGCTCCATATCACACTCTCTCTTGCCCTAGCATTATGATGCTGACGGTGATCCGGAACACGAAATCGCCTGTCAAATTTTGGTTTCTGAAGAACTACCTGTCGCCCTCCTTCAAGGAGTTCATTCCCTATATGGCTGCCGAGTACGGCTTTGAGTACCAGTTAGTGCAGTACCAGTGGCCCCGTTGGTTGCACGCTCAGACAGAAAAACAACGCATTATCTGGGGCTACAAAATCCTCTTCCTCGATGTCCTCTTCCCCCTTGATGTCAAAAAGATCATTTTCGTCGATGCCGATCAGGTGTTTTCTCTTAATTCATATTAATGATGTTGCATGGTTATTTATGCTTTACCAAACGCTTTATCCATATAGTTTGTTTAGTCTCTTAGACAGTCATCAGCGCTTATTCGCCTACATTCTTTTCTGTTGATCTTTTGCACTTCCAGATCGTACGTGTAGATTTGCAAGAGTTAGTCAACCTCGATCTAGAGGGTGCACCCTATGGCTATACACCGTTTTGTGATTCACGAAAGGAGATGGAAGGCTTCCGTTTCTGGAAAAGCGGCTACTGGCAATCTCACCTGGGTGATCGACCCTATCACATATCCGCGCTCTACGTGGTTGACCTGGTTCGATTCCGCAAGATGGCTGCTGGTGATCGTCTGCGCGGACAATACCACGCCCTCTCGAAAGATCCAAACAGTTTGTCTAACTTAGATCAGGACCTTCCAAATAATATGATACACCAAGTGAATTCACTAGGCATTCCCTTTGCGTAACTGCTTTATGCTTCCATAATTAGTAATACCTTAAATTGTGCAACCCAATTGGCGTTTTAATGGTTTTTGCACCTACAGCTCTTACTATCGTGTCCTAGAATTGTTTGTTATTTTATTCTGCGATTGGCGAAACGTGTAGACAACTGAAATTCTAACGAACTTTTTCCTCCAGGTGCCAATCAAGTCACTTCCCCAAGAGTGGCTTTGGTGTGAGACGTGGTGTTCGGATGAGAGTAAGGCACAAGCCAAGACGATCGACCTGTGCAACAATCCAATGACTAAGGAGCCCAAACTCTCCGCCGCAATGCGAATCATACCTGAATGGAATGATTACGATCATGAAATCAGTGCCCTCCAACATCGCTTTGCTGAAGTGAAGAAAAACATATCCAAGGAGCGCATCACTTCGGGTTCGTTTCCAAAGCAAAGTACTCTTCAGCTCAGTCGCATTTCATTGATTCATAAGGCTTGCCACCACTTAATTTTTCAGGGTTAGTAATACCTCTTGGGTCTAACATCTGTAACTGATGCAGCTCCCGATCACTTGTCGCTATGACGGTGACCTGCTGTCTCAGGCTTACTTTGCTTTAGCGTTCATGTCATGTGATCATTTGATTCGTAATTAACTGCAGTGGCTCTATCATTAATGCGCTACAGAGGTGGCACTTTATCTTGCATTGAGTGTCATACCTATCCCTGAAACTGCATGTTATAGCCATTACAGGGAAGGATGAACTGTAGAACCCCTTGACGTCAGACGACTAGCAAACAACTCTCGCTCAGATTGGCAAGAATCGCGTGACCGCGTCGTTTTCACCTTGCTGTGGAATGCCCACAGGGGACACTTTTCATCGCGCTTCATGCGAAATCCTTTTTTTATTGTGTGAGTAAAATTATGAATGCATTCGACTTCTGCCCTCTTTTTTTGCACCAGTGAAATGAAACCTTCACCCATCGCTTGCACGTACGAAGCATTTTACAATGGTAATACTCCTTCGGGCAACTAAGCTGAGCACTAAAGCGGCTCTTTTTTACTACAAATGTTAATGTGCAAGGGCGTTTATTCATTAAATTCATGATTTCATCAGTCATAAATGCAAAATGGATGCAAAACAATATGGGATTGCTCGGGGCTAGGTCGGGTTTTTGCTAGCTAACCATTTATCGTAGCATTGGCGGATATACGCCTGCAGAGCGGAATCCCGCATAATGACCCGCCACCTGTCCTTCAGGTCGACATTTGTGCGTCGAGAAGGGGCGAAGAACTCGTCGCGTATTTTTGCCCACGAAGGGGGGTTGGGGAGGGCGAGTTGTACCGCATGCCACAGAATCAGTGTCTCCGAGAGTGTCCAGGACTTCCTGCGACGGGCCACGCAGTCTGTCACCGTTGATGCGGCGTCATTGTGTTCACAGCTCAGTAATGTAAGGCTCAGATTTCGAGCCTTCTTGGGCACTAGATTTCGAAAATTTTTCTAACTGAGCATGCAATTCAAGGAGGCATTATTCAAATGTTTACGGTAGGCGGTGGGTGCCGCGGTTTTCCCCAAGACCTCAGAATTTTAAAAGGAAGAAAAGTCGGTATGAATACGATGAGCGCACCATATCACTATCAACCTTCAAGGCGAAGATCCTCGATTCTAAAAGTCGCCATGGCAGTTCACAAGGTGCAAGTGGAGAAATGACATGAAACAACAGAAACAAACATTTGGAGTGCCATTTAAGGACTCCTAGGTTCTATAAAAATTACTAGAAAAACCACCTAAAAAATTATAACTAAAAAACATCGAAGTAGTCTGAGCAGACTAGTACTCACCAGTAGGTGAATTAGGTGGAGTGGAAAGTTCACCTAGAAGATTGGTGGGGACACTCGGCAACAGCTTTTTCATCTGACAGCGTTTAATCGGAGTAGATTGGGGGAGACTTTCGAGCTCCGCTGCCGTATCTAAAATAAAGCAACGTGGACCTAAAGGAGTATGACAAGAACGTGTACGCAGATTTAAATAAACGCCGTGTAGCTTTCTAAGCTAAGTAATCGAGAGCAGGTTCTTCAAACACAATTAATCATGTTATTTAACTCACCCTTATCATAAAGGTGTACATAAATGAATCTACTAGCTAGTGAATGATCTTGTCGTGAGGAAGGGAATAAGAGGTGCAATTACAATATGACAATCGAAGATCTTGCGCAATCACAAAGTCAGCTTCGGTCCATATGAACCAGGAATAAATTACCTGTTTGAGTAGCGACGGATAAGGAACGGTGGAAAACGCTTAATGCACTTTGCCAGGATGCAATTATTTTTTCAACCGGCCAATGAACATGACCATCATGCCCCTGCAAAATTTAAAATCTGAGTTGGAGTTACAAAAATAGCTGAAGCCATGCAGTGTTGTGCCTATAACATGCAGCCTTGCCCAAATTTACAATTCGAATAACACACCCGAAATCGAAGGCAAACATCACGCAGGCATGATCGCACTGCTACATCGTCGATCCATAAAGAAGGGTGAGTGTCTGTCAAAAGTTACGCAAAACGATCCTCCAACCTACCTGATTTCTCATGCAACGCAAATTCCGAAAGCTGGGAAAATAATACACAAAACGGTACAGTCTCTGTATTGGATTCTTCCCTTGGCACCTTTTTCTCAACCGGAATTGCCATAGATACGAGTTTGCGTACAGCAGCGCTCAATTTAGGGTAGTATTTAGTCCATTCCTCTATTTTCCCACACTTTTTCTAGAATAACATTCCAAATAGGAATTGAATAAACAGGAACTGAATCCGAACTAACATATCCACTACCACAATATATTTTCGGGTAAGCAAAGTGTAATGCAGAGTAAAGAATGCAAGTCTGGTAGTGTTTTCACATACCATACAATTAATAGACAACCTTATTGTATTAGCTGACAGGTCCGGATATTTCGCCGCCAAAAACGATACTTGATTGTCCATCTGGAGTACAATAGCTCTGGCTTTATCTGCTATCTGATGAATGTATTCAGAAGAGGCATTCCGTTGTGTGCTCTGACAGGTTCTCATCAAACTCGAAAGCATAAGCGTTTCGACATACAACACCATCGTACCAAACTCAACAACTTCCGAATAGTCAAGCGACTTAGCATCGACCGAATTGCACAATACTTCAAGCACTATACAATTCAGCACAAAGTTACCTTTGAATTCGTCAAGATTTGGTTCGCTTCGTTCAAATACATCCGAAAGAAACGTTGAAACCACACGATTCATTTGACCAGCGCGCCGAGGCCAATACCTATTAAAAGCCCACGCTCATAAAGCGATGCCTTTTTAGACGCCTCACATAACGAAAGCGGTGATTGCAAACTCATAGCTCGCCTAATACTGAGTCAAGACTTGCCGTTTTGTGACTAGTTGTGACGTATCTGCAACCTAGACCATTCTGACTGGTTGGGCTCTGCGTTCGGAGGTCTCAGCAATTGAGGGTTTCCACGCAACTACTCCGTTTATTTTTATTATTCCCCTTACATCACCAAAACATGCTTGTCTCCTCCCCTTGGAATGTGATGCTGTTTTACCTACGCCCAGAACTCACCAGATCAGCATACGGACACTTCCTTGTCTGCAGGTTTGACACCCCTCATTAATGACCACGTGTCTACACCGGTTTCTCGCGCCAAATGTGAATCGTCTCCAGGCCGTGTGTGCCTTGCAACGAAACGCTGTTGCTCTGAGTCCTCCTCGAAGTGGTGGGGTAACAATATCTGGAAAAGGGACATCTATGTGTTGACCTCGGGACCATGCGCGTAGCCCCGAAACCCACTCTATGTCTGGTATGTGCATTCGACTCAAGTATTGTGCCTGCTTTTGTCTTCAGGGAGGTCTCGGGGTGCCACAATAACAACAGGTCAGGTTGGCATGAAGGTGTGCATTTTGCGAACGCGCCAAAACGCCGGGAATCTGTTAGCATGGCGCAAAGGTCACGCTGTGCCCTTTGTGGGGGCCGAAGCGCCCGCGCAGTTGGGCACGCAGTTAAACAAAATGCCAAGCTAGCCATGATACACAAGCTTGGAACACAGCCTTCATAGACACTTATAAGGCTGTGGTATTGTGAGTGCTTTTTCAAAAATGCATGCTCAGTTATGCGATGATTACTTGAAACACGAGGACCCGTTAATGCGTGCAAAGCAAAAGTTAAGATGCAATGTTAGTGCGTGTAGCATCCCGAATCTTGCCTTGAGACGAGAAAAGATTTTGTGCTGAAGTAGAATATGTTTTGTCGGCGTACGGTAGGACTTGGCGCTGCTCAGAGGCCAATCCGTCCGGCGGAGGTGCTGTAGTCGAGCCCCAAAGTGGCTCATTATCGAAATTGATATTTGAACACACAGTTGTCGTATCCCATTTCGTATACTTTGTTAACATCGTGGTCCTTTTACAGGCTCGTTAAGGCTTGTTTATTTTATTTTCGTGTCTTTGTGGAAACTCCTATAAAGTTATTCATTAATCAGCTTAGGAGAAATGTTTATGGTTTATATCCATTTATTATTATAAATCTCATTACTTATCAAGATCGAATGTTGCAGTGAGGTAAATTTCTGTTTGCACATTGAGCCAGTATTTTTGCAAGTAATCTGTAATGCAAACCCTTAATGCCTATATTTTTGTCCTATTAAATGAGCCTGTACCACATTTAGCTTTATACCCTTGTCGTCAGTTTACCACATATTTCGTATAAATGGAATGCGCAACGAATTTATGAGTGAATGTTTGAATTGTATTTTTGGAAGGAACTGGAAATGTGGGTACGTTAACTCCTTGTGATTTTTCCTTTTTTCGAATTAGGCACCCTTTTTTCGTAAAGTGGTCGCTTCATTATCTCTAACATCATCGCACGCATATGCCATGTTTGGTAGTTGGTCAAATTTTTCAGTTTATGATTAACTACCCTGCCGCTGGTGTACGCTGGTTGACATTTGAAAGGCAAAAAAGCTCCTCATACACCCACTGCAATATCGAAACAATCCGCGCCGTGACTCATCATTTGCATTGAATACCAAGATTATAACTTTTTGGGTTCCCATCCTTCGTAAGCTTCAACGCAAAAAAGATCATCAATACCCTGTTAATTTATAAAACACCCATACCTTTCAAGCCTGTCATAACATCATGAAAGAATTCCTATTAGACAGCTGGATGGGCTAAACTAGGCATTGGAGCGCACTCTCTCATCTAGTGTCAATAAGAGAAAAGTAACGCTAGAAGTTCAGATACCAAGATGGAATCTAATAATAATAAGATGTTTTGTTAATTTAATGCAAATATCTTATTCTTCCCAACAATGGATCAGAAGTATGCTCACAAGAATTGTGATTTGCGATGTCCTGTGTTTTTTAAGTCCACAGGGTGGCGAGCCTCGAGCATATTGAAATTTTTGCCTGCATCTTGCACGCGCTTGCGTGACCAGAGACAACTTCAGATTCTGGCAGTCATAAAAAGGAAGTTTAATTCGCCTGCCTCCTCACTGCAAAAACTTTCACAGGGGACACCCACGGAAGGAGCAGACTTATACCGTTTGTAATCCACCCGCCAGCTCCTCCCCCTCTCCCCCTTCTCCTCTTCGAGTCCTCTGCCTCTTTCCAATGGCCCTTCCGATGCGCGAGGGCGCGGCAGTCGCGTCCGTGACTCAGTCAACGGATGAGTCAGTTGGAGCTCCGAGATCGTGTACTATTGCTAGCAAGCAACTCGCCGCGCAAAACGAGAACGCTACAGCTGGACGATGAGCAGTGCGTGTACACTGAACGCAACTATAGGCGAGCCAACTCATCGTGATCCAAAACTCCCAGCAGTTTCCATGTTATGCTCGCAAAAAAATCCACTTCGATTCGTCGCAATAATGCTTCTACAAGGGAATTATGGTGATGCGGGACAGCGAGCTTCACAAGTTGTGAAAATCATAAAACCGTAATTAAGATTCTGCTTAAGTTTCGATCTCTATAATTCGCATTTTAAGAATTAAGGTTGTGCATTAACCGAGGTTCTCGAATAAAACAAGGTGCTAATCGGGTCGTTCCATTCCTGCTGCAGAAAGCAATGGCGCTGATTTTAACACTGAATGGTCTTTAACTAAACTACACCTTCAGGGTGTTTTCCACGAGAACGAGGGATTCTGTAGCGTTGCCCACACGCATCGGGTTGCGTTAATGAATTCCAATGTTAACTTTTGTACAAGGCTAGGGGATGGGAAAACGGCACCAAGGCCACAACAACCTGCTTAATTTATCCCATCTGATCTGCCTATCCCGCTTGTGAGTTATTCACCCACTTACCTGGTTGAGTGTTCCCAAAAGGTGTCTCAAGAAAACAAACCAATGCTCCCACGCCATCGACCAAATTTGTTTCATCAACTGATCATTTAGAGTTCAGATGCTGGAAGACTTCATGGATCCAATAAAAATACGTATATGTTACGAATGTTCATTGAACATACTAAGCATATCAGACACCAAGGTAAACAATTCCACCTGAGACAATCATTCGATTGGCATTTCCTCTGAACGTTTGGGTCAATTTTCACGAAAAGCATGTCAAAGAAACCATCATGCAGCAAGAAGGTGAACTTGGAGCTTCCACCCCACTAAGAGCAGGATTCGATCCTAGACAGAGGAGGCTGGCACTTCTTGTTTCAATTCTCTTTTGTATCAATTCGAGCTTCACTGTTTGCCTAACACGCAGAGACGTTTTCCTCGGTGGGAAAATGACCCCGTCTTCGAATGGGTGCCAGCTTAACCACAATCAGGTCAATAATTGTATACTATCGCGTCGCTCTCATAAAATACGTCGCATAATTGGATGAATTGAGGCCGGTTTCTCTCAGGGGATCTGTTAATTAATAGTTTTATAAATAGAAAGCCTCTCAACAGTGGTTTGCGTTGAACCTGAAACATATCCAGCAAAGGAGACAACTCAGTCGATAAACTTGAATGCATGATAAGAAGAGCTGAAAGTATTCCATGTCAATGTTTAATTCACATTTGCGTATTTTATCAGAAAATGAAACGCGATAATTAGAAAAGAAGGAGGAATTGTGGGGCTAAATGTGAGAGCACTTGATGTTGAGAGCGTGCATTAGGAGGAGGAGAGTAAAAACGAGACGATGGTAACAATGCAAAAGGAAGCAGGTCAGAGAGTGAAGGTTTCTTCCACTATCCGCAGCGTCTGCTTGACCCTTTTAAGGCTAAGCAGCGGCTCCAAATGGATATGACAGAAGAGCGTGACGCCGGCGCGAGAGAGGTAGAAACGGGTCCCAGGCTTGAGAAACATTGCGGGAGGACGCGAGGCACCCTCAGCGTCAAGGAGGTGGAGGCACCAGGACTGTGCCAGTTGAACGTGGGTTAGCGACGACGACCTATAGCATCCCACCCCAGCTTTGGGTGCCGCTTTGAGACCCGTAGGTAGCCGTGGCGCCAGGAAGGCTGCAAAGATGCTGGCACTGGGCTCCTCGCTGCGGAAGACGGAGAGAAAGGCCTTGGGAGACGCCGAATGGGCGAGACAGACAGCCAGTCGCGAGAGAATGCTGTCCGGTGGGTGCAGATGCTGTAATCGCGTCAATCGCAGGTACTTTTGCAAGGGGACTATGATCTTGGGAAAGAGGACCTGAGCTGCTTGACGAGGTGGCATTGTCCCTGTATGCAAGCAAAATAAAAGCATTCGGTTTTTTTTGGAAAAATTACAAATAAAAGGTGACATTTACGGTCAATGATGAAATGACTATTTTTTGACTTTCTTCATTAATCAATGCTGAAAAAGAAGTCTACTTAATGTTCACAGTTTCTTAATCCTACCACCGTTTCATTGTAAAAAGCAAGCTATGTTGGCAACTTATTAACACGCCATTTGAACAACCACGCGCTGTGTTTTCAAGACAACAGTCTGGCAACAACTCGAATGTAAGTGAAGTGGATGTTTCTTATAGAATCGAGGTTCGCTGACGCCGCTGAAGAAATGCAAATTTTAGATGCAAAATGCAGCATATTGAAAACTAGGTTGCATGAGCAGGTGCAGCAAGCCTGACCTGAAATAGTCCGTTGAAATAGTAGGATAAATCATTTAGTATAGAGCACACATATCCTAGCCTTATTAACAAACAATTCTGCAAACTTCTCTCACTCTGTTCTAGGAGACAGGTCCAAAACTTGCTACTTGATGATATTACCATCCGAAATATTTAAATTAGGTAGCCAAACCTCTAAAGTATGAAGGTCTACCTTACAAGAAAGCACATCGGAGCGAGCATGTTGGAAGAGCTCACCTTTGACCCCAGGAGTTTTTAGCATCCGTGGGAGTGATGATGTACATGAAAGTGGGCATACTTTCATCCAAAGCTTAATGCGCAATTTGGGGGTTAAGCAGCACAGGACCAACTCACTTTAGAAAATGGGTCAATCATCGTTTTAATCACCTGAAACTGCTCACCAAGGTTACCCACAAAAGTACCGTTTTCCGATTTTCGCAAATGCCGTCTGGAGAGTACGTGTGTGCAGTTTTTTCCAAATGCAGACACGAATTGGAGCATGCATTTGCGCGATAACCCTCACAATCAGGATTGCAAATAGTAAAGATCATGGAATCTCTTTTGAGAATATTTTAGCCTGAGCCTGAAGTACTGATTCTGTACAATTCCGTCTTTATAAGCAAGTGCCGACAACTTAACGAGTTTATACAAACAAATGGCCTCAAGCCCTGGAGAGCCAATGGCCGGGGTTTATATGGTCGCCATGCTACTGTACACATACATTGCATGGCTGTGAGTGCGTACGGTTTGATTCCCGCGGCGGCTACACTGTCAGCAGACCTTGACGCTTCGAATGTTGCGCGAGAATTGGCAAATGAAATGCCGAAGTATCCTCAATTGAACATTACGCTACCACTACACCATTTGAATGGCACTTGGCCCATATCATTTACGACGCTACACCTGTGTGGCTCAATAATTTCCGTAGAAGTAACGACTGCTGCGATCCCTCATCCGAGTTACAGGCGTTGCGCTGGCCGAGGGCTGTGGTACTCGTGGTGCGCACGTGCGAGCCCGTAATGAGTCATGTCTCACCGGCGCACAAGGTGTCGGACACTAAACTGCTTGGCCTATGAAGAGGTTGGCTACAACCAGGCGCGCCGAAATGCGTGAACACCCCGAGTCTGAGACAACTTGCCAGTCCGCTAGGTAGCATGTTCGAAATTTGAACACCTCTCCAAGGCACGTCATCCAAGAGTCTGGTAAACCACACCGTAGATTCAGGCAGCTGAGGATGTACACGACGCGATGCATACAACGCGTTCTTTTACAGTATCTTGGTCTTTGTAAGTTTAAATTATTATTCTTTACTGCGTTCTGTGATGGAAGCGTAAAAATGCATTTGCCTTACACTCCAAGATTGCACAGTATTATACTTGCAGAACAGACCTTAGCTTCTTAGTAGAGCCAAATTAGCGGTGAGCAGGATCACTTGGACTCCAAAAATAACCACAATTAGCACCTAGGTACATTTAAGGGTGTTTGTACGCGATCAAATTTGCGTGGAGAGCGAAAGAAGCCCAAGTTTAGACAGGAAGGCACACAGACCATTACAGCCGGGCACGCGAATCTCGTCAGGCGAGACAGCCTCGACGCCGGTGAATGCCTTCTCGATGACGATTAGCAGTCGCATACGTCGTCTGCGCAACACCCGCTCGAACTCCGCCTCACTGTGGTAGCGGTCCGCGCAGAGTGCACCTACGTTCCGTCCGCTCTCACCGCAGTCGCTACACCCGCCACCCTTCAGGGTTGTGAGCGACTCGACGGCAGTCGAGCAGGCCTCCGGACCGTCTAGAGAGTAGAACTTAAAAGAGCTGCCACCACCCGCGCTGCTGCAACGCTTCATCTGGTACTCTTGCTCCTCCTGCGTAAGGCAGGAGAAGGACGCCAGCTTCTGACGCAGACGCAACGAGGCTCGACGCGCGTAGGCCTTTGCGCTACTATTTGTCGGCGAGTCCGGTGAGATCCGAATGTACCGATACGGCGCGCTGGCGACTTGAGCATCATATAGCTGCAATCAAGTAGTATGAATAATCAATTTACCGCGTAATGCAAAAAAACTATAAATGTTCCATCAGGGTTGCTGTTGGTGGGTCTACGATTTTTTGTCGGCTGGTAGTTAGTGAATTTCATGAATGATTAGCATCATAACCCGCATGCTACTATCCAGAGCTTTCCGGACATTTGCTGTTCGACCTCCTCGGCGGTGATCATAGCACCCATAGTCACAGTCCCCAATCTTTTTGCATGTCAACGAAGCTATTTCCGCATCGCCGCTTTTAACGTACCCGGAGGTAGCTCGAGTACTATGCTATCACATTTAGTGAGTTCCCTGTACGACAGATAGGTACTTATAGGTTCATTGGCATAGGATTAGGTAGTAATTAATAAGTTATCCGATGTGTGGTGAAACCGAAGTCTTTTACTGGGGAGAACTTTAAGCCTCAAAAATGCACACAGTCTGTCGATGAAATGGAGAAATCACGATCGCATTTTTCAATGGAATAAAATGGGTGGACTTCAAGCACATAAAATAAGCGTAATTTCGTGCCAATTTTTAAAACAAAGCAAATATTGAAAACTAAGTACCTGAATATTCGTTGTCGCAGTACCGAAATTACGGAATTAAAGTATGGGAACGGGAATAGCCTATGCATTCACTCCACGCTTTATCGATGCACCACTCCTTTACCATCACCTGATTGATGCCGTTGATGAAAAGGAAGGGAATAAAATTGTATGCTGCCGAAAAGTCCCAGTTATTTGGAAAAATTCCATGAAAGTCAAATTGTTTACCCTAACCTATTTCCATCTTTTTATAAGACATGAGCACCTTCATGGCATGAAAGCGGTGCAGTGGAATTTGATGTAGTTATCACCCCTGCCTATTACAAGAACAAGCACTAGATCAACAAACTTAGCTTTTAAGCACAGTTAGACCTTTTTACTTTCCTTGATCTACTATATACACGAATTTCCACTGTTCCAGCCGCGATAAGTGGGCCGTAATTTCAAATGCCAAATTCCTCACGGTGGAAACACTTTGACCCACTGTGATTTCGTAGTAAATTCAGGCATCATAAACAGTTGCGAACCCTTGAGTTGAAAGACGTGAAGTACCGACTGCGCTGAAGAGTGTTGGTTACCTGTTTGTTTACAAACAAATATCCGCAAAGACACCCTCACTTATCTCAGACGGCGCGTCTTGCTGCATTTTGCGACCGCTTCTTCAACCACTTAGTCAATAAGGGTAAGTAGACTCAAAGCTTACACCACTTGCAGAAAAAAAATTGTTATTTTTGTTCCTAGGTATGACCAAATCCCAGGTTCTAAGCACCAGACACTTCATCACAGCTGCTGAAAGCATTAAGAGAGCTCAGATTGTTTCTATTAGCAGTATCCTGACTTTAATTTTGCGTGAGTGGTTAATGTAGAATCGGACACATATTGACTGCACTTCGGAGAAAGTGAGCGTCCATGAAGCCCCTCACTAATGTGTCCAGAAACAGCAGATGCCTTACGAGGTATACGGATATCTGTCGCGAGCAAACACAGATCATTCTGGGTACTTAATAAGCCGTCCATCCTGTTCCACGCGCATAATTGACTGCTAATACACTAATTCGCGGGTGCATAACTGACGAGATGATTTCGCCTTAAAGTTTGTTTCCAAACAGGAAACATCCACCAAAATGCCTATTTATAAATCCTCAACTATAAGAAAATCAAATAACTTCGCGCCGTTTTTTCATCTTTGCAACAGGCAATCCTTTTTTTAGCGAGCCACAAGCACGCCACCCTCACTTTTATAATGCCTTTCCTCAGAAAACAGTAAATATATTCATAGCCGCATCGCTCCAATTCCACTTGTACTTCCAACTGAGAAAAGGTTATAGTAATTTGGAAAAATGCCAGGAATACACGAAGGAAGGAGTGTGACAGCATCTCCCATCCAATTTTAAAGCATGAATTTTGCCTTGCGCTGTCTTGCAAGAATAAAAATTTCCTCCCACCCGTCTTGACCATTTCTGAAGACGTTCTTGCACACCTTTGAGTTGTGTCGCATTGAATAGATCTCGGTCGTAATTTTTTGGTCTTCAGTAAGAAATTTGCGGTGAAAAAGTCTGTTTTCAATCAGCCAAACAGCAGTGTGGACTGGGCTGGTGAATGGATGGTTTGAGAATAACCAGTGGTACGTTTGTTTGCTTAACGTCGCAATACATCATCCTCTCATCACTAGTCAGTCAATCACCAAGCATAGCCTTACTCGTTAACGCATGTGATACTCATCCTTTTACCTTCCACCAACTTTCCAGTTAATGGAACAAAAACCAAAGTGTTTCATGATTTCACGCCCCAGGGGAAATGGGATCTTTCTGAACCTATTGCACATCTTTGGACGACTCATCACCACCAAAATTTTAAACAATTTATAGTGTTAAAGAGCACCCATCAAATGCTAAGGAAAAGGTTACAAGAAGTTCTTTCCTCAGCTTCTAAGCAGAGTTGGCACTTCATTTGTACAGCTGACGACCTCAAATTATAACAAGTTTATCAGGAATTGAATGTTTTGGGTCCACATCAAGCGAGATAATAGGGAATGCAAGAGCTTGCCATACCAATAGACCGACGCATACCTGTACCTTACGATTCACATAGATAGTAGCCATTAACAAGTTGCAGCAAGCAATTACAGCGAGCTAGGCCAAGAAACATACTAACTTTCTCGTTGCCCGGTTTCGCTTTTTGGGAATTCTCCACCAGGAAATTATAGAGCGTATAAGGTAGCACACAAGCAGACGGAATGACCAGCAGCGCAATAAACCAAATGAATCGGGGTTAATTACATTTGTCCGCAGAAGCAGCTAACTTTCTCCAACCCCATAATTCTTGGCTCTCTTGCACCACTTGAAAAACGCAAACTATTTGTCCGTATTTAACTCCCTATGCTTGGGCCACGTGTACAGCAAAGTCTCATCCCAGCCGAGAGTACATTCAGGGCTGAATATGTGATTCGTTATATCTCCGTATACCATCTTAAAAACCTTGACAATTAAAAATTGAGGAAAGATTAGCTAGTAGAAGTAAAAATTCCCCCTATCAAAACACATCAGGTGGAGAGATATTGCAGAAACACGGTTAACCTTAATGAAAGTATTCCAAAAGCCAAAATCACTTATTGATTGTGCAAAGAAATGTTGAAGGAGTTGAGATTAGTCCAGGGACGAAGGTTTTAATTTTGTAGACAAAGAAGAGCGTCAATTACGTATCATTACGGTATTATTCCTATGCAAGTATACATATTTCATATTACTTACCTAACTTGCTATACAAAATGCTAGTTCACTCAAAATGGTTTCAGACGGTTAGGCATAGTCAGCCTATCAATGTGGTTTCGAAAGTGAACAAGATGCCTATCTTAATGTTTAGGTATTGAAGTATCTGATAATTAGCGGTGTAAAATTGACATTTCTAAGCGTGAAAATAAAAATGCGGCGATGATTTGACAACTCCATTCTGAGTTTCGGCCGTTACCAAACCTACTCTTAAGGCTCGGCCTTGGCTGGTGCTTGTTGTCAAAGTGATCTGTTTAAGAAAGGGTGTCAAGACGCCCAGAGAGACGACATATGAACTTTGAATCAGGAGTAGTCAGTCGCCACTTTTTTCTCCATTAGCCTAGCGACATTTGCCGGGATAGGGCTTGATGTGTGTTTGTGTGTGTACTAGCTAGTGGGCAAGCACACACACATCTGTGCCATCTGTGTGCGTGTGTGCCTGTGCGTGCGTGCGTGCGTGCGTGCACACATGCGGGTGCATCCACCGAATGAGTCACTCAGGCCAACTGGGCGGGGATTGTTTGGAGAGGGGAATCTTGCCTCCGCCTTTTCACCTTCTGCGCAATAATGGAAATAGAAGTCGAACCTGATGGGAATGGCCGGAATAGGGTACAGAAAGATCAAATTCCCACTAATCACACCACCACTCTGCCTTAAAAGGTAGAGTGGTGAAAATTCTAATGTCATTCTGGCAATGTCATGCCACCCCCTCCCCCAACTGCTACATATTTGAAAACAGGAAATAGAGAACAATTTCTTTCAGCATAATTAAACAGATAATAGAATTTTCAAACTTTTTGCCTCGGAACTAGAACGATTCCTGCTTAGTCAGCTCGGTGGGCCCAATGGAGTGATTTTTTGGCAATTTCAGGCCTCAGGTGACCATGATCAAAAACACACACGTCCAAAACAGTTTCGGGAAACCCCAGAGCAATCTGTGTACTTCTGAAGGCAATACATTTTGGAACTTAACGAACTGTCGCACTAAAAATATCACTCTATATACGGGTTTGTTTATGAAAACTTCCGCTCTTATTGCCTCCATTTCTGCTTTTGAACGGATGGATGGAACAGATCATGAATTTCGGACTACGATTGATTGGACATACATATTGACGCAAGGTATTCGCGATTAATAACAAAAGTAGCCGCGAAAGGCATGCCAGTTAGGTAAACAGCAGTCTTACAAAATCCTCTCAGCGATTCTGCTAAGTAAGTAGAACAGTCTGTAAGCATCCCATTAATTATTCACTAATTCTCTTCTAAGCACCCCACATAAATTGAATCATTCGGCGATTTCATTAGTTAGATTTGTTTTCCTGAACAGACAGCAGAATTTAAGCAGACAAAATCCATTTAAGAAGACTGTAAAGATTAATAAGGTAATTATCAGTCATCCCCGAAACACGTAGTTAGCTTCGATTTCGAATGCCATATGTGAATCTCAGATTCCTCTAAGAGTCCATAAATCGTAGACAATTGGCAATAAGGAAGAGCACTACGTAGTTTAGGCACTGTCTGCCTCCACTTAATGTTTGATTATTTTGGTGTCACTCTTTGTTGCCACTAAGCCAACATTAATATTGTGGATGCATGGTGCAGGGTGGAAAGGCAAAGGGCGATGGGATTGCGTAGCAGATGTAGGAAGCTACAGGTGGGGAGCAGCGCGAAGATGGCAAATCCAAATGTGCACTTGTAAAGATGATGCAAGGAACTGGTAAAGTGGCATGCATAGAATACCTATTAACGAAGTGATAGCCATAAACAGAGCATTTTGTATGCTATCAAAAACCTAGACAGGCGCTTTTTCTTTGCATAGCGAAATATTATTTTCTCCACTGGTAAAAAAAGATCTTTGTGGTCGATCTCATAAGTTAGAAACCAAATGAGTTTATCATGTTCAGGCACTGGAAAGCTTTATGATACGGTAAAAGCCAGCTGAAAATACTGCAGGTACAATTCAATCAAAACTTTGTTGGAATAATGGGGAGCATGAAAAGAATATTAATACATATGGAATCGAAAATGCGGGCGCCACCTTGTGACGCTGACTGCTCCTGGCGTGAACGGGTCATTGCAATTCAATGCGGAAGTAATGGGACTTTCATTGCATTAGCCTTCGGATACATGCTTCAACACTGCCCAATCCTATTCTTCAATGTTTACGGCCACGAAAGCAGACTTCATGCAGTGAACGCTAGTGATTATACCAGAGCCAATGAATACCGTCAAATCGGAAAAGGACAGTTATTGAAGAGGTTTTCAGGTCAAAAAAATGGCCAATCGCTTGTTTGCATTCAAGCAAATTGTTTTATTCAAATTATAAATTGCTTCAACTACCAATGAGGATGACATGCTTTGTGGGGCTTAAAAGTTAGGAATCACTAACAGATAATTTCGAGTTAAGTCGAACAATTAATCAAATCAACGTCATGCAAAAGATTCTCAAATTTATAGAGGTTAAATCCAAAGAAGCAGAAAACTTACTGGGAAATCTACGTTATACTTTTGAATGATCTGCATCGCGACCACCTCAAGACTGGATCCCGTTAATCGGTAGGTTTTGCTCACCCCATCTGGTGAGCGTACAACCTGTACAACGTAATGCCTGCCTCCGCCCTTGATGCAATTCCAAGTGCGCAACGCCACACCAACTAGATGCAGCAGGAGAAGCGTGTCCGTGAAGGTAAGCACAAAGCTAACGAGGCTGGCGTAGGAAGGGTTGGTGGAGTCGGTTTGGGCAGAGGTTTCGGCCGGAGGTGCCACAGCCGCTGGCAGTCCAAACTGCGCATGGAGATCTTGCGACACCGCAGAGAAGTGTTCCGTCCTCGATTGTAGCAGCCATTTCATCCAGCGCGCTGCAAACGCCACCCAAAAAGCGCAGGTTGCGCCAACTCCAAGAAAATTGACTGACAAGGTAAGTCCAATTAGCCGCTCGGTGGAAGGAAAGGGGTGTAGGGTAGCGGGATCAAATAGAGAAAAGTCCAGACTGATATATTCGACGGCGCGGAACTTGCGATTGAGAAGTGCGGAGACGGAAAGTGGCCGAATGCGCAATCTACGGCAGATGCATACGATCGGCTGTACGTAGAGCTTCCAAGTGGTCAAGCACAACAGTAGTATTTTCACGGCAATGGAGAGTAAGTCAGCTTCACATCGAACGTTACACGAATGAGTTACGTGCAATCTTGGTGAGAAAGCAAAGTTTTGGGCGTCCATTCCGCCCAGAGAAAGGGTTAAGGGGATCAAGAGCATGAAAATGGGTGAGAGAAGACACCCTACTGCCAAGAGACAAATGCATGAAAGACCTAAAAGTCCGCAATAATTCGGACTGATGAGACGCATTCGAATCTGCTCACTGTCCGACCACTGCTCCTCCTCCTGAGAGGCCACTAAGTTTGCACCAAACATCCCCGTTATGGGCTTTCGCCGTCGCAGCTTCGGTGAGGAATTTGACTCGCGGTACCAGTGCTTTTTCATGGTAGGTAGAGAGTTCGCGTGGCCATGGTCAAAGCCATGGGTCCAGGAGCTCCGATGGGAATAATTGCAATTGCACAAGGGTGAATGAGTGCTAGCACTGCGCCGATGTTCTTCACTTCGACGACGACTCCATCGGTGCCTTCCATGCCTCCCCCCACCCCCAACGGCACCAGCCATTTCGCCTTCGGACAGACAGTGGGCGGAATTTTTGTGTGGCCGCTTTCGATGCCGCTCGAGGAAGTATCGCTCACCCGCATCATCCGACGAGCGTCGCCTTCGACAGTGGTAAGTTTTGTTGCTACAATCCGTGGTGAGTGACCGCTGCGAAACCGCACACACAGTAGTTCCCTCATCAGCATCCGTTGTGATTGCCTTCATTCCGTTTTCGGAAATGGATCCTCCATTCTCCCGTGCGTTTTGCTGTGCTTGATAGCTATCTGCACAACTGAGAGTTGTGCTGCTGCTTCCATTTTCGAATCGGCTGCCTCCTGCCTCATGATGGAGGAGAAAAGCGCTGCTTGGGTCCTGACGCCAATAGCTTGTGATGGCTTTGCCTGGAACGCGATGAATTACCGTGACCTGAGAAGCGTGAGTTATAAACGATGTCCTACCTCAGAGCCTGGATAGGTGATGTCATCGAATTGCTCCGAGAGAGGGGTGTGAGTGTCTAAGGGAAAGGAAGCAACAGGATGCTGCAGCGACCCTTCTTCAGGATTGAATGTGCTAGTCTGAACCTGAGCGTCGGATATTTGAGGTGTAGGTTCAAAGCATGTTGGTGGAAGCATCGCCCTAACTTAACTCAAATTTTGGACTTTTGGTTGACGTCAGTCTAAAGTAAAAGGCAGTATTTAGGATCATTTTACTTGGAATTGCAAGTTGTGGCATCTATTCACATTATGGTGCGCAGTAGAAATAGTCATCTAAATAACTACGCTTAAAGCAGCCAAGCCGATAAAACACCACACAGTAACAAAGTTTGTCCTCTGGAGAAGTTGTTTTTCTGATAAATAGCATTACCTTTAGTAGTTCGCTTCATGGTCAAAAAAACCACAACAGTTATGGATTGCACCACCTTTCATTTGGAACGGCGAAAAAAACTACTGTTAGATTCGATTAAATAAAATAACTTCCTGTTGGACCGAGTTCTATATCGCAGAATAGGAGTAAAATACAAATTGTACTTATTTAGGTATCCCATCAATGGCCCTAATATTCTCGCATTATGCAAACAGTAACAAAGAAGCTAAGGTACCAAACAACTGGTTGCATTAAGATGGAGATCAAAGGCTTCGAAAACAATTTTTCCCAACAGCAGAAGAAATTGAACAAAATAATTGAGTTCAAAGTTGTTTGAAATAGCATCCACATTTGTAAGATAGAAGCATATACTTTATTCTGAATGCAATGACTTATAAGACAACCAGCAAACCGTACCTCGCTAAACTTTATTGTTAACTTCATAAATATGATCAAGAAAAAGATCTTCAATCCAATTAGCACAACATACAGCAAAAATGATTTGCCCAAAATATGACGTATTATTAAAGGTATTGCCCGAATTCTCATTGTCGACTCTGCAAAATAGACAATTCCACACAAGAACTCACAATGCAACTACCGCGAGAAGGTTCTGAACTCGAAACATCACATGAGAAAAATTAGAACTAAGCCTCACAATTACAATAGTTCTCTCTTGTTGAAAAATCAGAAAGGTCAATGCTATTAAACTGGTCTTATTTTTGCATATTCCAGAGTTCTTCGAGTAACATTAAAAGCCTGGTACTAAAGGCAGTGGTAAAGTCCTCATTGTTTGTAGGTTTTGCTTAAGTCCATAAACAAAAAGGAGCGGTTCTGACTTGTAAAATAAAGGATCCACCGAAATTCGCCAAATAAATTTTGCAAAAACTCCTTTTCAAACAAGCTGCTTAATTGTACTAAATCTACGTTTAGATGCTTTTGTTATGTGATTTCGCTATAGTCTGGTGATATAAAGGCGCACTGTTTCTGAACTTGGTTACAAAACCAGACTTAAAGGTACTACATGAGACATGAAACCACTAGAGACATCAATAAATGTGCATTACTTCCAGCCGCACGTACAAACAACCGAGCACTGCATCAGAAGTAGTGAAATGCAACTCCAAACAGGATACCAAGGTCACGAGGGCTTTAACGAGGTATCTAGATGTGTTAAACACATTATTTTTATTCGCCACACAAGTGCTTTTTTACAAAACAATTTTTGTGCAAATCGAATTGTTCAATGTCTCTAAATGAAATTTCAAAGGACATTCGAATGCTTCCAAATCAATTAGGATCTGATACATTTATTCAATTTATTTAGCAACAAATTTATATTTGTTAGACTGTCAATCAGGTATACTCGGCAGCATAGGGAATTCTCTAAGAGTATATTATCTTCTGGAAACAGAAGGCCGTTGTTAAGGACAGGGAATTTTGCGTTTTGACAATAATAATCTGTGTCTCCAGCCCCCTTCAACTGAGTTCTTATAATACCCTAAAATTTTCATTATTTTGGTATGAATAGTAATTCTATCTATGCTTTTTGCTATACTCTTGGTTTTAGTTAAGGGCACTAAGTTGACCATTTTGCACCCGCCATGTTGGCTGGCGTCTGGATTACGCCAATGGCTCCCAATGTAATACTTATGTACTTTAGGTGCCCTTTGTGGGTGAGAGGCTGAGAACAAACTCAATTTGCTTGTGAACGCACGTGGTTTCTCTCCAGATTTGGAGGTCTCTTCCTCATAAACTGTAATACTTTGTTTGTTTGAACTGCCGGTTTCGGTCACTTGGGTGGCCATATTATACTGAGCCGGTTGGTCGGCCTTTGGGCCGTGCCAACAGCCTCCAAGCCCTCTGTTTCTAGAATACATGTATTCTACCCCCAGTACTATGCCTTCTCTTACCTTAAGGGGAGCCTCGGGACGCTACATAAACACTCCTCTATCGTGCATTCCGCCTGTATCCATAATAAAGATGTCCAGGAACATCCAGACTTCTAGTAACAGGAATGGAAGAAGAAAAGGGGAGGGAAGGGACGATCCCTCTACACCCAATCTCTCCTGTTCGTGTCAAGGCAGTCTCAGAGCGTTGCATCGATGGCAGCAGAAATCGAGCCTCATTTACTGCTTGGGCGGAGGAAGTGCATATGCTGTGTGGAGGAAATGCTGACGACCCCAAACGCAAAGAGTGAGACCGACATTTACTATTGACAACTAGCTCAGTCTTAAGTTCTGTGACAGAGGTAATGACAACTGCAGCGTCCCGAGACTTCCCTTAAGGTAAAAGAAGTTATAGTACTAGAGCAGAATGTATATATTCTGAAACCAGAGGGCTTGGTGGCTGTTGGCACGCCCCGGGGACCAACCAACCGGCTAGTACAATATGGCCACCCAAGTCACCGAAACCGGTAGTTCGAACAAACAAAGCATTGCACAGCCGTTCTCGACGCTCCCCTTGGTCAGCCTCCCGTGCCAGCCATCACAACGTAATCAGTGCTGCGAGAAGCACCGACGAGCCAAACGTGCCAGTCGTCGAGGTTCGAGCGCATGTTTTCTTGTAGTGCCATCAATTCCGCGTAGCACTCGGTGCAGCAAGTGCGCATTTCTTAGTCCTCCTCTCACACGATAATGTGGCCCAACGATAGATGGGGGGTACGACTCCAAGTTTTCGAATGGGCCGAAACGCAGGAATAAAACGCATGCGACCCAACTGTGCAAAGCATAAAACGATGCTGTCGAATGGCGTCCAGCACATTCTGCATCTGTTGATACGCATTTTGAAGAAGATAGGCGAGTTGCCCAATAACAGGAGAGAGGGATTACGGAGGATGCTTGACCACAACGTCGCTGATCCCTCTTGGCAGTTCCACTGGACTTGGAGTTCACGGCTAGTGCCGTTTCAGTTGTTAATAGCTTCCTTGCACAACACGAGGGAGAGGGAGATGCCAAAGATGGACGTCGATCTCAGCCCTTCTGTTGTGGGATGTAAGGGATTCTTCCATCCGTAGCACATGCACTTCTTTGACACCGTCAAAGTTTGCCAGAAGCGGTATGAAGCAGGATGGAAATCCATCAAAATCGGTTCCGCTTTCCGCTGTTGCTAATGTAGTGTCCCGAGACTTCCCTTAAGGTAAAAGAAGGCATAGTACTAGGGCAGAATATATATTCTGGAACCGGAGGGCTTGGGGCTGTTGGCAGGGTCCGGAGGCCGGCCAACTGGCTAGTACAATATGGCCACCCAAGTAAACGAAACAGGTAGTTCGAACAAACATAGCATTACACAACGGAAGCGACACTGACCGTGGACCATCTGGAAAAATTTTCGTTACAGTGCTTCTCTATTACATTTGCATTATGACGTCGACGATTTGAACGGATATAAAATCCTATCGTCACGGATCCGTGTAAATGCCGTACTCTCTTTCATCACTCTGTTTTAAGGCTGGTGTTCCAATGTCTAGCTATGTACACTCGTGACAGCCAGCAGAATTCCTCAATCCTGAATCGAATTCTCAAAATGACCGAAACTTTAGGTCCATTGGAATTGCCAAGAGGAATCTCATCAGCTGCATAGAAATTTGTTGAGGGGCAAGGTTGGCTTGTGGGGGTTTTCTTTTAGCGCTGAATGCGTTGTGATGGCTGACGTGGGAGGTTTACCCAGGGAAATGTGAAGGATGACGTTCAAAAGAACAGAGGAGATATGTAGTTGCTTTGTTTGTTTGACTACCGGTTTCAGTTAAGGGTACTAAGTAGGCCATTTTCACTTTTGCCAGCTGAGCTGGTCTCTGGGCCATGGTAGTGGCTCCAGTCCCTTTTGTTTGCCGCTCATCTATCATGTCTTCTTTTGTCCTAAGGAAAGTCACGGGACGCTACGCTTACATTTTGCAATATTCCTCATAAGTACACAAAATATAGTTGGTAGAAGGCTTCGAGGCACCTTCAAACATGAAAGAAGAAATAATTTTTCGGCAGAAATGTGTTGTTGGCCCACAGAAGGGTTTGGGGGCTGCCAGCACGACCCCGACACTAGTCTACTTGGCCAAATTACAATGACAGAGTCCTAAATGACCTAAAATAAGAGCGAAATATACAATTAGATTGTTGTAACAGCTGTAGCGCCTCATGTCTTCAATAGTACAATAGTGCAATAGTACGGCGAGCAATGTATTACTGATGTACAGAAGGGCTAAAGCTACTGGCATAGCCCGGAGATCATGCCTTTGGGAGGAAGCACAATCTGCGGCGACTTGGGCGTCTGTGTGCTCAAACACGGAATTAAAAAAACCATTAAAGCTTTACAGTGTTACCTAATAGATCTAAAATCATACCTGAGTACCAGAGATTTTCTCACCACAGTGGTAGTCACAGTATCGTGCTAGCATGCCAACATTCTGACTTCTTGCTGAGTAATATCATCCCATTTAATGGCAGATCTTTTCGACGCGGATATTTTTTTTCAAGAAAACAATAATTCTCACCACTTATTCAATAAAACTTTTAGAAGGAGTTTCGAACTTCCTCGGTCAACTGCAGCAGGTACATCTGAAAGGTTCGCCCTGTTGTACAGCGTTCGTTGTCTCTTGCGTTGATCATGTCATGTAAGGTATCATGCAGCCAGAGTGAGATTATGAATAGTTTTGTTAAACCTATGGGGAATGGAGGTAATGACCAGGATCACGAGGTTCGTTGAACCTGGAGGGCTGTGATCTATGCATCAGCATAGGTCTCAATGACTAGATTTCTACTAAGAATGCTCCCTCCTCAATGTGAGTCAATTGCTTACATCAGATTTGTCTCTAATGCTTGTAGACATTTGCAACCACAAGTGCTGATTCAGTTGCGGTTGTGGTTGACCACCCGCATTTATTTTCCACTTTTACCTCAAAAGCTGAATGTCAACTATGTTCTCTTTTCCAACACAGTTTTTTAGTATGTATGGTAATGTCTACAGATAAACAATTAGAACCTAGTTGGAAACCATCTTACGTGAACATTTTACGGCTTTTAAATGAAATTTACCTAGGTCATCGGACCTGACGTTCTCAGCATTTTTACGAAATCGTACTCGTAAAGTATTAGCTTTTCCCCTAATCACTAAGCATTGGGTCGTAGACCTCTCTTCTCCACAAAAAAAAAACAAATTTAAAGTAACTTTTCGGTAATCCAATAATCGGTTGTTCGCCTAAGATTTATGCATTGGCTAAAGTATTAAAATGACCATGGCAGCCACGGTTTCATTCAGTCTAATCATTGTATTATCTCGTATCCATGTTATCTTCAACAAACACGGCTGATAACAAGCACGTCTTAAGATTGAAATGACAATCTCGATCCTGATCACTACAGCCTCTTCGGCGAAAACATTACTTCTATCCGACTTGTTTCCAACTAGCGTCTCACTTTTTGCTTTTAAATTGTGTTACTAGTATCTTATTGGGCTTTTCTGAAGCCTAATCAAGAAACAAAACCCACTATTAAAATAATTCTATAAAGTAATTTTTGCTACAAATGGATTTCATTTGAATCGATGAATATCCTCTCGCCGAACACACAGCCCTGGTGGTTTTATCTGTCTAAATCATACAGTTGCGCCTTTGGTTGATTACTATGGTGTGAAAGTATTTAGTGTTCGGTGGTTTATGCTCAAGGAATTGCTGTCGTTAGTCAACAGTCACTAGAACACTTGCATCCCCCAATATCGCGATGACCGATCACGCCAGCTTCCATGTTTCCACCAGGGCCTGCCATTTTTCATCGCAAAGTAAATTACAATGATCATATCAAAAGGTGAAATTCTAGCCGTATGACATTTGCTCTTATGTCTGACCACGGTTGAGAGAAATGTAATTCTCCTCTCATTTAGTTGAGTGACCCTGCATTGTTTGCTTGGACAATTAGAATGACGATTGACTTATAGCAGCAAGTGCCTTAGTAATGTCGCTTAAGGCGCATCGAGGGTCCTCTGAAACCACCCCAATTTTTTTCGCCAAACGTGAGCTCTATTGTACTTAACGTAAAGATATGAAATGATGCAAATGGAATATTAGCCGGATAAGACAGTCATGAAACTTATTTGAACTAAACCAAAAACTGTAAAAAAATCACACAAGTTTGCGTGTCACTTCTTAATTTTGCTGATACCTTTGTTTGCAGCAATCGGCGGTCTACATAGGCATGAAGGGTGTGCAGATACAAGGAAAAATGTCTCACACCAGTCTTCTCTTTCACAGACGCCTGCTCCAGTAATTCCCAATCGGTGCACTCTGCCTTATGCTAAAGTCAAGAAAGCACTGACAGACTCATGTGGAGTATTGACGAAAGTGGCATTCAAGCTGTCAGATGTGTCTTAAAACGCATTAATGTCCTCCAATGGCTCCTTTGGTCAGGGGTCTATGATCTCCTTCTAAATGAAAATTACTGTATTGTATCCTCAATTTTGGTACTTCCAAACACTTGTCAACCGCAAGTAAGGTAGTTTTAAATTTTTGTTTATGTATTTACGTGTCGTCTACTTTCGGGGCTCTTTTTATTACCATGCTGAGTGTTCCCATCAACGCATGCTAGGATTTTGATGGTAGTCGATCCTTATCAGAGCGAGTCATTAACTGAGTCCAAAGTTGTTTACCTTATACCTTAACGGGACACACGTCTGGCATGTGATGCACGCCAATCGCCCCACAGAGGCCGAATGGCAGCACGCGGCTGTACCAACAAAACTTTCCAACAGGGCGCGTCCAACCACACAACCATTCGGCAATTGATGAGTAGGGGAAGCATTATAATCCACGACTTTTGGTCTTTCCATTCAACCACCTCCAGTTGGAATGCCATATTCACAGTCTCATTAATACGAGTTTGCACTGATTTACCAGTGTCTAGCTCCTTTTTTTTTAATCAACATGCATGCATTACTCCTTAGCCTTTCTCCCGAGGTCAATTTCTTTGGTAATTTTTTGTTTTCTGTTTGCCATCAATGCCTACAAATGCGTCTAACCCTTGTGGCAACACCACGCCCAAGTTCTAACTCTGCACCCTCCAAATTTGGATGTTTCCGCCCGTGATGTAAATAGTTTGGTTCGGGCTTTATCCATTTCTTCGACGTTAAAATTTTGGAAGCTAGCAATCGCCCATCAGAAGATTAAAAACTGCTCAGTGCAGAAGGTAAATTGGATGTGAATAGAAACATTGGAGATTTTTACGAACCAGGAGTGGTTTTTTTTTTTATTTAATGCATAGGCGATGACTGTGCAAATAACTTGGTTTTGTTAGAAAAATTTGGTCATAATTCAGTTCACCTTACACTTTGTTAACTCACCCTTGACTGGACACTATGAATATCAACGAAGACTCCTCTATTCCCTGTCGTGAGACAGCCTACTTAGTTTTGTTTGGAATTCTCAGCTTACTATAGTTCTTCAATAAAATGCATGGGTAAATTTGTAGTCTAGTCTCTGTTGTCCTGTGCTGACCTAGCAAGCGAGCACTGAGGTGAGTGATACCAATATCGCCACAGTTAGACCTTATAACGGGTACACATCAAGTCCATTCACCAAGACATCACCTATGTATTCATTTGATTGAGGCTCAGGCTACTTAATGGCTCACATCATACTCTATAACAAAGCCCGTGTTTCTTGAATATATTTGCACTACAAATTTATGCATATTTGCTCGTTTACCTTCACTCATTTCAGGGGAGTGTCGGGGCCCATTATGCTCTATCCACCCGGAGCCACAGAAAGCAAACATTCTTGTGCATGCATGTGTGCAACGTGTCCGCTCGCGTCCCCGTCCGACACCGCGTCAACCATCGCTGCACATGCTTGCACGTGCGTACGAGCACCCATTCATCTCGCATGTGCTGGAGTCCCAACATGAAAGAGAGGCACCTCGCTGGTCGTGGTGACTGGCGAGTGCACATTGGACCCTAGAGGGAGAGTCCAAGCCTGCATGACCTGTGGCTTCACCCACTCTCCATCGCTAAGGTATCAACTTATGATGGAGAACGTGTTAGCTTGGTGATAGGTCACAGTGGTAGCTTATTGTTAAAGTCCCTTAGTACATAAATCCTGAGGGGCCAAAACTAGGTCTACTAGGCAAATATCATCAATTATTTGCTTTTTGAAGGGCTGGCTGGATGTGTCAAGTGGTCCATGACTCTTTGAAATTTATGCGATTATTACGCGAGGGATTTTCCGTTTGAATCGTATCTAATAGACCCACACACCACTGGCAATTGTCTGAGCTCAAGTGCTTCTGACGATGAGCTTCTCATATTTTTAAGCAAACCTGGTAGGGCATTTATAACGAAATCGCTGAATGCACTACAAATAACAACTTCATTAGAACGTTCAACGTACGTCAATCTGTTTGACAAAAAAAAGTACCAAGATTAGGCATTAATGGAATAGCGATAGGGCAAAAACGAATATTTGCCGTAATGGAAAGTGATTTTCTTATCGTAAGGTTTAAATAAACGACCACGCCGCCATCATAGTACAACACCCGATATCACCCCCTACATCACAAAGTAACAGCACAGAACTCGGCCTTTGTGATTTTTGCAGCAACAGGCCCACTCACCAACCCCACGCACACATCAAATAAGCAACCAATCAAAGTAGCCTCAGCACTTTGGGCATGTGCTACGTGGTTCTGATTGGTCAGGTAACATTACGCTCCAGAAAACTACTGCACTGTGTAGGAATCGATCAAATTGGACGCAGTTCATGCTGAACGCGCCTGAGAGTATGTATTTGTCGTGGGAATGCTGATAGGCAAAGAAAATCAGGCCTATGCTGCATGTTTTGACTACGGTCAGCGACTGCTGGAGGCCGTGCAGGAGACACCAGAAGTCAATGATTTTCGCATCCGATGTCCTGGAAAATTTAGGTCAATTTGCTTCCTTCACTTGTCCTTCGCGATTGATGTTCCTTTGAATTTATTCCACGAGTTTAATAGCTCTGATCAAATTGTTAATGTGCCTTCGGGCAAGCGAATGTTTTCACGCTTGCGACGTTGTAACGGAGGTAAGATTCTTGAAAACGTGCATCCCAATTTTATTTTGCTGCATTGGTCGGTTACCTTAGTGGCTGTTCACAAAACTGCGCGCAATAACTCAATTTTCGCTTGGCAATCGCAATGCCTCAGGCTTCCTTCTTTTATCCGCATGATATCTTTATTTTATCATAGTGTTAACACCGGCTGGGTTATAGCGAGTATTTCTTTTTATCTGTTCTTTCATCGCCTGAATTATAGAACTATAGATCAAAAATAGCTATTTATTATACAACATGGGAGATCTTTTTGGGTTGTCTATTGAGTCTATTTTCCCGCCATCGCCATGAATCATCGATCCTCTGAAGGCGTTTCCCGTCTTGGTTTTCTCCTATTTTCATTAGGTCGCTGACTCAGTTTTATGACATTCTAGTGTCCCCTGTCGTCCCCGTCTATGCGCATCTGGGAGATGGGCGTCTTGGCTGATAGTTTTCACTTCATAAGCATTAATTCTTGCGGCGTTTCACCATCCCTCAAAAAAATTGTTTACCAGCAGGCTCGGCCGCAGTTGAAGTTTCGTGAGAAAAAGCGCGTGATCCTCCTGGTTGCCCCTGTGTGTGCAAAACTTAGGGTACAATTGAAATCTCCAAGACATTAAGTGTGCATACGATTTAATTTTGACCAGCAATTAAGCGAAGGGTTAGTCTGCTATTTTGAAGGCACGCTGTTTTGACTGAACACGTAGAAACATTTTAGCTGGGCAATTACTTCCGGCAGGTATAAGTTGGATAGACTTTCCAGGCGTGATTTGTTTTGCGATCTATTTGGCGCAGATGATCCTGAATGGTAAGTTTTGTAATTTTAAGCTAGTTTTATGTATCTATGAGCTTCTGGGTGCATTTTGTGCTGTGACAAACCCAGCGCTTCACTCCATGCGTTACAACATGCTTCCTGCCTATTGCATGCTCAGTGAAGCTCACCCGTCCCTCCACCCTGTTGCTCCTTTGAGGTGATTTCCAATCCTTACCGCTCACTCCTGGCCTCCTCGAGAAACTCATTTACCTTATGACAATGCTGGAAAGTACCGGTGGTAAGTAACAGCAAAACTGATTTGCGGAAGGTTTGCAACCGCCTTACCACGATGATTTTTCCTTCAGGATTTCAAGCTGAGGGTGTGTTCCGCAAAACCGGAAGCCTCACCCAGCAGCGCACAGTCACTGAAGCTCTACTCCATCCCGATTTCAATTGCACGACTTTTGGCTGGACTGAGTTCTCGCCCCACGAACTCGCGGGGGCACTGAAATCTATCATCAGTCACCTGGCCCAACCTCTTCTCACCCCTACACTGACGCCACTCTTCCTCGAAGCCGCACGTACGTGTCTACTCCGATGATGACATCGGATTTTCACTTCATCCGCAATCCCTTATAACTGGGTCCACTTTGGGCTTCAATCCATTGATAGTGTATCAATTCGAATGCATTTAATAGCAGTGAATTCATTCATATTTTTACAAACCAGCCTCCAGATGTACTCACTTAGGTTGCAGACTGTTTTACCAAAGTTAAGGTGAGAAGTTATTGCTCTTAGACCGTAATCAAAGTGTTTTCTCAGTCAATTATCTTTGCGCAATGGTATAAACCGTGTTAAACAAGAATGCGGCATAAATGATGTCCCAAAGTGTTTCTTGCCGTTTGTGTGGCAAGGGCCGCTCCAACAGTCGGGTTTCAGACGCCTACTCGACACCTTGCAGACGTCACTTTCGTAAGGGCACCTTAGTCAGGCTCATCGACAAGCTTATGAATGAGTAATGGGTGAACATTCATTGAAATGGTTACCGCGGTTGCAACCGTCTTGTGGCCAGGTTGCTTCCTTTTTAATTTGTGCCAGTGAGTTGTAGACATCCTCATATGGAGCGTTAAAATGGTGACAAAATCCGAATATTATGTTTGTTCTTCCAAAAATGTAAGGGAATTCACAAACAAAACATAAACTTAGCAACCACGCGATAGTGTTCCGTAGCCATATACTGGAGTTTTTTTTGGCCTGGTACCCGTCACTAAGGCCCCGATGCGTCGCCATGGTACATACAGTTTGGCCTATTAACTTTGCTACGTCTCACCGCGCGTAATCGGCCTTAATGTGTTTCTTTTAAGATCTGTGGGGATGTGAAGCGGATAATCAAGAAGGAAAGGAGAATATGTCTCCAATGGATTTACTCGCTTACGGAAAGCAGGTAAAGTCTTTACGTCTCCTGGTTCAACTGTTGCCCGCTGCAAATCGGACTTTGTTGAAGCAGCTGCTGCGGTTGCTGGGGCTAGTGTCGGAGCACGTGACGCAGAGCCGCATGACTGGTGTTGCCCTCGGCACAGTTTTCGGGCCTGTCTTTGTACCCTCTGCGTTCGGCGAGGCTATTAACGGGCCCCAGTGCAAGGTAGGGCCCATACTGCTCACACTACTCAAGATAATTTGAACGGTCTCTAGAGCAGGTAGTAGAAGTTAACCTCCACTGTGGTCGTATTTTATGTGGCTTCATTTGCCAAAAATTGTTTGTGCAAATTCTAGTAAATTTCGTGACCATTATTGTGATACATGTCATAAACAAGCAACCTAGAAATACTGGTTGTTCAAGTTAGACCTACTGATATTTAGGGTCAAGAAAGTAATACTCTTAAACTTTGTAATTTCTTGGTGATTTTTTGAACTGGTAAATCAAACTTACCGCTAATGAGAATTTATTGTTGTTTCCATGACAAGTCTCTTAAGTGGTCATAAACACCTGTTGCGTTACGATGTTTAGCCATGTTTGAGCAAAACCTGACCCGACCTGAATTTTGTGACTTTTCTCGGTTTCTGGAACCGAGAATGCACGGAAGACCCACGAAAAAAAAAGTAATTTGTATTTGTTTGCTCTCACAAATGATTTAAGAAGGGGTCACCGAAAAAACTTGTCGCTGTTTCAACATGTAGTTTATTCCAATCGATTCATTCATACGCTCTTGAATTGATAAAGCGATATTCTGGTCAAATTAATTAATTTCCTCAATGAATAATTTCTGTGCAGAGCTCTAACAGCTTCAAAAATCGCTACCGAGGGGCGATTTTGCTCGCAACTCGACTGATTGAGCTGAATAAAAAGTTGTTCCTTCTACCAACTGCACTCCTCGAGGATATTCGTCATAACGCGAAAGAATCCTTGAGGCCGGAGGCGAAGGAAAGGCAGGAAGATAGGGATACTTTACGGTGCTCGCCCTACCGATGGGGTAGGCACTTGCGACGTTCCAGCTCCCCTCTGCAGACCTCGGTTCGCTTTGCGTCTCTCTCCTCTATTTCGACCTCCGTCGCTTCTCTGCAGACACCTCCGCCAGAGGAGACTGTCATCAGGGGTGTCTCCAACGCCACTCCTTCCACCGCCACCACCATCACCGAATCGCCTACCAACAATAACAGTATGGGTGCCCATCTTACTTGGATCGCAACTTTTACGCTAGAACGTCATCCAAGCTCGTGTTGCATGTTTTATCTCGATGATTATGTAGGCTCACGGTCTAAGAAAATTGTTTGAAGCTTTCGATTCAGCTTATCAAATTGCAGTAGGTTGAGATCCAACGATGCCTAAGCACCTGTTCTCAGGGATACTCACGTACTACTTACCGACGCGCTTGTTTTTTTTGCATCTTACGGAACAATATGCATACCCTACACACGCAGACGTAACTTCCCCTTTCATTTTAGGTCAGTCGAACTGCCCACTTTCGTGTAATTAAACCCACATTTAGCAAAGTACTACATTTGAAGACCTCCATCCACCCTCCCGCCTTTTTGGTTCACATGGAAGCGCCCCTCCAGACAGCTAACTTGTTCTTTTTTATTGTCTTACATTCATTCCTGTTTGTATATTAACTTTTCCATTGTTTAAACCGTTTGAACTTGATACCAATAACACGATTTTACGACTCCGAGAACTCGTTCCTAATTGTACGGGGAGCTCTGATGTAGCAGTGTGCAATCCACAGGTTGCCATCTTCGACATCTACGCGCTTGATGTAGCTAACGATCCTGGTGGTCACACAAGAAGTCAATTGCCAGTAGTGTATTTCACTTGCCTAGAGTACTTCGTGAAGACAGGTATCACCACGGTCACGTTGGTAATTGCGAAGAGCTCTTCTCAGACCTACCTAAACGCATAAAGCTTATTTCCAACTTAAAACAGTAAGATACAGAAATATCTTAAGGCGTTTGCGGACGCATGAGATCCATGAGCTTTTGCGGGGTGGGATGTTGTGTCGTCGGGGTGAAAAGCCTTGAACGACATACACGAACGCTACCAACTGTGATCCGACGTAAACATCTCGGCACCTACTCAAGAGTTGTGGTCAAGCCTGAATTCTCTCTACCACGACAAATAATTTGTGAAAGGACCTGGCTTTTGGAATACGCGGACGAGATAAATCGTGTCGAAGGAACGACCCATAAAATATTGAGTGAAAAAAGTATAGGACATGGATAATCAATACATTGACATGGGATGAGACCATAAAAACTCTCCAGACCGATAGGTCAGAGAGATCTTGGGGATCATTGCGGCAAGTGTCAACTGTTACAGACAACAAAGGATTCACAGTTAAACAGTGTAAAAGTGAAGCTTAGAGCTAAAACCTTCAGTTGTAAAGTAGTTTGTAAAAAAGGTAGACAAGAATATAAGGGAGGTAAGGGTCACTTGAGGATCGACCGAACATCATTTGAAAGCTTTGAAATTTTTGCATCCAACTCTTGGAGTTGCTGGAGTACGGAGTTCGAAGAGGTGAGAGGCTGTTGTGGTTGCCGATGTCCATCAGTTGGCTGCACCTTAGGCAGACGGGACTTGGACCCACGCACAATGGAGGCGACAGAGAATTGAGGACTCAGTCGGCCGAGAGCATGCGCTGCTGTTGGGACCACCTCGATCGCGGTGCTCATAGATGCAAATTGCCCATCATCGCTCAGTACCGCATCCAACTTGGCGAGCACCAGCCGAACACAAAGGGGGCCCCAGGGGATCAGAAGAGCGCTGACCCGCCTCCACTGTTCACAGCACTCCGGAGAGAGTTCACATGAGGTAGCTAAGTCTTCTGCAAATTGCGGAGTAAGGAGAAAGGAATGCCACCTATCTACAGCTTCCAGCCAGGATATGTTGGGTGGAAGAGGCTCGGGTAGCGGGGAGATCACAAGATTCGTGCGAACGGGTCTTGGCAACGGATCCAGGGTTTGATTGTAGGCCGTCAGAATGTGATGAGGATCCTAGAGCAAGAAGGTTGTCTCCAATGCAAGTCGATGGTGTTTTACAGGGTATTTCAAACCGGGGTCATTCGATAATTTTAGGTTACATCAATAAATCACAGTTTGCTATCAGGATAAAGCCACCGTTTGCTAGTGAGTTATTAAAAAATAAGTTCAAGTCTTAACGAAGAAGTATTATGAAAGAGCATGACATGACATCGAACTTGGCAAGAGTACGCCAATGCAACTTGGAAATCCTGAAAGGTAGCCTAACTTGTTTGTCAACTACAGAAAACATGCAGCAAAAGTCAATTAATGAATGAAGAGCACAAACCTAATTGAAGTTAACTCGGGGCGTTTCGAGCACACGTATGACGATGGTAAAAGGGGCACAAAGCAGCAGTCATTGCAACTCACAGGATGGGTAAGTCCCTGTTCACTCCAATGTCCAATCAAGACGAGCAGAGGTGTCAGAAAGGCCGCCTGAACCCGGCTCCACACAAGCTCTGCCAGAGTTGAGGATTTCGGGAAAAGGGGTGGAAGGGTGGGTGCTTCCTCAGTCTTTGCCATGGCCTCAGCACCACCACTGCCGTAGCCTGAGACAACCACCTTCTCTGCCAGCCACTGAAGACCGGTTTGGAGAATAGAGTTCCAGCAATAGGCCATTGTGGCATTTTCATCAACTAGAGGAGGAAATGCAATGCTCTTCACCGTATCGGAGTGCTCAGCAGACTTTCCAAGCTCCGGGGGGAGGAGGCGAAGTTGTGGAATCTCGAGATGTGGGGGACCGTCGCCGACGACAATAAGCCCAGCTTCCTTTCCCGTGAGACGGTCCACGGAGGGAAGAATAATAAAGTTCGAATTGTTTCTAAGTTTACTGCTAAGCCATTGGGAAAAAAAGTGGGCTGCGCTGGAAACAATGACGCCAATGCAGGCTTCAGAGGGGAAGTCATGAATGGGACCAAGGGGTCGATACGCAATTTTGGCGTCGATCTGAAATAAGTAAAACAAAAAACAATGCTCTGCCCAAAGCTTAACTGCGAATGCGATGCATAGAATGAAGTGGTATTTAGTAGCACTAAAATTTTTCTTAAAAAAAACAATAACTTAAAATCCAGGAATTGGATCATGATCGTAAGTCCTTCTGGTTATCGTGTTGAGAAAAGTTCAAGATGCGCATGACACACTTAGAGAAGTCTTACTATCAAAAAAACAAACACAGCAGCACAACAAGGATGACCTGATACTCTCCAGTGTTAGTCTATACACCACTCATTTTCGACACAAAGTGAACATGGATTTTGATGAAAGAAAATAACCCTAAAACTTTCAGTTTGACAATGGAGCAGGTGTAAATGTCTTCATGTTAAGCGTGTCAAAGAACATCGAGTTGAAATTGGTGTGGGGTGGTGAAAAACTGTCAACCAAGGGGAGGTCACTTTGATCAAAGGTAACTCGGTAACTAAGGCGCAAATCGAACTATCGCTTATTGGATATTTCAGGCGCTATGGTAGTGGACAAGAAACACGCGTCCGATAACAAGGCGACATACGTGACCCAAACAACCGGCCTACTTTGAAGACAGTTTTGTAGGGAATTTTGATAACCCACTACTGCTGTAGACCATTTACAAGGTAATGAGTCATGTCGAGGATGGCGGAGTGGGACTTACAGCAGAGGAGGAGGCACAGAATCGAGCCCGTTTGAGAGAGTAATTTTCTTTCTCCGGGAAGGCCTGAAGCCAGGTGGGCCGGGAGCCGCGAAACCCTCCCGCGCTGAAATCCCCAAGCCACAGATGGGGCGCCGGAGCAGCAGGAATAGAGCGAAGGAAGTCGCAGGTGGAAACGCAGCGCTGCTGCTCCACCAGGCAGATCGCCTTCCAAGAACACAACGTGCGTTTCAACAGTCGTCGCATGTCCATATGCTCCGAGCGAGCTTTCTTCAACACTCGTGATGAGAATTCACTCAACGTTTCCACCAGAATGTCATCACAGATTACCTAAAAGGAAATTTTTGTAATTGTAAGAGGTAACAACAAATTTCACTTAAAAAGGAACTTTACGCGTCGTTGTCAACTTATTGCTTGCGAGATTGGACATGCATCTCCGTTTTAGGTCGAACCAGTGGAATTTCAAGAACAAAGTAGGCTAAATTTTCGGTGCTTTAAATTACAACAGCCCAAAGAATACCTTTAATTGAGTCGATGAAATTCCTGCTCGACAAATTCGTGTAAAGTGAGAGAAAACCGAGACAGTTCAGAAAGGCCTTAGAAATCTATGTATTTACGGATCCATTGTGACAAAATCAAGCAACAAAGAACAATTGACAACAAATTTCAGAATTTTCAAACGCAGCGATAGTTAAGAGGGGACAAATTGCAAGAAATATTTTCTACGATAATGGGCATTGAAAGCGTACCTTACCTTGAAATGCTTGAAACTTCCTAAAATTAGCGATAAAGGCTGGAGTAAGTGCTTACCGAGACAACACTCTCACTGATGATATCAGAGACGACTTCGCGCAGTGAATTATCTACAAAAGGCCGAATGATGCCCTCCACGACTCCTTCGGCGACAGATGACACAAAACCTAGGCGAAAGGCAACCTCCTCTTCTGCGATCTGGACGGCAGGCAAAGAAAATTAATAGGGGGGGCAGATATGAAGGAAAGGAAAAAGCAAAAAAAAACAGAATCCACCTGCGTTGAGCATGATTTAATGGTTTCATCAATCAGTTCATCAGCCACACTCTCTGCTGCTTTGGTTTCCCTCAACTCTCCCAACACGACTCTTCGAATCTCGCCATTCAACACCTCGTTAAAAATAGCTATTGACGACTCCGACTTGGCCTCATCGGAAAATACAGGCTCAAAAGAGTCAGCAAATATCGAGCCAAGTTTAAAGGCGGGTTGTTCGAGGTGGATACTAAAAGAATCTCTAGCAGTTGTCCTATCCGTTGAGAGTGAAGAAGACTCCAGTTTGCCCATTGAAAGGGAAAATGCTGTGAGGTTGGTTGGTGACGGACAGTAAGGCGATTCCTGAATCTCCTGAACGGGAAGGATGTGGCCTTCACTGTCAAAGGAGGAGTGAACTGGCCCCGGTTTAGCGTAAGAGGGATCAATTGGACCACCATTGAAGAGTTCTGCGAGGCTTCGTCCCAAACGCTTACCCTCAATCAGCTAAGAACGCGCGGAGAGGGAAAGAGAAGTTACTTCCCAAATAAGAGCCCCATGATGGCTTAAAGGTGTGAAAAAGCCTCACGTTTAATGCTCTTTTCTCTCGCCACGCGAGCTCCGGCTCACGAGGTGGTGAATGCCGTTTAAAAATTAGATCTCCACCGGATACGTGGAGATTCCAGTGCTCACAGAAAGCCTGTGCATCCTTTTGTGACTCAAAACCCAATTGGCTCACGAATGTGGATAGTGGGAACTTAGTAGAAAAAAGACTACAATGAAACAAGACAGTTTAACCTGCTCATGGTCAAATGACAGTAGCAATTCATCACAAGCAAATTTAGAGGATGGATGAGGTAGGATAACACACCATCACTGCGTGCCTTGGATGTCCGCAGAAGGCGGCGGAGAGGGCTAAGAGGGCGTGGGAGCGAACCTGGCTGAAGTAGCGGTGGAGGAGGCAGGCGGTCAAGCAGTCTGCCGCCCGAACCAAACGGAAGAAACGCACATGGTTGTGTTCTGCTACGGCCGAGTGCACAGCGATCGCGAATTGCACTTCCTTCGACTTGCGCAAAACATCAGGAAACTTCTGCACCTCGCTACATAAAGACGTTGTTTAATTTACAAATAGTGGCCGGCGCTCATTTTCGCACGATGTTGTCCCTTTTTCTCCCTTTCAAACGTTTGCCGACATTGTTGCAATTACCAATGCCTTCACTACCGAGGGGTACTCAAATCGTCGCCATTCCTTCCACTGCTGCTACCATTATATCATGTAGGAATGGATTGCTTGCTGGCTGTAACTCTTCTGCTTGCCTTTGTGTAATTACTGGCTCATTAAAACCAAGACAAATAGGATAAGCTCAGTTCCTTGGATTCTTTTACTACCCGATTCGTTGACCTGCCTTATTGTGTCTGAGTGACTTGACTGAATCCAAGATAAAAAATTCAAGCGATGTATAAAGTTTAAAAAGAAGATAGAACTAAAGAAACAGGGTTACATTTAAACTGCAAAATTGTATCTCAGACGTGAATTAAACTCAAATTTTCCAGTGGATTCATCTCTACAGCTTTGCAGGGTTAGGGCATTGCTTGAACAAGGAAATCTTTGAATAAGTAGGAAAAAACAGAACAGAACTCACTCCAGCACGGAGCAGTCATTGAGTTTCATGAGTATCATATAGGCGCGAAATTCCGGTTCACAAGGACACAAATCAGCTCCAGCCCCCCGGAGGTCTCCGTAAAGCTCTTTCAGCGTTTGGAGACATTGAGTGAGGTTCTCTGAGTTGATTCGAGGATCAAACGCGTCCATGGATTGGTCCACCAGACGCGCCGCACAGAAGATGTGAAAGCGAGTGATCTTCTCCACAATCGAAACGATAGCAAGTGAACACAAGCGCTGCTGTGTGATATCTTTACGAATGGCACGCGTTCTTGTCCACAAAAATTCATACCTACAACAATTAGGGAGCGAACTAGTGATCTAAGAAGGAACTAGACTAGAAGAAACAATGAAGCCCATATCAAAGGCAGAAGACCCACCAAGGTTTCCAGAGGTTGCCAGTGGTGTCAGTTTCTGGACGGTCTGCAATAGCAGATAACAGGTAGTTCATGGTTCGCTGCAAGACCTCCGGAGGCCGAAGTTCCCACGGCAGCGGTTCAGCCTGATCGGCTGCCGAGCGGCTGTAGTCTTTCACCGCTCGTGTATGGTCCATTTGCCAGGGCGCTGACGACGACTCACTGCTCCGACATTCGAACACCGAGACGCGTTGACGCAATTCCCGCAGGTATCTGTTAAGAGCTCACGCGAATTCAGCGAGTAGCTATCATGAGCAATATTTATGGTTTAAAAGGTGAGTCCAAAACGGCACAAATGAGAACTTTTTGACACTTCAAGAGGCGTGTTGGAAAGTCAGCTATTTTGTATTTATCAATGGCAAGCGTGGTTTTGGTGATGTATTATTTAGACACCCCTAGGATTTTGGAGCATCGTAGAAATATAAAACAAGCATAAACACAGAATACATGCACACACTGTTATGAATAGGTAAATCTCTACTAATGGGTAGACTAACTAGCGGCGTTGGAAATTCCCAACCTAATGCCTCGACTCAAATGTCAAGACTAGACTGAAGGATGGCATATGTTGTTAAAATATAGGAGGCTGGACCCATTAGGAACGAGAACAATGCTTCAAATTGGCAAAAACGAATTGATAATATTGAAACCGATAAGAACTTAAGGCAAGGGGAGCGGAGTCCTTAAGTGAATGTTTTCAAAAGGAAGCCTGGTCTTTTGGTACGCATCACACAACCAGAGGTGGTAGCGGTAAACACACCTCTCAGTTTCTGGGCACATATCTGGACAGGTTCCTACGATAACGGACTGGTTGTCAGATGACCTGTCGGTGAGACCTGGATGGCTGCAGGCTGACTGCCTGCGTTCGTGCTCCGCCTTATCATTCGCCTCTAGCACAGCCAATCGTTCCTGCACTGTCAACGCTGTGCCTGTACCAAGACCCATGGTATCTTTCACTGCGTTATTCTACAAGGGTTAAAAATTCCACATAAATAACTTTCAGATGTCAATAGAGCGAGAAATGATTGTAGAAAAATGGAAACATGAACGCTTACTCACCGCGAAGAAAGTAAAGGGAGGATTTTGAGAAGGCAAAGAGGATGTTGATTCAACTTCCCAACACGAGCACCCTTCATGAGATGCCATGACACCGGGAGCCAACCTCGCCGCTTCTGACTTCGCCTTCTGCGCAGCAGTCTACAAGTTAACAGCCTCAATTTCACCCGCGGACGGTAACTCACAAGATCGGAGGACACAAGTATGGCGGCGGAAGCAGAGAGCTGATAGATGATATTTACGGTCTCACCAAACTTAGTAAAAACCTTTTAGTGACATACCTCTCGATTTAGACCAGATGATGCGCAGTTCAGGCTGACAGACATCGGTGTAGTGGAGAGAGGAATTCGTTGTTCAGCCTGCTCAGTTAGTGAAGTTTGCTTCCTATTATTGGAACATGCAGCCTGAAAAAACTTTGTTGGCAAGTGAAATATCCCTAAGTCGCCACGTTTACTAAGTAAGTCTAAAGATTCAGGAAGAATGTGCGGAGGGCCAGGACTTGTTGCAGGTCCCAACGACAAGTTTTGTGGAGCCGAGGCATCCTTAACCGGCGCATGTGTTGTTGGAGTGGAAAACAAGCCAGCTTGCTGCGTTTCACCACTTCCCAAAGTCCATAACCCAGTGTAGTTTCTTTCTGATGAATACTCAGAAGCTGATGGGTCGGCGTTTGACGAGTCTCGTTGCTCAATTCCAAACGTAGTTTCATTCGAGGGAACGCCAATGCCTGTTTGCGCCTTAGGCGCATTGAAATGAAATCCAAAAAGTCCATGAGACGGAGTAGATAATTTGGGTGGGAAGAGGGTCTTTGGCGCTGAGAGTCCACTGAGATTATCAAAAAGACCTGCTCTTTCATGCATGCGACCTATGCAAACACAATACAGGGATGGAAGCCTTTTGAGATGATAGTTAAGATGTATATATCACAGGCTCCAAACAAGCTACATTCCAAAAATAAGAGCGTGTGTGTAAAAAAAACTCGAAGCTTCAAATAACTCCCAATGATGTGGCAAAAATCTGAAATTTTTCGGCGAAACTTTGATAGAAGTAAGCGAACCTGATAAAACACATCCTCCAAGAAACAGATAAATGGTTTGAAAAAGGAACCGTGTTTACATACAAAGCGGTTTCTAAAAAACTCTTGAGAAATACTCACTTATGATTCATGAGAAAGAACGAAGGAGGAGCTGAGGAAGTAGTTAAGAGCAAGGCATGAACGTATTGCATAGGCTACATCGTGAGTGTTACGGTCATCCACACTATTACACACACAGAGGTAGCTGCATGCATGTTTTTTTTTCCCCAGCAATATGCAACCTACTGATTTTCTACTTGCAGAAGGGAAACACTCACCAAAGGAAAGAACGCTAGAATCCTGCGACTGAAAACTAGTTGTCCCGAAGGTAACCGATTGCCCTTTGTTCATAGTTGGGTTAATGTGAGGATGCGTAACTATTTGTCAAGGTTTTGAGGTTCGCATATGATAGGCTAATGTGCACTCAAAATCGTGAACATCTGACAATCTGTCAGTGTTATTAAAAGTAAGTTCTTTTTGTAAAAAGTGGACGGTAGAATTAGCGACGAATACATGCTGACATTATATTAAAGACAATATTATGCTAGTATGATATTGTCTAGCACAAAGAATACAAGACTGGCATGTGTATTCAACGATTCTGTCTCCAAACTGTGGCTTCAAAAATTTGGAATAGGAAGCTTCGGTGGAGGAAGACATGTTATTTTTGTGCATTTTGGATCATATTAACCAAGTATATGAATTGTTAGTGTTAGATTTCTCCTTATGAAGCGGTAAAATTCTATACTCATGGAGGTAACGTGGACCTTCTTTTTCACCTAAAGCAATGCAACATTTTAATTAATTATTTACTTCCTTGCTTCGTTTTCGAGGCTTTATGGCTTAGCGATGCCAGTAGCCTTAATGCAATGTCATCCTTCGACATTAGACAAGGCTAAGGGCACTGCGGCATATTCAAATGTACGTCCATCGTATAGCTTCGTCCCTGGCATGTCCTATGAAACTTAGTTATTCATGCGCTATTTCAAATGAGCTTCTTTCATCAGTTAGTTTGCAGACATCAGTTCCTTATTTAACCGGTGGTGTACCTTTATAAGGCCACATACTGTTGTGGTGGGCTGTGATTGGTTGTGAACGGGACAGTATTGCAGGCCAAGTAATTAGGCAGCGCGATGACTTTTGTTACTCAGATCATACCTTCGTTTTAAGGGTGGTAAAAGTTGCTGAGCATATATTTTCCAGTAGGCGGAATGGGGTTTTCGAGCAACGCTGGGTCTCTCTCTTGTCAGACTGTAGGCTGGGTGTGCACGCCGTTAATTTGTTCCACTCCGGCCTTCAGTCGCAGTACACGCTGTGGCCCTTGTGGGTTGCTGCCTCCACGTTCGGTAAGGAAATATTGACTGATACTGCCATTTCGCAGCCTACAAGCACTTTAAATGGTGAAACATAGGCATCGCCCTAGGCGCAGATCCCACTTCTGCAGTTGGACAGGCTTGCTGAAAGCCTTCAGCAGTCCAGATAGAGATTGATTCGTTCTCTCCACCTGTCTATTGCCCTGAGGATGGCTGGGTGTCGAGTGTTTTCAAGACCCAGAAAGTTGTGCGTATTTATGCAGAAAGTGGGCCCTCGAATTCAGCGCCTCGATTGTCGTGCACCGTCTGGGGAAATCCATGTTGACGAATGCTGGAGGTGAAGGAAATGGACGCAAACACTACAGTGCTTTGGGTCTCCAGGGGTTCCATTTCATCCATCTTCATGGAACGGTCCACCATTACACGACTACATCAAGGGCCTCTTTAGTGGTCGGTAGAGGGCCCGCAATGGCAATACTTAGTCCCTCCAGTGGTGAGGTTTCTTGAATTGCTGCAGGTAGCGCAAGTCCGGCAGAAGTGAGGCACACACTAGGTGAGCGAAGACCAGCAGTACATTTTGCTCGAGTCACCTAGCACCCTCTCTTTCCCACATGCCGCAATTGCTTGTATATTTGTACTAGGGATTTGCAACTCTTTGCACCTATGTGTGATGATGAGACTGAGGAGCACTAAGTGCCTTGGTGTTCTGGTTTGACCTTGGAAATAATAAGACCTCATGCCCTAGCGATACTTCCGACCACTCCTGCCATATGCGTTTGGTTACCTTGCGTGATGAGGACGCCTCTTTCCGTTTCGGCTTGTGAGAGGGTGTTGCAAACCTCCCCTCCACTGCCAGAGTGCTGGGGAAGTCGGTATTTTGCGGGTATCAACACTGGTATCTATTGGGTTAGTTCAAGGATATGGCATCGACAGAGGTGTCACTGGTTTGGTTGACGTCTGATGTTGGATGAGAGACATCTGCGTTACGTGCCTTGAGTTTCCTGTACCATGCCGCAGTCCATTTCCTTCATTGCTTCCGACCAGGTCAATGCCTGATAATCTGACCGCATTATGAACTAGTCTTTATCGAGTAATGCTCGAGATGTCTGGCCAGGGTGAAAATGGCGATCAGTTCGTGTTATGTTGTCCTTTTCTATTCCATTTGTTTGTTGAGTTTGGTGTTCGCAGAAAAGGCGACGTGTGTCCGACCTTTGTCACCCTTTTGCGAGAGTACACCACTCACAGCTGTACGGCTAGCGCTGAGGTCCAGGACGGATAGCGGGACATTTGATAGGAAACTAGTCAACGGTGGAATCGCTGTAGAGCGGCGTGTTTGTTTCTGTGGTTAGAAGGCTTCATCGTGCTCTTCTTCTCACTTGAATATCTTTTTGTCCGTCCCTCTGTGAGTTTATGCAGGGGGCTTGCGATTTTAGCAAAGCCCTGAACACGAGACGCCTGTACCAGTCTACTAAGCCTAGGAGAGTGCAAAGTTCCGTCTGGTTGGATTGTACGAAGTAGATCCTCACTTGCTTTGGGTGGCGCTCAGTAACCGCCATCCCCCCTGACGGGACAGCATGTCCCAGAGGGTCAGCTGAGTGTTGTAGAAACTGACAGTTCTTTGGATCTATCGACAAACCCGATCTTGTAGACGGTCCAACACAGATTTCAGACTAGCATCCTGCTCCAGAATATCTCTACTGAAGACAAGTATGACATCTAGGTAGAGCATAGAATGTTGCGAAAGTGGTCCAATCAAAGCGGTGTGTATGGGGCGCCGAAGTGGTTGCTGCACTACCGAGTCGAAAGAGCATCGTCTGGAAATCTTAAAGCCTGTTTGTTAACATGGGAACTGCCTTTTATTGACATCTCCCTGCCATCTTCACTTGCGAAGGTGTGCGGGGAGTTCAACGAAAGGTTTAGCGGGGCAGCGGACTGACTTTTGTAGTCGACGCTCAGCTAGAGTCTTCTGCCTCTTTATTGACTAGAGCAACTGATGAGACCGACTGTGACTTGGAGGACCATAGAATCTTGCCATTGAGCATCTCATCAAACAGTCTGTTTATCTACTCTCAAATCACTTTGGCAGAAGAGTTGGCATCACAGCCCCTTTTACTTTCGTGCATTTGTGTGCATCTCCTTTGACCCGCATAATTTGTCAAGGCAATTTCAAAATGACGTGTCGATAGGGTGCGAAAAACTTACAATAATTGACTACTATCAACCCTAACAAGTGTCATTTCGATCTGAAATTGTTGGGATTCTTGGTTCACAATATTGATTTGTCAGTAACCCCTTACCGAAGAAAGTCGAGCGGAAAAGTGTGCAGTTCCAACCGCCTATCGTCAACTGCATCAATTTTTACCTCATTGGTTTCTATTGTTGCCTCATTCACGGCTTTTTCAATCTTGATTAGCTGCTTTTACACTCCATAGTGCAAGCCTTAGTCTGGTGTTTTTTTCCACTAAGTGCACACTCAAGTCAAGTAGTGTATTCCTTGCAAATTTGTTTTTTTTATTGTTCACCTTTCCTCGTGTTTTCCAGTTTTTTTTAGTAAACATGAAGGTGTGTGGATTAAAGTCTCCTTATTTTCATGTTCGAAGCGAAAATCAAGACGGAATCGCCATTGCTTAAGTGTAATTCAATCGCATACCTTCCGTGGTCTCGACCGGGTGGGCTAAAGCACTACAAATCCACGGTACTTGTTGGGCTCGTGTCAAAGTAACGAGGGGGGATTTTCTTTTTTTCATATAAACTTGTGAACTTGTTATTATGTGGTGAACCTAAGACTAGGTAGTTAGTCCAGTTAGGGGTGAAAACATTTGGCTGCCAGGAATAATAGCTAGCTTCTTTCTTTACCACTTAAATCCATTCGCAATGCTAAACTTCCGATTACATTCGTAGACATTCTTTGGGTGGTTTCGTGTTATCCATTCCATCCATGCCAAAAGCCGGTCCTCAGATTCACCGACCCTACATTTTCGCCAAGAACGACTCCTCCTTCTCTAGGCCCCTGATTCAAACATCATGTTAACAACACATTATATCTTCTGCAAATCAATCTCGTCAATCTATGAATTTAATGATGGAGGTCTCTGCGGGACAATGAAGGCTATAAACCACCCTTATCCCTCACTATGCTCTGATCCAGACCCTCCGATTGGGTTTGAATGTGAATGAAGATTTTGACTATGTTCGTCCGAAATCGATGTTTTTAGGAAAAAAGAATGCTGAAACCGAATTTCATGATGGTGTTTGCCTATAGGGTAAGTGAGTCTGAAGCATATTTATACGGTAGGATTAAAGCCAATCCATGTAGACCTTAGAAGATCACCTGGAAAGTCTATCATTTGAGTAACTCTCCTTCATGCGTTTACTTAAGTAACGGCCTCCTCTTCCTACCTCTCGTCTTGCGTCATTCGATGTAACGCGTTTCATAGTTAAGCATAAAATCTTCTACATTGCAGTGTCTCGTGCATGTTTCCTAGGGTGCCTATTACCTCATGCGGCAAATGTTTATCGGCTTCGGAGTAAATAGCTTGAGTAGGTTTAATGACCATTAATTAATAACTACAATCAGGACTCCATCTTACGGCACACTTAATCCTGTCAGAAGTATATTGCACAAATGCTGGTGGGATCGGAATTACCTTATGATCTATTAGGTGTCATATTAGATAGCACTCGAAGCCTTACAATAAGTATTTTCCACAACCCCAGCAAATGTTACCATTCTAATGAGCTAGATGATGAGATTAATTGCTTAACGCCTTATTTGCTATTGGTTGCGCCACAAGGGAGTCGGACTGTGCTCCTTCATTTCACCACTTTGTGAACAAACTTTCATTGGTAGGCTATCGTGCTTCTGCCGTGATCGTGATTGGTCAGTGTGTTTGCCACTGTTTTGTGATGACCCTCATCACCCAGATCAGTATCAACACGATCTAAGGTACGTTAGGTTTCAATGTTTGACTCTAATTGCACGTACCTAATCTGTTTCGTTTTTTTAAGTTAACTCATGTGCTAATTCTGGTGAGTCTAACACGGCATGCACTTTCTGTTGCCTCACATTTAGTGCCAGATAATCAATGATAAAACATACTGGCTTCTCTTCTGTCAGACGTTGGTTAATTATGATCAATGTCGAAATTTTGCTGATCAAGTTCATTTTTAAGACAAAGGGTTTAATTTAGCGCCTCGTGCTGCCAGAACGCAATGGTGAGTAAGGTTTTGCCCCTGCTGGCGGCAAACGGACCATTCGTTTTCCGCCAACTTTTCGAACCAATCTCTTCCACATTCACTTATCTCATTGGCGATGCTTCGTCAAGACGAGCTGTCCTCATTGATCCCGTGTTGGAAACTGTCCAACGTGATGCAAAAGTGGTAACTTTTCCGAATTCTGTTTTGTGCATTTATGTTAGCAATACCGGCCTCGTCATTTTCAATGTGAATGCATTTTCCTCAAGATTGTCCAGTCATTCCTATTTCGTAACTTGGAATACACTAGTCAGCTCCCAAAATCCCATATTTTGACATTGCTGCCTCAAAACGGCGCAGTCATTTAGAATATAGGACAGTTGAAATCTTAAATCTTTTGATGCATCACAAGTTGTAAGACATTCATTCGTGACAGATTTTTTAACTTAAACGAAGCCTCCTGTGGTTCCAAAATTGCTTAACTCTGTCCTACGTTTAATGCTCAAGTGTAAGCAAATGGGGTGGTTTTAACCGCCGCCTCTCCATCACTCCATTGCTCCTGAAGGTTGTAAATTAAAAAAACGCATTGTTTATGCAATTTTGATAATTAACCACCGGAAAACACCGGCGAAATTTGCCATTTGTTTTTTAATAGAAAGATGCTAAAAGAGGGGAATTTAGCATTTCAATGCCCAAGACGCACAACTCGCACCGATCTCACGTGCCACTGGTGGTGCAACGGGAAGACTTCATTTTTGCCACTTGCAGGTAAGGGAGCTGGATCTGGATTTGCGCTTTGTGATAAACACGCACGTGCACGCGGACCACGTGACGGGCTCAGGAGCCTTAAAGGAGATGTTTGGCCCCACCTGCAAGAGTGTCATCTCCGACACGTCGGGGGCGCGAGCGGATGTCCACGTGAAGGCTGGTGAAGTCCTCGATTGTGGAAACATCCAATTAGAATGTCGCAGCACTCCAGGTACCTGGAGCCATTCTAAGTCTGATTGGGCAGCTATAACCACCTAAGCCTCTACCAGTTAAGGAGGTCAAACCATTTGCCCTTTACTAATATCCACTCTATGCAACCGTAAGCTCTACAGTAAGTGCCCTTGAGGGATTAAAATCTGAAAATTTACAAATGATTAAATGATATGCTTTAAACACTTTTAGCACATACATCGCATATCTACTTACGATCGTTTGAAATGGTTACTGTAAATGTTAGTGATTTTGAATGCTGCCTAAACTGGGATTAGGTTAAGTCATAAAGTAGCCATTACATGGCGAAGATTTGGTGAGACTCTCACGACCAAGAGTAGTGATCTGGACGCCTAAAATTGTTCTCCCCTTTATAAGGTCACACGAACGGTTGTTTCACCTACGTGCTGCACTCGGCACGAGCGGCCTTCACAGGGGACGCCCTGCTCATCCGCGGCTGCGGAAGAACGGATCTTGAGCAGGGCTCGCCCGAGTCCCTCTATGAGTCCGTCCACTCGAAAATACTATCCCTTCCCGATGACTACCTTCTCTTTCCTGCTCATGAATACTCTGGTCGTATGATGACTACCGTGGGAGAAGAAAAGAAATATAACACAAGGTCTGGGAATGGGGATGTTCCATTGGGATGCTCAATTTTGACTTAAAAGCGTTTATATTTATTCAAAGATAATAGGTATGGAAATGAGAAACCTGAAATGCAAAGCAAAATTGCTTGGCTGCTAGTAGAAGTGACCAACGCTTGTTTGTACTTTCTAATAGCTGCCTGTTTATACTTGAGAAAATGTAACTGTAAACACCTTATACCTGTCACACTTTAATGCACACCTAAGTGTTTTGTTGCAGAATCAGTAAGTTCACTTCCAACTGAGTGTGCCTGAAAACGGACCGACCAGTTATTCATAGGAATCACGTCCTAATTGTATTTATTTCTGCTTTAGGCTTGGAGTTTCAAAAAAGGATTTTGTTGAACTCATGAAAAATCTGAATCTTGCGTACCCAAAACAGATTGACCGCTCTCTTCCACTCAATCTCAAATGCGGATATGATGATTGACCGCCTACCCCTGAAAAAAAAGTTTTGGAATTACATGACTTAATGCACAGATTTCATCTCTTCCATTTGTGCCATCACTTCAACCTTTAATTAACAATAAAATGTTAACGATTCAAGAATAATTCACTTCCAATTACTACCTCTCGATCGAATGCTTGCACACTTCTATACAGCTTGAGTAGAACTCAGAGAACACCCACGATGTTGTGATGAAAGCGTCAATTGCTCTGTGATACATGTGTCATTATCGTGTAGAGGAGCCGCGGTGACATCAGCATTCCCCAAGGAGCATAACTCAGGACGGGAGTACATACTACGGCAGCTTAAGTTCACGAGTACTGAAATGCGCAGTACGACGAAGCTGTAAATCCCTATAGCTGATGAAAAACGACTCGTTACCACGGGAATTACGCCATGGATGTACCACGTCATTCGATCATGTCTTATGGGTTAATCATGCGAATCGACGCCACAGGGAAGATCGCTAAAACAAGCAAACTAATAGCCCTTATATGTTGTGTGGATTAAAATCCAATGTCAGAATAAAACCAATCCCCATCAGAAACACTGGCTGTGTTATATCACAATGAAACTGACCAAATTGACAGTATGAGAGCCCTTCAGTTCTTGCAAGTTTTGATTCCATTAGCCATTCCGAAAGCAACTAATATGCCGTCCCTGCACTGTAATGATTAATTACGACCTTGGAGAGATCCAGGGCATCAGGGTCAAACAGATCATCCGTTCGAACATCAAGGGCGCTTAAGTCCGTTAATGAAGGTAAAATTTATATCAGAAACAAAATTAAGGCGCTGCGCACTATTGTTTTAGCACATCTACAATCCCATCAAGTATTAAAATTATTTTTGAATTAGTTCAATACTCAGCTAACACGCGAATATTCATCCTAATTTGTTTAAGTTACTCGCATTGCTTGCATGTAGGCAAGCATGATTGGCTAAGGCTTAGGTCATCTACATTATTCTGATTGGCCATTCATTGGGGTGATAGTTCAATTATGAGATTTGTCGTTATCGCTTTGCATTCTTCATTTTGCCTAGCACAAGGCCGCTCACGAGACTTCCTAATGTCAAAGTACGTACGAACCCTCAAATAAAATAATTATTCAGGTATGTTGTGGTTTTGTCTGGTTTAATTTTGTCGGTTTACCCATGCATTTCCATAAGCAGCTAGCTTGGAATCGCTCGCCTTATTTTTAATAAGCCCCTGTACTAAAATTGAAACCATTATTCCTATAAGCATTCCACTTTTTAAGTGGGAGGGTACTCAGGGAGAGGTTAGACCTAGAAATCGAGAGCCGTTTCCCTTAGTATTGGCAGCAAAATATAGTTGCGATATGAGCATATTTTTGGTTGTCGTAGACCAAATATTTGATTAAAAACTACCTAGTACATATGGGGTTGTTCCAAACTTTTACTAGTGATCTGTCCTATTTGTCTAAGTTTATCTTTAAGATTGGTGTTCTCTTAATAGCTTTGCGTTTCTTTGACTTATTAGGCATGAACTTACACGCCAATTTTCTCCAGTTATGGTCCAGCAAGTTCCCATGCTCGATGGATTCACTTCCCCAACTTGAGTGTTTAAAGGCGGATCAATTTCTTACAGTGAATGAACAGCGTGTTGCTCTTGAAGTTGCTCAGTCAGAAGTATCCGCTTCCATCGATCGCTTGCAGACAACTCTAAACCAACAGCTATTTATATCCGACTATCTGCGTACCTGTATTACCAAGCTCAGTGCAGTTTCTCGAGTATTTAATGAACTTGAAAACGGAGATGAGAACAGTGGTGGTGAAGAGCCCCCATCCCTCAAGTCAGATGAGAGACAGACCCCACCACAGAGTGATTCCAACAGCACAGCCACATCAGCGCTTAATTTATCTGTGCCATCACCAACTCAAACCTCGTCTCTTCCGCTCATTCCGTCTTTCTTCAACTCCTCCTCCTCACTTCTCTCGGCAACTTCAAGAAACCTTCTTTTGCATTCCGCCCTCAATCCCCAGTCTGCAAAGACCGATTCACTGCCGTGAGTGTATTTTACACCTCCTTCTTTGCCACATTTTCACTGTGAAGAATAGCCTGTTAGAATCGCATTAAATTTTGCTATGTAGGTTCGAGGAAACGAATTATCTTTTGAAGCATGCTAACGCAAATTATCTGGATGCGTCCATCTTACCTTGAATTAGTCCTATTCCACTTAGCAGCTTTTTTGGTAAATGGTTAAGTTATGTAGCCTTGTCGGAATTAGCGATCATATTATCCCTTGTAATGCCTCCAAATTTGTTAATCTAAAACCTGGATGTAAAAATGCCGATTACGAAGGATGCATTAAAAGTGGCTGAAATCGTAAATTACATTAATTTAATGATGTTTACGTCCTACTTGTTCCCAACCGCTTTTACTCGGATAAACTTACGGAATGCGACCTTTTTTGAGTCATTTGCTCGTATCCAAAGACTAATGTGGTGAACATTCTGACAATTTTTTTGAATCTGCACAATTTTACGTGGTTAACTGTCTTCACTTATTCTTACAGTCGCCTAAAAAACTACCATTTATTCTCTTTCCTCATAATTCGGTAAGGCAGGGTTTAAAATAAGCACGCTTTCCTTAGGATACCTCAACACTTGTGAGCCTTTCACCTCCACAGCTAAATAGCAGTTTTGATTTCATCTTTTTGAATTTAGTTGTTTCCCGCCCATACCACGCAAATGTTTGGCGAAACCACTGGTTTAATGCAATTCTCCTTAATTTTCAGCGTCTTTATGAATTAATAATAATGTGGTGTACGCTGGTTGGTTTATAAATTTCATGTGAGTAAATTTGCTTCAGTGCATAATGGATGGAAAAATTAACGCAAGTGCCCCGAATTAAGAAGATAATCTAAAACAATGTTAGGTGTATACGCGCAAGTGTACGTTTTTAAACGTAAAAAGGTTTCCTCCATCGAGTAACCGGAGAGGAAAAAATTTTCGTCAAGTAGAAGATAGCAACTGGCCACCAGTACGCCTACCTACTTGTCCGCTTTTCTTCTTTTGCTGTCTCGACGAATAAGAAGAAGAGGAGAAGGTGGAGGAGGTGGAGGAGAAAGAGGAGGAGGAGGAGGAGCAGAAGGAAAGGAAGAAGAAGGAGAAGAATACGCAACAACAAAGAAGAGTAAATGGGGGGTGGGGATGTTGAAGAAAGACACACATCACCGAGTTGGGAAAAGGATAGGAAAAAAAATAAATAAATAGTCTCCGCTTGCATGCGCGTGTGTGTGTGTGTGAGCCAAAGAAGACCTGTATTTTAGCTTATTCTACTTGGGAATGAAATGAAATTGTATTTCAACCGACTGTCATTAACAGAGAAGACTAAAATTGCCCACTTGATGAGGAAAAATTGTTAACTCGCTCAGTATTTTGGTTCCTCTCTGTTTCGATTTTTTACCTAGCTGAATCACCGCATAGGGATTCGCTTAGTAAGTGTAGATACAGACCATTTTCAGAAATGGAGGTGACTTTTAACTTTAACATCTCTGTCAATCGGATTTCGTTAAATACCTGTTGGTTTTTGAGACTTCTGGTGCAAATAGTAAGGTGCATTGTATCAACCGCCTCTTTTCGACTAAACCTCGTTCTCGCTAAAGGTAGCACTTGCACTTTGTTTTAGAAAAGTTCTACACTTGCGAAAGTATATATGTGGCAGAAAATTAGAGGCAAATCCAGCTCTTGTTATGGTCAAATGCCTTGGAGACGTGTATAAGTATCCAGACTTTAACGTCTTCTATCAATGACTTGGTGGTATATACATCTAAGGAGTACAAGAGCATTTATCTGTGCATAGAACTGATTTGACCGCTTCATGTTTTACATATGACCCAAGGATGTCTAGCCCAACTTAGTCCATTTGTACAGTTTCTGTATGGTCTAGTTTATGCTTACCCCCTTTAAATACTTTTTGCCTTTTAATGTCTGTGTGCTGGAAATTTTTGTTGATAAGTGCTCCCCAAAGTTTGACTGAGTATTTCACACTTTGCTTTGGCCCTTGGATGAATCCTTGTCTTGCAAAAGTATTATTATTACTAAAGACTGTCTACATGCAACACTTCTGCCCCTTTTGGCAGGGTTCTTGATTTCAGCGCAACAATTTTGCAGTTTAGATGAAACTTGCGTTGAAATCTTATCCATAGATAACAATCAAACAATCTGCAACAAACAGGCTAAACGTAGTGACTTCGATGGCCGTGTAAATGCGCAGCTAGTTATCTCAGAAATCTTTGCTATCCGTACTTGGCTGGCATAACTTAGGTCAAACTACATTCAGAGGGGATTTGCCAACTCTCAAGTACATTTACAGCCACAATGACTACATCCATCATCAATGGGCTTGCCTTTAGAACACGGAGAGAAGAGATATCAATGTGTGTATCACTTATGTTACATGCAAACTGATTTTTTTGCCCTTTATATATGCAATACTACTACTGCTATTTTTTTTCTTCTTCATATCATCAAACAACTTTTCATTCACAGGTACAGAGACAGAACTGCTTTTAAACTGCTTCACTGAAAGCAAGCTGCCTCATTCACACATAAAAGACCACGAAGCGACAAGCTTTTAACTTTTCATGCGTCTTTCAATCTTCCCTTTTCACATGAAAAATAATTTTGTTGCACGAAGTAGCAGCATAAACAAAAAAGTCATCAAGTCAAATGCAATAAATACTGCAATTAATGGTAATGCTGCACGTAAAGCAAACTTCACTTAGTACCTAAGTGCCATTTGACTTTTGTACTATTTGTTTTGATGTACCTTTGGTGATATTAGGAGACGATTTTTTACTGTCGCTATTCTCTAGCAGGTATGCAATGCCACTACCAGAGTAATGCTAAAATTTTCGAGGTGGTTGCAGTTGAGAATACTTCGCGTCATTTTTTTTCTCTCTCTCGCGCACCTTCTCCCTTCGATGCCCTTTCATTTATTCCGTTTTGTGTCAGCTGTCGCTTTTGTTCGTCTATCTGTCAACTGACTGCTTTGTTTGTTTTCCGTTGCTCCCTTTCGATATCTCCACAGTTGTCAGCAAAATTTGCCAGCTGATAATTTTGAAATTCCATTTTTCATAACTTAAATAATTGCGCTGACTCACCGACGTAGATGTCAATTTTTGAGGTTATCCACTCTGTGCCTTAATATCGATTTTAATAGGAGATGGCATTTCTTCCTGCTGCACTTTTTGCGATGGCACCGAGTACAACACATTTGCGACAGGTCAATGTGATCCCCAGTCATGGATATTACCAAGGGAGTGAGCAGTAGCTGGCTAAGCTGGGCAATGCTCCATGCTGCAACCTTGCCTTCTTCGTTCATTTAGACACCACATCAAATGTATCTACCGTTCCACTTCGGCCACGAATAATCGTTTAGAAGTGCTATTGCGCACTGAACGCTTTTTTGTGACAAACTTCACGTAACCTTAAAGAAAAATGTAAGCTCTTACGTTCTTAAGAAAACATTTCAAGTAGATGCCATGCCTTTTGTGTGGGCGAGGTTTCCACATATTTCCCTAATAATTGGAATGCTTACCACAAATGCTTTTTTGCTTTACCTGCAATGGAAGGTATAATCCGAAATATCCATCACAAAATCTGTTTTACGATAGTGCATAAAGCCACAACAATTTTTGTGGCACAATATCCTGATTATGACTAGAGAAAAGAAAGCATCTCCTCGGGTGGAAGCTCAGTGACTTGATCAAAGTGACCGCAGCTACAATATTGTAATTAAGAGGCGAAGAGAAATTAATTACTTCGTTTACAAAGCCTGCTGAGATGCCGATTTGAACCCTAATTTACGACAATTCCCTTTGCTGTATCAGCAACACCTCCGTGGAACACAGTGGTAGCTGTTTTGATAACTTTGTCCCCTTTGACTAATTTTCCTATGGAAGGAATTACCTAATTGCCTAAAGCAGCGTCATCTTTCATATACATACATCAACGAGTTCTTCTATCAGAGCATTAATTGTAGTATTGGCCATCAAAGAAGTGTTGCTAAATTTCATTTTGGCTCCTGAAATGCATTTATAAGTTGAGGGTTATTCCACCTCTGCAAGGCCACACCCCTAGGTATAGCTCCATCTCTCTCACCCTCTCTAACATTTCTCCCGAAGGAATCCAACGATTGAGACACACTATATAAGTGGACTCCACCTTTACTTTCGCCTCCAATTTCTAAGGTGTCGTCACAGTGAAACCCGACCATGGTTTACCAGAAATCTTACCCATTATCCACCTTCCAATCGCACATGAAGCATCATTTCGTGTTGGTTTTTCCATCTTTGTTTCATCTATTGTGTTTTTGCACAAGTGCACTTTTTGGGGTTGTTCGTTTCTGTGAATGTTTGGTTCTACCACCGCTCTCGCTGTTGCTGTGTTCCTCTACGCACACCGCGGGAGCCTTTCAACTTTTTGGTTCTTCCTCTCCTCGTCCACCTCTTGCTTCGTTGCACCACGAAACATTATCCCGCTTTTTGCCATAAACTACTACCTACTTGATTCACTGACGTTCACAGCCTTTTCACAATTCACCAGGTCACCCACTGCTCTCTCCATCAGCTGAATACCATCTGAATAGGCAATTGTATAATTTAGCCCGATTTCAATGGTCTTTTTTTTGCATTAAAAGCTCTGCTTAAGTGATTGTAGTGGGATTTAGACATTTACTAACTTTTTTACAAGTAATTCGTGTAAAGGTAGCAATATATATTCAAGTTACCATAGTGAGTAATATTTAACATTTGTTTTATAGGGTGAACACCATAGTATGCAGCATCAGGTAAACCACTTTGTCTTCCTAAGTATGCGGTTGCGTAGGTCAAAGAAAAGTCATTCCTTTTTTCATTTAGGTCGCTTCTTTCTCCCTTTTTTGCCAGCAATGTGTAATACTGCTTCGATTATGTTTTGTCCAGGGTGAACATTGCTATCGTCTGGACAGTGCGATTGTGTCTGTGCACGCAAATCCTAATTTCACTGACCGTTTAACAGTGTAAATCACCAACCAGACAGACAGGAGTCCGGGTACGACACCCTCCTCCCCATACCTACACCCCTACAAGGGAGGGCTAAAGGCCAGACACGTTCGCGACCCCTGATCGCCTCCTCTCATGCCCATTTAGAAATGGGAAACACAGTATCATGCATAGTAATTATTTCGCTTCCCTCTCTCCTGTATTTTAGACAATAGTCGCTTCGTCCGACGCATTTTCAAAAGATTCCCCTTGCATTCATGTTACCCATGCTTACTTTCTCCCACTGTCAGATTATTAATAACACAGTAGCGAAATCTGATCATTAGTAAAGCAAATTCTGCACGCTTAAGGCCAAGTAGAAGCATGTTTTGTTAAAAATGACTTCATGATAAATGCCGTTGTGATTAGATAATCTGTGGATGACATGTTCGAGTACGAAATAAAATCTGCAAATTTCTGCAGTTTCAGGCAGCTGTTTAAATCAGGGTCACCTGTCTGTCCTAGGCCTCTTGGCCACTCGTCTTGTGTCCATGAGGCCGCGAGCGAGAGCCGTCAGTCTTCCTTTCACCTAATTGGCACTTTGTAAACGGTGCATGTGTGTGTGTGTGTGCGAAATCGCAAAGGAACGACAAGCCCCAGTCATGGAGCCTTTTGTGTGTCCAGTCGCATTTCCTCTTCGTTTTTTGCCGCATTTCAACTATCCGTTAACTGGTGCACAGTCCCCTTAGCATTACAGACTCTCTCCTGCGTCTCCAACTGTCCCGCCAAAAGGCCTCCCTTTAAGTCTCCTAGTTCATGACAGTCCCTATTAAATCTATTACTACTGTCTCTTCTCTGCTGTCAACGTCACTTCCGTGAACCTTTATGGTGATAGTATTTCATGAAATACGCTTCATTTTTCTGATTTGCTAGACATTGGATTGAGCTCGATTTCCGTATATACTCTTGCTTCCCTTTTTTGGTGAAAATGTATTTGCTGTCCATAAAATCCATTAAATAAAGGGTTAATTGAATACCTTATGGAAGCTAATTTGAAGCTCTACTCTCTGCCGTGTAAAATGGCAGGCTTTTCAACAAAATGTCAGTTTTCCTATTTTAGATAATCCACCACGTAACCATTTTTTGTGATGTACATAACCGCCACAATCGAGCAAACGGTTAAAAAATCGAAAATGAAATGATTAAATGTGAAACCAATTTTGAGTTACAAACAGAAGGGGAGAAGGGATGCACGATGTTATGCTCTCATCATGACGGAGTTCTTCAAATGTTTCCAACTCTGCTAATCGGTTTTCCCTTCTGAGTGGGCTTTTTTTTCTCCCAGTCCGCTTAAAACAGACATCAACAAACGCATATGCACGGATATGCAAAGCCCATTAAAGCGCCTCAACATTTACTAGTTTTTTGTGTGCGCATATGCTGTGCGCGTCGTCCAAAACTTCTCTTGAGTCGAAGTAGTTGTGGCAACGATGGTCAGCATGGTCACACCTCTGATGCGACTCAAACTGATGTAACAGACCTCTTCTGCTTCTTCAAATTAAAGGTAGACAGATACTTGTTAGAGCAAGGATTAAAATTGCAACCCTGACAGTTCCATTCCATTGTGCCTTTACAGTCATAATGGACACGTTTTAGAAATCCTGGAAAATACACACGCAAGATTACATGAATCGAGGAGACCATGGACTTGAGCAAATCACATGGAGCAAATGTATAGTGGTGGTTACTGGGATCATCATTTGCTTGCGCAACCCAGCAATGGGAAAGAGGGGGGCGTTCGATCGGTATGGCCTCACATTGGCTTTCATCCAAGTTCTTTTTCCTCCTATCAACTTCAAAAGGACATGTCGGCGAGCGCACAGACACGCGAACCAGACAGTGTGTGCGTGTGCATCTATGTCTGTGTGTGTATTTGTCTTGGAGGTAGTGTCTGCGCTTTTGGGGCGTATGTGCGCCTAGCTGCACAAATGGAGGAGGACTTTTCCCAGTCAGACAGACACGCACAAACAGCGAGAGGGAGAGAGAGAAAATACAGAAGCCGCCAGACTTCCCAACCAACCCGTAATTATCGCCGCGACTTAATCTCCAGACGCACAAGTTATATGACCACGTTGTCTGCCGACTTGCCTGCTTATGAGATAGGTTTGTAGGTGAATAGAGCAAAATCTGCTTTATTAAAGACCTTTTTAGCCTAAATTCATGTTAACCGAGGAAGCTATCCACTGTTGTTTTGTTTTTCAAATAACATAAAATGTTTATTTAGAATCAGATGAGATATCATCACAAATTAAAATACCTGGCCCTACCACCATTTGCCGTATCACTTTTGGAGTCATGGCAGAAATTTTTTAACTTGCTGTGAACTGTTCAAAGTGGACCGAGATTAGAGAAGACCTTTTTTGTTTTATGGTGAACTAACCCTTTTTCATCCCGTTTTTCGTGAGAAGTCACAACTCGGTAAACCCGAGTCCTTTCAAACCCAAAAGTTATTTGACCTTTTTGCCCAGAAGACATGTGGATTATTGCATAGATATTAATTTGCCATTCTCCTGCAAAATTAGCAATGTGCAACTAAACAAAAGCATTCACCCATTTTGGCTGTCATGCAAAAGACATAATATGTATCCTCATATCTCAAGCACAAGACGTTGAATAGATAACTTACTTGGTGAATGCAATAAATAGGACTCATGTCAATTTTAATTATAGGCGGCGATTTCCCAAAAAACCGCTGTAATTGTAAATTAGGTATTTACATTTTAGAATTAAGTCTGAAATCTCGCCAGCTACTCAGCGCCTCCCGCCAACCACAGTGGAGGAGGCTGTTCGGTGCATGGTTGATGACATATCAGCTGCGACTTCTAAGACAAATAGCAGCCATGCACATCCCTACCATTCGAATCATCAACAAGGCCACAAACTTTCCTCGCACCTCCCTCCGCCACCTGCTCCTGCGCCCCCTCAGCCACCCTCCTTGCCCTCGGAGGAGTTTCCCACCAACACATTCAACGCTGCTCGTGCCGCCGCTGCTGCCGTTTCCGCTGCTCTTGGCTTCCATTTCCCCCCACCGGACATGTTCAACCTCAACCCCCCTGCGCCGTCAGGACCACCACCACCACCAGTGCCATCAACCGCACTGACGTCGAAGAACAACGGTGTTCCGGACAGTCCAGAGTCCCAGAATACGAAGAACAGCTCTGAAGACTATGCCTCGCGACCCTACCGCTGCACCACCTGCGGCCGAGGCTTCGCGGTGAAGGCGGGTCTGATGCAGCACCTGCGTACGCACACCGACGAACGACCCTACCCATGTCCTGAATGCGGTCGGGCCTTCAAGCAGAAGATCCAGCTAACCACTCACATGCGCGTGCACTCAGGTGAGCGGCCTTACGGCTGTCGCATCTGTGGTAAACTCTTCCGTCAGCAGAGCCATGTGGTACAGCACTTGCGGACCCACACGGGCGAGAAACCGCACAAGTGTACACGGTGCAACAAGGCGTTCCGTCAGAAGTACAGCCTCATTTCGCACCAAAGGCGTATGTGTCAGAGCAGATCGAGCTCCAGCTCTGCCTTAATGGCTGGAATGACAATGTGGATTGGGCCGGGTGGGAGAGCGGCTGAAAAAGCAGCTGCGAAGGCTGCAGCCGCCGCCGCCGCCGCTGCAGCTGCTGCCGCACAAAACGGCCTACGTTCTGCGCACTCACCAACTCTCCTTCCACCCCCTTCCATTACTAACGCTGCGTCCCCACTGTCGCTGCCGTTTTCCACACCACCACCGACTTCAAACGAACGGAACCTCTCGCCCGGAGCACCGTCCAGAGTGGAGGACCGCTCCCCCTGCAGCCCAGCAAGTTCTCATGGCGGTGGTAGTGGTGGTGGCGGGAGTGGTGCCAAATCTTTTCGTCAGCCCTCGCCACATCCTAAACACTCCCCTATTGGTGGAATCAACTCAGCTGCCTCCTCGGCTGGACGATCGTTCCACGAGAATGACTATAGTATTGCTACCACCTCCTCATCCTCATCCTACCCTTCACCCTATCACTCGGGCGCAACCGATCTCCGTCTAAACAGTGGCGGCGGCTTCCAGTCGAGACTGGAAGATACCTCATCTGCGGCCATGGAGACAGCAGGTGTCTAGAGTTCATATCGGCGCCAAAATATTTAAACATGGTTCAATGTCTTTTTCATACACATCACATTAATTTGCTGCATTTCTTCATCACTGTCTCACTCTCCCTTCATCTCTTCTTTGCACTCCAAATTCTTCCTTCAGCTTCGGTTTTGCTGTTTTATCACTGAAATGACGACATTGATGACGAAACCACGTGTATTTCTATCCGTTGCGCCGCTCTATCGGTCTCCACGCACTCGCCCTGTTTGAAGTATATCAAAATTAATATTTTTACGAACAAATGCCTCGACTTTTATTCTTGTTTGGAAAAGGGATAGGCGAGAGATCAGGTCTGTACAAGACATCGCTAAAATTTGAAGTTTCATTTTAAACGGTACAGGTGAAGAAGTTGAAGTTCCAACGTTTAGGCTTTGGGTCACTTCTAAACGTGCATCTATTGCCCGCTGAAGTTGAGAAGATAATGTCTCACTGATGGCTTCGTCCCTGATGTTTAAAATAGAAGCACAATCTTGTGCTGGCAATGGCGCTTATTCAAGTAATGTATGTGGCTGCTAATGTTTTAACTTCAGGAAATTATTACTTACCTGCACACACGTATTTTTATTGAGAATTGTCCTGTGGCTCTTATCAGTCGCAGAAAAACCTCAGGATTGTCACTTATCTGCTTGTAGGCCCACCTGAGACAATGAGCATTCAAACCTCTACTTTAACATTGCTTGCTATTGCGTTACGGTCAAAAATACCTGTTGTTATCTTACTACTGCTGGTCCAGCTGGGATGAATACATTAGCTAGTAAAATACATAGCCATATGCCAATCAGGTAGTGCAAAGGGAAGCAATTTGAGGAGTAGTATTTACGGGTGCGCTTGCTTTGATTGGGCTTTCATTACGAAGAAGCGGAGGAAGCCAGGTGAAGCAATGGCACGCACGACTGACTTCTTTAACGCGGAAACAGCCAAAGACAGGGACGAGGCGGTGAAGGACCTTTAATTTTTATGCGCAACTGTGTGTATGGGCGTATGCAGGTGTGCGCTTCCGAAGGTCCGCACTGCATCGAATGCCTCCACTTAAATTGGCAACTGAAGCCATTTTTATTGTGAGTACCCAATTGTCTCTTTCTTTAACTTTGCAAACCAAATAGGCATCACACACCTTGGCCCAAGTTCTGTATCTGATGTACGATCTTAGATTACAGCTAACTTTACATTAACTGGACCACTCACTGATCATGTTCTTTGTTGCTTCCATAAAAGCTCTTCAGTTCTTCAGCCCCTATGGCCAAATTGCTTTAGACAATCTTAACTATCCAAAGAATGCATGCAGTTCCTGTATTAGGTAGACTGGTGAAGTGATTAATGCAAATATTAGTCAGCCTTTAAGTTTTAATATAAGCTTCAGTGTGCACACTTGGGTTTATCACTTTTTTTGCTTATTTTCCAAACCCAAACTCACATCCGCTAGATGTTATCACCTTTATGCGGTTAGGACACCGACATTGTTCTTTATTTTCTTGTAGAACCTCTTTCAGACTTCCGCTGGCTTCATTTGACTAAGGATTTCGCCTATTGTTTAATCAGATGCCTTGCTGAAGACGGCTCACGCAATGCCTTCAACAATTCTCTGAGTTTTGTACTCATTTACCCTGTCGCACGTCCCCTCAGCGATCGCATCCCGACACACAGACTACTTGGAGTTGGAATAAAACAATGAACTTTTACCTGAAGTAGGAAATCTAAACGTTAATATGATATAAATTTGTAATTGGCAGTTTTTCCATCGCCTTTTTAATTCCTACCTATTGAGCCTTGTTGTGGCAAAAGCACCAGTGTTTACTGCTCATTCAGTAGAGCATTAAAGCGGGAAAACTAAAGTGATTTGTGCGCAAAAACTTTGGTCCATCATGGTGAATAAATATTTATTAGCTATAATCGTCTCCTTTTACATTGAAAACTTTTGCAAGCATTACGATTTGCGTGAACCCTTGAAAAACTGGATGTTTTCTTACCAGTAAAAAGGCAACTTTGCTGTCCGTTTTTTCCTAATATTTTAACTCATAATGAGGCGTGTATTCTTTAAAATACTTCTATTTCACCGTTGGGTGTTGAAGGCAGAACAGCATGAGTGGATTTGGGTTCAGAATTGTGAAGTGATTTGAGTCTTGACGTCACCCTCTTGACCACCGAAATCTGCCTTAGGGCCCAAATGATGCGGGTTCCTTTAATTAAAGACGCCTCATTTTAAAAGTCCCCACGACAAACTCCAGTCACTGTTCGCATTGACATACAACATTGGTTTTGACAAAGTGCCTTCGACCAAATTTCTTTCCGAAGAAGCTAAAATTTCTCCATGTAGATATCAGGGAGAATGCTTTAATTCATTTTGCTTTCCTAGAGGTTGTAGATTACATAAAATAATCTAGAAAACTAAAAATACTTTGTGTACCAAGACAAAGCAACGACTGTTAGTTGCCACAGCTTAGCACCATTGAGGTACAAGGAGGGAACGCCGCGTAGGATGGAAAGTAAACACCGATTCACCGTGGTATGCATCCATATATTGCCGCAGACATGAAAGTAGGCATTTATTCATTGAAATTCACTAAAAATAAAACGAGACAGTATCCAACAGGCGACAGACACTGCACCAATTTATTAATGCATTCACCGGTATGGTTGTTGAATTTAAAGTTCACAATACACACATACATGCATGCATATATATATATATATATATATATATGTAGTGGTGTGTGTGTGTGTGTGCATAAGTATGAAACCAGACAGTGGACAGATGCGCAAAGTCAATAGTCCCTCAATAGGGAGATGAAAGGGAGAAAGAAATGTTATAGAAGTGACAAAACAATCAGTTTGTTTTACGACAATGATCACTACTTGATTTGTCCAGGCTACCAAAGTGAGACTATGAATGGGAATTTGAGGATAGACACTGACTCCCAGTGAGGCGAGACATGCTTTTTATGAGTATTAAGTCTCCACGTCTGAACTTGGGATCATTGATTCGCTATTTGCAACAGAGTATGTTGTGGAGATTTTGACACCAGGCTATTCTAAATGGATGTATTTGGGCACGATTAACAATGAGCATTTGTCACTGCCCAAAATGTTTAATGCTTTCCATTTGTCTCCTTTGATAGAAAACTCATAAAAATTGAGCTAATATTTTCCCTCCAAAACCTGTTCTTTTGTAGATACTCTTCTTTCGTAAATGGGCAGTAACTCGTTCCTTAGAAGAAGCAAAAGTGTGATCATGACGTATTTGACGCAGAACAGTAACCTTTATGTGTCAAAAATCACCACCTTCCAGTCAGTCACTTTGCACTCTTATTCATTTATTAATTGTTTTTAAAGTGACGGCGAATTACAGAGCATGTTTAAAAGAGGTCGGAAGTCTCGACATCCATCGAACACGTCAAATCTCAAATATGTCAGAAAATACGATTTTTACATCCTGGACTAGAAAACCAACTTTGATAAAATTCGCGGGGTGAAATGGTTGGTTTTGAGATAGGGATTACTTTAGTTGAGAAATTTTGAAGTTAAAGGATTAGCAGTAAGTTTCCTTTGATCACATTCCACAAAAAAAGCCAACCAAGTTTATCTTGCCAGGTGAATTTTTCTGAAATGGTCCGTCTCTCACTTAATGGCCGAGTATTAAGTGTGATCCACCAAACCCAAGGCAACTGCCCAGGATAAAGTTGCATGAGATGATGTATTTCACAAGTAGAAGTTCCCATGTTCAGGAGCTTATGGAAGAATGTGACATTAAAGGAAAATGTAGACAGTATGGTTATTGAAGCAGATAAAGTTAATAGCTACTGTAATATGGGTTTATTACACGTTCTTTTCCAGAGGGATTTCATTGGGCATGGATAAGCATTTATGTCGAAGATTTTAACTATATCGGCTTTATTGTAAGGTAGGGAAAGAGTTACTTTAAAAATTATAATGTTATAGTTGGATCTCGATTTGAACAATAGCTATTTTCACTAAAGAGCCTCAGTTTTTGGTTCATAAAAGGGCACACCTCTCTACGATTTTTCACAGGATCGTAACACCTCAACCCTTCTAACCATCTCAAATCTTTAAGTGGCGTTTTTGTGTCCCAGAATTTCTTATACACTCCTTCAAGCTGATCTGCCGATCTCCCACGGGAAAGAAACTTATTTGATTAACGCTGCTTATTATTCCCGGCATGTTGCAACCTTGTGTGTGCGTGTCGGCACCGCCTTTTCGTCGAATGCACGATTTTTCGTCCCCTTTTCCCCACCCCCTCTCCAGTTCTTTTCGTTCGCTCCTTCGCTTGCTATCTTGCCCGACCGACTGACCGACCCACCGACCACCCGCTTGCTTACCCGCCCACCCGCCTGGGTGTGCGCACCTTGTGCCCTCTCTCCAAAGAGGGCTAGCAACTGTTACCGTGTGATGGCGCTCGTAGAGTCCGAAAAGGGATTCCCTAATGAGTTCTGCTTACAGAAAAGTTTGTGGTACGCGAGACATGCATTGAATCCCTAATCAAGCAATCAGAGGCCAGTCTGATAAGGATCCCCTCATTTGTCAGCTAGCATGTGAGTTAGTCGCTATAGAGATAGCCAGGACAGCATCGAAGCGCATTCATTTCAACTCTACATGCATAAGCAAATTTACTATGGATCGTATTACTTATCTAATTCAAAAATATCCATTTCATTAATGACATTTTTGTAACACAGCTTCTGATATCCTTGATTCCTTGTTGTAGTTTCTTTTAACAGTTGCAATTAAAACTCAAAACCTCATTTATACAAATATCAACTAAGATTTTGGATAAGATATTTATGACCAACCGAAAATGCAGCTCACGAAGAAGGATGGTGAAGCTATCCACACAAATGCTACACACAATGCGTTAAAAAACGCATTTCCACTATGGTGTCTGCCGCCTCAGTTAAAATAACTATGCCTTTTTTAAGACTGCTAAGCAGAAAAGTGAATAAATTAGCTATAAGACAGCCGCTGTTGGATTAGAAGCCCAATAAATGAAGAGAAAGGTTAATGCTATTCATTTTATATGCAATGCCAGTTGCCTCAGTAATCTCTACAACAAAGTCTCTTCACGAGTATCATTAATTGAATTCACCAACTAAACAGTACGTCATCGCACTAAAAAATGGGCAGAAGTAATACCTTTTGAGGCTAAAAGCTAAACCTGGAAACATTTTTATTTGTAGCATTGTTTTTGTAGGAATTCCACACTCCACTTGATTTGTCGAAGTAAAGTCGGCTCCTGTGAGTCCTGCATCGACTGACCGGAAACATTCCAATGTGTTACATCGACACTCGATTTTTCTAGACGGGTCGTACATTCAGAATACATTGGCGAGAAATATAGCTCACCGTATTCAAACAAACCCTAGTCTACGATTATCACCATTGTATATATATATATATGTAGTGTGATGCGGTAGCATTTTCTGCGAGAAGTTCTAGCTGCTTTTATATAATTGCATTGACAACTTATGGAAGAAACAAAAAGTGTCTATATCCGAGGCCAGCTTAAAGAAAGGTAGACACTTTGTTACAAAGAGGTTTCACACCTCCTCTCCCTCCTCTACCGCCATCTCCAGCTGCCCTCACGAAGGGCGGTAATTCTTGCGCTGAAGCGCCACGATCCAGACAAAGAGAATTGTCGAGGCAGCGCGCCCAACATCAAACAGGGTTGCGACACATAGACAGCCACCACCACCTCCTCCTCCGCCTCCGCCTCCGTGATAGATTATCTCTCCACTTAAGACGAACGCGGCGATGTCGCGCAGTTGAGACCGGAAACTGAATTCTATCAGAACTTCATTATTTGACCGTAATTGGCCTCACTACAGTGTTTTGGAAACGTGTTGGCTCCTGTACCAACCCAGTGTCCATTTCCTGATGAAGCAAACTAGAAGTTTGGCTACAAATTAAGGAAAAAATGCCATCATCACTCAAACAACACCACTCTTTGCCATGAAGAATTGATGCACCGTTATAAGGGTGGATGGAATGTATGCCAATGAGTCCACCATAGTCTCTATCCTCTTGCATTATTAACAGTTAACAGCTTTCCATCGAACAATCTACAATTTTTGACAATGAACCCATAATGATAGTAATGATGCGTGTATTCTGGTGGGCAGAATAAGGGAAAAAAAGCTTGTTTCAAGTGTTCGATTGCTTTCTTCTATTTCAGGTAAAAAATTACCAACAATTATTAACCGGTCTTAGCAGGAAGATAGGAGAGTACTGGAAAAAAAAGGTCCTCTAAGCATTTTATAACCTATGCTTTGACGATTGCGTACATGCCGTTGCCAAAACACGTCATTTTACTTTTGAAGTGCAAATGAAGCTTAGTCCTGTGAATATTTTCAATGTTTCATTGTAATGCGTGCGTTTGTGATGCATCAGTAATTTACCTGAGATCAAACACACATTAAAATCTGTTACAAATTGCATGGATATTGACATAAGTCATGAAGAAGAGGTAACAAAAGTTGAACCAAATACCTGATATTAGCGAAAAGTAAATTATTTTACCAAGTGCATAAATATCTCAATTGGGGTTCAATGTTACTAAAAACTTCCCATCCCATCAAAGAAGAGAGAGATCCTCCTAATTTGGTGTAGGAGGACTGCATCATTACAAGAGTCGGCTGGACTCTAATCTGTCTCGTGACTCTATCCTAGCAACTGCTACACGTACGCATCGCTCCTTTGTGGGATGAATAAATTTTCCTCGCTTTGGGCGTTTCAGCCGTGACGGTAACGGCCTCCAATGTCGCTCAATATTTGCATAACACTGTTTAGACTAAAGAACGCTTTCGAAGAACTCCACCTTGTTGATGCCCATGCGCAGTTTATAGTTTGTCACCGGGGCACCTTGACTCGTGTGATGCACTCTCTGCCACCTTGGCTGTTTGACATTTTCATTTACTTTTACTCGAGACATGCGCTCCCGGAAATAACAGTAAACTTGAAGACTTTATGGACTTTTAAGCCTCCCCAATAACCCTTTGTGCCTTAGAAAATTACTAATCAGATAAGGTTTTGTGTAGATACAGTTTAATTTTGTGACAATAACTATTTTTCCTTGTACAAGTATAATTTCGAATTCCTTAGTAGATGGTGATGTTCAACAATCATGCAGGGGTTGTTAGGTCAAGTACAAAAAATTTTTGCACACTACTTGGCGTGTTCCTCTTAAATGAACAAATAGTTTGTAAAGAGTCGGTTATAATAAACGTAAAGTCTTGAATACCACTTTGCTGATTTGCAGCCATAGATGTGCCGAGCTTACTCTTACGTGTGGTGTAAGTTTCCTTTCCTAATGTCACTTATATCCTTGGCACGATACAGTTTGGCTGGGGAGAGTTAAAATAGTTCTCCCACATTTTGATAAAATTTTAGGCGTGCACCACTTTTTTATCCGCTAACTCTTTCACCCCTCGTCCGCCATTCGTTCTTTCTGTGGATCGCGGAGTTGGCGGAGGTGGAGGCGGTGGCGGTTGGCAAAAGTCTGATCAAACGATTGAGAGATATTTTTCTTTACCCCCTAAGCGCGCGCACAAACACACAAAAACGACGACACACAGAAGAGTGGAAAAAGGAGATGCGTGCACGCGTACACAGAAAACTTTCCTGAAGTCGCGTGCGAGTGTGGTGCTCATCCTCGGAAAGAGAGCTCGCTGGCTCGCTCACTCGTTTATTCTGCAACACACACACACACACACACTAATTTGCTCGCTAGCTAACTTGCTCTCTCACCCTCTCGAGGAAGGAGAGGCGGTGAGTTGTTAAGAGACAAACTCCCTATGTGTGTGGGTGTGTGCGTGTGCACACACGCACTCCCCAAAGAAAGCAGAGTGATGGGCGAGAAAAAAAGCTTTTAGATAAGAGAGGCGTGCGGGCGTAGGCACGCGTGTCTTTTAAAGAAGCGACGCTGTGACATAAAAAACGGCTGCAACGGGTCTCTGCAACCTGGTCCTCGTGTGTATATCTACTCGCGCAACTCCAAAATAGCCCATTTTAACGTCAACTTCCTTCATATTCAAGAAGAGACCATGGGAAATCAGTCTAAAATATGCATTCCTAACTAGCATATTTGCTCCACTCAGAGTGTTAATGGCAAAAGCACTGCATGCCATTTGATATTTTAATTCTCAATAATCTCGGAGATCACCCTGCAATTCTGTGGTTCCACCTGATTTGTCCTCCACCAAGGTCCTTAACCGACCGTTGTCGCACGACCGACAGATGGATATCTAGGCAGGGAGCCTCAAAATGCACTCTGTGGCGACATCTGGGAATGCCTGCTCCCATGTACATGCTTCCATCCAACCGACCTTTGCAAAAAGCAGTCAACGGTTGCAGCACGTCTTACACCAGCGGCACTTTAACTCGCTGTCAAAAGAAGGCAATAAAGAAGTGAAGTAGAACTTCAGACAACAAAATTGCATTTCTAATCGAGGTTCTGTTAAAGCTTTGAAAGCAAAATTGATGCCTCTTGAGATATTTACATGGTATCACAGATTATTTGAGCGTTACCAAGTAAAATTTTATGTTTTTTGGTTTACGTAAGGCTCTCTGTCATTTCCATAGGTATGCTTTTTGTGTTGTGAATTTGAAAAGTACTAGTTGTGGTGGAATGACGACAACTAGGTGAGGGCTTCAGGCTATGAATTCGAATCATAGGTGAGAATGATCGAGATTGTCTCTAACGTGTTTTACAGTGTTCCGCAGATAATTTTGTGTTTTGATCGCAATGTTTGGAAAGCTACCTTTTCATTTTGGAGCTAACATGGGGCTCCTGGTTCCCAGACAGTGATAAACACCTCGCACAAACCTTGCATCAACATGCGCAGGTTCATATTTTATGTCAAATCATTCGTCGATAAGAAAGGCCCAGTTCTCTGACACTTTTTCATAAAATTTAGCTAGCAATAGCTCGTCAATTGTTATTGTACTAGGGTTTACACCAATTCCTGTTTCTAATATCACTTGGTCTTTGCCTGGGATTCATCAATGGTGTCGAGCATCACCAATCAACAAGTCACTAGCATGCCAAGGCTTTGGGTGTTCAACCAGTCTTCAGGTGATTATAAATGTGAAGACGATATTATTCTGCGTTTGTGGTGGGTAGTTAATGTCTCACCCCTCTGGACTGCTCAAACATTGCAAAAATAAAAGGTTTTTCAGACGGCAACGTTAATAATAAATTTCCATCCAGACTATCACAAGGTCTAATAGCCACCGTCATTTGACGTCTACTTTTCTGTATTTGATCAAACAACCAGTCTGCTTCGATAAGTTGTAGTGCGAACCAATAGAAAGGTAATTTGGAGGCGACAGGTTAATCTGGTATATCGCCGATACATACCCTTCAGGTTTAAAGAGGATGGGCAATTATACCTTTACCTGGAGGACGCCTAGGTTTCAAATCTCGTCTGAACTGAATTGTAGTTTGAGCTAGCCATTTGTTCCTATTGCCTCATACACATTCTCACCTTTGTTTGGGGTCTGCCATATCGACGCAGTTAACGCTATGAAATGAGCTCATAAATGGCTTAACAACACACGAACAATCATAATTTGTTTGTTATTAGTTTAATCCATGAAGAACGTTCCCACACTGTCTTTATAAGTGGGTAATTTTGGTACCGGTTCCTTTGAAGAATTTTTCCTTACTACAAACTTGATGCATGTAGGGTCGTTTTAATATAGTACTAGACCATCCCCTTTGGAGTGGTATTTAGGCGTTGGGACATGTGCGTGGTCCAGTTGCCCTTTGAAGGAGAAACAGAATGAAGCCGAAGTGGTTAGTTTAAAAAGCCCTGTCTGGGTACCTAGGTATATAGACGATGGAGATATGAGAGTAGGGATAGAGGCGTTTTGTCAAAGAGAAAAACATCGCCCGTACTGCGCACTCACACACACATGGCAAAGCGGGGCGGAGAAAAAGAGGGGAGGCATGGGGTATAGATAGGGATAGGCGAACGAACGCACTAACGAGTGGTGAGTGAGTGGGTGAGGCCGGTGCGAGGGACTGAGCGAGAGACGAGAGTGAAGGCAATGCGACACCGACACCGACACCGACACAGACATTGAGGCGAGGAGGCGCGCAGAAGAGGCGCACCAAATTAAGGGTGGAGGAGAGGCAATCCTAAATGTCTGTGCAGGTGGCGTGTGCAGCGCGTGCCGGCAGTTCCAGAAGGCAGTGGGATTGGAGTGGGGTGATGTGGACAGGGGGATTGGTCTTTTTCTTACCTATGAACCGAGATGCAGGATCTCTCCATCTCTTTGCCTTTTTATCTCGGCTGCGGTACTTTCATCAGTCGGGAAAAGTAAAATATGCCAGCTAAAATATTGCGTGTCGGTGCTGCCGCTTACTGTCACGGAGATTAAAACGAATGATTTCGCCTTGTTTGTAACAACTAAACACCATAAACTAATTGTGCCTAGGCTTATTACAAGTATAGCTTATCAAAAACTTTACAAACTGGCCTCTTCTTGGAGTCGGTATTGTAAGCTGCCGCAAAGGGGACAACAGCTATGGCTGGAATTTCACCCAGTCCTATTTATGGGTGTCACATTCAGCTTTAATCAGTGATTGTACAATCACAATTTCGACTTTTTTAGGCATGTGTATTCTTTTTGCCATGTTTATTTTAATTTCTCGTGGAAATTGGCATCGTACTTCTCTATATTACTATGATTACTCGTGTTTACTTTCAAATACTCAAGTAAATTAATGGATAAAAGTCTGCGACTAGCGTCTTAAATAAATACTTAAATGGACTTAGTGTATCTCTGATTTGGGAAAATCGAAAATGTATAGTTTTTGGGCAGCATAACATGAAATGGGGAATTTTGTGATCTGAGGTGGCCGATTTATCTAAGACCATGGCAGCAAACATGCTAAATCAGTGTTGTGATGTACGACGAACCTTAAGGTCAATTTGGATGTTACACATTAACACTAGTAATTAAACAAGATGCTGCCCACACTACATTACGATTAAAATCAAACACCCAAAGCCAAAGGATCATGAGGGCCGAATGCTCTAATACGCTATCCGTATTTCGCCTTGCCGTAGTAGTCTCCAATAACGTTAGTTATCAACTCTCATATTTTAAACTTACAAATGTAAACAGCAGTGCTTTCATTTGTTTTGTTATGGAAAGTCGTAACAAAGTGTTGAACAGGGTGACACTTTCGTAAACAATTATGATGAAGAAGTTGAGGAGGTTACGCCAATCAAAATCCTTACTTTTTACCAGGCTGTAGGCAATAGTTTGATCAGTATTTTTTGTATCTGCATCACTTTTTAAGCAAAAATATGCAAAGAGATTGTCCCTAAAATCCTCATTTGTCATTAGCTGAGTGTCACCAAAGCACCAAATGCACGCAACATCTTTACGTATCAAACATAAGGATCAAGGCTGTGGTCGACCATTTTTTCTTTCTAAGGCCATAGCTTTTAGAGAGACTGCAAAAGGATGCCGCAATTAACCTCTGCAGGGATTTTAAGGCTACGAGCACATCGAGTGGACAGGGTGGTCAGGGGTTTTTCATTTACCTCTGTCTCCATTCCTCGTTCTTTTGCCTTGCCATCTCCCTCTACAAACCATGAGGTTTGTTTTTGCATCTTGTAAGATGAACGAGACATTCTCGTTCCTCCGCACATGGGCGGTACCTCAACTTTTTTCCAGGGTCCCCGTGCTGTTGGTAACAGCTTTGCTTTAATTCACCTTCCTAGTCCGCCTGTGCGTGACTCCACAAGGATGACCGCTTTTTATTTTTTTATTGACTGACTAGGATAAGCAGAAGTTCATGATTTTTTTCTTTTCACTTAAAAGGAGCGGTTAAAGTAGGTACCATAAATGATGACATCGGTAATTAAAATGTCGAAGAGAGGGGAATATTTCATTTCAACGGTTTAGATTAGCTTACTTTTAGTCCGGTAAGCATCTTTCGAGTGTCACATCGCTTTGCAACGACAACCAACTACTCCAACTAGACTTAGTACTTATGCAGAAATTGCGAATACCAGTAAATGGCCGTCTCTTTTATTCCTTTCATTTAACAGTGGTGAGCATGTGGCATTATTGTACACTTTCAACTAATCATTTCGGATTGGAGTCTGGTCTGAATGCTCCAATGATTTCGAAACGGTATTGTTTTAAGACAAGCCTGTATTCATGTATTTTCTTGGCTTATTGCCTCACTCCAAGTCGACTGTAGGTGTGTGTTGGACTAGGAAATATTACTAGGATTTTAATAGACCTAGCTTAAATAAACTAGCAGTTGGCATGTTATTTCGAAAGAAAATTACAAACAATTCCAAAGTCCTGAATGAGGCATTTAATGCACGTGGTTTTGAAAGTACCTCCTTGAAAGGAATTAATTGCACGTTTAAACAATTATTGTTATTTGAGAAAGTACTGGTAAATCACGTGTTTTCTAAAAGAAGCCATGCAACCGAAACCCAATTTAGCACACAAAGAAGTGCACTGACATGATCACAGCACCAAACAACTGGATGTTTGCCTAGTTCCAATGTCGAAGTTCCATGAGATTTCCTGCAGAATACCGGCTTCGAACCGTTGCATCGAGAAGGCTGATTAATAGTAAACGCTGGATATTGCGTAAAAGATTAATCCTCTGCAGAACTGGGTTCCAAATTTTATAGGCAATAGGATTTTATTTCAAAAAGTTGGTTGAGACGACCAACTCGTGGACCAAGCTACGTGGAAAAATAATGCCTTGCACAGATTCATCTGCATCCACTTAATTACTGGTTTTCGATTTAAAAGTGTTTGTTACTGGCATAAAACGCAATTTGCTGATAAACCCAAGAATGGGGATTTGGTAGGAAGTGCGTTGAATTAAGATAATATTATAATCTGAGTTTGCTATGTCCTGAACGAAGTAAACTTCTACACAAGTGATGCCCCACTCGTTTAAAGCCTTCAGGAATAGACAAAAAAGTTATGGTTCCAATCAGCTAATGATTGCGACTTGGACGACGAACACGATATGTAGACCATGAGTTTAATAGAGGCCTCACGCCTACATTTAACAAACAGGTTATGGGCTTGTGAAATTCCGAATTCGCAAATCCTTGACTTATGGCTACCAAGGTGGATTCAGACAGGTTGGGTGAGGTAGAGACTTCTGAACAAACTGAATCAAAAGAATGTGAAGGGAGTAAAGAAGCAAGAGTTGTCATTGTAAGTTCCCCCTTCCCTCCGCCTCAAAGACGAAAAATGACATTACATGCCAGCACGGATGTGCCATGGATCGACGATGTGGGAGCACAAGGTCCGGAGGTGGGACAGAGCAGACAGCAGGAGGACGAGAGTAAAGGAGAAAGCGTGGGATGTGGCATGTATGTAAATGATTTATGATGGACCAGAAAGAAAAAGGTCGAAGCGGTGGTGAGGTTGTAGACATGGGCGCATGCACAAGCACGGACGAAGACGGAGTGGAGGAAAAAGCCCTGGAGCATGATAAAAGAGTGGTTCGTTCCACAAGGTAAAAACTCAATAACCACCAGGGACTCAAGGCGTTCCTTTGCGTGTCTATTGCCTTTCTTTGATGAGAGCCGCCGAAGGGATAACAAAGAGACCCTTTGCACATCGTTTCGTTGTCATTTTATGCATCCAACATCTGAAAGGCTGTAAATCACACCCATCGGTATTCATGAGTGGAAAGGAATCAGGAACCATCTTCTTTTGGTACTAATCTTAAGTATTTCAGGCCCACAAGTAACACGAACATTTAACTTTTGAATATGCTTTCACGTGCATTTCACCTGTTTCGTCATTCGATTGAATTCAATCTATGAACATAAAAGGCTTCGAAGTTGAGACAAATTTATCAAAGCAAATTTTCTGGTAAAGATTAGAGTGATTCCTTTTTCGAAATAGCATCAACAATGATAACTCAATCGAAAGCAAGTCACTTCAATTAAACTGAAGGGTATGTCAATTGTCTTTCCTAATAAGGGATAAAACACTAAATCTTTACGTGGACTTGAAGATGTTTGGCGCATGTCTTCAATGGCATTTGAATCTTATGTTGTCAAAACTGCTTTTCTTCTCCAAAAGTATAAATTTACTACAGATGAACAATCCTGCTATAGTGGTGGCGAGTTTATTTGTGAAGTTAGCCATTGAAAAATTTTGAGTAACTTTTCTAAGGGCTCCCTTTCTACAGTACCTTGAAAGTTTTATGTGTCTTAATTCTTATATAACCTGGAAAATACTTTATTGTAATAACGAATTAACTTGAGAAATCCCAATTGGCACAAAAGGCCAATTGTTTTTGCCTTGTCTAAGATTTAATTAGAACAGGAGTCAGGAGCCTTCATTTGCTGGTGGTTCCAGAAGTATTCGTTCTCCAGATGAGAGATCAATGCTGCTCATAAAGTTTCCCTCTGCTTTAGATAAGGATCCTATGAAAAGAGAAAATTTGACCAAGAAGATGCATGCAAGTTGTTAATGCACCATTTCGTTATGATTGGACCAACTTAGGCTGCCCCCTTGAGTGTACATTGCCAACCACTCCGAGACTGCAGAAAAAGCCATCAAAGAACTGATCCAGGCAAAAAATACATTTAACGAGTAAATTCTCAATACGTTTAGAACACAATTTACTGCAAAATAAAGCCATAAAATCATTATATTGACTACAGTTTTTGTCTCTGTACTCAACAATTCCATTGTTAGCATGAGGAGTAATCCAAAGCAAAGTTTTTTTCGATTCTGGGGTTATTTATCCGAGTACCTTGGGTACCATTCCTTATCAGGTACCTGCTTCCTACGGGTTCTAAATAGTGAAGAGAGCCATCTTTTGATTTCTGCAGCACGGAATGAATTTGGCTGATTTAATGCAATTATCTACTAAAGTCGTGTCATTTTTCATGTTTGCCTTGTTGTGCTGTAGCTTTAAATACTTTCTGCGCGGCCACGATGAATGTCTATAATTAGACTTTAGCGTCGGCTTTACTGCAGATCTACGTAGTATTTGTGTGTGGGAGTGTGAATACGTAATGAGTTCTCTTTAGAATGGCGGAAGGTGGACAGGTTGTTCCAAATCAGGCAACTCTGAACAGAAAGAACAGTAAACACACGATTTCTGAATCACAAGTCTGTAAGGCGATGAAGCAAAAGAATCCAAACTTTTTAGTGTAAGTAGAAAAAAAATACGAATGGACAGCATTTCTGAGAATGTTTTTTTCACGAGGATATATACGTGAGAGGACTGCTAGCTCAGTTTTTTCATGGAATATTTATCATTTTGGAACTTAGACCTTGATTTCTATCTACTCTGAAGGTGTGTAATTTGGTTACTTGGGGGAACCAAAATGCATTTGCCTCTTTTTAAGCTCAATTATGTATAGAAAGTGTAGCGCGAGCTATAAAAACAGGCGGGCTATGCTGTCAAGGTTTTGACCTATGCTGCACAAAATACAGTACGCATTGTCAGGCAACCACAATCAGAAAGTTGTTCATGTGGCGTTGGGGAATCTCCCTTATTAAAATATGAAAACTGGACGAAATGTCAGGAAATATTTTGAACGAGAGTTCGCTTGCTTTGAAACCGATTGTGTATTGCCGAGAGCATTATTTTTTGTACTTTGTATTGCATTCTCCAACCAATGGACTGAATGGCCTGGGAAGGGGGAGCATCCAGATTAGTTCACATCTGGTATTGATGCCAAAATTGTCATTTGGTGTGCATGAATGAAGCTATTTAAGTTCAATTTCCATTTGGAAAATGCTGCTAGCTGAATGTTAAAATTCGTAACTTCACCGTAGACTTTGAATACCACTAAAGTTTGGAAAAATTTTATCCTTGTTTTTTTCCGAAGTTCTTTCAGATTTTTCCTCCACAAAACAACTGCCTCTGCCTACGTTTATATACATGCGTTTCAGCAACGGAAACTAACTACCGCAACCATAAGCACGGTATTTTTGCCGTCTACCACAATTGGGTATTTCCCTTTTCACGACTGCAAGGCTTGACACATTTCCGCATTCTTAAGAGTAGTTGAAAAATTTCTTGCGTAGTGGAGTATGCTAATGGTGGAAATGTAACAAAGAATCAGAGAATAAATCCTCCTGATGCTACACAAAATATGATCTTGCTTGCGACGCGGGTAGCTACATCAAATCGCAATGAACAGGAAGGAATATGCCGGAAAAGTTTACCAATACCGACAGGAGCGAAAAGTCCGCAATCAAAAGGAGCTTAAATCCCCTTTTTATGCATGACAACTTGTAAAGTGGGTTAGCTCCGTCCATGCGCTTTCGACTTCTGAGGCGCTGGGTTTTAACGTATTTTGGGCACTAGCAGTGGGATTTCATCAAGTAGGGACACTTCATCAAACACCCTCGGCATCGCGGCACACATAAAAAGGCGTTTCCTGCCCCCCCCCCCCCCCCTCCCGTTCGACATTTGCTACAGCGGCCGATTACAAACACCACGGGGTTTCCTCTCGGCCGTTCGCATTTCTCGCATTTTATCGTTTCGGGCGCGCTTTCCTCGCTCCGAATGTGTGTGTGTGCGTGCGCGGCTCGTAATCGTGGCCTCGCATTCTTTTGAAGTTTTGCCATGCCCTGGTGCATGTCCGTGCGCGTATCCGTGTGCGTCTGTGCATGCATGCATGCACACACATAGTGGACGCACAGGCATGCGGACAGTTGTTTACCAGTGCACGCATGCGCGCTTGCGATTGTGCGGAGTGTGCGTACGTAAGTGCGTGGATGCGCATGTGCACGCACGAAGAACGAGATTTCGCGACAAGGACTTCAAAGAAAAAGAACCGAAATGCGCGTCAGCGTGCGTGCGCGCACGTACACAGGCTACCAGTCGACAATTTCACTCATTCAGTCGATTTGAAAAAAAAAATGAAATTATCCTTACGCCTATGAGAGGCGATATGAGCTCGCACAGATCGGTCCACCTCCTCACTTCTCCCCTCCTACATCACCACACGCCTTAGACAGTGATTCTTCCTCTCCCTCCTCCTTCGCCTCTTGCTTTGGCACAAAATAAGGAGGAACGGTGAAGATGGATGAGATAGATTTCCAGTGCTCAGCTTCACTGGACAGCTGAAGTGAGGACTCAGCTGCTGGTTGATGCGCGGCAGTTCATTCGCCCCGAGAGCGACGGTGAATTCTACCACTCTCTTTTTACCACGTGTACGGCCGTGCACATACCAGAATTCGACCTGTGTTTGAAGATGGTATTGCTTGAATAGTCATTAAACTGGTGGTCTCTAGTTTGTGAAAAAGTGTTGGGGATTTTAAGAATGAGAAACGGTGTTTTCTGACAGGTTATAAATTTAATTAAACAATCTTACCAATCCACTCGATATCATCACTTTCCTATTCATGTCACTAGCTCATTTGTTTGAAGGGCAATCTAGATAAGAGTGATTAGCACTTTTTGCTTTTTTGTAAGAAAAGAGTTGTGAATCCCAGGAAAATCTCTTGTTGTTACAATTTTCGTTAGCTCAAATCCGACGCACACTTGTCTCTCTTCCAAAATCAGCACTTTTCCACTGTTTGGGTAACGAGTTCACCTTCTCATGCAACAATGACCCAATGTTTGAGTAGTTGATAAGAGTACCATCTAAAGTTTTCGCCATGAGTTGAGTCAGATTGTGCGGAGTTTACTTTACCGGTCTTTTTGTTTTGCATCTCTTAAGTTAGGCAAACATCCAGGGTAGTCTTCGTGTTTGTTCGTCCGCTTCTGACAGTGCTGTTGTCCCGTTTTCAAATGCTTTTCTCAGTTTGATATTATTTGCAATAGCTGTTGCTGCCGCAGCAGCAGCAGTAGTAGTAAAGTAGCTTGTTGGCAACGCACAATTATTGTTTTGTCGCAGTTGTCGTTGATGCCGTATTCCTCCATATTGACTTGGTCTCCTGCATATACGGCATCAACGCAGTCTTCGTCATCACCATGCTCACCGCCAATGCTGCGGTCATTTAAGCCAGCCTTTTAGCATATATTCCACTTTCTGCTCCAAGTAGCTGCATCAGCACTAACATCGGCTGCAGCGATAGACCCTTACGACTAAGTCAGCGCATTCGAGTTCACCTGCCCCAGAGTCTTTTGCATGTGTTCATAAGTAAACTCGAGAATTCGCCCTATTCATCCCTGCATCATTGCGGGCTGTTTGTCAGTGAGTAACTGATATTGTCGTCAGTGTCTGAGTCACGCCCACCTTGGTGAAATTCAAAATGATATGCCGTAAGTTAGAGAGTGAGATAAAAAGTAGTAGTTACAGGAGCATCGAATTTATTTTCTGTATGTAAAAAATAAGAATAAAACTTCTTCAGATCAAATTACGAATGGAGAGGTAACATGACCCATGACCTCTCCACACAATAATTAGAGTTATGGGTTAAAGTGATGAGGTGACTGCCCTCCCAAAAAAGGCATTTCCTCTGCAGTTTTATTTCGATACGTACCTCTTCTAGAATACCTATATTAAATTAAATGTGTCCGACGATACTCAGGACAGTATTAAATGTCAAACATTATCTTTCTTGTACAGGGAGCAATTTGTCGAGAACTGATGGAACTTCCATTTCGCGTTTTTATGCCCTTGTCAATAGGGGTTTATTTTTGAGTTACGAAAGAGACAGTCACATTTTTCAAAGTACAATTCTAGCATTTGTAGGCTTAGAAACATTAAGTTATTGCTAGTATCCCCTTGCTTCTGTGTATTCATACACAAGCACAAATAGAATCTGCAGCATTCACTTAGGGGATGGGAGCAATGGAATTGATTCTCGGTGGAGGGCCAGCCGAGACTAAGCCTTAGAGCTATTACGTATCCTTCCCTTCCATTAAAATTGCCTTTTTTGCAATGCATCTATCGCAGGTATGGCAAATATGTGGTCTTCGGGACTTTGTATGAAAACGCTTGTTTTGAGAAGGCCATAGTTGTAATATTCAGCATCAATGCTGCGGAGCACTTAAATAACTTTGAAAAAGTAAAAGCAACTCTGCCCTGTGCTGTGAAGTGGAAAAAGACTGCAGCAGCCTACTCCCATGTGTTCGTTCGCTTTTTCCTAAGAGTCTAGCCAGCCAACAAATCTCTTTCTCACTCTCATTATGAATTCCCCTTGTAATTTGGTGAAAAAAGTATACCATCTAACCAAAATTTTCAAGGTGCGTCTCCTTTGATTCAGGCATCTCATACTAACCACTCTCTTCCCCTTGTGCCCACACACCCATATGCATGAGAGGGGGCATTCAAACGGACGTCCGTGTGATTGAAACAACAGAAGGCGACTTTGAAGTTTTGGATTGTAGTGCGGGATGAACTGAACAAGAGGGATACCTGAGGAAACGACAAGGCGATAAGACCATCTGCAGGGACTAAATTCAAAGGCGCCCGTGAAAATACTGATGATGGTGGTGATGGCGGCAACTACGGTAAAAGGTGGACATCAAAGAAGGATGTGTTCATGCCGCGACAACTCAAAGGCTTAAACAACGAGACAAATTCGCTGACAGAGACGCCAAACACTTTTTGAAAAAAGGTTTGGTTTTAAGCGAAACTTGTAGTATCACAATCAAAGCAACGGCGCATAGGTTAAACGCGACTCAACCTCAATTCTGCATATTTTAGATTCCTTACAAATCGCCTGGTTCATATTAGCCACTACGTTTTTCAACGTTGGCGTTCCTAGAATCTAGGAACTGGAGTTGTGAATTGCCTTTTTAATGCTCCTACGTACACAAGCGCTAAAGGCTGTGCAGAGGTGAGGGAAAATGGTAAAACTTGCACTCGACACCGTTTACACAGCTTAGTATCCACCATGAAAACGAATTTTTCAAAGTCTTCTGTACTCCCTTCTTCACATCCGCCCCGGGCTAAAGTTCGATGTGGGAGGAAAAGGCGTAAGTTCGCCAAACTAACAAGCACCAGCATTATCGTAAACCTTTCACATTAGATTAATAAACGATCTCCGTGGACAGTGTAGTCATCCTCCGCACACTTCTTTCTTATTCATCCTGTAATGCGTTCAGTACGTGTGAGGGTACTGCTTTGAAAAAAACTCTTCAAAATACCAAATTATCGAAATAATTCTTTTTTTAAAGTGGTAAAAAGCTTCGTGTTCAACATGGAAAATTTTCGCTTCTGTGCTGAAAAACAGGTTTAATAGAAAGGGCTGCACATGGCAATGTAAATTGATTACTGACGCAGACCATCGTTAATAAGATGTCTATTAATGTATGGATGGGATTACTTGAAAAGCAACTCACAGATGGACTATTGTGGCATTTGCTTTTCCTTCCTTTAGCCTAAAGTTCTAGTGAATACAATAAAATACTTCATTTTAATTGTTTAATGATGTGTTTGTTCTTTTGATAAGATTGGAAGCCCCGGGAGAGGAAGGAGCCCGTTTTGAAATACACTTTCCTACTTCTTGCAGCAGACCGCATTATTGTAAAGGAGGCTGCACGGTTCGGGGGAAAAGCGCATAAAAAAGGCGGTACAAAAAAAACTCCCTCGAATTTTGTAGTAAGGCATGGGAAGACCTGTGGTAACTCCCTCGACTTGAGGTGTGTCGCAGGAGAGGAGAAAATTTGGCCATGCTCCTAGCGACTACTATTTTTCTCCTTCTGAACAATTTTCTGACCACAAAGAGCTCTGATTAATTGGAACAAATGGTGTCTTAAACAGCTGCAGCGGCTAATGGAGTGTAATCGCACTACTTTGTGACTCAGGTATAATTTACCTAAATGACCGTGATTAGTGTTTTAAAGGAGAGTCAGGCCATCCTACAGCTGCTTTACCGCTGTCACTAGCGATTGATAAGAGAAACATTTTCATCCCGTTAAGAAGTTTGCAACTAATCATTCCAGTAGAGGAAAAAACGGAAGAATTGGACTATCAAAGTGATCAAGGTGAATTAAGATATACGAGAATTTCGGTTACCCAAATAGCGACAGATCTTGTGCCTGTTGAGTATCCCATTTAAGGTATTGCATATTTCAGGTGTATAAGCCTCAGTCAACCAAACCAATGAGCAATAGCGATGTCAATTATGAATGAAATAGTCTTCCCAGATTTTCAAAAACTGGAACTGATTTGCGCAACTTCGAGTTAGTATTAGGGGGATTGAAGGATTTAATTCACTACGGCATTAGTCTTTTTTGTTTTCCGATCATTCAGGAACATTAAGTGCTATCAAATTAGCTGCATTGTTGTTGGCATTGGTGCAGATTGGAATAAGCAGAATTAAAAATGTTAATGTGTTTGCATTTGTTTCGAAACGGCTCATTCAACCCTGCCAAACACAAAGGCAGTAGAGTAAGGGAATCATTTCATGAGTTGTAATTTCTGATTGTAATGATTAAGCAAGCCCTACCATGACAAAGAAGTACTCTGGTGAGAGGGAGCTCGTCGTGCAAACACAGTCACGCGGCTGTTTGATGTCGCGACCGGTCTTCGTCTCTCTGAGGAATTTTATGGCTTTGTTTTTCCCGTCTGCCTCGCTCTCGTCCCCTTCCCCTCTCACTCTCTCTGTTGTATGTGTGTGTGTGTGTCTGCGTGCATGTGTATGTTTACGGAGAACGCGACCAGCAAGACACAGAATGCGCGGTCTCCGTGGTGTGAGGAAAGCGCTGACAACAAAAGGGAGAGTGAGTGGTTGGGCGAGAGGTTGGGTGCCCGCACGACGACATCAAAGCCCTATGGCGGGTAGGTGGTAACAAATCCACTTTACGCCGCCTGCACGCGCACCGCACCCATGTAGAGGATGGTGGACTCGGCGTCAAAGAATGCGGCAAAACAAAACTAATTATATGGGCTAGCGGAGGCGGGAAGCGGGAAGATTGGGGACATTCCCTCTTGCCTTTTCCCGCTCCCGCGCTCACTCGCCCTTTCCGGAGGAGAGAAAAAGCATCCTCTGAAAGGCTAATCAACCTGTTAATGGTATTCTCAGGGCTGTTAATTCAGTCCTTTTTTTGAGCATTATAGGAAGGAATCAGGCTGGCTGGAATCCTATTTACGGGCATTAGACCCGCGTCCAACATGTACCTAATAAATTAGACATGTGGCTATCATAAGCATAGCTGAGTGATTTGTTTGCCACTACAGAGTTTGATTAATTTGCATCTGGTTAATTTTAATTTCCCTCCCATTATTTACATGTTTACATCGTTGGGCACTTAGTAATAAGGCGTGCATGTTTAGCTAATGCTTTTGAATGGAAGTGGAGCGAATAGAATTTTCAGACATCATGCCAGAAGTGTTGATTTTGATGACCTATAAGGTAATTACACACCCAATCCTTGACTGGAATTATGTTGCGCCTAGGTGCTGTTCCTCTTATGCGCCAGGACAGTAGGTGTGGATATCGCTACGGGTGTGAGAAAGGTGATAACAACTTGGTGAATCCTTTTACTGGTAGAAAAGTTAAAGGTCCAACTCCACTTGTCGAATGATCTCCCTGAGACCTCTCCATCCAAAGGTACTCGATGTGATTTCCTTTCTCTACCCACAACTCATTCATCTTTGTATAAACAGTGCCATTTATCACTAATTTTATTGGTATTTGCCTTTATTGCGATCTCACTGAGCCGCTACTGCTGCTGCCGCCGATATCGCGTAAACAAGGCCTTTGAAGTTCGTGTGCCGTTGGTTTTATCGCCGTGTTGTTCACTCCTGGATGTCCGATTTGTATGTGTTTATGTGTATGCGCGTATGTGATTGTTTTCGTTATTTTTCCGTTCTACCATTAGGGATGGGGTGCAGGCTAGTCAGAGAGCGGGCGAGTCGGCACGCGAGCGAGAGAAAAAAGGCCCGACGATACCACATCAAAGCCAAATTGCCTCTTCTGGCCCCACCGGTAGCAGGACACCCCTTCCTTCCAACAATCCCTCCTACCCATTTCTCGGGTAATCGATGAATTCCCGCACTGAAATGCCCATAGGTTTGTACGCCTTTCTAGCACGCCCATGTAAGAAGCAGCACTGTAAGCCCCTTTAACGTCCTAACACCACGACGTTAAAGACGACAAAATAGAGCGTTCTCTGGCGATAGCATCAGTGCCTAATCTGTTAAAATTTCGTATGAAACCACAAGTTGATTTACATTGTATTGTTATAAAAGTGCTATACAATAAGGAGCAAAAATGAGTGCAAGGAAAACAAATATTCATGCGTTGAATTGAATCAAAAAGCAAAGAATAAGAGAAAAAACAGTTCTGTTTCGGAAGTGGTGGAACTCCTAAAACGTCTACTATAAAACCGAACAAGAGTGAATCGCGAATCAGATAAATAAATCAGTTTACAACCTTGAAGCTACATTAGATCCGCTATTTTGTTGCTATTATTTACTGTGCAATTGACTGAACCAACTGGAACTTATGAGTCGAAACGCATGATTCTTGTGACCTAAGCTTCAGTGCATTGACACTGAAGCAAATACCCTTTAACAGAGCGCTCATGACCCCTCAGTGTCTGGCTGTTGTATATGTTTATGCGATACCTTCCTGTCATGATTGATTTAAAATACTATTTGCTTATCATAAGAACGTTGTAATCAGCTCCATCTCCAGGCAGTCGTATGATAGCAACTGCCATGACAGGGCTAGAGGCGCGAGCAGCAAAGCAAGCGGATGGAATCAGTGATAGGGTCGCCATCAACCAGTTGTCTCGTTGATAAGTTATAAATGATTGCATTCCATTTACCCTATTCGACTGTTTAAAAAGTGGAAAAGATCAAGATTTCAAGTGGATGGACAAGTGAGAAGTACAAGGATGTGATTGTTAAAACCCTTCCAGTTCAGCTATAATGAACTAAAATGTCCATTTATTCATATCTTCATCTCTGGTTTTACAGTTATTTCAAAGAACAGAATTGATCTTCCTTTATTACCACGATAATTCGTCATATATAGGCAGTACTGCATGCATTTGTGAGCCATTTCAAGTTATTACAGTTCATGTAGTTTGGACACCAGGATTGACGTTTTTACACACTGACTTGTAATAATTGTAGACAAAAAGTCTTTGGTACCGTTCTAAATGTGCTTAAATTTACTCCAACAGCAAAACTAATGTCTTCTTTTGCATTTTTTCCTCTGTTTCACGAAATCCTATTGTGTTGCCATTTTTGATGCGATATTTTATGATTGTAAGAGTGATTTTCTCGTAGGCTGGTAAAATTTTACGCTTTTACTATGCTACCTGTTGAACTCGTCAGTTGCCCAAAACTCTGCTTCAGAGAGTAGAATAGCGATAAAATCGGCAAGAGTTGGATGAGTGGAGCGAAAACGTCCGCTTAACAGACCTCACAACCGCTATGACCACTAGATCGGCAGATCTGCTAATCGAGCTATTACAATTTACAAGAACCGTTGTTAATATTTTTGTTGGATCTAATAACCTTCAGATCTCTGAAACAATTAACAAGACTCAAGCATAGGAAGGGATTTTATTTTGTTTTTAGCGAACAGAATGGCCCTATGTATGTCGTACATGGAGACGGAACTAATAATTGCCAATTTGACAGAAGAGTTAGAAATGAGTTTGAAATCATTGGCATAAAGTCCACTCAGATCAGATGCATGATGGACTGCACAATAATGTCTTCACGCATTCAAAGCAAGTATCACAGGCTATTAATCTACGACGTGTATTAATGGTGACCCTTGATTCATTTTTCTCCCTTTACTGTATGCACTCGAACTTATTTCTTTTTTTCTTTTATCAAAGGTGAGTTTTTCCCATTCCCCACTGACGATTGGTCACAAGCAACTCGGTTTTCACACCGTTTCTTCCTTCATAAAATCGGATTTTTAGCCGCAAGTAGGTGGGATTGGTAACAGCCTGCTCATACAATACGCATATGAGTATTAGAGGCGTGCTCTCCTTCCATTCTGCAATTGCTTCTAACATTTCCCGCGCTATTATGCATCAGTGGTAACAAATCGAAGGCACTTACAAGAATGGAGAAAATCGCATATTAAGGGGAAATCCCACTGTTAAACGCTCCAAAATTTATGCTATTTGTTTGCTGAGACGACCCGCATCCTTAAAAGATACATTTTACCAAAAAATGAACAATGCGCACACTGGTACTGCACTGGAATCAACATTGCAAGAGGTATGATTTTGGAGGATTTCAGAGTTCCTCCATAAATCCCAATTTATACTGCTAAAATGAAGACCATTTTGACAATTTAATGCTTTGCATTTCTAACACTCTAAGCAATGTCAAAGTACTTGATTTGGGATAGTAAACATAATAGTCAACCTGTTTGAAATTAGCGCCTTATGAGCTAAATTTATCGTGGAAGTCTCAATAATTATTGTTGACACCAATCTCCATATCGCAACATTTTGACTGTTCAGCATCTTCCCTGTAAAATTGAGAAATAGGTTTAAAATGATGAGGGGATGGGAGTGAGTATAAAGTTGATCTGACGAAAATTTGCATGCCAAGTTAACAGTGGCACATATCTCAGTGATAGTGGCCATTAGCGCATTGTGATGTGAATTTACCACCACCCATCCAAAGGACAACATGTCACGGTTTAACATACGGCGATACCTTGCAAATTCAACTTCCATAAATTAAGATTTTAGGACGATTTAGTTAATTGTAGCGATGGAGGTCTTTTTAACGTTTACTATTAATATGATGCATTTGAGGGCAGACAATGTTTCTTATCATAAATGTCATCAGACCGTAGTTCACTCAGAGAGAGTGAAAAATCAAAGAAATTTAATCCTCCCGACCGAATAACTTGACCATTCTCCAAGATTGAGGTTACATTCGTGTACACTTAATGTATTACTGATGTAGAATACAACGAGAGCACGATGAGCGATTAAAAGCGAGAGACGATAGAATAATTGAGGAGAGAATCGAGAAAGCGTTGTCGATGCACGCGCTGATGGACGGATGCGCGTACATGCGCACCAGTGACCAATGAGCGATGAGACGCGGGTGCGCACGTGCATATGCGTATCTACACATCCAGCACGAGTGTGCACGCACTTGCATATCGAAAGAGAGATAGGGGGAGAGGCTAGAGGAGGTGGGCGGTGGGTCGCGGGGCATGGCTAGACGGGAAGTTGATGCAAGGGGGCACATGAAAGGACCGCGGGCGCCCGTGTGTGGGTACAGGAGGGTGAGGAGACATGTCCGATCGGCAAACGCAGGAACAAGCGAGATAAGGATGTGTGTCCGCATGTCAGACGCAACATAGTGTCTTGCTGTCGTCTGCACACTAAAAATAGAACAATAAGCTGATTGTCCTTACGGAGGTTGTATCGTTTTCCCTCATCGTCGCTCATGTTTGGCCACACTCAAATCCACACATTGCGTCCATTTCTGCGCCTGATAACCGTCTTATTACGCAGCCTGACATTACCTTCGCGGTTTTCCACCGTGGAGACGCTTTGGTGGAAATCGTTGCAGAATTCCTCAACCTTTGCCCAAAAAATCTTATAAGCCGAGATAAATTAGAAGCAGAAAGTTTACAGTTGGACGCTCACGACCTATGCAATTAAGTGTTCCTTTTATCTATTTGTCATAGGAATTAGTCCAATATTTACAAAGCAAATTAACAATGTGGTACAAGGGAGGTCCGTGGAAATTCGCCTAAGCTCAAAATGGTGAGGATTCGATGCCTTAATGCAGGACAAACGACTTAAAAGTCAAGTTATACAGGAAAGCAACCAAAAATATTTCCAGAAAATTACTAACTTAGCACACTTAAACAACTTTTTTAATTTCTTGGGTTTTCATGAAACGCTGTGATCATTTTGCAGTCTCCCCTTGTCAAATAGTTCGCAAACCCAAGTCTACTGCTTGAGTTTCGTCCAAATGAGCATTTCCATGCAAACACAGTGAATCCAGTGATATTAGCCCTTTTGTGAATTCGACGCTGTTCACTTTACTTGCCACAGATTTTGAGTGTCTCAGCACACTTCCAGTCCGCATTGTTGTGCAATGTCCGATGCAGGTACATATTCATAGGGCTAATGGAGGCGTCTCAACTCTAAACCGCCTTTAAAAATTCTGCCTCCTTATAATGTTTAATCGAAACGATGATTTGATGATAAAGACGCCACCACTTAAAGCGTCCACACTCAGAGGAACTGGCTTGAATTCTTGAACCAGTGCATCAGTCAATCGAGGCAAAATATTCGATCAGTTTTCGAATACGTCCTGGGAATGAATCGTGTTACCACTTAAAACACGATTGTTCAATCAAAATCTACTGGTTCCGCTTAACATCAAATTCAAATCTTGTGCAAAATTAATCATTATTGTCCATTAGGTTATTCATGAATTGCATGCCTCGCTGAAAGTTTTAAAATAATAACAAAATATTATGTGATCACTCCAAAATCTCAGGCATATACTCGGATGAAGAGATTAAATTACGGGAAAAGCAAATGGCGGGACACTGCAGTTGCCAACAAATTCTAATGCATCGCTGCTTCCCTTTACTCGCACAAATTAACAAAATTCAGCATTCGACAGCCTTACACATTAAGTGATCCCGAGGCAAAGACGACGTCAATTATGTGAACCGTGTGCGTTGCGTTTGAGAGGCCCAACAACTATTTGGTTATCATATGGAGTGAAAATGGCTTACGCTTCCTTCCTTTTCAACTCCTTATGATCACTTGGCATCCCTCCACATTGAACCTCTTCGCTCACCTTATCATTAGTGTTAAGCGCAAAAAAATTTTCACGCGATCTTTTCTGAGAGACAATTACCATTTACTTTTTCGAAAATTACGTTATTTTGGATTTGCGGCTACTTTTAATGGCCAGAGATGTTAAATCGTTCGAATGTCGGCGATCATGTGGGCTAATCTATGGGAATTTTTCCACTCACGGAAAAGCCAAACGCCGGGGGTAGATACGCATACAGATGCCCCTGTCTGTGTCTGCCTGTCTGCCCGTCTGGTGTCCGCACGTACACTCGCCTTCTGTCTAGCGTGCGTTTATGCGTGCATGCGTGCGCGTGCACAGACAGGAGATGGAAAGTGTCAGCAGTAGCCACCTTTACTGGAGCGCGAACGGGCGAGAGGTGTGATTAAAAAGAGAAGTGTCTGGGGCCCATTTTATGGCCTCTAAAGTGCGCACCGCTTGCGCGCCAAGACCCTCGTTGTTGTCTAGACGCACTCGCACATATGTAGTTGACTCAGATGCGAAACGAGACGTCTCGCACACACACATCCAACGAGAGTATCTTCGCGATAATGATAATTAGACTCCCTCGCTCACGTCCTCCCGCTCTCCCACACATGCATATACAAGGCGCTTGCGCGCAAATATGCAAGTGTGTGTGTGTGTGAATGAAGCCGACAACAGCAAAAAGCCATCACCGATGCCGTCGTTGTCGTCGTCGTCTTCGTTGCCCAGACATGAAAGAAGACCGACGGGCGAAGTAGGGCAATTAGGTCCAAATGAACATAGTTAATCGGTAACATAAAAAGATTTGTCTTGTGTGCGTGCCTATGCACGTCTACAATGCGAAGGCGAATGACTGTGTGCTTGTACGCATACATGTTTGTATGTGAAAATGCAAACAAGTGTGGTACCATTAAGAAGATAAGCTCTGAGACCCTTTCTGTCTCCCTTTAGCCGAAATCCAAGTTGTCTTACTTACGATGGAAAATTGACAATTGTTGTATTGCTTCACCAAAAGAAATACGAATTACGCTTTAAGTCAACAACCGCTTCACTTTGCAACTCGCCTTGCTGCAAAGGTTCAGGGAACTGTCGTTTGTAAGAGACGATAACAATTCATTAAGATGCCAACAAAGCAAATCTGCGAAAAATCAGAAACAATTATCGTCTGATTATCCACATACCTTTTCAAATGCCTTACCGTTATTTTAAATGCTCCGTCCTGCTTAAGGAGCCCTAGAAAAGTGGTTCCATTCCAGTAGACTGCTCTTCTTTTCTACTATTGTAACTTCGCTTATTTTAGTCTTTCTCTATTGGTTACCTTCTTTGGTGCCAAAAAGAATGCAGCTACTTTGCTTTTTCCAAAACTGTTTAACTTTCCTATTTAAAAAAAGTACCGCAAATCCTTCAAATGGCCTTCTCATATGAGAGCTTCTTTGGTAAGACAATTTCAGGTTTGGAAGGAGGCAGAAGTTTAATTTGCGGAAAATAATACCACCTCTTAGCTGTGTTTTAAGCCTACTTTCTCGCAGCCACTTCGTCCTACTGGTGATTGTCATACATCATTTTCTGCTACATTCCTTCAGCTGCGCACAAATGCAGAAAACGAAATCGAAAACGACATTAGCTGATGTCCTGGTTGTAAAACTGGAGCGCTTTCACGCGCGTGCCTGTGCCCACACTTGTCAACCCGAACAACGAAGATATATTACGACAAAGAAGAACAGGGGACAGCCTCTCTGTAGAGGAGAATAGTAGCTGAACGATACATCGGCAACTAAAAAAGGTGACTTTATGGAGTTCTTCCGAAAAATATTCTCATTTGAGTGTCACACCACAATCACATGACAACAATTCACTTTTAAAATGACATTGTGATAATGCGCCATTTCAAGGGGCGTCCATGTGCGCACATCGCGCAGGATAGCAGAGTAGCTTTACATAAAGTGGAACTATCAGCTTAGTGTGACAGAATTTATGCAAAGGCTGCATTGATATAATTCCCGTTGACCATTTCTTAAAGTTGCGGAACAATACTTTGGTGGCTTGTAATTTGGAATGTGGTGGTTGTGCCATTCCTTTTAACCCATCGGATAGGCATCCATGCCGTAAAGCTATTTGAGATAGTTATTCCAGCGCAATGGAGTAAAAAGGAGGAAGCTACTATCTGAAAATGAAGTGGGTGGTTGGCTTTTCTCGTCTACGAGGCATTGTATTTGGCGTAGCGCCCACATGCAGCTGCCAGCCGCGATTAAGCCACACAACGCTGCGACAAAACTATAATGTGGCATAACGGTTGATAAATGGCTCCCATGCGATGGTTATAAAGTGTAGAGAATGCTACCTTTGGGTTAAAATAGCTAAGAAAAAGAAGCAGTGTAAGGAGATGGCCACACAATGATATCTGTAGGTAAAATCATTCAGGTATTCCTTGAAGTAGCACATAAATTAAAACCTTAAGGGAGTTGACGCAGGGCTGAACTTTCGAATATAGTTGCGACATAAATCCTGCGTCTCTAATTTGACTCAATAGAGAGACGAAATTTACATTACTATAATTTTTTACGGAAGGTAATATTGTGATGAGAAGTTTGTGCAGCAAGTGTAGGAAATGTGATTGCGTTTTAGGTGTCCTGCTGTCTTTCTCCGACATTTTTGCTGTGGAGGAGGTTAAAAGAGGACTGTTCGCACTAACATTTCACTAATGTTGTCTCATTACCCATTAATTGTATTCATTTTTCACCTTGTCAGAAATCAACCTGAATGGCCATTGGACATTCTGCACACACATAAAACGCACCGCTGGGCCTTAAACCAGAGTTGATAAATTGTGGCATCTTAAATGGAACAGCTGATTCGATCCTTTCACAGTCGTATTCTACTGTGTTTATAAAAGTGTCTTCAACAAGCATATTGACGAACATGGCAAATTTAAACTTAAGCAGCACTGATTTCCAGGTAGATGTCGGTGCCTCAAATAGTAGTGCACTTTCTGGAGGGAGCACATTGATAGGAAATTTCAATTTCTTTCGGCCAATTTAATAGCTTGGGTTTTGAGTCGGCAATATCAACTGTGGTCATTTGATGTAATCTGGCGTAGGATAAGGCACAGAAAAAAGGCATAAATGTCACCATAACTGAAGCGCCATTGTGGGTCAAATGCACGAAATTTTGAGAGTTTTAGCAGGAAATAGTCATGATCACACTAGCATGAAGAGTTTTTGTCCATAGAATTTGAACGTTCCGTTCCCCCGCTCTCCTCCTCCGATGAAAAGGCAGAGTATAAAAAAGAGCTAATTCCTTTGTAGACATACCTCTCCGCAAAAAGGTGCGAATGTACGTAACGAACGGAGACGCAGTGGCGCGAGTGTGGACGTGCCGGAATAAGGGTGAGAGAGGCGAGGGCCAAAGGGCCGAGAGAGGAAGGAGGGGAAATGGCTTTAAAAATTTGCGTCTCCAGTAGAGTGAAGAAAACCCAAGTCTCTTAATTATTTCACGCGTCTTTGACAACAAGATAGTTTAGCACTGGAGGAAATGTGTGTGATATTTTTTTGCTCCATGGCATTACCCTCTCACTCCTCGTGTAGTCGCTCCTTTCAACTACAGCATAAGCGGATGCTTAGGCGCGTGCAACCACAGAGACACGGACGCACTGTTGCCCTGTAAAAAATCTTTTTTGCTGGTGAACGAAAGGGGTTCCAAAGGAAACCGAGAAGACAAGTTAAGCTTGGAGAGTGTGTATTTTCTCAGGAAAAGACGTTTCACTGTGAGTCTTAAAAAATAGGCGTGTGCATGTCTAAGCCGAATCGAGTAAGGGACTTAAGCTCCAGAAGATAATCAGTTACTTTTTATAACTTCCTTCAGTTTGCTTGTTATGCACTAATTTCCTATCGGGCATCGAATGCAGAACCGCTAGCCTAAGGCTTACCTTGGTCCTCTGCATCATTTAGTGCAGTTGGGTGCTCGGAATGGAAGCATTTAAGGCGCTATTTGGTGCATCAAATCAAAGCACTAAAAATACATATCCATTATTTTTATGTTGTCGTATTTAAGGTGAATAAATCAGCTACTGTTCAAGCATGACGTAAATCCAATTATTATTATTATTATTACTATTTATCCTTATATCCTCCAAAATCGAGTAAGACGGATTAGTTCTCCAAAGTTGTGTGCTTAACAGAATCTATAAAGCGAACCACATTTAAGCTACATTTTTAATCAAGAATTCAGCAGGAATCTCGTGGCGTCTATTATATTGCAGGAAATCTGTCCTACTCAAGGCAGTATTCCAAATCCATTGATGGGGAAGGTTGGACAAGAAAGAGCACTAGAAGCTTAACCACCTGATGAGATAAGACGCATTCCCAAAGGATAGACTTACAAATGATCGGTTCTTGTGGAAATGCAGTAACTCTAACGCCCACATGGTGAAAGCGCGGTAAAACGAGGTTGACCAAATACAAGCCCTTCTCCTTAAAGGAGGAACCCGGTCTTACCTGGTGATAAGGTTTCCAGAGCGCAAGCCACCTAAAAAATTGACATTTACCTCACCAAAATTACTTGGCAAACACTCAAGCCGGCGTGGCTTTGTTTGAATCCCATAGCTATTCAATAGCAATCTGAGTGGACTCCTTGCTTAATGACTAAGGGCATCATAAATTAAGGAAAAATCTTTCTTATGTGTCAGTCGATGTGTTGATTACCAATACCAGCGAGAATTCTTACCAGAGAAAGCATGTAACATTGAGATGATAAAGAAATTTTTAAAGCACAGAAACAAAAGTCACGATGAAGAAAAAGATGAAACGAAGGGAAGTGCTTAAAAAGCTATGAAAAATCCCGAGCACAACCGGAGGGTGAGAAGAATTGTGGTTACGCTATCAACTTTGAGGTGAAACACAGCATTATCGTGTCCAAGGGATAGGGCAGAACGAATTTACACTAGCGAATAAGCTCCTCAATCAATCATTTTACATAATTTTGTGTAGTTATTAAGTAAATTAGGTATCCCAACGGTTTTTGAAAGGTGTGGGCAAATCACTCTCAACTGTTGTCAGCTCTTCACGCGGATGTAAAGCAATCTTGAACTCAATCGAATCATTACCGTACTCGTAGTTTTACTCTTAATCACTTGTTTGATTTCGAAAAATAGACTTTGCCACAACGCACCAATAAGCGCTGTCACTGAAATGGCTCTTTTTTCTATCTGGTGCACTTTAAACGGGTTTTATTTTGAGGGTCAGCAGAGCACACACCAGTTGCTCATCTCTCTGAGGCGTTTGAGAAAGTTTTTATTGCCTCGGTGTGTCAGTGGCCACTTTAATAATTTATCCGCGACTACCGTCTCGGTCTCCAACTAATAAAACTTGGAATCAGCATTAAGTGCTGAAACGAAGCTCCTAAGAGTTCTCATGGCAACTTAACCCGCGCTGTTTCACCAACTAGTTTCCCGTCTGGGGACCCGTTTCGTCCAACATAAAAACATAATGGTTCATCCGGTTACTCAAACGTCCTACCACCATTACCCAATTCAAAAACACACCAAATATAGTACTGCTGATTACAGTTTGATGATCAACAAAATAATAAAGATACCTAAAAGGAAAGATTTTCGTTACGTCTATAATAAATAAAGCTCACATTAGTAAATTAATCTACTTTTCATGAGAGTTGGTTGATCTCAAAATTTTGGGTGTTCCACCTTTGCAGCTAGTGGAAGTGTTCGGCAGGTCAGGTAAGAAAACTGTGGTCCACTCATAGCAGTTTCCTCAAAGTGGTGTCAATTGAACTGCTAGGCGTGGAAACTGTTGACGATTTGCCTGCTTCAGGCGAGATTTGAAGAACCATCAAACTGGCTGTTGGTAGTGTGCGAAAGTACAAAGGAGCGACTCCCATTGTCTTTACTTTTACATTTTTTGTTCTCAAAGACTATTGTTGTTGGGATGAAGACAAATTTATTTTCATTCACATCCGTGAATTGAAAACTTGATTAGTGGAGGAGTTATATCCGGAGCCCTTGCTCTCGCATTCATTTCCCTTGAAATGAATCGGACCCGCCAATTCTTCCTTTTGACAGGACAAAAAGCCCAGCACGCCCACTCCCTGCCTACCACTGTCCATTTCTGCATCGCATTAATAGCGTTGCGAAGGCACTTTTTATCACGAGAGGGAGGCAGAGAGCGGGCAAGGGAGGAGTACTAAAAGGATGGGTTTGGGAATGGAGCAGTTTTTCTCTCGCGCACACCCTTTTTCTCCCTCCCACATGAGCGACGTCTCTCAAAAGCCCGACTCAGACAGCGATTGCTGCTTCTGCTACTGCCTTCTAGTTATTAGGATGCGTGTACCAATTAATTGGTTGAAATAAATGCTTTATGTTCCACCTCTATCAGCAGTTTTGTTAAACCAAATCAAAGCTTCACCATCTTATCGCATGCTGTTATTGAGTTGAGCCTCTACGGCTCTGTTTCGTGATAATTGACCACAATCTATGTAAGTTATACCATTACTTTGTGTACCCGTCAATTCTAGACTAATTGTTTTTCATATAATATTATTACGTACTATGCATCACTATCACAATGGGAGTTGATTCTGGTCCCTTCAATAGAAATGAGGTTATGGTAACACTGTTTCGTATTTATTTTTTTCAACATCTGGTTACCTCGCCATTCTGATAGCGCATTTATTTGTAAAAAGGTGTGATTATACAAAATCAACCTCATGTTTGACACAAGCAGTTCTGGCAGTTTGGTCCCTGGGATTAGCGTAGACCGGGCTGGCCACACCCATTCTGGCACTATTGAAACGACGATGCTTTCTGCACCAGGCAAAGAGACATACAATTGTCAAACAACCGAATGGAACCATGCTGGCAAAGAGGGTGATTGCCCAGCCCTTGTACTCACAGGCAATCCATATCTGTAGAACATAAAAGTCGCTTTCTGAGTCTTCGGTGACGCGTACTTCGAGGACGCTAGGTCTTTCGAATGTGTCCACGCGGCATGCGTTGACGTGCATTGCATCGCATACCACGGGATCGCAGACAGCGGCCTCGAAGCCTGAGCGATTGACGCTAACCTTCACGACGCTCTCCACTTCTGCTGCAGGTCCGCGCAGTACGAGGTGATGTAGACCCGAGGTCTCTATCTTCACGCTGGTTGTGGGCTGCAGACGGCGCAGCTGCCACCAGGCACAGCAGGTCTCGTGCGCCTCCTGCTGCAGGCCCGCCGTCTCCCACTCGTGCCAATTCCAATCATGTGCATAGATCGCCATCTGCGTGTCCTTTGGCGCTGACTTCACCGTGAGGCGATCCCCAATGGACAGGCGCAAAGGAATGACTTTCGGCGGCTGTTGTGACATCTGCAGTCAAGTAAGTATCACGCTTTAAAACTTTTTCATTAGTTGAAAATTGCATTAGGTAGCTTTGTATACAAAACATACGAGTGATTTTATTTAAAAAATGCCAATATCAAACATGGTGTCAGGTATTCATGAAACTGCTCACGTGAAATCATCATTGATATTATCTGTATCTGAAATCGGTGCCTTTCCAAGCACAAAAAATGATTTCGTAGAGCCATTAAAGGATTTTGGGTAGGGCAGCTCATTTAAAATTATTGCCGTGAGCTTACTTATCATTACTACTTCTACCATAGTTATCACGAGACCAAACGTGTACCGATAAATTGACTGAAGTTGAGGGAATTTTGCTAGTGATAAGCAAGGAATCGCTACTTCACAATTCACCAAGTAATCCGCCACTTCTCATCTCCTTCTAGTTTACGCATGATCGCGAGACTCTGGAATAAGATTTAACAGCCTGCTGTTTAAAAACATTACAGAAAAATTCAAAGAACCCTTCTTTCACGTTACAATACAATGGACTGAAGTTAACAATATCATTCTGGAATAGAAAATGTTTGACACATTCCTTAGCCTGCACAAACTCATTTATTCAAGTATCCATTTTGAACCAAATTACTAATTAGCCACCCAAGTGCTGGCGCTCGTGGATGTGGTGCAGACCTTTCAGCTATCACAATCAAACAAAAATTCCGAGTAAATGTGTCACCTACTTCATGCACCTTGAGTTGTGGGAGCCATCAATTTCAAAAAGGCTCAGATTATCTAGATACCAACTTTCACCTCATTTCGCCGTTAAAATGAACTTTTTTGTCTTCCAAAGGTGTATGAGTGAATACGCTTATCGCAGTAAAAATGCTAGAGGCAGTCTCAAAATTTAATCACCCAATCTATAGATCTCCTTTATTACGCCTTCAAATCAGAAATCAATCAATGAGGGAAATTCTGCCAACTTAGGGAAGGGTGCAATGCTTTCCGTATCCTTCCTAAAATTAAAAAGAAAGTGAAGTAAATCGAACCAAGAAAAGCCAACGATTCATATTCCACACACAAATTTTAAAAGGTTAATCAAACGATTCTTCGAGGTTTGTTTGCGACATGAAAGATGATCTGTTCACAACTGTTCTTGTGTAAATGCTGAAAAATTTTAATGTAATTTAAACAAAAATGAAGAGGTGGTACAATGGGGTCTTCGAAAATGCCAATGCGAATTTACTTCGTGCTTCAAGAATTACTTTTCACTTCCTTTAAGGTTAGTACACCTCAAGTTCAATGTAGTATTTGATAGGGTACCAGCTGGGGTACCATAGATTAAGATTTTTTTAAATAGAGACCTTTGATTAACTAAGTCATTTTTTATTTCACGCTTAAAATTCCCCTCTCTTTCGTCCTCTGATGTCGCGTGCGCAGGGAGCAACGACGAGGACGACATGGTCTCAAATGACGCTCGCGCGCACAAACGCACGTGCGTCTCTGTGTGTTTGTTCCGAAGACGGGTGGGAGTGCTCTGCTGCTGCTGCTACTGCTGCTGCTGATGCTGCTTCTCTCTTGCTGCGTTTGAGTTGAGCTTTTTTCGGCTGCCGCATGCGTCCTTGTCTGGGCTTTGATGAAAGTGGCCCGCCTCCGGTAGCACACACGCACGAATGCACGCACTCCCAACTTTTTTTGCAAGCGGGTGAATTCAAATAGCAGTCCCCCTTTCTTTCGCCTACAGAAACAGCAGGCAGAAGAGCGAGAGAGCGAGCTAGCCAGCTAGCAAACGAGCGAGCGAAAGAGCGTAGCGCAGTCTGCTGTGCCGCCCCCACGTTCCCCTACTCACACCGGCTGGCGGCACTTTTCTATAACACTGAAGCGACGACTTCCGATAGCTTTTTTTGTCCTCCAAACGCTTGTGCGCGTGCAAGGCACTCTGAGGTGGTGGAATTGGGGCGCGTTCACTGTTTTTTTGTCGGGCTACTTGATTGCACGCATGGTTTTCATTAAAATAAATGTAGACAGGACTGAGACAACTAAGCAAGAACGTGTTCTGAGTTATTAAAGGGTTTGCATGCCATCCACTGTTAATTACTACTATCATTGTTGTTAGCTGAGAGAGTGGGAGCTGCTTTAAGCCCCCAAGAGTCGGCCTTGTGGGGATGATTACTGGTCTGGAGTGAAGCGTTTAAGCGTCTTGCTCTGTTGAATTAAATGACTAAAATGACAAAACAACTAGCTATTTTGGCTATTTAACCCAAACAGCCATGCTGTTTACACGTTTTGACAGCGTACCGTAACTCACAATTAAAGGAACGGCCTTTCTAACCAATTCTTCCTTCAAATGTACGCGGAAAAAATAACAAGAATTCAAGCATGCATTATCATTTATCACAAGCTATACCATTACAGGTTAAGCATCCTTTTTCAAGCCGTTTTGATTACCTGCCACCATGAGGCCATAAGTTTTTTATTAGGGAGCTATATCGGAAAAATGTCCGGCTGACTGCTATTTTCCCTATCGTAAGCTGCAACTTGCATCGTGTCCTGTAACGCAGAGAGGATTTGTTAGGTACCACTGGTAAAGCAGAAACCGAAAAGTTCACGGTTAATTCGCAGATTATGAGTTTTACGTTGATTTAATGGACTTTAAAACCTTTATATTTAAAAGGATGGAAAAAAGCAAAACATCCAGACTGTATTCATAGGAAAGAGAGTACATTTTAGTGATCCAATTTTCTGCTCCAAGCTGAGCACATTATTCAACCAGCGATTGGAGCATTATGTAAATAAAAGTTGGTGATCCATGTCATAACACACTATTAAGTCTACCAAGTGCCTTTAAAAATCTCTCAGTCCACAAAGCGAACCTTAAATATACTCCAGTAAAAACAATCTCCCTTTGTAAGCAACAAATCTTGAGCGCCAGAAAATATAGAATTGACAGAGCGTAAGAAGGACAATAAGATGAAGGTTTTGCTGACTGCGGTTGAATTTATGCGGGCAATGCGTCAACTCCATTATCAGAATTTGAAAGAACGAAAGATCACTGACTTGACGCGGTCATCATTCAGTTTTTCAATGTGGGCATATAACTTTTGCTAAGCCAAAGGCGTAACTTGGCCGAGGAAAGGAAAGCAAAACTTCGGAGCACGTGCAAAGACGCACCCGTTTGTCCACAGGATGACTATTCAGCCGCCTTTCACAACTAAACAGTTAGAGGATAGATAAAAAAAACATAAAATAAAAAGTTGATTTGGAAATAAAGAAATATAGAAGAAAGGAAGGAACATATAAAACCATAAGCTGTCGTTAAGAATAGAATATATAGACTGGTTTCGAAGGAAGAGTTGAGTTAGATGTGATTTGCATCCATTTGCTTACTTTGTTGACACGATGTAAAAGCAGGTCAAATTGGTTCGTGTTTGAGCTTGTAAGTGCCCTCGTGGTGTAAAAAGTGTTAGTGGAAAGTAGAGATAAGAGACAATGAAATGATCTGCCTAAGTAATAAAAAACTGGTAATGAGAGACAATGTATTTATTAAAACACCGGATGCATCGCAAAACATGTTATTACTAAAAGAATGACTTCAAAATAAAAGCGCCTGCCTGGAGAAAGCCCTGGCGACCGACCAGACTGTCATATGAATATTTTTTTTTCCGCACCCAAACTGCATCCATTACACCCTGCCAACGCCTCTCCTCCCCTCCCTTTACTCTCCCTCCCCTCGAAGAGATCGGCGAACGCGGCTTGTCAGTCCCATTGGTGTTGTGTAGTGGCGGTGGTGACGGCGCAGCAAGAGGCGTTCTCTGCACGCGTGCATGCGTGGGTACAAGTGCGCTTGTGAGCGTAGGTGGAGGAGGAGGAGAGGAGACGATGGGCGAGGAGGCTTTCAAACGAGAGCGCAAGTACGAGCGAGACACAAGAGGCGGTAAAAAAATGGGCATCAAAAGAAATATACCCGTTCTCTCCTACTCTCTCCCTCTCCCACTCTCCTCACCTCTAATCCCTCCTCTCGCCTCTCCTCCGACAGAGGCGCATACCCCCATGCGTCATTTGAGTAATGTCCTGCCCCTCTCTCAGTGTACGTGTGCTGTCAATGTACAGGGCCGTGACCAGAGAGGGAACGAAAAGCTAGCGCAGACAGTCGAAAATAATCAGCATATAATTGTGACTACTCACACATGTGCCGTTGTCAATACTTTTTAAAAACCCTTTCGCTTAAACGGTTTTACTTCAAAGTTATGAACAATCATGAAACCCTTTTATATCAACGCTTACGACAATTTTAAATGATTATTTATGTCTTGATCCTGCCATGGAAACAATAAAAGCTTCGACATCCAATTTCTCATCCACCTATTCAGACTAGAAGTTAAGGGATATCTGGTAAAGCAGACCACTTTATCAATTATAAAAAGGTTCCCCGCAAATATCAAAGTTAAATTAAGACATGCGAATTTTGTCAATGTGTTGGATAAAATTTTAAAAGCATTCTGCTGCTTTACAGCTTCCAAATTCCTTTGAACGACGACCCAGTATATGATATTTGAGATCAGTAAACCAAACTTAAGATGATAACAGTTTATGCCATACGCCTTTCTCCTCGAGAAATAATCAACCTCCGTTTCATACGATGAAACTGTATTTTTTTTACATGAATAGGAATCTCGCGTTTTAGAGCCATATGGTTGACTGTATGTGGAAACATGCATAAAGAATGACGACAAGTGTGAAGGAGGAGACTGTTATGGTACTTACGGGTAGTAAGAGGGTATAGAAACGGCCAGTGACACGATTGGGAGATACGGCAGCTGTCCAGACGGTAAGACCGGGCTTATCGGAACTGATGCGGAGGCTGTGGCAGAAGAGCTGGAGGAGACGAGAGTCAAGGTCGGCGTCGGCATGGGATGCAATGAGGAACTGATCGCCTAAGGCGAGGGTGAGGGTGCGCGTGAGTAGTCCGTAATGGCATAGCAGGAAGGCCGATAGTCCTATCGTGCCCATCAGGCACACTCCTGCCAACACGATACGCAGACATCGTGGTAGTCGGTGTCTGTAGACGGCGATCACGGTGAACAGTGTCAGGCCGAGGAGCGCCACCCCGCTAACCACCGTGAAGATGAGTGGCAGGTTCGATGTTTCTTGCTTCATTCCATTCTACTCATTAAAGCAAGTAGGAAGTTACGAGTTGTCTTCTCATCAATACCCAGTGTATGTACTTTTTACTCGAATATCACAGGAATAAGGACCGGTGCGGCCAAATAGTTTTTATTAGTTTCCAGTAATAAGAAAGTAACTGTAAAATTGCTTTTGCTAGCGTTATTTTACATAACAGTGAGCTCTTTTCAGTTCTTATCCCTCCACGACCCTAACGGAAACAGGACTTTAATATGCCTTTATCAAAGCACAAAAAAGTTATAATGCAGTTCATTAGTGATACCAATTACCAGCATTTGCACTTTGCCATAACTTGTAACTATGCTCGGTTTGATAGTAAATCTTATTACTACTAGTTGTGTCTAGCCAGTGGACCTAAGCATCTCGTTGACTTAGTTTACCCTCATAATCACTTCGCTGGGGAAACGTAGAATGCAAACAGGAGAGGGAGACAGAAGAATATACGGCACACGAATATGTACCTTAAAAAATTGGACCTAATTCGATTGAAGGTTAAGTGTTGAAAAGAGTAATTTTCCGAAAGAACAGCATAAAATACACCATTTAACGAATGCTTAGGTCCTTTCTTTCACACATTTTGCTGCAGTGAGTTGCAATGTTTAAAAGGCGATTCATCGCTTTACCATTATTTATAAGTCTTTTCTTCCATAACTGTCTATTTATTCAATTATGTGTTGGTAGCATTGTTACTCAAGTTCATTGGTCACCTGGCTAGTAAAAAGAGCTCAAATAGGTAGGTTTTAGGAGGGAGCCTTTTTGTTTTAAAATGACTGATTTTTCAACTGTAGTACTTTTGCTATTCAGAGTAACGAAGTAATCTGGTTGGTCTGGTGTTGCTGTGGTTCCCGTAACCGAAAGATTGTCGGGGCACTGCAACCTCCTCCCCCATCCGCCCCATTCACCGTTCCTCCCGCACCATCGATCCCCCATCAGCCCACGACCGTGCACATCGGGGCACAGAAACTGGGCCTTCTCATTTATCATGTTGGGAAGAAATCACCGGTCTCATTCTTCGCATGTTTACATGTGTGTCGCCAGACATCGTCAGCTAGGAAGCCCGATGGTGGTGGTGCTACCGGCGTCAGCGTGCATACGTGCGTACGTGCGTATTCCTTTTGTCTCCCCCTCTCCCTTCCGCTAATGATACTTTTTGCATGTGTGCGGATGTGTGTGCTTGATGAGGTGGGAGTGCAATGCAGAATAGGGAGCATACCCTCGACCCACTGCTGCAGGCCCAGATTTTTGATGTTGCTACGTATAATCACACTTACAGCTTTAGCATCTCCAATACCTTCTATTGAAGGCAAAGCTTTGTTGTGGCACAAGACGCCTCATCACAGCAGCACTTCTCAAGATTGATCATGTTGTCTGTTGTCAAAAAGCTCATTGAGAATCCACTATTGCAAAACAAAATTTAACTTTTCGTTGGCAGTGTTGGGCAAATAATATTCCTGATCAGTGCTACTTCTATAGCAACTGTTAGGTCGTAAAGAAAAGATGAGACCAATGAAAGCGTTAAGCAATCTAGCAAGGCGTAGAACTGGACCTAGGCACTGCCTTAATATTACAATGACTTATGCGACTGGATAGGTAAATCATCTATAGAATTGCCAATGCTTTCAAAATGTCGTTAATTCAAATTCAACTCTTTTGATTCTGATAGCTGTTTTGGACTTCACTCCCATACCATGCAAGTTGCCCCTATCGTATGGGTGTTATTTACGTTTTGCCGACCAAATGACACTTTGTTAAGAAATGAAATTAATTAGGGGATCAGTTCCAACACATATTGACCATATGCTGATGGCACAGTGGCAGATAGCCAAGCTTTGTTTGAAGAGCTATTGCATGCGATTTGATAAAAGATAAAATGTATGCGGTTTTCAGTGGATTTATGTTAAAGATTTATGTTATGAGGAACACGATTCATTCTACTGCTTAGTGAAACGTTTATTAAGCAGGATCGCAGTGAGAAGGATTCGTTAGCCCTCGTGTTCGCATTCCGGTTTTGGTGGCGCATTCTTCCTCGCACACCACATCATGAACTGAAATACACACTGACACTGAATTAGGGCGCAGAACTAATGCCCTCGAGTATAATGTGTTTTATCGCCCTCGCAAACCGGCTGAAAAGCATATCAAAACGGAGGGTTAAGAATGTGCTAGAGATTCCCTTCACCGCTCCACCGATTTCATTTTATTACACTTCAATGCAAGCAAACTTCATCAGATTGTGAAAATGAAATCTACTACTATTGCGCCTAGACCTCAAAGTAAATTCGTATCCTCGTTTCTTTTTCCACTCTTAGGTAGACACAGGCAAAGGTGTTGCGTGGACCATCACCGAGAATTAGGTTCGCTCATCTTACTGGTGATCTGCTTAAAATCTCACGATGTCCTATTCGCATTTATTGAGAAGTGTACCAAAGTACCCTTCCACTGATAGGGAGAACAATTTCAAGACATGCAGATGAAGCATTTACACGAGCAATTCTGTGTTGAAATGCGCCGATCGGGAGAGCTAAAACAATTACTTGTTTAAGTTAGATGAATGCGGATTCCAAATACTGAATGCGGATTGAATTTTGTCGTAAAAATTTTACCATTTTCGCTCATGATATGCGTAAACAACGAGCAACACATTGGAAACATAATGAAACCAAATTTTAATAACAGCTTGGCTTCACATTTGCTTTACGAAAGACATCAAAAAATTCTACTCGTGAATTGGGTTTACACAGGAGCGCATTAATCGCATTTTATTCCTTTCTTTAAATTACCACAGAATGCTTCGGATTTTCTGCCTGTTGAATTGCTGGGTAAAAATTTTAGTCATTTGTGATTTCATGATACCATGGTTGCTCTCAACGCTACCGCGTATAGGGTTAGGTAGGCATCGAACGCAAAATCGAACTCCGTATTTGTGGTAAGTTGCAGTAGTTATAAAGCGAGACATAAAAAAGCTTCGATGCCACATAATTGAAGCACTGAAAATGAAGCACAAGTGCTGCCACCTACCAGCAACACTCACATGCGTGGAACAACGAGGTCGAGGGTCACATTCAAAGAAAATTGTGTGTAAGAAGGGATAAAAAGAACTCTAACAGAGAATGCAATTAACTTACCAACAGCTGTGATTATGCTTGATTGAATGCCATACCGAAGGACTTACATCCCTTCACATGGCCAAACCAATAGTCATGAGGCAATTAGCATAAGGCCGGCGCATGATAGCATTGTCAGAGAGCATATGCAAATACAGTTCCGTGGGAAAGATCAGATCCGCATCAGCCAACACAGTCTTCGAGTTTGTTGATAATTTGTTCAACTGCACGCCGATTAATGGGCACTATTATGAGTCGGTGTTTGCTTTATCAGTTCCCATTTGGGCCGAATGGATAGACGTCTCTTGCATTTTCACTTTACTAATTTATGTACACAACTTAAAGCGGTGAATAAGAATGTTTTACTCAGTAGATTTAAGTGATACGAATCGTCTGATTATTTCCTCAATTAACTAATTACTCGAATTCTTCGATTATCCTCCAAGACCAATTTCTTGATCTTTCTGATACTTTCCACTTACGTTACAGCGTCTTAATTCGCAGCATGAACGGATCTCGAATGCTTACTGACATTTTTTTATAGATTCTTATACAGTTGGTTAAAAGGAGTGTTTGGAGGAGATACGTGTCGCGTTGTTGTCTGCAAATGCAAGAAAAAGTAGGAGCAGAGCCGCGCGCGCGCACACTTGGACGTCCAGATAAATAGAAATAAAATCCTGATTTTTCCAGCGTTACACCCACGCCAGCCACTCTGCATTCGCCCTTCTCCGCCCAGCACTTTTCTGCCCTCCGCACTTCAAAAGGTGCGCGTCGGGGGATTGGAAAAAGTGACGGCGCAACCAGACGCGTCGGCAATAAAATAATGAAGCTGGATACAAATCGATGGTTCAGTAAACTCATTAATATTTCCTCTGCGTGGAAAAGAGGGAGATGAGGCGGGTTGTCGTGGCGGGGCGGTGGACGTCTTGTGATGGGGAGGAGAGGAATAGGAGGCAATAATTACGTTGTTGATCTTGTGCAAAATTATCTTATCAAAGAGGGTGGAGACAGTGCACATAAAGAAAATTTGGCAATTTCATCAAAAGGAGTTGCGGCATGACGGTGTTAACCCAAAAACGAAAAACTTGGCTTCTTGTCCAACGGTTTGTAAATGAAGTGAATATGCGTCTAGCATTCACAAAAACAATCAAACGCGGGTAACAAAGCACACAACACGGACTTAAAGGTATTAATGATGAAATTCACTAAAAGGACATTCACTCTAAGTGTCAGTAAATGCTTCATGTTTGAGTGGCATCACGCAATCCCAGCACTAAGGACTAGACCAGTGATAAGGCATGGCAACACAAATCTCCGAGGATCTGCTATTAGGTAAACTAAAATTACATAAATAAAGAAGCGATTGTTGAAGGGAACAATTGACGCAAATATTAACAGCTGCGAGCGGATTTTCGCACTGCGAACGACTAGTAAGAATTTTAATAGATTCAATTTTCTACCCCATTCCCGTTATAGATGTAATACTTGGAAGATGTCTTCAACTCTTCGGTTTGGTCACGTGGGCACTTAAGGCTGCATCGTTACACTTCTGCTGAATGGCATGGCCTCCGAGTCGTGCCCGTTACCCCCTCCACCGTTCTTCTCAACTCCACATATTCTTAAAACCACGCATACAAGTTTGCAAATCTTTGGTCATACCCAAGACTGTAACACTTGAAGATCCCATCGTAAAGCAAAGCTAAATTCTGCCTCCTTGCCAGATGTCCCCAACACCTTACATCAAACTATACTGAGTAAATAACATAATTTTACTTGAACTATTATCAAAACATAATCTGACAGAGAAAATTTGGACCAACAACTAATTAATACTTAATTGTTACGTACACATTATTAAGTCTGATTAAAAAGAACAACGCTTGGAAATTCTGAGGGAAGGCAGAGACCAGAATGAGCATTACAAAATTAAAATTTATTATCTAGTGGCATAAAAAAAGTGAATTCGTTTTTACATTTGATTTTACTATTTCAAAGAGAAACAAAAAGCTGGGAGCTTTTAGAACGTGGTGGCAGATAATTATTTAAATGATTATTTGACGCATTCCATCAAAAATGATTAAAAAAATGTACGTACTTTTGACGGATCGGTGCATCAAAAGTTCAGGATAGGAATGAGGCCTATTCCGAGTTTAGCATAGTAAAAACAGTATATTTCGTACTTCTCTAACCATTTGGTATTCGAACCAACCGAGGCTTAATACGACCTCTGCAAAGCTAGAGAAGCAACATAATTACGGGCTTCATGCAAATCCGAACTAAAAAGACAACTGCTATGTTTTCCACAACCGATCAAAAGCTTAAAGCCGCCAAAGGAGAGCACGCATTGCAGATGGCTGACGATATGAAAACGCCCAAAAGAAGAATCCAAGTGACTTGGATTTGACAATTAGACAAATTGCAAGTCCAGTGCGAAGCTTCATCAGACATAAACCATGCGACAATGTTGATTTGAGGATTAAGCGATTTCTCTTCAACATATCTACCAGTGATTTAGTACGTTGTTTGCTTACTTCTTGATTATCGTAAAAAGTAAATGGCGTCCAGGAAATGCCATCATGCTCAAGCCCTACTGTGTGTTGAAAATATATATTCTACCCGAGAGTCATATTTTAACTCGTTTCAGGAAAGTCTCGGGGCTCTACTCAAGGTGGACAGCTAAGCATCACTGCAATGAGATCAAAGCGTAAAGTGTGGATAGGTGCAGTAACTATCAAAAGGATTCCATCCTTTATTGAGCAGCATCTGTTCTTGAGCAGAACAAGGTCAATAAAGAGGCTTCGAAACAGTTTATGAATTTGTCGAAGCTCCAGTTACAATAGAGTCATCGAGATGCACCCCAGTCGCATAAGTGATACTTAATGAAGAAAGGTGTAATAATTGTGGTGTTTAAATATGATTTGTAGGTCAGAGGCGGGAGGGCAATTTTAACTTGGTCGCCGACACGCGTGCTTCCTCTCAGAAGTGGGGAACTCCCTCGTCGTAGCCATAAGCCTACCGCTATTGTCCAACAGCCTTACAATAAAGAATGTCTCGTAATATTCCGCCTTCTAATAGCAGGGTGGGAAAGAAGGAGGAGGAACGGGAAGACCCCGCTGCGAAAGGGACTTATGCAGCAATTATACGTTTTGCCTATGTATTTTTTCACTTACTCAAGCTTTCAGGCTCCTCAGGTTTTACACCTACTTGGGGACATGGCCCATAGCCACATCAGAAGTTTCCCACTGACCCCATAAACACGAACTAAGTCCTCATCTGTCCTATGAGGGGTTCTTACGACTTCAAAGAAGGCTAAAAAATTTCGTAATATTACCCAAACATACTTAAGAGGCTGCGGTATTAGAGATACAATGAAATGCTGGGGATGTGTTTGCAGGAACTTCGTATGACTCCTTTGGCCCAAATGAATCCTCGAATCATTTTACGAACTTCCTAAAAAACTGAACTTAGCAACAATTCGGTTCGGATTCCAAAATCATTTGTGTTAAATACTCAGCTGTGACTTATTGCACCAAAATTGCTTTAGACGCGTCATTAAAAATTTTGAGCCCGCAAGGTTTCAAATCCATACTTGACTTATTCTAGAACACTTGGAGAAGTTTGTCTTGTTCTGTTTATTTGTGAGAGCACCGCACGCAGAAAGCGCTAGATTCAATTGTGGGATCAACGCCCCTGGGGCTGGGTCAGTTGCAAGGGTGGGTGGTGTTGGCTTTGTTGTACACTCGCTGACCCGATTCTTAGCATTCTACATTTTGGCGGTATAAGGCTGTAAGTTTAATGACCTTTGGGTAAAACAGGATTTCGAGAACGGGGTTTTGGCGTTTGTAGACTTATGATTTAAATGCCTTCTGGGGTAGGAGAAAAGAGCAGTATTTTGAGATGGAGTCATGATTAATCTATGTTGCTTAGAAATAGAGATTGTACAGTGGCCCATCTTGTTCAAACAAAGTGTCGGTAGCAAATGCACTGTAATATGCTATCTTGCTCTCAGTTTGAATATTATTTGACGTTTTCCGTGGTTCCTTTCTTGAAAGCATAATTTAGATGCTCGTTATGATAAATTCAGGCTCTTTTATCGGAGTTACCTGAGTATTATGAAATTCCTACTGGTTTCACTAGGTTTTTGCGTTGATTTACAGTGGCTCTGTTAACCATTCCAAACTTCGAGCATTTTTTTGTCTGCGTTCCCATAATTTCTTTAGTGTGGGGTTACTCCGGCAATCAGCTATTGAACGACATGAATGAGTTCATCGAAAAACTTGTAAGTGGGTTTTTTATATCGCGTTCGGACGTAAATATTTCGTAATGTCCATTTTATCCCCTTTGTCAGTCCTCAAAACGTTGGAATGAACGAAAGGAGGCATTGGACAGAATTGATGCCAGACTGCGATGTGGCGTTTGTACGCAGCTCGAAGCTTCTGATTTAATAAACGCAGTTATCAATGTAAGTAGAGCGTTTGTTTGCATTTCAACTTCTCTATGTGTCTTTTCTGCCATTTTAGGTTCTGTTAACTGATAAACACCTACAGCTAGTCGCAACAGCAGCGAATATTATTGCACGTGCGGCTAGCACGATGAAACAGAATTTTGCTCCTTTGTCCAAGCCAACTCTGGTGGCCTGCTTATCGGGACTTAGGTCTAGCAAACCTTTCGTCATTGCTGCACTTCGTTCCACCGCCGATGCAACCTTTAACACCGTGAGCTTCCATCTTCAGAAATCAGTCTTATTTGATAAGGCACTACTATTTTGGCGCTATTCTGCTTCATTGTACCTGATTTTCATTTGTTCATGTTCATTTTTCCGACATACCTTTCCAAGTGCAGTTATTCTACGTGAATACGTGCCAGCTCTTAATATTTTTTTGACTTTGTCAGTGACAAATGTGTCTTCAGCGCTAAGTCTTTACTCTTTAAGCTTTCGATAGAAGCTATAACAGAGGCAGTTTTGGTGAGCTTATCGGATAAGGCCGCCAATCCAAGCATGAAGGAGGAGGCGGTGGCGTTGCTGGGTCGCGCCTTGCAAGCGTCTGAGGGTACTACCTCCATCACGATTCGTCGAACCCTCTTTCGACGGCTACTGTCGCCCCTCGTGGCGCTGATGGAGGCTCCCAGCGACGGAGTGCGCGAAGCTGCTAGTCACACTCTCGCTATCGCGCGCCACTTCCTCGACGACGACTCTACCTACGCCCGACTCACCTTCGATGTTTTCGATGACATCAAAAAGGCCCGCATCGATCTCGCCTACCAACGTCTCTCGACCGTTATCAAAAAGGTTGAGCTCCCCCCCAAGGTTGATTCCACTTCGGCTGATGGCAAAATGGGTATATCACCTGCTCAAACATCTTACTTAATTTTGTCTGTCTGCCATTTATTCAATCTAATTTGTTTGACTTTTGATCATGAATAGGGAATTTTTTATGCTTATACGCCGCGCATCCAAAGAATTACTGCCCACATACTTTTGCTCGACTAGACATGGAAGCTCGGGTAGCTTCGCTCCAGAAGGTTACTGGAAAGCGACATCCACCAGCTTCGGTAGGTGTCATACCGCCGCCACAGTCGAAGAAGGCAAAGGCAACTACCAGTATTACTACCTCTGCACAGCCTCTGGCCTCCTTCGCGATTGAGCAGCATATGTCCGAGGAGGAGGTCAAACGCGTCCTCTCGCAAAAGTTAGTCGAAAAGATTAATACACCTTTGTATTCTGTGAAAAAATAAGGCAACTAAAGAACCTCACTCAATGCACCGTGCTTGCATGTTTTTGAATCCTCAATGGGATTTCTTAAAGAATAAGAAGCTGATGGTTTTATTGTCTTTTATTCAAATGTCTATTTGTCTGGGTGATCTCTCCTAGATTGATACCTGAGAGTGTTACCAATAACTTGAGCTCGAGTAACTGGAGAGAAAGACTTGAATCGATCGACCGCCTCTATTCCGTTGTTTCTTCCCTTTCTCTCGATTCTCCTGCTTTCTCCCAAGCATTGATTCGTCTTCTTTTGCAAGCACCAGGCTTCAAGGAGTCGAATGTACAGGTATTTTGCGTGATATTAAAAAATGCTGCACTGCTTTGGACTATGATTAACTTGGTCTGCTCCGTTGAGATTACATTTTGGGCAAAAATTTAACGGAGTACCAAGCTTGGTTAGCTAATAATGTTGTCTTTGGGTTCTTTCCAGGTCTACAGACTAATTTTTACGGTAGAAATCATAATCGGCGAAAAGTCTTTGGTATTTACGATTGCAATCGCAAATGACAAGTTAGCTTATTCTCAGTCTGAGATCCCTGAAATAGTTATTTTGTTGATATGAGCTCTCAAGGTGCGGCGAGTGCGTACATACCTGGTGGGTGAATTGTGGTTGGTATGAGCTGGTCAAAATAACGTGAATGAGAGCCCGACTCCCGAATGTTTGGCTAGTACTCATGAATTGGATACCTCTAGAAAGCTGAACAGGAAAGTCTTCTAGGGTTGCTGGTACCCCTCGCAATCTTTCCTCACTCTAGGTCAGGTGCCGACTCTTGGAGACGATTGGGGCCATTTTGGAGTACTCAAAGGTATCATTTGTGTACGAAACCCTCTTCGAGACACTAATTGCGAACCTGGTGAACCTCATATGTACCCCAAAAAACGTCTCGCCCTGTGAGGCCTGCCTCAACGGGCTGGAGCGGTGTTGTGGCCTCCCTGTTCTCGGTGATGCTCTTCTCCGTCTCGCTGCCTCCACCAAGATGCCCAAGTCCATCGAGCACATCATCCTCTGGCTGACACGGGTCATCGAGCGTTCAGAGAGCTTCTGGTCGGGCCTTTTCCTAAAATTCCGTATCTTGGGACTATTTGATTAGCCGGACAGGGTCGAAGACTTTCTGTTCTGTTCTGCCAGAATTACAAATGAATCACCTTGTAATATACTGAAACTGATATTTCTTAACTTCGAGGAGTGGAGACATGATCTACAAAGGCTAATTCCAATTCAACCAAATAATCGTTTTTTTAAATTTTCTTGGCGTTACAAAGTCTCGGGTGTATAAAGAGTTCATAACTCTCCTTTATTAGATGGCACGTGTTTTCATAGCCAGAATTCGTTTTGATCTTGTATCCTTTAGTTTTTTGAAGATAATCATGTGTTAGTTCAGATGGATTCTCTCCGTTTTTGTAGAAGGCCCTCTCAGTTAAATGTAATTTCGCAGTTCTTATTTTTTATCCCAAATTACGTGAGTTTTGGAACTGTTTGTGTCCCTTTAAAGCAGTGAGCTGACATGTGAGTGGGAAAATAGGTGTTGGCATTTCATCTTTAAGTGACAAAAAACTAATGCGTTTATATGTGATTTGCGACTGCTTAAAGCAAAAATTTTTGGGTCATATTGTTAAAATGCGGTCTGGATTTGATCTACATCTTTAAATCGGATAAATTCAAAAATACGTTTTTTTTTTTTTTTTTTAATTCACAGTCTTAACTATTCACTGACAGTGAAGCACCTGAAAGAAGGTTTCAACAGTAGCGCTGAACCGGTGCGGCACGCCTACGTAAAGCTTGCGGGCGCCGTCTACGCAAGTCTCGGTCGCAACAACGGCATTGTTGATGTCGAAAACCCCTCTGCTGGGACCTTCCGAGCTGATCTCGAGGACTCGAGCAAGTCGACGATCGCGACCTTGCTGCGCGTCGAGTTTCAGGCCCGCGAAGACGCGGCAGTAGCAACGGTGCACGAAACACCTCGGCGTATTGGTAATCGGACCGCCCCACAGGTACCGCTCTCATTCTCACCAACTCATCGAAAACCAGAAGGGACCTCCAGAAGGTATGCTAAAGGTTTGCTTTTGTATACACTTTTTATAATCTGTCTACTTTATGGAATCCCCGAACCCAGGCAGTATTTCCAAAGAACTGAACACTTATTCTCTTGAATACTTTTTTTCCCCTCATAATCTTCGGAATGTTATAGTTTTTTTTCTCACAATAGGGCGAAGCTATCGTAATTGCGTTTTCCTTACAGATCCTTTAGTGCCTCACTGAAATCCGAAGCGTTAGTCTTAATGATCGCCATGCATTTTTCATTATCATTACAGACCTACTTTTTTATCAATTCCAGTAGTCAAGTGACCAAAAACCTTGCTAACTCAAAATACTTATTTCTTCAGTGTTGGTATAGACGATGATTTGATTGGAATTGTGTTTCCAACTTGCATATCGTTGAATATCCGATAGCTTTTGGGAGCCTACACTTTTTTCCAATTTTGTGATCAGGGAAATCGTTGCTTATTCAATGCCTAAATGAGGACTCAAGTTTGTTCCTTTTGCAGAACAACCACAGTTTTGAATAGTCCCTCGGAAGCCCTTCAACGTTCGGTATGTAGTGGCATAGGAAAGCCCATACCAGAGAGGGACGAAGCGGAGGTAGAGGATGAAGTGAAAGTAGTAGATAATTTTGCCATTGAAAATCAGTCTCCCCTTGGACTCTCCTCGACCTTCTGTACGGTCTCTGCGCCTCTTCTGATTGCCAATTTCAGAGCTAAGGAGGTTCGTCTCATCCAACTGGCTACGGGCACCCTTCATGTAAGAAGCCATCTCCATCTTGCACTAAAACCCTATTTCATTAATGGACCTCCAGATGTTCATCCGGAAACTTGGCTTATCTATGCGGAAACGTTGGGTATCTTATATAAAGGCAAATTAAAGGCCCTCATTTGCCGAATTGGCACCGTTCTATTAGCAAATAACTTATTTTATCTACAGTATCATTTTCTCAATGCTGACTTGATCCTGTGCATGTATCCCTGCCTTTCGGTGTAACAGTCAAGTTTTTTGCTCTTGCAGCCTACTCGCCAACGTCTCGAGGGTGATTTCACCAATGCTGGTATGCACCCTAACTTGCTACACCTCTTGACTTCGTGGGACTCGAATCCAGCCAAGACGAGAGAGGCTCTAGTTTTGCTGACGCACCTCCTGCTGCAGCACACTCCGTCCCGGCAGAAGGCGTTTGAGCACCACCAAGACCTGCTGTCAGACACACTGGCTAACTTAGATCTCCTCTTTCAGTGGATGGCTGAGTCCTGCTTCGTTTCCGAAACGCTTGTTCCTGAAGTCGTGTCCCAAGGTGTGGTCAGTCACTTTCTCCCTTTACCTTAGTTCTATTTTCGTCTTTTTTAATTGGTTCCCATTCAGTTATTTCCCCAGCAGAGGCTACATTCCATTTGATGCAGTATTTCCTCCTTTGCAACAGCTCTTGAATACTTAGACGAACTCATAGCCCGCCTAGCTGATGCAAAGATGACCTTGACTCCTGCCGAGGTGCGTATTCTACTTCCCTGGCCGGTTTTTGCGCCTCACATGCTCAATCAATACTTTTGCCAAGTTCCGGAGAGGTGTCGTCGTCTCACCAGCTTCCTCTTCAGCCTCTGTCGTGTCCTCTCGGCCGATGAGGTCTACTTAATCGTCATGGAGGCTATGAGCACTGTCACTGAGACGGGGCTTCTCAAAGGTGGGTGTAAATAACCAGACAGACTTACAAGGGTACGAGAAACAAACACTATTTCGTCACATTTGGTGCTTGAACGTGTTCTTTGTTATGCTATTTTTTTTGTTCTCGGTCGCACACGGACTCATAGGTATTGTTGATCTCTCCTTCTCCCTTAGAAATGCTCCTCCTGGCGAAGCTTTTGCTGACGCGTTTCCCGAGCCTGCCCAATCCCTCAGTTGCAGATATCAAGGCCATCGCTCAGCATGTTGGCTCGTCGCATAAGGATGTCCATCGGGCAGCTTTGGAATGTCTCAAGGCGGCTCGTGGGACGTACTCTACTGAGCAGATATCCACAATGGCTGGAAAGGTGTGGGTGTTCGGTGTTAGTGGCGCTACCTGTGATGAGTTAGTAGCAAAGGCTTTTGAAATTTTCAGTTGACCGAACGAGACAGAGCCTTCCTAGAGGAAGCGTTGAATAAGGATGCTTCGACTGCGAGTTTTCACACGCCTCTTCGACCGAAAATTCCATACCTAGATGGCGGTTTCAGTGCATCATACACAAACAATCCAAGCATTCTTGCGTAAGTGAATTAATTTACGCAAGATACCTCAAAAATACGGGAAGTAGCTCTGTTTGTCCCATAAGTTTTGGCTATTTCCCTAATGGATATCACATTGTTATTTTCGATTTCTGTAAAATAGGAACCCCTAGTTAGAGGCCTTGTATTTGCGCCTAAATGCCAGCGGTCAGCATCAAAAGAACTTGCGCTATATCCTTCATTTAGTACGCATCATTGTGATGATTTGGGCTTTATATGATATTGAATTACCTATACTTGTGCCCTGTGGTTGTTTTTTTTTTTGGCTTTATAATCCTATTGCTTGGTAAATTTTGTATATCGGAGTTGACCTAACGAATAAATGAGGATGAACTTAATGTTACCAGACATGCACTAGTGGTCTGTGAGGTTGGTTGCAGACTTCATAGTGACCTTCGATCTCATACAAACCGCTGGGAAATGCCACCATATTTCCCGTTTGTGTAGAGATTTTCACTTGAAAGGGTTTACATGTGCTCTAAGAATGCCTTTAAATATTGGGACATAAACACACATCTAAGCATTGTCCAAATAATGAAATAGCTGCACCTAATTGATTGATGTCCTCGAATTCTAGAGTGTCATTTAAATAAACATTAAAATAATCAACCAAGATCAACTGATCTTCTTATTAACATGCATTCCGATAGTGGTTTAGTAAGGGCATCTTGTTCTACGTAGTCACGACTTACAGTTACATAAAACCATTTCAACTGTGGACAGCTGGTCCCATATCTTTCGACACCTAAGTGAAGCTAAATAAAAAGGGGCGAATTGCAGGTCAGTGTCGCGGAGTCAGCTGATGCAGTGCTCGCGTCTCACGGGGCCGGATGACGAGGAGGATCGTTTCCGCGCTCTCCGTCAGTGGATGTTAGAGGTGCTGGCTGAGGATGACCGCGCCAAGGAGGCGCGCATGGTCGCCTTCCTCGTCTCCAAGCTACTAGCTTCACCGTCACTTTCCTCGCCCTCCTCCACCTGCGACACTGATTGCGCCAAAACCCTCGATACTGCCCTCCTTGCCATTTCTCACCTCGATTTCCTTCACCAGTGTAAGCCTCCTCATCAGCCTTACTTTATTCCGTCGTGTCTAACGCTTTTTTTCGCCTGCAGTGTATTACGATTTTGACGCTGTTCCTCGACCAATTTCTGTTGATGGCCATTGTTTGCATCAAATGACCTCAAACGGCTTGGTCTTCGCTACTGCGTCAGATGAACATTCAATCTGGCGAGATATTTAGGATTGAAGGAATTGCTATAGGTTTTTCTGTTATTTAATCGAATCACCTTTAATCGGTTTTTTCAATGGCAACATTTAATGCAATCAAATAATATGCCTTGCTTTTGAGATGGCCTCTTCGATCTTGCCTCGTTTCTCAACCATTGATCACTTGAACACTTGTATGTTTATTCTTACTCGTGCTTTGAGGTAATTCTAGGAAAGACTCGCTAACTTTTACGACTTAAGAAGCTCTGCCTCCTAAGATAAACTGTATTCGACAAAATCAATTACAGTGTGTTCTCGTCTTCAAGAAACTTCTTATGCAAACTAGAAACATCGCTTTTACTGCAGTTTCAGCTGTTCCATAGTGTCGGTGCTAGCGATGAAGGAATTAATAGGCATCCTCTACTTAACTAGTTACGCTGAAGGTTTCAAAATCTGTTGGCGAAAAATCACCACGAAAATAGGTTCTCATTGTTTAATAAAAGCTTAACTAATTCGCAACAGGATGAATTTGCATAAATTTGTTTATGTGTAGCTGAAGTGAAAAGTGCACAATAATCTTCGTGCATATCTATATTTTCCAAAGAGTGAGTTTAGAGAAGATGCGAGTTGGACTAACTGAAATGCAAATACATGCCGATGCACACGCATCTCAACCCAAACAGCTGCAAGCCACGTTTCTGGGGTTTATGCCGTATCTCTTGGTGGTATGAAACTCACTGCTCTTTTATGCTACATTTTAGCTACGGCGACGCGAGATTTGATTCTTCCGGAGGCCTCCACACTGATCGAGCACCTGGGTCTGCAGATGAGTAACATTGCTATGGGAAGTGTCGTCGCTTTCGATTATACCACTGAGGAGGCGTGTCGGTTCGTTCGCGCAACTGTCGGCTTCGTTATCTCTGTACGTCATTTCCACCACTCCATCTCTCCGGTTTTGAGCTTTGAGACCAAGTAAATACGTGTAATCACCAGAGGTCCGATTACCCCGACTCTCTGTGACGCTCCTTAGAAGAACGTGGTCTGTTGGAATTTCCAAAAGGCGATCACCTCTTTTGGGCGAGCTACTTTGTTCACCTTTGCCACCATAGCTCACGAAAATTTTGTCGTTTTTTAGTATGATTCAAAGTTTATGTAAGCGCAATATCCTTTCAGCTGAAGAGTTCTTGTAACACTACTCCTCCCAACTGAACTTACTTTTGAAGGATAAGTGATAGCTTAATTAGATACCCTTAGTCGAAATGACCAATCCAGTTTTTTTGCCTTTGTTTTCAAATATAGATATATGGTCTCAGGGAAGCTTTTTCTTCAACTGTCACTCGTTTCCTCGGTTGATTAAACACTGATGAGATCACTATGGCTCACGAACTTATTTTCCTCACGCCTTCCTCTTGTCGTATCCACAGATTTTCCGTGCGGCTTTCCTCACTCGCGATCTCACGACGCACAGCCTCTCGCAGCTGCTTGTGGGTCTGCTGCGTCTGCACTCTGTGTTTGACTGTATCTGTCAGGGTCGCTTTGAGTCTCTGCCTCTTAAGGACTCCCTTCTCCTTCTTCTCATCGATGTGGACATTGCAAGGTCCCTGGAGGAGGAACTCCTACTTACTCTGGAGTTTGTCCATGAAAAACTCACCCATAGCAGCCTCTCTACTTACATTGTGTGAGTAAAATATTTCTTAAAGTTCACGTACATTGATAGATAATACTGATTTATTATTCCACGCATATAACTTTACATATGGAGAGCAAGCTGCCATTTTCAATAGCATGATTTTGGTACAGGATTACTGCCTTTGTTTGAAAACAATTTTAGACTCTGACGTCGGGGGGTTTTGTGGAAAGTTACCTGAAAACTTTGTGCCGTTTGCTAATAAAGGCGTTGATATTTATTTCTATTGGCCGTAGAATTTGGTTTTAAGCAGGGGGTCTCTTTAACAAAACTCAAATGTGAAAGAGTTGTCGGAGAAGTCATTCCTTAAAGTGTCTTCCTTTTCTTAGGAGTCAAACTTAATGATAGCCTTTCATTGAATATCATCACTACTTGTCTCACCAGTGTAACTGTGGTACGGTAGCGAAAGTTTTGTTTTTAGCTCACTTTTACAATCTTTATTTCCTTGGTTTTGATTCCAAGTCTTCAAAAATGTCCTGTATTTTCATGACAGGGACCTTAACTAATGCATACAAGTAGTTCTTACGGTATCGTTCGGTTCCTATCTTCACCTATTTAACCCCAAAAGTGTTGGAATTATCTGATATCGGTCATGATTACTAATGCTGTTTTTGCTCTTGCGCAATTGTTGCATTCCTGGACAACCAAGAATTGTGTGTTTTGGTGACTTCCTTTAATCACTGGTAAAACAAAACATTTCAGCAATGAGCAATAGGTGGTGTTTCAATTTAGCGTATAGTATCTCTTCAAATCTCGTTGGCCTTCGCCAAAGTGGCAATCCAAGCTCCTCTTTGTTTTTGTTATTTAGAGCCCTTACCAACCTTGTAAATGGTTTGTGGAGCGGTAACGAAGAAACTGAGAGTAGTGTTGACGGGAACTGGTTGGCACAAAATAATCTCCTTCTAAATATGCTCGACCTTGCCATGAAAGAATTGGCGAAAAATCAAGGTAAGGCTTGTCCTCGCCCTGCTGTCTCAATGTGTGGATTGTAGTTCTTTTCTAAAGTGAGGTAACCTCCAGAGTGGAAGCTCTGTTTTAAGTGCTCCATAACGATATCTTTTGGAAGAGACCCGATCCAAAATCTCGATCTCTTCATCTTGAGTTCATTCTATAAACTATGCGCTATGCACATTCCCTTACGGGAATTCAAAAATCTTTGTGAGGAGCATACAGATCAGCTAAATATTATCTTATGTGAATGAAGACGACCGCCAGGATGATGTGAATGAGGTATTGAAGACTTTGGAGACATCAAGTCCCTCTGAACGCCAGCCTAATTTTCGCGGTCTGCTGATGGTCGCGTTCTCATTGAATCGACTGCGTTCCTGAACAGGTGCCTTTTTGTTGATGGTTTTTTAGTAATTTTTTTCTTGCTTGTGCTTCGAGTCTTTGTGATTTGAATGTAGATTAACCTTTCCGGGTCGATGTGTATTGTCATTAATAACATGGGGACGCATGATACACCACAGTTTCCGCTTGTTTGTTTGTTTTGCAGTATCGTCTAGCTTGTTTTTATATAACACTCCTTCACTTAAAGTGATTTCTTCGATTTTTTTCCTGCTATCAAAATTTGTTGGTGAAGTCGACATTCATCGCTGCGAGGTAAAATCTAAGGCAATAGTACCGCATAACCTTCCCCATTTCACTCGTTGTGTCAAAAGTTCCCTACGAAATGACAATATGCAACACGTCCAACTGTTTCTTTTTTTCGATAAATACCCATTGTCATTTATTTTGAGTCACCTCTCCACTACCTTTCATTTTACCACACACGCCATCCGAAGTTCCTTCTCCATTCCATCTCTCCTTTACATCATTAAAAATTATTCATTTCTCGGTTTTCGTAGCTCTCAAGCACTAATTCTTCTTCATATTTACCAATACACCCACAATAGAGATAATTAGGAGGTCTGTGTATAGCCTTGAAGAATTGTCGTAAAGTGACGACCCAAACAATGGCGTCTCGAAGTTCTCTCCCCACTTCTCCGATGGCAGAAGTGTGTGTTGTCTGTGCTTGTGCGTGTGCATCTGGTTGTGCTGCCTGCCTACTGGCTTGAGAGGCTGCAACCTTTCTGCTGCCTACTCTTGTGCGTGCGTGAGTGCGTGAATGAGTGGTGGATAAAAAGTGACTCACCACAGAAACACTCGGATATTGTTTAGGATAGATTGGGCCTTTCTTTCTCATGAATGCACACCTTTGTGGGCTGATGTTTGCTTGGTGTAACTGCACCCCAGTCTTGTGAAGCCGCCATCTTATGAGTCCTCACCTCCCAAAGCCCCACAATCCATTGCCCCTAGTGTATTTACTTTTAATCACGATTCTATTTGACTAATTTTTGGTCGTGTGCTCCATATTCTTTTTCTGCTTTAGGATGTGCCAACTTCAAGATTCCATTCAATGTTCGGATTGTATCGCATTTACTTGGATTGTTAGTGATATGAATGTTGCTTTGCTAAACACCAGTCAATCACAACTCAGCACTTCTGTGCCTTCCGGTGTAATTTCGGGCAATTCGATGCAAGCAACATCGATTCGATTGCTCTTTGGCATGGTTTGAGAACTGAGAGCGGTTCTCCTATCAAACTACATTTCTTTCCGCAGAGCATGGCGTATACATTAAGAATTTCAGCATTCCACTTGGGCGCATGCCGCGCCACCGAAAGTGATGAAATTTATTATTTGAATTTGGGAGGTAGCTAAGTAGCCAAGATCAAGCTTCTTTGGTGAAGATCTCACCACTAAAAACGGCATGAAATTCAGAGACTTCTTTTGGTTAATCGAATGCGGAGTAGAATGTGCGGCTCGAAGCTCTGCTGACAAGACCGCTAAATCAGAAATGTGGTAAGTCCATTTAACGATAACATTAGGGAGAATTTGGCCCACTGTTGTGCAATGCGCCCGCCTGATTGTTCCTTCGGTGCGTGCAGCTCGTCGCTCGGCTTCTGCGCCATTTATTTGGCCGGCCGATCTAGGAGTTCTTATCTTGCGTGGATCGTGAGTTGTGCTAGAAGGTTTGCGTCTAACCGCTAGCCTGGTCGAAGATGGTGCAAAATAACACGAGAATGTGGAAGTAGATGTTCTTGTGCATCGAAGTGTTTGTGGCTGTTCTACGATCCGTCCAGCAAAGCATAGCCTATGCAGCCATTTGATTTGCTGATTCGACTGACGAAGTACGCACAATGCCAACGAATCTTACCAACAAAGCTACAATGCTGAGGTTTTCTTTAGTGCAGTGTTGATGTAATAATTCGGTGGATTCGGGAAGCTCTTTTTTGCTGAAAAAATTCAAGATTCAATGAAAAATTGTTGAATGAAGCTAGTCTTAATCGTAATTACATGAAATTATATGAGATGTAATTCTCCATCACAAATGAGACATTAACTTAGTCTTAGGTGGTAAACTGTGGTGTTGGAGTGTCCCTCGGTCACCCTAGCACGCTCGTTTTGCTTCTAGACGTCCTTTTTTGATGAGGAGTACTAAAAGTCGATAACTAGGTTTGGACTAAGCAATCTTGAGATTGTGTTAATCGGCTCATTTGTGAAAACGGAGCAAAGGTTAGGCTGTCGACTGTATTTTACAAAATTTGTCTCTCCATTAAACACGAGTATTTTCCTTTGAGGTCGCTGACGCATGTCCTCTGTGATTAAAACACCAGTCGGGGTCAAATCGAGTGACAATTCTTGCGTCAGTACGTTTTAACTCGATAATGCCGCGTTAATGGAAAAGGCGGTTAGTAAATCAGTCAGGATTGGAATGCACTTATTTGTTTTAAAAATTAAAGCAATTACCGTGTGGTCTTGGAACGTATAAGAAGCTAAGTACGCAAGTCAGGGTGAAAATGCACTACACATCGGTCGTTTTCACTGCAGCCACTTCAGGTCTAGGCAGCCTTCATACTGGCTGTTTCCACGGGGACGTTTGTGTCTGCAACTGCTGCCACGGCTGTGGCTATCGGTGCAATCGATTCCTCTTGCTTAGCCGTCTTTGCTTGGACACTTTGAAGCTGCAGTTGGGTGTGCTGTTGTGTGATGGCATCCAAATAATCCAGACACTCAGCAGAGGTCAGCTTGACTATGATGTTTTTCTTCGAGTCTGTGCCTGGATGTGTGACTTCAATGTGCCGTACAAGGTGGTCTTTCCGGTAGTAGTCTTTCTGGCAGACGCCACACACGAAGGGCTTGAACCCCACGTGCCGCAGAGAGTGTCTCTGCAGGTTCGATCGCTGTGTGAACTGAGCCCCGCAGAAGTTGCATCGGAAGGCCTTGTGCTGTGAGTAGGTGTGCTCGCATAGCGAGTTTAGAGAGAGGAAGGCGAGTTTACATTGGTTACAGACAAATGACTTGCCGTAACGCCGTGTGGATGCGAGAATATCATCTGCCTCAGAAGAATCAACAGGTTCATTGGAAGGGTCGGGTAGACTAGCCAACGACTGCACTGATGTCACCGGCGCGTTGGAAGCATTGGTGGTCATTGGACGAGGAAGAATGGGCCGGGGAGCGCTGCTACTCACCTTTGGGGTCGTAGCAAGGGGGAGGACAAGCTTGTTGGCTAATGGAGGAGAGGGGGTGAGGTTGGGGAGGATTGGAACCTGATGTTTGGGTTCCAGTTGGGCTGCGCTAGCGAGGGCATTCATGAGAGTTGGTGCGATGGCATCACTGACCTCTGAAGTCTGAACAACCGAATGCGGCTCCATTTCGGGCACCTTACAAGGCGAGGGTCCTTCGAGGGCACCTGACGGACTTTGCGGAATCTTGCAAGGTCTGCAAAATTTCCTTTTTCTTCTCGAGGTTGACTGTGTCACGAGTCCCTCTGTTTCGACACTGACGGCAGGATCGCCGCACTCAACGCCCGAGTCATTTAGAGGTGAGGCAGCAACAGATTCTGGCGAGATTGCGGTAACTTTAATGTCTGCTTCTTCCCCGGCCACTCGTTTGAAGCATCGATTCACAATAAGGCTGCGGTAGTTTTCTCCATCAATTTGGTATGCAATGAGCGCTTGTAATCGAATTTCCTTTGAGAAAGATGGAAGAAGTGCTCTAACTAGAAGCTGAGCGAGTTGATTCTCATCTAGTATCTCCACTTCATTCGAGGCCTTCTGATCGTCACGTTCTGAGTCCTGCGGTGCGCCACTGGTTGGTTTTTGCTTCGCAGCTGCAGTACTATTATCTAATAACAAATTAGTACAAATACTTTAACAGTATTTGTGCAGTCGTGATTGCCTCAATTACCACCTATTTCATTAATTAATTCCGTGTTGGTCTAAAGCAAATATGGGGTTTTTACCACACCCAGGAAGCAGGCACAATCAAGTCCACCCAACATTGACTGATAGTGTTACAGAGATAAGTTCTGCTACTTGACGATGGATGGTGGCCACGATGCCAGTGGTAACTTGTCTCACCGCCAGAACGATGGAGGTGGGAGGCTAGGCACTGCGCTCACCTTACAGCGTCGTGTACACACACATTGTGGCCGCCTGCGACCACAGTGTGCGTCCATTTGGAGCGCGCGCAAATCGATAGCGCCTCGCCGGTGCATGCGCTCAGTGCGTGCATCAGGGCACAACGCCTCCTATAAACAATGTGCAGTGCGCACTCGCGCACAGGTCTCCATGTGCGTACACATTTGCATCTAAATACGCACGTACCGTTGACCTTCACTCCGTTGCACGGCTAGGTTGGATCAATGCCTGGGCCTCGTGCTTTTTGGGTTCATAGGGCAGAGGGAGGGCTGGTTTTGTGATAGAAACAGAATCCTGTGACTCCTTGGACTTGAAAAGTCCCAAGGATCTAGTTGTAGTCCCAGAGGGCATTGGGTGGAAGTAGTAGTTGTGATTATATTTTCATGCCACTAACTCCGATTATTTACTTCATGACATCCGCCATTTCTCGAAAGTACACCACCCGCGTCTCCGGAGACTGAAGAAGCATCGAGTTTTGTAACTGATCAACTAAACAAAAATGCGGGATCCTCCTATTTGCACTTTCAACTATCGTAACCCCCAGGGCTTCATTCAAAAAGCCTCTGCCTAGAGCATCGATTAGTGGCGTAGGTGAGGAAAAATACAAGTGGAATGCTAATGAATAGGTGCGGCACACATTACATCAAGTTAGTAGGTTGATTTTGAGTAATGCGCAAAATTACAATTGGCAAACAGCACCAATTCATATTCTCAAAAAGCTCTGGTAAACCCGAGTCTAATTCGTCGGCCAACCAGATAGGAGGACATCGTGAATTCAAAGTTTACTGAGTGGAGTTTTGTATAATCCTGCACTTTAGGAAGGATTATCATCCACGTACGGAGGAGGCCATCGGAACCAATGGATATGATGTGCGTATTTTCGTGACTAAGGTGAGGGTGGTTTGTGATTGGCCGGCGACATTTCCCCATGTCATCCTGCCTGGTCAATTGCCTATATGGAAAATTCCTATTGGTTCAAATGGGGAAGACGGACTGTACTATGATTAGTTGGGAGACAGACTGTGTTTCCAAACACTTAGACTTCCCCTCACTTTTACTGTCCCTGATATCGAGTCTATTACGGGATTTTAAAGGCTGCAATTAAGTGAAACATCAAATCATTCATCTGTGTTTATATTCGTCACCTACGGGCTCTGTGTGGGCACCATCATGGTCACCGCTGACGACCATAATAAACCCTAAGTTAGCAGCAGGTTATGCAGTTTTGGATAAGTGTTGATTCACTTAAAAATTGCATCCTAACATTTAACTCTAATGGAATAAAAAGGTAGTTTCCTACCGGCGATAGCCAGTAAGCAGAGCTCTTAGTTATTACACGAACCTTTTTTTCTTTCAAGAATAATTCAATTTTGAGTGACATTTCTTCATTCTTATTAGTTCGGGATCTAATTAGGAGGTTCGCATACTACTTACAGCTTTTCTTGATGTGATATCGAATAGCCGCTTTACTACAACTTGTCCAATGCATAGTTCTACCACATGCTAAGTCATAGCAATTTATTGTACAGTCAACCTTGGTTAAAAAGCAGGATTTGTTTGCAAAAAAATTGGGGTTAAATTGTTACTAATAAGGGGGTGAATTCACGATGATAATCACAACTGCTTTAGACGTCGCTCATAGAGACAGTTAAATAAAGTCGGTTTGGAATAAAGCAATTAACTTTATGGCAATAGTCTGTCTTCATTTTAACGAAAGGTAGTATGAACCACCCTTCGAAAGGATGAAATACCTACCGGCTAGAGCTAAATTGTTTGATCATTTATTAAGTGGCACAAGGCTGAGGAAACCAGCCTAGAAGTATACGTTCCTAGCACTTTGGTGCAATGATCTCTAGTAAAAAGTAAAGATCATTTAGCGCCATTAATCAAAAGATTGGACATGCAAAAATACCAGAGATTTCGTTAACTTTCGACTGCTTTTCAATTTAAGCATCACACTCAGTCATTATTAGTAACATGGTCAAAAGACCAAACGATTATGTAAGTAGTAAATGCGATGCCGCACTAGAACCAAGTGCATTTTAAATGAATAGCAACACTACAGCATTGCCTTAATCATGCTGCATTGCCCTTTGGACCCTATGCTTCCCTCTAAATGGAGCCCTTTTTATGGCTGTGTATGATAAACACTAAAAGTTGAAAGAAATTTATGGTGGGAGTAGGGAATAACGGATGGCAGATGCTAACGCGCATAAGAAAGACGTCTGCGATTGCCCTGCAAGGGTGATTAAGAGGAGGCCTTAAGAGGAGGGCAAGAAGGTAGAAACATTAGAAACCGCTTCCACTTTTCTGTGTGATCAATAGCTCCTAGTTGTGATTGTGTGTATGCGTATAGTTGCGGGCTCCGGTGGGTGAGAAAGTACCCAAAATTCCCTCTTCCTTTCTGCTGTGGATCTAAGCTAAACCAACAAGCCTCACTATGATGCAAAAACTCAACTAAAAGCCACTAAGATATTTATCCTTTGAGCGAGGAATAAAGTGCTGGACGATTTCCCCATTCTTTAGGACTTAGCACAGGTATCGATGTGAAATTACTTATTTTCCAAAGGCGATCATCTGAATAGTGGTTTTCTAGCTATAACATTTACCATACTGAGGAAGTTTATTATATTCGCAAAGGAGGCCTGTAACTGGCAGTCCTTCAGCTTGTTGCAAATCTCCAGTTGATAGAAGCGGCTCATTAAACCCTCATCTTCAGTACTCTCAAGTTGGATTGAGATATTATCCACCAATTGTGAAATTTACACAGGCTGAACAATTTTGTTTAAACCTGATAAAAGATGGTGCAATCACCTCAACATCCAACCTAAAAACCACTTATTTAATACACTTGAACAATCGCTCATTATTTTAGAAACAATGGTGCCGTTCTACTCAAATGTACATCTGAACAGTGCCTTGGTGACTTGGAAAAGTCTTCCAACTTATTACTCCAACTGTTAATTCATTCGCATGTATCGTTGTAAGTCGATGCTTCTCTGGCTGCCCCTCTCTTCTTTAAATGGTCGAAGCGGTTCAACGAGTGTCATTCAGGATGACTTTTGTACTGTGCAGCCAAACGTATACATGGGAACTATGCATAAAATGGGCGATTGGAACTAACCATAGGAATAAATCACTTGCAGCTTTCTTTACACTGCTCCGTTAAACGGGATTCCAAAGTGCTTGAGTTGCGACTGTCACTCCAGCTGAGCGCAGCTATTTATAGGTGTGAGCTTTGTGGCTGAATTCACAGAAGCACCAGAACACGCAATGGATTTTGTCTGTAATCAACATGGCCTATTTTACCCTCGATAAGATCGAGTCATCTCTTGATGGAATTTGCAATTAACTTTCGTACCACTTAATTGATACTTTTTTACGACTACAATAAACCAAAAAATCAAATATAACTCTATTACTTCTGGTATCATACTGGGATTATGATAACTCTAAGGACACCTTTCCGCAACAAATAGTGTCACAATATAAACATAGGATAAAGTAAAATTATGGGAAATGGACAGTCACGTGAAAATATTCAACACATCATTGGAGCTGCGTTAATTTGAATTTGCGAAAGAAGGCTGGATCACTTTGGTACGAATGAAAATTGTCTAGTTTGGTTAGTCCTCGTCAGGAAAAAAAGAAAAACGTAGTGACTAATACTTTTCTGACACCTTTACTATAGAGGCTAAATGGAAACATGTAGCAATTGCCGCTTATTAGTTATGAAATGGCAATAGATAGCTGGTGCCGTTCATTACAGGGAAAAGCCCCAATCATCTCCTAAGATAAATAGGACATGGTTATTTTGTGACTTCAACTAACTAGTCCTGGAAAACTAGCTACTAGATGCAGTTTTTTCAACATGAATAAGCTAATCCAACTTTCAATGGTTAAGTTAGGCCTCTCAAGCTCAAAAAAACCACTTTTTAAGCAACATTTTTTTCAGCATAACCGTAACTTCAGGTATGCAGAGTTGTGTAATTCCGTCCTTCCTGTGGGCGGATGCGATTTGTAATATGCAAATGATATTTCAGTAAGGTGACAGCGTCTGTTTATGTTTAAGAGGTTGTGCTATTTGTGAAACATTTCACGGTCAGTGAACCCTGTGACAGTTTGGTGCAACTTCATGTGGCCAATAAGAAGCTCGTGTGGCCTGTGGCCACTTAAGTGCAAATTGCACCTGATCTGAGGCCAAGCTGTCTGCTGTTCTCGTTGCCTGACCTAAATACGGTCATCACAACACCCTTTTTTAGTAAGCGTCTGTTCCATCTGCGCACATGTGTAGGAGCTATCCACATCCTTCTGCTTCTTGCGCTTGCCATAGTTTATTCTGATTTGAAGAGGGCTAACCAGCCAATAAAAACTTCAACGCTTTCGCTTTTTACGTGCCCACCTTCCAGTTCTTCGTTGAATATGACTTACTTCAAGAGCACACTCTAAACCATGTATCTTTGGATTGAATAAATGGTGTCTAACTAGAAATAGGAAAGCCGCTTTCGGGTTGATGCTATGATCGTTTTCAGTTCGATATCAAGAGGGCTATAGAGATGGAACGTGGTCGAAGGTAGCCAGCCAAACTAAGGTGCCAGTCTCCTGGGTGCATTAAGGTGGTGGGTCAGAGTTCGTGCGGCGATTCAGGCTCTTTTCACAACAGTCTGGTGGAAGTGATTTGCCAAGCAGCACCAAAACGATGGTGGCGCGTGAATCACCCTCCTTGAGCAGCACAGTGCGAGCGTGGGTATACACACACACCGAGAGTGCAGAGGTGTATGCGCGTCGTTTGACGACTACGAGACGTGCACCCACGCAGAGGCGCGAGCCACGCAGCCTGCGCAAGCTGAAGCGCAGCGCCCCACCCTTCTAGCGCCTCCTGCATCTCGAAGTGGAGTGGGTATATGCTTGAGGCACTGCTACCCGCCTCCCGAGTATTGATTCCCCGAGACTAGCATACAAGACCTGAGCCACGTTGCCTTCTACGATTTGGACCACCTCCTTAAACTACTTGCAGGCAAACAACCAAAACTGGTGTAGAAAAGGAAATTTCAAGGCAAATGAAATAATGCATCCCCATAAGTCATTGTATAAACTTCCTGTTGGGGAATACCATTGATGCTATTCACACAAATTCACGTAATTACGACGTCTGAATAAATACATACAGATGCAAAACTGAAGGGTTCCCAGTCGCCATTATTAAAATTTAAACCGCGGATAGTTGAGAAATACAAGTCACTTCAATGGGAAGCAGACCAAAAATGCTAAAACTTGTAAAAATAATACATCATTTGAGATGAGTTGTTAAGGGGAGCTCTCTGCCTACTTAAATCGCCAAACGGCCTGATTTATTTACACATTATGGGGAAAAAAAACAGTTGCGTTTTTGAGCAACATTATCGTGTTTCCAAATGGAGAAATGACATAAATACTTCAGCAGTAAAAGTAGCATTCTAGTAGACAAATAAACGCAGCTCTCACATAACCTCTCCGTGATATACCCATTTGATTCTATTCACCATAAAAAGCGACGGTAAACTTAAAAACTTAACTGTAAGGAAAATGCAATAACTACCATGGATTCGGAGATCCCTAAAATGTAATTTCGTTCCCTTGCGTCAGCAATTTCAAAATGTGTTTTAAAACATCAGTTAATTTGCAAAAACATTTTCTGGGACAATACAACTAAAAACGCCTTTTCCGTATTTCAGTTTGAGTAAACCATCGCTTTCAGTAAGTGGCTAAAAGTAGTCTGCACCCTCTTCCCAACGTGCTTTACACACCACGGATTCCAAGCTGAAAATACATTCACAAAAACTGCGTTTATACTATTTTACCGAAATTTTGATGTGAGAACCAGAGGTCTAAAAACGACAAGTACCAACACACACACACACAAATCCGAAAAAAGAAAGTTTTTGGAGAGGAGAGCAGTTGAGCTGAGGCCCATTGAAATGCGTCTGAAAACCAAACCACCCATTTAAACTCTTCGTATTGTGATGATGAGAAGTAATAAAGTGTTTCAATGTGACTTCTACACGCGCTTTTGAAATCATCGAAGTGAGAGTCTATTTGGCTAATCATCATAATAATTAATACTGCACTTTAAGTAAGATGCGGAACCGCCTTATTATTGTTGTTTACCCATTGCGCAGTTTGATAATATGCCTACACACTCAATACTTACCTCCGTTTGACATCAGAATGTGCGGAGGATTTTTGGGAACGTTGATCCTTGATAGTATTACTGTGAGGGTGCCAAAGAAACCTGATCTTCAACGTGTTATGCACCGCTGGCCGTGTGATTGGCTTGGATTGCGGGCTCACCAATCACAGTCCCGCACCATTTCGCACACACGCACACTTGCGTTTTTATTGGCTGCTCCCGGCATGAGGTCTGCCCATCGATGCGCACGCACGATCGCACACCTGTCCAGCCAATCAGCATTGCAACCCATCTCACACGTACTCGCGTGACCTTGACGATGGCAGCATGCGACACATGTACGCAAGCAAGCACGCACGCACATGCGTGCCAACCCTCCTTACGGAGTTGCCTCCACAACGATGGTGCTCGTTCTCTTGATCTCTCTGTGCTGGTGACCTGAGCAGTTAAATAGTTTCATATACCTTAAATGGGAGGCAAACAAGGACCTAAGAACTCACACAAAAGCAAATTGCATCTCCCATAGCTACAGGGGGCTGGGGCGATGGAGCTCAACAACAAGAGCTAAAATTGTCCACGTAGCTGGGTGACCAGGGATACATAGTAGCCGAAATGTAACGAATTGCAATGCGTATTTTGTGACCTGAGGCTTGGTGGGTTTTCGTAACTACAAGCACTTAGTGAGTCGAAGCCGGGACAGACGGAAGATGATTATCAGTTTGCAGAGACCTCAAACTTTCCATTTGCTAGCAAGTTTGCTAACAACACCTGATCAAGTAGAAGGGGTCTGTGAACTTTCACAACTGAAAGAAACAGCAGTTTGTCACTGTTCTTCTGAGAGTGGCAAAACTCACTCCTTGTAGGCAATTTAAAGTTTCATTTGACCGCCTCTCAAATCTAATAGTACTGAAAGGGAGGACACTAATAATACCGATCACATGCATTCATCGCTGCAATTGATACAGCAAAGCTACTTTACCTTCAACATAATGCTCAGAAAAATAATATTTTGATTTGTGGCAAGTCAAATACCGACTTAAATTTGTAGTAAAGGTGTATAATGGCCTTGTCAACTCTAAACTTGACGAATCCTGGTTCTGGAAAAGTGCGGAAACCATATAAGGCTGTGCATGAAGAATGCACCAGTACACGCGCTTGGGTAGTTAAGTTCTTGAAAGTATATTCTTTAAATACGACCTCTAGATAAATGGTACGTTAATTTGGAAGTCAAAGGTCAATAGTCTTAACACCTGGCCTCCAAAGGGTATGGGAAACGTGTAGAATTGTAGCACTTTCCGGTGGAGAAAAGCAATGGGTCTGAGCTGCGGATCACATGAGTAATTTCTTCACACAGGCATACTCAAGAGGAACTTCCACGCGTCTTCCATTACTGTGCGAAGGTGATATAGAGGATGCTGTCTTTGCGGTCGTCAGTGTTGAAGCAGTCATCAGGATAGCAGGCTCGTGTAAATGGTTGTGGCGAGGATATTTAGCTAAAATTTACCCTAATGCTTATGTATTCAAATGATTATGCAAATTTATAAGCAGAATGGATGAGACCGACTTGAGTTCATGCTAGCATCACAGTCGTTTGTTTTCCAAATGCTTGCACTGCAGCCAGGGATGCTCATAAATACACTCAATTTAATGTCTACGTAGTGATGCGCTGATTTACTTCAGTTATTCCAATACGTCCACTTCCTGAATGGGTCGGAGTAATAAATGTTCTCATGTAACCAACCGATAAAAGTGTGCCAATTTAGGGGTAATTATGTGTTAGTCTTCGTGCTTCTGTCAAGCACCGAAATATCTACCAACAAAATGTAGAATTGTGCACATAGACAATTGCATCTCTGACCGTCACATGAAGATTTCACCCGAGCTGCCTAATCCTGCACTTTTGTGTTAGCACCTGCGGCACCGCATTCCCTTGACGCGCCTCCTCATCACTCCCATCGGCAGAGCCATCCCCACACCCGACCAGCCTCCATCTGTGCTCAGGTCGCACAGGGGGGTGCTCCTGGTTAATATAATCACGTGGCAAGATTTATTGTGCCACCATTTCCATTAATCGATGTAGAGTATTGATTATAAGAAAATAAATAAACAACTATATCATTTTCAATCTTGATAAATCGGTCACAATCGCTATTGATTATCTTCAATGGTCAGCAAGAAGTTTCACCTACTTCTAATTCCATCTGCTCCTGCCAATTGATTTGAAAGTCACTTTAACGAAGTGAGGAAGTTCTGTCTTATTGCCAAGATAGTCATCACTTCAATGTGGTCCATCCAACGCATTGAAACAGAGCTAGAGTTCGAATGCAGGCCAACAATTATTGCGGTTATGTTTGTTCCGCAATTTCAATTGCTAGTGGTATCAGGTATTCAGGTAGTCGTACCGTTCATCTTCGAACACCTCAATGAAAGTTGATCATGCTGTCCCAATAGAGTTGACAAGTTTAACTGGCAGGATAGACGTATGAACGTCAATGTGACAAACACAAGCGTAACGTAGCCAATAGCCACAGCTTATAATAAGTCAATTCTTTACTATTTTAAGTTAGTACGATAAATAGTTTGTAGCAAGGTTCTAACTAGATGATTGCCCTCATTCATCCCAATAGGTACCCACAAGACTAGCTCAACACTGCTTAAACGGGTTCTAAGGAAAATCCGAACCTAACAGTAAAAATCAATGTCAAAAGGTGCTAAAACTTCAAGAAAATGTGAAATGTGACATTACCAGAATGAGTAAAGCAATAAATTACAGGGGAGAGGTGGAGTAGGCAAGGCTTACAATGCCAATTTACCAGGATGCTTGCTTTAGGCAGCAGTGGAGGAGTAGGAGCGCAAATTCGCATGACGATTGTCCCAACTTCTACTAGGACCCCTGGTACAGAGACTTTATGCACCCATAGTAAGCCCATTTGTCACACCAAAGGCCTCCTACCTATGTCTTTTACCATACACCATTTTCCCATGTTCCTTCAGTATTTACTCAAAACCGTCTCCGACTTTATCGAGATTACATGCATCTCAATTCCGTTCATCCTTATTTTGTCCCAAAGAAAAACTGTTGAGCAAAAAAAATAAACCTTACATGAGGAAATTCGATGACCTCAAGATTGCCCATGTTTGCTGCATACGTTTAAGCGCACCATTGTAACGGTGCTGGTCCCTACGACACTAACAACGAATTTGATTGAGCATATTTTAGGATACTTGGTTTTTTCTTCACTTTGCTTTTTCAAATTTTAAATGCATTTGAATAGCCCTAATGCACCTTGTTAGTTTAAAGTTCTCCTTTAACGAAAGTTAATGCTATTTTTAGTTTTATTTCCTTCCCCCTTAATATGAGCCAATAAATCCAACAGTGGCATCAAATAATGGGATTGTAAACTGAAAAATTACGCCTTTATATTTCAATAGGTGAATAGTGACTCGCTTTTATGACGCCTTGTGCCCAATATCAGTTGATGACGAGTTTGATGCATCGCTGTGATTATGCTACAAGAAGACTAGTGTTGAAGAGGCCACTGCAACATATTTAAGGTTTCCAAATTCATACTTAGGCGCCTACAAGGATTTCACTCACCAAGTCAAGTGAAGTCAGGCCAAGTCAAAATCAGCACTATCATGCACAAAATGCAAACGCACAATATGTCGTAAAAGTGATTCTCCAGTCACCCTAAAGAAATGCTGATTGATAGTTCTGAGAGATAGCGATTGAATAATAATTTGCCCTTATACCATAATAGCAGGTTGAATTTTCGTGTCGATCTAGAAGCGGTCATGCACATAGCCTGTGGTGTTTGTTGGTGTAGGCCACTCTAAGCATCCTCCATGAAAAACAACAGTAAATCCACCACCTGTTTTGCATTTAGTATGGTGGATTCGATGGTACTCTCTTCCGATTAATAAATGGGTGCTCTGCGTTCGACGCCACTGACTATGCTGGTGCTGCGATGGTATTTTGCGCTTCGAGCCAGCATAAATTCACTCCATGATATCGTTTGAAACCACCTGATAATCTCGCGGCCTTCTAAGGAGACACGACGCTCTTCTTTAAAAGGCATCAAAAGTTTGAGTAAAAGTGAAATAACCGCAGCTACACGAAACCTATTTTAACGTTATCATAGCCGACGCTATGAGCTTTAATTGGGAATAGGGAAATAGTCTCACTCTACGCATTTTGGTAGATTGCTATTGTAATTCAATGGAAAGTCACTCTATGAGCCAAGACATATGGCGATAAGTCCGGGTCCAATCGGAGTCGAGAAGCCGAGATAAACCTTCAGGTGATGAATTAGGAACGCTAGAACTCGGCGTTAACTTCTGTAAATAGAGGATGTTGGTGTGTCCCTCTTTGGTAAGATGGAGAAATCCCCAACCCACGAGGGTGTGTGCACGCCTGTTAAAGGGCTTGCACAAACAAGTCGGATGATGGCATTACCGCATTACACATAAATCTTTCCTTTGGTCTTTCACATTTTGCATGTTTACCTCATGGCACGAATGATGACGCTTTTCGTCTCAGTCCTTCATTTCACTTCCATCCAAAATTTTGATTACCTAGTGCTTAAAAAACTCCATATGAGCGGCCTTAGTACCCTCGCGATTGGTTTCTTAAGGAAAGGTATAATGCATGCTCATCATTCATCGCTAGAAATAGTATCCCTATCCACTACATCTTGATGTTAATTATTCATTCCACTAGGAAAGTTATTTATTTGTAGGCTACGGTGAAATCAGTCTCCAAGATTTTATAAGAGAATTGTATCGGAATGTGTTTGAATTTTAAATGAAAGAACCCCGTTTGCCAAGGGAACATGAGCCAACCACTTTTTTCCAGAACTGCTAATAACCAACAAAGCATTTCAATCGTCGATTTTACAACCCTTCGAAAGCAACTGGTCTTGGAGTCAAATTTACTTTGTGTAAGCACTCCACCCAACCACCAGCCCTCGTTAGTTGGTCCGCCACTTTACAAGGGAGCCAGCAACAAATTATGGGCTGGAACTCAAATGCGTTGCAACGCATTCATTAGATGGCCATCGCATTAACCGACAACTAGCGATACAAGCAGCTCCATCAGGACATCAGTGACACCATGCACCTGCCTGGTCAGGGCTGTGGTGGTGTTTAGTGCTAATAGTACCGTTACCTTCTCTGCGACTCGGTGCCTACGTACAAGTACCTCAAGTATGCAGAGCGAGGCCGGGTCGTAGAATGTGGCGATTCTAATCCAGCAATAAGGCAAGATGAAGGATCTAACCACTTCGTGAGGAAAATCATTAGCATCGCAAGACCTCAGCACCTTGGACAATGTCTGTCATTCACAATGTAACATCCTGGGAGGGAAGATTCTTCTACCTAGTTCAAAACATTGCACTACTTAATTTCAATAGTTTCTCTTATGCCACAGAGCTTGGCGATTAGTAAATGGGTGCATTTTTCGGTTTAACGGCGTCAAATTTTAAAATATTTATGAGGCATTTTGATTGATCGACTCGTGACTTTAACATGCAGTGGAGATTCAATTTACTTTAAAACCGAATGGTCCACAATTACTACAATTTCTGTGAATTACTAAGTGAAATAATTTATTCCCTTATTTTGCTATAATTGTAAACACGACTGTTCATCATGGTACAGAATTAATTAAAATATCTTTTTATAATCACTAAGACAATATTACCAGTTATGCTTTTAATTCTGTCTACTGAAAAAATCCCAAAAAATTAAAAGACCAACAATTCACTGCAACAAAAGTACAATTTCTTTAGCAATGTTCCAATCATTTTATGGAACACTTAACTTTAAAGTGACATCTACTTCTGGGTATTGATAATCAAAAGTGATTATTTTAGTTAAAAATTAATCTCCTGTCGTCAAAATGGGTTCTTGCATCAGATCAAATGCTGATTCACTCGAAAGACAACATATTCTCCACGAAAAATCCCTGCCCTAGAATTTGCATTGTAGCAGAAAGCTCCATTTTTGGTTCTTCCTCCACGGAAGTGAAGGGCGGTGGTGAAACCAAGATGTCGAAGGAGGCAACCTCAAAAGCGCTGTTGAAAACTTTGTCACTCTGTTCCACCTTTGATCTAAGTTATTACACATATTAATATACATACGTAAAGCACGATAATATTGGATGAACTTTTAATTTTCGACGATGTCAGTCCACTTTATTCTGATTTTGCTTGAAATTTGGAAGTCGGTTTCTAGCTGAAGGACCAAACACTGCTTACACATTTGGGAACTGGAGAGTCTCCGTCAGCCTCGAGTACTAGGAGGAGTTGATGCATTGAGCATTTAGCACCACAAAAAGCCTCTACTCAGAGGATGCGTAAATGGTGGCACCATCTAATGAGTTGGGTTAGATCAGATTTATTTACTGAGGGTATTCTTAAGGAGCGAAAATTTGGTGGGTACCATTTGTGTGCTCATCAAGATACTCAGAGCCGAATTTTTCGAGAACCTTAACGGAGCCTATGTAAGAGGAAGATCCGGTACTCTCGTGAGAGTGGTTGGGTATTTCGACACTAATATTGATTTCGTATTTTCTTTTAGTTTCAGCATGCGACGACCCTAAGGATGGCAAAAATGACAATAATTTTGATGCATCGGTGATCAAACACCAGCTAAACAAGTGTAAAATGTCGACCTACCCGATGATGTTTTTGCAGACATTGGAATTGCGAGGACAACAATGAATGAGGTGACTTCACTCCGACCTATGAGGATACATAGATACTGGAATACATTTTTGGTATTGAATCTTTTCCGAGATACCTATTCAATTATTGTGTCGACCTATTGGTGTAAGTAAATCGGAGGACGAATGGGACAAAGTCTCTATTTTCTTTGCAAAAGTGGTTATAGAACAAAATTTTTGACCCAAATAATCATAATGATACAATTAAATGATTGGTAGGTGGCAAAGTGTTAATGGAAAAGGTAGTAACTAGCATGGTTTTGGTTATTGGTGCCATTTTGAATAGCTGGGGCGGAGATGCCAACCAATGTTGGAGGGGTGGCAGACAAGAGCACCCGAGTCAGACTGATGCAATTGCACACACTATAGCAATGTGGGGTGGGGAAAGTAAGCTAAGGAGCGTTACTATTCTGTGAATACCCACCATGAGAAGAGTATTTGACATTGGATGGTTCAAGGTAAAGTCAATTGAAAAATGCCCCACTCAAACAGTATTAAGACGAGATAGTCTGAAGTGTGAATATCAACCGAAAGGGTGCGTTCGAAACTTGCACGATGAAACTCGACACATGAAGGTGTGCTGAGTTTGATTTGCGTGTGGCCTCATCCTGTGTATCACCAACGGCAGCAATTGGGCAAAACTCTGTTGACCAGCTGTCCGGTACATAGTAACTAAGGCAACTCTTCCATAATTACGCTTGCTTTTATGATTCCCATAGAAGATGATCACGGGTATGAAAAATACAATAAGGGTTTAGTGAGGAAGGAAAAGCGATGAAAAAATGACTGCCTTTTTGTTTGGTATTACTAAAACTTGAAAAGAGACGAGTGAATTATGTAGCTATGTAAAGTAAATTAATGTATAAACCCAAGGATTGATGGGAAAATCTTGATTAGCAGAAATGCACAAGTGTCTCCGAGTTGGTTTCAACTCTGTGTTGGTGGGCTTGACTAATTTACCATCCTTGACCCCGGAAAGAGGTCACACCATGGCCTTGAGGCATGAAGGGCAACCATATTGGTGCTCATCCAAAATCACCGACATGCGCTCTCCTGTCTACCACCCTTCTGTATGTTGCCATCGAACGAGGTAGCGACGCATTTAGTCGCAGAAAATACGCAAAAAACCTTCAATGGTGAGTATGGGACTGGTGTGCGAGAATTAAAATTTGCAAAAGATTGAATATACCCATGATACATTGGGTATTGTCATTATAGTAGGGAGAATATTTTTGGTCATTTTAAATTGAAACCTGTCCAGATATTGCAATGGTTGTAAACGGAGAAATTGAGGGGCAAAACTGCATCATTCCGACGTCTTAACTGTTTACCAAAGCGTCTTGGTAAAGGCGCTTTTACGCTGTGAAAATTGTGATATCACGACGCTACCTTACGTTCGTAAACGCCCCTCTGTAAGCTAGAAAAATTACCTGACGGGGAACGATAGAGGCCAACGCCAGCAGACTCCCGACACAGTACAGTCGAGAAGGCTATTATGTCTATTCTGCTTTCGATGACGTCCTTCAGCCTTCTATCATAAAACATTTCAAATTTTGGAGGTAAGCGAGCCACGATATCTGGTTACCGTGTTTCTATTTTGGGGACATGGAATGCTGAAATTGATTGCTGTTTGGATGGAGTACGTGAATCAAGTATTGGGTCATGACAGAGAGTTTTTTAAGCAGAATGTAAGCAAAGGCTTAATAGCTGGAATCGAAGTAATTACTTCCACTGAGTGGCTTGGCCTCTGGGCCAATTCGGTAGCCCCCAGCCCCTTATGCGCGTCGACAATACACATTTTGCATTAATATTATACCTTCCTCTAGCCTCAGTGAAGTTTCAAGGCACTAAATTTGTGGTAGCGGAAAGCGATTTCAGTCCTAACGAATATCTATCCTGATTTATGTTGCTGAATGCCTATGACTATGACGATAACCAAGAGAAGGATTGAAAACTCTGTCCCTGGTTCTGTAGGATTGCCATTAGCAACAGAACCGCAAATGCGGTGCCTGTTTGAAGGTTACAATGAAGTGAACATGCGTTACCTTCTTCAATTCTCTGCTAGATGCAGGGAACTCAGATAGATATATGTGCCCGGACAGCACTGAAGTGAGAGAGAGTGGTAAGGAGGAAAACACTAAAAGCCTTATCCTTGCAAAACTATTTCAAACCCTATCCTTCAATTTTGGCTGCTCTTCGACTAGTGTTCTCATAACTCCTGATGACACTAGTGATGGCCAGTACATTTCCCCTTCTCCAATACAGTTTCTAAGTCGGTCAAAAATCCAGATCCAGTGAAATTAACAAAGAAGATCGGTGGCGAAATCAATGACTGGCATGGTTGGCTAGTTAGCCGATGCTTCTCCTATAGCACCGACTACTTTGTGATGGCTGAAGCGGCAAGTTGACTGATATGAAAACGCAGGAGGCGGGGCACGAAAGTAGGAGCAAAACACATTACTTCAATTATTGGTTTAACTTCTTCTGTTGGTTGCGCAAGCACTTAAGGCTTCGCCTCCGTACATCAGCTAACGACATGACATCCGGGTCAAGCCCGTAGACCTCCAGCTCTGGTTTACGCTGCCGATGCACTTTTCGTCCCATTTGATGACTTCATTTGTCTTTAGGAAAATCTCGGGATGCAACTTGGAAAACCTTATCAAAACCATCTCACGCTGCTTCCGTAATAGCATCTGCTTAAAGTATATTCTTAAGTTCTGCATCATGAAGAATCAATTGACACATTTTAAACTTTTGGAATGCAGTTTTCTTGGATTATACCTTTTAAGTCAGTTTGCGCCAACCACGTGACAGCGGACGCCATCGACTCCTGAGAAGAAAACGATCTTCAGAATTATTTAGCTATACTTCTTAAGCAAAATATGTCTCTCCACCAAATCTTTCTCAATCCAAGGCTATGCGATCAGAGGTGGGAGAGAGGAGCGTGGAACCTCTCACGCCACCACTGTGACCTGTCACATTCAATCTGGGCTTCGATTCCAGGAATGTAGCAACAATTCCATGTTACTTTGTATCGGTAGTCACTTCAACCAAATCATATACTTTAAAAAAACCACGCATTTCATAATATGGAATATATAATTTTATTTGCCTCATTGGTAGAGGGGTTTACGGCACTGCTCAACTAGTTGTTAAGTTCCGAATGATAAAGATAGTTTAAAATACAATCTGAAGAGATAGGTCTTGATGATAGCTTCCGTGATTCTGACCCAAAACTTAAAAAGTTTAGCCCATAAAAAACTGTTCGATCTTCGACCTTAACACCCTCCCAATCTAAATTAATGTAGATAGCTTTCATTTTAAAATTAGCTCAATGATTAGGTTATAAAACTATACGTAATTATGAACATTTTGTAAAGCCGACACAAAGGTAACATTCCTATGGTGGAACGCCGACAGAATGAGGCATACAGCAGAGGCGTAATCATTGGCTAGTTAATGCTTGCACTTTCGTAGGCTTTTTAGCCTGTGTTGCATGCGCTTTACACTTCTACCACCACAAGCTGGTGTCGTGAAGGCTGGCTTTAATTATCTTAGATCACCTCGTCTTTTATCAACAAGTATTCTGGTTCTGTTCATGAACGTTTGCTAGAAATAATGGACAAACGTGTCGCACCGGAGTGGGAAGTGCCTGTGCCCGAAATCATAGTCGACTTACCCCCCCTCAAGCTATATAACAGCCTTTCCAACAGTAAAGTAAGTATATGTTCCCGCACTATTTCCCCTAACTAATCCACAGGTTGCTTTTATTCCAAAAAGAGGCAAAGATGTCAAGTGGTATTGCTGCGGTCCTACCGTCTATGATACTTCTCATATGGGCCATGCGAGGTAATTAGAATTCATGGATGTTTTAGTGGCACTAGGTCTTACATCTCCTTCGATATAATTCGTCGGGTCCTTGTCGACTATTTTGGTTTCAATGTTAAGTATGTGATGAACATTACAGATATTGATGACAAGGTAGGATTCTCCATTTCATTTGGTTACTCTATCAATCAGATAATCAAAAGGGCTCGTCAGAACTACCTGATTGAGAGCTACTTCAAAGGCGCATCATCTGTTTCTCAAGTCAAGGAAGATATTCGTTCTGCAATTAAGGTAAATGTTTTGGAACTTCATAAATGATTTTGAAAAGTCTATATTATATTTACTACCTTTAGTTACTGGAAGCGAAATCAAAGACGCATCCGGAACCAGACCAACGGGAATATCTTAAACGCGAAGTTAGTCGTCTTAGGATGCTGCTGACATGTCGAACTTCGGTTATGGGCATGCTCACTGGGGCCCAAGATGCATTGGCTACATACTTAGATGCTAAACATGGCTCATCAATTTCTGATTACGAAATCTTCGAAGCCCTTCCCCGGCGCATGGAGGAGGAGTTCCATAATGACATGCGATCTTTGAATGTTAGTATGAGTGAGGGTTTTGAAAATCCAAATTTTTCGCTAGTTTCAATGAGATTTCTTGTTTCTATAGGTTCTTGAAGCTGATAAATTAACCCGCGTCAGCGAGTATATTGAACCGATCATTGCCTACATTGAAAAAATTGTCCACAATGGTTTTGCGTAAGACTAGTTTCAATAATTGTTTTCAGGCACAGTATGCTTGGTTTCGCCAATTAGGCCTTTATTTCCTTCAAGATATGCGGTCGAATCTGGCTCGGTTTACTTTAACACCAAGAAGTTTGCCGAAACTGAAGGACACTTCTACGCGAAGTTAGTGCCGACAGCTTACGGAGATGCGGCGAAATTGGCCTCTGGGGAGGGGGATCTCTCAACTACTGAGTCAGAGAAGCGAAACTTCAGTGACTTCGCTCTTTGGAAGGCCTCCAAGCCCGGTGAACCTGCGTGGTCCTCGCCCTGGGGTAAGGGACGTCCCGGCTGGCACATTGAGTGTTCCGTCATGGCCAGCGATACCATCGGAGAGTCAGTGGACATCCACACTGGCGGAGTCGACCTAAAATTTCCCCATCACGACAACGAACTCGCACAGGCTGAGGTAAGTGTTGCGTAGATATTGCAGGAATATTCTGACGGTGTCCTATCTTTATCATTTAATTTTACTAAGTTAGAAGATCGGAATTTCAACCTCTCGAGCAAAGTTTTAGTTGAGCTTCCTTTTTCATCGTGAAAAGTACACGCATATTTGCTTGCTGGCTTTTTTACAAGAATTCATTGACTTTGCGGGCTATATTTCATGACCTTTAAAATGTGATGATGGTTGGCCGCCATTCGCAAGCTTACTTTCGGTAAAACTGCATGCTATTTTAGGAGATGTTTCTCCAGTCAGTTTTCTAGTGTCTTTGCTTTTAGGCCTACTTTGGACACTCCCACTGGGTGAGTTACTTCCTCCATGCGGGTCACCTAACCATCAGTGGGTGCAAGATGTCCAAGTCGCTGAAGAACTTCATCACTATTCGCGACGCCCTCAAGCAGCACTCTGCGCGTGAACTACGCTTTGCCTTCCTTCTCCACAGCTGGCGTGATACCCTTGATTACTGTGCGGACACCATGAATCAGGCCATCGCTTTCAACAAGATCATTACCGTAAGTGTCACCTCCTCTTATCGACCTTATCCGTCGAAGAAGACGGCACTAGCACGCTTGTTATTTGCTCATCACTTACAAGTTGTGTCGCGATCCAAAAGTTAAATGAGCTTTTCTAATTTTTTGCAGAGGAAAGGATTATAACACCTAGGTGAAGTTATGCGTTTTGAAGTAAAGAAAGTAAGCATCAACAACTAAGATTTGTGTTTCATTTCACATACGGAAACTTACCATTTAAGGCTGATTGTCTCTCAGCGAATTCACCCTGAACTTTGAGTGAGGGATCACTTGTCCGACTGAACATGAATACTTCCTTTTAATTATTCTTTTCAGTATCAAAGTGGGCTATGTTAGCACTTGATCCCACCGCATAAATGCTTTCACTTGTGATGAATTGGGCCTATATGCACACTGATAAGCGTTAGAAACTTGCTGGACGTAGATTTGGAGTTCATATCCAGTTTAGGAGCGCTGTCTTCCAGTGTGCTGTTCGTTTTCAAAAAATAGAGTTGGTTGGTACTCTGTCGATTTTAGACATCATTTGCATGCAGAGTGCGGCGTGTAGACTGCTTCATCGGTTCGAAAGTCGTATAGCGGCCATAAATATCCTACTCTCACGGCCACTGTCACGTGACCAGGTTATGGTTATCGTACGAGCGTGACGCTCGACTTGGGCAATAATTGTTCTCGGCATAATTTCTACTTTTCCTCCCTTCAGCAGTATGCAGTTCCCTTACGCCCACTTTTTAGACGGCTGCGCGAGGCCTCTACAGTCATGAAACTCGTGAAGAGGCGCACAAAGTGCTTTAATAACTTGATTTTGTCTTTATTAACAGAGGGGGTGTTTGCTTAACAATTCAACTTCTGGTGCGCACTAACAGGCGCTAAACATTGCTCCTTAAAGGACTTCCTTTTCAACGTCTCACACACCTTGCGGTTACTTGCCTCGAGCAACTCTGCAACCACTGGGGATCTTCCTGAAAGCCAGGACCTCTCCAATGCTCTATCCACAGCTGAGAAGGAAGTATTCGAGGCTTTGTGCGGTAGGGCTGTTTTGCATTCCTCGCCACTTATATAGTAGACACGCCGCTTTGTGCTATCTATGCTTTTTTAAGTGGATTTTGTTTTATTCACTTGGCTCGCCAATGACATCGGCCTTCTTCCGTTTATGAAATATGCATATGCGGCTAAATAGAAGTGCGAATTTATTTATGACAACATTTTCTTTTGGAATATCAATGATAACATATTTTAATCGTCTCTAAGCCACAAAAAATGCAGTATTGTGTTTACTGTCTTGCTTGTCCAAACATCTAATTTTGCCAAAGTACGTTAAGATGGAATGCCATTTTTTAATTCTGGGAGGGGGTCATTTTGTAGCATCTTTATGGGATGATATTATGCAAAGAATTACAGTGATTAATTGAGAAAAGATCATACAAAAGGGTTTTATTTTTTTCTGAATAAGGTTTTCAAGCTTCACTCTCTAACTCAATGGAGCGATGGTGTTTGCTCTATCCTTGGTAGCATTCGAATAAATTTTTAGCATTAAGTTCTGTGGGTGAATACAAGTTAAATTGAGACTAGAGCCAGGTGCAAACCCATTTACCAGCGAGAGTTGATTTCCAGACTCCATTGACACGAAACGTGCGATGTTGGCGATTCGGGAGCTGATAAATGCCTCAAACCAGGTGGAGTGCGCGCAGCCCCTGGTCACCGGCTCGACACACCTGCTACTGCGAGCACACCAATGCTACGCTCTCGCCGCCTTCATCCTCCGCCTGTTGTGCGTCTTTGGCGCTGCTGATCGCACCACCCTGGCCGACTCTTGGACCGCTCTCTACCACCCTTCTTCCTCTTCCGTCAACGGCAGTCCCTGGCCCATTTCGCGCGACTGCGTCGTCAAGGCGGTCAGCAAGCCCATATGGGTCTCCATGGCTGCACCCAAGAAGGAGACTCTCGCTGCAGCCTTCCATGGGGCTGCACTCGCTTGCAAACAGTTCGTTTATGAGGTGAAAGACGTGGCTTCAAATGGTTAGTTAGCTACAATGTTCTTTAGAAGCGAGTTTCTCTGGAAGTTCTCCCTTCTATGTCATCGTTTGAGTGATTTATACTCATTTTATAGGATGGTATTGCAACGGGTTCAGTTTTTCTCCCTCCCATCTCTGCTTCCACACCCCTGGAACGAGGGGATTAGTTAAAGGAGAACACTATTTATTTGAGGAGCATTGTGAAAGTGTACAGGTATTCAAAACTTTAAGGGGATCGAGTTCTTTTCCTCTTCAGGGGTCACTGGCGTCCGCTCAATCACTTGGCTAGCGTATACTGGCCAATTCAAAAATGTGTTTTCATAATTATTATTGTTATTCTATAGCATTTCTCATGTGTCCTAGGGCAAACGCTTGGAAGTCGTAGGGGTACTTAGACCACAATCATTTGTCAGTTTATCTCAGATGCTTCTTGATTCACTATCACGAAACCAGCACCACGATTACAGAAGCAGGCACCATTGTTTTTGTTAGGATCCTGTATCACAGTGGCATGATCGTTGAAACACCTTTGCTTTATTTAAGCAGCTTTGTCATTTCACATCTGCGCAGCGATGGCAATAATATTTGTGTTTATCTCTTCAGTCGGGGATGTGGCTGCTCTTCTGTCGAACTTCGAGGCTACTTTGAAGAAGGATTTCAACCTAGACTGGAATAGCATATCGAATGATGCCAATGGTAGGTTTTATTTTCCTCAAAGAAAACCAAATGTTTGAGGAGGCGTTTCATGCCTTCTAAAGTTTAGCACCTTTTTGTATACACCAGAAGGTGTCCGACTGCTATATCGCGAATTATTATTTCTTAACTTAACTCAGTCATGTTAAACAGCCTAGCAAAATAATCATGTCGAATCTGGGAATCTGGCATACAGTATAAACAGTTGGTATATGCGAGGCCCGTATTTCTTCCATGCGTTTCAGTAATATTGGGTGAAACTGCTTGTTTAGTCCGTGAGCGGTTATCGTGTAAAGCAAAAACTTCTTTTTGCTCTATGTTGACTTAATGCGAGTTAGCGTGCACTGTTGATGGTGCTGGCTCTCTGCGCAATCTTCAGTGATTGCCATTTCAGTGACCTTTTGCGAATATGCCTTCTGATAACCACTTACTGTCTATTCTTTTGGGTACTTGCTAAACAATTGAATACTTCGTGGCATACAATTACCTCTCCCGTGAATTTGCTCATTGCCTTGCGCATGGTCAGGGGCATTCAAGCCCACCTTCTAGCCTTTCCTAACATATGTGTAGAATTGTATTCACAATGAAGGCAGATATTCTTTGAACACTTACAGCTTCCAATTTTCTTTACTGCGTTCGTAATTGATTAAACCACCGATCTCTCGATATCATGTCACTCAACATGATTTCTTAGCACTTCAGTCAGTTGCTTTAATGCTTCAATTTTAGTCGCGTAACTACGTTTGATTACAATAAATTATAGAAGCCAATCTCACATGAATATTCTGCATTGTTTTGTTCTCTGTCTAGTGGTAATCCCCCGTAAAAGGAATATAGAAATGTCTGCAGCTTGTTAGGTTACGAATGTAACACTTTGTTTTATGCTCCGCATTGGCGGTATTCGAAACCAGTTTCTTTGTCATTTGTGGATGGACTCCCTCCTTCAACCAAACATTCTCACGAAATTGGCTTTTCGCCTTGTAGTTGAGTGCGGGATACATTTAAATATGGGGTGTTTGTTTGGAATGAAACAAGGGATGGGAGGCAACCAGGTTTATGCTCACCTCTATTGTTTTTAGTAATTGGCTACGTCAGTAGCTGTTACTATGACCGGGTAGCACCCGAGGTAGATACTTCCAAGGCATACCATGATTGGTCCATTTGCTTCCCACTATTTCTTTCGAGAAATTCACACGTCTAATTAAATTGTGGGCCATTTCTGCACCAAGCAGACGATAGTTTATGCTCTTTTGCGCATCAGTAGTGCTAAGCACGTTATTTATAACCGAATGAGTCAGCATTCTGTCGTTGAATCACAAGTGTTAGAGCTTCATTCTGTTGTGCATTTCTGACAGTTATGCTCATACCGTTCTGGTTGTTGCTCTATAATTCACCGTTCTGTTACAGTTAAAATACCTCTGTAGTAAGTTTTCCCTGAACTGCGTCAAATAATCGCGTATTTTGTGTAGTGAACCACTTTGCAATCAATCTATATTGGTGGGTTATGTGGCTACTTATACGAGTGGTTTTATCATCCGACGGAAGGAACCCTGTTGCCTGGGCAACCACTTTGTATTTGAGCTCTCCCACTTTGTTTTCCAGTTCCTGCTGAGTCACCTCCAGGACTCTTCGTCCTGTCATAAGTCATGTGGCTCACTGATGTAGTTGACATAAATACGCTGGCTATCCGTCAGGGCAAACCCAATATCTGCATTTGCATTCGTCTCAAGGCGGTCAGGGGTGTTACTGGGAGTGCCAAAATGACAGTCAGTTAACTAGGTCCTATAACAAAAAATGGTTTGCTCACCTTGTCCGTTTAAGTGAATGTGCGTAGCAAATGGTCTTGAATACCCTTTATTTTTGTTCACACCACTGCAATGTATTGATTAAAAGCAGTATTTTTTTCACTAATAGGCTCTTTTACGTGGTATAGTTGTCGTTCACTTCGAGTTTTAAATACCGATTAGTTTATTTTCAATGTGCATATTTACCATTCTCAATGGGCTCCATTATAGACAAGTGTAAGCCTCATTAGTTTTAAAGGCGTAAATTTCACAGACTTCCCTCATACCAAACTTAAGGATCTGATTACGTTGACTCTCGAGTTCATTCGCTTTACTCTCGTGCTTCGCCATCTCTTCGCATTAAGGTGAAATCAACGCCTGTATTACAAGCGACTTCTTGATGGGCTTTTACCCCTATTTGTTTTTATTCTCACTAGTTCTTGTTCATACGGTAGCCCTTTGCATCACTTTTGATTGATTTCTAATGCGTGGCTGTGATTCATCCTTGAAAAATGCGAATTTAGCTGGCCTTAGAGTAATTAACTTAAATACGTTTGTGTAAAATGAATATGTGAACTACCTGATTGGAGACCCCTATCCATTAAACACGCCTCCTCACAGCGGTGTTCGACGTGGCGTTGAAGCAGGCGCTGGGCGAATGCGCGACGTTGGAGCGTGTACAGGCAGGAGAAGTGAAGGCACTAGAGACAGAGGCTTGGCCAGTGTTAGCACGGCTGCTCTATGCCGTGGCAGATCTGCGTCAAGGGTTGCGCCTCCTCGCTCAGTCAGAGGGTCCGCTGAAGGCGCAGCTGCTGACCACTTGCGACCGCCTTCGCGACGACTACCTCCCTGTTCACGGCATTCGTCTGCAGGATAGAGCCGACCTCGCCACCGACAAACCCGATCTTCCTGCCATCGGCCTCGTCGAGGCAAAACTCCTCACCTTCGAGAAACGTGAAAAGGCTGAGGTTTGTCATCCATCCTGTTCCCACTCCCTTCTATTACTACTTATTTATTTTAGTAAGCGTGTACTTTACTGGCTCAAGACACGCGCTTTCCCATTTGAACGGTTCATCCAAGTTTGGTCTCAATTAACGTTTTTATGGCTCCCGCCAAATTGGTGTGAGCGCTAAAACTACAGGCAGGATCAAGCAAAAAACAGACACCAGATTTTGCTTCTGCAGTGAAATCACTCTCGCAGCTGAAAGGTGAAGTAGTTGCACGAGGTCTTTCCCGACCATACTAATAAGCGTTTGTATTTTAGTAGGTAGAGGACTTTATTTGACAATCGTTTCTTTTTGATGGCTATTGGGAGAGCGTTTGAGACTAGAATGCCTTAGCCTTCGACTTGCTTCAGAAACTTCCTCTTTTAATTATTTACAAATACGTCTTTTCGGAAATATGGGTTTCTACTAAGGGTATCGTGAAAGCTAATTGGTGTTCCATATTCTAACCCGGCTCAATATTGAAGTGAATGGTGTCCCGTATATAAAAGGAACCAAAACATTTATTGTACTTCGTGCCAAGTTATTGCGCATGATGAATATATGCTGGATGGTTCATGCCCTTTCGCTTGATACCACTGCTTTGTGGTTAAGACTCCGATCTAGCTGATGGAATTTGCAAACACGTTAACTCATTTTCGAGAAGGTGTTGCAAATTCGATTAATTAATCACAGTCCGTCTGTATTTCGGTCACATTATCAGGGACGATTATTTGTACGTTTTTGTGAAATGGATTTTGTTGTATTTTGCCTTGTAGAGAGCTGCAGAAAAGGCAGCTGCGAAAGCTATGCGAATGCAGGTCAAAAAGGAGGCGGGCAAACAACCACCCTCGGAGATGTTCCGAAGTCAAATCGACAAGTTTTCTGCCTTCGATGAAAAGGTCTGGCTTCTTAATTCTCCCCATCTACTTTGCAAAACAGCTGTGTAGTTGCTTTATTAGATTCAATATCCCACCGGAAACACCCTACACTTGCGCTTGAACCTCCTATTTTCCCAGTGAACTCGCCATCACTTACGCAGTTAAAATGTCTCGCTACTGTGTCGCTATCTGTGTATGCACATTCATATGTGCGTACGTGTGATTTTGAGGTTAGGAAATGCCTTTCGCGAATGTCTGATGTATGTGTGGAAAAATTAGTTTGTACTGACCTAATCAAATTCAATGTCATGGTTCACATTTCCGATTGACTGTGCTACCACGTTTGCTGCGACATCTACTGAGGTGGTCAGGATTTAACTGAAGTCAATAGTGTTTTTTATCGCCAAAAGTCGGTTTGATGTTTGCACATTTTTAATGGTAAATTTATGACATGATTATGCATTATAAATCAGCGGTGTTACCGTCTTTATTGGCACTATGAGTGAGCTGTTTAAGCCTCTGATATTTCACTTTAATACAAGAGTAAACCACTTCACATCGCTTTGATTTATTCAAATAACTTTCCTTGAAATTTCGACTAGCTTGCCTCTATGCGTCTCAAGATTTTATTGTCCATATTGAAGGCACGTTGTATAAATAAACGACACTGTAAAGCAAGCATTATACTTAATAGTAGCTCTTATTAATTTTCTCAATGACACCGATCCTTACCATTGTCTCTGACGCCTGGCACTTTTGGGTGTCTTTTCTACTGCATTCTCATCTATGACTACTAAAAAAAACGAACAATTTGCTCATCGTTTAATTTTTTCATACAAGAATCTGTCGTAACTCAGCAATTTATTCACCGATCGTAAACTTCGTGACCACATTATTTGACCCCTTCATGGTGGCCACATTATTGATCACGGAAGCAACAAGACATCGTTGAGTGAATATCGTTCCTCTGTCGATTTTAATACAAGAAGTGTGATCAAATTTGACAATTCCAGCCCCTTTCACGAGACTAATTTTTTGTATTTTAGGGCATGCCAACGCATGACGCAACAGGGAAGGAGATTTCAAAGAGTCAGTTGAAGAAGCTGCAGAAGATGTACGACGCTCAGGCTAAACGCCACGAGGACTATCTAGCCAGTTTTGACTTATAGTGTTGAAGGTGTCGCGGCCAAAAGTGCACACCTATGCTTTTTCTCTTTCTTTAGGTTTAGGGTGTTGAAGTTAATCTTCTCCTCACCTCACGACTTCGTATCGTCTTAGTTGCTAACCGGGCGAGTTGTGTTAGCTGGGTTAGGTCACTTTACGTACTACTTAACAGCCAAAAGGTTCATACTTAAGTGTTTTTACTGCGACAGTGGAAAGTTGGTAGCTAATATTAGCTTAGTTCGATTTGAAAAGGTTCTATTATTGACATACTTTTATTAAGGGTACAGATGGCGTTATTTGAAGGTGTATGTGTGTAGAAGAGTGATCTAGGTGCTATCGTTCTCGGGAGGTGTCTCCGTCCTTGCACTGCTCTAGTCTTTGAGCGGTTGTCTCAAGTGCTCAAGAGTGCGGGCGACGTCATCAGATCCGTGACACTTCTCACGCCCCCAACTCATTCTTGTTTGGCATCATGCGTGCGCGCCAAACTACACAATTTGTTCGCCATCGGTTTCTTCGCACATGACGGGTACAGCATCATTGAGAGCAGGAGAGGCAAGCTCTGTGGTTTATTCCTAGAGTAAACTACTATAAGAAAAGAGATGTCTGTAGGTTATGGTCTGGAAATCCATAAAACCAATTTAGACATCGGGCCTGACTACTTGAGGCATTATAATCCACCTGAGGACTGTTGCGCTTTCACCGGAGGCAATCCCTTGTATGCATTCTCCTATTCGAGCTTTAGCACTCCAAAATAATTAGTGCTTTGATGAAAAGGCACATTTTTTTCATTGACTGATCAACCTTCTAACTGCTAAATTCTGCTTGAGTATTCTATCCACAGCGGATTCATTCGGGGACATGTGACCATCCACTTGGTTAGTCAATTTTCACATCTGGCAGGTCTCATTTGAGTTAGGTTGGTATTTTGCCGAGCTATCTTTTTGCCTATTGAAAGCTGCCTCCACTAGAATGTCTCATTGGGGTGGTTTCGTGACATGGTTGTGGAACAGAATGAATTGTGTTCATCATTAAGAGGAAGCATTTGACCATACCAGAGTATGAGTGGACTCCGAGTTGGAAATGCCTTATGACATGAAGCGAGCATTCTTGGGTAGAGTGTAGGTAGGAAGGGAAAGATAAACTAGAAAAGCTGTTTCTGTGGTGTGGATGGGAATCATGTGATCTACTTCCGGTCTAAAAGCCTTCGCTGTCTTCCCCCCGTCTGGTGGGACCACCCGCGGGCGCGCATCCGACCGCACTGGGAGTGGATGCCATAAATAGCTTACCTTCGCATCCATCCCCTTCTTCATGGGTGGCTAAACACGGTATTAAATCGATCTTGGGAGAAGGGATTGATGGATTCTTGCCTTTATTACTCCTGGGCAAACAACTCTCGGAAAGCATGCATCAAGTAGGAATGCCTAGTCGTTGTGGTTCTTTTACTTTTGCTAAAGTTTTCCCGATAAGTTACAGAAAATTGGGTTTTTTTTCGCCTCCTCATTGGATGGTTATAAGCGATTCTAGTCATGAAAATGATATCTTGCCACAGAAAGCTTAGGCATTGGGTGGGAAGTCCCTGTTGCGTTGATTGAATTGGCACAGTCTCAGCGACGTCGTATGAGATCCATCAGGCGCTCAGTGAGTTCCTGTTGTCACTTGCGTTCAGGCCTTCGTGCGCAAACTTCGGGTCAGGAAGGGTGATTAGGTGTTGGCAGTACATCGCTGTTTGAATGATTGGCTTATTGCTTTAAGTAATGTTGAATAGTCGAAATCGCTTCGTTCAATTTGTTTTTACTGCAGTTTTTCTTGTTTTGAGCACCATTTTCTTCAGAACTTGAATGGTCGCATTAAAACAGTCTATTCAAACAGTATTGCCCTTTAAATGTTGGAATAGAAAATACTTTACCGATCATTGGGTGGGTTTGTCATAAAAGTAGCATTTCGGTTGCTACCGGTGCTTGTAAGGATTTTGTAATTACATGGAATTACTTAGATGATGGAAGTGGGGATTCTTTGGATGTGGAACGGCATGGCGGTCAGGTCGTTAAATGTACCAAGACTTCTGAATGCAGTAGAAATGCACACAGATTTTAATTTTGCGTGGGCATCCGATTTAAGTGGCTTAAGATCTCAGTGGGCACTTGCCTACTAAGCTGATTTGCAAATTGCTCTTCTGACTGCTCGTGCTGTATGTAGATAGAAGTGATGTCATGACGAATGCCTTCACATCCGAAAAATCTAAATCTCATGTCAATTTCAGCGATACGCTTTTCAGGTGAATTTGGCTCACCCAATTTATCATTTAATGCACCTGAATCCGAATCAAGACCGCCTCTACAATAGGGTATTATCCTGAATGGCAAAGACCTGGTGATTTCCTTCAGTGTGAACTTAATTTGAATCGAGTGTCATTTGTCTCCGTGAGAGACCGTCGGGCACTAACTATGCATTATCACACCTGACTCATCCACATTTTTAGGGTTATACCATCTTACATAACAGATTGAACCGAGAATCGACAACGACGCATTGAAAGTGATATCACCTTTCGGGTGTTGCATTGAGCCGTACCAAGGCAGGGGAATGTAAAGGAATATTCTTCAACATAAGTACAGGGGAGCTAAGTTGCAGCCATCATGTTCTTCTACCAAGAAGGAGGTCCAAGCTGTGAGAACTGAAGGGGCTACATAGCTAACCGATATCGTTTCAAAAAAGAGCCCTGTTTATCTTTTAGGCATCATCGCTCGTACTGCCAGTACTGACTTCTTTGGTCGTAACACGATAATGGAATGGATTCGGTGAATGGTGGAGTCTGGTGGGGTTCCCTGCATGGCAAATTATATCGAAGGAGAATTTATGAGGGGGTCGAGCTAAAAGTTGGATAATGTCTTGCAGCGAGCATACACTAAACGCCACTCCTCTTTGATAGTAAGATTTGTGCAAAGCCAACATGAGACAAGTTTATAAAGTGGTATTTGTTCTATAAATACTCGCGATTAGAAACGAATTGTAAGTCCTTCTTTAATGTTAATCTCGGTCCGTTGGAAACTGGCCTTACGCACATAAGGAACTCGAATTTGGAGATTTGTCAAAGTGTGGCTGATCGTACCTCTTTGAAGTGAGATCTTCGTAGACTTAGTCACCCGCAGCAGCCATCCTCCCTTCTAGCCTCTGTGTTTATTAACCGGGGTAGTTGTTCGATGGTTCGAGCTCGCTCACCGCTGTCACCAAAGTAGCAGCTAAGGTCTTTCTTAAAACTGTGATAAGATGCGACGGTGTCGAATTGCAGTTCATTATGCGTGTGATAAAGGTAGGGATTTAGTCGTGGCAAAAAATGACAAAACTTAATGAGGGACGGATTTAAATTCCTATGTTTTGTTTATCACTCGACCAATTGGGAAGGCAACTTGTAGGTGGGCGTATCCTTGCAATTGAACTTACGGTCTGCCTTTTTGAATAACTAATTTACACCGAATCTTTTGTGACCCTATATTATTGGCTATAAAAGGCAATGTAGCATGTTCAAAACAAATTTTGAAGCCAATTTCTCAACGAAATTATTCTCTTAATCCGACTATAGTAGGCAACCTTTCGATTTTTTCAAGGATTCTTTTAGTCACTTTTATAAAGCACTGTTAGGACTCAGGGCATCGTTCGCTGGTTCAGATAAGCGTAAAATCATCCAGTTGACCCAAGTAAGAATAAAATTGTGCCTTAAATATTTTTCTAACCATCTACTCAATTTGTTTGTCACTGCCCATTCCAGTTTAAGAAGTAAACTCGATGTGCTCCGCAAGTACCTTCTGCTTCTGCAGTTGCTGTGATGTTCATTGGATAGAATATGATCGATGGCAGGAAGTGGGTAATCTTAATGACTTTGTGAGCTTTTTCATCCCTCGATATGATAAAGAGCTCAACTAAGGTTACTGTTTTATGATCACTGTCTTGGGTCAATTACTGCCACTAAATGAAAATCATTTCATAGGTTAGTCTATAAACGGTTCTGCATATGTGCGAAAAAACCGAATAAAGTCCCTTCCTGCTTCCATTACATTGGGATGACTTGTTGAAAACAACAAAATAATTGAGAGTATCATGAAGTGCTGGCAAGATTTTCTCTACTTCGTCTTTTATTGTTTGTCGGATCGCCATAATGTGACCGAGAGAACATTGTGTAACATGCTTTAACATCTTTCCAAGCCTAAGGCAGTTTGACTAGTGATGTGATTGAAAATTCACTCCTTGGATATCTGATTGAGGGAATGGGATGACGCTTCCAGTCTAGATCGCATGAATTACATCCACCAGAGCCTCGCGCTAGACAGACGACTGACAACGGAGTGTGTTGAACTAGGTTACTTGAACTGAGCGCTTAAGGCTCGAGTGCAGCAGTGTTGATGCCGGCTAGGCCGGATTCAGTCGTGCGACAGTTGATGCTGAAACCAACCACGAGACCACCCACAGGGGGTGTAAGTAACCCACCAGCTGTCTTCCACAGACCCTTCCTGCAGTTGCCACAGGTGATAACCTCTCTGTTGGCAGACTTTATTGTCGTGTTTACTAGGATTTTGGCGTAGTCTTTAGTGTGCGTATGCGTGTATTCATCGTCATTCAAGCAGTTGACTTGACTTTATGTACTTTTCTTTTATTTGGGTCGTCGTTGAGCGGGTGCACCACATGTTGTGATCAAGTCAAATGGGGATGACCAAGAGAATGTGACTTTTCAGGACAAATTTGCGCTAAAATCAAGTTGAATGGTTCTTTTACACAAGGTATCACCGATGCGTGGTAATGAAAAGGAAGCGGAGTTGGGCTACTTTCCCCCACAAGGGGTGTGATCTTCTCTTGCAAGAAAATTACCTCATAGCTTTAAGAGAACAATGAGTCTGTGTACTAGTGCAAATCTATTCAACTCATATTTTTAAGGATTCAAATGATAAGGATCTGAAAAATATGTGGCGACCTTACACTTCCAGATGAGTCGAGTAAAGTCTGATTTTCAGTAAAACTAATTCATATTTTTTTCTGCTTTGTTGTGTTCATGCACTATGGCGTTGAACTTTTCATTTGAAGCATTTGGCGCTTATGAACTAGGGAATATTTGTCATGATCTACAAAACCAGGTCTATAAACGCAATAGAAAACGTCCATAAGCCGTGGCAAGTAATATGGCTATTTGATCACGCCGGTTTGCATTAATGAGAAACGCCAAATCAACAACTAATCACGGTTGTTATGGCTCTTATTCAGACTTCTGGAAGTGTTACAGATTGGGGCGGATCCTATTGCCTGAATGTATGGTCACCAAAAATTAATGCAAAAGTCAGTGGCTTCCTCCACAAGGTACTTTCGGAATAGATACTGCTGAACACGAACCTTCACGCAGTGGAGCGGCGCAATGTCTAACATTGACCCTTCCAACAAGTACAAATTTCTTGAACACCCTTATCTATTTACAGTCAAAACAGCAATGAGTGGGAACAGTACAGTGTGGAAAGGGGGGGAAAAGTCCAACAACAGGTCCTTTGACCACCAACGTTGATGACTCCTGTTGGACACGAGACGGCCAGACACCCACTGGCCAGGACGGGCAATGGCGCTTCCTCTTCCTCCACCTCAGTCCACCCGAACGCTCACGGGTGGTCCCTTTGTATCAATTAATTTTATGACGGACCGGTGAAGCAACGACTTAGACGATGGAGTTTAGGCAGCAGAACTGGACAAAGGACAATGAACCAACGGATTGCCGACTTTTGCCATTAGTTGGGTTTTCAGAATTACAAGTGGGCGTGGATAAGAACTTTTTCAAGCGTAGAATTACTGTTTTAAAGAAATGTGAAATTCGGTGCCTAATTTGGTTTAGACTTCGCGATCTTTGAGTGTGTTTTTGGATTTGATTGGTAGCGTGATTAGACTAGCCTTAATAATTCGATGGGTAGGTTTTATGGATGGAACTTTTGGATCAAGACACTTTTAAATCGAAACAACTTCAAATGCTTTAAGATAACAAATAGCTTTTGCTCTCGGATGAAATTGAAATCAGCTCAAATCCATTTAAACAATCACTATTATAACGCAAAATGGATTGGATGATGACTACGTTGAGTATGTTAGCCGAAGCAAGTCATGATGAGAAAATTTACTGGTTTACTTTGCGTCTTAGGTGATTGCATACAGAAGGTATTGTCTTAATCACGTGAAGTTGTTTCACCGATAAGGAGCATTGCCAAAATATTGGGATCCTGGCAGCTACCATGTCAGCGAAATAGCGACGCTCACATAGATAATCAGACATTGTAAATTGGCAAACACAAATGGACATATTATTGAACGAGAAGGTTCCCCCACACGAGAGGCCACTCTCCTGTTAGGTGGTATTTGACCGTGATTGCATAACGCATGGACACGTCTAATGGAGCGCGAACCGTAAATTACCAGCACGCCTCTGCCCCGCCACATACTTCTTCCTCTTCTATAACATTTTACACCTGCGTGTCTGTGCATGTTGTCCTCTTGTCGACACTGCACCATCTGGGTGGTCGCTGCTGGCGGAGCAAAGGTCAGGGGTCTGCCACCGTCAGCCTCACACCCCTCCCCTCCTCCCTCCTCGTGCGCGCACACCCACCCTGTGTATTTGCTACTATCAGTGCTGGGCAGCAGCACTGGTGGGTACTGCTCCTATCGCTCCCCCCCTCTTTCACTGACTCCGCCTCCACTTCCTCTCATCCTCTTCCCCACCACGCTACATAGCAGACGGGACCTCACAAGTCGCAGGAAATGTCATCAAGTCAGGCTATTCAAGTCTACCACTACCACCTGTCTCCCACGCGTTGTTCGTGCGCGCATTCCGGACGAATTTTTCTAAATTTAACTAATATCCACCAAGGTAATCAAACCGAGAGGCACCACAGTTTTCCCTCTGATGTGTCATCGGAAAGGTAATCCGCTTCTTACGGGACTCATTTCGTGCGACCATTGGAAATTGAGTCTTTAACCACAAACAATTTGCTATTCCTTTAAAGATTACTCAGAGGAAATTTGTGGTGGTGCGGTAATCGGTGAAAAGTATTGCTCGTCAATTTCGTGCTTCAAATGGGGAGTAAATTGTGTGGTCCATTAGCTTTTACCGAATTCTCAATGAATAGAGCAAACCCTTCTACCAACCTAAAAGTTGCAAGTTACTTGCATGGAAAGCAACGAATTGATTTGTGCATCGACTTCATGCAGGTGAATGGTCGGCATGTGTCAGAGTTCATCAAAAGCAAATGTGATATTCGAGATTAATGATTGAAATGAGTAATTCAAATTCTTATCTATCACTTCTATGTTTGTAAAAGCTTACTTAATTGTTCATTGCCATCTTCAAAGCTTTCCCAATCATATTTGTGAACGGTCAACTGGGATCAACTTTATGCTCCTATGTGCAGATGCTCAAATCTTAGCGCTTCGGTTACTTGTTCAGCATTCAAGACAACATAGAGAAGAATCTTGGAATACTGGCTCTTTTACTGTGACTGCGAACACCCATTATCGAGTAAGAAAAATTTTGTGGAAGAAGGTCTTGCAAAATTTATGTCTTCTTAATAAGCACTGAAGGGAACATCTGGCTAAATATACTCGAAGGAATTTTATTATGCCCAAATCACGGTTAGTGGACCTTAAAATATCCAAATAATTTACTATATTATGGTTTGTGCCTAAACCATGAAAATCGCTATTAGTGGTTGTGTTGAAGGAATCCAAAAAACCCATACGATTTTAGCTTATGATGTTCCCCACAGATTAGCTGTTTCTCCATCAAAGTTAACAACCAGAGCCGCAGAATACAAATGCAGTCCTTCGAGTGTGTCCATAAAGCATGTTTGGGGGTCATAAATCAAGTGGGATCTCTAATGGCATATTTGTACAGCAGAGACCCACCTGAAGGTACGGATGAGTGACAAATGTGGTTACACACCCGTAAGTAGATTGCATGTCCGTCCATAAGTCATGCCCACACTGCGATGTGATATTTCTCTCGAAGACAATATCCTTCCCTTAGATAAATGCTCGCACGATAATCTAACTCTGCCCCTCGGCTTGTGCACAGGAAATATGGTGTTACCTCATCACAAGACAGAAACATCGAAGAAATTTTACACTTTTACCATTTTATGAACCACCACGGCAGATAGCCTTTTAAGTAATATTTCTTGACACAATAGCTGATCAGATGAGTGACATACACCACAATTTTAAATAGAATCAAATGTCTTCACCAATGGAATGCAGAAAATACTTGTTTTGACCATCAAATCAATAAAATGCCTCGTTAAAGCCAAGATTTGTGTGAGGATATTTGTCAACGGCAAAGCAAGGTAGCAAAGCTTTTGGACTATCATTCCAGTAAGTTAAAGAATGCTGACTTTGTCAATAAGAAGGAATCCTAGTCGAGTGGCATCGTGTCGATCACGCTTTGTGGCTAGTCAGAAGGAGGAGCGTGAGTAAACGAACTGATAATTTAAGTCCTCGATGGTTGGCTTGTCGCGGTTAGGCTGCATCTGCGTCGTTGATGCTCAAACATGCACGCGAACGCATGGACTGCATTGAAAGCGGAATGTGTACCCTTTGTTGAAGTAATGAAGGGCCGATGGACGGTATAAATAGGCCCACTTACCAATCAGTCCTTTGCCTACTTATAATGGTGAATAATGCGGCAGTTTAGTTAACAACTTTACCCCATCAATGAGGTTGTGAAGTGTGCGATATGTTCCAGCTGTTGAGCGATTGCAAACTCCCTGAGCCAATGGCATGAGCTTAGTAACACCGAACACCACACTTTGACTATTGAAAATAAGCTTGTTTAAGCTAAAAAAGCATTTCATTTGTAAATTATATCTGCACGAGCCATTCTTTGCTTGGATTAAAATCTTTTGGTTTGACCAGGTAGAGTAATTACATTTCCACAGTAAGCAGTTTGGTCTCCTAATAAATTCATAACGCGATTGGAGACAATGTGAAAGGTTTTTCTGAACTCAAGTTCTGATGTACATTATCATACTCTATTTTCCACCCTAATTTATACATTGTTCTCTCAGTACTTTGCGTTTACAAGCTGTGTTTAAAGACGTCTTGTTGAAATACCAGTTGGATTGTGATTAAGTTTCTTTTCATTGCCACCATCATAACGTATAGAAAGGGGTTCATTTGATGCCTTGTCTCGCTGTTTCTTGGGATACTGATCATGGGAGACTTCTGCTTGGGAAGAAATACCCATTTATAAGCAAATAATGTAAGCCATTTCTGCTCACACGCAGAATACTGCGTTGGATGATCGATGTGACAACAGTAGATCTTGCATTTTGCCGGATTGCCCTACTATTGAAGTAACAACTTAGAACATAGACGTTGACATCACAAACTATAGCATGACTACGAAGTACGAACGCTTTTTTGCCCTAAAATGCCAATGACCCTACCAACTTTCATTGCAAGTTGAGCTGGTGGTTAGAATTTGCAACGATTGTGCTGCTGAAGTGCTCGCACCCTATGGAGTCGCAATGATGAACTCACTCATCAGACATCAGCCGTCTCATGCACAGACATTGAACACATTGCTTGTTTTCTGTAGCCCGGTGACTGGTAACACTTGTGCATTATTAAATTCAACACACTTCAGTGCCATTTACCAAGTTGGCTCTTTGACCGAATCCCTACACTAGTCAGGAAGAGTGTCTTGCACTAGGGTTGGCAAAACTTTCCATTGGGTAAGATAGGATTAATACGGCACCCTATTTGCAGCAGCAATCATCCTTAGAAATCCTCTTAAACTTTGAAGGTGGTTATTTTATAAACACGTGTTTTCCAAGAAGTATTATGGCAGGACATTTTAAAAAAATGGGTTTACGGCTGCATTACTGAGCGATGTATTTGAGTTATAGCACAAAATAGGTTACAACTTCCACAAATCGAGTCATGCAGATTTTGAGAAAAAAAGAGCATCAGGCACGTTTTTATTGGACACCCTAGTTTTCACCACTTTGTCCTATGAGAGTAGAAGGTCAATTAACAGGAGGAAACAATTCCGCTGCAGGCCACAAATAAAGTTAGCTGGCCGCCACTGTTTCGCCTTAACAATGCAAACCCTGGAAAGTTTACCAGTTCTTCACCCTCATATTGCGGGTGGTCGTGTAAATTCAACTTCAAAACGGTGACTGCTGACTGCCAATGACGGTGTAAAGGCCTGTTTATCGAGGAATTCCAAAGTGGCCTGCTTTTCCCGTGATAGTTTTTAAATTCGCGTGCTACAATACTTCCCCAAATCTACCAAAATATTAGCTTAAATGTAAGGAACTCGAGAGAGTTTAACACCCTTGCCAAAAATGCCCGTTCTCCTCTGTCATCATCGGTCCATTCCCATTGCACACCCTCATCCGTTTCCGAGCTCAAAAAGCAAGCAGTTTTTAAGACCTACAGCAGGAGTTAAAAAAGCTGGCCTTAGCAAAGCGATTAGTGGAGAAGTGACCCTTTTGCATCCCCAAATTGAAGACGCTTAGGAAGAATGCATTGACCTTTTGCGCTACAACTAGTCCCATTTGATCCTGCACGATACTTTGGAGTTGATTGCCCTTGACGTGAAAATGTAGTTAATAAACTCGCTGCAAGGAAGGAGAGGCGCAACCAAATTTCTCGGTACTTGCAACTTTGTTCGGTTCATAAAACACATCAACCAATGAGTGAGAAAAAAGGAATTGAAGAGGAAATTTCCCACAAACATCTTGCCAAAAAATTTTGTCGCATTCAGTAGCAATGCTACCCCTTAACAGAATATTTCATCTCACCACCACGTAAGTCGAGGAAATTTTGCGCTTGTTTGAGCGTCGATTGCGTCGTAAACCCAAGTAAATTTATGTACAACCATTCGTAACACATAATTTAAGAGGCACTCGTAAAACGAGTAGCTCTGGAGGGAATAAATATCGCAAAAACACCAGAAAAATTTGTTTTAATTTAAAAATTCATAATTGCCCTCGCAGAACATCGGAGTCGAAACGATATTTATTTTGCAGAATTTATTTGAAAGAAGTTGAAGGCAGTTACGAAGCAGAAGGTAGTCCCAACTACCTACCTTTGCCTTAGCATCACTTGTTGACTTGAAATGGATGTGTACTCCAATTGACAGACATTAGGCATACAAAGTATTTGCATGTCAACTTCTCTCTCATCAGCAATGATGAGAACAGCAACCAAAATGGCAGCACATCTTCAAACACAGCAACTCACGGCATGCTCCTGTCGGAGTGCTAAGTCATTTACAAGCCATGGTTATAAACTCTTTTCTTATAATTAAGAAATATTTATTGCCGTGGCTTTCTGAATAAATTTGGAATGCAGAAGGCAAATAATCACTCTATCAGAGTAAATGGAGACCCTATTATTACATTAGGAAACAAACATAGCATGCTGAAGACGTCGAATTAGCGAAGACGCAAACTCTCCTGCCTTTTGTCTTGGTGTTCCGAGTTAATGGAACTACCTGCTTCATTTACCATATCTTCTCAACCGTGGTACTGATAAGTTTAACCACTGTTTGTGCCGGAGGATTGAACTTTGGGTATAGCAAAGTCTAGTTCCTGAGTTGTCCAGGAGCAACTAGGACATTGGACCTAGCTTTCATTGTGAGCCGCTTTCTATGACACGAATCTTCTTGCCTCACAAATTGACTGCACCCACATCAAATGGGGCTTTCTAACTTTCTTCAACCACGAATAAGTAAAGTACAGATAAGAATCAATTTCATTTCGAAATTGTTTGTTGTCGAATTGGGAAGTGACAAGATGAGTGTACAAAGTTGTGGTAATGCCTCCTCTATGGCAAGCTCCCAGAGGAAATAGCTGAATACTAGTTAAACCAACTCTTCATTGTTTATTTTGCTTTTTTTTGCAACTTTTTAACAGCCTCAGTCATGCAATTAAATAATTACACAGTCCTTCTAACTTTTTAATTGTTGAGTTCATACTCAGTGGAAGGTTTTACGGCACCATCATCACCACCATACGTACGCCACAGATATACATAAATTACGTTTATGTTATTTTGCCGTCGAACTAATGCAGGACGCTTAGCGCGTGAAATGGCGTTTGACCTTGTCAGAAGTTGACGGAAGTGGGAAAGAATTTGGACTTAGCACAAAGATGTAATTGTGACGACCTACCTCCAATGTTATCAGAACAGCTTTGGTAATATAAACATCACAAAGTAAAAGCATTTAGAGAAAAATACAACTTATCGAAAGCCCGAGTAGATCCCGGACGAAATGCGTTTCGGTTCGTTGCTAAAATACGCTTCGCAATGTTGTGTTGCATTGCCCTTTCAACCCTCTAAACGACATGCTTTGCGACATTGAAAAGTTCCATCACTTCAGCTGCTTTGCAACTCGGTTATTTGGTGGAATCACCGATTATGTTAGCTACAGGAGGAATTGTTTCAGGTATCACCTGCGTTTGGCTAGGCGCAGGCGAATAGTTAAAAAGACAACATATTTCTTCTTTTGTGTAGGCTAGGGCAACAGAGCATAAATTCTCGATTTACAAAGCTACGATACTTGGGAATCGCATTACATTTATTTAGAGTTTAGTTTGGTAAATTCAAGAGCACACAGAACCTGGCATGGTGAAGCAGTAGACAACAAGGATGGCAACAATGTTACTAACAGTCCGGTTGCTACAAATGGAGCATTTGGGTAAATCTATTTTCTGCTGCGCAAGCAAGTAATTTAAATTTTAAAATGTAGGGTATTATGGCTCAAGCTTGTTTGCGTTTAGGATTATACAGACTACTTTATTTAGACTATTGTGCAAAGCACTACCATTAACACGCTGGCTGCCAGCGTCACGTATGTGTGACGACCCTGTCCTGGATGTGTGGCATGGGGTTCGTTATCAGTTTTTGAAATTGTGCCACAACCGGATTAGTTGAATAAAAGTAGTAAAGTGGCAGTTGGGTTGATAAAAAAGAATAGTGATATTCGGTGTCACACTAGAAGGGTGAAACACCTAAATTGTGATGATCCACTCTGATAGCAAACATGTTGAGATTTTATTTTAACGCATTATTTGGGCTCTTGGAAAACTGCTTTTGAATCTGATAGAGCTAATACAGTCTCTGAGGATAATAAATATCTGAAATAAGAGAAAACAAAAATTAGCACTGGTAACTTTGGCCAGAGGTGACTCCTCGACCTCTCCTCAAACTCCCGTTGATGGTTGAACGCACAACGCGTACCCACACAAACCCACACATGTACATAGACGCATAACAGAAGGCATCAAATCATCGCCGCCGCGTGCACATGCAGTCCTGGACGCACGTGCGCACCCACGTGTGTGTGTGTGTGTGTGCGGACAGCATGAGTGTGCCCTTGCGGGTGTTGCTGGCTTGTGGTAACCCACTGACATGCGCACACGCTCAAGCACGCTGTGCAAATTTGTTCGCTGTCATGACAACTACAGTACAGTGAGGGGGCGCGCACGCCTTGGTGTGCCCACACACGCACCCACACACATGTGCACATGCGTACACACACACACACACACACACATACACACATACACACACAAATGCGATGATGTCCCAGCAGCTGGCACACTCACCCCAACAGCTCCTCGTCCTCCTACTGCTTCTGTTATCTCGCAAATCCTCCTCCTCCTCCTCCCCAATTATACATGACGGTGGCAGAAGACGCGTCCACCTGCCGGAGGTCTCTGTGATGGTGTACGCTCTCCTTGTCTGTTGCATCGTGTGCTTCATACTGCCTGGACGATGCCATTCCCACGCCCTCACGTTGGGCCAGCACTCGCAAGCCCCCACCAACAGTCCCCTTCGCCAAATGGCTGTTTTCACCTCCCCCTACTGGCAGCAAAGGTTCTCTCATCCCTACTCCTGGCCTCTCTGGCGATCTCTATGGAATCAACTCGAGGTGCAGAATTGCTGTGAGTACTAGTCCAATGCCAATTTAAGCTTGGTTATTCTGTTGAACTATTTATCCAAATCCCACTTTCTATGCAAGTGGGTTTTGCAAATTTCTATGGTTAATTAGTTTGACCGAAGTAATTTATGCGCAAAGTGAGCTCGTCGTCATATATGCGTGTGATTTTACGGTGCAAATCAGCACAAAACTGCGGACAAACATCGAGGGAAGGCAAACGAATGCATCGGAAGTGGTGTGCAGTCAAGTTGAGTGGAATTGAACGAGGAAATCAGTTAAAAAGCTGTGTTATTGTACCAATGCAATTATTGCCAGCGAAATAAACAAAAGCGAAGATCCAAGATGGACTGACCTTTCGAGGTAGTATTCAAGGTCAATCTTTCCATTTCTCGCATTAAAGCAGGTGTGTGACGCATGTCATTTCAACATAGGATTCGCGTGAGCATTTGAAATGAGATTTGGCGCACCCTCATTTCATTGCACCAAGGCATTTAAGAAGCATGGCAATTAATCAAGAGCCTGCTTTGTAACAGCCACGACCGCATCCACACGGGTGGGTGACCACACTTGGTGGTCTCAAGCTCCGCGGCAGGGAGACTGAAGTGATGACGGCAATGATGATGATAATTTTGGTGTGTTTCAAAGGCACCACATGGGTGGTCCAGGCGCCTCAACGAGGCGGTGGCGTGTTGGACTGCGCTGTGCAGCAGAGCACCGCTTCGCCCCCCCACGTAGCTCTCATCCTACACTAGCTCGATTGCCTGGACTCTCCAATAGTAAATTACAAATTCTCATCAAAAAATTAGCAACACCGCTACACACACACACACACACACACACGCATACACACACACCCGTAGTTGTTTTTTTTACGCAACTTTAATGCCCTGAAATTGAGGTCGATCTCGGACTTTCGAGTGCCACTGAATAGTTGGGGTTAATTCTTTCACATTGTGGTGGCAAGTAGCACAGTCATGATCCTAATTTATGGCCTTCGTTGTGCGATTACAATAAGTTCCGGCTGGATGTTCTGTTTTCCATGACGTCACAGAAACGACGGAGATTTTGTCTTTTATGCGCCCCAATAATGTTTACTACTCAATCAAAAATCACAGAACTTTTTATGAATTCCCATTCTAATGCATTCTTCTAAGTATCTCCCCTAAAACTGTGTATAGGTGTGGGGAGTCCCACTTGCTTGCCTTCCCAACGAAGGTACGTTGGGTGCGCATAAGCCATAACTGTGAAGAGCTCTTGGAACGAGACCGAAAACATATGTCAAACAGCTCAAAAAGCATTTCGCTGTTCTTTAGCCTCTTAAGCGAAACGCCGGAGTTAATAATTATCCTTTGCCTTTTCATTTGCTAGGGAGAAATATCCAAGGCGCGTGAACAAAACAAATTCTCGGAGTACACAATACCTTTCAGGAGTGTGAAATAAATCTGTTGAAACTAACAAGGCCTAGGTTACCAAAAAGATATCTAGCTATGCTCCATTAAAAAGTATAGTAACAACAAGAATTTGGATACCAAGTTAACTTGGAAATGTGGAAAACATGACCCAGCCCAATCGGGATACCTTTTTCAGCTCCCTATAGTTCAAATGCCGACCTCTGCAGACATGGTATTTTATGCAAAAAAGGCCAATTATGTTTCGCTATTCTCAAGTCACTATGATTAATTGCTACAAGTTGAATCCAACGAATAATATTTTATCAATGTGCAGTTTCAGGTCCAGCTCCAAAGGACATTCTGAGCGCAGAGGAAGTTCTAGCCCACGAGCGGGCGATCCAGAGGGCTGCGGAGTCGCAACGATATCTACGACGCACGCAACGGATTCTCCGACTGCAGCATCTCCAATGGTTGTCCCATCGCGAGTTCCTTGCCTCTTTCGGGAAGGCACCCACGAGGCGATTACGCCGACGGCATGCGTTCACAATCACAGAGGAGGCGACCACGACAACGAATACAATGCCATCTGTAACAGAGGCAGAGCCATCTACACTCGTGGACACGACCATCTCCACTGTCTCCCTCCCTACTACCACCGCCTCCTACTGGACCTCCACCATCGAGACTTCTGAGGAGGGGGCACTGGCAACTGTACACCGGTTGGCGATCCGATCGAAGACGATCTTCATATCAAGTGGTGTGATGAGCGCACGTCTTCGCTACTTAATTCAACTGCATCGCACGTTTGAGGGAAAGCACAGACTTTTGGTTGAAGTACGCCTCCATCCGCAGTATCCACCTATCTACACGGGGTAAGAAATCAGCTCAATCTGTGTGTGTGTGTGTGTGTGTGTGTTATGCTTAAAGAAATGATCCATTGTGGGCAACGTATGAAGGTATCATTGGTTTTTTAACGATAGTGCCTGTGTTTGTGTTGGGTTAGTAAACAGCTATATTGCGGTTTGTATCAATTAAGTTACATGCTGAAGACTTCGCATGGTTTCGATAAGCCACCTCACATGTGAATTTAAATGAGCGCTAATGAGCAGCTTGATGGCGTTTGGCGTTCCAATGCGCAATTATTAAGGAGAGCTAGGAAATGGACTGCCTCTGAACTTAAGTGCAACGATTGAAAACACCGAGCTTGAAAATCACAATTGTAATGGTAAATTTGAATTACTATCCAGTTTTTTCCTCTCCATTACACAACGAAACAGTTAGTGACACCGATCGTAGTTAAAAATTCCATTAAGAATAAACTGCTTCAACATCAATTTGTCCGGAGTTTTACTGCGCGCTGTTGGCGTGGATAGAGCAGGTAAAGGATATTGACAAGGTGATCTGTCAACTCATTTTGGGTCTGCAAAAACTCCAATGCCTCCTGTGGGTAGCTTATGCTCATTGCGTGCGTACAGCACAGGAAGAAAGGAACTTGCCTGCTCCTGTCTTCGGTTGCACCGTTGCGAGTGTGGGTGAGTGTCCACGATCAGACGGTTGGTACAGTACTATCGCCAGAAGAAGAGGAGAGGGTGCCAAGTGGGTGAGTTACTTCGACCTCCCAAAAAAACAATAAACTTTCCTCGACGACTGCGTAAAGGAAAATTGTGCCCAACTTTGAGTCACATTTTTTCCATTTGCTCGCCAAAAAAAAAAAAACATTACCGTTTACGAATTGCTTTAAGGAAGAAGCTCCTTAGTATGTTTGCATCTCGAGCAACACAATTTACACCATAATAGAAAATATCATGAAATAATTGCAACAGAAGAACGGATGGATTGCCTGAAGAAGTTGATTAAGGATAAATATGAAGGAGAGCGAGAAGCTCAATGCGAGGGAAGGAGAATCGAAGGTGGTTAGCTGAAGAACCATAGACGTGTTCTCATTCACGTCAGTATTGCGTGAACAGGCAGAGGGAATGAGCAAAATGCACCACAGCGCACATGTCACAGTCCACCGTTCTTCTCCCCCTTCTCTTCCCCCTCCTCCTTCAATCGGCTTTCTAATTACCTCGTTTATTCGTGCGTTCACAAGCCCTCGCTCCCTCTGGCTGGGTGGTCCGACTGCGCGCGATTTCAGGCAAGGCAAGGCGATGCGATGCGATGCGAGGAGTACACCCACATAACAAAGGCATGGGATAACGTGGAGCAAGGCACATTTTTTCGGTGTTGGACGTTTTTTTTTCGCGTTATCGCTGCGGTAGGTCGAGGCTCTCCACTCAGGCCACTTTCTGCGCACTACCAAACGCAAACACCAAGAGGCGCTCGCCTCCTACACACCCGTGTGTTAAACCAGGCTAATGGATATGCGCACAACCTAATGGCTCTTCTTCTGACACCACTCTTCCTCTCCTCCAGCTCCCGATGCTCCAAATATCCCATCTAAAGGTCTTTTTGAGGCGTTGGATTACGGCATCGGATGGGACATTGCTTCCCGTGGTGGGGAGCATGCTTTAGTGCAATGGCTCACACTATGGTCTGACTAAATTGGCCTCATATTGACGAAAAACGCGTGTCAAATAAACACCACTTAAAAGACGTTCCTCTTTGTGTAAGATTGGTGATGCCACCAAAACTTTAGCCATGGTGGTGATTTGAGGGCACGAATTGCTGATGACAAAAGGTGGTGGGCGAAAAAATACGGAAGAATAACATGAAGTTTTAACGGCTGCCGGAAGCAGCGAGACTTACGAAATGAAATTCAACAAATTAAGTAATGGATTTTTTGAAGGATTATTGACTGTTGTTTTAACACTGGCGGTAGGCATTGTGCTCGCTGTTTCCATCTGAGGCAGGTGATATGCTGCTATGCTCACGATCACAAGACAGTCACGGGGCTTTCCTTACCATTAATCTGCCCCTATGCTCTATTTGTTTACCTCAACACCTGAGGTTAACCAGACGTTGGCCTTGGACAAGGTCCACCTTCGACTGGAGCCATGTCATGACCAGGCTGGCATATGCTTGTTCATTTGTGGGGAGGCCTTGAACGGAGTACCAACCTGACAATAATATGATATTTGCGGATGAACGGTGACTCGGAGCGGAGTCAGCCCAGCTAGGTGGGCGCGGCGTGAATGTGCGCTAGTCAACCACCAGCAGCATCACCTACCGCAGCGATATGATTTACCTGTCAACACCCCACTTGTCTGCACTAATGTCACCCTCCTCCGCATATGCGTCCGCAACCTTGTACGCATTACTGTTTGGACCCCCCACGACGACGTTGACGGCTGCCGTGCGGAATCAACCGGCTTTGCTCCATCCCCCACCTCCTCTCCTCACAATGTGGGTGGTCTGAACTTGCGTGTCGGGCCTGTTTGACTCCTGCGAAATTGAAGTACAGCGCCTACTGAAACGCATGTCAGTACGGCTTCCACATTGTTCTATGTCACTCGACGCGCATTCACCTAGTACGCCGATGTCGTGGCAGCAGCGACGACAACACCCACAGCCTGCGTGCTTAATGCTTTACCAAAAAGAGTCGAACGAAGTGCCAACAGTTTCGGCAACCATAAAACAAATTCACGGTTTGTAAAAAACTACAAAAAAGATCATATTAATCAGGCTGCATTCTCAATTGCCTGGATGATTTTAAGTTACTGTGCCATTTCAACGCCTATAACATCACCTTGCATCGAACGAAAGGAATGCTCTCAAGTAAACTAGCTTGGCAATTGATTTTTCTTGAAGGGCATTACTTGGTCTGGAAATGGAATTTAGAGCATCTTTATGACGACAATAACCTTTCTATCCGAGTACAAATTGCATTGAACAGCGGTTGTTATCGCAGAACTGTGGAGGATGTCTGCGCTTACTGGCCAGCAAACGCACCCGGTTCCGAGTGTTCCTTGAAGAAGCGGCGCTTCTACCAAAAGGGACGCATTTGCCTGTGCCAAATGCCGCCAGGCATCTACCACCAACGCCTTAAAATCAACTTCAGCGACGTCTTTGAGGGCGCTCAGATCTCCCAATTCCTTATCAACATCCTCTTCTCTGGACAGGTAGGAGAGCTCACCGCCTTAGGTCTAGCTATACCCAGTGAAATTGTAGTCACTGGAACTAACACAATGTAGGATCAGATCGTATGCAGTCACTCAGTTTGCATATTTCTAAACATAGCCATTTAGCTTAGGATAGAGGAAGACAGTGTAATACAACCAAGTTTTGTGTAGAATTTTATGAAATGTTTTAGGAGAGTACAAATCGTACCTAGGGCAAGAATTCGACTAAGCAAACTAGGAAGGTGATGCTATGCTGAATAGACAAAAGGCGGAGAAGTTCTATCGAACGAATATAACCATGCAAAACGAGTGTATGCACCCAACTATGACAGGCACTTACATGAGATCATCCCAACATTTCCTGGTGGTTCTATTGCTCCATTTCAGCACCTAAATTTGTACGTGACAGTGCAGTTGATGTCCGCAACCAACACCACCGTAGCCTGCTCCCAATCAAAGATACCGGTCTCATTTTCATCGCCCTAGTCGGAAAGGCGACTGCACGTCAGTCAGTGTGGTCACTGCATGAGGCCACGAGGAATGGGAGAGGAATGCTCGCACTCTCGCAAAACCGAGGTGCGGCAAGTCGACACGAGATCGTGATGATCGTGGTGCTCACACACGTAACCACGCGCTCACTCTGCGAACGCATTTGTTTTTCACCTCTCTACCCGCTCGTTCTAGAGCTCTCTCAAGCTGCCAGCATTGACACTGCACATAGACCCAAACCCAACTACCTCCGTTATGTATAGACGCATCTTATCGTGCCTGCCACATGTTTTGCATTTCAAACCCCCACTACCTTGCCGGTGAGACCTCTACAACTACTCAGATATTTTGCAGGATCCTACTCCGATTAATTAAAGACTTCGTTTTCTAAAGCTCCGACATTTTTAACCTAAATACGTGGATACACGACTGATCATGGTAAGGTGCATAGATTCACACCTAAATACGATAGTGGATGACTAGTAGGTGAAGAAGGCCCTATTCAGAAGCGCACCTAACACGATGGGCTGGTGAGTACGGCATTGAGACTGCTCGCACAACTTGCACTGACACAGCTCCTGTGAGTGATGTTGCTAACACAAACATCGAAATGGCAAAGCCATAAACATCCGGATAGAGAGGAGATTTAAAAGAGGTGAGACACCTCCATTTTAAAAGGCTAAATGCGATTTAGTCACATACCAAATGACTCGAGAAATTCGTGCTGTTTTCGGTGCAACTCGTTGCAGTAAAGTAGGTAATTTGAAGAGTCTTGTCAAACGTATGCGATTGCTGGTATGCATGTGACACATAGCCCTGGTCTAACGATATTCCTTACCTTACTCCGCGCCTCTTCTTTGGAATTAGTGGATGCAATTAGAACCTGTGAACTTTACGAATCGAGGTTGAATTGGTTCTAAGGTTGCATAAGCTCCCTATGAAATCCGTGTGGCACTTAGAGGAAGTGCAGTAGCGAAACATGCTGTCAAAAAGCGGTGGAAGTAACTTGACTCCAGTGACTAGGATTAATCACGACGAATATGAAGTTGTGTCATCACAGACTAGAATAAAAGATCCACACCGCATGAGAAACAGAAACCGGAAATAAGCGTATAACAGAAACGGAGATGAAGATGGCCAAATTTCGTGCCCTAGACTTGTTTGAGAGAAGTGATAGAAATAGAGACCCCGACGACGAATATTTCAAATGGGGGGAAATATTCTAGGAGACCTTTGCAGTTATCCAACTTCACTATACGACCCACACGAGCTCATTCAATCACCTTACATCCATTCCATTCAAATGAACCGAGTAATGACGAATTTAACGACCAACGGATTTCGGGAAAATCCTACTGCAATTGGTTCAAGCATGCGAAGGTATGAGAGATTTCAGTGACATTCCTCCAGAGGTGGTACGTAGGAGACCCAAAACTGGCGATCGGCAAAGCTGCATGATGAACAACGACTGGGAAGTTTTCCACCAAAAATGACAACAACGGTGCACAGATTTGGATACATGTATATTCTAATAACTTGGCAACCATGACAGACAACTGACTCCATGGATTACGATGTCCACAGTGATCACAATTAAAATTTAGGTAAGAGCAGCAGCAACTTACAAGACTTGCAAAAATCATCACAAATTACACACGTTGCACGATAAAACCTATCTGTTCTTCTACTAACTTATCAACTTTGATAAAAAGAAACTTGGATTCTATGGCACCGATTCGGCAACAAATGGTTATACCTGAACCAATAGGCAAGGGCATAACAAATAATCGAGTAGAGTATTACAAAGCAGTAAACGCGGAAAAAAATAAGAACAGAGTAAGTGGCAAAATATTTCATTACAAATATAATGCATCCAAACGTGGGCCGAAGAAGGCTGTTGGTCAGATATCGTTAAGCGTTTCGTTGGTCAGCATTGGAATTGTTATATCTAAAAGATTGAAAATAACTTATCTACTAATGCACCTTATCTAAACGAAGGGAGCAATTGACGTCCTAGTGATATCGAGAAATTTTCGCCGTCTTATAATTTGGAGGGGGAGGGGGGGGAGAGTGATTGACGATTCTCACCGAAGTGGTTTTCAATTTGTTGAAGCAAATTCTCATCATCAGGACCAGCAAAGTTTATGGCCAGACCGCCTTTGCCGAAGCGACCGGAACGGCCGATACGGTGAAGGTAGGTTTCGCAGTCCACCCGACCTTGTCTGTCCAATGGCAGTCGCCAATTTATAACCAAATTGACCTATCATCCCCATAGAGACGAGTAGAGAAAGATAGGTTAAGTGACAGGTTTCAGTCCAGGTAAAACTACGCAATATCTAGTCACCTACCTCAAAGTTGTTAAACACCATGAAAGACGTATGCGCCAAGTAAGGCGATTAAATTTCAAAATCCGCTAAACTTGAGGGTTGATAGTTCGTTCACTACAACTCGGCACATGATACTCGAATATTAGTCAGCACAAAATCGATTTAGGGGCTTTAAGATTGAAGGTGATTTATGAAATTGAAAACTACAAACCTGTGGAACATCAAGGCCACGAGAGCAGAGGTTTGTGGTGATGAGAACACGAAAATTAGCTTTGCGAAAGTCTTCAATCACAGCTTCGCGTTGACGAACATCCAGTTCGCCGGAGAGGAGAACCACCTTGTGACCGTCGAGAGTCATCTTACGCTGCAGCCAACTCGCCTCCCGTCGAGTCTAAAGTTACAGGCGGAGGCTACTACTTGTGAATCTAGCGGGCATACAACCAGAACGACTCAAAAGAGCACAATAATAGGACCACCGAATGGGAAGAGGGCGAAAGAATAAGACCCATACCGCACAGAAGATGATGGCCTGGCCCACGTGGAAAGAGCCATAAATCTCGCTAAGCCGATCATACTTCTCCTCGGTGGTGGGGGCGAAGAGGTAGACTTGCTTGATATTGGTCAAAGTTAGCTGATTGCGCCGCACTCGAAATTCTACCGGGTCGGGGATGATGGTTCTAGCAAACTCAATCACTTCCTCATCATAGGTAGCCGAAAAAAGGAGGAGTTGACAAGTCTCCGGAAGTTTCCTACAAGAAGATCACGCTGCACATTTTATACTTTTCGGCAAGCTAGCATTGTTGGATGCAGGCAAACATCCATGTCTTCGAAATAAAGCACAAACACGACCAAAGTTAAGAACTGACAATTAGGAGGGGAGAGAGCGTAGAAATGTCTCGAGAGAAACTGCGGAGAAATTAGAATCATTCGAGGCGTCATTAGGTATTTTAGCAAAGCGAAGCCTAAAATAGATAATAGGGAAAAAGTTCAAGTAGGAAATGCCGGTTCGATAAATTCAAGTACCCAGTGGCGTAAGTTTTGCATTTACAATGCTTAGAAAAGCGTGGATGAGAGACATTCAAGAAGAGCAGTGGGAACGTAGCGGATTGTTGATTCCGGCCAAAAAATACAAACTTACTGCACAATTCTTCTTGAGGTGTGCAAGAAGCCAGACTCCTCCATCATTATGTCTGCTTCATCAAGGACGAACATCTGCAGAGCGTGGGGATCGAGACGATAGGGCCCTGTCCCTCGCATCCACAACGACACCGTGCCCGCTGTACCAATGACTATCTGACTCTTGACATAGCCGTCCTGATCAACCACGGCTGAAACAAAAGGCAAATCGGGGTTGTGGAGAAAGGTGGTGAATGCGAATGGAAAAAAAAAAACAAAACATGCGTCCAAAAATAATGACCCACTAAAAGTAGAGTGACGTGATTTGATAAAGACAAGAGATTAGTGCACAAAACAGCACGCCGACACCGCGCTACGGTCAGTCCTTTTAGGAGACACTTTAAGATTGATTGAATCTCTCTCGACCAGTAAATCAAACATGATAGAGACAGCATGGATTAAACACTCGGTAGTGCAGTATATTTTTAAAAAGTTTGAAAATAGAACAATAAAGTGCCCACCTTGTTCAAACGCATAAAGTGCCATCTAAAAGCTTTCCCAATACCACTAACAACAATAACGCATACAAAATGTATTTCCCAAAGTTGAAAAGTTTCGATGAATCTGAAAACTCAAATCGGTATTCTCCAATGGAATGGGAGCAGCAGGAGCGTGAGCACCAGAAGTTGGAATGGACTAATCAGAGCAGTACTGAGCAGAACTACACACGTTTGAGTGTGAAGACCCAAATAATAGAGGTGTAAAAGGCAGTAAATAGCAAAGAACATGTTGTGAAATGAAAAATGGGAAAAAAAACAATGAACAAAACAGAACGATCGATGATAGCCAAAGCAGGACTGAGAGTGCGTTTGGGAGCGGCAACTTACCCAGCCCTCCTGGCTCTCCATAGGCATAACGATCACCAGATGCGTCTGCTGCAAAGTTCACACAATTCAAATTTACGAGCTAAGCAGGTACGATATCCAACCCTCACACTTTATTTGCGCTTGGTTTACCTTAAGATCAATATAGCATGCACTTAAGCTACATTCCAGTGTTAAACTGATATTTAACCCCAATGTAGATAAGGCGAGAAATTTTTCAAAAATTTGTACACGAATATCTGCCAAATGGTTTAAGCACTTCCAAATCACATAGAGTGGCACCGTTAGTGCAGTCGACGACTTTTCGAATACATCTACCTGCCTTTAGAAGGGTATAGAAAGTCTGTAGTGATCAAACATTTGTCAAATCGGATTATTTGAAGCTAATTTGAATCAAAATGATGGAACCAGACTAAAGTGAACACGGGGTAATGATTTTGGGACACCAACAGTAGCGAACATAAGCAGAAGGCTAAGTTGTCCAAAGCGCAAATGTAGGAATGACTGTCAACAAGGGGCGCATAAGTCAACGGCGCGAGAATTACTTAAAGAACAACATCCAAAATTAAAATTCAATAATGGGTCATTTTCTGAGGGAATTATAGAGATCCCATAAGGTGACGCATACTTACGAGTTTCTTCTCTAATAGCCAGACCAAAAGAAATTTTTGGAACGAATCGAGACATTTCTCGTCCAACATTGGCTATCTGTACGGCTAGTTCGCGAGTAGGAGCCATGCAGAGACACTGGCATCGCTCGTAGGCGATGTCAACACGACTCAGCATTGCTAGGAGGAAGGTGGCGGTTTTGCCTGTGCCCGATTGTGCTTGAGCAATCATATTGCGTGGTCTAATTATGGGAAATGAGCCAACATTCGTCAGATAAATAGTGAAAACAAAAAAAGCTTTGATGCGTAGAGCGACTATGGGGTTCACATTATTACGCTGTAGGAAAGATGAAACACCATTTAAATGAAAACTCAAAAAAGTCCGCATTTTATGACCTTAGAAGTCGATGGAAGATCAAGATACTGAAATTTGTGACAGCAAAAAGAAAAGCCAGCTGAGATAGGCTCATAAAGAAGGTTTCAACTATCGTCAAAGGTTTACAGCGCAGGCGCAAATAAGCAGGTTTCTATGCGTTAAATGGTCACATTGTTGTGAACACTAAGACAGAACACCAAACTGGGAGCAATTTGCAAAAACAATAAGAGAACAGATCGCGTACGTACTTGTCTCCGATCAAGTAGGGAAGGGCTTTTTCCTGAATGGCAGATGGCTTGTAAAACCCTAATGCCGCAATACCCTTTAGAAGTCGAGGGTCTCTGAATACTTAGTGAAATAAGAGAAGGCTAACAATCTTAAATCCTGGAAGGTTTTAACTGAGTGTAGCGGATTTGATGGATCCTCTCGCAGCATTTCAATATCGCTAGCCTGCGTCTCCACAAGTTTTGTGTTGAGAAGTTTATTTATGTATGATTTCTCTGCTCTGCTAACGTCATTGTCACTTTTGTCGCTGGAACCAGCGTTTGAAGAACACAAACGAGAGGAATCGTTGGAGTTTGCATCCACTGCGGAGGACGCCAGATCCTTAGCGGTTCGATCCCCACTTATTGATGAAATAGGTTGCACTCCTTCATCGATTTTCTTAAGCTCTGCTAAAAACTTTTCCCATTGCTTGCTCTCTGTCATAGTGATGTCTGTCAAAAAAATAACAGACACACAGAGTAAACAGCAAAAATCACACAAACTGTATGAAACACGATACAAGAGAAATTTCTGCGTCAAGCTAATTGCTTCATGAAAAGGCAAACAAGATTGGGTACGCAGGAAAGGAACAACATATTAAGCTAAAACCGCGTAGCCTGGATAAAAAACTATTGAGTGGCATTAAATCAGTGCATTTTCAAATGCGCATTCGAGGGGATAAATGGACAGATTGGCCTGGTTTAAGATGTTTTCTGGATTACCCATAAATATAGCCAAATCGGCTGGTACTAAAAGAGGGATTGCATGGACCGCCTGACACAGTACTAAAAAGCACGCGAGAATACTACTTACTGCAAGAAAGTGCTGAAGCAGTAACCAACAGGACCACTGGATGGCAGATCCAAAGCAGTGACTGATTGAAATACTGTACTTTGAATAATTTAAACAACAACTTTGAAAAATTTGTCTGTTTAAATGAGGATCGCAAAAGCATTTCTGGTAAAGTGAAAATCTTGGATTCTATGATTTAATAACCTCCCGACTTATGTCATTTTTACAATGAACAAGTTGCGGACTACACCTTATTCATCGCAATACATTTCCCATTTCTGTGACGGGAGGTGAATTTAACAAAAATTGCGTTAGAGATGCAACATCATTAATGCATACAAAACTACTTTATGTTAAATCGTTGACAAATAAACAGCCTCAAACGGTGATAGGAGGCTTTTAGAAAAAGTGTTCTTGTTCTCCTAACCCAATTGTAGCGTCCTGAGACTTCCATTAAGGTAAAAGAAGGTATAGTACTTGGATGGGATATATAATCTGTAAACAGATGGATTGGGGGCTGTTGGCACGACCCGGAAGCTGGCCAACAGGCTAGCAAAATATGGCCACCCAAGTGACCGAAACCGTCAGTTCGAACAAACAAAGCATTACACGAACAACCGCATTTTGGCACAATTCGCAGCTATTTTCGAAGTGCAGTGGCGATTGGTTTAGCGCCCATTGAGAGTCGACTCAACATTCTTAGGCGATTGAGACAGGGGGTCCGCAAACGTGTAAACACTGTGCAAAACGTCATGGTATCATCGCAAAAAATACATTACTAAGGCCTAGAAAGTCTGAGGGACAACTGACATGGCCCTGAGGTCTTGCAGACGAGCGGAAATCAACAGTGCGGAGGCATAGGCGCTCGAGTAATCAGACGCATGGTCGAAAAACTAGCAAAGCACGGCATAATACACACTAGAATAGCACATTACTGCATTTGTCCACGACGGCCTTCGCTACGTTGAAAATACTTGAATAATGCTCCTCCAACAAATGCACCAACAGTAAAGATTCCCAACTGTCTTCACATTCATTATGTTTTTCAACACCCTCAGAGCCCCCTACCACTATAGATCAAGTAATGTGAAGCTGCGGAGCATAGTTACTGTCATCGAGAAGTGAGGCACCAACGCCGCCTCACCCCACCGGGTGTCGGTACAAACCCATCAACTCGGATTACAACACCCACACACCGACTCAGAAGCCAGAGCTCATCAAAGGCCGACCATCAACATCAAAAAATGAGGTAGATCTATCAAGACAGCGCAAGGTTAGTGTTCTTTCCAAAGATGAAATTCAAAAGAAGTCACGACAAAATTCAGGTAATAAATTCAAATATCTCAGTGCTGTAAGCTATACGCACAAGGGACTATGTACAAGGAATGGCTAATAAACCATCATTAATTGATTGTGTGCCATGTGAGCGAATACCCTGAGAGATTCAGGTGGAAAGATTAGGTCTACATCAAGACAATGACTGAGAATCATCTTCTGCAGACCCCATAGCCACAACAGAGGGCGCCGGGGGAGGCACTGAAGAATCGACGACGGACTTGGAGAGTGTCCACTTGAAGTACTCATAGACGGACCAAGAGATGGCTGTTCCTGGCAGAGTGGCCACGACACGCGCATTCATGCCCAGAAAGAGACCATGCACGCCCTGAGACTGCACCACTGCCCGACATGCTCCGAAGAGACCTCTGATGACCGGTTTAGTGGCTGGCGGGACAATCATCTCGTTGGGGACACCACCCACTCCACCGGAGATGCTTCCACCGTAGGTCTGTATCGCGCAGGCCCAAAAATTTGTAGTCCATCATGAGTAAAGTATTAAATTCTAGCGGGAAGTCTTTCAGACCAATGACAGAGACAGTGAGAAATAAGCATGCATCGGGAATTTCCTCTGCGCTAACTATGGTATGCGATAATGCCCACACAACGTCTTTCGATTTTTCCGATGGTTTTAAATCCAACAGGGTAGCTTGCGCGTTGATTATCTCCTCTGTTAGCAGTGATGCAATTGAAAGCTCGAGATGTCTTCATCACGCATACAAGTACCAAGGACGAAACAAAATTGAGCACAAGCGTACAACCGCCTCAGGCAGCAATGTACACTATGAGCATTCGTAGATTTTTTTACAGTCGGTAAGAGCATCAAAATATACCAATAAGAGGACTGAAAATAGCCGCACGATATTTACGATCTCTAGTTTATCAAATCAGGTATAGAAACTAAACATAAAACCAAATAGCTATTAACAAGTACTAAGTTTCAGATAATCACAAACGGTCCACATTGTAACAGTGAGGACTTTTTAGAATACTTAAAGCACAAAAATGCCAAGCAGAATTCAATCAAGTCGGAAAACCACGAATTGATGGCACTGGAAGCCGAACATTTTAAAAATAGTTGTAAGTCCATGCCACCAAAGATGGGGTTTCGTGGGTTGGCCCAAAAAGAGTTTTACAACATAGATCAGGCGTAACACTACTAGAGTATGAAAAAGTGCCTAGTCAAACTTTGAAGCTAAATGTATACGAGAACATGGATATCTACAAAGTGGTCACAAAAGGGATCGACACTCAAGCTAATCTCAGAAAACATGGTGATTTGCGAACGCAGCGTATCATTGCACCACTGTCACGGGATACAGGCGCATGTGAGTACCGAAAACGGGTAGTGAGGACACGCAAAGGAGGCACATACATGTGTGTTGAGGACAGTTTTACATACGTCCATTGGAGTGGTTATGGCCGCAGCCGTAGAACCGGCTAACCCACCCGAGACGATGTGTGTCCACGGTAGATATTCCTTGGAGGGGTTCAATTTCTCCTGGAGCAACTCGTATGCCATAAAGTGGATGCATTGGAAGGGTACATTGGTGGAGAGCTGGGTGAGGTAGGCGCGATATAGGATTCCGACGCCTTCATTCCGACAAACTCGTCGTAGACAATCCCATGTGTTGTGATATGGACTGTTGAACATCTGCAGACGCTGTTTGATTGCTGTTTTGGAATGCATAATCATGATAATTGCATTAAATGTAAAATGATTTGCGTTGGCGTTCTGGAGATAAAAGGACAACCAATGATGCGGATGTGAGAATACATGATTAGGAATAAAAAATGTTTGAAATAAGTAAAACGGCGCGGACCATGCTTACGAGGGAAGCAATGCATTAAACGTCACATTAAAGCAAAGACACAAACAGTGGAAAGCCATACGGCGGCAACGCAGTACATTATTGCATTAACCTTTGAAGCTAGTGTAGTACTACACGGTGGTAAACTCCACGAGTGACGTGCGAGGCCTGGCCAACTAGATGGCAGGATGTGCACGCCAGTAAAATACCAGCCTGTAGAAGGGAACAGTCACGAAGAATCTTAGAAACCGGAAGTTCGGATGGAGGTAATTATGAATATGTACATGACCCAAACGCAAATAAGTCGACTATGCAACGAATAAACCGCTAGAAGTGAAGATGGTGAGAAGCGATCGAAGCCTTAACAGTTAAAGTGAAACAGTGTTTTTTTACTTGCCCAGCAAAGGAAGTGGCGTTGATAGGCAATTAAATTCGAAAAGAGCACTAGATAAGCTACAGCTGAAGGTTTCAGGACACCAAAAAAGCCGAATGAAATTCAAAAAAGTATTATTATACCTCATCAGCGTTGAAGTATACGGTAATTTGCTAATGCAACGAATAAATGCCACATTTGCGAGCAGAAATTGACTTTCAACAATTTGTAACGACAAGTTTAGGCCACAAGTGCGAAGCATAGTGCCAATGGGCACCAAACTGTGAGCTAATAGGTTCCAACAAAACAACAAATTTAAATACCACCTAATATGCTAGTTCATCGAATGACTGAAAAAGTCAAAGCGAAATATGTAAAGGAATAATGAGCTCATAATGACTATGTCATGCGGAGGTGATAAAATTTCTCTACAAATGCAAGCCCATGCGGCTGTAAGCAAAGTAAAATGAAGTGAACTTGAAATACTTAACTGTAATACGACAGCACCTCATTCAAATAATAGCAATCCAGCTAGGTTCCACAAGAACCTAAATGTCACGGATACCAAACTCGGTTAATTTTAAGCGAGACATGAATGCCAAGATCATGGATCTCACGCAAAAACATAGCAATATTGACCAAAAAGTCTGGGAAATAAGCCATCCAGTCTGTAATTGAACATTAGAAACAATGGGGAGGGGATAGCGAAACGAAAAACTCACCATCGGCAGGAGTCATGACAGCATCATGGGCGACAGTGGCACAGATCCCGCTAAGCGCGTGAGCAAAATGATTGTAATTGGAATCGGAGCGTGCCTGGGAGATGAGAATAGATTTCATGTGCTCATACAGACCAAAGTAGAGTGCGTGTGCTGGACCTGCACCAAAAACTACGGCTCCAATACCACGAAAAGACCGTAGAAAGCCCTCCTGAGAAAAGAGCTGCTTAAGACCCTCAGACAAACTGACATATCGATGAGCGCCCGAAGGGCGCAAGCACTGCAACCGAGTCTAGAATGGGAATAAGCGGAAAAGAGTAAAAATTAAAAAACAAATAAAAAATACTCGAGTACAATTTGTTTTTATGCAAATAAGTAGGCACGTTGAAAAGAATAAACCATGTCACTGAGGGCACTTTTCTGAAAGAGCACTTTAAATGCAAAACTAGGCCAACAATTTTGAGGAAAAGAGCTAAATTTACCTTCACACAATCTACCGGATAAGTTATGCTGTGCTCCATGATCCCAGCACAGGAGCCAGCTACCATGTGACATATAGCAGAGGAGTCATCAGGAAGATCCTCGTAATCCTTAACAAATCAAAAACGGTTCATAGAAAAGTCCAAAGTCCCTTAAGTTACTTCAATCTGCATGTTAACCAATTTGAACCATCGCAATACGTTAAATGCACATTGAACAGGACAGTGCATCACCGATATTATTGATTACAGTGGCACTGGCAGTAAGGCCAATAAACTAGAATTTTATAAAGGCTAAAAACAGAAAGCTCTGACCGCGAAGCACGTGAAATAGTGTGCATACAAACTGCCAGGAGTTGACATAAGGTGTTCAACCAGCTAATGAGACACTGCCAGCGACTGATATCCTTATTTCTCGGACCAAATTCAAGACAAAACTAAAAAGCAATGCACTCACCATGGGATAACATTCAACGCACGAGCGATACACGATAGAGAGACCAAATAATCTCTACTAGTTTCAGCTCATATAAAGTACGGAACTCATATAGCGTTGACAAGAGTTAAATATAAATTTTAAAAAATTTTAATTTTTATTAACTAAATACTATTTTGTGTATAAAAATATTGTATTTTGCTGAAATTTTAAGTTTGTATGTTATGCTTTATCGGACCGATTTGCAAAACTTGGACCGCGCTTTATGTGAGAAAGTGTGCAGAAACGTCTGACACGTTTTGAGTACTTTTCCAGAGGGATTTTCGCATATTTCTGCCGCGTCATTTCAATGTATATCTTTCGTGTAGACTTGTAAATAGAGTTTTAGCTTGATAGCTGCTGGTTGTCACCGCGTTCATTTGCTTTTTGTGACATTTTATCTCATTTCTACAGCTTTATTGAACAGCAGTCGAACATACGTATATTGCCTCGTTGTGGCTCCAGACTTTATTAGCTTACATTATTAAGGTTGGACTTAAATATTATGCCTCCTGTAGTGAGGTTGTAATGACTTGCCGAACTGGACAGCAAAACATTCTCCAGTATTTATATTTTTTCTTGGGAAGATCATCTATTCATCGGCGTAATATAAATTACAGTCATGGAGTCACCTGCGTAGCGCAAAAACTTTTCCTGCTCAGTGAAACACAGTGCAATCCAACGTATTTCACTTGTACGATGTCGCATATACCCTTTTTTGCTGTCGCATTATATGATGCTATTTGTACGTGTAACCTACCAATACTTTACTGAGTTTCTATTTTCTTCAGTTTGTTCTCTTTTGATGGATGAAGGGAAAACGGATCTTATCGAGGGTTTGTCGGATTCACAAGCCTTCACTAAGGGGCTTCGACATGAAGACGTATCAAACGTCCTAATCACCCAACATAACTTGCTCTCACGCCTGGAGAAGACTAACGCAATGCTGCAGACGGTAAATGAGCTCTCAACTAGTAGACTGGACTCACTTGCTAGCCAGCTGCGAGCGAATACGCGTCTTCTGGTTTCGATGAAACGCGAACTCATCACGATTCTCAGGCGAACTGAATCATTGAGGAAAACTCTTATGAATCTGTACCCACCTGCGTACGAGCTAGCCTCAGGTGCTATTGAGAGTGCTTGGAAAGCAGAGTTGGAGGCTGAATTTACGGCAACTTCTGGTCCCCAAACCCTTCCTCTCACCCATACTGTGGTTCCTCTTACCGAGTAACTAGAATTCCTGCTGTGATTTACTTGGTTTAATACAAAAGTGATAATCATTTTGCCTTATTTCTAGCGTGTGCCCAAAATGACCTCTTCATGACTATTATCTATCTTTTCAGGTATGGGTCCTAATCTTGTTTCACTAATGTCCAATGTCTATTCTGGCATCTTGTCGGACTTCAAATATTGCAAGAAATTTGCTATTGACCTTCTCAGAGAAGTCATTTGCTTGGCTAAAGACTCGGAGCAGGCAAGTCAAATTCTGAAACTCGCCTGTTGCATTTTCTTGGGACTGATTGTGGTAAGAGTTCTGGCCTACCTCAGTAACAGGTAAGGCGTTAAGAATTTGGTTGATGTTTTTCTTTAGTATTGCGCTCTCCGCCTTTTCGGATTTAATTCTGTTCGATGTCTTGTTTCTCTTTGTGGCCCTGGTGAGCATATGGGTCAGGCGACAGACGCCCGATGTGAGAACCTACTGTTTTGGATATGACCGATTTGAGGTGATAGCTGTTTTTGCCTCAACCATATTATCGATTCTATCATCATTTTATCTCCTGAAGGAAGCCATAGAACGCCTTTTTGAGCCAGTTGTGGTATGTTCTTTCGAGAACTTGTTGTAGTAGTATTTTTGTGAAAGGTATGTCCGCCATTGGCAAACTACCATCATCAAAAAACTTCCATGCTGCGAATTTATACGTGAATCTAGGTGCATGCTATTTGATTTTCCACCAGTTTATTTCATGCTACATGTCACTAGTGTCAAATGAGAGCTTTGACGCAGGCACCCGAGTTTTGGCAATGTATGTGTAGTTCTTGTGGCATTGCACTTGTGGCGATCACCGCCTCTGTTAATGTTACCGATGAGTATTTAAGCACTTTTTTTTAATTTTAGGTAGCTGTTGAATATATGCCTTGGACAACCCTAATTTGTCTGGGATTACACATGACCTCGATATACTCTATTGATAATCCGGCTTTCACGCACGTCACTCAGGCATGTGTATCAAGCTGGTTGCAGGCAAGTCTTTGATGTATGCATTTCACCAAATTTTTGGCTTTTATTCTGGTGACTTAAATAAAGAAGCAAAGAGTTGAGTGCAGTAGCTGCCCGTGCTAGTTTTCAAAGGAAGATTTCCTTATGCATGTCATCCGGCAATTATTCGCATTAACAGCCACGTTTGTCTCATGCAATTTGCAACGAAAGACTGCTATTATTAAAAAAAATTATTGAAAAGCATAGGTTTGAAATCCGCTTTATCTCTTTGATTGAATGCGCATCGAAGCTGACCTTGGCGACACTTTTTGGAAAACATTGTTCTATTTAAATTGTGCAGACTGAAAAGTCCTGTGCTTCAATTGCAGGAGCAAGTATCAGACATCAGTCGCTCAATGAGAAGCCACATTCCTGCTCTCTCCCGAGCACTACCACCACGCATGAATCCGATCGCTCTGGTAGGCTCAATGATCGTGGTGGTCACCTTGATCACTTACTTTATGGTGGATCCCACAACCGAAACCGGCACCTTTCCTGATACCGTTGCGGCAGTCGTCATTTCTCTCCTTCTCTTCAATACTATGGTTCCGATGGCCGTCTTCAGGTACGCTACCCTGTTGCAATTTGCTGACAATCCTTCACTACCTTAACTACACCTGCATCATCTGATTCCAGTGGGAAGATTTTGTTGCAGACAACACCGTCCTATTTGGTGACAGCATTGGACAAGGCCCTCCGGGAGGCGTCCACTCTAGAGGGGGTGCTAGAACTGCGAAATGAGCACTTCTGGACAATCGGATTTGGCGTCCTCGTAGGGAGCCTCTACGTGCGTGTTCGACGTGACGCCTCCGACCAACTGGTCTTGGCACACGTCACTAAGCGCCTTCATCCATTCGTTAAACATCTCACTATCCAGGTACACCCCTCTCTACCACTCTCTCACTCGTGTTTTACCTTCAATCAGGCTGTGACAACAAGTCCACGAAAAATCCTCCTAAAGGAAAATATTGGTTCAAGAATCTACACTAATTTACCCGTCTAAGTGTTCGAAATGTTCTGTGGCATTCTGAGGGAACGTTCATCCCTTTAGGTAATAAAGGACGATTGGACACGGCCGGCAGCGGGATCGAATTTTGATTGGTCCCAACCGACTGGCGTGACGCTCTTGCAGGCGCCCACTGGCCGCGTGCACTAACGCGTCCCCGTTCTGCCACCTCTTCTGATGCTTTGTTTCATTTCCGCTCTCCTATAAATGCGAAGTTCTTCGTCTTTTCTCCCAGTCACTCCTCCACTAACCTTCCGCTTTTAGTTGGGGCCATCGGGTACCATATGAACGGGTGATGAGCATTCTTGATTTCGACGCTACAAGATTGAAATTATAATACTGCTAGGATTCCGAAATCGACCTTTAGCAATTGTTTCCATCCACAGTCTTGAAGTGGAAAGCGATTTCGATTCGATGTTTGGGCAATGGCGTAAAAGGGCATATTTTAATGAGGTATTTGTAGTGTACAGCAGTAAAAGGGGCTACTTCTTATGAAAAAGATCGCCAATGGCTGGAATTGTTACTTTGGGCGCTATTGGATCTGCCATTTGGGGTGCTGCAACCTTGAGTGAGGGCTGCGATGAATCTACCGGAGCGACTGTGTCCCATTTGGACCTCTTTCTGACCTCTGAAACAGAATTTCCATAGATGAGTTTGTATGAGAGGGCATGGAATGCTCTGAGCGCTCCAACGTCGTGCCTTACCAGAGCGTTTTTCAGTGATGGAGGCGGGTCCTGTGGCGTTGGTGCCAGTGGCGGAAGTTGTGACGATGCTAGGTCCGCTGGCAGCGCGCTGCAGTCCTGTAACTGCATTAGCGCCTGCCGCACTGCTGGCCTCCACCTTTCGGCGCTCCTTCTGCAGTTTATCAAGGCGCTCCACTTCACGATTTTGTATTTCGCCCAGTTTATCGTAAAAGGAGTTCGCATCCCAACGGTAAGGATTGAAGACATCCTGTTGTTTATCGCAGAGAATGTTGCAATATTAAACAATTTTTGGAATTTTTCGAGTGCATGGATGGCAACAGATAGTGTAGCTTGCAGATTATTCAAAATAGGGCTTTAGAATTAAATAAGATATCAATACAGGGCCAACTATGCCAACTACTTACCGAAGAAAAGTTTGTCCCTTTCTCATCGATGTCCAAAAAACTGATTAGCTTTTTGTAGATGCTACAGTGCACGAAAAAGAACGAGTTGAGCAAACTTAATACAATCTCGGGCGTCGGAGTGCAACGGGGACCAAATCACCCAATAAATCACAAAAAAATTCTAAAACCACAATTGGCAAGCTCAAACCCACGTAAAACTTTGGTCGGCATATTCAACTAGATGAATATATTAAACTAATGCTCCGGCAAGGAAATAAGTAACTTATCGCTTTTGTCAAGATAGGTATGCTCAAGTTTGATTTCAACATCAGCGGAACGATGTGGTACTAAAAGTTGCATTTGTGGTGTAGTTAAGGCAAAATTGAACAATCAGATCAACGCTTAATGCCCCATGATGAATGACAGGGGGCGTTCCAGATTTGTAGCAACTAACCTGGGATTTCTGAAGGCCTTATTATCCTGGATAACGCTATTAGGGTCGAATCCGATGTCATGCTGCATTCGGCGCAAAGTATTTTCCACGGTGTTCTGCAACTGCATGCTGCAAAGCTCCTTAGGTTCTGGTGGGAGTGCCACTTCCAGAGATTGATTGTGGCCAGTGACATTTGAAGGTGAGGAGTGATACGATGGCTGGTCCTTCTGAAGATGTTCATCTGTGCCACCATGGGTTTCCCCAGGTAGTGTTGCCGGCGAATCGTGCGCGGCCTCGATGTGCGCTGAACTGAGCACGGTCAGCGGACCGCCATCAGGAGCACCGAAGTGGAGAGCACCACCAACAGCACTGACGTCGTTGTTCTCTGTGTCGCTACCAGCGGAAGAGCCGCTGCGGTTCAATCCAGAACCGTCACTTTCCGAACCACTATCGCCGTCATCATTGTCTAGAGCATAGGAAACGAGATTTATCCCACTCCCCATTCCTGAACGAAAGCGTTTTTTAGACTGCGTATCTGCAGATTTTTGCGCATCTGAGTTGTTGTCAGCACTTCGTTTCTGAGAGCCAAGTGACGCCTCAGCTTCATCCTCTGAGGTCACAAAACTAGGAGAATCCTCACCAGACATTCCTGTATTGCTTTTCTTCCCTTTGCAAAGCCTGTAATGTAGCAGATATGCGTAGCGCAATAAAGGGACTAAAGTGTAATCTGACGAAGAAAAAAGATTCTAGGTAAACATCGTGACACATCATACAAAGTAAATGAATGGACCCCCGGGACCGGTCCATTTAAAAAATATTCCAACCAGAGAAAAGTGCGGCGGTGCACGACCTGCAGAGAAACCTCTTCCAAGCAAACCAAAACTCTATTTGAGAATGTGTTGTCTATGCGAATGTTGGTATCTAAAGCAAAGATTCCACGTGAATATAAATTTAGACCTAATTTGTATTAGGCACCAGAGTGCGGATACTCTAAAGGGCATAAAAGCAAGTGAAATACTCAAACAGTAATTTGGGGGCGCCGAATGCGGTTAAGCAGCAACCGGGCCCATGCATAAGTACATTTGAACAAAGGCCAAAAAACATTTCCAGTTTCACGCCTCTTTTTGCATGGAACCAACGTACATGTACACACCTGTACAAACGCCTCCAGAGACACACCTTTTTGAATTGTTTGCAGAATTAATAAAAATTAAAAGTTTTTACCCTTTTGACAGTTAGTTATTTATTTAGCGCAGAGATGGCTCTATTAAGCAATTTTAAAGGGCCTATATACCTAGTGTATTACGTTAGCATGCTTTTAGCGGCTGTAGGTCACAAAGTGAGCGGTATTGTGTAAAGCGGTTGTAATGCTTGTTTATGTTCTGCTTTAGTTCTTTAAACACATTTCACAAGCTGTTTTTTTCCATTTATGTCAGTTGAGTTCTATCTCTTGGGTCCAAAAGGTTGAGACTCCACTTGTCACTAACTGTTATACTACAGGTTTTACATTTTCAGTGATTATGACCATTAACAGCTTAATTATGGCAAAAACCTTTCTTCACATGTTTTTTGTAAATTTTCTTGTTGAATTTTGACCGCAATTACATTTTCTTTGCTGCTTTTATTTCGACTGTGGGTCGCAACTTATCCAGAAAGGAGTTTAGGTATCTAAACCTACTCTATGCGTGGGCAATCGATGTGGCTGTTTTAAGATAGGCTATTTTTTATTTACATTTTTGTCATTCAAGGTTTTGTATATGGCTGTTTTTTGAAGATCGTTGACATAATTGTTTTTGCTGTTGTAATGAAGCAAGCGTTGCTAAAATACTGACTTAGTTCATAAAAGTTGTAAATTGGCACAATTGAGTTTATAGCGACACTTCCTTTTCTGTAAATCTAAAATAATTTAAATCTCCTAGACTGTGCTTTTGGTTGTGTGTATCTTTTAAACCATGCATTTTAGAAATAGGCGGTTGGCACTTACAAAGTGCACTACAAATGGAACATTGACCCTTGTTCTCGAAGATATCAGTTATATATTGCTGAAAACCTTGCGTGGAACATCAATCGCTTTCCCAACTTTATAATCTATCCAGTAAGGTGACTCTCAACGCACACATGCTTACAAATATTGCATCGCCTCATTACCAAATTAGACGGCACGAACTCTCATTTTTTTATTCGGATTCCCAACGACGATATAACAGGCGAGAAGCCCTGATTCCACGGTGCTATGTAGTCGGTCCCATTCCCGGTTGTCAGTACAGCGTAGAGGATCTGGCTACGGAAGACCTTCATCCACTGACCTGGCTTCAGAGAGATGATTTAATTCCAATTGCTCCAATCGACAAAGATGTTGCGGAAACTGACTGTGTGTTTGATTGGGAATCTCACATCGACTTCTTTTCATACGCCCAGCTGGCTTTCCTGGCTATCGAAGCGGTTCCAAGAAAGGCATGTACCCTTATGGAGATTGTTTTTTGGTGCATGCAGAATTTTCCTGGTGAAATCAGCGTCGATTCTTGGAAGCTTCATATGAACCATGTACTGGTGTCTAATCGGGCATTTATTTCGCAGGCATTCAATTCATTTTCCAATGGGGTATGTTGTAACTAGGTTATAGGGTGAAATAGTCTTTAAAACGGTGTACTTTTAAAGGCATTTTTGCGTTATGATGTTGGCTTTTGAGTAGAAAACGACTTCTTTTCTATAATTGATCTGAGAAATGGCTAGGATGCTCTTACCTTAATTATAAAGTCGTAGTCACTCTTGTCGATGGCTTATAAATATAGTGGTGACGTCCATATTTTCTCTTGTTTGTAATTCAAACCTGCTCCTGTAGTTGCATTCTTCCTTGTGAAGAGATGGCAAGACACAAGGCACTCTGACAGTAATGCCGCAATAGATGACAAATCTCAACTTTATCTGCAAAGCTTGATAAAAATGGTGGTTTAGCACTACCTGCATCGCATTGACCAGCGAAAGGAAGTTTAAAGTATGCTCCCTTTAAGTAAATTGTGTCGATGCTTGCACGTTTTTTTTCGAATTTATAGACTGTTAAAACATAGTTGGTCTGTTTTATACATACTAAAGGGGAAGTGTACCTGAACGCATGTTTTTGGATAATGCCTGGCAATATTATTTCAAGCGGACGTCCCTCGATCACATTACCTCACCATCTGAGAAAAAAGATTGCAATCTTGTCCTCATAATACCACCTTCAATCAGGAGCATTTTCTTTTTTCAATTTTGCCATTGACTCCTCCACTGTAAAGGGCTACTTAATCACCTATGCATACGGGTTTCGTTTCCCTGAAAGGTTGCTATAGTAAGGAATGATAAAACTAATTAACTATTGATAGGTGTTCCTACACAATGATACGACTAGTAGGTACAAAGGTTCTTCCAATTATAATTTCTTGCCCCGAGGATACGGCTCATCCATAAGTACTACCCTCACTAGTTATACGTGGGGCTTTCATATGTAAATTCGATAGAAGGGTGTTCTCTAGGTAGTGATAGATGTGTGAAATTGTTGCAAATCTAAGAGGATGTTGTATTAGAACCTAGCTTGTGTGAGTGTTTTGAGCCGCATGTTAATCGTAAAATTAATTTCGCCATTGGAAGAAGAAAATTTAACAAGATCCATATCCTTGGTTAAACCTCCATTTTGTTGAATGAAATGATTTTTTAAAATTAATTGAATGCTCTAATGGAGTCAACTTTTAGTTCTGCATAACCAACAAAGAATTTCAAAAGTTTAAGTGGAGGTCCTAACTACTAGATCAAGTTGCTCAACTGCTGCACATTGTTAAAAAGACAACGTATTCGACGAAATGCTTTGGGCACAGAATAACTTCGAAAATGGCCAAAAAACAGGGGGCCGTGTACAGAGTTGCAATTATAACGGTTATCTGCTCAGAATAAAATGCCAAAGATCCGGGATTTATGCGTGACAGGTGGTCACAAATTAGTGGTGTAACCTCGGCAGAGCGATTTGATGATTTTTCGACTAGGAGTCGCGTTTGTCTTCCATCTGAGAACATGTTTTCCGGAAGCCGGTCTTGGAGCAACATTGCAGTCAATGCTCCCATCAAATCGGTCGAATCAGTGGATTTTAATAAACTCCTCTGTAAAAATGAGGAAATAGGAGTTTGTGTCGGATTCATTCGATTTAGGGAGGAACAATGGCCTACATATTGTGTGTAGAAACAATATTCCCAGCTTTCATGGCCCACTCGAGATGTCAAATCCAGGTTCACTTACGTACCCAATTCAAGGTAGCTTTTTGCAGTTGTTGTCATTTCTACTAATTGTTTGATGTGGCAAACATGGTGACAACAGTAAACTACTATTAAATCTACAAAGCAATAATACCCGCTAGCTAGTGGTTCATCTGGTTTACTGGAAGTCGAACAATGGCCATCCTTTAGGAAATTCACTACGACTCTCTTTGGACATGCGCGCCGGAGCACCGAGATGAGCTGCTTCAATCCCTCCGTCATGTGATGCAACAGCGAAACTTTGCTACCTCTCCTGGAGTAGAAAATATTCTTCAGGTGGGCTTTTACCTTTAAGCACCTGCGGAAATATCCAGCTACATGAGCTTAATATGCAATTCTATGAAATTTGCCAAACAAATCCTTGTAGTTGTTACCAGCATCGAATTTTAATGCAGATTTATGGCCACTATTAAACACTCACATTGGTGAATTTGTTTCTTTTAAATGTAACCGGTGAATAAGTAGAATAAGTAAAACATGGAATGTGTGTTTTTATTAAATTGCATGTAAGTGGTGATGAAACGTGTCTACCCATTTTAGAGTTTTAGGTGAACCCGCTCATGCAAGATTTCCAAGTGACTCTATTTAACAGGACTTTATTCCACGGACAAATCGATGGGATAGGTTGGAAAATTAGCATGAGTTTTGGCATTGGAGTTTCATGCACATACACTCAATCAAAACAAGATCTTTAATTTGTAAACAATTTTTTCGAACCTTGTTTCATCTCTAGAATAAAAAATGAACACCAACGATTTGTCATGATATCGTTATAAATGGTGAGGCCACCAGCATGCTTCTCCAAAATTATAACCTACTCAAACGGTGGTGAAGGATAACCTCTATGGAGGTTGTGAATTAAACAAAAAAGAACATACAACTGTACCATACACTATTACACTCAAGTTAGCGCTGCATGATTACTAAGGTAGCGTATTGGAACCTAGATTGCTAAAGTTAGGATAGTTTGACAATTAGTAGCATGAAGCGTACTAACAAGCAGAAACCTCCCGTGGCTCAACCCTCTGTTGAGCAAACGATAGATTACTATCCCAGCCTGTTATCCTAAACAGAAATTAAAGCTTACCTATGGGTGCGTGTTGCATCTATTCCGGCGTATTTATGAATAAAATTGAAATCAGGCAAATATAAAAACATGCAAAAGCGAATCCTTAGGTTATTTTTAAACAAAAAAAGTAAATTAGCGTGCTAAAATCTTGCAGAAAGATACCATTTAGGCTGGATACGCTATGTTATGTGTGTGGGAGCCTATTTGGTTTTAATGGATCAATTTTATTTTTAGGGCACCACGCGTACGCACCTGCATCTCTGCGTTGGAGATTTTTGTCATGGGTGGTAAGATGGTTTGCTGTTTTTTGACGTCCATTGCTTCGCAGTTCGATTTTTAGACATAGTAAAGCCGTTCTGTGCCATCCTACCCGAGATCGCTCGACCAGAGCGTAAGATTCAATTTAGAGAACGTGTGTTATGGACGGGAATAACCCTGATGATATTCCTGTTCTGTTGTCAAATTCCGCTTTTTGGAATAATGTCGTCTGAATCAGCTGACCCTCTTTACTGGCTTCGGGTTATATCCGCTTCGAATAAGGGAACTCTTATGGAACTTGGCATTTCGCCGATCATTACATCTGGTCTTATAATGCAAGTTTTGGCCGGAATCCAAGCTCTTCAGGTTGGTGATGCCCCGAAAGATCGAGCGCTTTTTAACGGAGCTCAAAAGCGTATAATTTCGCTTCACTAATTTACATGTTTAGTATTTGGTATGGTTATTACTGTCGGTCAAGCGTCGGTGTATGTGATGTCTGGCATCTACGGTCCTCCCAGCGAGTTGGGCGCTGGCATCTGCCTTCTGATAATCCTGCAGGTGTGTTTATCATTTAATTGTCATTTCCTTAGTTAACTTTTGCGGGTCTTCTCGTCTTAATGTTGGATGAACTACTACAAAAGGGTTATGGTCTTGGTTCGGGTATTTCACTCTTCATCGCTACCAATATCTGTGAGACCATTATTTGGAAGGCCTTCAGTCCTATCACCATAAATACCGGCAGAGGTTCGTTCCACTATACCGATGTTCATAAGGATCTTAGGAACTGAGTTTGAGGGCGCCGTCATTGCTCTCTTCCAACTGTTGGCAACTAGAACCGATAAAGTTCGAGCTTTGAGAGAAGCATTTTATCGTCAGAATCTGCCGAATTTAATGAATCTCATGGCTACTGTTTTAGTATTTGCTGTAGTTATTTACTTCCAGGTAAAAGATCTACAATAATTTGTTCATCTTCTAGAGTTTTCGTGTTGAAATAGCCGTCAAGTCTATTCGTTATCGTGGTCAGACAACCTCTTATCCCATTAAGCTGTTTTACACAAGCAACGCGCCTATTATGTTACAAAGCGCTCTTGTGTCCAACCTCTATGTTATCTCTCAGGTAAGAGTAAGACGTATCAGAAGTCATGGATTCACTTGCAGATGTTATCTAGCAAATTCCGTGGAAACTTTTTGATAAATCTTCTCGGTATTTGGTCTGACGGTGAGGGCGGAACGCGTTCGGCTCCCATTGGTGGTTTATGTTACTACATGACTCCGCCGGATTCGTTTTCGCAAATGCTTATGGACCCCATTCACGGCATCATTTACATAGCATTCATGCTTGGAAGTTGTGCCTTCTTCAGCAAGATTTGGATTGATGTTTCCAACTCTAGTGCCAAAGACGTTGCCAAGCAACTGAAGGAACAGCAGACTGTCATTCCTGGCCACCGCGAGGAATCCATGGTTCATGAACTTAATCGACACATTCCCACTGCTGCTGCTCTCGGTGGACTTTGGATTGGAGCTCTTTCTGTCTGCGCCGATTTTCTTGGTAGGTTTTTTTGCTCGATTTCGTTCATCATGTGACTGTCTTTTCATTATAGGCGCAATAGGTAGCGGAACCGGTATTCTGATGGCGGTGACTACCATTTATCAATATTACGAAGTTTTTGTTCGGGAGCAGAACGAAATGGGCGGATCAATGAGCACACTGCTTTTCTAAGGTCTCTATCGATGTGCATGTGTTTTTATGTATGTCTTATCCAAACCTGTCCTCCAATCAAAAAGTCTTGGCGGAATTATGTTTTGCGATTGATTGAGTGGAGTTGATATGTTGTGCATATTTTATACTATGGTACAGCCATTCTTTTTCGATAACTGCTGACTGCCGATTCAATACTTATTCCACCTTCCATCTTTGCCACCCGTATCTCCTTGCCTGCCATCGGGTTTCCTTCCTGGATGTTCCCACTCATCTCAATAGGCCCTCTTTACTATCTTTGTTTCACTATGTACACATGCCATACTTTAATCTCATTAAGCGTTATTTTTGTTTACCAGTAAATGGTTATAACAAAGTAGTGTTGATGAATTGGGCAGATTGCCCTCCCAAATCGATAAGTGGAAGTGGATTGTTTAGGTGTCTACGGCTTAGGTTCTTAAATGTTCACAGGGCTCGGTCGGTGCGCGTCGTGTGAGCTCCACAGTCTGGTCGTGTCTTGGTGGAACCTGCCGGGTTGGAATCTTGCACTATACTATAGCTTGAGGCTGGGAGGTCGCTTGGTACACCGGTTCTCACAGCTGGTTGGTGCGCTAGATGTGACACATGAAGCGTCCGGGAGAGGGGGGAGGGGGGCTGTCGGGGTCAGCCGCATATCGACGTCACGACTTGGGTGATTTGGAATCATTGCAATAGCTTGGTGCTCCTGCGGGGTCGCTATTTGACCCGCGCGCCATGCGATTGGTTAAACCAGGTCGGGTGACGCACGCATGTGAGCACTCACCCAGTGTGACAGCGTCATGAAAACTAGCCCACAGGAGCCTTAAGTCACTGCGTACAGCATTCGGACGAAATCGACCACTATGCAAGACGTTTATGTAGGCCTTATCCACATTTCAGCCAGTTGACCTTCTTATTCGTAGCAAAAAATTGCGAGAAATATGCTACAACCGAAGTGATTTGGTGAATCGGTTGATAAAATAGCGACATTGGTTTTTTTGTTGCTGCAACATACGGCGTTCGAGGAGTCATAAACCAGGTTCGGTAACCACGCGATGGGACTCAGTTGATTTCAAATATTGGCATTGAAGTCGGCGAAATAAGTAGCCCTCACGAAGCGTTGACCACAACCATCAAGGCCGTGGTTGGAATTTCAACGTTAGCGAACACATTTATTCAAGATGGTCATTTGCAAGCAATGTGCTCACCATTTAACGTTGTTAAGAGTGCTCCTGAGAATGTCAGTCCAAATCATGTTTAAAATGAGAAACTGGTGTATTCAACCGAGGTAGCTGCTTAGCATGCTTTGGTGTCCATTTTCTAATGTAGAATTTGCGGCGTCAACGGTCTTTTATGTTACACATGGAATAGACAATTTTGCATTCAGGCAGCATACGACAATACAATTTGAAAGAGAAATGTTAACACAGTGAGCTCGCTGCATTTATCGAATGTAGTGGTCCTCGGGATTGTGAATTTTAGTCTTTACTGTATTTTGTAGTTTTGAGTAATTGGTGCTTTGTTAATTCAGATGAAGACTTTAAACACACCTACTTGCAAAATATACGGGTGCGCCTTTTTTAACCAATCAAGTGGTTCAATCTACTTGATTTCGCACTTTGCCGTGCGGTGCACGCCTCAAGGTTGTTCACTGTACTTCTCGCTTAATAGGGATGGATATTAGTCTACTTGGCAAAACTGCGCTGGTTACAGGTACTTTTTACTGATCACAGTTTTATTTGCTAAAATTTTGAACTACAAGCCACTGTTGCTCATCATGCCTTTTGCATTATTTGACAAGTGCATTATTGACACGTGGAGATGCTTTGAACAAGTGAAAGCAGGTGTGACATAAAGCGTCTGACCATTCTGCCGATGCATTAAAAATGTCATACAAGTTTGTCAGGCTTGACCCTGATATTGCAGAGGGACTTTACGTTTGTTTTCTGGAGTATCTTAATGCATTTCATTTTCCTTTTCTCGATAGTTGGGTTTGCGTTTGTTCCCGCTAATTCCATTTACCCATTTGTGTATTTACTTGGAAATTTTGGTGTCTTTGGGTGTTGGTTTCCTGCAAAGTTGTCTGAACTTGTTGTCTTTTAATCCACCACTTCCTCTCTCCATGTAAAGTTGTTCAAGCCATTGGTGCTTTCGTAATAGGTGCAAGTTCAGGTATCGGACGCTCTACGGCTGTTCTCTTTGCAAAACTGGGTGCTGGTGTATCCCTGGTGGGTCGTAATGAGGTCAATCTTGAGAAGACCCGCCAGATGTGTCAAGATGCTTCCTCAAATCCCGAAGCTAACTTCCACGTAGTCAGGGCGGACTTCGCTGAGCTGGATCAGGTTTCAGGCGCCTTTAATGAAACCATCAAACATTTTGGCAAACTGGATATTCTGGTGAACAATGCTGGCTTCCAATTGAGAGATAGTGTTGAGAACTTTGACCCAATCGCTTACGAGCGCCTTATGAATGTGAATGTGCGCTCTGTGATAGTTCTTTCGCACCTGGCAGTGCCAAAGTTGGAAGAATCGAAGGGGTGCATTGTTAATGTTTCTAGCGTTTCTGGTAACAACTCGGTAAGAAGTTCAGCGACTTGTTGTGGCTTAGTGACATTCTAACGCGCACTTTCATATGTATGTAGCCTATGTCCGCAACTTTGTGCATCGATAAAGTGGTGTTTTAGAGTCGGGAACGGCCATGGTAGATTCAGTGAATTCTGCAAACTAAGGTTGAAATGACGTTCTGAAATGAAAGGATATCACTTTTGTGATGCTTCCGATTTAATCAATTCCTCACCATTGTATGCCCATAATCCGTAAATTGTGATCAATTCGCGCAATATTCGCGAGGAATAGCATGAGTTAATGCAACAGTTGTTGGCTAGTGAAAGAACTCCGTTAAAGGCCTGAGGATCTCACACAGGTGTTAATGCGTCATGTGCCATTCGGAGGATGCACAATAATGGTTGAAGTGCCTTCCATTTCTCTTGGTTTACTTGGACGGACATAGGAATCCTTTACGTATAGACAATTTTGTAACTATTAGTAGCTGCTTATGACATCAGGGGGTTCGCAACTATTTGCGATTTCAGCGGTCTTCGTGTTCTTATTGTTCGTATTGTGCTTTAGTTCCCTGGAATTCTCTCGTACTCCATCAGTAAGGCAGCCATAGAGCAGTTCACCAGGAACGCCGCTGTGGGTGAGTAGAATCGGACGAGCATCTGAAATCCCCTTACTCACTTTCACTCAATATGCATAATTCCGTTTTTTAGAACTCGGTAAAAAAGGCATTCGCGTGAATTGCGTCGCGTAAGTACTTGTAATTTCTGCTTTGAACACCGATTAAAGAAGTTGTAGATGGACCGTAGCAGCTTAGGTAAATTACGTCTGAATGGTAGGCGCTTAGTATGTTCCATTCGCTCCTCGCCGGTTGATTGCATTGACCACTGCTTATGTCTGCGCAAGTCTATTCTGCATTAATTTTTCTCGAAAGTGTTCCCAGTAATGACTAAATTGATGTTCCAAGGTACACCAGTCTTTTGTTTATTGTGTGTCCTGCTCGAGTGCGTATTCAGCCAAAACAAAGGCATGTTTAAGTTACACCGTACACTGTCCCTGCGTCGCGCAGCACAATCCACCTACCTTCAAAACCAACTGCAATGGCCGATGTAACTGGTCACTGTATGCTACGCTACCCGACCCAGTGATGCTGCTGGCGCAGCCACCATTTCTTTAAAATTGATGCAAAATCAACGATGTTTAGTTTTTAATTGTATTGCCTTTGTTTTGCATTTTGTTTCCTGTAGAAATGCATAAAAGATGGCCCTCTAGTCAAACACTAACAAGACAAACACCATCTGATAGCATACCTTTGTAAAAGTGATAAGACAACCAGTAAAGTGCGATAGTAACACTACTGACAGTATGTATTGTGTGCCATGCAGACCGGGTGTTGTGGTGACGGAGCTACACCGTACTGCTGGTTACTCGGAGGCAGAGTACGCGAGCTTCCTTATGCGCGCGCGTTCCAACAACCTGGTGGGAGCGACCGGTGAGGCGGATGATGTGGCGCGCGCTATCGCCTTCCTAGCTGCCTCCGCTACTGGCGCCTTCATCACCGGTGAGACGATCTTTGTCGACGGAGGATGGTCAAAAATGTGTCCTCGCTAGACCTCCTCTACCTCTTCACTCCCTTTGCTTCCCTCACTTCCCCCCTCTAATTGTGAAGTCAATGCCTTGTGCGAGGTTATCCAATTGGATGGTGTCTCTATATGCTCACCCCATTGATTTAGGTAGTTGTAGGCCTTAATATTGTACTGTCTTTTGTCCTTAAGGCAGTTTATTTGTAGGGCAATAAATCTATGTTTTTTGGAAGAGAAACTGGGAGGCTTTGCTGTTGTATGTCAGTCATATTGCAAGGTCGCAGTTCAACAAGTGAAGAGCGTGGAGACCTGCTATTTCATGGTTTTGTCGAGTCAAAACGTGTGACAGTATACAGTAATGATGGTAGTCTACAGCTTTCCATGGCTATAATTTGATGCCATGTGTAGGCCTGTCGTAGTTCCTGTTGGAACTTACGTGTCTTTATTCCCATTGCTTTTCCCTGCATGCATAGGGTGCACCGATATTGCTGTTCGCAAATTTACCCGATGGGGATGCATCACATTTGCTCGCAAATTTTACAATGGCCTAGGAGCCAATGGTGGAGGTATTCGTGTAGCCAATTGTGCGCTGTTTACGCTTCCGCTATTTTCTCAAAATTTCTGCTTTACAAGTAGGGAACTCCGAACGGCATTCCTACTTAATGAGTGCAAGGATGCGATTTTTCAATACCAAATTTTTGAGAGCATCCAGTACTGTTATGGGTTTTAAAGTGCATTCAAGTAATTGAAACGAACCTGCTTTTTATTAATGAGTAGCATCACATCACCAGCTGTTGTAAGTTCCTTGTAATAAATACAAAAATTAAGTCGTTTTGTAGTTCCGCTTCTTTGGTTACCAGGTTTGGGTGGTGGATTCGTTAGGAGGAAACAACTTTCATCGTGTTTTTGTGGAGCTTTCAGAAGTGATTTCATGAGTTCCTGCCTATTTGTTTGGCATTTGACAACAACTTAAGCTACACTTTCTGTTTTTGCTAACACTTACTTTCACGGTAATCTATTTCTCTACCTGTTGGATGTGTTCTTACTCACACGCTGGACAATTAAAGTATCTTAGAACTTCCACAAATTTTGCCCTTGGTGCCTAGTATCACGAATTTATCTGAGTTTTGGTGGGATGAATAACACAACAGAATATTGTATTATTTTCTATTTAGCCGTAACAGACGTAACTAAATCTACATTGGCGATGGTGTTGAATATTTGAGTTGAATTCGTTCCTCAAAAATCTAATTGCTACAATCTGCTTTCCTAGAATGGATGTCTTTCGGCTACTTTTACGTCTGAAACAAATGGAAACGCCACAGATGTGTGCGTCACGGTGGCAGTAGGAGTCCATTTAGAACTAAACTGGCCTGCTCCATGCGAAATGCATTACTGATGACAGACAAGTAAAAGCGGGTGAATAAAAGTCTCATATGTCGTTCGTCACTTGCTACATGCAATTAGTTACTTTAATAAGGTATCAATTTCGATAATCGTCCATTTGAAATTGCTCCCCACCTGACTGTAGAAAATTCCAATTTCAGTGAACGCTTAGATTGGGATCTGGATTGTGGATTTTCGATGCGATCGAGGGGAAACACCCAAGTCTTCGACCCAGTCGTTACTGTTGTGATCTAATGCTTGGCTTAACGTTCTCTTTAACCACGCGGACGCTTCAGCCTCTGCAGGCTGTACTTCTGGGCCACACGAACAACTTCCCAGCTTCTCTATGCGTCAGTAATAACAAGCACTACCACAGTTCTCCGCCTATTTAAAAGTTCATTCAAGACGTGAGCCATTATAGTTGCAACGACTCTTGGGGATTTTTGGATTTTCGCGACGACCATTGACGGTACAGACGTCAGTATTACTACTATTTAGTGTCAGTAGGTACTGTAGGTACTGCAGCAACGATTGAGCTTGAAGGTAAACGCTTGAAGGGGAAAGAAATATGCAGTTGGTAAAGCGGTGGTTTATCGCTTGGCGCTGTTGAACCACGACACCTTTAGGCGCTGCGATTCGATTCCATGATTTAAAGTTACACATACTTCAAAGATTCTTTTTTTCTCCCAACTTCCGGAACAGGAGGAGATCTGTTCTAAGAGTGGTTTGAAAGTGGGACAATTTTTAAGTTAAAATTGCCCCATAGCAGTACTGATCATTGTTGGTAAACTTGCACTTTGAGAAATGAGGGGTTCCGTATGCTAAATTTCACTTTGCCTGTTGTTGTGAGGGTTGTTATTAGGAATGACAAGAAGTGAAGGATTTAGTTGCTCAGAGGAGCGATCGGTTAGTTTTAGGCAATGCATAGGGAGTGGCATGCAATCTGCTCAGAATTTGCGACTACAGTTATAAACCGTTTTCAACACGGGTGGTAGTTTTTGTTTTCAACACCACCCATTAACCTTGGGAAAATAAAAATGAATGCACGAGCATAAAGTGCGGTGCTATTGCATGAGTTGGTCATGTGCTTGGCTGCTCATGGCACTCAAATTAAAGATTGAAATGTACAAATGCCATTGAGACAACAGTTTGTCCACATCAGCAAATTTAAGGGAAGTTTTTAAAAGGAAGAAACTCAAGCAAAACTCTAAATACAGCGACTTCCAAAGAAGTCGCTTTCAATGATGCCTCACAAGGAAGGAGAAGGGCTTTAACCCAATGTATGGTTCTTTGCTGAAGTAGTCGTTATGTCTGCTGATGGCTATAAGCATATTCCCATCTCGTTGTGTGAAGGTGAGTTTGTGAGCCTGTGAGGAGCAATTGCTGTTTCCACAAGTTGGTTATCGTTGTGTGCCAGACATTCCGTCGATGCAATCTAGCATGGGCATGCTTTGGTGAATGCTCGTGTTGGTCCAATCGCCGCCCTCACTTCACTGTGCAGCCCATTCTGATGCAGAATCGATCCTCGCACGGCGCCAGAATCACCCACCATTGCACCATTGTCAATTGAGTTAGGCGCATACATATTCCTCCAAAGCTCAAGGCCGCGATATCAAAAGGTTTTTCTCCAGAAAACGTGAACGTAGGGGATTGGAAGCACGAAGGTGTCGTTTGTAAGGTGGCTTGAGCCAAATTTACGAGGCACTTTTCGACTTAGACGTAGCAACTTCTGCCGACCTCACGAATGCAAAATTCTTTTTATCGCCTCCCAGAACTGATTTGTTATAACCGATACTTTCCTGTTGTCTTGCTGCCCTTTTACACGTCAATCTGTACTTTCGATCATTCCAATCCTCCAATGAAGGAGTGGGTACCGAAACCTTCGCTCTAATTTTGCTATCTCCATTGCATTTTGCCTGAGTCCTAGGGGAGGCACCTAAAGATAAAGCATTCCTTTCAGTTGTAATCAGAGTTCCACCATCTTACATTGCAAACCGAAAGCATCTGCTGATATTCTTCATTTTCTACTGCACTCTAAATATCATTAGGCATATAAATGGTCAAAATGAATTAAGTAATTGGATTTTTAAATGTCCGTCATTAAGAGAAGTCAAATAATATGCATCTACCACTACCATATGGATGTGCTTATGAACAGTCATTTTGGCGCCAACGCCTAACAGGTTGGTTGGGTAGGTAGGTAGGTAGGTAGGTATGTAGGTAGGTAGGTAGGTAGGTAGGTAGGTAGGTAGGTAGGTAGGTAGGTAGGTAGGTAGGTAGGTAGGTAGGTAGGTAGGTAGGTAGGTAGGTAGGTAGGTAGGTAGGTAGGTAGGTAGGTAGGTAGGCAGGCAGGCAGGCAGGCAGGCAGGCAAACGTGACGTCAGCAGCCTAATGGCCGCGCTTGACATTGGTAGGCAGCACCTATCCTAAAGTTCTCGCCTGAGATGGCATGAAATTTCAAGAAAAGAGGCCTTGCGACCATTGTTAAATACGATCACGCCATCGCACAACAGCCCGGTGCTGGCATTATTCTAACAGTCAGTTCAATTACCGACGCTGTAGGCCATCTTGGCTCTGCTTTCCCATCGTCGGTAGTAAATCAACTGAACATCTCTGTACCTTAATTGCAAAAAAAAATGTTTTAAACAAAGCAAATGCAACAGATGAATGGGTAATCTCCTTGCAATTTTAGAGCTAATAGCTGACCTTTCAAAGTCACTTAAAAAGTTTTCTATCAGCAATATTGGAAACAACAAAACCAAAAAAGATCTGAAATTGTACCAGCATTGACGCCAGCTGTTGTGGCTTGAGTTATTGCATAATCAACTGGCAAATTTTTTTAAATATTTTTCCGAAAGCGAAGTGAGACGCCAACAAATCTTTAGTGTAAAATGCAAATCTTCCTTGGGAGCGTTACAAGGTATTGTATGTTATTGACACCTTTCCGCAGTAACATGTCTGGGGAAGTGCCATTAGACATAAAGAGCCCCAATTTGTCTTGTGAATGCACCTCAGTCTCAATATGATCAAGGAGTTTTACAATTCAGTTTGGCCTTTCCATCTAGCCGTACTTTGACGCATAAAGTGGAACGAACAGGACCTGAGACCACTGCATGCGCCTGCATGATGCGGCAAGTTGTATACCGAGAATTTTTAACATCTTGGTGAATGTGAGCTCTATGGTGTGAACGGTGGGCCGCCTATCGGTGGTGATGGACTTCATAAGCAGGGGGAAGATACTTGTATATGGCTCGTACTTTGCGATCGTAACTCTAGGTGAACAGTTAACAACGCACTCATTCAGCGTGTTTAGCCGCAGTTCCCACTTGTTCGATGAGGTGCGCCTGAAGATGCACTAGTAAGGTCTGTTAGTTGGAAGCCTATATGCTAGTAGCAAATGCTTCGTCACACAGAGTGGCTCCAAATGTTCGCAAGTCAGCATCTTCAAACTTTTTAGCTTTTAGACTCCAACAAATGTCATTTGTGATCTGCAAAGTAGATTTTGCATCACAAAATATTTCTTGCCCTGGTAGCTAACGAGTGCAATTTGTAAATGCTATCAACAGCGGAATCCATTGAAGACAAGACAAATTAAAACAGCTTTAGCTTACTCCCGACATATTTTCATTAATAATCACCAAGTTTGACTTCCATTTCAGCACAGTATGCACTAAACTGGACCCTTTTATGATTAGCTTCCCTTCTGCATTAACAAATGCATTCGCAAGTAGTTGATCTGTGTCTACGTTAGTCAGGAACGCAAACCTCTGCCCAATGAAGGGCTCCAACAACGGCCAGCTAGCCACAGAGTGAACATACACGCACTTCCGAAGAGTGGTGACACAATACCATGAGCTCAGATCTCGTACAACGCCCTAGCAACCCCTCTGTGAATGGGCAAATGGGAATCTACTCCTCTTTACAGTTTGAAAACATATCTCATTTCGAGCTGGAAACACCCCTTTTTAAAAAAATGATTCACACACACAGAGAGATCCCACGGAGCCCCTTAACGGGATTTGCAAAGTTGACACAAGTGCACCACATGTGCGATACATGCATGGAGGCGCTTCATCTCCTGACAACTGCTCTTCACGTTTATCCAATGTGTGGAACACCACACCGTAATGCCCCCCAGGAACTCCTTATGACACCAACACCCAAGTCCAAGATCTCAGACTTGAGTTCATTATGCGAACCGACACGTTGTCACGTGCCATCTCTCAGTCACTTCTCATGCACAGGCCTTTAACCGTACAGAGCATCTGTGAAGAGGGCGCTGGAATAGTACAAGCGGCAAGTGCACGAGGTGCAAGGACGCACGTAACAAGCACGACGGAGGGGTGAACGACCTCACAACACACATGCAACTCACTTGGGCGTTTTAAACGGCCTCAGATAATCTGCCGGTAGTCAAGTTTATGTTGAACAGGTTTCAAAAAAATGCGTTTTGAACACACAGACTAGGTAATTGAACATTTATAGCAGAGGACAGTTGAAGGTTGTATCAAACCATCCAATGATACCACAACCCCATAAGAAGTTAATTTGAGCTTCATGTACCTAATTAGCGTCGAACGCTCCATTTTTCTGCAATACTAGCTGACCCACCACAAAACAGGAAAAGCTAGAGGTGTGCAACATCAATTGGCAAAATAAATAACAGTTAAAGTTAAAACTTATAAAAAAATCTCAAAACAATGCTGCATTTAAAGTGGGCAGACGATGAAGGAGGAATTCTCTTGGCGCAGAGGCAGGAAGTGATTGATGGCGAGAAGTTTGAGGCATTGTTCACGAGGATGAAACGAAAGGCCGAGGTCGAGGGCGGGTGGGGCAGAATGGCTATTGAGCGGCTGTGCGGCGACCACCATCGGCGGTCGACCGGACAGCTGCACCGCCAGCTCCGGCAGTACCAACTCCGCACAACTCAGCATCTCCGAGACAATCAGGCTGTTCATTTCATCGGGGAGCAGCTCCAAAACTCGGACGGCAAAAACCTCAAAAAAAAGACCCCAATGCAGCCCAGTTCTAGAGCTCGACTTGACCCCACGTCAAGCACTGCAACTTTTCGAAATTTACACCGGCTCATTTGTTTTCGTGGATAATGTCAAGTATGCGAAAAAAAACAATGAGCTTATTTGTCGCATGGTGTTGATTTATCTTGAAATCGAAAAACCAAATTGCACATGTAAATTTGGTTTGACACTGACCCAAGCATTTCTCATAAACTGATCAGAAAAACCTACAGGCAAGAGCGCAAATACTAATTGAAGCAGATTTCTCAGGTGATATGGCTTTGCAATGTATAGACATAATTCACCTTTACCTTATGGAACAATGTGAGATTGGAGACCGCCGCAGGAGAGGTGTTGTTTGCTGCATTGATAGATGGTGCGATTGTAATCACTCTGCTTGGATGCTGACACCAGACCTATCATTTTAAACACATTAAGTGTCACGAAAAGGAGTTGCGATGCCTTTTAATTATTCACACTTCAATTGAGTGAATGTTGAAAAGAAGACCAATTAACCTTAAATTATTCATAAATCACTACTTTGATGATGTAGCAATCAGCACCATCCGTTGTGATGGCATGAAAATGCAGCAATTTTTTTGGAGTGCATATCGGGTAGAATTAAAAAATGAAAAGACAATAGCTCAAAGCTTGGGAACATACCTCGTAGGCAAAGTCGATTTCAGAAATATTGCGAGGAAGAATAGTGTCTTCACCGACAAACAAAAAACTGCTTGAAACTGTTTCTGGCAAGTGAACAATCGCCTGCTCCTTTGAATTGTAAAAAGGTGGTAATATTCTGATATGCAAGCTCCCCTGTTGTACGAAGAAGGCTGAAAACGAAATTGGGCATCAATTTACTGGAAAGTGAACCTGCTACTGAGAGGAAGTGCTCACGTGATGCAACATCAGCCATGTCCCCCCTCCATATGATAAAAGCCTCTCGGATGTACTTGGAATCCGCCATGAAACGCAGGGTGGAAAGAAGGTACCTAATATGGCTTCCCGTTACAAGAAGGAGTGTAAACCCGTTACATATGGCTTGACCATTCGAGGGAAATGAGATTTCCAAATTGGGCACAAGCTGAAAATAACAGAAAAAGGACCATTCTAAAAAAGCTCAAATAAAAGAGGTAAAAGAAATCACTATTTACCGATGAGAGAGGTGGGTCGTTCCAATCATAATAGGAGGGCGTATTGTGCGGAAAGACTCGACTGTTGATAATGTCCAGAGTTGTCGTGACGACAGCAGTTAGTGAAGACATATACTTGGAGTAGAAAAAATTGACGTGACGCTGCAAATGAACTATCTCATCTTTGGAATATGTCGATATGACGTCGACGAGGTTTTCAAGCTGACTTTTGGGAATGCTCAATGAACACCTCGATATCAGGCAAAGATCACATTAGAAATTATGTATATAAAGCAAGAATATTGATGTAAAATGAGTATCACTCACTTAGTCCAATCTAGTTTTTCAGAAAACGGCAAAACAGCATCAGAGTCTAGAAAAATTGGGATGCAACCCGCCTGCATGACATCGAATAGAAGAGTGTTTGGAGGTTGCGTTTGATCAACAAGACAAAATAAACTGGATGCTAGAACCGTTTTGGATGGTATTGAAGCCCTCGTGTAAGAATAGTCCCTCGCTCGGAAAATCATAAACCTCGAAGACATTTGATCTCGCTTAATAATTGCGTTCGGCAATTTATCAGATTCCCAATGATTTTGAAGGAGTTTATCAACGTAGCTTTGGAAGTAATTGCTAAAGTGATCTTGAACAGCAGATAGCAAAAACACTCGCCTACGAACTGCTTACAGGGATAAAAAATAAACCTACTCCAACTTAGCATTCGAAGAACGTTGGAAGCTGCTTACTACAGGAAGGGAGACGTCGTATGCGTTCCTGTAAGCTGAATATTCAATGCCGCTACCAGCAACCATCCCGGGGAAACTTTGCAAATTGAAACGACTATTATCAAACGAACGAGCATAATCCAAGTCAAATACCAGATGATTACGCTGATTATTCATCCTTAATTTGGACAATTAAAAAACTAAATTACCATGGGAAAGAAAGAAACATACTGAGTAATTCAGATGAGGACAACAGAGAATTTCCCTCGAAATTGAGCGATGACACAAACAGACATGCTTTCGAAGGATCATTAACAGCATATTTGCTTGAATTCACTGCATCCAACAACTCTCTAAAATGTCCATCACCTTGGTACTTCATGCGGTTGTTATCCTCATCAACGAACATCAACTCGGGATAGACATATACACGAATTCGACTGGGTAATGAGTCCGGGTATTCGTACTCACACAGTTCCAAATTAAAACATGTGTGATGTGAACAGCCACCGTACAAGAAACGCTGCGACTGGTACACACGAAAGGCCAGCATGGCAAAATTACTTACAGGGTCGAGAGGACGAGTAAAAAAAATCAGAAGCATTATGAAAAGAAGTAGAGAAACTATAAACCAAAGCTTCAAATTACTTCGACTAAGCCACAAAGATTTCGCAACAAGAACACCCTGGGTACGTTTTTCATAGATCATATTGTCCAACATATCGCGAGAAAAAGTGGGGACAGCACATGTGGCAAGTGTGCAACAGAGGAATCATTTTCAGCGCGACTAGAATCAAATAATTAAAGTACGAGTTCTAATGGGTGAATTAGATATTGCAATCATAATAAACATAGCTAAAAACACACAGAATAACCCGAATTATTTTAAAATAAGTGTGCCATGGCAAAACGATGTGATTTATGCATTTAAGATTACGGTTAATTTTGCTAGACCAGTCTCTAAAAACACTTCAGCTTTTTTTAGTAGCCTTTGTAACGATTCAAGTCCTTTCTAAATAAAACGGCATGATTTTTGGTCACAATGTGGATTGTCAGAGATAAATGCGGAAATGTTGCTGCTGGCATTGTAGCGCCCAAAGGCTCCCTTGAATGTAAAAGAGGGCATAATGCTAAGGCAGAATGCATATATTCAGATCGCAGAGAAGACGGGACAGCTGGCATGGTCCAAGACCAACCCACACGACTAAGGCAATATGGACGCTTGAGCGATCGAAACTGAAACCGGTAGTCAGAACAAACAAGGTGTTAAGGGCATCGCGAAAGTAAAACGTCAGCGACCAAAAGTGGTTTCTGTGCCAATGTTAAGGGTCACACAAACAGCGCATCGCATAGCCTTTTTCCAATTCTTGAGCGTCATCTCCGTTGATACTTCAGTCAAACTCCAGCGACAACAATCACGACTGTGCCAATGGTCGAATCATCAATCCTCCTTCCTACGTTGTTCTTCATTTAAAGCTGCTAGATCATATTTATCTGGATTTAATTGAGCTAGTGAAGAAGTGAATAAGTTGTCACGTTTTTTGCCTTCTTGATATCTTCATGCACAAACGATATCTGCGCGTAGTGTCGCTGTTGTTGCTATTAGATTCCTTGCAGAATGCAAATTTTGGGTAACTGCCGAGGATAGATGTCATTTTTCCTTAGTATATTTTTGGCTGTCACCGATTCTCCATTCCGCAGCGTATCTACTACCTCTCTTGTAACGCTAAGTTTATTACGCATTGGCAATGTAGCGTCCCGAGGCTCCCTTTATGGTAAAAGAAGGCGCAGTACTAAGGCAGAATGCACATAATCTGGAAACAGAGGGCTTGGGGGCTGTTGGCACGGCCCGGAGGCCGGTCAACCGGCTAGAACAAGATAGCCACCCAAGTGACCTAAACCGCTAGTTCGAACAAACAAAGTATTACAGGCAACACTCAGGATAGGTGTCCCCTACATGATCGGGTTCACTTTCGCTGCCACCAACTTAGCGCTTCGAAATTTTTCCTGAAGACGATGGGAGATACAGCATTTGTGCAGAATATCAGCCTTCAAAATTAGTAGAAATTGGAAAAACCGACACGTCTTTCCTCTTTAAATCCTTGTAATCGATAGAAAATCAAACATATATTGTTACCAACTTAAAAAATTTGTAGGTGTCATAGGCTAATTTCATACGTGTTACGACGGTTATCCTTTTAAGATGGGCTGATCACATGAACCACGCGTAGTTCATGTAATGCCTCGATATTTTGTCTAACCCTACGTTCGTCCACGCAAGAACTTAAAGTCCAGATGATTGTACGTTGGCTTGCTGACTTAGACGCCTGACCTAGCCAGAAACACCTAAGCCCCTCTCCATGTTATTTCTACTCTTTCTGTCATGCTGATGTGGCTTCTTCAATCTCAGGAGGAACGCTGGTGCCACATTCAATGTGATCACACTTTTTTGCCATCCACTGTTAAATAATGAATGATTTGCCAGCTAACACACCGAAGTCGCAATCTATACTCATTTATAGGGGAATTTAATTATCATCATTCAGGTTTTCATGTAATAAATGATTTTTGGGGCACCAGTCGCCTCAGGTAGTTCTCAAACGAGAGCTGGATTCACAGACTTCGTTTGTTACCGTATTACAGAACAGGAACCAGCTTCTTAAGCAATTGCCGTCACGCGGTCGGAAAGTCTGCCCTCCTCTGTGCAGGTTCGTTTTGGAGTCGTTGACTCGTCCTTCCATAAAGACCGCGCCATTGTCCGTTGTCGACGGAAAAGCCTCCCACTTGCGTAAAACACGGATCTTCTTTGAAGTAATACCGCCAAATAATTTCTGATATTCAAATGGCAGCCCTCCCAGCCAACCAAAAATTACGTTTAGGATTAAACGGTGCTTCCCTGCTCTGCCGCAGTACTATCTTCCGCTCATGGAAGGGGCCTAACGACAACAAGGCACGGATGAAATAGGTCAGGAGTACGTGTGCACACCACATCAATCCAAGCGGAGCAGTGAGCCGCACCACACCCTCCCTGCAACCTGAATCGCCATGTGATACCCATGAACTTCGATCCCTAGAGCAGTAGCCCTGGGATTTCCACTTCACCACCAATGACAAAGTAAATAAGGAAAGACGTGGTCCTTGGTGAATACAGGAGTTTTGACTCATAAGACATATGTCTATAGTACTATACAGTTGATCAATATACACGTTGGATCTCAAGCTTACACTGATTCACCAAACATTCAAGAACAGGGATGAAAGTGATTGGGCACTTAAGTTGTACATGCTTATAAAGGTGTAACGATAAAATGCAACCACAAAAAGAGAATGTAAACTGTACAGAACCGACAAAGACCCGTCAATTTAAGTTTGCATCAGATTGGTCGCGAATACGGTGATAGAATTTAGTTACTCTGCGGTCCACCCGAATGAAACCGGTTTGCCAACTAAGCAGATGCAACCCGCCAAGGCTGCGACATCGTGAAAGAGCCACATATGCTTGACCATATTCGAAAACCTAAAAACCGTGGATGTCAAAAACTATGTGCTCCGTTTGAAATGATAGCCGGAGGTTTTTGAATGTTAGCAGTTTTACATATAGCACTAAAAACAGTGAAGGTCTCACCTTTGACAAGTCTACCTCCACGCTGTCGAGAGTAATACCTTGGCTTCTGTGAATGGAGATAGCCCATGCCAAGCAAAGAGGAAGTTGAAGTCGGGTAACCTGAACCTCCTTGCCAGTGACACCACGACCGAAATTGGCAGTCCAACGCTCCGGTTGAACAACTACGCTCTTCTCAGAGGCGGGAGATGCTACCGCAGGGGGCACAAAGAAACGCACTACGGGGAAGCCGCCCTCGGAAGGAGGCGTGAAGCCCTCTACCACACCCCGCACACCATTCACCAGCCCCCGTGACACGTCCAAATTACGTAGAAGCATCACCTAGAGCGAAAAAAACCAGGTATGGGCCAATCTCCACATTCTAATGCCGAGTTATGTCTTAGGAGGAAGATGCAATGAAACGGACGCTACACTAATGCATTGCCGCAGCGCAGGATGGTGCTTAAATTCCAATTTCACTAAAGGTGACAAAGAATGCTGACAAGCTAGAGCAGTTGCACTACTCCTCTCAACTTTGTTTGTAGTTTTGAGCTGCAAATCTGTTTTTTTTTTCGTAAAATAATGATGAAACACAACCGAATTAGTCCCGTAAATTACAAAAATTGTGTTTGAATTCATATACATATCAGCAGCATCCGCTGGAGATCGCCAATTAGGTGCTTGAGGAGCAGGCAGTTTCTTATGTCACAGCCTAACACCTTACTGACTAGCATTTAGTGGACAAGGGGCTAAAATACAAACAGGGTACCACAATACTATAATGAAAGCTAGTCACCTGGGCGCCGACCTTGAGTTTAATCGTATCGGGAATGGCTGAAAATGATTCATTGATCAGGTTTTTAGGTCCAGTATCCTTCTTTTCGAACACTCTCATGGTTCCTATAACAGAAAAGCAAAATCGTCAAGGGGATGAAGCGTTAGCTATTGCGTTGCAGCTCCCATCTAGGTCTATTAATTTTCTTTTATATCCTTTCACATAAATCAGAATAGGAATCCAGTGGGTATGCCTACCTGGGAGACTATTAAGCAACTGCTCATTAAAACTATCAGCATCGCGACGGTGGGTACAGAGGCGAGTCCGAGTTGTCATTAAGGCAGATTTTTTTCGCCTATCAGCCTGTTTACAAAGACGAGATCGCAACGCCTCCAGAACCCACTGCGGGGATCTTCCCTCGCGCACTTCGTTAAGCAGATGAAAAAAGTTGATGTCACCAGATTGCCGCCAAGACGTCTGCAGCTCAAAGCATTGAAACCGACAGGCTCGCCAAACCGACGATTGAAAGGCAAATTTTTTCCTAATCTGAATGTGGAGACAATTAGCTAAACCGAGACTCACCATGTACGCCGAAGACGATGGAAGCACCGGTGGGAGTTGAAAGAAGTCACCAAATGCAATTATTTGAATTCCACCGAATGGCACTTTCTCATCACATTTTCCAAGCGCTATGCGAGCTATAGCTTCAAATCGGGTAAACACGCGACTGCTTATCATGGACACCTCATCAATTATGATTCGATGCACACCTCTCCACCGCGCAGTAGTACGCGGATCGGAAACGACACGCGTCGTCACAGATTCAAGCCATGAAGGCGACAAGTCTTCCAAATCTTCGAGATCCAACATATGACCGACGCCCGAGAAAGCATGAACTGTGATACCACCAATAAGACTGGCCGCAAGGCCAGTGCTGGCTACTATTGCCGTTTCAGAAGGGGATAATATACCTAAAGCATCCCGGGATGAATGATTGTCAAAAAAATCTAACAAATGTGCCAACAGTTGGTTACAAAATAATACCAGCCAACTTTCTGAGTAAATGCGACTTCCCAGTGCCGGCGCCACCGGTGCAAAAAACATTGAGGCCCATTTTCACCGAATCAATGACACGAGCTTGTTCTGTCATCCCATTTTTCAGAACATTACCACCTTGCCAATCTAATAGTACATGAGAAAAAGTCTTGTCCATATCAACACCAAGCGGGAGAACTCGCATTGCCAACTTTGCATTTCGTCTTGGGTTGCGAACCGGAGTAGAACTACATACGCCGGACCCATTATACGCTGCCTCCGAGTGAGGTCCTTTCGCCTACAAAAACAAATCCAAGTAACTTAAAGAGGATGAAGAGTTAAAAACCTACATGAATAGGGGACAACTCAGGCCTAGGAAATAAATCAACCTTAGGGGACGTAACGCTTTCAGATGGAGGTCCATTACGCATGGGCGAAACCTCGTCAAGCAAGGATAGGGAGGTTTCCTTTTCCGGTACAGAAGAACGCTTAGAGTCGAGACTTTTTAAATGAGTCCACTGCGCTTTTATGTTGTAAAGAAACATTTGCAGCGTATCAGGGGGGCAGTTTCTGAGCATAATATTAACCGGAACCGCCTTTAAGGAAATCGTGGACTTGCCTTCACGCATAAACCTCGTGAAAAACTTGGGATTTGAAACCTTATACCCAAGACATTTTCTTGACCCATTGGCTGGTTTAATGCGAATAAGTAACTCTGAGTTATCGGACTTCACCAAAGAGACATGTGCTTTTTCAAACTTGATAGTGCGGCATATAGGACCACATGCCGACATTAGCTCCTCGATATATACACCACAATTCAAATGAACGCCCATGAAATGTTGGAAGGGAGCCAACACAAACGCCAAATTCAAAACACAAAACAAGGCAGCAGCCAAACTGGCCCAACCCCAAATCCGACGAAATCAGAGCCGGCGCGATGGGCAAAAATATAAACAAATAAGTGCAGTTACATTTTTGATGAGTTTGAGACATAGTTTCTTAACTTTAATAGCCAATTTTAAGACGTTTCGGTGATTTAGTGTTAGAGGTAAACTAGTCAGCCCTTCCAAACTATCTTTTGATCACTTGAACATGCGCCCAGCGCAACAGAACGCTAGCAGCACACGATAAAGGGACCGATGCATTGTAGATGCGCCGTCCCGAGATTTCCTCAAGGACAAAAGGAGGCATAACGTTTGGGGAGAACGCATGCACTTGGCAGAGGGAAAGCAAGTGGGGGTCGACGGCACGGACCGTAGGCCAGTCCACCCTGCTAAGCCAATATGGCCATCCACGTTGAAACAACCGAAACCAGCAGCAGAATAAACAAATTGTTACAATAAGGCACGTTTCCTTGCTTGTAGCAGACTTTGCTTCACCCAAAAAGACGAATTCCAGCAGTGTCAGACATGTTGGGGGCGATGAACGCAAAGTACTGCAGTCGATCGCGGTTCCTCATGTATTCATGCCGACCACCATAACTACAGGCTAATGTTCATGTGAAGTGCGATTGTGGTCCTGGTTCAAATAAAGGGCAAGATTCTAGGACGAACGGATGGCCACATCTACGTTCCTGCACTGGGTAAGAATTAGGCAACCCATAACTCCACAACCGCGTTTCACGAGTGGGGTTTATTGTGATATTATCAAATTTGTACAAATTCCCACATTGATGCAATGAACGTGCTGATAGGGCCCTGAAAAACTTCCTTCAATTAGGATTTCATTTGTTTTTCTCCTTCACCGCCTTGAAAGGAACATCTGAAGGGCCGTACTAAATACAATCAACTAAACACAATCAACAGAAGTACCTTGTCCCAAAATGGCTTCAAGTCCTTTTTCATAGCATAAGCGTCCTCCCCATCAGCGTAATACTTCGGTTCAACGTCATATGCCCTAAGTGGGATATTAGAGAATGCACAACCTACTGGAACCCCAAATTTTTTGTGTACAGCGTAAGGGCAGCCCGATTACTTTTGCGAACATGCAAGGAGACGTATCTCGCCTGAAAATTTTCTACCATTGCTCGTGATGCCAAATTCATCAGAGTCCTAGCCAAACCCAAGCGGCGATGTGAGCGTTTAACAGCTAAGGAAGTGATATGACCGTATGGCAAATCGTCTGGATCCTCCTCCCTTAAATATAAGCCTAAATGCACTAGGGTTACATTTTAGCCAGGACGTATCCCACAATTTCACCATCAGATTCTTCGGCAATGTACGAGAGCTGAGGCCACGACAGTCCGTGATAAAAGTAATATTTCATGACATAGTTCTCAGGAAGACAATCCAGATTACAGTCTCTCATGCTGAGGAGATCGCCGGGCTAAAGCTTTTAATAACCGTAAAATGACGCTACCCTCGCGTTTCGGATATTCATTGGCAGCGTACCAATCCTACGGCAAAGAAGTGGGCCATTCAAACAACTTCGGGGTAATGTAACTGTAAATGTGTCAATAAAGCAAGGCTCTTGAATGCATAAGTCTTGACGCTTAGCCCATTTTGCTATAAGTAGAAAAAATTACAGGTGTTTTCATTAAGTTTAAAATTGGTATTACACGTAAAGAACCATATATAATATTTCAAAGATTATCTCACCAGGATGTATTGTAACAGTTAATACAACAACTTTTAAAGCTACAAAAGCAATCTATTTCCTTGTCATGTTTTATTGCAGGTTTGCACCTACTTCATGTGTAAGACAAGACCGAGGTTTAGGTAGTTTCAAACTAATTACGGATGCAGGACTTGAAGGCTAACATAAGTGTTGCATTCATTAAGACGAGATTTGAACAAATTCTAAAGGTTCTAATATCAATGTCCGACTAAACTTAGGGCTGTTTATTGCCTACTGTAGCTCTTAACTCTGTTTGAGAGACAGTTTTGAATTAACCCATGTTTTACGTGCATACAAATGGGAACGAGTGCATAGAGGATCGTATCTGCTTGTTCTCTTACCTTATTTCGACTTGCGTTGGCGATATTGCCAAAGCTACTCAAAATAGCGCTGTGAACTGCGTGGCTGAACTTATGGGTGACTAAACAGAATTGCCGAAGAAATCAACTTTCCCACTATCGGTCTGATCCAAATGCCTTTAAGACTGCTAGTTAGACGGCTTGAATACTACCGCCTGAAGGGTAGAGTAGGTAATTAAAGTTTATTCACCACGCAAACAAGGTATCAATGTTTACTTAATGAATTGATAAGGCGTATTTACGATGGAAGGGGTGGTACTGCTTGTAGTTAACCAGGCCTCATTAAGCATAAAAGTATGCAGAGCTCGATTTAGTACATGGCGTCACATACAGCTCAGTGAGGATGGCATCTGTAATACTTTGTTTGTTCGAACTGCCGGTTTAGGTCACTTGGGTGGCCATATTGTACTAGCCGGTTGACCGGCTTCCGGGCCGTGCCAACAGCCCCCAGGCCTTCTGTTTCCAGAATATATATTCTGCCCCAGTACTATGCCTTCTTTTACCTTAAAGGGAGTCTCGGGACGCTACAGTACCTGCCAGTTGGTATTTGCTATAGCGGAGATCCGTTGCATTTATGGATGTCTCGCTTTTTCCTATTTGTATTTGATTAGCAATCATGGGCAAAGAAATTTTATTAAGGTCGACGTTGTAATGGTGAATTGACACTAGGGTAAGAAATTTATTTTACAGAGCTGGTCTTGAAATCTCTAAGCAATGACGGCTATTCAGGTTTCATACTGTCTACGCCTCCAGACTGGAAGCTAGAACTAGGAGCAGAGTGGCACTCCTTCAGTGGTGCATCGGTCTCTCTAAGGAGACGCAGAGTTCGCGTCTAACTTGGCGTTCGAATATCGCTCTCCACTTCCGCACATAAAAGTTTCGAAAATAAGATATTTATTAAACGTATGGATGTGCCTATACTAAAACAAATCTCAGATCGTCTCGAGTACCTACAAATGCTTCCGTCGACCAGCGTTTGATTTCGGTTATCAGGTCTAAAAATATCATTTCAGCATTCACTTCTGCATGCTTTCAAAGAAATTGAAAAGATGCTTTTTATTTAGGCTGAACACACAGCGTACTCACTATTGGCAGAAACTTGCTACCTTGCTCACCTAACGTTCGTTACTTTATAGTTACGCTCCGTTAAACTCGACGAAATTCTAAATGTAATAAAACTCTGCTGAAATTCAAATGGAAAACTCTAAATTTACTCGAGAACGTGATCAGAAGTAAAAACTGATTTTAAAATATTCGCCTTTCGTTTACTAAGATTTCTAAACGGCTAGTTTGCCTGGAACACCGGGATTCAATCACTGCAATTCCTATAACCAACTTCGTGGCCATTGGAATGCCAGTAGGTGAAGTGCCTTTGTCGCATGTCACGGTATTGGCTGCGAGCAGTTGTTTTTCAGGCTCTCGTGCCTCCTAGGTTTTTAACCACAAACCAGGCTGCTCCGTCTTCGACCTATTCCCCTAATGAGTGCTCTTCCTACTCCCTAGGGAAGGTTATTACCGCACATATGCCATCAGTGAGATTTGATAAAGTTATGAGAAAAGGTCTTAAAATGACTCAGTTCGACTTTGAAAAGGCTTTTTACAATCAGGAGTTTTGTCTCAACAGAAAAAAACTCCTGAAAAAGAGTTGCAAAGTCTGTGTAGGTGATACACTGGATCTGGTTGTTCGGGAGGAGAATGAAAAAACTTACGGAAAACGCGTTGTACTCGTAAATGTAGTTGAGAAAGGTTGTGGCTTTTCTGTAACTTTACATTGTATCCGTCGGATTCACCAACTATATTTTGACTAAAGCTAGCCCTGATTTTGTATCGCAACTGCCAGTCCTTGTGTTACCATATTTTTATGAATGCAATAAACTGGTATATCATGTGTGTTCAATTATCAACCCGTTCTTTTTCATTACTTGATATGGTCTTCCCTTTCAGATGTGCCATTCGCTCCACAAAATCAAGTCAAGGCCGGCTATCGTTATGTTTTTGAGCGTATTGTTGCTCTGTGTGACATTCCTTATGAGTGCCTTGATTAGGTTTCAGACAGAAAAGTTGATTCCTGATCTGGACGTTAGGACGGTATGGTTCGATTATTATTTCTCCATTCTTTTAGAATGCCGCTAAAATGCTACATACCTTTTCTGAACTCAAGTTTTGCAGCGAACCTTGGACAAGTTTTCCGAAGCAGTTTCAGCTCAATGACGCTTTTTTGCTCAATCTCGATAGTTCGAATTATGGGAAGTCGGATCAAGTTTTCTCTCGCAACTTTCGGATTGGTATAATTTACTCATCTAAACCGACGATGAAGAGCAAACCACTGTTTGCTCAAATGCGTGGTAGTCATCTTGGATTCACAGGTGCGTTGGGGGGCATGATGTGTTCATTTTTATTCTAAAGGAAGTGATGCCTTCGAGAAAATTAACGTTTCGCTTCTGGTTCCTGATTCCGATCCAAGTCAATCACCTTGTACGGGTCAAGATTGTGAGACACATACCTTTGACGGCTGCCTTTCTTTGGCTGCACCAACAAAGCTGTTTCCTCACTTCCAGTATGTGCTTGACTAACTTATGGTATATCATGTTGGTTTTTTGCTCCATTGCATCAACTCAATCCTTTTTAGTAATCATCAACAGTGTACCCGCGAACAAATTATTCAAATAAAGTCCAATAATTCAGCTCGGCTACTGTGGCAAAAACGATTTCACCTAGTGGGTCGACAAATTTGTCAGGGTCATACCATTTGGGAGCCTCAAATTCTGAGCAAAACTCCTCTTCTTTTAACCATATCACCGGTAGGCTTCGAGATTTTTTGCGTGTTCTTTTATACTTTACTGTTTTGGACCAGTTTCGGTTTCTTTTCTTGCCGTAAGTTTATCCCTTCGAAACCCGTTTATAATGTCTGGACTGATTGAATGATACGTACAGGAATCGCCTTTGGTATTTGGAAATATTAAGAGATACTTTGTTTGGTTATGGTGATGAATTTCAGCCATTTTCAGCCTTTTAGTTTGTTTGCATTAATTTTCTTTAAGATTGTTAAATGTTTTACAATGTCTCTCTAGTGTGTCTTGTTTGTAGTTTTGACGGGACTGATAAACCATTGTGAAGTAGTACTTCTAGCTTTTTTTCTCGAGAGCTCCAAAGGCTTCAGCAATGTCATATTTAACGCGCGGTTTCCATTTTCGACTGGTATTCAGATTGCTTTGATGTAAAATGGGTACGAGCCATGTCCATATCCGTACAAAGTTGTCAGTTTTCTGGTCTAAAATCACTTTTGGATGTGATACAGCTTATTCGCTTGATTTTAGCAATTTTTTGTGTTGGTAAGCAAAGATATGAGTGGTCGTTCCTGATTTGTTGAATGCGTTTTACGTTCAAATGCAATCTAGCGCCAACAATACCCTCACTTTAAATCATGCTTGGGATTAGACATGTGGATATTTTTCCTCTATAACAACTTGCATAGACACATTATTTTGATATTTTTAATGCTGAAATCCTTCATTTCGTATGAAAAGCCTGGTTTTCTTACGTTGGGGCATTTTTCATTTTAGGAGGAGATCTGGCTGATCTCGAGTCGCCTATTATACGCAATTTGGGTCCTCTTGACCATTATTTTTGTCATTTGTGTTTCTTTAATGTGCGCAGGAAGCCCTCCACAAAGGTACGGACCACTTCCACATCGAAGTTGCAACGTCGTGTCGTGACCTGGGAGGAGACAAGAATTCAGCTTGCACTAATACTAGCTTTTGATTTTGACCATTGCTGCGAACTTCCTCTGTCACTTTTTTCCCACCTTGAGAGCATTTTTGACATTGAATTTGTCTTTTTAAACGTGTTTTACCTTTTTCATATACATTCTACGCATATTTTGAGCCGTTTTTGTTGGTCCCTCCTGATGATGTGTGCGTGCTCCAGAGTGCCATTTTGTGTCTATCTTTATGTTAATATCTTACAGATTATTCCTCATGGAAGCAACAGAAGATTCCTTTGCTGTGGCCCAAAGATTAGGTCATATCAACGTCTCCCAGGGTAAGCTATTGAGCGATTCACTTGGCCATTATTCATTTATTGTTTTATCAAAGTATGAATGACAATTTTCATTCAAGCCTGATTCATTCCAGACAGGAATTAATGCATCAATTCACTAATTGCTCATATCGAAGTCATGCGCAGCGGTATACCCTGAACTTGCTCGCATCTATCAAAATATAGTTAAATGTCATGGATTTGTCGAACTTCAGCCATCAATTCCAAAGCTCAATGAATATGACGTTTCCCTAGCAGACAAACAACAGTTTCCAAACGAGCTTCTTTAGTTTGGATGATGTGTGGTTGGATCTTGTGATAGCATCAACCCGCCTTCCCCACGATCAAGTCTGATGAATTACTCGTCACTTCGATGCACATTGAAGTCATAGTCGATGTTCACCCCAATTGTTTGACAAACTGGTCTCATGGGAGTTTATCTTATGCTAACGGTGGTGGATATCACCGACTCTTCTTCGACAGTTCGTATTGTTATATTGTATTCAACGTGATTATTTAGCTTGCCTTTCATCACTCGTAACAAGGTGACGCTGGCACTTATGTCCTCTGCTTAATTTGTTGAATGAAATCAATTCAACTGACTCGTATCCCCGACCGATTTTCATTAATTAATTCTTTCTTGGAATGATTGTTCCACTTCTATCCACTTAAATCCAAAGCAGTGTGAGACGTATAGGTTATCAATAAACTTCCGTCTAACCAACTTTTGCCTATCTTAGTCTCTCCATGCTGGAACTATTTAAATGCGTTTAATGCTTTAGTCATACATCGGTTCCACAGTAATGCGGTTCTTGCTTATTCATTTTCTTAAAGAAACCATCCTAGAACGACAGCCTAAAGCTAAAATATGCTTCCGAAATGGTAAAGTCCATGAAGTAAAGTAAGGTGTCAAGGGTATTGGTCTTTTTATGTATTTAATTGGGACGCTTTCGAGAATTTTGTTTTACTAGCTATTGTTTTGCACTAGTATTTTAAAATGGATCTCGATTTTAATATGACATTTTGTGGCTTCCTTTGTGTTGGTTTGCACAGTGAAAACGATGGGTTTCCTATCGTTTTTTTCTAGGCTTTGCTTTATCCATTGTCCAAACGCCTTCTAGTCTATGAAGTCTATCAACTCATGTCTAGCCTACATTATTTACCTGCAGAAGAACTGCTGAGTGATTTTCGAGCTGTTTTATCTATTCTTTATGGCAGATGATCAGTACCTACCCTTGGAGCACAGACTGCCACCCGCTGAAGCTGTTGCGCTCGAAAGCATAGAGTTAAAAAAGAAGGTATTCCTCTGTTCTTGCCAAATTTTGCTCAGTCTCAGCTTTTTACCCTGAGTACCATTGCATTTCATGGGCCACCTTGCGCATTGTTTATGAATTCGCATTTGAATCTATTTAAAGCACATGGCAGTGGGTTTCTCAACACTTCTGTTTTGCCTTTTTAGGCTCGTTTAATTCAGGTGTCTACCGAGGATATGGAGGTGAAATACTACTTAAGGCAACTCGGTGAACCGATCTGTAAGTTTCATCCCCTGCTAAGACTGTCACTCTTTGGTTCACTGGTATCGAATTCAGCTCTGCTGCTGCAATCATAGTAAATACTAACTTTGAGGTTTTCTAAATGTATCAACACTCCAGCACAATCTTTAATTTTTTTGCATTATACTTATTTTTACTCACAGCAGACGTTGAACTGATTTTAACGTGTGGGTCCACCTTGTATAAATCACCCAGAAGAACTAATGAATCGCAAATCGGCGCCGTCTGTGTGCGGTCAGATGCAAAACTCAAATGACGGTGATGCCGTGGAGCTTAAAATATATATGACATCCATGTTGCTACCGTTCCATTACCAAATCACGTGACCAATGATTGAGGGGCTTCTGAAGCGAGGTAGCCAGTCATAAAAATTGATCACAGATCACTCAGGATTTGAATGGAACCTAAGATTCTGCGTTTGGCCTATATTGGCTGAGTGATCCGTACTTCAGTCCATCTGACGCCATATTTCACTTTATCCACTTTAAAACGCCCATTATACAATTTAAATTCAAGCCACTCACTTACCTTTGTTAAACCGTACTTCATTAGTGTCTCTACTCTTTGACATCCGCCAATGATCCGTAGCTATGAAATGTCAACTTAGGTCTGTTTGGCGAAGACGGAGCCGATAGGCGGGAACGCCTGCGAATGTTTCTAGCAGTATCTGGAGGGCCGGCTCAGCGACCTATTCTCGATCAATCAGACGCAAAAAACTCTACGCTGACAGCTCGTGATGTAAGCCACCCCAATTAGAAACAAAAGCTTCGTTTTTTTCTCTGCCCTGCGGTGCTCTATGCCTCTGTCTGCTGGCAGAACAACACGGTATGGTACCACCAGGGTCCGGAGGGTCTGGCGGAGGCACGAATGTGGATCGCGAAGTACTCGTTGGCTCAGGCCAAACAACGTCTTGAACGGTCCAAACGTTACTACGCCTCTGTGCCGGAGCCCCAGCGCAAGGCTCGCTATCAGGAGTACCTGAAAATCCTTCGGGTAGGTCCCTCCCTCCGTATTTCCTTTTCACTTTTGGTAGAATTATTTTTTGACTATCGTTGCCGAGCTCTCCACCCCACGTGCTGCAGCCATCCGTGTGAATCTGGTGGAAGCGAAGGCAGTGATACCGTGGTGTGCATTGATCTGTACTGCAGCAAGGTGACGCTAATGTGCTCTACTACATATTTAGTCCACACATTCTTGTACACGTCCCACTTAATGCGAAGAATTGTGCCTTACAGATAATCATGAACAGTGTCTTGGGTGCAGCCATATGTCTGGGTGGGTAGTGGCCTTCTCGTTGTCAACCAAAAGGCAATTGTAGAACTGTCGGTTGTGTGTGCCTAAATACGTTGAAATATTGATGCCTTTGGAGTGTGTTTGCGTTTTTTATTGTCAGAACAGAAGTATTGTTGATTCTCTAAATATAAACAGATTTCATTTGACCCCAGGCTATTGGATTTTTTCGCTAACTTCCGCAACAAAGTTTGAAATCTTCTCTCCCCTTCTCCTTCCTTGTTTTGAGATTTCATTGATCATTGCACGTACTAACAGACAGTAACCACTTTTTCCCCTACTTCTTCGTCGTTGTAACTCAAAAGGAAGTCTATGTCATGGAAATGCTTTTTTCCATGCTGCGCCTTAGAAGTGATGGAGTGGTTGCTATTATTATTACTATTGTTCACTTTTGGAAACATCTTGTCCTTTTACAGCCTTTTTCACCAAATTTACCACTTTCTAACGTCGCCTGTAGTTGATTTACCAAAATTTGCTGGTTAAGCTAAATCGGCTTGATGGTTTTGTGCAACCTATCTTAAAAAAAGAATAGATCAGCGAAGCATTATCCTTCATCTCCACATCAGCAATAATGCGACGCTCACTTCGGTTTGGTGTTTGAAGAGCACGGCACTTCTGTGCAGTCAGGTGGGTGACGCGCGCCCTCTGACGTGTTGCCGATTCTCGCCGGACGGAGAGATGCTGGCGACCACGTCTCTAAGCGGTCTGTGTCGCCTCTGGTCGGTAACAAATTGTGAGCTGCAGTTGAGCCTACGCGGCCACCAGTCAGGCGCCTGCTGCATAGCCTGGCACCCTCAGGCGCGCCTCCAGCCCAACCTACAAATCGCTCTCGCCAGCTCTGCCCAGGTAGGCGTCTCTCCACCCTTGTCCCGTCACCACATGGTCCCCATATGAGCTGAGTTAAGTAATGGGCACTTTCTCTCATCGCCTGTTTCTATTACATTCTCTATCTTGTGTCTTTCCTTGGGCTTTTTACGTTGCCTTTTGGCTTTTTCGACATTTTTGAATAATTCCAGTGCAGTTGGAAGAACATTAAACATCGACATTGAATCCTTTTGGAAGAATGGTCTGTCCATGGAGAACTTGGCCATTTTTGGTCCTTTTGAATGCTGTTGGATGGTTTCTTGAAATCAGTACTGCTCTTCCATGATTTGTTCCTCGAAATGGCCTCTCCATTATCTTTTTATTCATTCTCCAAATTTCATGCGTGAATAACTGGGTCATTTTCGTTGATCTGAAGAACTGTTTAGGTACCCGTTCGCGTTTACGGGTAACGTTTGACGTTATGCAGCTTGTGAGATGGATACCTTTTCCGCAACGCATGGTCTGGTAAGGTAAATCGTCTATGTAAGTCACTTTGAAAGAGTATTATAGGTTTTGAAATTGTCCTATTTCTGTTGTCGTGTGATCATCATTATCGTGGGTGCGCTAAAGTCACGAATCCTGAAATCGTGTAAGTCCAAGTGAATAATCCCTGCAGAGTAGTTTTGATGAGGTGGCATGATTATGTCAAGATTAGTGATGTGCAAACCTTTATTGCCTTAGCTTTCTTTTCATTATCATCATGTAAAGCTGCAAACTAATCCATATACGACTTCTACCGACGCGTAAATGTTTTCGCAGGACGGGAGTGTGAAGCTGTGGAGCTTAGACAACGAGGAGCCGCTGGCGGACATTGAGGGTCACGCACCCTACCGTGTTTCACGAATCGCTTTCCACCCCTCGGGCCGCTTCTTGGGCACGACGTGTTTCGACTCCTCTTGGCGTCTGTGGGACCTGGAGGTATGCGTCGAGATCCTCCACCAGGAAGGCCACTCGAAACCCGTCTATGACATCGCTTTTCATCCTGATGGCTCTCTAGCCCTCACTGCCGGTCTGGACAGCTATGGGCGGGTGTGGGATTTGCGCACCGGCCGATGCATTATGTTTCTCGAGGGCCATCTAGAGGAGATGCTGGGCGTCGATATCGCCGCCAACGGCTATCATGCCGCTTCCTCCTCTGCTGAAAACTGTGTGCGCATCTGGGACCTGCGCCAACAGCAGACAATTTATGTCATCCCTGCACACACCAGTGTTGTCAGCTCGGTGAAATTCGAACGTACGTGGCACCCTCTGCATTACATTCATTCACAAGACCTTCCTTGTTCTTAATCAATATGAACTGAAAGTTCGTTTCTGGTGTTGGAATCTGGCTTGCTCGTTTACTAGTCACTGAATTAGTCAGGACGTCAGTATCCAGCAAGTAGACTCCTTAGTTTTGTATTTTCGTCTTCGCGTCGGGTAGTGATTCCAACTGTCTAAAATTGGTTGATATTGTTGGGCTTATATTTTTATTTACATTGATAAATTAAATTCTGTGGTGTTAATACTAATTCTTAGTTTTTATGGATAAGCTCCTAGTCGCATTTGCACTTGCGTATGTTATAGCGGGAAGTCACAATTACCTGGTGACGAGTTCCTTTGATAAGACAATCAAGTTGTGGGGCCATCCACTTTGGTCGCCGATCCGGACGCTTGAGGGCCACTCAGGACGCTGTGTCTACGCAGACATCTCACCAGACAAAAAACTTATTGCTTCTGCCTCCCACGATCTTACTTTCAAGCTGTGGTCTCCCCACACTGATGAACACAACTAACCACTGCTTGTTCCATCTATGTGTACATCCCTCAAGTTCACACGCCCTTCGAGTACAGTGCTGCTTTTTTATTCGCGTTTTGTTTAAATGGGGAGCCTGCTTTTCTTACGTCTTGGCCTGAAAGAATTCTGTGCTGTATGTAGGCCTCTTTGTATCGTAGAACATAACCACTTGATATCTTTTGCGTGGTTTTGACACCTCATATTTAGTCTTTGTTCGTGTTTTAGCACGCTGGTCCTGTAAAAATAAAAGCGTATTATGGAGGCTAATATGGGCATCTGGTGTCGCTTGAATCTGGCGACGATAATTCCAGCATTTGGAGGTGAGACGGGTATTCTTGATCTACCGAGTGCATAGTGCTAGAGGATGATCACTATTGTTAAGCACATCACTAAAAGTAAATAGATTTTCTGTGGTGGGTCGTCCTTTTTGGGAGTACTCGGTGTAACCCCCATTATGACATTACTGTAGGCTCACTTCATTCTTTCCAATCTTCAGATCTGGAATGCTTTCCATTGATATTTGTTCTCATAGAATAAATTAGTAAGCACTTGCAATAAATATCGCTACTTCTGGTAAGCGTTCCCAACCCTCTGGACAACCCGTTCCCGTAACCGAGTAGTCCACCACTTCACCGAACAGACCTACCACCATACCCGCTCTGATGCAGAGAGTAAAGAAGAGGCGGTCATCTAACGCGTTGTTTATTTTTACATGTAATAATCAAATTTTGCATTCACCCGATACGAGGTGATCAGATAGCACAATAAGAAAGGTAGGGTAACAAAGCACAAGGTAGTACCAATAATGGGCATAGTATCAGCGTCTGCACTACGCTATACACAAACAGGAGCGATCACCACCCATCCGAACTCCGCAGCTGTGAAAATGCGCTTGTCCGATGTAATCGACGAAGGCACCAAGTTGATTGAGACGCACTTTGGAGCAGGGGCTATAGACAAGTCCGATCAGGGAAAATTTGAAAGGATTTTGTTAACGATTTCATTCAATGCAAACTGGCTACTTGCATCAATTGCCTTGACATATAAATACAGACGGCTCTGAACAGAAACTAGGGTTACAAAAATGTCACTTCGCCACCGATGGAAATGAAACAGCGTGAGACAAAATGCATATAATCTCAAAATACCATCTTCATTGAGAACGAGGGCACTGACAGAAAGGAGGGGAAAATGAAGAGTACAGGGATCTGAGGTGATCCTAGCGTAGGAAAATGGAAGCAATGTACAGCATTTCGGGAGATGGACTTCTTGGCTTGAATCTATTCCATCTCAAACTGCCTGAGAGAAGCCTAAATTGAAACTGAGGAAGCGACCAGTGAGTCTTCGGAGGATTGGCTTGAATGCATACTCACGAGATCGGACTGTGTCTTGAAATTCTTCACTTGACTGATACCCATCAGGATCTTTGCTGCCTGGGCGGTCGAGTGCTCGCTCCTAAGGGATTGTAGGTAAGAAAAATACGATTGAATAATGCCATGACAATAGGTTGGCAGAGCACTTTAAATGCCAATAACAGTGCATAATTTCATCCAGCACTAATTTAGCAACTAAAAATCGAATATTGCGTTGCGAAGATAGTTAGGCGATAGCAAACAGCCGTCAACTCATAGCAGTAATTTCTATGCTATCAAAATCGGCGTATGATTGTTTAGCATGCACCACCAAATCAGTTTTCAATTTTTCAAATCTAACTTGAGAGACGAAAGTTGCTGCGAACAAAACTACATACCATGCCTGGTTAACCAATAGAAACGAACACTCACTAGTAAGACACAAGAAAGTAAATCAGAAGTTGACTGGCCGAATCGTGAAAACCGAAGATGTTCGAGCTAATCCAATTCATTATTGTTAGAATTGATGCTGTGTGTATAAAGCATTAAAATTCGCAATTAAACCTATTCGACTCGTATCGTAGTCTTCATTTAGATAAAGGTTGAATCATTATTCAAATCACAACCATTGTGAGGTCAGCCAGGGTTGCGATCGTGACTTGGTCAAAAAAGGTGACTAGCAAAAATAATGAAGTTCGAAAAACCCTGCATTCAACGTGCAAAAATCTGAATCAAGAAAAAAAGTTGATGTACTAACGTAACACTGGGAACAATGGAACTAGCAAACAGAGCATGGGAGTGAGTGTTAAATGTACGGACCCTGACTTTACATCTTTGGTACCGTTGGTAAGTAGATCGGCAACCTCGGACGTTTCATCAGCAGCATTCGTCTTTTTCAAACACTGCTGTTCATGTTGAGATTCAGCGGGTTCAGCTAGCCTTCGCTTGCGCGTGGTTGAGAAGGATTTGGAAAATGGGGTTCCTACTCTGCCTCCATTTACTCTCGATGAGGTTGCGCAAATAACACGTGGATTGCAGAGAAACCGACGTTTGAAACGCCTTTTGTGTATTTTTGCTTCATCATCCAATCCACAAAACTCTTCATCATTCGTCGAACTGAAATGGATTCGCCTTTGATAATGTCCCGTGTATGGAGGCGGATCATAATAATCATTGTCGATGTAAAAGTCATTGTCATCCGCGTAGCCCAGTGCAGCGTAATCCTCAATATCAAGTTCATCATAAGATCGTTTTAGAGCCCGGCTAGAAACTGAAGGCCGCTTACAAACCTAAAAATGAAAGTTAACACCATAAATTTCGAGAAAAAAGCGTTGACCTTAGCCAGTGACCCAACTCAAGTGGAATTGTATAAAGCTGATAGAATGCAACTAGTACCTTCGGCATGGGAGCGTAGGTTCCGCCGTCTTTTGCACGGCGTTTTCGCGAACCTGTAATACCTCCGATCCGCCTGGCAGATCGCTTGGTCTGCCCTACGTACGCGGGAGGGGAGTTGTCCCTGTAATCACCTTCCTTTGCTCCTCCAGAACTTTTGGTAGGACGTACAAAGTCTACCTCGACTGGCCCCATGGATATAGAGTCCGTATCGAAGGTGAGACCAGCTCGAGGACCGACAAGTCCGCGTAATAGATGCAGCTTCTCCTGTCTCAGACGGGAATTGACAGCATCGATAATGCAAGTCTCCGCGATGGGACGAATGTGCTTTTGACAGTGACAATATTCATGGTCGAGGTAAGGTGCTGGAGTTATGTAGACTTCGCCGGCAGGCTGAACTTGTTTATGCCAGTGGGGAGGCGGCGCCTCTTGATCCTCGTCCAATGCATCCAACAACTGGTCCAGAGCCGAGTTAACTCCGTAAGTGCCGGGCTTATTTACGTGGGACAGCACACGCGCAGCATCCATTGGAGTGGAGATCGTTGGCATTGTCGATGCAGTGTGGTGCAAATTCCACATTCGCAAACTGCATGAACGGCAAGTAGACGCAGCATTCTCCTTGCACCGATCACACATGTCTAAAATTACCAATGGTTCATCTGCATATCAAAAAGAAATTGGCATTGCAAGCCAGGCTTCTTATAAGTGAAACTAGTTCCCAATTAGCGACCTCTTGAAAATACGTATAAATATCTAATTGAAGAGTCAAAGTTAGCCGAACATGTAAACAACTACTATCAATCGAGCGCTTATCACCAATACATAAAGTTTTATAAACCATTGACAATGACATCCGCCGTCAATTCCCATATGAAAACCAAACTAATGTCAAGCCAATAATACGCTCGAGCTTACTCTCTGTTGTGGGGTTCAATGACGACTTTCTTCGCTGTTTCGTTTCCTTTTTAGGTTTCGCCGGAGTATCTATTTACGAAGCATTCAGTTAGTGGAAGAAGAGTTTGGACATTGTGGAAACTTAGGGTAAAAATAGTTGACAATACACAGAGTGCACTTCGCAGCTTTAAGTGGACCCATGGATGTGTCCGTCCTCATTCAGTGCCAGAGGTGAATGGGTAACAAGTGCAACTGAAAATTACCCGCTTTAGAAAGTGTACATAGCCGTCTTAAAGTCAATACTCATCCTCGGTTCGACAATGAACAATTCTTTTGGTGTCCGGCATAAACGCTGTGTAAACATAAATGCTTACCTTATACTATTATCTTCTAGGATCAGTAAACAATTCAGATACTTAAACAAAATAGTCGAATTAAGTTTAGAAGTATAGTAACATACCGGTGCCGTTGCTATTGGGCATGGAGGTTCTGTAAATAAGCCATATATTATGTTTATTTAGGTAATTAGAATACTCAATAGATAGATTTCACATCTGCTTGGTAGTAAATTACTCACCCATCACCGACAACCGGGTCGCAAGATGCTTCGGTATTATGCCCTTCCAAGAGAAGGCGCATCATCTCTTGATACTTTTCTTCCTCTTCAACGGGCCAGGGTCCGAATGCATAAGCACTAGATTTAACCGCTTCTTGAGAAACGGGACTTTCGGCTTCTGAGATAGCGAGGGGCAAGTAGCTGTGAGTCATCTGTGCTGATGAATTTAACTGCAGATTCTCCAAAGGTGCTGTTTGGTATGGTGCCACTGCCCTTTTGTTCATTAAGTTACCACCTACATCCACCATACCAAATGAGCCGTTGCCGTCAAGACTCCGATTGGAAATAATTAGGTTACTAGCTCCATTTGACTTGGTCGCACATTCACCCGCGAACTCGGTGAAATTTGCCTTCGAAATATCAGAATTGGTCGCTGAAAAGGGCTGGATTGGATTAATAGTGATGGGCCTGACAACAGATCTTTCTCGAGAAATACCCAAAGTGAAAGGATTTCGCTTGACTGCATCCAGTAAATTGGGACGTTCACGCGGTTCAATTGCCCAAAAAGCCCCACGACCCGGGCCCTAAAAGTAATGAATAAAACGCGTTCGTAAAATAATCCAAGGAACAACATTCGCTCCACATCACAACATCAAAGAGTGTGAAGTGATTAACCTCCAAAAAGTGCTTTTGTGTTTGTGGTAGGTATTAACAAGCTTGGTTTATCAGTATGCATTTCTAAGAATAGTGCAGTGCTAGTTCCTGACAGTTAAGCGGGACTAGATCACCTCGCAAGAAACCATCTCATCAAAATAGACGGATGATCCGTAAAATAGAGTCCGGTTAGAAGGCACAAATTTTTCAAGGTTGTCAGCCTAAAGCATAAGTACTAGGATAAATATCGCGGAGATTTATAAAGTGGTTGAGCACTGAAAGGAACTTACACGACCATCCCGAGGGAGCCGTTTAAAGGATTTGTTTATTGAGAGGTTGTGACGCAAGGAATTCTTCCAGCCAGTTGCAGAATGTTTGAAAAATGGAAAGTTGGTTTCACACCAGTTGTATATTTGATTAACGGTCATGCATTTGGTTGGGGTTGATTCAATAGCCATGAAAATAAGGTGGGTATAACTGTACAATGGCTTTGCCAGATTCTCACCGCAGGTATTCGAATAATGCGGACCAAAGTACGGGTGCATTGGAGTAGAATTCGTGGAGAGCGAAAAAGTGCTTGCTACTGAATTTGAAAATGCGTTAATTGGCTCATGAATCTTGTATGCCTGCCTGTTTTCCAGCATATCAATGGTGGAGTACCTCTCATCGCGTGCGACCTCCTCCTCGTTATCAAGGGGAGTTATTTTTATTATATCTCCTTTCTGAAGCCAAGACAAAGACAAGAGATCACTTGAGGCATGTTGCTCCCTCGATAAGAGCAAGTTACTGCCGTGCACTTCATTTGACATTCGAGAACTGTTGCTGATCAAAGATTGAGGATATCCTAACGCTATCATTCTAGATCCGCTTTGGCACGGAGTTGCAATATTTGGACTTACATCAGACATCTGAAATAAGCAAACATTCAAAGTGGTTAATGGGGCATGACAACACTAACGCGGGAAATTAAAAGCAATGAATCAGAGCACTTTATTTGTATTTTATTCCGCATAAGAAGACAGGACACAATGTTGTGCTCGAAATGAATTAGTAATTACACTTTGTCTGAATAGCAGAATAAGGCTTGAAAAGCAAAAAAGCAGATACCCACAACTGCGTGCAAAACCCGCAAACGAATAAGCGCCATTAACGATAGACGCCAGCTTTCAAGTCGAACTTCCGGCGTTGTTAAATATATTTAGTACAATAAAACAAATGTTACAAATGAAAGATAATGACCAAAAAGCAACGAAATAGATCAGACCAGCATAGCACTCAAGTTCGTTAACAAAGAAGCACATTGACGTCGAAGTTCCCGGACTTGACACTGAACATCCGACTGGTCACGTCTCGCCTAAAGTTACAGAAAATGACAAAACAAGGCGGCGAAAGCGAAACCCCCGAGAGATTAGGGGAATTACCCGCTCAAGTTCGTGATCCACTTCCTCGACCAAATTATTGGAGGTGTTTGCAGCCTCAACAGAGAGAAGAGACACAATTCGCGCGCCAATCTCTCTAAAGACTGTTAATCGGCGAAAGCCACGTGCCTTTCAGCAGCTAGCAATGACGATAGTTTAGCAAATTTATTTGCCACTTCAATTGATTGCTCATTGAAACGGTTTAGAGAGAAGCCTAATAAACATCGAACTGTTCACTATGGTGATTACCTGAATGTTCTCCACGAGCGTCTGTGAATTCTTTGACGAGACTAGATGAGAACTCGCCAGAAGCCTGTCTTCCAGCACCCAAGCTCTTTACTTGACTTACGTCCGTAAAGTCATCTTCTTTACGTGTGTTGTAAGATTTCTAAGAAGTTTACATAGCTTTATGCTATCTCACCACATCGGATAACCCGCGCATTTGCAGTGTGTCCAGTAGGAAACCCGGTACTTTGGGTTGAAGTCGACTTGAAGATTTACTACTTTTAGAATTTCCGGAAGTGTTGGGGAGTACAAAGTCAGAGAGACCCGTAGACTGGATCTCTTTGTAGCCAACATCTTCAACATTTAATGGTTCAAACTTTTTCAAAGGCCGGGGTGCCCGTTTTTCGAGGGGTATGATACCACACCATAGATAAGAGAAACGCAACATTCCTTTGTTCTACAAAGAAATCATATCTTTTGAGTAAGAAAGGTTCAAATGATTTTCTTTAAGCCTTCAAATATTTCCCTCTATCTGAAAGCAAATTTCAACTATCGGGCGCGATCGGTATTAAATTCTGAAACTAAGACCAGTTGATGCTTAGACTGTCTAAAGGGGAATAGCGAATCGCTCTGAAACTATGGCTAGGTATTACGTGTAGAAAATGATTCCAGTCGGCCAAAAGTTGTACTCACCCAAGCAGACTCGCTATCTGGAGCAGCTTGTTGGATGCTGAAGACGGCTCCAAGCCAAAGCCCGATAGCGTATTTCGCAAGACGCTCTGAGAAGCGTTGGAAGGCCCTCTGACGTCGGATATGGACAGTCCGGACTGCTGTTAGGTATATTGTCCAGGCCCTCCACGCCCTTGCCTGCAAGGTCAGCGCCCAATGCCATAGCGCCACCTTTTCTAGTGATCGCACACGTTGAACCTCCTTCTGCGCCTCCACCCACCGGGTGAAGTAGTATACCTAACCACATCAACGCATACGATCATCTGTCCATTTCAATCAGGCGCGCACCCTCCTAGCTAATTAATACGCTCGTTACCAGCATCACGTATAAGTGATATCCCAGTTTTCCCGTCTGGTCCTGGCATTGTAAACATGTAAGGATGTGCTGCTCCTTAGCAGATTATGAAAAATTGCTGGGCCACATCATGTCGCAAACAGATAGATTGGGCTTAAAACGATGACAGCAACCCATGATATTCTTCAATTTACGACAATTACCCCTGCATTTTTTTAGCAGCAGCTAAAATTAATGACACACTTCATTTCAGTAGTCCATGGATAAAACTCAAATTGCTTAAATTAGTCGCGCCAAACCTGATCGTCTTGGCGCAACAATGGATCATTGGATTTTTTCCTACCATGAATAAACTAGAAGGAGCTTTCCCATAAGTGCTATAAGCACTCCCCACACCCTTCTCCTACTTGCCCATGTCTTTCCTACTTTATGCATTTTTCGATTTCAAATAAAGCATAGGGCAAAGAAGTCCTCATTCTTTAGTGAAAATCTTTCGATTTTTGAATGTTGATTTTAAAAGAGGTTTGGAAATTTCACTTTAAAGAAGTAGCACAAAATCCACATACTTTCTTGCATAGATGGCAAAATATGTAACTTTTGTCATAATTTAGGGGTAATGGAAAAAGAGTCGGGCACTCACTCGGAGATGCATGTTGCGGAAGCAGTACGCCTGCTTGAGGAGGATGCTCCTCTCGCGCGCCTCGATCAATCGGAGATGCCAAGTGCGAAGGGCGGAGGCGAGAATGCGGCGCTGCGAGGCCTGCGCGGAGAATTCGTAGCGCTGGCTGGTGCGCATCTCATTGCGCCAACGCTGGAACACTATGCGCAAGAAGGGTCCTGCTGCACGCTGCCAGTGCTGCCTCACCGCCTCCTCCACTTCCAGACGCTCCCTCCTCAACTCGAGTTTCATCGAGCGCCAACGCACAAAGAACTAGGGGGCCAAAGGGTCAACAAATTGGTTACTTGTAGGACAGGTACTTATTTTCCGTTGTTCACTCCCTGAACACAACACTGACAGGTTGATTGATTTAGAACTAGTAATGCATGTTAAAACAATGGACCGCTACTTAAAAGGTGATAGTTATGAAAATTTTTTGCAGTTTTTATGGCGTTCGATGATGCTTAGACGGAAATAATCACCTGTGGGGTACTGACCTCGATAAGTGTAAAACAATCAGCGCGGGACCAGCCACTCCACCCGCCTCTATGGGGTTTCATGCAACTGTGCTAGTTATCGCGTTTGTATCTAAAACACCTCTTGAGTCCGACTGGAATTAATCTTGCCTCATGGAAGAAATTTTAAAAAAAGGCTAACCTTACGAATGAGACGTTTGTGACCGCGTTGAGTCATGGCCTCGGCGATCCTCGTGGCAGTGGCCTTGACACGGGTGTGATGGTGCCAACTGCTTAGCGCTCGACCCAACAGGTGTCGCTGATGCAGTGCGCAGACGCTGTAGTAGCACTCGTACATTCTCCTCTGCCTACCCACCACCAATTTCCAGTGTCGAAGAACAGCACGACATAGCCTAGTGTCCTTTGTCGCCTAAGTAGTATGACACACCAATAACTCCGAATAAGCTGGTCGACTCTGAGGAGATCTCTTGACCTTCTTACAACTCATATGAAGCATATTCATCATCAAACTATTTTCGAGAAAAGGGTGCTGCCAACAAAAGGACTTTTCTATAACAATTGCACCACTATTCAAATAATTTGATGCTGTGAAGAATACATTACTGTGATAAATACTTGTCATAAATAATTCAGCCAAGGGTAAAGCTGAAATTTATTCAGCTAAATCCACCTTCGTACAATTTACTTTTACTGCTAGTTTATAATCCTCAAGGCAAAGTTTTAAAAAAAGGTTTTCGTAAGGACTCTCTAGGATCCCCGAGCCGGAAATGTTGAAGGCGAATAAAAACACGTGTGTGTATGATGCCAAAGAGGATAAGGCTTATTAAATCTCAAAACTAAGCAGCATTGAGACGATCGCCGATTATTTAGAGGGCGAGTAAAGTTAGGCTAAATCACCGGGGTTACGCTGCAACTTGTCAAGCCGCTGCAATATTGGGCGCATGGGACACACTTTTTGGAACTCAATAGTGCATTGCTGTGTCTTGGATACCTCAAAGTGCGCAACGGCGATATGGATGGAGGTTCGGCAAGCGCAAAAGTCGAGCCAAGCGCGTAGAGTGCGTTGGAGGAGAGCCCGTTGAATGTGAGTCGTGGCAACGCGCTGCTGATGGAGGGCCTGGCGAAGTCCACGGGCCCGACGGACCCATGCCCGCAGCACCCGCCTCAGCAGGCGTCGTCGGTTGTGAACAGCCGCGCACCCCACCCTCTTCATCTCCTCCGCCTCCGTAGCCAAAGTCACTGCCGTCGCCTCCGCAGCCAAAGTCACTGTCGTCGCTGCCGCCTGTCGCTTCCTTGCCACTATCGCGAACGCTCGCATTGCCCAGAACATGTGATGCATCAGCTTCAACCTGTACACAGCACAAACACGTCGAAGTCTAATGGAGCTCTGTACTAACGGGTCAAAGCATAAGCAATGAATACCATCTCAACGAAGGTCAAGTCTGAAAGGCCAAACAGCCTCTACGTGAATTTGAAAGCAAGCTATAAGTTACACCAATCGAAAACACTTCTGACCGAAATGGGGTTTACATTTTAAGTGGTTTGCTTTCCCTTGGAAAAGAAGCATTTCAAGTGGTTAATCGCAGCTCTCCGTGGTCCTTGAAAATTCTCAACGGCAAAAAAATCAAATGTAGTGCCGTTATGAATTGTGTGAAATATTTTAAGCGTTTGAGAATTGACTGTGGCTGTTTATGACTTTTCATACCCAAAACGCTGGAAATTTATTGACCACACTAACATTGGTAGGCTTCACTGGTTATTCCTCACTGGGTTAGCCATTGAAATAAGCACATAAAATAGCTCACTTGTTAACATCAAACCCAGAGCCACATTGATATGACGCTTAGAGAAGTGTGTACCGATAAAATGTACTGCTGATGAGCATTCTTTGAGCAGCCTCGAGCCAGAGACGGAAAATGTCGTGCTTTTGACGGCGCCTGCGCTCGCATGTAAAGCTGTTCAGTTTTGCCTGCTCCTTAGAGGATGGTGCCTGGATAGGGTCCTTCCAGGCCTCGAGCGAGCGAAGAAGCCTCGTGACACAGCCGGGCGGTGGGCTAGTTCCGCAGACCCGTGGCCGTTTGCATGGTGCCGATCCCTATGTGCACGCAACAGCCTTTAATGGGGCCTTAGAGTCATACATGTTTTCCAAACGCTACTTGATTGCTCCAAACCTCGTTGGTGCGGTTCGCACAACTGCGCAGAAACCAACAGGCACAGTTAGTTATGAATTAATACCGTCATTATTGATGGATATTATAGCCAGAAACAAACATTCTAGGAGCCGATGGAGTCAAAAATAAGCCGGTGTAAAGTTGTAAATTTCGAATGACTCGTAAGTTCAACAAACATCTACCTTTGAAATCGGATGAACGTGTGGAGACGCATCTGTGGGACAGCAACCGTTGCGAATCTACAAGAAAATAGCTTGCAGTGTGGAGATACTAAATAACAAGCAAAGCTACGTAAAATCCCCATTCACAAGAACAAAAAGTAATTCGGACATCATATCTAGAATGTGTAGGATGGATAAAAAACGCATTAAAGGAAAAGAATTTTTCACAAGTTGAGAAATGAACCACAAACACCCATGGACGAGGAACTCAAAGCGCAAAATTTTTGACAGTTTTCTGCACAACATCAAAGTTTTTGAGGTCCCTATAGTGAGGATGAGCCGTGTTAGCGGAAACGGATGTACTTTTCAGTTACTTTTCCCTCTCAAAATGTCTCAAAACATAATATGATGAGGATGTGTAGGTCGCGTGATTTATGAGTTGCTCACAAGGCATCGGCTACGATTGTCTAATTTCAAATTGTGCCACTACTTTTTAGCTAAAACATGAGACATCTTGTCAAATAGTAAGTCACAAAGATCTATTTCTCTTCTCTTAAGGTGGACAATGACTTGCGCAGAAGTGACCACTCCCACTGGTGATCCACCGTAGGTATCTAATGGCTGACGCTGTAATGCGGTTGAATAGCTACTAATTTTGAGAAATGCCTTAAGACTTAAAATAACGTTATACTTTCGGCTAAAGCAATGGACTTTGTATTTGAATGAATCCGAGTAACCCAACTGTTTCATTCACCTGAAGAACTACAAATCGTTGTTTGCGTATTTACTGAAGGTCAACAGGTACTAAATAAATGGAGGAAAATACAGTCACTCAAAAAAACTTTTATCCATTAGTAGATTTAGGTATCCATATACATTGCAATTAGCAGCGTTTTTTTTGTGAAGCAAAGGTGTCTCAACTCAAAAGTGGAAGTTAGTGCGGATAATTCAATAAGGGATACAGGCAGCGTTTAATTAGACTATCTCAGGTCATTGAAACCCCCCAATTTTTCACTGCTTAGGCGTTAGCCACCACACAAAACCGCTGCGTTTTAAGTGGCTGAAGGTACAAAAAACAATCACCTGGATTGAATAACAGCAAGTACATTCATCATTAATTTCGAACAGATAGTTATTAGGAAAACTGTCTTAGATGGGCTAGTGAAATGAAAAAATAGAACCCATAGTCAACTAGTCAATGTGTAAATCAAGAAATAGACGGATATTCACTTATTCGTTTGTAGAAAATGTTCTGTGGCCTATAGAAATCTCACGTGTTTCTCTCTGCTTCAGCCAACACCAGCACGACCGAAGGTATGGGGATGGCGTACTTTAAGACAAACTCGCTAATAGTTGAGGATTTACCAAGACTGATAGACGTTTGAATTTTGCCTAAGCTTTGAACAACCTACAAGTGCCACTGAAGACGACTTATCCCACTTTCTAAGTGGCTATGTCAACGAAGACTGTGTACTGTTAATGGAATAACCTATACGTAGAAGAGGACATTCGAACGTAGGGGAATACCTGGGTTTGATGCTCGAAGGAGGCAGATCTGAAAAGCGATGGAGATGTGCAGGAACCCTTTCCCAATCCTTTTAAAAATAGAAATATGTTAAAGCACTTTACTGACAATATAGCATTTTGTGCATACACAATTGCTTACTCCAAGTAGGGGGCTCTTCATACGAAATTAGTTTCATTTTCTACAAAATAACATAGGCGCCTGTCAAAACCATATGAATTCTTTTCGTTCATGGAGAATTCTGTGGGCGGCATAGCGGTGAGGCTCAGTTTAGCTGGTGACAACAATTACATCAACCGTACTGAGAGGGGTAAGCGAAATCCGACACATTAGTCACGATGGTGACCAAAAAACATATGGCGTGGATTCCACACCGGACAACTTATCCTTAATAAGCCGTGCTGAGCATGAACCCAGGTAAGATTGCTCATGTGATCAATAAACCCCGGATCGTTTTCACATCAAAATCATCAAATTTAAACCTAGTCAAGATTTCTGCACAGTTAATGACTACTCATCGCCTTTATGTTCTAAATATATTGTTCATCTTTGAATTGGGTTGGCAAATTAACCTTTGACGCTAATCTCAAAATCCTTGCAGGACTTCTTTATTTAACTGACTATCCTAACGATACTAGGCAATCTTTTTTCTTTGAATTTTTGCGAATATCGTCGACAAGGCGCAAAAAGATTACAGTGAACACAAGATCCCTTGATTTTATACCAGAAAAACTTACCTTAGGTATCTTTGGTGTTTCAGATTGTAGCTAAGATTTAAAGAGTGATTAAAATCTTTATGCGGAAATCAACTTATAGGATACAAGTAAGCGTCAAATAATGCATTTTCACTACGAGTAGAAGGATTTGCAGATAAGTAGACTGTGGATATTTAGTAATGTCGCAGTCGTGTATCCTATAATAGCGCCTTGGTGATGTCAGGTCGAAAAAACCGGCGACAATTCGACGATGCTGGTATGAGATATTGAGTGCGAGGGTTTTCGTGGATTTTGGGTTGTCAGCTTACAAATAACCCTAATTCTCAACTACGTAAGCTCCATCTTGCCACAACACACCCATGAAGATATTTCTTAACGTTGGAATCCAATACCAAGTTGCTTTGCACAGAAGCTACTTAACTCAAGAAAATCAACGGTGTTTATCATCGCGGAGCACAAAATCAGAATTCCAAAGCATCAAAGGAAGCAGAGAATGCGAAAAACGAAAATGTGATTCAAATAACCAATGTACCGGATTATTTAAGATGCATAGGTTCATATGTCATAAGGCGTAGAAAAGCAATGCACGCAGTAACAGTTCTGCCATTAGAATAAATTAACAGTGCAAGAACATGCCATTTGAAAAATATGCCCAATACGATTGGAACCGAAAAAGTGTTTCTTTATTGTGAACCACAATGAGCAACCGCAATTAAAATTCTGGCGAAATTATTACCTCGGTGGTGCGCGTCCTTCAAATGAACAGTGTCCAGTAGTTGATCACAACAGAGGCATGGAATAAAACAAGGCATCGACAAGGGGCAATTAAGACTAATAATAGTGTTGCGACAATCAACAAGAAATGAAACCTACGGTTATCGGGTCATACGGAATTGCATTAAAAATGCTTCGCGTCCAAGGCTGAAATTTAACTGCATGAAACGGCGACTCCCCTGACAAAGCCTAAAACAAAAGACCTGGTGGAAAAAAAACTATTCTGTCAGGTAAAGTAATGTGAAATATAGGTGTAAAATACCTTATCTTGTTCAAACAGAAAAAGGACAGGGTAATCTCCATTTTGAGAAGTTTTAGGAGGCTCCAAGTTATCTAGAAAGTAAACAGTTTATTTTATATCATATGTTAGAATCGCTCACTGTTCAGAGCTGCCGAATTTGAACTAGCAACGCCTTTAATGAAACGTCTCCTAGAGCAAGTAGGTGATAAAGCAGATTGAACGGGGCTAATGTCTGCTTTAATCACCGACTTATCGCAGCACGACAAATCTGAAAGAATCTGAGATTGATCGTTTTCCATGAACGGCACACTCTCCTCTGCCAGTTAATAAGGAGTTCGACAAAACCGAGAGGAGACACCTTCACAGCTGAAAAGTTTTTGGAGGATTATGCGTATACTACTCCAAAAATCTTAATTTCTATCAAGAAATATGGCTTACACCTTCATTTTTCAACGCAAGTATCATACATATTTTGAGACTTGACAATAAAATCGCAAAACATTCGGTCTGATAAGAAAAGAAAATTGAAAAGTGAAAACTACGCCTCACACGTAACAAGCTTAAAAAACGTTGCTGAATAGAAAATCATTCGGAACGAACTACAAAAACTATACTATGATTTATTTTAACCGCACACGCGGAACCCTATGCAATGCCAAATTAGTCGTGTCAAATAAAGTCAAAATCACCACCAACCTATTCAAATTATTAATAGAAGCAGAAATAGGCATGCGAACAAAGCCACACTCAACCAGCTATCACAGCCCGAAAAAATTAAGTAGCCCCCGGACGCCTCACCTTTGCCCCGTTTATAAAGCAAAAAATGAACCCAGATGTTAATTGAAGATCATAATTCAATTTGGTAAATGAAAACATTGCATATCCCACCTAACACAAATTCTTTACTATTTAAGGCAAAGTGGAGTGTAAAAGGAAATGAAGACGTGACTTTTGCGGAAAACAACACGAAAAATACGCCCTAAACTCCAAGCGACGCCTAATCAAATCGGTGCTACATTGATGGTTGAGTCATGTAAACAAAGTAAACTGACTTATTTTTTGCATCTTACTAGGTTACAATTGCGTCCAAAAAATAGCTTGATTTTCACTGAAAACTTTGTGCTCCCAAGGTGCTTTTGCCAACTTATTTCACTTATTGTTTCAACGTCAGGGCGCTTAAATGTAAATTTTTGTTTAGTTAAGTAGATATTAATTGCAATAACTGCAGCTTTTCAAGACTTTGTTAAATTGGAAAAGGACGCAATGCTCGAGCAGAATTTATACATCCAGCAATAAAAGGAGATGAGATTACTAATGTTAACAAAAAGCCAGCCCAATCGACGAAGGCAATATAGCCAAATGAACGAGAATCAAGCACGAAATACATGACAGTTTAGGGCACGCTTAATCATGTAATCCTCTTTGGCTGACTCTGGGCCATTCCTTCGCTTGATCCCGTTCTGCCATAGTGTTATCCATACAATTGTCTCAAAGTAATTTTCAGCACAACTAAACATGCAGCAAAACGATTTACAAGGTTTGTGGTTTGTTTAAACCTCGGCTTTGGTTGTAATACTTTGTTTGTTTGAACTGCCGGTTTCGGTCACTTGGGTGGCCATATTGTACTAGCCGGATGGCCGGCCTTTGGGCCGTGCCAACAGCCCCCAAGCCCTCTGTTTCCAGAATACATGTATTCTACCCCCAGCACTATGCCTTCTTTTAGCTTAAAGGGAGTCTCGGGACGCTACCTGCTACCTGGTCCATGCCGCTTCTGGCAAACTGGCGGTGTGAAAGAAGTGCATGTGCTACGGATGGGAGAATCTCTAACATCCCATAACAGAAGGGTGGAGATCGACGTTCATCTTCGGCATCGCCCTTGCCCTCGTTTTCGACAGGGAAGCTATTAACAACTGAAGTGACACTAGCCGTGAACTTTAAGTCCAGTACAACTGCCAATGAGGATCAGCGACATTGTGTTCAGGCATCCTCCGTGAGCTCTCTCTCCTTTTCTCAGGTGTAGAATGTGCAGGACGCCTTTCGATAGCATCGTTCCGTTTCTATGAGACCCGATTGCCCCATTAGATCAGGGTTCTACGATACCCTCGCGTTTCTTCCACGGTATTAGAAAAGCCTGGAATCACGATATGTGTTGCGTGGGAGAGGAGGACTAAGATATGCGCATTTGCTGCACCGAGTGCTACGCAGAATTGACGGTACTACAAGAAGACATGTGCTCGAATCTCGATGGCTTGCACAGTTAGCTCGTGGGTGCTTCTCGCAGCACTGATTACGTTGTGATGGCTGACACGGGAGGCTGACCAAGGGGAGCGTCGAGGACGACGCTCGAAAGAAGAGAGGGGCTGTGTAATACTTTGTTTGTTCGAACTACCGGTTTCGGTCACTTAAGTGGCCATATTGTACTAACCAGTTGGTCGGCCTTTGGGCTGTGCCAACAGTCATCAAGCTCTCTGTTTCCAGAATATGTATTTTGTTCCAGTATTACTATGACCGAAACCGGCATTACAAAACATTACCGGAAATTTTTCTTTTACCTTTGAAACCATAAGCTATTTTTTCTAACGCACCATGAATATTGAATTCAGAAAACAATATAAATGGCTTCAGTGATCATAAAGATTTTCCTCATCTACACATATCTGTTCGCACGCTTGTGGACGAGTGGCAGGCTGCCAATTTTTATCTGGTCGTGAACAAACGCGGTTACTCTGAGTCAGAGACGGACCCATCATAGATGCTCCCCTATAGTGCTTTCCCTACGCCATAATGATAACAATGTACCGTAGCACCCAGCCTTCTAAGAGCAGAAATGGACGAAGGGAAAAGGAGGGTAGGGAAGATCCCTTACAATAATACTTTGTTCTGCCTGACTGCTGGTGTCTGTTATGGTCACTTCGTTAGCCATACTTCCGTAGCCGAATTATCTGACCTCTGTGCCATGTCAGCAGCACCAATAGGTCGGTCACTTGGGTGGCCATATTGTGCTAGTCGGCTAGCCGGCCTCCTCCTAAGCCCTCTGTCTCCAGAATACATGCATTCTGCCCAGGCACTATGCTTTCTTTTGCCTTAAAGGAAGTCTCAGGACGCTACATATGCTGTAATATTTGATTGTTTGGACTGCTATTTTTGATTACTTGGGTAGTCATGCTGTATTAGGCTGCTGGCTAGCCTCCAAGCCTCGCCAGCCGTCCCCAATCCCTCTGTAGCCAATATACATATTCTGACCAAGTGCTATGCCTTCATTTACTTTGAAGACAACTCAGGACACCATGTATACATATTTTGATTTAGCCTTATGCCTTCTTTTGAATTTAGGAAAGTCCCGGGACGCTGCAAAAGTAGCGTTTTATTTTTAAAAATTCTCAATTTATTGTTGAAAATTTTTTTCTGCTATTTCTGCACAACGTGTTCCAAAGTTTATAAAAGCAAATATCTATGTAATACTTTGTTTGTTCGAACTACCGGTTTAGGTCACTTGGGTGGCCATCTTGTTCTAGCCGGTTAGTCGGCCCTCGGGCCGTGCCAACAGCCCCCAAGCCCTCTGTCATTCTCACCCCAGCCTCTCATCTCCTTGTCCGGATCGGCCCATAGAATATCGCAAAGTAGACCTGGAAGGAGCACATGGGTGTCTCATCGACCGACATCATCCCACCGGCGTTATCCAACTCGCCGCAGTAATTGGGCGCCGAGAAGAGGGTGACGAGACGGCGCTTCGCAAAGAACTCGTACCCATCTTCCACCACTTGATGGGCACAGCAAATAAGGTCAAGGTCGTGACGAGTAATGGACTTTTCCACCACACCCCCGCCGAATACGACGCTAACGCCTCTGTCGGGATCTGTACTTTGTGAATTCCTCCATTGGTGTCTAGTGGGTTCGCTCAAAAATGACGTGCCCACTATACCGCTTTCCCTCTCTGCTGAGAGAGGTCTGCGAGACAGTGCATCCGCGTTGCCATGCTTAGTCCCTTTTCGGTACTGCACTGCAAAATCTTATTGCTGCAGTTCTTCGTACCAGCGCGCCACGGAGTGGTCAATCTCCTTCATTGTTTTCAGCCAGGTCAGCGCTTGGTGGTCCGTTCTCACAATGAACTGTTTCGCTATCAGGTAGTGTCTAAAGTGCCGAACCATTGCAAAGATGGCGAACAGTTCGCGTTCCGTTGCACTTTTCTGTCTCATTTTTTTGTTGAGCCTGGTGCTGGCGTATGCGATGACGTGTTCCCTGCCTTCTTTATCCCGTTGGGATAGAACACCGCCTACGGCTGTCACTGGCGTCTGTGTCTAGTACGAAGGGAGGTGCGCCGTTTTTTAAACTGACACAAAATCTATATTTGTATCACTTGTGTTTTTTTAATGCACCTTGTTATCGAGACGCAAAAGGACGATTTTAACATAAACTTTGTCGAGGATGGTTGCTTTTCTGAGGTCGAGGCACTCTCACTGTAGTATTTTGTTCGTTTGGACAGCTGGTTTCGGACTTGAGTGGCTATATTGCACTGACCGGTTGGCTGGCCTATGTGCCATGCCTGCAGCCTACGATCACTTTGCTTCTAGAATACATGTACTCTGCCCTAGTACTATGTGGTGTCGGTACGCTACACTTACTCTGACTACTTCGGCTCCGCTACCGCACACTCCTCCTGTGCTTATTAAGAAGACGACTAGAAGCGCGCAGTGTAATACTTTGTTTGAACGGCCGGTTTCGGTGACTTGGGTGACAGTATTGTACTGAGCCGGCTGGTCGGCCTTTGGGCCGCGCCAACAGCCCCCAAGCCCTCTGTTTCCAGAATGTGTGTATTCTGCTCCAGTACTGCGCCTTATTTTACCCTAAAGGGAGCCTCCGGACGCCACACACAGCCTTCTCAAAGCAGGAATTTAGACTAAAGGAAAATACAAGAGTATTTTCATAGTATTAGTAACTTCGTTTGTCCTTAAGTTTTTTGCGCTCCGAGAGGTGCAATTTATTAGCCTTCTCCTTTAAACATTATCGAAATTTTAATTAATTAAGCTTAAGAAACTCATGGTTTGCTGATAGATTTAGCTTTACTGTTAATTTTCTTTATGTCTTGGGAGTGTACATCTTCAGGAAGTCCTACATTTGTTTTAATGAATCAAGTTACTGCCAGTATTGTCTTTTATGATGTGGCGGTTCTCTGAACGCTGCGGATGTGTGATTCTGTTTCAATGCTATTTACGAACAGTCACAGTGTTTTCTGTCAAGCTAATCAATACAGCTGCTTCTAGTGGATCTGATTTATTTTGACATAAAATAGTGCGATTCTGTTGGGTTCTTCTTTGGTCATATACACAGTACCAGTTTGAAAACAGATAACATTCTCCTAAGCTGTTAAATCTTTAATCTAAAGGGCTTGAAGTCTAGTTGCTACTAATACTTTGTATTATGTAGCAAGTCGAAGTGGCTTTGTGCTCTCGGGAGGTACTAAATTCGCAGGCATTTGATTCTACCATACTGTGTAATGACTTGTGGTTGATCCATTTTGCTGATGAAAACTGATCTACTTCTGCCTATTTTGTCAGCCTTTACTGGAGTAATGTGATTTTGGCTGTTTTATGGGTTGAATTTTTAGTTCAATCTTTTGGCAACTGCCACATTCGAGTGGGTTATGTTTCTTGATCTGGTTTTGTACATATACGACTTACCATGTTTTTAATTTTTGCCTTGATCTGGTTTTGCTTATGTGTCAATCTTTGGTTATCAATTTTCGTGTCTTTTATTTCATATATATATGTATATAGCGTATCTGACTATAATTTCGAAAGAACTGAACTTTTGCTATGTCCTTCTTTGGAATATGTTTATGCAATTATCAACGCAAGGTAGCAAAGAAACTATTTTAGGTCTTGGCTTAGTATTCTTCAGTTATGTTTGATGCAATTTTTCTTGGTGTCATTTGTTCAAGCTTGAAGTCAGGCGAAATTGGGCTTGCTTTAGTACGCTATGCTGTAAATTACTTTGTTGCATTGCATTCACTTTGCCCTATAAGTTGCTTATATATGATGCAGTGTAATAATTTATTTGCTGCGTTTTGCCATAATTATTATTGCTTCTCTTCTTCAGGCCCAATGACCACTGCGTGGACAATTCGATCGCGGTTAAATCCGGCAACAATTCGCCGGCCAGCTTCTCTCAACTCTCTTCCCGACTTATCTGAAAACCTTGAAATTGAAAGCCGCCCATGCAGCGGATCTAGCACACTTTTCATCTCACCTGGTGACTTCGAACTCTGGGGGCAGAATTCCAGTGATCTTCTTGCTGATAGTCGAGCCTACCGACATCGCTCCAATATTTCTGTATCATTCCTTGGCAGTTGCATTAGGCGCCAATACCGCTCATCATTTATGCTCTCAGATGATCAGATGATTGGGGTCACTCGATGCGAAACTTTCCAACCAGAGGATGCTAAAGCCGATGTTCGGGTAGGTCGTCTTACTAAAATAATATATTTGCTTGAAAAAAATGTTCAGTTACTCTTTTTTCCTTAGGTAAATCTTTCTCTTCAAGGACCACCAAATAGGCTTATCGTTTCCGGCCAGCATCATTCGCAGTCCGCACCTAGCCTTATTCCTAACAACATTGAAGATAACCGCGATTGGGCGTGTTTGATGCTCACAACAGACCGACCTAGGGACTCCGAACTCGTCGGTTATATCGGCAGTCGCAATTACTTCACCAACAGCGAATCTGCTGCTCCCTATTTTCATAGAAGGATCACACCAATGCAAAAGGAAGAAGAGTATGTATTTTTACGCACCTCGCCTGTTCCCACGAATACATCGCTCGATGAGGAGCTTGAAAGTCAAGCGATGGATGGTACTAAAGAGGGTTTTATAAGACCTGGAAGCTTCACAGTTCTGATGACGGGTGCAGGCTCAGACGCGGAACCTAGTACAGAACGGGTGGAGAAGGACACCTGGCCGCTGCTCTCCCGTCACCAAGAGAGTCGTTCTTCTGCTGCCTCCCCACCTGGCCACATTTCGCTCAGTGAAAAAGGTAAAAATTCTGCAGCCTCCTTTTTTGCAATGCAAATGCGTTCTCTTTTTACAGACATCTTGATCCTTTATGTTGACGCTATTCACCCAAGACCTGCTTGTGGTTCACTTAGTTTGACCCTTCTGTGTCACTCTCTTACCATTTAAATTCACTTTTATTAATGAGATTAGGGCAGTTTTCGAGTGAAAAACGCCCACGTTGCAGTGCTCTATTACGTTTTTCTGTTCAAGGGATGTACTAGATTTGCATGGAAATCCAACAGCTGCCACATCTTAGCCTATCGCTTGTGGTTTGTGTTTACGAAATGGCTTACGATTCTCTTGCTTTCTAGTGTCTAAAATGTGACATTAAGTACCTCGCCTTGTATCGCATGGTATACTTCTATTGTTAATAAAGTTTGCCTCAATAACCCAGCCGTACGATCATGAAACGGTACACACAATGCTAGCAGAAACCGCTGCAGTTTCCTCTTAGTCAATGCAAATCTACTTGTCTTTAGAACGCATCATTTTGTGGCGTCCTTATTTGCACAGTCTTGGCATGTAAGAGGTGAAGTTGGTCGATGTCCTGGGAAACATTGCAAGACTGAGAATATTTCATGCTCGCGTTGGTGTGTGGAATTTTTGAAATGTTACCTTTAAATGCTAATGCTTGTGGTAAGGCGTCAACGTCCGACGGTATTAATGGCGAGCCTTGAGCAACTCAAGTGCTCCACCCAGCCCTCTCCCACGTTAGGTTTACTGATTGCATACGAAGGAATCTCCTACACACAAATCCTATTCATTCCTATGAAATGCACGAATTCACTTCCTTTCAAAGTTCACGATTTGGATTATCTTAGCCAGCTTTTATGATATAAATGCTCCCCTTATACATGTTATCACAGCCGTAGCAGGTTGACTACAGTGATGGGTTTTACATCGACTTTATTAGTTTAGGAATAATCATGGAACTAAATTATACTGGCCAGTAATTCGGGATCGACGGGTGCCAAATATCCAGCTGACTGTTGGTAATAATGACAATAAAAGCTTTGCTATTTTGACGCTACTTCCAAAATTCACGGCTCAGAGTGATTTTTTTTTGCTAATTATTTTGAGACTCAAACCAATTACCTCACATCTTTTCCTCTAAAACCTAAACTTTGCAGAAAACACGCATAGAAATGTATCCTGCCCCTAACAGATGTGGCTGTTGCTCGTGCATCGTATCTCAGCGGAGGCACTAGATCTTCTTCGGTTACATCAAAAGGCAGTAGAAAGATTGCTACGTGTAAATGAGGTCTGGGACTACTCACACTAGGATACCTCTCGATAACTCGGATTTGTTTCAATCGGGTTTCTCACATCAGTATAATTCAAACTTGAAACTCGTAGCATTTTCTCAATGGACGCTAATTGTGATCCAATCATTTTTGACAAGCGAGTATGCATTTTTCCAAGCACCCTTACTCAGCCTTGCTCCGGAAGATTTGGATGGCTGCGCCTTTGTTTACGAGTGTTAATTTAAATGCAGTGGGTATTTGGGCAGGTCGTATTGATGTCTGCAGTATCCCTCAGAGCTAGAAACGGTGAGACTGTGGTGACAATCTTCAAATAATGTTTCGAAACTTATTTTAAGTGAACATAGTGCAGTAGTCACCTCGATTACCTTCCACGAAATCGCCAAGCATCAAAGATATGAATCTTTCTCGCTAGAATTCGCTCAATTTATAGTCTCTGTAAATACCTTTATCGAGTGAAAATTACGGAAAAGTATCTATCAATTGAATGGATTTTAAAATAAAGGACCGCACGGCGTTATAAACAGGAAACTGTTCTGATACTACGGTTGATATTCCTTTGTTTCATGTTGTTTTCTTAGGTCTGAAAATGAAATTTAAGAATTTATTCCAGTTAGGTGGTCTCGTGACTACTACTTTTTTTATCTAATGGAAAGTCCGAGTAGATAATACCCTCTGCATGTTAGCTTTGAGGCATTGAAAGGAGTACACACCATACCGACTCTTCTGTATGCAGTGTTCTATACTCGTTTTAACCACCACCTCAACGTTACTTGCATGTATCTTTTCAATGCCTACAAGATATTGCTATTCTTTCCAATTTATTTGGGCTGTAACATGACTAAACTCTTCTTGGACCCCTTTCCCATTGAACCCTAATTCCTCTGGAACTAATTTTGCTTACGTCACTTTTTAAAAAAGCTATTTAATAGCACTTGCAGAATGCTTCTGACAGTGAACGGTCACCTTAACCCTTTCCTTATAGAGTAAAAAGGTCGGGGGGGTGAATTGAACTGTCTCCTTGAATTCATCTCATGTCACTTGCATGTTGCATGGCACCCAGTTTTGTCGCATGTACACGTTCCTCTTTTCACATAGAACCAAGCTTCCCAATCATAGAATCCCAATCACCCTGCACCCAACAAATCTCTGACTACCTTCCCTCCACTGAACGCTCTGAGAGCATAATCCACCTGAAACGCACGAAAAGCGAGACCTCGTTGAGCGCACAAACTCCCACCTCCATCGTTACGCCGTGGCTCGGGTCAATGCATCCCAAGTCGTCAGCGTCACCTCCTCTGGGGGCAGTAAAGGCGGAGGCAGAGGCAGGGGTAGGAGAGCGGTCCACACCGCAGGTGGACAACACCCTCTCCCTGCACACCGACTTCGAAGAGGAGGAAGAGGGCTATGATAAGGGATCTGTAGGGACGGAGAAGGAGGGGGAAACGGCGACAACCGTTTTGCCCACTGTCCACCATGCAACGGCCTCGAAGGCACAAAGCTCTGATGAAACTGCCTCTGCACCCTCAATCCCCTTCGTTAGCCCCACCAATGGTGTAGTGGCGCCATTCAGAGGCGTGGGTGGGTTGGAATGTGTCTCTAGGCTCCATGGTCAGGTCCCCATTAAGAGCACAATACTCTACACAAGTCTTCAGATGAACACAACACCAATTCTCCGGACGGATACGCTATCTATTTCCTCAGTCCCTGATGCAATGCAAACAGGCGCCATTGATGTTGAATCTGAGGGAGGTAAAGTGGAGACCTTGCAAGATTTTGAATGTACTGAGCTAAATCCCATCGCACCGTTACCAAGAAAACGTAAGAGGGCGCTTCAGCAGGATGGGGAGGAGGTTGAGGATGGTATGTGTAGATGCACCCTGTTTGCATGTTGCACGTTAATGTTGTTTACTGTTTACTTATTTAATACCAGTAGCAATTTTTACATAGTTTCTAACTGTAGTATTGATAAGCCACCTTCCGTTTAAGTTTTGCTACTATCGTGATTAGTTGTAAGTTGTAGCAGGCAACAGTGTTTATCATATCTCAGCTGCAATAGTGTTCTGACTTTCTTCGCTTGAAGCCGACAATAAGACAAACGGTTTCGTCAGTACGGTAAGCAGCGATAAGTCTGCGGCTTGCTTTTCGAAAAGAGCCAACTAACGCTACCCGAAAATAGAGAGGAAATTTTTGCACCTCTTGCTTTTTCAGCTTCACAGACAGACGACTCTCAGACGGCAGCAGGCACTTCAACCCAGGTTTCCGAGCAGGACTACTATGCTGGTGGGAGCGAGCAATCCGTCGGTGAGTTCTCTTCGCTCTTAAACATCCCTCTCGAATATTTTTCCAGTCGATAACCGGGCTAGTCACAACTTACTGGTTTCTTTTTACGTTAATCGTTTCAACCCATGACCTAATTTTAAAGTTCCTCTAAAATCTGTCTGGTGGAGATGATGTGACCACCCGGACGACAGTGGCCTTGGAGCGCTAAATTCTCATTCCATGAACTCGCTTGAGAATGAGAAGCGAGTTTCCTCGGTAAATCCGCACTGCTGGAGCATGAATTTTAAGTTTTGGCATTTCGTCAAAGGAGTTGAACCACATGTACATGTTACTCACTGATCGGCAATTCTTACGCAAGAGATAAAAGATAGCAACTAAAATTATACGATAATTCTGCTGTAAGAGTAAGGAGTTTTACTGTCCATTCCCTCCAGACTATATGTATATTCATATGCCCATTCCGACAACAACCATTGAAGGATTTATTTTTGCTCCGTTAAACGGTCATATGATTCGATGAACTCATACTTGTCTTTGTGAGAACTGTTTCAGGCGTGTACCTAACCCATCGAGGCTGTACCATTCAAAGAGCACGATGTGTGCTGAGAGGTGTTACCACCGGCGTCTCGCAGAGAGACACTTCGGTTGGCCTGACGCTCGCACCACTCACAAGCATCGCTTGCGCAGGTCGCATCCTGCATCAGCCACTAGCATCGCTGCGTGCATGTGCGTAGGTGCGTGTGCCTACACATCCAATCGATATGTGGACCACATGCATGCAGTTTGGCGTTTGAGCGAAAGTTCCAGAAATTTCCGCTTCGTTTTACAGTATGTAGACCAGGCACATCTGAAAGATAATTCAGTAATTAGTTTTCCTTACTACCACTTCTTTCCGTCTGCCAACTTTCACACTTTTGCGGGAAACGAAAAAAGCGTGTGGTCTAACGTTTGACAGCTTCTTTGTGCATGCGATCACAATTACTTTCTGAGTTTTTTCTTTAGATGCGCGGTTTTTTGTTCGTCATTGCACCTGAGCAAATATAACCTGCATTTTCTTACCATATTATCGCCATATAATGTAGCGAAGTGGCATCTCCGAAAGTCGCGAAAAATTTTGTGCTCACCTCTGTGTTTGAATTTTGGGTTCAAGACTGGAAAATGTCGTTGAAGAGAAACTTTGATCACTCGTGCACTGAATACCCATTTTGTTTCAATCGCTTCGTTTTACAACAAAAACCGATTTGGAAAATAAATTGTGATAAACATTAAAATGTAGCGTAAAGAATGTTTTCAAGGAACAGGACGGTGTCATGATTGGTTTTTGGCGTTTTCTAGAAATTCGAGGGCAATCCTGCATCACACAATCGGTGTAGCTCGTCAATCGGCCATTAAGTTCTTGCTCATGCAGCCGTCAAACTTTTGACAGCTTAAATTCGTGTAAGGTTTTGCCTAGATTGTTGTCCCATGTATTCATCGCATAATCTCGGCCACTCGGGGGCGGATAGGATCTCTATGTGCCTTCTTCCCAAGGATTATCGGTGCTCGAATAGTCAAGGCATTCGATTTCCCGAGTTAGCCTATACAATTTCACTTGAATCTCTGGTATGGCAGTAACTCAATCAAATGCGAATCCTCGGCTCTAGAAACAACCAAAATCAACCTTGTGTGGAAAAGAAATATTTGCTGCGTCCAACTGTTGGTAACGTCTTTGAATGCACTATGGAGAAATTGTAGTTTTTTCGTCACAAATTGCCCATTCAACGCCGTGTATGGGTCCAATTAGTACCCTGAATCATCGCGGCCTGATTATGTCCTTGTTGTCACCATAGCAGTCCGTGCTGTGAACGGTCACGCGTCCCTTCTCTGCTTCTTTGGGAAAAGCACAGTTATCATGGTTGCCAAGGCTATAATGAGTTTTATCAGGAAATTATCACTTGAGGCGACAAAAACACACGACTTGTGTGCTTATTTTTAAGCTCACACCGAATCTGCCGCTCACAATTTGAGGGTCCAAAGGGACCATTTCCACCCCACAATTGAAACAGAAGTTAAAAATGGTACCCAAACAAAATCCATTGTTTTTACATCACCAACACTTCGCTCTCCTCTTTCGCTTAGTTATTTATGGGATGCTAAAGCTGTGGAACCCACTTTACAAACTCAATTAATCGGAATCAAACTTTAGTGGAGTCGTGCAACGACAGACGCCTATGGTAAACTTCTTCGTTCAGTCGCTTCATAGAACGACCCGTGACTTACCTGCGTTGCTTTGGTAACATCACACCACTTCCGTAAACACTGTTTTTACCAAGCTCATGTGTGACCCAGTCCCACATCCCCCGATGCATTCAAACCTATTCATTAACTAGGTCTTGCTCCCCCTTCACCCCTTACGGCCCTTGCGCCGCTCTCCAGCGTGTTTGGCTCCCGGCCCACGTTTATGTAGCCGGACGCCCCGCGGTGACAGTGACGCTCGCTGCTCAGCCGCGCCTCACTTGACACAACAGAAGTCGATAGTCCACCCCTCAAGTGTTGGCGCCAGCCACGTGTGTGGACGACAGAAACCAGTCGACTGACCGCCAATTCCAGACCAATAAAGCAGCCGCGAATTCCGTCGCCGCTCCAAACAGTAAGATGGGAGAACCAACCGCCACGTCGTCCGAAGTCACCAGTTGCGGGGAGCAGCAACCCCCCTAACCCACCGACCGACCACCCCCCCTCCAACGGAGCTGAGGGGTTGAGGCAGGCGCCCCGACCTGTTCCATACCCTCGAGGAAACGACGTCCACGCACCAGAACTAGGGACCGCCACGGCACCCCACCGTACCTGTCACCCGCGAAATCACTACCCCAGCGCTGAGATCCACCAAGCCATCATTTCACAAGCAGCGCACGGCACGGAACGGGGTCGCGGCAACACAGCCAGAAGCCCCCCCTCCTGGGTGCCGCAGAAACGCTTGCGTGGGGCCTTGACCTGGAGACCCCTTCCCGCAAAAGCAAAAGCACAATCCCCCCCCCCCCCCCCCCACCTTACCAATAATAACCGATGCCCCGGTTGACGTAGTCCCCGAACCGCGATCGCGTCGGACACCCAAGCCGTGGAGAACCCCTCTCTAACGATGCGATGACGGTGGTCGGGGAGCCACTGGCAAAACAATCCCAACCGAACACCAATCAAGAACATCGAGTATCGATGAAAATTTACATCTCATCAACTAAACCGACGTCTCAACCAACTCAAAATGTGACAAATGTCTATCTTGAGCTCATGAACGACTTCAAATCACCCGCATTCGGTTTGAAAGCCTTTGATCCAGGGCGCCAATTGGCGGGGCAAACCTCGCCATGCTTATCCGTGAACTGGAAGGCGTCCAGAAGGCGCAGAGCCTCATCCACGCAGCGACCGACGGGCAAATCGTTGATGGTGATTTGACGCAGAATCCCCTTATCATCAATGATAAAGAGACCGCGGAGAGCGACACCCTGTTCCTCGATCAGTACGCCGTAGTCGCGTGAGATTCTGTGGTTGGTATCGGCGAGCATCGGAATTTTCATACCTTGAATACCACCTTCCTTCCGGCTCACGTTGTTCCACGCCAAGTGACAGTAAGCTGAATCCGTCGAGCAGGCAAGGAGCTGGCACCCACGCTGATGAAATTCACCAGCACGATCGTTGAAAGCGATTATCTCAGTGGGGCAGACGAAGGTGCTAGAAAGAGCAACGTAACTTTAAGCAAGATTGCAGATTCTGCTCAAAACAGGATAGCGTGACTCACAAGTCCATCGGGTAGAAGAAGAGAATCACATATTTTCCCTTGTAGTCCGACAGAGAAACATCTTTGAGTTCACCGTCGACAAGAGCTTTGCATGTGAAACCCGGCGCAGGCCTTCCAATGACGGCAGCAGCCATTGCAAGCGAACAAACAATGAAATTCACCGGGCATAGTTCTTACCGCCAAATATAGCGAAGCGCCTGCTGCGTTCCCATTGGCTTACTAGGCTTAGCCTTAAACGCATTGGCTTGATTTATGTTGGCTTGTGTGTGTGTGACGTACGACCTTGAGAGACATAAGCGATTGGTTTTACCGGCCGTTCGGTTTTTCTTCTAACCCCTGACCATGCGTATGCACCATCGTTGTGGTCTGTCTTAATTTTCCTCGTACACCTCGCATCGCGAGCTTGTCAAGCGTTTGCTGGGGCCTCGGCGGCAGGTGAAAGCTCATGGTATTCCTGCCATTTTCTGATCCATGTATTTCCCCAGAGTCAAGACAGTCTGAGGCACTCATGGGGTATTTTTCGATATAAGTCTGCTTTCTTGAAAAAAGAGAGGGGAGCTAAAATTCGGCGGTTTTCTAATTCTAGGTCTAGGTTAGTGCATACAAATCATTAGCTTGGCAGACGTCTGCGTATTCACTTTTTACACACTTCGATATGGTGGGATATCAGTTGCTCAGTGTCTCATCCTCGGAGTGGTCAACATCGCGTCATCCCCCATCAGTGAGGTCAGCACATATAGACAGGGCTGTGAAGGAGGGGCGGGCGGATGTTCTGTTTCACGAGGCCACAAGTCAGCTAAATGTGGTTAAGTTGGACGGACTTGCTTCAGCATAGGCGGCTGGCTGCCGTCGTGAAGCCGATTTCGCCTTTTGTCCCATTTTTAGTTTAAAGAGGTGGGCTCCCCGTGCTTAAGGTGACTGCCCAATTCTCGAAGCACACATCTAATATGAGTTAAGGGCAACTCGTGAATGTAGGTGTTGTAATTTGCAGTTGTGACAACTTAGCGGTATTATTCGCCTGGTCATTATTGTGCAGATTTATTCATCTTTTTGCATTGCATTGTTCTGTCAGCGATTCATTAACCACTTATTGTAGACCGAATAGAAACATTGTCCTAAATTGTCGTAGATTCAACCTCGCGTTTGCCACCGAGGCCGGAAAAACGGTCGATACAACGAGGAGGCAGCCCGTCGACTTCGCAACGCTCTGACAACCCTCATTCCCCCGTTGACTGCATCAATCGTGCCAGCCCAAAAGTGGTTCCCCGCCATGGTCAGGTTATATTAATCTCTTCTGGTTTTATCTAACTTACGAAAAAATGCCCTTTTGTCACTTTGAAATGTCTAATCTAGCCAAATACGAAGTTGTTCCAAAATCCTCTCCACGCGCTAATCTTAGTCGATAATTGTTGAATCTGTTTCAAATTTTCCACCGACCAACACGATTGAAGTTAATCGGCCCTTCTAAATGCAGGAGTGTCTTGGACCCATGCCTCCAATTCCGCATTGCCTTGGTACTTGTTAGCCATCGGTCATTTTCCGAATTGTTGGATATTCATTCGAATTATACACTTATTTGATTAAATACGGCTCGTTTTCTTGGCATCACCACATTGCAACTTCATTAACGCGTCTATTAGAGAGTACAATTTTGTTGAAAATAATTGTTGGCAGAAAACAAGCTGCAGCCATGGTGAGCCCCTGTTGACTGTTTACGCAAATTTTGATCGCAATCGGTTTTATTAGATAAAATGCTATGGTTATAAATGCGTTTGGTATGCCCAAACAGCAATTTTTGTGGTGGAATAGTTTATGGTCCCTCTAACAATTTCTATCAGTTTTAGGATTGTGGTTATCCCAGTAAAGGGTGTTATTTGTCAGTCGATTAGCTGGTCTTGAAAACTGGGAATTTTCATCATTGACCATGCTTTTCCCACTTATCAAGAATTTGTCACGCACTTCCCTAACCACACTCCCCTCCCCCCATTCTTGGGAAGTCGCAAACGTTGAATAAGGAAGGGTTAAGATGGCTCAGTTAATTTAATGATTGATGCAATCCTAAGTAGTGCAGTAGGAATGATGGGAGAGGTTGGATGGGCTCACTGGGGCACTTTGATGCCCTTCTCGCCAGGGTGCCAGTTAGCGGGGCAGACCTCTCCGTACTTGTCGGTGAACTGGAAGGCCTTTACCAGACGCAGAGCCTCATCCACAGATCTGCCGACTTGGTTGTCATTGATCTGAATACTGCGTATCTTCCCATTAGGACTTATGATGAAGAGACCTCTAGTGTATGGATAGAAAAGGGAGGTTTTGTAAAATCCCCAAAACGTTCCATTTACTATCAATGCTTAATGTTTTAAATTCGACCTTATAGTTCATTGGCTCCTTTTGCTGGATTTTTCTTGAGTTCCGTGGTTCAAAACTTATCATCTAATCCCGGTGGCTCTGTAGTCACTTTCCTTTCGTCTTCACCTTATTAATTTACGTGCTTGTCGTGACAACACGTTACTAAGCCAACACTAAATTCACTTCATTAGACATTATTCTCGGGGAATTTTTGGTTCAAATGCCCTATTCTAAAAATCTAACATCGGTGCCCCATCACGCAATATCGATCATCTCTTCTGGACTGGTAATGAAAAGTTGCATCTCCAGCCCCCGTAAAGCATTTACCCGGAGGTCTGCCTATAGATTGGTGTTTTTCACATCACGTGACGATCTTAGTGGGTAAGCCGTAGGTCTAGTGCTAGTGTACCGGGCTAACAGGCCTTGGCGTGGCGCCAATAAATGTAAAGTTAATTATGTCACGCGAAAACGGAAGATCAGAGCTTACCTGAAAGCAGTGCCCGACTTTCTATCAAGGACGCCGTAACTGTGCGAGATCTCCATGTTCGTGTCGGCGAGGAGAGGAAGGTCGAGTTGGCCCAAACCTCCCTTCGCTCGCTCCACGTTGCACCATGCGAGATGCGAGAATTGCGAGTCCGTAGAGCAGGCAACTACCTCACAGCCGATCTTCCTAAATTCTTCCAGGCGGTCGTTGAATGCAAGGATCTCGGTTGGGCATACAAAAGTGCTGCAGATGAAGAGGAGGGAGAAGATAACAGAAGTGATGTGAAATGAAATAAGACCGTGTGATGGGTACATGAATTAATGGTCTGAGGTTGGTTGTCTGCTTCACCCAAGTATGGAAATCACTTCTTTATGACGATCAGATCATTACGGCACCTGTAGCATGAGGTGTATTCAAAAAAACGAATGAATGAACAATAGTGACCTTTGTTTCTTGATGAATGGAAGACATGGTGTTCGGGTAAAGAAAAAAAACAGGTTTTAACCACATGACTTGTGATTTTGTAGTCTAGGTTGAACAGTTCACATGTCGAGTTGATAGAAGAGGGCTCGAAGTCTAGTCCAATGTCCCCTACTTGCAAACATGGCTCCTTGTCATTTTACCCTCTTTCGCCATATAATGCCAATTTCACTTCCCACTCCCTTCCTGTCTTTTTAACGCGTTAGCACTGTTAGCATGGTGAATCACCCCATCTAATTTAGTATTCGAAAAAAAGACCTCTATCTGATCCTATTCATACCGGTGAACTACTCCTGAAGCAATATGAAAAATCAATGAAACAGTGAGACTCAACTCACAAGTCCTGAGGATAGAAGAAGAGAATGCAGTACTTCCCCCTGTAGTCGTTGATGTGAATGTTCCTCATCTCTTTTCTGACTACAGCCGTGCCAGAGAACTCAGGCGCCTGGTCACCGGGTTTCATGACCTGTTAGATTAGTCGTCTGCCGCCTAGTGATCTGTTGCACCCCTTTATATGCCTTATTAGAGATCAAAGTGAACGCTTGAGCGCCTTCTCAAATGTCTCTTGCTTCACTTGCACCACCTACACCACCATCACAGCCTCCACTACTAGGGTATTATGGCATCGGTATTTAAAAAAACACATCTCTGCCTTTTCACATAGCCCTGGAGGGAATGACACAGGGCACGTCAGATACTCTGTTTTCCAATCGTCTTCATATGTAGCTTTTTAGTGGCATTGTTTCATCGATCGACTCGGGTCACGCGTTGTAGCGCCGTTGGTGGTGTGCTGACTCATGGGTGCACCTTTCAGTCCACGCATGTGCTGCTCACGGCTATCTGTGCGTGACGTGTTTACACTGGATACATTGATTTCCAATATACATGCGAGTACTGTGCTGACTAAACGTGCTCCCTCTCTCCCCCCCAATTTCAATTTTATCGATTCAGCATCTTACCGCACTTAACTTATTAAGGTGCTGAGGGATGCGAACAATTTCTCAGCCTTACAAAAGTACCGTGACCAGTGGTATAAGACTTTAGAGGTGGTATGATGCAAAATATGAGCGATGGCACTACTTCCCACCCAATTTTATTTGACTCCCCTGAAGTAACTGGGTGCGACGGATTTGCATATTGATTGTGCAATCAGGAGATCAAAAATATTGACAGTCGAAAATTACACCTGACCACCCTGTGAAGAACTTTGCCAACCTTTTTACTAAGTACGGAATATTCTAGAGTGTAACTTACTGTGGGAGTGAGTGTGTATACTTTTTCACCTTATTTGTAGGGAAGACTAAACCAAATCATAATGTGGCGGAGCAAGTGATCCAGCCTGACGATGTGCTCTCACATGGCAACCTCTTGCGCAGTCCATTTGATCCGCGTTCAGAGGAAGATTTACTTTCGTCTACCTACGAAGGGAACGAAAGTGGACTTACCTCGGGTTCTGGAAGACACCGGCGTCATCATCGTCGTGGGTATCCAGAGGATGAAAATGGAGCAGAATCATCGTTTGATAACGTCAAGTTGAGCGCTGGATTTGGTCGGCACGCAAGAGAACGCTGGGAGGGAAAAGGTAGACCGCTAACAGTTATCACTACAATCTAGACTGAACTTTGAATATCGTAATGTCATTAACTGCGTCCTTTTTAACAAATGACCTTGGTTGCTTTTATTGTAAAATTATTTAAACCCTATTCCCAAACCTTATAACGGATGGCTTGAATTCCATGTAAGCATGAAAACCCAGAACGCCGACGAATTACAGGTTCTGTATCATGGTCACTGATTTGGTCTGAAGACGTGATCCTCATTTGTCGGCAGTGCGAAGTTGGAGAACGATGGTCTCCCCCCCTGTCTTAGTCAGTGTGCGACCCTCGGGCGCAAACTGATTAGTCACAGGCGTGTCCGTGGTCCCCTTTAGCGGACGTGAGGCCCATTCATTAGTCAGCCGGACCCTTTCATATGGGCAGATTTACAAATCCAATTTGTTTGTCTTGAAGGTGATTAGGACCAAGGTATAGGCCCGAGTCACTAAAAGTAGTCCCATTTAAAGAGGCCTCTACCCCTGTTTGTCACTTGAATTAAACGCCCTCAATCTTTTTTGCAACGGGGTGTCTACTTTTGACAAGCTTTTTAAGAATCATACAAACGGTAAAGCTCTTAATCAAAGTCAGATTATTCATGTTAATAAAAATCCAAAAGCGAGTCTGTAAATAGGTGCGACTTCTCAAATTACACTCTTAAAGCAAACAGCAATAAAGCTGGATGCTAAAACAAGTGTGGAACCTGTATCATAGTGTGGTTGGAGGGACGAGGAAACGCCTAGATTTAACCTTAAAAATACACAGTAAAATTAATGCTTACTTCAATCCGCACATTTTTTAAAATGTTTATTGCATATTAGACACGAACAACCTTAACGCTTATGATGTGGAGCCGCTACCCGCACCACGCCATTCACGGCAGCAAGGCAGCTGGTTGGATAAGGGATCCCCTCGTCTAGTTCCCGTAATGAATGCTTTGCAAGGAGTGGAGGAGGGGGATGACGACGGCGACGACGACGGAAGTTGGGTGGATGAGGAGAGTCGCCTTCGTCCGCCAGCCCTCCCCATAAACCTCGAGGCTGCCCTCGCCGAGTTACCCAGTAAAATGTTTTCATTTTCTTTGGTATACGGCCTCAAAGCATCTATTCATTCTTGATTATCCGATATTTTGCACTAATATTTCTCTGGATGTCTTAGCTGGTGCTCACAAACGAAACTGGCTTCAACTACATACCAATGACCATTCACTTTTGGCAACTATTTATGGCGACGGTTTTTTATGACTTCAGCCGAGGATTCCGCAATGCGCACCAAGCGCCTCCGACCACTACAGTACCCTCTCTACGTGAATGTCGCTGGTGACCATGATGGTATTGGGGCCGATACCTATGAGCGAACCAAGTCCTACGGAGACGCTGGGCCATTGAGAACGATGGATCAAAACATTCCTGAGGAAGGTATGCTCAGTAAACGTTTATTTAAGGATTCACAACGGCAAACGGAATGATCAACCCACGTGTTTGGGTACATTTTTGGCAATTAGAACTGCCAGACACCCTTTTGATCCGCACGCGCCGCCGCACAATGAGTGGAGTGACTGGTTTCCTCCCACGCAGCTCAACACTTTCCTCCAGTTCCATTTGGTTTGGGGACCATCCGGTGCCAACGAAGACGCAGATCTACGCTGCGGAGCAATCGCCTCTACGTCTTTCCAGCATACAGTTGCAGGCTCAGGCGGAAATCGCACGGCGTCGCTCGCGTAATAATTTGGCAGCACACAGCCTCATCAGCATCGGAGATGGCGGGAGTGGTGGCACACGGCGTAGCCGCAGTCTTGAGCGCTCGCGGACGCTGGGACCCTCCACATCAGCGCTCTACGGTCCTACCGGTCGGCGTGTACACGGCGGTGCACCGATAGTAGAGCGCGCCATCAAACGGCACGCAAGCAAACGCGATGGCTACGAGACTCTCTCGCTGGTCCACGTACCGAGACTGGAGGAAGATCACTCTTCTATAATCTCCGCCACTGCTACGGAACAGCGCAAATTGCGCCGGCCTGCGTCCTCTGCCTCAATGGCAAGGTATTGGACCTCCACGGGGACTTCGCAGCTGAATGGTATCCGGAGTAAGCCGTCGATCTTTCATTATTTAGTTTGCAAATCTATCGATATGCTTATGAGGAAATTGGTTTAGTTGATTGGGATACAGATTATAATTAACAGCGCTTCGAAAACTTGTCTATATTCATTATCTGATCCATCGCGCACAGTGACCGGCATATGGTTTCGGCGCTAAAGATGAACAGAGTTTGTGTGAAGCTGAACACTCACACGTTGTTCGGCCATTATAACATACTTGGGAACTTTTAGGCCTGTCGAATTAAATCAAGCCTCTTTTTCGTCAGTAAATGTAACTTAAGGTGATATTGGAGCTGACACTTTATGCTTCTGACAAATTCAGAGCTATCCTTCGTCACATGGACAGAAACAATCAAGCTCCATAACCCATACTGATCTCGTCTTCTTGCGTTCCTAAAGAAGGCAATTTGTGCTGACCATTTGGTTCTTGAAATTACGCATCTCACTGAGGAGTTTTTGTTGGAAAGACAGCCGTATTCATTGTTTGTCCATTGATGAGCAAATGCGTTCCCTCTATTAGGCTAACGGCTAAGAATGTATTTTCGGCTAGTCTTCAAACCACACGGATTAGTGAGACGCAAATGGATTACAAAAAGCTTCTCTCCTCCCTGTCTCAAAATTGTTCTTTCACATTCAGCTTCCACGTGCATGTTTTAATTGTGATGATGGTTTAAAATTTCTCAGGTTGTGAAATCCCTTTAGGTAATTTTACCACAATACTGGACTTCCTTCGAGCTAAGTTCGAAGACCGGTTAGTGCTTATTTCGTGATGCGACCTTAAGCTGTAGGGATGAGTTGTCGGGTACTGGTTACTCTTGCTGCCATCCCTTTCAAATATCCAGCCGTAATTTAACCTCCTAATTACGCTTTCTCAGCATTGTCCCCTCGACTAACATTCAGCGAAATATACGGAACTGATTTAAGGGCCTAAATATTTGCACTCACACAGTGTTTCATTTTCACAGCAGTTGTGTTGACCGCCTTTCGTGTTTTCACCTGCATCCTAACCACTTTACTCAGCCACCCTGCACCACCTTTATAAAAATAAATACAACAAGAGTTATCTTCTTGTAAAGGTTGTGTGAATACGCGGTGCTAGTAGTTGTTGGCGTTTTTGTTGTAAAGGATATGAAGAGGAATTAACCCTTATACAACGTCAATCTATCTTTAGCAAGTGAACTTTATCTTGGGTAATGTAAGTAAAACTAATACAAAGTACTGTACATTTATATCCCAATCATGGATACAAAGAGGGTGAATTTACTTTTTTTTTTCTGCCCACGAATGTTCAACTTATTCGATGCTTGCAGTCTTGACTCCATTGACACCCAATTATGTTGTGACTCTATCATTAATTTTCCCAAATAAATCTGCGATGCCCATGTACCCTGGGTTAAGCACACCTTGGCAAGAAAACAAATAACGAATTCAGGAGCTGGTCATCCATTTTGTTAGTCTGAACAGGACGGCTGGGTCATAAGGTATCAGTTTAAATGATAAGACCGCGCTGTCCACTATATAGCAGTAGTTGGTCCATTCAACCATCGTAATCTGTCAGCATTCTAAATGTAACCGTCATTCACTTACCAACTGGTCAATCACCATCAGTACTTTCTGCAATCTTCCATTCATGAATTTGCTATGCCATAGCAACAAATACCCAAACAAGGCTACTAAAACCCAAATGTTTTTCGTTTTGCTTGAAGATGCTAAGGTCACAGCAACCAAATTGGCAATACCCCAAGTCCATGTGGTCATCTTGTGTCAAATACCTGTAACAAATCATCAGCATAGATGCAACCTTTTCTAAGAGGTAGAATCCCTTAGGAATGGCCTCCTTTTCTTTCCTCTCCCTCTACATTTTAGACCGCGACAAAACGCGATCCTTGATCGCTCAGGCGGCTGTTGACCTCGCTGTGCATACCCACGACGTCTCAGAGGTTTAGAGGTCCCCATCCACACCCACTCATTCATCCTGCCGACGTTTCGGGGTACTCTTAGAACTCTTCTGTCTTTTACTTAGGCCTCAAAACTCCATTGAGCCGTGGTTTACGCTCCTTTTTTACAACAGACTACTCTTTAGGCTTAGACAATTCAATCAACAATCTGCCATCTCTAAAACACATACTGGCTTCAAAAAGGGTAATTTTCCCTATGTGCACGGCTTACCCACTGTATTCTGAAAACTTGATCAAAATTCGTTTACCCAATAAACGACTTGCAGATGTACGTCTAGCAGATTTTGAGAGTGAAATGAACTACAGGTCAAATTGAGATAACCACATGTATTCAGTGTTAAGTCTCAGAATCGCTTCAAGTACAACGCGATAGCTTGAAGTCATTTCCAAGCTTTTCGTTAGCTCCGAGGCACTCATAAAGGTCAAACGAATACTACTTTCAAGACGTAGAGCTACTAAGCATTCAGCCAGTGCCACATAGAACCTAACCGATTCTAGTGAGTCTGGGTCTTATGGAAAAGATGAGATTCGATGCCAGTAGAGAATACAAAGAATACAACTATACGTTTCTTGACGTGATGGAAATCCCAGTTTTTCTTAGCACCAAGATGAAGCTTGGAACTTGGCGATAAGAAGGGGAGCTCAGATAGTTGCATTGGAGCTGTAGCAACAACTAGACCACCCGCTCTTTAACGCTTGCCACACTACGTAACTTGAGTTGTGGGTGTGCTGCAAGGCTCCAAACGCCTGCTCGCCGAGTTGATACAGCATCGCAACCACTGCAACAGACACGACTTTTACGAAAGCGCGTAAAGCCAACCCACAATACTCCTTCCTCTGGAGAAAGTAATCGGCCCTGTTACCAGCGTTACAGAGCGGTTAGCAACCAGCGCCTCAGGTTAAAAAATCTAGACAGAAGACCACCGCTGACGAGTGAAAAACTTGCATTAATTAGACTCTTTGATCCTCAACCTTGTACAAACTAAACTAGAAAAATAACCAAAGACACATTCCACGCTGTGGCACGACAATGCACAAACAAACCAAGTTATTTAGGAGAACCAACCCTTACTCAGTCAGAGATAAGAATCGACTCTATTTGCTTGAAAAGGCGCAGCAAACTACATTAAAATCAGTAGAAATATATCAGAATGGAGAATAAATTCATCAGCCCCAAGAAAGCACTGCAAGTAACTAAATCTTTTCGCACGGGTTTAATCGCGCTGAGTGCTAAATTCTGTCCTTTGAAATTAACCCAAGTAACTAGATAAACAAAAAAACATGCACAATTTATTAACCTTGATTAGCTACTCTTTGAGTTGTCAGAAACTTGTAAAAATATCGAAGAATACAAATCTGCTAAGGAAGTATAGGCAATCAGATGCGCAGTTGTAAAAATCAATGATCTAATCTTTATTTGACTGTTTAAGCACAAATTGAGAACAGTATAAAGCGCCATATATTGTTACAACTAGCAAGCAGCTTTTGGAGGGTAAAAGTCTAAACTTAATATAACGCAATTAGGGTTTTGGAGATGACCTAAAAGTATTTTGCCGTCATCTGGAGAAATCGCCTCAAAGTAGGAGCGCTGAATCTAACTTTGTGTGCACGATTTTCACTGTCGGTGTTGCCGTCTTTCTATTCTTGGGCACGTGATAAATTTGTTTGATGCTCAGGCAGACGCTCATTACAATTAGGACGCTGTGGTCTTGTTTTCCATTTCAATGTTCCCACCGCTCTATTTTCGAAAATAACAAGTAGCGTGGTGCAATATTATTACTACTTAGTTTCCTAGATTTCCTTGCACACTTACTATTCGTTATTTTTAATTTTACGTTGGTTTTTTAATGCTTGAGGTAGCGTCATGTGCAATTTTCAATGCATCAGTCATAGAGGTGTTGTAAGCTTGATGTGGTTCCAAGTTTAGCGCTACCATCTACTGTCTCACTGTGGTCGTGGCAATTTTAATTGTTTATAATGTCATACTTAACCATAACAGGACCGTGATTAGACAAACTATTCTTGTAGCAAGTGAGCGCCGTAATTTGTCCGGATTCTAGCAGAAGATGATCATGGCGGTGAAATAACTGAAAAGCAATCGCATACGCTTCTGGTTTTAGAGCTGCTATTTTTTAAAGCGTTCTAACGGTATTCCCACCGAAAGAAAGTTGTACGGGGTGACTAGTACTTGATGTATTTTATAATGTCAAAGTCAGCCCTGCTGAATTTGCTAGAAATAATGACTTGCTAGAACTATTTCCTTGTGATTGAAATCCATATATTTTACTAAACATTCCTTTAGGTTTCGACGGCAAATGTTCGGCATATGTCCAATTGTGGCTGCCTATGTATCTCGTCACAAAAGCCTGCAGATTTTCTTGAATCCTTGTCGTCACATATCTCATATGATAATTCGCATGGAAGTGGTCGGTTCACTTCCATCATGTAGAATGCCTACTGTATCAATTGCTTCTGCTAATCAGTCCTCACTTTTCACTGCAAAGTGTCACCGATGTTGTTCTAAAGGCGTCTCCAAGTCACGAGTTTTATGGATAATGATCCCTACTGGGGTATTCTTGAGTTTGACTAACTCGCTAGCGCCAGTAACTGGGGAGTTATGTTTCATTATCCTCCCGCCACCCCTTGGCGTTTATGAGATCGACCGCTCTGGCTATCGAGTCGTGGCTCACTGTTTGTACAGACATGTAATCCTCCAGGAGGCCATGTCATGGCTTAGCACTCTGGGTGGTGGATTTTCCTCTCTTGGAGACAAATTTGAGGATGCGGTACGTCGCCCCTCCATTCATCAGCTCATTATTCCCCAGCTCTTCTGAATCGCATCTATAGTGATCCACTCAAACTTGTGCAAACAACTTTCCTCTTGTTTCATTATCAAGGCGGAAATCGCTGGAGAAATATCTCTGCGCCAGATGTATTTGGCTCTTTCAATGAAAATTCCTGTCTTCCAAGCTCGTTGTAGGCTCTTTTTTGCTCAAAGTCTTATGCAACGTGGGAGGCTCAAAGCAGCTGAACTTATAATTAGGTAAATGATATAAAAATTACTTTACTATCTGCTATTTTAGTAGTCAGCTCATATTACTCTATGGTGATTTTTGTACTGCTAGGGATGTCTATTCATTTTCCAAATCTGCTTCTACCTACGATAATCCCCCGGAAGTCCATCTGGGTCTAATGTGTCACGGACTCTGGAAGCGCCTCTCGCATCTCTGGTCCCTTCGGCGTTCTTCGAGGCACTTGATTCAGCGATTGCGGCTTCACCCTCACACCGATGAAATCGGGATACTGCCCTACCCGGAGCAACCTCTCAGCACAATGTGTGATTTTACTGGCACTGACAATAGAAGGCTGTTTCCAGACATAACTGCTGTTCTTAAAATTATATGAAAGTTTTTTTACTTTGCACTTTTAGAGTGAAGTGAAATCAACGCTCCTTTTACCACACACAGGACACTAAATAAATAGATAAAGCAGGCTTTAAGCCGCCTTCTTTGGTATTTAGTACACTCGACGCTAGTGTGAGTTAGCAGTTTTCTATTGCGTTTAGAGATTATTGGATTGTGATGGCAAATGCGACTGGAGGCACAATTAGTCAAGTGCCAAGATGAAGTGAGCTTTATTGTGCGTAAATATCTGTCGATCTGAAATGAAGGGACGTTGACCGAAAAACTATCTGGTCGGGGCTGAAGAGGAGTACTGGGGTGTAGATCACGGCTTAACGGTCTGGATTCCTTTGCGTTGTTAATCGGTTCCTCCGGAGGTAGCGCGTGCATGTGCACATGGCAGATCACGGTGGGGACTTGAGTCTATTCTCATAATCCTGCTCCTGTGGACAGTCTACGCTGAGAAAGCCGTTTACCCACTGCATGAGGCCGAGGTCTGACCTCGGCACACCTGTGCCGAATGCGACTCTCACGCTTCGCCTCGGAGTGGAGGGGAGAGGAGCACTTTTAGTCAGATTGGATGAGGACACAGGTCTATGATTACAACCATTAGTTCACAAATCACTCGTCTGAATAGAGAATTGTAGGTGAATTCTCAGTTTGAGACCGCTACACTTAATTTTAGTCGAGCCATCAAAGTGGCCTGTAAATCTGGGCGTGCACACGATTACCAGATTGAATCAATCGGAGGTGCAAGTCATCTGAGACAGTTGGCGATGCGTTTTCGTATCAGACCTCTAATTCAGCTTTGATTTTTGACTTGCATGATGGTGATGATTAAAACCACGAAAATTCTATCCAAAAGAAGCAATGTATCAAAATTAATTAAGATCTGCTGTTTCTTGCCTTAAAAAATAACCACATCTTGCTTCGATTTTCAGAGTTCAAAAGGTTCTTATGCCGAACACCCTGTTGTATTTACATTATTTACTTTTAGCGAAAACTTTTGTGGATAAGGAGTTCTACCAGAGAGCAGAGATGAATGTGCTTTCTGTTGTGAGGCTTTTGACGCACAATACAATAGATACGTCAAACTTCACTGGATATCAAAAATTGGAAGTCGCCTTGTATATTGAGATAATTTTGTCGTGACAATTCTTATTGCTATGGCATTTGAGTAAGGCCGTTATTGTAGTCGTTCATGCGTAACAAGTATAAGTTTTTCTGGTCCATGTGCAATTGCGTGTAACTCCGGCGAGTGCAATATTTGGATTTTAAATAACTGAATGAACAGAGTAGCTGATTCCCCTTCCTAGGTACGTAAATCAGCAAATGCCTTCTACCTCTTCCCATGTCAGCTGCATAAATTACCTTTCCATTTAAGCAATAAGCTCAAATTTTAGTCCTTAAAACACCTTTCCTATCGCTCCGACACCATGTTTCTTGTCTACTAAAAATGTACTCATCAATCCAGAAAATACATATTGCCAATTTTGTCGATAAAAAGACGATGCATTAAAAAAACTCATTTAGCGGGCTATCTTACTTAACCATCGCGGTACTAAGTGTAGGTTCACAGTTAAGCGAGCTGCAAGAATTTTTATGCCTATCGTTGAATCTCCTCATTCGGCCTTTGAAGGAAGTGACATCAGGTTAAACAACAGAAGAAGGAGCTTCGGAGAGCACTTTGAGGGAATATTCGATTACTAGAAAAGAAATAATCCTCTAGATGCGTTGTGTAGCACAGATATGGTACAGAATAAGTTCAACTTTGTGCATGTAACGATGAGAAGGGAAAGGAAAGTTCTGCTCAGAAGGGACGAAAGAGTTGCGATTTCTCTGGCGGTCCGGATGGTGGTGGAGGACAGAGGCTATCCACGGAGAAGCTGGACGCCGACGCCGAGGTGGAGGGTGCGGGAGGTGAGGGGCTGTGGGCGGAGCAGGAGGAGTCGCATTTTCCTGCCCACTGCTCCTTTACCGGGGAGGCCGAATCACTCCTGCCTCTTTCAGCCGCCGCCGGTGTCACCTCTACAGACATTACCGCTTCTGGCTGTGAGTACTGCTGTTTCTGCTGAAAGTCGCAGTAGAGCTTGGCCACATGGATGAGAGTCTCACGTAGGTATGGATCGCTCCCTGTAATCGCATGTGTAATGCATACTGCACCAGTAAACGCCAACCTGACTGTACACTAAGTGATGCGATTGCTGTTTCGTTGAGGTGTGTTCCAGTTGCATCATTTATGAAAAGTGTACTGTAAGTTTTCGAGTAAATCCTGCGAAAATAGCGGCATTACAAATTGCAGTAATACTCTAGGTTTCCTCCTTAATACATTCAAAGCAAGTATGAGCATGCTGACGTAAACAAATTTTGGACAAGTGCAGTGGTGTTGTTTCGCAGGTAATCATTTTTAACCAAATCCCAGCCACCTTTGTCAAAGCCATTTGAATAACGGAATGCATTTTTTCTCCTGGGCTAAGGCATAAAATGAAAATATTGTAGATGCTACTGACCAATCTTAAGCAAAAGCATTTTCCGCTCTTACTAAGTGACTAAAGATGATATTTCATTCCATAGATAATGTCTCAAACTACTTATTCGGTAAGCTGGTTGGATGCCTTCTGCCTATTTTTGCAGAAAGTATGGCAAAAATTTAGATCCTCTTCAACCGCTTTCTTGAAAAATGTGCTTACACCATTTGTATAGAGCGCATTTTCAAAAAAAATATAGTACACCTCAACATGATATGATCAAATTGTAAACTATCAAAAGTTTGCCATAGATTACTAGAGGAACTAGCAATTAAAGTGGACTACGATCATAAAATTGATGAGAGGGGAGAGAGAACTGAGCCCTAAGCCCACACAAATTAATAACGCTGTAGGGTTTCCGGTCCATCGGGCCCCCACCTTATCGGGAGGTTAAAATCAGCTAGCCCAATGTGGGTAACAAGCTGACGCCAATGCTAGCAGTACGACTGTAACACCACAGCAGCGATATAGCCCATCTCATGCCGTAGATCTATTCACGCAGCAAATTTCCAATGAATAAAATTGAATTGTAGATAGTCAAGACGAAGGCACAGTTTTGCGGTGCCTATCAATTCATAAACCCTCAAAGAAATCATGCACATTAAGGCTTCTTGCAGAGGTAATGCAAACTGGTTTACCTGCTATACTTGGCAACATCATAGACTGCCGCTTCTCCTTCATTCGTCTGTTTTGAAACCACACCTAAATCAAAGTATGATCCGATTAATAGAAACTGACCTACTGTCTGAGTTTGCACAACCACTTTAGTGAAAGATACTGACTTTATTAACACAGGTTTAACAAAGCAACTGATTATTTCAGAAATTGGATTCCATAATGATTAAAGTAAAATCTAAATACTTTTAGGGAAGGCATTAAATAAACATTCTAGAGGGTAGGCCAGCAATTCGTCTAAAGCACATTTAATCAACCGCAGGTGATTAGGAAATTTACAGAAACAATTATAGATAGGAGGCAATTTACCCTTCTTAAGGGGCATAAATGATTGAGGTTAATTGAGCCTTTGGCGTAAGTGATCTACTTTTACGATTTACACAAAATCCATCTAATAGACAAGCCGGAAAACGTCCTATAGCTCCCACTCAGACACTGGCATATACCTTTACCTCGCTACAGTACGACTTATAAATGATGCCACTCACCTTAATAGTGTTCTCTGGTAGCTGGAGCTGAGTCGCCAGCTGAGCCCTTTGCGGCCGAGAAATGTAGCGCTCAGTCTGAAATACCTCTTCGAGTATCTTGCTCTGGTAGGGCGAGTAAGTTGTGCGGTAGCGCTTGGGATCCCCACCAACCACCGTCTGCCCCTCCGTCGTACCAGAGGTGGCTTTGAATTTCCGTTTTCCAGTCAAACGCGACGCTATGGCCGACGGCTGCTGCTCTTCCACCTCCGCTGTTATCATTGCCGACGCCAGGTTCTCCGTGGGAATAACGTCGGAACGGTGGGGCTGGGGCATGGGAGAAGAAGTAATGAGAGGCGCAGAGGGTGAACTGCAACAGAATGGCAGTTGAAGGGGCAGCAGAGGAAGTGAGAATGGCGGTGCGGTGTTGGGATAGGGACAGAGGCAGAGAGAGGTGGAGGGGGTTGAGGTGACGGTAACGGTGGCGGAGGTATCGAGAGTTGTGAGTCCGCCGGTCAGATGACTGAGCAACTCGCCGCGGGAAACCGTGGTGAAGAAGGGAGGAATTGAAGCAATTGTGTCATTGAATGGCTTGTACATCTTTTATCTCCTCAAAGGTGGACTAGAAGACCTAAAATGTACCCTTAAAACAATCTTTGCAGGCAATTTTGTAGTTCTTAGATGTGTTATGCAAGACGCATTCCTCATAATTTACACAAAATAACCTTCACTTTAAGATTTTGGAGGTTTGCAAACAATTCGTAACTAAAAATAAGAATGGTAATGTGATTCGAATAATTGAAATGCATTATTTGATGATTTGACGCCTTCAAGACATCGGCAAGGAGTTTGCATAAGTACTAAAAGAATAGAATCAACGACAACTGCCTGTTTAACCCAGTTTGCACCCTCACCTGAGAATATTTGCAGTTATGATGTACCTAGCCTTAACCGTGAGTTATTGTTACACTTACGCGCATACGAAAGGTAAGTGAGTCTTAATTAGGATCCGACCAGTTTAAAAGGGCCACACTGAACTCTCTGGCACGCAATTGGCTAATGTTTAGCCGAGCGATTAGGAAGAGGGGACGTGGTGGCGATGCGCGCTTTGTGTCGACCAATCATCGCAAGACAGTCGACATGAGTGCGCAACATTATCAATAAGACGATTACGGTGCTGTTTAAGTCTCTAGGCCCCCTATACGGACTTAAGAGCTGCTGAATAACTGCTTTTGATAGAGGAATGCTCGAATACGCTGCATTTGTTTTGAGGAATGCAAAGTCCAGTCGCCCTCATAATGCTACTTTAACACAATGATTTAGTTTATGGGATCAGAATGCATAAATCATGGCCTGTAAAACTCTTAATCCGCTGTAAACTTCAATGTCGTTTGAATGAATAATTTTATTCCTCTTATAAAGTTGATTTGTCTATCGGTGGTGACTTAACGATTAAACGTTGCTGTACATTTTTGAATGTACTTCAAAGTTGATTTAAATGGATAACAAGCACAAAGGTAAGTAAAACGCATCGGCCCATATTTATCAATCGGTCTATGGTCTTCGTCAAAAAATTATGAGTAGATTGTAGTTGAGCAATGCATTAGAAGCATGGTTCCATTGTGTGAAAAAAATAGTCCCAAAATAGTTAGAAGAAGTGATTAGTGGGCGTTTATTTGATAGGATAAGTTTTTGTGTTAAATTTGCACTTTATTGCACCACAGTTCCCTAAACAGGGCCTTGATGTGTGACTTATTGGCACTAGTACTTTGTTCCTTAATTTTCTGAAGGAAAAATTTGCATTGCTCACTCGACGTGACCGCTGAAATGGCACAGAGAAAACACACTTTACGCCTTTCCTGTCCCCATTTAAATGAAAAAAGCCGAACAGCAACAGTCTTAGTATTCAGGACGTGGACAATTTTCTGCACTCCCTCATAAACCCTTTTGGTGGTAATACACGCGTGAAATCATTTGAGGTCCAATAAAAAGCGGCAGAAGCAGTGCATTCATGCACTACTGGATGTCAAGTGTGTAGCGTCTAAGACAGCAGCTACAACAGCAACAGCCACGGCGGCAGGGACAACTATTTCCCCCACTCCATCCTGTGGAACCCGAAGAAGTTTACAGAACAACCATAAAACGGACTGACCCGCGAACAGAAGGTTGTGGAGAGGGAAGGGGGAGGACGAGGGTAGCAAAACAAATCAAGTCAAATTTGCCATAAAGTTTCAAAGTGTGTACACTTTGCAGGTCACAGATGGTGCAGGGGGTAGCTAAGGAGAAGGGAGGGAGTAAATACATCAAGGTGGCTTTTTGGTGCTGGAGAATCACTTAACCTCGCTGCTTAACAGGACCCTTCAGCGATCGACGGATCAAAAGCCTATTGATGTGGACTAAGGGGTTTATGAAAGGTGATCATAAATGCTGCCCCTAATGACCGTCAAAGCAGTATTCAATGGAGAGAGAACCTGCAAACAGGCCAGTGTAGCACACAGCTGTGCTAGTTTGTACCCAGTGGAATGAGGCCCTGGGAACTGCTTGGTTCAAGGTGCAACAACAGTAATAACCATAATTAATGTTGCTTCATCTAGAGTAGAATAAAGCAATGGAAAGTGATTTTGCACTACCTCATGCAAACATGCGCTTCATCGTGCTCGGTGTAGAGCAAAAAATTGCAATTATTGTTAAGGTCAGGCGAGAAATGTGCTAAAATTGTGGTGGTTGAGACGCGGATATTCGCCACCCGGCAGGTTTTAGGCACCATTGGGCCCCAGCACTCGAAGCGGTTGTTTTGTCGCACAATTCATGCAGACGCCCGTTGGGCGAGTGAAACATTAGGGAAGCCAGCACTATTTCACGCTGTATCATTTACCTCCCACTACTTATAAAACAATTTGGCAGCTCATCATCTCTAGTGCTGTTGTCACTTGCGGTGCAATTACCACTGCAATTTAGCATTCTGCTTTGAAGTGCAAAGAATTAACTGGGGGAAATGCTTCTTTTTTATGAAGGGCTTATTTAAATATCATTCCCATGTAAAAAACTAAAATTATGAATTTGTTGGCAATGAAATCAAAACTGAAGTGAAGGAAAAATTACGATATTTCTCCAAATATCAAGTGATAAGTAAGTGCTAAGTTTATAAAACGCCAAACGACTACTGCCTATGGCTAGTAATGAAATCTATCGTGAAAACCCTTAGTTTGGGAAAGGCAAAAAAGTGTTGGGTAGAGGCTGAAACTTCTTACAGAGACTCCTTGTTTGGAACTAGTGAGATGAATGATTGGTTTTTGATCAAATCACATTATAAACTTGAATAGCGCTGACTGCGGCAAAGCAATTTTTTTTGCGAAAGTGATAGCAGAAGAGGCGAAATAATTTCATCTCACGCTCATTGCCAATTTTAGGCCGAAGAGCCAGTTGGTTAAAGTCACCGTGGGACAAATAATTACTTTCATTAACACAGCAACCAGCACACTCAGACTTGATTAAAAGTGTGACAAAATAGTAGATTATAAGGTCTAAATAATTAGTCCTGGAAATATTCAAAATGATGGTCAGAATCATTCCCTTGAGAGTTGCTTGAACGTGAAAATAGGATTAAGGCTACAGCACCTTCATATCAGCCAATTTGAGGTGTGGCGATTGCGAGTAGACAAATGATTGAGTCAATTAGTCCCTCCGCAGGGGTGCTTGATAAGGATTAGTGGTGGTGGTCAAGGGGTGTGTCAGTATTGGAGGAGGTGAAGTGAAGTTTAATTAAACCCCAAATGTTTTCCCATGGGGAAGAAAAAGCTATAAAAAATCCAGTCTGCAAATTAATGTGAGCAACAGCCCCCATCACCCACATCTTGGAGCAATCATAATCAACCAAATACACGCACTCACTCACTCACACACACGCACTCACACACACACAGGCCTTGTGATTAATGCGTCCGCAGCCGAGCTCAGTGACTGACCGCTTGGAGGATTTGAGGTGATTCGCTTAATTGCCCACTCGTCGATTTGAGTGCTTCTCTCTACAAAGAACAGGGCTACTGAAGAAAAAGTTTTTTTTTTTTTTTTTTTTTTTTTTTTTTTTAAATTCCACTCACCCACCAAAAGATTCCTCTAGTTTCTGAGTGAAACATGCTTACTTTTAGCAACGCAGTTTCCAAAACTAGGCGTATACTCAGTGCTATTTTAATCCGATCATAACATTGTGACTGGATGGTTTATTCAGATGTTTCTGTAGGTTTTGCTTCCGCTCTGCAATGTGGCCTATAGGCCATGCTAATACTCCCCCGACACCTCAGAAACTAGCAAAACGAAAGCGAACAATGGTACGTGAGGTGTATGTCATAATTACTCCATTTTCATTTAAACCAACTGAATCCTTATAATAGTGAATATGCCCAAAGAACTTTAGAAAACCATTTCCCAACACAAAATGCCACTTTTAGCAGTGGTTACATTTAATGCTTACGAGCCATGCACTTTGTGTATGCATCAGTGTACAGTGCACACCATGGGGCTCATCTGTTCACATACAATAACAGGTGGAGAGGGGACAAGGAGAGATTGAAATCCTAAGAATCCTCTACTTCTCCTGCGAAAGATGTTCGTAAGAAGCTTGTCGGGCGCACTTGTAGCGCTTCAAGGCTGCTTCCACCGCCTTTGTACGCGCTTCCTGAGACTGGAAACAATAAGAGGATATTTTAGATGTTAAAAGCGTCTACTTAATTTGCATAAAGTAGGATGTTTGCGATAAGCCTAGCAGTTAGTCGACTTGTTGGGCCTTGACACCCACACTTGGTTTTTCTGCCTGCTTCCAATCCTCATATTATGACGAGTTATGGCATAAGCCTATGTACTTCCTATAAGTCAAGAAATGGAAGCCATAGAGAGTACATTATAGGCTGTGAATTCACAATTCCCAACAAAAATAAAAAGGCACAAATAATACATTGTGGGTAATAGAAACATCGGTGGAAAATAATTTTACAAGACTTTTTTCACCACGTACTTCAGGAATGCACCTCAACACTATCCCGGACTTAGTTATAGATGACTAGCGGAATACTCTAAAATTATCACTTACGAATTTATGCAAGTATCTAGAAGATCACTAGGATCGGACAACTCAAATAATCTTGTTATTGGTATTTCCAAGACCATTCTGCTCATCAATTTCTCCGAAAAAAGTTCGGAGTCAGATACAAAAATGAAGTTAACATGAATACGCTACAAAAAAAACAGATAACTGAATCCATAAATCAGTCCTGCCGAAGGAAAATTACAGACCAATGGACCAAACACTGGGAGAGAGGTGTTCCGCTTCTAAGGGTAATAGTAAGCACCTATTAATAGCAATCCAGATGCGTTAAAAGGAAGAGAGAGTGATTTAGACCATCCAAGGCGTCAAATTACAGATCCAAAAATTACATGAGTAGCAAATTTACCAAATACATCAAAATTCAGAATAGTAGCGAAAAGTAACGATCATTTTAATTGATGGAGAGTTAATAAAAGCCATGATGTCGCTGTTCTTAACAAAATCTGCAATATTAGCCCATAACGATGAACTCGTCGGAAATCCATTGAGTGCCTACACCCTATTATGAAATCATTTAAAGTTATCATTTTTTCTTTAAGGATTGAATACGAAAAGCTAGAAAGTAGACGTCCTTACCATTTCTGCGGCATTTTCCTGCCAATCCTCCACGAAAGGGGTGTCTTGCGTGGGTTGCGGCGGCAACAGCAAGGTAGGGCTAGGATCAACAGATGTAGTGCCAGGATCGCGAGCAGATATAGTGGTGACGGCGGGGGTGGTACTGATAGTGGCGAGACCAATAGATTCTGTGTCTCCTTTGGCTTTGGCCGGCTGAGTAGAAGCGGCATGGGGTAGCGGTGGCTTGACAATCCGCCCACTCGATTTGGCGCCAACTGTCCCATGAGTTCGTGGCAACGAGTTCAGCATCGATGCCGATGTAGTCTGTGCCTCGGCCGAGCGACGCTGCTCAGCTAGTTGGTTGCGCAGAGTGCTCGAGCGCGTGTGATTGACCAAAACCGGGCAGTGAGGTTTTGTAGTCTGGGTTTAATATGAATTAAAAGTAGGCAATATGATTCTTTTAGTTTTCCACTTTGGTCATTCATAATAAAATTGAACCCTTTTTTGAAGCCAGGGACCACAAACTGAAGCCATGGGTGAATTCTTGTGCTGTCGCAATAACTGTTATAAAAACCAAATGTAAAAAAGGCGTGCAGAAGTGGTCAAACTCTAATACTAAAATAATGACTACACAAACGAGCTAGGGAGATTAATGGTATTTAAGCAATCCTCTACCAGTTGATTGCATAATTTTACGTTTTTCGCGTTTACAATTGGGCATTACTAATCTCTGATATATTAAACTCATTGGCATTGTGATAAGTTAAAACCTTACGACCATTAGAGACCTAATATTCAATATTTTAAGAGTAAAGATTGGGTAGCATTATAAAGATTTGGATTTCCAAGCAGCCATGCAATTTAATTCTACTGAATGCATAATAAAACGCTACACTGGACCGAAAACTTAACGCAAAATAAGAAATTTAACCTTAAGCATCAGTGAAAAACAAATCTACACTTTATACCAAATGCTGAGAAATGCAATCACTTACAAATTATAACCTAGGCCTCAAGAGCGTTATTTTTGTTATAATAACTTGTAGTAGCGGGGCGTTCCGTCTAGATCATTGTTGAGACTTGGAGTGGTTAAATGCAGGAGCTTTCCTCTTTCAGGTTTTTAAATCGTGGAATAAATGGTGGCAAGAAAGATTTTGAAAAGTTTTGATTTATTCAACGCATATTAAGGGAGTCATGCATGCTCCAGCCAAGTTTGTAGTTTGTCGTAAAAGTCAGCTACGGTCAATTCAAGAGAGGATGTGAAAAGCGCACTGAGGAGTTGGCGGTGCTGGATGTGGTGACTGAGGGGACGCGGAGAGAGGGAAGCGGTTTGGTGAGAGACTGAGACCGCATATGCGCCTCCTTCGTCTGTAGGCGGCGCAGGCAACCCACCACATTTTTGCGGCACTTGGGGCAAGTTTCCGCAGTTCCCAGCCACGTGTCGATGCACTCCCGATGAAAGCCATGGCCACATGGCAGGTGTCGTAACTTGTGGCCCGATTCGTATTCCGCTACAGAAGTTTGTACACAAAGAGCAAAGTCGTTGTAACACTTCATTGAACTCGGCCACCGCTTTGCATGTGTAAATCAGCCTACAATACTTTTATTACCATCTAGTAAGCTATTTACAGAGATATTAGTACTAATAAACAAAACCGAGTCTTGATAATATAGCTAACAGGAAAAGTTAGTCTGAGTAAACATAATTAGTGAGTGATTTTGACGAGTAAAGCCAGTTTTTGATCTACGCTAAATCGAATTAATGAAACCTGTTGGAAATTTAGCCCTCTTATTAACGTGTGGGATAAATTTATGCCACAAAAAACAGTAGTAGTTTAACTTATGGCAATAAAGCATTGCGTGACGCAAAGTTTAGTAGTCATGAAATTCACTTATATTTGCTAAAATTTTGCTAATTCCAATCACAATAATGACTGGGATAAAAGGATCGGTCACCGACAGTGCAATATTTAAATCAATAACAAATAACAAATCAAACTAACACAAACAAATGTCACATTCTGGCTTTCGGCCGTTAGGTCCAACACATAAGGGCTGTAGTGGTATCAAGTGTCGTAGACGACATTCAGCCTTGCGGTCTACGCAAAGGGAATACTCAAGTGCACTGTCTGGCACTTCTGAAGATTCTGCACTTTTTGAGACATTATTTGTAGTACTAGAAGGCGATTTACCAGAGAGACTATCGAAATAGAAGCGAAAGTTAAGAAGTAAAAGCGGAACTAGAAAATAGTTTATGAAATCTTAATCTACAGATCTACGTCCAAGTGGTGTAGGTATTAACAAACTAAAGTACACAACACTTTAAGTTAAAGATATCAGTGCAGATCATTAACGTACAAAAGGTTTATGTCCATAAAAGTTTAATAAAAGATAGAAGTGGTCCATGATGATGAGATGACTCCACAATACCACATTAAATTGACTACTATTTAAAAAACTGAAAAAATTACACTATGCTGTATCTTTGGTCGCACCTAAAGTAAAGCTTTAGTGTCGAAAAATGAACAAGATCAAGCGTAAAATTTCAATGAGCACGCATGTGAGAACATCACCAAATAATCAAAAAGCACCGTCTAAAATTCAAGAAAATAGGAGTTGAACCTGTTTCAACGGGCAAACAATGGGGATATGATTTAGGTAAAAAATATTGCAAACTTTACCATTCTTGAGGATCATTTTCCACCGAACCAAGCTGATTAGGGTTTTGAACCCGAACTGTAGTAACTGGCAGATAATTTAAATAGTGAATCGCTCGACGAGAGAAAGTCGAAAATGGAATAGGTGGAGGGGTGCTGTGTCTACGAAGGTTCGATTCGTACTCCTGCAATCGCCGCTGCCGATGATATATGCGTCGCTGACATATATTTATTGGATTATTACTGTATTCAAAAATATTTTAGGCTGCGCATTGATGCATCACAAAAATAATGCCAAAATACAAAATAAAACCCGTGATATCGCTAACACAGAGGTTATAATAGAATAAACGTGAACGTAGGATGTAACCGAAATTACTTCACAGCTAAAAAGTAAGTGGCAAAAAGTTCAAAAGAATGAAAAAATTACGCACGAAAATTTTTGACTTGCAAGAGAGTTGATGTTATCCAGATCTGATACAAATGTCTCAGCGGCTTGGCGAACGAAATCATTCATTGATTGGTGCAAAAACCTTACTGTTTCGGATGTATTATCTGCATTTATATGACGTCTCAACGAAAAAAGAGCATTGTGGTTTAGTAAAGCATTCGAAAAATCCGGAATAGGGACGAAAAAATCGTCGTAGAAATGGGGAAACATTGCAAAGGCACGAAATCCGATTACCGCTAAGTTTTAATGCGTTTTAAAGTTGTTGATTTGACAAAACAAAAATCGGCGTTAAAAATAGCATTCGAGTAACTATTGTATTTTGATACAACGGTATTTCCAGGCCGATAGAACTACACCGTTTACGAGCTTCAACTGATCTGAGCTATTTACCTCCTTTAAGTTGAGCAACAAATGTGAAGAGACTCTGGTGCTATTAAACGTGTTTCTTTAACTCTTCTTGAGTTGTGCGATCCCCTTCACATACTATATTTTCATTTAGAATAAGGGTTCACTTGTTAAAGTCGGACAACAGAGCTGGCTTTGAGGTATAATTTAGGATTCAGGGCATTAAATCAAAATAAATTACGTAGTGGGACACAGATGGGTGATTTCTGTGTTTATTTGAACCTGCTGTCATGCAGTAGTTTTTAAGGGTGCACATCAGTAGAGTTCTACTCGTTTCAACTCTTTTCAAGTAGACCATATATTGGACCTATATCCTACATGAGTCGCATTGATCGCAATCGTTCTCGAATCCAGTTTGGAGGAGGTTTTCAAACAAGGTTGGTTTTTTTGTACATTGCTTTTCTACTTTTAAAAAGTCCATTTAAGAGTCTCAGGAACTTGGCTATGAGAATTGTATTTGTCAAATGTATCCCTGTGTGACTTAGAGCACTGTCGCTGGTCTTAGGTCCTTTATTCAGTAAATTTTCCATCCATGTTGGGACACTTACAGAAAAATCGAGGGGAAATTCCCTTTGGGACACCGTCCATTCGGTTATTTATTGTTGCTTTTGTACATTGAAATTAAATTTGGTACAGCTGAACCATCGACTCCCATTTTTGCCAACAGGTATTTAACTCCACCACATGGTACAATCGCACAACTAGCTCTTATTATTTTTGTGCCTAGGAATAGAAATCGTAACCAATCGAACAATTCTTACCATTCTCGATGGTGTTCTGTTCACGGTCCCCCAATGCGCGATTGCCTCAACAATCTACCTGTGACCACGGTTTCGTTCACTTCCAGAGGGAGTAAGTTTCGTGGATGATAACGCGTAATGTGTTAGACATAAACCTACAGCTCGATTCCCGTTCGCCCATTTCGCGGTTTTTGAGGCCCGATCTCACGACATTCGCGCCTTGTGCCATCTGTTTGGGTAAGGCAGACTCGTATGCAAAGCACATGAGCTTTTTATTCCACCATTTGCTTTTACAATTAAATAAATAATACTACAGTCAACTTATTAGTATATGATTTAATACCATATTAGGGAGCATAGTATGGCACAACCCATGAAATCTAAACTTCAGGGAATTTCAATTTGTGTACACCTCTTGGATTTTTCAAGGCTATGAATCCATTCCCCATGATTTTATCCTGTGCTTCTCCAAGAGCAATTTCACTAAATAAACAATTATGCGATCATTTTAGACATTTATGAATTGAATGACCTTGTTCGTCTCTTGCCGTGTCATCATTTTTTTCATAAAAAATGCATTGACACGTGGCTGAATCGGGCCAATAACTGCCCTACTTGCCGAGGAGACGTGAGATCACGGTATAGGGACCTCGTGTGCATGGCGGCTGCCCAGGGGCCACCTAATAGTCAGGTTAGACTGGGCTGATTCCAGGCAAACTAAGCTGGAAGCTATGGGTCTAGCCAGTTTTAATTTTCTAGGCTATGTTACTTTGTTCAAACACAGAATCTAAGGTCTAACAAAATGCAGCAGTTTCCCACTTCTATTCTCTTATGAAGCACGGAAATGTGAGCAATAGTTCACCACCAAAACACCGTATCGCCTTGGAGTCGGATTAGCGTTGACCTGATGAGGATCGGTCAACGTCTCTGACGACAGTTAGTGAGTGTACATTTGAGAGGACAGCAGTTCGAATTGGGTGCTCATCTAGTCTCTGCTTTTTCTATGCACTATGCTGGAAGTGTCTCACCCATATTATTTAATAGTGGGAGGAGGCTCAAGGAATTTGCACGTCCCTTTCAAGATGTCACAGCGCTCAGAGCATAAATGAGGTATTTTTCAACTCGGTAAGTTCTGCATGGCTGTCTTTGTGATCCACGCTGTTTTAATGGATTATGTGCAACAATCACTCGATACTGAACAGGCAACCTACATGGATAGCAGATTTTACACGATTTTAAGTATGCCACGTTTTCTAGCCCCAAAAACGCAAACGTATGCCTGATTTACGTGGTCAAAGATCCTTCATGATTGTACCCGGTGAGGCCTAGGGGTCTACCAGGCAGCGTTAGGTTTTACACTCATGACTAGCATGCCACTTTCATTGTTCAACTTAAGAGTGAAGCGGCGTTATTTTGATCCTGTCGAATTGTTTGAGTTAAGTGCGAGCAAGACTTTTCTGACAACGGTTAAGGCAGCTTCCTGCAACTGTGTTGAGTGGTCTAAGAAATATCCATTAGACCAGAGCACCTGACTATTCAAAAGTGATTGCTTCAGATACACAAGCGGATTTTTATCCCCTAAAATGCATATGAATTTTAGAGTCTAGAAATCTCAAATTCTCAGGATTTGACATATGTGTCGGAATTGAACAATTTAAGCCTTAGTGATTCAGAACAACTGCAAGTTTCACCTCGACAACGTGCTGCTGCTAGCGCTAATACGGCTGGAAGTCAAGGATATCCGGTGGGTTTTGCTTGATTTTGAAAGGGCTATCTAAGGGTGGTTATAAAACATGGATAAGATTGAATGAAGATGGCTATCATTGAATGTTTATTAGTGTTGGATCGATGAAACTAGTTATTCTTTATTGTAACATTAACGCCAACGCATAATTTTTGTTGGAGGTTGAGTGACTTACGCACTCCACCTTTTTTGAATGTGCCTTGCATGAAGTGGCGTCCCTGTTCCAGTCAACAAGACCAGCTTAGGCAATCGACCATCGCACCGTTGGAAGCATTACGATCTGATTCGTGTGTGTGCGTGTGTGTGTGTAAATTATAGGTAAACAAATTACAGTAGTAAGAGTCAACAGATCAAGTTCAAGAATGCTCTCCACTTTTTGTTTTAGACCGATCCAGCTCGACGCCATGCTGTCCAGGCTGCAGAGCGACGCCGCAACAACCCGCTCTATTATCTATGATTTTAGTATTCAAAACTTTATTTATATGTATCCACCAACCTTAGCAGCTTTTTAGGTATAAATAAAAGTGTTGTCAACAAAAGTGCCAAAAGTCGTTGATTTAAATGACGAAAGTGTATTATGGCGGAAGTGTGGCTTTCATTTAGTTTAATCAATCAGTGCCTTGTTTAGATAGTTTCCTCAAATGGAAAACGTTTTTAAGCATTGAATTTTATCGTTGCAGAGAGACCACGCTCAACGGCTGAATTTGATGGAAATCATCAACTTACGCTACCTTTTACAACTGAGGATGGGTGAATCAACTAAAATCTTCCGACATCCGCTACATATGCCCAATAAACCGAAACAACCATCAGAAAAGTAAGTTTTAGAACCGCCTAATTTATTTTGAGAGGATCGCTAAGACTCGCAGTCATCCTGGTTGGGCAACAGTGGAGGTAATGCTCTTCATATGCAGTGTGCCTAGCTTTCAAAGTGGTTGAGAGCGTGCATGAATGATGCCTAATTGACCAAACCACCGTAAAACATAAAGGATGTGAATTATTATACCAAGGGAAGTGATTTAGTTCGGGGTGATACTTCGTATCCCGCTCACGCATCCACCCACGGCACTGTAGGTGTCCATCAGTCTGCGGTCAGAAGTGTAGCGAGTGGCGTTGCCTTCGCCCTGGTCTTGCAAAGGAAAATAGCATGCATTTTAGCAACCCACCAGTACCTACCGGTGCTTGATTTGCAGAGCACTAAAAAGAAATAAGGAAAAACATCCTTTCCACGTAAACAAAAAGAGATGCAGCTCACTCAAGATTGTCAAAGTCTGAAATAAATAGAGTGCTTTTAAAGGAGGTCCATTTTTGACCAAATGGCACACCTGAAATACGAACTGAAATTGAGGGTGTCGTAAGTGCGCAACCTTGGGTGAGAGGCTTCTCTAATGATGTGGCATCATTTACGCGTATTCAGAGCCCTTAAATCCGTAATTAGTGAAGAATAATAAGTGGATGCAGCCTTTGCTTCACAAAGGGGATGTGAGGGCGCTGTTTGAGGCAGCCGAAAGGGAATAAGTGATACGTTTTTTTGTCTTCCGTGCCTGATACAGGATTCACTACTGACATTGCAATACCAAACTCATTGCTAGCATTCGAGGCAGAATTCGTGGGATTACGAAAGTGCGGCATTGTTCTGCAAGGCAGAGAACCTCTAAAGTTAGCTCTGCGATTTCTTTGTTCTGTATCGGGGGTCCATGTGTTGTATGAAAAGGACGACGACCGTTTCAGCAATTTGGAACTCTATGGATTCTGTCTTGGCAACATGCACAAAAAACCTGCCACTACAACCGCATGCCATTTTCCCCTCATCACGGTCGGCGAGGAGCCAGAGAGTAAAGCGGTGCACCGCCCATAAGTGGGTTCTTTCGACGGAAACCACTTACGGCTTTTGTAGCTGAAGACTATTTATGCTCTTCGCCAAAAGCCTCCAGCGTTTTGTTTTCCTGTGAATACTTGTAGCACTGCTTGCATTAATGAGTCTACAACTAGTAGGCGAATACGTTTGGCTACTTTGTCCGATGATTACTTTCCCTTTGCTGCAAGCAGCTTCCAGTGAACCACAGCACAACTAGAGGCGCTCCTGGCGCATTTCTTCCACGTTTGTTTATAGACTTGTTCTGTTTCCGAGACGAGACATGTGTGCTACTATGCGCACCTCATTTTCTGTAGTGTGTCTTCTTCTGTGCTTCAGACAGGGGGGAAGGCACTGCTGGCTGACCCTTGCTCCTACCGAGAAACGACAAGTTGGACTAGTTTTGTGTAGCCCTCCCCAAAGTGGACTTTGAAAGTTATAACGACCTCCAGAGAGGACGAGAGCTAATTCGATGAAAGGGCACGCAAGATCTGCTCTGATAGAAGCAGAGATCACTGTGGAGCGTTAGAGCGGTTCGTTTAAGACTGCGTCTGTTGAGAAGAAAGAAAAATTCTGTCTCCTTCCTGGTTTATTAATGACACAAAGCATAAAAAGGAAAATTTTGAAGATAACAAAAGTTCTACGGAAAACTAAAACGTTTGACTGTTGGTTTCTGTTATGCTCACTAGGGCGGACATAGTGCCTTTGCCGGGTGAGTTGGCCTCTAGGCCAATTCCCTTCTCTTCGCCAAAGATATGCATTGTGATCAAACATTTCGCCTTCCTTTGTCTTCGAGGAAGGGGCTGGACGCTACAGCCTCTGCCACTACTTTAATACTTTGTCTAGTACAGCGTTCAGTCATGCGGACGCTAGTCTCTGAGGTTGCATCATACCCTTCGAGTCATGGCCGTTGTCCCTCATCTCTTCCATATACTAGTAACAAATGCATCGCCATAGTCCTTTAGCTTGTTACAACCATGAGGAAGGCCTGAAATGACTAACATTTATGTTGGATGTAAGAGGTATCACATAATAATAATTAGAAGTGCAACAAACAACATCAACAACATCATGGTTCAAAATAAGAGAAGTGCAAAACATGAAATTCAACACACCTCAAAAAACAAAAGAAGTGAGATGCAAGTCACTGCACATTCTCATATCAATTGAAAAGTGTGTAAAAGCTGATGCTTATTCGAATTTTGTCGCATTATCAGACAACCACAAAATCAAGCACATGAATAACAAAGTAACAGCAAGATAAATGTAAAACTCCCTTTTAAACAAAAACATATTTTATGCCGATTTACTGATATTTCTGTTTTGTCAAACTTATTGTTATTTGAAAGCCACCTCGAATGTCAAAATTTGTCTGGAGGTTTAAGTGATGCTACTGGTTATAGTTTTGGTGCTACTTTACGGGCTATGCGTGTAATACCTTGTTTGTTCGAACTGCCGGTTTCGGTCACTTGAGTGGTCATATTGTACTGAGCTGGTTGGCCGGCCTCTGGGCCATACCAGCAGCCCCCGATCTCCCTGTTTCCAGAATATACGTATTCTGCCCTGGTACTATGCCTTCTTCTACCTTAAGGGAAGTCTCGAGACGCTACAATGCGTATTCAGTTTGTACATAGGTATAGCCCTCCAATAACAGCTATATTTTAGGCCTCTATTCTGTGAAAGGCCAGCTAATTTCTCGGTCTCACCCACCATATCAACATTATTCCATTGATTCTCAAGCATATTTGAGACGTCACCGAATCCCACAAGTAGCTCAGACGCAACGTGCAAGTCGTACGGTGTCACAGTTTTGGAGCTTCAAGAGATGATGCAGCTGCGTGGTCTTGAAGCCATAGAGCATATAAAATCACGTTATGATGGCGCAAATGGGCCATGCAAACGGTTAAGAACATGCCTTAACATAGTTGAGATCATTTATTATTATTATTATTGGCATTACCATTTTATGGTTGAGTTAACTTTACATTTGAGGGAGGCGTTGACTTTTCGCCTACATTTAAGTTGATATTTAAAACACCGAAGTATAGTTTTAAGCTGCTGCAAGGCTTACTAAACTACACGATGTTGTAAAAAAGTTTAATTAATGGGTGAGGGAACCAGTTATCGCCTCTTGAATGGCCTCGTGCTGATTCTGGGATGCATGCCCTGAATTCGCTCTCCACTGTACAATTGGCTTAGTGTGCATCCCATTCATATAACTTGAATGGCACGGCTATTTTCAAGGCTTCACATTAATCACTTTAAAGGGAAACGATCTGCCTAATGCAACTTAATTTGGTTGTTGCCGGGGGGATTATGCGTCGTCGTGTTGTTTGAAATTATGATTGCCTGCGTTCGCAAAGAATGATCGAGATCGCAGGCTATTGCAGTGCATGGTCGTTAAGTCTATGCTGTCACAATTTCCATAAGTCTGTATCAACTTCTCTATTCACAGGGTCTTTATTATTTGAGCCTTCCGGACAAGGTTGAGCTTTTGGTATTGGTAGCGGTATGAAAACCTTGAGACTCTACCATTACGGGCGAAAGGATGCTGCATTCACTTCCGCTGTACGCCGTTCTCTTTGACACTGTTAGCGATCTACCAGTAGTGCCAGCAAGTTGGTGTTGACAATCGCTCTCAATTATATCGGCCCATTAAATGGCCATTAGCCTGTGGATTATCGTCTTCTGATGTTCGCATTTTAGCCAAAATTAGGTCGAGTTAACTTGGTGCAGATGTCTCACTCATGTAAACACATACACCCCATGTTCTGTAGTTATGCACACAAATAAAGTAAGCTATGATCTAGAAGCACAAAGTATTGCAGCCACCAAAGCAACACGTCTGTATTAATACATCAGTTAAAGGTGTTTAACAGTTTTCTATGAGGCTTAGATCATGAGCATGCACCAGTGGTATTTAAGTGGCCGCGAAAAACGTCTCAGCAGACGCATAGGAACAATCCACTGCATTTGCTTGGGCAATTCATCATTTAACTTACATGTACTACTTTTGAAACAATAAATGTGGGTGGCAATTAGTACTCATTTATGTTTCTGTGGTACCGTTTTGTTCAAATAAACAAACAGTCTTTTCAGTCCAAGGGTTTGTAACTTAATGAAAAATGGATAAGGTACAAAGATATTACTTAACTATTCACGAGAAAATCTGGTCCAAATAACCAATAAATGTTTGTAAAGTTAGTTTCATTAAAGTTTATTAGTTTAGCCCTCGGCTTTGGTGAGAAGCCACTCAGAGACTGCTATTGTATCCTAGTTGTGTCTGTAATCGCTTTCAAAGAGGTCTCAGAGCGCTACGATTAAATGTATTTGTGCTATTTCAGAAAGGGTTTTTTCAATTGCTGTTTCATTGTTTTACAAAACCCGGGAGCAAAAATTGTGCATGAAGCATATTACAGTTGCACATTATGCGCCCCTTGAAGGCAAAAGAAGGCTTAGCTTTCTGGTAGAAGACATATGTAATACTTTGTTTGTTCGAACTGCCGGTTTCGGTCACTTGGGTGGCCATATTGTACTGGGCCGGTTGGCCGGCCTCCGGACCATGCCAACAGCCCCCAAGCCCTCTGTTTCCAGAATACATGTATTCTGCCCTAGTACTGCGCCTTCTTTTACCTTAAAGGGAGTCTCGGGACGCTACATTGGTGGCAGCGGAAAGCGGACCCGACTTCGGTGGATTTCATCCTGCTCCATGCCGCTTCTGGCAAACTGGCGGTGTGAAAGAAGTGCATGTGCTACGGATGGGAGAATCCCTCACATCCCGTAACAGAAGGGTTGAGATTGACGTTAATCTTCGGCACCTCCCTCGCCCTCGTGTTCGACAGGGAAGCTATTAACAACTGAAGCGACACTAGCCGTGAACTCCAAGTCCAGTGCAACTGCCAAGAGAGACCTGCGACGTTGTGGTCAAGCATCCTCAGTAAGCTCTCTCTCCTGTTCTCAGGCAACTTGCCTCCTTTCGCCAAAATGTATATCAACAGATATAGAATGTGTAGGACGCCATTCGATAGCATCGTTTTATGCTTTGTACACTTGGATCACGTGCATCCTGTTCCTATGAGGCCCTATTGCCCCACTCGCTCAGGGTTCTACGATACCCTCGCGTTTCTTCCACAGCATCAGAAAAGCTTGGAATCAAAACTTGTGTTGTGTGTGGCTTCATTCGTCCAAAAACTTGGATTCGTACCTCCATCTTCCATTGGGCCGCATTATCGTGGGAGGGAGGACTAAGGAATACGCATTTGCTGCACCGAGTGCTACGCGGAATTGGTGGCGCTACAAGGACGCATGCGCTCAAATCTGGATAATTGGCACGGTTAGCTCGTGGGTGCTTCTCGCAGCACTGATTACGTTGTGGTGGCTGACACGGGAGGCTGACCAAGGGGAGCGTCGGGGACGACGCTCGAAAGAAGAGAGGGGCTGTGTAATACTTTGTTTTTTCGAACTGCCAGTTTCGGTCACTTGGGTGGCCATATTGTACTAAGTCGGTTGGCCGGCCTCCGGACCGTGCCAGCAGCCCCCAAGCCCTCTGTTTCCAGAATATATATATTCTGCCCCGGTACTATGCTTTCTTTTACCTTAAAGGGAGTCTCGGGATGCTACAACATACGTATCCCACATGTGGTAGAGGCTGAGATTACTAAAAGGACCCAGAGGCCAGCTCACCCGGCATAGGTACAAGTATCAGGACCCAAACTGGCCCCGTATTAAACAGAGTGTTAAGCAACCAACTCATTACATAGCCCCTCTCCAATTTTGAGCGCTCTTCTTCGTCAGCCTATCGCGTTTACCATTACAGCGTAACTGGTTTTATGAGGAAACCCCACAAGGCAACCGTGCTAGGGATCTAATTTCCGTGCAGCTACACATTTTTATCTTGTATGTGCTAACCATTACGCGTGACCATAGCTAGACTTAGGAAAGGCAAAATGAAAACTGATTTCAGGTCCAATCTTTCAAGCCATTGCGTTCTAATTCAGAGTGCCTAGTCATGTCCACCTATGCTCTCTCTAACCAGTAGAAAATTAAAGAAATTACTGTAGCGTCCCGAGGCTCCCTTTAAGGTAAGAGAAGGCATAGTACTGGGGGTAGAATACATATATTCTGGAAACAGAGGGCTTGGGGGCTATTGGTACGGCCCAAAGGCCGGCCAACCGGCTAGTACAATATGACCACCCAAGTGACCGAAACCGACAGTTCGAACAAACAAAGTATTACAGTTACCACGTGTGCACAATATTAATACCTTTATACAGATGCGCTGGGTGAGTTATCGATAAAACCTTCCCGGATTGTTCGCGGTTGGTGCCGCTTCCATTGTTGATAGTTTGCCAACAGAATACAGGATTGGGTATTTACCAAGTAGAGAAGTAATTTTCAGCTTTCCTTTTTGGAAGCGTCATTGGTTCCATCATCCATCAAATCCTACTATCCAGCAGTGTAGTGCCGAAAAACTTCCCTGAAGGCGAAAAGAGTCATAATACACGTGTGGAGTACATGCATCAAATGAACGGTAGGACCAGGTGTAATACTTTGTTTGTTCGAACTACCGGTATAGGTCACTTGGGTGGCCATCTTGTTCTAGCCGGTTGGTTGGCCTCCGGGCCGTGCCAACAGCCCCAAGCCCTCTGTTTCCAGAATATATATATATATTCTGCCCTAGTACTGTGCCCTCTTTTACCTTAAAGGGAGCCTTGGGACGCTACACCAGGGCTATTAGTATGGCTCAGAGGTCAGCTCGCCTGACGAAGATACAATAGCCAGGGTAAGAAGTGACCTGTTACCAAAATTAAGAGCCAAACAATCAACGTATTACCCAGATATGCAGTTTTCCACAAGCTGTACCTCCACAGAGTGGCATGATCTTTGGGGCGTGACAGAAGGATCTCATCCAATTTGTGTGTTCTAATGTGCCTTCTGACAACTTTGGGAAGACTTAGGACGGCACAGCATACTTCACGACCTTTGCGATAATTAGTAATAAAATTTCAAAATATGCAAAGAGCGTATCAAGTGAATAGGATAAGACTGTTAAAATAATTGCATTCAATGAAGTGTTTAATCAAATGTTAATAACAAACGCTAATGTTTGTTTTACTTTATCAGAAGCATCTCATATAGCCCACATGAATCATTCTCCTGCATAAATAAAGATTGGGGATTTTGCGACAAGTTACTTTTCATGTTTCTAGCGTGTCAAAGGGACCAAAACATGAAAGCAGATTAAGGATTTGGTTTACGAGCAAGTTGTTCTCAAATGTGCGGGGAAAATGGCAGGTGCATCAACGTTCGGAAGTAGGATTGTCTCAGTATTACATAGACCAAAAGTCGTCCTCACTGCTCTGCTATTACTATTGCAAGTTATCTCTTTCTGTGGAGTGGTATCCCAGGAACCTGTTCCTTGTGCACGTGAGTACTCCACACTTCTGAGTAGGAGCCTGAACTTTGATGAATTTTTTGCGTTTGCGACTCTATGCATAGTTATTTCGTTCAATTTACCAGGTGTTTACCTCAAGTCTTTTTTTCACTGAGACTGTCAATACTTTTCAATTCTCTGTTTCGTGAATTGAGGTGCATCACCAGAGATTTTCTGTTCACTTCGGTTTATATTTGGTTTTTTTGGAAATTTTCCCTATTTGTGATGTGGAAAAGATCAGTTACAAAAAGTTTTGCGCTTTTAATTGCAGCTGTATCAAGCATACTCTGCTTTAATTGACCTATTGTTACATCCACCTGCTGGTGACGCGAGCAGTGCTTGCGCCTTACATGAAACAGCATGAGATACCTGTTTGTAACCATTTTTCAATTTTTTCGTTAATGTATACAATTTGAAGCGGGCAAAAGTTGCAGCGTGGTTTTGGTCTGATTTGGTCAGGCATCTTTTTATGTTTTTGTGGTGTAACTCATCAATTAAAAAAAAGTGGGTGGTGGTGTTTTCTACGTAAGCCTATATTGCTTTATGGCCTTATAGTTTTACTAGTTCTTTTCTAATTCCTTTCATCTAGCCCGCAAGATCTCATGTTTTTTCTGCAACTCTTCAAAACTTAAAGGATGCGAAGACCCTTTTCCGAAACGTGATATGTTTTCACCTCACTTACCTACAGTCGACTGTTATGAAGACTGCTTCAAATGGCTTTACATCGACCATCGTATGTTCAAATGTTGAATGAACACAAGATTACAATTTAAATAAATATTAATTCGATAATGCTCCCAATAAATTGACTTTTATTTTTCTTTAAGGGAAGCTTGTCATTCAGCTTCGTAGATTGCTTTCCATGTAAATTTAGCAATCTTTATTTTATCTATTGCATCATCCTTTACCAGTACTGTACAAATGAGTTTCAGCCATATTTTACCTTAATACATTCTACTTTTCGTTTATTGGCGGAAAATGAATAATTGTTTTGTTCTCGGCATCTTGATGGAGTCATTTTTACCTGAAGAACGTTTGCGCGTGAATCGTTTCACTCATTAGTTATGCTTATGTCCAAATTTATTTTTAGTGGGAGTATCACTTTATCAGGAAATGAATTTGTAACATTTACTAAGAAATGTTTTGCTGTTGGAGTAGTGATTGATTGTGCCGCGTAATTATTGATAAATATCTCAATGGGGTGGTAAGAGATTACCTATAAGTATTTCTCCGGTTGATTATTCATGTTCAATGATTTTAGCAAAAGATATCATTTGAATTTATGATTAGTTTAAATATCGAAGCTAGGAAATGATTTCATTCCTCTAGGTTCTAAAATTGCTTAGATAGGTAAGTATGAAGGCGACACTGAAGTTGATATGCTCCTTAAGAAGCGTTGCCGAAACCTATTCATCTCTTTGTGTTACAATGAGGTCATTACCTTTGACTCGTGAAAATGGCAACCCTTGGTTATGGTCTTTGGTGCATTTTGCTATTAAAATACGATCGACTGTACTTCCGGTATTTACAGCCGTCATTATGCTTCCCTCCTCCTTTTCTGCCAGTAAGATTTTAAAGACTTAAGTCTTCACAGGCCTGGCTTCTTTAATCGAATGCGTGTCTTAAATTCAGTGATAGCAAGACCACCTTGAGGTAAACCAACTCTAAATGACCAATGTCAACTTATTTTTAAATAGTAATGACGATAGTACCTGGTATCAATAAATGTATGTTCGAGTAATCAGCTGTCCTGTTGAACTTGTGCATCTCGAACTGATTTTGGAAAGATGCTTTAGTGAATGACATAATCACGAACTGGAGGTCGTATTTTTAGGTCAAAAATAACCAATTCCTGATTTAGATATCAAGGTTATTCGCGGAGTTGAATAATTTGTACTACGGTTCCCATAATTTGTTTTATTCCGTAGGTAGTATTATAGCATCTCCAAATTAGATTTGGCTGATAGGGAGCACAGATTGGTTGTTCAAAATTGGCTCTTTATTCATGCAGTTCATACTTTAGTGCCTTAAATCGAATTTTAAAATGGGAGACCAAAAAAGGTGTTCTTATATTGACGATTTTATTGACATGATATTTTATAAGTTGATAGACTATTCCAATGTTTTTAGCCTGGTAATCGTGTAACTAGCCTGTTGGATGTTAAATGACTGAATAAAGTGGTCATCGCATTCAGTAATTGTCCAAATGCTCCGGTTGTGATTCGTTTGATTCCAATCACAAAAATCTAATCCAACTTGATATGTATGAATTATTTAAAGAACTTTAAGGAAGACTACTTTTAAACTATTTAAACTGTAAGTAATTCATTACCTTGCCTTATAGAACAAAAGCACCAATTGATACGAGGTTGTTCTTCCCAACTCATTCTCAAGATTGACCGTCACTTGATATGCATGTACGAATCAAAGGGGCGTGGAGGATACATTTGTTTCTGCTCAGCAGAAAAGTGCAATCTTGGAGGTGGTGCCGGGGCCTCACTACTTACGTTGGCGCTACTTTTAGCTGTGACTCTGCTGTTGCTCTACAGGGTCTCATAAGTCAAGTTCACTGACCTCATCCTCCTCACTTCGTCCCTCTCTGTCACCCTCTTGCCTGCTCAAAGTTCTTTCTGACTGCGGATGCTTATCTGTACAGATATGCTTACTTCCTCGTGTTTATCATGCAAGCTTTTTTATTGAAAATATCATTAAAACTACATTCATTAGTATCTAATGATAGACGCTTGTATGCACATTAGGTGGGCTAAAATTTCAACGTAACTCAACAAGGTTCAGGTTCAGGATTTGGTGGAAGACATCATTTACAGTTATTTAAAACTTTCGGTTGTCTTAAGTTGATGATTTGTTAAAAATTTCTAACCTTAAAAAAGAATAACGAAAATGGCAAATTTAAGCGGTGACAATCAGGCATAGCCATAGCAGAGTCTTGGGAGAGTGTTTGGGCCCGCAATGGCTCGGTGCACTCGCGGACCTACTTATTGAGGGACAGTCAATAAAGTGGCTTCCTCATGTTTTTTTTAGTCAACCAGATTTACTTTCTGTGGAGCAGGTTGGTGCCTTTGTTGGTGTTGGAAGTACGATGGGTTCATGAGGTAGGTTATGAGAGGCTTAGCTTTGTAATGGTGAGTTACCTATAGGTGGTCTAAGTTAGTAGGTCTGAATAACAGCGCCGCCCTACTAAGAGTGGCCTTCTCTATCGTCATAGCAGTGCCAGGAGAGAAGCCTTTTCCACCCAATGACTGTCGTACAGTTCATGGGGCGTAGTGATTACAGTGATTACTGCCATGACGACGATAAATACAACTGTAACTGGGATTCTTTCGGAAGTTAGCTGTCCCTTTAAGCTACTGTGTGTGTGTGTGCTAAATGATACAAATGTTGATAAATTAAAGCACTGTCTCAATGCTGTCAGTACCAGCCATACTTGATAAAAAGAACTACTCTAGTTGAAATGAAGGTAATATGCGACCCTCACGTTTATATCAAAAAATCTTAAAAGTACCAACAGAATTTTCTTCCTCACTGGTCACATGGGTCAAATGACTTCAACCTCCCACTGACTCACATTTATACCTCTCCAAAGTGGTTGAAGTATGCACACGTGTATGCACTCCACACCCCAAAATACCAACCGCCAACAAATTGACTTGTTAAAATATACCATTGTGTAATATCTCTAAGCTAATGGAGGCAAGGATGCATGATATATGGACGAGTGCTCTAAGCCAACAACTCATAGAGAGTCCGTTGCAAAATGGAATATTATAGCGAAAATCTTCGCTTAATGGGGTTGACAAAACAATGCTACACTGCACCAAGTTATAACTGCAGTGTCTCGAGACTTCTTCGAAGCCGAAGGAAGACATAATACTCGGGCGGAAAATGTATTGCAAATGTGCAGTAGGGCTTTGAGCCTTGGGCGTGGTTCGATGTTCAGCCCATCCGATAAAAATACGATAGCAAAGCTCCTAATTGGTCCATAATTGAAACCGAGAGTTAACCAAACAATTAACACATTACATAGATCTCGGATTTGCGTAAATTGGTATAATCACCTGCTCTGCACTTTAATGGAATCGGGTTCAAATCCCCTCACTATGGCTATGTATTCTCTTTGCTTGACAGTCTGGCCTCCTATCCAGGAAAGAGCATAATTAACTAACTATCGCTTTTAACTTTTGCAAAAAGCGAGCTAATCGTGCCTTCATGGAGGAGTCCTGGTATCTGCTTTCCGTTCTTAATTGACTAGGGCTAAAATGCTCCAAAATTGGGTAAAAACAGAATGGAAAACATTTATTTGACAGTTTGGATAGTTTGGCAAAATGGCATCAGTTGGACGCACATAGTAACGGTGAAATATTGTCCTATCTATTAATTCCCATGATTCGCGTTGCCTTCCGCCTGTCAGATCAGGGGAGTGAAGGGTGGATTTTCATTGGTTGGTCCAAATCATCCTACTTAATGAATGCGCATAATGGGAAATTTGCTATCTGCTTTAAAACCCAATGAAGGCACTAAAGGGCTGTATTTTCTTCCCTGTTTTGTGGTAGTAATTAGGTCTGACAAGTAGTTTTGAATTAGCTTGCTTTGTCAGAGCATTCAGATCAGCACCTGAATCAGAGGGCCAAATTAATTTGCCCACCGTTCTTTTGGTGACCGATTTTGAGAGATGGGGAGGGGGGGGAGAGGGAAGGTGAATTAGTAAACTGAAAAGCATTGCCAAAAGGGCCCCATCGAGCATGGCTGGTGCAATGAGTTAGTGGACCAGTTTCGATGGGGGGAGGTAGCGACACGTGCGAGAGAGACGCGCATGGGGGAGACCAGAGGGCAGCGGCGAATCCACGCGTGCGTGTGTGTTGCATGCACCATCGATTACCAACGTCAACGCGAGCGCGCGCCGATGCGACCACAATTGGCCACGGCCGCACACAAGCACGCCTGCTGGCGCGTGGGGAACGCCTACTCAGGGTGACCAATAGCGTGGCTCGCGCCCAGCAATCGATCATACTTGAGCGGGCAGCGGAATGTCTCACTGCCGCTGGCTCCCACTCTCTCTCTCCCTTTCTCCATGCGTCCGTATGTGTGAGTGCGTGTACGCGTGTACATTCATTAGATGCGAAGATTGAAAGAGAAAGCACCTCTGCTCCATGCCACACCTCGAGAGAGCAGGTATGTCCCACTGATTTTAGCCTGGAAAGATTGGAATGGGCACTGCTCACTCCCAACACTCTGCCTCCGTTCGAGTCTCTCCAGTCTGTGGATACTCAAAACACACGGCAAACACCGGAACAAAGTCCATCACCATCCACAGTGAAGGGCCAAGTACTGAAGGCACCCGTGCCACTACGGGTTCAGAGCCTCACCTAGCTTCCACGTCCGTCCGTTCAATATACAAACAAGCTGGAACCAATTTGAACGGTAGGTGGAACAGTCGGAGGAAGGATTTTGTTTCCAGAACCGAGGCGGGTCGTTTGAGCGTGAACGGGGGTGTCCACGACTGTGCTCCTCTGGATAGCAGTGCATGGACTAGGAGTTCTTCAAAGAAGAAGGTGCGCCCTCGGACACTGAAGCAGACGTCGCACAATTCCACGAACTCCTCTTACATAGCCGACTGCAGTCCGGACAGAAGCGCTGCAGCGCAGAGTGATTTAAATGTCTCGGGTCAAGACAGTTTCGTTGCTGCAAACGAGCCCCACCTGAGACTAGGTCTGAGTCGCCTCTTCTCCACAGACGCCACCTTCAGTATTAACGGACACCTGAATAGCTTCCAGTCGCATTCCCGGTGTGACCTGCTGGACTATGGAGACAGGCGATCCGATCTCTCCGAAGTAGACCCAGCCTCGTCGCAACTCGTCCAACGTCGCCATCTCTCGGAGCTCTGCCTTCATTTAGATGGTGTGAATAATGGAAATAACAATAACAATCACCATATCCCAACTGCTCTCCGATCTCCACGGAAGTCTCATCCTCCTTTAGCTCAGTGTATGGTACCAACTTACGACTTTGGCACACAAACCTCTGACATCGGACCGTTTATCAGAATGGCAACCACCACAACGTCTATGTATGCACCAAAGTCGAAGGTCAAATCGCCCTCTTGTCAAGTCACGCCCGCGCACTCTGCCCATTGCACCAATCACCTTGTCGCGTCTCACCTCTCACGTTCCCCTCTCAACAGTGAAGCCGAACTTCTTAGTCCGGAAAATGACGAGGGTGATGACGCTTTGAACAACTATCACGACTACGTGAATCTTCCCCAATCACGGTCACGCTCGGTCAAAATGCATAAGAAGCAGCAGCCACATCAGCTACCCACAGAAATCAAGACGAAGGCAGAGGAGGTCCACGAAGATCCGGGAAGAATACCGCTGCCTAGTAGGCGTCTTTCGAAATCCCGCTGGCGGCTTATGTCACGGGGCAAAAATTTAACAAAATCACTATCTTGCTATGCCCTCAAATTTTTCGGACAACAAAATCGAAGTTATGAGGCCTCAGACCAGCTGCTGGTCGGTCCCAGTCAGTGCGTCCTTCCAATGCCCAACCAGCGCCCCCCACCACCACGGCCTCCCACTCTGGCTATGCTAAAGAGGGGGAGAGTGGACGGATTGGCGGTGCAGAGGGACATCCGGAACCCGTCTTCTGATGACCTTGGACAAACCCTCCAGCGGGTCCTTCGTCTTGGTCAATCCGAAGACACGGAGAGCGCTCCCAGATTATCGCACATTGTCTCTCTCCAGGCCAAGATGAACCGCAGTTTGAGTGCATTCGGGAACCAGGATGCAGTGAGTCAGCGGCGCCATGCAGTTAGACGGTCAAACTTCCAGCACTCGATAAAAGACGGTTCGAGGAGAGATAAACTTCAAATTCTCCAGACCACCAGTACCAAGGAATTACTCCATTGTCTTTCCATTTTTATTCTCCAACATTGTGATAATTTGTGCGAGCCTAATGCAGTAGACTCTCCACTCTATCCTGAGGAAATAATCGCCTGGATTAGGGATATTGACAGAGCGTTGATACAACAGGGCTGGACAGACGTTCCCTTTCTCAGTCCAGCAAACGTGGTCTTTCTCTTCATTATGATCAAAGGTTTTGTGGATTCCAGCATAACCTGCAGTCGGGAACTGCACTCCCTCGTTATGGTCTGCCTCTACCTCTCCTATGGGTACATGGGAAACGAGATCAGTTATCCACTCAAGCCCTTTCTCAACGCAGAAATCCTCTACAGCATGCTGCACGAGAACGATTCACAGAGATTCCGCAGCATGAACACCGCCGATGCGATGTCTTCAAAGAACCCAAAAGTAGTAAATCGCTTTCGAGATGCCTTTTGGGAGACCTGTGTGCGTGTTTTGAAGTGCAAAAGTAAAGACATGCTTCAACTCAATTCAGACGCTATTTTCTTTACCCAAAGCATTGCCGAGTTGCGTTCCTACGCCAGTTTATCGGAACAGAAACCGACTACCCCATCGGTTTGAGACCCCCGCTTTCCCAGCAGCGCACCAAACAACTCAAAAAACTTTACATATTCAAAAACCCTGTGCATGGTGGAGTTCAACACCACATAAAATGTATCGTATAAACGATCTTTTCTTTTAAAATCGCCTGTACATCATTTTCTGTAAGTCCTGGATGTTTCACGTGGTGGAACAAACAGGCGCAAAGAGAACCACACAAGAGAAGAAATTTCACACTCTTAATGACGTTGTTTGCATTGATCTTTTTTGCTTTTATTTAAAAAAGACAAGATGATTATTTTGAGACCCCACAATCTTCTCTTGATAAGGAGGGTGTTAACACTGGAAGGCGGTTTAACGCTTCTACCAACACCTGCACGCATGCAAGTGGACGCTCAGCAGGACCTGACACATTTGATGGGAGAAGGCAACGTCATGTCGGCAAAAGCAGCAATTATTGACAGCAATTTGATTTATGATTTTGACGATATGACGTTGCGATAAAGGCTTCAACAACTTCGCATAGGAGCCTTCTATGTGTAAAACTCCATCTTTTAAATGGAAAGGAAAGGGTGAAGCTGAACGTACAATAATTAGGATTTTCCAATGAATCATATTTCAAATTATTAGCCATAATTTGTGGAGGGCTTAAGGAAAGCCATGCAATTCATCATAATTGGGAACTTTGATTCATATTCCAAGCCCTTCACTTTGCAATGGAATGCCTCATCAATCCTGCCATTTAATCCAGCCACGTCACACACAAACCATCATCATGACATGGCGATCTTTTCGATTTCGTACGATTTTTTTTCCTCTGGAAGGTTTCCTTCATATGACAGCCTCTAACGATTGTAAAATATTGTTTATCCACCAAGGCGTAGATCTTCTTCTACTGCCTTCAGATCAGTAATTGTTCAAAAAGTAAAGGAAAAATTTGAGGTATTCTCATCCTCAAATTTCCTCGAAATGAAAAATAAAAAGGATTTGTTTGCCGTCCTAATCAGACATCTTTTTAGCCATTTACAATGCACTACTTCCTGTTTTGTATTCACAGATAATAAAGGTGAATTTGGTGTGCATTGTGTGGTGGTTTTCTTTTATTTTCCAGAAACTGTGTTTTATCAATGGTAAGACGAATTTGCTGAAAATGCTGAACTACACCGATGAAGGTTGGGTGCTCTCAAGCTCATTTGGGGGGACTGAAAAGTTTTCTGCTTGTGTGACTTGGGAAAATGGTGGATTAGTGAGTGGGAAGTCTAAACCACCTACTCGAGAGTTTATTACATAGCCACTTTTCCATCACTATTTACTTCCATACATCATTAACAAAAAGCGATTTCGTTTGATCACCTAATCACTAACTCTGTGTCGAAGAGTAGCTTTACTTGGTAGTGTAACGTAGACATATCAAACGATTACGGGGCACATAATTTGCCTACCTGCCAATTCTTCGTAAAAGTTTTGGTCGACACCGTTCTGGTACCGTGGTTTTTAGCTGCTACGTGCCTTGTTAAGAAAGCGGTTCATGCATACTGCTAGCAGGGATGAGAATTAGGCTGGAGGCTGGCGGACACTTGCAATGTAAATGCTGCACGCGTTGCTAGAAGGTGGAATCAAGAGAGTTGGTCCGGTTGGACGACTTTCTACTACTTCTCCCCAGATTCCCTTTAAACAAACATCAAGCATGAACTGAAATGGTGCTTTCAGTAACATAAAGGCAGGGCAACTGAGGCCATCCACTGCGCTACTTGAAGATTAATGTGCCTTTTTTCGACATTTTTAATTAAGAGGCTTGATAAAACATTCGTTTTGATTAGCGTTCCCACCATCGGCGTCTTTTACTTAACTACCTTAGGAGCTGGTCTAAAATAACAGAGGAAGGTAGAAGTGATAGCTTCAGTGCTAGTTTTTAATTATCTGCGAAGAATATCACGTAATCCAAGTGCCCACTAGCTGCAGTCTTTCGATGCTTGATCATGTATTGTTACTGCTACCCACTTCAAATTTTGGTTTATGGCAAGAGGCATCCGCCAAATACATTACTGCTTAATGTTCAAAAGTGAAATCAAAAAATCGTTTTTACTCCCTTGGACTGGAGCAACGAATTATACCAAAACACGGCCTTACTCAAAATTCTTAAATGAATTCACAATTGACGGTATAAGATTCTGATTTTTTCTTTTATAGAACCGTAGCGCCTAAATCCTCCCTTGGGTCGTCAGAGGAGAAAGAGAGGTGTGGAACATTTATTACTAGTGTGCAGGAGGGTCGACACAATAAAAAAAAAGCGCACAAATAAAACCAATATCATCCTGTTACACAACTTCTTTAGACCACTACCAGTAGTTCTTATCAGCTTGTGTACTGCCCACCCGTTTTCCCCTTTCGCTTTGATACTATTATTTGAATTATTGCTGCCTTGGGTCCATCATCCACTCCACCTACTATTTGGACGCACACACGCGGATCTGCCGTGCCAACAGGACATCACGGTCGCGTATAGGGTAAACACGTGTTCTTAGTTCTGGCATTCAGTTGAGTCACCTCTACCTCTTGCTGACTTTGGCACGAACACCCACATTTCCTACATCTCTGTCGCAGTGAGCACTCTGAGTGGACGGCTTCTTACTAGGGGTTATCCATCATTCTACCAGGTTGTCTCCATTTCTTGTGGTCTCAGTTATTCAATGGCACTCGTATCGTCAATATTGCTGCTGCTGTTGCCGTGGCACCCCTGTGGGATTGGTTACTCACCTACGCACGGCAAATAAAACAAGAAGAGTTCCCTATTTGATCCAACAGTCTATCCGGTCCCGCGTTCTGTCCCCATATCACCTCCAAACTGGTGAGGTTAAGCCACCGCTCCTGATACAACAGTCACTTATCCCCACTTCAGTGGCCTACTCGGTCTAACTTTAGGTCATTTTTTGTGCCATTGACCATCAATACAAAGCTACTTACGAGCCAAGAACGATGGCATAAATTAATTTTCTAATTCTAAGAGACATCTGATCCTGATTAGTGATACACTCCGTTGGTTTTGATGGAATCACAGTTTTGTCCTCTTTGTAGGAGAGGTCCGGCGGTCTTGCAATGCTCAAGGCTGGGCGGTACTCTACAATGAGTGAACCACACATACCAGTCATTGTTTGTGGAATTATTTGCCTAAGAAAAGAACAGTGAAATCAAACCATAATTTAAATTTGCTTTACGTAAGTGATATTCTGCAGCCATTCCTTATTGCCAATATTTTGCATTTCCATCGCTGCTCATCTGTCAATTTGAAGACCATTCAGCCCTTCAGAATCTGAAGGTGGCATTAGCTCTTCGCACAGAGAATGCACTTCTACATGAGTCGCGACTAGTTGTTGATTGCCTTCTTGCAGCCCACGAATGGAGGTGCATGCAACAATTGGACATGGCTTCGGATGTGCATTGAGCCATCCTCAGCTTGAGCCTTCTTCCGATATCCATAGGCTGAATTTGGGAATTTGTTCCTTTGAATCGGCCTCACCTTCCAATATCGCATATCAACACGGAGGTTACGGGCAAAAAGGAACGCTGCTGTACCAGGACTAAAACTGAAACTATGGAGACTGAAGAATCCGTGTAACTAATTTTACAATTAAAGCGAATGCCGCCCTACCATAAAAAACAGGATTCTTTCACTTTCTTATCTACAAATCATCCTCTAATTAGCGTATCACCTCCACCTTTCTAGCAATGTTTTTGTTTCGATGTGCTCTAACCTCTTTTGTGTGTGTCTTTTTTATTGAGCACATACATACAGGCGTGATTTTGCCCCGACATCAGTGGATTAGACCTTTCATCTTAATCTGATTTGCAAAACAGCATTCATCACAAGTCTCAATTTTAAGAATCCGTGCACTTCTCTATCGCATTAGAACTAGATGAAAATTATTGCACGCTAATAAGTATTAGATCGAAAATTCAGCTCAAACAATGAAATTTATAGCTTAGGGGAGGAGTGCTTTTTGGACTGACATCAAAGTCCAACCGACTTAGGCACTGGCAGAGGGGCGGAGGCTCACGCTATCTGCGCAGCAGTTGTTGCGGCGATGTGTTGGTCCTTGGACTTTATTAACTTGACTGATGTGGGCGCTGAATTACCCCATTGTGTATCGCATCATGCAGTCCACAAGATTCCTTGGATTATAAAAGCAATTGTGGGACCAATTTGGTTGACAAGAGCGATTTCTTCTGTCGGCAATACAATGTTTTCCCAGTACTTCCGACAGTTTCAGTGAGCTAGGCGGCATTTTTTAATATTTTGACAATAAGCACCGAGAATTAATTTCATTTTACATTTAGTGGCGTTTACAGACGTCAAACGCTTTTCCGATTAGTGGCTTGAAATTAGGATAAAAATGAATGATACAACATTATAGCAGCGACATTTATTTCATCCGGGATCTATTCAGCTTTGGGCTATGGCAGGAGCGCATGCGTACTGTTTTGAATCATTTCATTTTATGCGATTCGCAATCCTATTTCCCTTTTTATGAAACTTCGTTTGAATTCATCCAAATTGAGGATTTCCGATTCCTTATTAGAATGTATTCAGTTCAATTGCACCTATTGTAATGCTTACGGAAAAGCATATTAGTAGATCTGTGGCCGTGCTTCTACATTGATCACAGGAAATCCCTAGGAAAATCCACATTAAGCAATGACTTTTTTTCCAAAAGGCAAAAAAATCAGGAGAATTGTACAAGCACTGAAAAAAACCATGAAATGCAGGGAATTCTTAAAAGGAAGCATACCTCTCACTGATCTTAAGACAGACAGTACAGGTGAATTACCTACATTTGAATCTGCATGTGGCACCCCAAGCCTTCCCTCAAGTCGTAGCAAGCATGAGTACAACCTCAGGAGACCTTCTATATGGCTTAGCATTACATGAAATCACCAATCTGTCAAAAATGTGCAATTATTGACGAGCATATTGCTGCAAAATCATAGCATAGTGCATAGCCTAACACGAAGGTCGGCGATTCATAGTTCGTGGTGCTCCGATTTGGAAATCAGCAGCTGGCTGTTCGACTTCGGCTAATGGGCTCCCATGAAAATGCAGCTTTTGCACTTGCGTCTTCATCCCACTTTCTCCTCATCCTTCTTCTATCCCTCGATTTGGATGAAATGAAAGATAAGGCAATAACAAATTATGCATCTCTATCAAAATACATACAATTCGGTGGTTTGTAGACCCTGATGTTAGTCAATCTCCTGGTAATCACTGCGTCTCTCCCATGCTGTTGTTCTGCTTAGTTAAATTAGTATGGTTACACTCTCTGACCAAATTGAGTGAATTTTTTTAACAGGCAAAACAAGTTAATCAATCTGCAGAAATGGAGTGACTACAGAGAAATGCCGTCGCCTCATGGAGACAAGGCCTCAGTGGCCATGACCTTTTACACCGGCAGCTGGTGGCAGTAAATGGCAGAGCCTACTGCTGCTGAATGAAAACTGACTTTCGAAATTGTAATCTTTCCTTTGAATTAAATATTTGCGGGAAAGCAGAAAGAATTCTAAAGAGGGGAATTTTCCAAATGTGCATTACGAGGGCAAAAGGGCTGACAAAACTGATGAATTGCCTTGACTAAATTAGTTTTTGAAACACTAAATTCATACAATGCTTTCAATGGCTTAGCATAATCAGACAAAAGGGAACTTACCCGATAATTTCTATGATACAGAAACAGCAATTTCCGTGACATGATGGGCACCAACTGCGGAGGCTGTTGCTCTTGGAAGTTGGAGAGATGATTTAGAAGGGAGTGTCAGTTCACTCTTATTATGTTCCAAACATTCCTTTATACCCTTAAACATCGTTATTTCTAAATGAGCACGGTTCCACCTGAGGGAGTCTTAATATTTTGGGGTGCATCTGTGTGGACATCTTAAATGCAAAATGAAGAGATTTTAGGACTAACAAACAAGTATCACAGCTGAAGTTCTACATGAACTAAAATGTGAACAAATCTTCGAGAAAATCGGAACACCTTAATTCCTGGTGCTGTTTTCAGTGGTGAAAATGACCCAGCAGTACCTGTTTGTATCTCGAAGTATACCTCGCGGAAGTGTGATGACTTCGTTACGGGATCTCGTCGATGGCAATCTGATCATACTCAAGAGGTCTCAGCGCTGGCCACTGGTTGTGTGTCTGGCTATGACCTGACAACAACCGAACCACTACTCTTTACATCCTCGAGGTTCTGAGCTAACAATCTAACCGCAAGGCAACTCTTTCAGAGCACTGTACAGCCAACTTACCAGCACCTTCAGTCACCAGTGGTGAGTACCCACACTACTTTTTGTCACGCCTTTTTCATGTTCGCATGCCTTTTCGTTGCCTCCCTACCTTCTCCCTAAGTGGCTTGCACACACATTCGAGACACTTTGTTGTACGTCTTTGTGCACTTCCAAAATGGATGAACATCCACACCCTCCAAGCACAGTGCGTGTTTCCTTTATTTTACTGAGTCGTAACACCCTTATGTGACTCCTGTGACACATGAGACTCACTCTCCTGGCAGACAGGAAACGCCAACCATTAAGCTTAGAGCACCATTCACCATGCACAAGACGACACAATTAATCAGTATTCTGTACGGATAGCATTGCTGTACCGAAAGGGACGTAATTCAAACTGGCAAATAACCATTAGGCGACACTGAGCTCCATTTTTAAGCCAACCAATTCACTAGTCCAAATTGTGAGTGCAATTGAAGCGCTTCGATAACATAATTCGGCTCATAACTAGGGATTAAATTACAGAATTGGGCATTCATTGGGATTTTTGGTGATTCATACCAAACTTTTGCCATCCCTCCTGATCTTCACCTGATTCTGGAATCCAACTCCGCGAATGTTTGGAGGATTATCGTATGACGGATAAGGACAAATGACGCCATCCCGTTTTGTATTCATATTGAATACAATGCAGTTGCAGTACCTCGAGTATCTTCTACAATCGTCATGAGTCGCGTCAGTACAAAGGACTGGTCAGAAAATAGCGTAATCACGACCTGCAATCTCTGGAATTTTCGAATTAATATCTTGCCCCTTCTTTTGAACGCCGTCCTCCTGTCTAATTTACTGCGTAGATCATCAAAACGCATCCCTTACCTCAAAAATCCCCAAAGGCTTAGGTAGAAAGATAAATGTCGAAACAAATGATGTACCCCGACGACCCCACTTCATTTAACGTTGCGCCTCTTTTGTGAGCTAAACTGAGCTCGGAAAACTCGCTAGCTTTTGCCGTCCCCATCTAGGCGATACTCCAGTTAGTGCAATGCCATGCCTAAAAGCGAACACGTTTTGCAAAAGACCAGAATTAATTAATTTCGCAGAGATCTCTATCTGCATATTCCACTTTGCTGCTTTGCCCTCATTTCAGTGCCGCACAGGCGTCTATTGTGGTTCCATTCTGGCAAGACGTAGGTAGCGCCGCTTCATCAAGCAACTAACACCGTTATGAAAGTACTGCAGGTAATCCCACAACCGTATTTTTAAATCTTTCAAGTATGAAGTCGTCTCAGGTGCTAAATAGCTTCTTACAGAACACGGAAGTAGATTGGGTACCAAGAGTTATCGTTGTAAGCCTTCTACTGGGAATCTTCGCAAGTTCAGTCGTCCACACCAGACATATTCCTCCTGTCGCATTGAAGTTTGACATCCAGCCACAGAAATCACCAAGTGTCCTAGTTCTACTAATTTGGAATTCTCTCCATATCCATAAGTCCAACGCAAAGCGAAATCAACTTCGCTTCAATGTATTTATCGTTCTAGATGATGAATATTTTCGCAGCTGTATCATGCATATTGTACACTGCACGGATTATCTCATTCGACTTTTAACAATGCAATAGCGCCGATTCAACTCAATTCCCATGTCATCCTTTTCCACAATGTTAAAACGCCAAGTCATTTACCCTGAACTCGTGAAACATCCTATCAAGGTAAACGACATCAAGCACAGTCCAAATTCCATTCACGTCATTTCGATATTTTTGAATGGAGGAAATCCATTTGCTCATAAAAATGGACGACTAACCCCGGTTAGACTGCATAGGGAATACAAAACATAAAGTAGCCCAAAAGTCTGAGTAAAAAAGAAACCCACAACGACTAAATGGACAATTACAGGGGTGAAAAAAGAACTTTGCACTAATCAGAACGTCGCAAACCTCCTTACTTCTTCAGAATAAAAACGAGCGTGGGGAAGGCGCAGCAGTCATAATCAGGGAGGCAGACGAAGAGCCCCGTCCAGTCGTATAGTCGTACCGTTGAGCATTTTATTACCTATGATACAGCATACAAGGTGGGCGAACTCCTCAGGTCGACCAGGGCGATTTGGGAAGGGAACGCTTTTTACAAGATGGTGGAAGGCACCTTTGGGGGTTTTAGCGGTCGCCGTTTCAGTGTCAAAGATGCCTGAAGAGAGATTTACAAGCGGATCAATCGACCACCGGCGTCCAATCGCAGAGTAGCTCCATTTAGCATTTTTTCCCTCAAGCAACTAACAACGGCGTCTGCAAACTCGCAAGGATGACCCTGACGGCCAATCACCAATTGCACGTCGTTTATGTAATCCAATACATCTGGCTGAACTTGACGATCACCAAATAACAACTTGCTTTCAATAAGACCTAAATCAAAATACAGGTGCAACTGATCTAATGCTTAATACTCAAACATATTTCTGTGAAAAACCATCATTTGGGAACCTAAAGCAACTGAGATCCTACTACTCAACTGAGCACCCAGATTTCAAGCCCCAAATACATAATGAATCCACAACTTGGTATAAATCTGGATTTTCCCAGAGGACAAAAGTTCAACGAACAAAGAAACGTTTGCATATCCCAAACATTGTGCCTGTATGTCAGGTGCTTTTAACAATGTCTTTAAAAGACCAGAATTCCTACCTGGAGCGATGGTGACACAACGAATACCATGCCGAGACAGATCCCTTGCAACGGGGAGCGTCATACCTACGACGGCAGCCTTGCTAGCTGCATAGGCAACCTGTCCCACTTGCCCCTCAAAAGCAGACACACTGGCAGTGTTGATAATGACACCCCGCTCCCCATCCTCGTCAGGCTCGTTTTGAGCCATTGAGAGCGCAGTCAGACGAATCACATTGAATGTTCCCACCGTATTAACCTGCGTGTGTATCCTAACAAATGCTGAAGTCCAAGCTCACCCTCAACACACGTTCAAATTCTTTTAAGTCGTGCGGCTTGCTTGAGGAATTTGAGATAGTTTTTCGGGAAATTCCGATCCCTACACAGTTCACTACGCAATTTATTAGCGAAAACTTGGACTTGGCTAGATCAATCGCCTCCTTTACGGATTCTTCTGACGTAATCTTAGGTAATTGTGAAATTTGAAACATATAAGTACATCTGTCTCAGAAAATACTACGTCGTCTCCAAGTTTGTCAATTCCACTTGTTCGATTAATATCACACACTACAACTTTGCAACCTTCCTGGAGTAGTTTTTCAGTGGTGGCAAGACCAAGGCCAGACGCGCCACCTGTTACTAGAGCAGAGATATTCTAGGAAGTGATTGAAGAAAAATCACTAACCTTGAGAGACAGCAAGGCTCCAGAAAATCGCATGCTCCCGGCCTCTGGCTATTTACACGATTAGTTTCGTGTATTACTCATAGGAATAACCTTGTGTCCATCATTGTTGGTTCTGTTAAATCATTTATTCTTACACAATAAAATAGCTGATTATTTTACTAACCAAGTGCGTGCTCACACGAAAAAAATTTTCACATGTGATTCGATCGAATATATAGTCCTACGTGTTTTTTTCTGAGGTGAAGTCCATTATGTAAAAAGCAGCATTTTCCATATAATAAATGCTCTAATGTTTGCTCGAGCAAGGCAATTGTAAGCTAGCTGTTTTGCTTAAATGCAATGCAGTAATGTTCTAAATGTGGCACTAATAACTGACTTTATTGTACAAATGAGGTAAGCCAGGCTCTTTATTAAGTCGTATTAAGCCATACCGGTATAGGGCAAAAATGTCCCCCTTAATGATTAGAAGGGCTAACTGGCAGTAAGCGTGGCCAAAGAGCAAGATCTTTTAGTAAAACTAATACTTATGGAGATTCTTTTATTCACTTAGCAAAGCTTAGCGCCAGGTCGTTGCATAAATACATTGCAAGACTTTATTTGTTCAAACTGCCGGTTTCGGTCACTTGGGTGGCCATATTACACTAGCTAAAATGGCCGGCCTCCAGGCCGTGCCGACAGCCCCCAAGCCCTCTGTTTCCAGAATATATATATTCTGCCCCCAGTACTATGCCTTCTTTTACTTTAAAGGGAGTCTCGGGATGCTACATTGGTGGCAGCGGAAAGCGGACCCGACTTCGATGGATTTCTAGCCTGCTTCATACCGCTTCTGGCAAACTTTGGCGGTGTGAAAGAAGTGCATGTGCTACGGATGGGAGAATCTCTTACATCCCATAACAGAAGACACCTTCCTCGCCCTCGTGTTCTGCAAGAAAGCTATTAAAAACTGAAGCGACATTAGTCGTGAACTCCAAGTCGAGTGGAACTGTCAAGAGGGATCAGTGACATTGTGGTCAAGCATCCTCCGTAAGTCCTCTCACCTGTTCTCGGGCAACTCGCCTCCCTTCGCCAAAATGTGTATTAAAAGATGTGGAATATGCAAGACGCCATTCGATAGCATCATTTTATGCTTCGCACACTTGAATAGCGTGCATCTCGTTCCCATGAAGCCTGATCGTCCCATTTGCTTAGAGTTCTACGATGTCATCGGGTTTCTCCCACGGCATCAGAAAAGCCTGGAATCACAATATGTGTTGTTTGTATCTCGACCCATTCGAAAACTTGAATTCGTACCCCCATCTTTCATTGGAAAACATTATCGTGAGAGAGGAGGACTAAGAAATACGCATTTGCTGCACCGAGTGCTACGCGAAATTGATAGCACTACAAGAGCACATGCACTCGAATCTTGATGACTGAGATAGTTAGCTCGTGGTTGCTTCTGGCAGCACTGATTACGTTGTGATGGCTGACAGGGGGGCTGACTGATGAGAGCGACGGGACAACGCTCAAAAGAAGAGAGGGGTTGTCCAATACTTTGTTTGCTCGAACTGCCGTGTCAACAGGCCCCAATCCCTTCGTTTCCAGAATATGTATTCTGCCTAGTACTATGTCTTCTTTTACCTTGAAGGAATTCTCGGGACGCTACACACATAGGTGTAGTGATGTGCATAGTGCAAGGTTTAGTGAGGAGATGTCAAGCGCCTTTAGCTCCTTCGCAGGAAGCGAAGACTCGGAGCGGAACAACTACCTTTGTTAATTGCCAAGATTGCTAAAAGTGACTTTATTAAATCTGTGATGCTCCTGGAGAGAATTGTTGTTGTTTTTAAGCTTTGATAGCTATCATTCTTTTGAGGTTTTTAGTTCTGTAGCACAACGTCCACCTACTATTGTCGTGGCAACGCAGATATGACTTGATAAAAGTTTGTAGGCAAATAGTCATTAACAAATAGCACTTCATTTTGTTTGGGATTACAGACAAAATTTGGCTTTCTTAAAAGAAGGACACTACAAAGCAGTCACCTAATATACTGACTCCCTGTGCCTTACTATAGATTTCGAAATTGCAAAATGAGTAGTATGGTGTAGCGTCCCGAGACTTCCTTTGAGGTAAAAGAAGGCATAGTACTGGGGGCAGAATATATATATTCTGGAAACAGAGGGCTTGGGGGCTGCTGGCACAGCCCAAAGGCCGGCCAACCGGCTAGTACAATATGGCCACCCAAGTGACCGAAACCGGCAGTTCGAACAAACAAAGTATTACACAGCCCCTCTCTTCTTTCGAGCGTCGTTCTCGACGCTCCCCTTGGTCAGCCTCCCGTGTCAGCCACCACAACGTAATCAGTGCTGCGAGAAGCACCCACGAGCTAACCGTCCCAGTCGTCGAGATTCGAACGCATGTGTTCCTGTAGTACCATCAATTCCGCGTAGCACTCAGTGCAGCAAATGCGCGCTTCTTGGCCCTCCTCTCCCACGACAATATGGTCCAATGAAAGATGGAGGTACGAATCCAAGTTTTTGAATAGGTCGAGACACACGCAACACATATTGCGATTCCAGGCTTAATTGATACCGTAGAAGAAACGCAAGGGCATCGTAGAAACCTGAGCAAATGTGGCGGTCGGGCCTCATAGGAACGAGATGCATGCGATCCAAGTGTGCAAAGTATAAAACGATGCTATCCAATGGCATCCTGTACATTCCACATCTGAGAACAGGAGAGAGAGCTTACTGAGGATGCTTGACCACAACGTCGCAGGTCTCTCTTGGCAGTTGCACTGGACTTGGAGTTCACGGCTAGTGTCGCTTCAGTTGTTAATAGCTTCCCTGTCGAACACGAGGGCGAGGGAGGTGCCGAAGATTAACGTCAATCTCAACCCTTCTGTTACGGGATGTGAGGGATTCTCCCATCCGTAGCACATGCACTTCTTTCACACCGCCAGTTTGCCAGAAGCGGCATGGAGCAGGATAAAATCCATCGAAGTCGGGTCCGCTTTCCGCTGCCACCAATGTAGCGTCCCGAGATTTCCTTTAAGGTAAAAGAAGGCATAGTACTGGGGGCAGAATACATGTATTCTGGAAACAGAGGGCTTGGGGGCTGTTGGCACGGTCCGGAGGCCGGCCAACCGGCCCAGTACAATATGGCCACCCAAGTGATCGAAACCGGCAGTTCGAACAAACAAAGTATTTCAATAGATTCCAAAATTGCAGCATGAGCTTTTGCCATTGCTTTGTGGTGTTAAACATACGTCAATATAAGCAGAATTATAAAACGAGCTTATTTATTTGCATTCGACATCACCATTACCTACTGAATGATATTTGAAGGGACCTGCACCTATTTAAATTTAGTTCTAGTGGGCATGATCATCCTATTAAAAGTGGGACAACACGTATCGCTCTTTGCTGTCTAGATGCGTTGAGTTTCTTTCAAGGAACTGGTCATTTTCTCGTGAGTTCTATAGAATAAAGCGCAGCAATTGCATCTGAAGTTATTGGAGCCATTTTATCCGCATAATGCGGGTGTGGAAGTGCTTTTCTCCACATTAATTCGTTCAAAGGGCTTTTACTGACCTTTATAGTATGTATGGTTCTGTAGTATTGACTGTAAATTAACGTTTTTAGGGATGTGTGTAGTTCACTTCAATAGACCCAAAATACCATTCTGTTTTGACAGGGAGAAGGGCAGTAGGATAGTCTTACCCGCCTGTACTTTAAGTGAACCACTAGAGAAGCGCCTTAATCGCCGTGCTATTGACTTGCAACAACAATAAATCCGGTTTCAAATGACTTGTCTGCATGTGGATTTTGCCGCATGAACAATTTGCGTTGCATTTCATGTCCATGTGTAGGGTGTGAGTTAACACATAAGACGCTCTGTTCAAAATTCTGCAGCTAGCTAGCACATTGAAAAGGCTGAAGAGCTAAAATCACGAGTAAGTGGATTTACGTTCTAACAAGAGATTAAATTACTGTGTAGCATCATGACAAAGAATGTAAATATAGGTACACTGCAAGAGGATTAGCGTCTTACAAATGTTGGAGGTTGTCAAAGCGCTTTTGTCATGGACGCTTTGAACAGTTCATCGACATGCTCTCTTGACTTACGAGTGTCACTGCATTGTACAAATAATGAACTATTGGTTAAAACCGTCCTACACTCTAAGGGCAGGAGGTCTCGCAACAGTCTTTAATAATGGTTGAAAATATCGCACCTTGACTACAATTGAAAGGTTGGACAACTTTAATCGCTGCAGCCTAGAGCTACGGGCCGAAAAGAAACTGTGATTTTCGTTGTTTACCTGCAATTCTAATGTACTTGCAACCTTATTCGCGTCCTTAATTGCTACTGACTTTGTATGGCATTTAGCGATGCCGTTTCTGTTGAAGTTGTCGTCGCCCATCATTTTAAACCATCTGGTTGCTCTTCAAATGTTATTCCCGCTTTCATAAAGAACATTCCATAAATCCGCACTTTCACAATTTTGTTAAAATCAACAAAAGCGTTCGTCGCTTCGTGCATCGCCCAACTGGACACATCGCCTGTCATCCACATCTCTGCTCATTTGATGTATGAACCAAATTTTTATTATTTTCTTGTCTCTGGTGTCTCAGGTATCAAAATGATAAGCTATATTTTCAGAGACATGGATTCTAGAGTAATTGAGAGGGCTGGATACCAATACAACTTAAAAGTAATTACTTCTTCAAATAAATATATTATTTTACCACTTTTCATGGGAAAATCTGTGATACCAAATGATGGAGAATTGTGCCGTAATCACTAAGGTGTACAGTGCCAAATGGAAATTGAAAATTGTAAAGTTAAGTTACCTGAGACGGGCGAGGTGAAGACGAGTTCCACCATTAATTTAACTAGCAATTATCAGCCCATCAACTGCATAAAGGAAGCCATTTACTTTATCTTTTTTTCACGAAGACACAACTTAGCACTGATAAGGAACATAAGGCGTTGAGTGCGAAAAACCACTAATGCATTAACCAATTTATGTTACCTTTTTCGGTGAATGAAACATGAGGGAAATGGGCCAGGTGCTGGCCAAACACGGGATTCTTTAGTATAGGTCTTTTTAGTAGGGTTCTACACTGCTACAAAAATGACGTAACCACGATGAATAAATAAGTTGGCACTGAAAATCAGTTGTCAACACTGTCAACACCACTGGAGCCTACAATGATTGATGTTTTGAACGCTGTGACATTAACCGTTTAGGCGCAATCTGCGCCGAGAAGCACTTTTAACTCTCCTTTCTCCTCAGTGTAACAAAACACCGCGTAGGACCAAGGTCATAGCCGGGGTGGGGCTGGGGTTTCAAGGTACCTACGCAGTCTATAAATATGTAATTTAAAGGTTTTCTAAGGTCCTGCTTGCCACACATAAATGGGTACACAAATCAACGTCACTTGTTCCCCAACAAGTGCTGTCACTTAGGCTGCTTCAGAGAACAAAAGCTCGTGATGACATTGCGCATTCGCTAAATCTACCATTCAAGTCATTTATGGCGGGATTTGTCTTTTGTTTGGTGACGGGTTCAAAAATAGGAAATATTTAAGATCAGTTGAGTGCCAGACCAAGACACTAAACAAAATAAGGCGGTGGCTCTGAATTCGACGGCGACTTTCAACAATGTAATTTAGCTTTTTATTCAAGATCGAGCAGATAGTGGGTACTGCATACTTCTAAACCAAAATTGTTTTTATTCTAGGCACTTTTACTGTCCTTAATTATGGCGCGAATTTGGAGTGGAGCACCACTTTATGCTACGACTTCAAGGATCATTTTGTCGTACAATGTTAGTGGAGTTTCAAGTAAAGGTTCATCGCCGTGCATTTCACTAAACACTCTGAGAAACAGCAGATTCCATGGCTTAAGAGTACAATAAGCAATGCAGACTGTTGTTTGCTACCACATTTTATCTATTATTTCACATTAACTGGTTTTTGTAGCGCACCCCATTCTGGGATGATATGATCGAGCTTCTCTACAGTTTCGTTAATTAGTCCCTCCGAGAAGGAGGAAGATGGTGTGTTGGTTCTTCGCCAAAGGCTAAGTGAAAAACTTGCAACAGGTTGGTTCCACAACTTGGCGCCATAAAATTGGACGATGACATTCCGCACAGCTTTGGATGTGCGCAAAAGCCATAAAATCCTGGCAAGTTATTTGATGGACCTTGACCGGTGTAATCGAGGTTGTGGAGTCACAGGTCCACATTTAGTAGGGCTGAGAGGCGTCTTGTGGGTGGTCCCTAACATCGGTGGGACTTTGAATCTGTTCTTAATCCTAGCAACCACTCGATTGGGATGGTAGATTTACAGGCTACGAATTTGGTGAGTGCATTTTAGAATGCGTCAAACCCACCAAAGTCGACTTGACCACTTGTATCCGCATGCAAAAGTAGGCTGACGAAAGAAAAAAGAAATCTTCCACCAACCGACAGTAATCTGTTGCTAACCTTCACCCACGCATGCACACACACTCATGCCTGCGAGTACGCACAGCATGATAGGCCTGACATGTCGCGCGCCCATTGGCGCCCGACCACGGTTGATCCTGTTTGGTCACATCCGTCCGTGCACACCGCACGTGCGCGTCCACGTGTGCTGCAGTTCGACGCACGCACTAGCCCACAGGGAAATAGCAAGATTAGCGCTGACACTCCAACGCATGCACAGCGGATGTGCGTATCCGGGTAGGACGTCACAGCCGTGCTGCCACTACTGCTACCGCTGCACTGCACGCACTGCATCTCCCAACCACACACACACACACACGCACAGGATTATTGCCGACGTCCACTACCACAAGCGAGACCATTCTGTTGGACCTACAGCACCGCCACACAAAGTGCTATTAATCTCTAATAATGGATTCAGAGCTGACAGAACTGGACGACTGGGTGGGGACCCTTGAAGAACTACAACTTGTGAGTTCCTTTTGCCCCTCTTTTGCTCCCATCTCACTTCAGGTCTACCAAAATTTTTCTCCCAATTTAATGTTCGCAGACAGACAGTAGTTTGCTGCGTTTATCCTATCCACCATCCTCTATTAAAGCTTTAGCCTATCATGAATAGAATAAAAAGGTTCTTACCGGTTCGTCATGGGTGCACCTCTACTAAGAGTGATGAAAGCCATTATTTCGATTGGTGTCTTTTGTCTTTCCAAATCTAATGCAACCAGACCTAAGCCATCTGGATCATTTAGTGCTTCACCGAAGTAGCATTGAATGGTAGTAAGAAAAAATATGCTTGTTCCACAGGGTCCTTTATTTTCCTTTTGTCAACGACGACAACTGTTTATTTAAACATAAAAAATTAATGAAGTCTCAACGGTCTATGCTTTCGGTGGATCGCAAATCACCCTCTCAGCAATGCACTACCCACATTATGGTTTGTTTAAACACTGCCCATAATCTTGAGCAGATTGTGGTTTCCTCTGATTGACACGGCACAAAAGCAGGTGTGTGCTCTCGCACCCGTGCTGGTGTGATGACCAGTTGACGTGCCCTCTGGCGCTGGAGCTGGCGCTGGAGTGGGCAGAAGACTCCGCCCCCGAACGTAACGCCACTCACCGTTCCAACGGTGTCAAGTTGGCGTGCCACTTCGAAAGGTCAGTAAAGCAAGCACACGTAAATGTGAACAGTAACTAAATTTGCGAGTCCAAAGACTGGGGTATGTCTTCGTCGTTCGAGCCACGTACCAACTTCTTTTCTAACTCCCTAATCGCCTAATTTTGGAGCTGTCACCAATCCACTGTCATTGCTAGCTTTGGAACTCAATTTTTGGTCCACTCTAAACACAGATGTCTAAAAGCAGATTCTAGATTATACCTACATGTTTAAGTAAGACTATAAGATTACACGAATTTTTGTTGACATTTGTTTTGGAAGGACTATTTTGGCATTTTTTCTCTATGTGATGCATAGCTGATGAAATTGACAAGAAGTTGATCCCAAAGTCTACTGACTTCAATCTTTTGAGGTTTTCATTTCCACTTTCTTCACTTAATCTGACGGGAGTTGTTGCAGGGTGTTTTGTTGCATTTATCGCAGGCGTCTGTGCGTCACATTCCATCCAGAGCTTACTAGGGATATCGGGTTTCGCCGGCCTCTCGTAATGTCACCAGTTGGGACAAGCTTGTCTTTTTAATGCAAGGGTACATGTACAACAGAAATGAAGGTTGCAGTGTATTTTGCTACTCGAGACTCTTCTAGAACTATTTTTATGTTACACTTTTGTGCTATTGGCTTCACTTTAGGCACTTAGCGCGAAGGCTGAACACACATCCAGAATTGGTGTTTACTGGAGGTGGCAGCAGTCCATGCGTTGGATTCATGGTTAAGATGGCATAATGCCTCATTGCCAAATTTCCTGATCGTTTTAGCCATTCCAAAAGCAAATGCGCACCAGACCTATGGCACTACTAGGTGGGTAGTACTACTGCGTCACTGAAATCCACTTTTCTGGTATCTCTATTGTATGATAGCATTTAACGTGCAAAGATTGGTGGAACATTCGTTTTCATTCCCCCATTTTTCGATTTTTGTGTAACAAGACCAACTGGCACCAGAGAAGATAGCGTATTTTCCACTTTGCGTGATTTTGCACCGTCACAACAGTCTAAGCTTTTTATCGAGTCTTCTTAGGCAATAGTATTTCTGATTAATAAGCTGTTCATTTTTATACTAATCCTGTCTACCTACTTAATCGTATTTACAGATTAGCAGTAGATCAGGAGTGATTTAGACGAGGGATCGTCTCTAGCAAACTGTAAATACGGTTTATTGGTCGGTTGTACATAGAGAGGAAATCAGTCCCAGTGATTGGCCCATTCTGACTGCTGAATTCACCAAACCCTCTACAATCCCCAAATTGTAAACATTCGCGCACACAGGCTGTCGAGATGAACAAGTTTGCATTTTTGGAGTCGGTCGCCTTATGTGGGTGGCGCTCTTCATCCTTCGTGGGCCGTCGGTTTGCATCACAACACACACCACCAGCCCATCAAGATGCGTGCAGCGTCTTACATGTGGCCTTTTTTAGACATCAATCAGCTCCAGCAGCATTATTGCAGGCACAAGACCCATTCTCCTTCATCCCTCTAAAGAACATAAAAAATTCACTTTAGCAAAGTCACTCTAAGTCCTCGAAGTTTTGAACAGGAAGCAAACATGTTCGGTTTTTTTACACACCCGGCAATCAGCAGATGTGATAATCGTGAGGAATTCAAATGCATGCAAAATGTCTCTACAATGAACTGGAGCTAATGTGTAGCCGGCTTGTACAGACTCCATTACTGTGCATACATTGTTCGTCCAGATTCTTCTAAGGGCTGGTGGAAGATGTCAACTTTCCCTCACACGGTGTGGCAAAACACATAGTGAATCGTTAAACGGGTCGTATTATGCATGTAGTCTTCATTGTCCTCCTGGTTTGCTTCTTGCAACGTTTTTTGCATCATACGTGGCGATAAGATTTGCAGTGTGAATGTAGGGCGAGTGTAGTTATTGCGTCGAATAATAGCCGACCGGTGGGGAGAGGTCAAAACCAACTTGATTTAAGCCAGAAATAAGTAAGGTTGGCCATTCGTTTTGGGTGGAGACGCAGTAATTGTTCAACTTTCTTCTATTTATGATTGACAACCTTTCGCAGATGTGATTGCCTGTAGTTGGCGCGTCTCGAATGTCCCATTTCACCACGAGCACATCGTTAGCATGCCCTGTTAAGGTTTTTTAAATGGAAAGGGTGCCTTCAGCTAGAGGGCTACTTTGCTCACCAAATGCCTGCTCATAACCAAGTGGCACCAGGCAAATAACCCAACTTGCTGACAATGCTGGCTGGGATACCATCATACACATAATTTATTACCACTTATTCACGCAAACCGGCTTACTTTGTACAACTACTAGTTTTCCTCCACCGAACTATGACCTCCCTTTTATTCAGTTCAAGATCTCCCGAAAATTGTTCTGCCAAAGGGCGTATTTTTTCCTTTTGCTGCTAAGCTTATTTATTCCTTCATCACAGCGTTGTACCTCGAATATTAAAGAATAGACTTGAAGCAATTTATCCCACCACTCTACAGAGCAAATAACATCATAATCTTTGCACAAAACATTAGCAGCATTACAAGGAGTAGGTATCACATGATCATCATTTGAAATCTCGCCATAAAACGGCGTGATATTCTGAACCAATTGTGGAGTTGATTACTTGCCTCTCCGGAGGAGTGAGTTCCCCCTCTTAAATGCTGCCAGCCTGAGTAATAACAAAGGCTTAACAAAAGGAGTGATATTGAAATGTATTGCATTTATTCATGTCAATCCTACCAAATATAAGTAGTTTTACACCAATATAGATAACCTCCTTCCGTCCGTTGCAGAATAACTATCTCAGTCCTAAAATAAGTGTAGAATTGTGCAACGCACAACTGCACAGCCACTGTTGGCATTCGTGTCGCTTTCCCACCCTCCAGTCACACGTTCCATCGGTGCTGATAAATGTCATCCGGTTCTAGTAGACTCTAAGGTTTAATATTCTCAAGGCGTTCTCGGCAGCTATGTAGATGTCGGATAAAAATGACTAGTTATTTGCAAGAACGGAAGCAATTAGACGTCTGATGGATAAACCTAAACATTCTTTGAGACGGCAATAAGGTAAAAGATCTTAAATTTCCACATTTGAAATGTTAAGCGGTAAAATTTGACTATCTCTCCAGACAGCACAGCTGGGTATGCTACTAAATAGAGGTATTCAAGCTTGGAGCTTGTGATACCGAAGTTGTATTTTCCGATTATAAACGGAGGCTCCAAATGGGTGATTAACAAACTGCTTCCGTGAGGGATTTATTGTCCAACGCTAAGCAATCTCTCAATGCATGTACCAGCATAGTGTTATCCCCTCTGGCACGATGTAAAAACATCAATGTACTTTTGTGGAGGCACACAGAAATCGCCGCTGTCTGTGGCTCGAAAGCAAACCATGAGGGCATCATCATCAATTATTTACGCTTCGGAGAGGACAGTTGTATGAACATATTATCGACAACTTTTAATAAAGCTTGGAGAATAACTGACGGAAATTACTACTAACAATTAAATATCATATTAATCACTATTTATTTGCATTAACCAAAATGCTGAAACCAATTTAGCTAGCATTTGAGATATAACTGGAAACAAGTTTAATACAAGTGCCTTGTATTCTTGTACACGATTAGTGATCTGGCGACATTACAAAACGACAAAGGATACCATGGTGGTCGCCGTCAGTCTAGTGTGGAGACCCTTAAAGTCGTGAGGGCTTTTGCCACAGACGATGGTTGATGGCCGTTCAGCCGCCTGTGCGCGCAAGGCAGTGTGGATCGAAACGATAAATGTGGCCCTCGCGGCAGTAAAACCACACCGTCGATAAAACTCGCCTTCCTCTTGCATTGCCCCTCACTGTTTAGAATTCTGACTGTGTGCAAGTGAAAAGAATAACCAATCTCCCCTACCTTCTCACCGCTTGCTAGATAGATGGTTGGGTAACAATCTGAGACCCTTAGCAATGGATTGGTCAGTGATCAAAGGCCGCACATCTCAACCCTTTTTTGTAAATATACATTTTAGAGCAATTTAAATCATTATTTTATGCTTTGGTGAGACAACCGACGTAATTGACTGTACTTGGTTGTTTAGATCAACAATTTGTCCCCACTTAGGGATCTACTATTCGTTCCAAGACATTGTGCTAAGAACTTCAAATCACCCATTTGCAATGAAGATGAGCATAGTGAAAATAATTTCTTAAATTACCTATAAAATTGGCATTTTCAAGGTAATGCAACAAAATATCGCCATTTTGCTTTCAGTTTATCTGTGTTTTTAAATTTTGCACAAAGTAGACGTTTAACGAATGTACGCCCCATTATCAGAAGTCGCAAAATTCCTCGTGTACTAGCTAGACCTGGCACTTTGAGGCAAAAAAATGCAAAAACTGTCTTTACACAAACTGCAGCAAAAGAGTTGGGCAATAAATAAGGACATATCTTTCAATTGTTATTCCAATTAACCAACAAAGGGCTTAAAACTATCGAACTAAAGTCGAATTGGAAGTCCACTAACTTACCGGTTGACCACATACAACCCAAGTGATATTGCTCAGTTGGCTATGGAATAGGCAATTGACTCTTAAAGGCATTTTGTTGATTAAGTTCTAAAAGTGTGTTGAGAGATTAATTTAACCCTCAGTAACCAGTGCAGGTTGTTTAGACTAGAGGTTATGAAAAATTATCAGACGTGCGCATACATAGGCATTCATAAAGCTTTCATAAATTTGCAGTAAATTCTCCACGAGTCTGAGGATGAACTTAATGCTCTGTGGAAATACAGTCGTACCTGTGTGACGCGTATTCCGGCAGACAGGCCGGTTGTATGGTAGCATAAGATCGAACCAGACGGTAACCTATAGCTCAACTCTCTCAGCTCCTGCGGATCACACAGTTATCTTCATTTTCTGATCGTTGTTGTTTGACTCGCGTCACTACATAAACTACGGTGTTGGTTGTGATCACGTACTAGATGTGTAAATAAACCGAGTGTATGTATATGCTAAAAAAGTCGATGCCTCCCTTGACGATGGTCTCCACATACCTTTTGAATAAACATCTGCGGCTCCAAACGGTTGTTGGGACTAATCACTACCTTCTAACGCCCCTAAAAGTAGTCCAGTCTGCCAAAAGTAACATTAACATACAAGTTATCATACATATAATTCTTGTGTTACAAAACACGAGAAACTCCATCATATTGCTAAAAATAAGCTCAATTGTCACCACAGCTATGAGCATGCTTCTCGCCTTAAGAATGACAAAACACACCAAGGACAAATAATCTTGTTTAATAGTTTTGTATTTTCTAGGCCATGCCTTTTCTCTTCATGTCCTTCAGGGTCTTGAACGTAAGTGTCCGCCTACGCCTTCGAATCGGCTACCTTCCTCTTCCTCCTCCTCCTCCACCAAGTCTTCCTACTCGGGCCCGTACCACCTCGCGCGATCGCCACCGGATCTGTCATCACCGTGGCGGGTAGCCCAAATCTCGGACAGCCCACCAGGTCAGCCACCGCACCCCTCAACATCGCCATCCCCTCCTCCCCTGTCAATCCCGGCCGAAGACCCCCACGGCTTTGGGACAATGGGGAGGGAAGATCAGGACGGCTCCGCCTCCACTGCCAATACCCTTACTCAGAGTATCCGTGCCTCTTTCAATCCCCTCAGCTGCAGAGGTGAGAGCCCACCTTGCTATACCACAGTCTCGACAGTGAATGCATACACGCAAGCCTATTCATCCAGGGGGAGCAGGAATGGGAATGCCCTTTGTTATGGGTTTGAGGAGGAGATCGCATAGACGTGCAACTGCTTCGTTTCCTTCATTAATGAACCGCCTCAGTTGCACTGCATTTTTCTAGCTCTTTTGCATTCATTGAGGTTTGTACCAAAAATGCATTCTTAAAATTCCCTTCAGGAATCGTCTGATAAATCGGTGCGCATATTGAATCTTAATGCAGTAGAAATTTTAGCTAAAGAAACAGATTATATGTTATGCCTGTATTTGTTGCATTCGTTCCAACTTCCCTGAAAAGGGTGTGCATTTTGATGAGAAGCATATTTTGGTGATAATCCAACCCAAAAAAAAACAATTATCTCGTAAAAGCGTGGTGAGTCGTGAACGAAAGTTGATGTGCAAAGCCATACAAATTCTAGATATCATTTAATATTACCATCCAAAATTAACACTTATCATATTTTCTACTTTGGAAAGCAGTTACTGATGCTTTTCCACACTTAACTATTCAAAATAATTAATGGTTCATCAAAAAACGGTTGTGACAGTTATTCCCTAGCACTAGATTTTAAGAAAATGATCAAAATAAGAATAATTAGTAGGCTTTAATAGTGTGTTCATTGTTTAAAAACAGATACACGAAATACTTCAAGACATCGCTGAAAGGGCACATTTTCAATAGACCATTTTAGGTGCAGATTCAATTCGCTTTGAGGGCTTAGACATTTGGAATACCCTATTCCTTAATCACTTAGGCCGTGTCTACTTGGGTCACTAAAGACTTAATCATCAAGCGCAGCTCTACTGACATTTAATAAAGAAGGTCGCGTACTCCGATTCCCTTGTTGGACTTGTTGCCTCCTATGTGATCAGTTAGAATGTGGGGTTTGTGCAAGCGTGTTTCATTTTTGTGCATTCATTTTCTGAAGTTAATGTTAATCATGAAAAGCGTATTTATCTTTTTGTAAAAGTTCTTTAATCCTCTTGGAATTTGAGGGTCTCATCACGAGCCCTTCCCCTTACCCTGACACAGTACCACTACGACTGGCCCACACCACGCATTCAACACTTTCAATGTGCTCTGTCGTAATTTGTAGCAAACTCAAGGAACTACATGCCAACAGGTCGGTTTCGCATTTACCACTTACCTGTCCCTTACAGCTAACACGTTTTTTTTTCACCTTGGCATTTACTAATGTCATGCATGAAAGAAATTCCTCGTGGCAATGGAAATGGGGAAACCCGGAGCATTTCACTGTTCTCTACGTATCACCTCAACTCGGTTTAGTATGAAAACGAGTTTGCCTGCTTTTGGATCATACTTCTTACTTGCGTGGTGCTATGGATGACACTGATCGTATAAAGGAGGTAGAAGTAGCTATAAATCATTTATTTTTTAAAAAAAGTACACAAGGTTTAGAGTTTCCTTCTCGAGAATCCAAGATGCTCGTTAATGTTATTAAGATACCGGGCAATTGTGATGCCAATTACAAATACTAGACTCCTATAAACTAATCAAATACTAAATCAACATCACTAAGGCAAAGGTAAGCCGCTTTATCTGGTCATTTTCTCACAAGCACTCCAATCGACCACTGTTGATCATCACATTCACCGCCATCTGACGAGCGTTCGTAGCCTTGCGCTTTGCAACTTCCCTGTCTCATCACAAAGCCCTTGGGCTGGCTTGCCCACTGTTTGGCGATTGGCTGACAGCGCACGCCGCTAGGCCAAAATGCCGCAACCAGTCCCGGCGACTGCAGGTAGACGTCGATACTTCGGTCTCCCCAGCCCCATCACTCCATCAGTGTGCTGAGTCAAGAAAGTTGCCATGAACTGGCAGTGTTGACAGTTTCTGGAATACTACTTTTGCTCCAAACTTCGCGAACTGAAGTTATTGAAATCCCTGCAGTCTAAATATCACTTATGATGATCAAGGCTTACCTTAACAGCATTTAAGCTATTTTGTTATAAAACTGGAGAGTGGGCCACGTAATTATAAAGCACCATGCGTTGGGGGGGCGAAATTACTTCATTGAAGAGCAAACGTTAGCTCGAGACTACGCAAGTGTCTCTCTACCCGATTTTGTGGCTCTTCTAAGAGCACGTTTTAGACATTTACACTGAAAAAGAAGGAATGCTTTTCATGAATAATTAGTCGATTGCTATTGGTTTATAACACTCTGCAAAAAGCTTGACACCAGCAGTGACTCCGTTCCTGTGGTGTGATGCTATAGGAAACTCCAACTGTTGACAAATGGTAGATGCCACCTCAGGCCTTTTTCTCACTTCACAGAAAGGGGCTGCGTTACAACCTTCACCGTCTCACACACAATATCAGTGCTTAAATGGCATTTTAAGCATTTTATTTTGTCGTTTTTTCGCATTATTAAAATGTTAAACTCTCGAATCATATGCACAATTCATGTTAGTGGTTCCACAAGTTTGCAATTCATTTGTTGATGCCATACTTCATTAAATGATCTATTAAGTAATGAGGATCCTCAACAATTCTGCAATTTTAGAAGCAACTGCTGAAAATGATCTCAATTGCCTTCTTCGACAATTGGAGGAGGTGGAGAATACAATGAAACAACTAGAGCAGGATGATGGAGGATTCACTAGGGTACGCCTCTTTTCCCGATAGTTGCTTAAATGGTATAGTTGTCGATCGTAACTTTTCTATGAACAGGCAGTTATAGAAGCATTATCAACTTCCATCGAAAACGCCTTGCACAATTTATGCGGAAAGATGTTTGGAAATCCGAGTTGTGCAAGCACTTATTCATGGGACGCCATCAAACCATTGTAGTGCGGCGCCACAGGCGTCAACACCCTTTGCAGACTGGTCCTAGAATGCACATTAATGCGTCAATTTACGAACATTTCATCAAATGAAAATTGGACAACCTGTTTGACTGGCTGAAAAGCGACTTTAACGTCTAAAAAAGCATTATAACGTCCTTTTTAAGTCAATCAAAGCTTTCCTTTTTTGCATATTTTCATTTTTGAGGTTATACTGGATTCAAGCAAGTAACCAACATCTCTTAGGTCCACTGAATTGTGAACGGTTTGGCAAAGTAGGTGACATCTACTTCCACGCTTTTGCAACGCTTGAAGCAAGAAATCAAGTAAATTTTATGGTTTGCCCAACTTTCTAGGGGAATTTCTGCGTTAATGCTTTATGCGTTAAGCCTATTTAGTGTCTATGGTACGGTACAAATGGTGGGTTTCTTTCACATAGTTTTACAGCCAGACGGGAAGTTTCCTCTAGCCTAAAATTAATGCAGTTCCGAGTAGGGAAGTAAGTAATTGTGACTGATGCGTAAAGTGACGTTTGTATTGCTTTGTGAGGAGAATCCGTCCATCAGATACACATTAATCTAGATCAGTGTCAACTGGATAGCGCAATCTTAAATGCCAAACTACAGTAAATTTTAATTTAAATAGTAATGCATCTAAATGGGGCTGACAGATCTTCTAAGAACTCCCGAATATATGCGGGTTTGCATTAAATTTCCTTATAGCTACTCATGCTCTCCTCTACGCATCAAACTAACTCAGCCACAAAATGTGGAAATTTTAGCGATACAGTCTTGCCTCATCATCAACCACGGATCCAAACACAGGGTGCAATCCAAGTCCTGCTCCAGACGCGCCCGAGCAGATCACACCTCCGCCTCTCTTCCCGCTTGCGACCAACGGCCACGGTCACACTAATCACACCGGGCAGCAGAGCTCCGAAACGGTCGTGAGGAGACCAGAGTTGGTCCCGCCAAGCCTCCCCCAGCGTCCTCCCTCTCCACCAAACACGGACTACGACTTGACTGACGAGGCCTCCATGGCTGTCCTCCTCGCTCCAACCGTCGACACTAGCGCCAAATTCACCCGCATGGGTCCAAACGACGGTGGTCTGATTGGTGAAGCACAACCGGTGAATAATGAGCTTTTACTACATACCACCTTATGGACTTGCTAATGTATGCAAAAGCTCTTCCCATGCTACCTCGCTGTTAGTGACCAGCAGTCTCACTTTGTCACCCGCTATCTAGGTGGATAGCAATGTTGCTTATCCCCTTAAAACGGTTATCATAGGGAAGTCTATTTTCTCCAAAACCGTATTAAGCGTTTATTAAAAAATAATACTCTTGTCAGAGTTTTTTTTTACAAATTTAACTAGTTTTCGATCTGATAGAGTTGGGTCTGCAAAATGGTACGCACACAATCCTTAGGAGTTCTAAGAAATGTGTCACCGAATCGAAACAATTCACATTTTGCTTAACATTCGTAATCGCAATTAAAACAGCTTCATATTCCGATTTCGGTTGCATTTTAACTGAAATTTAATTTATTTCTCTTACCTACTATGTTATGGCCTTTGGTTCTCCATTGATCCAACGGCTGCTGCAGTGATCCTTGGCGTAGGAGATGCCGGAGCTGCAGACACCTCCCTGGAGTAGTTCCTCTTAGCGCATAGCGTTGAGTTGGGAGTGTGTGCAGCAAAAATGACCAGTTGCATGGGTAGCTATTTATAATCAAGTACATGCTTGCAAAGGAAAAATGGCTATAAATTGAAAACTTAAGGCTCAGATTAGCTGACACAGTGGTTGGCGTCAAATCACGGTATAGTGAGTCCATTCATTACTGGAATTAGCATGGCTTCACTCTTTTTTACCGTAGTGCCTTTAAAACTGACTTCTGCTGATGTCACAACTCGAGGACAGCAGCCATTCTCGCCGTCTTCTTATAACTGATGCAAGCCGGGCATTAATGGGAATGGGTCGACCGTTTCCTGCAAAGGTTATGAGGCACTTGTTTTATCCACCGATTTATTTAGCATCATTGCAAAAAAATCCTACTGATGGCAACTGTTTTGGCTCAATCTTTATTAAGCGTTGATGTGCCGCAATGATTAAGGCTTTAGAATCGTGGAAAGATGAATCAGGAAATTATATCTTAAGGGCAAAATGCCAATTCACTGCCTTTTTATAATCTGCTCCTTTTCTTACTTTTTTTTTTAACTTGATTTAATTCAGTGTCCCATGAGAGAGATTACCGCCCCTATGCTGACTTCACACAACCCTTTTGTCGGTCGCCGTCTCGGTTAGATGTTCATTTCAAAGCGTTCCAGTATTTAGGTTGGCTGAAAATCCCATAAACAAAGGTAGATAAGTAGATAGGTAGATGGATAAACCTAACTTTGTGATAACTTCACTTAGTCATCGTTCAGGACTTAGGGGATTGTAACACTTACAATTTTAGAAGAGGCCAATGTTTTGATGGCTGTTTGACAGGTTTCGATGTACATGGGTACTAGTAAACGAATCGGTTGGTTTTCTAGTGATTCTTTTCCTAACTTGTGTTGATTCACAAAAATGATGCATTTAATATTGAAAGTTGTAGCTTATGATTTGTGATTACTACACGAATCTTGGAGTGCCCTTGGGAGAATCTAGCCGGCCAGCAAGGGATGCTAGGTAGAGTTAATTCCTACAATACGACGTACATATTATCCTGGCGACCACAGTTCATTGCTTTTTCGTAGTCTGACAGCTCTGACATCCACCCTCTTCGGCCGATAGTAAACGTGTGTCAAGTTCTCGCCTTTGCAATTAATTGTCTTAATGCGAAACGTGTTAATCTACTATAGTAAAGATAAGAGTTGTTTGCAATTTTTCTAAGCAACAGGACCTTAAGTGGTTCCATATGAGGCAATTTAGGCTCAGCGTTTGCAAAGTACTGCTCCTTGCATGGTCCTTTCGTAAATCCACTTGGTTTCTTAACTCCTGTGGTGATAAAACATTGCATTTGTGTGTGGCAATGCAATTTGTTATCATCGGACCACGAATTGGGGCAAATAATGGATCTTGCCTGCCCTCTTATGACCTTTCTGTATATTCTAACGCCAATTTTAGTTAGCTAAAAACACTAAATATAAATAACAGGCATAGTGGTTGGTACTGAAGTCTAACCAAGTATTTTACTTATTCTCTCAAGCAACACGCGATATACAGGGATAATGTAAGGCTTTCTTCCTGTTGAACAGCAATACATATCACAAATAAAGAGTAATGACCAGTAGTTTTGCGTTAAGTCGAAGGAGAGAGACCAACGGAGTGAATTGCATCGGTATCACTCGATGGAGGTGACGACGCCCCCAAATCAGACACAACCCAATCGTCTTTCCTCCTTCGACTCTACTTTCGTCAGACGGTCCTCTTTAGCTGCTCTTCGACCACCACCACCACTGCCAACGTCTGAGAGCCCCCTGGGTACCGCTCCGGCCACCGCTCGTAGTAGCAACGAGGTCTCCCTCTCCGACAAGTCCGTAAGTTAGGGAACTCAACCCCACTTGCACAAATAGTAGTCGACGGAGTTTAATAGCTCACTTGAGAACTTATCTTAATTCTCCAGCCAACTCCGGTACGTTCGCCGTTTCCGTTTTGACTTCACTACTTTTTGCTGCGACGATATCAAAAGGCATGAGGAGTAGCTCAATGAGTCATACGACAAAGTTAATTCTCTCACTTCAGTTTCGTTGGAGAATGGTAGCTTTTTATGTCTTCCTGTATGAAACTTTTGAAATAGGTCCTAAGTTAACTTCCAATTAATCATGCGTGGAAACCGTTGCACCATTTTGTTTTGATTAGTTACTTTTATGCTTTTGAGTATGTCATTAGTGTTTCAGTTTGAACATACTGAATGATGATAGAGCAGATCCACTAGGAGGATTTTAATCTGATTCCAACCATTTTGTATTGCACAGAGTGAGTTCGTATCTGTGAAATTCCAAAAACAAATTTTTCCAAGCATGAAAAATCGGAAGTCGGGTAAAGTTTGCTTACTAGAGGTCCAAGGAGTTTTGCGACACCTTGCCTGGATGTGGCAAATTTGTAGATTCCTTACCAAGCCAATGCATTAACTGGCTGTGCATCGATAATTGCATGGGCGGAGAGACAGTGCCAATTGAAGGAGGAGGCATTTGGTGAGAATTTTTGCTCGCCCTCCCATGGTACGCGTAGAGAGGAACCATGCTTGTCGTTATTTGCTTCTAAGATCTGTGATTCAAAGACCACTGATTGATGTAGACAGGAGTATTTACTGTTAGCCAGAAATGCACGACTGCTACTCGACTAACGTTGGATGTTAGAATGCATTTAGTTTCCGCAGCATTCGATTCTTGCTCACACTTTACACTTATTTTACTCGTTAAGAAAAGTCCTTAATACATTTTGTGTGGTCATGACATTTCCGTTTGGATAATGCGAGTGGAGCATAAATGTTGTTTGCTATAAAATCTACCCTTTTGACTTTTTTTAACAAATCCACGAAAAATAAGTTAGTGCAGTTGACGTGCCCGATGAAACGGTCTGCGTGTCAGTGGGTCGGTGATAGATACCACAAGATTTTCGGAAAGATTGTTGCTGAACGAGACTCTTGAGATGTGTTATTTTGTTCTTAGGTATCTGAATCCCCGGAACTTTTCAAAAAGCTTAGCCAAGTAGTTGATTTGGCAGATCGGCTCCAACTGAACAAGGTGAGTTGCAGACTTTGGAATTTTCTCACAGTCCAAAATGCGTTCACCAGCTTTCCATTGTTTGCAAAGAAAACAGGACTAAGAAGCATTGAATACGAAACTGGGGAATAAAATGCTTTACTAAAATAACATCAGAGTATCACATTTCTGCCTCTAAAGTGTTAATAGTTTAAAACTCATCCAGCCTTGTGGCACAACATAAATAAATGGCATCTCAAGGTTAACATTACATAACTGTGTATGCTTTGTGCTAAATCAACTTAGGGCAAATGGGTGGATCAAGGCGCTCTGACATCTTCAAATCTAGATTGAAAGTTAACAATAAACTTTGTCCGTACAAATCATCAACGCGCGCACCCACCAAATCGAGTGAAGAAGTGACGTTTACAAATGCCTTAACAAATGACTTTTAACAACGTGAACCAGTAAAGCTGGCCATAAACAGAAATAGGTGCTTAAAAATGTTGCTTTATTCAGCTGTTATTCTTTTGGATGACAGCTCGTAGTTCGGATCTTTCGTCCAGACAGGACAACAAAGGCAATTCTGATCGACCAGCGTATGGCAGCGGGAGAGATAGCTTCAATGCTGATAGAGAAGAACTTCCTCGAACCATCGGTTAAACTATGCCTTGTGGAAAAGGTTCCCTCTCTGAAAGTTGGTAAGTTGTAATGCAAACCTTCTACCAGTCGTCCATCATTTTGACAATCGAGTAGAGAAAATGAGAAGATGCACCACCGTAAGCATTGGAAGGATTTTGTTTTGTCAATTTTTGCAGTGTTTGACCTTAGGGCATTGGATAAATCAGCAAGATCGTTTTGGACTAGCGTAGATATGACATTAGCCTTAACTTCACCTCATGTTTACAAGTCCAGCGAAGGCCCACTTCGTTAGGGTTGACCGCGTGTCAACCGCACATTCATACAAAAAAATTAAATGCTAAAAATATGGTAGTGCACAATATGGGAATGAAAAACAGACTCCAGCTTAGGTTCTCGTATTTCGACTTTATACAATCCCTTTTTAACGCCAACATTTATTCCCCATAACCTCAAAAAAACCGCAATACTCTTGATCCGCCAATTCTTCTATCAGGTAGTTTTCACTGCTACTGTGACTGAGGCAGAACATTCCTAAGATTTTGCTTTTACACTGAAAGCAAATTTTACACGGGTGTTATTCTCAAATTTCAAACCTGCAAATTTGGCAGTAGGTTCAAGACACCCTTGAAAGTGAATTAGCAGTCGATTGGGGCACCACCTGTTGCGATGTGAAATATATCGGAGGTCTGCTCTTCTCACATTCCTAGCATACCGAGCTTCTTGTCGACATTTGCTGGAAAGAGAAGGTTGACCTATGGATTACGAGAAAAACCATTTACCTTATTTGTGCCTCATGTATGAGTGGCATTTGAGGGTGCAGCACTTGTGTTTCTCCAAACGACAGTTTATCTATCAAGGTTCCGCATGCGAGCATCCTGCGTCTTGTGGCATTAAAAGGCGAGTCTGTCTCTCGACCTAATCCCAATGCATGATCGTTGCGCCTGAATGCAAAAGAAAACTACTGGTGCACCTGAACTCTTAATCCTACTCCACTTGGATCAAAACTGTCACCCTCTAAACACGGATCAAAATTTGCCCTTTTCATTATCTCCTGAATTTTATAATTGTTCCAGTTAGTAACAAGTGAACCTTTTTAATAGAGCGGGTATTCGAGGAGTCCGATATTGTGGCAGAGTGCATTCTCGCGTGGCCTATCAAGAGCCAGAACATGATCTTCTTTGAGAGTCGGGATGACCACTTTGGATTCATTGAATCACCCAAAGTAAGTCATTTTCATTTGCCTTTAGGTTATTAACACCTAATCGCAGACTGAGGTATGCATTGAAGAGGCAGCCAAACTCCTTTTGTTTTCCTCTTCCTTGTGTTCACCGATTCCCCATAAAACGGCTCTCCATCTGTCCGTCCTTCGTATGACAGGTGCAGGCACTAACGGTAACTTGTGGCCTCCAGTGGCCCACACATCATCTTTCCACCTTCCAAGTGTTCTGGAGCATGTAGATGCTGGCATTTATCCCCACTTTTTAAAAATTAGCCTTCTGTTCATTGGTGCAAGCGCAAAAGTTGTCGGCAAGATATTTGAGTTGACATTTTCGAGGATAACAGTTACAACTTTTAGGGTCGAAATATGAACAGGGCACCAACACTTGCACTAAAGTGAATTGGATGTCAAATAAATGCATGGCCACATTATTGTTAATGGCAATATAAATGGTAGGATGGGATAAGTAAAATGCAGCTGTTCGGATTCTGGGGACTTACCGAGTGAAGGTGGACTGTGATAAAGAGGATCGAGCGATGAGGGGATGAAAAGCAGTCTTGCTGATGCCGTCTCGACCTTACTCAAACCAACTCCTATCTTGTGATAGTCGACCGAATCGAGCTGTGCGCCAAATATCTTGGATTTAAAATGAGCAATTCATTTGTTTAAAAAGTTGTTCAAAACCCCAATTTGCTTTTTAACTTTACCCACAGACTAGTAAGGAGCTGATCAAATTTCGTAAAGGCGATGTTTTCCGATTCCTTTAATTTTTGTTTTGTTGTAGGACTGGCTTGGTGAGACCTACGCCAACGCTCACGGCTTCCATTCCAGTGATTCCGTACAGGTTGTTGGCGCTTTAAGCAGTTGACTATTATGGCAGCTTCATGCTTACTTCTAAAATACTTCATTCATCCGACCACTGGTGAACTTGATTTAGTGCAGCTAAACCAGACCCTACACCTCCGCTCAGTGTCATGAAACATTAAATATGCATTCAGTATGAGATAAATACTCCATCATTTTGCATGCATTTGCAATAAATGACAAATTATCCACTTGTCCATTTCTCGTTTCGTTACTTAGAGACCTCACTTTGTTTGGTGATTTAATTAAAATACCAAAAAAAAATTGGGGCAGGTTTATGACTTAAATTTCCGTCGATCAGTGTCAATTCATCTCAATCAGATTCCGTTCCGAGTGCTGTACAACTGTAGTCCTACCATGTGTTGAATTTTTAAGATTGTGCTAAATCTGTTCGTATCATTTAGACAATGTTGGAGAATTTCACCTCCTCCGGACTGGCAGAGTGGCACGATTTCTTGTATATCCGGAAACCGGGTGAGAAGACCTGGACCAGGCGAATGTGCGTTCTCCGCAATTCGGGTCTCTATGCCACCAAGAAGAACAAAAAGGCTTTCTTGGTATGTACTTTTGTAACTCCATGTAAGATGACCGCCATATAACTGAGATTGCTACTACTGTGCCAACTAAATAGCCCTCTTTAGTCCGCCAAAAGGCACCAGACAGATTTCTTACAAGGTTAAAAGCTAACCAGTAATTTTAAATAGATTTTATATGATCTAATTTCATTAACCTGTGGCCATCACACACGACTCTTTGTCCTTTGCCTTTGCCGTAAGAGATTGGATAAATCGTTTCGTTTTACACAAATTATTAGCTCTCTATACAAATTCAAGGCTTTGAACTAGTGGTGAGCCTAGTTTGTATTCATCGTCACATTCTCTACGCCATAGTGTTATGGTAACTAGGCGCTCGTTTCACCAACCGCACTGCCGCAGAGTAAGTAGTGTTTCAATTTCCCTCCTCCTTCTTCCGAAGACAAGCGACCTGGTGCGACTGCTGGCATTGGACGACAAGCTGCACATTTACACGACAACCGGCGGGTGGAGTCGAATGCGGGCACCCACACCGCATGGATTCGCACTCAAGGTCGGTCCCTTGTGTCACTCCTGTCTTTCTGAGCTCCTACCGTGCTTTGCTTTAGTGGTAGTGCATCAGCCAAATGTCAGCACTTTGTTGTTGACAAAAGAGCGGCGCTCTAACGTATTGTCTTAAATTGTACGAATTGGATAATTAGACTTGATGCCAAACCTAGCTGAAAGCATCAGTATCGTGTGCCCCACGCAATTCAAATAGCGATCAGGACAAGCGGAAAGATGTCTGGTGGAAGATGCACAAGGTGATTCGCAACCAGTGTAAATTGGCTGCTGAATCGATTCTAATTCGTAAACCAACTTCAAATAACTTTTAAAAGAAGTATATAGTCATACTGTTTTAAAAGATCATGCGACCTTCATACTATGCAAACTGAACTGCATTACACACGCGTTCATATGGACTCATGTAAAGCGTAAAACCAGATAAACTTTCACTGGGGAATCTGGAGTGTGAAAGCGCTTTGAATTTGATGCCTCTACATTCTTTCCTGCACTCAAACCTCCGGGAAAATACATTAAAGAGAGAAGTATTTGCCTGCATTTATTATGCTATGATTTCAATGTCAAATTGCAAGCTCTGTGCTGTTATTCAGCATCACGTCAATTTAAAATATGCGAGTCAATTCTGCTCCCATCCAAGTCACAAATACAATTTGTCATTTCTGTTGTAGACCTATGCTGCACAAGACTTCAGCTCGTCTCATGTGTTCTGTTTTTGCGCTCCAGACGAGAACGCGCTGAAGCAATGGGCCTGTCGACTTCGTTTAGCCAAGGTATGGGATTTCCTCCGATGCTTTTGTCCCTTCGATGCTGGTCGACTCCATGTGTCCATCATCATGATTCACATGGTTAGAGGTTGTACTGAATAAAAAAAAGTAGTGAAAATGTCTACGCTGCATTTCAGTATGGGATCAGTCTGCTGAGAGACTACCAAGTAGCCCAGGAGCGAGTGAATAGACGCCTCAATGCAGGTCCACAAACACAAAACACCGCTGCCGAACCTAAGCAGTTGACTCGTCAGTCCTCGGTAGAGTGGGCCCGCTCTTCATCGTTCCAGGCGCTGCAACTGCCACTACCACGACGTCAGGCTCCCAGCGTCAACCTTAACGCAGTGAATCAGGTGACCACGGCGAGAATGATGACCCCACCCCCGTTAGCACAGCAACGCATCGCCTCCCAGACACCGCTGCCCACTACCACACTCAGACGTCCGCCAGACTCACCCCTTCACAATGGCTACGTGAAGCACCACTCTGCTGGTGCCCCGTCACAGCACTTTTACATTCGATAGAATATTACAGAAACATCCTTCCCTTGCTAGATTCACAATCTCCGACTAATCTCGACTCTGAAATGCTACTACCAACACCACCACTTCACACGTGCGAATCTGTACACATTTTCTATGATATGCAATTTGTGAAATTGCAAAGTGTCTGCCCCGTGAAAGACTATTTTACTGATTTCTTGCAAAGATAAATCGGTCACTTTCCACCACCTTATTATGACCAAATTTGGGGAAACTGATAATCATCAAGTCGTAAACTGATCACTCATTTTAAGCCTCAGAGAAGAGGGGGAGGGAGATTCGGGTTCCATCGGATTTACCTGGAATATTAAGCACTGGTACATGCAAGCGAAGACAGAGAGACATGAGAAATGCTCCGTGGAAGCCTTGAGAGAATAACAGAGTGGAGCTTCACAACGCAAAATCAGGCATCGAATGTATACAGATGGTTAAGTGATATTTACAGAGGCGGTAGTGCATGCGTGCGAGTAGTTGAAAGTAAGGGCAAATGCAACACAAGTTAGAGGAAAGAGCATTAGAATGGAGTGGCACAGCACGTGTGATGTGTGTGAGGAATAACCAATAATTACTGTTCCCTTTTCGGAGAAATGCACCCTTCAGATGTAATGGGGTGTATCCTGTCCCGTTAGCAGTCTAAATATAGAAGTCGGCATTGTGCGAATGTAGATCTCGCCGACGGAGGTGGCGAGGAGGTTGACAATATACTCGTGAGGCACCGCAACCACCGACTCTCCATTGATCTCGATGATGCGATGGTCCACGCGAATACCACCGCGCTCTGCTATCCCGCCACGCAAAAGGCTACAAATTACTCCATCTTGAACGCTGAAGCCCAGCTGGAACTTCTGGTCCGGCCGTCGGATTAGAACCTCCACTACTGGCGAGCAGTTCACGATCACTAGTTTTACCGCCGTCTGGTTCTTCGTCGCCTGTTTAAGTGTGAATCCAATTCCTCTTTATTGATTAATTAACTACAGGTGAACATTACATGGGTCTCCCTCTCAGTGTGAACACAGGCCCTTAAAATTGCGTTTATTCAATACACTATCAGACTAATACAACGCCTAAAATGGCTACAGACCAAGCTGATTCGACACGTTTAATTACCTTCTACTGAGTGCCTTGGAAAAGAAGGGAATGACAGTACTACAAAATGTTACCAGTACTAGGAGGTAGGGTACCTTGAAGAGAGACTGGCAGGTGGCGAGGGGAAGGCCGACGAGACTTTGGCCATTGATGGAGATGATGCGGTTGCCGATATTTAGCTGTCCACAGCGCGCCGCGGGGCCAGAGGGATGCATATTAGCAAGCACAGCGGTAGGTAGCACACTGCCCCAGCCAGACTCCACTATCACCACACCCAGCGCCTCGCCCTTTTGCTTTGGTACTATCACCTGCACATGCACATAACACAAACACATCGAATGTATCAGTCTGACCACTCGATCCATCAACCGACCTCCTCAACGAATCACAAAGGCGTGCTAGTAGCACAAATGAAAAGCGAAACACCTCTCGCACCTTCTAAACTCCTGCTTATGCATTGACAACCAGTTTAAGTAAACACGAACAAAAAGTTAGGCGAAGTAGCTGAGATGACAGAGTGAATGATGCAACAACACATGCTACCACAAACGATATGTTTAATTTATATTTCAGCGCCACCATTCCCCTAAACACACACACACATGTTACGCAAATTGTCAAATGTGTAAGGAGATAAGAGAGGACTATGCATATTCGGGAGGATGATATCCTATCCGAAGTGATCTTTGGTTGTCGCAATGGAATACTCATTATTCATTGTACAAAGCTGCGTGTCTGACAGAGCGAGTATTTCCTTGGAATAAAATTGAGACAAGATAGAACGCTGAAAGAGGTAGTTCCTCATTAAAAAGTCGATGGAGATTCATGAATTAAGGTATAAATGCAAGCCAGATCGTTTACTTGGTGCATTCAACAACCAAGCATACAAAAAGTGGAATAATTTTAAAGGGATGAGTAAATAAATAAAACATAATTTTCGTGTAGTGTAGTGGAAAAATGTTCAATGGAGTCATTGTTTAGCGCATGTAAGTTTTACTAATAGTCCCACAAATTGAACATGCATTAAGTTAAATGTGTTCAATTGTTTCATTTGCAGTTCTGAAACGCCCTCATGGAAGAGCGAACCCGGTAAGGTGATATTGCACAAAAAACTCCAAGAATCCCACCAAAGATGTCTGATTATAGAGAAGAGTTCCAAGTGCAACCCAGTCATCCGATTGTTCATTCTAGTGAGGGACAGGCCTAAATACATGGTTTTACGAACCTCCTTTTCTTGCTCCTTGTCGGCGAAGAAGGCCAATTCATTTCGGAAGATCTCCTGTTGGTGAAGTATTTTCTGGTAGTTGCGCTCCTGGAAAGCCTCTGGATCCTCGACACCACTTTGACGTAGAAACTCGAAGTAGGCCTCATGGAAGGCCTTGCCAATAGCCTGCGCGATTATCTGCGTCTAGAGCGGGAGAAAGTGCAATGAATTATGCGCACTTCAAATAAACGCCACATAGATGCATTGCTTGCAAGAAACACGTGGGAAATCGCCATGGAAAGAGTTAAATGCTCGACAATTTGCAAATAAATTTGCATGCATCAACGCCAAGAAAATTCCTTGCATGAAAATCAAGCTGATTAGAAGTTGGAAACCTCTCCCCAAACGATGTTACCATGAAAGCTATCAGCAAATAAAAAAGAATTTCATTTTGAGAGGCAGTATGAAGGGTTTGTAAAAAGGCAATACAGACAATCAACTATTATTTTCCCGAAAGTAACTGACAGTGTGGCAAAAAACGCCCAAAAGGACAGGTAATACACAATTAAAACCTCTTGAACAACCACCATGCCCACTCGTGAGATCGTGACGGGCACAACAAGCTGAAATCCCTGAAGACGTATTAAGATAAGAAGAGTAGACGTACTTTTTGTATTGCTTATTAAACAAATCATTCATTTTTCAAAGGGTATTTAGGTATTTAAGTTCCACTAAAAAGTACACATTAATCAATGAAAAGCAGTTCAAATATCGACGAATTTCAGTAAAACACGGTCGTCAGTAAAACAAAACTTAGTCACAACACACGATAGGCAGATGATTTTATCACACCTCGTCACTTTCAAAAAGATGGCAAATGATCTTTGGTGGATTGCGATCACGGCCAGTGTCAGTGTTCATGACGTTGCCGCAGCCGTTGGCAGAATCGTTGGCTAAGGGAAGATCAAGTAAGCCCTCGGAGGGTGGTGGAGGCGCGGATGCCGTAGCGGACGTGTCTAAAGTTGAGGGAGAAGTGGCGGTGGAGGAGCTACATTGTCGGGCCGACGGATAGGGGCGACGAACCATGAGCACCAAGATACTCCCCACATCGGCAATGTAAGAGATGAGGCGCAAGTCGTGGTCCATCACTATCTCCTGAAAAACAAATGGATGCATGTCGACGTCGAAACCTCCAAAAAGTAACGCGTTGTTCCATTGAGTTGGTAATACCCATCAGAAGAATGCTTGTGAGCAATCAATTATAGTTCAAGACAAAAAAGTTTGAACTTACATCAAGGTCCTTATTCAAAATGAGGATGCGCTCCGTCGAGACAAAAAGTTCGACAGGAACACTTGGTTGAGTTTCTCCATCGGGAGCCTGCAATGAAAGTAGCAATAAAATCAGTATTTTACGATAAAGTACCAAGCGGATGGCTGAAAACACACGAAATGGATAAGCTGTACTACAGCCATGAAGGTTATAGAGTTTAATTAACAGCTAGTTCCAAATACCAAGTATTCGCCTAATGAAGAGTAATCGCAAAAACAGTCAAGACTCCACCAGACTCTAAAAAAAGCAAGCCACATTCTTTAAAAAGTCGAGCAATGAATGGATTTGAACTGCACAACCGGAGTTGAATTCTTCCATGTCTTAGTGACGACCTCATCCAATAGCGGAGAGTCTTTCGTTCTCGTCATTACCCCGTACGAACAAGGACGGTTCAAAATAGACAAGAAAGAGGTAATCATTAAGTCTTAAGTGTGGCTCCGTTTTGCAACGACTAATGGACCAAGGTGAATATACATGGAGGCATCACTGGAGCTCAAGCGATTTGCATAGTGAGTCAAGCAAGCAGCAGTGGTCGCACCTCTTGGGTGATACGCTTGCATAATGTTCGTGTCATCAATTAGGCTAGATGCTATTAGTCTTAAGAGACAAAAAATGAATTCCACTAACTTAGTAACCTCAATATGCTTAAAACATAGAAAAAAAAATTTAAAATGCACATTTTTACCTTGTTTTTGTAAAATCAAAATCTACACACCCACAGTGCAGCGAAATACTACTGTTGCATAACTAGTACACTATGATCGCCAACTAGCCTGGCAGTTTGGAAAATGCGGTAATTTTGAATTTTTTCCAAGCCTTTTCCTCTTTCAAAATCCCTGACCTGAGTAAGAAAAATTGCGGTTGCAAAATAATGACGAGGTACCTCACTAGAAAGTGGGATAAGAAATCAAATCCGAATAGCCGAATAAGAAAATTTGAAACTCGAGGAACACGTATTACATCACAATTAGCTCAAATCAACATGCACACAAGCACAGTTTTGACAGAATGGGTATGACAATGATGATCGGGGTCAAAAGACGACAACACCAAGGAGTGCTCAGCCGCTTTCTTTGCAAATGATACCTTAGTAATTTATTAAGAAAATTGAAATATGCTGCAATAATGCAAGAACTAGCAGACGCACTAGCGAATTTAGAAGCAGGACGAATGCCGACAACGATGAAGAACACGCAGAAGCAAACAAAAGACATGTACTATTCAGTAACGGCGGATAAAAAAGCACCTCTCCGTGATAACATTCGTGTGAGCATTTAAAATAAAAAACAGCAATTCATGCTCAAGTTTGCATCGCAGCTCATGCTCAACCTACCACCTGATAAAGGGGGAAGTTGAAATGAACAGTCGAGGCTCAATGAGAAATTGAATGTCAGTTCAAAAGAGACAAAAAATGTTTCTAAACAGGTACTTGGTCACTGTGTACATCCACCATCCATTCAATGAAGGTGGATGAGCTTCACACAGGGGTCACAAATTAATGCACCAAAATCGTAATGAATGCTGAGAGATTTATGTTTCAGATCTCAAAGGAACCGGCTATTATTATTCGGCACAAATAATCGTATCAATGTTTTGTAAGCTGTTTCGCGAATCGTCAGCAGGGCCTTATCAAAGACCGAGCTTATAGGAATTACTATAATCTCGAATGTGGCGAATCTTTCCACTAACTGAAACTACCTTGACTCTTTGGACCGCCTCCTGCGCCTGATGCAGACGATTGGATTTGGAGGGATGATCTTCGCAGGGGAGTTGGGTGCTGCCCAGGTAACGGGAGCGGTAGAGGCAACCTTCGATGGGGTGGTGGGGGAAATCCGGATGATGAACAGCAACTGAAGGAAATAAAGGAAGGATAAGGGAAATCAGACACTGACATCATTCACAAATATCCAAAAAGCAGCCTTGATTTTGAGTAAGATTAGCTGATATTTCAAAATAGGTAGCAACAAGGCAGCGTCAGAATTTAAGCAAGTGATTTTAAGCTGGAAGGTTTAGGACCCAATTAATCCAAACAAACGACAATACGACAGTCTATAACCCAGAAAATTTCCAAATTTGGTGTTAACAAACCCAGTAATATTCTCGAGTTGCATACGCCTAAATGAATAGTGCCAAAGCCTGCAAGAGCCTGGTATGTGGTAATATCTGCTTTAGAGAGTAGAGAAGTGTCCAACGACTGGGAAGTTTATCAACTAACTAATGCCCTGACCAATAAAAAGCCGAAAGGAAGAAAGCAAAAGGCCATGGGTGGCTGAGAAAGCCGTCCAATAAATCAAGCATTAAAAACAAAGGAACGGCATGTGATATCTGAAACAAACAAAAGACAAAACCAAATGAAGAATCAAAATAAGGAATAGACTCACCCTCCCGGCCATGGCGTTTCTTCACAGACTAGAAGGAGCCAGACAATATACAAGATTAGTTAAGAATTATTGCGCATGGAGGGCGAAAGTTTCAACGAGTACGGATGACCACTAAAGCGCTTTATGCAGTAGCTATGCCAACAATGAGCATATTTATGCGCGCAAAGTTGGTCAATCTGCCATTATTCACGTGGGCAAAGTGCTGAAACATGGCAACCATTTCATGTGTGACGCACAAATGATATAGGTGAGATCCCCGTGTATGGATTGAATTAAGAAGTATCTACTTGGGAGTAAAAAGAGGCATTCGTTCTTATCGGTAGCAACAGAAAGTTTAATTAGCTGTAAATGTCTTAATGACTCAAAATAGCACTAAACCAATCATAAAGGGGGACAGGAGCAGGGTGGTTTGGAAGTTCAGAAAGGAGACAAAAGTTTGACGCGGCTAGGAACATCCATCTATGGGATGGACAAGAGAGAGGAGACGGATATGTGCAGATCCCTCTATTCATTCCCTTGTCCTCAAAATTTCGTTCACCGTAAAGAATGGAGGGTGCGATTAAGTACTTGGTTCAAAAGCAACGAAACTTAGTCACCTGACCAACTGTAGTAGTTTCACCTACAACCTCGTTCAACATGTGAGAGCACACACACGTACAAGAATCGACCGCCACTGAGATCAAGTAAAATAGTCGCGTCCTTAAAGGCCTTAAATAATTAATAGTTTAAGTGGCGCAGGAACAGTAAGTCAGCATTCTCACACAGGTACTACACTCGCGTGGAACAAGATTCCAGGCATGAGGCAAATGTAGATATTTCATTGTACTTCGTGTCATGAACCAATTCAGAGCCCTGAAGAAATTGCGTTAATGAAGTTATGTTTTCTTCTAAGCTTTATCCCTCCACCGACTACACTTTAATCTACTTCCAAATGAAATCACGCAGACGTATAAGCATAAAAAGAACATGTGAGTGCAGCTACCACCACAGAAAGAACGCGTCAGTTGAGCAGCATGTGATGTCAACATGAATAAAGCGAAGAAAGGTGAGGTTAACAATACCCACGTCGTTTCAAACCCAAGTAGAGATTGCACAAATTTCCAGAGCACACTAAGCTTAGGTCTAGTTAGTATTCCTGCACACTCAATATTAGTTATGCTAACCAACTAAACTAAAATGATTGATGCAGAAAAGAAAGCATTTGCTCAAGTCCTCAAACTTACCAAGTACTCAGCCTCTTCCTTCAATTCGGGAATTTCAACAGGCTTGTCAGAACGGTACTGCTTGTCCAGGAGCTGATCAGTATCCTCGTCACTTCCGTAATCTTAAAAGTCAAATAAAGTGGTGATTTAAGTAGTGCAATGCGAGGAAAAGCTCAGGTAAAATTACAACAGGCACAAAACAGTAAACAGTTATAACAAGTGCACGCAACGAAACAAAAAAAGTTTTTTGCCTAAGTTAAAACCGTGTTCGTTTACTACACTCCCAAATTACATAAGCTAGACATCGACAACATAGAACGCATATTGTGCGTATCGTAGCCTAGGGGGTCCTAGTGAGTGGAACTTTGTTGACATCAACATTCATGCTTTGGTTCTAGAAAGACGAGGCGTTGATGGAATGCCCCAAAGCACGAAAATGGAAACCAAGTATTTATTAGAGGATTCAAAAATCTCCCAAGTAAATTTACTAATTCACAAAATAGCTAACCAGAGTCAACATCGAACGGTAATCTAACGCCTAATTAAACTGCTTCGGTAATATGCTGTCAAATAAGTCTTAATCACGGCAAATAATAAGCAGTGAGACGAGTAAGAGGCACAAGTTTCATGGTCTAAGCGTGGAAAAGTGGACAGACTTTCAAGAAATGAGTACTGGTATGGGGAGGAAAAAGGTTGTTCAAGCGCAACGGATGAGGAGACGCGTTATCATGATTGTCAAGTCCTATCCGCACACAATAGTTTTGGCAATGGATCAGACCACTGAGGTGAGGTGCAGAGATGCGGCAAGAGTGAAACGTTTAGTTTTAATTAACTGTTATAAAGTTTTGTCAAACAAGGAATATTTTTACAAATGCTAAGGGCATACCACTAAAAAAACGGAATATGCAAGAACGAAAGGCAACCTGAATTTTGGGTAATGAAGTTGCCGGTTTGTGACAGCTGAAAATATCCGGGTGTTGCCAAGTGCCATATTCATTTTACTGAGAACGAAAAGTCAGTATGAAATTGTTTCTAATCAAGGATGATTTCAAAGGCAAACCAGCCAGGGAATTAGCGACACATTAATTTATAGCGAGTCCTCAATGCTTTTACTGAGTCTCCTTAGGAATGCCCAAAATCTCTTAATAAGTCGGTTCAATTCAGGTCTGGGTCTTCCCATTTGACGGCTGATCAAAGCCAATTTAATTGGACACAAGCAACGCTTCAGAATATAGTCCGACTAAAAGGATTGCCTAAAAATATTTAATTCAATGCAAGATTTAAAAATTTTAACCAATTAGGGCCATGCGGAGATATCCTAACGAAGAGAGCCTAATGTGAAACTTGTTCAAACATGATGCAAGTCAATTTGGGGGAGAATTTCGTACAATAAGCTATAACTTGAAGAAAATAGACTTTGAAAACATTTATCTCCTCTCTCAATGGACCAACTAGCACACGAAGCTGATGAACGCGCTATTAAGCGCAATAAACTCACGACGTTAATTCACCTATCTGTTAAATGCTCTAGACGAGACGCTTAAATCTCGACCTAGCCCAACGAGGCAATCTCATTGCCCATATTAGTACTCGCCCACACGTTTTACAAAAATTGAGGTGGCTACCAGTAAACGGTCGTCAATGAGGTGCAAATTTTTGCAAAAAAAACATGCGCACAATCACATAGCCTCAGTGACTTGGGGAATAAAAAACAAAGCTTAGGTCAATAACGAGAATTTCAGCGTCAGGATACATTAAGAACAAAACAGAACCCTACCATTCGTCTTTAATGACTTCGAAGAAACTAGAGGCGCAACTAACTAACCAGGCTCAGTCGCTTGCGATTTCCTCACCCGTTGTGGACGCTGTGCGATGGAACTGGAACCGAGAGCCTTATTGCTTTGGCTACTTAGAGCTCCACCAGCAGGCGGATGCAAGGTGCGGGGACATGGGGGACAGCGCTTTAGAGACCACTCGCCATCCTGTGTCCCGATAGTGGTGGCATCGATGTCACTGGGTCTGGAGGCAACTTGCAACGGTGGCGACGATGGTGGTTGAGAAAAGTTTGAGGTTGCCGAGTCTTCAGCATCCGAGTTGGTAGCGGAACTGCTGCTCTCTGAAGTACTGTAGATAGCGTTGACGGGCGCTGCGAAGTTCCACTGGCGAACTGTCAACGCATCCTTCTTACCACCTTGCCAGCAAAGGGGAAAAAAATCGGATACAATAAAGGACGAACTTAACGAAAAAAGGTATGCAAAAGGAGCAGTTTTTAAATCAAAGCCCACCATCCGGTTGTCCAGTCGACTTGATCATCCTGGCTTTCGTTGGATGAAGCCTCCTTTTAACGAAAAACGATCTGTTTGTAAAAACAGAATGTTTCGGTGAACATTGTGTGATAAGTAGCACCGAACAATTACACGCATGCAATAAGGTATTTCACGGGAAAAAATGTCGAATGCGCAGATTGGAACCTAGTCGATAATCGACACCAGCTTCCACTGAGATAACAAACCAAACCATGCACGGAAACGAGCCATAGGTTTGAAATTATGGGAGGCACGGAGAACGCATGCAGGAATTGAGTCTAAACAGCACGTCAATAAGGCAATTGCTCATGCTCAAGTAGGAAGACGCAATCTGATACCTTGACTGTTCATGCCGTCTGCGGCCTCCGGAATGTTTGCTGTGTCGATGAAATTTAAATGTCAGGTCGTGTTCAAAAATACCTTCATCATTTTTAATTCGCCTTGACTTTTGTGATTCCTTCATTTGAAAGGGTGTCGAACATGGGAATGATTCCTGCTTTTGTGAAAGGCTTGGTTTATCGTCTTCTGAGGCGACAGAAGTAGTCAACGAGCGCTTGATTTCCTTAATATCTGAGTTAATGGCGCGAACAAGGGATGGACTGAAAAGAGAACACTGGTACCGCATTGCGTTGGCTAGGTCTTCATTAAATTTAAAGTCATCTTCGACATCATCGTCCAAATCTTGACAACTCGTGCCATCGACAGGTGAGCATAAATTAGATGTATAGCGTTTGGGAGACGGTGTGTATGTGGGTTCGAAAAAAGCTTGTATGGCCGAGTGCGAGTCAGACTGTGGGGGGAAGACCGGTTCTAACTCGACTAGGGAGCGTTTTTCTTGTGGGATCGCATTAGGACAGCGCTCACTGGTATCACTTTCCCCATCAGAAACGAGAGGAATTTCAACGAAATCATCCACAGGAACCTCGTTAACAAATTTTGAAAACTGATTTTCATTGGAATTCAGTGCCAAGTCAGTATCACCCATGCCGATGTAAATATCAATCTGGAAAATCAAATTATTGTCTAGTATCCATAGCAATTACCAAGAGGTAGATAAAAGCAAAAACTGCAAGTAAAGAAACAATGGAAGCAACTCAGTTCCAATAAACAACAAACCGAATGAGTACACACTCGAGCTTTTAACACTGCAAAAAGTTATACTCCGTTATCATCGAAAACACGAAGAGTTGAATATGAACTCTTAAAATGAAAAGGGATGACGATCCGGATGCTATCTAAGCCAAATAAAACTTCTATAAACCACTACAAGACCGATGGTTGTCACCAAAAGCGTATGACTTGGACGAGTCTCCCAAGGAGCACAAAACAAAGTAGTTAATATCACCTTAAAGGGTTTGGATTCGCGAAACGAAAGGATGCTGAGTGGGAAGCATTGACTGCAAACGAATAAAACAAGCATACAACTCAATGGAATTAAGAACGCCAGAGCACAATTAAAACATAAGAAGAACATGGCTAGAGAATCTAACTATCATTGTGTACTAAGACAACAGCACTACCCACCAAGTTACTCCACACCCGAAGAGATGTTTAAGCAAGGCGCCTCAGCTAACGGTAATTCTAACGCCTTTTCGAGCTTTTATTTTGAATGATTAAGTATTTGATTATGCTTTGATCACCTGAAGGTTCCGAGTCATATCGTTTGCATTTATCAGCAAAAATGATCTTTGCTAGTTGCTGTGTCTATTTTTTACATGGGTATTTGGAAATAATTTTACCGTTTAAAGTTCTTTTTTATAGTAACAACCACGCATTTACGAGTACTGATATGGATTCGCGCTGTAATACTTTGTTTGTTCGAACTACCGGTTTAGGTCACTTGGGTGGCCATCTTGTTCTAGCCGGTTGGTCGGCCTCCGGGCCGTGCCAACAGCCCCCAAGTTCTCTGTTCCCGGAATATATATATATATATATATATATATATTCTGCCCTAGTACTGCGCCTTCTTTTACCATAAAGGGAGCCTCGGGACGCTACACGCGCCACCTATTTACCAAAGTGTACAAATTAAGCGAATTCGATGCCCTTTGAATTCTGATTACATTATTTCCTCTACAGCAATTTCACTTATCGTCGAACTCAACTTCTGGTACTCTACACCTTGATTTCATTAACTGCATGCATCCAATTAACTCAAAACCTAGAATTCATCGCTATTGAAACGCCACTTGCACTGTAGCGTCCCGAGGCTCCCCTTAAGGTAAAAGAAGGCGCAGTACTAGGGCAGAATATATATATATTCCGGGAACAGAGGACTTGAGAGCTGTTGGCACGGCCCGGAGGCCGACCAACCGGCTAGAACAAGATAGCCACCCAAGTGACTTAAACCCGTAGTTCGAACAAACAAAGTATTACACAGTCCCTCTCTTCTTTCGAGCGTCGTCCTCGACGCTCCCCTTGGTCAGCCTCCCGTGTCAGCCACCACAACGTAATCAGTGCTGCGAGAAGCACCCACGAGCTAACCGTCGAACGCATGTGTTCCTGTAGTGCCATCCATTCCGCGTAGCACTCAGTGCAGCAAATGCGCGCCTCTTGGCCCTCCTCTGGGCTTGGAGTCCACGGCTAATGTCGTTTCAGTTGTTAATAGCTTTCCTGTCGAACACGAGGGCGAGGGAGATGTCGAAGATGAACGTCGGTCTCAACCCTTCTGTTACGAGACCCCAAAGGTTCTCCCCTCCGTAGCACATGTACTTCTTTCACAACGTCGACGTTTGCCAGAAGCGGCATGGAGCAGGATAAAATCCATCAAAGTCGGGCCCGCTTTCCGCTGCCATCAATGTAGCGTCTCGAGGCTTCCCTTAAGGTTAAAGAAGGCGCAGTACTAGGGCAGAATATATATATATATATATATATATATATATATATATATATATATATATATATATATATATATATTCCGGGAACAGAGGACTTGGGGGCTATTGGCACGGCCCGGAGGCCAATCAACCGGCTAGAACAAGATGGCCACCCAAGTGACCTAAACCAGTAGTTCGAACAAAGTATTACATGCACTGCTCCAGGCGATTTGGCAATGAAAGTCATTGCAAAGCCCATCAATGCCAATCCCCCACCGCTATCCACACCTCCAAAGTCGGCCTGACATCCTATCTCCTACCAGAGACTCAATACAAATTCACTCTCAAAAAGCGGGTGTTTCCCCCGTAAACCACAGACCGAAACCCTCGACTGGACTCCTGAGGCGCCTGGCCCCTGAAGATAAGATGTCAGATGACGGGCTGTAGCAACCAATCCGGAACAAGGTACAATCCCGAATCCCTCTCCGCAACTCATTCAACAGATAAAATACGACAATGATACAGAAATATATTTACGAAGCGTATAACAACACTACTAATTATCAAACGTCTGACACATACGCCACACCTTCCGTAAGCTATAGGTAAAGGGTGAAATGTCAAGCCATTACCTTATTGACAATCGTATCAATTGAAGATACGTAGTCACGAATCTTTTGTTTCAAACAGTTCGCATGATTTACCTTCGTTTCCAGTTCTTTTCGCAACTCTGCAACTTCCTGTAAAAAAAACAGTAACAATCCAAACAGATCCCACGTCGGCAAGCTGATATTCGGGACGTTTCATGGTAAGTATGAGACGTTTTTGAATAAACCACGAATCCAAAGCTCGACATGCGTCAATGAATTGGTCGGTAACATCACCTAAAACAAAAAATACCCTTTTCATTCTAAAAAAGGAAAAAGAGTGTTTGACTCCGAAGACAACATATCACCTCAAAGACAAGCAACATAAAAATAAAATATTCATGGGAGCGTATGAATATCCAAAATCAGTGAAATGGGTACCTAATTCACACCCCAGCATGAACCGCATACCATACAGACAATTGAATGAACGAAAATGCCCAATTTTGAACATGGGAGTCCATATAACGCATTTCAAGAACACAGAGAGAGGAAGCTAGCATATAGACTCAATAACGTGAAATCATGATAATCACTTCTCATGCCTTAAATGAACACGTAAAGTAAATACAACTAACACACAGTTCAGCTACCGAAACGACATTCTGGGAAGTTGGATTCCGATGAAAAGTCTGCAGATGACAGCGCCAGAAGAAGGTTCTAAAACAGTTAGCGACCGTGCAGACACTCACATCACACTGACCTTCAAATTCTTCCCATACTTGAACATCACGCGAAGGCATGATTTCGGCTGAAAGACCAGGTTACAAAATAACACTTAAACAACTTTGGGTTTAAAGGTGTCCAAAGGCCCACAATGGATGGCTCTGACTCAAATACACACTAATCGAATTTCCAATACTAAGCTAATACCATGCAAAACACTACGACTGGAAACATGAAGAAAGATTCCAATGAAGGAGTACATTTACGCATATAAGACATCTGGTGAGAGGTAATCACCTATGTAGTTTTATAACACTAGGTCTACTTCACAGCTATGCTTCAGGTATTCCGCAAACACACTTTACCACACTGTAACCGCAGAGCTTCAAATAGACACACCAACACACCGGTTTCTATATCAAAGACTCCACGAAGTTCTTGAGCCTTTAAACAAAACAGTCAAGTCATGTCATTGCTAATATCTTTCCTTAAAGTCCATTATTTTAGTCATCTAGAATTTATTCATTTGTTGTGGTAGTTGACAAAATGTTTGAGACATTTTAGGTTTCTTATATCTAGTGAGTTATTCCATTTTGTATTTTTTAGTGTAATAAAGTATTGAAACAACTTTTGTAGCTAGAGAACTTTCGCAGAATTTCTTAGCACTTAATGAGGTCATTTAACAATTCCAAGATTGTACTCTTACCCTGTTATTTGGCACTTCCGGCAGTTGAACAGAACAGCGCATTTTATTTCTGTATTTTGTTCCTAACTATTTGTAGTCTTAATTGACTCCCAAAGACTTTGTACCCCCTCCACATAAAAGGGCTGCTAAGCACGTACCCTTGGGGGTAAGTCTAGAACACGATTACACTAGTAATTCCATATTTTCTTTAATGTGTGCCTAGTTTCACTAGCCTTCAGGCTTCACTGGAATACTTTTTGTTTAGACTGCCGGTTTTTTGTCACTTTGGTGGCCATATTGTACTAGCCGGTTGGCTGGCCTCTAAACCATGCCAGCAGCCCCCAACACCCCTGTTTACAGAATGTCTATGAATTTTGCCCTAGCACCGTTGTAATACTTTGTTTGTTCGAACTGCCGGTTTCGGTCACTTGCACTAACCGGTTGGCCATCCTCCGAGCCGTGCCAGCAGTCCTCAAGTCCTCTCTTCCCAGAATATATATTCTGTCCAAGTACTATGCCTTCCTTTACCTTAAAGGAAGTCTTGGGCCACTACATTCACATTTGTTGCGATCGTATGGCATCATTGCTAGCGGGGTTTGTTTTAGTTCCCTCGGCTCTCGCGTTCGCTTATAATAGACTACTCAATTGTGACATGCCTTTGTAGCTCCCCGAGACTTCTTTGAAGGTTAAAGAAGACGCAATACTAAAAAAGAACTGGGCCACCGAGAACTATCCCACCTGTCGAATGTACAGGGGTGGAGACCCGTAGTTGTCCTTTCATAAGAACCGAAAATTAAACAAGCAACCAACGTATTACTGTAATAATTGTGGCGTTTAATTATGCTTTATAGGTGAGAGGCGGGGGAACAATTTTCAACGTGGTCGCGGACCCACATGCTTCCTCTCAGAAGTCGGGAACGCTCCAGTTGTAGATACACGGGAACGGGAAGACCCCTCTACAATTGCACCTAACTTCGGTTTCTAGGAAGTTATAGGATTCTATACCGTAATTTCGTAATCATACGTACAATTAAAATGTTTATCTAAACCAGACCGTATTTTCAAAAGGCAAAATCTTGGATGGATTCATGATGCATTGAAGTAATGGGTTAGACAGCACTAATCTTGTATAAGTCAAGATTTTAGAAAATCTCACTCAATTCCTTATTTTTGGAATGCCAGCATTCACATCGGCTTCTATGTTGCAGTGGTTATGACCACGAAGGATTTTGAAAAATCCACCATCACCCCAATCCGTGTTCCACGAATTTGCGCAAAGCCAGTAGGGTACCCCATTCTCCTCTCCCCATCCTAAGATCTTCACTGCATGACCTCCTAGGAACCATCCTTTGACATGTTGGTAGACACCGGACTTGTAGGTCAAGAAATCCGCATACACGATGAAGTCTGCTTCAACTGGTCCATGAACCATTATTTCTTCCATAATGTCCTCCTCGCTAGCTCGAACATTGTATACATTTGAGGCTACAATAGTATCACAGTAAAATTAGCAATAGTTCTAGCCACAATTTGATGAAATGATTGTGTCATGTGTAAGATTAGGAAGATTTCCTGCATTATAGCTAGTTGTAACTTATTCTACTACCTGTTTTCCTAATGAGTATTTAAAGTGGTGTGAGAGCGTGGTTAGAGCATACCAAAGTGTTTATCGGTCAGATATTCCGCATCATAGCTCTCGACACACTGTCTTCGACATTTGGGCGTCCTCGAGTTGCCCTTACAGTCCGGCCGTTCGCCTTTGGTGTGGTGCTCGCAGGGCGGGATCTCGTAGGGGCGACAGCCCACATGCGACCCATAGGGGCCACCGGATACAATCCCTTCTCTGGCCCAGTACCTCCAGGCGTTCTCGGGTAGTCCTCCATTGCAACCGAAGCCGCAGAAGAAGCCACAGCAGGAGAGTATGTCGTCCGCTGATATTCTCACCACTTCCTTCCCTTCGGAATGTATGCAGATACGGTCTGACATGGCTTCAGCAGCTCCAAAGGCCTACAGCATTTAGAAGTTCCAATAAGTCCTCCACTCACACTCATTTCAAATTCAGATTCTACTAGAGGACATTGCAGGTTCCTTAGAATGTATTTATGTGCCAAAGTTGAACGGCACGACAATACAAAATTCGGTGGTAGAATGAAGCGTTTTGAACTTACCCAGCAGGACCCGCACGTGCCTTGATCGCGGATCTCGCCGATGGTAGGGCAGTTAGGCCAAGCAATGCGTGCATCGAATTCTGAGGGGAGCGCCGCCTTCTGCATTGACGAGAGGTGGAACGATTTTGTGGGCAGCGTGGATCCAATTGGGTTAAAAAGACTTCCCATTTGGGACTTTGCCGTAAGAGCGTCAACAAAGCGTTCGTTTTCTCCAGCCCTCCACGTTGTATTCGCCTAGGTAGTTAAAAACCAAACATTAAAGGAGCGATGGTGTTTAGAGTGAGCCTTAATTTGTGCCCTCGTACCGCTTTCCTCTTCATCCACTTGCTGCTTGATTCTGTAGAGAAGAATATGGTTGAAAATATTATTTTTCTGAAGATTGTTAGTAGGGATTTCCCTTTGAGATACCTTGATACTGTTCTGGTCTTCATTGTGTACCATAATTAGGTGGAATTTCCTGCTGCTTTTTTACAAATTTTAAAAAGATAATGTGAATGACCGTCTCATGGTACAACTAGACCGATTGTAAATTCACCCAAGTTATTTGCGCGTCCTAAGTGCGCCTTTGGATAAATGAATAAATAAACAACAAAAGTTAGCGAGTCGCTTTAGTTACCCAATCTGTTCATAAGTCATTGAATGCTTTCAATAGCCTAGTGTCAAATCAAATCGGTTCAGAAAAATAGCATTCAATTTGTCTGACAGATTGGAGCCACCGAATCCAACGGCATGCTCAACAACCCTTTACAACGTTAACATAATTATGTGACGAAAATAGTATAAACTGAGATTGGAAGCATACCTTATTATTGACATAGTCTATTATGTCCACAAGGCGGTCGCTCTGATATGGAGTTTTGGAGGACCAGTGTGCAATCATTAACATCAAAAGCTGTCGAAAGAGCATCTCCCTGTGATGCAAATGAGAGACGACAATTGAACGACCCAGCAGCACACTTGCACTGGCCTTCGTAGCCCACACGAAGCGTGTCAGTTCCGCCACTCCCAGAGGCCAATTAAAGCAGACCAGAGCCTGACCTTACCTTGTCCACCTATCACTGTTGTGAAGTGGTAGTTCGATGGAGCTTGTAAATAAATGAATTTACCATGTCGACGTTTCGATAAATGCAAATCCTGCTTGACAATTTATCAGTAATCAAGCCGTTTTGTGGTAGAAAAGATGAGTGTAACGCATGACCCATGCTTCATCCAATCAGAGCATGAGCGCGATGTCAGAGGCAAATTTGTGAACTATACAAACTGTTCAAACAGAAGAACTGCAACCAATAAAAATTGGCTACCTAGAAGTATCACTTTTGAAAAGCATGCTTTAGCACCGCCAATTACTTCACGTTATGGAATCAGATTTCACCTTTTGCATTGTTGCTACAGAATTATGTGATCTGTCGGTAGGTGTTTGTTCCGTCAGCGTGGCTATCACCTCCACGACTTTCGAGCCTGCTAAATGGATTCCACTCCTAATGAAGTAACTCGATAATCACTTCTCATCAATTTCGCGTATTACCGATCTGTCGAAACACGATCCTAGAGGAGCGAAGGTTACACATGACCACAGAAGTGGATATTTGCTTTGCCTCATTCAATCCCAATTTTCATTCAAGAAAGACCCATTTTAGGTGCATAAAGACCTTGTTGCAGTCCAAAGGAGATGTACAACTAAGAATTAAGGACCTTAAAACACGTTAAGGTTACCACTACTCTTCTCCCCTAAGGCACCACCATTGGTGATGGAGATGTCAATAATGATACTTAGCCATGCAATTCTAATTGAACAAACCCATAAAAGCGTTGTACAGAACAATTCCACTGCAAAGTTATTTGTCTTGAGAAATGCCAACATCCATTCTCCTCCTATTTCCATCCGTGTTCGCTTCAACAGGGCCTTGTGGAAAAAGGCATGGATCCATCATTTTGTAATTCCCTAGGTGTTTAGCAGCACTACAGTATACTTGAGGCTGGAGAAGACCAATCACTTCACCACTCCTACTGAGCCGCACGTGTAGGGCTCCTGCCCACGTCCAAGTTCTAGCGCATAGTTTACGCCACCACTTTTAATGTCTTCAACTCTTCGGTGGAAGACTCTCCACTTCACACAGAAAAGTCATATGTTAAGTCCTCCTGGAAATCCTAATTTCGTTTTATTTATGAGCTTTGGTTTTATATTTAAGCAAAACCTTTATTCAAAGAGTAATCGTTGAAAACTTCTATCAGCCCAAGTGGCGGTAGGCATTCTGATTTGGCACAATGAATGGTAAATCACACTGTTCGAATATCCAGGGTACTCTAATGGACGTAGAAGCTAGTTTTGTGGGAGACCGGCGACAATGTCGCTCTCGATACCGCAGTGGTTTTTGCCGCGGAGGATTTTGAAGAAGCCGCCTTCACCCCAGTCAGTGTTCCAGGAGTTAGCGCACAGCCAGTAGGGTACGCCCTCCTCCTCTCCCCATCCCATCAACTTGACTGCGTGGCCACCGAGCAGTGCACCGCTCACGTGCTGGTACACGCCCGATTTGTAGGTGGGGAAGTCAGCGTACACCTCGAAATCCGCCTCCACAGGGCCGTGTGTTAGTAGCTCGCGCTTAATCTCATTCTCGTTGGAATGGATGGAGTACACTTTGGAGGCTAGGTGAGGGAAAGGAAGGCACTATTCATTTGGTAGCAGATTTCAAAATCAGTGCCATTCAATTTGTGCTTCGATTCCATCATTACAACGGCATCACAAATGGTGCTAATATCTGTGGGTTTTGCTCAACGACAACTTAACAAGAGCAGTTAGATTTGGTAGCAACGAAACAGAACTATTTTTAATCTAATTGGGTACCTGATTGCTTGGACCTTTTAACTACCTGCACTCTATGTTATGAGCCCTCCTCGAGGTGTGTAATGCACTAGTCGTTCAGATACTTACCATTCATAAGTGGAACCACTCCTTACATGGCATAACCGCAGAGAGGACCCAGATTTTACAATGCCTACCAGAGGCAATTCTCCATATTTTACTCACCATAATGTTTGTCCTTCTTGTAAGGGATTTTGTACTCCTCCTGGCAGACAGTCTTGCACTTAGGAGTTGGGGCATCACCCTCGCATGGAGGACGGGTGCCGTTGACGTGATGCTCACAGGGAGGTATCTCGTAGGCTCGACACACGCCTTTGGTGCCATAGAGACCACCACTGACAAGACCTTCATGCTTCCAGAAGTTCCAAGCCTGTGAAGGGAAGCCGCCGTTGCAGCCCATTCCGCAGTCACGACAACAGGAGAGCAGGTCATCAGCGCTCAGTTGCAGCATCTCTGCTCGCCCGTTTACTGTCTGCTGCTGGATGCACAGTCGGTCCGACATAGCCTCCGCCGCTCCGAAGGCCTGCATCGCGCACAACAAAGACAGCTCTCAAAGCTCCAGTAACTCATATTTAATAACTGTTGTTTAAATCGCTCCTAATTTAGGAGAATATTGCTACGTCTCTTTAGTGGATTGCACTACTGCTGTGCTCCAACTTCCAATTAATATGAAAAAGGTAGTGCTTCCATAGGTAAGAAAATATGCTAGAGTGTATACCCAGCAAGATCCACAGCTGCCTTGATCACGAATTTCGAGGAGAGTCTTGCAGTTTGGCCATTTTTCGCGGGGGTCGAAAGATGCCGGTAAGCTTTTGTAGTTCTCCTCGGAAAGAGAGTAGAGAAGGGGCAAACGTCTTCCCATAGGATCGGGAAGGGCTCCCAGTTGCTGGCGTATCTGCGAGGGCGAGGTGAACCGTCTCGATGGCTCTGCCCTCCAGGTGGTGTTAATCTGCGCCGATGCATGCAAGTAAGGTGGTTTTGATGAACCCCAGTGTGCTTATTGTACTATGTTATGGTTGTGAATATTAAAATAGGCTATAATGAGTCGTAACTATATATGGGATTAGTGTTACAAGCCAAGCTGAACGTAAAAGGAACTTTGGCCTAGTTAGTCCTGGGGGAATTGCCCCAGTTCTACTAACTGACGAGGTGTCTGAAAATGAAGTCTTACTTCCAAGTGTCGTTTCACTCTACCATAGAAACAATATTGCTTTCAGTGAATGTACCGGTATGGGTAAAGTTTTGTCCCGTAAATTTTCAGCAAGCCTTTTATCTTACTGGTGTAGCAAATAACCAGCAGGAAGCCCTTTATTAGAATGATGAGCATAACTGAAACATATGATTCAACAGTCTAGAGAAATGAAGGATACCTAGGTTCAAAGTAGGAGCTAGAAGAATAATACCAGTATCAGGATAATTTACTGCGGACTTAAAAAAACTAAATTCTAGTTAAAAGGGACTAAACTGAATAATATTAAGTGAAAATGAACTACGATTCCAAAGCCTGCAAAAGTGAGGAATGATCAAAAGAAGGGGGGGAGAATTTGACCCATGAACGGTTGCTTCAACTTCTACTATCCAAGCAAGTCTCAAGTCTCAGAGAAGAGAACGTGTGTTTCAATAAAAGAGAGCTTGAGAGCCGAAGACGAACGTGGTTGACGTAGTCGATGATTGCGCTGGAGAGGGGCTCGTGGAGGGCGACGGGTGGAGAGAGGACTTGCCAACGCCGTGAGTCACAGTGCTGCGTCAGGCTACCGGCAGAGATGAGGAGCAGCAACAGTACAGAGACGCGAGACATCTTCATCGCAGACATAGCTTAGAATGGCCGATGGTTAGAATGACGCCCAACCTACCTGAGCGAGCGAGCGAGCGAGCAACTGACTGGCTGACCAACTGAATTAAGGCATGCACAAACCTATAGGAAGCGTAAACATCGGTGTGCGAATCTTCAGGTCATCTAACCGACACGTGATCGAATGCTAAGATAAGCATGAAACTAACAGAACCACAATGTTGCGCGTCTGTTCGAACGCATCAGTCGTTGGTCATGTAGGAAAACACAGGATGTTGTCAGAACTTACCCGCAGTTGATAAAAAAGTGTAAAATGTTGATAGTCCTGGCGTGTTGATACTATAAAGCACAAAGGGGCCACATCCACGCCCGACAAGATGCAGTAGTGATGGGAAGTGTACTTTGCGCAGCTACTAGTCGTGACAGTAATGCATTGGGACAATAACAGTGAAAGAAATCACGTATCGCAGCAACCATCACATCCGCGATGGTTTACGATCACGTCTGGACGGGTTAGCAAAGCCGTCGCTTCACCGAGAGAAAATTGAATGCATGCCTCGGCTACTGTGGTTCGACAAATGTTGCCTTCCGCGCCTGATATGGGATTTACTACTGACATTGCAATACCAAAATTATTGCTAGCATTCGAGGCGGAATTCGTGGGATTACAAAAGTACGGCATTGTTCTGTAAGGCAGAGAACCTCTAAAGTTAGCTCTGCGATTTCTTTGTTCTGTATCGGGGGTCCATGTGTTGTATGAAAAGGACGACGACCTTTTTAGTAATTTGAGACTCTAGAGATTCTGTCTCGGCAACATGCACAAAAAACCTGCCACTACAACCGCATGCCATTTTCCCCTCACCACGGTCGGTGAGCCAGAGAGTAATGCGATGCACCACCCATAAGTGTGTTCTTTCGACGGAAACCACATACGTCTTTCGTAGCTGAAGACTACTTATGCTCTTTGCCAAAAGCCTCCAGTGTTTTGTTTTCCTGTGAATACCCTAACTGTTAGCTCGAGACTTGTAGCACTGCTTGCATTCATGAATATACAACTAGTAGGCGAATACGTTTGGCTACTTTGTCCGATGATTACTTTTCCTTTGCTGCAAGCAGCTTCCAGTGAACCACAGCACAACTAGAGGCGCTCCTGGCGCATTTCTTCCACGTTTGTTTATAGACTTGTTCTGTTTGCGAGATGAGACATGTGTGCTACTATGCGCACCTCATTTTCTGTAGCGCGTTTTGAACCCACACTGCTGCATTTCCTAGTCGTCTTCCTCTGTGCTTCAAGCACAAGGGAAGGCACTGCTGGCTGACCCTTGCTCCTACCGAGAAATGACAAGTTGGACTAGTTTTGTGCAGCTCTCCCCAAAGTCGACTTTGAAAGTTATAACGGCCTCCAGAGAGGACGAGAGCCAATTCGATGAAAGGACACGCAAGATCTGCTCTGATAGAAGCAGAGATCGCTATGGAGCGCCAGAGCGGTTCGTTTAAGACTGTGTCTGTTAGGAAGGAAGAAAATTTCTGCCTATTTCTTGGTTTACTACGGACGCAAAACATGGAAGGGGTAAGTTTTACAGTTTGCAAAGGTTCTAAAAAAATTAAAATGTGCAACCTCTTCTAGAGATAATACACCTTCTTTATCACTAGGTCATCTGGCTTGAGGTTTGTTGGCTAAAATATATTCGATACAATTTTAATACCGCGTTGAATTAATTGGACACTAGCCTACAATTTGGCGTTTGCTGTATGCAGCACAAATTTTGAGTCATGGATGTAGTCCGTAAATTGCATTGCTCATTCGTTGACGTCCATCTACAGCATTTTAGCTTCTTTTGACCACAGGAAAGGCTCGAATTGCGGCACAGCATATGACACAATAACAACAGCGTTATTTAGTGCTAGAAACGCTCAAAGGGCGAAATTCAAATGCTGTAAATAGAGAAAAGTGTAAAGTGAGTATTACCACCCAGTTTCAATCCAATCTTAAAGCGTTTGAAAGGTAATGCTCATTCTGATGTTCTTACATTTATGAATGTCCTTAAAGTCTAACAAATACATGGCATGAAACAGCGCAAGAAACGATTTTTCTGGATAGATTTTAAGGTTTTATTTATTGTTAGTTTTTTCTTTTCGTAAAGATTGCTGATTTTGTTTTGATGCATCAAAAAGCCATATGCATAATTGATAACCACTTCGAATGCCAAAATTTGTCTGGGGGTTTAAGTGGTGCTACTGGTCATCGTTTTGGCGTTACTTCACAGGCTATGTGTATTCAGCTTTCACATACGTATAGCCCTCCAACAACAGCTACATTTCAGGACTCTCTTCTGTGAAAGACTGGCCAATTTCTCGGTCTCACCCACCATACCCATATTATTCTATTGATTCCCAAGCATATTCGAAATGTCACCGAATCCCGCAAGTAGCTCAGACGCAACGTGCAAGTCGTACGGTGTCACGGTTTTGGAGCTTCAAGAAATGATGCAGCTACGTGGTCTTGAAGCCATAGAGTACATAAAATCACGATATGATGGCGTAAATGGACTATGCAAACGATTAAAAACATCCCCCAACAGCGGTAAGAATACTTGTTTTTATTATTTGAGTTATTGGGTGGGCATAAGTTAGTTTTGTTCTTGATGAGAATCGTTCATTGTTTTGGGTACCCTAAGCTATGTTATTGAGGGTACTGGATGATTATTCTTCTTGTAATTTTGTATTACTCCAGTATTACTGTGTTATCCAGCGCATAATTTCCAATTTGTGCCCTCCTATCAAAACGTCAGAGCTTTTTAGGATATATGTATACTTCAGACAACAACTGGTTTGAATTACAAAATGCTAGCTTTTTAATAAGCTATGCCACGTGTGGCTTTCATTTACTTTCCTTTTTAGGTGTACATAGCGCTGAAGTGGCAGAACGAATCCAGGTTTTTGGATCAAATGTAATTCCTCCTAAGCCCCCGAAAACCTTTCTGCAACTTATGTGGGAAGCACTGCAGGACGTTACTCTCATAGTCCTCATGGCTGCCGCAGTGGTTTCTCTGGCACTCTCCCTTTACAGCAAGTGTAAGTTCGCTCCTTATATTCTAAAGACTTGTTTAATTATCTCACTTGCTCTGTCTGCTCTGGTGATTATGTTGATGTTTAATTAGGAATAAACAGTGATGTGAAGTTCCCGTGACTTTGCTAACGGATTGTCCTATTACCTGGAAAACTTTTGTATCGATTGCTGTTTTACTCATTTTAGCGAAAGTGATCGCAAGGAACGGTCCTTTTGAATCTATCATTTAAATATTCTATGGTTTGCTGTAAATACAAAGCTTGAGATTTGTTTCCAAAAATCTACAGCCTCTAAGCTGCCCTTTTTGGGAGGTAGTGCTCCATTAAATATGATTTTTGTATTTGTTTTACCTAGGGGATGTGATTTTTTTTATAATTCAGGTTTTCACTTATTTGAGTGCTCGGTAAGAATTATAGTTGGGTATTTGTATGTTCAGCTAATTTCATTTATGCTGTCAGGTAGCATTTATGTAAAAGTAATTAGTTATACGCATTTTCGCTTCATCCATAATGTATCCCATATTGTTTCATTTTATACCTATTTTTTCACTTTTGAGGTATGTTGGAGTTTTTTTATCTTTTTCTGCTGCACGAGAAGGGATAATAACTAAAAATATGCTACTTTAGGATCTATTGCAGCATATTATAATGCTCTGTGGGATGACATTTTTTCGCCTAAATGGTTATGATCACCATCAAAACAAATTCTCATTGTTTCTACCACATCCATAAATATCGCCAATATAGTGTCTGTCCACAGTAGCATGAAGTTCAACCTTTCCAAGACTACTTCAAGGTAAAATGTCTCATCTAACGTTCTTTACGGTTGTTTACATGAATTGTTGATGTCAGTTTCTCTGTGTGCCCCGACATTTTTACCACTTTTATTTGACGAACCCTCAGAAGGACCTTGGGTTGGGTGGTCAAAAAATTATCGTCACATTCTGGGTCCCAACTTTAAAGAACGTATGTCAGTGTGTGCCACGTTTGGTGCAGAAACAGCAGCGACCGGGGCATAAAACGCCGCTCGACTACAGCATCACAATTTACGCACTTGCCGGCAAGGGAATGCACGCCAGTCATTTTTAGTCAATTTCATTCCGCATCCTTGGTGTGCGATTGCTTTACTTGACCATCTCTCCATGTCTGCGCGCGTGTCTTGTCAATCAGCTCCGCCCCACCACTTAGGCATACCATTTCGAATACCTCTAATCCCTCACTAATGTTGAATGTGCGATGGCGGTGGATTTGCAAATTCCCCAGTAAATTAACAAGCAATGTTATTAGGAAATGATCACGATAGAGGTCTGCTAAGCAAACCTTGCATTTTATCCTGACATGAAACTTCCCACAAGTTGTAAGATTTCGGCACTAATGATCTTTCTACGGTGTTAAAACAGCGCAACTTAATTTTTATCAAGGGTAAACTCAGCTTATGTTTGGATGGCGTGCTATTGTTGGTAATGTTCCTGGTGGAATTTCGCTTAATAGCTCCTACTGAAAATGTATCTGAACTCAGTTGAGAGCAAACCGCGCTCACCTTTACGAGCTTAGTATGAGATTAAAACTAAGTGTTGCGCTACCATAGGATGTCTCCTATTTGACGCTTGACCAAAAGACCATTTTACACTGTCTTGACTAACCTGGGGTCCTTAGAATACAGCGAAATTGCCCACACTAAGCAATTGAACTTTCATCGAAAAGTTTGAAGGTCATACCCTCTTATCAACCGTACATAGTCGAGCAGATCGTCAAGGTAACGAATTGCTCGTAAGGAAATACTTTTTCTTGCTATCATTCTTAGGTCAACAGACAGATTTAAGCGACTGCTGACTCGATGTTCGTGGAACACGAAGTCCACTTCTTGAGTGAGGCTGTGATCGGTAATAAACACACCAAACTTCCATGATTTATAAAGTTCACTTTAACAGCTCTCACAAATTGGCGTTGAGAGATTTTCTGTTTGCATGGAAAACTGACTGAGCCACGGTAATAGTAGTCTTTGGTAGCCAATTGCTAAGACGATCACAATTACTTTATCCTAGCGCGGGTTCTCATGTTGGAATTACTTCATTTACTACCCATCGCTAGGGCTCTTAGCCAGGGTTATGGTTTTGCTTTTATGAACCGATGTTTCAAAAGGATGACGTCTCTTTGATTTTCTGCCGCGTATCATGACTTTTTCAGCGGTGTCTTAGCTACAAATTTGGTGTTGGATAACACAGCACCTAACGCATGATTGATACCAAATGTTGCTCGTCTTGTGACTATATGCATTCTTTCGGTGTGACGCATGTTTGGGCATCAGGACGGAGAGATTGCGTGTCCTAGTTGCAATCCAAAGGTATGTTTTAGATGTCCTTGATACTATCAGCACTCCTAACTTTTGCGTATTTACATCTTTCCTCACTCTTTTAAACTCTTTCTCTTAACTATTGTTTGGATTACTTCAGATGGTTAATTGGCGTTGCTACACTCTTCCATATCTAAGAGGTGGAAATGCTTAAACGCAAAATAAATGTTTTTGTTTATTAAACTTCCATTTCGTTTGAAAATTGCATCCGTAGAGACTGATAAATTCGATGTTATACTTTATTATAATGTAGTTGGCTCAATCGTGGCATGTCTTATAAAGGCACTGCACTTCTGGTATTTTCCTTCCGTTAATGGCATTCACCCACTATTTTGCAATTCAAATGCCATGCAAAATTAAATACCTTCTCGCATCTTGTTGTTAGGCCTCCGTAAATCATGTCGAGTAGGGCTGAGAGGGGCGTTGAGTGGGTATGCTAATTTTCCCCATTCGGACAACCAGTTCACATACCTTTTGCTGCATCTACGCTTCGGCCTCTATTCAACTAGATTTAGTTTTTGCGAAATTTAGGCTCTTTTATTTCTCTTTGTGTGCGCGCACATCGAAATTATGACCCTCTCCGCCTACCACCTCTCCTCTCGATTTCTCTCCACTTTCCCCTGATGACAAGCGCTCTTCCACTGGTCGCTGAAGCGGCACTCCTGTGCAACTTCTTTGACGAGTCGGGGAAGGGTATCCGACTTTTTAAGTGATTGACTGCACGGCAGAGTGAATGATTCATTGTCGTGAATCCCGACCAGAATGTGATCACATGCGGTGGCGTGCCATACTGCCACTTTAAATGCATCGCAAAAGAGTCATTGGTTTTCTGTTCGCGGTATCGTCGCGTCCTCCCAAGGCTATGCAATTTTAGCTTTGGAAAAAGATTGAGTCCCTGTAACTAAAAGCCTTGCTTCATGCATTAGGTTAAAGTGGTGTTTATCCTTTAAGAATTTTTGAAACTCGCTTCAGAATTCCATTAAAATTTATTCTGACTATCCTACAAGGGTGTCTGTTTTCAGGTCATCCTAAAAGTTGCCAACTTCCCCTTCAAAGGAGTGAAGTGATGCCGAAGAATTACACCTTGTTAAGCGCTATTCGATGGTTGGAATTTGACAGCATAATTTTGGGAGATGAACTGTCTAATTTGCAATTGGCAGATTTGTCCGGACTCTTTCAACTTAATGCGATAAACGGCGTGGCTCCGGGAAGGTGGAATTTCTATCATGGAGGAAAGTACTTGTTTTGTCGCCACACTTTTCAAGCATTCCTTTGTTACAGTCGAGTTGCAACTTTGGGTCATCCTTACTTCTTCATCTCATCCTTTTTTGTATTCACTTCCCCACTTCTTTTCCGATGCACTCCGTATTAAGCACTGGTTCTAAGTCGACTCCGCACCTTTATCAAAATTTGAACGAAACATATTGCTTTGTCGAACCCCTACCTCGAGTCCCAAGTGTACTGCATACCTTGTCTGGTTTGCCTCTTATCTGCACATTTTCGTCCGTGATAACGAGGGAAATCTAGTTGCCATGCCTTGAATTGGACCTGTATTCGGTCTTTGCGCTTGGTGATGTTGGATGTCATCTTTATAAGAATTTATGGCGTAAAATTTTATCAAGCAAACCACTTGCTATGCCCTCTCTAATCATTTTAACTCCGCCACGGTTTACCAATCTAAGCGTCAGTCCTATGAAAATTGGTCAGTTTTGCCTTTAACTAGGTGTTTCTTTTTAAACAGATTTTAGTTAAAACTCTTCGCGCCTAATACTGCCTATTAGTTGTGAAACTCTAGTAGAGTAATTTATGATGACTTTTGTGTTTTCGTTCCTTAAACCCATAAGTATAGGTACCCTTCATCCCTGCATCGTTAGCCCGAAAAATATCTTTTCCTCCAGCCCTTCTGGTTGATACTCCAGCGATTCCTGATTTGTTACAGGTCTGCCTGATAGATCGTTGGAAAACATCTGGTCGAAACTCGTGCCAATCTAGCAGCATATTACAAGTCGCAACGATGTTCGCACTTTATACGCACATTAGCGCACGTGTGCAAGGGTATCTGGGTCATTTAATGGCCAGGCCACGCTAATGTGGGAATTGAATCGGGGGGAAAACGAAGGCAGCCCAAGTTAGGCATGTAGGTGTGAATGTTTTCTTAGGATGGCGATGGCCCGTATATCACCTTATAGACAGCGGAGGCAGCGTGGGCGGGGACGAGACGGAGGGGGACGCGGGCTGGATCGAGGGTGTGGCGATTTTGGGCGCAGTGCTGGTGGTGGTCCTTGTCACCGCCGTCAACGACTGGCAGAAGGAGCGTCAGTTTCGCGGACTGCAGGACAAAATTGAATCGGACCATCGCATCTCCGTCATGCGTGATGGCGAGTTCTTCGAGTGCCTTGTGGGCGAGATCGTTGTTGGCGACATCTGTCTCATCAAGTATGGTACGTCCCATGGCCAATCTCTGTTGCTCTTTTCACTTCAGGTGAGCCATTGGAGTGCACGCACGGTGTAAATCCTTCATTTTTGCGCATGGAAGCGTGAAATAAACACAAGTGGAAGTTGGATTTGGGCTACCGTTTCCATCTTCCAAGTTGCTATTGATTCATTTCCCTACTGTCCATTTCCAAGTTTACTCAAAAACTCGACTTACGATGGATGTGTGCTTTTAATTATGCTACCAGATTTTTTTCCAAGATGATGATATCCTGCTACGCTTCAGAGTTGGCTACTCTTAGTGGAGCGAAGTTAATTTTTTTTGTCTCCATTCTCTTGCCATATCGCTACGACCTCATTCAAATGCCTCGGCAGAACTGTCCTTGCTATCTTTTCAAGGATGAATTAATCGATCCCAGTGACGCAGTGTCAGACTCTCGTGTAAATCGTTTTCATGCTGGAAAAACTAAAAATTCATCAATAAAAATGTTTTTACACACATATACATCCGGAATGTTTTTATCAAGTCACTACTTTGTTTTAGTTTTGTGCATGCATACAGTGGCTAAAGAAAGTAAAAGCCCTACCTATCTTTTTTCAAATGAAATTTATGGGAAAACGCTGAAGTATGGTTTATTTTTAGGCCGCTGTCTCGGTAACGCTGCTATATTGGTATTCTAGCGCAGCACTGAGTTCCACCACCGATTCACGGAATTATTCTCCCTCAGATCATGCTGACTTAGATCGAGATGACCCATAGGTAGTTAGTTCGGCAACGTGGAGAGTTTTATTGCTGCATCCAATTTTGGATTGCAGCTGCTGGAGCACGGCGAAGATACTATCTTACCGTTTGATGTGATACGGGTGCATAATCAGTGAGTACGGTGATGCTGGAACCAACCTAAACAACAAATCAGAACAGCTGGATACTGCACTACATCCAGAGGTAGTAATGAAATTTTGATGCCTTGAAGTATTTCGTCACTTTCTTGTACTAGGCGATAGTTGTGAAGGAGGATAGCAGTGCAGCCATTGTTTCCATGGTTCTAACATTTAACGCTCTTTTATCCACACCTGTTTTCCTATTATGGAGAGGAAAGGTTAGCCATTTGGCCAGAGTATGCATAACGCCTCCTTACATCCTTATTGCTGGTGCATAAAAAGCTCATTTCATTTTGGCATATTTTTGACGGAACCTCTTGAGGGACTCAAATTTACCGCTGTGCCATTAAAAGGTTTGTTTCTAGTACTTTTCAACTTTGGGATGCTAACTACAAAATGATAAGTGTCGCATGCTTGCGTGTTCACTTTTATTTTTCGCTGCGTATTCATACTTCTTTATTACAATTTGTGTTGTGTTTTTATTCTCTAGGCTGGATTTTACGCCCTTAGGTAGAGCAAATTACTGTCCAACGTTTAATGCAAAAGAACGTAGACATAGCCCATGATGTCCACTCCTCCCGAACTACTTGACAGCCTAGGTTCTCTGCTCAAATAAATGTTCCTTTAAAACTCTTTGTTAATCGCGGCCATTTTTTTCAACGTACACTGTTTCTTTTTGAGGTTATAAATAACCAACTGCATAACCTCTCCATACGATCTCATTCTGGCTATTTAGACTGTGAAAATAGTTTTTCACGGCCATCTAGCGGATCGGTGAGGTGAGCGCGGCGCGGAGTAGATTATGTAGTGGATCCAAGTGTAGGAATTTTTCCTACTCCAGCCATAATTTCAGTGATTTCAACTAGCTGACCCTGGTAAGAAGCGAGTATTAATCCAATCTTGTAGCTCATGAAGACAACTACTAGCCTCTTTTCTATAGGCATCTGTTCAACACACTCACGAGAGCCCACCCAATATAACTGTTGTAGGCTAAAATCGCATTTGAGGCGCTTAGTCAAGAGGGCAGCAGTCATTCGAGTTTCACTAATATTTTCTTCTTTTCTGTCTCATTTTTTTGTTTTATTTTTTTCCTTTTGAAATCTGTCCATCTACCATAGTGAATTTTCTTGCATTTTGATTTCTAAACTTATCATTTACGAATGTGCTCTAACTACTTTTCCTTCAAAAAGTAAATGGAATTAGAGGTAAACTTTTAATTTTGCTAAACTTCTGTCCATAGAATCGGAAATGCGTAATTAACGAACAGTTTGGTAAAGTCATTGGTGGTTGTGTATTTTTTCCTCCATCAAAGCAATGAAATGTTAGCTTGTGACATTTTCTTTCTCGCTGACGCCTTCGGCACTAAACTTGCGGCAATAAGGAACTGCAACACACTCATTGCTCTCTGATACTACTCACATTTTATTCGTCTTTAGGTGACTTGCTACCGGCTGACGGTGTGATAATACAAAGCAATGACCTGAAGGTGGATGAAAGTTCTCTAACTGGTGAAGCCGACCATGTGAAAAAGGGTGAACAAATAGATCCCATGCTCCTGTCAGGTAAACTTCTCATAATTTTCCGACTGCTGATCTTCAATCGTACTAAATTTCACCGAAGTTTATATGCATTTCTTACCCCTTTGTGCTCCGCTTCCCGAAGTTGAGATAGGTAAACACTTCAGCTATCAGGTATGGAGGTGTCCTGGGTGTGTAAGATTCAACCCTTTGGTTACGTCTGAAAAAAAAAATCTGGAAGGATTCAATTACTTTGAGATTGATTGAAGGTTATTCCTGGAGGACCGTAAGAGGAATATTTTTGGCATGAGTTATTGCGAACCCCTTGTCCTTGCTTCTATTTTTGGCACATTTTGATTGGGATGTGCTTTTCTGCGCATTGCTATCTGCGTTTTGTTGTTATTTCGCACAAAATGGCGCACGAACGTAGCAGGAGAAGCTGGATAAAGTAACGGTGGCACATATACCCTCCCACCTGGTCACTCATTCTTTCCTGGTGCTGTGGTAATTATATTTTTGATTTAATTGTGCTTCCTGTGGTGAACCTAATTTCAGCAATTTAAAATTTCACTTTAAAAATGCTGACCTGAGAAGAGGGTTCCAGGGATTTACGAATCCTCGTACCTTTGTTGAGGTAGAGATCAATAATCCGGTAACTGCGACATCGTCCTTGCGATTGTATTTGGGCAGCGGAACTGTTCCAATCCACTGCACTTTAGGCAGCTTTCTACTGGGGTTTGGGTGCTAATTTTTTTGATAGGAATTTTAACTTTTGCCAACTCTCGCAGAGTCCGTCAGCAATGGGAGCTAAATATGTGGAAATGAGCGAATCTTCATAGCTTCGATCCTTAAAGATGTATTTCCCTAGTTTGTTTATGAAGTACATACTCCATTGGTAATGACGCCATATAAACGATAGGTTGTTGTACAGGCTCGAAAACGTAGTAAAATTGTTAAACAAAATGCTTGATGCGGTCATCGAATGGATGCTTCTTTGGTAAATGTTCCGGCTATCTCTGAACGAAACTGTTAAAGATTTGAATTTAGTGTGAATATCCACTAATCGTACGCATCCTATGCGTTTCCATCTAGGTTAAAATAAGAATTTGTGTCCTCACTATTTTACTTGGCGCTATAAGTTCTTGAAAATACGCTGTTAGCTCTTGCGCCGCTACATTGAGTCTAAACGATTTTATTCTTCGAATCAGAAAGCAATCCATTCCCTCAGCTCACTCCCGCCATAGTGCGCTTTAAAAATAGACGATAGCAAGATGGATTCGTTCAAAGAAAATGCCTGGCTTTAGGCATTTGATTTACTCACAATTTAGTAGATCTACCAAGTTCATGAGCGAATAACTAAATAAGTATTTTGTTTTACCTGTTTCGTGGTTGTAGAGCTTTTGCTCTTACCAGTACTAGCGGATATCCAATCGGCTTATTTGCTTTGTCATCTCCGCTCGAAGAAACGGTTCGCTGTGTTGCTCCCTGTGGCTGGAGCTAACCCTCGGTGTTCCATTAAAAATGAGCGCCGTCTTCCCTCCCTACTTTTCATTCAGCAAGCATGGAGCACATTTTTAGAAGTTAAACCACACTTGATCTTCGCTGGATAAGACCTATGTTTAACAATGGGCTGTAAAGGTTGTTATCGGTTGGGTCTAACTGTATAAAAGGTAGCCCATTTCTGGAACATGCTTGACTTAACACACCCACTGTTACCTCTCTTTCGCCTCTAGTTTGGTCAACAAGAGGAATCTTTTGAGCCTTCTCCCCTCCCCCCTCTTTTAGTTTGCAGTTCATGTGGGAAATTGGCCTATCTCCCCTCTAGCGTGTCGCTGGAGTGAAGATCGGTCGCTCTTGTTACTATAGTTAACGCTGTTAAATCTGCCAGCACACAGTCGCTTGCGCCGGGAGTAAAGGCGTTCACGCGTGCATGTGCGCTCCATTCCGCGCAGACTCGTAAAAGGCTATTGCTACGCTCTGTCCATACACGCGGTGCTCCGTGGTTTTTGAGGGGACAAGAGAGGGCAAATTTGCCAATATTCAGGGCTCTGCAGCAGTGATGCCAGTGGTGGTGCTTGAGTTCCCTAATGAAATAGGTCTTATTAAGTTGCGTCATTCCTATGCCAAAATAAAATGTGAACTCTGAAAAAGGCACAGTTCTTTTGTGCCCGAATTCCACCCTTCTCATCTCTTGGGGCAATTTGTTTAACACTGAAACTGGTAACAGTCCACCTAATTGGTAGCTGAGGGATCCCATCAAAACTTTTAGCGGGTTATGGATGTGGCTCTCAGGGGGTCATAAACTTAGTAAACTCATTTTCGTCACACTCTTGGATACGGTTGGCGTTTTGCGTTGATGAAAGGTACCCTAAATAGAGATTTAGGGTCATCTTTTTACTTTCTGAGGTGACGATTAAACTACTTGCGTTGAATTTTGCCTCTGTATTTCGTATTATACAAGCTTTTTGGAAACTGTTTTTGCAAAATTTAATTGATGAAGTGGACTTGATTATGTGGATGGCGTAGATTAGGCGGACATCTACACAAAATGATAACTCTGATGAATACCGCATTCCAAGCTTTCAATTCTGGATTTATTTTTTTGCGTTCTTTGCATGCTTCATCATAGATCGGGATGAGGATAAAAATAACTTTTGTGTGAAAGATTATTGCTGCTCTCACGAATGTTGACCGTCGATTGTTTGAGAGATTCGTCAGTTCAATATTCTTTGATGTCCGCTTCATACTGAGTGGGTTTGGTTATGGCTAGTTTCCGTGCGTTTCTCTGATCATCCACCGTGAAGAATTGGTGCGCCGCTTTGGTCCTTTATCTGTTTGAATAATTAACATCGTCTACTACTGCAGTAGGAGTTATCTAATCTGCTAGATGTATCTGTATTCGTCGACTTGGCGGTCATTACTAACCCTGACATAGATTTCTTACGATCGCTTATTTTCACCTCTGGTAAACCAATCTTGCTCCTAGCACTCGCTTCGAGGTGTGAATATCAACCAGTCGTCAGACATCTTTTAACACCCAAAATCCTCGGGATGCACAAGTTCCATCGCCTTTCACGATCCCTTCTTCTTTCCCGGGGATTAAACTGTATTTTACAGCCTTAAGAAGCTTTCGATATTTCAAACCTTAAATAGGGTAAAAGCTGATCTTGGGGGGTGTTGTATTTTTTGTGATTATTTCTTTTCTATTTTCACGGCAAATTATAAACGACTTGTCCACATCAAATAGTGTAATCGGAATTTATAGACAGTGGCTAAATATATGTGGTGGGCGACATCCTTTTGGGAGCATTTTTGTTGTAGGAAATTTTTCTGCTTGCCGTATGGTTTCGCTAGTTTTGAAGTTCTTCACTTTTCCGCAAACCTGATTTGCTGAGAATTCAATAAAGTGGTTCCCGTACGACTTTTTCTACTGTCATGCACTACAGACTGCACTTAACTAATAATTATAATGTGGCCATCGAAAAGTGAATTTTTTTCATACACGCACGACTTCTGGCGCGGGACATGCAATTGCACTACTGGGGGTCGTTCTGATTTTGATGCATGTTCTGCGCAAAGGTGCCTTCGGTGCCATGGGGTCATGGTGCGTCAGTTTTGTAAGTTGGTTGAGTTGGTTTCTATACTCCTACTAATATTTGTCTGCATCCACCCGAAAAGCAAAGCACCCCCAATCCCATGAGCAGATGTATTGATTCATTAGCAGTTGAAACTAATGCACGTTGCAGATTGCATGCCCGCACTCAGCCTCTCAAACTTCGTCTCTATTGTGTTATTATCGAAGTTCCACTTTGTTTAATCACATGACAAATTTTATATTTAACAATTGGCTTTCATAAGCTATTCGCATCTATCCTCCACAAGTAGCAGTAGATGAGGTAAAGTTTGAAATTTTGTCTAGGCACGCACGTGATGGAGGGCTCTGGTAAGTTTCTGGTGACGGCGGTGGGGGTGCACTCACAGGCGGGCATAATATTCACTCTTCTGGGCGCTACCGAGGGCATCGGCGCCGGTGGCTTTGGCGGCATGGACGCTGCACCCGGCGGAGGACTCGTTATACCACCTTCCACTGAGACCGTTCCCCATTCCTCGGTGGCCGCGACCGCGGCGGCTGCGCCAGTCGAAAAAGCCTCCGCTCAGACTCCTCTGTTAATGCAGAACAATAAACAACGTATGGCTGACGGCATTGGACACCGGGGCACAGGTCCACATCCTGCCAGTAAGTTGAGGCTTGGAGATAACTCAAAGTCCTACATTAGATGACCTAAGTTGACGATTGACAGATTTTGACGCTATCTTAGGAATTCTTACGATAACAGACTGAATGTCCAAACAATTTACAGTTAAATCCTTGCGTTTCGATTGTTTCGATGGTTCAGGAATGTGCCATCTCCTTAACTCACTGTCGTATGAGTGGGTCCCATCAATTAAGGCCGTTTTTGCTCTTCCATAGAGTTATATTTTTACATAAATTCGAGCTTTTTTTCAACGCCTCGTACCTGCTTCTCCAGTTGTGCAATAACGCTGAGATGAATAATGGCATTTCTTTTGATGAGGTAGCAACGGCGATTGCAGTCCTGTCCCGTGCACGTTAGAATATCATTTTTTTTGCGTTAAAGTACCGGCACATCCTCTCCTTGGCTATCATTCTTGTCCCACCGCATCCTTCCCCTGCTTTCTCCATGTGGGCGTTCGCTTTTCCATCTGCTTATCCACCTTCGACTTCTTCCCTTGATTCCGCCTTTTGTTGTGTATGGTAATTTATAGGCTTTAGAAAAGTGCTCACTCTCAAAGCACTTCCTTGTTCACCCACCGCGCCACCCTTTCCTCACACTTCAGCTGTCCCAAAGGAAAGAAAATGATGGAATAATAAGATGCTCCTGCGTTTTCACTCTAAAATGAAAATGGGAACACCATACCGGATCTTCTTTTCTGACCCCAAATACACTGCACTAGTAATGACTCCCTGCTGCTACTAGCGGTATGTTTTAAGCTAGACTTTTGGATCATCCTTTTGTGTCAGCGGGGCTACAAATATATTTCAGGTTCCAATTCTTTTCATTTTATTATTCCAGGTGATTTGGGGTGAAAATTTATCTATGTTCATCGCTTAAGGGAGAACAGTTGCCAGCTGATCAACTAATTAACATTTTTTATTGCTCACAGTGGTCGTAATGTAATACGAGTTCAAATATGTGTAAGTTTACCATTTAGTTTCATTTTCATTTCTTATTTCCTCCCTGCCCCTAGCCATGGAGATGGGTCGCTTGAATAATATGGGGGACCACACGATTATTGGTGAGGATCGAAATCTCGAGCCTCTTCTGCCGAGAAATGGCAAGGGCGGCGACAATAGTGATGGTACAAACATGGCGAATGCGGAAAAGGAAACGCCCAAGAAGAAGAAACGTCCCAAGAAGAAGTCCTCTGTGCTCCAGGCGAAGCTCAATCATCTTGCTGGGGTCATTGGACAAGTTGGTGGGTTGTCGCTTCGTCGCTTTGCAATTTCTTCACTTTGTCTTTGAACTATTATTTGTCAAATTCTTTCTCTAACACCTATTGGTAAATGCCCCACTGATTGCTAAAATGCTATCTATGAATCCGCTCACTTTTCACTTTTTGATGCCTGACCAGGACCAGGATGTTGGTTGGTGTGCCAAGGGTTTTTTTGCTACACAATTCCAATAACATTAGTGAATTGGATTAACACTCATGCCTTAACAGTAATGGTAGCTCTTGACTTTCACTTATGGCAATCAAACCGTATAATATGGCATTAGTCGAGTGTCATCTGTGCATGCTGCGGTCTTAAAATGATGTTTTTGAAATCGCTTAGTAATGTAGCCCTTTCTGAGGCTGAACTACCCTACTTGAGCCTAAATCTATTGAATTTGCTGTTTGATCTTGTGAAAAGGTGTTTATGATTTTGAGCGGCATCTCAATCGCTAATGATGTGTTTGGGAAGCATCAAGGGGCAGCCAGAGTGTGACCTTTTCTGTTGCAGGTACGGTGATCGCTGTATTGACGGTGGTCATTCTCTTCGTCAAATTTGCTGTGAATACGTACTATATTGAGGGCGAATCGTGGAACACAAGTGTGCATCTGAAGCAGTTCATCCACTTCATTATCATCGGCGTCACCGTGCTGGTGGTAGCTGTGCCCGAGGGACTGCCTCTCGCTGTTACCATCTCTCTCGCCTACTCTGTAAAGAAGATGATGAGAGTATGTCATGGCTGGTGTCCCACCCAGTTTTAGTTCTTATTTAACCAGATTACCATTCTCATTTTCTTTTCGGTCAATGTAAAGCTTAACAGAAGTACGAGTTACCATTTATTTGTCATTCCAACGAATGTTCGTGAACATTTTGATCCCAAATAGAGATCCTTTAATTTTGGGCCTTTTGTGCTTTTCTTCATTCCTCTACTTACGATTGCGTTGCGGGATCTTCCTGCAAAGACCTTGCATATGCCCACGTTTTTACACGAATACTAAAACAAGCTCCTTATCGCATACGAAATTGTGGCATTTGTTATCAGGTTATATAAAGAAGGTGAAACCTGCTTAGTTTAAACATTACGTCAGTGAGGTTTTTTATTGAGGCATTTATAAGCTTTAATTCGATTTAAATGGTACTGCTTAGCATTTTGCTGTCTAAGGACGTCATTATTGTATCAAACTTTTCCTATTCCCAATCGGTCGTGTCGTTGAGCCCTTAATTTCAGTACCTCAGAGCCGGCGTTTCTTTTGCAAATCGATGCTAACGGGCTGGTTGCTTGGATTGCAGGACAACAATTTGGTTCGTCATTTGGACGCCTGTGAGACGATGGGCAACGCGACAGCCATCTGCTCTGACAAAACAGGGACCCTGACCACCAACCGCATGACCGTAGTGCAATGCTACCTCGGTGGCTGTCACTTCAATGACCCGAACAACTTGCCCAAGATAAGTCACCTCAACTCCAAGTTGGCTCATCTCCTCATCCACAGCATCTCCATCAACAGTGGATACACCTCCCGTGTTTTGGTTAGTCCTACTCTCCTGTCGCCTTCTTCTGCCCGCCATTTTGCTTTATCTCTCCCATGCCTGACCAGTTGTGTGACCATCACCTATGCGCTCAAATCCTGTCTCTGTATGCAACTTTCTTGGCTTTCATTGAATCATCACTGTCTACTTTTGTGATTTATAGTCCACAGAGGAAAGGTTTCTTTTCAGTGTAGGGAGGCAGGAAGGAGCCCTAGTCCATTGAGTCGGAAATCACTTCCGTTTCGCGATGGTCCCATTTGTCTTCGGAAATCCAATCGAAGCATAGTCTAGGTTACTTCCTACGCGAACAGTTATTGCGACATTTTAATCTACCGCCTCGAGTGCTTTTTTCTGAATTTTTAATCAACTGTCTGTGAACATTTGCTTATCAAAATTCAGACCTTGCTTCACTTTACCATGCGATTTCAAAATAATGTTTCTCAGGTTTTTTTGTCACTTCCTTAATTAAATAAGCTTCATTTGTTGGTCTATAAGCAATGATCTTCGAAGATGGGAGGCTTGCTGTTTCTCTCCGAACAATATCCACTTGCGTGAATCAGATGAGATTTAAAAGCCAGCCACGGTCACATGCCAACGCGCATGGATCACCTCTAATGGAATGTTAGGCCAGAGTTATTAAAAGCAGAATTATATTTAAATGTCCATTTGCTTTGAAAGACAATAAACCTTCGGACAGATGGCACACCTTTTTAATGCAAATCTCGACTCAGAGCGATAATACAAGGGCACTTGCCTGTAAAGAAATGTAATGGGTGGAAAATCGAGTGCGGTGGTTTAAGTAGTGACCAATGACTCTTGCATCATTTCTTTGTCTTATTTGATTATTAGTTAAAAGAGTGAATACGGGAGTCATCAACTTTAGTGGCTGTCCAGCCGGACTGGAAAAAGATGTGTACCCCCTCACTCCAAGGCTGGTATTATTTACTCGCTGTCCGCCCACTCAAAATCCGTCTCGTCATATTTGTTGTATTAATTTGGCTAAGGGGCTTGTACCTTTGGCCTTGCTTCACAGAACACAGAAGAATGCCTCCGACTAAATGGTCAAGCGTCATCTGCTGTTCCTAATCCCTTAACTCCGCGTCAGATCTCGGGTGCTGAAATTCAAGAAAAAAAGCTGCACATGCTAATTCAGCTTCAGAGTCGTTTACTACCACCCTTTTGACTACTGTGGTTGCGAACCTAATTCTTTTTCCTGTCAGTAATTGCTTCACCCGAAACAAAACTGAGTCAGATAAGAAATGGAAGGTATGCACTAACTTGACCCACTTTTCGTTTGATAGCACTCGTTTCTATGTTTTTGTGTTATTTTAGCTTAACTCCATTCGTTTCAGTTTCTAGCATGCAGCATCAATGTGGATTCGTCGATGTCTTCCGTGCTATTGTCCACTTTTGACCACTTAAATTTCCTCACATGCGACAATAACTTCCTGTGCTCACCTTTTACTTACATTGGACGTCTAAAACGATTCGCAAAGAGATAAGGCTGTCTACTTTATGATTGCGTGCCGTTCCTCGTGCTTGATCAAAAATCTATTTCAGATCCCTATTCAGCAGTGTCTTTCACTGATTCATATTGTTTCATTATTCGGTTAGCCGCGTACCTTGTTCTTCCTCGACATTATGCTAACGGTTTTTTGGCTCTATGCTGTTCGACTGGAATCCCTTACTTCCGTTTAGGAGTAAAAAACCAAAGGCGTATTCCTTAATCCAGCTTAAACCATTGGAGCCTTCTGGACTGATGAACAGCCTTGTGTGCTTCCTACGAATTACCAATAAGGTGGCTCAATGTTATGGATTCCGTCTTGGCATCAACCTCTGCTTGAAAATTGATTTATATCCAATTGTGACCTATGTAATCCTCAACCATTTTCGGTGGGCCTGTTCTATCCCCATTCGTTTTCTCATCTGCTAGAGAGAATATCTTTTATCCAACGGTACTGGTATAAAATAGTTACTTTCTGTTCACATTGAGAATCCGTTGCAGTATAGTTACACAATTATTTTCAGTCGTTGTGGTGTGGTTGTCCTTATTGCATCGTGTAACACATTGAACTTAAAAATGTGTTGTGCATCAATCTTCCCACAAGGATGCGTGTTTGTGCGTTGTTTACATGCTTTTAGAATACAAAAACGCAGGTCTATTGGTCTTAATGTAACTTTTTGCTCTTATTCCTAGCAGGGCAAGAGGCCCTGGAGAGATTCTTCCCCAGCCTATTTACATTTTAACCCCAGGGGCAGTGTGGGCGCGTGGACGTGCTTTTTCCTTAGCATTGGGAAAGCGCGACCTTGCACTTCATTCCTATCGGTGCAGACGAAATGTACCCGCGTCTGTTGCCGTCGCACCTCCAACTCTCTACCTCGGAAAATAGGGTCACGCCTGTTCTTTTACCACCATCATTAGTTCTTCGGCAAATCGCTGTGCAATTGTAGTTATTGGTGCCCTCCCTAGAAGGATCTGCCATTGGTCACCATTGCGCGAAAGACCTTATTCCTCTGCTTGGAGGAGAGTGATGCCTCCTTATTGCCAGCATATTTCTGGCCATTACATGGTCACATATTGCTTGCATTACACGCAAAGTGTAAAAGACGAGAGTAGGGGGTTTTTGTTTAATAAAATTTGGCAACTACACCGTCCACACTTGAATTGACAGGAAACGGTCAGTTTGCCCATGAAAGGACACTCACTTCTTATTTTTAAAAAACTCATTAACTGGCTACCAGGTTTTTCGCGTAAATAATTAAACAGATGATGACATTTCTGTGGCTTTCCCTGCAAACACTGTTCTGCGCCATTTGCTGTTTATTCTTCAAGAGGATGGATTTATGATCACAAAAGACGAGTGTGCTTGAACCAAACAATAATCTAAAAAAGCAACTCTACGGTGTGGTGAGATTCGTGAATTTCTCATGTATGTATGCACGTGGATTTCTTTACGTAAAAGGAAAAAATTTTTCCTTAACCTACAGCCGCCGAAGAGACCTACTGATCTGCCGACGCAGTTGGGCAACAAGACAGAATGCGCTCTGCTAGGCTTCGTGCACACGTTGGGTGCCTCTTACGAGGACATTCGCCACCAGTGGCCAGAGGACTCCCTCCTAAAGGTCTTTACCTTCAACTCCGAGCGCAAGTCTATGAGTACGATTATCCGCAGCCTCGATCAGAAAAAACGCGGCATCACCGTCTTCACCAAGGGCGCCTCTGAGATGGTACTCAAAAAGTGAGTGTTGGCGTGGGTTTGGAGTGCCGGCACATTAATGTGCAAAATTCGAACTCTTCTCATAGGACACAAGTGCACGCCTCCACATGGTGTCACTCCATACAATATAGCCAACAAAAACACCGCTTTTGTAACCCCCGCAATTGGCACTCTTCTGCGTGACCTATTGCCTCGTGCCTCATGTCTACTCTCCTAACCGTCTGGTGAAGGGAAGGTAGATTGAAATCTGCACTGTCTGAGTTAATGCATGATGTTAAAGTATCTTTATCTCTTGGATTGTGATTCATCAATGTTCACACTTATTTGCCCAGTCATCAGCGTTCTTGCATTCATTTAGAGGTCTGCTTCGGCATTGGTATCCACTAAATTGGTGGTAATTTTCTTTTCCTTTACGCACAGCATCTGTTTACGCAAGTTAACCGCGCGTGTACTCGCTTCGCTTGCGTCGGAGAATAGCTTCCAATGGTATTTGCGAAACTGCGAGGTCGTGTGCGTGTCTGTGTTTTACACTTGTCTCTGGTTCATTTTTCACATGTCCGGAAGTCGTCATTAATTTTAGGGCTAAACTGCTTTTGCAGTTTTGGGGCAAAAATATGAATTTGGTCACGGAAATCCAAGATTCCTGCTGCTATTATCATCCCTTTGACAATCGCAGTACTTTGACAACTGGTTGAGAAGTTTGGCTGTGCGGGTCACAGCACACATCTCATGGTTTCTGTCGTTTTTTTTCTTGATGCCGTTTGCTGCAAGTTCCTTTTGTAAACAAGTCTGTTTGGCTCCCAACGTAGGCAGCCAGACACAAAATAATCGTATTCTCTTCGTCTATTTATCGTCTGGTTCATCCCATTTCGTTCATTCGCCTTTTTCAGGTTGAGCGTCATGAATTTTGTTAATAAACATTTTCCGTCTTTTATCCTAGTTTTGCTCAAAAGCACCATTAATGGTCCACTCTGAGCATTACTCTTGTTGCACTTTATTGGCTGATACTCAGTCAAAAATCGTGTATTAATTCTTCCTTTTTCGCTAAAAAATTCCTCTCTCATCTATTTATTACACACTTCTTAAACTTTGCAATACTTCAGCGCAGAGTGCACACTGAGCGGTGCTTTCATGATGGAATTCTCAGCATACTTCCCAATTCACGTCCTCTACCTGAGTCGTTTCGGAGGGGACAGTCAGATTTGTGGTCAGAAAACCCATGGATTTTGCTTCACAAGAATGCATGCGCTCATATTGTTTGCAACTGACCTCAGGTTCAATGCAATCACGGCTCTATGCTAACCTCGATATCACCTCTTTTTTGTATCGCGTGATTTTCGTATTGCATCATAAACTAATGTTTCCACCTCATGGTTAGCGCTTCGTGTTGATTGACACTGCAAAGGGAAAGTCTCGACGAACCATGAAAAGGTTTCAAAACTGTAATCTAAGGATATTCAACTCAAAAATAATTGTGGCGGAGTGGGCATGAGTGCCGCCAAATCCAGCATTTCACAAATCCCCTTCCGATGCTTTTCTGCTACGCTAATATACAGCTAGTGGCCATCTTCTCACAGAGTAGTTTTTCCCATTAAAATGTGGTCTTAGTTGTGTTAATTATCAGTCTACCTTATTCCTGATTAGCTGTCGCCGCCCGTGCAGCAAACGGTCTGTTCTGGGCATGGGATTTGAAATTGCATAAATAAGACATCGCCCATCTTATGACCTGCTTTATGCAGGCTGTGAAGGTGACCTCATGCGGCCATTGGTTACGGTGGCAATTTTCGGTTTAAGGATCGTAGAAAGCCATTAAATTTATGCATAAATTTCGTCTATGCGCTATTCTGTCTGTAACGTTATCCATATCATCTTTTTGCTATTTCTGCTCCTTTTTTGATGCCATTGTTCTTGATAGACAAAATCGTTGTGTTTTCTAAATAATTACCAATGCTTCTTCCATTTAACTCCTACGAAATTTCAACTTCCTTCCACTGTCCTACATACTCCTGAGCATTTGAGGGTTAATTGAAATGATCAAGTCGTTAGTGTGATGCTATTTCCGCCCTTATACAGCCTAGTTCCTTATTTAATCACAACCATCTTCGCTTGGTGACATACATGTAGCATGCCAACCTTATTTTCCAACATTTCCGCTATCGAAAAGTTTTACTAGACGGATAATGCCGCTTTCGCTTAAAATGTAGGACTCTAGCGTCTTTGTCATCGGAATGATGGTTAGATGGTATTTGGCTCTAATAGCATTGTCTGGTTCCCTGCGCTCGGCTTGTATCAACACCTCTTTTCTGATCCATCAGTGAACTGATATTCATACTAAATGTCGCCATCTTCGTAGTGCTTCTGTGTTGATTTCCAAGAAGTGCATTGAAATTCCGGAAGTGTTTAAGACCTAACCGCAAAAGCCAGATCACAAGCTGCTCCATAGGTTTAAATCTGCCTCTTTTCGGGCGTAATGTTTTGATCAAACAAGACGATATGCAACATCCAAACGAATGTACTCTCGTGATGCCACCCTCTCTCTCCACGCCCTAGCAACTCCTTCCTCACTCACTCACATGCACACGCAATACTTTTGCGGCAATGCAATATGCATCGCTGTGATGTAGCTGCAAGATCACCTGGAAGAACTGCGGTTGTGGCAATTAGGGATCGCCTGTGACCGGGCTTCTCTCCCTCTTCCTCCCTACGTGCTTGTGCCGATGCGAGGAGGGGGTAGGCTTTCGGAATCCCCCTTCTCTTCTCGCCCTCCCATGTCCCACAATTGCCTTGTTTATTACTGCTCCTGCCGCCTCTCATGCGTGTGTACACTGTAATTGTCGCCCTTGAATCAGGCTATAATTAGAGCCTCTTGTACCACTTTCATTACTATTTTGTTATCTCCACGTTGTAGCATTTCGACTTCTCTGGTGTAAGTCCAGGCTCATTTGATTCGCCCTAAAAATACTTTTGTAAATAAATCCAAAAAGTATTCCAAAAATATGATTGCCCTAATGAAACTGAAAGGCCATTGTATAACTTTCGATGCCCAGTCAAGTGCTGCCACTACCAGTTACTTCATGCCCTAAACAGCTTACACTGCTCCGCTTTACGGTAGCTGTTGTTGTTGTTGTTACTACTACTGTTGGTCGCTCGGCACCACCGTTAACTTTCGTTGGTATGTCACCGCCTGGTGAAAAAGTACAGACAGGTACTTTTTTCCTGGCCAGGATTTGCCCACCATCGCACCAACATCGATTTCTCAGTCGATCTCTCCTCCTCCACCGATCAGGAGAGGGGTAGCGCAGCAAAGCATTAGCGCCTCTGCCTCGGGTGTCTTCGGAGTTGATCTATGCTCACGCAAACGTCCCATTTTTTAGGAGCTTAATGCTACCTTTTTTAGTAAGCTCGTTCTCCTAGATGGGAGATTGAGTTTCTCGCTGATTTTAATATTGGCCAGTGTCATGTCGCCACTCTCCTTCTAATAGTGATAAGGTGCTATTGTCTAATTTATAATTTTATAACTTGACTCCTTTTTTGGTAAAACTTGAAGTGAATTTCAAGCGACAGTGAAGCTTCATGTACCCTAAACCCTAAAATTGATATCACTAACCATGGTAAAGGCTAAATATTCCGAAACTAGCTGCCTATCGAATCACTTACTGATCGTAAGTTTTGGAAGGCATAAATCTTTCGCCTTCAATGTGTGGTGCTACCACATTACCTCGCCTTCATATTAAGCAGAGAGGAAGGGCAATCCCTTTCTTAGTGGGAACTTGGAGAATAGGTTTTCGTTATTATTATTTGTTATTCCTTTTGGTGGTCTTCCGATGCATGGTTCTTGCTTACTCCCTCTGCCAATTGACAGTGCAGCATATTGGTGTTATGCGCGTGCCTCCCCCCAATCCTGTGCCACCCCCGGTGTTTGGGGAAGTGCCACTTTTCCCTTCCCCGTACTAGCCGCTCTTTTGGCAATGCCGATGTTCTAGTTCCGCTCTCTGATGTTCGTGCAACGTTTCCGTATCACCACTACTGTTAACCAAAAGCGTTATGCAGCAAATCTTTGTTTGCGAATAGAAGAATTTTCGTCCCATGAATTAAGACCAATTCTGACGATTTTCGGAAAATATTTTGGTAGCTATTTTTATCTGCAACTTGAAACAGCCTTTAGGGATTACTTGCATGGCTTGAAGTGGGTTTAACGCTAGCCTTTAACCTAGTTATTTGTATTAAGCTTCATTGCATCGAAATTTTACTTTGTATGCATTTTTTAAGATTCTCTGGTCCTTTATTGTAGTTCCAGCCTTAATCTATTTTGTCGCGGATAGCTTTGCATTCCACCGAGTAGACGTCGCGTTCCCCATTCATTCATTCGTTATTGAAGCTTCTGGACCTGTAATTGAGACATCAACGATTCTTAGTGTGGGTTAATCCTTAGAAGAATCTAGTTTATTAATGAAAAAGTTGTCAAACATCTGAGCTCTTGTTTTTGGTAAAAATTTATCTTCGGGAGAAAAAGTAACGCCTATTTGGGTATTTCTTCCAACATTTGAGGATTTGATTCCATTTATATGAGGTATTTTTCCTCCCTACTGGGATTAATATCCCTCTTTTAGATGTTCATTCATACTCGGCGCTGGTGGGGAGCCCTTGCCATTCCCACAGTCGGCACAGGAGGAAATCGTGAGGACGGTTATTGAGCCCATGGCCTCTGATGGCTTACGTACCATTGCAATCGCCTACAAAAACTACGTTGGCACTGGTGCGTCATTTCTTCACTCCTTTCGCTACTTAATTGTCTCTTCTTCTTCCCTTTCCCTCAAATCAGTCTGTTTCTTGTCCACCATTGGTCAGTTTGCCTTTCGAATTTCATCGCGGTCTCAACAGGCATACTGTTTGCTAAAGGGAAGCTGATGTTCACCTAGAACTTTTCACCGCCGTAGCACGTGCCGGCATTGGCACCCCTGTATATAGATGTGTCCGCAGGTCTTGACAAGCTCATCAATGGCCATTTGGCTGGAAGAAGTTGTGTTTGCCTGAGAGAGATCTTAACGTAAGAACGAGCGTTCCAATGGGGAAGGAGATTCATTTGTATCACTTTCTGCCTCTTGTATGCCGATTCCCATTTTCACTTGGCTTTTCATTGAGATAACACGATTTGTAAAGGGATCCATACTTTTAGTGCCTTTAACTCTGCCATAAACTGCAAATTTTAGGTCATTTTAAGTGGAGACATCAATTTCTTCAGACTTGGATAAGTGTTCACCTCTTTTGAAAGTTCCTCCAATATTCATATTAGTTTTTTCCTTTTTCGCAAGCATATTCAATGGCAATACAATGCCGAGAACTTTCCAATTTAATGGATTCCAATAAATATTCTGACAAGAGCTATGGCATTGCTATCAATTTTGGTGCCTATTAGTAATTTATCAAATGAGATTTCCTTTCACTCATAGCTCGTTTTACACAAATTATTCCCAAAAAATCCTCCCAATCGCATGAAGGCGGTAAAATCTCTTGCAAATATCGAATTGGTTACAAACTCTTAGTATGAAACATGGAGAAAAACTTTGAAATGCAGTGAAAAAAAGACACGTTAATGCATCCATGCCCATACTGCCTAGTAGGTGTGACTCCGGAGAGCAACGAGTTCGTGCTACCGGGTGGGAGACGAGCAGATCTGGAGGACGAAGCTAGCCTGATCCGTGATCTGACATGCTTGGGAATCGTAGGCATTGAGGATCCGGTACGACCGGAGGTGCCCGCGGCCATCCGCAAGTGCCAGCGTGCCGGCATCACTGTGCGTATGGTGACGGGCGACAATATTAATACGGCACGCTCCATCGCGCTGAAGTGCGGAATCATTTCAGAGGGAGACAACTACACCATTCTAGAGGGCAAGACCTTCAATCAACGCGTACGCGACCCCCGCACTGGAAAAGTCAAGCAGGAGCTCATCGACCAGGTCTGGCCCTCGCTGCGTGTGCTTGCGCGTTCCTCGCCTCAGGACAAGTACACTCTCGTCTCGGGCATCATCGACAGTCACGTGACACGTTCTCGCGAGGTCGTCGCTGTCACTGGAGACGGCACCAATGATGGGCCTGCTCTGAAGAAGGCCGATGTTGGGTTTGCTATGGGAATTGCAGGCACCGATGTGGCTAAGGAGGCCTCTGATATCATCCTCACTGACGACAACTTCACCAGTATTGTTAAGGCCGTAATGTGGGGTCGAAATGTCTACGACTCCATAGCCAAGTTTCTCCAATTCCAACTCACTGTCAATGTGGTCGCTGTGATTGTCGCCTTCGTCGGTGCCTGCTTTATTACAGTAAGTAGCCCGACTGGAATCCTGTATCAGGGCTTCTTGCTTATGCAATCATGGCGGATAGTTGTCGTTTGCTAACTGAAAATTTGGTTTTCAACAAAACTTGAAAAATTTTTAAAAAATGCGTAGTATTTTAGTCACCCATGCAACAAGTAAAACGACTGTTAGGAAAGGACGAATTGCACCTAGAATGAGGTGACAGTGAAAGTACATCGCCTCGAACGGCAACAGTAGGGTGGAAGGTTGGTTTTTGAATTCACCTTGTCTATGAGTCACCTATTATGATTCCCAAAATATATTTAAAGGCATTCATGACCGCCTGCCGTCGTTCTAAAACTGTCTCGTTTGTCTAGTCGTTAGTACAACAACACGAAATCGTTCTGCTGAACACGTGCATTAGTGAGTCCCTCCAATCCTGGGGATGTACCGTGCAACATTGCCAAGGCAGAATCACTGCCATGCGTGACGGGGTTTTTGTAGTATGCGTAAATCTTGAACAGATTAATTTTCACGCATACCTTACTGCTTTAATACAGAGTTTGCATTCTTTCAAAAGTGGAATTTAAAACTCCCGTGACATACTACGCTAACGAAAAAAATAAATGTTTAGGTTCACATTAGGATGTGATCTTGAAGTTGACGATCAGTCGCTAAAATAAATCACTAGAATAAATAACTTTCTTAGCTGTAGTGATTTATTTTCAAAAGTCCACAACCACTCCTTTGATGGCGCTAGCGTCCACCTATCATAAACTCTTTTCGAAGCCATGATGAGGTGAGAATTATTCTCTGTCAGATGTAGATTAAACTTACACGTTACGTAACCTGGACTCCACTATTACACGGCTCCACCAGCCGCAGAAATAGCAATTCCATAATTAATATTTTTGATCAAAAATTTAATTATTCTACATTTATTAATGCCTATACGCTTTGTTAATAGTTGTGCCGTAGGTGCGAATGTTTGTCTTAACTAGCAGTCTTAGTGAATGCCCTTCTCTCACGCGGTGTACCGATGCTTATCGTGAAGCTAGAGCGGTTTAATGCTGCCGGTTTAGGTGTGCTTATTAACGCATCAACTGAATCCCCTTTTGAGTTACTAGTGTAGGCCTAGCAAACACTGGAGGTCCCGCCAAAAATGGGAAAGAGGTCGAGTATCCTACTTTTTGTGCCTACAGGACAGTCCCTTGAAGGCGGTGCAGATGCTGTGGGTGAATTTGATTATGGATACCCTGGCTTCATTGGCTCTCGCCACGGAGATTCCCTCAGAAGAGCTACTTGAGCGGGCTCCCTACGGTCGCACCAAACCCATCATTGGACGCGCTATGATCAAAGCCATCTCGGGACAGGCCATCTACCAACTCACTGTCATCTTCTATCTTATCTTTGCAGGCAAGTTCATCCCTTGATTATTTGATCAATTTATCAGCGCCTCACGCTCTACTCTTGACTACTGCTTGTAGTCTCCCACGTCTGCGTCACACCCGATATGTAGGAGGGGGAGAGGATTAAATTATAGTAGAAATTGGGTTCGTCTATCTCACAGTAGTCCTCGGGGTCATGAGCGACTGACTGGTAGTCTCTCTCTCAGTCTGGAATATAATTGCATGTCCATTCAGAATATGAGGACATTTAATTCGCACCAAACCAAAAAAGCAGCTGTGTACCTTTCACGTCAAGCAACCCATTGTTTAGGCTATGAACCACACTGGTGGCTGTGTTCGCAAGTCCGTAAATAAAGTCATTTATTTTTTAGGTGAGATTCTCTTGGACGTGGACAGCGGACGGGGCTTGTCGGCACAGGGTCAGAATCGACCAACTGAACATTTTACTGTCATCTTCAACACCTTCGTCTTGATGACACTTTTCAATGAACTTAACGCCAGAAAGATCCATGGTCAACGCAATGTCTTCGAGGGGCTCCATCGAAACCTTCTATTCGTCGGTATCTGGGTCACTACTTTTGTCTTACAAGTGAGCATTCTATCCCCATCAACTTTTGCCGAACCAGCTTATCACTTCATTTGAAATGCATTTCATTTTATTATTTTATCTGCAGCCCAATTTAATTTGGATGCTTTTGAGAATTGGTTTTGTGCCTTTGCTCTTCGAATTTACAAGCATTTTTTCTGTTCCCCCTTCCTAGGTGATCATTGTTCAATTCGGTGGCTACGCCTTCTCCACACATCCATTGAATGTGGAACAGTGGCTTTGGTGCATCTTCTTTGGTCTTGGTTCTCTTATCTGGGGACAGGTGCGCAGTTTTGTTAGTTGTCATTCACAGTTAATGCCAGAGTCTCACCGAGACAGAGATGTAACTTTTACACTCTCAGTATGGTGAGATTTCGGGTCACACCCTAGTCTCTTGGCCAGGATTAATTATCCCCCATTGCTCCTTCTGCTTCAACAGTTGGTGATCTCGGTGCCAGTGTGGGTTATTCCAAAACATATAATTCCACGGCGCAAGCGAAAGCCCGTTCCACGCAGGTCTGTGCTTTACCAGGAGTTGGCATTGGCACCGGAAGCTGGTGTTGCCTCTACCGGCGATCAGATGGCTGTGGCGGCTGGAGCGGGAGCGGCAGTGGGTGCAGTAGGTGTGCTTGTCGCTCGCCCTATGGTCTCCGATGAGGAGGAGGGAATTTCCGAGTCTGAGGTCGAATCGGAAAGCGAGGAGTCTGGCGCTGAGGACACTGGTAGTGGTGACCTAAAGAGCACCGGCCAGATCCTCTGGATTCGTGGACTTTCAAGACTTCAGACACAGGTACGTTCCCCGGCAATGTTTGGGTTGTCGTCAGCACAATCGATAGATTGTTTGTCTTTTATGCTTAAGCAAGTAACCCTGATCATTTTTTTTGATTTTGCTCTTCTGCGCAAGGCATGATAATATCCGTATGTATTATAAATATGCATACAACTATATTATTGTAATTTGATTCCTACAACACCACACCTCACCTCCTCCTTGTGTGCTCTTACGCTCACCTCCTTCTGGCATGCGGCCCTCCTCCCTGTTCCTCCCGCTGTGCACCCCACTCGAAGCGATTGGCGTGAAAGGCAGCTCTCCTGCTCAAGGCTACACATTGTGCCTGGTTAACTGGTTTGTGTCCGTCTGCTTGTTTGTGTGGGTGTGTGCCTGTCTGCTCTCCCTCACGTAATGGAGTCGCAAGTGCTGCTGGGAGGTAGACTCCTCTGATTGCACCTGCATGCAGCCCAACACCTACGTGTGTTTACCCCTATGTGAGCGTGTTTTTGTATGGATTGTAAAAACCTCCCATCTAGGCTAACAGGGAAAGAAAATTCTGGACGTACTTAGAATGTTTTAATGACCTATCCCTTTAAGTAGTAGACTCAAGTTTACTTGATAAGGTAGCACGCGCATTACTGAGGTTGGTTTAAAGAGCTCTTGTATTCACATCTCCTACCCAAGCCGTTGCAACTGATGATAGTTTGACTTTCTTATTTAATTTTCCTCACTGCTGGATGAGCTAGTTTCATAGGAAATGTGGTGGGATAGTGGGTTGGGGGATGGTGAAAGCTACTGTGAGAGAATGCACCGACTCTTCTTTTGAAGTTAGTAAAAATTATGCAGAGCGATACCGGCAATGGTGCTGCTGTCGGCGGCTTTCGAAAAACTATTCCACAATGATCAAGGTTGTTTTATGATGCAATAATAGTAGTAGTTCATTGTAAAGTTCATCCGTTGTCTAAAATGATGTTGACAAATGCTAAGCTTTTAAAACAGAATATTTGTTCACCAAATTATAGAACCAAATCCCCATAGGATGTGAAGCATGTGTGCCACACCTTAATGAAGGGTATGTAGAAAAGTCCATTTCTAGGTGGTTAGCCTGTCTATGTTAGTGTTCACAAATTTATGGACACGAAGTCCTTTCCTACAAGTGGCCAGCAGCCTGCTTGTCTGGTAGTTCACTTCCACCCAACGCTTAACAATTCAGACAGTAATCAAATAATGTCTTTGGAGAAATGATAGATCTAATAATGTTGCGCGCGCGTAGACACCCTTTTAGTTCGACTCATGTGAGTTTTCGCGCCCTCAAGCGTTTTCAGTAGCATTAGAATGGCTACGATTATTTTTCAAAGCGCCCGAGGTATTCAATTATGAAGGCTTCAGTTGCTTCCCGAATTTCATGCTACTCACATATAACTAATGCTGAAGTGCATCAGATGATGTGCCTCTTTATTATTCTACTGCCCATGCGGGGTTTCCATTTCATAGGAATCCTGTGTGGCTTAGTTGCACACATTGCTTTCCTGGCAGAAACTAGATATTGGCACAATAAGCCTAGTTTAGAACTTTAAATTATGAATTCCCCGTTCTCTTGATAGAGTGCTTAACTGTCACTTTTGGGATCTTGTCTGAGGTTTGGCATCTTTTTCTCCGCGCTGAGCTGATTAGACCGGCCTTGAGCTGATTTTGATTACAAAAATTTGGGAAGAAAACACTGGGTTTCATGAAAGCTCACGGGATTATCAAAGTAGGGAAGCATACTTTAGTCGAGGGAGTCCCTCTTTATGCTGGTCAAAATGCTGTTCAAGAGAGTAAAAATAGCTTAAAAAAAACTGGAGGCTAAGTTTTACATGTTCATTTACCAAATTAAACATTTAAATTGGTATTGTAGGCGCATTTTTTTTACAGAAAACTTTAAAATGGAGAAGGCTGTTAAAGATGGAATGAATGTAAGGAGGTTCCCACCAGCAGCATTTGGATGTGTGTGGGTGCGTGTCAGTATGTGTGTCTTTCTGCTTGGTTTCCGCCTGTGACTACATCAAGTTGTCGTAAGCCCTTCTGACGCGGATTATTTTTCTCCCTTTTCTTCTTCCTTCGCGACTTCAATCGATCCTTTGGCGATGCTCTCTCCGCCGCGGACTCGACACCGCTGTCGTCAATGCCTATTGGCTGCTCACACTCATCCACCAAACTGCACACGCTTCCTCCTTCCCTGATCCTTTCCGTTGTTTCTCTCTTTTTTTCTCTCGTTTTTACCCTCTCTAACCTCCTGTCGATCTCTCTCACTCATGTGCGTGTGTGTATGTGTGCATGCATGTTTGGGCACTGGAATAGGCCACACGTGATCACGAGTTGGATCATCGTAGTGATGAGTTCATGGGTCGTGTGCGCCGTTTCACGCTGAGTCAGATCAACACTGAGGGCATGCAGCATCCCCTTGTACTGGCCGCTCGGAGACAGAGCGTTAACCTCTCCGCCACGGGAATTGGGGAGGACAGCCGTCTCTCCTCACAGTACCGCCTCGGTGGCATCGGGAGTTTGGAGGAGGAGCCTGAAGAATCGGTAGATGATGATGATGATGGTGATGGTGGTGGTGACGATGAGTCGGAAGATTATCGATAATGTGACCGAAGTAGTCGCATGCGGGCGGGCGTGTTCGCGCGCTCGTGTATGTGTGCGCTCAGAATGTTGTCCCCTAGTGTATACATTTTCCACATCTTTTCCTTATTCACACTCTCCATCTCTGTCTCTACCCGCCCGTCAGTCTCTATCGTCGTCGTCGATTTGTTCTTTTTTTTCATTTCTCAGCCGCATTCACTTTTTTTCTTTCGTTTTCTTTTCCCTTTCACGAACCTCTACACCTTCCCATTCACCCACCAGATGAATGCAGTAAGTGTGTAAAATGGCATATATCTATAAATGTATGTATATATCCACTTATGTATCTACGCGTAGCACATATATGTGCCGCGCACACCACTATGGCGTCACGTTGTAGCTCAGACTATTCTAATGGGTTGCTCGTCCTCTACTCGTCTCCCTCCCCTCGTCTGCATGTCCGCTCCTCTCCCCATGCCTTCTTCTTCCTTCCTGCCCCCCCCTCCCGCCCCACACTTACCACCTGCACCATCTCTTATCCACGATCAAGAGCGCGTTTAGTGTATCTATCTACTTTTATGATGCCGAAATATGTACAGACATAGTTACTCGGATTTGAAACCGGATTTGCGTGTAGGACCTTCGAATATCTCACGCTAGCACCCCAATATACATAAACGCTCCATTCAGGGCTGTTTACTGGTTTTGTCGCCAGTTTGACTTACGCAGCTGGCAGAAGTCGTCTTTTGCAATTTTTTTAGTAACCGTACACATAGGCCATAAGTTATGCACCGAAGCTCAGTGTGGAAGCAGAGATACCCTTTGTCAATCAAACGCAATTAAACTTTTTAACAGACAGTAGTATATTAGCCTTGTGGTCATTTTTAAGGGAAGTTTACGCGAATTCAGCCGTCATGGCGCACAACCAAAAAACTATAGTTGTAGACCACTGGACCTGAAATTTGTCACTGACAGGAGCTGTTGCAGTGCTGAAACCTGATCTACTCAGATTTTGGTAGAAGAATCGTTTATCACGGGGTTGATAGTGCAATTGTTTCAAATAGCGTTTGACGTTGGCAAACCACATGCAACTAACCTTCACTGTCTAAAATGGTTTACATTTCAGACAGTACTTTAGAATGGTGTTTATGTTTGCCACTTTATGCGGTATGATAGTTAATTGTAGGGTCATTTAATCATCAAAGCTAGTAGAATCATGTTTTGGCAGCCAGATTACACGCAAGTCTTTATTGTCTGCTTTTTGCCTCCGTCCAAATTTAACACTTAGATCAAGCGATTTGGCTTCAGGATCGTCCTGACATCCATAATCGGCTTTTATTTATCTATGCAGCCAAAGGCAGTGGTTTTTCTGGAACATAATGAAATCTCTTGGGTAGTTTATGTTTAGTACACGACTTTTCGCAAGTCCAACAAATGAAAACTACATTTCTCCTATGTCGGATCGAACATCATGGTGGCCCCATAGGCTTGTGCGCTGGATGTTTATTTAACAGTGGATGTCGAGATTACACTTTTGTATCAATGAAGCAACTTTAGCGAACCCATTTGTTCTACCAACCGGTCGAATATCTCTAGCTATGTGAATAAGAAGGGTCGTGATCGGGAAAATATCGAAGCAGCCCCGAACAGGCTTCTCTGTCGTGTACTCCGTCTTCATTTACAAAATATTTGGGTGGAACCACGAGCGTCTTCACGTCTTGTTGTGGGGGCATTGAGTGATTTAAGTGAATTATTCTAAGTGCACAGTTTCAAACTCAATGCTCAGGTGGGGCTTTCCCTTTGGAAGGCAGATAAAAGCTGAGACAGGGGCTAATGAAATTTTGGTTGGTTGATAGTTCAGGGTTAGTTGGGGGCCAAGTCTGTACAAAGCTTATCGGGACTTCATGTTTAGAAAAAAGAACTGGTTTTGCGGATTTTGGAAGCCTCATTTTATCTCATCAATCTCATACTGATTTATCAAGCCTGTTGACTCGCAGTTTTGTTGATTCTCTGCATTTTCGTTTGCCTACTTCGACACCGCTCTCTCCCAACTTTGGAGACATCTAATTAATTAACAAATCAGCGGGGTGTCTAACTTTGAATGTCTGAAAAGTTTGTTTCATTAATTTGATGAAATATAGTCTTATTGAAACGAAAATATTTTATCCCAGTGTTTGATTTTCAGGCTACCTGCATCCTATTGATCACTCTCCATTAGTTGTGTTTTATCTTCCTTCGAAAGTCGCCAGTTTTGGGTACTGCTAAGACACATTTATTGTTTGATTTGAAGTTCTATGTATGCCAATCAAGCACGGCTTGTTTTGAGGCAAAACTGACTTTTTTCAAAGGGAGAAAATCGAGCACTTGGAAACAGCAGCATAATCGGACACATAGAAATAAAGGAAAATCGCACAAAATGCATGCAATTATGTGAAATCCTTTCTTATAGACTTTCTCGTCAACCCTTTACGGGCACATTTACCTAGTTGCCTTGTTGTGCGAAATCGATGTAGAAAAATAGCCTTGTTCAAATGCGTTCCTTTCCCGTGGCCTTAGTGTGTGTTCTACACTCTGAGGTTATAACACCTCAGATGGAGGATACAGAACTTACATACATTATAAATGCAACATCGCATTTATATCTTATACGAATACAAAAAAGATCGCTTTCGACTTGACTTCATCTAGATTCAAAATGGTTATAGCTTCTTTCAGTCTCAGATTGTTCACAATTTCTGTAAACGCGTATCTTTCTCTCTCTCTCTCTGTGTGTGTGTGTGTGTGAGTATTTATACTTTGTCCATTGATATTCGATCAAACTGACTTTATTTTCTTTCTCCTTTGCACTTACTGGAAATACGAAGCTGATTTAATAAATTGTTCAGTCTATGAATCTCGTGTTTTATTCAGTACAGCGCAATCAATGTTCAAACTTTGTTTCCATAGGACGATAAAATTATTCGAATTGGAAGATTGCGTGCACACTTTTCATAGCTATTCTGAATCTGTAGCTAGATTTAATTATTAGGGGAAATAATGGGAGAATATGACCGACCGCCTCAGTCGAACGTCGCATCCCTGCTGCCTCAGTTCAAATTTACGATCCTTTTGGGGAAGGGACGTGATTAACTATTCACACATACGCACGAACTCTCATGCATGGTAGATTACTTGCCATAGTCTGGAGGCCTTTGTAAATAGAATATCTTTGATTATCAGCTATCAAAACCGAAGAGGTAAAGGCAAAGTAGATAAATCCGCATGTCAAATGGCAACATTCTTCCAAAGGAGTATTCGTGCATCCGGGTGAAAGACTCTAAGTAAATCGCCCAAGTAGATGGTCCTTGAGGGTCGGATGAGAGCAGTTGCCAACGTGAAATGATACCTGTAGGAGGGGGAAGTTGGAGCGCCTTCTTGTGGGACTCGTTACTGTATCGAACGTATTCACTTGAAAGAAATGTTCTCCTTCATCTGCTATACTGTCCGTGGCGTTCGCTCTATCCGCATTTAGGATACTGTTGTTGTGAGGTAGAGATTTTACTGCTTTGAAATCGGTATTGCAGGTTTCTCGGTTATTGTGGTGAGTTCGTACGTTTTTCAAAATACTATTTGGTTTCTTCATCATTGGGGATGCAATCTCACTGATCCTGAATGATACATCAAATCTGCACAGTGAATTGCACGTACATTATTAAATAGTTCGCCGTCGAAATGACAACAATAAAAATGCGATTTTGGGTATAACTGTAGACCTGACTGTGCATAAAATTGGAATCAGGTGTTTCTGTTAGGATTTTTTTTCAGATTAGTTTCGATAGAATCCACTTCATTAGGTGTCCATTGCTCTCGCATCCTGGACACGCGGAAGTCAGTAAACACAGGACTGAATGAATTAACTTTTATATCCATTTGACATTTACCCCGCTTTCTTTCATTAACAATGGAGAGTATCATGCAATAATGTAAAATTAGAAGGAATAATTTGGGTACCCTGCAATTTGATGGAAAGACACATTTAAGTAATGCAACAAAGTCTTCTACAAACGTCTTTGAGAACTCAACTGACTTGCTGGCTATTCGCTTCTCGAGTTTTTTTCATGTTTAGCATTTGATGTCATATCCTTCTCTTAGGCCAACGAGCATTGGAGAGTAAATCTTGCAACCCTATCATTACGACATAAGTTCAAAGTCAAAGTTTAATCACCAATACCTTTTTAAAAGGCAAATATTTCGCAGTCTGCTTTATCCTGAGGCACTTAAAGTTTTTCTACCCTATTGTTTGTCAGTTTGAAAGTGAATAGGTTTGCTTGACCAGTTGGCTTGCGTCGTGCCATTCTTGTAATCCTTGTTAATTGCCTCTAAAGAGCTTCCAGTTGCTAAGCTTATCTCCCCGTGGTGGTTGGCTTGAGTTTGTCTTATTTTCAAAAAAACCAGAGGTGAGCTCACTCAATACCACCAGTCATATTTGCTTTCGTTTACTATTGAGAAACGTCCTGACAATCAAATCTTTCCGATTAATGGCCTTTAAGACGCAAGTCTGGGCCCAAATTTCATCCCTTCATTAGTAATCACTGGAGCGATCTTGATGCAAGTGTAAGTTTTGGCAGGGTAGCATTATAACCGACAAATTGTATGGCACTGTGTGAGTCCACTGCTTTCCTGGCCTATGTGTTCGTCTGCTTATAAAGAGGCGTGCCGAAGAGAATTCGCTCATTACCTGGCTGCTTTAACGATTCCCACTGGGGATATAACCGCGAGACTCTGCTGGTCGTTTATATGCTCTCCGTTATCCGTAGCGTTGTTGTGGCGCTTTCTGGCGTTGTTATGATCCACGCGGTTTTATGTGGAAAGTATCACTGGCAATGACTCTATTCTTTTAATTACCTTTTTTAAACCACTGTAGGTTAAAACAAAGGTACTTTAAATGATTCCCGCAATTCCTACTCGCGTTTAAGTGGAATGGAACAGGCATTAATCCACCTCTTAGTAGATTACTTGGGCAACTTTTTCGCCAACTACTACTATTCAAACACCGGCTTTACCCGATATTTTTCGTTGATGCTACAATGCGGCAGCATGTAGCCTTTTCACAATGCTTTTAAAGCGACCGAATGCAGTGTTAGCATATGTATTATTCTATTTCCTACTGCTCCTCTACCTTAATGTGTGTGAACCTCTTTCCAAGAACTCTAAAAACGAGTTTCCGCGTATTGCTGTTATTTTTTTGCCGCACAAAGAAAAATCATTTAATGAGTCGGCGACATTTTTACTCTAGCATCTTACTTAAGGCGGGGATTGACATTACCTAATTGCGAGCTAACCTTGTTTTGGACAGCAGCTGATATAAGGTCATTACACTTTATCATGGAGGTTTTGTGAAGGTCAGATATTTGCCTGTTGTTGCTTATGAAACTCCTTCTTTTTCCTGGAAAGGACGACTACACTTTTTGCACTTTTTGCACTGCATTTTCGCTAATGATGCAATTCGCATTCTAATGTAGTTGTCTACATTTTCAACCCATTCATTATGCATCAATAGTTCCATGCATCATTCCGGAAAGCGGCCATAGACGTCCGTTTCCTAACCGCAGCTTAGATCGCCTCTTCTTCCTCTACTGGTTTCCATGATGCCTCCATTCGTTGATGCTGCCATTGTAGCCGACGTTTGGATTATTCAAAGCTCCATAATCTTAGCACCATATTGCATTCATTTGAATAGATATGTGGATCCAGTTGCCCATTTCGGTTGGTCACGTTAAGGGGTTGGATTTTGTTGCCAATGCGTTTGAATTATTATGCGCCCCTCTCCACCCGCCTTCATTACTGGTTAGTGATTCTAGAGATGCGTCAACACAAGAATGAACGTGCCCAATGGAAAACGTTGTTGTGAAACTTTTTGTCGTTTCACTCCACTTATCAGCATCATTGTACGTGATGCAGAGTTGTGTTAAGAGCTGTCGAGTTGAGTACCTTATTTCTTCTCCGAGACTATTGAGGCTGTCAAAGCTCTCAACCTGGTTAGTGGCTGATCGACGCACTAATTTTTTTTAAAATCCCAAATAAATATATTCTAGAAAAGAGCCGGAGTCTGGTTGTCATTGTTATTCTCATCACGTTGCAACCATACCACGTTTCGGATTTTCGATCTCTAGTGCCTGAATTCAAAGTGCAAATAGCATATTCCATTCCCATCGGCACATTTTTTTTGCGACCCATCACAGTAGAAACTTGATGTCAATTTCATATCCCTGGTTGTAAGACGGATTGTTTCTCTAATGGCCGCTTGGCTGTATTTCCATACCATTGCTCTTTAGCGCATGCATTGCCCCTTCAAATTGAAATGAACAGAAAATGTAGACATAGGTCAGTGTGATTATTCTATTCATTTAGCAGTTTTCTCTACCATTTAGTTACTTGCTTTTATGTCCGGACAAAAGGCAACTTTTTGATATTGCTCCACTCCCTCTTCGCATCGCCCGTTTTAATCGGCGAAACATTTTCTGTCTTCAAATTGCGGATACGTCAATAACCTTGACTAACACGATGTTAGACTCAACTGATTGATAGCTCTTTTGGCATTGGGTACGCAATTAGCGGGACCCACAAAGGTGTTTATTGGTCATCGTCCTCGTCCGTCCGATGTCATATGGGGCACACGTAGCAAGACTAGTCCGTTGACCTCATATATCCTAATCCAAAATCAACCCCATCACAAAGACGATGTCTAACTTTTATAAAGTTTCATTCTTATTCGACAGCCGTTGGATGTGACCACTTGATAGGGTATATTGTGGGGTCAGACAAACTATCACTTGGGGTCCTCGCACGTCTTCTGTCTCAATAGTGAGATGGTGAGCTAGTTGTAGAAAAGCATTTCGTAAGGTAGTTCGTCTAAAATTCGGTTAATAGGTGGACTTCATATTCTTATTATTTTTGGCAATTCAAGTAAATCGTACTAGTCATGCAGCATAATTCTTATAGCCTTTGGTATTTCCATTGTTGAAGGAGCGAGACAAATCATAAACCATTAGCAACGGTTTGGCTGTGCTTTTGAAATCTGTTGAACAAAAGTCACACTAGTGGCTCCAATAATCTCGCTGAGCCGTAGTCGTGGTAACTTTGAGGCTTGAGAATCTACAGAACAAAGCTGTTAACCGAATTTTTCCGAATCTAAAGTCTGCATGCTAAACTTCCGGCTCATATGGCTGTTTTACCCTTGGTTATCTTCCCGTTTTTGGCTGAAAGAACTGGCTGTCGGAGTGCTGCAGCTGATGCCTTCTCAGGGGACTCGATACACTTGTCGCTCTTGGAATTCGACCTAGTGCATCCGTAGTATTTAGAATTTTGAAAGGATTCTACATTTTTGCGTGAGTTGTAAAAGTTATCTGGTTTACTTATTCCAAGAGTGTTGACTGAGTGTTCTCTAAGCATAGCTTGGGATTCACTCAAATTGTAGGGATGCAGTCCATTAAATGTGCACGCGAACGTGCATTTTCACCTACCGTCGAATTAGTTCCAAGCTTGGGCTTGCCAAGTACCTTAAAGAGGGTCACCCTTGCATTAGATTATTTATGTTGGTGAAGGCAAGTAGTGGACTGAAGGGCATCTTTTGCAGGCTTTGACATACATTCTCAAGACCAGACACCAACACAGCGTAGCTCCTCGTTTTTTTCGCTAAAATCGTAACATCACTTACATCAGGTGGCGTCTTCTTTCGCTAGAACTCGATTTCATCCTAGTTGTTTGCAAGATAACCTCTTTTAAATTTGCAGAGTGGCGCTTATTTTGTCAATCGAAACTTTCGCTAGTTATTTGTCCTCCTCCCTCTCCTCCTCCTCCTCCTCCTCCTCCTCCTCCATTCTGAGGTTATTTGTAGTCTGATTGGGTCCCTTTTTGGTCGAAACGGAGGCGGAACGTCTACTGCATGCGTGCAGATTGATGGGCGACTCCGTAGGGAGTTATTAGTACAGTTGGCACTATTTCCGCTCCATTCCACTCTCATCTTAAGTCATTCTAGGGCTATACTTTTTTGCCTGGATATGTGTTTGCACACCTTTCGTGTCATCCGCCGCTTCTCTCACTTCCTCCTCCGTCTCCGCCTTCTTTTCCCTCTCCGCCCCACCCAAGAGACGAAAAACTGCCTAACGTTGGGGATGAGGACGTACAACGCGCGCACGCGCGTTCCACTGACAAAACGGAGTGTTCGTGAGTAGGTGCGTCGTGCACGCGTGTGTGAATGAAACTTCCGCTTTCCTGGGGCGCGAAAGTTTGTTCTTGCCACCGCCGCCACCTACGTAGTTAATTTTATTCTCAATAGAGGCTTGCATATTTTTCTCTTGCTCTGGGAGATTTGAGTCCTACCTCCGATCTAAATGAGCATTTACTTCGTCCTCCATCCATAACTTGATAAACCACCAAGCAGTTTCCTTCTTCAAAGGCTGCTCCTGTTTTGAAGCCTTGCGGATGTTGCCTTTCCAGCACTTCAGTTCCACTTATACCCAACCGTCAAGTTGCGTATGCATGGACGACTTTAAGATGGAGTATGGTTGAGTCAGAAATAGCGGTTGGGCGGGGCGGGATGGAACAGAACAGTAACTTATTGGTAAAGTTGAGAGAGAGGATGCCTTCAATTGAGCGTATGGGAGGGTTTCCTCGTGGATGGCACACCTGACTGAACTTTAAGCGGACAGCTACCAAAAATTATCGCTTACTTTAAGGTGATAAATTATTCTTTTTTACCAAAAGCTTCTTTCAGCCAATCTCGTAGCAGAATTCATCTTGCTTTATCTATTTCCCGTTCCCAAGCTTAAAGCTTGAAGTGGTCCACTTGAATTAGATTGATTGGCTTTCCTTTTGGTGCAGGATTTATTGATTTTTTCGGTAAAAATGTGCTACAGGCTTCCTAGTCTTCAACCGTATAGATGTTCATTTTCACTCCAATTAGGATTGCATTCAAAATTTCCTCATTCCGTAGTTACACTCATGTTGTCACTGCCTCTCGGTCTTGGTGCCTTTTTATCACCGGGACGCTAAACATATCCTAAATGTGTTTATGATTGCATAAAATTGAATATTTTTCTGTAGTTAATTAAATAGTTTTCTATGAATTTTTTGGGTGTTCAAAGCTTACTTTCTCCCGCTCGTTTTGAGTGTTGAACTAATCACATTGAGTCAACCTGCCAGTCACATCATTCCTGCGATATCAACAAATTCTTAAGATTTGAGAAAGGTGAAAAAACTACCAGTTGGAGTCATGCGAGAATGTAAATGGTTACTTTGTCTCCTTACCATTATACGGCCACACCACCTCATCTCCCCTGTGCTTTTCCATGTGAATCTGACCAGTGAGCGGGGTGTACTTCGATTCCTATCTCTTAATCCGCCAGTACAAGGAGAGCTCTGTACATCCTCCTTTCTCCGATGGAAGCATATGAATGGTTACATTGCCTATCGTATGCAAATAATCGTTTACTAGTGAAGCTGTGGAAGCATTTCCTCTTGATTTTCAAGGCCACAAATGCATCCATCTGCACATGCGCTCAAACATGGCAACTACAGTTATTGCCCCTATCCTCTCCCTTTCACTCCTCCTCCATCCCCCTTCCCAGCATGTTCAACCATTGCCGTTGTTCCTCTCCGTTTTTCTCTATTATCTCCAAATTCTGCACGCCTTCTAGTTCGTGTACTCTGTGCTTCTTTGAAATTATCTATTTTTGCGAAATCTCTGTTGTTCACTCGGTTATTATTTGTACTATGACTACTAATGTGGATAACTATTCGTAGTATCCGCAGCAACTGCTTCACCTCTTGAGTCAGGCTGGCTTGTAGGGAGTCGAACCCGTCGTTGTCATTTTTAGTTTATCGTTTTGCAGCTGCACGATTCGCAGGGTATAGGTAAGTTTTTTTCTTCGTGAAATTTTCCACGCGGAATGAGAGATTAATTTTTCAAAATGCGAATATTCGGCTGAAATATTTGCTTTGACTTTAATTTCATGATAGAAGCAATGGCTGATATATACGGTCGGTGACTTGCAGGAACTGCTAATATTCATTCGCACTGCAGATGGATGATACCTTAAGTTTTATGCTACAGTGGTGTTATGGTTTGCCATGCTTGGCGAGTGGAGGCAGGAATTTCGCTTGCCTTGCTCTTTTGTGTGCTCCCATGATAGAGCCCAATTATGACGTCGTGGTTCGTCATCGTGGGGATTAACTTTGCGCCCTACCCTTGATCACACCAGTAACCTCACAATCGCACTGTCCTTCTAACGAATTTGTAATCTTCTAACTCCCTTTGCCTTAGACGAGTAGAGGATTCGGTTGAAATTTTACTTTTACTAGATCCTCTTTGTTCGGTGTGCACTTAAATTAAACACATAAATCTTCCTCAACGTAAGTATAGAATTGGTTTAGGTGTGTATTGAGCGAAAACAACCGTTCTATTTTTCGTAAGAAATGTTGCATACCTTGACTAGTAAAGCCTTTCCTTTAGCACCGTTCCGTTATTTTTTATCTAAAAGATGGCCAGATAGTATCGTTGGTTGATAAGTAATTTAATCGTCCATATCGATCGCTGCATTTACCGCCACGAAATTGCTGTGCCCGATGCGGCAGTCGGCAGTTGTGGCAATTTGGCGCGTGATTATTGTTGCACCCTCGGCAGGAACCGTCTATTGGTCGGTTCGGTTCGTGCACTGGGGTGCGTGCTTGCGTGCGTGAAGGCAGGAAGCAAAGTTGCCGATCCTGCTCCCCTCTCCTGAGACTTCGAGGTCTAAAAAGGAAGGGGATTTAGGGGGAATTTTATGGCCTCAAGGTCACTGGTATGCTCCTCTTGGCCTGACACCTCAGAAGTGTCGTTTTCGAACCTCTAAGCAAACACTTGAATTGCTTAAATAGTTTGCTTCAATCAAATGACCATGGGGAAGTTATGGCGAATCTTTCCAGCAAAATTGATCTACCCTCGACTGTTAAGCCAACTTTTGTTACGAATAATGGAATCTTGTATATCAGCACTACATTCGTGAAATTTTCTAAATTTGGAATTCGTTTTGGTTCAATATTACCTAGTTATTGTGATGATGTCATTAGAGCGAAGTAAGGAGCAGCCATCAAACCCAACCAGCCACGTGGTCTGTAACATTTACCATTAATAATGATTGACCACTTCGAGGTGTGTCTGACTCCTGTCAACCGACTCATTTCAGTTAAAGGCAGTGCACGCCTTCAGAAACAGTCTGGATAATTCGACTGAACGTCAACACATTGCAATGGCGTTGCACCAACAGCGTCAGGCTAAGTGTCGCGAAGTCCGAGCGGCATCTATGGCCCAACATCTACAGCAACGTCAATTAAATCAGCAAAAGCAGTCACAAAACTCATCCAACGACACCCAGATGGCTGATAATATTCGCGAGTTTTATCGCACGCCCACAATGCTGGCTGAAGACGAGCCCTTCTATCCACATGGAGAACTCCAACAGGAGCATCAGCTACGAGAGGAGGAGCATGAGGAAGAGCATGAGCAGGGGAGAGGTGGTTGGAGAGCCATGTCGATTGAAGAGCCAAGCTCAACGAGTTACGACGTGAACAGTCTGATTGAGGAACCGGATGTCCAAGAGCCACGAGCTCAAGGGGCGAGAAGCGATGTATTCGGAGAAGGGGATAAGTTCAGCCAGCAAACGCCACTTTGGCTCCCCTCGGAGGAGGACCGTCGCACGCCAACACTACCGTGGACCTCCTCGCTGGATGCTGATACGCTGATAGAAGCAGGCACCACGTCGACTTCAGGAAGTGGACGGCGCAAATCGACCAAAAAGACACCTGCCCCACCACCTCCTCCAGTGAATTGGAGTCAAGCTCGTCGAAGATCCTCTTCCTCGGATTCTTCCACATCCTCGCTGACGTAGTCTCTTGACCACTTCTCTCTCCCACTAGTTCGCTCGCTCGTCCTCTCTCCCCTTCTTCCTTTTCCGCACCAACACCCACACCACCTATGCAATCGCCCTCACCACACAACGGAGCAGGAGTGCGAGAGGGAAAGAGACATTTTGTGTGCGCCCCTAGCAAGAGAATGTGTGTGTGTGCGTGCTTGTTTTTACGTGTAATTATGTAGACAGTCTCACGCGTCCGAATCCCAAGAATGAATGGTTCTGCTCTCGCGCCCCGCATAGTTCACGATGCCTTTGTACAACCCTCGTCAACTACGACAAATACGAGTGAGTATAGCATGCGCACACTACTTTGTCCCGGGCTTTTTCAGCATGCTCTCTGCATTTTTGTTGTGCTTTCTATTGAACACGATCCCTTCGTATCCTACGCATTTTCAAAACTGTCCCAAACACCAAAAGAGGATATCCATCTCATTGCGACCTTCTCCGTTTTCATGGGACCACGCTTTAAACCCGTACTCTATCTTGTGAAGCATCGCAAGGCCTTACTCCTCTCATATTGCATGACTTCTTATGTGTTGGACCAGAGAATGGTGTTGGAATAAGAGACTAAATTGATTTTTATTTTATATTACAGCTCCGAGTGGTTGAAGCATTCAAAGCGAGTTTGCCGAGTCGTCTGGCAGGCCTGAACCGCGAGAGTGTGACATCCTTACATCGCGCTATGGTCCAGTGCCCTAAGCCTCTCTCGCTCACCTCTCTGGTGGACACCGAAGTGGAGAAGATGCCCACCCAGTCGACCTCATAGACTCGAGCTAGCCCTACTCCGGGCTTTCACTGCTCCAAGGCCTCACCGTCCCTGCGTTCCTTAGTTGACTATAGTTAGCGTGAGGGGGTGAAGGTGAGGGGAAGGGAGTGCTCGACACACACACACACACACAGACATCCCTTTTTGCGGGCTCTCCGTGGGCTTCCCTTAACCCGCCTTCCTCGCTCCACCCATCCATCCTATTCTGTGATTAAGCCACCTCCATTCATCCCCATTTTTTAAATAATTATCTCCTATTTTAGTACCTTCAATGCAATAGAGAGTAGTCGAGTCGTTAGTTGTCAACTAACCCACGCACATTGTTCACATTCCCAGTCTTCTCTCCTTTCCCCTCTCCCCTTTGCTACCAAGCCTTGGGCCAGCGTTGAATCGCATAACCAACACTGCTCTCATTGTCATTACCATCACCATCTAAATGGGCATATACATATGTCGATGTTTTTATCTCAACGTAGGAGCAGTTCTCCGCTGTTATATATATATATATATTTTGCTAACTATGGCCATTCATTCCTTTCCTCCTCAACCTTGTGCCCTTGGCATTCTACCAAACAGACGCACGCACAAACGCGCGCTCTCACTCGCTCGCGTCCCACTCAACAACACCTACCGACTGCGTTCTTTTATGTTGAGGTGCTCAAGCGATTGTCACAACCACTCTTTCTACTCGTTAAACACGATTTGTGAATTTCCAGACCTGCACCCCACTCCCTGCGACCACCATCATAAACACGTCCCAAATTGCTCCTTACTTCCACCACTCCCTTTCCCTCTTCTTCCCAAACTAGATACTCTATGTTTGTGCGTGATGTTTAACTTCTCGCTCTCCTAGTTATTGAGTAGTTGGGATCCACTTCTCCCTTCTGACACTCCTTCACCACCCGCCTTCTATCTATCTATACATAAAATTACCATCCCTCCCTGCTGATAATAAAAGCAGATCTACGTAGATCCTTAGATGAATGTTTATTCTTGCAGCAAAACTAATCAACGTCTACCTTTTGCCACGACACGGTCACATTTGAATCGGTTGCTGGATCTTCCACATCAGCCAAAAGCCTCATGAGTGTTAGTTTCATATCACATATTTTGAAAGGACAACTTGTTTCCATTGTGATTTTCTCCAACTGAGGACTAGGGACTATGCGCAGTATGTACGCGGACTGCTCGGCTTTTATAAAAAGTATGGAAAGGCGTCAGGTGCAGCACACGGGAAGAAGACCTTCCCCATCCCAATTAATTAAGCAGGAAGTGTCTATTTCCCGTTGACTTAACCCACCTCTAGTCCGAAGACATGCACTTGACCACTCTAGTTCAGAAATGATGTTTAAGGCACTGCTCAGATTCATGGGGAAGTACTTTATCCTTCGTTAGTCCTACACTTCTCTGGATGTTGGATGTTCGCTGCCACTGGGGAGGTGAGCAGACTTACCAATTGCCAGTTGCCTCTTATTTTGCAATGCTGTCGGGGGCCTCCACGAATGCACCCGTGGTGTTCAGTGTCGTGTGGACATACGAATATAGTGGAGTGGGTGGGTCAGTTGTCTGTGTGAAGTATGCTCACTTGAGAAATTGGGACTTATAGACCAAAGAAAACGCATTCGATATTTGCCCATCATGCTTTATCACCTTAGATGTCGAGAGTTAATGTGCCCTGTTAATATACGTCCTTGGGACTACACTGAGTCACTGTATTCTAATCAGGAGAGGAGCTATAATTTGCATGGCAGTAACTTAGAGGCGGATTGTTGCAAGCTAGGACTTCGTGAACAGCGAAATTTGGAACATTTTATGTTGAAGAAGGAAGCATGCTGGATACGCTTTACATCTAAACATAATTCGCCACACCCCTATCCAGGCACCCATTATCCTACCGCTTTTTTGCCAAAATGGGACAAACGTCGAAAATCCCTAAATTTGCAGAATCGAGGGTAATTTCGCTAATCCTCACAGGCACTGTTATGCCAAGGTATGTACTAATTGGCAGTCGACAAACAATTTGCTGTTAAAACTAGTTAATTTAATTTCAATGAAATTGCCAAACTGAAGGAAAACTGACAGACAATGTCGGAAGAAAACTCCACCATCCTATCAAAGTTCTGCTACGCCATTCACTTTCGCCAGTTGGCATCCGACTGGTTATAGGATTGCTTGTGAGACGCAATTGAGGCAAGCGTGTATATCCTAATAGCTTCGCGCAAACGCTTTTCGAAGATAGGGATCCTTCCTTTCATGTAGTAACAGAGACTACGTTCACTCCAGGTCAGCATATTGAAGGCGTTGTTGGAAAACCAGCCATCGAGATTGATGTAGGGATCAATCACTAGCCAGACGAAAATCTCGGGGCTCTTTGCTCGCAGCTGCACCTCGAATATCTGATCCCACCGAAAAGGCGGACTCTGGCCTTCAGAAGAACACGCATTGACGCTTCTCACCGATGTCACCGAAACGGACCCTGCAGTCACCGGCCACTGGTGCACCATTTCCTTGGGAGTCAGTAGAAGCACGGTATCCCTCGTCTGTTCGACCGCGTTTTCAATTACTGTTGTGAGAACTCCCGATGGACACCTGAAAAGCAACCATTTTATAGTGAAGCTAGTGACTTCTAGAGGGCATCCGTTTGGTTTCCAGGGTCCAAGGTTGTCAGCACTTTGGAAGAGCACGTTTGGGTGAGGAGTGAAAGAATGAATGGGGGAACAAATCACACTGAGACGTATTCGGTCATCAGCCAGTGGGTTGACTGGAGGCACCCAATTGATCAGCACCCGATTTCCCACCTTGGACACAACTGTTCGACCAATCGGATGAGTGATTGGTGCGGTACCTCTGATGGCGAGGTAATGGGCAATCTTCCATTGACCGGCTGCATCAATTGTGGACCAAGTTGGAGCTGCCCACACGTCGTTTAGCTGCCAGTAGAGATGGCCCATCGATCTGCCCTGTCCTGTCCATGTACCATCGCAGCTGTCTTTTGGAGTGTCTGTATAAATTGTGCACTGATGACGCTCCAGAAGGTTGATGTGGGTTTTGTAGGCGATAGCTTGGTATAGCTGCGTCAGGTACGCCCAGCTAAAAGAGAGGAGGAAACGAAAGTGGGGTGGAAACGCACAGTATTCACTTCCACTGCAAAGCACATTTAAATGACAATAACAAAAATAAACACATTTAAGTTCGATGGAGCGCCCTTTTTCGTGCCTTAAAAGTTAAAAATCGAGCTTTGAAGAAGCTCAAAACAAACGTTGAATTGAGTTAGAATACACTTTTGTCATTTTAACTTAATCAGCATTTGTTTCTGTATCAATCGCTCTGTGGGTTCGTTAACTAAACTTAAATGAAGTTAAAGTGCTCTAAAGAATGCTGAAAAGATGTATCGCATACTTGGACTTCTGAATTTTCCCTTTTGGAAGGCCTCCCAAAAATGGCATGGGTTGCTATCACACTAAAGGGTTTCCTTCACGAGTTACATGAACCGTCCTGCAATAAGGGTTTGCGAATCAGTCATTCTGCATAAGACGACTGATGCATTGTAATACCGTGGTTAGTAAGGTTAACTATTTTACAAAAGCACCCTCCGGCATCACAACAGTTCAGTGCTGACCACGAGAGAATGTGCAAGTGCGTGGTGTACACACTTGAGCCTCACCCTACTCTCATTCAGTGTAACTGCAGCCTCAAAATGGTCTCTATCAGTCAAATTAATGCTAAACCCTTATTTTAGGCGCTCTTTCACTTCTCTAAAACTCCAAGACTGTGTGCTTTCAGACCTGATTTATGAAAAATACAGTGTCACCACCCAAAATGCCTCGAGAGGGCTGTGTATTCGAGTAAGGAAAACACTTTTAAAATGGCCGTACCAATGAGCAGTTGGACCATTTGAGAAGGAGAGTAAGCTGCGCTTACTATTAGTGGGCGTGATGATTATCGCTGCCTCGACTTTAGCGTGGTTAAAAGGTACTAATGTGCTGAAATAGTAAGGAGAAGTTAAAGCATTTGTAACACTTTATTCTGCCCTCTCCAGCGTCAGCACCCATTGCTATAGTGTATTTTGAATGCCTTTGGTCTGGTTGTTCTACAAAGTTTTTACGACTAGTAAGGCCATCGACTATGCGAATTGAGCAAGAGATGATGTTGGATTTCAAATCTCATCAAAGTCCACAAAAATCTGCATGACAGCATCGATTTGCGCTAGCAAATAACCTCTCATTTACTCATAAAGTAATTTACATGTCCACTGTCAGTTAGACTCTTCTGCTGCCGTAGTGTTTTGATTCACAAGATATTCCATTGTGATCGAAACGTAAACAAATAATACCTTCTGGTGCATCATTCTATGAGTGACAAGTACGGTGCCATCTTATGCTCTTATCGCTGCATTTTACCAAGTGCTTCCGTGAGATTGAAGAGATTTTAAGGAAGGCCCCTTCAACTAAAGTGAACGCTCGTAAGAATGGTTATGAAGGTGGATTTTAGGTAGAAATTATTGGTGCGGGGAGAAGAGTAGGCACCTAACCAAACAACTTCCCCACCCCGTTTGGAGTGTGGTATCCTTGAAAATTTGAGTGATCACTCACATAGTGTACGTCTCCTCTTTTGTTTGACCCAATTTTGGCTCTCCAAATTTCTCCCTGATGAGCCTCTGAAGGATGTCTATTCCGTTGGTTTTGTGCAGTCTATGCATCATTAGGTGTCCGCGAATCATCCAATCATCCGATCGGCTGCTACTGTTGTCTAGCGACCGAAACCATGCCAAAGGGCCAGGTAAAGACATGATTCCGTACTCCGATGTGAAGCGGGTGACTGGGTACGTGCACTCATCCCATAGGTCGTCATAGTAGGAATAGAAGTGAACATCGCCTGCAAGCGGATCCTAGAAGACAAAAGTATATGTTACACGATCTCTTTCATTATGTTAAAGCCGACCTGATTGTAAATAGCAAATATCTTTTCAGACCTGAGGATTTGAATCGATGCCGTAGGGATCGGTGGAGGAGTCCGCATTGCTGGGTGATGAGAGGAGTACGCGGCGAGGGATATACCCAGTGCCATGCACAGGCGGCGTCTCACTTTGCGTCGCAATGACAGCGATTGAGTCGAGAAATCGTCGACGATACTCTTGCTTATTGGTTTTGGGACCGTACCAATGCTGAGCGGCGGCTACTTCAACCTCGTTATTCGTAGCCCACACCACGATGGCCGGATGATGGTGTAGTCGCCGCACCTGTTGTCGCACCTCTGTCTCCGCACTGTCCACTCTGCAGACAGAGGCACAACTCTTATCTCCTCATCGTCCACCCATCTGATTGTTCAACTTTTGGGAGAGGCGTGTTATTGCTTGGGCAAGTGAAAGAATACGATAAAGGGAACTTGAGTTATGCTGGAAAAGTGCCAATTCACCATACCCGTACACTTGATCAACACACCAGGACTGGATGTAAATTTCATTGTCATGTGAGAGAAGTGAGTCAAGTTGACCAACGTGTGTATTCAATGCATCCGCGACCTCCAATTCCCTTCTAAAAGTTTCAATGAGTCGTGAAATTTCGGCTCTAGTTCATATCACTGTAGGTTGCTTATCGTAGAATCCCTTTGCTGATCACAAGTAAAACCTTCCGAAAGAACATGAAACAATTCAGTTTCCATACATGACAAAGCTTTTAAGCCATTATATGAAGTCAAATTCATTAAAAATTTTGTCTCAACTCGTGATAGTAATTCACCCAAGTGAAATAGCACGTTTAGGTGCTTGAGTGTATTAAGCAAACAAATTTCTGATTAGTCCTGGCTTCTGTTTATGTCGCCCTCAGAGTCGTATTTCGCGCCAATTTTTGAATGTGGCCATAGTTAGAATGGTCTCCTTCAACCCGCGCGCGCGCGCATTCTTGAATCCATCGCCTAACGCGTCGAAGCCGCGGAAAGCGTCTGTCAAACTAGCACTGCAATACTTTGTTTATTCGGACAGTCGGTCTCGGTCACTTGGTTGGCTATGTTGTACTAGCTGGTTGGCTGGCCTCCGGGCCATGCCAGCAGCCTCCAATCTCCCTGTTTCCAGAATATATATTCTGCTCTAGTACTATGCCTTCTTCCACCTTAAAGGATATCTCGGGACGCTACAAGCACTCTACCGACTAAATGTTGGCGCAGGACTAGCTATTTCAATCGCAAAGAAGCAAATAGAAGGCATTGAACCCTAGAAACGGCTAAATGTAGACTTGTCATCCAAACTTGCCGTTTTTAACAAATGTTACTAGAAGTCTTTCTTTGGTTGAAATATTACTTCAAGTTTGGGTTGTCACAACCCTAAATGTTCACAACGTAGTGAATAAAAATAAATAACCCTAACGGTTTTAAGCTTAAACTCATGCAAGTTGAATAGTGAAACTACAAGTAAGCCCTATTTCAATCTAGATTTAACCAGATGGGTGTAGGAAACCGCACAGTCTGACTCCTCCATAGTAAGAAATCTTCCCCCAATGCTGAAGCTCAGATCCACACCCCTTGCTTCTATTCAGAAGTTTTTCTTTTATCAAAACAATAGCTAATAAAAAAATACTGTTCCCAATTCCCGAGTGGAGTGAGTAATGCTGCGGGGAGGTGCAAACCAAGATTATTAAAAGTCCCAACGGTAAATGAACAGCTCCAAAAAAATCTCGATATAATGACAAGCATCTGATGTACCACTCAAAAGGTTGAGCCAAGTCTTTAAAAACTAAAAAGTTTCATTTTTAGCCCAAATTTTACAACTGCATTCAGCTGTTGTCAAAATGAGTGAGCGCCGGCACAGTGATTTACAGAATAATCATAAATTTATGTTCGTATTTCTTATAGTTAAATTTAGTACGCGGTATGTGACTTATTCCATTTAGCGCAATAAAGGAAATGTGTTTTACCGTAGACTTAAAACTACATTTATTAGTCTTTTTGGTAGATCCAAAGCGGAATTTACACACATTGAGTAAATAAAGTTTCATTCAGAATTAATCGTTGACGATAAGTCTGAAACTACCATAGTCATCAAGAGTGCTTTGTTTGGCCTCGGATCAGGAGAGAGGAGGAATTTGCGCTCCCGTCATTCCTCTCAACCACTTGCGCCAATCTGAGATGTGTACACACACACACACACACACACCCAAGCGAATGCTTTCCCCTCCTTTAGCTCGCTTGGCGGAAGTAGCCGCTCCTTCTTTGAGTGGAATTTTTAACGACCCACAATGATTGCATTTGTTTGTTTGCTCACACAAAACCAACTGTATCGGAGAGATGATTATTTATAGCTTGCCTAGGGTTCCGCCGACTACCACTTTTTGCCCTTTCAGTAGGACTAAAGTTTACTACAAGTGTCTTGAGTGGATACTTTGCCTACTAAAACAATGTGGAAGCAAAATAAATTGAAAAGGGCTTGCTAAAACTGCTGTGCACCAGTGAAAATAAGAAACAACCAAATCCACAAGAAAACAGAAATGTATCTACTTTTCTGATATCCTCGACCTCGTGAATTTCTTCAACGCATAATTATTGCCGTAAACAAATTCATGAAGTGATCTGAGGGTAGAAAGCTATTAATTCTCTATAACCAACACAGATTTCTGTCCTACTGCCAAATTCATCCTATGCTCAGTGTTTAAACTACTTTTTAAGCCAACTAAACAGATTTAATTACTTTGTTAAGTTTCTCTCATTTGGAGCCAGAAAGATAAGGAGACAGATGCTGGCTAATGGCTACTTCCTTCTAGCTAAGGTAAGCTTACTCTCCACTGGGAGGTTTTTTATACATAGCGCAGGCGAACATCATGTCGTGCCAGAGCATGATGCCTAGATGACTGGCAAGGTCGTAGAAGTGGCGGGCCTCGTAACGCCCCCCGCCCCACACGCGCAGCATCTGTACGCCCGCCCGGGCCGCTGATTGCAGCAGATGCGCTTCCACCACTGCGGCCTCGGCTCCACCACCCGCAAAGAGCCTAGCAGGAATCCAGTTGCTGCCCCTCACAAAAAGCGCCTCGCCGTTTATGCGGAAGGAGAAGGTCTTCCCGTAGCCGCGACCTTTGACCTTCACATCCTCCTTTTGCAAAAGCAAACATGAAGGCTGAGGAGACTGAACTGCACTGTGGCAAAGTGCTTGGAGTATATAGGTAACTGCAATTAATTTCAATTTTAAATGAATCTTTGGGGAAAAAGATAATTTAATCAATTTTACTGTGTTTTTTTTTCTTTTTTTAACAGAGAAATTGATGAGGTTAGCCCATTGCGACATCTTATTTTTCGTTCCTTTTTTGTGTGGCTCTGATATGGTGGTAGCCAATGTGGCTTTACTGACTTTCAAATCCGTCTGTCTAGTAGTCAAGGCGATGTTCAATAATCAAGATTACGAAACACAAATATCACTGAGATCATTTGGACTAACTTTTTTAGTTACCTGACATTGTAACAGCAGTTCTCCTCAAATCCCAGCTCCTGGCGTAGCATACTACCACAGGAGGCGGAGGCGCCAGAGTCATAAAGGCGTTTCGTCTCGATGCACCGTTAAATTTGATTGGTTCACATGAATAGGTGATGTGAGGCGCATCCTCGATTAATGTCAATGCTGTACCCCAAGAGCCCTGCGCTTTGAGGGCGACCGAAAATAAACCCAAGTGATAAGGCGACTAATTGCCCCTCACACATGCGCACTTTAAGAGTTTTGCGCATTGTGAAGTCTTTCCGCAAAGGAATTTCCGCGAGGCAACGAGGAGACTTCAACTTTGCAATCGACCACCTAGGGGTACGAGTGGAAAGTAAAGTATCCGCTTGTATCTTCTCTTGTGCGTCCTTTCTGAAGGAGCTTAATCCAAGTACTGCCGTTGTCAGTTTCGATGACGCACGACAGGTGACTTAAATGGCACACCATGGAGCTTAAATTCACGCAGAATGCAATGTCCACTCAAATGTAAAATGTTTTTACGATTACGCCGCACAGTTAGGAAGGCTATCCAAGAAAAAAAAGTGGATAAGCACCCTAGAATAAACTTGCTAATTGAAATATTCAATGAGCAATAGTCAGTGTAAGTCAATTTTTGAAATAAAATTTTCAAAAGTACATAAAAGAGCTTTAATTGTTGTGCCGAATTTCTGTTCACGTCAAAAGCCTACAGCGATTAGGGGTTCAATCAGATGCGAACTCTCAACACAGGACCTGTTGCCGATATTTGTGTTGCAGAAAATATTAGTCAAAATCAGAGTCATGTAAAATTACTTTATTTATGCAATGAAAGTAAGAGAAACCATGAAAGTTGCCACTTGTTGTTGTTCCACTCATGTCGGTGCTTGTAAGTGGGCATGCAGAGTTGTCGTTTAATTGCGTTGGGATCTACTTCATGCAGCTGTAAAAAGTATTTGGATTTAGAACGCGTCGCTCCAGAACTGAATTAGATGCATTTTTTTTCCCAAAATGGCGACGATGATACTGCTTAGGTCATGTCGCCTCAAAGTGTAATTTGTCGATCTCTATGCTTTCACCTTCGAGTTCAATTCAGTTCATCAACTCTAACGCAAAGGGCAGATACGAGCACAGACAATTTGGAGAGAGAGAAAGAGATCCGCTATGAGCACTCTTGGTCGACTAGTAACATATCGTCAATTCTGTCCTTCGTAATACAAACTGTTGTTATTAATATTTGATTGTATAAGAACACCACAGTAGGGACAGGTGATGATGAGGATGGTGGAGGGAACGCCGCAGATTATCACCAAGATGGGAGGAATGGAGGCGGAGCAGATAAAAGGCTAGGTACAAACGCATGTGTCCGTGCACGCAGAGATCTTGTGCAAGACAGAGGAGGAGGAGGCTTTGACATGCTATCCCAACCCAAAAAATTCTGATAATTGAGAGTAATGCATTAAACGATCTTTGTGCTTTCGCGATAAAATCACTTTCTGATATTTTGGTGTGGTATGGATGCTAGAAGGCAATAATTCATGATATTCGTCACCATAAAACGCTGCTTGCAGAAGGCTGTGTAGTTAAATAGAGGTACCCTTTTCACCCATATGGCCAGTGCTTAAGGCGGAGTTATGGAAATCGAGCCTCCTTTTTTTGCATAAAATGCAAAAGACAGGTTGTTAGTTGAGGCCTTGTTTTGGCCCTGCATAATTATTACTAGATTATTGCCCTCAAACAGATCGAACTACTTAACAGGAGTTCCCCACATTTGGAGGGAGGAGGGGAATTGATCCTCACTTTATGTCATTAAAAATAAGACTTGAGAGAGGTGTCAAGGAAGGGCAGGACATACATAAGCGCACATTACGCTGCCCTCCTCTAGAGGATGGCCACTGCCAGGATTTAAAATGGTCAGGCCTCGGTGCGTCACCTAGGAATTGGACGAATCCTTTATGCTCCTTTTTATGGATGCAGTGGATTCCAACGACCGTCGCTCAGGACACAGCACCTCAGCTTCCACACACTGGGACCTCTTAGCACAATTACAATGGGAAATCAAAAACTCCCGAGCAGTCAAGTAATCTGTAAATAGGTGTTTACGGATTAATTTATACATCCCACTTTGAATAACCATTTACAACATTGGCTCTTCGAAAAAATACATTAAAAACGGGTCACCAGGCATTCAACACTACAGCTTCGTGACATTCTACAGTTAATTCGCGATTTTTTACCAACTTTTGTACGCATCAGGAATGGTGTTTTTTTTTTTTGAAAGAGAGATAGGTCTAAGCTACCCTACAAGAATGCCACTTTCTTAATATGGTGACTTCACAAATTAATTCGCAATTGAAAAACTAGGCAACTTACCAGCATGTACATTACTCGTTGGATTTCAAGACATGTGGCCAAACCTTTTGCCTAAGTCAATGGAGAGACCTTGTAAAGTTCAATTTAAACCATTGGATTGATGGAGGGTAAGTAAATTTTTTATTAATTTCCATGGTTTGGATAAGCGATTAAATTGAAGCTGCGTACTTACTGACACACGAGAAGTGTTGCAATATGGGTGGTTTTAGCCTAACATGATAAAATGTACCCATTTTAAAATCTCATTTCCTGGTGTTGCATGTGTTTCAGCACATGCTGCCAGTACATAACGCCACATCCTAAGTCGCTAGAGATTTTAGCAGCAGCCGGAAGCACAAGTTAATGCATTAGCTCCACTCTTAGAGTCTGCAGGTACGAGGTTGGCTCGGGCAAGAGGAGGTGATGAGGAAGCGCGAGAGAGCGTTTTTTTTCGATAGCAGACAGTTGCAAACTGCGGTTTGTGTGCGCATAATACCGCTTTTCCCAAGTTGATTGGTCCTCCTCATCACACAAAACAAAAAAGCTACCAGTTGTAACACTCCTCAATTGTCTTGTGGAAGAACGTTGAAATGGGTGCTACCGAAGGATGCAAAGGATGCAACAACTAGTTTCGTGCATTTTTTGTATATTTTCAACTTAATCGACTGGTGCAAATAAATACACCCGTTATTTGTGTCCCAATCAACTTTGTCAAATGGGATTGTTGCTGCTACAACTTGTGAGAGTGTGGAGTTAATCATGGAAAGTTAAAGCGATTTCGTGCGTATCCATTGCTTATGATGTCTTGGTGCAGATTTAGTGCCATCAATTCACTTTGGCAAAAAATATTACCCTCCCTCCTCACCCCATATCAATGATCATACTAACTTATTTTTTAAAATATAAACTCGAGTAGACGTTATGAAGATGGATTTATAACCCTTCAGAAATGATTTTTTATCTATTTATTTACTCACTATCCCGTCACTGCATTCACTTGGCGCGATACATTCCTCAGCACACAGATTTGCGTTCCCATTCAAACACCGATTATCCGCTGGGAAAGGCATTCATCCTCTCCTTCCTTTTTCCCAGTGACCGCCTTAAAATCCCCTTGTCCAAAAAAAATTGTCCATGTCGCTATTACTACCGTTTCCAATAAAGGCAGTGGAGAAGCCACTAATTATTTCATAGTCATCCAAAAACGCCAATTCTTTTTTTATTTGAAAACCATGTTTCGTTGTGCAAAAAAAGTATTGCAATGTCAACTAAAAACCCTTGGTAATATAAATTTACAACACTAATTATTAGTACATTTCAGCAATGATGTTTTCTAATTTAGCCCCAAGCCAACTGAACAGAATGGGGCGAATTAGTAGTAGCAAGTCATTTAACCAAAAACAAAACTGCAAAATGTAAATATATACCCCATTATCATATTTATATGCTACTAATTTGAATAAGTACAGCGACATTGACGAACAAAATTATTCACGAGTCAATCAATGCTCGCGGCCACAAGGCGCAGACCGTGTCGATGCAGGAGGGCGTAGCCCTAACATAGCATCCCACTTGTTGGTCCCCGTTAGGATAAAATCCAACCATACAACCTATATGGCTAAAATTCGCCACCCACGAGTACGCACGACAAAGCATTTCTAAGGTTCAGTGCAAGCAAGTAGAATAAAAAAATAAGAAGAGAGAAGGTGAATTGATTGGAGAGGAGCGATTGCGAGGAGCAGTTCAACCTAGGTGGGGATGCTTGAAGTGCTGCCAGTGGAACGCTCACCACACAAAAGAGCTGGGCGCGGAGACTAGGACCGTAAAATCGATACGCCTATTTGCCATCTGATTGGCTTGCCTGCGACACGTTCAACGTTTATGTTGCCGTGGTTGCGCTTCTGAGGCTGTGAGGACTGCATGCACGCACGCACGCACGCCAAACCTGCCACCGAGACTGGCCCGGTTACCGTCGTGCCCATCCACTGCAGTGCGTGTTGAGGAGAGGGGGAGGAGGAGGACAGGGGAAGGGGACGGAGAGCACTTCAGCGCGTCCCTCCAGTCCTTACTCCCCTTTCCCCCCGTGTTTTTGCATCAAACTATTTTTGGCAGTGGAGATTTTTAACCGTCAAGACTGCTTGAATACACAGAATCGAGCGAAGCCAATGGGGGATTTTTTAAATTGTCAAGACAGTCAAGATGGTAAACGCAAGTTAATAAATTGTCTACTTCGGTATTTGTAAGCGAATGCCTCATTCACAGATTGCGTAAGCAGCGGAAACGGGCTGCCAAATAAAAGCCATGCTGACTTAGCAAACGACATCTACGGACGCAAAATGACGCTATCAAAACACCGGTATTTTAATAAAGCACCGTAGTTGCAAGAATGTACTCAATCAAATGAGAAGGTTGTTTTGGAGCCCAGTATTGTAAAAAATAGCTGATAACACACCCTCACTAAATAAAACGTCAAAACGTAAAAGATGTTTGAGCCCCTAGACCCCATAGTTTTCCTTGAAGATGGTCAAACTCGTCTCTGCTACAATTCAAATTCGGTCCCCAGGGTAGCTAGCTGCCCTCGAAATACAGCATTTTTTGAGCAAACGACTCAAAAAGGTTGGGTTTAGACGGCATTATAGGTAGTATTACTGGTTTTGACAACTCCACGAACATGACTGTCGGTTGATCCCTCAAACATTTACCTCAGAATAAATTTCACCTAATTATTGAAATTTGTACTTGGAGGGGATGGGATGAGTTTGCTGCTTTTACTCCTCCTGGGTAGCTTACACAGACTGGCTGATGACTGGTACTCTCGAATGTTGAATATTCAATTCGATTCGTCTCTTCTCAAAACAATGGCATCAGAGCTACTGCTACCTCGTATGATTCGTTTGCATAAGGTGGAGTTGGTAGAAAAAGATCCCGTTAATGAGTTCATATCGTACCTGAACGAGTTCCACTTCCCGGAAGCCGACCCAGAAGGATTTTCTGTCGATCAGAAGACCACCAAGGGGATTTCGAAGCTCCACACTCAGAACGTACAAATGCGGTCCAGTCCGCACTCCGAGCGGCCACCAGGGTTTCACCGTGGCGTTTGAGGCCAACGGCAGTTCCAACCACACATCCGTCTCGCGTTGTCGAAGCGAAATGCAGTGCCTTGTCCACTTGTGCATTAACCCTCCTCCTAATTTCAAGTGGATGCAGACATTTCGGTCTGTCCTGACGCTGCTGGAGCCTCGAAGAACCTCGATGGAGACAAAAGCCTTCCAACCGTGTTCTACCATTACTGAGAAAAAGCGCAGTCCATCACCCAACCACACTTCACCAAACCTAAGGAAGGGTAATTTCCAAAATCCCTGAATCGGGAAAGCGGGACCCCAATCCCACCCGAAAGCAGCCTGGGTTGTTCGCACCGCGTTGACATAGCATTCACCTTGGAAAATGTCGGGCCAGCAGGCGGGAAGCGGCGGGTTTGGAGAAAGCTTCTGATAACCCTCTTTAGCCATCAGGGGTGTCGACTTGAAGACCAATTGAAGGAAATTCCAGCCATAGCGAAGAACAGAGTCAATAGGGAGGATTGTGCGGATAAAGCTATTTTCTGTGCATGTCAGAAGATAGTTGTTGAGATAGACGCAACAGAAGGTATCCACCTCATCAAGCTCGAGGGAGGTAGTTTTTAAAACTTCAGGGTAATCAACCCGGAAGTAATGCGAGAAGGTCCAGTTCTTGTAGCTAATGTAGCGCAGTTCTTTATCACCACAGCCTCTAAGGGGATCACCAATGAATCCGATCTCTTGGAGAACTGAGTAGGCATCCGTGCCGGTTGAGGTGAGACTGAAGTGCACGATCCCATCCCCATCGCTGAGGCTCCAGCGGCCAGAAAGCGGGACTGAATAGTTCTGGCCTGATTGAACCAACAGCAACAGCAGCGGCAGAGCCGTCACCACCTGCGGTTTCGACATAATGTAAACTAATCCCAACAACAAATTCGCGCTATTGTAAACAGAGCACAGTCACGTGACTCACTGGGTGCCAGCACATATATTGACGGAGCACAACCTAATCAAGTCGTCTAATTTCCCAAGATCAGAGTATCAATGTTAAAACACTAAATATTACAAACAAAGACTACGAATTAATGCAGACTGTTGAAACTATGCTTGTCTGAACTAATTCATTGTACTTCACTTCATATTCATATTCATATTCAACACAGTAAAATGAATAAGTTCAACAGACAGCCTCCTCACCCAGAAGCAGAAGAAATCGAGCTCCGAGGATGATTTTGCTTGCAGCAACCTAAATTACATTTTATCGGGAGACATGTGGACCCAACCTCAGTAGCAAAGATTGGGGAGCTGCCATGACTAATAAATGATTTGTACACATTTAACCGCATTGTGTGACATCTACGAATAAATTATACTTAAAACACCGAACATCGTCGTCAGAACCCTGCCTTATTCATTGAATGCACACCTCGTCAACAATACCAAAAAAGCAATTCCTCAACTAATTTAACAAAATAACAGAACGATTAAAAGGAGCGAATTAGTGAATGGGCAGGATATTAGCGTACAGAGCTCACTTACTTTTAGACTAAGTTATTGGTCTGATTTAGGTTACTGGCATTTGGGCGAAGTGCTGCAGCGAACTGGTGCGCCACCCTGCAGTGCAGACGTGAAAGCAAACCCAGCATCCTTCGTGACTTGCCTACTAAATTCCAATGAGTGGTGCATTAAGTGCAGAGGAGAATTACTGAATAAAACGCTTCAAAATTCGCATTATATTTTACCAGAATTTTGTCAGAAGGAGGGTAAGGCAAAAGGCCTCGTTTTCAAAGAAAGTTATGGCATGGACGTGTACGGGGTGTAAATGCAGAGGTGATGGTGTTAATAACGCGGCGCAGGGAAGAGGGAGTAGAGGAAGACAGCGAGAACTACGCAGCTGGTACCAAAGAGGAAATTCCAAGAGAGACTGGAGTCAAGGAAGACAAAAGAGACGACACAAGTGATTATTATTGAGGCCGAACACGCGAAACCCTGTAGAATGAAAAACGAATTGAGAACTAGCAGCTCAGAAGCAATCAGCTGTATCAATCGGATTCGCGCATGCCAATAGCACTAAAGTAGGTTACATGCGTTACCAAACCAATTGTACTAATAATATTTCCAGAAACTTAAAGCATATCCTTCTTATACGATCTTATAGAGGGGGGAAGCTTTGTCTACTGTCTTGACATAAGAAGTGAGTGGAGTTGAAATCTACAACCATAATTAGTTGCAGCAAATCATTGATTAAACGAACAAGGCGGAACCATGATTTCCGAAACCCTTGTCAGTGCATAACTTACACATTTATTTGAAGAGTCCTTTGCAGTGAAAGAAATTAATAACGTCTTAGCGTGAGTGTCAGAATTGCCTTGCGATTAAAAGCCGTACATTTATACCATCAAAATTGGTGAATGATGTTTACATGTATGTAGATCATAAATAGTCGAACTGATCATTTCAGACCATTTCGCCATCAGCTAGGGTATTAACTAACAAAAAGTTCACAGAAGGGCAATGAGGAAACAATAAATGAATGAAGACACCCACTTTCCTTCATTTCACAAAAGAAACATAGTCCTCGCCCATTGATAGTGACTAGTTTAGCAAAAGCTCCTGGTTTCCAACTATTTGAAAGGGGTAAGTCGTGTGAAAGCACGTGGGCAAAATTAAAAACATAACCTAATGACTTGCCTTGATTAATAAACTTTAAACATAATATGAAACATCAAATGAGGAAAATGAAGCGCATACTTTTAAAATATTGTCCGCGTGCTTAACAACGAGGGCAACGAGGATCCCACCGACGGATTGCAGAGCGACGGTAGCCCAAACTAGCCAGTCGAATCCGTAGAAAAATCCCTTTTCACTCACTCTCGCTCCTTCGCCTATGGTCTGACCAATCAGTGCAATAACGATTGATGCCAACGAGAGCTCCAAGTTTCTTGTCCAAAGCGATTTCGGTGAGTGTTTAAGGATCTACAAGAAACGTTCCGCTAACACTCCGATCTAAACCAACCCATAGAATTATTTAATAGAAGAGATTACCTTTTCAAAATAAACAGCAGCAAATCCAGAGAGCACTGAAGCGGAGAGGACCGCCACCAAACCCGCAGCGCCTGAGGCATCGCGTGAGGTGCGTGTTGAGGATTGAGCCATATGATCCTGTAGTTGTACAACGGCCACACCGATAAAGAGGACAACCTGTGATACCCACTGGATAAAACTAATATTCTTGCGCAAAAACAAAACCGAGAATACCGTAGTCGTAAGGAGTTTTAGCTGATACGTCACCTAAACGCTCTGAATGCGGAAATGAGACTACTTGGAATACAGTTGCATCTAGACAGCTTAGCGCAAAAATTATAACATTGTTTTGCACAACATAGATCAAAGCCGGAACACAGGTTCGAAGGAAGTCATAAGTATCGTAGTAAATACCGCTTATGGCGCGTTTAAATAGACCTTCGTGAAACAATACAAGGGACGAAATTAAGAATTTCACGATCTCGCTTAGTATAACAACTGAGGAGACAGAATATCTGGCGCGATATTCCGCACGTGAATATCGCATAGCTAGCGTGTGTAGCACATTTTGGAAGGACAATACGACCAAGTAGCCGATCTTGGCACACTTGCTGCCAGGCATGATCGCCATTGGCCACGTCGATTCATTCCATTTCAATCCCATTAGTGCGGAACGTTGTACAAAACAACAGAGAAGAAAGAAATAAAGGATCTGGCAAAATCCAAAGTAGAAAATATTCAAAGCACTAGGAATACTTTTTGATCCACTACCGTGAAACTGCACGAATGTGAATAGTTAGGGACGCTTTTTCAAACCCGAAGGCTCATTTAATTTCACTAATACGTAGTCAAAGTAATGTCTTTATACCCACGGAATGTGGTCTAAAAGCATTTTTCGCTAACCGACTATCTTTATCAACGTTAAAAACAGGTTTAATTATTTAACTACTCATTAGATAGCAAAATTAAGGTTCGCGTGACAATTCATATCGGCTTTAAAGATTTATCTTTGACTTATATTTTTATTACAAACGCACAATGTAGAGGAAACTTCTCATTTCTCCTCTTTCTTTTTTCCACCCCTGCTATTAAAAGGCTGGATGTCCCTAAGTAGCGTCCCGAGCCTTCCCTTAAGGCAAAAGAAGGCATAGCACTAGGACAGAGCATATATTTTGGAACCAGAGGGCCTGGGGGCTGTTGGCACGGTCCGGAGGCCGGCCAACCGGCTAGTACAATATGGCCAACCAAGTGACCGAAACCGGCAGTTCGAACAAACAACGTATTACACCTTAGATATCTTTATTATGAGCACAGGAGAATTTCACGGCAGGGAGTGTTTTTAACAGGGTGCCTTGGTCTCAGGAGAGGAGACACGTGCGTCCGCGACCAGGTTAAAATTGTCTTCTCGCCTCTTGCCTACAACGTACATTTAAAGAAAACAATTATTACATTCACGTTGGTTCGGGTCACTGGAATGGCTCAGGAGCAAGGCTGCTTATTGAGGATACAAAGATGAGGTCTTAAAAGCTTACAACACCAAAAGAAAAAAGTAGGCTGAAATAAGTTTTTTGTTTGCCTAGCTCCTGGCCTTCGCATTGGGCACTTGATCGACTGTTGTCACTCTCCGGCTGAATTGCCCTCTGAGCCATACCGGTAGTCTCAATCACTTCTATGTGTTAAAAATGCATAAAAAAGGTGTCTTTTAACCATCGCCCTCAAAGGTCCTTTTGGTTGACATCCCACATCGGCCAACACATCGTTGGTGCCGTAGGAAAAACGTCTGCAAATCAACTGTGCCAGCCATTACACATATGTGCACTTGAGGCATTTTTTACATCGCCATTGATCCCTCTTGGCAATTTAACCGGATCTGAATTTAAGCCCTTTATGGAACTGTATTGGAGGAAAAGAGGAATATGCTGGCCATGTTGCATGCCTAAGGCTTGTCGCAAGATTGCCATTTCAAAACAAAGCAATTTACAAAGACAAATGAATTAAAATAATTTTGCAGGGATAATGCTTTGCACCTATGTCCCATTGGCGATTAGCTTTCAATTCAGTGCCATCTGACTACATATAATGGGTTCTATCTAGCAAGAGGAGAGATAGATGATACAGTGTTTGCCCGCGTAATTAACAGTATCATGCAGGCACACTAGATGGCCTCAAAATAATCTTTTCAGGGGGCTTGCGGCCGGTGTCGCCTCATTCGTTGATAGCGCACTCGTGGGACACGAGATTGGAGTAATTGAAGATGAATGTCATTCTCACCCTTCTGTTAAGGGTCGTCGCAGGTCCTTCCATCAGCAGCATTTATCACTCTTCCGTCACGTTAAGGCTTAGCATTTGGTAATAAAAGTCGGGGAAGATTTCATTTAGGATCGAAGTCGCTTTACGATGTACAGAAGGACCGCGAGGTCTAATGGCCTAGCCGAGAAGTCGTGTAACTCAGTGAAGGTGCAATAACGCAGCCTTAAGTGTCTGTAAACCCAAAACGAAGAGATGTACACCTATTCAAATGATTACGTTTGCTTATAGGATTTATGTATATATAAGTTAAAATGGTTGCGAGAGGAAGGGTTAATCAACAACGAAAGTCGCCGAGAAGTGTATTGTAATACATAAAGGTGTATCACGATCTTAATCCTTGGAATATGAATTACCAATCTTGTTTTCTTACACGTAGTTAGCAGTCCAGCAAAAACGGAACATTCATTAAGAGATTACTTACGGTGGGGTGAAGTACCCTGTAAAAGGTCTTATTCATATGAAGGATTAAAACCAAAGGAAGAGCAAAGGAGCAGAGGGGCTTGTAATACGTTGTTTGTTCGAACTGCCGGTTTCGGTTACTTGGGTGGACATATTGTACTAGCCGGTTGGCTAGCCTCTTGGCCATGCCAGCGGTCCCAATCTCCCTGTTTTCAGAATATATGTACTCTGCCCTAGTACTATCCCTTCTTCTACCTCAAGGGAGGTCTCGGGACGCTACATTGGTGGCAGCGGAAAGCGGACCCGACTTTAATGGATTTCTATACTGCCCCATACCGCTTCTGGCAAACGTTGGCGGTGTAAAAGAAGTGCATGTGTTACGGGTGGGCGAATCTCTAACATCCCATAACAGAAGGGCTGAGATCGACGCCCGTCTTCGGCACCTCCCTCGCCCTCGTGCTGTGCAAGAAAGCTATTCACAACTGAAGCGACACTAGTTGTGAACCTCAAGTCCAATGGAACTGCCAAGAAGGATCAGCAACGTTGTGGTCAAGCATCCTTCCTAAACTCTCTCTCCTGTTATCGGGCAGCTCGCCTCCCTTCGCCAAAAGGTGTATCAAAAGATGTGGAATATGCAGGACGCCATTCGACAACATCGATTTATGCTTTGCACACTTAGATCGCGTGCATCCCGTTCCTATGAGGTCTGGTTGCCCTATTTTCTCAGAGTTCTACGATACCCCCTCGTTTTTTCCACGTAATCAAAAAAGCCTGGAATCACAATATGTGTTGTTTGTGTCTCGACCCATTCGAAAACTTGGATTCGTACCCCCATCTTTCATTGGGTCACATTGTCGTGAGAGAGAAGGACTCAGAAACACGCATTTGCTGCAACGAATGCTACGCGAAATTGATGGCAATACAAGAACATATGCGCTCTAATCTTGATGACTGGGACGATTAGCTTGTGGGTGCTTCTCACAGCACAGATTGCGTTATGATGGCTGACATGGAAGGCTGAATGGGGGAGCGTCGTGGACAACGCTCGAAAAAAAGAGAGAGGCTGTGTAATACTTTGTTTGTTCAAACTGCCTGTTTCGGTCACTTAATAGGCCGGTCTCCGGACCGTGCCAACAGCCCACAAGCCCTCTGTTTTTAGAATACCTTTACCCTAAGGGAAGTCTCGGGACGTTACAGGGCTTCTACTTATTGAACCTTGTTTAACTAAAAGCCAACCAAAAGACCAAAAAATAAATAGTTAAGGAGAATGTGACTCAATTTTTAAAAATCTTGGATCCTTGAAGCATGATAGCTGTAATACTTATGTGGTTTTAAATGCACCCTTGAGGAGAAGCGAGAAAGCAACTCAAACCCCGTGCTGGTAGAGAGTTCAGAAATCCTGAACCAGGGGGTTTTTTAGCACCCCCTTTTCCCTTAAACATGCATTGTTTCTCAATGACACTTATCAATAAATACGTCCTAATCTAGTTAGTATGTTATATCTTAGGAGATGAGAGCTAGAGACGAGATAAGCAACGAGTGTGCTGCACATAGTAGGACTTTTTTTAAATATGCCTTGTAGGCGAGGAACGGAAGAGTGATTTGAATCTTGTGCTGGAGGAGCGGATTGATGCCCCGTTTTAATTGATGTGTTTTAAAATGGAAGCCGAGTAAACTTACTACACCTACAATTCTGAAACCAGAAGTAAGTGTAATACTTTGTTTGTTTGAACTGCCGGTTTCGATCACTTGGGTGGCCATATTGTACTGAACCGGTAGGTCGGCCTCCGGGCCGTGCCAACAGCCCCCAAGCCATCTGTTTCAAGAATACATATATTCTATCCCCAGTACTTTGCCTTCTTTTACCTTAAAGGGAGCCTCGGGACGCTGCATAAGTGTAAAATGGTAGTAGAGTCAATAGTTCCTTCCCCAAAATGAAGCTGGTGTCTATTTATTTGTCATTGTTTTCCTGACCAGGGGAATCGCATTAATACGTCATACTTGTTCAAGACAGTCTGCAAAGCAGCAGCACTTATGCCGGATTTATTGTGCTACAAATAAAACACAAATCCAACATTATAGAACAGCACTGCAAACCTACTTCAGCCAAAATTTCCTTAACCCTAATGTTTGAATTATCAGACATTAAGCCAACTTACAAACTATTTTGCCGATATTGCGCACCAATGGCATCGAAAGATGGCTGCTTATACAATGCAAAGTTAGCAGAGCAAGCTGGACGATTCGATGGTATTTGCAGCTCGTTGCTCTACCCCATCTTTAGATATGGTTGCATTTATGGATTCAGTCTTACGTATGGGTGTTGAACTGAAAGCTGATGAGCGAAATTTACTCTCAACTGCATATAAAAATGCTCTTCTTCCAAGGCGCCGCGCCTGGGACGAAATAGCTGTTGCTGTGCGAAATGCTGAGGAAAGTGGCTCTTCTGAACACCCTTGTTTCTTAAAATATCGTGAAACCATTGAAGCCGAAATACGCTTAATGGTGCGTAAATTATTAGCGTACGTTGATTCCTGTCTATTAAAGGATGAACAGGAACCTGATGTAAAAGCTTTTTATTATAAGCTGTATGTGCTTCGCTTTATGCTTATGCTTGGAAGTAATGGTGATTGTTATAGATATCTTGCTGAATTCGAAACTGGTAATGACAGAAGCGACTGTGCTGAGCATAGCTTGAATGCTTACAAGAACGCTTTTGAAATAGCGTCGGGGAATTTGGCCCCTACAAATCCCCTGAGACTAGGGATTGCATTAAACTTTGCCGTTTTTTACTTTGATATTGTTCACGCAGTTGATAAGGCTTATAAGCTCTTGCAAGCTGCATATGACGATGCCATTGCAGAAATTGACAATTTATCGGAAGAACCATATAAAGAATCTGCAATTGTTATGAGACTTTTAAAGGAAAATATGAGATTATGGTTGCCTTACATGCAATCAGAAGAAAATGGTTGCTGTGGCAGGCCGAGATCTTGAACTTGCCTTGCGAACATATTAATTAATGTACTTAATTTTACTAGCCGAAGCAGCAATTTAAATACACATTTATCAGTCTTCGCACTCCTCGTAGCAATATTAATTTCTGGCTATCCGCCTATTTTGTTGAAGTGATTTGGTTCCCCACAACCTATCATATACTGTTCGCCTCAACCATAGTCGCGCTTTAAACTTATAAATTGATGTAGAGTTTGAGACATTATTCTTCAATGAGTCCGTAAAAAGCTAAAGTGCTACGGCAGAACAACTACCCTTAATCTGTAATAGAGCTTGACTCGAAGTCTTTGAAGCGAATTGTGCGGAAGTGTGGAAGTGCCCACGCAAGTAAGCAAACATTTTAAAAGGGCGTCAATTCACTACATACCCAAAGTAAGCTATCTTCTTCACTGGTACTAACTTTAAGTGATGCCAAAAAGGGTTTTCAAGAAGTACAGGGGACAACTCCTCAGTTATTTAAAGTAACTTTGCGTAATTTTAGTTTTTTTGACTAATTTAATTCAGTTCTACAATAATTTTGCCTCCACTTCCCGAATTCTTAACCTTATTGAATAGCCGAAGTTTGTATAAAAGTTATTTTGCTTTAGATGTACTTTTTAGGCGAGGAATGGGAATCAAATTTGAACGTCGCGCTTCCAGTTCCTCCTAAGGTTGTATCGCTCCCCTTTAATCTGGGGTAGTAAATATGCCACAGAATAATCAACGCGTCAGTGTTAGGGGTAGCTGTAGGGAAGCGGAGGTAAAGGAGGACAGTGTGCAGTGCAGCTTTTCTGCAGCGCAATTTTTTGTATTCTCTAGTTTTGAGCTAGTAGGGGACGATAACGTAGGTCCTCATAAATGGTAACTATTGGTAAGTATAAAACAACAATGTAAAAGGGACATAAAGTTGGATTTATGCACTTCATGCAAATTTGGTTCTGGTAAACGTCTGAGAACTGCTCGCTAAGCAGACGTATCGTAACAGATGTTCCCTTCCACTTCTCGTTGCATACCTTTGGGGCAAGGAGACTCCTTGGAGGCGGGCATCTTTTATTCGAGAGGCATGGTGGAAATTTAAGGATAATTGAAGTCTAAAGTGGATGGGGGGTCTTTTGCCCCTAAGGGCCGAGGACACCGCTCAGTTCAGAGGTTTGCGTACGTATTACAATGCAGGATAAGTTCGAATCTAGGGAAAATGCCCTTTTTTGTTGCAAAAAAGATTTACTTCATTTTGTAAACTTTAGTTTTGTCATAACAATTCGAATTAATTTTGGGTTTAACATCATTATTCATGGAGCTGAATGAGGTCGGCACACATTGCAAATTTCCACTGCACTCCTATTTTAGTTGGAATACGGTGAATTGTCTTCGTCGTGCAGGGTGCTTCACGGATTTTTTGGCTCTATCGTCAGCACACTATAAAAAATTCTAATGCACTTTGATGCAAACTACCTTTTATCATTGCATGCTGTATCATATTGACGTAGATTTTCAAGCTTATTAAACTCTTTGCATTATTAAGAAGTAATGCTCACTTTAATGGCATTTGCGCTTGTATTATGGGAGATAGATGTGTGTCATCGTACTGGTAGACGTAAAATGTGTTAAACACGCTTTGGAACCAGTTCAGTGGAGACAAAAGCTGTTAAAAAAATTTTCCGAAACTAATGGACCTGACCTATTTTTTCTTGAGCAAAAAGTCAAGAAAACATGCTGGGATGCTGTCTAAATGTGTGCAGCGTAATATTTGTTCAAAGAAATATGAGAGAGAGAGGGATACCGTTATTGAACTATTTCAAACGATCGTAAAAGGCCTGCTCCTAGAAGGATTATGATTTGGGATGATTGGAAAATGTAAGCAACAAAGAATTGGAAATCAGAAGTGAAAACAAAAGCATGATTATTCCAAAGTGTCGCTTTAGCTCACAGATCTTTGCGCCACCGCGGTAGTGAAGCAGATCACGGCGCATCAAGCCTTCCCATAGTTGGATGGACTGTTAGGACAGTATGGTTTTAAGGTTACTTAGATAAACAGGAGCAGTAGTGCTAATGGGACCGTAGCAATCATTATTTACTGTAATAAGTTGGCTGACTAATCCGCGGTTTCGGTAAAGGGCTACTTTTGCCTTGGTCTGGACTGAAGGGTACGCCAGTGGTCCCAATCCATACTAATGCTGATATTTATATCCTGACCAAACATTGTGCATTCTTTCGTGTTCAGAGAAATATTGAGGAGCTATATTGGTGACAGCTATAGCTCACCGGATCCTAGAGAGCATCTAACCTAATTTCGACCGTCGGGTAATAGCATTTAGTGGAACATTAGCAGCGCATATTGTATAGATGGGAGAATCGGTTGCAACCCCAATGAAGGGCTTAAAATGCATTCTTTCCTTAGTAAATGCCCTAACTCCATGTTCAGCAGAAAAGTCACCAACAACAGAAGTAGCATCAGCTGTAAGCCATCCGGAAAAGTTTCGTTACGGAGTTTTTCGACCGTATTTGCAGGAGGACGTTAATAAAATTGAAACTTGAAGAACTGCTTTACTTCCCTACCAGCTTGACGAAACCCAGACAGATATGAATTGGTAACTACAAAGTGAGCACAAGGTAGCAAAATGAAGAAGTGCAAAGCCCGACTCGGAGGAATTTCGTTAAAACCCGTCATCTCTAGCATAAATCTGCTTTTGGGCCAGTGTTCATGCAACTAGTTATGGGAACGCGTGTTGACCAGCAGCTGTAATGAAAATAATTGACTTTTGGTCAGGCGTCACCCAATTTGCATGGAAATTCGATCACTGGCTCAGTTGTATCGTAAGTGCAATTATTCCACAACAATTGCGATTTGATTGTAATAATTTGCTTGCTTGGCTACAGGTTTCGGCTGCGGACACTTAGGTGGCCATATCTTCTGTGCTGAGTAAGGTGGCCTCCCGACCATGTCGGAAGCCCCGATCCCTTCCCGTTTGCCTTCATGGGAGTCTCGGGAGGCTACAGGGATGGCAAAAAACTGACTGTTTGTTTGTTTCTTAACTTTAGATAAAGAGGCATCTCGTATCACGGCCGCTGTACTTTCACTGGGAGGCCTGGACTCTGGCCCATATCGATAGTGTAATTGAAATACATTGTTTGTTGAACTGCCGGATTCGGCCACTTGAGTGGTCATATTGCACTAGCCGGATGGCCAGCCTTGAGCCGCATCAACAGGACCCAAGCCATCTGTTTCCAGAATATATGCTCTTCCCTATTACTATGCCTTCTTTTAACTTGAAGGAAGCCTCGGGACGCTACAAATAGACCCCGCCCTACTGTACGTCGTAAGTATACGATCAACACAGGTATTGCACCAAATTTGGTCATCAAAGAAGTCCCGTAACGCTAAAAAACAACCACGTGGTTTAAAAACTTAAAAAAGCGAAAGTTGAGGCAAATGTATTTTATAACAGTGTAATTCGTAATGCATCCAATTGGTGCAGGAGAGCGGCACAACGAAAGCAATTACAAATATTATTGTAGCAAAATTTTCAGCATTTTCAATTAAATATGTTTACTTTCTAGCGACGTTTCATAATTTGTGGTTGTTTAAGTCTTTCGGTCAAAGGAAATGCACTTTAAACACTTTGAGCTAACTTCAAGGTAATCAGCCATCTTGGTTCTATTGCACGCCTTTGGAAGCCAACAGTTTAAACTAAACTTTATTTCTGTGTGTTTGTAAGTTTACCGCTCACAAGTGGACGGCTTTCAAGCCTGTTTTATTATTCTGCCTTGTGCTTTTTATTGCATTTATTGTTTTGGGGAGGTTGCCCTTGTTTGTGTCGTGTAGTGCAAGCCTGGCTTGATCTTGCATAAATGCCTGGTTTTCCAAATTTCATGCATTAGCATTTCGTCAATAGCTTATTTAATTCCTCCATTTGGGAAATGACTTCATGAGCTTGAACGAGATGGCTGCAACTCTGTAGGTTTTGTTTGAACTTTTGCTCATTATACATTAGCATTAACATCTTGGCCTGGTTACTTTGTGTTTATTTGATTGGCCTAGGAAAATTGATTCTTCTAGCTTTATTCTTCTCATTCGCACTCTATTTCGCGTGACCACCATAAAAGCCCCATATCCCTACAATACCTTACTTCCGCCTCATGTTTAAACGTCGTCAATACTAGCAATACATGTGATTACTCTTCATGCAGGACTCGTATGCCATCACTCTGATTGGGCTTTTGCAACATGGATTTGCTGGATCAGAATCCGCACGAGCGGAATAACGATATTGATAATCTCATTATTGCAGCAGCTGCTGCTTCGGGTGACGAGCCCATCGATACTGATGTGGCTGTTGAAGGATGTGTCAACGTAAGGTTCTCCTTACTTTATTTCAGCCTTTAGTATGACGGAGGTGAGACGTCCTCTCGCCCCGGTCAGGCCTATTGGCATCCTGGCTTTCTACACTCCGAACACGTTGCTGCTATTCAAGAAGCTGCACGTAACGTGCTGGTTGAACACGACCGCCATTTTCTACCCGATCCACATAGTAGGAAATTTGGTACTGAATTAGAACATCAAGAAATGATGGATCTCATGGACTTTAAGGGAGAAGAGGAGGAAACAGTTGACCATATCGAAGCAATGCGAAAACACTCTATGGTTTTCGAGGCTACCGGAGCGCATTCGCAAGCTCTCCCACTTTATGAGGTGAGCTTATCTGTTTCGCGCTCTTATCCTTATTTTATTTAGCAAGCTGTTAACGAGGCGGCCTATCAGATATCTGCCATACAACCTGCAGCCATTTTCCACAAGCGAGACCTGGCAATGTTGGCAAAAATAGCTGTTCGTATGACCGGCTTTGAGTTCCCAATTTCGCGTGCTGCTAACTACACTCCGATGGATGACTATGTCACAGTTTCATCTTCGGGAACTGTTCTGGAAGCAGAGGAGAATACCCAATCCCTCAGACCTTCAACAGCCGCTCCCGCTAGCGCCTCCATGCTTCTTCAAAAATCCGGTCTACTTGCGCCAAGACGCGACGCTTTGAAACCGGAATTAACGGCTCAGGAGTACGCAATAATAGCCCGTGCCGCCCAGGAGCTTGCACCAGAATTACCCAACTTAGCACTAAAAAGCAGGGATCAGTGCAGTTTAGTTGAGAATTTTGTGTACACTGATGCAGTTCGTTTGATGAATATTAGCCCTGAGCGACTGGATGAAGAGATGGAGTATATCCGCGATGTAAGTGCCATCTATGGCCGGTATCAAAGTGGCCCTCGGATGCCTTCTCCACGTTTATCACCCTATGAGATGGGCATGAATGAGGCGGCTGCATGCGTTGCTAAATTGCGGCCCAGCTTGCTTACCCATACTCTCCATTTGACCGAATGGGCCAGGCGTGTGCTCACACTGTCTGGTCTACAGTTGTCTAGAATACCTGCTCCGTCCTCTCCCTCGCATCATCAGTCGGTTCATGGCGATCGGTGGTGAGTCTTTTTGTCTACTTTACTCTGTGTCGTATACGTCGTGTTTGGATCATTTGATCCTCAGTTAAACATCGGTCTGTGTGTGCTTTTTGCAGGTCTCAACGTGGCGCAAGCAAAAATCCCTCAGGCCAGACGCGTATTCATGGCAGCGAGTCGGCGTTCGGAGGAGCTACTGGTTGCGGTCTTACGTACTCCAGTGAATACTTAAGTGATTTCGGAGGCGGAGGTGGCAGTGGTTTCAGTATCACCACAGCAACTGACGCTAACAGTGGCGACGTTATTGACTACGAGTCCTCTTGTGGCCTTGACAGTAGCGAACTCATTCAGCCCCTAGGGGGTTCGCAAGCTATCGCCATGCTCTCTGACTTCAATTTAGAGAAACTTGGTCGCGCTCAGTTCACCGTTGTCGACCCGCGTACGGACGCCGAGTTTGAAAACTGTCCTCTCGAGTTAATTGTCGAGGAAGATGATACACCGCTCGATATGACCGAAATTCTTCGACTGTCTGGTTCAGATAGTCTAGAGAACGTGACTGAACTTTTGGTTCCTTGCAGCGGCTACACAAGTGTGAATGCCTTTGATCTAACTCGGTGTGCGAATCTGAAGGAATTGGATCTAAGCGAGAATGCTCTTAGAGTCTTTCCTAGACGTTTGCATCTTGCCAATTTGAAGAAACTAGGTTTGTCGGGTAACAGGTTCATTCATCTACCACTGATCGAACAATTTCCAAAGTTGACGCGTTTGACCATCGACGAGAGGCTGAAACAGGTTTGCCAAACATTTCAATCTACATCTTGTTTTGCTCTAGCTTGCTTTTATTTGGCTTACATGCGATGTAATTTAAAATGGCTAAAAAGCTATTGGTTTCGAAGCTGTATATTGCTTGTTAGTTCGTTGGAAAAGCTTTTCTTTTATTAAATGAGCATTACCTTATTCAGCTTCTAAATCCTCAAATGCTGGCGTACTTCTGTCCAAAACTGAAAGTAATCAATGGTCAGTTTTTCGACGAGATCTGTTCAGATTTCACGATTCGAGTAATTCAAGAGGCAAGGGCTATCATGGAGCCATATGTGAGTTGTTTGCACTTTACTGTGTCCTCTATTGCGAATTAGAATTTCATTTTTAAACTGACTTGAAACATCCAAACTTAGTTTATATTTCACCCTACGTGGCTTTCTTGATACCGTCATTCAATCGGTGTTTTCTCAAGTTATGCGCGAGTTGGGACCTCTTTCATAGCTGTCAGATTTCTCGTTTTGTATGTTCTGCAGGTCCGCTCAAAGTGGGAGAATGAGTTTGCAGACCGCTTGCAGCCCATCAGCACCCAAGAAGAGCGTCTTCGATCCATTGAAACTATGATCCAACAGCTGAAGGATAACTTTATGCTTGATGATGCCGTGTTACCTTACAAAAATTTGCTCGTAAGCCTCATCCTCCTAGGCTCTCTCCTGATTTTGCCCGTTAGTGCCTTCACACCTAAAATGTTGGGTTGTTTTGACATCACTTAGGCATATCGCATAGTGGATGAGTACCTTCAATCCAAGCAGCAGCAGCAGCAGCAATTACCGGATTTGGAGATGGTAGCAGCGGACCCGGGCTCGGCTGCTCAGCGCGAGCGCGAGAAACGCGCAAATGAGTTAGCCGCGGCCCTCGAGGCGGAAGTGCCCATGCCAAGTGTGGTAGATGACGACGAGGAGCCAAGTGTCATACTCTCAGCTTCCACCAATGTCGATGTGGGCTCCGGTGGTGAGTCGCAGCCCACCGCTGTTGCGGATTTGGGAGAGGCAGTTGTGGTCGACGATGGTGAAGATGAGTCCCTCCAACCCACCACGCACTACGAGGGTGACGAGGAAGATGAGGAGGAAAGAGAAGCTGAAGCCCGAACTGCTGGTACACACCTGTTTATACTAGATCTAATTTCCATCCTCCCTCTTCAAGCAAAACTATTTGTAACTGGTGGTGATGATGTGCAACTGTTTTAGGTGAGAGAGCTCTCTTTGACGCGGCAGACGAATTGTTGGGAGTGAATTTTCCCGACCCTCTGCTTCTTCAGCAGCAGCAACAAAACCAACCCTTGCAAATGATGGTGTTGGACAGTATGGGTCGCCTAACCCAGCAGCAGGTGATCCCCATGACAACCCATGGTCAAATGCAGATGGGTGCAGTGCAGAATCAGCCGCCTTATCAAATGCATCTAGGGAAGTCACTACGCGCGGGCCGATCAATCGTCATGACGGTGGTTCGCCCTAGCGGAATATCAGGGCGTCCGGTGGCTGAGTTCCTCCCTGGCGAATTGCGCAACAAGGACTATGTGAAGGGCTACATGGCCTCTGAAATCTATAAAAAGACCGTTAAAGAGACCCTTGGCCAAAAAGCTACGCCAAGAAAGTAAGCTGCTTATGGTAATTTCTTACCCAAATGTTTATTTGTGAACATTCATTATCTTCATTTCTGTGTTGGTTTTCCTCTAGTTATACTAACTTCTCTCTTCTGAAACTAGTTACCTTTTTAATACATTGATTACATCCACCGATTCTTTTGAGAGCCGATAAACATTCATCCACTTCCTTAGACGCAATGGACCGGGTCGACCACGCAAGTCGGAGCCCGCGTCCGCGATTAGAACGCCTGGAGCACCGGGACCTGCATTGGTGCCGTTGAGTGAAATAAACCCAAGCGACCTCGGCAGCATCAAGAATCCTGTGGTCCCACCGATGCACTCCTCCGCAATGCCCAGAAGTGGACAGAACATGAAGAGGGCAACTGCCGCGGGTGGCGTACTCCTCGATGACGCCGGCCTTGGGGGCAATGCCGCGGGTCTGCCTCCGCGGCCAAAGAAGCGCAAGCCTCTCGGCATGCACAGGTGCTAGTCATCATCATAATCATACAGTGTATTCACGCTAGCTGATTGTTGAAAATAATTCTTTGCTAGCTTGTAGTCTAGTCTATCATGGGTCATTTTTAGTGTATGTCGTGGGTAGTACTTTATCTGTTATTTGCTTTTTGAAGCAAGGATATGGCTGATTACTCTTGGTCCTAACATTTACTGGAAACTTGTGGTAACCTGTGTGTCTGTTTTTTTTTCCGATTCTTAAGGTAAATTTCATGTAAAATTGGCTTCAGCTTTACTATGTTCGTAGCCTCACATGTGGTTGCCTAAGGCCATCCACATACCGTTATTTGCCTCGTGTTAAAATTGGATTTATTTACTTGGCGCATCTATAGAAGTCTTCGCGACTTGTGTGCAGAGCCCACCTACGGCTTTACACCGAGCTACTTGACACCCTCGGGCACTGTGGGAGGGCTGCGAACGGATGCCTCGATGATAGACTATGATCCATTGCACTTCATTCGATGTCATGCCAAAGACAACGATGCGGGCGATAGCGAGACCAAGGTGTGGCGCTGTCTCTTTGAACCCAATCCCTTGCGCCCCGAAGAAACCACACACGTGGTCGCCACGTGTGGCGGCGAATGCGTCTGCCTGATCAACTGTGCTACTGGCAAAGTAATGAAGAGGTTTAAACACATGGAAGAGGTGAGTTCACTCAATAGGCCTTTTCGAAGTTGTGCACCTTCCGAACAAATTCGCTAATGCTAACATTTTTGTTCCCAACGGCAAAGACTATCTTTATCTTCGTAGGAGTTCTACACAATCGCTTGGACCACAGTAGAGGTCGAAGGTAATAAGCGCACCAACATTTTGGCAGCAGCCGGCCGCATGCGCGAAATCCGGTTGCTGCATCCGGAGCAGCTAGTTTGCTATGCTGAAATGAAGGGCCACACAGAAGACATCACTGCTATGATTTTTCATCAAACACAACCCACCATACTCTTCAGTGGAGACTCCAAGGTGAGTTGCACGCCTAAAAAATACGTGCATTCGTTGGGCTTTATTTATGCTTGTGAATTCAGGCCTCCGTAATTGTTTGGGATATCGGAGTCCCCTCAGTCCCCGACTATAAGACCCGCTACCAACTGCTGATGCGTCTCCGTTGTCCCCGGCTGGACGTTAACCCGGTACTGAATCTGGTTTTCCTACCGCACTACGCCTACCTGATTGCTGGGTGCGAGGACGGCCTCTTCGCATGGAAGATCACCGACCTTCGATTGGAGAAGCGCGAGCGTGAACCTGACATGGAGCTCAAACTGGAGGTGGATCATGAAGTCTGCATTGATGGATTGGCCCAGTTGAGTGACAATTCTCTCGTTATCAAAGTCGTCGAGTCGGGTGAAATTATGGTGTTTGATTTCGCCGCTGTGCTCGAGCGGCGAAAAGGTCCGTCGCTTTTATCAAGCCTATTTATGCTATCAGATCCATTGCTTATTTTATGTTCATGCGATTTGTTGCGTTTTTACATGTTTTACATTACATGCTAACCAAGCGGCTCATTCTCACATAAGAGCGTGATTTTCTGACCTACTTTTGCCCTTTATCAGAATCAAATGCATCCTTGTTCATTGTGCCCAAGGTGAAGCTGTAATCTCTGCCTCGCAAACTCGTTTGAAAGTACACATGCCTTTAGCCGACTTGATCTCCCTTTTTGGCCCCTAGGTCTCCAACGCGTTGTCCCAATTGAAATGCGTGGTCATTTGTATTGGCAAAAGACCGATGAAATTTACATCAATGTCTCAGTGCGTCAGAACCTCGGTGCTGTAATTTGTGGAGACAATGAAGGTGCTATATGGATCTATGACCTTGATCCATATCTCGACGACCTTCATTCGTCCAGCAGAAAGAAGTTCTTTGTCAAACCGATTAAGGTATTATGGCATCTTAAGTATTTCACGAAGTCACAATAAGTCATGCCACTATAGAGGAAGATGCATTATTGTCGTACGAAAGGATCGAGAGACTCTAGATGTGACCTTTAGATCATGTAGCAGCGACTGAAGTTTACAAAATTGGTTGCAACATTTTGAATTTTAACGTTAAAAGATATGCTTTCTTAATACTACCTTTTGCTATGTTTAAACAAAATCTATCATGTGATTTGTTCAATGTATTATGCTCATTTGTTCACTGTTTATATTGTGAGCCACTTGGTCTCATTGTCTTTACCTATGAAAATGAACATTTATGCGCTGGTTTTTGGTATCACGTGGATTTGTGATGTGGGGTACAAGCGTTTAGCCACGCAGAAACATGTGCACTTGCAAAATGGATTACACGTTTTTGCGCAGTGATGCCTTCTCATATCTACTTTCGCATTTTCTTCCTCTAGATTCTGGAATGGCCTGAGTGTTCGGTTCAAGGCAACCGAGATGAGGACCAACAATTAAAGGAGTCGATCACGTCCGGTTTTCGCAATCCCGTAGTCAATAGTGTGGAGATGAGCTCTGATGGTCACTTTCTGGCGGCAGTGACAGACAATAATCTCGTCTGCATTTGGCGTTACGCTCCTCCTATTACAACCGCTGCTTCAGTGACGCCCTCCTCAGCCCCTGCCACAGCAGACAGTACCGTTGTTCCGACGACAGCGACGTCGGCGGCTGCTACCAGCGAAACGGGTAATCCCATCGACACCGTCCTCATAAATATTCCTACCACCATCACCGGTTCAACCGTAGAAACTATGATTCAATCAGATTCCTCTACCATCGAGCCCCCCTCTCAACCGCCGCCATCCTCCACTTAAATTTGCTACATGTACACATTAACTTCCCGCAAAACCATACTGTTCCTTCTTCCCTTCCCTCCCATTTTATATTTACCACCCGCACACCCGTACCCAACCACTTCTTCGTGAAGAACAGCGTATGCGCGTGTGTGTATGTGTCGATCTGTCTCTACGTCAATACGCGTCTTGTTTCAAAAAAGCTCTACTTTAACCATCCTTCTTCGGCAAGCAAATTTGTATCTTATTTTTAATAAAATAATGTATAATCCCCCTTCAGTTGTGTTGATGCATGGATTTTTCTGCCTCCAAGCGTTCCACGAGTTTCGGTTAGCGGATGAACACTCATATTCGCATAAATAGCTCCGTGATCGTGGGCTGGTAAATCTTGAAATGCCTGTAAATATGAATGTGGGGGCTTCCTAGGGCAATGACCGTCTAGGTCGTGGTGCATTCTTAGCTCTCCTTCGTCGTGGTGTCTGTGGGTGCTTTTGACTAGTTTAGCGGCGAGTGCCACTTACGTCACTCCTCCGGTCTGGTTGCATCTTGTGGTTATTTCTTGTGGAGCAGCGCGGTGGAAAATTGTTGCGTATTATTATCCCTTATGAGTTTGCGTTGCGGCACTGGTATTGAAGGGCCTACCAACTCATTCCCTAAAGTGTAATTGTTTAATTTGTCCTTGAAAGGAATCCAATGGTGGAATTCCACTACTGTTATCAGTAAAGTAAGAGGGTTTATCAAGTTAATAATTTAAGCTGTAAAAGTGAAGCTCTCTTCTGTTGCATGCTGGCCGTTTGTGTCGAGGCGTTTGTTTAATCGTGCTGTCAATTTGTTCGGACTCCCAAAAGCCATGTTTATTTATCTGCAGATTATGGCCGATTCGACAGGGGAAGAGTTGGGAGAAATGCGTGTTGCCCACCAGTTGGACTCTAGCGAACGTACAGAGGATGTCATCCCGGTGGACGACTTGCTCTCCCATACGACTGCTCTCTCCTTTGCTGATATGGGTCTCTCGGTGGATGTTCTGCAGGGCCTCCAGGCCGCTGGCTTTCGGCGTCCCTCGCCCGTTCAAGTGAAAGCCATTCCTCTGGGACGTCTTGGAGTTGACATGATCGTGCAGGTTGGTCTTATTCCTGATCATTGATACTTTTTCGAACTGAATGAACATTTGACCAATTAGGGTTAGAAACGGTAGAAGTCTTTGGGTTTACCTTTTTATGCATCTCTGTGTGGTTAATGGAATGCAGCACCTGTGGTATCAAGATACTGGACATACTGACAGACAACTATCGATGTTCAGTTCTTTAGCACTAACGGTCCATTTTCATTGCTGTAGAAGCTGGAGTAAATATGGACAACTGGATTATCTATGTTACAATTCCTACTACTTTTATGCTCACATGATTTTGTCGGGGGAATTACCACCATCCAAAAGCTGGGTCGCCACCCATTACTTCCCATTTTCTTCCCAAACCAGCAATAGCGTGCTCCTTCTTTCTAGGCGAAGTCGGGAACGGGCAAGACTGTTGTTTTTGCTGTAATAACACTTGAAGCGATTGACGTTAAGAGGAAGGATGTTCAGGCCATCGTCATCTCTCCAACCCGTGAGGTCGCCTTCCAATCGGCTTCCGTCATCCGTCAACTCGGTCATTTCATTACTGGTCTCCAAGTTCAACTCTTTGTTGGCGGTACTTTTGTAGCTAGTAAAATCTTGACCGTTCATTGCCCCTAGCACGTGTTTATTCATCTTCAAGGCTGTGTATTTTAATGCCTCTGCAAAGTGTTCAAACACTACTATGTACCGTTTCAAATTATTCGTGAAAATGTCTAATTTGTTGCTTCAAATACCGTTTTACTCCATACAACTTCTTCTTAGTCAATGCAGAGTCAACAAGTCCGTCCACCAGGATTTGAAATACCTTTTCAGGTGTTGCATTGTCGGAGGATGTGAAGCATGTGAACCACTGTCATGTGGCAGTGGGAACACCAGGAAGGCTGAAGTATCTCATAAGCGCTGGCCATATTAACTGTGAGAATGTCCGTCTCTTGATCTTGGATGAAGCTGACCTTCTATTCAGTGGTGGAGCCGGTCCTGGCGTTACGGACGCGGAGCTCCTGACTGGCAAAAACACATTTCCCGCCGCTATCAATTACATTTGGTGGGCTCTGCCGGAATCTAAACAAGTGATGGCACTTTCAGCAACCTACACCGACCACCTTGTGAAAAATCACCTTCCTAGATACCTAAGGTCGCCAGCATTGGTGCGCCTCTCATCAGACGATCCATCCCTGCTGGGTGTTCGCCAGTTCTTTCACAAGGTCCCAACAAAATCTGCATCTCCTGCAGCTGTCTTCAAGGCCAAGGTTAAGGAATTATTGCGAATTATAAAGGAACTGGACTTTAAGCAATGCCTTGTCTTTTCAAATTTTCACAATAGGTACGTCTCTTTGTTGAGGCTGGTTAAAAACATACCATGTAGTGTCTTGACTGCTTAAAATGTCGAATGAATTAATTCTAATTACTGGTAATTTGTTCACTTGAATCCGATTTTTGTGGTTTATGTTTCGAATAGCATCTGAAATTGCGTTTGTGCTTTAAAATAGCCTCCAGGCAGCAGATCTTACACTGATTTCATCTGGATTCTGATGTATTCGCTTTTTAGTGCAGAACAGTTGTGTGAGTTGCTTCGAAGCTCCGGTTGGCCCGTCACCTACATCTCTAGTGGTCTTGACCAAAAGGAGCGCTTCAAGGCCTTCAATAGCCTCCGCGCCTTTCAGTGTAGAATCCTCGTGTCTACCGATCTGGTGCCTCTTGTTTCGTAGTCTCTTTACCCACATACACACCTCTTTTTTCCATACTCTTTACTATTTCCTTTTACTGTCACTGGATCGTACTGCACTGTAGCTGCACCTCTCCTTTGATCAAATGACTTATACTTGGGTGTCACATATTTTTCTCCCCAAAAGGCGTGAGAGGAGAGTGCTGAATAAGCTAAAAGGAGGGAACTGGAATGATCAATATCGTGGTTTTAAATACTGGCACTTCTGTAAAATTCAGTGTACCCTATCGTTCTAACCCCATAAGAACGCCATTTAATGACATATTAGTAAGCACTTTTTTTACAAAAGTTATCCTCTATATTTACTCATCCATATTTCCTTTGTTCTGTACTTCTCAAGACATCGCGCGGAATCGATGCAGAAAATGTTAACTTGGTGATTAACCTTGAAGTGCCTTGGAATAGAGATGTGTATCTGCACCGTATCGGAAGGGCAGGCCGCTTTGGTATGGATCCCTTTTCACTTTGCATTGCGCTTCCTTGTTCCCTCCTAGCATTACTGTTTTAAGTCATGGGCCGTATGAAGTTGAATGTTGATGCTCGTATGAGTTGGATTTTCTGTCGTCCATCCATTGAAGCATCTTTGTCTTGCTGCCATTAGGAAGCTACGGTGCATCCATTCTATTGGTGGCGGACACAGTTGATGAGATAAACCTATTATCTAGAATCGAGGAGTCTGATTCCACTCCGATCCGCCAGCTTCCAGGTACTAATTTTTATTTCGCAGATTGGCTTTGGTGGGCAAAAGTACACTGCTTCGGACTTATTAGAGTTTTACTGTGTTCTTGTCCTCTGTAGAACCGCTTCCAGTGGATTTGGCCACTGCGGAGTGTCCGGTAGACCTCTCCAAACTGGTCACTGTGACGAAACTGGTCACCACTTTGAAGAGTGAACCACATGGTTCAAGTAGACCCGAAACTGTCGAGCGTGTAGCTAAGAGGCTTTCCATTAAAAGGGAAGCTCCTCGTGGATCTGATGCAGGTGGCAGTGGATATCCTGCCAAGGAAATTAGTCTTATGGAGAATCTGGCGTTGTATACAGAAGCGGTTTTGAAGGAGGTAAGTTGTTAACATTTCTATCCGGCCTGGTGCCTAAAATCGATGAGGTAACCAGCAAAACGCTGAATTATGAACGCCTAATAAAATTTCTCCGAGTTCCTCATCTTTCCCCATTCTACAGTAGCAACTGATTTCGAGTTCTGTCTTATGCCCGCTATGTAATCACATCTATTGCAGTCTTTTTAACTGACATACTTCCAAAAGGGAGTGCTGAATATTGTGAATCTATATTAAATTTATATCAACGATATGATCACTGGGCATTAATGGTTCAGAGACTCAAAGTTATGTGCCTCCCAATCAACCGTAATTAGAGGTGACGTTTATGGGTTTTGATAATGTCAATGTTAGTGTCTCAGTGATGTCTGAATTTCACCAATAAATATAAACTCCTTTTGCTATTGCAGACATCGATACGTGTGCACTTATCCACAGATGAAGGTATTCAAGAAGCCGTTGAGACATCAGGAATTACGACTGATATGGAGAACAACATTCTTCGTCAGATGTCAGGGTTTCTGGGGTCCCATCCAACCGCATCGACAGTAAGGGAGGCGGAAAAAGAGGTATCGAATTGCCGTTTGTTGGAGCCCTCCGAGGAGGAGGAAGAGCCTAAGACTCACAAGCAGCACCACCACGCTGCTGTCGTTGATGCTGCCACCTCAACTGAACAACTGGCTTTGAGCCTTTCACCGCGGCAACTGGCACTGTGGAATGAATACTGTCGTCTAGTTGGCTGGAAGGATTACTTCTACCAGGCGTGGTGGAACACTACACAGGAGTACGAAGCCGTCCTCTCGGAATTCAGGAGAGTGGCGAGTCAAATGGACCAAACTGAAATGTAACATCGTGATAAAGGGAGGACGTCTTTGCTTGTAATGGATACTGTTTCCCATCGACTTGTATTTTTTGGTTTTACTTGACCACCGCGGGTATCAAGCTATTGTAAAAATGGTGTTTATGCCCGTGAACTTGGATTGTGTTTAATATCCTGATGAGAGTGATCTGTGTGGACGCCTTTCCTTCCTGCTGGGACACGGCATGTAGATAAAAGAGTGCTGGTTACCCAATGGGTGGTTCCGTTCTCTCGTATTCATACCTTAAACTCACCGCGATCATAAGCACACTACATCATTACTGACCACTTATGAAACATTTCATGCTGTTCAGAACATCAAATTATGCGAGAAAACTTTTAAAACTTTCAAATACGCGCTTTAATGGGGTTGTGAACACTTCCGTTAAAAGCAGAGCGCGATATAGAATTCACTGATGTCGCCATTATTGCCCTACCATTATACTCTCCCGCTGCTATGCCAACAGATCTCCATGTTTAAACTAGGCTGACCACATTTGAATGATCAAAAGTATGAGCTGTAATGCCTAATGTTACCACAGACGATCTCAGCAAAGGTCACGAGAGGGAGTCGAATCGTCCACAATCAATTGGCGGTTAGCTTGGCATGTCTGCTGCAATCCTAGCTTCGTTATTGTCCCATGTGATGATTACCTCTCTCAAGAGGGTAGTAGACACGTTCCTGGACATGTTTTAGGGTTAAATGATGTTTATATCTCGTATATGCCAGTTCAAAAGCTATATTCGTGTAATCCGTCTAAATTCTCACGCTTAAATGAGTATAACAATACAGAAGTGCACGTGATTTTAGGCTGGTTTTAGCGTACCGCCATCTTCTCAAATTAGGGACCTAACAGCCCACGTGAGGAATTGCGACGACGCTGCCTGAAATTGAAGGCGGGACGATCATGACTTTGGTCCAAACCTCAGACAACCACAGTCCCGCGTCCGCTGAGTGCCGAAGCTGATAATGACTCACGAGGATGTGACGCATGCGTCAGCCAGGATAGAGAGCGAGGGTGTTTGTGGAGGTCAATACTGACAGATGGTCGTCATGGCATCCCGGTTAAAAAAATAATGGAGTGTGCGTAATTCAAGAAAGTGCAAAGTAGGCCTCCACGACTCAAATAGCCCAATATCGAGGCCAAAAGCAGTCTCCCATCGCCAGAGGTAACGTTGAGAACATGAACACATTAATGGATATAATCACACATTCGCTTAATTACTGCAAAACCAGAATAAATAAGCCATAAAAAAGAATACCGATGAGCCGCCTACTGGTCAAATTCCCTCGCATAAATACCTGTTCGTCACGAGCTCATGGGCGCAAACCACACTCAAAAATAAATGAGGGCAATAAACACAAGGACAAATATGCGAATACAGCGCCTAAAGTTGACCACCACTGATGTCGCTACCAAGGATGCACAGTAAAATGACTAAAGACATCTAAAACCACAGCCAGCGCGGCAAGAAACAACCAGCACGTACTCCGATGCTCAGACAGCACACCACACACTCCAGGAAAACTGCCACTCGGCTCCCACAAAACGACACATACCACATCTAGACAATTGAGCACACCACAGCTAGACCAACATCAGACACTGAGTTAACCGCAGATCAACTAACCGACCCTACGACACCTCATGACGAACACAGCACCACCCCACCCCACACGACTCAAAAGACCACCCTCCCTAGAAAACACCGTCACCCACACCCTCACGCCCATTAACAATCAGAAGTGGTGGTCCTAAACAGGACCGTTTCATCGTTCTCGAAGGTAGGCTACGCGCCCGTGCACCCACTCACACGCAACCAGGACACCTAAGCCCTCTCACCACGAATGCGGCGAGCCAACTGAATGTCCTTCGGCATGATCGTCACACGCTTCGCGTGGATTGCGCACAGGTTAGTGTCCTCGAACAGACCCACCAAGTACGCCTCACTCGCCTCCTGCAGAGCCGACACCGCGGTGCTCTGGAAGCGCAAATCCGTCTTGAAGTCCTGAGCTATCTCACGCACCAGACGCTGAAACGGCAACTTGCGAATGAGCAACTCAGTACTCTTTTGGTAACGACGAATCTCACGCAACGCCACAGTGCCAGGCCTGTAACGATGCGGCTTCTTCACACCACCAGTAGCCGGAGCACTCTTGCGAGCCGCCTTCGTGGCCAACTGTTTGCGAGGCGCCTTGCCACCCGTACTCTTGCGCGCCGTCTGCTTCGTACGTGCCATGCCTTGCTTGAGGTAACGATGATTGACCCACGCCGCCGCCCCAAACAGCCTTATAGTGCCACATCACCACTCACCCTCCTCCAAACTCCTCGCTCCCTCACCATTGGTCAATCCGCCGCCCTCCTCACTGCCTATTCGCCAACTTTCACCCAATCCACTGCGCGGGTTCAAATGTTCAAGCCTCGCGCCTCACCATGCCTGCGATGAGTCAGCGCTACTCGCTGGCCTGCAGGCTTTTGGCTTACGTGGCCCATCAGGGTCGGGCACTGGCCTAAGCGTGTCCTCACACCAATGGCTGCCCACCACAGGCCTAATCTGCTCCCATAAACGGACCCTGGCATGCCACACAGCATAAGAGTAGCCTTCAGACAATATAGTTAGAGGGGAGGAAGGTTGCTCCACGTCGCCTTCGGTGCTTTTAGAGTGGTGTCGCGAAGTAGGTTCGGCGTCTCTGTCCTTCAGCTGCTGTTCTCTTTGTTAGCACCTAATCGCACTATTTTCACAGAGGTTTGGTCAGTGCGCCACGGTCAAGTCACAGCGATCTGAGAACAACGATTGCTCGAACAGCGGCTGATTTTGCAGCCTGTGAGCAAAAACGATGGGTTCCAGAAGTTATAACAATTGAGGATCTCTCTATTAAAACGTCATTGCACGTCTCAAACCGTATTTGTGGAAGCTGCCTTACTGCCACGTCAGATTTTCACACAAACCTCGAGTCACAGTATCTAAGTCGCGGGTATTGCGCTTCACCCAAGCCAAGAGGGCCTCAGGAGAGATGGGAGATATGCCAAACCGCTACAGGAAGTACATGCATTCCCTTTCGCCTAATCCCAACGACGCATTAAAAAACAACGTACGCACACAGCTATGCAAGCATTCAGACGACTAATGCAGACTCATCGAAAGTATAATGCAACAATCCTAGGCATGATAAGCAAATCGCTTAGAGGTCTTCGTAGCTGCAAGTCCGTCCGTCCTCCGTCCGTCTGGCCAAAACAGCCGATACGGTTGAAAAGGAGGAGAAGCCGAACCTACTTCGCGACACCACTCTAAAAGCACCGAAGGCGACGTGGAGCAACCTTCCTCCCCTCTAACTATATTGTCTGAAGGCTACTCTTATGCTGTGTGGCATGCCAGGGTCCGTTTATGGGAGCAGATTAGGCCTGTGGTGGGCAGCCATTGGTGTGAGGACACGCTTAGGCCAGTGCCCGACCCTGATGGGCCACGTAAGCCAAAAGCCTGCAGGCCAGCGAGTAGCGCTGACTCATCGCAGGCATGGTGAGGCGCGAGGCTTGAACATTTGAACCCGCGCAGTGGATTGGGTGAAAGTTGGCGAATAGGCAGTGAGGAGGGCGGCGGATTGACCAATGGTGAGGGAGCGAGGAGTTTGGAGGAGGGTGAGTGGTGATGTGGCACTATAAGGCTGTTTGGGGCGGCGGCGTGGGTCAATCATCGTTACCTCAAGCAAGGCATGGCACGTACGAAGCAGACGGCGCGCAAGAGTACGGGTGGCAAGGCGCCTCGCAAACAGTTGGCCACGAAGGCGGCTCGCAAGAGTGCTCCGGCTACTGGTGGTGTGAAGAAGCCGCATCGTTACAGGCCTGGCACTGTGGCGTTGCGTGAGATTCGTCGTTACCAAAAGAGTACTGAGTTGCTCATTCGCAAGTTGCCGTTTCAGCGTCTGGTGCGTGAGATAGCTCAGGACTTCAAGACGGATTTGCGCTTCCAGAGCACCGCGGTGTCGGCTCTGCAGGAGGCGAGTGAGGCGTACTTGGTGGGTCTGTTCGAGGACACTAACCTGTGCGCAATCCACGCGAAGCGTGTGACGATCATGCCGAAGGACATTCAGTTGGCTCGCCGCATTCGTGGTGAGAGGGCTTAGGTGTCCTGGTTGCGTGTGAGTGGGTGCACGGGCGCGTAGCCTACCTTCGAGAACGATGAAACGGTCCTGTTTAGGACCACCACTTCTGATTGTTAATGGGCGTGAGGGTGTGGGTGACGGTGTTTTCTAGGGAGGGTGGTTTTTTGAGTCCGGTGGGGTGGGGTGGAGGAGGGAGGTTGGTTTGTTGAGATGTGGTGGTGTTCTCTTGTGGTGGATGGGTGAGGTGCGGTATGGTGTGGGCTTGGAGGTATGCATGTCTGTGCTGGGCGTATTGGTAGGGCATTTGGTTGGCCTTCACGGCTTCTTGCAGGAGTCGGTGGGGTGGTAGGACGGTTTTGGGGCTATCTCTGGTGGGCTCCGTTTAGGATTTCGTCGCATTTGGTGTGCTGTGTGGATCGTGTTGTTTTGCAGTGCGCTTTCCTTGTTGGTGCTGACGTTTTGCGCTATTTGTCGACTAGGCGCGTTCGCACGTGACGGTGGTGGTGAATGCTTGGGGTGGTTGTTCGAGGTGTATTTGCCATTAAATTCAGAGTTTGGGTTTTCTTAATTTGAGTCGCATTGAGGCGCTCTTTAGGTCCACGAGTGAAACAGCTGCACACTTTCCACATTGGTCTGGCTAACCTAGTAAGGCACGTACAAGGCACACAGCATCTCGAAAGGTTAGTTTATATCGGTATAATCAGTGAAGTTAAAGTGGAAGTAGTCAGTCCGTAAAAAGTGGAAACCTAGATGTGGCAGTGAGAGTTTTTTCTTTCGGATGACAAATCAAACGCTAGCATCGGTGTTTTATATGGACCTTGTGTAGGAAAAAGGATGTCGGCCTTCGAAACTAGCCGTTGGTTGCTTGAAATTCCGTTAATTTCACCCCCAAGACAATTTGAGAACCTAGATTCAGGTTGGGTAAACTTGGACAGTTGAATTGTTTACTTCAAATTCGCAGGCTGAAAAGCCAGAGCCCACCCCACAAGCTAATATGATTAAACAAAACTGTTTATATTAGTTAGCTCTCCTCCTTAAAGGCGCAGTTATGTTACCAAATAATTGTTGAAATTCACTCACATTCAAAGATCAGAAAGAGGCGTGTTCCACCAGCACAACACTAGCACTGTGAGTCTCCTCTGCAGCAGTAACGTACAGGAGAGCTGGAGGGTTGTCAGACATGCCGCAAACTACGTAATGGAACCTGCAACAACTGGTGCCTACGCGGTTTAACAGAGATTTAGATAAAATGCCAAATCACAATTCTGCTCATCTCTATTTTTAAGCGTTATTCCAGTCACAACTGACAGGCAGCTTCCTAAGGGTCGGACGGAGTTCCACGGCGAGAACTTCACTTATGCTAATTACTACACCATAGGAAGAGTCACTTAATACAAGATTTAAAATAGCTACACGAGTCCAGTGTGTGTCACATCCATTTCCCTTACCGCATTGTTACCCTTTACAATTTTATTCAACCATTCTTCCGGGGTTAATTCGTCTAGCAGCGACGCGAAAAAGGTTCTGCCTCTACACACAAATAGTGTAGTTATAGAGAAGCCGTTGAGAGTTTCACAATGGGTTCTTCATAACCGTTTAAGCGCGGTGCAATTCCAAACTCTAAAAAGCTTCTTAAAGGTGAAGAAATTGAGATAATTGTTCAAGATTCCAAATCCGCTATTGGAAGCCACTACGAAATCGCTCATTCACAGCACGTGACAACATTCCGTCTGGCTAAGATTTATTGTTCACATGCGAGAACGGGGATAATTGTATCTGCGGGACGAAATCCACTACCGCTATTGACACGCCAGAACCCTACGACAAAAAATTTGCATGCCAAAGAACAGTCAGGAGACTGAGAGCGTGGCTCCAAGGAGGTACTACAGAGGATAATCTCAAATTCCGAAAGGCTCATAGCGGTGATTTACAGACCACAAACGCAATCATGGCACGTACATTAATGCGTTTGGGGTCAGGAACACAATTAGCGCCACGGAACAGACTCAGAGGACTATGTACCAACCACAACCGCAGCCAACCCACGACGTAAGTGAAGGCACCTAAAAGAATCGGAATACCGACGACCCAAATGAGAAACAACCCATTACACGATCCAAGCAGGTACCAAAGTGCACGCTTGCGGTACGCAATGCAAGCCAACAAGAAAACCGTACCAAAGGCGATAAAATGAAGGCCGACATCGCCAGAGGCGCCCGCAACCTGAGACCCAATCCAAAACTCGAACACCACCTCCAAGCGAGGGAAACCAAGACAACCACAGACCCAAGCCCCACTATCCACTGGAAACAAGACGCACTAGAACTTAGACCACAACTAAACGGCGACCAGTATTACGCACCACTCAACGCTAATTACCAGACCGTACGACCCCAAAATTAGTCGGATATAAACTAACCTTTCGAGATGCTGTGTGCCTTGTACGTGCCTTACTAGGTTAGCCAGACCAATGTGGAAAGTGTGCAGCTGTTTCACTCGTGGACCTAAAGAGCGCCTCAATGCGACTCAAATTAAGAAAACCCAAACTCTGAATTTAATGGCAAATACACCTCGAACAACCACCCCAAGCATTCACCACCACCGTCACGTGCGAACGCGCCTAGTCGACAAATAGCGCAAAACGTCAGCACCAACAAGGAAAGCGCACTGCAAAACAACACGATCCACACAGCACACCAAATGCGACGAAATCCTAAACGGAGCCCACCAGAGATAGCCCCAAAACCGTCCTACCACCCCACCGACTCCTGCAAGAAGCCGTGAAGGCCAACCAAATGCCCTACCAATACGCCCAGCACAGACATGCATACCTCCAAGCCCACACCATACCGCACCTCACCCATCCACCACAAGAGAACACCACCACATCTCAACAAACCAACCTCCCTCCTCCACCCCACCCCACCGGACTCAAAAAACCACCCTCCCTAGAAAACACCGTCACCCACACCCTCACGCCCATTAACAATCAGAAGTGGTGGTCCTAAACAGGACCGTTTCATCGTTCTCGAAGGTAGGCTACGCGCCCGTGCACCCACTCACACGCAACCAGGACACCTAAGCCCTCTCACCACGAATGCGGCGAGCCAACTGAATGTCCTTCGGCATGATCGTCACACGCTTCGCGTGGATTGCGCACAGGTTAGTGTCCTCGAACAGACCCACCAAGTACGCCTCACTCGCCTCCTGCAGAGCCGACACCGCGGTGCTCTGGAAGCGCAAATCCGTCTTGAAGTCCTGAGCTATCTCACGCACCAGACGCTGAAACGGCAACTTGCGAATGAGCAACTCAGTACTCTTTTGGTAACGACGAATCTCACGCAACGCCACAGTGCCAGGCCTGTAACGATGCGGCTTCTTCACACCACCAGTAGCCGGAGCACTCTTGCGAGCCGCCTTCGTGGCCAACTGTTTGCGAGGCGCCTTGCCACCCGTACTCTTGCGCGCCGTCTGCTTCGTACGTGCCATGCCTTGCTTGAGGTAACGATGATTGACCCACGCCGCCGCCCCAAACAGCCTTATAGTGCCACATCACCACTCACCCTCCTCCAAACTCCTCGCTCCCTCACCATTGGTCAATCCGCCGCCCTCCTCACTGCCTATTCGCCAACTTTCACCCAATCCACTGCGCGGGTTCAAATGTTCAAGCCTCGCGCCTCACCATGCCTGCGATGAGTCAGCGCTACTCGCTGGCCTGCAGGCTTTTGGCTTACGTGGCCCATCAGGGTCGGGCACTGGCCTAAGCGTGTCCTCACACCAATGGCTGCCCACCACAGGCCTAATCTGCTCCCATAAACGGACCCTGGCATGCCACACAGCATAAGAGTAGCCTTCAGACAATATAGTTAGAGGGGAGGAAGGTTGCTCCACGTCGCCTTCGGTGCTTTTAGAGTGGTGTCGCGAAGTAGGTTCGGCTTCTCCTCCTTTTCAACCGTATCGGCTGTTTTGGCCAGACGGACGGAGGACGGACGGACTTGCAGCTGGGGAAGATTCCCTGTCCCAGACAATAATCCATAGTCTATAAACTCTATGGTGGTCTCGCCTCTACGTGAATTTGTCGGCGAATGAGCTACGAAGACCTCCAAGCGATTTGCTTATCATGCCAGGGATAGGTGTTGGTTTCGCATGTTGGGAGCTGGGTGACCCGCAAACTAGGTGGATTAGATTGTGACGGTGACCCTAATGAATGTACAAACAGGGGAAATAGGCTTCCTAGCTTTTTCTTGGACATTCGCAACTTTATGCATCGAATGGCTTCATGCTTGATTATTTTGGGTGTGGATGGTACTGATGTCCATCGCCACAACTTTGAGTTTGGTGGCAAAATTTTTGGTTATTCAAATCGTTTTTAATAGTGCATTTACCTGTTGATTTGGGTCAACGTTCGTCCAGAATAAAATTTTAACGTCAAGAAGGATAGCTTTTGTGAAACGATAAAGACTTCGCTCCATTCATAACAGGTTAAATTATTTCAGAGGGCTGCCATTACAACTGTTCACATACAAATGCATAAGGCCACTCGTTTGGAAGCCATGCCGCGGAACGGGCGTACGTTTTTCGTTTACTCCGTCGCCCTCCTTCCCAAGCGTAAATTCGGCAGAATATCTTCACGCTACGCATGTCATAGCGGGATCGCAATGGGTCAGTAAGCAAACTCTCTCTCCTTCCATCTATTAATGGTTTCCAGTGCAATTTCTGTCTGCATTTCGTACTGCTAAAACATCGGTGGTTTGTAGTCCATTGTCCATAACCACCATCTATCAAATAAAAGAACGTTTTTAATGGTTGTCAAGATTGCACAACAATGACTCATAGAGATTATGAAAGTTTGGCTTTCTGCTTTTAAAAGTGAACGTTTGATAGCTAAATGCGGCAATGATTCAAAGAGGTTCTATATTTTTGCATACCTTCTACGACACCAAATCTCTTAACATTTTGCTTTTTCAAAGGAAATTATGATGACAGATTTCCGACCCACACCCCCCCCTGAAGTCTTCATTTAAATGAAAGGAGTAGACTAGCCAGGTAGGGACATTGCTTATTAGTAATGGTATGTACAGGGAACGGTGAAAAAAGAAGCCTCCATGGAGTCTACCATTTAGCCGGAAGCAGATGACGACTGTTACGTAGGCAGGGTCATGCTCACTGAGCGCTAATCAGCTAAGAAGTGCATTCAAGCTAATATGTATTGCTCTACTGCGAACAGAGGGTTTGTAATACTTGGATTCTTGTTCAAATCTTCGTTTTAATTTGGCAGACGCTTAAGATTCCTGCAGGGTACAGGGCACATCCGCTAAGCGGCATGGAATTCTGTTAATGCAAGTAGCCTTGCATTTCTTCAGCATAAAGCTTGAAGCGCTGCAGTGGTAGCAACGGCAAACAAAACTGACGCTAAATGCCATTTACCCTAAAATAAGTTTAAAATGCCCTCTACCTCAGCTGGCGAGGTTGATCCCTGGTCGTTTTCTTAAAGTACGGACTACGTTGTGAAGGTGAATGCAAACACAACCTAGGTAGAGCGTGGGAAACAAAGTTTGGGAGAGAAGGTGTACTGGATGACATATCGACATTTTTTGAGTCTCCGATTAGGTTACGACGGCAATAAAATCAACCCACTTTAAAATTCAGCGAAGAAAAATGGCTTCTGGGCCACATCAACAGTTTCCAATGCTTTAACAAATTAACGGAACGTATTCTGCTGTTGTATTTAAAGGCCTTTTGTCTTCACTAAGGTATTGGTGTGCTACACAGCGTTGTCTGGTCCCATCTCCTAAGATTTACTGCAGAGCGGTTTGTTTGCTAAAATTGAAACTGTTGCCTAAAATTTGCTAAGTATGTTAAAACTGTCATTGTTTAAATACAAATATTCATTTGTTTTGATTAATCAGTCACTATTTACATTTAGGTTGTTCTCACAATTGGTTTTCGAATGGCATCATTTTCAGTTGGGGACGTGCGTCCAGCTGGCGATCATGACGTTAGAGTTTTCCGAGATTTGATGGATGATGATTCCCAATGGCGCAAAGTTTTTTCAAAGAAGGAGACTGTTGTCTCCATAAAAGGATCAGATAGCTCTTCGATTCACATGGTCAAGGTTGTTTTCTGTTTGTGTAATTTTCTTTAGGTTAAAACTAATGTGAAGTGTTTGTCAGCGGCAGTCCTTTATGATACGTTAATGGATCCCGATTATCGAAGAGCATGGGATAAGTACATGGTGGAAGGTTATGATCTTTGCCGTGTCAGCCCAAATACAGACATCGGTTACTATCTTGGTAATAAATGATAGCTATATGCTTATCTTTGTAGTTAGGTCCTTTCCACCATTTAAACACAGAGATTCAGTGACTCTTCGGTCTTGGTTCCAATTCGAAAATGAATATGTTATAATGAATCATTCTGTGTTCCATGCGGTATGCCATTATCCCAGAATACTTGTTAATTGGATTAATTGTCTTGGCGCTTTCACGAGTATTTCTTTAGTCTGAAAAAGTCATTCAAGCAATCAACTACCTTTCCGCAGTACCAATTTGACTGGGTGTTTGTATACATTTATCGGTCTAGTACCACTAAGAGGCTTAAAGGATCAAAGCCACATTACTTGTTATTTTCCCTCAAAAACAGGCCGCACCTCCTAGGAAGGAGTATGTTCGTGCTATATCCTACTTAAGTGGCTACATCGTTCGGAAGTCCGGACCGGATTCTTGCTTCTTTGGGTTCGTAACTCAGTCGGATCCAAGAGGTAAGCCGATTTTTGTAAATTATCTGATTTGAACATAATATCGAGCCGCTATACTTCATTTTTGAGGACTAATTTCGGTGACAAATCTCTGTCCTGTCTGGTTGGATTGGGTGGTAAATGAATAGAAGGAATGTTTTTTGGGTGATAATGCCTATTACGTTGCTATTTCTGATGTAAGTTTGATGTAAACTTCTTAGCAAAACGATTTGGTTTCGGGACTGAATGCTGATGAATAGGGCCAATCAATTTTACGGGAGTCAACGGCCATTTTACCAGTTTGATCTTCATGATCATTTGACAATGTTGAATTTTGCTAGTGCAATAGATGAAGCAGATATTTGTAGCCAAGGCTAAAGCAGATTGTTGGATAATAATACAGGCATTAATATATAGTGTTAGTAGAAAGACTGCTGTGAAGTGTATTCCATTAAAAAATGACCCACTTGCCACGTATACCTGCTTGTGTGACCTTTCATCAAGTCTTCACACATTCAATGTCCTTTTAAATGTATGCACATATGCATTTAATCATTTGGTACGGTGTGTGGGCATGAATGGAGCATGAGATACTATGGTAACAGACACCTCGTGACCATAAATGTTTTATTACAAAATTATATACAACTTGACAAAACCATTACAAAAAGCATAGATACATATTCCCCCTTACTATTGTGGAGCATACTATTTCAGAGGAGATTTAAAGCAAACCTCCTCTTGACGTTTCCCAATTTTAGACGGTCCCAGACTCTTTGTAATGAATGTTTTATCTGATTAGAAGGACTACGTCTTGTCGAATGTTAAGTGTGGGACCTAGGCCGAGGAATTGCAATTAAAACCAGAATCTGCAATCAATTTAGCAAATTGTGTAACTTAAATAACGTCATATTAACCAATCAGGGACACATAACTCCACAATGTGTTATATAGATGGGTGAACAAGGTGTATGGTTACTTAAGTTTAGTTCCGTAGTTGTAAATATTATCAAACCGCTTTCATCCACAAGACGAGCACCTTTAATCCTCCAAAAGTTCCCTATTCTCTCATGAATTTCATGACTGGTCGTTAGCTGAGGTGCATTGACCATGCATTAGCCTTCCTTTGCGCAAAATCGCCCGTTCTTCAATCATGTGTAGATTGCGTTTGCTACCCTTTTGATGTACTTTAAAATTGTTGCAATTTTTATCTTTTCTTGTCACTAGGCGCGCCTGAATAAATACACATATTTTTGCCTACCAATGTAACTCCATATCACATGGTTCAATACTTCACTTTACAGATATCATGATCACCCAGTTAAGCTATGTTGATAAGGTGCTGAACGAATGGCGTGGGAAGTGTGAAATGCTTTGACGCTGAATGCTCTTGGATCGAAACCCGTAAATGCACATTGCTGATATTTCCTTTTGAATGGTGCGTATCTAGCACGCACAAAGTGCGGCAATGTGATGAAGTCTGCAAGGTGTAATAACCTACTTTAATGGCAATGTCGCGATTGCGGTTGTAGCTCTTTGTGGTATCTAAGCCATGACGTGTGGGGCTAATTCTCATTAGGAGAGTGATGTGACAATGAGCTGTCAACACTTGGTTTCTCTGAAAGTTTAGCACGTGAGGCCAAAAGGTGGACGACCGAAAGCGTAAATAACCCATTTTCAAGAAAATGACCTACGCATTGCATAATAAAAAACAAGACGAAGTTGCTCGCGAATTTATTTTTCGTGTGCTAAATCCTATGGTGTTTACAACGGGTGGTGAAGAGTACCGGTGAACAATGTGCTGAAAGTATACGGCTAAAAAAAGTTTTAGTGATTTTTTCCATCCAAGGTAATGCACTAGCTTTATTTTCAAAGCCAAGGGGAATTAAGATAGCAGTGAATAGGTCTTGATTTCGCAGTGCCTATTGCACTGGGAACTTATCTTAATTTCGGCCTATGGTTTGAATAAAACGTCAAAATGAAAACGCTGTTGTTGTAGGCGCTCCGGTGTATCTGCGGCGGAAATGAGGGATACCGATTTATCTACTTGCCCCAAAACTTCCCAGATTAGAGGCAGAACAATTGCAAGTGTGCCCCCTTTATGGTGCCTCCCAAACAGCTATGAAGTTGAAAAAGGAGTCAAAATCCGTATCTCCACTCACATGACTGATTAGGCCTCTGCCTACGTCCTTAGAGCGAATGACAAAAAAATCGTATTTATGGGAGGTGGAATTTAACCCTTATTAGCACGGGTAATTTAGAATCAGCCTATCGAGGTGTGCTTACTCACTGCAAACGGGGCTAACAAATGTCTCAATGTTCTCAGTTAAGTCTTCGAATGCGATTAGGCAGTGCTCTAGAGGTTTGTGTACCTCTAAGTGGCTAGATCGCCCGGTGAGGAGATGACTGATTCTAAGATGTCTCTGTACTTCATTCTCTGCCACAGGCATTCGGAAAAGTAGTTGAATGAGGGGTTGTTAAAAATTCACAAAGACACATATTGCATGCTTGTCACAAGCGTGTGCGCCAATGTTTCGCCGTTTAGTCTATCGTTTCAGCCATGCCTGTGAAGGCTGATCCCGTGAAGTACTATTTCTGATGCAGGATTTTGCTGGTGTTGAGATGCGGAGGCAGCAGGTGAGGTTACACTTACCAGCAACTCTTACCCAGTGTCACATCCCGAGACGCCAAAGTGAGACGACTTAGTTCTTAAGAAAGGTTTAAATGGGAGCAAGGGGTATGCACGCCCTGCCTCGTGCGGTATCGCATTTTGGTGGTAGGATGAAGCCAGTATATTGGTTCTTAATCTCAAAGCAAATCACTTAAACTAGTGCATTGCATTTCACATCGCCGTCCCACATTTTTTATTTCAATAACTGCAAACACCGAGGAGTGAGCACGTGAGACCTCAACAAGTGAAGGGGTTGCCATCTATCATGTGTCATTGTCGAGGGGGCGATTTGAACAGTAATTTTGAGGTAATTCACATGGTTTACTTTCTTTGTCTGTTATCAATATGAAAAAAAATATCTGCACGTATGGGATGGGCGCTTTTTATTCACAGGCTGGATCATATCTTTGGTTTAAGCAAAGCGTGGAAAGTTAAATCACAAACTCGAGAAATGAAGTACCGATAATGAGTTTTTCGGCAGAGAAATTCAGCTCTTAATTTTATCACATTGGATCGCTTTATAACAGCTGCCTGGGGATAGACAAGGAAGTGGAGTCGCAAACGCAGCTAATCAAAGCCTGGTAAAACTATTAAGACAGAGAGGATGCTTACGTTTCTTTTTTAAGGCAAGTTCCCCTCCTGGGCCGTGAATAGGATAGCACAAATCATTGCCCCAAAGACGGTGTCAATGTTGATAAAGGCGGCGCGAGCCTATCCAGAGTGGAAGGCGCAGAACTCGCCGACAGTAAAGCCATGGATCTTTCCGGAACAGAACAAACTGGAGCCGCTGAACGCATCTGATGTACTCTCCTTGCCGGACTTGAACATCGCAGCAGTGGACGAGGATGAGCAGCGCCAGGTTACCGATGAGGCGCCTCTCCTCATCGACCACGGGGACTCTGCCTCTAGCCTTGGCGATTTCGACGATGAAGCGAGCGAACAGGTCATCATAGAGGGGGTGATCGCGCCCCAGAACGCTTCTGGATCCGCTCAGCGCCAGGCTACCGATGGGAAGCCTTCCCGGCCCGATTACGAAGACTCCGTCTCTAGCCTCGGCGGTTTCGACGGTAAAGCGAGCGAAAAAAATATCAAAGAAGAGGCCATCGTGCCTCGCAGCGCCCCTGGACCCGTCCAGCAGTCGGTCACCATTAGCTGAGCCGAGGAACGCCTTTCTCCAGTATCCATGTGGCTTGTATTATAGACACACCTACCCTCAATAGGTCTGCTTAAAACGTTTTCATTCTTGAATACGAATAAAGTGCCTTTATAGAGACACTCGCACCTCTTAATCGTACCATCGAGTCCTTCACCTGTCAAACACAATTCAGCTGTACAACTGGCAAGAATTTTCATGAAATGCCAATTTTGCATAGCTAGGCCAAGAAAGCCATAGATATGACAAAAATGTGAGTATAGTTAACGAGGTGGCAAAGGCTCTGCCCCCACAAAAGTAACGCGAATTGGTTGCACCAGATGACTTTCGAGGAGAGCTACGATAAATCTACTGAGAGACAGGTGACCCCCTTACGTAGCGGAATTCAAACTCTTGAGCATTTACATTTTAGTAGAAAGCACTCAAATACTTGGCAAAGAATTGAAATTGACACCACTTTAACAGGGTAGGTGATTACTGATGCGAATACGCCGGGTTATAAAAGAAATGGAGACCAGTAGTTTAAAAAGTGGAGCGTAAAACCACGCATCCGCTACCAGCGTGAATGTAAGATGTAACAACAACGCCGCTGCACAACGTTCACTTAGCACTCAAGATTTTTAATTTCGTTGACCTTTACCGATCTGCTAAGTGTCGGTGGAAAAGATGCCTCAACTTGACTGATCCGTTGTGGTTTTTTTGCGAAGGTAATTGGCCTGCCTATCAATTGCAGACAAACTTGTTAGACGAATTGTGGTAAGAAAAGTAAAGTCCACGAACAGCTGATAAACGATAGCAGATTTACTTTTACTTTCAGACGTTATAACCGAGATAGCAGGGCAGACACAAGTTACCCCATGTCCGAACTCCTATTGCTTTTATCCAAGGATTGAGGAGTCGGTGAAAATCCTCTTGTCTCAGAAAGCTACCTTTCACGAAGTTTGTCAGCGTTAATGCTAACCTCATAGAGACGACGAAAAATTGAGCTCGATCTTAAAACGCAAGCTGAAGGGTGCGTTGATGCAAATTTTATAACCTGATAAATGAAGATCATTTTAAGAAGCTAGATGCCACGAAACAACCAAAACCGCGAAACCGAAGGTTATATCTGCTTACTTATGACTAAACACACTTCAATGCCAAAATCAAATATACTTGGGAAATATGGGGAATGGAGCATGCTAAAAGCGGCGGAGACTTGGAGGATGGTATGGAAATTGTCAGGATAAAGAAGGCAGGGTGGATTGTGAAATCGCATTTACTTGAATAGCCTCTAAGCAGCCTACATGGCAAATACAAGTAAGTCTATGGCGATGGATAGGGATCGCGATGGTAAGCGGATGTATGAAGTGGGTTAGGAGAATAAAAATTTCAATAAGGAGATACAGCAAGGAAAATGATTGACACTGGTGGAATTTACACAGACTGTAAAGAGACGTTCACTCCTTCCTCGTTTCTAATACCCTTAAGCTACCTCCTTCATTTGGACATCCCTGTCGTCGCCACAACCGCCATGCTTAACCGCGACAGGAGTGTTGTGGTCAGCGCTGGCGACATCGCCGTCGTCCGAAGGCGGTTTGAGCCAATCAATGAGGCTGAAGGTGAAAGAGTAGCAACCGAATTGAAGCACAGAGCCGTGATGCAGAATCGCTGAGCCCTCCCAGCCAGCGCCGGTAGCGTCCTTTTCCTGACCAATGCAGAAGTGATTGTAGTCCTGAACGGCACACAGAAATAGTGAGCTCACTCATTGCCAATGCTACACAAGTCTGCTTGACTCAAGTACAGTGCACTTCATGCAGTTCTGCAGTTCATAGGAAGACAAAAGTTTTAGTAACTTGCTAAACAAAATGTTCTGCTATGTAGTATCGCCAATAGGCAAAAAAAAAACACTGGAAATCTATTTCACAAGAAGTTAAAACCACTTAGTAATACAGATGTTAATACAGCAGTGTCATAAACTCTACCAACCTACTTAATTAAGGAATGCAAGCTAACGAGAGCAATGGCCGATAAAAGCGGAATTCAATCTCACGGAGGACCAAAGCTATTTGAGAAAATAAAACAATCAGACTTTTAATTACGTGGGCGAGGAATAAGGCATATAAGTAGTGATGGAAAGGGAACAGCACTTACAGGGCGGTTCCTTGCGATCATCCTTAAAAGGTTCCGTGCGCCCAGGTCAACACTTTTACCTGCTCCGAGCATATTGCGCACATGCTTCACGAGGCCTGAAGCCTACAGTGAATGAGGATAAAGGCTTACTTAGAAATTGGCAGTACGATATCTTTCAGTTCACAAGGTACACGACCCACAAACCTCGCATCGGTAGACGGCTTTTTCGTGGATGTCATTTTTGAAGGGAACAGAATCGACATGACTTCCAAATTCGCTGTAGTTGAGCAACTCAAAATGATGACTCCACTCATCGTAGAATATGATGGCATGAAGTGGGGAGACGTTGGGACATTGCACTTTACTAGAGAATCGATAGTTGGCCAAGCACAGATGACAATCCGGTGCTACAGTGAAGGGTACCACTATCATCATCATACAATACAGCCCTCATTAATAATATTTTGTCGAAAAAATACATGTGATTTTAACACTTGTCAATGAGTGACTTTTTGGAGTTAACAGAGCCTGTAGAAACACGCTTTGATGGAATTGAGAATGATGCAAGTAAGGAGAAAAACCTGAGCCGATGACAAGTTGACGGTAGGACATGGACACGGAAGGACCGATGGTGCCCGCACAAGCGATGAGAACAGCACGGCCGGGTAAGCAGGAGGGAGGTCGGGTCACATCTAAGGCATCTTCGAACCGCCCTGGACTGACAGGACGATTCACGAAGGTTGGGGAGAGACGGCGCTCACACTCCATCAATTCTGTACGCACTTCACCTGCCACAATTAAACCATCGAAAAATCGCTGCATTAATATGATGAAACGACATTCTAGAACAATGGGAACTAAGAGGTTGGGTTTGGATTATAAGACGACTTATAGTGGTCAAAAGTAAAAAAGGGACAAATTGTTAGGATTTGAGCAGAATGGAATGGGGAACGCTTGCTGAACCAATGTCTGCATTAATAGTTCAATTATTGTTGGTGTCGCACGGCTAAGATGGCAGAAGTAATAGTACCACCTCTTTTAGGAGCGACGCTGTCGAGTTCACTGAGTACGTCCTTGGTCTTAGCAGCAAGAGATAAGTCCTTTCTCTGGGCCTCATCGACTGGTGTGGGAGACCTTGCTACTGAGCTATTGAAGGTTTTCAAACCAGCGTCCCCATCTGAACTGACCTTAGTGCATGACTCAGCGGACTCTCGAAGGTAAAATTCGAGTAAACCACGTATAAACTGGAAAAGACAAATATGCAGACCTCACATAATCGTGGGATCGCATCTATTTTGAACCTTATCACATACAGCTCACAGAGAATTTGTGCAAAATCAGACAAACACGTTTTGGCATAAAAATAACTACAACTAGAAGTCGCAAATAGTGGCATGAAAGACAAACCAATTTCCTGTCACATTCTGAAGCTCCAGAATTCTGCAACTCAGTTTCACGTAGAGGTAGAGAGCTGTCGAGCTGAGAGTCACTTCGTGAGCGTTCTTCAAGCCTAAGCAGACGCCGAACTGGACTCGCATATAAAGCCTTCACAGAGCTGGGAACCTGTTTGCGAGCAAAATTAGTCGAGATACAGGAAATAAAGGCAATCAAACCCAATGACAGAACTTTGCTTTTTGGAAGTAAAAGGTTAGCAAGGAATGGGACAAAATAGTGAAGGATGGGGATAAGATTGAATATCCAAACTTACCACAATGGGTGTGGGGGAGAGAGAGCGGAGTACAGACAATTTGGGGGTGAGAGTGCCGATAACCTCTTGAACGGCGGAAGCCTCGAGACGTCGGCGGCGGACATTGTGGAGGAAGGCAGAGAGTACAGCCCGTTCGTCTTCGGGCCCGTAATAGACGGTGTGGGAAGCCCCATCGAAGACATCATCGGTTTTCTTTGCAGATGCCTTGAGCGAAAGGTTGGGATTGAACACCGCCAGCTGATTCCATGCACGAATGCGTTCTGAGAGACGGATTGACCGAACCAGACACTTGTCGACCGTGTGCTCCGCATGAATTGGACACATCCACCGATCAGAACGCGGTGGGAATTGAGCCAGTGGGGGATCCAGACACTCCAAGTGAAAGCATGCCGTGCAGTAGTCACAAGGAAGAAGAGGAGCATGGAAGCATGTTCTATGCGTAAGAGAGAGGACGTATTAGGAGGCATTTCCCGTCCATGTTTATCGAACAACAATGCAAAAACGTTTATTTGGTTGGTTGAAGATAGAGCAGAGTGGAGTTCAGGAAAAACAAAATTTAGATGTGTGTGGCATTAAAATAGTCTCCTGAATTTATAAACAGGAACTCACCTGGCGCAGTTGTAACATCGCCGAACGGGTCTCGGAATCTGTCCATTTTCCAATTCTATTATAGGTTTCGCTTTGCGCTCAGCCAAGGTTTTGTACGAACCTTTAGTAAAACAAAACATTAGAATACAGGATAACAAAGGAAGAATTAGAAACGAAAAGGTGGCACCTGAAGGCGTCAGAAAGCCTAAACCACACTGTGACAGTAGTGGATGAATGAGTTTATTTAAAATAATCATTCCAAATTTGGTGCGCTAAAGTATGACATCGTATTGGACAAGACAAAGGCCTTAATATTCTACAGCAACAAGATTTTCCACATTACAGAACTAGAATAATTCAGACGGAAACGTAAAAAAGGTAAAAAAGAATTACGACACATAAAACAAATAGTTAATGATGGCGTACAATCATTATTGTTGCCATCATCATTACCATAATCAAAAGAGCGGTCACTAATGGAATAAAAACATCTCAGGACTTATTTTGAAAGCGATTGGTAAGTACAATCAAGAAACATGGATTCCGAGGCGTACAAAGACAGCAGGCGGACCAGGATAAAAGGCGAAAAGGGAGCCGCATCACCTGGTATTTTGATTCCTGGCATTAAGTCCTTGGGTAGCTCAAACTCTTTAGGATTAAGGAAGCGGGCATATTTGAGGACATCCCAGAGAAGAGAGAGAGGTGATGATTTAAGTCCAGCGGTACGCCGACCAGTGGTAAGCCAGCCGACCACGTCGGCGGCGGCAGCGTTCGTGCGACCCGAGGGCCCTGTAAAGAGTGCGCGAGGTACGGTTACGGACGAACGGCGTTGCGCAGCGCCATTTGTGTCCTCCGTCTGCTTTATGGTTGCTCGACCCGAAGAGGCGCCTATGCTCGACGCCACACCACTGCTCTGGCAACTCGATGAGGAGCTGCTCTCATCTTCATCCTAATGCCGCGCATATACACACGTACACACAATCAAGCATAAGCACTTTACATCACAGCAAATAGTCCACCTTTCTTGCCCGTGTGTGCGAGACTATGCGAAGAAATCAAAATGAGCCAGCCATAATCAGAAAACCATCTACTGTAAAAAGCGAAAAGCCAGCCAGTAAACCGTTGTTTACACTGATGAGGGATAGCATAGTACACGCCCTCACATATAATGAGCTAACCTTAGAGAGCATGGTGCAGCGATGACAATACCAAATCCCTGTAGGTGCTTCGTGCGAATCCAAAGGGGGATCAAGGCACTCGAGATGGAAACTAGCGGGACAGCGATCGCAAACAAGTCGGTCACCTTCGGAGCAATTGCAGCTATCACAATAATCGTGACAATTAGGTCGCGGCTTGCGCCAAATTGGATCATCCTTATATGAAATCCCGGCTGTAGGTGATGTAGGGACTTCATTGGTGTGCGACACCTCGTACTTTTTGGATCTTCGAGCTGATGGCTAAAAGACAAGCGTTAAGAGGCAAAAACCAAACTTACGATTCCGGCTAACCCTTTTTTGCCGAACGACTCAGCAGTTGGTGGAGCAAAGAGTTCCTGCAATTGAGCCATCATACTATCCCTACGTTGACCATCATGATCCGACAAAGCCATACTGCTCTGGAAGAAAAAAAAAACCAAAAAAATCCAATGGACACAAGATAAAAGACTTTTCCACAAATTGTTAAGAGCGACAATTTTACACGACTTCATCAACAATTAAAATACAATCCAATACCTCCATATAGATGTGAATTCAGCTAAAAAATGAATTGTCCATCAGAGCAAATCAGCTATACAATATTAGCAGAAAAGATTGTGCTTTAAGTAAATAAGGGGAATAAAAATGTAACGGTAACCTAAAAAGTAGAGGGGGTAATAACTATCTGTTTCTTAAAGCTAAAAATTAAGGATAGGTTAGCAAAACGCAGGGCACTTTGTTGAAGAGAGTCTCCTTCAGGGAGCAAGAGAAAAACGCAAAAAACCACACATTGAGCCACTCAAGAGGGGCTTACATCATGCCAGAATTATTTATTGGTACAAACAAAGTAGAAGAAGCATTGCAAGGGTGAGAACGACAAAATATCATGAAAGTGCACAAAACGACATGTGGAATCTGGACGTAAAATAGGGAACTATGTACTTTGCGAAACCAAATTATGTTATTGCAAACAAGCTAGCAATCGTAGCAATTCGAACGGGGGACATTTAGGCGCGGCCAATAAAACGCAGATCAACACCCAAATACTAAAAGATAAATGGAGGAGCAAACGGCGAAAGTTAATGAGAGGGGAAAGGAGAGTAAGCGTGCTTAAATCACTCTTTACGGAGACGATTAATTAGGAACAGACAAAATAATACAAAAATATTCTAGACGAAAAGACCTAAGCCAAATACCTTTGGTGAAAATTTCTCAGTTTTCCTCACGTTTCACCATTTAATGCTTGCTTTGAAGCGTAGTTCTACCTCAACAAAAGGCAGGTTAAAGTAAATTGCACTAGTGAGGTAGGCTAGACGGTTATAAAAACAAAAAGAGCACTGAACGTGCACTGCTTACGGTAACTCTTAAATATTTTTGCTGGCCACTTGGTGAGTTTGTCACTAACCTCTTCTTTCTCGGCTCCTGTTTCCATCTAAAAATAATGCAATTCAATGAAAGCTTTTGCATGCTTGCAGCAATGTAGACAGGTTACAACTATCAATATAATGTTTGCTGAGAAAAAATTCCACACGTGCAAATGGCATTTAACCCGTAACATGCTTTGGGGTTATGAACCAATGCGGCGATCTTACATCATAACCGTTTTGCCTTATTCCTTTATTGCAGGCTTTGTATCTATCTGAACACTTTGATCTGCATGGTATTTGGCATTTAACTACTTTCTTTGTCAAAAAACCGAATATTTACTTGCCTACTGTTTTCGACAATGTCAAAAGTGACTTCACATGAAGAAACGTCATTTGTATCATTTAACCAGTGAATGTGTTTGTCTTGTCATTGGTTGGTTCGCCTATTGCGTCCATTTGCCTGCAAAAGTTTGTGTTCATTTTGTGCATGGTCACGTGGGTTTGCATTGATCAACAACATTTTCTATCGCCCTAAAATTTGTGCCCCTTTCGCTTCACAGAAATTTGCAGGTGGTGAATGTTTGCGAATAAATGGCTTTTCTGAATCTTTTTAGGAGTTGATATTTGGTTATGCAAATGCATTCTTTTGTGGGACATTCCTCACGCCTTTTTTCTGTTCTGATTTCGATTCTAACACAAGTGTGAATGATTTAGGCAGATCACAATCTATTAGTGCTAGCATATCTGTATTAGTAACCTGAGATTTGTAAGCATTCGTAGTTATTGTCATTTTGTGTATTTTTCAGATGTCATCTGGTGCTTTGAGGTGCTCCGGCTGCGGGAGTATTAGTTTTTGCGTCGACGAAGTTTCCGGACATTATGTCTGCACATCTTGTTGGCAAGTCTCTGAGTCTTTCGAGGGAGTCATTCAGGTATGTTATGAAGTGGAACGTAGCTAATCAATGTGTGCAGGAGTGTTTACTGGGTCTTTTTTCGGTTTGATGTGTTTGTACTTGCAACTTAGTTGGCTGGCTGAATTACATTATCTTTTCCATTCGTATTCCATGCCCAGCAATTATCAGCTGCATCCCTGGAATGGAATGAGTAGTATCAACTCTACCAAGTTAACAGCTTTTATGTTTTGCTCTCATTAACATTGGATTTGTAAATATAGGACTGCGGTAGTTTAAATGCGTTGAGCTATTCAGCTAACAGTGATATTTTTCCGAATAGAATCACGAATCTCGGGACGGTCGATACGGTCTTCGTGTTGTGAATGCTATAAATAGTCTTTCGCAGAGGGACGTTCTCTTGCATTCCTCTGTCCTCGGAGAAGGGCAGACCCAGGATGCCTCTGAAGTGTTTAATGGCTCTATATCGACATCGCCCACTACGAAACGTAGACACAAGGAACATGAAGGTAGAAATGCTGATCATGCGGTGGCAGCGATGTCTACAAAAAAAACTCATAAAGAGAAGTGTTTGGCTCGTAGTCGTCTGCGGAGTTGGCGTATGAGTGAAGCATTTACTGTAAGAATGAATCTGGTTTTTATGATTGAATTTGGACGTAAGGAATAGCATTGTTACTCTCTCAGCAGAGGTTAAACCCTAATCTGGTAGTGATTCCAACTGGCTTTGCCACAAGTTTGATGTTCACCTTTAAAACAAAATGGTTTTGTCGCATGATGCTGATCGTTTGCTCAAGTATTGGCGTTTGCCCTTAATGCCCATATTATATCACTCAAATCTTGTTACAATAATCACATACCAGCCTACGAATTAAGTCAGAGTGTCCGTCTTTTCTCTTATTAGCCCTTTTTATTTTATTAAGCTTTTGCTACAACGTCAACTAAAGGCTCTTATTGGTGCCCATCTGACACCCGAACCAACTTCGTTTCCGGGCATTGTTAATCGATTTACCTCGATTGCGAGCACCCTGTGGACCAACTACTTGAGTGCCACAGGTGAGTTGGGTGGAGATTTGTGGGCTCTATCGTTCCGTCGAATGCTGACAGCCTTGGAATTGACTTTGGAGTCGCGAAGATCCTACATAAAGAACTACAGTACAGCGGGGGAAAACAAAGTAAATCAGGCGCTTCCTGACATAGGTAGGGCGGGTGAAAAGGATGGCTTTCAGTTGACACGCATCATGGCGTCAAAGTTGGGCTTCGGATTCTGTTGGATCGGATGGGGCTCCCTATACTGTCCAAACGAATCCCTGAACGCCAACAATCCTTTCTTCCTCTTCGAAACGAAGTTAGTCCTTGTTGCATTGTGCATCTGTTTACCGCATTTGTTGGCATGATGCGAATGACTAATGGCCTTACTAACCTATATATATATATATATGTATATATTTATTTATACAAGGTTAATGTGGTACTTTGTTCTAGTAATATAACTGAATTGATAACGGCATTATATAGCTTCGTCATGAACTTCTTATTGAACAGATGAGCAGCGAGGAAGGAAGAGATTTTAGCTGATTCTCTATCATCTTTTAAAGCTGTGATCAGGAAAATCAGTCTTCGATGAAATGTTCAGGTGAAGATGATGCCGATAAATTCTCAATAACATTAAGCGTGAGTGATTCAGACTCCGTAGACGGGGAGCCGCCCCAGAAGCGTCAAAGACAGTTGGTTCTGTCGCCGCAGTCGCTGCCAGCGCAGCAATTTCCGGAGGAGCAAACTGGAATGCCGAACGATGTGCAAAAACTCTCAAAACTGTGGAAGGAGATGCTCACGGAAAACCTGTAATTGGGTTCTCTAACCTGCCCTTGTATGATGTTTTGATAGTGCATCCATATGTACTGAGATGAGCTTATTAAAAGTTAGGGAGAAGACGTTGCATTTGAATGCTTATTATTTTTTTGTAGGATAACAAAGCAATCCAAAAGAGAAGTATTTTGGCAGGGGCATTTATTTCAAAGCAGGTCGAATTTGTTGCTCGAATACAACCTAGGCATACTGTTCCTCGCAGGCCTTCTCACTCTGACTGCTATAAACGCGGAAAAGGTCCCAATCTGTCAGCATGACTTCTTCACTCTGCATGACCTATCATGTCTGTGTCGAGACAGGGATAAATTCCCCTACCTAATGGTATATGATCATTTCTCGTCTGTACGCCCTGAATGCTTTTACATGAGCTGAATATTATTAATCCCTTTGATATACACTTTGTAGGCAGAACGTTGGGTGTCAAACCACTTTGCTTCATTTAGTGTCGCTACCCAAAAATCCCTTATGAGGTCCATGACACCCGACCCCTCTGTTCTCACTACCGTCACCATTCACCTGATCAATATACTAGGCCTCACCGAACGTCCGAGGTAGGCATTTTTGCAGATAGAGAGGAGCATATAGGCGTGTGAAGCTATTTCATCAGCTCCTCTTTTGACAATTAGGCTTCCCTTGTGCTCACTTGTGCATCGGTTGCTGCGAAAAATGAATTTTCCTCCTGAGGCGCACCAAATAGCCGATACCCTGGTTGCAAAGTTGGCTCGGTTTGTGAACAATGCTGCCGAGATGAAGGAGGCAATGCACTACTTCCTCCCTCTTCACCGCTACCTTCGTGGAGAAGTTTTTGCAATGGCCATAGTTGCTATAACTGGGCGTCTGCTCTTCAAGTTGGATGGGAACTTTGAGGTATGCCGAGGAAAAAATTTGAGTCACACTCCAATTTAGTGAAGAATAAACTAATCGTAATAGTTCTTCATATACTCGACGTGTTCAACCTTAAAACATTCGAGGCTGGAAGGCAACGCGTCTACGGACATAGCTCATTAAGGCGCCCTAATGTTGTAGTTTCTGTTCTAGTTTGAGTAGTGGTGAACAAGCTTACGTGCGGTCGTAGTTGTCTGCTTTCCCCGACTTTGAATTTTGCAGTATCGCTGGAGTAATGTGGCGCGTTTTCTCACCCAACACCCGCAAGAAGCCACACTTCTCGAGGAAGTACTCAGTGAGGGTGCGCAAACGGAGAAGAGTGGTCGCGCCGTGCCCTTTGATTGGTCTAAGTGGATTTGCGGACTTCCTAAAGGCCCTCCGTATCTTCGCAGACCGCATTCGGACTTATCCAACGGCGACGCGCCCCTCAATGCAGTGCGGTCCCACTCTCATATGGTGCGAACGGCAAGGAACGCTAAGGAGTTTTTGGGTAGCGCCTCCTCCTTCGATCCTCAAGTTGATGTAGGGTGGGGCGAGAAGCACGGAACCCCTAAGTGTAACGCTTCGGCAAGTTGGTCGATTTTGCCATTTTGATTTGGCTAATGCGCGCTCTTAAGCTTCAGAGGTCGAACTTATTTTTGCATTTCAAATTTTAAAGAAAGCAACGAAGCTTAGCTTGACGGAGTCACTCACGCAATTGATTGACCGCTCCTGCATTGCAACCAACAAGAACATTGAAACGCCTCGACAGAACGCGAAATTCCATTCAATTCCCTGCAAATCATGCGTCCGCAGCATAAAGCATACGATCTTCAGGAGAGTCAGTGATCAGGCGGAAGGCGCCGAGTGGGTTAATAAGAATTGCGATGCCCTTGTACGCGCTTATCAGTTCATTCGACAGAAGAAGATACCAGCCTCGGAACTGCTGAATAAGATACACCCGTCCCCGTCAAAGCCAGACGATATCTATATGGTAAGCTGATTCCTTTCCCGGTAAAACCCTACTTTTTCCTGAAATGTATACATTTCCCTGTTAGGATTGGCTGCATCTTCTGGAGAATTACGATTCGTACGATCCTATCAGTGCATTTAGCTTTACCACGGAATTAGACCAGATTCCATCTCTAACCACAATACCACCAACAGTGATGAAATTCCTTGGAGACTACAGGAAACGGGTATTTGACTTCCTTTCGGGAAACAAGGTTGACCCTAGCTCCGCTGTTAATGATTTTATTGCTCCTCCGGAATCGAAGAAAAAGGCTGGCGATCTGGCCAACGCGTCCCTCAATTGGTTCCTCAAAACGGCTAGTTCGATGTGCGGAGTAAAACCGTCCCATCTTTTAAGAGAAATCAAGTGCGTTGAATATCTCCTCGGATTTTGGTCCGGCGAAAAACTAACGAGGCCGACAAAGTTGAGGAACCTAGCCCTTGCCTTCCACTTTGACTATACTGTACCCGAGTAACGAGACTTAATTTGACGCCATCACCCACTCAGCGTGAAACTCGCATAATGCTGACTATTTGTGTAAACACGTGTTTTTATACAAGGCAAGGGTCATAGCCGGAGTTTCTAATTATGTTTTTACATGAGTATACGGGAGTGACAAAGCACAACTACAGTGCACCATCGAATACGCGAAACGAAGGGGACTTGATCGTCGATTGTACTCACGGATGCAGGTGACTTGAGGTGTTTCGGCCGTCGTCGAGGCGGATGAGAGCTGTCTGCGAGTCGTCGCTGGCAGCACTGCCGCTTCGACTGAGTGGAGTACGTAGAAGGCCAACCGCGCCACAGGAGGAATTGGTTTCAGCGGCGACATCTGATCTAGATGTCGTAGCTCTCATTTCAATTAGTTCTGAGTGAGTTGATTGGATTACTCTCGAAGCTGAGGGCGCTTTGCGGCGTTTGTGTGACATCTTAATCGACTTATTCGGCGAATCTGCCGTCTGGAGTGCCTCTTTGACCACCACACTTAAAAACAGGATTGACATTTTATAATGGCAAAACTTGGAATCCAATTTCTGAGAATTGGTACGCACGCTTTCAAGAGTTGATCGTGAATTTCAAGAAAACGGAGATAGTCGACATCGGTGTAAGCCTAGGGAACATGACATTACGTTTATCGACGGATTGTATGCTGGGGAACAGAATCAACTTACTCCGGGATCATACCGAGCTCGATTATAGAACTCACAGTAGGTCTCGACGATATCACGACCGGGCTTCGGTTTCATCGCTTGCGAAGAGGCAATCAATAAAAAGTCTCTTATGCTTCTAACAGGAGGTGCCTCAAATAGGGGATATGAAGCTATAATTTCCTCCTCTGACGTCAGGTCATAGAAATGACATACTTAGATCGACGAATAGATCGACAGTGTTTGCACGGAATTGAAATCCCAGATTCCCTTAAAAATAATCATGCATAAAGAAAACACTTTCGGCGATATTGTCCTGCTTATTCGGATCTGACGAGCAGAATACTCTGGGCTCTGACCGAACTTTAACAGTAGAATTTATTTTTGAGTTTATTAATTCCTTCCAAAACTATATAATAAAAATAAAGAAGTCTACAAACCTTCGGAGCGCCATTTCCAACAGGTGTATATACGATCCTACCGATACGACTTTTCCTCCTCGCAATGCTGCGCTTAATAAATATAAACGATCCTAAAACAATGACAACTCCAAAAGCGACTAAAAGTAAGAACAGAGAAAGCGCAATAGTCTGTCCGGACATCACAAGCCATCTATCGCACAGACTTGTTCGCGCTACAAACTAAAACAATCACTATAGTAAGCTATATTTCTCAGTTGTAAGCGTTAATGTAAACGGTAAATAGATCAGTCATTTAATCAAAAAATTCTACGCGAAAGTGCAAGATCTCTGTAAATGTGGATTCAGAAAACTAAGAAGAATAAGAGAACAACAATTAGGCGAACATTACTCCTTTAACGTCATTTATTGGTAGTTTTACAAATTTCTAGCATTACGAACTAAAATACTTAAAACCCAACGCCAGCCAACTAACTTAGCCGACGATATATATACGTGCTTGCTTGGAAGGAGGATGCGTTTCGGAAACTGAATTAATTGTAAATGCTTTTGTGCTTTATTTCCGTGCTTCTGTCGCGTCCTGAGACTTCTCTTAAGGTAAAGGAAGGCATAGTAGTTAGGCAGAATACATATCCTGGAACCAGAGGGCTTGGGAGCTGTTGGCACGGCTCAGGAGCCGGCCAGACGGCTAGTACAATATGGCCACTCAAGTGACCGAAACCGGCAGTTCAAACAAACAAGGCATTACAGCTTCATCCATTGTTACCTGTTCTTGCCTTGTTCCCCTTAAAATTGCTGTAACAACTTTGTTTAGATTTTGTCTTATTTTAAGGAATTACATCTTCCCGGAATTTCCCCAAAGGCAAACTAACTCTACTCAGTTGGAATGTTTGGACTAGGAACCTACTTGTACCTAATTGGTCCTTTACGAAAATTGAGGCTTAAACTGCCAACGCATTACAAAATTTTCGAACGTATCCCCTTTGAAGCTACTGAACTAGTTTGGCCTATCCTTAGTTCGTTGGCTGATTCTAACATTGGATTTTCTTCGACAGTTTTATGCCCTTATGTTTTACACGATCGGTCCCCATTCACTTCCTCTCTCCTCCAACTACGCCAGGATAGAACAGGCTGGCTGGAATGCTGCATATTTATTGGTTTAGTTTAATTAGGAACAGTGCTTTAAGTAGTGTAGGGATCTCGTCTGCTACAGGGTTTGGATTGCTCTCCCACCTCTCGCTTTAAAGGCACTTTTAAAACAACACAAGTATTACAGTACATCGTAACGTAGATTATTTCGATTCACCAGTTTTTCAAAGTTGGAGAACATCGTTGTGGCTACGTATCGGTGATGCTTTGATTGCATTTGGCACGATAATATTCGATCGCTTAGGTATTGGCCTCTCAAACTTGTCGATTTATTGCATCCCCAAGATCGTAATAAAACAAAGTAGTGCAGAACAATACATGAGACTTGGGTCCAAATTGCTAGAGCCAATGTAACAACTTAAAAATCACGTTGCAAATTGGAAACCCGAGCTTCGACGATTGTGGTGTCTGCGTAGATGGACACAAAGCTGAGCGAAATGCCAAGCCACAGAAATATTTCTTAATCCGTGAAGTTGCCTTTTTCAGACCCATGCTACTACTGATTCCAACGTCAGTGAAGCCAAAGTCATCTACATTTTATAATTTTGCAGTGTTTCCGCTTTTGGTGGGAATGCCATGGCTTCTGCAGAGGCTCAGAAAGCTTTCATTACCTACCCGCACCATTGGACTATCTAAGCAGATCAAGTGATTTTTTTGAGCAAAATATGGTATCCATGCTGAAAACCTGGTTCTGAATTTTGAAAAGAGTAAGTGGCTGCACAATCAATGCGAATTTTTCTTAGTTGATTTTATGAGTCAATTTAGACTTCACAATGCTGTTAGTTACAATGAACCGCATTTGAAAACTGTTGGTTTATTTGGTGGCACAGCAGAAAGCAGGTGTACTTCTTTAGGATTATCGTTAGCAAATGTTCGGAGTTGCAGGGTTTTATATTTATGACGAGTTCATTTGAATCTTATGTCTTCTGCTTCCGAATCAAATTTTACACACCGAGTATTGCTACGGGGGATTGACACCTTCAAATGAATACGGTTGTACACCCTTCCTTTTTACTATCATTTGCACAATCATACTTAGGACGTTCAGTAGGCGGCGTACTCCTTGTAACCTTACAAATACAGTCCTGGCAATTTTATAAGCTTAAAATGCCAAACAACAATGGTATTTCCTTTTTACTCTTGAGTAACTTTGTACTAAGGACATGATGAAGTGCAGCTTATTTGAAATAGTTTAGATAAACGGGTTCGATTAGAGTGAATAAACTGGAATGCCAAACAAAGGTACCTGATGATATACGCGAGCTATGTGGGCGCAGCTCTTGGACCGTTGATGAGTGAAGAGACAGGTTGTGGTAGTGACAGTGTTGCATCTGTGAGTGCGCCTTCTTGACTGATCATGTGCGCCCATTGACCAATTGCTTCAAGACTGTGCGCCGTCAGTGCTCACTACTTCCAATCGCGTGATACTGTCAATAAAGTAAACAGTATCCACAAACTTTCAGTTCATTTGTTTCACTGCCACATGGATGAAATAACACCAGGAGAGATATCAGAGGGAACAGAAGAGAAGGAAGAAGGAAGGGAGAAAGTGCACAAACGATGCTACAGAAGGCAGTGTCTTCTGCCTAGCCTCATTATCTTTTGTATGGCCATCTACGAAATCGCCGAAGCGCTGCTCAAAACTTCCACTCGACTCCACATCCTACGTCTCTCCTGTCTATACATTACCCAAGACTCCAAATTCTGCAGTCACGTGCCAAACAAAACAGTGGATGCAGAAGTCGATGGACGCATTCAGAGCGTGGCTGCACCCTACATTATCAGCTATACTGTGCTAATGAATGGGCCTGCGATAATTTCCTGCCTCTTCCTCGGCTCGTGGTCGGATCACCACGGTAGGAAGAAGGTAATGATGCTTTCGCTAGTGGGGCAAATCCTCGCCTGCGTATCCTTTAGCTTTTCCTACCTACCAGGGGTGGGTTACATTCCCGGGGGCACCTTGTGCCTCCTGATCGGGGTCCTCATTTATGGTGTATGCGGCAAAAGCACCGTCTTCTTGATTGGTGCGAGCAGCTACGTGGCAGACTGTAGCACCAGGGAGCGGCGCACCCGCCTACTCAGTCGTCTCATCGGTGTGGGCTTCTTTGGAAACTGCATCGGCTACGCGCTTGTTTCACTATTTATCACTTTTCAGTGGATTCTGCTTGCAGTCAGCTTTACTGCTGTGATTCTCTTTGTGGCCATACTCTTATTCATCAAGGAAACCGTCACATACGTTCCAAACAAGATTATGAGTGACCAGGTGCTTAAAGCGCATGTACCAGTAAGGAATGCTGAGAGCGTGGGAGAGGAAGAGAGTGAAGATCACACAGCAAAAAAAGAGCCCTACTTGAAGACAGAAGGTTGTGAGAACGCCATGCTTGTTCTTTCGGAAAGGAAGGAGCTCAATGGGATGTGTTTTACAGTAGCCCACATTGTATATTTCTTGTTAAGAAAGCGTAATCGATGTGACCGGGTACATATAATCACACTCCTCCTCTGTTGCTTCGTCAGCCACATGGTGAAGGTGGGTGAGAACGACGCAATGCTGCTCTACGTGACACGTGAGAGAGTTGGCTGGAACGAAAAAATCTACGGAGCGTATTTAAGCGCCAACTACGTAGCGATGTCTGTCCAGTTGCTAGTGGTTTACCCACTGCTGGAGCGGCTCTTCAATCCCTCAGATAAAGCTTGCATTATCTTTGGCGCCTCAGTTAGGATTCTGACATTCGCAGCCACTGGTTTGACCAATAAAACCTCTCTTCTCTTTGGTTACGGTCTACTAGGCTCCTTTGGAGCTTTTGTAACCTGTGCAGGGCGATCTAGTTTGACGAAACTGACATCAGAGGAGGAGGTTGGTACGATGCTTGCTCTGACAAGCTTTCTGGAAGTCCTCTCAGCCATTGTTGGCTCCAGTGTATTTACAGAAATTTTTGTCGCTACTCGGCAATATTTTGCCGGAACCGTCTTCTTTATCCTCGCGGCTTTACAAGGCGGTATTTTGATGAGTATTCTGTGTTCCCGATATTTTGAAAACAAATCTCAATCACATACTGAAGCATAGAAACAACTTTGTGTTCCTTTTGCAAGATGACTTTATAATAAAAGCATACACACAGATTCTGTCCCCTGGAACTATGATGTCAATATTTGATGCAGCATCGAGTAAGAACGTGGACTTCATGCAAGCTGGGCTTATCTGTTTTGAGCTTGAAAATCAAAACGAATTGGTAAAATTTGTATGGTTTTCGATATCGTAAGAGATCAGAGCATAAATTGATTGTCAAAAGGTGTGCTTGACCTAATCAATAAAAATGAATAAATTTCGCTTAATTTCCAACTTTTGAGAAGCAAAGATTTTGTGATCAGGCAATTGTTCTTAAATCTTATTGGTTGAGCCGTTATGATAAAGTAATTAGGTGGGATTTTTCAATCTAAACTTGAGTCACTTTTTGATAAATTCATCGTGTCCCCACTTTTGGTGATGAAGCAACAAATGTCTGCCAGGAGGGTGGAGGGTTGGTGCAGAAATAATTTAAGTACTTTCTTCACCTATCAGTATGGGTCCTTGCCGTCATCAGTAAACCATTTGACTTACATCCAAGTGCTCATTTAATTCCCTTACACGATTTTTTAGCTATGATTACATGATAAGTCTGCCGATCGATGCTTGCAGAATGCACGATGCCATTTCCAATGCATGCTTCATGTAGCGTAATCCAATGTTCGAAAGGTAAAATACCTAGAATAGGGAAGATATTTGTGCGTTAAAATGGCAAATTATGAAAATGTTGAGGAGGAAAGATTTCATTTAATGGGTTATAGTATGAACGCCTGTGGGATTTGGTATCGCATTTACGCGACAAAAGCACGTTTTACCAACGGTTTGGATTAGACCCGAGAGGCTGAGTCGCCGGCGCGTCTAGCAACAGCTAACTAGTTCCACCAATGGCAGCTTCTGCCCTTCCACCTGATTACCCTGACTCCTGGCCTTCCAGACTGTCTGCGGATAAGTTAGCACCAAATCCACATCCCATTGAGACGGGGAATTTGCTGGAACGGTGAAAAAATTTACAAGGCACCAATTTTTAAATGTACATGCAGTTTATAGGCGAAATCATATTCCTTTTGCTCACGCGATCATGCAAAACCGTCAATATTAATGCTCCATCACCCTGACCATTTCTTAAAATCAACTACTAAGAAGATCTTTGATTAAGTTATTATGCAGGACCATCGATTTTGGATCTCCCTTTAATGGTAAAGTAGAAACGCCTCTTAAAAGGGAAGGTGGAGCAACAACGGGCTTCCCTCCCTCCTTGCCCACTATCAACTTTTGCCTATTCAAATACAGCCTTCCTGCTATCTCGGGCAAAGGAAGCCAGCCTAAGAACACAAGTGAAAGTGTGTTTAGGCGTTTCTGTCGATACCAGTTAGACTTGAGAGCCTAATTAAAATCCATCTCTTTGCATGCGCACGTTGATACTGAATTGCCCCCCAATGCGGAAAAAACGTATCACTTGACTGAGAGGTGTGTCTGCCGGAGGAGAGATGCAGGGGTGTGTGATTCCTTGTGCAGTTCAGAAAAAAACCTGCATCGTCGGGGTGTGTTAGTGGTTTTTCGTAGCCCATTTACATTCGAACCACCAGTCTGGCGGACTGGTTTGGGTGGAGTGCGAGATGCATGGTGTGCAAACACAGTAAGGCTGAGTCGAGACACAACCATTTTCATCAAATTATGATTTTTATGGGCTCATACATTGAATAACGAGAATTTACAACTGTCTCACAATCATTGTCGACCCAAAATCCTAAAAGGCTCTTGTTTTTATCACAGCAAATATGTGCATGCTGATTATTTATATTCAATAGCGTATTTTCCTTATTGCAAAGTTGCTACTTGCTTCTGAGGTTCAGCTAACATGGCTTGTGAGTTTGCTTGCCAAAAAGCTGATTTGAAACCCCGACTTAGCTCAAACATACACCAATCGCCTGAGCTTTTAACGATGCAGTTCTTTTTTTGTAAAACTTTTAGTGAGTACAGTCAGTTTTTACAATATTTCAGCTACTTGTTTCACTTGAATATAGCTTGCGGAGTGGAAAGTCGTGCAGAACTATCCTCCAACATCCGATTTTGACATATATGCACGCATTGCCGCCTTGCCTTCGTTCTTCCCCTCTTACCTGTGTAGTAATTAGGATGCGCACATGTATGATATGTCATAGGGCTTCGTGAGTGGACCAGGCAGACCTGCACTTTGATGGGATGAGGATCTGCTTTCCTACCTCTCTACTTTGGTGATTGGATGCGAATTTATGCCCAAATCCGACATTGCACAAGGGGGACGCTAGTTCGCTCCCTAGACAAGCGCCTAGCACGGGTAGGTTTGTACTAACAGTCCCTTATTATTCTTTCATAGTAGTCTTAGTGTTTAAACTAGATCTATGAGGAAAATATGAAGTACATAGTTGCGTTCGTTTGATTAAACCACTTAGGTATTGTGTTGGATGCACAGAGTTTTTCCTGACTGTAATACTTCTTCCCAGAAACTAGCAATACAATCAGGATAATGAAGACATTTAATAGCATTAGATGCTATAAGGAAAAAGATAGCAGAAATTGAAAGATTACTTTAAATACTAATGCATTAAGCATCCAAAGTAGTACAACAATGAGGAAAGCTTCGGTTTCGGACGTTAGATAAAGCTTACACAGAACCTGATTAATTTAAAAGAATTTAAAATTATAACAGTTCATTAGACTTTCCTAGATTTGTACTAACTACTCATTTTGATGCTGACTGTACTCGTAATGGTTAAACCGGGAAACGCTGGTCCTGAGATGTCACTCGCTCTAAACACGGAAGCCTGGAGTCGTGCAAGGCTCTTGCGTCGAGTTGCGCGCCGTGTGCTTGTTCAGACGAAAGAGAGAAATGCGAAAGACCAGTCTACAACGCATCTACAAAGCCCCAACGCCATGCCAGTTACAAATCTGATGAGATTACAACTGAGGCAACAGTGAGTCGCACGCAAGATTACCTGAATTGTCGAACTTCAGAGAGAAAACACCAAATGAGCATCGTTCAAATTTTCTCAAGTTTTCTGTATTGCAACAAAATGCCTCGAAAACTACAAACCACTTGATCAGAGAAGTTATTTCACACCTAAACGCCGTTATTCCAATCGCAAATCCGTTGGTTGCTTTGTTGGAAGTGGTGCCATCAGCAGGAATGTGTGCGAAAAAAACAAGGATCCAATTTCTAAATCGTGTTAAAAAGTCTAAAGTCTTGGCGACGATGCAAATTCGCAGAGCTATAGAGTACTCCCATTCCCTAAGCCAATCAAAATTTATCTCACGAGCTATTGGCAAGTGGTACGCGGATTCAGAGGATAGTTGCATCCTCGAGAGCTCGTTCATTTGGACCAAAAAAAAATGCTTCAAAAGATCCAACCGAATCTGGTAATTGTTATCTTTTCAATTTATAAAATTACCGAAACCCTTCTACAAACATCAACCCGACTGCAGGTCTATCACTTGGTTTGCGCCTATGTCACTCGAACCGATACTCGGGACTTAAACTCCGTTTGCAACAGCTATGTTGAGTCTGACACCACTCGCAAAGCACTGGATCATCCAATTCAAAGACAGGCTGCACCCTTCATTATCGGGTACCGCGTTCTCCTTAACCTACCTGCTATGTTTGTCTGCCTCGTTCTGGGTAGTTGGTCCGATCAGAATGGACGCAAGGGCCCAATGGTACTGCCGATTTTTGGTGCCTGTTTGGCCTGCTGTCTCTTCGGTATCAGTCTCATACCAGGCTACCCATCCATTCCCTTCCAAATGGCATGGCTTCTCGCTGGTGCTCTGCTCTATGGACTTTGTGGCAAGAGTAATGCCCTAGGAATGGGGGCTCACAGCTACATCACCGACTGTAGCACGGAAGGAGAGCGTACCACTCTCATTGGTCGACTTTTGGGCACAAATTTTGTGGGGCTCTGCATTGGTTCATTGCTGGTCACAGTTTTCTATTACTTTTCTTCCTATGGATGGGTCCTCCTCTTCGTCACAGCCCTCAATTTGGGCATACTGAGTCTACTCATCATACTGGTGAGGGATAGTGTAATCGTTAATCCATCAGAATCTCCTTTGGGTAACTACGGATCGATGTGCATGCTGGAATATCCAAAACAACAAAAGCAACAAATAGAGGGAAATGAAGAGGAGGTGAACAAGGAGAGTACCCATAAGTCGAAGGGAGAGGTTGGAAAGAAGTGTGGTTGCTGTCAAACCGTCAGAACATCACTTAAAGAATCTTGGGATTATATTGCAAAGGTAAGACCCAATGGACGTCACATCTACATTCGTATTCTGCTTGGTGCGGTGCTATTCAACCAAGTTACAAAGGCCGGAGAACAAGACAGCCTCCTACTGTTTGTGGTGCGCCAAAGTGTAGGTTGGTCGGACGGAATATATGGCGCCTATCAGGCAACTTACTATGCTTCTATGGCTTTAAATCTGATTTTTGTCTTTCCCATAGTCGAGCATTTATTCCAACCTTCTGACATAAGTCTCATTCTCTTTGGTCTGACTATGAAATCGGTTCGACTGATGGGCACAGCACTGACGACCAACACAGTGTTAATCTTTGTCTTTGCTGTGCTCGGCTCCCCTGCAGGATACATAATTTCAGCGCTTCGTTCGCTGATAACGAAACTGGTGGATTCGGGAGAGGTTGGAACCAGTTTTGCAATCATGTCGGTCTTTGAGACACTTGCCAACCTTTTTGGCTCCATCGTCTTCACATCGGTATATGCCGCGACTGTGACAGTATTCCCCGGGACTGTATTCATCATCGACGCCTGTCTCCACCTTGGGATGTTCGCCCTCATGGTTTGGCTCGGCTGCAGGTTAAGGAAACTATCTACTTTCGAATGAAAATACAGTAATTCCACAAACACCCATTCATGCCAATACAATCCCGTTTTTGCGAAATGATTCGGACTGCTGAGTAAAAATAACCTTCTTCCGTTACGTCAGATAAATTTATTTAGCATATTGATGACAAATAATAAATTGACACAGAGCAAAATCCCATAATGCCACTGCTTTCTACTGCGTGGGACGATAGCATAGAGGGAGAGCGCTAAAGTATTGCATAAATTCTTAACACTAAACAGGGAATGGCACATTCCAAATTATTTTCCCTTACAGCAACTAAAGGCGGAACCAAAATCAAAGCGTTACAAGAAACGCTTATCAGCAGATGCATCATGAGGCCAGCGTAGGCCAGTTCAAAATACACTTTCGAACAACTCCAAAAGATGACCGCCATTCAAGTGATGAGATGGCGATACACAACACTTGGGTAACGGTCTGAGCACGGCATTACCCATACAGCGGAAAATGTTCAAAACCAAACAATTTTAACGGGCTGATGGCACTTGATTCGCCTCCTCTTTGGACAATCGCTTCCGGTCATCACAGTCACGCCTCCACTTAGGATGTGGGCAGTATACAACACAACTGACCCATGCTGCACAAGAACTAGAGGACTGGTGGTCATGACTATCTCACGACACCAACGCACCACAACATACAGCCCATCAGATGTCACGCACGCATGCAAACCACCAATTAATCAAGTAGATAATAGAGCCGAAGCTGCCATCATCCGGTAATTTAACCAGATTGTTAACATACGCCAAAAGAGGATTATACAGAGAGATTGTATTTCCTGTTAGTGAATGAAAACAGGGATAGAGAAAGGTCTGCAAAACGATGACACCCATCAAACAAATATTTCATTAGTCGTCTTCCTCGTCATCTATGGAGTGACCTGACCTAGGCGTCCTGTGATGATCCGGTGTTTGCCACGGCTGGTAGCCTATTTGTGACGAGAGATAAGACAAGGAGAAACCACATAAAAAAATTCCCCTTCAACAAAATTGAAAAGACGCGTTCGTCACGCGAGCCGTACTCATGTTTTGAAAAATCTGATTTTGCACCACCCATCCTTACCCAACCGATATTCCAAGAAGCGAATGTACAAAGGTACACCAATCTCAGCTCGTGAGCAACCGCTAACCTGGTGTGTTTTGGCCGTCCTCGTTCATGAAATGAGCAGGAGTGGCCATATTCGGATTGAAAGCGTATGGTAGCGGTGTCGCATCGGCACGAGGAGTCATACTCGGCGCGTGAGGTGTCATCGATCCCGCCTAAAAAGGGAAAAAGCCGTGAGTGACGGCACAACCCTCTCAGTAGTTCAGTAGTAGTGCCAACTCCTTTCAATATGTACGGCCCCCAGAATTGAAGACATCACTTTAGTCATTCGTAATAGTAGAGCAAACAAAACGACTATGTTCGCATGCTTTATGAATAATCATGGTTGAGCACTTGTGTGACTTGCATCTGGGCGAAAAATGGCTCCCAGGGCGCGAGATTTAAATTAGTAAATTGCTGTTAGATCCAGCTTTAATGAGCTTCATCTCACTTAATTGGGGATTAATGAGCTCACTGAAGCACTCGAATTATGAATTAAAGATCCGAAATGGGAACTAAATCCATAGCATAATCCTGTAGCTCGAAGGTACCAGTGGCACACCCCACGATTAAGAGATCGCCTTTCAGTGTCGCTGAACAAGCCTCATCCGTTTAAGATGGCAAGCAGTTCAGCTTAAAAAGTCAACATGGCCTTTATTCGCAATATATAGCAGTGATTTCGGACACCTGAAGTATGAAGCAACAATTAAAACACCTCAACTTAGTGACCATGGCGTAGACAGTTACCTTCATCGACAAACGACTTTATCATCACCCTCTTTAGTACCATAAAATGTTCTTCTTTGGCGTACACATCTAGAAGCCAGAAGAATGGAGCAAAATAGAAGAGCATAGAAGACGTACTATGGGGGTGCGAGCCTCTCGAACGGAGGTGGCTCTCGGAGTGGCCACGGAGGCACCAAGTTGGTCGGCAATGATGTGTCCGGAGCTATCCAACAGACCGACGTTCTGACGCAGAACGTGCACCTTCTTAAACTGGGAATGCAGTTCCAGCAGCACTTCGTTCGATGTGGCATCGCAAATTATGCCCGTCAGGCCTTTTAAAGTACCCTAAGAAAAAAATTAATAATAAAAAAATAATACACAAGGAACTGATTACAAGTAATGGCAAACCACAATAAGTTACATTGCACTAGAGGAATCCATCTACCTACATATCAAACAGGCTGATTTGGTAATTTTTGTTGACGTCATGAACGTAATAACAGAGCTAATGTCAAGGTACAGTTGGAGGTTGGCATCGACTCACAGCAACTATGCGAGCCGTCTTGCCAATAATGGACCTGTCGAACTGGTTGGGACCCCTGGAATTGCAGCCACGCTGGCCGGAGAGAGGCTGGACAGCAGGACGGGTAGTGTGCGAAAAAGACAGACCTCCACCATCCTTCCTGTTCCCCGTACCTCCAACCTGTGCCAACTGACGCGATTTAGCTACCAAGATTCCGGCGTTCTCCACGTGCGTTCGACAGTACACAAACACCCATGACCGATAGATGTATCTGATTTCGCCAACTATACCGGTGTAAGGCTTCTCAAGAAAACGCACACTATCTTTGATCTAAAACAGTGAGAATGTCTTAATTTCTGCCATATAGATAAATAACCAGTCAACTTGTTTAATAGATTTCCAGAGCTTAGGCCTAAATAAGGCACAATAATGATACGACCTCCGATTCTTCAACATATCATTTTTGCATGACTCTAGCTGGTGGCGAATAATGTCTCCATAAAAGGTACGAGAAAATGAAGTACAAATCTTTCGGTGTAGCTTTGTAAAAACTTATGAGTGGCTGATAAGAAGCGGTCTACTTAAGAATCTTGACAAATTGATACTAATGAGAGTGGTGATGCACTATTTGTAAACATCACCTGAATAACATTCCCATTACGATCTAGAGCCTGAGGTTGAACACCGCGTGGGCCGCCGAATTTCATGACACGCAGAGCAGTATTTGCCTTGACAGTGACTACCTTGCCGAGGCAAGTGAGAATGGAGATGCTCTCTCTGTCGACTTGAGTTACCACGCCAAAGTTGTGTGAGTCGATTTGCACAAAATCCATCAACTGAACGCCATCCGGTTGGCCACCATCTGAGGGACCCCCTCGGTCCTGCCACAGACGGAGGTCTTTTGGAGCGACGCGAATCTCAGACATACCTCTGTCTGGGAGGACCATGCACAAGTTTGGCTCATAGACTAGTAACAGTCCCGTCTCATTCTCATAACGACCATGAATGACCTAGAGGATAGGAAAGACTTCATTGAGCATTACTGGAGAGAACGTGTATAGCCAAGTTAGAGAGTAAAATTACCTTGACACGGTCACCTTGTTCAAAATACTTTCTCAATTCTGTTGGATTGAAAGGAATTGGTTCTTTTAGATCATGGTGACTGGGCTGTACGATGACTCTATCATCGACTTCTACAGACAGCACTGTGCCTCTAAGATTTTTTAATTCACCATCACAGACCTCGATGATATCGCCGGGCATGAACCCGTGGCCCGACGAAATGACCTCACCGTTTGCACCCAGTTTGACAGAGGCACTCTTAGTGGCCACGGTTGCAGCAGCCGCCGCCAGCTCAGCGCCATCAGGCAATTGGTTGAATCGCTCCAATTCAGCCAGGGTCGGTCGAATTCCGTCAGCGATCTACAAAGCAAGCCATGGTTATTTAAAAGGAGGCATTCAAAACATGTTAAAAGTCTACAAGACAGAGGAGATAATTAGAAATAAGTTTGCCATGATGCTTAAATCTTAGATTCCAACGGTTACAATCGTTACATTAAAACGCATGATCGTAAAAGCAATGAGAAAGACCAAAGTGGTTTCAAAACGCACAACTTCTCAAGAATGAAGCAGTGGTCCTCCAGAGTGTATCAAAATAGCATCCCATAAAGAATGAATTTAAGCCCGACTCCAAGTAATGGAATCGAGAGCTATGTAGATATTCCACAAAAAAAACTTCGCAGAAATATATACTAAGGGGAAAGAAATGATTACAAGATGAAAAGGAACCTACAACTGCGTTTATACGGAAGTCCTTTCGGAGGAAACCGGCAGAGTCGTATTGATTACCCTCGAAAACGACGAAGGAACCGCTATTGCTAATGCGATCAGCTACTTTACTAGGATCGAAGAGAGCAGCAGGAGGACGCTTCCAACGGCCCTTGCGATTGAATGGGGCGGAGCTTTGCGCCGAAACCTCTCCCCCATCACTGTCGTTGAATCGATTTCGCTTACGATCGTAGTCAATCCTAGGAACGAGTTTGAGCCGAACTAGATTTTGTGCATCTTTAACGCTTTCAACCTAAAACAGGAGAATAAGTGATGTCTTTGTGAACGCAATCAAGTGTCGGGCCGAGTAAATGGGAAACAATGCATGTGTTGAATCGGTTGACCGGAGAGTACTGAAATAGTGTGCACAACAGCCTACTGAACAACTAAAAGTAAGGGTGGGACAATCGAATCATACATCGCTACTTACTGCCAGAGCTAAAACAATTAAATTACCTGGGCCAGATCGTCCTTATAGAGACCACTTTTGAGACGAACCCACTGCTTTGGCTTCAACTGAGCAGTCTCCTTGACCACATTCAAAACATCAATCATCTCATTTATAGGTACCAATTTCTGCTCGAACTGAGCTCTTGATAGCGCGCTAATGCCTTCTATAGCTTGTTTAACATGAGTTTGCTTGAAGGCTTCGATGTAGATGTGACCTTTCAAACCCTCCTTTGCAAACGCAGACTTAATTTGGAGAGGCGTGTCTGACAACTGAAAGGCGAGGAATTTCCGCATAAGAGAAAGCACCGTAGCCTTCTCTTCACCCATTTGGCAACGAACAACCCAGAGGTTAGGATCCTTGATATCAGGAACCCTTTCCTGTTGGACGATGCTAGCAGTCATGCCAGCACCTTCACCAAACCGATGTGAAGCATAATTTTGTGACTCATAGCGCTGTTGAAAGTACCGCTCCAAGCATTCCACATCCTGCTCTGTGAATTCTTTCATTCGATTGCGGGCTTCAAGATCGCGAGCTGATGCCACTGCCGATTGGATAGCCTCATCCTCCTCATGTCCAAGAAGCTCAGCGTCGTCGCCATCATCGTCTTCCTCCTCCTCATCCTCATCGACAGCTTCGGCTTCGTCAATAAACAGATTCTAAAAATTTTCGGATTCAGACATCTGTTTGGTTGACAAATAACATCAATTATGTTGAGGAATACAAAAATGCCGATTGGACCAAGTATAACTGGTGAACAAGATAGCCGATAAACGTTATAAGCCGGATACGCAAGTCACAATTATGAAAATGCGACGACAAGGATATGTACGATAAGAAGCTATAAAGCATCCAAGCGAAGTGTAAAGATGCCAAAATTTTTCAAAAAATCAAAACCCGCAAAATGCATAGAAGAACTGCTGCAGCTCGTTTAGTGAAATGCAAGACAAACTTTCGTACTCGGACATCCCTAAAATCGCGATGACGCTTCCCGTGCTTTTGAGGTGATTCCTCCTCATCATCATTCTCTTCTGACGACTCATACGACCTCCCACTAGGATCATCGCTCTCATAACCACCTCTTCTGCGCTTAACCGAGGCAACACCACCCTCGACATCTGACTCCATCCCCTACGTAGCAATAAACGCGCAATGCTGGTGGGTTATTAAAACAAGGCAAACCTACGCATCGACAAATTCTGAAGAACACCTGCTTAGCAAGGATAAAATAATTTCACTTAAAAGTGATCTATTTGTAAAATCAATGGATTTGCTTTTGCAGATCCTACGTTGTATTTTAAGGGCAGGCAAAATAACTTATTTTTATACAAAAGCGCAAATCAACTAATTTAAGCTTATAAATTTGAAAATATGTTTTTCAAAGGTAATACTCTGGTCCAACACCAGTAAATTTTGCACTTTAATACTATGATGCTAACATTAGACAAGATCTCCTGAAAACTATTATCAAAGATATGTTTTTAAACCTTTCATTTTTCACCAATTGGGCCTTTTCAAACATTTGTTAGCACACCTAGTGGACTAGGCTACCAACCGCTTCCTGTGTCTGTCGGCCAGTCATGATCGCTGTGACCGTTGATTCACTTTACGGTTGTTTCGACACTATAGCAAACGAAAATTCCTCTGACATCGAGGTTTGTATTAGGAGGGCAATTTTATGACTTAGAAACATAATGCTTTCCAACTTATCCTCGTAGGTAGCAAATGTGGGCCAAACGAGAAAAGGCTTTCATCTCAATTCATTGGCAGATTCTTCAAGTTGTTTAAAAATGAACAGGAAAATAGTTTTAATCATTTGTTGGATCTGTGTGATGATCAGGATCCGGTAATTCGCATGCAAGCAGTTCAGGATCTCCTGCAAATATGCAGGTCGGAGCCTGCGTATATCTCGCGTGTTTCAGATGTTCTGAGCCAAATGTTCGCGTCCGATGATGCGTCGGTATTTTTCATTTGCTTTTTATTGCTTGAAGGAACTTCATGTGATTGCTTTAGTTATGTCTACTTTACTTGAAATGGACCCTAGTAGCACGCTCGTTGGCATTTTCAACCACATATCGACTGATTCCGACATTCATAGAGAGAACCTGGTTAAATTTTTGGTGGAAAACTTGAAGCGCCTCCCAGATGGCAAAATGTCATCAGAATTAGAGGGTTTCATTATTCAAGAACTAAACAAATCACTTCCTCTTGTCTCGGGGACTGGATTCGTGCAACTTGTATCCCTCATTGCTTCGTTAAAGTCTACGACTTCATTACAAGCGCGGCAGAGCTTGGTTGATAAGATTACGGATCATGTCATTCAATCGGTACCAGTGTTCAACCCCCAGGTTCCGTCATCCGTCGCACATATTCGAGATTGCGGAAAACAAGTCGTGCAGCTTTTGTCAGTGGGTGATCTTGTACATTATATTGCAGCTTTTACTAGAAGAACGTTTCTGCAGGTGCGTTCCTGAAATACATGCTCGTGAAAGTTATCCCGAAAATATCGTTGGTGAAGGGTCCTGACAAACGAGGTATACTGCAACTGTTGGCTGAATTTAGCGCTCATCCCGGAGTTACGCTTACATCCGTTAGGTCAGATGAAAAAACGCATATCCTATTGCCTTTGTACAACTGTTTGATGGAACTCTTGCCTGAAGCACCTTTGATGGAGGAACCGGTGACCACTCTCGACGTCGGTGGCTCAGATAAACTTTTGATTCCTGCTTTTGCTGTGGAATGTTGCATTTACTCTCTACTGAGCCTCCTTAGATTTTGTCCCAAGTTCCTCTGCACTATTGAGACTGGGGACGATGAAGCAGCAAGAGGAGGTAGTTTTCGTCTCCAGGCGTTACGTCGGAAAGCCCAATTTACGGCACGCCTAATTCATTCGTACAAGACCTCCATCATAGCTCAAATACAATCGGTATTCCAAGCGGAGGAACCGTCCGTGATGTTAGCCGAGGAAGCCAGACGAGTAGGAAGTTATTTAATTACTTACTTGCAAGTTGAACATGTGTTCACTTACTTACCTGCCTAAGCTTCCTAAGTACTGGGCTGTTTCATATTGAACAAGATTTGCTAGCTACTGGTGCTGGTTTTCCTTATATTTGAGACAACCTTGGTTTCTTTTCACATGAATGACTCGAAGGAACTGGACTTGGTCACTGCGAGGAATCATAGCGCACATTTTGCGTAACCATTATAATGGTGGTAGTCTTAAATACTTTTCATTGTAGGCTCTTGAAAATATCGAGAAGATGGTTCGATGCCTCTTTCGTCCACGTGTAGAGCCAGAATACCTAATCGACATTGCTCTCTCGTGGGTAGACACAACGCCGGCGTTAAAGCGTCCCGCCCCGTCTTCGATGCTGGTCGGTATTCACAACGCAACTGAACAAAAACCCCCGCAACTACAACGGCGTCTTCCAGTGAAAGTCAGTCGATTTAGCAGCTCTCCGATTGGTCGAGGTCGTACTCGTGGTAGGGGTCGTCGTCGTCGTTTCTAATTGTGCTACCTCCCTGTGTGGAAAATCTGTGTACGGATGAATTTTTTTTACAACGGAAGGCTACTTTTGAGGTCTAACCACCAAATCTGGAGTAATTCAGGTTTATTTGATCTCATCCCTTACACCGATAATGCAAACGAGTAATGGTGATGCGGCGTATGGGCTGCTGGTGCTTGTCGGTACGGTATGATTGTTGGTTCTCGAAGTGGTACCCTGAAGTGTCTGTTTCGGCGTTGCTATGCTAATTTTAGGCACAGAATTGGCAGTTCGAGACCTTTTGTATAATTATGACAAAGAAAATAGAAATTAAAATACAAAGTCGAATGAGTTTGGCTGATAAAGCCTTTTGGTATAGGCGTGGACGGCTAGTAAAGGTTGGTTAAGTGTGGTGAAGTGACGAGGGTCGGAGCATGGGCTGTAGTGATTTCAACCCGGTGCGGGTTTTAGGGCCAAGAAGGGGAGGGGACCTGCTAATCTGAAAATGTCGTCGGTATGGCATAACGGGTGTGTGCACGGAGGCCTTGCGCATGTTCGACGCTGAGTCGGCGTTTATTCTGGCTGCCCCGCGAGGGGTTTTTTATGTTTAGTCTCTTTCATTTTCGCGTAGAGGGACTCTAGTTTGTCTGTATTGTATGCAGAATGAAGCTTCCTTAAAATAGCTTTGAGATTAGCCAGTTCTTCCCGTTGACAGCTCTTCTCAATTGCCTTTTCGATACATTCCCATGCATCGCTATATTGGATTGTCTTGGTAGAATTCGGAGTCGGTTGTTGTAAGCGTTGCACCCTTATTTCCACTGGCATCCCAAAATCGACATTGGCCATCTTCATTTGTTTCAAAACTCGCGAGGAGAATTCAATTTCTTTGCCTAAAATCAGATCCGCCAGCCAGGCTACATTCGGTTTCTCAATGATTTCAATTGTTGGTTCTCCATCTTGGAAAGCACCCCAATGCAGCACGTAAGAGGGCTGAAAAGCCATCGCTCCATGTTGCATTAGAACGCGAATGCATCCGAGGGCATTTTCGCGAATGGCATGGTAAAGAGGAGGGCAAATTGTTATCGTCTTTTGCATCGGCTTTTGTGAAGTGTACACCTCATGGTAAATGTATCGCGTGATATTAGTTGGACACTTTCGAATATAATCCGTAACATAGGGGAAGTTGTCGTGAGCTATCGCGCGAATAATTGCATTCTCTATCACGCAAGTCGGTAGGCTAATGTCCAAATTGGGATTCAGAGGCCGTCCCCGTGAGTAGTCCATTTCTTGCTGCAAATTTTCCAACGGTTTCCGAGAATTCGGAACGTAGGAGGCCATGCTTTTGGGTTTAGCAGCAACCTCACCTACAAAAGCCTCGCCCTCAGAGTTGGTGATGTTTGAAATGCCGTCTCGCTATCGATCAGTTTGTTCGAGCGAGGCTGGTGCGGTTGCAGTGAGGAGCGGAGATGTCGTGCCGAGACATAAGGAAGCTCATTAAAAGAGTCGAGGAGGACAATCAGCCGACCCCGACAGAGCCGTCATCAAAGCCCATCACCTTCGCCTGCGCAAAGCTATGCCTCAAAGAGATGTTGGACATCTATGAATACTTGGGCCCCAATCGCTATACCAATGATTCCAAAAAGGATATCGAAACTCCGATTCAAGCAATACCGCCATGTAAGTATGGCCTCTACGGAGATTTACATGCACCTTGTTCGACTCCAAGCCAAACCTCACAACGGACACGACAATCGTGTCAGCAGCAGCAACAACAACAACAACAACAACAACAGCAAGATCCTACATGCAAGGAACAACGTCAATCCCTCCAGCAAAAGCCATTGAAATAATAAACTCTTTTAAAAAAGTGGACTACAACATTGAAGATTTCTAGTCACTTATCAGTTTGCCGAATTTGTTGAAATTGATTTATTTTATTTTTTTGAATATATTTTGGGGAATTTACATCCTAGCTTTTCACCCCTAGTTGTGAAGGACTTCCATCTCCTCGCCTTTCCTCATTGTAAAAGTAAGAGTGCGACTTTAATGCGACTAAATGGTGCCACCAAAGGTCTTTTATAATTAACGAAATGCAACTCGTCGAATTCCACATCGCTCTATTCGCCTAACTGAAAGTGACAAAAAGCGTATAACCACTTGCCCTACTATCACCATCCTTCCTCAGGAAGGTCAACGATAAAATTGCAGATATTTGTACAGAGTATTGTTCATAATGTTAGCTCAAAAAATATTTCTAGTTTTCTTAATTTTGGTATGCTGATCAGGTCTAGCGAAGATAAAAAAGATATTTTTGTCGAAGCGCCGAAGTTCAGGAGGAATGTCCAGTGGAAGATTGTATTATGGCATGCATTGTAAAATGCTAGCTGAGTCTGCTGAAATCAGAATGACGTTTTAGTAAGGTCTGACAAGTGAATAAGTGAAGTGACAATCTCATTGCGTTCGTGAAGGACGAAAGTTAAATGATAACAATGGGTTCGTGTAAGCTACATCATGCTTCATCAGAGGTATTTGCAGCGCGCCAAGACTTCCCTGAAGACGAAAGGAGACATGGTACTGGGGCAACTCACGTGCCATCGACGTGTAGAAGGGGTCGGGGCTACTGACATGGCCTAGAGGCCAGGCAATCCAACGCCGGGAGTCAAACAGGCAAACAGACAACGCATTACATTACATTTGAGAGTCGTCCCTGGTGCTCGCCTTGATCAACCTCCCACGTTAACCATCACAATGCAATCGGTGTTGTAAGGAGGCTCCTATGGGCCAATCGTACCAATCATCGGAAACCCATGCAAATGAGGCGATAATTGGCCCTAACGTCACAAACCTCCCTTGGCAAGTCGACTGGATCTGGAGTTTTGTCCTGTACGGGAACTGAGTTTGAGGACGGAGATTGTGCCAGTCACCTTATATGCCCATTACTGATCATAAGAACACTGGCCAAAAAGCCATCACAGAGCAAAGGACAGGGTGTAACATAGTCCCTTGGGGCCACGGTTGCGCATTCATTCCCCTTTGCCACTTTATCCTCAATTCAGTTCTGCTCAGCCACGTCTATATGCAAACTAGCAAGCCACTGGAGAATTGGTGGTATAAATTATGCGAATAAATCATGTCTCCACAATGTAAAGGTGAACAGCTTCATGACGAAGCTTTTCTAAATTGTTCATGTTTGGGATTACTACAGTTGTTAATATCTTTCCATAGAGCACGAGACAGGGTGGTTTCCGTAGCTACCATTTACAGCCCTTATGTTAGAGGCCGTCGCAGATTCTCCCATTTTTAGAAAAATGAACTTTTACGCCCCGATGTTCGTTATGATCGGGTTCGCTTTCCGCTGTCACCAATGCGGCGCACCGAGGTTTTCCTGGAGACGAAGGAAAGCACAACACTCGAGCAGCATATACGTCTTCACCATAAAGAGGAAGATGAGATTATTGCCGTGGTCCAACAAAAGTACAATTACAGGGTCCTAAGTGATACTTTACCAAATCAGGGAGTAAAACAAAGAATACATACTCACCAATATTTCCCGACCAAGAGTACTTTCGAGGAAAATGGACAATTAGAGTTCCGCTGAACCGATTCTTGCGTCCAGTTTCGGAGCTATTTAGGCAACTACGATGTTGAACCCACAAAAGAAGGCAGTCACCCCACACAGCGCTCACTCACCGTCTGATATTGACAAAACATTCACCACCCACTTGTACAACGAAAAACGCCAACTTGCCAAAATCACCCAAAAGCATGACAGCATCACCTGTACTAAACCCGTACATACTGCTGGTGATTTACAATAAACGTAATACAATAAAGAGTATTCGAAGGCAAAAGCGTCAGTACCAATGTTGTACCAACTGCCTCTAATGACCAACTGAAGAAAAAGCCAAGTACATCAAACAATACGGTTAATTAAATAAAGTTGACTCTGGTTCCAATCAGAAAAGCTGAAGAATGGGAGGAGTTATTTACGCAATAAATGTTGAATAGATTAAAGAGAATAGGTAAACGTTAAAACTGACAACGATTGGCCTTCTTAGACCGCTTTTCCTCAGGTGCATTAAAATTTTCCTGTTCAAAGAATTTCTTCAATAAATTGATTGATCTATCAGACTGCCTGTCGAATTCACAAGACAGGGGAGGCCGCAAGGAGTCGTCGTTATTCACACTCATCACAGACCCACAACCACCAAAGCGGTCATTTCGGGAGGAAAAAACGACACTAGAAACTTGCCATGGGCAGGGAACCTGACATACCACTTTGGTTGAACTGGAAGGCCGAACCGAAGAGCAGCTGTACACATTATGCACGGTTCCACAGTCACGTAAAGCACAGCCTTAGGTAATACAGCTTCCAAACTAAGACTATTCTTTACGCACCACTGTTCTAGCCGTTTTATTGCCACAATTTCGGCATGTTGAGTTGCATCACCACAAATATTCGTCTACGCAAGTAAAGCTCAGATGAAAGCTTACTTCATTTCTACCACACGCAATTACTTTTCCGTCATACACGAATACACATCCGACAGGTACCTCACCAGCATTCAGTGCCTCTTCAGCAAGCTCGAAGGCTCTATCCATCAGTATATATGACAGTATCCTGCCATTCAAACCAATTTAGGTATTTTTTTAAAACCCCAACCTCGAACGTCTCAAACGTGAACAGCAAGGTTTGTCACTGCGATGCAAAGAAATTTCACAAGGCCAAAAGTTATGTTGGACACGCTTGACCAATAACTAATGCATTTCCTGTACCGTAAAACAACGTTAAATTGTGGTTCGCCTATTCATTTAATTAGCCAATTCAGTTCGAGCTTTTGGAGATTTGCTATGTCATGAGCTTCAGGTAACTGAAATATTACTAAGGACCGCATGCTCATGTTACTCAGGCAATATACGCCTTATGTACTTTTGGGAAAAAACATGAAATGGGAAGATCTAAATTTTATTAAGCTTCTTGTCCCAAAAGAATCACTGAAGACTTAGGGTTTTGGAACAATTGTGAGACAGCACGTTGTAGGGCCAAGTACCACGTTCCTTCATGAATCAGAGATACTTTTTAAGCATACTGTAACGTGAATCTATGCCTTACCTAGTTTTATAGGGTCTTCACAAAGTCACAACCATTTAAAAACAAAGGACACTGTAATCATTGAGAAGCATAGTGAGGCATTCTCGTAATCGCGTGATTTCACATAAAGCTAGGCTTATAGGCACCTGATGATCGGGGAATTTCTCGGGGTTTAAAACTTTACCTATACCAGCGCATACCATATCAACTTATGATTTATACACGCAACGAATGTTTCAAATACATCGACTTACCAAGGAAAGAACCATTAGATTGTGTGAGCACTCCTCAGTACATCATTAACGTGTATTCAAGCGTCTGATACCAGTGTTAACGAAAGGCTCCCAGTGTCGCTTTGAAACAGAGTACTACTAGTAATGGGAACTAAGAGCAGAACTGTTCATCATGCCTCAACAAGCTTGAAGGTTATGAGTTAGTGACGTGCACTTCATCTGCCAAATTTGCAATCACGCAAGTACACGCCACCTGAGGCGCAAGTACCGTCCACTTTCCCGTCCGTGGCATGTGAGTCTTTTAACGCTTGATGGCGTTGATAAAGACATGACCACATCTCAATGCCGCCCTCCACGCAATAAGGTTACCGTACCCGAATAAGACCACCTTATAAAGCGCAAAAGCCGCGTCCAAACCGACCCAACCTCCAACACGGGAAACCCTCTGACGTTTTCGAAGCCAAATTATACACCATAAACGAGCACTTGCAGGGTGATAGGAACATGTGACTCATAACTTGCCCGTCAATATAAATACTGCATGTGAAAAGTACGCTCATACCCGAGTTCTACCTAGAATTCGGTGACGTTACAGGGCACCCTAATGGCACCATAAACGACCATTACTAATGGAGGTAGTTTAAAACTCGCTCCCAAGCGGATTTTCAGAGCTGTGTTACTAATCGTTTCAAGGAGAGGTGAAGATGTCCTGCGACCATGTAGCGCGATGCTTAAATGATAGCTTCAGCATTCCAGGCGATTCAAAAAAAACAAACCACTTCAAATATCAACCCGCAGTTCATGCGACACACGTTCAATGAAAGCGTAATCATCAGCACGCGTTAATACAGAACAGCTGTTGCATTCTCAGCGGCAGGGAGATTGTATAAGATTAACATAAATTAAGGATATCGCGTGAAGAGAGAAATTCAAGTTTAAATGTGTATCTCCCAGAAAAAGACAACTTTACAAGTGACGAAGCACGTAAATAAGACTGCGGTAACGCGATCGAACGTCTGCCAAAGACTTGGATAAAACGAGGATTCCCGACGTTCATAGATGCCACCAAGGTTGGAGGAATATTACGAGCTATCCCGACCCTGCATGTCTTTTCGACAGATGGGACAGGAGCCTTTCTAAAGAGACAAGAAACAAATCTAGACCAGTAAAATTGGAAATGATTTTATGGAAATTGCTAATTCATAAAGACGCTGAATTTTAAAAGGTTAGGTCGCACATGGTTTCCCCTAATGCAATCATGGGGAGAAAAATAATGGCATCATCCCGCCCAATTTACTGAGGATTGCTATGAACGGAGAGACGTCCCAGCAGAGGACGACATCGGAACAGACCCAAGGAAAAACGAGGGATAAATTAGTAGGGGAGGCATCAGAACAAAAGAAAGACAACAAGTGCCTTAATAGTAAAGTGAAAAAATCTTTTAAGAAGCATCCTGAAATACGCACTGCAGCTGTTAGAACAACTGTCCCTAAACACGACTGAACAAATTAATTGAGATCCTAGACGAAAGAATAAATAGCTTTGATTCGCTTCTGAGGAATATGGCCCCATGAGACAAAATTATTAGAAACGGGGGTACAAAGTCAATTTCAAGAGAGGTAATTGCTAGAACTCTTAACTCATGTCGTGTTTGGCTAGATTCCGAAGTAACTCAGCAATTTCGAACCAAATAACTAATTCCAAGTGTGAATTATTAGGAGTATTATGCACATGAAATCGAAAATCGAAAAAGTCATTCTCGAGGAAGCAAAAAGCTTGGAGTGCATATTACCTGACTCAGCCACGTTGACAGACAGGACTGATGAAAGCCATGCAAACAGGGTAACGTTAGTATTTCATCATCGACAGAAAACTTTTCCAGACATATCGAGCAAACATCGTATGTTTTAAGATCCGCTTGTGACAAAGTTTTCTTGGGAAGCGAAGCAATGTCTGATGGCGTAGCGGGTGGAGGTCCACCTATGTTAAACGCTTAAGAGGAACAATAATATTGCAAACTCGTCTTACGATTTAAATCGCCATTCAACAGTATTTGCATAATTAGCTCTAATCCACCCATCATCATATCTGGCCTTCGTTGTGCCCGTGACCTCGTATTTGCCGAGACCGGCACGTCTTGAACGGAGTTCAGATTAGGGTTGTCACTTGTAAATCCAACGGTAGCATTACCAAAGGCAGACTGTATGGCTGCCAGAAAGTTGGAAATTGGAGGCATGTCTGGATTCTCACCAAAGCTAGAACTAAGATCACACAACAATGAGACAGTTTACTCAGTTACTACTGGTTCCAAGTCATTAGGGTCAATTTCCTCAACGAAACCCTGATTACAAAAATTGCACCTTAGAGTAGAATCTTGCAGTGTCGGAGATGTAGATCTTTGGCACACATGACAATAGTAACGCCCGCTTCTGACGTTCGCTGATGCCATCGAGAGGAAAAAAGGTAACCACAGAGCGAGACTAACCCCAGCAATCTACTACGGGAGTGCACCAAAACACCAATAGAAATTACGGATCAAAATAACCAATGAATTAAACGACGCTAATGATTTGCAGGAGAGATTATGTTGAAAAGCTTCACTTAAAGTACTGAAATTGTTATGTTGCATCACTAAATGTAAATCAGTCACATTTTTTGCAAAAAATGGATATAGAGACTAAAAACGAGTCATAGTCCTTAATTGGAATTTTTTAGGAGGACAACAAGTATCAATAATGTAAAACTTTTTAAAATTAGCCAAAATTGCTTGCGGAAATGAAGCATTGGGCTTACACGATTTCATGCCTTTTAATGAACTGTAGTAATGTGTATGGTAAAGCAATCGATGGTTATCAAGGTGCAATACCTATTTTGTTTCAATACATTTCATAGGTGAGTAGAGCTTAAAAAAGTCTTGTGACGGAATAGTATCAGTGCCTCCTGACACAAAATGCACCTCAAACGGTCATGCTTTCGACCTGAGTTTGCCTACTAAAGGACTGAATTTAATTGCAAACACGTAGAGTCAATCGTTTACACCTATAACAAAAAACCATAGGGTAATTGATAACGGTCATGTAGCGTCCCGAGGCTCCCCTTAAGGTAAAAGAAGGCGTAGTGCCAGGGCGGAATATATATATATTCCGGGAATAGAGGACTTGGAGGCTGTTGGCACGGCCCGGAGGCCGACCAACCGACTAGAACAAGATGGCCACCCAAGTGACCTAAACCGTTAGTTCGGACAAACAAAGTATCACAGGTCAAATATTTTTCGATTCTTCGTCACTCAATAGATGGCTTTGTTTGTTTGTACAAAACGCCTGTTCCGGTCAATTGGGTCGAATGTATTACTAGCCAGTTGGCTTGCCACCGGGTCATCCCAGGTCCTACAATTTTCTTCGTTTGCAGGATATATGTATTCTTCCTTAGTAATATTGTAATGCTTTTGTTTGTTTAAACTGCCGGTTTCGGTGACTTGGGTGGCCATCTTGTTCTAGCCGGTTGGTCGGTCTTTGGGCCGTGCCAACAGCCCCCAAGCCCTCTGTTCCCGGAATATATGTATATTCTGCCCTAGTACTGCGCCTTCTTTTACCTTAAAGGGAACCTCGGGACGCTACACAGAGAACTCTCATAAGACTGAATGTATATTATTTGCGCAGTTTATGTATATTCAGCGTACAGATAGTATTATAGCTCTCAGTATGGCTTGAAGTTAGCTAATTTGGAGATTTCGTAATGGGGTACGTAGCTGATCTCAAATGATGCATTGAGAAAAGCAATTAAGTGATGCATAACTAATCTGTTATTACACAATTGTCGCGTCTGACAACCGACGTGCTTGTAATAAATAAATTTACAAAAATTTATTATTATAATTTAATTTTTTAAAATGTTTCGTGTTTTAATTTTTCGACAACAAAAAATAGATTGTGTGTACGAAGTTGAATTATTGGGGTGGTTGTTACGGCTGCGCTTCGGATCTGTCCGTGAACCGCAGTTTAGTATCTGGTATAAACCAGACCCGGATTTATTCTTTTGCGTCTCTTGCTTAAGTGTTAATTTGTGAATACACATATTTGCGCTTCTTTAAATAATGTCATTTAACACAAGTGCACTTTTAAAGGTGGCTTGGCTTCCTTTTTAACATGATTAAATCCTGTTTTTTAGACTTTTTGACTCTACGTTTTTGCCTATATTGACCTAGCTAATGCAGTTTCGCTGTACTATGTCTATAGTTTCTGATTATAACAAGGTCGTTCAGTTCGCTTGTATTTTGAAATCGATGTTTTATGTGTAAGCCTTTTTGGCTAAATAAATTAGGAATGATGGGCGCAAATTTCATTAGACCTTGGTTTTTCTTGCAATAAAATCTACCTCTTTTTGTTCTTTGTTGCCCACTATCCATTATCCGAATCGCTGCGATTCCATTAAGTTCAAATTTTTCAAAGATACATTTTTTAAGGATGGGAGCAGAGTGCTGAAGCTACCTCTTGGCATTATGAGCTCTATGATTTTCTCACCTTTGTGTAGTGGAATTTCGATTGTTTTTTCTACTGATTAATGTCTAATAATATCATGAATGATTTTTGGACCAAATCAACATCGTTATGAATCCGCGTATAATGTAAGGGAGTCAATATTTTAACCGCGACTAAGTTTAAAAAAATTTTCATTACCTCAAATGCACCCTACTAACGTATATTATATAATGCAGAATCCTAGTTTAATGCTGCAGTGTCTTTCATTGAAGCCTTCGATTTTTATGGTGCTTCGCCGAGCAAATGGATGGCGAATCATGGCAATCGGTAATTCCTCTCTTCGTTAATGAAGGTTTGCACTTTTTACGCAGCCATTATGGGCTGAGGTGTTGGTTTCATGTCTATGCAATCGAATTTTATTTTCAAATCCTTTTTAGCGATATGTATATGTCATACTACTGCATCAATTCTTCGAGTACAGAAAACAAATTATGCAGTAAATTTTAAACCAGCATTTGAATGACATTTTTCTGACCCCCCAATGTAGTTAATTGAAGTTTTTTATCCATTTGTGTGTTTCGAAATGCAACATTGGGCGAAACGCAACCACTGATTATAGGCAAATTTTAGTCTAGAACCGCAAAGATTTAGTGAAAATATTCATCTAAAGCACCAGTGAAGAATTTTTTGAATAGCTGCATATTTTTGGCAATAACTTTCGTTATTTGATCCCTTTGTACTACACACTAATACTGATAACTTATTATCAAGGAAGCATTACATAGTTTTATTTGCGCTAACCATTATTAAGAGAAAGAATCATTCTTGCCTAAATGTAAGCATTGACCTCGACTTATTCTGGCTCTCCAATTACATTAAGTCCATGAAATGAATTATGCTTTTTGTGCATACCTGTTCGTGTTTGTTATTGCGTTATTATTGTTTTATTGTTTGTGTTTTTTCCTGTTCGTTCAGAATCTTGAAAGCTGGCGTGAGCGTCGAAGAGCGGCTGCGAAAGCGCTTGCCTTGGAGCTTCAGCAGCACTACGATGTCCCCCCACAGAGGGAGGCCGTGACAAAGGCGCGTATTCTCCACCCAGACAACGACATGCAAGACTATATGAGAGAACTAAAGTTGGGTCTCCTTTGATTTTAATTCATGCTGCAAGCGTAAACTCAGAATGAATTGAATTTGTGTAATTCTTGGAGAATCAACGGTTTGACTAATTACGCAAAATCATGGAGTGCTTAGCGGTGTGCATTTATGGTAATGCCGTACAATAGATATGAATTCCATGCCACTATGAGCAGATTTGTGTGACAGTTACAAATCAGGAATTATCACAATTTTTTAACGCGAAGTTCACCCATAGCACGAAAGTGTGACCCAGGATATTCATTTTTCCTTTTTAGGTCTCCAGACCATTCCGTCCCCCAAAAAGCCACTTATTCTGGTACGAACGAGTCTGTCTCGACTTGGTCACTCCTAACACCTGATGCAGGACAGAGCTTTTCTTCCTTGCAAACATCACCAAAACAAGTCCATGTAACTGTGAGCCACCGTTATTTAAACTGTCACCAAAGGAAGCCTCTAGTTGTAACGTTGAATGCACTTGGCAAACATTAGATTTGCGTTTTCCAATCGGCAACTCGAGCTCTGCATTCTAGCCATCTTTATGCTAGTGTGGTTGGGGCTGTTGCAATCCACTGTCTCATCGGGGGGTAACGTTATCTTGTATTCAACTGTCCTAGCTTCACCACTTACTGGGTGGCTTTCCTGTGACTGAATGCGTTTGTAATTCCGGATTTTTTGGTGGAATTATGTATTGTCTTTCAGTGAACCTTGGGGCATTACCTTTGAGTCAACGTGAAAGTTGAACTCCGAGCAGAAGTTTGTAAATTGCCATAACGTGTGACACAGTATGACTATCAGATAAAGTGATACGATGATCCAATGGGATTGAATGTCCTGAAGAAAATGAGGCTTCTGTCTGTGATGTTTCAAAATGGCGATTAAGATCACCGAGGTGTCTGCATGAGGCCAATGGTGTGCTTTTGCACTTGTCTTCGACTCACGCGGTCCTTGCACACTTGGCAGACCTCTTTCCTTCAAATGTGGTTATAGCAACAAATCATCCGTCTGAATTTTAATGGCTATACCTCATTTTTACCTCAAATGCATTGCGTGGATCGATGGCTGTGAGGCAAATAGAGTGAATGCATCATATTATTCACAGTCTCGTTAGAATGGAACCTTTCAGACGTATTGCAGCGGTCGAAATCGGCATTTCGATTTACCGCAATAAATGTCAACAAAATGCTTCCCTTCCCCTCGATTGCTTCGACCTCCTTTTGTCAAGTTTTCATCTCCCATTGTGGAATAGGTCTATTGCCAAGACATTGCAATCATGTAACCTGACCGTCCTCCGTTAGATTGCAATAGTTGTCGAGTATGAATTTTGATAACCAACTGCAGTCTATCATTAATTGTGCGGCATGCCTACCTAAAATGATCTCGTTTTTTTCTGTATAATTCATCATTTGGGTGTGATCCACCATTAGTTGGCTTGTTCGCATTGACCAGTCCAGTTTTCCGTTTCCCTTAAGCTCTTTAACAATTGCCATTCACTAGTTCTTGTACCCCTTAAACGTCATATTATCAAGGCCAGTGGCACGGAGCCTAAAGCACTCAACTAATTGGCTTGCTATAGGCATGTGGTGCATGAAATTTTTTGTTCAAACTATGCTTCTTGGTGGCACTGGACTGCAAGTTCCTTTTAGCTCTCGTTAAATGACACCCATGGTGCGTCTTGTAAATTCCTTCTGAGGAATTAATCGGCAGTATTCTCTACCATAGATGCAGATCTCAGAAATCGGTGGCACTCTAGGAACTCAGTTAGTTTGCACATTATTTTCCTATTACCGCTGTCTTATGGACTGACAGTTTTGGCTAGCTGTAAGTTGATTATCAGTATGGTATGCTGCCGCGACTAGCCTTTGTTTGAACTGATAACACTGTTTGCGATTGCGTTTGCATTACACTAGACATGCTGCAATGGTGAAATTCTACCACCTTATCGTACGTTTTCTACCATGCAGAAGTGGGAATGTGATTGGACTCCCAGCATTTACGTCAACTCAGGCATCAAATTTCAAAAGACAGTTTTGGCGCAAGCCTCTAGGTCTCTAAATATCCGCGCTTCTGTGAACATAATGGATTCTTTTTTATTTTTTTGAAACAAGAGAACATCTATTCAGTTATGGTGGTTAGCTAAGACTCGGGTCTGCTTCGGCTCGTCGTATCTTAAACGATGAGTATCATAGGGATTCGAAGGTTTGTCTCTCCTCCCCCTTTCCTCTCAAAGTGAAGGCGTATGCAATCCCCAGTGCGGCACCTCCACTCTATTACAAAAATACCTCTAGTCAATCAATGCTTTTGGTGCCCGTCTTGGCGTTATGTATGCTTCCACAAGAAATTTCCATTCATTTGATAGCAATAAAGCGAGTACATAGTTTTCCTCATCAAACATACCATGCTACCGCTAATGTTTTGGGAAGTTTGGTAAAATTTTGGTTTGCTGATTAATAAAATCATTCGCCGTCATCACGTCTCTGCTAATTGCTGAAGTTATTATTGGTAAAAATTTCAAATTCACTAGAATTGAGTTAAAAACGTTTATTTCGTAGTTGGAATAAAGTGTGATGAGGTTAGACATAACTTCATCATTTTCACAAGACAAATGGTTTATACAGAGTATGGGTGTAAAATTTACGCTGAGGTTAAGATATCAAATTTATTTAATTGCATGACAGTCGGGCTATTTCTTATGGTGTCTGCTTGTTCTGTTCTGCAGAAATACCTTCCTGAGAAACTCGGTGAACCTGAGAGGAACGACAAGCGGCCCTTACCAATGCGAGTTCGACTGATGTGTCACTCCGACTGCGTGAAGGCTGACAACATGGGGATGTCTGTTGCTGCCCTCGGCGACAGTGACGGACCGCCATTCATTATTAAAGACATCGTAAAGGGTCAGTGCCCTTGCAGTATTTCTGTTACCGCATGCGTATGTGCAGCCTTTTTCATGTAAATGTTTATGCGAACGTAATTTGAAAGAAAAAGTAAGGTCTTTGATGCTGACCGAGGTAAATGACCGGCATCATAGGCGTTTTAACGAAAGGTTCTGCAGTAGTGAACTTGGTGGAGGCAACCCTTTTGGCAGTCCTTCATTGGTGGTAGAGAATTCTGCAAGACTGCGCCTTTTTTAATGACTGACATTGTGTGCGAAGTGGACTGTGTACAGTTCACAATGACGAGTGATGCAGCATCAGCGCACGATCTATGCCCACTACAAATTTTTGGATAGAGTTTGGCTTTTCCTTCAACTGTGTTCACGGACAGCTATTGAGTACGAATGGTGTATGACCTCAGGTTTTCTTTATGACACTTGGTCGATTTGCCTGAATGGCTCTAATTATGCATTTAGCCTCCACAATTGGAATAATTTATCAAACACTTGAGATGGGAATTGCCAAGAGTTGAAACTTTTTTGTTTTGCTTAAGAAAATCGCAGCTTTTGGAACAACACCATTGATCATTGGGCGTCTGTGTGGAATGAGCTGATTAACGTTCCAATGATTTAGCAGTTTTTCGTCAGATGCGGTGTCTCATAGCATAAATGCAGGAGAGTTTGGGAATGTAATTTTAAATCTTATGGATGAAAAGTGAAACTGCATGCCATTTTTTGCGATTTATACTTTATGATAGGTGCTCCCTATGAACGGTGTCCACAATGTTGCATAGTTCAGATCATAAGTTCTGCATAAATACCTTCTCATCCCTTCCTTTTCACACATTCTTGTGACCATACAGTCACCTTTTCCCACAACTAAGGGGATATGCGAATTTGAAGTGGAATCAAATAATTGTAAATTATCAAGAAGGATAAATGCGGAAATTATATTATTTATGCATTTCAGCCAAGGCTGTTCCTTCCATCTTCTTAAAATCTAGTGATGAGGTTTCATACAAGTACACGTTATCAGTTGCCAACATGGAAAATTTGAATTCCTCATTGCCACGAATGACACTGTGCCGGTTGGCTCCTTTGCCTCTGAGTCGTGTGATTTGTTTGACATTACACTGGCAGACTCAATGGCGGACAGAGGTCACCTGGAAGTGGGCGACGAGTTGTTTTCAGTGGACAATCTCTGCTGTTCCTTCGTTGCTGATCGCCCCATTCTCGTCCCCACGTTAGCCAAGCTTCACCAGGTGCTGGAGCGTCTCGTGAAAAAACAGAGGCCCGTTGAAGTGAAGGTTTTTCGAAGCCACGGTCCACTCAATCGAGGTCCGTTTCCATTTTGTGCACCACCAAACGGTATCGTGTTGACGAAGGATCAAAATCACTGTCTATTTACCGTTCTGACACATGCAGATGACCTCCTACTATTAGAAGTCAAGCTTATCAAATGCTTCAGTATTCAAAATGTGATTACAGAGTTTTAAAGGATGTGTGAGGGCATTACCATGCGTTCTGACCTAAATCATCACTAAGCATGCTTTTTGGTAGGTTTCACGTTGTTGTGCGTAGTATGGAAAGCTAAAGTACAGGGCTATGAACAAACCTTCCGCCAACTGGAAGATGAGCATGGGAGTCAAATGGTTGCTGCATATTATTTCTCTTTTAATCTGTCTCTCGCCACCTTATAAAGTGAAATGCGATCAAGAGGCTTTAAGTAACTGAGCAGATTGCTAAAGAATATCAGGAGAGAATGAAAATGGGTAGATTAATGTACGACTTCAATTACCATCTCATGTGGGTTGAAGAGTGGCGCTGCTGGCAGTTTATAGGTTGGACTGATGTATAATTTTGGCTAAACGGCTTAGAATCTATGCTTATTAGATGGCATGACCGTTGGCATCACATCAACCCGTGATGTGATTTAGCATTGTCTGAACCATTTCTCCTTGGCAGAAATATTTAAGCAAATTACTTGGCGCGTGCACGACTTCAAAGTCTTGATGCTCATCAGCTTAGCAAAAATTTCACTTGCCTTAAACTAATAATGGAACTCTCATGGATGTAGGGAGTCCATTGCGTGCCCTCTATTTTCCACACTCATTCAAGCACCGTACTCTATGGGCCATATTAGATATGCATGGGGATTAGCATATGCCTGATTTGCATTCACATTTTCATGCGTTTCATGCAATGTTAAGGGGAAGTCATGGGTACATGAAGTTACAACCACATTATTGCTTAAAAGCTCCATTTATTGGCTACTCAATGAGTGGATTAATGCGCAGCAAAAGCCTCCGGTCCCAGTGCTAGGGTGTGCGTGCTGACCCTTCATGGAAGATTGATCCTTTTTTAGGTGCGGCAATAAGTGCAAATCCGAGGGCATCCGCTGCTGATCGAGTGAGTGTGAATCGTGAAATGGCAAACATTGAGACCACGGTATTTTATGGTTGATTTGTTACTTTATCAAATAGTCAACCAATCTCATGGGCTTTATTTCACAGAAGGAGGGTCTACACAAATCTTGTGCATTGCCAAACGGTTCTCCTAATTCAAGGCAAGTGAAGTATTTTATTTTTTGAATATTACTGCTCAAAGGAATGGAATAGGCGATATAATAAATGAAAAATGACACTAGTGTGTGGGGAGAACCAACTACTCAACACCTTCAGCTTTGATTTTAATGCTGATTACCCTGTGCTTCCAGATAAAAGCCTTTTAATGCCTGTCAGTGGGCCTGGGCACAGCTTTGTCCTGGCTTTAAGCCGTAACTGTGTATATCGACGAGGTGGTTCATCAGATAGCCGTGTAAATGGCAAACCAGTTGTGAGGTGTTCACACCTGAAGGACTCGGATTAAATGCAGTTCGACGGACATAATGATTATTATTACTATTAGTTTGATCCCTACATTGTTACTGTTAATTGCTATTGACCTAGCGCCTAGACTGCGATGCACAAATGTGAGGTAGCATTTTCACTAGCTAAACTTCACATCCTAGGGTCAATTCTTTGCTGAACCATTGATTCTAGGTCCAAACTCCAAAGGGGTTTGAGGACCGGTCCCTTGCGTTAGCTATTGCATTTATCTGCTCTTCGATTTATGCATTGCATTTTGACAAGGCAAAGTAACTAAGCATTTGTAAGCAATTCATTTTGAAGAGTAACAATAGAGTTGGATCGAATTCACTGAACAAATAGCGTTAAGCGTTGATTTGCCCCATAAAGGCGTAATCACTCTCAGACTTCAGTTCAAAACAAACCGACATTAGACATCTGTATTAAAAAATCAAGTGGTTTCCCCGCCCACCGAATACACGAACTTAGCGAACATGACGTACCTTATGCAGGCGCATATGCGTTTGTTACAATAAATAAAAGCAGTCTACGTAGGTTTTTCCATGTTGGTTTTGCGGACAACTTACGAAATTTTGAGCAAATAAATGAATAAGGCATGTGATGGTTGCTGTATTGCTTTCTACAATGTGCGACATTCTTTTCTAATAAAGCAAAGTTTTTTCCATATTTTAGACATGACAAAAGCGGAGCACTGAAAAGGGACGCTTCAGGGGGCAGAGGTATTACCTTGGTCGAAGTCGAAAAAGTTCACCCTGTGCGAGGCTTTCAGCATTTCGTCCCCTCAGCGGAGCGTGCTGAAGCAGCTTATTCAGGTTGGTGCGCGTTGAAAGTGATGAGTAGCGAATTTAGCCGACACGGAAGGGATAGAATCCTTTGGTACGAGTATTTTAATGGAAAATCACGATAATCCGAATTTCATCTGAAGTCCAATAAACTACACAAAGAGCCGTGAGATCATATCTATTTGGATCATGAAAGGGAAATCCGATTCGCATGAAACTGAATGGTCTCTCAAAAACTTACTTTTTTTTGCGTTACTAGGCGATTGGTTCCTAGGAGACACTAGTTTAATGTTTTCCAACAGAGTGGTGCGTTAAAATAGACTCATCAAAGTATCAATTGCGTTTCCTTGAAAATTCAATGCTAGATCCTGAAATGGTGTACACAATCCCACCACAAATGAAAATGGCCTCTACTGTGGCGACAATTGAAGCTGGTATCGAGCTATCGCAATCAAAATCATCATCGGAGTTTATAGGAGTTTCGGATACCGTAAAAGCACACCAATGCGGGCATGTAAGCTATTTCGTTATTTATTTAATAAGTTTTTTGGGAATCGACTGCACTGCATCATTGCTTAACTTCCTTAGTCCAAGTCAAGCATGTTTGCTAAGGTCGGCCTGCAAGCAAAGCAGGAAATGACATGTAAACCTTCTACCGATATTATCCACTATAGGTACAAGTCTTATCACGATACCTGTGTGAATTAATTAAATTTCAATGAAAAATATTGCATTCATTTGTATTGCACCAATTCGATCCATCAATGGAAATGCCCTGTTACCCATGCTGAGAGGCTCTACGCGCTCGATTTATTTAATGCAATTGTGTCTTCGCGATTTGACATTGGACTAAGCGATAAGCGAAATTAACTGATGCATCTACTTTTGAACTAAAGGCTGGTCTTTGGCGGAAATGCGGAGGTCATGTAGGAGTGAACCAGAACCTTGGCAATTGGCTTTATGAACGGGGCGGGTAGTAACAGCCTTAAAGCGTATCGAAGGAAAACACCCATAACGGTTTCTAAGGTACCATTTCATTGCCATACTGGACTAGGTTTAAGTTGAAATGATCCAGGGGGCACAGTTTGTAGCTCAATGTTATGTTCTTACTAATTACGAACATAAACTAACTACCTGATAAATTGTTCAGACTGTTGAATTCAGGTTAAATCCCTTTGCTTCTTATCTTAAGAGTGATAGCGCTTCTTGTAAAAACTATGCACAGTTGCTGCCACCAGTCTCAGCAGCTTACCCCAACCCCTCTGAGGTGCGATCCTTCAGTTCGATATTGGAGGCTCCGACACTTCCATCAACGCCACCCCCGCTGTTGTCGAATTGGCCACTACCCACGTTTTCTGAGGCACCTCCATCGATTTGCTCCATCCCGACGCCGCCATCATCTACGCCAGAACTGACATCGTCACGCCCCGACCGACATCCTTCTATTGCCTTGCTGCTCACGCCACCCCCACCGGCTTGCGGGAACTTTGCAGCTCAGCCCGTTGTTGAACAATCGATCATTTCCAAACAAGAACTCCACCCACAATTCATTCCAAATCAGCGATGCCGATCTCCCAGCAAAGGTTTTGTCTCTGCTCAACAATTCCGCGACGCTCAAGGCGTCGTAAGTAGTGCAACGATTGATATCTTACTGACTTCACACCCAAGAAGTGCCAATGAGGACATGGATAATCGAAATGCTAGTCCGGATTCTACACCTCTTCCGGCCAAAGTATCAAACTCGCAAGATCCAATTCGAACCGATGCAAACCAGATACTGCGTTCTCAAAAGCATAGACAAGACTTGAAGTCCCAAGATGACACACAGTACGATAGTGATGTCAGTTCATGGGATGAGGGAGTCCACTTCGAATCCAATCCATCAGACTTAAACTTGAAAAGCGAGCTCAAAATAGCCGAATGCAAGGTTCATGAAGACAGTTTACTGGTTTCAAGTGATGTTGACAACAATGGCTCCCCACAAAAGAAACGAGAGAAGGTACCAAAACCTACGGATGCCGCAACTGCACTGCTATTGAGGGAGTGCGTAGTGCAGTATAAAGAGCCGATAGAGGAAGTCGATTCTTACCGTCTGCCCAGCATAGTCGGTAAAGAGCAGAAGTGTAAACACTATAAGGAGCACGAGTTACCTGAAGTCGCGACTGGTGGCACCAAAACGGAGACGTTGATGGCGGAAATAGTGACAATGGATACGCTACAAAGCTTTGAAGGGCATGCAGATTTTGCCACTTCATTCTCTCCTAAAGCATTCGGAAAGTTTGGCCAGGTGACCGAAGCAAGAATGAAGGAGGATAACCAAAGAGAAAATGCACACCCACCACAAACAAATACGCGGTTGTTATCGAGCCGAATACTTGGTGGACCATCGCGAAACCGAATTGGGTGAGCTCGTTATATCATACAAGTATTTCTGTTGGAAAAAAATATTCAACTCGGTTTAACGTACTCATCCACTGTTACCACCTTTTTTGACTTGCAAAACCCCTTTGGACGACTCATGAGCATTAACGCCTAGGGAATTCCTGTCTCATCTTACAGGTTATCACCAGTTCGTGCACCAAGAGTTAACGTCATTGGCACCTGGTATACATGCGCGGGCTGTAATCAACAATTGGGTTAGTGGATTGTTCTCATTCTCTTTATGTATTTCAGCGAAGATACATGACATTGTGAACTGCATTACAGGCACCAGCGACCTTATGATAATTGAACAGCTAAGTCTATTCTACCACCTCTCCTGTTTCGTTTGCGCCCGATGTGGCATTCAACTGAGCGATGGACAAAACGAGACTTCGGTGAGGATTCGCAACGGCCTAATTTACTGCTACATTTGCTACCATCGGATAAGCAAATCACTGTCGCGTAGTAAGGAGAGAAACGAAGGGGCAAAGTTAAAGGAAAGCCCTACACGAAGCGACCGGCATTCCTCGTTGGCACGATCTTCCACCAAGATAGGACAGTTTTTTAACACAAGCCCCTCACGTCAATCAAGTGAGTAAATCACATAATCCAGTCCGCAAAAAAAATTAATAAACCCCACGGACGGCAAAGGACCCTGGCATAGACCTTTGCGACTACTTTCAGACACTGCTTTACATCCACGAGTCTGCGTGGGTTAATTACGGGAAAATAAGTAAAAAAAAACAATCAAATAGCGCTAGTTCATTGACTCAAACTAGCTTAATGCCAATATGGGCCATACCCATCCCCTCATAGGGCTAGAAACGGTAGCGAATCTAAACGTAAACAATGGTCATGGCACGACTGTTTGAATAATTTATCTTTATGAATGGATGAAGGCGGAGACCGAGAACAGGTGCGGCTCGCCTTACACCATTTCTGAAGGTAAGTTCACTAGTGCACTAAAATACTACTGCTGACAATAATGAGCTCCATTGATTCTGGCACACACATTTGCCCTCCGACCCTAATAACCTGAATACTTGATTTCTTGCGTGAGAGCCGAGACACCCTGATTACTTTTGTTGCTCCTGTTTAATCCCTTTTAAATCTATGATATTAAGCGATGCTAACTCGCTTTCTTCAGATGGTTTCGCGAATTCCTCAAAAAGGTGACACAAGCGTCAACATCGTCATGTACATATCGCTTCCCATGGGCTTAAAATAGAACATTTTCGCAACGACAAGACAGATGAACATCAATGATGCCATCATATCTGATTGTTACAAAATTTCGCACATTTGCGTTTGTTATAATGCAATACATTCCACACCTATTCTTCGCCCTATTATTTCAGGATAAGAGGATGTCTGCATAACACCAAGTAAGCACTTTTTTTACAGAAATTAATCCCTCATAACCGTCGGCGTAATATTTCATTATCCCAGTAGTACGGGCTAAACGAACGCTCCTTCCGTCTAAAATACGGGAATAAATCAATAACTTAATTGGGAAGCAACCTGGGCTTAAGCGTTCGCGAAGACTTGCATAGAGCTGCTGCGACTTCGAGTACAGACGGCTCCTTCGTGTGATCAAACTGGACTTTCAGAAGTGATTCGGGTTGTTTTATTATTTCTAGGTCGCGTACTATAGGCTATGGGAAAATAACTGAAAAGTGGGAGACAAAACATACCTTGGTCTTCTCATAGGGAGTGTTCTGCTTTGGATGCCAACAAATAACCGTGGCACCGTCCCTAGAAACAACATTTGCACGAGAACTGAACGCCGATAGACATGAGAATAGACACGTTGGTAACTTGCTGATGTTCATCCCTGAGAAAATTATTTCCGAGTGATTACCACAAACATGTTTAAAATAGAAACACGTTTCAGTGCTTCAACACAAAACAGCAGGAAATTTCAAGAAAAATGGAGAAGTGGACTTCGTCATCGCCAGCTACTTTATCACACCGAGAGTAAGCGCTTCAGCAAAATTCGTCTTCAGGTCCATAAAAAAGGAGGGGCAAAAGAAGTGTTGAAAACGTGATTGGATTTCAAAATTTTACTGAAGACACATATCTGGAGATACATAACCAAATGGTTGAGGGTCTAGCATTACCAAGACAGGAATGAGTCCAAGAAACTATTACAGGAAGAAGTAAACAGTAGTGAAGTCAGTAAAGGCAACTCATTTCTGCCCGAAGAAAAGATGTGTTTTACATACTGGAGATCAAAGAAACAATGAAACCTAACTTAACGCGTTAGGATGGCTAGGGACCAACGACGATCAAAATCAGGTTCAACACACTAAGACTAAGTGATTTAGGAAATATAACAGTGCTACATGCAATCATTAAAAACCCCACTCCGCTAAAGCTCGAAACAAATGCTCGGTTTCATATTTGACAAGAATTGGAAGTCTGTCTTCTCGGCACTTTACGAACCTACCCCGACCTTGGAGGCTCTACCGGTACCCCTTAAAGACTCAGAAGAAAATAAGCCTTTTAAAACACCAACTTTGATTCTGTTAAGTTAAATGGAAGAGACGTAACCTGAATGAAAAAATGAGTGTGCCTAAAAGAAAAAAATGTATAAAAATATAAATAGACGACAATGTAGCATGAAATTATTTTCCAATGGAAGACTATGACCGCTTAGCTAGAGCACATGCAATAAGTCAATAAGTTTTGTGCTTGTGCTTTGATTTTGAGTACAAATCAGTCGCGATTATGGTTGCTCCCGAATTCAAATCAAACCGATTTTCCAATCTTATTTGATATTTTAATACGGCACAATGTTTTTTAACAAGCAATGCAGCATTTAAGATCAACTTCATTAATTTGGCTAACAGAGCAATTTTGTGTCTTATGTGAAGTGTCGATTGTAATATTTTGTTTGTTCGAACTATCGGTATAGGTCACTTGGGTGGCCATCTTGTTCTAGCCGGTTGGTCGGTCTCCGGGCCGTGCCAATAGCCCCCAAGTCCTCTGTTTCCGGAATACATGTATTCTGCCTTAGTACTACGCCTTCTTTTACCTTAAGGGGAGCCTCGGGACGCTACATTGGTGGCAGCGGAAAGCGGACCCGACTTTAATGGATTTTATCCTGCTCCATACCGTTTCTGGCAAACGGCGGCGTTGTGAAAGAAGTGCATGTGCTACGGAGGGGAGAACCTTTGGTATCTCGTAACAGAAGGGTCGAGATCGACGTTCATGCTCGACATCTTCCTCGCCCTCGTGTTCGACAGGGAAGCTATTAACAACTGAAGCGACACTAGCCGTGGACTCCAAGCCCAGAGGAGGGCCAAGAGGCGCGCATTTGCTGCACTGAGTGCCACGCGGAATGGATGGCACTACAGGAACACATGCGTTCGAACCTCGACGACTGGGGCGGTTAGCTCGTGGGTGCTTCTCGCAGCACTGATTACGTTGTGATGGCTGACACGGGAGGCGGACGAAGGGGAGCGTCGGGGACGACGCTCGAAAGAAGAGAGGGGCTGTGTAATATTTTGTTTGTTCGAACTATCGGTATAGGTCACTTGGGTGGCCATCTTGTTCTAGCCGGTTGGTCGGTCTCCGGGCCGTGCCAATAGCCCCCAAGTCCTCTGTTTCCGGAATACATGTATTCTGCCTTAGTACTACGCCTTCTTTTACCTTAAGGGGAGCCTCGGGACGCTACATCGATAGTTCATTTTTCTCTGTGTGAGACTAAGCGACCACATAAGCTTGTGGGAATTTGCCAAAAGTCTTATTACCTGAGTACTCTGCTGAAGATGATAGAAGGCATAACACTACACAAATTGTGTCGGTAAGGGTCAGAATGGGTTGGGGCTACCAGCGGGGCCCAAGGGCGACCCCACTTGGCTCTTTTACTAATTCTCGGAGTTAACGCAACAAAATATAGATTTTGGAACCAGAGGGCTTGGGGGCCGGTGGCACGGCCCAGAGGCCGACCAACCGGCTAGTACGACATGGCCAATCCAGTAACTGAAACCGGCAGTTCGAACAAACAAGGTACCACACAGCCCCCCTCTTCTTTCAAGTGTCGTCCACGACGCTCCCACCGGTCAGCCTCCCCTGTCAGCCATCACAACGTAATCAGTGCTGCGAGATGCACCCACGAGCTAACCGTCCCAGTCATCCAGATTCAAGTGCATGTCTTCTTGTAGTGCCATCAATTTCGCGTAGCATTCGTTGCAGCAAATGCGTGTTTCTGAGTCCTTCTCTCTCACGACAATGTGACCCAATGAAAGATGGGGGTACGAATCCAAGTTTTCGAATGGGTCGAGACACAAACAACATATATTGTGATTCCAGGCTTTTTTGATGACGTGGAAAAAACGAGGGGGTATCGTAGAACTCTGAGCAAATAGGGCAACCAGACCTCATAGGAACGGGATGCACGCGATCCAAGTGTGCAAAGCATAAATCGATGTTGTCGAATGGCGTCCTGCATATTCCACATCTTTTGATACACATTTTGGCGAAGGGAGGCGAGCTGCCCGATAACAGGAGAGAGAGTTTAGGAAGGATGCTTGACCACAACGTTGCTGATCCTTCTTGGCAGTTCCATTGGACTTGAGGTTCACAACTAGTGTCGCTTCAGTTGTGAATAGCTTTCTTGCACAGCACGAGGGCGAGGGAGGTGCCGAAGACGGGCGTCGATCTCAGCCCTTCTGTTATGGGATGTTAGAGATTCGCCCACCCGTAACACATGCACTTCTTTTACACCGCCAACGTTTGCCAGAAGCGGTATGGGGCAGTATAGAAATCCATTAAAGTCGGGTCCGCTTTCCGCTGCCACCAATGTAGCGTCCCGAGACTTCCTTTAGGGTAAAAGAAGGTATAGCACTTAAACAGAATATGTATTCCGTAAACAGAGGGATTGGAGGCTGCTGGCACGACCCGGAGGCCGGCCAATCAGCTAGTACAATATGGCCACCAAAGTGACCAAAACCAGCAGTTCGAACAAAAAAGTATTAAAGAGTATAATTCGACCTACTGATGTCATCGGAACTTCTCTCAGGGTCCATAGGCCCGTCCCTTTTTCCAAGTTGCAACAGCAGAGCATGTGACTGGTTTCTTTTCGAAAAGAGGGCTTTGGACAATGCAACAAAATACAGCTTTTTTTCATAAAAATACTACTTTGGACAACTTTCGTAAGCTACATGCGAAAGCTGAAAATAACGTTTACTTTTGGCGACTTTCCCAGTTACATATTTTGCAAAAATAACATTACTAACTGATATGAAATTATTTGTAAACCATATTGGAAAAGAATAGTATGGAGCTGTCAACTAGGTAAGCATGGGATCCCTCCTCAACCTCTCCACCAGTTAATATATCAAGGTGAACATTGATTGAACAGTCTTGAAGCGGGACCAGTGTGGTAGAGAAATAAAGCTGTAATATATTGCTCTCATGCTAATGATTTAGTCCCAATCTTTATTAACTTACTTAATGTAGGCAAGTGTATGAATGAGAATCAGTGGGAACGCGAGATCGCAGTTATAGGGCATCATCTAACCTCCGATTATACGAGGACAGTGTGCTTCTCCCTTTTTAACTAGCGGTTCTTTAGTAGGTCAAAACTCTGGGTTCAGTAAATTTGCAAGGGTATTATCTGATTAAACCTTTCAGATTTTCCTTCAAAGGCCTTTTTTGCACAGACGCTCTAAATTTGTACAGCGATAAGTTTGAATCCTTAAGCACAACTGATTTCTTAGACAGGTTTTATTTTAGCCACAAAAAGCAAAGCATTGCAGCGCTTTGGGACATTGCTAAGGAAGAATTAAGGCATTATATACAAATACACATAGCTTTTCGGCGTTCAGTAGAGCTAGAGCTTTTGGAATCGTCGAGGTCAGCTTATCCGCCTAAGGTATATTAAAATGGACCAACAGTTAGCTCTCTACTAAAACGGAGAGTTAAACAACCAGTTAACGTATTTCATAGCCCCCTCCTCATTTGTGCCGTGCCTATAGCGCTCACCTTTGTCAGATTTCTGCATCAGCCATCAGCGGAGTCGTTGCCTAGAGAAATCTTAACAAACCATCTGCGTGCGTCATCATGTTTGCTTATTAATTAATTAATCTTCCAAACGAAACTTCCAAATCTTGCGCTATAATTTTACATAAATGGTCCAGCGTTGGATATTTGAAGCATACTTGCCATTCACCTTCAGTTCTTCTCAAGCTAATGTACAAACTTTGTTGATAGTTAGTTTGAAAATTGCTGTAATTCCTTAAGCTCAATCGCTTAATAAGTCTACAGATGCTACTTTTTACAAACTTTTATTTTCCTATCAATGTTGAATTGGCCATTGAAGTGAGCCAATAAAATTTCAGGTTTCTTTGCGTTCGCTCTGCTTTGCTATCATGCACATTTGGTGATTGCCCCAAACGTTGAAAGGCGATGGATAATACTCTAGGTCGTTTTTTGGACGGTCTTAAGTCCAGTTCTGATGAAATCCGCCTCTCAACGGTTGCGGAGATCCGTCGATTCGTGGCTTCCGAGCTAAAAGAGGCTGCTGCTAGCAACTATGCTGAATTTATCGAGGATTTATGTGTTGAATTCGAAGGAATGCTATCAGGAAGTGATCCCAATGAGAAGAAAGGCGCCATTCTTGCTATTGGTATGTCTGTGGGTGTGATTTTGCGCTGTACCAGTGTATATGGTGCTTAGGTCTCATAATTACAATTCCGTTAAAAATGATAACCTTTCTTTTGTATCGTTCGTTGAAGCAAAGACCGTGAACATTTGGTATTGTGATGGCTGCCATGCCTAAATCACCTTGGAAGAGGTGTGAATTCTCCACTATTAGTGTGTTTACTGTTTATTAGCCTTTCTACACATTAAATTTCTCTGTAATGCTACCTCTTTGCCTCTTTTGTAGGGTGCTTAGCTGAAATTGATTTCTCTGCAATCGCTCCATATTGCTCGCAATTTATTAGTTTACTAAACCTCTTGTCCACATCATCCGATCTTCCCCTTCTTGTCCTTGCTGCTCGTCTACTGGGTGAATTCGGTCTCTTGCTACCCAACGATTTTGCTGAAGGGCAAATAAAACGGGCTTGTGAATATTTGAAGCGAGGGAGTCTTTCCAATTCTCAGAAACAATTCTACGTAAGTTCTACTAGTCTGTGCTCACCCTCCCGGAGAGGATTTGTTGTGTGGAGTTGCTGTTCATTCGCTCTAAATATGCCATATTTTGTGTTTGAGTACAAAAATTTAAATTTTAGATTCTTACACTTCGCGAAGCTGCACTACACACACCTACCAGCTATTATCATCACCTTACTAAGTGTCTTCCAGTACTTCTTCAATATTTCAGGGAAAAAGACGTGAGTTTATCTCTCCCTGCATTTCTTCATGCCCGCGCAATATGAATAATGTGCAAAATTTAGCACTTTCGGATATGTTTTGTACCTTTAGTTGTAAGAACCGGTCCAGTGTATAATGAGTTCCATCGATTTTCATGCATATTTAAGAAGCGTTCAGAAGCAGATGGATTAGGGTCACTATTCGCTGTTTCTTTAGATTGTACTTCGTGATTTGGTGGCTATGGCTCTGCGAAACACTCTTGCTATTGCCGCTGAAAATGAAATCGGTCGTCGTGGGCAACAAATGAGCCTTGATGCCGATGTAAATGTGGATGGATTCGGTGATAGCTCTTCATATGCCTCAGCTAATCGGCCGATCACTTCTAGTTCTAGTAGACAGTTTTTGAGGGGCGTTGGTAATACACCTATTCGGAAATTTAGCAGCAGTCAACAACCGGCAATACCATCAACTAATTTCTACTACTGTCCCGTTAGCGAGCCCCCGATGATCTGGTACCATCAGTGTGTTGGGCAGGTGCTATTTACTCACAGCAAAGCCGTTGCAATCAAGTCTTCGGACCACCATGCGCCAGTGGTAAGTTTGGATCGGTGGATTGCATTAGTATGTAGTCATTGCCTCAAGCGTACAGAAAAATGACCAGAGATGAATGGGCTCATGGAAGTCTTCTCATTCTTAACGAACTCCTCGTTTATGCGAATCCTGGGTTTGAAAAGCTCAGAAGCTCACTGGATAGCATGGTTGGACAGGTAACATCTTTTCTCGAGAGCGAATAGGAATGTGTGAAATTTGTTTTGAGGTAATTTCGTATTTCAGCCCATTTTTCACGTCCTGGTAGTCAACCAGACTGAAGGTGAGTTGGCGGTGCGATCGGTGAACCAGACTCCATGGCCGGTTGTCATCTCACCCAGCCAGCAGACGGAGCTGAGTCTGGTCCCTGGAGCCCACCTTTCTGCTCTTACCTCTCCTGTACAGGTCTACGGTGATGAGGGTGTCGCAAGTGAACTTCTTCGTCAACAGCAATTTCGTCAACAGAGAGCTGTATCCCTGGTCTCTGAATCCTGCCAGCGCATGCTCGGTGCCAATCTAGATAAGGTTGATTAAAAACACGAGAACAGTGTGGATCCTATCTTATTTATTGAAATTTAATGTGCTATGTTCGATTCCTGCGTTGGGATACATAATCTGGTTGCAACATTTTTATTTACTTGAATTCGTTCTTTTGGTAGATTTGGGAGTTGGTTATTGGCTGCTTGAATCTGAAGTATGCTGGCGTGCTGCATCTCGTTTTGAAGGTGATTCCTCGGCTTGTCGCTTTTGAAAGAAGCACTTTTTTTAATCGGGAGTAGGTCTGCTTTTTTTGCCTGAAACGCATAATGACTTGGCTGATAATCATACCAAATGTTTGTCGGTAGGTTTGTTGACGTGACGGCGTTGGTCCCCAAGAATGTTGCGAAACCGGAAGAGACTTCACAAAGGTTTGCTTTTCACATTCACATTTTGCTTTCTTCCATCGCATGATACAAGTTATTCATTAAACGATTCCATTGGGACCTACTCAAAATTCTCCGGCCTCTTTTTGTGTGCGCGTATCGCTTTTAGCTCATAATTGCTATTGTTAGGTTGCGGGTGCAAAATGGGTGTGACAAATCAGTGATTGTCAAACTGCTTATGTTTACAAAGATGTTTTAAAATGCTAGCGTTTATCATTAGATCCAGCGTATCATGAACCACTTTGCATCTTAGTACATTATGTGCATCTTTGAGTGCTTTTTACTTTGCATTTGCGGAGGTTTTCATGTAACGTACTTCTTTTTTATCCTATTTCTTTTTTCATGTTATTATTTTGCCATTGTTATTGTTGTTTTTTTTAGTATTCTTCGGACGGTGATAACTTTCCTCTTTGATTGTGTAAATCGGGATCGAGAAAAGGGGTATGCACTAGTTACACTCGGCCTCATGACGCATACCGTCGGAGACGAATTTGAGAAACACGGTTATCTGGCTCAGCTTATTTCTGTCTTACTGAACCAATTAAATTCAACGAAAGAAGCTTCTGCCTCGAAGTACGCCTCTTGTTTTCTCCTTTTTTTTTTTGAAACGTTAACTTTAATGCTGAAGTACCACGTAGCACGCGTTCGCTCCACATTGCAGAAAGCGACTCGGTGGTCTGTCGACTGCGGTCCTACTGACGATTGGGCTCATTGCTAAGTCCCTAGGATCTCGTGCTTGTTCCTCGCTCAAGCCCCTTCTAGACCCGATGATCTCACGTGGACTGTCTCAACCGATGACCGTGACATGCGCACTTATTGCTGAACACATTCCTGAACTGAAACGCGATGTGCAGGTAATGCCAGCACCATCTCCCTTTGACACCCCTGATTTCATGTCAATCGGTTTTAGCCTTCGTACCCAAACCTATTTGCAGGATAGCCTGTTAAAGCGGATCAACGTTATTTTGGCGAACAGCATCGGCATCGGTGCTGTCTCATCCATTGCATTAGGAAACGGTGCGGTTTCTTGCGTCTTTGGTCCTGTGCCACCTGGTGCCAACGCTACTGGTGGACATTTAGCTGTTGCGGTCCCGCGTGTCACCTCATCCCGCGGCCGCAACTCTTTAGCTCACACCAGCTCCTTCCGAGTACGGACGAGCTCTATTCCACTGCCTGGATTTCCCTGGAGTGAGTCATTCTCGAAGAACTCTAGCAGCGCAGAGTTCGACCTTTTCGATGACGTGCTCAGCGAAAGCCAACTTGTTGCTGTGGCATTGAGAACCCTTGGAAATTTTGATTTCGAAGGTAAGGTCTTCTTTGTAGTCATCCTACTTTTCGACCTCCACCTGTGATTTACATGCCTAATCTAATTGCTTTCCTCTCCTCTCAATACCAACTTATCTTCCAGGCTACACGCTGGCACACTGCGTGAGGCATACTGCGGAAAACTTTATCTCCATCAGTGCTTGTGGTGTCAGAGGAATTCGTTTAGAAGGCGTCAGAACATGTCTGAGGTTGATGCTACCCTTGATAAAGGTATACCTGCTTCCAATATCATTCATCTTCATTTCCCCTCCAGTCTGCGGAGCTTGTACCCGGTCCAATGCAAAAAACGTTGGATGCTATTTCGGACATACTGAGGAAGTTGCTTATTGTCGGAATTTGTGATCCAGGTAAGATATGAAATCGTCAACTTTGCTCTGCTAGACGCGGAGGTGAGAAAATGCGTCTTCTCCTCGTTGGATAGCCAATTTGATAATTACTTGGCACAGTCTCGGCATCTAAATTCCCTCTTCGTTGCCCTGAATGATGAGGTTTTTGCCATTCGTGGCTTGGTCATGCAGTGTCTTGGACGTCTTTCTGATGTTAATCCAGCCTGCGTGCAACCAACTCTTCGAAGCGTCCTGCTCAAAGTGGGTTTTGTTTTCTAGTCTTGCGGCTGATCTTAATAGGCTTGTAATCGCTTCCAGAGAGCGTTGAATAATAATACCCTTTATTAGTAAGCGATATTAATGCACAAATCGTGTACTGACTCTTTATAATGCTGTATTAACTCTTCTAGATCATTACAGACCTAGCAGACAGCGGGACAACAAAGAACAAGGAGGAGTCTGCTGCATTGGTGGCCATCCTTGCTGCAACGGCGCCACACTTCATTCTGCCCTACGGAGAGTCACTTCTGCACGTAGTTATTCCACAGATACGAAATGCGTTGCCGATCAACCTACGTATGAAGCTTCTCATCATGCGGAACGAGAGACTACAAAAAGCAGGCAAGTAGATACTGACGTCTTCCATTAGGGCACTAGTACTGCAAGTGAAACAGTAACTTGAGTTTTGATATTTCCTACTGAATGATTTTGAACGTTGACATTCGCCCTAATTTCTTGTTCTTCCCTGTAAAAATTTTGTATTCGTTAATTCCACTCGCTAAGTCACATCCGGATTCCCGTACAATGTTCATGTTAACGTGCTCATTCGTTAAAAGGCACTAGTGCCTCGCAAACAAAACCTCTAGCACTTTTGTTACACATTATGTTCTGCTTATTTCTTTTAACAGTTTGAGACCCCCAACCTATTCTACTTCTAATTACCTATATTAATTTATGCTATTGACCATCTGAATTATAAATCAATCCGCTTTACGGCCTCCCCAAGACCAACGTTTTACTTTAGCCAGCAAGCTAGGAGCCTGTTCATTTAGCTGCCATGGTGACTTGTCGACCGATGCCAACGAGATCTCCTTGAGCACTGCCCTACTAGCTTCACAGTCGGCGGCGCACTCGGCAGCGCAGGCAGTACAGGCTGTAGCAACGGCCACAGCCCGGGGTGTCGGCCAGCAGTTGGGGCGTTCCGTTGTTAGCACCAGGCCCACCCCTCCCACCTCTGGCCAGGCCACAGCTGTCTGCGCTCGCGCCGTTGTCGCCGCAAACCAGGCTGCCCACTCGGCTGCCATTGCTGCTAAAGTTATCAGTACTGCGATCGGACGACAGGGCAAGTGTGGACCTACATTATGTGACGAAGTTCCGGTGAGGAACCATCTTCTTTCCTTGTACTGATGCACTTAGCTTGTTGTTATCGTCTACTAATTTATCACTATTGGGGATGACACTTCAATGTCAAGAATTTCACCCGCATTTTTCATCATCGTCACTTCTTCAGGGGCGTATTCACTGGGGCACCAAATGTGGTTCTCAAGGTCCTAATGCTTTTATTCTAAATCACTGTGTTGAAGAATATCGTCGCGAACACTTTATGAATTCTACGGCGCTTGGAAATGCCATTACTTTTTGCCTTTTGCTAAAAATTAAAGTGACTATGGATTTCAAACCTATTTTTAGTCCATTTGTTTTAGGGTTATGGATAGCAACAATTCGAGTTAATTTTCATGCTCTCAAAGGCGGCACTCAACTTCTTTTGTGTAAATCACTGTATCCGGATGGAAAATTACCTCTCTTCATCTCGTTATGCTTCTGTTTTTTATGTTTAGCCAAGCCATGTTCTTGGTTGCTCCGAATTTCCCCGGACCGGGGGCTGCGAACTGGATTTGCTGATTGGTGAGCCGCACGAGACTCTCCCGGGCACGAGTCAGGAATTTCTTGCAGCTGTGGCTAGTCTGGGTGGCAGCGAAGGCTCTGAGACGTCAAGAGGCTTCTTTGTGGGCACTCTGGATGCCATCCGACCCGGAGAAATAGGCGGTTTTATGTCGCCCAATCAGCAGCCCATCCCAGGGACGCTACGCACGGGCCGAAGGATCCTCGAGAATACGAACGCCATTTGGCGCGAACCGAAAGGTCTAGTGGTAGCACTGTTCTCCGCTTTAGCGCATCTGTCCACAGTATGTCCCCAGGCTGTGGTGACTCTGATGGACGATTTAATTCCTGTACTTGTGTACATGCTCCAGGATCCCACTTGTCACTCCAAAAGATCGGTGAATTTTTGCGTTAAATATATCCCAAACCTATATGCTTTAGGAAGCCTTTTAAGTAACCTGAAATTTTACTTTGAAGGTTGCTGCGTGGGCGTTCGGTGTTCTGGTTTCGAACACCGGTTACGTCGTGCGCCCCTACATGAAGCATCCTGATCTTATGGAGTTGTTATTCGCACTGCTGCGAAGTGTCGAGTCGAAGAGTATCCAGGTCGAGGTACGTTTTTATGGCAAGATTTTTTGCCCTCTGTTAGCACATCTGACAGTACTGTTCCTTAGATTCTACGCCTGTTGGGTCTCATTGGTGCTGTTGACCCGTTTAAACTAAAAGTTTCCATGGGGCAATACGACTACATGCAGGAGACAGATACTGCTGTCAGTCAGTATGATATCGCAGAGTCTCGAGACGGTATGTTGACACTCCTTTGAGGGAAAATTGTGTGTCCTGTCATCTCTGATCAATTTTAGTTGAAAATCACGCGTACTACAAAAGATTATTCTGTATTAGAATACATGGTTTTTGATCCTTGCGATTTCTTTGTTTAGCCTATGCGTTATGCTTTCTACACTCTTGAAAGTTACTCATTCTGTCCTTCACTCAAATCCAGTCTATCAGTGCAAAAAGCTGTAGTGTGCAACAATTTATCTTTGACCTGTGAAGTGGTTAGCGTATATACGCACTCAGACACTGTGGAAGCGCTTATTAGGCTTGGAACGTACCTAGGTCATAGTAGCAACTGAGTGCGTAGATTTGAGCGCAATTTTTTCTGTCCTAAAAATATAATCCAGTCGCTACATCTCTTGTCCACTAGTTGATATTACACAGTCGGAGTTGTTGGTAAATCTGTGTTGGGACAACCGAGAGGAGTTCTTCGCGGGCTACTCCCTCTCCGCCTTGATAAACATACTACGCGAGCCAGGAATGCGAAGCAACTGGGATCACGTGGTGCAGGTGATCGCCAGTGTTCTCGAGTCCTTCAACCAACGCGCCATTCCTTGCCTCCACCAGGTCATGATGGAGCTATTCAAATGCCTTCAGGGCCTTCATGAGACCAAGGTACGTCTTCAACCTCTGCTTGCGTCAAACCCTTTTCGTGCACCTCAAAATCTTGCAAACTTCTTTGATTTGATTTGATTGATTTTTGATTTGATTATAGTAATCAGTCAACAACCTTGGAACTGCTGGCGACAGCTGTTGATTAGCATCATAGCGGGCTTTGTTGCGACTGACCTCTCTTAAGTTCAATAACCACTTTTGGCCGTCCATGTTTTTTATGATTAAAAGGTAAACGTCTCTATCCAATCACTCCTTACCACCGTCGCTGAGGTCTCATCAATAAATCGAGAATTAGTGTACGAAATCCACCACTGCGAAGTGTGGTAGTTTTAGCGCCTTTTATTCGTATAGACAACATATCTTGCAAATCAATGTAAAATAACACTCGTTAGGGATATTTGCGAATTCACAATCTTTTGGGCTACATGGAGGCTGACTTCGAACGGTCAATAGATACAACTGTCATTTGTGACTTTAATCAGGTAGCTTGAAGACTTGAGCCTTCAACACTTTCTACTACTTTAATGGATCCATTATGTTCCAAAAATGGACCACTGAAATTGGCATCGTTATAATGATTCTAAGATTTCGTTAAAATATATAACTTACTCTCTTTAATTACTGGTTGCTTATGTTCGATCCCTCCGCCTCTAATCACTTCCTTTACTTTCAGCTTCAAGAAGCAATCACTTATCATATGTGCAGTATAGTCCAGATAATTGGACCCTTTGCCAAAGAGTTCGCCTCCGAAATAGTTGATATTATCACCACCTACTGGAATTTCTCTGCATCACACATTGTTCAGCGCAACTGTATTCGTCTAGCTGGGGCGATTGCCAAAGCCATCAAAACTGACTTCCGTCCCTCTATGCCACGACTTGTGCCCTGCGTTTTGCGCAGTCTGAAGCAAGAAATGGTTGACGAAAATCTCATTGCGGTGAGGTTGAAATGCCTTTTCCCTCACGGATATTCTCTGCTCCAAACATCTGATATTGTGCTCTGAAAGTTGTTTGCCTTGCGTTGAAAGAATGATAGCGGTCTTTGTTTGACCTCGTTAATTTCATTTTTTAGCTCTGCGATCTAATAAGTGATTTGGGTTCTCTACTGGATGGCCATCTCCACATTCTGCTACCGGCTTTAACGTCCTTAGTGGCAAATTTGGAAGACACACCTTACGAGCACCTCTTACGCACAGCTCTGGAGGCAAAAAATGTTCAGTCAACACAACCCATCACCACTGCCACAACCATCGCCACCAATGCGAGCTCGGTGCCGGTGAGTTATTCAGCAGCGGTCCAAGCCTTGTCGTCCAGTTGCAGTCCCGACTCTGTCGAGGTGATGAGTGCAACATCACCGTCCTACCTTGACGACAGCTTCGTAATGGGAACTCCAGTCGACTCTCTGCTCGTCGACTCAACCGGAGGGGTTGGCGGGAGCGTGGCTATCCTCTCACGTAGCGCGCTTCGCGCTGCACAAAGGGCAGCCAACAGTCCTTCGGTGCCTGGCAGTCTCCAGACCCGTCTGGCTGCGTTACGCTGCATGGCTCAAATCACGGAGGTGCTTTGTGTCGAGTCTTTGGCCACCAATATCGTCCAACCTCTCTGCAGACTCCTCAACGCCCTTTACGAACGATCACTGGCAGTTGCGGAGGTAAAGAATAAGCCATCGGCCCCACAGGTTGCTCTCAAAGCTCTTTATCCACCTTGCATGGATGTGATCTCCAATCTGGCACTTCAAATGGGCTCAGGTTTCAAGTTCATCATGCCTGTGGTGCAGGTCACTCTGAACCTGGTTAACATACCACACAAAAGGTTTGATATGGCTCTAGAAAAGGTGAATACTCATCGTTTTGTTTCAAAAAAACCCCTATCAGTTTATTTTCAGTCCAAATAACGCATTGTACTCTGCTCTCTACGCTAGGTAAATGGCGATGGTTATAGGCGGCCGAACTTATCCGCCGATGGTCAGCCTATTTCACAGGACACTCATGCGAATTTCACCCGCAAAACCGATCCCGATAAACTGGTTAAAAATTACACTCTTAATAGGTAATTTAAATGTCTTGGGCATTTAACGCTAGGTTTACCCTAAATTCTTACATGTCATTGTCGGACTGGTTACTGGTTGCTTTTGTCCCTCTGACCCACGTAGTTTGAACTTGCAACGTGCCTGGCAGTCGTCACGCCTTGCGAGTCCTGAGGACTGGAGCCTATGGCTGAAGGCGCTTAGTGTATCGTTATTGCGAGAATCACCCAGTCCGGCCATCCGAGCTTGTGCGCGTCTCACAACCATCGCCCCGCAAATTTCCCGTCGTCTATTCAACGCTGCCTTCATGAGTTGCTGGAAGGAACTGCGCGACGCCGAGCAGGATGACCTTATCAACACCCTCGAGAATGTCCTTAGACTTCCTTCTTCCGCCAGCCAGTCGAGGGAAATAAGCCAGGTCATCCTCAATCTGGAGGAATTCATGGCTCATGCCGATAAGGTCAGCTCACCTTCTTGCTATGATCTGCTACTATTGTTGTCTAAGTAGCGTAAATTATTAATTTGTTCCCTCGTCTGACTTTTCCCGCAGTTTTCTGGCAAAACACCGCGAGTGCACCTACCACTCTCACTGAATCTTCTTGCCGATCGGGCAATGAAGAATCGCGCCTTTGCGAAGGCGCTGCGCTACAAGGAATTGGAGTTTCTCGATGAGGTAGAAAAACGTTCAAGTCCAAGTCCTGCGACACTTGCTTCCCTCTTGGCGATATATGACAAATTGCAGCTCACCGAAGCCTCAAACGGCGTTCTTCTCTATGCCACGAAAAATCCGCGCAATAAATTGGTAAGCCTACTCTTTTCTTTTTTTATTTCTCTTACTCTATTCAAGATTTGATTATTCCCTCTCACAACGCTGTGACTCCAGTCTTCCATTTATTGGTACTATAATGGTGATGCAGTTTGCGCTTTTTTTCTTTTTGCGTTTTGCGTCAATTTTTTTCGGCCGACCTGGTGTTACTTTGCCTTTCCTCGAGTAGACTGATGAGGAACTGTGGTACGAGAAGCTGCACAACTGGGACCGAGCGATCGCTCTCTGTGACCGAAAACTGGAGGACGAGAGGATCAGGGACAAGACTAAACCGATTCTTTGTCGTTTGAGATGTCTACATTCACTCGGTCAGTGGTAAGTTGAAGTACACAAGTCCTTCTGTTGTGTGTTCGTTTTTGGGAATTTATCCTTTTCTCCGAACGATTAGTATCGATATGCACGTGATACCATTAAATGAGTTATGACCTTGGCCTCGCGGTTAACTGTTTGTGAGGTAGCCTCATCTTTGGGGCAAGTGAACACAGGTCCTGAACCAAGAATTTTTTTTTTTTGCACTTCCCTTGCGCATGTATGGCTTTTGCTCGGAAGCTCGAATACGTACTGATGAATCTGTGTTTGTTAAATCTGACTTTACACAGCCTGTAAAGGCAGTGGAGGCTAGTGCAAACCTGCACCTGATCTTGCTGGCATTATTTTTGATTGAAAGTGGTAGCGGAGACATCTATACGTACATAGAGATAGTTTTACGATTCAACATCGGCGGAGTGTGGTTCATGTTGTTCGTTATGGTCACATTAGCATCAAATATATGTTATCTCATAAGCGCCATGCGTTTGCGCATGGATGTGCACGCTCCCCGTCCTTTTTGTATGCATAGTGGGGTTGAAGGTGGTAAAGAAAACCTCCACACATAAGTCTATATGCGCATGGCCGTACACTGGGAGGGGAAGATTGTTTTGAAGGTGGGCCTGAGTGGTGGCGTGGACTTGCATCGTAGGTCGCAATTGGAGTCAATGGCATGGGAACGTTGGGGTCATTTGAGTGAAGGAGCACGGGAACAGGTGGCGCCGCTGGCGACCAGCGCGGCTATCACCATTGGGGCATGGGGACGAGCAGCGCACTACACGCAGGCCTTCGCACCCGCCGATCATGAAGGCGGCTTCTACCGCGCCCTCCTCGCTCTCCATGAGGGCAACTACGCCGCTGCTCTCGACGAGGTGGCTAAGTCGCGCAGTATCCTCGCTGCCAATCTCGTACCTCTCACCACCGAGGGCTACCAGCGCGCCTACCCGGTTCGTCTCCCCCTCCCGTTCCTCCTCTTTCCCTTTCTTTCACTATCAAATCGTTCCCGTGATTTTTTGTCGATCGTTTTATTGGTGAATTTAAGCCTAATTGGCTATTGAAAGCATTCTCTTGTTAAAAGGGTTATATGCTTGATTTTAATCAACTCATATTCATGGCCGATTGCACTCTCCTTTTCCGCTACTACTGTTTCCGCTCGATTACTAATCACTCTTCATCCCTTCTTCTGTACCGAGTATGCGAATTCATCATCCGAATTTCTAAATTGAAATTCAAAAGCTACTTTTGTGTTTACGCTGCCTGTTTGATGTTTTTTGAGTCGCAAAATTTGAAAACGTATTTATTACAGAAAATTTTACCACTGTTTGTTGCGGCTATTTTCCCTTCAAATTGTAAAGAAATCGAACATCTGAACACAATTTTCGATTGTTTAATTTCATGAAAATGACACGCTTTGGAGAGTAACTTTTGATTTTTCCATGATTTTTCCCTTCTGCTAATTAAGTCCGTTCTCAGCACTCACGGACTACTTATTTTAGCAGTTCATTTTTCGTTAAAATGATACCAATCACTCGATTTCATCATATTCAACGTAGTTTTTTTTTACATCCACCTATGTTTCACTAGCCGCATTAGTAAAACAGAGGAATTTCTCAGTATAGGAAGCCCATTCCCTCCCACAATTGATTCAATGATATTCGATTCTTGCAAAATTCACAGCTTATTTTTCTACTCGTACAGGACCTGGTGGACGCTCAGCTCCTCTCGGAGGTAGAGGAAGTGATTCAGTACAAACTGGTGCCGGAGCGGCGTGCAGTTCTTCACGAGGCCTGGCACCATCGTCTTCTGGGCTGCCAGTCAGTGGTCGAGGACTGGGGGCGCATTATCCAACTGCGTCGACTTGTCCTCGATCCACGTGAGAACATCAAGAGCTGTCTCCGTTACGCTGGCCTCTGTCGGCGGTCGGGTCGCCTCGTATGTATATCATGCACCTATCGTAGCATCCCTTCCCAAAACCCTTTTTTGCCTTAAAGTTGTTTGAACATTCGAAGTTTCATAACGTACGTTCGTACAACCAATTTATTGGGACATTTCAGCTCCTACTCAATTATTTAGCTGTGTAACTAACATATTGTCTCCGATTTCATCAAAATCTTCGGAATTTGGAATTAATTCATTTGACTGAACGCGCTTACGTGAAGGTATATACTGAAAAGCCAATAAAAAAATGTTTGCCGTTAGATTACTATGGCGATCTCTGCAAGAATTCAATGCGTTTACCATTCCTATAAGTGCGCAAAAAACCATGGCAAGAATTTGAATAGGTCTAACAGGAACATTAAAGTGGTTGAAGTTTTACAGTGGTTCTAAGGAAGTGAAATATTCTGTTATCGGGAAGCATTTCTTCATACGCTTCAAGAAATAAACTATACCGTGCACAGAGTTCATGAAGAACACGAGAAAGCTAATGCGGCAGTTTGAGGGCATTATACCCTTTACTCAAAATGTGTCTTATGGGTAGTTGATAAGTATGACGTAATCAGGTGTATAACTGTGTTGCAGAGCCTAAGTTTGCAAGTGTTGTTGAGAATGCTGCCGAAGGACCCGTCAGAAGTGCCATGGAACGAGGTGGTGCCCACGCCGGACCCGGCGATAGTCTACTCCTACACTAAGCTCCTCTGGGCTTCGGGGTCACGGGAGGAGGCGGTGACGCGGCTACAGGTGCTGCGCGATAGCGTCATCGAGCCCTCACTACGCGTTCAAGCCGCCAAACTGGAGGAGGTCGGCCAGGAAGTTGCCCAACAGCCCTTCATCACATCCACGGGCATTACTGACATTGCCACTCGCATCGACGATCTCCGCTGCCTCATGGCCAAGTGTGCCCCTTTTCTCACGCCATCTCATTAATTCCTCTTAGTTTCATTATCTGTTCCGTATTTTTTGGATTTGTACAGCATCTGCAACGCCAAAGTTTAGAATTTTAGTGAATTCCCGACTCATTATCGGCGCGCAATCGACCAATCATCGCATCAATAACTAACATAAATTTATTAGAATCGGAGCATATTCCCAAACACAAACATATTATATTTAGTTTGATTTTAGTATAATTCTCGTGGAACCTTTTTGTTTGCGGAACTGGAGCATCTGTTGCTCAATGGATGCCTAAAAATACGCGGTGAAGTCACGTAGTTTAATCCCGAAAAATACTCTTGCTCAGTTGCTGAAAACTATTTGCAATTACAAGCTTGATATGAGTTTTAGTTCTGGATTTCTTATTCACTTAATTGACCTCTTAATACCAATAACTGCCGATGACAATATTTTACACTTCTTTTTATAAACTCCCAATTCTAGGTGTAGTCTCCGTTTGGGCAGCTGGTATACAGACCTCTACATCCGTTCATCTCCAGATGCTGGTGGATCTAGACCGCCTGGTTCTGGTCTCTTTTCGTACGGTTGTGGGGTCAAACAGTTAAAACAATTCTCAATTTCTAACGAAGCTCAACAAAATGTGAGTCTTGCGTCCGTGTCATCGCGCAGAGGATGTCCAGGGAAAACTCTATTGCGGGTCCAGTTTTCAAGTTAACTGGTGGTTCCAGTATTCCTTTTATCACGGAATGTTATTACCACCTCCCATAACGACAAAAAATCTAATCTAGTGGGAAGTGCAATGCCTCTAGTGCTCTCACCTGCAAGTCGTTTGTAAGTTGAGGGGTGAACGACTTTCTTTCAGAAGTCATTAATAAGCAATTTGCAAACGCAAGTACAGTGGTAAACTGGTTTCGCATGGTACATTAAGTAAACTTTTAAGCGTTTAACAACTCGTTTTTTATTTATGGTGAGGCGGTACTCTTATTTTTTTTGTTCCACGATTGTTTATAGGAAAAAAAGTGTGTCCATGAAATTATGCAACTAAAAATACAATCAATTTTGTACCATCCACACTAGGGTACTTCCGATGCTGGTGCAGCGGGTCTGGGAGGGAATGTACATTTCCTGGACGATAAGTCGGTGATGATGCACAATTTTGTCATCAAGTGCTACCGCACCGCCACGGAACATAGCCCCGGCAACCGTGCTGCATGGCAGGCCTGGGCCATGGCCAACTACGACCTCTCCACTCGCCTCGGCGCCGAGCAGGCCCAACTCGATCAGAAGGAGATACAAATTAAACAGGTACTCTCCCACTAGGATTTTAATTTCATCTACTTTAAGTCTACCTTGTCTACGGTAGATTAGTGCCTAAAGCTGGTTTTACTGGAAGTTATTTCCAGATCTTGAAGTATTTGCAACTCCCTTTTATTAAGGTCATTTCTTCAGAGGGCTCATTTGATCGCACCACTCTCAAACAGAGTTTGACTGGTCTGTGCCAGCGTCGGAGCATTCTTCAAAGGAGCATCGAGCAACTGGCTGCTCCATCGGTACGGGGATACATTAACTCCATCAGCATTTCTTCTAGCAGCAACCTCCAGGCAAGTTGCGGCCAGTTTCTTGCCCTTCCGTTATGATGATATACAAAGCACAGCAGCATCGAATTGGCTAGATCTTAGTTTAATGTGTCTTAAACGTAAGGGGTAGAAATCGGAAGGCAGTAGAACACTTATAAAACTTGTAAGTGAACAGTGTGCCGCGCATTCATGTGAATCTGGAATACATCTTATCAACGATGATTAGCCCTGACGGCTGAGGAAAAATATATTTACGGCGCGGTAAGGTGAATAGGTAACACAACAGCCAACCAGTAGTAAAAAAATATTTCAATGGGTACACAGGATATCCTTCGTTTGATCAACTTGCTATTCCAATTTGGTCACCTTCCGGAGATTCGTGAGATAGCGCGGGAGGGCTTGGGCAAAATCCGTCTACAAAACTGGCTACCAGTGCTGCAGCAGCTGTTGGCTCGGATTGATACACCACACGAGCATGTAGCCAACATCATAGTGGACTTATTGATCGCAGTGGGCAGACAATTCCCACAGGCCCTCATCTACTCTCTGGTGCTCTCCTTCAAGTCGGGCGGCTCCGACAGGCGTCGCTACTACGCCACTAAGATTCTCTACTTTATGGAGGAGCACAGCCCGCGTTTGGTCTACGAGGCCTTTTTGGTGAGCAAACTGTTCAGGATGTAGTTTCGGCTCGATCAAAATGTAAAATCTCACCACCTCTTCTCCTCACCGTACAGTTGAACGAGGAGTTGATACGTCTCTCAGTATCATGGATGGAAATGTGGTTTGAGTGCCTGGAGGATGCCAGCAGAGTATACTTTGGGGAGAAAGACACGGGGAAGATGTTTCGGCTGCTCTATCCTCTCCATCAGGTCATGGAGCGCGGCCACGAGACTGCCAACGAGGCTGCCTTTCTTCAGGAATTTGGCAAGGAACTCAACAACTCGCGTATCTACTGTGAACGCTTTGAGAATCAAGGCATGCGGGCAGATCTCCAACAGGCCTGGGAGGGTTACTACACCCTCTATCGAACGGTAAAGTTGAGAGGAAACCTTGTATGATTTAAAGGTGCTACGGAAACAGAATCCTTTAATTCTTGCAGTGCATTGTGCTCGTTGTCTGCACGAAAGTTTGCAAGTAAAACATGGCAATTAACAAAGTTACCGTTCACATTATATGGTAAAAGAGTGGTCCGTTACAAAGATCGATTTCTTAAGAAATCAGCTGATCTTTGAGCGGTTGCAGATTTTTATTACTCCGTTTTTCATTGTCTCCAAAACTGAGAGGGAGTTCTATCATTGAAATATGACAGAGTCAAATTATTTTTGAGCTCTTACGAATGTAGCAGGGTGAGATACTCATACGACTCCGATATGACAACTTCATGTATTTCGCGCTTGATAGGCAGAGTAGAGTTGCCTAACCAGAATCGATTCCTTATATTCATTGGATAGTCACCCCACCGTTTTTACTGCCTTTGGAATCAACTAGCTTTCAAAACGCGTCTCAAATCTGTCCTCGTTGGACCTGACCTGCGCGGCGCCGCGGTTGCATGCCTATGGGAAGGACTGGATGCTGGCGGTGCCCGGCACCTACAAGCCACACTTGCCGCTAGTGCGTCTGTCCGGAGTTAAGAATTGCCTTATGGTAATGACCTCCAAGCAGCACCCACGGAAGTGCACCATGCTTGGTAAGCTCCATATACTGGTTCTCTGATTCTCACCTTTCGTTTGCACAGAAGTTTTTTCATATGCGTCTCTTGTTCATCTGTGGTCCCACAACACTTTCAGCTTCATGAATGGCAACCGCGTAACTCCACTAAATAGGAGATTACTTGACCATCAAAATCATTAAATTTTCCCACAGGATCCAATGGCAAGACATATGTCTTCCTACTGAAAGGTCACGAAGACACGCGACAAGACGAACGTGTGATGCAATTCTTCGGTCTTATAAACACATTGCTGATGACCAATCCCGAAACGCTGCGCCGTAATCTTACGTAAGCTGGCTTGCGTTGAAGCTGCGAGATTCCATTTCCATTATGACTTTCACAACCATTATGAGATAAAAGTACATGGCACTTTGAATGGGAGCATAACCTGTTTCTTCATCTAAAGGCAGTTTAATAGTGGCTATTTTCTTGCAGCATTCAACGATTTTCCATAATTCCGCTGTCGACCAACACTGGCCTCATTGGTTGGGTTCCTAACAGTGACACGCTGCACAGTTTGATTCGCGAGTACCGCGACAAGACAGACATCACGTTGAATCAGGAGCATCGGGAAATGCTCCACTTGGCACCCGACTTCGATCGTCTCAACTTGAGTCAGAAGACGGAAGTCTTTGAGGCCGGGCTTCGGGTCTCCTCGGGCAGAGATTTGGCCAATATTCTCTGGCTTAAAAGTCACAACTCCGAGGTTTGACAACTTCCTCCATATTTGACACTAACCGCGTATCTCAATTACCCCTATTTTAGGTGTGGTTTGAGCGACGAACAACGTTCATTCGTTCTATTGCAGTCATGTCTATGGTTGGCTACATCTTAGGTTTAGGTGATCGGTGAGTAACATTATGCCTCTTAAAAATTGGTTATTAATCTAAAAATTTCAATTCAATGGCTGTCTTTCAAACATGCCTTTTAGCCCATAGCCTTAACCGACCAGAATTGAATGCTTTAATATACTTTTACCATAAACAAACAGTTCCCGGTTATCTGTTGAAACTTTGTCTTAAATATGACCCAAATGATTTCAGAGCTGTGAATTCGGGGCTGCGCAATTCATAAAACGGGATTCTGTGTTTTATAAGTAGAATACTATTGGTTAACACCTTGATACTTTTGTAGTCACCCATCGAACTTGATGCTGTGTCGCGAGACGGGAAAGATAGTACACATAGACTTTGGAGACTGCTTTGAGGTGGCTATGATGCGTGAGAAGTATCCCGAGAAGGTGCCATTCCGTCTAACGCGTATGCTAATTGCGGCAATGGAAGTGACAGGCATCGATGGTGTATACCGACACACCTGCGAGACGATGATGCAGCTGATGCGCAGCAACCGAGATAGCCTGCTTGCTGTGTTGGAGGCCTTCATTCACGATCCTCTGCTGCAGTGGGTGCTGCTAGAGAATAAGCGGCTGGTTCTGGGTCCCACTGCAGGTGGTGGTGTCGGCGTCAACAATCAAGGTGTCCCACCGCCGCCTTTTCCTCCGCCTTCCGCCAATTCAACGGCTCCAGTGCAGCACCAACAACAACAGCAACAAACGGTAAGATTCATCAGGGTCTTTTCTAGCAAGAGTGAAGAATTGCAACGTTGCTAGGGTCTAAAGGTTTAGTATTTTCAAAAAGAAGCAGACCGAACTTCCGAAATCAATTCCTTGGAATTTCTCAGACTGCTGATTCTCTATTCAGCAGAATCAATAGTATTTTGGAACTGGCCTATTGTGGAGTGCTTGCTTAGTGAATTTCTTCCTGATATGAGAATCGATAGTTCTAAAAATACCTTTTGATTTGATTTTTGTCGGAGGAAAACAGTTAATGCTATGAAACCATTTGTCTCAGATGGACAGTGAGGGTGAGCCTCATACGAAGGTGCCGCTAGGAGCTGGGGTCGGTGGCGGTGCTCGGTACCCGCAGACTCGCGTATCACAGCAATCGCAAAGCACCTCAGCGCACTCGCGCAATATTCCCTACGTTTTCACTGATCCAAACTACCCCAGTAGCCTTTCCTTGCGCGACTGCCGACACATCAACCCCTGGCGACATCATCTCTGCAATGGACCCTGGCTCGGTTGCTACGAGACTGGTAATCTTATTCACTCCTTCTTCTCACCTTGTCGTCATACTGATCGAGTTTGAAGTGGTAGATTATTTTGCTTGCTTGGTGCTCTTCTGGTTCGCTTTTAACGGGGATTGAAAATCTAATTGGAAAAGAAGCCTTGTTATATAGCACAAATTTTTTATAGCTAAGGCAATGCGACGTCAGACTGAATCGGGCGCAATCGTTTGTGAGCGTGTGGGAATGCAGAACTTTATCTTTTCCGCGAAGCCGCCCTCAGAAAATGAGTATTACGATGAAATGCCGAGTGAGTTTCCTTGGATTCGTATAGTGAACTGAGTACCTGACGTATACTTGGAGTAAGCTTTCCCTTGCCAAACAGCCGGCGGAATGGGAAACACGAGGGCTCGAGACGTGCTGAGCAGAATACGTCGAAAGCTAGATGGTAATGAGAATGGCTCACAAACGAGTGTCCCACTGCAAGTTGAAGATCTGATTCGTGAGGCAACGTCTGTCAGAAACATAAGCCAAATGTATATCGGTTGGTAAGTTCCAAATCCCCAGGCATTGACTCTTCTTAATGTATCGCTGTTGAAGGCATTAAGCTTTGGAGCCAATTATATCCGATATATAAAAAGATACGATATAACTCGGTAAACTTCAGAATCCCAAAGGTGCTCAGTCGAGGATTTTTTGATAAAAATAGAAATTGAGGTGAGGATGAATTGACATAGCTGGATTTATTTGTACCGTTAATTATAGTTTCGAAAGTAACCAATAAATTTCTGTAACATTTACGAATAAGTACCATCGATTCCACCAGTACTTTATCACTGCTGTCAAGTAATACTTACTTGCTCCAGGTGCGCCTTCTGGTAAGTTACATCCCCGTCACAACTCTTACACGATCGTGATCTCGTGTGCTCTGTGTAATTACGCTCCTTCGAACAGACGACGATTAATCCCAACCCTTACAAAATGACTTTCTGTACATTTCAGATGTTTTTCGCAACACCACTACTTTTGCATTAAAATTTTATTGATATCGATTTAGCATTTTCCTCATTCTCCTCAACCCTGGATGAAATCCCCACTTATTAGGTCTACCCTGTGACAAAGCGGCATTTATGAGGACATAGCTTTTTTGAAGCGTGTAACTTTGACACCAAGATAAATCCGTTTACCGTGTAGTGCTTTGATTGAATCACGCATGGGGGCATTCATTCTTGAATGGGTACTCGGGATGATTACGCATCCTGAAAGGGAATTAAGGCGAGAAAATGTGTTCGCGCCTACCTCATTGGGTCCATTGTTCGTTGGTTCTTGTTGAGGGCATAGAGGCGTTCCATTTCATCCGCTGACAGTTCAAAGTCAAACACCTTTAGGAGTTGAAATACACAATGCTAATGTTGGTGAGCATTTGGCTAGATACAAGTGGACTTGCTCAAACTTCGGCCAGAATGAGGCTGAAAATATTGGTATGTACTATAGATTAAAACGTCGTCAGTGGTATTCCACTGAATTGGAAATTGTGCTTGGTTGATGCGTGTAGAGCGGCACGTGTTGAAGTTTGAGTAGTATTGCTTGAAATGCAGGTACTTTGTTGTCTAACTGTTGCTTATCAAGGATTGGTGGTTTGGTACACTTTTTGCAAAATTTATTTGTATAAATATCCTCGAGGAAAGCAAAATTGAAGTTATTTTTAATGAAATGGCGACGGCTGACCTAGTCAGCAGAGAATTAGCACGAAGTGTTCGTTGGGAACCAATGGAACTTACTGGAAGAGAATATTACTATCTTAGAGGAGTTGGAGTAAACATTACTAAGGCTCAAGTGTCATATCTTTCGTGGAAGACTCGATAGCTGTACTTTTTCTGCTCAAAATGAAACTAGGAAGTAGCGTTGAGATGCTGGAAACAATAGATTGCTTAGTCACTTCATCAGAACATTTAAAAGTCGTAAATTAATCGAGCATCGGAAATCTAACTAAAATTGTAGTAGAAACTGCTGCAGTTTTTAATGAAGGCAACAAATATTGCCGCCTCTCGAGAGGATAGACCCACCTCTATGTTCTCCTTGATTCTCGTGGGATCAATGTTTTTCGGTATCACTACAAGATTCCTTTGCAGCCCAAAGCGAATGAGAACTTGCGCGGCTGTCTTGCCATGAACCTTGGCGATTTTGGACACCATGGGATCCTCCAGAATATGCATGGCTCCCTTATCCCTACTGAATTTACATAGATTTTTAGTTTTAATGAGTCCATTTTGTGCTAAACCGCAAAATTTCACGTATGGCATGAATGGGGAAATATTTTCGAATAATAGGGCAAAGCACATTAAAGGTTATCCAAGACGGTTTTACTCACGCCTCATGATAGGTAGAGCCTATGGCCGGGTAAGCGGACACCTGCATACCAGAGCCATGGGCAAAGTTGATGATCTCCTCGTTGAGGAAGTAGGGGTGGCTTTCTACCTGCAATACCGCTGGTGGTATGTCACAACACTCCAGGACGCGCAAAATCTGCTTCTTATTGAAGTTCGCTAGTCCGATTGAGCGAACCAGGCCACGTCTCACTAATTGCTCCATAGCCTTTAAATATTCAAAGTACGTCAAAACTAACTATAAAGCTATCACTAAGGTAAAATTTGATGAACATAATCAGTAGTTACTTCCTTTCTGACTACCCGTCTCAATGCAATTTAAAATGCTCGACGGTTCGATGGCTGCTTCAACGAACTTATTCTATTACCCACCGCTGGTCCCGATCGTGATTTCCTCAACATTCATCATGATTACCAAATCAAAATCCCCAAGGTTCCTAGGGTGCTTCGATACAAAAGCAGCTTATTTCCCACATTTGGCTAAGCATGTCACCAATAGACACCTTCATTTGCAGCTTCTCAACACAACTAGAGCTTTGGCAGTCAAAGCGATGAAAATTTGTTTAGCTAATCTGCTCCGATTCCTCGACTGTTCCTGACTTTATTCTGCAGCCGCAGACACCAGCTGCCAGGTGCTGCGATAGCCCTCATCAAAAACATCAATTATGTGATCAAATTATCGCTGACATCAATATACCAGCCCCTCAACAGAGGGACCTCATCCATCCTGGTGAAATTTTCGAGACTATTTGAAACGTTCGAGTAGCACGATGTGAAAAAAAAATCATTGAGATCGCTTTATCCAGCTTTTTTAACATTAAAAGCTCAGAAGTAGAGTGAGACTGAAAATTCATACTGTGTACAACCAATCATGGAGAAATGTTTCCAGAATCTTGGTTTCTTTGCTGTCATCTCCAACTTTGTACACGCTACTTTCCTCTGCCCAAGATCATTCTCAGGAAAGTGCTCCAATGTAAAAAAACGATTTGCATACAGGTAACTGGCAATCAAATGCTGATTTTAGTCTTCCTGTAAAACCTTGGAATAAAGAACTTTTAAAGTCATGCTACACTCGTCAGCACTAAAGGTATTGAGTCCATTATTACGAAATCCAAATTGAGAACCCCTTGCTCTAAAAATGAGATTCGCCCGACACGGTTGAATGCTCACGACAGTACAGAACATTCATTGCCTCTTAATGGTTGGCATACTATACCAGTAAAATTATTTGATAGTACTCCCTTTGCAGCTTTTAGTGTCGGTTTCAAGACCTCCCACTGTATGCTGATAGTTCCTGATTCCAGCCATTCGCTTTCGCTTGCACCAAACGAAGCATGCTACTGGAGGTCATGCATTCCGAATGGAAAGTCCGAGGTGTTAGGACGTACAATACCTTCAAACTATGTTAAGGAAGTTCCGATTTTTACCTATTTTCTTGAATCAGATCATTCTGATAGACACTATAATGGATTTCTATGGGATGCCACCAAGAATAAGAGAGGATTATATATTAATCCTGACCACTTGATTACTGAAGTGTGTGTGTACGACCAGAATCGATCCCAAGATGTCTATCGTCAGGTAGCATTGGATAACCTCCCAGTAATCTCACTATGACGAGTGCACCTCACAAACTATGTAGACACCGTTTCTTACTGCTTAAATAGGATGTCGCATTCTCAGCAATGCAGAACATCAATAAAAGCCCCACCCTAGGACATCAGAGTGTAGAAACCCACTCATACCCTCTCTTTACACGTTCCAAACATTGAATCGGTGCGATTGCTTGAAAGGCGTGTTTTTCTGCAGGGAAATTCCCCTGTCTTGGTTTCATTGTTATTGGGAATAGATCTAAATCAGGTCCAGAAAGGCTATTGCCACTAGTGATCGCACCTTCAATAGCTAGTTCTTGATATGCTTAAATGCGCTCACCTTTTCTTTCTGACCTCTGCTAAGCCTGCTAGTGTTTCTTTTCTTTGATCCGTTAGCTAGATAAGGCAATTTCAGCTTTCCGTTCATGAAAGGACACCTTGCACTTTGCCGCACCAACTACAATCAGGCTCGATTCTAAAACCCTTCTCTGTGGAGAAAATCCACTTCACCAACTAATGCATCACCCAGTGAGATGGAGCGATTCGTGAAGAGCATAATCAACCCGTTACCTGTGTGCCTCGTTGACCTGACGTGAATATTAATGAATCCAACGGGAAGCTAAATGTAATGTTTCCTACAGCTTCACTAGTCAAGTCATCAGCAACTACTGTGCGATTCGGATTATTACAATCAGTTCCCATCACTGGAACATTATCGACTGTAATACAAGGTCCATCCCCTATGTTGAATACTTTACTTAAATCCCAGGCCTATAACAGGGTCCTAACGAATCCGAACCCCTATCAGCAGGAAAGCTTCTAACCATACCTGTACATACTTGGCACTAATTACTTCTGTTTTACGTCGAGAGGAATCACAGCATGAGCAACGCCAATTTCCAGCATTTTAATTCACCCGCTGACCATCTTAGTGTCGAAAAGATAGAATACCAAGACTTACATGCTGGCAGCCAGGGATGAATTATAACAGCCGTTATAAGCATCATATTTGTTCTAAATGGCAAGTCTGGCTTCTGGAATTTGATACTTTCCGTGTGCATGATGGCCGCCCTGGTCTATGATATTCATGGGTAAATACGCTACGCCCTTGAGGTGATTGGTCTTTATCATCGTCGGTCTAAGATTTTTCTTGAGAATTCACTGATCGCTGAGTTCACTCAACGCACTTTATGCAAAGCTATCAGTATTGAAGATGTACCAGTTGTGTTAGTGACAAATAGCTCCCCACCCTGTGGCAAAATTTCCGAGGAATGGATTTTGGGAATTGGGTGGGTTTGTTTGCTTCTTGCTCCTCAGTATAGAAATTCAAAGGATCTTGCAATAATCTCACATTTTTTAATTCCTCACTTCACTCTGCCACTGATGTGTTTATTTTATCTTTTAAAAAAGGATACTCTTGAGCTAGGAAATACGATACTGTTACTTTGTTGATCAAGCCGGGTTCAATTGCTGGCGTCAGTCTGATGGTAATTCTTCTATCGTTTTAATTTCTAGTGAGCCATTTTCAGGCAAGATTCTATCAGATACAAAGGGTGCAAATTCCGAAGAAATTACTGTCGGAAGAATTGAACGATTAAGAACAAATTTACAAAAAGCTTACAGGTGTATGTGGACAACCTTTTTGCTACTCATTAGTCCAGCCACTGTTACAGACTAAAAGGTTCCAGGATTGATTCCTCGTCCCACACAAATGAGTATGTTTCTTACCACCCACCCCACTGAGTTCCACTCTCCTCAAAATAAGCTATAATAATTTCCAAAAGTTAAATTTGCCACTAAAACTAACAGGTTCAGATAAAAGGAAGAGTAAAATCTGGACGCAATTCAAAGTGAATTTGAATTTTTGATTGAATTCATCCACAAAATAGCAGTGTAACTTACAGCCCAAGTTTCCTCTAAACTGGGATTGTCATAATCTGGCTCGCCATTTGGAAGTAAAGGAAAAACTTCTACTCCAGGCTATAAAAAAAGCGTTTGTTACAACCATTCACGCGAATCTGAAATCAAAGGTTAAAAGATTTACCCTTAACGAAACTGGCCAGTGCACTAGGTACAGATCCAGATATTCCAAATTAAGAGCATGAAGAGACCTTATGCAACTTTCAATAACCTTATCCTTTTGGTGAAAAGTACACCAAAGCTTTGAAGTAATAAACATCTGATGACGAAGTAAACCTTTTTCTTCAAACTGGTGTTTTAGCGCTGCTCCAATGAAAGCTTCATTTCCACACTCGAAATCGCAATCGATGTGCCGGTAACCGTAGTTAATGGCGGATTCAACGGCGCGAACAACGCCCTTTATGGGGATCTAGACGTTTAAGAATAAATCAGCTAAAATCGTGGACAAAAAAGTAGTGTAATAAGGTAAAACTTGAGGGTTCTGGTATTTTTTATTGACTTTATGGCAGAATTATTTATAGCAATGTTTACAGAGACAGCATTTATCGAGAAAAACATTTACAATGTGCCGCTAACCAAGGCATAGACACGGAACAATAAAGAGCCCGACACCTTGGGCAGGATTTGATGAAAATTCAAGCAGATAAATTTGGAAAAAAACAAACCTTAATGGTACCCTAATAATGAAAAATACTGCGCCAAGTTGACTAGATGTACATGATTTTGATTCGAATCAGTGCTATGTTACCAGAATAAGCCTATAATTTATTAAAAGCAACACATTTACAGAAAAATAACTTCTAGATCTTAACTAAGCAAGGAAGCAAAAGTGGGTCTCAATAGGGTGAAAACATCTTGGAACTTCCTTTGTGAATGGATCACCCTATTAATCACAGCATGCAAACGAACACGCCAATGCGTACTTATATAGTTTTCTGGGACATACAGTTAAATTATAACACTTTTTGTTTTTGGGTAGGGTTCACAAGTCACCTGCCAGGTTCCCAGCCCAACCAAGGGAATAGAGGCACCATTGTGTAAGTATTTTTCGCGCATTGCAACCTTTCGGATGGATTTGAATTTTGCAGACCTAGAGACGTTCAAGGTGGGAACGCCTGGATTATGTATCATGCACTTGCGCTCACATTTCAATCACATGTTCACACTTTTAATGGTTTCTTCAAATAAAACAAGCAATGATCCAACGACCGAAATCATTTTATTTGTGACCCATCTCACGTTTGATTGGTCTAATTTTAAGGCCATCAGCTGCGCGGCTTATCAACCTTGTTTGGCTCTTGCTTGTTGCGCCAAGGGCATCTGTTGCAGTATGTCGTTGTCCTTACTGATTCATTCCAAAGCCTATTGCTGACTGTGCCTTTTCTGATTTCACTTGTTTTTGTTCATAATCATCAACACCAATAAAAATGCCACAAGTTTCGAAAATATTTTAATTATTGTTAAGGAGTTAACGCCCTCGTAACTCGTGCAGAAGTTCGGGCAAAAAAAGTAGCATTACTTTACAGCTGATTTGTTGGTATCGGCACGTATTTTATATGCTCTATATAAATGCTTAATTTAATGCCTCTATGGCATGCTTGCCTGAGCATCTACCTCTTTGCGAGAAATTTGCATGCGATGATAAGTTTTTATAATTTGTGTAATGATAAAATGTTCTGTGAAACATGTTTGGCCTACACTTTTTCATTTTAATCAAGTGATTTTTCGCATTCATGCCTGGGTTTTTTGCACAAAATATTTTTTTGCTTATGGCATGTTCAGGTAATTCTGAATTACAGCTACCTCTGTGTCCTATAACTTACGAAGAATAATGGCCGGTGTACGAAACGCAATAAACGAGTTAAAGCTTCAACAGGAAAATCTGCAGTCGCAAATAGAGAAAGTGGAGTTTGAAATTAAGGATGCAGAGGCGGAAAATTACAAAGTTTGTTGAAGTTTACCTTTTCTTACCATCTCTTAAAGTTAGAACAAACCAAACTCTCACTTCAACATCAGGAGACCTTGCTTCAGCAAAAAATCAAGAAAACTACAGAGCAAGAAAAGGCCAAGCTAGATAAATTCCTTAAACTCAAGGCGCAGTATTCTGGTGATGATGAGTGAGTCCTATTCCATCGCTAGCTTAGAATTATTTCTAAAGATCATCTGAAAGTCTTACGGCAAGAAGTAAAGATGCTTATGAAAAGCAGGAAAAATTGCTTGATGAGTTAAAGGAAGCTCAAGAGCGGGCCGACAAAAATGATATGATGTATGAAGAACTGAAAAAGCGTCTTGTACATATGGAACGAAATCGGGACAGGATGGAACAACGTGCTATTTTGAAGGAAGCGTAAGTCATTTAGCTTTTACACAGTACCATGTATTTTGTCTAGTGAGATTAAACGTTTGGAAGAGGACTTTAAAGACGTCAACTCTCAGGTGGAAGTTTTAAAATCAAAAGACATTGAGGTTAGTGGATGGGACCCTCACGAATGAAATCTGCACCCTAACATCACCCATACTACCTGCTATATTTTTCCTTAAACTCTGTGTGGCTACTATTTGCTTTTGTTTTTGAGTCGTATAACAATAGTAAGGGTTATTCCATTGCTTCCCATGCACCCTTGCACCCTGGAATGAGATAAATTTAGAAGTAGTGTTTTATGACTGCCACAAAATAATACAAGAAATCCTCACTGTTGATCGTAATTAAAAGGTATTCTTTCAACTTACCGCTGATGTCTCTGAAGGTGATTCTTAAATTAGTTGAATTTTAGCTTAGTGCCTTTTATCAGGAAATGGTTGTCGATTAGAGGTGGATTGTTTAAATAGTTATACAAATAGTCGAGGTTTTGCCTAGCAAGGTCTCTTAACAGAAAGTTCATAAACATTTCAAAGATTTTTACTTCCCTTTTTGTAAATGGCTGTTCATTTCAACTTTTAGGACGTAATGTTTATTATACATGCTTCTCAACAAGAATAGGTGCAAGCTCCGATGTCATACATGTGTCATTTTTCTTCTCTACTGGTAATTTATACCATTCTGAGACTAAAAATCACTATAATGTAGGGGATACTTTTTACACTTGTAATCCAAAACCCAATGTAGCTATGGGCTAATCATTCGCCATTGTTGATCATCACAGAAGCTAATGACGATGCGGCTATTAACGCTAAGTTATAAAATTCTAAACGTAGTGAGGTGTGCCAATCAATGGTGCAATGAGGCGATGTGAGGTTTTTGGAATTTTAACAAATATAAGCAAGGATTTGCACTTAAAAGTCACTTTATTTCAGCAAGAAGTTTTAGATTTAGTTATGAATTAATGAAAAATGCTTGCAATTAGTGTAGTAAATGGGAATGCCCAGCACCCATGCTTCATGTCCATTGAAAACCTATCTCTGTCCATAAAAGCCATGACTAGTAAAGATTATCCACAAAGACATTGGCGTCCTTTTACCAAAAGGGCGACTGGTGCTGTTGTGGAGTACAAACTAGGGAAAGCGTTTGAAACTCCAATGCACCGGGCATGAGGGTCAGGCCAGAACTCCGGTTTACACAACAAACTTGTAGGCTCAGGGGCGAGCGGAGCTGAGTAAACGAATAAGCGTGCGAATTTGCGTTTACATTCCACTCTTGCTGCTGCTGTTGCTGCTTTCTGGCAGACGCTCTTGTCTCCATTTCACTCTTTGGCGAGGGCTTGATTCAACCGATGCGTGAGAGATTAAGGAAGTATCGGTTGGCATTAGCTGACCTTCCTTTGCTACAAGAACTGGAGGTTTCCCCTGTATGTATTAGTTTTTTGTGAGTAAATCCAAGACATGCATGGCTTTTAGATAAATTTGTCTAGTTAAAGGCACTGGAAGCTCTCCATAAATTGTACTGGGAGATTATGTGGCTGTTCATCATTTTATGTTTCCATCTACACCTACTTTAGGGAATACACTTTTTACTGTTTTGTTTCTACAATGCCATTTTGAAAGCATGCGCATTGTTTCATAAAGAGCAGGAAATGTGCTTTTGAGCAACGGAGTTTTTCACGTATTTACGTGATGCCAACAGAGCGTTCCATCTTTTTCCCCGGGGCACTGCGTGTGACCCACTGCTACACTGGTAGTAAAATTAAACCCTTTGGCACGCGATATTATTTGCTCCACTCCTAAATTTAATGGCCATATTCTGCGCATTAATTGCACATCGAAAATGCTGCCTCCTCACCACCAATTCGACTAACTGGTATTACTGAAGGCCAAAATTTGGTTAGTTTTCCACTAAAACCAGTTTACTTTTCGATGCAGAATGACACCGATTTGATGGATAAAGTCTCTGAATTGCAGAAGAAGCTGGATGAGGTATGTTTAGATTGTGTCAACTTGCCACTATTTCATTTTTTAACATCCCAATGCTAAAACTACCAAGCTGTGTCGTGCCCTTAGAAGGAGGAGGAGGAGGAGGAGGAGGCGCACGTACTTGTACACCAAACATCTCAAACACTATGTCGTCTAAGTCTTATATCTGTGAAAAACTCTGGCGTTGCATGAATCACTTTTCTTGTATTTGTGACCTGTAGATTTAAATATTGCTACAGTAGGAGTTGCTTCTATTAAATTATAAAGTCCAATATTAGAAACTTCCTCAGCTACTTATTAAATTCATTTTGCAATTTCTCGTCCTTCGTAAGGAATTATTTTACTTGAGAAACATTTCTTTGGGGAATGTGCTCAAGGCTGTCACTAAAACGGCAGTCCTACAGCTTAGGCTTCCCAACTGAAACGAGGTTTGATTAACTGCAGACAGTCATCAAACAATGCGATTTACAAAGTAAAGGAAGAGTAAAAGAGGTGAAATTGAATCTATGTTAAATGCGACATGCGTGAAGTGCGTGTGCTTCAGTTCAGCTTACCTACTTCAAATATGCAATAATAGTTCACATATTAGCTAATTATCACCCCAAGCAATCAACCGGAGGTCAGTTGATGTGTTTATTAGGTTGTTTACAAGTACATGAAACTTAAGGTATTTAGTGCTCACAAAACTTTTAAAAGTGTCTAAGATGTCACAAAAATGTAGAGCGGATCACCCATCGAGTTGTGTAAATTGAGGCGTTTGTCTGGTAACTTGAGTTATTCATTTGATCTTTACTGACACCATGACTCTCAAGCCATAGTCTGGTCCTCATTTAAACATATTCAAAGGTTCTGCACAAGATTTTATTCTAGGGAGGCTTCTCACACTGTGCGTCAGTTGTGCACTTACTGAAGCCCATGTGAGTCAAATGCAGACTCACAAATTTTACAAATTAGTCAAGTTATACACTGAGTGGCTCTTCAGACACTTCGAGTTAATAATTCGGAGGCCAATCAGGTGGCAAACATTTTACATGGAAAGCAGTATTTACACTAAAAACTCCATAGCTTGGACTGCCGAGTGCTTAGGCCAGTTTTCGACCTGTTGAATGCGCACCAAACTCTACCAGCCTTCGCAGTAACGACTGTTACCCTCATTTAGGCTGTTCGGTCCGCAGAGACTTCTGAACGCGTTGGGGCAGCTTTTGGGCAATCCATTGAGAACCTCAAGCGTAAGTGTCCCTTCAAGTTATTTGCAACGCCCCTGTTATACATTACTTCACTTCAGTGACAATAAGAGATGAGGATTTTATAACATGAACTTAGCTGTATTATATTTTTTTTCGGCCTACCTTTCGGGCCACGAAGATCCTATAGCGCCGATTGCGCTGCTTTAAGCAGAAGACTGCATTGAGTTGGTTGGAAATACTCAGTGTATCCTTCAATGAAGTGAAGTGATTTGAAATTATCTTCCTCTTATGTCCATCACATCGCAGAAGTAAAGTGTCTTTTCAACGTATTCTACTATGATGGCATGAGGCGGAAGCAATTGGCTTCAGTTTTGTGCCCAAAGGTAACACTGCAGGAGGAGAAGTAGAAGAAAAAAACTGATGTGCTTTAGTATTTGCCTCTGGTTTTGGTGACTGGGTATTGACTTGGACCAATGTAGTGAGGCAGTAATCCGGTCATCCTGTTGGTGATTGAAATTTGCTTAAAATGGCTTTTCATCAAGCATTTTTTATGTTGTCATTTGGTGAAAGCACTTTGATAATGAGGTTGCTGCAACGAACTAGTAATTCTGCAAGTTATCTTAAATTTACTAACAGTTTGCTTGCAACAAAACTGCGAATAAATCCATTTTGTAATTAAGTCAACAATTAGCACATCTACAAAGTAGGGAGTCGAGATTAACGGCAGCAGGGAATTCCTACTTGAAAACGGGACTCAATGTCATCGCTAATGCGAGAATCTTTGATGCTTCAGGATTTTCTGATGTGCGACAAATTGTGTGACAGTTCATGCTGCATAACTGTAATGGAGTTATTGACTGGCGAGTTGACACCGCCCTTATTGGCTTGGCAGTTTCCAGAGTGTCTTGTGCTCAGTTTTCACACGCTGTTAGTTTCTTGTTCGCGTAACAGTAGGTATTTCGAAAATAATTCAAGCTACTCAGAAAGTGTCCCTTGCTTAGTGGAGTTTTATTCACTTTTTCAGAGCAAATTGCAAAACAGCGTAAAGAGAATGAGGAAATCAAGAAAGAGATAGAAAAAATGAACGAAGACCTCGGGATTTTAGAGCCCTAAGCCAAATTCTCCTCCTATTTATATCTGTGTTTAAACAACTGCTCCCTTCCAAATCACATTCACCCACACCCATACACACACACCCACACACACACACCTGAGGAGAGAAAAGGGAGACGACATCCTCCCCTTTGGAGACGCGTTCCACTGGCTCCTCGTGTCAGCTTCTTCTTCCACACTAACTCGTTTTTTTGCAGTGATATAAGCACAAAATACATGTTTACGCTTTACTACCACCCAATCCGTGGGTTCTGTATCGTCATGCGGCGCGCATGCGGTCGTGTGAGGAGGGACGCTCTCGCTCAGGGTGCTCCGGCTCATGTGCGTGCCTGCGTGCCTGCGTGCATGCGTGCGTGCGTGCACGTGCACTGCGCCGCCTAACCTGCTCCTCTCTCTGGCAATCGGAGTGCGTCACCGTTGAGGCGTCGCTGTTGGAATGCGCACGCTATACTTGAGGCACAGCACGTGGCTCCCCCCTCGTCTGAGGAAGGCGGCTTAAATGCTGTCCCTTAGTTAGCACCCTTACTGTCTGAAGAGCTGACACTTTGCTCTGGTATAGTGATGCCAAAAAAAGCGCAACTTTAAGGCTTTAACTTATGGGGCTTCTCATTGACCAGTTTCGAGGATTCAGTGGTATTTGGATGAACCTCGTCAGAGCGTTGATGTGTGAGTTTGAGCACTAATATGGTTTTTTAGTGCTTGTGGGGTGCAAAACGTTGAGAAGGTGTTTACTTGAACTTTAGTCCCACCTTAGAGGGTACTGCCTTGTCGGAGTTTTTACGAAGTCAAGAGCTTATTCACTTAAAATAGATGCATCGGGTACTTTTAGCATGTGCAAGTGTTTCGCTCGACACCACTTGGCAAACAATGTTAAAAACTCCACAAAATCTATAATCTCCCTGTCATTTGTTCAAAATAAAGCCCTTTATTAATGAATTTGTTTCTTGTTTCATTTCTGATGGATGTTGAGTGCTGAAACCCATTCCAGGTAGCCAAGCATAACGGTTTCTTGAAATGTCCCACTTTTTCAAGGAAATACAACAAAAGGTGTAAATTCATTAAATCCTTACCATATCCATAATACAGTAGATTTCATACCAAATCAGAAAGCTTCTGAAAGTCTTCACAAACCGGACTAGCTAAATATTCCAGTAAACTTCACTTAGAGAGCATTTTGGTTCACTATTTTGCATAACGCCTTTGGGGAAAATTTGCATGCTTCTAACTTCGCAATGGTTAGTCGGCTTGCACATTTGCAAAATAATGCTGGATGGAGATTTTGTTGGAACAGAATTCTTGTATTTACTTATTTGTTCTTCCTTAAGGGGTGGAAGTAGCTTGCACCAACACCCTTCACCCTAAGGGCATTTGGATTCGTTTTGAGCAGGTGCCTATGCAACAAGTTGTTTCCTTGCTCTCTAAACTTTCCTTGAAATAGCGATAAGGCATACTGAGGGGGTAGAATGGCTTATTTTTCTATTTCTAAAAGGTGTGAAATCTGCAGACAAATCGCAGCAACTTGGCCCTCCTTTCGTTCCACTCCTTTACAAACCACTTACGAGCCAGTAATGCCAGTCACTAGACTTGTTGAGGCGAGAAGTCATTTCAGTCTCAACCCCATTAATATACTTTATTAGATCTACAGAATAAAAATTCACCGGCGTCATGATACTCAAAGATGGTTGGTGCTCCACAACGGCAACATTTCATCTGTTAATAGTTACCCATAGGAACCTGTGCGGAACTACTACTGATTTGTTTTAACTACGATGCCAACCGACTATCTTTCGTGGTTCCTTTCAGCTACCAAAGATTTACTTTCATATATGGGTCTTACGCAGTTCCACGGTGGACGCATTCAAATCATGCATGCCCGACGTCGCCTCGGTCGTTAATTGCCTCCGATTGGTCTCCTGTTGTGAGCCTCTCCAGGCTCAGTCAGCTCCGGCAACTGACGGTGACCTTTGGCAATCAGCCAAATAAGTGAGGAAAGTTGCCTGCCGCTGCCACAAATGTGGAAGAATGGTTTAGTAGATCGCATGCATTGCCCTTCGGTCAAACCACGGTAGTGAAGCACCAGCCTCGCGGTTAGATATACAGTCCAATAAATATTAACTCACTCCTATTCATGCACATGGAAGCGTATCCGCTCCGAGCAAGCGCCAGCTATTTCCATGGAAGATACCTTTTATGGCCAGTTACTTATTTAGTAAGACCAGAGAAATGCTTCACGGGAAGTGAACTAAGCGGTAAAGCCTATCAATGCTGAGGTCATGCATTTTCTTTCTAAAAATAGCTCACAAGTGCTCATTTGTTGCATTCGTTCTTGCTAATTCACAATACTGAAAATAAAGTGGTAGTTCTACAGGTTGGAAGAATAAAATGCGCTATCATCTTGCGTATGAAGGCGTTTATGGGTTAAAACATTACTACTACCATTTATAGAAAGCACGCTTTATCTGCTAAATGTATGCTAAAGTACTTGTAGGATGTTTTATGGAAAAAATATTTTTAATGAATGCGGAAGTTGTTGGGAAACAAGAATTGGGAAATCGCATCCCTTCATAATTTATCAAATGGTCTGATCCTGCGCTATCAGACCATCAGTCGAGGTATGCATTAAAAGGTAACAAGTGCGTATTCTGTCACTGAAATTATGGCAATGACTTTTAGTCAATGAAGGCACTCTAAAGTAGTCAATGCTTCGTGTAAACCTAAAACAAGTGCTACTTACAAATAATCAGTAGAAATGTGCGCGCACAACTTTTACAACGCACCCAAAAATTACGGATTTGAAACTGTAATTCCTTTCCGCAAGCTAGCTTTGGCGGTAATTAACCATTGATTAACATTACAAATTTTATAATTCCAACCTTAACTAGAGTTAATTGCTGGACTAAGTAGTCTTCTCTTAAAAATTAATTTCACATCTATGTGCTTTTGCACAGAATTTTAAGAATGCTTTAGTGTGTACTCAATTTACAATGATAGCGCCTGATTTATCCAAATATTAAAAAGTTTTAACTAGAGATTTGATGTACAAATATCTATGTCGTCAAAAAAACACAGGTACAGGAATCACATTTTCAAAAAGTGGGGGGTTTTTATGCATCTAAATTATGGTTTCTACTTCTCTGCAACTTACTTATTGGCTTCCGATGCGTAGACTATTTCTTGGAATGGCAAATATTAATTGCAAGCACAAATCAGAAGCCATGGCCACTTCTTTGATCGAAGAAATCCCAATAGATGAAATCGAATATATTTGGAGAAGCTGTCGACAAAGTGCTATTGTAAGCCTTTGGAAAGGCATCGGTTTCCAATGCATACTGTTTCAGTACGCATGTGTAACCTTACCTGTATGCGCGGGTCTTGTGAGCACACTCCACCTAGGGTATTGGTTGCTCTTCGCGTTTGCAGATAAATTATTAAAAAAGGGTTCTGGGATCTACCTAGATGTTGAAATGGCAGGAGCCGTCCCTTAGTCCCATCATAATTAGCATGGTGTAGCGCCTCCAGACTTCCCTGAGGACAGAAGAATACATAATACGCTGGCGAACAGAAGGGATTATGACCACTAGCATGGTCCACAGACTTGCCTATCCGACGAAGGCAAAAATAGCTAACCAGTTTTCCGTAGCCGAAACCGAGAGTTAAACAAACAGCAAACAGCTTACAGGTGGGCCCTTCCTTAAGGTCATATTCGACCTTGTTTGCCTCACATCGGCATCAGTGACTTTGGCTTATTGACCGAAACGGAGCCACTAAGAGATGATAATACTGGCGTTATGAAAAAATGTAACAATGTTACTAACAAAGATCTATGTGCTATCGGAGACCGTTCCAGTGTATGTCGGAAGGTTGGTGCTTGAAGTACCTACTAGATTAAACATCACCAGCAGCAGTTGTTGACGCAAAATGGTGGTGTCTACCGGCTCCCACAGGCCTCAGATAACATTACACACTGGAGGCGAGAGTGGGAGAGCTTAGCAACCTGACTGCAGGGAGGCCGACACTGATGACTGTGCAAGCGTCTATTCTTCGGGCCTGCGAGGACAGGCTGAACGACACCAAATAAAAGGCAAATCGGCGAGAGTGGTGTGAGTATGCACTAAGTGGGCTAATACATTACTATGCTGTGTTAATTCTGAGTTTGGGTTCAAACAAAGATCGTGTTCCTTATAAACGATAGTGATTCACTGTTGAATGATTATCCCCAAGGCGGATTCCCATGCCTAATACGAACGCATGAAATGTTTGCAGAACCACATATAACTGCTACCTGTGAAGAAACGTAGAGACAAATTGAGGCAAATAGTCGCTCACTCTTGACTATTGCTTTCCCTATCGTCCATCGACACTGCTAACATGTTGTAAAGAGTGGGAGTAGACTACAGGTTTTAAGGAACTTTGTTTCCCCAGAGTGCTCTCATAAGAGGCATCATACAAAGTACCTTTCTGCCGATCTGTCAATTAAGTTGAAAGATTTTCCTTTAAAGAAATTCTAAGTTATGGTTGATGCCTTTGTTACATTCCTAGAAGTGGCAAAACAAAATTAACGCATCCAATGGCAAGCATGCATGTTATAATGCTAAACGTAAATGCAATAGCCACTATTTCTTAGAATAGAACATGTTCATGTGGTGTCACATTGGCTCGGTTGCAGTCCAGTTGAGGAGATTGTTGGATAGACACTTCCACAAGCGATTCCTTCTGAAGTGTAGAATAATCAATTGTGCTTCAGTCTGAAGGTGCTATATCATTTTGGCATCATCAGCCGAGTTAATGGAGGCATAGGACTGTGCGCACTTCAGGCGTCATATATGGAGGATGGCACACTTCTAAACTTCACTTCGCGTTTATCCAAAAACAGCAAATCCTCAAGAGTACCATAGATTTACGTTTTGCCTTTATTCCCACATTTAAGAACATCAGTAAAGTGCCAAATGAAACGAACATTTAAAAAGTGCAATTTTCCGAACACAACTCCATAATGCATCAGTTGTAGGGGTAGCAAGAATGAAACCAAGTTCAGGCATTCTAATTCTTAGCAATCCTAGTATCATCAAATTACATAGAAAGCTAGCTTTACGACATGAGAAATAAGGATAGCACAACGTAATAGTTTAACTAGATGGAGATTTTAATGACTACATTTACTTCCAACGTTGGATTTGCCACAGAAATCTGCAAGTGAAGTAAAGAAAACCTTTCTTTTCGGTAGAATCAACTGGCTTTGAAAACTGGCTTGCTAAAAAAAAACATTGCAAATGTATACCAAATTTCAGAAGCACAAAAAAAGGTTTCTTAAGCGTAATAAGGATGGAGACAAATGGTTATTGAATGGGAAACTTGAAATAAAACCCGCCTCTTAAGGACATAAAGAACAATGTCCTCTGGCCGACCTTTAGTAAATGATAGGCTCCTCGTACATTGGCACCGATGCCTCAAAGCTGAAACTAGTGGAATCGGGATAAATAAACAGTTGTCAATTTTTACGCCCCCATGAATGAGTAGAAATCTGGAGATCAACCATTAACGACACCAAAGCGTTATGCATTTATGCAACATCAATGTTCAATTTTAAAAAAATACAAACTTTTTAAAGTAAGTCCCATTGACGAGTTTAGGACTGCAATAGAACTGCGCTTTTGCCATCGTGAGATCTCTGCAGAGTTCATTTTACTCCTCTTATCAGAAGTGGACATTGAGACATTGCTGGTGTGGGCGAAAAGTACGGTGCATCCCTTGGTCAAACGACACAACACCTACGTGGCAATGCAACGGGTTGCTGACTGGAAGTAGCTATTTTCCTCATAGACCACCATACGCACATTTTGACTGATCATAATAACGTTGTAAGCTCTCAGCTGTCTTAGAGCAACTACGGCTTAAATTTGAACTCAAGCTGAAATACTCGCAAAATTGGTGCCTTTGATCTGTTGAATTAAAAGTGTGCAAAAAATCTTACTCTTGCTCAATTTTTGTAAGACCAGAACTTGGCGTTGTTCATTACTTTTGAGTTGGACGCGAGTGCAACCCTGCTTTTGACGGTTCTACAACTCACAATTGTAAGATTATCCTGCCCTCGAATCATATTTCTCATCTCATCCATCCACGGAGGCGTAAGAGCTGGTACCGACTGCTAGAATTTATCTGTCCAAAAAACGGCTACACAGAGTGTATGGACGCATAAAACCTTCTTAGTGCCACAGAAGTGACTATAAGAGATCTAGTACACGTTAAAGAGCAAGGAAATGTGGCGTTTTAAAAAACAAAAAAATTCGAACATTCTGAGATGTTCAGTGAAAATGCACGGAGCCGCCCTTCCACACAGGTTACAGCTTGAATTTGAAGCAAAACACCATGTTATTTAAATGTGCCCAGATAAAATCTTATCTTTAAAGCTTGATTAAACTGGTGAGTCCCAAGTAAGTGAATAAGTTGAAAAGAAAAGAGTTGCAATTACTTCCTAATTTTTCGACTCAGAAGACAGAGATGAGAGGTGGCAAAATGTTAAAATGCAGCTATTCAAGCGTCGGCAGCAGGTGAGTACAACATTACTCTTCGCTGGAGATGGCAAGCAACGTGTAATAGTTGTACCATATCGCAAAACTGAAGCTTTGCAGATGTTTCTGAAATATTTCCAAACGATTATGTGTAAGAGATGGAGAGGTTAGGACTTTCAGCAGGCAGCATGATGAAGAATTCTATTTGGAAAAAAGACTAAAATATGGAGCTTAAACATAAGGAGAAGGGGGGAGGGGGGGACGCACCAGAAATTGAGAAGGTTCCAATGCGGCAACTTTCCTGCAGTGCTTTTCGCAGAACCATCGACAGATCCTATTAATGCTTTTAATTTCTCCGCACATTAAGCTGTCGACTCGTATGTGTGCATGCAGAATACACGACTTTGCTTTAGTGTTGAATCGTGCCCGTCGGTAAAACACCTGCCAAACAGATCATTCTCACGATACAACGATGGGAATACACAGTTAAGCCTCGGTAAAACTCAGCGTTCACAAATCCATTTATGGTACTAACGTTTCCAAAGGAGGGCAGCAGTGTTTAATTCGAACGAGCAAAAGGAAGAAGAATAAGATGATATCTATTTCCTAGTGCATTTAGTAGATTCGCTTCTGAAAGCATTCCATAATCAGGCAACGATTGCACGTCACATCAAGAATTGGGTTCGTTGAGGGGAATTTATTTGCACTTCTCATGAGCAACTATTTGAGCCTCTACTAAGCATGCTTTAGATTTACCTCTTGAAATTCCTAAGAAAAATCTTTCTGAAGACTCATAATTAATGCACGCATACTTCGGAAGCAAGTAATCTTCAGAAGGCGCTAGGTAGAACGAATGCAAAATTTGCTGAATTAGAATTTAGCATTCCTCGATGAATGAGGACATGCATATGTTCATTTTAACTACATTAGTGCCTTAATCCTTCTGCTGACTCTGGTTTAAACAGATAAAGTGTTCCACGGACAATTTACAATAAATTCACGATTGATAGCATTGTAAGTAGTACAAGGCGGTAGTAAAAGAAAGCAAAAAACCTACGCATTGCTAAGAAACCAGTTAAGTCAGTAACCAGCCAACGCCTATTCTTTGTTTACAGTGAAGAGCTTATGAGAGTGCTTTGAATGCGAGAAAAGTTGGACGTGGAATTGTGCTGCGCAATAGGTTGCCAATTCAGTCAATTATTCTAAAAAATTTTTATCGTGATAATCCAATTGCAGCAGAAGTAAACGCCTTCACGTACCTCCATTCGGACGAAGTCATTAGCTAGATGCGTTCATTGAAATCATTACTAAGGTCTGAATCCTTGCAACGATTATTAATTCGAGTGTTTTTGATGAAAACGGATGAGCTGTTTTGATTTGGCTGAAACGTTGCTTGCCTTGGGCATGATAGCTGTGCAATGATTTGCGCATTCTCCCGTTTTAGTCATATCGGAGCGCAGATACTTCACTTGATTTCAAAAAGTCCAGCGCCTCGACCACGAGTATCTCCAGCTTAATCACCCAAATCATTGCTCTCACCGAAATAAAGGAATTCACCAATTCAGAGGCTTCATTTCGGCTAAAGTGGGCTGGTATAATAACTCCAAAATATAAATCAAGCAGTTTAATAAATAAAAAGAGGAGCGTTAGAATTCTGCACACCACAATTGCTGAGGCAACTAAATGGCCAAGGTTTGTCCCTCCTTCCCATCGGCTGTCGGTCTTCATGACTCACAAACACTTGTTGTGTTGTGAAAGAAAAGGCAATTAAGCACACTAGCTAATGTACGGATGACGGCATCAACGCATGCTAGAATGGGACACCACGGGAAGAAAATACAATCGCGAAAAGTAAAGATATTCAATGATAGTAGGTCTCCTGGAGGCGTTGCACACCGAGGCCGTCCTCGTCTCGTGAAGTAGAAGAAAACCAACTTGGGTTGTCGAAGATGAGGGTTAATACCACGATCATCTGAAAGTCATTTTAACTGTTTCATGCAAATTAAATGGCTACTATTGAATGTTGAGCAACAGAAATCGCAAAAAATTCGTATTACTTATAGAGCAATAGGGAATAGTGCTTCGTTAATCTGCCTCACGAAGGGCTGTTCTCTGAGTGCGGACAGCGGAAGCCTTTCAAAGAAAAAGGGTGTACAAATAATGCAATCGTTTTCCCTGAGATTCGTTTCGATCCATCAGATAGCTTGGTAGATTTCTTTGACGACTCAGTGTATCTTATCCCATTTCAAAACAATAGTGAATTCATGAACTACTAGAGGTTTAATGTCAGTAAAATGTCAAAGTACTTCATTTCAGCTAAAATTTGGCTACGACTTTCTGAATAGTTACACGCACTGACTATTTTTTTAAATAAGGCATTTTAAATAACTCGACAAACATTACAATTTTTTGGATGTAAGGCGTTTTATATGGGCATTTTAACGAATAAACGACCTTCTATCCTGCATATCTGCTTAAGCTAGCACACATGCAACTCCCTCCAAACTTTCTTGAAGACTTAAAAAGGCAGAATACTCGGGAAGACGACAGCAGTGCTCTCCAACCCAAACCCGATTAAAGCTTTTGCTTTGCTTGAATATACTACGGCCTTGTTAATGTAAGAACTTGCATCTACCAGCAATGCTAACTCCAACTTTTAGTGCCACATTTAATCCAGTCCTCTTCTACATTCCACAAATCACTGTAAATGTAAATCGTCTGACCCCAGAGAAGCTACGGAGATGTGCTCCAGTTTGCACGCAAAACTGCAAATGATTTGAGAAAAATTTCCAATATCGTATTCGTCCCTGGAGCTATACAAATCTGCGATCAAGTTCTCCATTCGGAAGCTCAGCCTCCAAACTGCTGTTCCCATATCAGGAGAAAGAGACCCAGCGGTAAGGCTGCCGAAGAGATTAGTGGCACACTGAGCGCCAATAAAATGCTCTCAAGACATTGCAGTATTTGAAAGCCACTGCCACAATACTATCAGCCTCAACGTGCAATCAATTCCGTCCTTGATTATCATAAAATTCGATGAAAATTCATGCGTGAAATTGCGATAAAGCAGAATTGGATACATTTGCGATGGAACACTGAAGACCTCCGTGCCAAGATTACCACTCCCAGTTACTCAACCCATTTCCTATCAAAATTAAGCCCAAGCAACTTTCCCATGATGGCGTAGTTTGGCAAACAAGTAAACCACACATGACACCTGATCAGTAAATCAAACAACCATTAAGAAACTCGAACTGATAAAATAAACGAACACTTCTGCAGTTGCCTCATTCCTCTTAAGAAACAAAACCCATGTCGATACGAGAGCTAACGTGATGACACCAGGATCCCCTTGTAGAGACTATAGCTACACTATCCCTACCAGAGTCAAACTGTTCCAACTTGGAACCAAGCTAGCAACCCACAGTTTGAGTAGCCAAATAATTGTTATGCCCACGATAAACCAATTTTATTAGAGCCTCTACTATGAGGAATAGCCCTATGGGTAATGATTGCCAGCTTTTGGTAAGCTCAAGTGCTAGTTCACACTGTTGTCATTCTCGGCCTGTTAACTTGGAATGAGTCGAGGAGTCACAACTCGACGACTCCAGAGCTCATTGTATGAATGGCCTCAGATAGCAAACACATTCTCCTAGCGTATAACCAATGGTCAAAGGAATATAGATGCAATAAAAGGCAACCCCCTTCCTTAACCTGAGAATACTAGAATGATAAACAGAACACGCATCCTCACTGAAGCATACGCCACCATCACTTACCATTGCAATCAAAATAGGTGGGATTCGAACAGGCGGGTTGAAACCCTGCAGCCGAAGAAAAGAATAAATAATCTTCCTTTTGGAAAATAAGGCGTTCACTGCTCTTCTATCCCATGCTGGAAATCAAACCTAGATAACTACTCGAGGTGGATACTTGGGAAGCCCAGTACAACATGCTTACACTGCGGACACTTGCAATGCTCAGTAAAATCTGGCAAACTGATCATAGATGAGAACGAAGGGAATTTGGGCAGCCATCTACCAGAAATAGCTACAATTCAGGGGAAAGGAATGCAACCGAACTCACTAACATGATGGAGTACACTATTCCTGTTGCCACACCTTTAAGATCAATTTTCAAACGTAGCAAGCCCCCTCACTCGATATTTCAACAGCGCACAAGGGCACTTGCTAGGCCTGGAAGCACTGCGTGACTTAAGGGTAACGCAAAGAATACTACTCAGGCCTCGGTCAAGATGCGATTTAGTATAAAAAAATGAAATTAGGGACATGATCAGATTTAACCGACGGACCGTGTGATCATGTAAGTAAAAGATACTCCTGCTCAGAAATAATGAAAAATTTCTGGAGGCTTTTTGATGAAAAGGGTAAACTCAATTGCGCTTGCCACTATGCAATGGCACGAACTTGCATATTGAATAACAAGTCCACACGAACGTTAAAAAGAAGCGATAACGAAGAGATTGGCAATTGGTAAAGGCGGATATAAATGAGTTATAATGAGCATAAAAAGGCACCAAATACTTTACAATTAACTAGATAAAATGTTGGCAAACAGGCACATCACACTTCAGGGTCTAAATAATAGTACATGTACAAACATATCAGTTTTAAAGAGCAAGATTTTGGAATCAGAGGCAACTAATTTCCTACGGAACTTGAACCGTCAGGTTCGACGAGTTCCGTCTGCATCGATATCGAAACGCCCTCACCCTCTTGCCGGGTCTGATGTCCCTGATCCTGCTTGCGCTGCTGCTTACTGTGCTCAATCATCTCCTTTTGTCGCATTTTGACCATAAGACTCGGAGAATCACGAATACGGCGTGGTATTAAAGAGCGCCGAAAGCGAGCAAGAACAGCTACCTTATTGTGGGCTGAAACCAGAGTAATTTTCAAATCAGGGCTAGACATCGATCCAAACGGATTTAGCCATAAGGCCGGGAAAACACGAACGCGAAATTACGAATTCCAGCATTTAAACTATCCAACCAGCCAAAACAACAATAGAGCCGATGTTGACACCAGAAAAGTAAGTGAAGTACGATACCTCTGTCATTAGCCCCATTAGTAGGTATGGCATTATCCGATAGTGCAGAAGTATTCCGAGCATTATGTACAGAGTCATCCTCAGTTATGCAACCATCAATTGACTCAAAATCCGATGTATCGAAAGGCAGCTGACCAACGAAAGCTAAAATATTAGATATTTGCAAGCGAGTTACGCTGAAATCCTTCCTTGTTCGAACTTTTGTCAAGTATTATCGGTGTACGGACAATACCATCTGTGGGCGACCGCGGATCAATATCAAGCAGCTTCAATTTTTGCACAGCGGGCGACGAGGGAAACTCACGACCTTGGTGAGTCTTACTTATCGAAGCAGAGACATTCCCCATACCTCTCCTCCGGATTGAGCGCGCTAGTCAAGCATCAAAATACCAGCTTACTAAAACAAACCAAGAAAAAAATTCAATAACCTAAATTTGTTTGCTTAACATTACTAACATATATAAGTTGCATAGTTAAATGTATTTTATGGTATGATTGTAATACTTTGTTCGAACTGCCAGTTCAGGTCACTTGGGTGGCCATCTTGTTCTAGCCGGTTGGTCGGCCTCCGGGCCGTGCTAACAGCCCCCAAGTTCTCTGTTCCCGGAATATATATATTCTGCCCTAGTACTACGCCTTCTTTTACCTTAAGGGGAGCCTCGGGACGCTACAATGATTATCTGTAGTAAGTCAAATGTAAAAACAGTTGTATTCCAAAGCCACCACCATAAAAAATCGATATCATATTCACTGGAACATCACAAGCCTGATAACTGACTGAAAGTAAGGGCTACTGACACGGCTTCGAAGCCAGGACGCTCAAAGGAGGTAGAGTGCAGGAGCTCTTAATTAGCCCATTAGCGAATTAGGGAGCAAGGTGCAACTCCAACACTAAGCATTTCCAGGCAAACACTGAAATACTTTGCCTGTTCGAACTGTCGGTTTCGGTCACTTGGGTAACCATATTGTACTAGCTGATTGGCCGGCCTTCGGGCCGTGCCAACAGACCCCAAGCCCTCTTGTTCAATAATATATATAGTGCCTTAGTACTATTGTAGCGTCCCGAGACTTACCTTAAAATAACAGAAGGCATAGCACTAGTGTAGCGTTTCGAGGCTTCCTTTAAGGTAAAAGAAGGTGCAGTACTAGGGCAGAATACATATATTCTGGAAACAGAGGGCTTGGGGGCTGTTGGCACGGCCCGAAGGCCGGCCAATCAGCTAGTACAATATGGTTACCCAAGTGACCGAAACCGACAGTTCGAACAAACAAAGTAACACAACTAGGGTTGAATACATATGTTCTGAAAACGGAGAGCTTGGGGAGCTGTTGGCGCGGCCCAGAGGCCGGTCAACCAGCTAATACAACATGGCCAACCAAGTGACCGAAACCGGCAGTTCGAACAAACAAAGTACTAGAATTATGCCTTCTTTTACCTTAAAGGAAGTCTCGAAACGCTACATTGGCGTGTTCTGCAAGGAAGCTACTAACAACTGAAGCGCCACTAGCCGTGAACCCCATATCCAGTAGAACTGCCAACAGGGATCAGCGACATTGTGGTCAAGCATCCCCCATAACCTCCCAATCCTGTTATTGACCAACTCGCCTCCCTTCGTTAGAATGCGTATCTACATATGTAGAATGTGCAGGTCGCCATTCGATAGCATCGATTTATGCTTTGTACACTTGGATTGCATGCATTTTTTTCCTACAAGGCCCGGTCGTCCCATTCGCTCAGAGTTCTACGACACCCTCGTGTTTCTTCCACGGCATCAAAAAAGCCTGGAATCGCAGTATGTGTTGTGTGTCTCGACCCATTCGTAAGCTTGGATTTACACCCCATCTTTCATTGGGCCACATTGTTGTGAGAGAGAAGGACTCAGAAACACGCATCAGCTGCACCGAACGCTACGCGGAATTGATGGCATTACAAGAACATATGCGCTCGAATCTCGACGACTAGGACGGTTAGTTTGTGTGTGCTTCTCACAGCACAGATTACGTTGTGATGGCTGACAGGGGAGGCTGACCGAGGACAGCGTTGGGGACGACGCTCGAAAGAAGTGAGAGACTGTGTAGTACTTTGTTCGAACTGCTGGTTTCGGTTGCTTGATTGGCCACGTTGTACTAGCCGGTTGGCCACCCTCCGGACCGTGCCAACAGCTCCCAAGCTCTAGGTTTTCAGAGTACGTATTCTGTCCTAGTACTATGCCTACTTTTACCTTAAGGGAAGTCATGGGACGCTGCAAACGCATTCCATTAAACTTATACTAGGCTCATATAGTGAACTTAGTGAGGCATCCTGAGACTCTCAAGGAATCAAAGACGAAATACTACTCGAAAAATATATTGTAATATTTAATTTCTCTACTTGTATCTTGAAGATGAAAGGTGAGTGATTAGTTTGATTCTGGTTCTAAACGAGCAATTCAATGCCCCGGATATTAAGAGATCTGCCTTCTAAAATCTACAGATATCCTACCCAACACCCGTTCAGCTATTGCAATAAGGGACCTAACAACGTCCGACCCTCCCTTATCCGAGATAGTGAAAGAAACAAATAAGAAAGAAAACTTCAACCTGCATATTGTCGACATTCAAAAGGGATTGGTCTAATAGAATCGTTGGGAGCCAAGTCGCTATACAAAGGTCGAAAGACAGATCACCAAAGTGACTTTTACAACAAAGGTGGCAATTTAGCACTTAAATGTAACATTATGTGGTGAAAAGTTTGTTGTTAGAATCCGTTTTAGCTAAATGAGCTAGTGTTTTATTTATTTGTAGCATGTATGTTTTAACTAATTCGGAATAGCTTGACCAACTCAAAACATTGCGGTTGTTTATTTGGCTCTGTTTTGGGGTTTTCATTTTTGTAAACTTCCTATACCTACAAAAGCTACACTATCTCTGGTTTTGTGCTTTCTTTTGGTGTTTGCTTTTCTAATGCGGCCTCTCCTTACACTTCTCCTAGTGTTATTGCATTCTTTTTATAGCTTCCTATGCCTAGGTCCTCTTCCTGGAATTAAGCGCCAAAAAGTCTATTTTCTCTGACAGCTTATCGTTAAGAGTCTTATTTTACAATATGCTGGCATGAATTTTTGCGCATTCACAAATTCAACTCTATCGAATATGCAGCTGTGCATTGATTGCCTGATGCTAAAAACCCACGATGGAACAGCAACTTCAGGAGCAAGCAAATAAAATTTTGCGGTATGAAACTAAGTTACGAGGTATCTGGTCTCTTTTATCATTATTTTATTTTGCGTAGATATCATATCTGCATACCAGAAACTACAAGCAGATAATGAATCTCTCGGAAATCGTTTACAGTTGGCCGAGTCTAATGTAATTACTGCCTAATACGAAAAGTTTGGCATGGATATCTGGTCCTTGATTTCTTAAAGGTTACTGGTTTTTTCAATTTCCAAGTTAAAAGTATCTACACCTCTTTTTTCTATTATCTCTGTCTTTCGTTCATTCTATTTTATTGTTACCCGGAAACTGCCATTAAATTTTATGCTTTCTTGTCCGTTGCATTTTTTCATCTTGCTACCGGTGTTTTAGGTATCTGAGTTACGTCATGAATTAGGAGAGAAAACCCAGTTGCTTGATAACCAGATTGCTATTAACGCTGATTTAAGTGAAAGGGCAGCAAATTTGGTAAGCAGGTGCAATGGTTTGCAGTGCACTTGATAAAGCCGAATGCATACTATATTCCCCCTGTCCCTTCTTCCAGACCCTCGAGAAGGATGGTTATCGGAAAGAGGAGGAAAAGAACTCGTATTTAAAACAGCAAATCAACCAGCTTTTGAAGGAACTTGAAGTTGAGCGGAATAATTCGAGAACTCTAAAAGATGCTCTTTTGGAGGCACAGGAACAGCATGAAGTCTCCACGCGACACTTTGAGGTTGAATATCTACTTTTGCTACTTAAGTAGCAGTACTGTATCTCATCTAAGCTAACGCCTCATTGTAGACCCGGATGTCTGACATTATCTCCACTCTTAAGACCTACCAAGAGATCCATCAAAATGACACTGAAACAATTAACCAACTTCGCTCTGACAGAGGAATCAACCAGAACAATGTATTTACCCAGGTGTTTTAATCGATACTAGTTCAGAATTTGTTGCTTGATATCATTTACTATCAAAGGGGTTCCACCTTACATTCTTCCTGGTTCTTTCTTTTAAGCTCCTACAGATCTTCTTTACCTTTACAAAAAGTAGTTTCTGACTCTAGCAGGTAAGACCGTGGAGTGGAATTTTGTCGACTATCTGCTGGTTCTATGCCATTTGTACGATTTTGCGCTTATCCAAAGCCATATGTTCAGTGCTGGATGACTCAGATGTCTTACACAACTTGACTCTGCAGATCTCGTGTGATACGTGCGACTGGGTGACTGATCGGTGTTTGGAAGTTGCCACGAACAGCAAAATTGTTTTCCAGTTCTAATGTGGTGTAAAATTCATTCTAAGCCGTCTTACAGTACAGGGAATACTTTTTTGCACTTTAGCCCACAGCTAGCAAAGCAAACCTAGCCGACCTCATCTCAACATTAGCTGACCCCAAGGGTAGCGACGTTGAGGTACCTAAAGTCGACGATCTCTTCGACATCATGCGTCAACTTTGGCGAGCTATCAAAAAGTACAGTCCACTTCAGCAGCCGGCTGTTGAAAAACAGCTTGTCCAGTACCTCGACCTGAAATCTCTAGCTTCTGCAGAGTCGCTTGATGTCTGTGAGAAGGAAAGGAACGATCTGCAGCAAGAACTTGAGACTTTGAAGCTGCGTCTTATATCACTTCAACCTGGGTCAAAAAAGCTTCCACCTCTCCCCTCTCCGGTGAGTTCTTCCCAATTTTTAGGTTCTTGACTTTGTAAGGCTCGTGAACCATCCACATTAACTTTTTAGGTAGTTGGATCACGTAATGAATCATTTTGTTTTGAGGACACCAATAGGAATACGGAGAGACGCAACTTGGAAATTCAGCTTCAAGAGGCACAGGATCACATTAAATTATTGCGGAAGCAGAATCTTACAACTCTTCTGGAACTTGAGTCGGTGAAGAAATCGGTACAATCCAAAATCTCAGGTGCGTTTTTTGGGGAGCCTACCTCCGCAATTGACTTATTGCGTTAATAATAATCTCCAATGTGAATTTCCCATCGCAATTTATTTAACACCTTGTCCATATACTTACCTCTTGTGAGCACTTTTAAACTCGTTACTCACTTGTCAATTTCTCGAAACAAGTATACGCTTTATTTTATCATATGACGTCTGTAAGGAAAAGAACGTCTTCTGCTGTTAGTGTGACTTGTGATCCAGTTTTTGACTGAATTACAGTCACAGAAAGTTTGCGCTTGTTATTTACTTTTCAATCGATCTCTTACCCCGGTTTTAAAGAAGTTTTAATAATTTTTTAAATAGGCGAGTTATTTGTGTACTTTTAAAGTGGAAGTTAGACCATAATGAGTGTAGTTTGGTTGATGTTGCAGTGGTGGAGGAAGAGGCCGCAAACCGCCTGGCAGAAGCGTCCGCGCGTCAGGCAGATCAACTGATGCGGTTGGAGTCAGAAGCACGTCGATACCGAGAGCAGACGCTGAATCTTCTAACGGAAAAGGAGGAGGAGATATCCGAACTGCGCACCACCCTCTTCCTCGCTAATCACGAGACTAGTACCCCTCTCTTCCGTCCCCGTGCAACCGCCGGTCCACTGAACATCCCATCGGTGGGAGACTCAGGAGAGGAGCCCGACTCTACCGAAACTACCCTTCCCTCTTTTAATGAGCCGTCGGCTCTGCACTGTGGCCTGGTGCACTGCGCTGAACGTCATGAACGTCTGTGAGTTCTCTAACGCCGCCTTTTGTCACCGTTAACAAACCTACAAACCAAACACATCTGATCGCCTAATTTCATGGTTGTGGTGAACTTTTATTGATCAGCTTGATTTTCGATCCTTTCGGAGCGTTTAGATCCATTATTCTGCACTTAGTAACGCGCTCTCTCTTTTTACAATTTTTTTGAGACATTTGGCCAACAGTGGATTTATCACGCAAGATCTGCTTATTTCACCTGAAATGAATCTTGAATGGGTTGAGTGACGAAGCGTTTGGATAAATTTTGAAAGTCGATGCAAGCAAGAAATCCACTGTCTCGGTTATTGTGTTCATTTTCTATTCGTTTATTGACTTGCTCCCATTACCTTTTCAGTTGAGTTATTAAATCATCGTGCAAAATCACTTACTTTCATATTGTATCTTGCCAACGATTTCCTTGTCGTCTGAAACATTGGCGATGGATTTAATAAAGTCTCTTCCTTACTAAATTTTACCATTAGGTTTCGGGTCCGCTTCGTTTGTTGTCATAAGTGCATTAAACTGGTAAATGCGACGCATTTCGCGTTCGTTTTCATACCTGCAACGTTGTGGTCGTCGTTTTTTGTTTAGCCTTGCCTTTTTAGGCGCTCGCACTTTTACGGTGCAGCAGAGGAGGCAGCACATTTATGTTTGGGCGCATGTCCTCAGCGTAGTGAATTATGCATGCTCATGGTGTTAGTGAGCAGAGCACCATCTTTGCCGCGTTGCTGCCACATTCGCAGGCAACTGCTTCAAATTGCCAAATTTTCAATCTCCTTGCACTACCTGATTAAAGCAGCTAAGTCCAACTTTCCCTCTCTCCCAACTCTGCTACGCTTACCGAAACCATAGGCGAGTTGTGTAAAACGTAGTTACGAACGGCAGCTCGGGAGGCAAACATTAAGGTCATAAATTGCATATAATCCTAGGAAAGATTGCTCAAGCAGGTGTCGTCACTGACTGAGGAATTGAACAAGGAGTACCGTAACTCACTTATGGTAAATTACCTTATGTTTGCTAGCGTGATAGAGCTGAAGAAGCTTCGCAACAGCAAGCGGGAGCTGGAACAGCGTGTGGAGGCGTTGGAGGCACGAGTGCAGGAGGATCAAAAGGCTGCGCGTGAAGCCACCACGACAAAGCAGACCATCTTTTCCTCATCCACCTCCTCTTCTCCCGCCTTAATATCGGGGGATGTCAACCTGGCCTATATAAAGAACATAATCTTTAATCTCCTCTCCTCCTTCAACACCTCCTCCTTCTCCTCCAAAATGGCTGTTGTGAGGGCCCTGTCCATGGCGCTCCACTTTTCTCCCGAGGAGGAGAACGCTATCATCGGTGGCACCATCGGCTAGTTTATAACCACTCTAATTCCCTCCAAAAACCTCGAAATACTGTGATCCATCTTTTCTACAAATGTTTTTCACTTGTAAAATTTTGGCGGTGGTTACGTCCTCGTTTTTCGAATGAATCTGGTCGAGTTTTCGTTGACTGAGGAGTGGAGTGTTCCTAGTCGTTGCCGAAGACGTAGTTAGCTGTGTCAGGATCGGAGAAGTTCTATTATTATCACTGGAAAGTCATGTTGCCATGACGAAGATTGAAGTTCCCTCGCAGTTGAAGACATCTTGTTACAAGGAAACACAGATCCATTTTGTAGCGTTGTAAATGCTTTCACCAAGAGCCGAGGTTGTTATTCCGGACAAACCTTCAGCTAGGTTGGATACATTTATGTGGAGGAAAACGAAGGAGAAGGTATAAGTTTTACAGCTGCCCTGACGCAAGTGAAGCAATTCCTAGTTTGAATGGTCTGGTGCTGGTGGTTGTCTGAGCAGTAACTCATCCCATGCGACTTAGAGACAGCATGGTACGGTTGGACCTTATGATGCAGCTATTCTCTAAAAAGACTTTCAGGGGATCTAAGTTTGTTTGTAAGTTGGGCAATCCAATCCATCCTCAACTTGTAAAAGCTCTGTTTGCTACTAACTCGGTTATTTGGGGCGGGAGAGGGAGGGACAAAAATGGGCCCTTTAGCGGTGGGTAGTACCTCGCCCAAATCCTGGTGGTGTCGAATTGTGCGCCGCCTACAGTAATCCTTCAAAAATAGCATAGTAATGTGTGCGACTTTGTGTGCAGACATAAATTTTCTCCGTGAAATGTTAATCTGCCGGAGGTGAAGAGTACTCATCGCAACGATCGTTTTGTTGTTTGTTCAAAGCAATGCCTCCGTCTGCGGCTCCGAAACTGTTGTAGTGGCAGGATGCCGTTGTGGAGAGACTTACAAGTGCGGCTTCTTTTACAGCATTGGGCTATCAAAAGTGAAGTTAAATTTGAAACTACTCGTACTTCTTCCCTTTTATTGTGATGCTTAATTACCTACCGCTTCCATCGTATGCTAAATCTTTATCTCTACTGTAAGCATGCGATTTTTTGGAATTAAGATGTTTCCAAAAATGCCTTTGACTGAAAATACATGCGTTCGCCTTCACATAGCACTTTTCTGGGCAATAAATGAATAAAGCGCACGAAATTTACCCTTTCTTCTTAAAGGTTTATCGCTGCTGAGTTCAAACTGCGTACCATGTCGGTCATACAGATTTTATTTCATGAAACGGAGGTATTTTCCGGTTTTTGGGTTTCGTCACTTCTGGGAAATCCAAGAAGCAGATGTCAATCGAAGGAACATCCGTGGAAATGACTTGTGAGCCGATGGAATGGAAAACTTCATTTGGGAATAGGTCTTGCACAAAGTGCGGCGCTAACGCTTGGGAAGGGCACAAGCAGCCAAACACAGCTGTCGTTTAGACAGAAGCATCAAAAACTCCTTTTACCGAGTCTCCACAAATGACGCCAAAAGGGGAGGGTTTGTAGCCTTCTTTATACTCGATAAATCACCTTCGAACCCTTTTATCAGCACACAAAATGCAGAAGTTAGCTTAGAGAGTCAGCCAACCAAGTTTGGATACCACAGGTTAAAATCAAAATTTATGAATACATTCAAGCGCTCTTGCATCCAAGCATTATCCAGATCGTTAATTTTCTTCCTCAGAAACATCAACTCATGGAGGTCCAAGAAAAAAGGTGAATAAATGAAAGAGCACTTGACCAATTCACCTGAGGATAAATTATAGGCCAGCAGCATTTTGATGACTGGTATGCTAATCTTTGGGCATGCAGTTCCTCCTTGAACGACAGGTCACATTGCATTCGTGTCGCGATGACATGTAGTCTAACGAACGGATTGCCAAGAGAACCGTCAACTAGCTCACCTCCCTTCCTACCTAAAGCGGTCACTTGGAGTGGTAAAGCCATGCGATATTCGCGGCGTATTTACAGCACATGTGAAATACCCAGCCAACAGACAGAAACCAATTATTCATCCAGTGCAACATAATTTCTACGATAAGCGCATTAATTTAATTGAACTTTCAGCAACGGTCTACCTCCTATCATCACACTGAATTTATTTCCGCAGATGATTTAAGTAAGCCTTATCTCTTCGCTGTGTACGTTTTTACGCATCTACCCATGTCGGAACAGAGATTTCCTCCTGATTCGAACGAGCTGGGTACCGATAAGGCTCGACATGGTGCCGATGTAAGAAATAGCGTAACCTTAAATGGCAGAATGAAGAATTATTTCACTTTTGAAGCAAATAAATTAGCAAGACGCCTTCGACCTGAGCAGCGCGGAAGGTTAAAGCAAAATTCTGCATAAATGATGCAAGCAAAGTAAAGAATGTGGGTTTTGCTTCAAGGCCGAGAAGATAGATAGAATGAAAATTGATCAGTAAAATCACCTCTTTATTTCGTTTCCAAGAATGCTCGCTATCATCGAAGGTGGAACATCCTTTTGAAGTTGGTAAGGCTTCTCATAGAGACGCTAAAGTTGCACATTAGTCTCGTTACTTGAAAGATGGCCTATCGTAATTCAAGGCAACGGTTTCCATGTCAAATATCACTCAGGCCCAATTGAGCCTTCATATTGGTGGTGCGACTCCACCAGATCTTTTTGTAAAAGCGCAGAAAGTCTGCTACTGTAATAAACACTCAAATGCCATATCTCAATCATCGTCGAACCTTCGATGTGTCCAGCACGAATCCACTTTCGATTTGGCGATCATTTCAGCTAAAAAATTATAAGTTAGAACTTTCTAAAACAAAAGCCTAGTAGGAGGCCACAGACACCTCTGATGGATCTACGACTCATCGGTTTCAATCCCAGCGTATTAATGTAAAAAACTAAGTTTTTTAGAAGGGATGAGAGACTACTGACGTGGCCTAGAGACCAAGTCACCCAGTGGAAGAATGGTTACAGGACTGCAGATGCCCACTAAACCAAAACGAAGAGTTTGACAAATAATCGCGGCATTGCATTAGTGTAGGAACCAAAGGTTATGGACACAAAAAAGTTTGCATTGTGTGTGAAGTAAAATCGAAAAACAGGCCTGAGAGCTAAAAGTGCTTACCAATGCCGTATTAAGAGTGGCAGCAGCAGATTCTACTAATTGCCTAGCATACGAGCTTATTGCGAATAGAACTGCTAACTCAAGAAACAGCCATTTGGAAGGAGATTTTTGATTCGCAAAACCACCGACCGCTGCATTCTAAAATCTCAAAAAGTGGGAGCAAAACAGGGCTTGCATTTGATTTAAAGCGGTGCTTAGAAAATATCTTTTTTGAATTCCCTGTTGGATGAATACAGGACTACCACAGGGGATTATGTGTACAATCCAGAAGAGTGGGAGCATGCACAAGGCAACACAATTGGCCGAACCTTCAGAAACCAGAAAAAAGGTGACCCCTGTAATACTCCCCGGTGGGATTTTTTACTTACAGCTTCATGTAAAATCAGCCAATGCCATGGGAAAGGTAAAGGTCACAATGGCACTTTTTTGCCTTGCAATACGACTAGTGTCCACACAGATGTGCCAAATGACATTTGGACACACTTTATGCGAGAATAGCGTTAGCACTAGCCTCAAACTGATAAATGAAGCTTCGAGGCAGTCAAACTAACTAGTGTGCTTGCTAATGGCACTTTTATTTTCCACAAAGAGATTCAACCCTGTTGGAATGCCTTCGGTTCACTCTAGTCCAGATCTTGATCCCTTGATTTATGCAGCACTGATTAGAAAATGACGAGCAGATACCTTTGGCAAATGCATAGTTGCTCCAAGTTGTCTCGTTTGTACATAGCACATTGTTTGTTTAAATCACTGCATCAGCCCATATTATTTTTCTTCAGACTATCTAAGAATGTTCATTGCCTTATCCAGTAAACTGGCTATTATATTTAGAGAAGATTTGCTTGGTAAATATTCTGGATTAACGGAGATGCCACTTAATGCGAATCCATAGGTCTCCTTGGAAAGCTGTGCGTTGCATTGACTCTTAATTGCTCGAGTTTTGAAACACAAGGTGCATTCATCTTAAAAGATCCTTCACTAATTCGTGAAAGAAGACAATGATGCCAATTTCTCCCTCACGCCTTACGATCCACCTGATCTACAAAGTACCAACTGTTATAGCGAAAAATTATCGGACCACGCCGAAACGCTCAGCCCCTCGGCAAAAGAATACGTTATATGGCTGTACTTGAATTCCAAAGTACATCCTCATGCTGTTGTGCGTAGAGCTTTACCATTAATTCACAGGCCGCTTCGAATGATCTAACAGGTTCAGTGTACTTGCCTCTTTAAAAATACTAAAATAAGAGCTGAAGTATACTCCTCCTTCCCTTGAAATTTAAGTTAATAATTTCGGAGTGATCAAACTAAGTCCAAATACCTTCGTTTTAAAGGAATGGAAAATATCTTGCAATCTCTAACACTGTATAAGTACCCGAACAGGCCTGAAGCGGACATGATCACACCACTAGCTCTTGAGTTGAGACTACTAACACCACATTTAAGTTGAATTCAAAGATGAGTAAAAGGTTGAAGGCTTTCATCAGCCAATGCTCTCAGTAAAGCAGGAGGGCATCAGGACGAATAGCAGGAGAGTGTAGTGAAGTGGGCATAAAGGTGGGTAGGCCTTTCGAGAAGGAAGTGTGTCTGGTGAGGAAATAAGGATAAAAATATATCAACTGCGTAAAATAGTCAATCAAATTTTTCCAAAGAACTAGTGCTGCAAACACTCATCTATCCAATTCAACAAAATGGCAGAAGTAGGCGCAGAACGAATCCCACATTCACTAGGTGCTCTACCCTCAGATGAAGGTAGATAATTCTGCACTGGCGACAATGTTTGATGCGTTAGTATCCACGTTTAAGGTTCTCGCAAAATATTTTGCAAGTGAAAATATTAGTTTACCGATGCGTTAAAAGTGGCTTTTGTGAAGTCTTTAGAACATCCACTTCCTGGTGACATTGGAGATATATTGACAGCAGTCGTTCCCATGAGTTGGGCTGGCGGTACCGTCATTTAAAGAGATCATCTCGCGGTGAAGGATGATGTGTGATGGAGTGATATTTGACTCTTTTCGAAAAATCCAATCCATTTGGGATTAGATGCGACTAACAACTATTCTCGCATAAGTTCACATTGCGATTACATTAATGGAGATGGTAAAACGGATTCACTTAATTGCGCCATCGCACAAGTTATTTCAAAACGCACCTATTGTTGATTGGCAGTGAGTCGTAAAAAATAGGCAGGAAAGTTTAAATAACCACTTTCAAAGCAACAATTTCCGATTACATCATTTATCTACGATATCGTTAAATTTACATTGCCGTTGAATTCATTCATAACGAATAAGCAGTAGGCGGAATGTTTGTGTAGAACTTGGTGACTCTTTCCCACTTCATTAGGCTACCTGTTTCCTACTTTCCGTTTACAAATTTCGAAGTTTATGCGATACACAATAAGTAGTTGCAACAGAAATCTTGTAACCACTTCCTTTCTTGGTAAGGTGGCATTTTAATTGCGGAAATTGAAGTTCTACTTTGAGTGTAATAAGCCACCAAGTGTAGAGACTAATACGCAATTTCATTGATTCTCCTGCCTAGAGCATCCGGCACACATTGTGCTGCTTGTCTGATGCGTCGCATTTTAACTTCAAATAATAGCATTTGAGTGGAGGTAATAAGAGTCCGCTTCACTATGAGGTGTCGCTTCGACTAAAGAAAATGATAAGTCGTTTGGGTTAATGGGTTAGCTAAGATGAAAACGATTAAAGAACTGCCAAGGCGTATGCAACACCATAAGTTCTCCTGCATGTAAGATAGCAGCTTGTCCACCAAATCGAATTTTCCATTTAACTTCTAGTTCCAACGATTGTGATACACTGACTATGCTTTCAGTGGTGTTTGCAACTCTACCTTCAATGTTTCAGGATTGATAGTAATGCCTTTGGTGAGTCAACCACACAAATGGGGCGAAACAACGGCAACTGCAGCAAAGCAGGTTACTAACGCGTTCGATAAATTAGCATTGAATGGCAGGCTATCATTCAAGTTAAGGAAAAAACTTTTGCATCGTTTTAGCCCGTCAGCTTTTTATTGTGATAATTTTGAGCAGTGTTCACAATGAAGAAAAAGGTTTTAAGAAGGTTGATCAAATGAGATTAGCTCAGATGTTGCAGCCTACAGGGAATGAGTAAAATAACGTCAAGTATAAAGATTGTGCTCATGGGCAATGAGGTTTCTGACGTTGTAAGGATAATAATAGCCAATGAATGTGATTGCGATCAAAGCCTCATTCCAACACCTGAGATCCATATTTAGCTGCACGGTTTGAGACCACGTCACTAATGGTTGCCTAGTTAAAGTAGTTTCACTGAACAATGTAGCCCCAATATTGGCAGCGTGCAATTCAAAGGCAGGCTACCCACCCAACGCAAGTGGAACACACACCGTTCAAGGAAGCGCCGTAGTCCAAGTTGGCCAATTGGCGCTTGGGGATACGTCAGACGCGTGGGATTGGGTGTGATCACACGGAAACCACAACAGCATCTGCCTTTATCAAGGCAAAGCAATCGCCTGCTTCCCACTCAGACAAAACCATCAAAGCCTCCTCTACCGTCGTGGCAATAGTTATGGAATCACCGTACTTATGAGGTAGGCAGTGCTAAACCATTCGCTTCCTGCACTTGCATGCTTCCTTCACTTTCACATCACAGTCCCATATTTTGACAGTTTAAATTCATGGCTTCCACCCGTCTAAGCACAAACATCAATGATAAATTATGAAATGACTCTCAAAATAGATGAATGTAGTCATTTCTTTGCGAAACCTGTGCAAAAAATAGTTCAAATGCTAAGCACTATCAATAGCTGCGGACCTAAGGCGTTGTGGTAGACAGAACGTCTAAGATTGGAACGCTTTAAAAGCTTTACTAAAATTTGCCATTTCCTTCATCCCACTCTGATACTTCTGTAGATTCCCGAGCTACAAATATGCTTAAATGCGGAATTTCTTTAGGTTTATAATTTAGTGACTTTTTCTTTAAAAGTAATGCCACAGTAATGTTTTATGATTGTGTTGGTGGAATCAGTTTTATTGTACTTAGCTGGAAAAAGGCACACGTCAACTGGGTCTTGACAACTCAGCTCTGCGTATCAGCATTCACAAGTAGGAGTTGGTTTCTTCCACCTTGCTACACTCCACAAAATCCACTTATGCCTAATGCATTGACAGCAAAGTTATGCATTTTCTGAACCATCTAACACTCTATAAACCGATCTCACTCAGAACTGACGACTGAGTGTCAATTTTGTTCATTTGATTGACGTTAAAAAGAAGCAGAATCCTTCAACACTTGCTCAATTTTTAAAGCGTTCTTTAGAGTTGAGGAAAACCCCATCCAAAAAATTTTAAAGTTAAATAATTCTTGAGGACTTCAAAATGAGCACTTTAGGGAACTTCTTTTGACTACTACTACTACTACTTGGAAGATTTCATGCTTGTCCAATACCATTTCCTCTAAAGTCGATATGGGAAGTACGGGGACGCACCTGGAGACCGTGATGACCAACTGCCGTTTTTTTAACATCCTCCTTGTGTTTTGCGATGTCCTCATATTAACGCGTAAGTACGCCTTCTTTCTTTTTCACCTACAATGGTACACTTATGCATACATCCCCTTTAGTAATTTTTTATTCCCTCTGAAGAATATAACAGCAGAAGAGGAGACAATTTTTAATGAGGCTAGTAAGGGCAGAGTATTTTTTTCGATGCGTAAATGCTTTTATCGGATTTTTCAATCAACCTTGTAAAAGAAGGCAAACTCAGTTGCCAACATTGGACGCAAGAGCATGAATATGTTATTCTCCTTCAAGCAAAGCATCATTTCTCGCATCGTTTTGCATCAAACTCCAATTTAAAGTGTTCCAAACAATTGGCACTCGTTGCACTAGGATAAGTGTAGCGCAGCAGCACCAGCTTCAATTAAACCTTAGCTGGAGTACATGAGTAACTCATCCGTGAACCGTCTTAAAGGGAGGGCGCATTTCCGGCTGAGTGATTCGCTCTTAGTCAAACCCAGAGACATTTTCACCTTAAAGACTTTACATTGAAACTTCAATATGAAAATATTCAGTGTGGTCAGGTCGCACCAAATGCATTTAAAAGTAGCAGTCGAATTAACGTTGCGGTTCATGGTAATTTCGACGAATGACTAATTATAATGGTTCCTTTTGAGAATTCAAGGCATTCTGACTGAGTATGATTGTAATTCCATAGGTGGAATCTTCTTTTTAAGAGAAGTTTACGAAAATTTGCGGAGAGTGGGTGACAAATTTGGTGAGTAACTGAGTCCTCAATTTTCCTAATAGTAGCCCAAAGTGCCTTCCGAATACCTCCATCCTTTACTACTCTTCCGCCGCTCGAGGTGATACATTCCCAAGGTCGACTACTCAAGATTCCATGCGCGGCTGTTGGACATCCGCAGCCAAGGTAATCTTCCATAAATTTGCTCTCATAATCAGCGTACTTCCACACACCGTATGGGATTTGCAACGCTGTTGACAAAACCATTAAGCGTGACGTAATTTTGATCCTTTAGTGCTGAGAGTCTTTTCGCCTATCAACTAGCCCCTGATCCGTTTGCCTATGATGTCCGGGCTAAGATTTCATCGCCTAAAACCTGTTTCTCATTTTTTACAATTTATTCCTAAAAAACTCTCTTGCGAACTAAGCGATAAAAGCCAACAATTGAATTCTCATCACACTTGTCGGAATAAAATTCTCATGAATTTCACTTGTTCTAGTTCAGTATTTACTTCCAAAAACGACACCCGATAGCAAATAGTAACGCCGTCCACCAAAGTCACTTGGCAGACAGTCAAACAGTTGACTCGGTAACGGTCTGTTTATTTCAACTTCCGCAAAGTGTATAATGCACTTGTGGATAAAAAGGAACGGCAAGCCCACGGGCGAACATTAGGTTGTGCGTTAAGTGATTTTTTAATAGGCATATCAAATTTGATGGCAAAACCTTGGGTGCCATTAAAGGATAGTGCTCACCCATTCTCACTGTCTCAAAAAAAACTACAAAAAATGGCACCTCAAACCTAAGAGCTAGGAAAAATTTGGGATAATCTCTCGACTCTTCGCAGCTCTTGATAAGATCTAACTTTCAGTGCATTATTAATCACTTTAAGTTAATCACCAAAAAGATTGTTTCTTTTTTAAAAGAGGTGAAACATCGATTGTTGCGAACCGCCTGATTCAGGTGATTGGGTTTGCTATGCGAAATATTGAGAGAAGTAAGCATAAAACGATTTGAATGCCTGCCAAGTAGCCAATTTGAAGTTCTCGCATTATTCCTGAAGCAGAGTTTATCCGCAAACCGAAAGTAAATGTCTTTACGCCATTAAACAACATGATTTGCTCCCCAATTATGGAGTTAATTGGAAGACGAGTCACTTCTTAAGATGTTTTATTTTCGTTTCACTGCTCGGCGCGGTACATGGCGTGCGACGCGGCCTATGCAGTGGAACACATTTTGAAGTTCATTTGGGGCTTCGGTCTGCGCTCGAACGCGGACATGTGGGCAATGCATCTGCGCATCCATCGCACAGGAATTGATGCTCAAAAAATGGTGCAAGTGATAAAAGAAATTACACAGTGGTCTTGGCTTCTCATAAATCTAAGCCATAACGTAGCCAGATATATCTCGCTTGTAGATGGATTGGATGTCATTCTCCAGTAAATGGGAGGTAGAACACTTTTATTGTAACGATGTTGAAAAAATTCAGGAACATCTTACAAGAGCACGTTATATTTAGACTTCCGAAAGACTAACTAGTGAGTTAGAATGGCAACTTTATTCACGATTGAACCACTTAAGTCCCAGTTCCTTCTGAATGACAGATAAAGCACCAAAAATTTCCGTCACGGTTTACTTTGAAGAAATTAATCCACCTTGCGACTTATAGGTCTGGCAGTAACTTGCTACTATTTTAATGGAACCTAAAATTTTATTAAATATTCTTATTTTGCTCCACACGAGGCCTTGTTAAACACCTATTGCGCCTGTTAGCACACCGCAATCGAAGTGTATGTATGTATTTACGAAATTTTCAAATAAGCACGACAAAACTATTAAAAACATACAAATATCCCACTAATTGTATGATTGTTCAAAGAAGATATCATGGAGTCTTCAGATTTTGGGTAATTTGATCCGTGTGTGACTGGAAGGTTAAGTGTACGTCAACTCCTAGGGAAGAGGGATTGCAAACGAAAGAGTGAGAGTAAAAAGACGTCGCAGGAACCATGGGCAATGTTCCTTAAATGTGAGCGTTGTGTGAAGATGAAACGATGAATTACGACTTTGGGGAACAAACATGGAAATATTCGCCAAATCACAAAAGCATTCATTGCAATGTGGAAACGAAAAAAACGGACTAGGAGCCCTAACAACTGCTAGTAAAATCCTCGTGTGCATCAAATCAAAACACCATTACAGGCGGTGCAAAAAAGCCAGTGCGTAAAGTGCTTCTGGCCCATGTGGAGCCTACACCTCTCATAATGGAAAATGAGCAATTTGCATGCCCGTACTTTTGAGCTCTGCAGATTTGCCTCATCTCCTTAAGCGCTTTGATGCTTTTTGCATTGTGATTGGACACAGATCACAATGGGCACCAAGCCCGTCCAGAAAGCCATAGGACGCTGTTGTTAGCCAGGCTGGCGTCTTCTCACGTTTACAACAGTAGGAAGTTGATCACTTTGTACTCTCGTCAAGATACTTTCGCTCTCCAATACCCCTTTTCCAGTAAACGGTTGGATTACTTAAAATGATAAAAAAAACAAATTTGAGATAAGCGTTTTTCTAAGATGAATTTTTTAAGCGAGTGATATTATCGTCGTTGGTTATGTTCGTTTATTGCGTTTCTTTATCCAAAGGGGATATTACAATCCAACGGATGAGCTGACAAGGAGAATGTTAAAATGTTTCTCTCATGCTCTCAGAAGGGACTATTCAGCGTACTACCTCTGTGATGCATGGGCTTTAAGCAGGTTACCTTATAACACCCTTGGTCACATCACAGAATCTACCACTGTTACCTGGTAATCTTCTTCACCCTCTAAAAATCAGTGAACAGAGAAAAGGACTTTTTACTTGTTTTAATTTTTACGATTCTTCTGAAGACACTTAGGATAGGATTTTAAAAAACCTTGTTTGCTAATAGACATCATCCCGTGGAAATATTTCAACATATTCAAACGCTCTAACCTGTTGTAGGTTATTACACACCCATGCGAATATCTTTTTCCCAAAATGAAAAGAGGATGTTTATCTCCTTTACTAGTCGGACATTTTTAATAAATTCCTTTTCAGTTCTCGATTACTTTCAGTCACGCTTTAACGCCACGTCAATGCATGTTTCCATACTTTATCCCAATAAAAAGTGAATTACGTCTTTAAAACTGAGTGAAAGACGATGTACACAAATCCACAAAGATGCAAAAACCGTACATGTAAATAAAGTTTGACATCTGACAAAGGCTTCAATCAAAACATGCCAATTTCATTCCAAATTTATGATTAAAAGATGGAACTAAAACCATCACTCCCCCTTGTGGGTGTCAGATTTGGGGAGGAGGAATACCGAACTAGAAACAAATCTCAGTAGGTATCGAGAACATCGGATTTTGAAGCATATAAATAACTACACTATAAGACTATAAAATTGTGCAAAGAAGCTTGCTGATTGATATGTTTAAAGATTTATAAAAATGAGCACAACTTGACAGACGTAGCCATTCATGCTGTGTGTCTACCACTACATCAGAGCCAGTAAATTCTAGAAGGGAGGAAGGTTTTTCGCACACATACAGAGTATTTGTAATGCTATAGCCTCTCCATTTCGTCCGTTATCAAATCAGATTGGAATGGTACCTCAATGGCGAGCGTCTTATCGTGAGCCGTTCCAGTGTGCCAGAAACCTCTAGCTGGGGATCAAGGAAGGGAGAGAGAGCTGACGAGAACGAGCAACTTGCTTTGTGGGATTTGACGGAACTCTTCTCTCCCGGAAGATTACGATCTGGTTGGCTCTACTGCGTGGCTATCAACATCGTCGGTCGGGCCATCTCCCCGCCCGTCTGGGTCAGATTCGCTCGTAAGACAAAGCGATGCCAAACTTACGGTGACACTAAAGATCGTTAGATGGACTCAAAAACGAACGACAGGATAAGATGACATTTTCAAGGTGGTACAAATAACGCAAAGCAGTATTTCAACATGAGACTTGTCTTATGCACCTTGGTAGCTTTACACATTCCTTCCGGACATCTGGTCATTTCTCACAGTTCGTGAACAATACTTCTGAGATTTGTAGCACTTTCAAAAGGAAAGGGAATGGTTTATTTGTGACACAGGCGTTGCTTGTTTATAATTTGATCCCCATAGTGCCTGCATGATATATTTCCTAACGGACTGAATATCTGTCTTAATAGCTTTCCAGTAAATGCTTGAACGATTTGGAACCATGTCGAAAAAGGAGGCAGGACGATTAATTAAATGGTGAACGATAGAAAGTAAATGAAATATTAGCATATGATTTATGCAAATTTTGCTCAGTTCTTCCACTCAGTATGCACTCGAAATCAAGTTAATAAGAAACAATAGTTCCATTTTATGAATAGGTTAAGTTTGATTCGGTCTTTGTTTTAGAAATTGGTGAAACAAAGCCATGTGAGACTCGAACTTTGACAATAAAGGATGAGCCATACGTGCGTCTTAACTGCACAGTTCCGGAGAGCACACCGCCAGCCACCGTTCGATGGATGTATCGCCAACCCAGTGGTTTAATGGGTTTCATTCACGAAAATCGCACCTTCGCCATGGATGATGACGGTATGGATGCTTAAGTGCTCCGCGCAGTTGAATTTGCACTTGACAGACAAAAAACCGAGTTTTTATCGCACTGCACGAGGCCTGCGTCGTCGAAACGCCTGCGAACAAATTCGTAGATCATACCCATTACGTACATCTGTAGGACTCAAATGTTTCTTTGCATTGGAATTTCGGGGAACGTCTGAGTGACTTCACAGGCTATAGATTCACAACGCGATTACAACCATGACTGTCAATTTAAATGTCAAAGTTACGCTGTGAATTGTTCCGATTTAACTAAGAGGATCCGGCTTTTTCCAAAGCCGAGAAACCATAGATGAACATATAAATCTCAACTTGATAACAGCAAGGTAGAAATGCTGCAAATCAAGCAACACTAGCGAACTATAGCACCCAGACTACTGTTAAGCATTCGTAAGGAATGTTAATTGCTTGGTTCTGCGAATGATCGCACCTTGCAGATGTCTCAAAGCGTTACTGATCAGTTGAGATTGTTCACCCTTCCTATGAGGTTATTTAGCTGTTTTGGAGGGTTAAGAAATCCCACAAGTGGGCAGGTGCAAGTTGGTGGAAATATTGGCAAGAAATGGAAGAGATATCGCTATCGGCTGTTAAAGCATGTATTACTGATTATTGAAAGCGTGCAAGCTCCTATATTCCGTCACGGCATCGCAATATCAAAACTGGTGCAATGTCGGGTGAATCGTGCAGATCGCTTCTACGCACGGTCCACGAGAGAGTGGTGTGAGCGAAGCCTTAAAAGCGTGGAAGCGTAAAATTGTGACTGATTTCAACCTATGCCGGCTATTGTGGGCTGTTAGGCTAAATGCATTCTATGCTAAGGCATTACTTCATTCCAAAGTGATATCATCGTTTTTTCTTAAAAGGGAAACTTGCAACTGCACAATCCACCTCAAGTAAAAGACATCGCGATCACTTTAATGATTGCCCATTCCTAACAAAGATTTATGGTAAAGTAAGACTGCTAAGTATCCCAAAAGCTTCTCAAGGTAACGGCGGATTGATTGATGAAGACGCTGAAGAACTAATAGCGAAGAATCCACCTGTCGATTACGCGACAAGAGTAGACCATCAATTTGAAACGAATGGGTTAAAAATAGAAAAAGCATTAAGAACGGCATTTGCTGCCGACTCCGCCTCAAGAACTTACAGTTTTACATTTTAGTAGAACAAAACTTTGATAGAATAGTAAAGCGAATGATCTTAGAAGAAGGACGGATATGCCTGCGTGAGTCCCACAAAGATAAGTAGTTAGGGATGAATGCTTTTTGCACCACAGCAAAAGTTCAGTCTGTATATGCAGGAAATCTGCTTAAGATCTACGATTTGAAAATCGTTTAGACAAATTGGAATTGACAGTGGTGATTTTCTGAAGGGCTTTAATTAAGCATTTCTTCATTTAGCTAAAGGTTACTATGAGGTCAGGTTGTGGAGGAAAGAGAAATTTGCACAAGCAACCTGCTTATTTATTTAATCCAACAACTAATTTAAATAATTAAATTTATGTAGGCAGTCTACTAATTGCTACTGTTGGACTTCCTCCATCGGCAACTCTGTATCTGTTCTGCTCAGCAAGTAACTCAATTCTTCGCACAATGAGGACAGACTGTGACAATGTACTCCATATCAAACGAAGCCTTTCACAGGGCCATCAGTCTCTCACCGGACCCTTCCTCATGGCACGGTCACCGCCGAAGCAGACGCGGCTGCTGAACGAGACGGTGGAATTGCGGTGCCTAATCTCCCCTTTTCCCGGAACGGAGATCCAGTGGCTCTGGAAATCCACTAAATTTGGAACAACTTTGGAATGGAAAAGTGGACGGTGGAGTACAAAATACGATCAAGTTGTAAGAGGGCGAATTGAGTATGGCATCCTCCTTGAATATCGGGTTTTTTATCGCTATTTAAAAGTGCTAGTGGCCTTTCGGTTAGATGGAGTCTTTTCGTATCGTTTTCCTCTCAAGTAAAGCTTATTTAGGATCCCAGTTGACTGCATTAAATTTACAGTAGAACTTTCTACTTACGCATCATGCCTTTTAGATCTCACTGTACTTTGTCTCAAAGATTGCACAACTTCTTAAACAGAATGGATACGATTGTTCTTAATCGCTTTTGGGTGCCACTTAAAATAACATATTCTTATGCCCTAAGTTATTCCGACTGAAGAGTGCTAGATTGTGCTTTGCGCAGGTAAATATCTCACCTTTTCTAGAATGGGAAATATCTCATTTTATTTAGTAGAGAAGAGTTTTTCTCTATGGCATTTAAGATTATGTTGGAGGAGAATTAATTGCGTGAAATGGCTAGCAGCTAAATATCTTATTTTTGTTTAGTTCCCACATGTGTCACATGTTGAAGTGAAGAATGAAGGAATCTTGCTGAGCATAGAGAGGCTGGAATTCGAGCATGCAGGCCTCTACACATGCCAAACTGCGAACAAAGCAGGATACACGTCGAAAGCTGTTTTGGCTACTTATGAGTTAGTTGTTGAATGTAAGTTTTTACGAACTGATGCATGCACATCCTGTCGTATGATCGTAGGTGCTAAATCCAAGTCACTTTGCGGTGCAGAATGTTTACCTAGTTGTTTTTTTGTTTAATCTAGTAAAGCATGTATCGAACTCCCACGGAACCCTACCCAGCATAGCTTTTCTACTCTTTAGCCATTCCTACATTCAAAGTAATGCCAGTGGACACAACAGTGCCGATTGGAGGCTCAGCTCAGCTGCGTTGTGAACCAAATGAAGAAGATGGGTCCAAAACAGAAGTCAAGTGGCACATTAATGGTGAACCTATCGAGAGGCACCTGGATGGCGGTCGAAAGAGACTTGTTGGCAATGTAAGTCCCTTAGTCCCACCGAGTAAGCTGTTATAGAAAGCCTCCCTTTGGAGAATAAATTTTAAGGACTAGAAATACAACAATTTCACGTTTTTACAGAAAATGACTCCAGATAGCCCATTACCGTTCAGACATGAAGAATGGAGACAATATTTTAATGAAGTCTTTGCTAGATAAAGCCACGCAAGTAGTAGTAACCTCTAAAAATTACAATCTCATGACTGGACTTCACTGTGTGTCCATATTACTTACCACGGGTACTTGTGAGGGTATGATTTGGTGCCATTTCATCTATTCTCTCATCATGCGAATTACTCCAAGCCACCGAGATCTGTCAGCCGCATCAGAAGAAAAGTCTGCGTAAATCAGAGTTTGTATCAATGAATATTTATTGTAGAAATCGTAAAACAACTCTAGTTTTCCAATCGTCCACCCTCCCGTTCGGTTAATAGTCGTCCATCCTGACATGCGGCATTAGAGCTCTGAACAGTGAGGCACGACGTCGGTCCCGTTTAGAAGTTAACGGTTTCGACAGCGTATATCAAATGGTCTTAAGTTATGACTTCATGATCTTTCGAGTAAAGTTAGAAATACGCAGTTTTATTGAAGCCTATGAAAAATGGTTACCAGAAGGTTTGCTGCGGCCTATTGCATTGAAAAGGCGAAAACCCCATCAAGTGGCGAATTGAGAGTGTAGCATATGTACAACACTTATACATTGCCGCGATACTCCGGTTGTTTTACCCTTTCCATTTTCACCTTTAAAAACTTAAAACAGCCGCCAGTCATCTTTTCGACCATTCGTTAAAAACTCTTTTGTCTACTCCTATGAGATGCGCACAACCCCCTCGACGTTCTGCAGTATCAGCCAACAATGCACTCGCAAATGGCAAATTTGCTCACCTCCAGTGGGGACTGAAAGTGGATGAAGCTTAAACGGCTACTTAACTCCAAAAACCATTCGAGTCCTGTTGAGCAGAGGCGGATGGGATTTGCACTATGCACAACGAAGGTCGTTTCAGAAAGGGTAAAACTTGATTGAAGGGAACATCTATGACAAATTGTGCCAAGGGAATATTTTGCGTTTACTGATATAAAAAACGATTATTTGTGAGCTCTTTGCTTTGCCTTGCATAAAACTGCATCAAATAATTTATCAGTCACGCAAAAGATATACGGCAGCTTGTTTTGTCTCGATTGTCTACATTGTGCCGACGGCAGTCACATCAACGAATTTCGTTCCCATTGTTTTTTTGCTGGATAGATTATGTCGCATTCACAGGCTTATAAATGATGTGATGGTAAGCCAAACGGAAAAAAATCTTAGATCCGTCTCCTTAGTGAATCTGCTAAATTGGAGTCTAGCAGGGACTTTTGATGATCGAAACGTCGTAAAAGTACGGTAATGTATTTAAGGGGTCTCGAATTAGTTCTAAATTTGCGTTTTCTTCCAAGCTTGACTACTAGTGATGGGTTCAATCCTTAAAATGGAAGCAAACCTCAAGTGTAGCATTTATTTTACTAAGGCAGAACTTTCCCAACGACTGGGTCGGTGATCGTCAATACTTAATGGTGCAACATCTCCGTTTGCTTTGTCACTTAATTGCAATATTTTTGCCTTGAAGAAGAAATACGAAGGCTAATTGAAATGATTTACGTTAAAAGCACAAACTAGGCGGACTGTGGACAATCCAAGTTGCCGTACTCAATAATTCAAATCGGCTTTTTTTGGGGGACTAAGAATGAAATAGTGGTATTTATTAGTTCTTTACCACTGGAAGGCATTAGTCTGAAACAGAATGGGTAATGGGCAATTATACCCTTTCTAAAAGAGGAAGCACTAGTTGCTACAAGCATTCAATCTCTGCTCCTCCAACAGAGCCTCATTTTGAGTGATCTGGGAATGCACGACAGCGCAGTCTTCCAATGCAACATAAGCAATCGGCATGGATTTCAATTCGTAAACGCCTACGTCAATGTCTGGAATTCACCACCTGCAATAATTCAAGGTCCGCCAGCGGAAATTATTGTGGCCGAGGGCCAAAAAACCACCATTTCCTGCAAAACGGTGGGAGCTCCAACTCCCCGTATCCATTGGACCCGCGATGGTTCTGTCGCAGCATCGGACGAAATTGGACGCAACTATGGAAAGATGTTCATACTTCCCGATGGAAGTCTTGAAATCAAGGTGAGTCGCGGTTTTAAATGTAACTCTCCAAGTTAAACTTTAATAAAATATGAAATTGCCTGAAATTAGCAGATAAGTTCATATGGTCCTGAATTGTACCCTGCCAATGGCAGCCAAATTCGAGACATCTGAACTTGGCGTTCCATGTACAGATAAATGACATTTTGCAGTTAGTTGGTGTGAAATCCGGTATAGGAAAAAGCGCTTGATGGCGCAATGCATGCCAGAGGAAAAGTTTTATTTGTCCTAAGAAAAGTGTGGAGATTACGAAGCATTCATCACCTGCAAAGCATTGCTTCGATTCTCTCCCAATTCTCCGTCTGGAGACGAATTTTCGCAAATATGCAAAACTTTATAGCATATGATGCCATTTTCGTTAGTTTGATGTACTTTTAAGTGAATACAATTTAGCCCTTCTGAATTTTGGTGATGATATTTGGCCCTGTCATTTCAAAACCTTGATTTTTTTGCAGAATCCAGTTGTGGGGATAAATTTTGAAAGGCAAACACTTTGCACCTCGCTAATTTCGCCCATGTTTGCTTTGATTTCGCGATTGAATAGGTTTGCCTCGTAAGAAGTCATGACACCGACCACTTGTGTTCCCTTATTAGTTAATTTCCTAAACATGTATGTGGCTTGTCGCAATTTTTAAAAGCCTGCCTTTGATACACGCTTAATCCGGTAATATTAAATAAATGCATATTTGGTATAATGCTTATCGGTACCGCATGGAGTAAATTCCTAATTGAGTGGTTATGATGTGATTCGGCACGCTTTACGTCAAACAAAACCTTAACTGGTTATACTATAAGCAGCACAAATATTTTTGGGGGATTTTTTTGTGAATTCAATAATTTATGTTTGCATATTTCAGTGCGATTCCTACCACTGATTGCGACGCTTGGTTGCAGTTCGCCTGTCACTGCTACCTAATAAGGGAGATTACAGGAAATGAATAGTTCATAATACCGCCCTTCTGCGGTACTTGCCACATCCACCGGCATCTTCTTGTTAGTTAACTTCAAAAATAATCTCACCGTAAATTGCCTATCAAACCTGGTCCCTAATTCATTCCAAGAACAAACTTTTGACAGAGTACAACTTACAATCTGATGTGGAGCCCATGACTTTCCAAAGAAGAAAGAAGGCACAATACTCGTCCAGAATATGCATAGTACACATGAATGTGCTTCAAACTGTTGGCATGGCCCAAAAGCCAGCCAACTTGGCGAGGGCACAATGATGGAGACCCAAACTGCCCATTTTACCAACTCTGGGGGTTACACAACCAATCAAAGTAGTTCACTACCTATTAATCCTTGGGTTTATTTAAATGCCACATTTTAAAACAACAAATGATGTTATTGAACTAAGAGCATCTGTTTACTGCAACACTCAACAACGCTCAAATCACAGAAATGACGCCTCTGCAATGTTAGTAAGCGCTAGAAACTGTGTGAAGGAATGTGAATGACCGCAAATTCTTAGAGACATTTCAACATGTCTGCCATTTACTACCTCATTGCTCTTCGATCAAATCGTATTGTAGTTACTTACCGTCAGCCTCCAGAAGCACTTTTATTGTTATACTTAGGTGGGGCAGTGAAAAAAATAGAACAAATGTTAGTTAAGTACGTTTAATTTAATTTAACTCCTCTGCAAACTGCTATAATGTTTGTCGTCGTAGAGGACACTAAGAAGTGATTGAATTTAGATGCATCTTCATCAAGAGCATGGCAAATTGACTGTACAATTAGTAAAAAGTTTTGCGTGAGCAGAAGTCCAACAACTGGCAGTGGAAAAGATCCACGTAGTCACGTGAGCAGCAAAGAAGTCATTCAATGACTAAGTCAATGTCAGCAAATGTTTACACTGCGTGCAAATTATGCAAACCCCTGGATAAAATTATTTCATGACTGCCTCATAATGTTTGCATCTTAGAGAACGTCTCTGACTGACGGTGGGATGTACAAATGTGTTGTTGGCAACCGCTTCGGCAGTTCTTCAGCGTCTGGACGTCTTGTGGTGAGACAAGGTACTCGGATCACTTCTGGCCCCCTATGGGTGGGTAGTTACGCTCTTCAAAAGACCACAGAGAACGGTACTATTGTCACCAGCATCGGGACTGAGGTATCACTCATCTGCAGGGCCGAAACCGACGCCATGGAGGTCTCCAAATTACGCATCAAATGGCAGTGGTACGATTGCTCAATCTTTCGCAGCGCCACATGTTTACGTTATTCGCCATCATAGAAACACTGTCAAAAGTAATAAGCCACTGTTTCCTTGCCACCTTTTATGAAGCACTTTTCGTAATTTTTTGACGCAATGTCGAATGCAGTCCTATTCGTATATTGAAGTGATTCTATTAAGCAATATGCCATGTTCTTTAGAAATAACTAAAGGTATCTGTTCTGTAGGTTGCCTCTTTCAAAATTGTCAGATCTCCAACCGGAAGGTGAGATGGACCCATCGGGTGGTTACACCGACCTTCCGCCCGATAGCATTCGCGAGACTCAGCGAAAGATTGGCAGAAACTCAGTTGAATCTTCTCTAACATTATTGAAACCGCTACCGTTGCATTCTGGAACTTACCGATGTCAGGCTCTCAATGGTCTTGATAACGACTCACGAACCGCAGACGTCATTATCCAGGGTAAGTCATCATGAGAAACACCTTTTTCGGCTCCGTCCAAGATCTGGTAGCGTCCGAATCTTTCATGTTGGCAAAAATCTCACATTTAGGTAAAAATTTTGAGTGTTTATGCTGACTACTTCCTGACAAGTCAATCCACTTTTGTCACAGCGTGGACATAAGCCCAATCTTTGAAACATGTTTTAGAATGATTGACGTGAATGTACTGAAAGTTTAGGAGCAGCCATACGTCATAGCTGCAAAGCCACAGTTGGAATAGTCTCTTGCGGCTGGTTATTTACTCGAAGTAATGTTTCTACAAATGGACCAACAAAGCTTTAAGCAACAAAATACTTATTAGAAGTCAGAAATATTTAGACTTATCATCTGCGCGTTTTAACCCAAAACAACTTTTATTTTGAGAATAACTAATGCCAAAATGAGGGAAAAAACTTTTTTGAGTTGGCGCATTCCACTGTGGAAAACTAATTAGCAAGGTGTTCCTGCCATGTATTCTGCTCCAACAATCCTGAGACTGCTTTGTTAGCTTTATGCAGGCCGGGAGTTAATTAAGCCGCTTATGCAACCATATCTGATGCGTTTCGTCAAGTTTAGTTCATCGGAAGTTTTCTGTGCAACCATTTTGCTGTCAAAGATATTTTCCAAGATAATACATTAAGTATTTGGTCAGTGTGCGTTTTATACCGAGACTATTACCTCCGAGGACATAACAAGTCGATGCTTTGGGTTTACAATTGACGTAGAAGCGCATATTTTGAAGCAATTTGATTTTTGATTTGAAAGCCACCGAGGGTAGGGAGGCTCAAATTCAGGTATTCTGCTTGTCAGCGTCTTCTAAAAGGACAAAGCACAAAGCGACATGGCATTTAAAATCACATTTACGACTTGTAAAGAAAGTCAAAATCAAATGTCAAAACAATCATTGAATGGGCTAGAAATTCTCAGTCTAATAGACAGAAATAAAATATGAGCATTTTGAGGCGATAACGACTGTAATATTCTGCTTTGTGATGTTACTTTAAAAAGTGATACATAACTTGGGCTTGGAGTATTTGAAGAGCCCCTCCTGGAGACCACTGTAAACAGGCTCAAACAAATGTCTTGAACAACAGAAAAATTCAAACACAGAAAGCATGTTTACAAGGGTGAAATTTTGAATAATATATTTTTCTGTAGTTCGACGGACGCGATGGTAAATATGGAGACGGAACATTAAACCTAGACATTGAAATACACGTCTGACAGCGTACTTTTTAATATGTTCAGTATAAAATGGATTTCTCTCAAGAAACAATCGAAGTGGTGCATTTATCAAGCCCATTGGGAGTCTTGTGATATCAGCTATTAGATGCTAAAAATGTATCAAAACGATTTATTGTGAGGCGCACCTTAAATGCTGAATGTAGATTGACTGTTCGTCACCAAAAGTTGCTTTTTTAGAGTGAATGCGGTTCAGCGACTGGGATCTCAATTTACCATCCATAAGAGCACCTTAAAAGTGCTCCATTACACTCCTTACTTTCTAGCAAGAAGGAACAATAAAACAAAAACACCTTCTGAATAAAATTAGCAGTGACTTCTAACCCAATGTGCAAATTTCTATAAAGAGCACCGCAAAAACAGATTTCAAGCAGGCATCCAAATTAATTAATTAATTAATCTCTCATTGGCTTCATACTAGTTGTTATAATCATTCGTAATAATAATCTAATGATGCGATCGAAATCCACCTTAGGCCCTCCTGATCCACCAATGGAGACATCTCTGGACTGTACACAAGTTGCCAAGGGAGGAACTGCCCTTCTCTCTTGGACACCTGGTTTTGACAACAATGCACCCATAAGTGACATTCAAATTGAATACGCTGTCGGTTTTAATCGGCCCATCGGAAAGACTCAGGCGGAGTTGGGCGATCTCTTCTCTCCTCTCAATACAAAGACCATTCTGAAGGCTCTAAATGCCTCCGTACAGAGTGAGACGTGGCGCACAATGAAGCACAGTCTTGTGCCCAAACCCGGTCGCAAATCCTCCTGGCGGGCCTACGAAGATCTTGCCACCGTCAACCTGACGCGCAACGTCGCCATCGTACCCATCCACCCCGATGTTGCCTATCATTTCCGGGTGCGACTAGTCAACCGCGTGGGTGTCTCCAAGCCGGGGCCCCCGGCACCGAACCTAAACGAGGAGGAACAAAAGCGCTGCCTTCGCAAACCACAGGCACCAACAGCTAAGCCCAAAGAATTGGAGATCTACGGCAATGTGCCGAACACATTGACTGTAGCGTGGAAGGTAAATTTACTTATTTATTTGAAATGTGTGATCCTTTTTGATAAATGGAAGCCATTTAATAATCGTTAGCGTTCTGAAATCAATGAACTTCCAGTCAAATCATTTGTCAGCTGGCACAGATCGACATCAAGTTAATGTTCAATTAAGACAGCAGTCAGAGCGCGGAACGAGTCACAAGAATATCCGTAGTCAACAGTTTCCTGGTTATTACGGGAGTAATCGAAAAATGTTTTATTCTAATAGACGTCTTATGCAAGAGACCTTGGAAATATGAGGAAAACTAATTATGCGTGATTTGCACCAATAAATAGTGCATGGCCCGTCGTTCTATTTCCCAGTTCATGACAATGTGCCAAAGCCACCAACTGCTTAACAGGAAGTCTACAACTTCAAGAGCAATTTTAATACATAGCACCGCTGACGCGGCAGGAGAATCTTTACTGAGGAGGAAGCTGCGTGCTCTGGGAGATGTCTTAACCAGTTGCCTAAGTATCTGTTTAGCAGAATAAATCATGAAACAAATCTAGATTTGATTTTGGGCAAAACGTTTAGAAACCATTCCACAGGAAAAGTATTTTCGACTACCTTCAATTTATACGAGGACTTAAAATCGAACGTTCAAAACAGTGAGATGATAAGAGGTTGCTAATCATAAGCTGACTTTGCCTTGAATTTGTCCACATTTGTTAAAATTTAAAGGGTTGTGGTAAGGTACAGTTAAATTTTTGATGTTTTTTGGGGGTTTTAGCAAGCAACTTTTTGCCTAAAAAAGAAAGACATCGTGCAAACAGGAAGCCACTCCCAAAACAAACATTTATTTGGAGATGTGCTTTTTGGTAAAGTTTTGACAACAGATGAGCCAGTGATTAGTAATAATGATGTCAGTAGAATAAATCGAGTGCTTAAAATCCAAACAAAATTGAAATTTAGCGCTCAGCAAACGATGTTTCATTCACCTGAAACCTACGATTTACCTTCGTAGTTTCGGCAAGTTCCAATTTCTTCAAATATAATCACACTCAAATAAAGGACTGGAAAATATTTTTGCATACTTTTCAATAAAATGAGCCAAAGCTCATCTATTTAAGATGTGTCAAAGGTTATTCTTCCTCTTGCCTACTTTAAGTGCCATACATACCACGCATACTGCATTCTATGCACATTTGGACATCGCAAATAGCATTTATTTATGAGACCGAAAGGGTCCGCTACCCACGTAGATGATATTTCATTATTTATGATTGTGGATGGAACAGGGATAATTTCTAGGCTGTAATCTTCTTAACGTGCTTTAAGAATGACGTGAAGCGGCGAGAGGGATAAGGCGAGACGGGTTTTCCGTAATCCGACTCGAAGCTTGGCGTCTTGAGGGAAGTCTGGTGAGGCACAAGTGACTAAATGAAGCGAATCCCTAAACTTAACTAAGTTACCTTAGGAATACTAGGCATTAAGAACGCCTTTAAATAATATCGAGCTAAAACCCCCGAACTAATTAATTATAGCATTTTGTAACATTATGTGTTTGCCAACCTCCAAATCTCATTCCATCTGCAAGCCAGTTTTTTTAAATTTATGTCCGTGGAGATTCACTTTTAAATTAAAATAACCGAAATGTGTTTTCAAGTTAAAATTACGTACTCAATCTCTCATTTATTCGCCTTATCCACCGCCGATATTACCGCACTTCAATTCACCGAGTTGGAAAAGACACTCACCCGTCGTGGAGCAACTGGCTTGATTGTGCAAGTGTATTATGGTGCCTCTAACTATAGCAGGCTCCTTTCTTTTCTTCCTAAAATGTATTCGAGCGCTAAGGCATTTATAAGATTTTATGCTTCTGATTGTTCATTTTTGCATGTCTGCTTTGAGAAGCAGATCGAAACCTTTAGCTTTTTCTTTTGCGGTTAGAATCCAAACAATCGAGTATACTTTCGGGTTCAAACACATAGTCCAATCGTTCTCGCCTAAGAGCATAAGTCTGCTTTAAACGATATTAATACTCTGTATTCTTCTCCTGTTCTGCAATTAATTCTCCAGCCGATCCCACCGATTCTTCACAACGGTCCAGGTTTGCGTTACCACCTGTCCGTCAGATGTCTCGACTGTGAACAAACCATGGAGGGTGATGGAGTGTTAAATGACACAATAATTTCCGACTGGAATCAGAGCCAAATTGTATTTTCTAATCTTCCAGCCCACGATATTTTCAACCAACAATGGCCCATCGAGATTTTCAAACAATACGAGGTATGTATATTAAGAAGTTACAAGCATATTTATTAATTTGAAGTGTTACGTTAAAAGCACCTTATTCTATAATAATCGCTTGAGTTTAGCCAAAATCCTGTACTGTTGGCCGTTTGAACCGGGTGCAATCCGATCTGAAGGCGCACTTGTTAAGTTCCGGTTTTGCTCTTGATGAGGTATACAGTCATGAGAGGGTTAAATTGCACAGCTTGATTTTACGAATCCGATAGACTCGTACCGATTCTGGAGATTGAAAAAATAATAGCCAAATCTTAATTTTGGCATGATTCGTCCAGTTTCCGTCATTTTATTTCAAAGTTTAGTCTTAGGCAAATCCACGATTACGGCAGAAGCCTTTTGCTCCTGAGAGTCTTGGGTTTTGGCTAAGTGGGTTTATGAGGCCTTATATTCACCCATGCCGTAACGCTCCAAAAACAGTGAATTAATAATTCAAAAGGCAGACATACTGTCCGTAGGGCAGCAAACTACGAAGTTAAAGACAAGGGCAAAATAAACAAAGCTCGTATCCTGCCTAGAAATTCGTTAACAATTCCCCTACTAGCATTCTGTCTGTGCATTTTATCAACGTTATATCGCCGGTTAACTGTGTGTAGCATAAGCATGTCGGAGATAAGACATTCCCTTTACATCAGTCAGGCGAATTGAGATGGAACTCGCTCATTTAGTTTTCGCTAATTCAAAATTTTCTCTGAATATTTCCGATAAAAATGTCCTTTGTGGCATACGATTGATATTATAGCTAGATTTCATGCTAAATCAACCTGCCATTGGCTTTACAATTATGCTTTGCGATTAAAAATTTCAACGTGAAAATTCTATGCATGCATTTTATTCAACAACAGTTATGATGCTATCTATTTGAGAATAGGTGCGGTGCAGTCTTATCGTTTTATTTTAAACGCATTTTCCTTCCCTTAGTCCGACTTTTAAATATCGAAAATAGAATTAATTTATTAATAGCGCTCTAGGGTTCTGAAAATGCATCCTAGATGGTAGTCTTCATCGACACAGTCTACATTATATTGGTGCCGCCTTAGGTGAGTCTGGCCGTGTCAAACGCACTGGGCTTAAGCAAAGCCGGACCACTAATTTCCAGAGGGTGGTCGGCTGAGGCACCTCCAACTATAGCGCCGCATCGACTCCGAGCCACCCGTGTGGAGGCCGCTATGGCTGAACTGACTTGGGAGTGGCCCCCCGAAACCTCCGGAGCCGTTAACGGCTTCTTCATTGGTCTTCGAATTGAGTGGTGCCTCGCTGAGGAAGACCAGATATGTGACCGATATAAGGTCCATCAGGTACACCGTCGTTTTTTTGGGCTTGGCATCGCAAAATCAAACCATGACCTGTCGAGTTGCGTGTCCTCCACTGAGTCGAAAATTGCTATTTAAGCTCTGGTTTCCCAGTAGACTGATTGTTTTATTTGGTAAAATTTGAGAGTGCACCAGCCGAAAAGGTGTGCCACTTCTGTCGCCGCGATGTTTTCAGTTTGAAATTGGGGGATTGTTTTACCAAATTAATCAATGCTGTAGTTCGTTGAAAATAGTACTAGAATTAGCTGATTTCGTCAATACTTTCGGGTGGTATTTTTTTCATGTATAAGGCCAACAGCTTACAGACGGTGGCATTGTGCTGTAAAGTAGAAATATGCCCATTTTGCACAATGGAGCTTTTCCAAGCACAAGAATAGTACAGATAACATTCTATTTGTATTCGTTTCTGTGACCCCATAAAAGCACCCATCGTTTGTGTGTACCGCAAAGCATGGTACTTTTCGGCATCACAAAGATACAAATCGCTAAAACAGTGGAAAGCGGTGATTTTTTGTGACTGTTTGGGAATTCAAGCAGGATGTTGCTTCTCGGAATTTGGTAAGACCTAGTGTTTTAGAAGCGGTTGTTTCAATTTTACAGCCACAAACCTTGTGGGCCAAATAAGGCGGCTTCTAAGTCAGATGGAATTTAAGTAGGATAACACAAATTTGAATAATTTCAAATACGGGTTGCTCATCTACTACTAAAATAGTTTTCTATTAATTGCCACTTCGGTTTACCTGAATCTTTTCAAAAGCTTTTTTCCATCATGTTTATTTTAACTCAACTACCGTTTTGAACGAAGCGAATTTAATAAAATGCGAATCGAATCTTCCCACCTTTCCGAATGATGCGCTCCCAGTACAGTGTGCAACTTATTCCCATGCCCTTCTGCCAAGTCCTCACTTTCGTTCTGGGCACGTGGCATCCATTCAGTGTACATTCCATTTCATTATGGCAAGTTTAAAGACAGGAGTATTTAACACACTCTGTAGGATGTTAAACTTGCTGAGCCTCCAAAAGAGCTTTACCCCAATCTGCGAATCGATCCAGCCGACTCGGAATCCAGGAGTCGTGAGACCAACGAGTGGTCTGGAAATCGCACTGACCATCGAAACCCAAAGTCAGCATTGGTATCTTACAGTCAGCACAGGCGTGCCGTGCTTCAAAATCTACCTGGACTAAGCCACCTTCGTGTGTGGATTCGCCTTTTGAACATCCAGTATGAGGGTCCCGGCAGGTATTTCTTTACTTTCGCCAACGAAACTTGACTTGATCCTTTATATTTATAAAATTACTTTAGGCCATTTCTTACCCAAATGTCATGTGATTTGGAACATTCCAGTCAATCATTCAGGTGAACGTATTTGTATGCTGGCTGGTAAACTGCTGTTTGCATCCTGCTTTTACTAGGAACGGGTTATAAAGCCAATTTTATGTGGTTAATGTCAGCAGCACTTCTTTGTAGGCAAGGCTGAATAATGGTTTTAAGGTGTCAATCAGAATGGCATTTGCATCATAGCATTTTTGTGTAAACGACTGGCATGAAACCTTATCAAGCTGCTAAACTTCGAAGTTTCCTTCTTCAAAATCCACCGGATTAATGACCCTCAGTCGCAAAAAAGGTGATCCAAACCATTTGGAAAAAGAACTTGAATATCTGGTGACTCACGTAATGCAGTTATCCGCGCCTTGTTTGAATAGCGATTATTTCGCACAATTCGCAGTCGGGATTTTGGTGTGTCCCTTTTTGTTGGAAGACTACGATCTGAATGTCGCCGTCTGAAGAGCTCAAAACGCAATTTAAACTACAAACGGATGCTCAAGCTGTCGTAAATAATGTTGCGCCTGTCAGATATTACCGAAGATAGTAACCCCATTACCAAGCCTCGAAGCACAAATTTTCTGCAGATGGAATTGTTATCTTTTCTTACTGTAAAGCTTTGTCGATTTGATATAGCTAAGCTTGCTTTGCTTAAAAGAGACGTCCAATATCAAAGGTGAAACACTTGTCAGTTTGAATATTACTACTGCGATTGGAAATGGTTAAAACAGTTTCCTTTAGACAAAATAAGTGCATAGTTTATGCATACGATACCAAATATGTTGTTCGCACTTTCCTTTATTAATCTGTGCAGGAAAAATGGAAGAAAATAAGGACCCTAACGAACCACCGCCAGATGCGTATCCACAATACCCAAGTCATTTAACTTATCACAAAACCAGCGAAAGTCAATGATTTATGGGGTCTCAGTTTGAGGGTCATCTTCCTGTATGCCTTGGCACGGAGGTCGAAGTGAATCTGAAGTACACAAGTAGTTAGATTATCGCTGCTAAAAGATAGTGTAGTTTCACTGCATACATGGACAAACAGCTAACATTGCCCTTGATTTGACCCGTCCAATTCAATGCACCGTGAAATGAAGAAGAAATCTGTGTGGATCATGCTAGTTAGATGTTTGTGAGCACAGTGCCATAAATCTCCCCTCAACCGAACGACTCATAACAAAGCAGTCCTTTCGGGTTGCAATCATTTATTAAAACAATGTTGAATGCACGCAACTAAGAGTTAACAAGCAGATATTAATTAAGTTTTTGATTAAAAAGTGAGTTTTTTCCGTCTAAACAATACAGGAGATAATTTAACTATGAAATTGTGCTAGCCACAACCTTTGCTTAAACTAAGATCACAAATTCGTGAATTTAGGCTGTCTTCAGGATCATGCGGTGATATTCAACAATGCGATTCAAACATAAAATCATGCTTAATTGGTGGTACTGCCTTCCATCGGATTCTTCGTGCTACCGGTTGACGTAGGTAATTTGCGCCTATGTTAAGGCATCCGTCATAATTACGTCGGTACCCTCCCTCAAATTCCACGACCCCACCTCTTAATAACACGTTAGATACTCATTGAGCTGCTTAAATAAGCGCACCTATTTTCTTTCTCAATGCCATTTTGAAAAGATGAGGCCTTTTGGTTCAAAGTTTAGGAGGCAAATGTGGTCTTACAATTAACGGAGATTTTCAACTAAACTAATCCCCAACCATCCATGTACCTCATTACATGAGAATGCTTTCGCCGTCAATTTGCATTGTTGAAATCCTTTTGGTTAATAAAGCTTAAAGTCTGGGTGAAAAATGGTATTTGAGAGGTGTAATTTTAATGGCATTTGGTCGGAATTTATGTGAACTACTCCCCTCATTCCCAAACATACAGCGGTCAATACTGGCGAGCAGACAAGTTGATAGCACATTCGCTATCACTGTGGCTTAGCACAGTGATGAAGGATGGCTGCTCTGAGTAGAGTGTTATTTTTGATTAATCGTACCTCGCCTCTCTTCCTGATGTTCAGTACCTCAATTCGCTCGTGCTAGATGGGCATGACTCAATATTTAACAGCACTTGCTACTAGGACTTTACAAAAATTGACTTCCTTCTATGCACAAACAAATTTACACTTATTATGTGGTGTGAAATAGAGCTTTCTAACTCGCATTTAGCTACCGAATGCAAGAGACAACATTCGATCTAGTTAGTAAGCCTGAAGACCTCTCAGAAGAAGCCCTCATATTTTTCTTCTTGGATCGTACACAGCGTGTTAGAAACCTGTAAATATACAGCTTAATGACCAACTGATTTTTTGCATCTCTTCCTTGCCAATAAAATAAACCATTAAGTCAATTCTCAAAGCCATAATGTGCAGTTTACTCCTGAAGTTGACTAGTAATGTCATATGTAGCCTTTGGGAAGATGAATGAATTTACGAAAATTTTGCCTGAAAACATGAGTGCTTCCTATCAGGCGAACACGAGCTGGTCTGGGAATTGTGGAGAGCCCCCACATTTTACATTGCATTGAAAACATTTACCAGACTTCATAAATTCACCGCACCACTTGCTACAAATTTTCTGCAAGCAAGTAGGGGTATGCCACTTTTGTCTAATTTTGATAATTTTCCAGCGAAATTCTTCTCGTTCACACGAAAGAGGGTGTGCCCGAAGCAGTGAGTGAATTCATCCATTCTTTTGCTGGCGTTAACTACGTCGAGGTTGCTTGGTCCAAGCCCTTCCAATCCAACGGCATCCTTACCGGCTACCTCATCAACGTGATTTCAGGTTCGTTGCTTGCTTGAATTACTTCTCCTCTGTGCTTCTTTCAAACTTGCCTGTTCTCAGCCCTGTGTGAGACACCGTAGCCCAGTGTAATCAGCACCACAAAAATCAAATTGCATTTGTATTTGTCAGTGAGTCAGTCGTAACAATGAGTATTATTCCTCCCTACTGCAGTTAGCGTAGATTAAAGCTTATAATATACATACTTTATCAGCTGTGTCACAGAAGCTTGAAGTCCAATAAGTGAATCTATTAGCAAAAGCTTTTGAGAGTACGTGAAACGCTGAATATTGGTTTGAGCATCAAGTAATTAAAAAATCACAAAATATTCTAGGTTCTAGACTTTTGATATCACATGACATTGACTCTCTGTTTGCGAGCATAGAAAGGCTGGCTTCAGGATACCTGAGCGATTACTGACCGAGTTTCTGGGACTGGTCACACAAAAAATGCACTAGTAAAGCCTATCGCGAAAACGAATGCTAACTTTGGGTAGCTCTCTTATTAAACTACTGCAGGTATTGTTTCAAAACGCGTTTTTTGAGCGTATTTAGGACTCGGAATTAGAGTTTATTTAGCTCTTAACATTCTCCATAGAATGAAATTAGGTACAAATTGATGACAACTCCAGGTTATTACAAAAACTGAGTACCTTTTGGGATTGTCAAGTGCCAAAATTATTCATACAAGAAATAAATGACAACCAATATTACAATATGCAGGTTATTTCAATATTTTACGATTATTTTGGTGATTACATGTTCCTTTAATGACGTAGATCGAGAGGGGTGTGAAAAATCTGAAGCGAGTTGTGACTTCACACTCTACCAGAAGAAGATCGCTGATCCGGATCAGATGGCAACGAGACTCACTGGCCTGGAGATCAACTCGTCTTACAGACTATTCATCAGCGCGCTCACGGCAGTGGGTGCCGGCAAACCAAGGGAGCTCAGAGTTCACACGGCCAAACAACGGCCCGGTAATTTGGGATTCGTGAATCACACACTTTCCTCCTTTTGTGACTTGACAGCCATTTAAGGTAGCCATGATGGTGCTACCAGCCGAAAAAAATTCCTTTGTCTAGAAGTGTGAAATGTGACTGCAAAATGGCATGAAGTGGAGCTCATTAAAGCGTTTTTGAGCGTTAAATTTGACAAATTGATGTCCGACAGTTAGGGACCAAGAATATCACTCTTGGCATCCTTAAACTTCCCCTCACTCGAAAAATGTAACCAAAAGTTTGGACAATCCTCTTTCAGAAGCGGAAGTTGGGACTAAGGAACACCACATAGTACCATTTCAATCACAAAGTGAAAAAAATGTGAGAAAGGGCTTATTATGACTGGCCGAATCATTTCAAGCTAATAGATAACAATGGATGTTGTTGCTGGGCTAAAAATGAACCAAAACGATCTAAGCTGCCATCTTGCTTAAAAGAGCGAAATCTTAATAAGTACCAAATCTTTTCATTTGTTTGTCTGGTTAGATTGTGTTTAAATTAGTTTAATCCTTCAATGAGCATATTTTTGCCTCTTTATCGATGCATTTAATGTGGTTGCACTATTTTTCTGTTTAAATTTTCCACATCTCGGCTTCTGTAGAAATGTTGCTGTCAAAGTCGGCTCCAACATTGCATGCAGGACATCCATTGACATATCTGCGTCAGGCTTGCGTGCTTGTGTTTATGTTTGGAGCCTCCTACTTGATTAGCAGTTATCTTGCGGTGCTAACATACAAATATGTACGCCGTTTTATGTGGCGCGCTTTTATAGTGTTAATGTTCATTCGTCACGACATTCAAGTATCCCAGCTGATAAACTTGAACACTTCTAATTTGGCAGTTCTAATTGCATTCAGAGCCTGTGCGCTTCATTACAACGTGAGCCCATAATGTCTTTCGTAAATAATTTCTGGAACATAATTCGTCAAGAAAACTATCACTGCTCTTCTTCTCGTAGCAAAATCACTAGCCGAATTCGTGGTATCTCCGGTGCCTGGTTCGACGACTATGCTCAATGTGAGCATCGTCAGACCGTTGGAGACAATGGCAACTCTAAACGATGAGAATCGGCACCCGCTGCTGCAACGTGATGACGCTCTGTTAGAATCTGTCCAAAGTGCTTCGACTGCAGTGGAGAGCGGAGAGGGTGAAGGTTTGCGAGCCTTTCTTGTACAGTTCAAACGCCTCCAAGACGAGAATTGGGAGGAAACCGAAAAGGAGTTTGATAAAGACTGGCAAATTGTTAGAAATCTTGCTCCGGGTAGGCGCATTAATTAAGAAAGAAAAAGGTTTCGTAAAAAGCGTTGTTTTAACTGATTTCGATCTTTTTTCGGCTATAAAGTCTGAAATTTTATGAGACCCCTTATTCGAGTCAGTTTATGATCGCTATAAAGCTTCTCTTCAAACGGCTTCTCATTAACTCCATTGGTTGTGATCTTGAGCAGTAGGTGCTAAGGATGCTTCACTTCCTTCTGTCTGCTTAAGCTAGAGCTTTGGACATGAGTGCTTGTTGCAATGTCTTATATGAGCAAAGTTCAACAGTTTTATAAAGCAAAATATTCGCTTCTTTGTTTAGCTATTGTTAAAAAAGCACCTTTTTCAGTATTCTTCGCGAAATCAAAATTAAATTATTTTACTGGCATGACAACAAAAAGCTAGGCTCAAATATCTTTAAGAGTGCAAGCACTATCAGAAAACTCAACCGTTTTAGCTACTGATGTTAAGTAATTCAGTTTTCGGAAAGAGCTGCAAACTTTGCTGATAGTGGTTGGACAGATGCACAGATTGTAGGATTGGGAAGGAACTAAATGATTTTGCAAGAGCGTCTGAGGTGGGAAACATATGATTTTACTTCCTTATGCAGCTAACTGGCTATTGAGGTCGCACAGTTACACGCTGCATTTTAAGTATTCTATATGATGGTGACAATTCTTGCCTAACATAAACTACAATTCTTGGACCAAAAGTGGATGCCTTTGCGGATCTTCTCACACTGATTTCCACCACAACCCATCGTCCTTCCCACTTTTATTGTGTTTTATCTGATAGAAGTCAAGAAGAACACAGCTCTAAGTAGCTCCTTTCCTTTCCCGCTTTTGCTTCAACACTTTCCCACGCCATGAATAGGTGTTCATCAGGCCTTTGAGAAAGACAATCAGAGCAATACGGATGCAGCAACATCCCTCCTCCACCTTCAATTTCGCATCACAAGTCAGTCAGTAAACAACCTAAAATGTGCAGCCCCCTTTTATTGTGTTTGCGAAGGAAGAGAAGAGCAGGTTAACGACATTTGAAGCTCCCCGGCGTCTGTGAATGCATGGAATTCGCTTAGCTTGCATCATGAGTGTCGCAGTTGATGTGGGTGCAAACTAATCGCTTCATTACTTGCGTTAAACATTGTTGTTTCAAGTTGTTTTCACAATTTCGCGATTTATGGGTTCAAAACAAGCGGAAAGTAGAAGTGGATTCAATAAAGGATAACGAATGACCCACGCATACCCATGAGTTATGATACAGAGGGACGACTGGTCCTGCGCATTTCGTAGACCTCCGTAGGTTATGCTGGGTCATTCTAGTGAGCTGTACCAATAATTAATTCATTAGTGTCCAACGGATGGCCTGATGGAATGTGCGCAATTCTATTTAATTTAATTGAATTTCACTAAACTGTTCTTGGTCGGTAAGTAATACTCGACCTATCTGTCGTGCGTTTAAGAGATTCCATCTTTGCAATAACAGCACCAATCATTTGGTGCACTTCCTTTTCAAATGTCCTCTTTGGATCTAAATTAGGTGAGGAGTATGATATGCGCGTGATACTGGCGCAAAGTCCATCTCTATCATATGTCAGCCCGATTCGTATGCTTCGCGTTCCGCGACCTGGAGAAATCGGTTTTGGCCTATCAGGAGGCCTGAGCACCACACTACGTGACGCCCCTCAGACTGCACTGGGGAGCGGTGCAAACATCGAAAATGTCTCCTTTGTACTCAAAATCTTTGTACCCCTCGCTATCATCCTCTTTCTGCTCGCCCTTGTCCTCACCATGGTCTGCTGCCTTCGTGGCCCCCTCATGCACGAGCCCCTAATCCGAAGGTTGTGCGCGCCCAAGACCTCGTCGTCTGCGCAAGTGGTCCGCCGTCCTAACGGGTGCCGTGTGGGCGATCGACGCTATGTTGCCGCCTCTGCAACCCTCGAAGAGTCGAAAAAACTTAGAAAATGTAAGGGCGCCAATGGGCCATTTTGCAGTGCGTAAGATGCAATCGACAGATTCGGTTTGTCCACGAGTAAACCTGCAGACTCTTTTATATATTAGTCAGTAGAAGCAAAATAAAATTTCAAGATTGAAACTGTTCCTAACGTACATTTTGTTAGTGCCCTTGTCTCGTGTATTATCGAAATGTTTAGGGTGATTTATGCGTGTCACTAAAGCTTTTATTTCGAGATGAGAGGAAGTTTGTTTTATCTCTCATGCACCGTTGTTCACTGGGCTCATGGGCTAATTACTTTATTTTATTCACACACACACACACACACACACACACACACACAATCCTAATGGGTATTGTCTGTATGTCCTTTTATTTCTAGCTGACGCTTCGAACGACGCATCCAGCGAATACATGGAAAAAGAAACTGTGTGAGTCAATTGAGCGTGTGCTTTGCAAGCTGCGAATGATAAAAGCAGTAAAATTCACATGAATAGTAGTAGTCAAAACATTAGCAACGTTAAACTTTTGCTAATTTTTTATCGCTCTACGGTAAAATGCATTAAGACGGAAAGTGGGTCTATCAAAACTTTAAGAGCCACATTAGTGCCATTGACGAAGTTGGATAAAAAATGGAGCAGTAGATCAAACGACTGCTCGTCTTTTCGACAGTTTTTTACTGCCTACCAGGCATCTCCGCCGTCCCGCCAAAGTGCTTTCAAAAATGAACTTGTTTAGTTACTTCCACAATCAAAATGGGTGAAAGTAGTTTCACGTACGCTTAAATGCACCAAAAACTTTAGCCCTTCATCGGGCACTTGGAGTTTTGAAGTAACTTTTCAGTAGTTATTTATGTTTATTCGTTTCCAAAGGGACTTTGATCTCTAAAAACTTTATCCTTTCAGCTCTGCCATAATGAGGGTGGAATTTTCAGGTCTTTTACGACCCTAAAAGTAATGGATAGGATTTACCATCAATTTAATGTCAACTGACGCCAGAAGTCAGTTTAAAGTCTTTCCTCTTGGAATGCAATTCAATTCCATCAGGTTTAATATGGAAATATTATACTGAAGGGGAATGGAGGACGGGAACCACCTCTTACCTTTGGAAATTTGACCGAATTCTAGTTTAGTGGCACTAAATAACAGGGAGATTACTTGATCTCAGGGCAATTTCTTGCTGAATTTCCCACGCCTGGTTTAACTGTCTCCGCGCCGATTGTTGTGTTGATGTAAGTAGCCATCAGATCAAAGACTGAGCGTAATGTTCAAAAAGAATTCCCAGCTACGAAGAAGAGAAATATCAATCAAGCCATTAATGAAATTTCGTTTTTTTTCATTTATAGAATATATATGCCCATGGGACCTGTAGTGGACAGCAACAGCCCTTCCTTAGATCGACAAGGTACAAGACAAGGCCATTGGCATAAACAACGAATTAGGCAATACCAATTTACCAACACCGTAGGATAAATATGATTGTGGCTAGTTTCATGACTTTTTACTATGAGAGTTGGTTTCACCGCAAGGGAACAGAATTTTATCAATTGTTTCTTTGGAAGTTATAAGTTAGTAAGTGCAGTTTCAAGTCATTAAGGACTGTTTTAAAAACAGACGGTTTTTTCAGACACATAACGCCTAAGAGCTACAAAACAACTTCCTTTCAGTTTTACTGGTTTCAAATTATTATACGTGCAAAAATGCTTTCATTACTTTCTATGAACCATATATACCTATGCTTAAGATGTTTCCTGTATAAAAACTTTTCATTCGCTGGTAGACAATGGACCATCGAAGGGGTGGTTTGACACGAACAATCTGTCACACTGTACACTAAACCAGCGTCATTCGCAGCATCCTTCTATCTCCACATTTGCCCCAACCCGCTGTCTCTCGCCCTCTTTCACGCTCGTTCCACCCATGGCGGTGGCACCTCGGCAACGCCTCACACACTACGATGTCTCGGCCTCTTTAAGCCCGAGTAGAAAACTGCCAAACGGCTAGATTGGCGTATTATTCCGTCTCGAGCGTTGTCCATTCTGTTTGTAAAAATCTCACACAAGGTAGAGGTGTAGGAGCACTGGGACTGGCCATCCACCCGGGCTCTTCCACCGCACACAAGCAAACAAACACGCATATACACATTCACGCGCGAGTTGGCGCCGTGCTCAATTATTTTGCCCACTTCCCTTGCTCTCGCCGTCCCTCTATTTCATCTTCTATTCCATTGTGCAAGCGCTCACCGAATAAAATTGAAATATCTGATGCATTGCATTTTGATGAAACAGGAAAAAATTCAGCTAAAATGTACGGCTATATCCAATGGTGGTGAATTGTTGATAAAGGTATTATTTTACTAAAGAAGCAGAAATTTCTTCAGTACAAAGTGTATTGTTTGCAGATTTTGTATGAATGTTCCCCTGAGGGATTAACGTGTCCCGTGAAACTCTGCCCAGCATCAGCAAAAGGAATGTGCAGAATATCCGGAAAAATGCAATTTGTACCCTAAAAAACGCAGACTAGGAAAAGCTATTTTAGACCGTAATCAAATAGTTATTTTAGAAGAAGGCCGCAGAATTGACTGTTATTGGTTCTCTACACATGTGTTGGTAGTGGCATTATGAATAGTGCATTGGGAAACCTGAAAAAAAGGGGCTAAATGCATGGATGAATGCTAAGCAAAGGTCAGCGGGCTTCCAGTTATCGCAGGTAAGGCAGAATGATAACCAGTGAATCTGCAAATGGGCCATAATGAGTGCAAGTGCCTTCGCATTAGCTCACTGCGAAAATGAAAGGGATAGGTTTGAAGCATTTTAAGATAGGCAGTGGTACATTCAAGCTCAGCATCGGTACTCCCATGACGCAGTGGCGTTACACGTTTCCTCTTATGGTAAAGCGATCTGATATTACTGCAAAGCCTTTTGAGTGGTATCGACGTCTACTGACTTCGTTGAGAGCGTTTGCAATAAGGGAGCAGATAGGCGTTGTAACATTGTTCAGCTTGGCTAGTGATTTAGTCTTTGCAACAAAATGTGATACAAACTGGTGTGAGTGAATGCGTAAAAAATTTGAAACTAACTTCAGTAATATCCACTCATATTGATGGTGCTACAACAAGTTTTTCGTATTTGTGTTCAACTGGTCGGAAAATGTTTATTTACAATGAGCATCTCCTCAAGAATTATTAAGACAGTTCATATTTCCAAAACCCGTTATTATATATGCTTAAACGATTATGGTTTTCCTTCTAAAAGATCTTGACATTGTTATTAACTCGGGAGACAGGACCAATAAAGAATTTTGTCTCCTCACAACTGTTTTATTCGTTTATTTTGTTCAAACCTCATTTTTAACTGGCGTGAAAATATAGGCTCAAATGAAACGGATTCCATTTATGTTCTAGTGCACCAGAAATAATATTCCACTTTTTCACTAACACCTCTTTCTTACCCATTTATTTTTGACTTTTTGCTTTTGCCCCTACCACAATTCCTAGATGATGGAAACAAATTGCCGTGTAGTGGCAAAGGCGTTGCATTGATTGTCAAAAATGTGGAAATAACCTTGTGATAAAATCGGATGCAGTTGTACTAAATGAGTTCATTTAGAGGTGGCCTCACATAGACCTAGCATCGGCATAAACTGCTTTCCGATGCCGTAATGGCGTCTTCCAACATGCTTGGTACCGTCCCATTTGTTCACAATGGTCCAAGCTAGAACTACTGTAGTGGCCAAATTGACACGACGTTTTAAGGAAGAAAGCTCTGGTGGCAAAAGTTTGTGATCCCTATACGACACCTGTATTTTTTCGATCGAAGTGGACGTCACCTTCGGTAGTATTATAGTAAATTGTGCTGTTCCCAACCATCTTAATTGCATTTGTTTTCGTAAAGTCCATGCCTTACGTTTAACGACGTTTTTAATGCAAAATAAAGGTTCTCTTAAAAAGCCATGGTTCCTTTAGGCGCTTTACCAAGGTAAGTGAATAAGAGATGAATGTAAGGTTTCTAACAGCTCCTGAGCTTTCAAACCCTTGACTAGGATGCTTACTCTCAGCTTGAAAAGTACCTAATGCACAGTTTACAACAGGACTCTGGCGAATTTCGCCTATTCAGAGTAGCTAACTATTAGTAGTTGCATTGTTGAAACTAGGTGGAGATGCAAAATTCATTCTCTCTCTTTCTCACTCTCTTTCCGCTTTGCGATGCCTTTGCCACAGTTCAATAGGCAATTAAATGCCAAAACCGTAACGACATAGTGCGCATTTTGCGAATAAAATAGCAGGCGTGACAAGGTGAAGAAAAACGATTCCCATGGCAGATAGGCGGCTCCCGTGGGATAACTTATTCGACATGAAAATAGCATAGCCGCGTGCATCTTGTTTCGGCCGATATTTATTTCAACTTTTTTTTCTCTCGTAATCACAGCCAAAGCGTTGAGATGCAGTTACCATTGTTCCACACTCTCCTGATCCACTGAGAGTAAGTCGGCTTTTCTGAGTGATCATTATTATTACCAATATTATCCTTTACTAAAATTATTTCGCAGTGAGGTGGATTATTACCATTGTGTAAACCGGTATTCATTTCCCCCTCACGTAAGTCATTATGAAGAACATTCACACCCTACCTCCATTACATTTTACACTACCTCCATTACCATAATACCATTTCTATGCAACTTTTTGTCAGCAAAAGAGGTTTAAACTCAACAGCGCTTTGAACCGACTTAACATTTTACATGGCGCGAGTGATACGATGTACAGCCGAACGTTGATGCAGCATGGGCGGGGAGTTTAGTTGGATCCCAACTCATCAATATTCATCAACCCTCCCACGAACACCCATGCATTATGGAGAAGCATTTCTGTGTGTGAATAAATAAACCAGCTAAAGTAACCTTAGTAATATGCTTTATCGCTAACAGATTAACCCTCAGTTAATTATCAATTTGTGTGGCCAAAATGACTAGGCATTCAAAATTTACCCATGTTCAGTTTATGAGTCCGTAGAAAAACAATAGTTTTTGCAATTTCCTCAAAAGGCTTCCGTGCAATCGATAGAAAAGGATATGGACTGTTAAAATTTATGTGTGCAAGACTATGTCTCATTTTAAAAAGCAATTTATTTTGCCAAACACTCTCTATTGGAGCTCTGTAAATATTTGCCACTTTGACACTCAAGCAAACACGTAAACGCATCAAGTTGCTAGAGTAATCTGGCACTATCTTCCATGTGGAGCAGAGTTTTGACCCTCGCATAAAAAGTTCATGCACCTAAATTTTGATCTTGTAACATTTTTACTATCCCCCGCTGTAACAGAGTGGACAATCAAAGGACATCGCAACGACGTCGAATAGTGACAGACTTTAGCCCCTAGTGTTAACAAAACCAAGAGTTGTTTTCGAAGTCATGGTCGAAAGTTTTTAAGGCAGGGCTTGGCTCAGCCCTCACGAACTGATTTTTCTCATTTTTTGCTCTGCAACACCGGTAGTGTGAAGCGGTTTACGAGGTTTGCTAACCCTATATTTTGGTGCGATAGAATCTAATGCTGATGACGAACAGTGACACTGCAAAATGAGCCTAAAGCTTTGTAACTGCGGTCGAGTGGGAACTGGACAGAACCAAGCGAATTAAGCGGAATTAATCACACCGAAGGTCGTGACAGCGTAATCAATCCTCCTTCAATAATTTAGTGTCGCGACTTTCTCCACTGTTTTGCATTTCCCATCTAACCTCCTAAGCTACTTGTTTTAATTTACTGCAAAAACTGTAAGAGGTTGTTTTATTTAGTGTTTTGATTCAGCATCACATCCCACGACTGAATGAATGACTTGGCAGTACTCACAGGATCAACGGGTTCACATAATGCTAGTTACTTCATAGTCTGGTTAAAAGTTTTTCATACTGGACTGCTATGCACAACCAGAATAATGCGTTCGAGTTTTGGTAGTCTCATTGGGTGAAAAATACATTAATTATTGAAATAAACTCTATTGTTTGGGCAAAGTTGACCTTTGCCTGTCCCCAACCAAATAATTAAAACGGTGGGATCAAATCTTTTACAATCATTCAATCCCATTTGTCGCTTGAATAAGTTTAAGTTCACCTATTTTAACGATGAGTACAGACAAATTTATTCAGGTTTTATTGCCGCCTCAAAATACCAATTTCAGCCAGGATTTGGGGCTTAGGCTGTTTTAGTGGAACAATTTAACCGTCCCCTTGGATCCATCGCCTACCCAGTGTTTGCTTCTAAAGCTAATAAAATGCTTTTTATGGACATGGATTCATGCGAAACTTTGCCATGTGCGGAAGAATGAGAAAGATAACGTGATCCATACACAATGGAACCCTTGAAAGGTGGGAAAATTGATCCTCCAAGGTGCAATAAACCTTCAATGGTGTGCAAGTGCTGTTGTGCTTCAGTCCAGATGTATACGTATATAATCCACCGTTTCAATACATCACGATGAAATCTCACTTAGTTCATAGGTTTTTTTGTCAGCTATAAGTTTGCAGTTAGGCCTAAACTTTGTTATTAAAGTCCAGAAAGAATAATTCATTCCTCCACTCTTGAAATGGCTAAGTGGTCAAACTTGCACAGCGGAATCCACATCGGAATCAATAAAGTAGTCTGATCGAACCGAACGGGTTGAAGGCAAGGACATCCAAATGCTACATTTGAAGTTTATTTGAATTGATGATTTGCAATCTTAAGAATCGCAGATTACAGCCGGCGGTTAAAAACTGTCAGAGTTGCTAATATATCTTAGTATACCGTACTAGAGTTTTTTGTGGAGCTTTACATCAAAGATTACCATCTCGCTCTCCGCCTTTTTCAGCTGCAAACTGCGGTCAGAAGAGGGCTCGTTTATGGAATGAGCACTGATTTATGTTCGCGAGAGCCCGAAAGATGCATTAAATTACTCCGCCTTTTGCAGCAGGTAATATGCAGAGCACTCTTCTTTCCTACATTTTGTATTTTCATTTGGTCTAATCATGCCAAACACTAGTTTTATAAGCAATAAATCCTATTGTAAAGCTACAGCATTTATCACGGCAAAAAGCGCCGACCCTCGAAGTAATTGATACAAACCCAGCAGAGTGTGAACCTTTTGGTCAATAAATTTTTCAAGAGGCGCATTTTTTCCCTCTGACATGGGTAAAGTAAGTTGTGATTTTAAAAGAGTAGACCTCCAATCCGTCCACTCTCCAAGAGTATCTGATGAAGATAGTTTCACAATCAAATATGGATAAGATAATTTGCACACTCTCATTCTACCCGCTACTAATAGTGGTAGATAGTAGTAGTTCATGAAGTATATAAACGCTTGATGTTTCACGATTAAAATATGCCGTTTGCGCCACCATTCTGTCCATCGTCTCAGTAAGGATAGTAAGCTTCTTTGTTAGGACAGTAAGCAAAATTGAAACAGTGAAGAATTCTTGTTGCACATCTTCACTTAATCAACTTTTTTTTACCGCTTAACCTCAGCCATTCTAAAGAACATTTTTTCTTTATTTTAACACCGTCACACCTTGCAAAATGTCGGATAAAATAGTAATAAAAGATTTGATTTTAATATGTTAATTTGACAACCTACAAAAAATGGGAATGTACCAATGGCAGTCGTACTGTACTTCCCAATACTTTCATCAATCAGTCAGTTTCATCCGTCCAACACATGAGGGGTCTTTTGCATTCGGCATCCTCAGTTTTTCTGACAATCAAACTAATTGGACTACCATGACTGAACGCGAAAGACGGTATTTTGAAGCACGAGAACCAAACTAAGTGTCAACAAAAATTGTTGGAAACTAGTAATGGAGAACTACAAGCATGCGGAGTTTGTATTCGGACTCTAGGGTGCCTTGACAGCTTTTAACCAGAACTGCCACACAGTATCGTGTGTCATCACACGAGTCGCAGCACAACAGATACGGCCATTCGTCTGGTAGCGATCCGATTTAGTTGCAAACGCATTTTAAGATCACTAATGCTCTAGCCAAAATAATTTTTAGATAAAGCACTTCTATTTTGGATTCGAAATGGAAACACGTACTTTATACTTACCATTTTAAGATCAATTCACATCCCAGTGCCATTTTCCACCAATTCGTAGACTGACTTTTTCCCTCTTATTTGAGTGAGTGGCTCTGCAAGGAGGGTGTAATCTCTCATCTTCAAAGGATACCGCGCCTTTTGTGCTTCACTCTTTCATCCTTTTCATGGTTAAAAGGATTGAGTTGTCGCATCACCTTTCGCGTGATCATAACCGCAGACCACATGGAAGATTGTAGGGGCAGTAGAGGAAAATTTAATTCAAGTATTGCCTAGATATCATTTTGCAAATCGAAAACATTCTACCGATTCGTCTACTTAACTTCGATTTAACAAGACCCCACAAGGCCCGACAATACTCGCCGTTGTTTTGGTGAGAAAATCTTCTCTCAAATCAGTTGCTGAAGGTGCAGATGACAAACACATGGATGATTACCCACGTCTCTGGTCTAGCAGATTTTGCCTCCAAGATGTAGCGTTAATTGTTGGAGCTAGTCTTGCCAAGTACAAGTTCCCTCATGTACAAGCTCACTGTTTATTCCACAGTTTTGTTCGGATTCGTTCTGTGAAATTTGTATCTCTAAACGAATAATATAAACGAATAATAAATGGCAACTTATTCAAACCATTTCTACACCAAGTTTCAATGACTTAATTAGACAACTCAAATAATGTAAATTCTAAAATAGTTCGCGATCGTCAGTACCATAAGACGACTACATTAAAAAAGAAAACCATCAGCTTCACTAGAACAGTCGCCTGCATAATACCAAGGAGTGTATTAAACGAAACCAACACACATGCCACTAACACGTCATAGACAAATGGTGGAGGAATAAATTCACCTCATACCGTTTTCATTATCCAAAAGCGTAAAAATCTCCTTCAATTCGCGCCCAGGATCAAGTTCAATTGGAAGGGTGAAATCCGCAAAATAAACACAACCCAAAAGTCCAAAAATGAATGCTAACACTAGTATTAAGGTCAATGCACTTAGTTCCGTATCCGCCAGACCAAAAGCACGGATGTTGCAATTATGTGATAGCACTTAACACTTTTATCACTAGCGGCAAGAATAGCCATCAAATAAAACCACTGACAACTATTCCACAGTTGAAAAGGACATCTCCTGTGAGTCCACAAAAAGTGTTACGGCTTTCGAGAGAAAAGCGCTTTTACTTGCGCAGAAATTTCCTACCGCCAATTTCATCTTGAAAATAGTCAATGGTTAACTGCATTTCTTACACTCTCCGTGGTTCATCAGTTGTATAGAATTTGCGCCATCGAAAACAATTGAATCATGCTAGGTAGCACCTAAATCCAAACAATCAATTAATCTCCGTTAAAAATTTAGCATTACACCCAGAGCCTTATGGTTCCAACCCAAGATATATCCAAAAGCATACTCATTGCTGGCAATCTAGATGAAGTGGAGCAATATTTCCTGAGTTCGAGGGTGTCATGATGCAAAGCACCACAGCCGCAATATTCAGAGTGGTTATAAGCGAACCTGATGACTCATTCAACTATCAAAATGCCCTGATCTTGTGCACGCAGCGCATCCATATATTTAATGCAAAAAGGAGCATTTCCCCGTGCATTGAATATTGCCCAGTTTTCCTTCTGATTTAAAAACCATCAACGCTTCTACCTCCGTCCTATAAGTGAAGACTCCCACCGGCATTGTTAGACCCTTTAACCTAGCATCTCCTAGAAACAACTATCAGCAACTGCAGAATGACATTTCACTACCTTGTAAAGAAAAGGGTCGCTGAATAAAAAGTTTAAGGCAGATATGCAATTCAGAGTGATGGCCCTTCTTCTGGGCGTAAGCACGACTGAACAAGTTCTTAAAAAAGATAGTAATAACCACAAGTGGGGAGACAAAAAGCATTTTAAAAATCCAACAATATTATTGGAGTTCGCTTAAACGCAACGATTGCCAAATTTGCCCACATATTTATTGAGATAATGTCGAAATTGCTACTAATTGCTGTCATCAGTGTAAGCTTTGTCTGACAACAGTCTTATTTAGGCACTGAAACTTGAGTTGCTCTGCCCTCCTCAGATTGAATATGCATGGATTTTAGAGCAACCACCCAGTATGATGACAACTGCCAGAATGGAAAGCGGAAAAGTGTGCGACTTGAGACTACCTCTTGATAAAAGGATTTACCATTTTATAGAATCCCTGAAATTTTCACTATTTTAACAGCGCACTCATACAGAATGAACAATTTGAATAGTTCCAAAACCTTCATATAATAGAAGTTGATCACTCATGCAGGGGCTCGAATATCGTGACAAGACAGTCAACGATCACTAAGGGTAAAACAGAAATAAGTTTCGAAATGAGCTCAAAATAACTATTTAAATTCCAGGGAATTTCAGGTTAACTAGGTTATTTTGCCATAATAACGAGCATTGTCTGCAGCACTTTCTGCACTAAATCTGCGTAAAACCACACAAGCAAGAGCTAATTACCAAGGAAACATTGCGGCCTGCAACCCATAACAGAGGCATGAATCCGTGACGCGAACTAACCACGACGAGCAGCGTCTCTGACCTTTTTATTCACTGTCGGCAAAACAGGCCAAAATGAGAACTCTGAATTCGTGCAGGAACTCAGGAGATGCGTAACGTGTCCTTCAAAGAAAAGGCATTTTTCACGGTTTCACAGCAGTTGTCGATTTAAGAATGCAGCACAATGGATTAAGCTACACTCAAGCCTACGTTGGTACCAGGAAGAGCTATGCTAATGATACCACAAACAAAGTAACGAGAAGAGCACTAAAACCAGCAAACGTGTCGCAAGCCCCAAGAGGAACAGTGTAAATGATGTGACCGTCAACAACAGAGTTGTAAATTTGTTTTTAACAGACAACCCCTACCTACCCCTTTTCGGTCATTGGGAGACCCAACAACTTACTGATATCTACGCTTCCACCGTTGCGTAATAATCAAAATATTCCAGAACAAGGTACGACCGAAGGATCATAAAAACTTCAGTTGAGATACAGACCGGATACACATTCGTATCAATGATGGTGACTCACCAAGCAGGCATTAAGGTATAATATAGTCAAATCCCAGCCCAATCGAGAAGTACCAGTGGACGAACGCATTGTTTAACTTAGAAATGACAACTTTAAGAAAGTTGCCCAAGGCAAGCAGACTTAAAACATTCGCACTTAATTACCCAATGCATTGCCATCACATATTCCTTATCATAAAATAAACCAACAGGAGCAGTAGAATCTTATCTGAAACCAGGAAGTGCAATGTTGGAGTACAAACCATTTCATATAAAACAAAAAACTATCGGTTATGCGATTGTTTAATAAAAAAGTACAGAAGATATAATTCAATTTTTGCAAACAGAAGGCTATTCCAACCAGTTAGCAAATTGCATTCGATTGCGTGACGGCTAGCTGAATGGCAAGAAGAACATCAGGACTCCTCCGATCCGTTTATTTAGGATACATAACGTATGAAAATACAATACATGAAAGCCTGAACCAAAAGGCTAAGTCCAGCTGTTGGAAGAATAGGCTTTGTGGATCCCCTCAGGCGCTCAAAAGAGATGCAAGAGCTTCAAAGAACATGAGCATATCTTCCCGATGAAGTTCAACGCCTGCAGGTAAAAGGCTTATACGTGTTATGTATTTGCAGAATAGTGGTCCTCAGAGAAAGATTTAGAGGAAAGAAAATAAACTGTGAAGTTAAAAACGTATGACCTCAGCAATATACTGATAGAAAAAAAAATTAGAGCATCGAGTCATAAGCATGTCTAGAAAGACTTTTATCTGCCCTTTATGAATATTTATGGTACAGTAGACTGGAAATCTTTTACGATATTACAAGAGTACGAAGGACCACCAACAGTTTCGTTAGGTCCACCAAACCATGAATAGGAGATGAGCTACGGAAATGGCATTCAGAAACGGGACATAATGAATGTGTTCTGCATAGTGAGCGAAATACCGCCTAAGCAGTGTGTTTTTGAAGGAGTTGCAGATAGTCAAGACACACCTGGGAAGCAAACTGCGCCAGTGGAGTCGGTCCAACTGTCAAATGATCATATGCTTCGACTTTTAAAATATGAATAAATGGTTATAAGGCTGTCATTTGATGAGTGCATTACCGTAAGGTCCATAATCAAATCGTAAAGTATTTCGTGAAACCCACCTGCCTTTGTTTTCATTTTTTAATGTCCGATTATAAATGTAGACGTATCAATCTGCATCGGAAAGAGAGGCCCTAATTGGGATTAACACCCTTTCCCTCCCTCTCCCTCTCCTTCCCCAGATTCCAGCAGCAACACGAGCTACTGGAAAATCGTTGTTTAACGTGCATAATTTGATTAGCCTGACCTAGCAAAGCAACTCAATTACCGGTGGGTACAGCAAGATCTCACTCAACTCACCATTCAAGCTCTTTTCCAGACATCAAATAGACGTATACTAAAGTCACACAATGCTCAAATAGCTCACTTTTTCGTTAACGATAACAGGTCAGACACATTCTAATTGGGCCAGAAATTCGTGTATAAATAACGTGAAGCGGTTAATTTCTTTCTTAACGCTGATTTCCAAGTTTTGCAACGAACGGCGAAGGATGTATCACATTTTATCTATAATAAGCTTTTGCTGACTGCTTGGGAAGCCTAAAATTTCTATAACCGTCCATGAAGTGCAAATGGACCAGCAGTTTAGTCAAATTGAAGTTCTCGGGTAGGGCACGTGGCCTGACCGTCAATGATCCAACAGTCTTGCACACGTGAATTGGAACAGGAAGTCGCTACCATCAAATTCCTTCACCTTCTCCTGCAACAATCAGACAAGAGAATCTACAAATAGAGGCACAAGGAACACCGATAGACATCAGACTGCAAAACGCTACCTTATAACCATTATCATGAGCTTCCAGAGATGGGTAAAAGATGGCAATACAAGAACATCGACGGCTATAAGAAAATTCGAACCAAGGCGAGATATTTAAATGGATACTAACCTTGTTCTCATGATTCAGGGCAAATACATGAAATAGCAGCACTAGTAGCAATGAGCCAACGTCGGTAAGAAGCTAAGTGCAGGAGGAACTTTCGGTCGTGAAGGCAAATACAACCTCGTCTACTACCTACCGCCGCCTGGGCAACTTGCAAGTCGAAAATGGAATTGTTCAAGATTACAGTTTCGTCTATTCGTGTTATCAGCTGGCTACGAGATGACGCAGCTGAAATTGAAACTACACAAGGCGCGAGAATTTCACTGAACAATGAAGACTGGAACTTATGAGAAGCTTTAACGCAAGAGGCATGCAAAATGCTATTTCACTCTTGAGTCATGAACAAAAAGCTTTGAAAGCTATGCAAAAATCAAGTCCGGAACTTATCAGAAGAAAGCTCTGAAGTATGCATTTGGAGAGTATGTTAAAGTAAACATCACGGCAAGTGATTTGTAGCATGAGTCCTTGAGGAATAAATGTATAGGAAACTGCCCATTCAGGCAACAAATTAAATACCCAGACTAAAATGATCACAGGAGTACATGGAGGTAGAAAGTGCATTTAAGTAAGAAGCTATGAAGTAAAGCATGCAATTGCTGCTAGGCACATAGATAATTAATAGGAAAAGACATAATACTCACTCCTAGGCTCAATAATTTTGCGCAAATAGATTAAGTGTAGTGGCGGCTCAAAAAATTCGCAATGCAAGAGGGTGCTACAACTTACAATTCGAGTCAAAATGCCTGAAATCACCCCGCGCGTTTGTTCGTTTCACAGAAGCATCAAAGGCCTGACCAAATAAACTAGACGAAATAAATAAAATTAGCCAGTAATCGTTACTCTATCTGCAAAATGTACTTAAATCCAGGAAAAATCAAGAAACATTGCTCGTCGTGGCGGCATACACTTTAACCGTACAAAAATTCAACTCAGCTCTGTGGTGTAAACGGTAAGCAATGAGAATATCCTGCCTCCATTAATTATAAGGCAATTTCTAGGCTTTGACACGGGAAAAGGCGTCACCCCAATTTCGTGTCATGGTATACACCACTAAGTCACCAAATAACTTTTCACAAGTCCTACTACTAGCACAGATCCCAATTATTTGACTTCAATAACGTTTTTTACCAAAATTAGTTAATAGAAAAAGACTAAGAAGAATACGAAAATTGTTCCAGGTATTTTTCAAAAACGTCACACGTGCAACGTTAATCTTCACATAACCTGATTCACTTTAGCTGGATTTGCAACCTCTGCTAAGTAAACAAATAGTTTGCTTCATTCTACAGTGAGTTCTTTCATTCATCTTCCAAAATATCGATAACGCCGTTAAGATAATCGAAATGTTGAAGCCAACATGGTTTGCTTATTTTGGAAGTAAAATTTGGTTCTCTAATTGCTAAATAATCTCATTTGTAGGACGTGGTGCATTATGTGCATTTAACTGATATTTTAGGCAATTGGTGGGCGAATAATAATGCAAGCGAAAGCGTGCTTAAGTCATGAAAAAACGCATGAATGATCTAGCGCTTAGTACGTAGTTTCTAATCAGCTTGTATTTAGCATAGAATATATTGAACGAACTTTCTATCATCATCTCCCTGCAGTGGAGGAATTCCGATGATGAAGATGTAGTTTTCATCGTATCTGCTGTCCAGGCACAACACCAGGGGCATTTGAGCTATGCGTCTATTCTTACCCTAGGGTGACAGAAAAACGCTGTACTCGCAATATTTAAGTAAGGCTTTTTCAGAGGAACCTAAATGCCCCACCAGTCTAGCACGCACGGCTGCCTTTGCGGCGAGGATGTAGCGCGCCAGGAGGCCAACGAATTGCGGATTCCGGAAGTTCAGTGAGAGGAGAGAACTCTGAAAGCCAAAAAAAGTAAAATACTAGTGCAGCCTTAATTGACCCGCTCAATGCACTTTACAATAGGACTGTTCCAGTTATGAAAACTAATTTCTACCCCTTCTGGATAATATCGACAAATCGAGAATCCTATTGACCAAGTTCTCATGGGTTCGGCATCAAAAAATTTGTCCATTTTGTGAGTAGACTACGTATCTGGGAAACAAAGCTACATTTTTGTACAGTAATAGCACAACTCGTTGCCAGAGGTCGATCACAACCGCATTATATTCAGCTCCATTCTAAATAACCCGTCTTCCTCGCGCCTAAAAAAAGTAGCAAGGCGATTATGCGGACTTCAAAATTCAGCGCATCCAGTCCAGCAGCAAGTAAGCGGCAATTTTTCAGTTCTGTATTTATCGAAAGAGGAGGGACTTACCTTAGCTACGTATACGTATAGGAAGGGTCCAAAGGCAACCACTTCATCAGTATCAAGAACAGCTCGAACCTGTCCCACCAGACTTCGCAGTTGACCCTGCAAGTTCTCCATCCACTCCTCCAAGGATTCCATTGACCACCTCAGTTAAGGTGAAAATAAGCCCAGTCTCAATGCAACCATCCAAATAAAAATATTAAAGCATCTGTGTTTTTAAACACAGTGAAATTCTAACCAACTTGAATGGCTTTTTGGTGGAGTTCTGAATGATCGATTCATTATTTCAAGGCACAAATGACCTCGATGATACAAAACAGTGGGCTTTATGTGATAGTATGGTTTGATTTAATGGATATAAATGGAGCTGAATACATACTGATTGTTTCATTGATACAACTGAGAAAAAAACCTGAAACCTCATTATCTCATAAAAAGAAAGTAACTTACGAGACAAGGATCTCCGCAGCAGCGTGAAAACCTTCAACAGGATCCTTGTTAGACTATAAAAATAGGAAAGTGATGATAAAGAGGAACGATTCAGAAACTCACTTGACACTCAAGTGCCGCTAATATTAACCAAAACGAGTCCATTGCTGAAAGAGGCGTCTTGTACGCGAGTCGTAGAACAAAGGACGGCAGGAACATCTCCGAACGAGTGAGGCTGCTTGCACATAAGGTGAATTAGAAGGACCTACCCAAATTTCTCTCCGAACTGTAGAAACAGGGAGGTTAAATTATTCTTTATCTGAGTGCTCATTGTGGAATATTTTTGAGAGCAATCGCGCTGGGACAGACTACAAGAGATAAGCAAAGACAACGAGCACATAGATCGAAGTCGAACATACAAAACTGAAATCAAGCACAGAGTTGTATGACGTTGCATGATGGGAGGGACGAAAAGCTGCCAATACCCTATGCTAGCCAGGAACTCCTGTAGGCGTTTATGACCACCTTCCGTGAAGAGTTTGAAGCGAGTCGATGTGATCATAGTGGTTTCGAGGGCATCTTTCAAACTCCAGTGATGATACATCCATAGTGCGAGCTCCTCCTCAAAGTTGATGTCAATGCCCTGACTGCAACCATCTGAGTCCCCAGCGACAAGATTTTTTGAATGACTTAGGCGATTCATATGGCTGTGAAGGGTGCCAATCTGCTCGATGTAGTGCTCCCGATTGGACTTGAACAGCATAACCTGGCTGACGTGCCCCACGATTGCACACCTGAAAGTCAATCAGGAAACCTCACTTGAGGATTTCACGCTATAGATATACTATAAAAAAACACTTTATACTACACTTCTCATGCTAATGAATGGATTACACGGGGAGAAGTACGTCATGCACAAAAATCAGACCCACATCATCGAATGGACAAAGTCCAGTACTAGTAGAACTAGAATTTTCCATAAAAAGGAAAATAAACATAGGCGTAAAAGTGACTGAAATAAGATTAATAAAAGCCTGAGGGTCTAAGATTTGAACAAAATCTCCAAAAAATAAGTCACCTCCATTCGACCAGCAATAATTATTTCACCATTAGATATCTGTCTGAATATTATAATTGGCTAAATTTCTTCTAATTACAGGCTCCAACATTCCAAAAGTTGCAGTCATAGCCAAGTAACAAACCAGAGAAGATGAAGGTTGTCCTGACAGAGTTTCCATGCGATATCGAAGAGGACTACAGCAGATGCTGTGGTGCAGTAGGAGAAGCTTTCATACTCAATGAGGATTTCTTCTTTCCGACGCTCCCACTTCCTTCGGCTGATTCGTTTCTCTGCAGTCCGAAGGCTGCTGCGCTGACGACCTTCTCTGTCTTCCTCATTTCCACTGCCTTCCTCCTCATCGTCCTCCGAGTTGTCCATCTAAGTGGGAATTCAAAGAGCATGAAATTCATAATGAAATCTTTTGATAGACATGTTTTCATGAGGAGGCAAAGTGATTCAGGCATTAGGTTTTTAAATATTAATGTGATATTAGCAACAAAACCAGGTACTTAACTTTCGGACCAATGTGTAACCCCCAGGAGCACTCTCGATTATGATTTATAATTAACTCCCCATAAAACTGTGTACTATGAACACAGAAATTAATGTATCAAACATTCCTTCAAAAACACCAAACTCCTCCTAGCACTCCAAGAGCTCTGAGTCTACTGATCTAGTGAGGATTTTTTAAAGTTCTGTAAGCAAAGCAGTTGTAACTTGTTAAGTGGTCAAAGAAAACGTTTGCCAATTTGAATGAACCAACCGAATCATCGTTGTAGATGTCTTCAAACTTCGGTATGTCATCCGTGTTTTCGTTTAGAGTGATTAGATGAACCTGCCTCTGGTTATAGTAGTTGTTAACATGAATGGGCCGGTGGCTATGCGATAGAATTTTTTAAAAAGCGTAAGTTCCGAGCTCACCTGTCACAAATGAAAAATATACTCTCAGCAGGAGCTTCGAGCATTTTTAGGATATCGAAGTTAGCACCGCAATTGACAAGGACTACGTAAGTAAACTGGAAGACATTTGGAATGACGATAGGAAATACACTTACCCTGTCTTTATTATTGCTGAATTGATTATAAAGCTCAACTTTTGTTGAGACCACTATTAGAGTATAAAGAGCTTGCACTTGTCGAAATAAATGCTAAAATATGCGAAATTGAAATTCCTTACTCGAAGAATCCGCCACGCACATACTCCATCAACGTCGGGGGTCACAAAAACCAAAACATGCTGAAGGCGTTTACGCTACAGAACTATGAGCTACCTCTTGCACGATACGGTTTAAAAAGTCACCACGGAGGTCGGTGAGTAGCCCCATGATGATATCTTCACTAGAGCGCCGCAGAATCCTGAAAAAAAAATGGGAAAATGTTGACACATTAGTGCTACACTATGCATCAACATGATACAAATTTCAGTACAACTGCTTAAATTCACCTACAAAATTAAAGGAGTGCATAAACAGCTTAGACGTTTAAATTGGCCGCAAGAGATACTGATGACTTGAGTAGCGTTATAGAAGCCCTCATTAAAACTAAACATAGCCGCGGACTCTTAACAGCATGAGTCACAGGGAGACTAGCCCAACAACAAGAAATAATTCAAGTTTGTAAAAAATAGGCTTGATGCTGGTTCCAGACCCATTCGCAGTAAATAAATAAATGATATGCACAACAGGTGACTAATAGAAGGGGAGGAACATTCCAAACACTCATTATTAAGTCTCAGCTCGGTAGAAGTGCATCTCATACGATTCTTTCTAAATAACTTATTAAAATAAAATGCAATTGTTGACTCCACTCATTTCGTCCCATCCCCAGGAAAAGAAAAAATCGCACCATTGTTAAAACGCATCTTATCTTACATTCACTTGAACAGTGGAACCCAAATTATTAAAAATGCTAAACATAAACGTAAGCATTCGAGTGAGAACTGAATGCTAAATATGGTTATCAAACCACCATTGCTGTAGTGCAATCACAGCTATGAATGCTCTGGTGAAACAAGTAATTTTCCAATATATGATTACGGATCACATCAGCACTTGCTTCTTTTCTGAAATCTGGAAGAGGTAGAAAAAAAATAAAAAGCGCTAGCTTTAAATGCATTTGAACTTAGCTGTTATCGGTGAGCAGTCGAACGGACACCGCGCACCAGATGTACCAATAACCCTGATGGGGCACATTTGAAACCCCGCCTTAATTTAAGATATGCGTAAACAGTACAACATAACATGAGTCGTTATTTCACACATTGACCCCCCTCTTTTTAAAGTTATTATGCAAATTATAAATGCCATACAAACACGTTTAATTAAAATTTTCATCTGGAATGCTAGGGTTGCATAAATTATTCACAAAACTGAATGAAGAATAGCAGTACTTCCTACACTTCTTTAAAAACAACTAGCTCTGTAGCGTCCCGAGACTCCCTTTACGGTAAAAGAAGGCGCAGTACTAGGGCAGAATACATATATTCTAGAAACGGAGGGCTTGGGGGCTGTTGGCACGGCCCGGAGGCCCACCAACCAGCTAGAACAAGATGGCCACCCAAGTGACCTAAACCGGTAGTTCGAACAAACAAAGTATTACACAGCCCCTCTCTTCTTTCGAGCGTCGTCCCCGACGCTTCCCTTCGTCCGCCTCCCGTGTCAGCCATCACAACGTAATCAGTGCTGCGAGATGCACCCACGAGCTAACCGTCCCAGTCGTCGAGATTCGAACGCATGTGTTCCTGTAGTGCTATCCATTCCGCGTAGCACTCAGTGCAGCAAGTACGCGCTTCTTGGCCCTCCTCTCCCACGACAATGTGGTCCCATGAAAGATGGAGGTACGAATCCAAGTTTTCGAATGGGTCGAGACACACAACACATATTGCGATTCCAGGAGAAGATGCCGTAGAAGAAACGCCAGGGTATCGTAGAAACCTGAGCAGATGTGGCGGTCGAGCCTCATAGGAACAAAATGCATGCGATCCAAGTGCGCAAAGCATAAAACCATGCCGTCAAATGGCGTGCTGCACATTCTACATCTGTGGATGCGCAATTTGACGAAGAACGACGAGTCGCCCAAGGAAAAAAGAGAGAGCTTACAGAAGATGCTTGACCACAACGTTACAGGTCCCTCTTGGCAGTTCCACTGGGCTTGGAGTTCACGGCTAGTGTCGCTTCAGTTGTTAATAGCTTTTCTGTCGAACCCGAGGGCGAGGGAGATGTCGAAGATGAATGTCGATCTCAGCCCTTCTGTTATGGAATGTGAAGAATTCTCCCATCCGTAGCACATGTACTTCTTTCACAACGCCGGCGTTTGCCAGAAACGGCATGGAGCAGGATAAAAATCCGTCAAAGTCGGGTCCGCTTTCCGCTGCCACCAATGTAGCGTCCCGAGGCTCCCCTTAAGGTAAAAGAAGGCGCAGTACCAGGGCAGAATATATGTATTCCGGGAACAGAGGACTTGGGGGCTGTTGGCACGGCCCGGAGGCCGACCAACCGGCTAGAACAAGATGGCCACCCAAGTGACCTAAACCGGTAGTTCAAACAAACAAAATATTACAAGCTCAATCGACTGTTAAAAATTTTAAACACGAGTGCAGAGGAATATTTCCTTTCCTCTTCTTCCCTTTTTCACGCCCTGCTGTTAGAAGGTAGATTGTCACGAGACATCTGTAGTATGACTCAGTCGGACAAATGTGGTAGGCGCATATCTACGACCCGAGTGTCTGATTCCTGGGAGGAAGCACCTTCGCCCTCGATCGGGTTAAAATTGTCTTCCCGCCTCTCACCTAAAAGCGCGTTTAAACAACATAATTACTGCAATGAGCCTTGTTGTAGTGCTGTCTCACCCTGGATATAATGATAATTTCTTCCATCAATTATATAGTCTTGCATGCCTGAGATGGGTTATTATCGTCTCGAATGCTCTTGTCTTCATCAACGATGTGGAGCTCGAATTCATTTTATTATGGAATGCGGCTTAGTGCTGATTTCTTTGGCCGACAGCTAACGATGATTGCACAAAGTGAAAGCTGCAGTGAACTAAATGTGTAATATTCTGTTTGTTTGGACTGCCGGCTTCAGTCACTTGGGTGGCTATATTGTACGAGCCCATTTTCTGGCCTCCTGGACGTGTCAGCAACTCCCAGCCCCTCTGTTTCCATAAACATATGTATTCTGCCCAAGTACTATGCCCTCTTTTACCTTAACGGAAGTCTCAGGACGCTACAGTTGGTATATAAATGATAGCTTTTTTAGCACTGAACCTACAGCTGCGATGCCATTAACTGCCCACGTTGGGACAAAGGTCTTCATACTTTCCTAAATATTTAATAATTGCATTTTATGAATCGTGGAATGCCTTTTAAGCAACTGACTACGTTGTGATGGGTGAACCAGAGGAACCGCTGATGAAAGCTCAGAGGAAGACATGACTTTCTAGTCATGCAATAATGCGTTGATTGTTTGCTTAATCCCCGTTCTGGTCACTGTCTTTGTACATTTACTGTTCTCTACGGCCATCGGGCCGTGCCAATAGCTCCTTTGCCCTTTTGCACACTGGCAGTGCATTTTCTATTCCGGTATTGTGGATCTTGTCTCCATGATGGATTCGTGGAGCTGCAATGCCTACTACTTCTTTGAACCTCATTATGCCAATAGTATATTCTCCTCCATACTACATGACAGTTTTCAGCATTCGTCAAACTGATTCCCGCTACAATTTCATCATCCTTTCTACTTTCATAAGTGTTTTGTCCGATGGGAGCCAAGACCAATCCAGCTCTGGACAACTCCTTTTTTATCCAAATTTTACCTCAACACTGTTCATTTTGTACAAGATTGCCGCATGCCAAGAGAAGGTTCCATTATGCCTCTAAGAAATATCTGCAGGACAATAAGGAGGGTAGGGATGAAAAGAACAGCTCTCTTCTGCCTTACCTCACCTTAAAATGCAAATTGCATCACCTGCAGGTGTTTGTGGCATCAAGTTTTGTGGTGTTGTGTTGCAGTATGATTGGGTCTTTCTTCTGACAGACAGACTAGTAGTAGATGCACCTCAAAAGAAGTTTTCTTCTGGCATTAGGTTGACAGAGCTCACTCATTATTGCCTTTTAGCTTGCAGCTAGGCATTCGTATTGAACGGTTTCCTTCGAAGTGCACCACACACACACGAAGCAAGCATTAGCTCCTTGAGAATGAAGTTATGCCTTCCCATATAGTGTGAAGTGGGTACTGTGGGCGATGGGTGAATTGTTCTGGAGTCACCAATCTCGTACAGAAGCAAAAAAGCCACATCGTATTACTAATCGCGCATTTTTATAGCGTGTGTGAAGGTGGAAAAGCAACACTATTGCTTTTGTAGTCCATTGTCGTCTATTAATCCACAGTATGCAGTATTCATCACCTGCGTCACATTAATGAAAGTTGTTCCAAACACATTACTCTTGACTGCCTTAATCACCAGAGACGGGTGATCTCCCAACATTATCAAGAGAAGAGAGCCTTCTTCAACCTCATCGGAGTTTAAGCTTTCTGAGCACATTCAATACCCTATTTTTTGCTACCGTAACTTACCCAAATAAGAATTTCGGTGGTAGTTCCAAGCCGCAGAAAAACGGCATTGAACATGGTTAAGACTACCGATGGACTGATGCGTATCTATGACTTACAAAGTATGTGTATAAACAGTGGTATGCACTTTGCATGTTCCTTTCACTTTGCTAGTTATTGCAAAACTAATACAATGCCTCTGTCACCGAATGGTCCAACCTACTACAACGCTGAAAGCTGCAATACTGCAGTAGTACGAATTTATACAGTCTCGTAAAAGGGACCGGTGCTGCGCTGAAGTACGGGAGCTCCGTACTGCAAGTGCCATTTTCATTGTTTACAGTAAAATTACGCAAATTTCCCTCAGTGGTTATAGAAATAAAATAATGCTAGGCTTCGCCATTTTTGAAAACTCACCATTATTGGTTTGAAATCAGTGGTTGGTAGGGGCATAACTCTTTTTAAGGATTGGATCATAAAGACCCGCGCATCAGCCTTTTCAAAAACTTGAGAATGTCACTCTATCACTCATTTGGAATTTAAAGAGATCAAGTTACTTGATTCTAAGTAAACTAGACGCATGACGCACAGCAGACCCCGAGAGTCAATATAAGAGTGGATTGAGTCCTTCATTCTGCTACCGCACAACTCATTGGAATTCAGCATAGTGAACAAAAACCCTCCAGTTATTCTCCTCAATACATCAGCGAATTCGCAGGTTGCGCAATGACCGCACCTCTCCAACGATGATAACCGGACAAGCCTAGAATTTAGCTAAAACCACCAAACGACGGAGTGAGCCCTGCCAAAGAACTCAAACGAACGAGAATTCTCATTTCATTGCATGGTTAGAGAGTGGAGTCAAATACGGCTTTCGTTTGGGATATCACGATCAATGTAAGGGGGAAGTGATTAGGCATTTCGAGGAGAGGGTGATGATGGTTCACTGGTGTCCGTTTCAGTAAGTGCTGAGTGCCTTTCCATTTTGCTTGGTCGATCCGATTCATCCACCGCCGAGTGGGATCTTTTGAAGGATACTGCATCCTGTTTTGCTGAGACATGAATCCCATTTTGGGCCTCTAGCCGGTGGAGCCTACAATCCCACCACATTCGAACATCAAGATAAGTAGTGTTGGTGTTTGCCACTGATGATCCAAAATAAATACCGAAAGTTTACATCAATGTAATGTAACCACTACGGTTTTGTCACTCTTTCTAACAACAATGGCTCATTTACTAGCAGTCATAAAAGGAAGGATCACATCAGGGAAATTTTATTAAGAAGTCGACCATTCTTAGGCATGATGCACATTCTACTTCGGTTCTTGGTGTTCAACACTTGGATTGCAAATGTGCAGATCGCATGCGTACCTTACCTGTAACCAAGGCAAATAACCATATTGTTGAGGCGGCTAATTCGTTCAGCCATCTCCCGTTGGATTGCCGTGAACGAGATAATTGTCTGCTGCATAGCGCTTACTTGTTTAGTGAGACTTTCTGGTTGTGTAGTCACCAGCAAATCATTCGTCTCCGACGCAGCAGATTCGCAACGTTCGGCGTGATTCGCCTAGGAAGGATTGAAATAACTCCAATGGCGATATGTTAAGAAACACGTTCAGACCACTTATTTGTATGAAATGTCAACATAAAGTTTTTGCCGGGTTCGATAAAACATTATTTGGCTATCAAACAAGAATAATGTGAAGTAACGCACTAATGAGCATCTAATTCTATAATATGGTTGTACAAAAACAATGTTTATTAAAACTAACAGGGTATAACCGAAACAAGTTATCCGAGTTTTGCGTAATTGCCATTTATAAAACTCAAAGTCAACCTGGGGCAGCCGATTTCCGGTGGCGAAGGAAGGAATAACCGTGCTGGAAGGAGGGGCTACATTACCGACGTCCAACAGATTTGGAAGAGACTGGTTCAAATTCTTAAACAATGCTGTTTGCTGGAGGTTCCCACTTCGTCTCTGGTAGGTCAGCTCGCTTAGACTTTGGTTTTGACGCCGTACTGAAGCCCGGAAAATGTTAGGTTTATTCAGGGCGACCTCTTAAACAAGAAGCATATTCAGTCACCAGTCTTAAATAAAGAGAAATAATAAATCACCGAACCAGTTATAAATCGGGGTACTTTAGTGTTATTGCTAGTGCAGTCATTAGAGAACTGAGAAGAAAAGGAAAAACCGATGAAGGTGTGATGGACATAAGCACGTCGATTATCTAATTATTTTTCCTGATCTTAAAACAGTGCTAAAAGCAGTAACACTTAGAGAGGACACCTGCGCCAGTTTGATTTACATTTGCTCTCGTAGATTTGAGGTAAAAGCACCTCATCGAAGTGTTCCATCGCCATAGAGGAGATATCACGTAGCTCGCGAAGGAGTTCGGTGGAACGAGGGATGGACGAAGTGGAGGACTTTATGATCACATAGACGCGGCGCAGTTCATCCAGAACCTTGCCCGGAAAAAAGCAGCAGTAGCCCTCATCCACATAGCGCATTATGGTCATACCCAAAAGGGAGAGCCGAGTCTCCACCGCAGAGAGCACATCAGCATGCCTAGGGAAAAAGGTCGAGAAAACTGAGGTTTCGGATTCAAATTGATCCAAACCCTGCTAATGTGTGCTTCCGGCGCTCCGATTCCCGTCGTGGAAGAAGCACCTTCAACTCCCTGCGGTAGTCGCGAACCAGCTGCTCCAGCCGACAGAACTCGCACTTGAGGAGGTCTGCAGCGACTGAATTAAACTTACGGCAAACCTGCATTGCAATGTAACGGGGGAAATCGTTATTCCTACCGGTCTAATGAGTGCTATTTCATGGAACGTAAGGAAATTGAAAATCTTCCGCAAACAATCACTTGGCATTTCTAAGAGCTGCATGTCGTCTTTACTGTGTTGAATGCGCCGGACAGCATCTGGTTCCGAAATGTGGGGACTGGAGTAATAACGCCTAAAACTACAGAAAAAGAAATGCATCAGCTACGAATCAGCCTTAGCTCCAAAAAATCAAAATCTACAATGACTTAACTGCTTACTCAGTGAATATCTTACCAAGTAGTGGAAAATGAGATAAACCCATACAGTAGCAGACTATTATCAGTATTATCAGTAAGAATTAGCTGAAGAACAGTGGAAAACCATGAATAATAAAACGGCTGCGTTCCGTACATAAAACTCCCTGTAAACATGCGGAAACCACTCAAAAAACAAGCAAAAAAACACTTTCATTCTACCATGTATAACCAGTAAAACCGAAAATGTTTTTAATCTAAAGAATCATCTGTACCTTCACGCACAGGCTTAAAACAATAGGTCAGTACAGTTGGTTTTGCAATGGCGCAAGTATAAGCAGCCACTTGTATGGGTTATTCTGCGAGCACAGCATGCGTAGAAAGAGGAATTTCGTTAAAACGGATTTATTAAGGTAGGCCAAACCATGTGCAAATAGCGTTTCACACTAGTAGAAAGCCCATGGATATGTACCCCAGTCAGCCTCAAAGCGAGAATTATTCCGGGTCTTATAAGTGCCGTCCAGGTTTTTGCGTTGACTCAACGACTGACGCATTGCGTCATCCAATCGCCATAGGCCACTGTATCGATATTCCTGTCCATCTTGATTAAGACGATATTTGTACTTGGCAGTGAAAAATTCAGAAAGAAGTTTATGGTGTTGCCACCGCTGATTGTGCCAATTCTTCAAATAGTCACGCGTCAAATACCGAGGGTTTTCTTTTGAGTCTGGAATCTAAAGCACGAAAACGATGTCGAAGATGATTTGCATCATCATCAGCACCAAATACAACGGAGGAACTGGGTACTGAACTTACACAGAGTGTCTTGTTTTCACTGGCACATGGATGCTCGATAATCTTGGATTCGGTAAGATCTATTGGTTTCCCGGGACGAAAAGGAGAAATTCCACGGCGAACAAAGTCGCCATTCGGCAATAAGCGGAAATTGATCAGATCATCTTCGGATAAAGGCAAGCCATCCGGGAAAGAAACTGGCTGGATTCTAACCAAATGTTTGATATGATCGATCTCCTCCACTGTTCGTGGGGTGTTTTTTACAACCTTCCATTGATGTTGCTAAAGCCTAATACAAAGCATGACCTGATTTACTTTTGTTTTAGGTCCGATACCATACTTCTCGAGAAACGCGCGCTCAAAGAACGTAGTCCCCTTAATTGGTCTGACTCTACATATCATAAGTATCGGCGATGGTTTAGATGGATAAATGTAGGCCTTCCTTATTTCGTGTAAATCAAAAAGCCTCTGGGCCCACGCAAGTGGATCGATGTGGTCAAGTGAACCAGGAACAGGCTTGCTTTCGTAGGTTCGAGCCTTTCCATTAAGTTGGTGGCTCGCCGTAAAAAGCCTGACTGTCGTTAAAGTTTGCGATTTCGAAGCAACAGAAGCAGCAAACCTGTGAAAAGCTGGGACCAACATGAACAATGTCCTGCTGGGTCCAGTGACGAAAAGGCTAAAGACGTATCGTCAGGTAAAGATTAGCGGTCACAGATGGTCGGAAAGACTAGATGCCGTACTTATTTATCTCGGGAATCAAATCCAATATTTGTCCAAATGGGCCAATAATTTGACAAAAAAGGAAGTATACCGGTAGTAGGTCCTGAAACAACTGACTCGTTTAAATCAAATCAAAATTTATTGATTGTCTAGACAATTAAGCACATGGCGGGTTAGTAATGAGTGCAGGGGGAATCGGTGCCATAATAAAGGACCGTGTGCTTTAAACGCATTTTGAATAACTGATCTAGAGAATTTTTCAGTTCATTATGATGCCTCAGTCAAAACTTAGAGTTAGCCATGTAGCACCTTAAGTCTCTCGCTAAGACGAGAGAAGCCAGAATACCAGAACAGGAATTCCACTGTCGGTGTACAGAAGGAATAGGGGGCTACTAACTCAGCCTGTAGACCATATCGACCAGCAGAAGTGTAAAGGCTGCGACTTGAGTGCCCACCAAAAAATGATAAACAAATACACGCATAAAGCAAGTACCACAAAGCCTACAGCAATATTTTGCCCGCTCGGGCTGCTGGTTTCTGTCACTTGGGTGGCCACATTGCACGAGCCGGTCCGCTGGCCTCCGGGGAATGCCAGCAACTCCCAATACCTTTGTTTCCAGCATATGAATTCTGCCCGAATACTATGCCTTCAGTTACTCTGAAAGAAGTCTTGGGACGCTACAATTACTACGCAAATTGTACGAAGTTTTGTGACTTACCATTACTTTCAACCGCTTATTAAAATACACAAGCATTGGATCTCTACAGGTTGAGCTTCCGCTTCTCAGAACGGTTTTTGATCCACGCTTTTAAGCTCTTTTTTTAAATTTTTCTGTATTTTAATGTAGCGTCCCGAGGCTCCCCTTAAGGTAAAAGAAGGCGCAGTACCAGGGCAGAATATATGCATTCCGGGAACAGAGGACTTGGGGGCTGTTGGCACGGCCCGGAGGCCGACCAACCGGCTAGAACAAGATGGCCACCCAAGTGACCTGAACCGGTAGTTCGAACAAACAAAGTATTACATTAATAGTGTACGTTCTGCCATGCCACTTTTTGTTAAATCCTTTTGGCAGCCTCGGAGCGCTACAATGGTGATAGCGGTACTCTGGCGCTGATGGGTGAATCCGTAAAGACTACTAGCAGGGGAGTGAAAAACTTTTGGCAATAACTCTGTCCTAATTCTGCAACAAAATTAGTACCAGACGAAGCTACTTTAAGCCTGATGGTTGAAGGGCGTTCCTTATGAGCTGACTTCGGTAATTACGCTAAGATTTCAAGTTTGGGATGAAGCAACACCTCCTTCACGTTTCTGCTGACTGAATGTCAAAAATTCCAATAAAATGGAAGGGACAAGGAGACGCGACACGTTGGGTCCGAGGAAATGTTTCAGGACTTAGCACTTTAAACGTCCATCCTGTTAGCCTCGTACTTTTACGAATAGTGTTAGGCACTCTGGACAACTTGCTGTAGATCGTAGGGGGACCTTAAAAAGTTTAAAAATTCATCAATCCTCCATCCAAAACCATTTAGGATTATAGCTTATCGCTGGACACAACAAATTTGCCAAGCTGTATTAATGGCTTCGGCATCTATTGGAAATCCGATCCGATGCTGGCAAATGACCATCAGGGATGGCACGGATGACGTTTAAGGAATGAAGCGGTTACACAGTGATGTACTGTTTTCTCAGACGCGCCCTTAAATTTGTTGACACTTGAGCTCTCGCAGTTTGAAGTTTCACCGTGTGATATGGTCTTCCATCTATACTATCAGTCTTCTGCGTTGGATATGTGTGCATTTACTTCTTTTTCTTGATACGACCCCGGGGAATACTTGCAACTCTGCGGCGGAAGTAAGTGTTTGTTTTTGACTACCATCACCTAGCAAAGTTTCCGGGCGGCGATGGTGTTGGGATTCGATTCCGAGTTAGCGTTTTTGAGCAACACCTTTTCCTGGCTTTAGGGGTGGCTATTCTGGAATGCGTGCACTACCATTCTGGCGGGCTGCCCATTTACACATTAATAACTCAGCATGAAGACTATGCCCAAACGATCTCTGACCGAGTTTCTGTTCCCCTAAACTATGCAATTTTGTTTTATGATGTAATAATGTCACATTGCCGTTTAGAAGATTCATTGGTATTATCTTTTATCACGACTAAATGTAAAATATCTCATTACTCGCCTTTGTTGTTTTCAATTGCCAATGACTATTACAACGCATGAGAGTCTATTTGACTATTTCTTTGCATGCATCTGCAAATTTTGCATTTAATCAATTTGTGGGAATTCAAAAGTCATTGTGAGAAATCGGCGCGGTGTGCGGGGAGCGTTGCGTTGCTGTGGGTTTTTTTTCCGCGCATCTATTATTATTTTTATTTTGCCCAAAATGTTTCTTACCGGCGCTAGATGGCTTGCTCGCCTATCAATATGAATACCCTTCACTCACTGTTTTCCGCTTTTTACATGCTCGGTCTGTAAATAGGTGTTTAGATGTTCATTTCTTATCGATTTGATTAAATTTATCTTAAACAGTCAGTTTTGGGCTCTTTGATGCACTTAAGCCTTGGCGCTTGCCATGCATTAGGCTGCAACTAAGGTACCTTATTGTTTATCACTGCTAATCCGCTATGTATTTGCACTACGGAATGTTAATTTAATTGCTCAGGTATAACAAAACATCTCGGCACAGCCTAATGGCCTCACTTATCAAAGTTTCTCCAAGCGGTGACAATAGACTTTTGTCTCCTGACTCCTTCTTGAAGCGGCCCAGTGTGGTACCATCAATAGATCGGCTATCTTCTTCTTGTTATGGCAAGGTTCAAGGTTCGTTTGTTGTTTCATTACTTGACCGATATTGATGAGCTTTACCAACCAACGCTTTCAAAATAGGTGATAACGGTCGAGATGCGCAAAATAGTGCTCGTCAGTCCCAGTCAGAGCATTCAAAACTGTCTACAGTGTCTCTGAAACGGTCCAACTCATCCAATGTGCCACAAGTAAATGAATCGATGAGCAAGCCACAGCCACCGTTTAAACGGCAGGCCGTTCTCTCCACAGGACTTAAGTCTGACAGCAACCAGACGTTTGCGCGATCGAGTTTTACGAAGAGCAAGACTTCGGGGTCAACGGCGGGATCGACTCGCCAGGATAAAATAGGTTATTATCTACTCTAGATGCTTCATACCTCTCTACGATGGTCTTTGTTGAATTATGCTCTTCTGAGTGTTCATAGTAGCTTATAATGTATATTCATGTACCAAAAAGGCTATTCAAATGGTGCTTTCTGCGAATGCTAACAAACGTAAGTCTTGTTTCTTTAATTTGAACTATTCCAGGGAATCTGTTGAAAGTATCCTTTTTAATTATGCAAAAAATCAGTTTCTTAGTTTTAATGAATAACTCAACCTTCTGCCTACTTTCAGTTGCAAAACCAACTCGTTCCACCGTTCCTGGTCAATCGAAGTCGTTGGTTTCTCGGTCTTTGAAAACTGCCCAAGTCTCTAGTTCTGTGGGTTTTTTTTTGCTATCTTGTCTACTTTATCTAACTTTCCCGCTCCTCCCCAATTTTTGGCACTGTGTTTAGCCTTCATACTAGGTTCAAGATTTTAAATGTCCTTACAACTGACTGCAATATTTGTTTCGTAAACTAATTGTTGACTATCGTGTATCATTAGTACTATCATTTTGGCACAGTACAGACGACTTTAGTCTTAGATTATGCCGCGCACGAGGAATCTACGCAGTAGATGGCATCGTTTTATTGTAGCAATCGTCCACTTCATTCATGGTTCAGTATATTGTAATTCATGTTCCAGTGTTCTTTTACTGCCAGAATTAATCATTGCAAATTATTTTCCGCCGAATTTTGTGGTTGGTCGCTTTTATCAGCTCCTGGTTTTGAGGTTAAACAATACTAAACATCAAGTGAGCATCTTCCCAACTGTGCCTGTTCTAATTCAGGCGCCTTCTAGGCCGAAAAGTTTTAAAACGGGAACTCCTTCTATCAGAGGGAGTGGACCGACAACTGCTGCCGCCGGAACAAAGGGTGTTTCGTCGACTCCGAATTCTCAAGGTACAAAGTCTCTTAAAGGTAACTATCGGGTTTCCACCTTTCGTGCTCTAGATCTACTGTCAAGTGTTAGCATGCTTCAAATTGCATTGGAACTCAGCTGTCTAAAAGCTCTACTCAGCCCTATTATTTACGTTTATTTTATAGCTAGTGTTTACACTATCCTGTTTTTTTGCCTACATTTTGAGGCGCTGGTTTATAGTCTGGCCCTCTGCGCCTATTTCGTTGTGTTAGTATTCTTATTTGGTTTGAATGGCCTTATTTTTATAGTGAGCGTTCAATTAGGACATATGGGATCGGGTTTCCCCCATGAATTACGATTCTTTGATTCATTTTTCCCCTTTGCGCAACCCTATTTCTGCGGCTTCATATTTTTACCCATTTTCTCCCCTCCCCCTTAGTCGCTTTTGAATAGTGCACTTTTGGCGGAAACTGCGTTCGTGCGGACCAATATGACAAGTGTTACATGCCTTTCTGGTGCTGCCGGCAATGATTTGAACTCTGACTTGACACACCCGCCTTGTTATTGCTAGGAAGTGCTTTTCAACCATGTTCCATGCCCTTTCCTAGTCAATGACTTCGAACAAATTGATTTCCTGGTGCATAAAAGCGCAAGAGATGCCATCCAAAAGTTTTTGCTTAACCTTACGCGTCGCCAAGGTGTTAGCTTAGCCGGGTCAAATTTGCTGTCACGAGTGCTTTGTATCATGCCGCAAAATGCTCTGCACTCAAATTGCGCAGTCCTGCCTATTCTAGATGTGAAAATGCCGGCTCGTTGCCATTTGTTTTCCGGTTTGCGACATATTTTTGATATTTTGTACAATGTGATACATGCTATGACTTGATCTTGGAACTCTCAGTTCTCTTCCTTTAAATTTTGATTCTTTTTATTTTGGGATCAAAAGGCACCATTCACAATGAACTAACACATCTGCCATCTTCATTTAATGTCAAAAACATGGGCAATTTTATTGCATAAGAAATGTTAACCTTTTTATTTCTATCAAAATATCTAGTTTTTAAGTGACCAACATTCAGTATTCACGCCTTCGTTGTGGGAATATTGGGCGGGGCTTGTATATGCAAGCATACAAATTTAGCAGCACTTTTTGGCATCCGCTGAACACGATTGGATGTCTTATTAGATTTGTCAGCAATTGTACAGCGTGTGATTTCTTCACAGCCTGCTAAATGGAAGATAATGGGAACTGTTTCTCAACAGTAAATGATAGACACTCTTTAGTTTTATCCAGTCACGTGGGTAGACGCCCGATCTGTGTACGAAAGGCATCTCCTTGACCAATATTATTGGCAGTTCATACACCGTACTTTCCTAGTAGCATTGGCCAAATATTGAATTTTGTTCATCTGTTATTATCATTGAATAACTGCAAATTATGGTTCATGAGTAGCAAAGATGTGCTTGCTATAAATCGCTCATATGGGAGCTGCAGATCACTTGGCCGAAATCCGAGAAGGTTCTACACCACGCAGGGGGCTCGAAGCGAATCTGTCTCTACGGAAGCCCTCCCGTACGGCCACGGCTGGTGCCTCGCTCCGGCGCACTGGCGCATCTAGCCTCATCCCAAAGACCAAAGAGGACCCCCGGTCACCTTGTGAGGAAGAGTTATCAGTACTAAGGCAGCGCTTCAGCGTCAGTCTGGCGGAGTGGAACAAGGTTTTCGAGGCCCTTTGCGTCTTTGCTCAATGGTCTCTTAACTCGAGGGATAGACTCATAAAAGAAACTTCTCACCGCGAAGATTCGCTCAGATCCCAGTTGAACTTGCGTTTGCAAGAATGCGGTGAGTTGGCAAAGAATTCACCCTTCTTATCCTTTTTTCTTATTTTATATCCTCCTAAACTGATTAAATTCCACTCTTGGATCCCTTGGTATTTATCGACTGAAATAACTAGGGAGCACTTTTGATGCTACTTTATTGGGCTTTCTTAAAATGATTCTAACATTCAAATTTTTAGGCCATTCCTTACTGGACTATAAATACCCAACGAAAATTCGCATTAATAGCCACTTCGCTGGTGGCAGAGGAGAAAGGGGAACTCAACTTTTATTTTTTTTGCCTGGTTGATGGATATAAACCTTTCAGTCCAAATGGGCTTGCTGTGTATTTCCTGTTTTTGATGATATCCAGAGCATTGCAGATGCATTGTACTCATCGTGATAAGGCGTGAAGGAGGGCACTCTAGTGTATGTTGACGACATACGACATGGTAGCTGAAATTAACTTATTTTAAAAGTCAAAATGTGACTTCTTCTGTAGGGGCTATGTTTCCTTTTTCGGTCTTTATTTTATAAGTGACCTTGATTTCCGTTTAGAAAGCAGGAAAAGCGTTTTTCCAACTTTCTAATGTCAACTCATTTACAGTAGAACTTTGTCGCTGAACCTGCAATGAGGGAAATAGGGTGTGATTGCAAGATGTTACAAGTTTATGCCTTAATGTTTGTAAATGGAACAATGTATTTGTTTGAGGTTGAGTTTCCGTTTTTTACATGGAAACCAAAGTTACGAAAAATGGGCGGTGGTTTAATTATGCACCTAATATTTGTAAAACCGATTCTCAAAGTTAGTGATCATCCTGTCCACTGGTTGCTATGACGCATTTCGAGTTAAAAACTTACTGAAAGGCGCTTTCATTCATGGATTATGGTTGGTTGAAATATTTCATTACGTGAAGTGTAATATGCTCTTATCATGGACGTCCGAACTGAGGCCATTTGCTAGGCCACCGAATCTTCACCAAACTGTTGCAGTCCATTATCTGCGAAACTGATTTTATGCTTTCTTTGGCCATCAATGTGCACACACTGTCTTCACGGATATCTTACTGCTAGACAACTTGTTGACAGTAACAGAAGAGCGGATATTCAACCACAGTTCCTGGTTCCAAGTTCAGAACGAAGTTTTTTGTGCATTTTAGCCCGGTTTGAAGTGCAAATTAAGGAGCTCTTGCAGCAGCATGCAGAAAGTCAACGTGAAAAGGCGGAAATGTGGGAAAAGGAACGTCAAATCATGCAGATTGATATGGAAAACCTGCGTGTAACTCTTCGAAGGGAGAAAGAAAAAGAGGTTGAGAAAGGCAAGTGATTCTTGGCTTATTTGGAAGTCGTCTTGTGTTGTTTTACTCTTGGTAGACTAGCTGGGATCTTAAGCAAGTCAGTAACTTATTACAACGGTTTGCTGCCTGGCCGCTCTAGCGCAAACCGGGTTGTCTTGCTTTCTTTACGCTTTTGCGCCCGGGAACCTGGAGCGCCAATAAAAGACCTTTCCTGTTTTACTTCACGATGTGGGCAGTTTTAGAGCCCTTTGCAGCCCTTTCTGTTGGCATCGTGCTAGCCTTGTTTTCAGCATTTAGCTTAGGTTTTTCGAAGGAGAATGGAGGGCTGTAAACGGTGTTTGATTTCAGCACCAACCTCCTTGAATGGGGACCTGGTACCGTCTGCGCACAAAACAATTGGGAATCCTCCATACGACCACTTTGTAACTGTGTGGTTACGAAACCAGACTTTAACCTTTTCAAATAGTGTGGATTAACCGCTCTTGAAAGATATCATAGATACTGTGAACACTTCTTACGAGTGAAAGCGTTCTACTCGTGATGGAAAGTCGTTTGAAATTGCTTGAGGTGTTGCCTTAATTTTGTCGCTTTTGCTTTCGTATCCTAGCTTGCGTTTTCCACGTTCACACGTGATTTTGCGAAGCAGTTGCTTGCATCTCAATCGGTTCGCATTGTTCAGGCATTCTCGCTAAGGTTAATGCGCCTTAAGTTCGTTTTACCATCTTGGGCGAAGCTAAACGTCCTTCTTTCAGTCAAACCTCCTTTGCTTTTTTGTTATGAAAAATCTTTGGCGGGCGATGTCCCGTAACTTCAACCGGGCATCAACTTGAAGTTGACCAAAGCTATCCCCCTCTGTGTTGGTAAATGGCAATTAAATAAATAAATTGGGCATGATTGGTGTTGTGAAATTTGGGATTTCCTTCTGAATGCGCTGCTTGGTCTTAAAATACTCCATGGTCCACCTTCCATTTCGCATTATATGAGGGGCTGCAGAAGTGAAGTTTTACCAGATCTTCATAGGACGGATCCTTAATTTGATTCCACTCTGATAACCCCTCGCCTGTTGTGAACCTCCCCAGTATGAACCCGAGTCTACTTAGTCTGCCAATTTCGATGTCAAGTCTACGTTGTCTAAAGAATTATCAAATTTACCTTTTTAATTTTGGTTGAGCATTGGGTTAGGCCATTGCGCTCCTTGAATATATTTTTGTACCTCATTGTGATTTTTTTGCTGCAATTACAGGACATTGGTGCGATGAATCACTGTGCTGGATCCCCTTACTACATAGCTGCCTTCAGATAAACTGAGTATACCATTACAAATGGAAGTCCTTCTTCCTCAAGACTTATTCCTATCAGATTTAACCTAATTACATTTTTTCCATCTTATTTAATAGTAGTAAATGCGCCGCGTTTGGGCATTAGTAATCATTTCTGCACGTCTGTGTTTAAAATAATTTAATTTGTTTGTCTTGCGATCTGTTGGAATTTCAGATTTTTTTGAAAATTTTAAAACTCATTTTTAGTTCTCCTCCAACGAGATGCAGACATATCGGAATTGCAAAAGGCCTACGACAATCAGGTAGGTGAATCATTATTCCATTTCAAGTTGGAAATGCCGGGCCAACTTGTTGAACACCATATCGGCGATGAAATTGACTGACCGCTAGCCAGGGGAGGCTGTTACTGTGAATGGGAGCTGGGGCTAGCTCGTTCACATGACCCCTTTCGTTGATATTCCCTCATTTTTTACATGCTGGTATTGTCATGCATTTGGATTGAAACGTTGCGTTTTGCGAGGAGGCAGTATACAAGGTTCGACAAAAAACGAGCAGAAGAACTAGTCACGATAATTAGTTGATAAAAGGCTATCTCCGTTCGCAACATTTTCCTGTCAACTGAAAGTTGCTCAAACTGAGTGTTAAAGCGATGCCATCAATTGTTTTCTTTTTCTTACGAAAAGCTATTCAAATATGGTTGATTGTCCACGAAACTTTGCTTTCCCACATGAGTAAGCTGACACTAAGTTACGGCCTTTATTTTCAGTGATGATAATCACCGCACTGAGTGGCTTGTTTTCCACATCAGAGTTTAAATACTTCGCTATGCAAAGTAGCCCTATTTGCTTTGACACGTCTTCACCGGTGCCGTCTCAGTGGTCAAAAGTCTCTTCAATTCGTCCACGATTAGCGAGTCACGTGACAGGTACTGAGAACCAGATTTTTGGGCGTTGCTGAAATTTCAGTCGACATTGAAAAGGATATGAGGGGTTGACTTAATATCGCTCTGAATTTAGGATTTTGAAATGATTTCTTGCTTTAATTTCCGTGAAGTTCTTTTCAGGTTGCTTTTCTTTCTCCCAGCTTTCAGAAGAGCGCCGAAAGTGGGCGGCACGGGTAGCAGAATCCCATCAGAAATTCTCCAGACAGTTTGATCAGCAGCAGATTGACCATGAATCTCAAATCGTGGGTACGTTGCTCCATACATTTCTCCAACCAAATCGCACTAATGCATATGGTTGTGGAGATTTCGTGCACTGAGATGTCTTTTGAAATCCTGACATTTACCACAGAATCGTAATGCTTCTGGGTTTAGCGGGCATATTGCTTGATCGTCCAAATTTTTGGTCTTATATTTTTAGCCAGTAGGACAAAATAACGACCTTCTGCTAGTAAGGCTGTAACACCTGGTAACGGAATGCAGCACCTCTTAGTCTTATGCATCGGTCGACCAGAGTAATAAGGCGTCGTATTTATGGAAATAATACAGATTTCCACGACATCTGGAATCGATTGGCGTAGTTTTTCCTGCAGAAAACGTGAAACATTGCGGAAGGGCGCAGTTGCGCGCTTGGGTGTTCAATTTTCCCGAACTGGCTACAGCTTGCTTGTTTCGCCTGTTGAGGTGTATATGCGCGCACCTCTTGCACACTTCCATTACTTCTTGCAAAGGGTGTACCAACGGCTCTGCCTCTCTCGTTTTTCGCCTATTCAAAACTAGGTCCCTCAGTATGAAATGCTCAATGAGTGTATGACTTTTGTCATTTAGTTGGTTTATTTGAGTTTTAAATTATTTTCAGAACTCGAACGCCATAGTGCAGCTCGTATTGCAGAGCTGGAAAATCGCCTCAAATCTACGGAACTTGAGTTCTCAGTAAGCTGCCATGCTAGACACAGTTTTCCTCTTCTCCTTTAACTTGATTTTGAAACCTCATTGATTAGATATTGAGGTATTTGATTGCCCTGGCTTATGATTTTTGTCATTCACTTCACGACTGCTTTCGCATCTCGGTATCTACTGATCTTAGGTATAATCCAAAGTGCGTACATTGGTTAAAAGGTAGCTGTGCCGTTTTGCCGAATTTATGTTTTTTTGGTCACAATTAAAGCACGTCAATGTTGCTTCAGAAATTTATAGGCTACTATAAATTTCCTTGTAAATACCGGGCAATGTTTTGTTATTGCGCAAGCTGCTATGATTGTTTACGGTTTTCCGCAGACCTTGTTGAAGGAGAAAAAATCTATTCTGGCCACTTGCCTAGAGCTAGAAGTGGTAATTGAATTTTGTTTACTCTTCATTCACTATTTATGCAATCTATGTATGCATTTTAAAGGTCCATGTGTCGCCTATATCGTAGAGAATATCTATATTAAACGAAGGAAAGTTATCCGAGTTTTGGTTCGTGAAGCCTATCAGGCGTTCACTCAGTGTGCCGAATGTTGTAGGCGAAGGTAAACCGCCTCCAATCAGAGTGTGATGAACTGCGCAGACTCTCCGAAGGGGCCAAAAAAAACGTTTCTGAAACACCACAGCAAGTACTTCCATTCACACGACCAGAAATGTCGGACTTTTCCGTGAGTTACTATCGTCTTCGTTCGTTTCACTGAACCAGCCTCTTTTCCCATAAGACCGGTTTATAACTTTTGGCTCTGGTTTACTAATCCAATTTTTGCATTATTAGTGTTTTTTGCCACGCTTTTCTAAAAACTTTTTGGCCCACTTTCATTACCTGATAGTTATGGCTATTTTGGCCTGGATTTTCATCAAGGCTTGAGGTTCACCTTTGGTTGATGCTGTTGGAAGGATTTTACTAGTTCCCATGGTGCCATTTATTTATGGTGACAATATTTTCTATATTCTGGTAGATTTGTCATTTGCATGAAAATGATGAAAGTAAAGGCTTTTATTTAACCAATTAGCATTCCTTTTCACTAAAGACTATCTTTAACTTCGCAATGTTACCAGGGAATCAGAAAATCCGTGTATCTTTTGCGGTGTAGCTCGCTACAATTCCTTGTAACTCGTAGGAAGTAGCAAAAGTAATGTGATTTATACGCCCAAGTCTATTGGCATTTTACTCTTTATCATCCTACTACTAGTTCCTGCTCGTTTCGAACCCATAAATCACGAAAATGTGGAATGTTTAACGCAAGCTAAGCGAATTTCATGCATTCACAGACACCGGGGAGCTTCAAATGTCGTTAACCTGCTCTTCTCCTCCTTCGCAAACACAATAAAAGGGGGCTGCACATTTTAGGTTGTTTACTGACTGACTTGTGATGCGAAATTGAAGGTGGAGGAGGGATGTTGCTGCATCCGTATTGCTCTGATTGTCTTTCTCAAAGGCCTGATGAACACCTATTCATGGCGTGGGAAAGTGTTGAGGCAAAAGCGGGAAAGGAAAGGAGCTACTTAGAGCTGTGTTCTTCTTGACTTCTATCAGATAAAACACAATAAAAGTGGGAAGGACGATGGGTTGTAATAACGACCAGTTAGACGAATGTACCATTGTAAAAAACTGCCTTCGGTTCTGTTATTTTATAATATTTACGAGTTTATTGAGTCACCTTATGCTCTAATTCTTTAAAAGTCTGTATTACTTTATTGATCGTTTTTTCTTTACTTTTTTGGCTATTTATTTTCTATATCTGTAGTGCTTGTAAGTTCTCTTTTTAAGCTAGCATTACCTAATGAAATTGCGAAAATTTTAGAACAGGAAAACATGGTCAGCGTTACTTGACTTGCAATAAGTGGCCGAGTCATCTGTTCACCCATTGCTCCATTCATCTCCCGTGTTACTCAACTCTTGCTCTTTACTTCACTATTTTCAAATAATGCAAATTGAACTGATCAGTCTACATTTTAGCATTTTCATAATATATAATGCAGGTTTTCATGGAGTGGTGTGCAGATCAGTGGGTCTTCTCCCTTCTTTGTTTTTGAAAACAGAAGCTTTTAAGACCCTTGCCTTTGAACATACGCGAGTAATTCCATTTTCAGTGTGCGTGCGTGCGTATGTGACGAAAAGTGGCATTTACATCGAAATTGCCGCACCAGCTGCAAGCATTCCTCCACACTTTGCTGAATGTAGACGGTCCTAGTTTGAGATAAAGCTAAAATTACTTCTGCATGAAGGTGTTAGCTTTTACTTCAACCGGAATTCGAAATCCATAAACCCACGGTCTTAGGGTTAACAAATGTTTTGCTATTGGATATGAGCGGTTTACTACATTGTGTTTGTGAAGTATTTTTCTAAGGAAGCTATCCTATTCGTTATATGCAATTGAAAGGCTGCTAGCACTCCAGGATTACAATGTCATAATTGGCCACTGAGAGGAGCGTGTATGCTTTGGCTACCATGACAACGCTTGCCCTTTCATTTTAATTGGTTTGAATGCGCACGTAAGCTTACTTTGAATCGAGAGTGAATGAACCATTGAAATTCCCTTCCTGGCTGAAAAAATACCAGGGCAAATGCACCGCCATCTATCGCAACTTCCTTTGAGGGGCACGCGCTAATTACTGGCTTATTTTGTCTTACCCAGGTACAAATTCCCTCCTTACTCGAGGATGAATCTATCTCCAAGGCGGGGCCCTCACAAAGTTTTAGTTTCGATGATATTCCCATATCCATGACGCGTTCCTGCTGTACACCTCAAGCAAAGGTGGCCTATCCCATCTTCCTCTCACCTGCTCCCACTTGTCTTAATTCGACCCAGGTGAAACCGTTAATTAGCAAGTCACAAACTCAGGAGGTAAGTTTTTCTCATTGATGTCTTACTTTTGTATTTAGCCTTTTTGGAAGTCATTCACATGTCTTCAGCACCCTGGCACCGATTTACTCGCTTTTTTGCCGTAAGCAAATGATCTGAGGCTCCTTGCCTCTTGAGATTAATTGCTAACTTATTACCACTGACCATCTGGACCACCGTGACCATGCATAAGCTAGATCGTTCGGCATAGTGCAGTGCACGGAGCACTGTCTTGCACATCGCATAGCTGGTCAAGTCCTCATCCGACTGTTTTCCCAAGTTTCAGCACGAATTCGTTTCCTTAGTTGGTGTTCTGCAGACTGCTCTTTTTGAAGTTAGCGACTTAGAACCACACCATCCTTTTTTTTGGTGAAAATGCGATATGAAATGCGATGCAGGCAGATGTTTTTCGCACCACAGCACGTTTTCACCACGACACGGCACCGTCGATTTGCTTGGTTTGGAACTTAAACGTGGGTAGTACGTTTTGGCAAGATCATTTGTTTGCTAAAGGGCTAAATGAAACTACTCGTGTACGCACATTCTACGTACGTACTGCTTCATACGCTACATGTACTGTGGTCGACTTCATATTGTTGTGTTTGTTTTTCTCAAAAATTTGGTTTGCATCTGTGATTCACAATGGAGTTTTATGCTGCTTAGTTGCTTTTCACATTTTAAAAAGCTAATTTTGAGCGTGTGAGTTCTACGATAATGCAGTTTTGTACTTGGCCGTGTTCTTTTTTAAGTCCGTGTGAAAGCCCTAATCAAATCCAATAAATTTCTCTTATCTTTTCTTTCAGTCTCTAATCCTAATTATGCTTCTTCAGAAATAAGAACGTTTTTATTTCATAGGCGACAAATGACCCCGCGTTGCAAGAGGAAGTTGAAAGCCTCAAGACGGTCCTTGAGTTGAAGTCCGCAGAAGCAGCAGATCTGCGTCAAAAGATTATGCGATTGGAAGAAGAGGTGCATTTTATTACTCATTGCTGAAGGGTTTAAAACTTCAATTTTTGAGTCCATGTACACTTCTGCCATCACAAAAATTGAATTTTTGCCGTTTTTTCTATCTAATGACCTTTTTAAGTTTACAATTACTTTGTTTTTTAATACTTACCCCAATACTAATCAGTCACTTAAACCACTCATAGGAAGCTTGATTATAGCGTATGCTCGCATCCTTTTTTGGATAGGGTTATATTTTGTTATTAATGCTCTCGCAATGCTGACTTGAAGCACTGCTGTTAAAAGTGAAACTTTATATTCAGAATGGTTAAATAGTAGTCATCGTTTTGCAATAAACTGAGGATTTATGGGTCTATTGATTCTTGGATAAGGTTTTTTGGCAACAAGACGAGGTGGTATAACGAGATCCAGGGACGGATTTAGCGACGCGAGCCTGCTCCTCCTAAATCTTGCTAGAGTAGCGTTTTCGCAAACCCTTTTCCCGTGACCGCTGCAATAAATTTACAACCCTTAGAACGAGCCCTTTATTCTTACCTGAGATGCATTTCCATGTTGCATAGTCTGGCTCGGAATTACCAGTGTTTTATTTTTGTTCAGGTCAAAGGAGGATAACGAATGCTTCAAATTCTCATAAAGTTGTAGTTTGAACTGGCAAATAAATCGATCAGTTGGGAAATTGTTCCACTGACAACTCCTCATATGCCCTTTTTGGGCAATTCAAGTAACATTTGTGTTCTATTTGCAACGGATAGAAATCCCTCTGCTCATGTTTAGACACTAAGCATTAGGTTAAATTTCTACCACCATTGAGCAATCATACGTACTTTTGGAAAGTTTGTCCAAAATGTTTGTTTTACATTTTGATGAACTGTTTACTTTCACCTTAGCTGACAACCTTAAAGGAAACCAATAAAGAAATCAAGGAGCTGCAAAATCGGAACGAAAACCTGGAGGCCCTTCTGGAGTTGCGTGCTGAGAGTCAGAGGTACGTTTTGCTCTTTTTTTGGTCTGGCGTGCTCATGTCTCTGCATGCTTCCTTTCTCAGCATCTACTACAGCATCGAAATAGTCTACTTCGAGTATTTCTTTGGTCACTTTCGTCCAACCAGACCTTTGTGCTTCACGCGTTTTGGTTAGGTTTTGTGGTGCCTTCACACGCATTGTCTCAGGGAATTCTGCTTTTTTGCAATCTCATAATTTTCTAGCCACTCATTGCTCTCTTTCCAATTTATCGGTATTCCTTTGTGTTTCGTTTAAATTCCCATCGTTACGTGTCTGCTTTCGAAGGAATTTGTCTTAATTCGTGAATTTCCCTTCAATAATGGGGAAGTGAGTTCTAATTTACTTCTAAAATACTTTCTTAGGCATAGAATTCCCAACTATTTTGGTTTATTAAGAACTATCCAAAATGGCTCAATTGTTGAAATGCTTTGGACCAATTTGGACTTAATTCGTGTTTTTGTTTCACAGACACGAAACCTGCCCCAACTTGGGAACTTTGCGCAAGTTCCCCAGCTTTTATGTTTTCTTTAATCCTCAATTCTCCCATCATAGAGTAAATCTGCGTTCACCTACCATTCTCACTGTAGCTATTGTTTCGGAAGCCATGCTTCCAGTATTCTATTATTCCGATTCTCAGAGAGAAATCTCTTGAGCCAGACAGGTACATCGGTTCTGTGTTCCCGTTTTTGGGAGTTTCGGGTCATTGCTCACTGGGATAGGGAGGCAACTGTCGTCGTACCTCTAATGATCGGCTTGTCCCTCGAGAGCACTCATGTAGTTTATTATCCCGAATTTTATTCCGCTCTGTTGGGGGCAGCTAGCCAATCCAACTACAGACTGAGCGTGATTTTTTACTGCGGCATTGGCATAACAACGACTTGTGATATTCTCTCTTGTATCGCTTTGTTAGACTCTGTGGCCTTGGCTCCCATTTTTGGCTTTTTGTACGGCTATAAAAAGTCTTGAGATTGATGGGGTATTACCACTCCTCTGCTTCATCCGAGCTCAGTACGTCCGTAAATCATGAATAATGATCAGAAAGAGTATCTTTTTATGTCCAAGTTGATGAGATTGGACGTTGGAAGTTAAGAAGAAATAAGGTTGTGACTTCCCAAGTTTTACCCAAGACACTTGGCTATCATTATGCACAACCAGTTTGCACAGGAGGGTAAAAGCGCACCTACTTGCATGGCTTTAGTAAGATTTTATTTTGTATTTCAGACAATTACAAGACCGTGTGCAAAGCATGTTCCACAACCTGGAAAAGGAGATGAGGGATAAAAAGAAGCTCAAAACTGAATGCGAATCCCTTCGATTCAAACTGCTTGACGCCCACCATAAGATTGACCAGCTGAATACATTGAACGCCAGTGAAGACGATAGCTTTGACATAACTGACCCTCTCTGCATGTCCAGGTTAAATGCCAATAACTTTTTCACTCGCCCCCTTCCTATCAATGGATTTAGTCAACTGTCCATTTTATCGCCTAGATCACTGTACTCGGATCCTCGTGCGGATAAATCCATGGCGGTGGTAAGCGGTCGAAGTCCGCAGCCAATTTCAGAGACACCGAAATCTCCCGCCGATGCAGACGACCGTCTGCCTGCAGGCTCCTTTATCTCATTGGACACTCGACCTGCCAGCAGTTCCATGCGGCTGCGTCGAGGATTACAGCATGACCGTAGCAAGAGGCGCACTTTGGCCACCTCTGCGGAACTGGAGCACCACACTCGACACTGAAGTTAACCACCACGCACCCCGTGTACATAGGGCTTGCATTATAAGAAATTGCTTGAATTAGAAATTGCGTCCGCTTTTGCCTATCAATTACTGCATTTGGAATAATACTTTATTCGTCTCCGCTGAAATTGTGTGCTGTAATTGGAGCGCATTATGTGCATTATTATATGGCCTTAAGAAAGGCCTACGATTTGCTATTTTTAAAAGTAATGGATTGTACCGTTGCAGGCATCAAAGTACTAAAAAATACACACATTTAAAAAACATCAGCGTCTTGTTTTTCTCTTGAAACGGCTTTGTGAATTTAGCTGCGGTTGAGAGCTACGCATACAAATTACTTGTTCTGACGTGTCATCTATCATGGCAGGCAAGACACCGTTTTTGGAAGTATTCTCAAAATTGCACAAATTTAATGCAGCATTAGGTGAAAAGTTGGAGGTTATTGTATTCCTTGGGCTTGAACCGGGAGCATTCCATTGCTCTGGCCTCCAGAGTTCGTTTAGTAAGTCAGCGTCAGGTAGATGTCCCGTCACCTGAACCACGTTTAGTCCGTGTGGATTGGAAGGGCGCACAAAAAGGACTCGCCACGTCGCATATTGAATTCGCTCCCACCAATGTTGGCCGTCTGGTGGGGCGGGCGGACAAACTGATAAACTGGGACGCTGCGGCAGTTGACCTCCCTACAGTAAACAATTTTGCATTACAAGGTCACCGCCCTTCAGCCATCGTCTGTGCTGGGCGCGATACCGGATTTTAGCTGGATAGTGTGAGTTTAGATTCCGGAAGGGTGCCTGCCCGAGAGCCTCGCTGTGTCGCATCTCCAACTCCCCAGACGATGAGTAGCTCTGATTTACATTTAAATGGCTGCCGCGACTTCTCTACCATCATGAATTGGGGTTCTTTTGTTGGGACTTTTTGAGGGCCTGTGTCTATCGTCAATATGCCACATTCCTTACCAATTTGCTTGGATCTCCCAATTTTGCGCACAAGCGTTAATCTTACACACTGCTTACGGCGATGTTTGAGTTAGAACAGATTATGCAGCGTCTGCGCCTATTTAAATGAATCAGCCAATTCCGGTGGAAGAAAAGGTAATCAACAGCTAAAATTCGAGACTGGGCGACATTTTCAAATGGGAGTGTTAGTACGAAGACCTGCATACAGAGTACACGCCTTTCAATGCCTTGTGATTGGATGTTTCAACCTTAAAATTGACTGAAAGCGTTGTAACTAAATGGTCACTGAGGTTAAAATGCAGTTTGCCTAGTCTATTGGTTCGAACATGCAAAAAATCCGGGACAATTTGAGCGAAAATTTTTAAGTGTGAGTTTCGCCATCAGATAGGTGACAGTGGTAGCCAAAACTTAAATAAGCACTAGGCACGTTGCTACGTTGTTACGATGAACATGTTGGTGAGTAAAAAAGGGGCAATAACCTCTGCAGCGATTCATAAATTTACAAATTCCAAAAGTGACATCTAATAATAATCAGTCATACACTGTGGATGGTATCTGCGCAAGTTGGTCACCAATTTCCATTTCCTTATTGCCGGCTAACGAGCCCATCATTATCTCCGTTAATGATTAAATGCTGCAAATTAGGAATGGCGCCTAGGCATTTAATCACACCCTGAATTTGCTATTAAAGAGGTCTGCTGGGATGGGACTTGCTGTTCTTCCAAGGACCCATGAATCCACCGACTACTGTGCAAACCGCCATTTAGCTTTTCCCACCTTACGCAATGTCACTTAGCACGATCTCCCGACGGGCTCCACGAGATTAGCCAATAATTGCACAAATCGCACTCAAATGCCTCGAACTGTGGGTGCCGTGGCAATTATGGCGCAGGATGGTAAAAATAGAATTTGCCGTACTCGTAAATTTTCCGTGATTACCACGTCATTATCAAGTGCCTTTCGACCCACAACCATAAATCTCTATTTAGGCAGTAAATTTGTTGAATCCTTGGTGTAATTACTGGACCATTACAACAATATTTTATGGCAGAGTTATTAAATCACATGCACGGCAATTCCTGGTGGTGGTACAACCATCTACAACGGGTTAAGTTGACAATCCGAGCATTGCCTGTAGTTAATTCGCTTTTGTGATAGTATCTGTAACCACGACTGTACGCAATGACCCATTCGATATTTTCTACTTTGGTAGGGCGTCATACTCTGTAGATGTGGGTGGATTCCACGTTGTCTGCACGTCATTACCTTTGGTGACGCTGTCATACAGTGGCACTAAAATCCAGCACTCAGTCAACCATTTCAATCACCACATAAACAGCATACGGATGCAAATTGTGGGTAATAATTTAGGTACCTGACTGCATGCTAGGGTATGCTAGGTACAGATGGTTGGATTGTTTCATGATCGGTTTTAAAGACTATAACTATGCTGCCATTCAGTATCCTATGACAATGTCATACTTTTCATATGACATTCAAATTCCTATTTCCCAGTTTTTGCAAAAACCATGTTCTATAATTAGTGTGAAGTAGTTCTAATAGGAAAATTTCAACTTCTTTGAGTAAGCAATGAAGGGCAAGCAACATTTCAGTAAAAGAACCTTTTGTTACGTTGGATGTAATCTATGCTTAGTGTAAGCGATTCTAGAAAAGTGCTTTCACTTGCGTACGACGCAAATTCTACAAAAATTTCGCTAATTAAACCCGAGATTGGGAGAAATCACTAAGTATAGGGTATCCAATGCCTCCTATTGAGAGAGAAATGCGCCATTATTTAGTGTAAAGTGAAAAGAAGGCGTGGAATGGACGTTTGAGTCACGTAGTGGCACACACATACACACACTCAGGCACACACTTGACACGCCTTACCGTAACAATGTCGTGTGGCATCGCTCAGCCAATACTGTGAGCGCTTGTACTTCAACGTTTACCTAACAGTGGCAACAGGTTTGCATTGCGATTGGCTCCACGACCGGTATATTCACTGAAGCCTGCCAAGGCGATTCACATTAGAGGCGTCTCATCAGACTAAACCATGAGCTTTGACGAGGAGCAGCTTAACGATCTTTATGCGGCCTTTCCTGACCTCCGAAACAATGGGGCCATCGCATCAGACGATATTAGACCTGCACTGGAAAAACTTGGCTGCCGCATTGCCGGTCACGAACTCAGAGAAATTCAGGGTGGACGGGCTCGAGGAGGTGCTCTTTGTGATATTGATGAGTTGTACGAAATCTACGCGAAGGCTAAATTTCTAAAAATTGACTCGAAGAAAATCCTCAAGGACGCTATTCTCAAAGGCATACAAGAGGCAAAGGTAATGTGCCTATTGCCTACCATAGTGATTTAAAGTCCAATTTATCGCATGAAAAGTTAGTTGACTACTTAATTATTGTCTTGTCTTCTTGCGCCTTTTCGATTCACGCTGCATCATCGCTGGAGTAGAAGCTTGCATGCCACGGAACAAGACTTCAAAATAAGAGAATATCATAAGAAAAGGCTGATAAAGTATTTGGCAAGCTAAGGTCAATTCTTTTCAAGTCATTTTGCATTTAATAGCAGAAACCTGTTTGGTCAAAACTTGGAAGCAGAGAAATGTATTACGAGCCTTCTTAGGTGTCCATACCACGAATGGGCCTTAAATACTTCATTCACCGTTATTCTCCTTTGATTTCCAATCATTGAATACACTACAAATAAATCCCTCTGCTGTAGCTACATGTAACTTGGTCCTAGTTTTCCTTCCTCAAATGCAAGCGAGCAATAACTTAAGGTATCAACCAGTACCAAGCGATTATTTTTGGGAAAATGCTTTACTCTCCAGCCACCGTTATAAAAGTAAAGTCCTATTGAAAAGAGTGAGGATGAATCCCATAAACCGAATCGGGTGTGGTTTAAAAGGCTCGGGTGAACAATCCAATTTCCTATCCCTCTTCTCCTCAAAGACATACCCTTTACTTTTATGGAAATACTACTTTTTAAATTGTTCTAATAACGAGGTATGGTAGTTTAAGTAGAGCTATTGCGGCTAGTTCGGCGATTTACGTAGGGACCTGATGGCGGTCTTTCTTACGTATAGGATGGCGCAAAAGTCAGTCATTAATTTAACCTTGAGATTTCCTTTTTAAATACTTTGCATTACGATAAGCCATCAAACTGTTTGGATTGTTTCAGCACCATGTAAGCCGCTTCTAAACAAGTTCATTGTGATTCACGTGATGTTTATCTGCAACATGCAATGAAAGGATCCTCACGGCCACGCACTGTTACCTCATTTCTGCGTTGCCAATTTAGAAAACTTTCATGCCAATATAAGTAAAAAGTAGAGCCACATGTGTGAATTTTTGCCGGCTATAATTATCTGCTTTTGCCTCCGTCAATAATGTGAGCATTAAGTTCAATGACTTATCGGGTTCAGCTAAAACCTTAGTACCATTACAAAACTTTTATCAACGTGTGCACGTGGTATTGCAATGGAAAGGTGCACACTGGAGGAGTCTTGAGTAAATGAACCACACTAAACCACAACCCCACCTGCTTCAAAAACGGTCCGGTGAAAATATGTGCTTTAATAAATACTAATCTATAAATTTTGCTTGAGGGTGTTAAAGCGAATTCAAAATCAAGAAGTACAATTAAATGGCTTAACTATAGTGGCAGTCTATAAATTGTAAACTTAAGTGCACTCACAGATTGTGGTATTGTTTGATTGAATTGAAGCATTATGAACTTTGGTGAAGTCTTGTTACATGTTAGACCTACGATACGGAAGTAGGTGGAAAGCACACGGTGACGAGGTCAGAGGAGAAGGCCTTCACGAATTGGATAAACAAGCATCTCCAAGGTGATCCCGACTGTGAGGCTCTGGGTCTGATTCCTATCGATTCGGACGTCGATGGACAACTGTATGAACGCTGTAAGAATGGCATCATCCTCGCAAAAATGATAAACGTTGCGGTGCCCAACACTATCGACGATCGGACCCTCGAGAAAGGCGAATCCCTCAAGGCCATTTTCAAGGTCAGGCGAAAGTCAAATTCACCAGCTTACTCCGAGTCCCATTAGCCTTACACTTTTTCCCATTGGTTATTTAAAGAACACATGAGTCCATTTATTGAGAGTCATTTCAACGAATGCGGCGCGATGAATTGCACAAGTTGTTAACTTTCCTGCAGAAGATTTGCTTATTGAGTCTTAGTAGCCGTTTCATAAAACCAAATTTTTGGTGAGGTCTTTCGTGATAGCTCATTGCATGACAATTAACCTACAATGCACAGCTGTTTATGGTTACTTATTCACACAGAAATTCTGTAAATCAAATGCCTTCTACCTGCAGAGAAATGAAAACTTGACATTAGTGGTGAATTCTGCAGCAGCTATCGGTTGTTGCATGGTCAACATCGGCCCAGAGGATATTTCAGGCGCTCGAAGGCACCTAGTATGCGGACTTATCTGGCAACTAATTCGTAAGGCCATTGTGGATACCATCACCTTGGCACAGCATACCGAACTGGCTGCCCTCCTTTTACCAGGAGAAACCTTAGAGCAGTTGGCAGCTCTCAAGCCCGAGGAGTTGCTCATGCGGTGGGTGAACTTCCATCTCTCCAACGCTAACAGTGTTCGGCGTCTCACCAACTTTACCACAGACCTCTGCGACTCAGAGATATACGCCATTCTTATGGAGCAGATCACTCCACTGGCTCTCCGTTCACGGCTAATTGGCTCGAAGGTCATTCTGGAGGAGCCCTCCCTCGAGAAGCGTGCCTACATGGTAATGGAGAACGCAAAATTATTGGACGCAGGAACTCTGTTAATCCCAGAAGACATTTATACGGCCAAACCCGGAAGCCATAGCGATAATCTGAATCTCGGTTTCATTGCAACCCTCTTCAACATGTATCCAGGTTTGGAGAATCCCGGAGACCTCAACATCCAGCCAGAGACTCTAGAAGAGAAGACCTACCGCAACTGGATGAACTCTATGGGTGTGTCGCCAATAGTTAGCAACCTGTACAGCAACCTCAATGACGGGCTTGTGCTGCTTCAGTTAATCGACATTATAAGGCCAGGGACAGTGGATTGGAAACAAGTGACGATAAACTTTGACCCAAAAAGGGAACTCTTTCAGAAACAAACCAACTGCGTTCTTGTGATTCAATACTCAAAAGTGATTGGAATTAAAGTAGTCAACATTAGTGGTGAGGACATTCGCGAGGGAGCAACCAAACAAATTCTCGGTCTCTGCTTCCAGTTCATGCGGGCTTACACTCATAAATTGCTAAAGCAGGTGAGTTGACGCTTGTTTATCTGTGAAGTTATAGGATTTGTTCAAGTAGAAATTAAATCACAAACTTTTCTGATAGCAAATCTTAAGGTGTTTACCCATTGATTGACAAACTCATTGAAATCCTCTTCATTAGATGCTGAACAGCAGTGCTTCCCATTTCGGCTACATGGATGAAGTGTTCAGCTTTATTCCTGGGAATAAGTTAATCCTTTGCGCTGATTCAGGAGTTGATTGGAGACTCCCAGTCTTGCAAAATCATTTGAACAGCAATTGATTGACGTATCAACAAAAAAACCAGGGCAGTGATGGAATCTATCCTTTAGGATCTACAAATGCAAATACACGACGTACATGTACGGTACAATATCAAATAATTCATCTGTTCCAAAAGTGGTGCACGAAATAGCACAAATCTGATCTTCAATTGCATGGAGCGCTTCACTCGTTTCGCAATACCCTACTTGGATAAAGTGTCTAGTTCACTTGAGAGATTTTTCTATGAGCATTTTTCAACAAATTAGACCTGAACGCTGTTTATTAAGTTTGCTGGGAAGCAGTTTGCTCAAAACCCCAGATCTACTTCCATAAAACGCCATGAATTATTTTACTTTGCCCCTCCTGTGTCAGCTCATTAGCGATTCATCCGTGCAGAGCCCATGAAAAGGGCTCAAATCTGGTCGCTCCGAAGAAGCATGGCAGGGCGTTTTATGGATTCTTAATGGTGATTCAAAGATAAGAAAATAAAAACAAATAAAAGGACGTTAGTCTATGTCTTATAAAATGGGTGGATTCGGTAATTCCAATCTTTGATAGTTTAATATTCCACTACTCCACCCTACTACAATTCACAGGTTCAAGTAGTAATTTTACGGTATTTGCGAGATAAACATTATGTGCTAATTTCGGGGAACATTGATGAGCCTTAAAGACAGAGCATCGGGTAGTAATTTCGCCACCGTGGCTAACAGTTAATATTTTATTATCAAAAAAGGCGAGTGGAGAAGGCAGCAACGCGCCGATAGAAGATGCAGAGATTCTGACATGGGTGAACGACCGACTCAAGGAAGTGGGTGAGCCATCAATAAGTGGTTTCCGCGATCACGCGCTATGCAACTCACGTCCGATTGTGGCGGTGCTAGAGAGCATCTCGAAAAAGGGCGCATCGCGCAATATGCTTACCGATGACAACTTTGCCAATGCCGTCTACGCCCTCTCCTCCTGTCGCAAGGCTGGAGCTCGTGTCTACGCCTTACCCGAGCACATCTGCACCTGTAATCCGAAGATGATTATCACCATTTTTGCCTGTCTCATTGTCCTCTCGTACAGCCTCAAGGTCGTTCCTAACCAATGAGGAGGTCTCTACGATGCGGAATTTACATGCTCTCCTTCCTTGGTTCCGTATCTTATCTTCAGACCTCTTTTCTAGCATTCGCTTTATCAATGAGTGGTGCAAATACTGTTGAAGCATCTTCTAAAACAAAACTAATGCGGTATTTTTCTTCCATATGCACGATTTTGTTTAGTAACCGTGTTCTCTGCTGATAAGTATTCACGTGGGGAGACCGAAATCTGTTTGCGAGGGCCATTATTCGAAAGTTGTGGTGCCTTATTACTTCGCATAGAAGTTAACAAGGAGGATGACATTATTCCATTTGATCATCAAGTAAGCAAAAATGCGCTCACCTCCAAATCGAAAGCGTATTTTACGAACCGAAATAACTGAGCCTACTTTTCTTTATCATTTACTTTTGTATCTCATTAAGGATCAGAAGTGTGGGTAGAGAGAACAGTCGGTGGAGGAGAATCGGCATTAAATTTGCCCGATTCAAAACGAACTAGCATTTAAATTATTTTGACACCACTCAAAAATGATAGCTATTTTAGGATAATTCAGTTCCATTGTATAATCTGGCAGTTAGAATTCATCTAATTCAGTAAAAATAATTGAAACATTGACCCATGGACTTTGAAATCGGTGCGAGCAGTGGAATTTTGTGTTTTGCATGTACAATTTCGTAAATTTTGTACCAATTTCTTAGTCCACTGCCTAACTTGGGTTCCACAGTTTTTTTTCAAATGGGTACAAGCTGCTAACTTTTGGTCTTCAAACGGAGCAAGGAGAGACCTAAATGAGGAAAGTTATGATCAAGATGTATTCTTCAAAAGGGCTCTTGGGTTTGAGTAAAGATTACAGAAAACTCATGGGATTGTAAAATGTGCTTCATTTCAAAGGGAATCGTGTGACTTGGTTTTGACTGGTCTCTTCAAATAATTTCTTTATGTTACAAATTAGGCTGATAAGTGACTTTATGGACATATTTGAAAATTTGAAGTGCAAAATGGTTTGGTTTGGTTTGGTTTGGTTTGGAATTAGACTCGTCCGAGGCAATCATTGACAGGGATTCTGGTCGTCGCCGAGGTTTGAATAGCATTCTGCAGGCGGAGTAACGACCAACTGATTGAAGGCATAAACAAAATCGCTTCACGCCACAGACACACACACTGCGCACATGAGTCATCGTTTATGTGCAGATCCTCAAATGATGTCAACATAATGCCAGAAATTTGCATATGTCGAATCGAACGGTTGCAGTTGAGTCCTCAAGGCAAACTGAAAGAGCTGGGACCCGCGTCTCAATGTGCACAGAAACCAAGAAAAATTAACTCAGGTCTAAACGATTTGGGTTATCAGATGGGTTTTTGTTAATTTGGTGAGAAATAAAATTCACCAATACCAATGGAGGAGATGTGTACTGGTTCGTGTGGCCCAACCACGGGCCCGAACTCCAAGTTCAAATTAATGATTAGCGGATAGATAAGAAATTCGGTAACGAGCCTCAAAAGTTAGTTGTAATGCAGTGTTCCCACGTTCTAGTCTAATTTGTGCGCAGAGTAGTTCCTGATTATATCAGAATTTTGAGGTTTCAATTGTTTCATAACTTGGGTGTGCTTTTATTTCATTTGAATATAGAAAACCATTCATTTTTCCTTTCAAATAAATTATTTCCCAGCTGGGGTATTTTAACTGTCTGTTAACACATAAAGGTCATGTGAAAAACAGTACAACTTATGTAAAATCGAGTCCTATAGAGTCACATGGATTAATGGAAGCGGTCAAGCATCGTAAATTGGTTGAGCTTTTACTACGTTTGTGTAATGCGACCACGTTCTGTAAATTAAAAAACTCCATAACAGCGCCATGCCCACAATGTGGTGCGTGATTATGCAAATTGTTAGAGGCAAGAGTCGAGTACCAAGAGTGAATCATCAAAAAAATTACACGATGTGTCTAGCTATCCATCTAGCTATCCATCCCTATCCAACCCTTTCATAGTCAGTAATATAGACTGTTGAAACGGTGATTTAGCGAAGCATACTACTAATTTCTTATAATATATCCGAATTCGGATGGGGTGAAGAATGAAGGGACACTTAAGTGTGCTATTCAATTTACTAACAGATAAGCACAAACTTCAGCTAGGATTTAATAAAAAAAATTGTTCTACTCATTAACTTTGAACTACGTGTGTGCGCATTATTCAGGACAATAATTTATGAACCGCCTTGAATCAGGTTTACAAAAATGCACCCAAAATAAAGATGAAATAATACGGTTTAATCGATTAGCGCCCATACGGACGGTGGATATCAGTAATGTAAAAGAAGAAAATAAACCATCACGTTTGATTGAATTAGCTCAAAAAACTGACATTGAAGCTAAATTAGTAAGGATAAACCGAGCTCATGCCGTTATGCCCACGTGGACTGTTTATAAGAAATCGGACATTGTCTTTACCTATTGCCTGCTTCGCATTTAAGGTATTTTTTCGGATTTAAAGAGCAATATCTAATGCATATTTGTAAAGACCGTTTTGATTATTGTGAAAAAGCCTACGTTCTATGTTGATGGCATGCACAGTTACGTCGGGACTAGATGTTTCAGTAAAATAGAACGTTGATCAAAAGAACCACTACTGAATCGTTCACACCATGGAATGCTGAAATCTCAAGCTCTTAGTCAAAACTAATGTCACAGAAGATACATGGACACAATACGTGAAAATAGATGCACATGAACCCAAGTCGTTTAAACGATCAGGAAAGCTCGTTTTCACATAAAAGAATAGTACAATGTTCATTGTTGTAGTTTGAACAGTCAAACTTTTTCGAATTCTTAAATTGAAGGCATTCTATACCGAAAATTCGACTTTAAGATTTGTACGCTTTACCTAAATCGTCAGGAAGGTGTTTGAGTGCCTATTAAGAGCACACTAGGTACGAAGGACAAGTGGACCTACGCACACACCGGAGGTCAGATACGCGTGTGTGCTCACAACCGACCCAGCAAATCGATTGCAAGGGGGAAGAGAATGCTTAGCTGATTGGAACCAAGGCGCGCGAAAACGTCAGGAGATCGTAGGTGACCTACAACTGCGCACCAGTGAATCACAACATCGTAGCACAGCCGATGTGCTGTTTGAGGTCACTCAAGACGACGACAAACGCTCACGGGCGGCCACTTGCCTAAGCCTTTCGCGATGTGTTGTTCAGCGGAATGCCACGAGCTATCGGAAATGATTGCGGATCTCTCAGAAACTTTTCCCACCCTTTACCGCGGCTGGCTACCGCGCAGTCAGGTGCGTGCCGCACTGGAAAGGGTTGGATTCACCCTTTCGGGTGGCGACTTCAGACGTCTTGTCGATGAGAAATTTATGCGGCCTGGGTGCGATCATATCTGCGTGGACACGTTGATAGAAATTCTTAAAACGCTACAAGCAAATCAGGAGAAGCAGCAGCTGGTTGAAAAGAAGAGGGAACTCAGAGATCGAGCTGATCTGAGAGTAAGTTGGCTCACACATTCTAGATAATCATTGAGTTTCAGTCCGACTTTCTCAAATTTTGTCAACACGCTCATGCGTTTAAATCTACCTCAAGAGTCTAATTATTACACACACTGTCTACTTTTTGGTTAGAACTATCAAGGGCCATAGCATGCAAAGCTAAAACATTTTGGGACTTTCAGATACATCACCGCTGTGGCATTTAAGGAGATTTTTATTTCTTTATTAATAAATACGCTTATTTAGGATGCTAACGCACTGCCTTATCTTATGAACTCCTTAAAAACCAATTTTACCGAGACATCAGGGTATTCGTTCTAGTCAGCTTAACAGAACACAATTTTATTGACGTTCATTCGGCATACCTTAAGCGATTAACTGTATGTTAGAACGAGGTAAATTATTTTCACAAACAACTAGAATGCCTCGGTGAAGTTTGTAGTAAGGAACACAAATCTGTCGATTATTTGTAAATGAGTTTATTGGATGCTGAAAATGGACGTAAAGCTACATTTTATGCAACGCCAATCGGTGACTGTTTCGAATCGAAACTCGTCAGTGCATTACTAAAACCAAGGATGACTTTACAGTAATCTAATGAGCCCAATGTATGCATAGTCGCTAAATCTTATACGAGTTGGGTGGTAGTACAAGAATAAGCAAATTTTCTGACTTCATTTTTACCAAAGAGAAGGCGTGATTGGGTAGTTTGTTTTGTATCACATAAATGGCAGAAAAACACCAATCTTAGTTGCAATTGGTCTACGATTTTGTTTAGATCGGAACTACAGATTGGTAAGGTCAGCATGGCATGAAAAAGAGGTGGGTACCCTAGAAAAAGGTCATGATGCTAAGATTTTCAGTATTCATCCGTAAATTTACAAATGCTTTCACTTTTTCATTCATAATTACTACTTTTGGAAACCTGTGTGCAGTTGCCAGCGTAAGGTATAACGATGTTTATGAACATAGGTCTATGAGACGGAGGTGCAGGAAAACTCTACAGCCACAGCAAAACACTCAGTGAGTCCAGCCGAGGAGAGGGCCTTCATTGATTGGATAAACCGTTTGCTGGGTCCAGATCTGGACCTTAAGCACCACTTGCCGATCGACCACAATGTTGACGGACAGCTGTACGAGCGATGTCGCGATGGTCTACTGCTTTGCAAACTCATAAACGCCGCTGTACCTGACACCATCGATGAACGCTGCATCAATAAAACTCCCACAAAGCCAAACATCTTTAAGGTAATTCTCTCGCTCACTCTAACTCAGCTTTGCTCTAGCCTTCTCTGAGCCTTTTAATGGTTTTGCTTAGCAAGTACTCGGAATAGCAAGGTTTCATGAACTCGCATTTCATGAATGAAACGTCATTATTGAGTCGAGTATTCAATAAAGTATAATCACGAAGATCTTCTTCAGAAAATAATTGTGGGAGAGCAAAACTAGGTTGCTAAGGGTTGAAATTCCCATAATTACTGCAAAAATAAACTGGTCAAGATGGGTGTGCAGCATATAAGTCGTAAGGGCAATTTGTTTTCCTTAGATTAACGAGAATCTCACACTGGCAGTAAACTCAGCCGAGTCAATTGGATGCTGTGTAGTCAACGTTGGCCCTGAAGACATTGAACAGTGCGCCCGCCATCTAGTACTCGGCCTTATCTGGCAAATCATTCGTATTGGCCTGCTCGGTATGATCTCAATCCAGCACCACAGCGAGCTTATCGACTTGCTAGAGCCTGATGAGACTGTAGACAATCTACGTTTGCTTTCTCCAGAGGAATTGCTTCTCCGATGGGTAAACTTCCACCTCGAAATGGCCGGCAACACGCATAGAATGACCAACTTTACATACGACGTCACTGACTCAGAGATTTACGCCACATTACTTCAACAAATCGCTCCTGAAGATAAACAGTCCTTTCTTATACCAGTAACTGGAATTATGGCTGAGAGCAACATGTATTGCCGCGCCGAAATGGTTCTTGAAAACGCCGAGTTTCTCAATGCAGCTGCCTTCATCTCACCCGACGATATTGTGAATGCAGCCGAACGCGGAATGGCTCGAGATAAGCTTCACCTGGCCTTTGTGGCTAATCTTTTCAATCTTTACCCAGGTTTGAAGTCAAAACCACCCGTGGATGTTCCAGAAACACTGGAGGAGAAAACGTACCGCAATTGGATGAATTCAATGGGTGTTGCACCGTTTGTGCGTGATCTCTCCAGCGATCTACGTAGTGGTCTCATATTTTTGCAACTCTTAGATGTCCTGGAGCCTGGAACTGTCGCCTGGAACAAGATTGTTCGTGTCTTTGATCCAAAGAGACAGATCTTTCAAATGCAAGATAACTGTGCTTACGTCGTTGAGTACGCCAATTTACTAAATGTAAACGTTGTTAATTTGAGTGGAGAAGATTTGCGAAATGCAGAGAGGAAGTTAACGTTGGGACTCACCTTCCAATTGATGCGAGCCTATACCATGAAGATGCTTTCCGAGTTACACCAGTGTTTTGGTCACCTCTGTGAAAGGGACATCCTTGAATGGGCGAACGAGAAACTGGTTTCCGTGGGAGCCCCGATGCTTGCCAGTTTCCGCGATTCTACGATCTCAAATGGTGTGCCTGTGATGAACCTCATCAACGCAATCAAACCTCATTCGATTGACAAGTCAATGGTGTTGAAAGATAAGCTGGCAAATTGTCGAATTGCAATTAGCACAGCACGCAAAATCGGGGCTCGAGTTTACGCCCTCCCAGAGCATTTGAGAGACGTGAATCCAAAGATGGTCATGACAGTTTTCGCTTGCCTGATGGCTCTTGACATACAGCTCAATGGAGCACCATGAAAGGTGCAACATTTGCACTTTACTAACATAACCGTCATGAATGAGACTTCTGACTCCCATCTTCTCCTATGCATTAATATGAGTTCTATGATGTCTAATCAAGTGGTTCGCAAAGAGTAAGGCTACACCTGAAATGAGTTAATATATGGGCTAGAGTGATGCATTTAAAGACCATAAAGCGATGTACTTTGTACTGTGTTTTCACAGGAAAATTTACTCACACCTCCCGATTGTATCAAAACTGCGGAAAAGGTTATTGCAGTAGGGAGGTAAGATTTGCCAGAATTAAAAATGTCTTGCTTAATTGGAGTAGATGGAGAATTATAACATAAACGTTGTTGAATCAGATGTAGAATTTTACGGGAGGGGCAAAAATTAACCATATGCCAGAATGGCCCTGGAATTACATTTAATTATGCATCCACCTAGTACTGGACAGAGAAATAAATTTTCTTCGTTTGATCATTGCTAATGAGAGTGGATAGTGTATGTTTTCACTTAAAAAATCAAAATCCGTTATATTTATAGCCTGGTATAGTTATTTAATCACGTCAATTATCACAATGACACTAGCCTTCATTAATGTCGGTGATTTGACATCATCAGTAATGGGACTCTGGGGGATTGGCTCATGCTTGCAAATAGCTGCACTTGCAACATCACCAACCGATTCTTTCATTGTGATGCCACCAAATAGTCGGCGTTTGATACCAGCACAGGCATACCCTATGACATAATCGAGTTAACGCTCTGTGAGTGGAATGCCATCGGAACGCTGATTGCCAGTGCTCATCGCTATCTGTGAGCATTTATTCACACTGGTCTGCTTGCCGGTATCAAACAAAATAAATATGGCTGTGGTCAATTTAAGGTATGAACGTTTTAACAAGCTTTCAAAGGACATAGAGGTTTAAAAGTTGTAGTTCTAATCGTTCACCAAGGGGCAGCGTAATGCTTGTCTCAAACGACCAAGGGGCACCAAATAGAACTCTTTAACTGCAAATACTTTTATTTAAGAACGGTAGAACATCCACTTTGTGCATTGATTAAAACTTAGTTAAGAACTTAGCCAGCATTAAGATCCTACCTCAAGGTAGCAGAATGGAAGCATTGCAAGAAAAATTCATCCTTTCATACTCGTCTCTTACATAAAAATCTGATTCGGAAGCTCTGCTGGAGTCGGTGCTCCAAATTTTATTGGAGCGGTAACATTTTTGTGGAGTTACAGAAGATTCTGTCAGTTACTCAGGTAGTGTATCCAATGATTTAAAACCAACTAGGTAGTCTTCCTTTAAGTCCATCCATTGAACTGTTAAATGTTGAAGGAAAAGGCGTTGAAGCAAAAGCAATCGTTAAGTCTAATTATGGGTGATCTGAACTTTTGTTGACGAGCCACCTGGGATAGGCAGGCTTACTATCGGCAGGAGGGCGGCATACGAAGGGATTTAGTTCGCGGTTAGCCTGAAGCGCGGTCTAAGTAGATTCCTCCCAATGTAGGCTGAAGAGACTAGGGAGGTTCCCAACTATCAGCAATGTCATATTGTTTGGTTTTTGCAAGATGGAATATGCAGTGGTTTCCACTCATTCCCCGTCATTTTGCTTGTTAGTTTGGCTTGAGGCGAAAGTGAAGTGAAAAGCTTGTAGCTATTCGCAAGAATACCTTCAGCAATAAGTATAATGGGCTTCTCAGCAGAGCCAAATATCAAACAGTCTGATCCGATGTTGGAAAACTCACCGACATTCAAATTCTTGATTCCATTGCGCTATCAATAAACTCAGCTCGTTTTTCAGCAAGTATTGCAATGGAATGGCAGACACATTTCAACCATCTTTCTGTCTTTTCTAGGCATTTATTTTAACAGTCTTAGTTCGTGTTCAATTACATCAGCCCAATGTCCTTGCAAGATCCCCAAAGGTTGCACTAGTTCATTATTTTATTGGAACTATCACGACTAATTTAATATGTAAGCTGGCCCAGTGATGACACCACATACTCCCCCTTCGTCATACCTCTTCTTATGATTTCAAAAAGAGGAACAAGCAAAATTGGACACAATTTCTGGGGTCTTCCCCCTGCTAATAACTCTGTCGATCTGACTCCAAATGAATCTACTTTTGTCAAATAACTGGAAGAAATGGAGACCGATAAGAGCATTAAGTAGACAAATGTGGAAGGAACGAAGGGGTCACTGAAATGGAGGGAGGACAGGAAGCAGCTAAACGTAGCGAATCTTGGTGAGGGTGTCCGCTTGGCTCCGCGGCCTCTGAGGGACAGCAGATGACTGCGAGTCGAACGTCGACACAAATGTGGGATCCTGGAGCTGCGGTGGAGACGGTGGTGTGATTGGAGGGAATGAGGTAGATGGTGAAGTGTGAAGATCAACCAATGGAATGTTGTCCGTGAGCTTGCTCGACCTCATCAGCGGTCGACTCTGCTTGTAGGGCTCCGAAGAATCTATCATTCCAATCAAATCAGGCAGTTCCTCTCGCGCCTTTTCTCGCACGTGAGTGTAGGGTGCAGCTGTGATGCAAAAAGGGCAATTTTAGGGTGAAAAAAAGTGCAAAAAGCGCTACCTTGCAGAAACATTTTAATTAGACATGCGTACAAAGCCTTATCTCAATTTTACTCTACTTTTCATGACAACAAGTTCAGGATGTTTACGTAGAATATCCTTGGGACACGAAGTGAACGAGAATTTGGTGTTAAAATCGGAACGTTCCGTTTGAAACCTTTAGAAGGAAGGACAAAAATCACTTGTTTTGTCTATGGTTTTATGTTTTTAGTCTCTATAGCATGGAATATTTCTGGGCGAAGAAAAGGGCTTTTTATCGACGTTACTTTGCTAGATTTGTTATTCTGTAGAGACTTTCTCTAGTGGATTCCTCCCAGTTAGCTAAAACGTACCAAAGGGCAATTTTTGTCAGCTTAGCATTAATTAACGGCAATGACCCGGCTTACATAAATCATTCCCAACAAAGTACGACCACATCAAACTATAAGGTCGGTCGTTTATTCAAGATGAATTTTATGGCGTTGAATTACACGCATGATTTGAGAAAAGGAGGCCATGGTCACGGCAATATATTGTTGTGAAAGACCATAATTTTGGCAGGAAAGGAAATGAATTTGTATACATCGATACAAAACATTTGTCACTGTTTCCATGCGCTTAATAAATTCTCGTTTAAATTGCGGTAATACTTATTTCCATCTCGAAATCGGGATGTCTGACAAATTTGTGTCGAGTGAGGTCGACAGCAAGGCTCATTATCTTTAATTTGAAATAAGCAAAATATTTGAAGCTAGAAACACAACATAAGGCAAAAACACTTAAGCAACGGATAGATTCTACCGGGTTGAACATAAATGTGCACTATGGCGCATTTTCCACCCAAAGGAGGCCAAAAAAATCACTCCATGGAAAATTTTAAATACTTTTTCAGAAAATTTAGAAAAGTGACGATTTAGACTAAAGTATCATGAATAATGCAGCATCACACACCGTGCATTCAAATACTTCAAGGATTTGCAGCAAAACTTAAAAGCACACTCAGCAGAAGTGTTATCGGCAGTTACCCATTATTTGATGCACACATATGTGTTAAGAATAAACATTTTCGTTGGTGCCTGTCCAAATTTGCAAAATGGATTCTTTGTATTTATGGATTGTTGCAATCATTAGGATCACCAAGCGCCTAGAGGTCTTGTAGATGGCTGAAGCTTAAGATAGGCCTCTAATTCTCTTTTCAAAAGGAAGCGTGGTTGAATCGGAAGACATTATCTTCGTCACTGGTCGATCAGGATTAGTCCAAAAGTAGAGCATTAACATAATTCGAAACAAGCGCAAACGGATTTTCGCCTAATTTTGAATGAATGCATCTGTGGTACGAATCGTCCTTATTGGCCAAAGGTCAAAACAGTGTAAGAACTAAGGGTGGGAGAGAGCGACCCACCCGAGCCGTAGAGGGATGTTGCCACGGCAGCTGCAATTAAGGGATTGGCAGGGGCATTGAGCTCGTCCATTCGTGAGCCAATATCGTCGTCCTCAATGTCGTTGTCCTGTGGCGAAAGGGTGGTATTGGCGAGGCTGGAGAAATACCGTCCAGATCTCCCCTCCCCGCCTTCTACGTTCGTCATCGCACGCCTCAATTCGCCCCTAGTCTTCTCGTTGCTAAAGTATCCACGCACGACTTGATTAGAGAGCAACTAATTTTACGCTTGTAGAGAAAGAACAACGTAAAATTACCTTCTATGACGTCTATCCGGACCGCCTGGAGGGCCACTTTGTCTTGGCAAGCTTTCAACGGACGCTAGATGCAATCAAAAACCATCAAATGAATGTTACTCAAATTGACGAGTAGACCATAGAGGTGACAATCACACAAAATTGTGACAATCTCACCGGTGAGGATGGGTTTTCGTTGTGAGAGTGTGCGGTGATGGCTCAAGAATCGACTCCCGTCATGCGCAGAGATGCGTTTACCCGAGGTTCGACGCAGAAGCGATTGTCGGAATTCGATTTGGGAAAACGGACGCACTTGACCACCCTCCAAAATACCTATGCAATGTGTTATGGAAACGGTATCAGCTAAAGGGAGCGGTAAAGAGAAACACGTCAGAAATTTGATCCTTTTCCCAATTCATGTATTTAGTTCATATACTTATAGGTAGGTGTGTTTCACACTAACAGTCAAAATCCCGTTTTTAACAAACTTATAAGCACAGCAGGGTCCACCATAAACTACACGAAGCGATTATCATTTCATTACAAATGAACGATCGTGCACTACTTTTGGGACCATGGAGACTTGGATGCATTTTCGCTCGTAAATTAGAATGAATCAAGGCCGGGATTATTGTAGCGTGGAAGCACGATAAAAGCTCACAAAAATGCTTCTCTGAGGGATGCCGAAGAATGCCTGGAAGGGGTGCACTAGCTACCGAGTTAGCAGAATCACTGGGAGCTGAGGGTGAAAGCATTGAGCTGTCGTGCATCTGGCGTGGACTCAAAAATAGCTGGTGCTTCTGCCGCATTAGGTTGAGCATCTAACAAAAGCAAATTACTTGTAAACAATACAAATTCACGTTCATGAAAAAACTCAGAAAGAACGATTGAAATTAAATCCAAATCTGAGATGAGTTGTGACAAATTTGGAGGCTTGCCTGTTTTTCCTCCCGAAGGATTTGCAAATCAAGCAGAAGTTCCTTCAAGAGGGTTACAATTGTTTGCTGTGGTGGCAAATGGAGCCCAATCAACTTTTGACCAATTATCTGTTGGAATGCTTGTTCTCCCTGAGTTTCGCATTGGAAATTCAAAACCTAGATTAAATATCATGAAATTACGAGAAGATACAAGTTCTACTATATTGCCTACGAATGAGAGACTTACGCTTTTTAAAGTAGATTTCAAATTATACTTGTGAAACACATGTAGTTTTCTCTTGTCGACAAGCTGTAAACCTAAGTGGAAGTTTCGTGACGGCTGGTTAAAAGGCGTGGAATTAGGCTGTTTTGGTAACAAATTTCGATGGGAATGGGTAGGATTCGGGCTTATTGTGGTGACACCTACCTGGAATCGGAAGAACGGTGCCATGTGCATGAAGATGCTCGGCCTGTAGGTGACCACAAAGTCAAGAAACTTCCATAGCTGCACCCCGCAGCATCGGTAGAAGGCGAGCTTGGCCAGACTGGCGATTATGTGGCGGGACTTGGCAAGTGTGTGGCGCGGATAGACAATCAGGATGAGTTTGAGCCCCAAAAAGGCAAGTCTGAAGAATTGAGTCGAAAATGATTAACTCGCTAATGAAACAGTAGTTTACTACACTCTCTCAGTGTGACTGTACTGTACGCGGTGTTTTCAATGACGTCAGAAGTCATTTTTAAGGGTAAATAAATCCACTTAAAATGGTATTCACGAACTCAGCCAGAAATATTGTTGCGAAATTTGTTTTGGTATTATCATAACTTAGAGTTAATGAGCATAAAACAGGGCTGAGTGAATTCCACCCCTGAAATACCTCACCCTAATCAGTCATCCACTTTCGATAAACATAAAATCCATAGCTGTCTTTACATCCTATGCATTTTTAATAGGAAAACATTTGTGCGTCAAAACAGTAGCAGTTGTTCCTATTCCAATGCATTACATTCATAAACTGTGGAAGCGCAGCCTAAAACCTCAGGTTTTTGGTCAGTGCTGCGACAATTAGCATCGGATTACTTTTAACGAGGACATAACCAGTCAAGGCATTGTTATGTAATAAGCCAAGACTCCAAAAAGTGGAATATTCATGAGCTTGTTTAGGGAGTCAAAAAAAGAAGCTTTTCCAATTTACTAATATAGTGAGAGGCATGGAAATCCATACACGTTTGATAGCTACTATCAGCCAGCGTATCAAATGAGCAAAATACATATACCCGTTTACTAACTTTTGAAAATCGGCTTCTATTAAAGGCCTTTAATGACAGTTGAGCTCATTCCTAACCAACAGTTTATGCCCTCTTGAATAATGTTGAATAGAATCAGGATTTCCCGGAAATCAAGGTGACTGAAAGAGTTCCTGCCCATCATGAATCAGCAAGCAGCTGGAGTTTGAATTTATGACCTGCGTTTGACAAATCGCCTATGCAGTCGATAAAGCTCATTTCAGTTCTAGAGTGTCTTTCCCAAAAATGCTCTGCTCAAGGCGAAGTACACGAACTAATGCAAAGTTTGTTGGTTTTTAACAAAGGAGGACCTGCTCACAAAGAACGCTTAATTTTTCGAAATTGACAGTACTGACACATTTTCCTGATAAATTCTATAAATATTCGGATCACCCTCACAAAATATCGCTTAATGAAGCACAATCTTTGGTATCATCAAATTCGAAATAAAATTACGCAAAAGGCGTTCTGAATAGTGAATTATCTTTAATGATAAACGTCTTCGAGGGATTAAATGAGGATCATCAGAAGCGGTGGTAAGAGCCGACATTCCTCATATCGTCTCTTTGGAAATAAAGTGATATTGACTGCGATAATTCTCTGGAGCAAATGGCTCTGCCCATTGCGCAATCTTGAAGGGAAGACGTGATCCAACTCTAGTCTTCCTTTTGAAGGGAAATCATTCGTTGGGTGAATACTACCAGTCAAGGTCTGGTCATTCGTAATGGCAATAAATTTTGAGGCAGAAATATGAATTTGCATGGTGGTGGGAAGGATTACGAAGCGGTTGTCCCTTCTTTGTAGCATTGGGCAGAGTTATTGATCAGTGAAAGCCAACTCACATTCCCTCTCTCGCCTTTTCTCCGCTGAGAGGCGAGACGGCATTGGTTGAAAGGAATAAAGTCGACGACGGCTACGGCAGTGGTGGGGCGGCAAAACAGATGAAGGACAAGGTGAGAAGCAGAGAAATCTGCGACAATGAAAGGGAACATGTCCCACATACCAGACAACAGCATATATCCTCTTTCAACTTCGTTTTTCATCTCTTTTCCACTCCTCAAAGCTCCGTATTTTACGTTTAAAAATCACATCATATCAGTGAAGCATTTTAAAAACGATGGTTCTGTACCAATGAGGCTGACTTAAGTGATGCAGAAACCATAAACTTTGAACTTATTCATTACCATGCGCAGGCTGAACTTTCCAGAGAAAATGCACTTGACTGTAAGACATTCTATGAACACTGAGATTTCGATTTATTGCAGTAGTGAGTAACTTTATCTACAAAACCCAAGCACGCAAATTACAAGTTCATGTTTATCGGAAAAGTCGGCACTGTTATTAAAAATAATTCGCTAGATAAGGTGTTTTGTAATTGCTGCAAAAAAACAAAGCTTCCAAATTTTTCATTCCCCTTGGAAAAATCCACAGTTTTAAATTTTCCTCCCACAATATTCTAAAGCATTGCCAAATGGCTGTGTAAAAGTGCATCTCGCGTTTACCCTTACTCTCCAAAAAAACCCTCAAAGCAGAAACCAGCGAAGTAATGAAGCTGATTGGCTCAGAAGAGTGAACCGGTGGGGTGGGCAGAGGCTGGCGCACCGTTCATACCCTTTTTTTCACGTCTGGCGACTCTGATTTGCGGAGTGCGAGAGTCCGAGAACGCGATAGCCATCTCATAGAGCAAGAAGAAATTTAGTCGCATGCTTCAGAGTTCCGGTTTTAATCACTCAGCAACAATGTTTAGAACAAACTGCTGAAATGGATTAGCGACTGTGTGAGTTAAAGTGGAAGAGGGAAGTTTTTTTTAAAAGCAGTAGTGTAGTTCAATAGTGAATGCAATTCTGTAGACCAAGTCTTTACAGTCAAGTTCGTCCCATTTCTTAAGAACGCTAACTGACATTTACAGTTGGAATTCAGTTTGTGCGGCAAGTGATTTGATTAACCAAAAAGACCTGCATTGAAAACATGTTTGATGATTGTTTTTGCAAGACAAAAGGCCGCCTCATATTTTAAGAATCACTGATACTCAGAACAATTCCATAAACAAGCTCAAGGCAAGTGACATCTTTATCAGTGCAGTCGCGGCAATTAATTCAAATGTGTTTATATAGTTCAGATCTTCGGACACTTAGTGGAAGTTTACAATCGGTCATTCCATCTCCAAAAAACATTAATCACACCAACTTTTCCACCTTATCTCTTTTATCGCCGTTTTTTTTTGTTTTTTACGCGTGAGCCATAAAAATTGGATAAATGGGAGTAAAGTTAGATGTGATGTCCAACACATTTCTCCAAGGGTCGTAGATAAGAACTTAGTATGATTCCAAATGGTGGTATTAAGCACTTTTGCACCATTTCATAATTGCATTAACTAGTCAAACAAAAATATGAATATCTTATGCACACTTCGTGATATCAGTGTCGCATCACACTTACTTGTGCACAACATCGATTTGCGATTGGACATTTTTTTCATGGCTTGACAGTATCGAGGTGCTAGCATGGCTAGCTCCAACTGAATTGCCTGAAAAAGCTGTATTTGTGACGGCACCCATTGTCCCAACGGTAACGGCGCCAGGCATCTCCTCCGCCTTTGGATGTCTCATGCTATGTAACGTCGGACCAATCAAATTCACAACACAGCCATGTACTCGGCCTCCACCAAGATCACAGGCAAGTCCCGAGGGTCCAATCAACTCCCAGGTGGATCCAGTGACTGGTGGACCACCGAGAAGATTTGGGAGCTGTAGGAGACCCGTCACCCCCACCGTGCCCGACATACTTTGGCCCAGGGATGTCTTTAGGCCACCACTGCCTCCGCCGCCACCGACACCGCAGCCTTCTCCCATAGCACCCATAGGCTGATTTGGTTTGGAATTGGCCAACATGAAAGAGGAGTGGATGCCGAGCTTCCTGGGCGCCTCAAATGCCATGTGATCGAAGGCAACGCCAGAGGGTCGGCTTGAAACCGCGCCCACAGTCTCCGTACCGGTTGATGAGGCCACGCCGCATGTGGAGGTGTATTTCTCAGAGCCGACGAACAGACCCGAGAGGCATACCTCCAAAGCGTAGTAAACGTTCTCCTTGGAGAGGCTCGGGCAGTCTACGAGTAGAAAAGGCTCATTTGTCAAAATTACCACCAACTTTAGTGATGAGGAGACCATGGAAAGTAAGGTCGAAACAGAAAAGGTAGCTTACGGCAATGATTCGTGTCAATATGAGGTTTTGCAGATTTAAAATGAAAGCATCAGAAAATGGAGTCCGATGTTAAGACTAAGTTTTTCTTGAATTGCATTTGCGATGGGCTTTAAGCTCAACTCAACAGGGATTGTTGATCTTGTCAGGTGAATTTGAACGAATATGTCTAACTCTCACATCGTGATTAGCATACTCAATTTTTAAATGATTCGCAAGATCTGTCTTAAGCGCCATCAGATGAAATCGGTAGTTTTTGAACTACTTCAGAGGTGTGGTTAAAAAAAAGGAATACATTAAATGCATAACCACTGACTGCAATCGTAGCAGCAGCTGAGCTGTCCGAGCACCAACAGAAACTACACAGCAGCGTGGGTAGACACAACGGACCTAAATTTTAACCACAACCCAGGGACCATAATTTAGGCCTCCAAATGATGGGCTCAAGTGACAGCGTAAAGCATCGTCTTCGACCTTAAATTAGACCTACATTGAAAACGTTCCTGTCAGATTCGCTTAGACTGAGTGATAAACAATTTCTAAGACAACTACAAGAGATTTGAATAACTTGTGCAAAAGCCCCTACGCACCACGTTAAACAGCATTTCACTTCATAGCTAAGCTTGTGCTTGCAACAAGTTTAGGGGTATACTCTCGGCTTAATCAACATTCGAAGCATTTAAAACTAGAAGCCAATTAAGAAAATCAGGCATGCTTGCCCTGATGGGGCTACAATAAGGCACATAAACCGTAACCGCCTCAAGGGGTCATGAGGATAGATATGGCCCATCTTATGCTACTCGATAGAAGACAGTGTTATAGGAACCCTATTAGGGCTAAAAGTGACATTTTCGAGCAACCAATCCGAAGGTAGAATTCAGGCCCAGCGATGCTAGCCACCCTGAGCTCAATTGCGTCGTACCATCTGCCCAATCATGTGGCGGGGGTCGACACATCAGCCAACCAGTCGTAGTATCTTTGCCAACATTACTCCTCCTTCGCCTCACGTCTGCACCACGTTTGCCATAAAACCGCCCACACAGTCCTGTGTATTTTGTGCATTTCACAGGTCGTGTTTTCATTGGCTTTCCTCGTTTCCTTGGGGCAATTCTCGTTTTGCATTTATTGACGCATTTGTATGGCTAGACATGACGCAGTTCGTTGACGCTCACTTCGAGGGACTTAAAGTATTCACACACCACAATGAGCAACTTAGTAAAATAATATGTTTTTCTAGTACATAGTCGCAATTCAAAAAGCGGGGAATTCGTTCTCACCTTTCCCTCATCTTAACCGTATGAAGTTAAATTCTGCATAATCAGAATTTAAACTGCGCTGTAACAAAATCCCTTTTCGAGGAAACGCAAAACTTAGGAGCAGACATATTGCAAATCGTGTTTGTAAATTGGACTCTGAGACATTTCACCCTAATTGTAATAGTTGCTTACCTCCGCGGCCAGTACTGCAGTGGAATAATAATGGAACGATCAGGTAGGCCAAATAGTTGGAAAGATTCTCAGTGCCACCCTCAAATATTGTCGGACAGCGACAAAATTCGAAATTGGCCCTCTCACAGAGGTCCTTGAGACGGTATGAAGACTAAAAATAGGAAGTACCTGTTTGATTATTTGTACATGGCTCAGTCAAATCTCTGTTCTCATTACCTGCAAGCAACTGACTCATAAGTGCTATAGCCATTAAAAGGTCCTTGCTTAAAGGAGCATCTCGAGTGACCACAATAGTATCAAACATTATTGCATGCTGAAGCCGTAGCCCAGCAGAGTGTTAGGATGCTCACTTATCACTAAGATCATATTCTATACTACTGGCCTTTTGATGCAGTAGATTTGGCTACACCATCAAAATTCACAAGCAACCAATTCGCTACATAAGGTTGGCAAGTCGGGAATAACTCTAGCAAAACAGATTCACAAAGAGTAATCAGTACCAAATATGGGAGTACTTACACCAAATTATTCATTCAACTTTCGACAGATTTCAACATTTCTCAAAGTCGTATTTCTCGTACTCATGACACCATTTATGAAATTAAGAAAAAGCATTTTCTGGAACAGCATAGGAGTGTTTTGAAGCCCAGGTGATTTAATGATATTGTGGAGAAATTGGGTTAAGAATTAGTCCAGTTAATAGGGTTGTGGCTATGTATAGTAAAATTATGGCTTAGTAAGACACATCCTTAAAATAATTCTTTAACTCATAACTTTGTATTGGATGGGGCATAAAAGAACTAATGGACTTTTAGAGTCGGAATTAATTCAAAGAACAACATGCTATATGTGGAATTGGCCAGTGCTGGAATAGCACTGTATTACAATTATTCTTCGTTTGCACATGTTTGGAGTCTTGAGAAGAAAAAGAGGTCTGCTATAGTGCTTAAATCTCTACTGCATGAGGTAGCAACTTAACTGAATAATGAATGAAAATCAAGTGTTTCTGCTCATTGCGTCAACACCCTCTTGTAAGGCCTCGTGCAAGGGTGGTGAATTCCAGGACTGTTGTCTCAACTTTTAATGCACATTCTTGTTTAAAAGGAGCGTGGCTTCATCAAAAGTGGTGGAAATGGGTTTGATTTAAACGACACCTTGCTGCTCACAAGTAGGGGGACAGAGCGCTTTAATGAACTATTTGAAGATTCATCGAGAGTGCACTCAGGCTCTTTTTCCATTCAACACAACAACATTGACACAGTGAGAAGCTCGACTACTACGTGCATCGGAGCACCATTCCTCCAAAACCTTCGAACGCCGAACATTACTTTTTTATGTAATTGTGCCAATACGGCTTTCGAAAATACAGAAACACCCACTGAGCCAGAAAATATACGCTGCTATGTATAATAAGAGATGCCAGCAATCGTTAAATGCAAAGTTGGTTTAAACTAATCTATAAAATATCACCCTTATTTCTTCGGCCGTTAAAAGGCTTTTAAATAGGCTTGTCCAAAACACGTCCCATGGTTGGGACTAATCTCTCGATTACTTCGACCGCTAACTTAAAATGCGTATCTAAGACTACACCTTTATTAACGTCTCCCAAATCGCTACATTTTCCAACAGCAGTGTCACACCATTCTCCATTTACCTTCATGAAAAAATTACTACCGTGTGGTTAAGCATTTCCGCCTGAACTGTCGAGGCAAGATAAGTTGCCCGTCAATAACAATTAATATTAATCGTAGGAAAAATCATTCTGAAGGAAGAATTGAGCCCTATTAGAGTGCACGCCTTTACGAACGCTAATTTTGCTTGATTTAGAATAACAGAAATATCTCATGCGTCCGAATGAAATTCCTGTTTTACAGCAGGCGTTTTGCGTCAAACGGCGTTACATGAGTAAAATTGGAGAAAAATGAGAAAAGGTTATCTAAAGGACTGCAAGTCAATTTGATTTGTAGGTTTTGTTTGACTCTCTTTGAGATCCCTTTAGCTAGTTCAAATTAGGCAATAGTTTGCAAGCGGCTCACCTCAAGGCAACTGAGCATGAGGGCGATGAAACGTGTGGCCTCGGACGCAAAACCGGCGGGGAGGCAGCTGGTTTCAACTGCTCCTCCCGTTACCGCTGTCGCAGAAACCCGCTCTCCGGAGGGTGAGGAGGAGGCGCCCTTAGCCAGTGATGAGGCCAAGGTACTACCCGTTGATGTCGGACTCAGTGGAATCCTGAAAAGAAAACGACATTGTGCTTTAGTCTACATAAAGCTTCTTCCACCACATTTCATCCTGTTGACTTACCAGCCTATAAAACCTTGTCTATCTGGTAATGAAAGCTGGTTTATTGTAACAGAGAATTGTTAATTGGTCCCCTGTTTTGAAATCAGACATTTTGTAAAAGTTCGTAAACGGTTAAAAAACCAGTCGAATCACGCCATGTAAAGTGACAGCAGTGCCTATTCGGAACCCATTTTTTGTCAGCTCCCCTTCGGTGGATGGTAAAAATGAAAACGAAATTAACTAGAGGGGCATCTGTGGCTCGCCTTGGGGGTGCACGCCTCTCCGTGGTAGAAGTAATCAACTCAGGATGGAAGGTGACTCCCGGTGTAGAGGTCACGGACCGATCCCCACCTGCAGTTGTGGTAGCGCGACGACCCAGATGTTGTGCCGTCACCATCGTGATGGTAGCCTGGGGTGGGGTGGTGAATAAACGCTCTGACGACCACCAGGCGTTCGGTCCGACGACTAGACTTCGCTTCAGGTAGTCGTTAAACAGCTTATAAATAGAATAGGGCAAGAATTTACAATGGCCATTAACAGAATCAGAGCATAGACAATTTTTCCTCAATCACACAAGATTCAGAGACAGGTAAGCCCATTTATGCCTTCCAAAAATAAAATGTGCCTTGCCCATAACCTACGGAGGTACAGAATCCACAACAATTTGACCAAAAGACGATTTATTTGTTGCTGCAAAGGTCTGGTGAATAGTCAAATCGGGCTAAGAGGGTATTCAAACCAGACAACAGGATGAATTTTGGCATTCCAATATGAATGGCTATGGATTGCGTCTTCTAAACGACTATAAATCAACATACCTTTATTTCCTTCAAATGAGCGACTACTCTGTTCCTCTGAATAGTCAGATAAAGTGCCCTTATCAAGTTGGTGAAGTGCTCCCAACTGATTTGCCTCTAAAATTAGTAAAGGAAAATGCTGGTCATAGTTTTCGTGTGCTGCTATTCTACACTCATTACATCCCATTGTCACCACATGGATATCAACAAATACGGACCATTGTCGCCCTAAGGCAGAGCTAAAACGCAACGATGTAACTTTCTAGAACTGAAGCACCAAGCTCGAAATTTATTGACATCTTCATGCGATAGAATCATATAGAAGGCGGATGAAGTCGGTATCATTCAAACAATCGTTTATTATCAGCCATTTCCAATAGGCACCTTAACTGAAGTAGAGCGTACCTAGCATCATTTTACCCGCTATTCATTTGTTAGTTACTCGCTCTTTATTTGTTCGAAGTGGCATTTGCTTTTTGCAAGATCTCATTTTCACTAAAAGACTTACACGAACTGAAGCTGTCTCTAGCATCTTTGGAAGAGTTCTATTCAATCGACCGACAAGAGTCTCAAGGGCCTTGCATGAACGAAGGGATTCGTGACTCCAGTCAGCAAGTGGTAGGACTTCCATGAAGAACCGTTGAAGAGGTTGACTTTTCAAGAGATTTACGTTGTGAGGAAACTGCTTCACGATGGACTGCGCCAATTCGGAGAGACGCTTGAATGGAAAGTATTTTCGCAAATGCAAAACTAACAGGAGCTGGTGTAGTACCGTTAACTTTATATGTTTAGGCAATCACAGTGCTAAATTCTTTACTTTGACATTAATTAATATTTAAAGCAGTGAAACAATAATTTTAATGAGTTGTTCTACACGTGTTGTACTTTATACTGTCAAATTAATCTACAATTTATTTAGCAATGCACCATGAAAGCCTTTCCATCTAACAGCTCCGACGACTTCTGTCTCTCCCCCAGCTCTCCAAGACGTCGATGAGCGATGGTTAAGAACTCTGAGGCTATCTGCAGAATCGCCTCTCGCGGTTCAATGCTCGATTTGCGCCAGCCCGCAGGAGTGCCAATGTGATGTCCACTATCACCACCACCTCCCCCACTGCTACTACTGCCACCACCACCAACGCTACCACTCATCGCAGCCGAGGCACTGCGCTTTAAGGCTCCTGAGGCTCCACCAAAGGAGTCTCCGCTGTGTCGCTGGCGACGCATCGATCGCTTGCTGGAAGACTCGGCTGAGGGCGGGCGGCGCCTCCCATCCCTGATGGCACCGGTGGATGGTGAGCCGGAGCGCGTAAGGCTTCGTTGCAAATTCTGCTGCATCTGTAAATGGCGTGGGTGGTGCCGGCGGTTTGAAAAGTTGCCCGAGATAGCAGAAGCCCACTCCGGCATCCTCACGGGCTGGTCCGCTGTGGCAAGACGCTTAACTGAGGCTCCCCCTAGTCCACGCGGTCCTCCTGGTACGGAGCTGCTACTTGTGGTAGAGGATACCACCGATTTCGTGTCTTCCGACCGCCTTTGAAGATGATAGAAGAATTTGACTTAAGTGGGATACTTTATGAATTTGCACTTGTTTTAGCCCGGCTAACCTGGTCATCCATTCTGTTGTGCATATGAGTTGCTTTACCATGACTGATAGCTGCTGGATGGCCTGTAATTCGAATTTTCTTGAATCCGCTCCTGTGCACTCCTCACAACAAATGGTTGGTAAATCACGCAAAATGTAGGGGAATATCGCTTGCAGAATAACCTGTAACAGATTGTGCCAAACAAATTTTCATTCTAATTTACCACCGAAGAAGATCGTACAGATGGAATTGTCAAGGTTTTTTTTATACCACGTAATTCAAAGTGCAAAAAATGCATTTCTACCATGCTGTAAGCTAATAAGTGGTAAAGTGAGTACTTTGAAAATGATCCATTTAGGTTCTTATCAAATGCACATCGTGCAAACTGATAGGCCTTTAAAGAACTGGTCTACAACCAACCATTAAACGTAGGTTTTCAACGAAGGTCACAGCGACATGTATCCCCAACTGCATTTGTCACCTCTAAGGCGGTGGCCAAGGTAGATGAGTTAAATTCAGTATCATCGCTATGGCTTCAGTACATTCCCAAAATGCCCTTCTTTTGACGTGTTTAAAGTTTCTACCTTCCTGATGTAACTCATGAGAATAGATGAAATTAGTCGTGCTAAAATTATGTATTAAACAATGGTCTAAACTATTCACTATTAAAAATCACTGTATAATATGAAGGCAGTATTTGCGTAGGCAAAATACTGCCTACTGCTTAAATAAGGACTCAACGGAAATGTCTAGTTGATCAGGATGCTAGGCAAATATGTACCACTTCGACTTTATGGCTAAGTGAGCCTGGAAAGGGTGCACCTCGCAATATTCACCAAACTACCACCTTAAAGTAAATTGTATTACCACAAAATACCATGGCATAGCTCATATAGAGGACTGATAATTATTCATTTACTAATACGAAAATGGCTTGCATCCCAGATCCCAAACACATTTGTCACATCACTACCAAACTTTGACTGACATGGAAAAATTCGAACCAGCATTCATCATATCCAAGACAGTGCAGCCTTATCCAAGTTAAGTCAATTCATATCCTAAAATGTTGCCTCGAATTAATTTGCTGAAACTAAATTAAGTGATAGCTCAAGGAGAAAATGCACAGTTGGACCTTTACTAAAATTTATGGAGAAGAAGTTCAGTTGTAATGAGTTATAGCAGGCCTGATGAGCCATGGGTGAAAAAGCCATTTACCATCATTTGCCGTGAGCGATAGGACTCCGGAGCATAGACCTGCACAGTGACGCACAGATTCACTGTTTCAAATATTGACCAGCTTTGTGAATCGTCAGCATAGCAGAAATCCTGTTGATAAGCAAATTCGTTACTACAGAATCAGATCACTACTGTTATAAAGCATTATGTCGCGATGGATGAGCATCTTCCATGACATTTCCAAACAGCTAATAAAACTTCGAAAGAAAACATTTGATTACTGAGCTAAAAGAAATGGCACCTTGCAATTTTGATGAGTATAAAATTTAGCTTACCAGAGCTTTTAAGGGTTTCGAGAAACTGCAGAGTTGTAGTATTCCCAGTGTGTCCGGTATCTCCCTTCCAATAGCGCGCAAAAGTTGGTAAAGGGTCTCTGGTTGGATCTGAATGAATAATATATGAATTATTTTGTACTAGAGAAACGTAGTTCTTGAAAGTCCAGTCGGAAAACCAGTCAGGAACACTGGCTTATTTTCAAACATTACGGAAAGGGTTACTTGTGTCAGCAGAAATATTTACTTTGTGAGAGCTACGCTTGCCAATGTGCAGTTGAATTAAGCCGTCTCAGTCACTACTAATGTTGTGGGCATGACGGTAGCAGACGCGCACTGAGTGATAATGCTCACCGTTTCGGCCCAAATTTTTTCTTGCAAATATGAGTAAGTTGCCAAGCTTTATGATACGCACAAAATTAGCCTCAGCAACCAACACGTTTGCATGAATTAGGGCGTCGAGGGAAGCACGGAAAATAGCACAAGTACCCAAAACTTAAATGTTTTTTGGTACATTTTGAGAATAGTTAACTTCTTTCATTGAATTAAAGAGGTCTTTTTTACATTTATGTCGACCTCTCATGCACGATATAGATACAAAGCCATCAAGATAAGGAAGCAACGCCAGTTAAGTGGAAAATGTGACCGTTTTAAATGCCACAACAACGATAGAAGTTAGTGAAATGAAACTATAGATCTAGAAGAGCAAACCATTACTCGATAAAAGTTGGACTGAGCAGTATCGTCGGGCGAGAGGTCAATGTAATTGGCAATGCTGCCGAACATCTGCAGAACGAAAGGTGTCCGATGCATTATATAGAACTGCTTGAAGATGAACTCTATCGCCTGTTTTAGAATCCCGTTATGTTGATTGTTGTGGTATACTCTGATGATTGTCGGGAGGATGCTCAAATATCCATTGACAGAGAAGATCATTTTGAACTGATAGCAGCACTATTAATAGGAAGGAAATGATATGAAGTGTGTTAGACCTTTGACGTATCGTTACCACCGGCATCAATGACGCTTATCGATATCTGAAAAACGATGGTGTCAGGACCTTTGACACAGTATAAAACTAAGGCAATTTACAATCGGTTGTATACCTCACATCGGTAATTAATCAGCTTGAGTTGTAACTCATCGAATGAACCCAAATGGGATGGAACTGCTTCCTTTGTACAGTAAAAGTTAAGTTTTCTTTTGATAAACCAAACAAGATTAGTGTGAAAAATGACCTTAGTTAAACTTCAAAGTAGCTAGCCTTTTGCATTTCAAAACAAGGAATGGGCGTTCGGTCTTGTTTACTTTTGATGGCGACTATCAACTCACTAAAGATAAAATAAACGCAGTTGGTATCTGAGCCTAGGGTTCCCATTAATAGTTGTTATAATTTTGCTCAAAAGACCAAAAAGACGAGCATTTATTTGTGGGTTCAGGTGATACGATCTACCCCAAAGAAACTCACACCTTGGCTCAAATCCATTAGACGACAAGCTATCCATGTAAGGCACAACCACTTGTAACTTCGTCCTACCTGCAAATAGAAGGCCAGGCACTGACGAAGGATGGTGGTGTCTTCGGCATGTAAAACAAGAGTGCCATTGTAGACGTTGAGAAAGAGCTGCAAATCTGTAGACCAGGGAAAGGTGGAGGTCATTTTCTGAAACATGGAGTTTATAAGTTGACACCAGGTTAACTTGTGCATGGAGTCCATCGCGAACAGCGCCTTGCCCATGTCGCCACACTCGTAGAGAGTGAATTCGGCTTCAAGAGCTTTGCGCGGGAACGAGGGCAGTTTGACTAGTTCTTCTCGCAGAAAGAGGATGTGATTCGACATCTGAAATGGCAAACAGCTCACTAGTTGAATAAATTCATTGTCTAGTTGATGAAAAATGGCGATTCATGAGTGTAGCAATCAAATTATTGGTCAGTAGGGTTTAAAAAGAATGCTAAAACAGAAGACCTCCTTAAGAAGATTGGTCAATTAATTGCCAATGGAAGAAAAACGTGAACGAAAAAGCCCTTCGAAGGGATAAGTAAAGACTTGAAAATTTGCCAAGTGCATTTTCCCCTACTTTTTACCTAACGAGCTTAATTTCCTGGGGAGGATTAATGAGACAGATGGTTCAACATATGGTAAGTGAGGTGGGAGTGACAGTGAGAACAAAATATTTAAGACTTTTTAGGAGTAATTATTCCTCCACGATCAGTTCCTTTTAGTTACGGTATGCTGAAAATAATAGACTGTTTTAAATGGAACTAACAAATGTTTTCAAAGAAAAAAGCACAGTATAAAAAACGAATTACTATGACTAGAACTCATTTTTACCAAGCTCGGTCTGCCAATAAATTTGGAATCAAACGGAATTCGTCCCTTTAAATGCTATGAGTACCCTAAGTATGTATTTTAATATCGATTCTAAATTAGAAAAGAAGCAATACTTCCATTGAGGAATGTCAAGTGCACCTTACTTTACGACAAATTCACTAACGAAAGGGAGTTCGTCGAATTAACTGACTGACACAAACCTTGAGCATTTCAACTAAGTCCCAAGCGATTGCTGGAAGTGGAAATAAGCCTAAGCAGCCCAACCATCCTTTTTGAATCCGGGCGGTTGGGGCAGTTTATTACCGAAATAGCAGTTTTGCAGTCATCCTTACATGTGATGCCGCAGTGGTTTGGAGAATGGTCTTCACCAGCAGCAATTTGCCCACTTCCTGAACCTTAAGACTGAATGCATTGCGCTGCAGTAATTGTTGCCCCGTTTCCCGATCAACACGCATCAGCTTCAGTTTTGGGATGTGATTCCTTTTGAAGGGATAGAAGTCACGCACGTAGTGATTGGAGTTTCTTATGATGTCTACAAGTGGAAACAGCCTAGAGGGCCCGGATACATTACAGTGTGCCTTTATTCAAACGCTTTTACTTTTGTAACGACAATAGTTAAAACAGCTTTAGGTTTGGCGGGTCCAGGTTGTGTTGTTTAATTTTCAGTCATACCAAAATGCATCAAGAAATAGTCTCCAATCCACTCACTCATTCGTGAATAATACCTTTAGGTAGCAGCGCTTATGTTTATAATGAAATGTGGCCTTATAGAAGCGTTGGTTCACGGGGTGATATGAGTTGTATGCAAAAGTGGTGTCAAGAGAGTACCGAAGTCAACCGCATACATTTCGAACTCTAGTTTCCTCCAGACAATTACCCCCGCATTGTCAGTGCAAACTATTCTCTATTATTGTTTCTGAATTTGGAATATGAACAGACGTACCTTCACACCACATGTGTATCGCTATGTCTAGTGAACTACCGCTTCATTGTTGTCTTTGTGAAGGCAAATTTCCGTGGTGCCACTATCGTATGCACCGTAAGATATTCAACAAAGAAGATGATGTTGGAAAAAGATAAATGCTACATTCACTGCTTCTGATCAATGATGCAGGAAAACAGTAGCCGCTATAGTAAGGTGTCGTTGGAAATGCAAGGAGTGATTAAAAAGTCTTTTTTCGCATAAATCAACGCGATAGCTCACTTGAACGATCATCGCAAAGCACATGGAGGTGATATTCACTGTGAGGTACGCCGTTGCCCTCGAGTGCCTCAGTCAAAATATCGTTGAATCGGTAGTCCTATAAAGGTAAGAGAGGGCATCGCTCTCGCAAATGCTTAATCACTAGGGCATACTTGTGGAATGCTTTAGGATAAATGAAAGGTGAATCAGTGCTCAGTAGGAATGGTTGTTGGTTCGGGTAAACTAACGGGGTTTCATTAAAATTAGTAGGAGAATATTTTTGATACTTCTGCTTTCCCCGACAGACAGACCATTTAATTATCCAAAAGGAAAGCGTCATTTGGAGTTGAAATTGCGGATTAAGCAAATGGCTTCTACTCAGAAGAGTCATTAATCTTCATCTATGCAGGTGAAGCGTTTCGCTCTTTTAATGAATGCAAAACATTCTCCTGTCCTATAAACAACCACTGTTAAAAGGGAACGTGGGGTAGAATTAAAGTGATTCTACAGGCGTATTTTAAGATCATGAAAGAGTAATGAAATGACCACCTACCTTGTTATCATCTTGCAGTTTCACCAGCTGAGCTACACAAATGGTGTCACAGAAAACGTTAAATTGTTTTGCACATGGTAAGTTAGCTGTCACCAGCAGAGTTGACTAAAATGAAGAAAAAGGAACTTTCTTAATAACCAGAAATTTTGTTCGAGTCTCCAGAATCAATGCCTCTACGCTGGCAAACTTGTTTTTACGTTGCTTGGGTTCCCGAATGTAGAACCAAACGCAATAAGGCCTCCAATGAAATTGGGATCGAGAAGTTGCAACGGAATTAACCAACTAAGAATCAGAATCTACTGCTGACGGAGCTTACTTTACCAGTATTTAGCAAAGAACGACAAAGTCACCCACTAGAAGGCGAACACTTTTATCTACCACATTTTTCGATTGCGGTCTCAACCATTATGCTAAGAAAATGCTCAAGACTTCATTAAAAGACTTTACCAATTTGCCGCTAGATGACGAGACGAAATATCTACCAAAATGAAGACATCACATTACAAGAATAAGGGAACACTTTCACAGAGAGCATTTGATCGAAATTGTCCCGTGAAGCGAACACATTTCTTCACACTTTTATAGCCTTAAATTACTGTCAGCTTTAAGCTAATGCAGAATTGGCAGCTTACATCAATTTGCTCGCGACGAAAAGTTTGCTTCAGGTCCTTAAAGTAGATATTCTTGACATATGGAATGATCTGCAAGGAAGGGTAAAATTATCACCTCAAGTCATCCGAACATGAGTAAAGTAGTGCCAGTATGGGAAACTCACCATGTGCAACACACAGAGAATACTGGCTATGGAATCTGGCGCATCGAAACTCGGGGTCCGTACGTGAAACATTATGCACCCAACCTGGGAAAAAGAGCACACTTTCAAGTTATTTGTTGGTACCCATTCTACCACTTGGCCGTTAACAAAGTGCACTGAAGACTAAGTTCTCAGGAAGGCTTTTTTGTCCTTATCGTCCCACATTTGCATTAAGGGATGCACGAATCTAATCTAATCGTAAAACGCAATACTACTTATGTTAACGATACGAACCTGCTACAACTTTCCTCAAAAATTGATATTACTTCCTAAGGTATTATTTCAATCATAAAATAACCGGATGTTTTAAGGTTTTGCAGCCCTAGCATCAACAAATACATCGTAACAATTTAGCGTATAGCAAGGCCTCGAGCCTTCCTCGTATTTATGCAGCATTAACGGGCCAACTTTCCTCCTGAGGCAACAACACTTTTGAAGCCGTAAAATCAAGTAATTGGCTTCTACGTTTGACTACTACCTTCAATTATCCGTCCCTTTACTTATCCTAGGTAGTTAGGCAGTAATTACCAAGTTGTTGAAGAGAATGTGAGCCGTTTGCATTGGAAGTTCGGGAAGACGTTGGACGAGTTTTCGAATTACCGAAATAAGGTCATCTTTGTGGGGAACCCTCGTGAGTTTCTCGAAGATATACCGCAAGAAGAGACTGGTATCCTCCAAAAGACATTGCCAAATAACCGTCTCGACCACGGTGCTTACTTGGAATCGAATGACAAAGAGGACAATGATTGGTTAATAGCGTAGTAGTAATAAATTGTGAGAATACGGATGTGGCTGTGGTAATTTTGTGTTGAATAAATAACAAGTGATAAATAAGGCAGAACAGTAAGACAGCCGATTGGACGTTCAAATATCTTTCAACAAACTCGACAAACGAAAAGTCATTGCGATCATTTTGACAACAGCTCAAGCTTGATTGGTAAAGAGATCAAATTTGAAGCAAGTTTTACTAATCGCTCCAGACCATCTTAATTTAAAGTGCTACTTTTCAGGCACGGCGGATCAGAATCATAAAAATCACATGGTAACAAAAGTGGTGGTTTATTGTGTGTGAGTTGGAAATATCACTAGTCCCACAAAGAGGATTCCAAGTAAACAACTCCTCACAATATGCGGGTCGCCTTTTGTTTAGATTAAGGCGGCACGGATCCCACACCCCCTTAACACTACTTGAACCTGGCCTTTGCGGGTCATCTTGCACTAGAGCTTGTGAGATGCCAGTCCCTTTAGGAATATAATGCCTAGTTTACAGCTCTGTTTAATGATTCGAATTTGTTTAGGACTTAATTTACCTGTAATAGCAGCCTGCTAGGTTTTGAACAAAGTGTGCAAAATGTCTGAAATCCACAGGCGAATGAGGCAAAGTGCATTAATTCATATTCACTCTTGCACTTTTTGATTAGGCTTCTCCAAATAGCTTACGTTTCCCCTGCTTAGAACAAACCTGTAAACACATTCAGAATGCAGTCTGATCAATTTACTTGCCTTTCAGCACAAGCGCCTTCCCTATAGAAACATTTTGTTTAAAAGACGTACCTGCTATGCCCTCGTTGTTTACCGCGCAGTCATCCATGAGGTTTGTGAGAGGCAGTGTAGCAGCACATATACAAGAGGGGAAGAAGGTCTGTGCCATTTTCAACTGATGTGTCAAAAGCATGGAGGCATTATTGCTTCCCGCCTCGTCGTCTATTGTAGAGAGTAGTAAAAGAAGTGTGCATAAGTTTTACACCCAATAAACCCTATGGATGCCTCATCCTCCAATACTCTTGCGCATAAGTCGACAGGCCTCCGAGAGCACAAATTTGGGGTTGATTCCGGTAGTGTCCAGTTCAAGAAAGCCTATGTATGCACAGTTTGCGTTACCAGATCGGGCACAAGTTTACTAGATAGACGGATGTTTAAGGCAGGATAGGGATCACATGAACGGGTATAATATGACCCCTTCTGTCAAGTTTCGGTTCGCTTCATTATGCTTATGAACAACTTATACTAGGAACTTTGTGTTTTCTTGAAGATAGTTACGCAAGCAGACATATCTTCCAAGCCTATGGACACAAGCCAAGCTATAACACTTAGTGGTATAATGTTGACCTCGTAGGAGACAAAAGGAGTTTAAATCGACTGTAAAAACAAACAAATATCCCAAATTACACTCGCAGCCGCTAAGAGTTTTACAGGAAAACGAGAAACTAATTACCAGCAACGTTATGACCTATGTACTGAAAAAACTAGACATTCAACAATTGGTAAGAATCTTAATTCAGGTGGGCTGATAAGCTATGAAATACCTGCGTGATGCTCCAAACTTTTAAAACCAGGATGTAATTCAATTTGTGGTCTTAAATACTAATGTGTTCCAAAGAAAACAGACTCTTCTACCAGGAGCACACACTCAGAGACGTTACAAACAAAAGGTTATGCTTTTAAATCTCAAAAGTACAATTTCTAATTCTTCACCTCCTTGAATGCTGCTTTCTGAGGCGTCTGTGAAAGGTACGCTGAAAATCAGGTGCAGTGCTATTGCTGATGTTCTCGCCTGAGCTTTACAAACAAACTAACAAAGCCTTCTCATTCATATAAAAAACAATCAACATTTGAAATCGCTGAAGACATTAATGCATTACAATGTTACAATAACTGTTTAAAATGCGAAAGAGTGGAAATTAGTAACAATGTCGGGGCAAACAACAAGAAACGAACCATCAGCAAGAGTAACGTTGTCTCGAAACAATGGAAATGATCCATTTCGCCAAGAAAAACTTCGTGTTTGCATGTTGAGGCTCCGATTCATTGGTGCAAAACTGACTTTCCTTGCTGCTAGATTGAACTCCTCCTGCACTACCGAATTTGCCATCCCAACGTTGCCTGTTTAAGAGCAAGGGTTCATTTAAATTAAAGTTAGCACAAATTGAAACTCTCAGAGAATACAAGAATTTTTAAGTTCTCGCGTCAATAAGCACTGTCGAAATATCTTTCGTGCAGGACCATCAATTTGGTACCCGATGGCTGGGAATACTTTGAACAGAACGGTTACACTGATGTGCACTGGCCCTAGATGAGGAATAGAATTGACTGAAAAGGTGGCTTTCATATTTCGCAACCCCTCAAAACACTACATTAACTAGCGGAAATACAGTTAACTTGTTATGGATGCATATATTTGGATGGACCGTTAATTGAAAATAGCAACGACGAGGAATAAAGCAAAGTACTGTAAAATGGTTATTAATAAAGAGAGGAGGACACATTTGCCGGGGACTAGCTCACTTCTGGGCTTGACGACCCTTCCCATTAGCCCTCATGTCTGACAGTGGGGAAGGTTTAGAAAGGGGGTAGGTGGTTTGACTGCGAAAAAAGAGCTTTTAACATGGGAATCTTAAAATCCGAGCTTTGCTTAACAAAATCCAAATTAAACCACTCTGACTGAATGTCTAATTAAGAAAAAAACCGCCGAAACCAAATTTAAGGCGATAATTTTGCAAAAAAAAACACGTATCTGGCATGTTATCGACCCCGTAGACAAACGTGCTCTCTCTCAATTAATGAATGCGGGTTCTTGCTAACCTAGTGGTGCTGCGACTGACTCAAGAAATTTTGCACCACATGACATTCGAGTTGTCGTTTTGTCAAGGAATCCTAGATTGAAGTGGGCTCACTTTGCATGATTTCAGAGGCAGAAAGTTGCATAAGACAACTACTTGTTGTTTGCTTTTCATAAAAACGCCAAAAGCACGTTTTTTTTGTGAAAAAGCTGGGTAGGTATTGTTGAATGGGCCCTGCCGTTAAAAACTGTTACTAAAATTTGGTCTAATTGTCAGCGTAAATCAGGTTTTTATAATCACAGTCAACGAATCTCAATGTGTCTTCATTCTTTTAACTTTCCTCATAAATAAATGTGTTTTCCTGTTGGACCATCAAACTGTGCTTTGAAATTTGCAAAAGATTTGCTCCCAAACTAGTAATTATGATGTTGGAAGATCCGAGCAATAATGCTAAACTCCACAGGTTTAATAAACGCCTTTGCTACAATTTTCCACCATGCTTTTAACTTGTGGAAGAAAAGGAGAGTAAATTTACGGGATTTCGTCCGTTGCGGCATGGTTCAATGGGCGCGTGCGCTCAGAGAGGCATGATTCGCGAGGGAATTCCCGCCTGCTTGCCTATCCGCCTCCTTACCTGCCGCTCCTGCGGCCGGAGCGGTGGGGGCAATAGTAGCATTAGCAGCACCAGCAACAGCCCAAAACATCTGTTCATTGTCTAACCACGGGTGACAGTTGGTGAATTTTGGCTCACTGGGCGTGTTGCGCTTGAACACACAGATAAACGCTTGCCAGGCTTTCACTGCCAGTTTCTCATTTATCAACCAAAACAGACAAATTATGGATTGAGGCTAAGGATTTTGTAAAAGGGTCGGAATATATGTAAAGAAAAAAGGATCTCGTCGATACATATTTGTTAATGACATGACGCAAAAGGTACAGCTTTCATTAAGTACACTGAACAAGTCCTTGAGGTATGAACTTTTGCGTTATCATCATTATTATTTCAAAAGATAGTAATCAGTGATATTAATGGGGGCTACAATATTTACTCAACAGACTTTGAGATGATCGATTTGGAAAGCATAAAATTCTTTGTCAATACGATGTACATATTTCCGGAGCATTCCCATAGATTATGCTAGAGGTGGGAACGAAAGAAAATAACCGAAGCGTGACTTCCGTATCCCCATTTGTGTTGGAGATTCAGCGAAGTTTCATATGCGGATTTTAAGACAATGCTTTAATGATCCACTCATAAAGTGAGTTGACCTACAATCACAAAATTAGTGGATTACCAAAGCATTATTTATCACACTACTTTATAGTGGTATTCGGTTGCATAATTGCTGTGTACTCCTCTTATAGTTCTGACATTAACAACGTATTCATATGCGTGAAATTATATCACAGTATCGTACATACATGCCTTGGATTGAAAGAGTTCAGAACAGCGAATGCTTGATGGATATTTGTGAAGGGTTATTTTAAAATAACTTTCAGGACAATATCTAAAAACTGTCTAGTATTTTAATTCATGTTTTACGGTTCAGAAGCTACGTAAACAAACTTCAACATTTGGACGAAAATAAGAATTCGTAGGGATGAAGAGGACGAGGAAGACAGAAATGACCACCTACCATCTTCGCCACTACCCGCCTCGTCGCCACGGTGGTCTTTAGAGAAGACAACCTCGGTGGCAGCTAACTCGAGGATGGCGGATGTGGTAATGTGAAAAAGGCTACGCGCCTCGTCCCTTGCCAACTTTGCCGCTGTCACAGCGCGAGCCAACAACTCCTGCTGCTGTTTCCTTCGACTTGTCGAGGCCGTCACAAAGGTTTTCTAGGGACACCATCACATGCCAACGTCGGCTCTCTTTGCATTTATGCCCAACGCCCTGTCATATGTCTTTTAATTCATCTATCCTTCTTTATGGATTTGAAATACCTGAGATAATTTATTTTTAAGCTGCCCAAGACTACCTAGAAATGAATTATATTCAACTAACTAGTGAGATTCTGACCTCTAGTAATGCCAAAAATAAAGCTAGTGCTTTTCGCACACCAAGAAAATTAACCGTAAACAAATATAAAATGGTCGGTGTATTACAAATTTGGTCATTCCATCGAGTGGTGAAATAGTGAGATTAAAATGCTAAGTCAGTTAGAAAATTAGCAGATTTCTGGTAATATTTCAGATGTTTATCATCAATTAACTTGATAATTGTGAAAATTTACACTTACGTGCCTAAATGGTCCCTCTGATTTAATTTTCTGCTGATGAAATCAAGGTCATCAGTGGACTTACTGTGGCCTCGTTTTGTTTGAGCTGCACCTCCTCTGCCGAAGTACCCTTGCGGGTCTCCCAGGCGGGATCTGGAACTTGGACGGAGGGGTTGCCAAGGGTGGGGGAGGGTAGTACATACTCGATCAGTGGTGGCGGTACCTTCAGACACTGACTCGCACCCTCCTCCAGACGCGACCAAACCTGCTGCCGCGCCGTCCATAGTGCTCGGAACCTAAAGTGAGCCTCGTAAAGATGATCTTCGGGATATGGTCAAACGAATACAGCATCTTATTAAATGATAATCAATCTAATTGTGCTGTTATCAGAAAAGCCAGAACGGTCTTATAATTTTATACAAACAGTAAAAGCTCAAGCTGAGGCTCTGTTAAATGAACGAATACGGCCCCCAAAAGTTGCGAGACAAAAAAAAAATTTGCGCAGGCGTTAAAGTGAGAGCGAATCATTCACCTCAGAACAGCGTTTAGGCGATTATTCAAGTCCATATGTTGAAGTTCTGTATAGAGAAGCTTCTGGATGAAGGCGGAACATTTGACAGCGGCAAAGAGAATGAGAGAAGCTGAATAGTTACAAAATGATGCAGCATGAATCTCAGATTGAAGATAAAGAAATCATCACCTTCAGTGAGGAATAATTTCGCCTACCGGCGCTGCTGGTTAGTTCAGGATCGGCCTCGAGTAGCAATTCCCAAGCAAGTGGAACCACTTCCTCCAATTGTTCCGACGAAAGTAGTAGTGCTCCCTTGTTGAGAAGGTTGAAAAAACTGCTACGCAACGACTGAACCTATGATCAAAGCAGAAGCACGTAGCTTTTTACGTAACTCTCATTTGGAAGTGGTTAAGGTCATGCATTTTTCAAAAACTGATAGCATTCAAAACACAGCTATCAGATAAAAAGTGTCAGACATTTTATTGAATAAGGTAAAAGGTTTTTATAGCGAATATAGTGCAACATTCTCTGCTAGTGTTAGCAGGCTGTGGAGGACTGTTGAGGAAATTTACACACCATTCGCATCGACAAACGGCAACTGGAAAAGTTTACATTTACGAGGCTGACTGGGAAACACTCTTTGAAATGGGTCGGAACCTTGGCATTATGCAAAACCAGGTTGTTGTGCTAGGGTTCTGGTGACTGTGCAAAGAACTTGTCAAGTGTTATTATCGCACTCGGACTGCACTGGATATTCTAAATGACCTCATATCTTGCGAAATTGCCAAAATATAAACGGAAAAGTATTTTTAATGGGTGTAAATTATGGTACAGTCTTACTCTTTTCTTAGGAAGAGTGTGATTCATTGCAAAGTCAAGACGCAAATCAAATTAGGCATGCAGTTCTTTGAAAACTTTAAGGTTAAAAATTTAGATATGTCCTTAAAATTAATGCCAAACGGTATTCCAATGGAAATTAGGGCGAAAATTTAAGATATGGGTCAGGAAAACTTGCTCAAATTTCGCCACAACCAAATGTTTCTTTTACATCCATTAACTAAATATTTCACTTCAGGACACGCGCCGAAAAAGAGTGCGGCGATAAATTCTGCTAGCACCATGTGGAATACGCGGACGAGGTGACAACAGCAGTTCCATAAATCAGCCGTGGCAATAGGGAACGCTGGTGCCGCATTAACCACAAATTTTCATCAATCAACCCATGAGGTATTCACCCTTGGTTAATGTAGTTATTGCCAATCCAAATAACCCAACTTTCGCCTACTGAAATTCTCCAAAAGGGTATTTTAATCAACCGATAAAATTACGATGAGTTACCTTTAAATCCAAGTTGTTTAGCTTACCTTAAAAATGTTTCATTAGTGTTTGCTTGCCAGGAAATGTAAATTTCAGATCAGGCTTTCTTTTTTAAAGTTTAATTCCTTTGAATTACATTGATATATGTTTCGAATGCACAAATAGCGGCCATTGAGTAGTAAAACTACCTGAGTATCCAGATACATAAGTTCGGGTGAATCTGTCTGATGAGCAAGAGGTCGGACTTTGGTTTTGCCAAGCTCGGCTTCCTCCGACTGAGCGTCGTCACCCTCGACGGAGAGCGTAGTTCCGTTTGCCAAACCACTCTTCACCGCTTCCAGCAACCGCACTAGAGAAGGCGAGGAGTTTGCCGCAGTGAGGCCCGTGCCTGCACCGGCTAGGAGACTGAGGTTCATGAGGCTCGAGAGGCCTCCGGGGCCGCAGAAACCACCAACAACACTGTCGTCAGAGACACCCGCTCCAGAGCCGCGTTTTGGGGTGCCCTTGCGTCGAAACCGGTCAAATATGGGAGTGGTGGCCTCTCGCCAACCCGACGTAAACACTGAAGATTCCTAAGACGAAAAGACTACCCCCTGTGGGCTTGCATCTAATTTCATCATCCATTCACTGACACTTAGCATCAAAAAGAACCAATCTGTTTTCGTTTGTTACACGAGCAAAGCACTAACTGCACAAATAAAGAAGTCGGGATACTTATATCACACATGAAGAGGATCTAACCACCCAAAGAACAAGGATTGCTTGTTACTCGTATACAAGGATCAGTCGTGGTTAAGCCGCCATCTTGATGCATGTAAATATGTGTACCTGATCATGCACTTCGAATTCAAACACATGCATAGTCTCCAATCTAATTAGACCTCCATAGCTGTCTGTTTGAAGGTTTACATGCCTGCTAAACATACCTTTGTTTCAGAGACCTTACGATGTTCGTTACATAGAGCTTTATAAGCAGTCAACCACAAATGTTTAGAACCACTCCGTGCATCAGTTGCTTTTACTTGAAGGTTCTAGAAGTACATGAAACAGGGATGACTTCAGCTTTTAATGAACTATCAACCGCAAAATTACACTAACACAACGTTAATCTAGAACCACATCCTAACTCTTAATTGACAATACTTGAACTTCATACCCACAAGACTGCTCAAGACAAATTTAACTAACCTTTCTTTTGACATTTCTATTAAATAAAGCATTTCTTTTGTCTTGGTGATCTCGTCCTCCAAAAACGCGATGTAGAATAGATGCCGAGGTCTCCAATTCGGGATCACCACCAACAACACCGAAAGTACTCATTGGAGCTGGACTACGTAGGAGAGGAGTAGGGTTGAGAGCGAGTCGAAGGAGATCTTCCAGTCCACTGTTACCCGTGATGTCCTGATCGGAGTCATTGACTTCATCTGAGTAACCGGACTCCTCCTCCTCTTTACCAGCACCACTGAAGGAGTCCGAGATGCACTGACATGACGTAGCACCGCCATTTCCAGAGCGCGCATCTGGGGTGGAGACAGTGTCACTCACTGTTCCGCGGACTCGTCGACCCTCCGGCAGCTCGTCCACAGACCGAATGAAACTGGACTCGGTGGTAGCTGAATAAACCTGTCGGATAGCTTGAAGAAGTGATCGCAACTGTTGCTGCTGGCGGTCAAAACAATTGGCCTCGCAGGTGGGCTGATGTTTGCAGCCAAAAGTTGTCCTTCGAAAAAACAAATTACTGATTCAAAAATCGTGAGTGGACGAATTCAAGGAATTCACCTTCAAAATGCGTAATTCGACGTCCTTTTTAAATTATTATGCACCTGTGACAAAATCCATGACTCGGCATGGTAGAAATATCAGAGCGAGTTGTTGATGAAAATTGCCGTCAGTTACCATGTGCAGTGCAAACAAATAAATGCCTTCGTCTTATTTACTATCCCAAAGGGAATTTTGTCCCTTCTCAAAATGTACATGCTATCAAACTGAGAAAATGGACCATATTTCAGAAAATCCAGCTGGTTTAAGGAGCTAAGCAGAGAAACAGTTAGGTTTGTTAAGTAATATTTGTTGCAGAGCGTAATGTTTACATTTATTGGAGTTCAATGTCTACATTCATGTATCTCACGAAAATTACAGACCTTTTCGCGAAGGCAATGACAGCCGGTATCCATGGCATATTAGAAGAGTAGAAGTCGGCCACGAGGGTTTGGTTTTGAGCACGCGAGGAGAATGAGCGAGAGGGATCGCGCACTGCACCGAGGGAAGTGCGGCGGCGATCGCGACGGGGAGAGCGTTTGCTGACGTCAAGATCGACGTCAGTCTCGGGGCAGATGAGGACCTCTCCACTCTCGGAGCGCCGTCCCCAGACGCCAGTCGCTGAGGGCGCCTCGGGGCGGAGGCTGGTAGAAGCAGATGACGATGGTGGTGGCGCGTGACGACTTGTTTGGTTCCCAGAGGCTCCGCTCGACCCATCATCTAGAGTGGTATCGGGACCCCCTCCGCTGCCCACCACGCCTTCGCCTCCAGAGGTGCTGGCACGCGATGACATACGACGCAGACCTGCGGAAAGTAGCACAGGACAATAAAACTACATTATACCATATCACCTCTTCCACTATTAGCATAGGCAAGGAAAATTTGAGCTTTGACTCCTTTCGTAACTAAATGATAATCAAAAGGAATAGGGATTTGTAGAATTTGTAATTAAACCTATCAAAAGCTCATTTTTTAACAAGCGATCCAACAAATTTGATTTGTACACGCGTATTATGTGTATGCATCCTGTCAGATGGAAAAGTGATGCAACCAAATGGATTTATGTGAAACATGTGGTCATTGTGCAAAGTAAACACCTTTGAACATTATTTTTGAAGAAGTTGTTAACAGCATTTTAATTTTTCGACATGAGTACTACCGCATAAGGACGATTGATTCCTTTATACCCAACAAAATTTGATTCCTCAAACAAAATTAGAAAGAATTTGAATCTTCTCCGTCCCATTAATGGTCCATATTCCAAAACTCAAACATATGACCAAAAAACTTCCGCTTTCAAAGCTCTGAGCAATGAAACGAAATGTATAAAAAAGACCCAACAAAAAGTGAAAAAGAGTCATAGGGTAAGGTGCTAATGATTCCGCCAAATTCCCTATGATTCGTCAAGTGTCAATTTTAGGAATCGAATACCCTTGTAGTCATTTACTTAACTATTTCCTTCTGTCAACTCTTGCGAAACAAGGCAGCCATTGAATGTTTGAGTAGTAGGAGAAGTTACTCATTTGCATGGTTGGGCATATAGGGGTCGTAAAAGATATTCGTGCCTCTTTCTTTATCCGCTAAAAGACTACTTAGGGTAAAGACTTCATGAAAAGGCAATGAAGTTCCATTTTGGTGTTATCTTCAGCCATGAATTCCCTGACTATGAAAAATTATGCATCCAACCCTATGCCCTACCAAATACCAAGTAGCAATTCGCTTATCGAATTGAGAACTCAAAAAGTTTGGTAAAGCATTCGGTGAAGATACTCATCTTAACCTGTTTGCAAAGTAGGCATAAAGCTTTGATGACCTAATTCTGTGATCAGTCAAATATTTAATAAGATAGAAAAAATTTGGGAGATTCGAATACTTTCTTCCACAAACTGCTCCTATTTTGACTATAATTTCGTCGCTCTATAATTGCTGTGAGAATTTCCTAGGAAACCTACTACATGAGCAACTTTTCCCGACTACAAGGGCATCTGCAAGGCACCCAGATGATAAACGTTTAAAAAGGCACACCCAAATGTGGAATGCGTCGACTCAATATGTGTAACTTTCCCAACTTTATTTGGCTTGATACTGAAAAGTCAGCAGTCAGGAGTGCTGTACTCCTTCCTCTACTTGATGTGAAACTACAATTTTGTTTTTTGAAAAGTGCTAGGTCTATTGACAGAACGCCTAGTCAACTCTGCCCAACGTGACCTGCACTGCGAGGTCACAAATGGGGCTAATGTGACGTGTGTGCGCACGTGTAGGTGGACAGGCAGGCAGAAGCAAGCCGGTGACACTGTCGCCATCGCGGCTGATAGCACCGCTGTCCTGCCCTTCCTGTGTGATCATAAACCTGAGGACACTAGGCTACCTGGTCGATTGGTCAGTCAGTTAAAATACCAATGTCAAAATCGGGTGAAGCTTTGTTTCGTATCATAACTTATTGTCTTCATTCAAAGCCATAAAATGAAAATGAAATTAACGTTAAGTAAAACAGGTTAATTTTTTTAAACAATAACTCTATGATGCGTTTCGTTATGTTTATAGACGTCTTGAGGGTTGGTCATGTGTAGGAGCAAGAACCTCAGTGACGGTCCATGGTAGCGACACAGATTTTGTGCATTCAAATTTCTTTATGCTCTGCCTGAAAATTATTCGATAAAAGGTTAAGTGAGATGAAACATCACAGTCATCTCCTTTTCAAAGTGAGTGTATTTCCTTTTCTAATTTCGGACAATTTTGATTTTCATTGTGTTGTGAAGACGGAAGTTAAGTGACAATATGGCGGAACGACAGTAAAGCCAGCACTGTGCTTTTATGGTCACAGCACTTGGGATGAATCCAGGGCCTTTTCAAAATGTGCTTCCAGAAGTAGCCTTTTTGATGGATTTTACAAGATGCGTTTCCCATTGAATTTTCACTCCTGCGGAGGTAATTGGCAACTGCTGGTAACTACTGCCAAAAGAATCTTTTTAAGATCTACAAGAAGCTAATGAACGCATTCGAAAAATAAGCGAAAAAAAAGTCACAGTCTCAGTAGATCCACTTGATTGGAATCGTGTTAATTTTTTAAAGTTTAAACACCATAATTTATTGGAGCAGTGCTTAAATTGGCAGTGTAAATCGAAGAACTGTCCAAGGAATAATCTGCAGAACACAATATTACTTTACATGAATTGATAATGCAAATTTGTGGTAAATGAGAGGAAACATTTCCTCAATCCTTACCGCCCTCGGTTTTCGTTGACCTAGGATTGCCCATAAGAGAGGAGAGCTGGAAAGACTGTCGGAAACTCCCAGACCGCTGGCGTTTTCGGGTCAAGCTTTTCGATACTGACTTGCGTGCTACAATGGGCAGAATTGGAGTACGTTTAGTTTTTGACGAAAATATTGAAGAGATACCCATAGACAATGCGGGAACCAGAAGAGGCTCTAGTTTTGCACTGCTATCTCAACAGTGACATTAGAGGAGGCTACCTAAAGGCATACTAGCCTCAGTCACAGAAAGTGCTGCACGCTGACATTCCCTGAATGATCTGCTAAACTACAATTCTTGTTCTTCGAGAAAGAATAAAGGTTTTTTTGGAGATTTGAACTAGGCAAGTAGCTAGGTCTGGACTTAAGCTTCTCCAGAATCGTAGCTGCGACAACCAAGGCAACCGAAATGAAATATGATCAGACCGTTGCTTTTAGTAACAATGTCAGCGATCCCTAACACTGATATTTAAATAAGCCATGACCCAGCACTTACTCATTGTTTCAAAATCATAAGGGTGACATTTAGGGTATTTACAAGATTTCCATCTTATATCACAGGAATCTCGCAGTACTTGCAACTAAAGTCCCTTCTGAAGAATAACTGCACTTCGTTGGAGAAAGCCTCCACTCCCAAGGCAAACTTTCAGAAGGGCTTTGTTTCAGAGTCTCTTTTAAATAAATTCTCTCTTGAGAAACCGCAGATGTCAGCCCAAATTCTAATGTCAATGGTATCTGATTAATTGTTCACGCTTTTTAGCTTGCAATTACGCCTGGAGAAATCATTTACACCCCGTGAGGTAATAGGCCGACCGGAAAGATTGGAAGATACTAGTGATCTTATTCCTCATTTTCTACGGCCACTCATTTTCGAGCCTTGGCTCCCACTGAAAGTGGAACGAGCCAGAAGCGTTGCATTTGCTTAACGTTGCATTCAATTTGCCACGACGGTTAAGCTTTAGCGACCTCATTTCAGTAGAGTAGACCGAAACTTGCTTCAAAACATATGAAACGTTGAGACACAGGTGGCTGACCCTTGAGTAAGTTTAGCTGCCCCCTTTGTAAAGGCGTACAAAGGTAGCAGTCGACTGCATAAATTAAGGCATTTTTCGCAACTTAAGAAGTAGGTTGTTCTTAAATGGGCTTTTCAAAGTACATCACAAGAATTTGTTCGAATTTAATACACCTCGATTACGAATGGTTTATTCAAATAGACTGCAAAATGATGAACCAATGACGCCCGTTTATGATTCCTGGGCCAGTTTTTTGTTGGCATTCAGCATTGAAAAATTGACATTCAAGTACGTTGGGGATTTTATAGGGGTTTGATTTTTGAAAATCTACGAGCATCAAAACTAGAGAAGTCATCGAACAGTAGCCCAACTTCTCCATAAGTAGTCATTGAGGTAAAGTATTTTTTGGACTTCCTTCCGAAACAGTGCCATGTATCTTATTCACTCGATTGGGAAACTTGCTCATCCAACGTAGCGTTTTTCCTGGTTCAGTCGGCTTTTGGTGTAGCCGATTTGAGCAAACTAACATGCTGAAATGTTACATTTTGATGCGGAATAACACCGTGATGGTAATCGAAAATTTGAATGTCACCAATTTACATTGTTGATGAACCAATGGACCAATATAAGTATTTTGGCGCCCTACATGTCAAAACCTAGACAGAATGACAAGTTTTAGTAGATCATGCATCATTTCACACAACTTGATATTTCTCTAATGCATTTTGACCTTAATAGCGGTGGTATTAGTTTGGCCCCCCTTCAGTTTTCAAACCACATCACTGTCATTCGGTGGAAGCCATTGGATAGCTGACACTTACGTGGTTTCCCGACGGCTTCGCTTTGAATATCCAGTGAAGACACACTTCCTTGGAGTGAGTTGCACCTTTCGCGGTCATTGTCGTTGACGGCGAAACTGATCTGTCTGCTACTATGGCCACCAGTCCCAGACAGAGGATGAATTGTTTCTATCAAATCACAATTTGGTAATAATTTTCGTATCGGTTCACTGCAAGGAAGTACTCCCTTAACTCTACAAGTTTTTATTTTGAGCTTATTTGAAACAGTCTATAGAGATATTGATGTAGCCCTACACCTGACTGCTTACCGTATTCGTCGGTGACCCTCGAGGCAGTGTCGCCATCTTCACCGCGAACGTTAGAGAGTTCAAGATACACAGAGTTGTGCTTATCCTTAACCTCAGACTGTGCGAACATGGGCATGAGGATGCTGAGACGACGTCGGGTGGACTTTAAGGCGCCGAATGAAGGGGCACCAGAAGACCCAGCGAGGTTGCGGAGGCCGTTTGCACCGCCGCTGCCGTCCCACTGGCTCGAGTGCTCCGCCGTACGAGCAGCCGCTGAAGAGGAGGAGGAGGAGGAGGGGGCGATCACCTGTGCACGGGTCGCATGCTGGTGCGACTCACGCAGGAAGGTGGTTATCTCGTTCAACAACTGCACTGCCATCACGAGCAGTGCGTAGGGACAGCTGTCTCCGTTTGGGTTCACCGTAGCTAGATTAAAAAGATGGACTAGATAGATTAGATAGATTAACACATAGACAGATGACAGAAGTAGAAAACAAAGAAAGCAAGTTAGATAAAAACACATTCTTTAGTAGCGCTTAAGTTTCAATGAGTTTTATAAAGGCGCTCAGTCAATGAAGAGAACACAGGTGAGAAGATGAGCATTGCATTAGTTTATTCCTTTCTACTAAACTCATAGTCTCTAGCCGCCTATTTTCTGCGGACTGTTTACATTAAGCCTGTGTTTGACTTCCACCAGTTCTGAACGCTTGTGAATCACACTGAGTGTTAGACTTCTTTAGTAACCACGTATTAGGCAAACAGTAAGGGTCTCACCGTCATCGAGGAAGTTTTCGTCACTCTGAAAATCCCGACTAAGATAGATTTCTGTCGAGGAATTCCCCTCTAAAAACGCCATAATGCGAATCCCTAGAGCCTAGAAATGAAAAAAAGCCTCGTAAATGGAAATTTAAAACACAAACCCCACTTGGCGGTGACCAAATTTGCTGAGTTGAGTGAACTCCTGAAATGAGATTATAGTGTGTGGTTGGGGATGCAAATAAGTGCCTAAAATTTCAGGTGAGATGCCTATATATCGAATGCGAATTATTAAGTGAGAACCTTAGCATTCGTTCATTCATTAATTTCTATTCTGGCAATCTAAGCAAGGAGCTGACCGAGGTGAAAACTACAAAAATTGCCGATTTTTTTTGCATTCTCCAGATTCTGGGAGAACTGAACCCATTTCGCAATCACAGCACCTGACCAAATCGTTAAGAACTGATAGATTAAAAAGTACAACTTTTGGATGGAAATACGGTTAATTAGGGGTAGTTTTCAGCATATATGAAAATGTCTACAAATGGCGAAAAAGGGAGCACCAACACCACTTCAAACACTGACTAGATAGTTTGTGGAGATTGGTCTCAGCGCACAAACTCACGAATGAGTTGATTGCCATGGGCGTTAACTCATTATTGATGAAATTCCAGTGAGAGGCAATATTCCCAAGATACTTATGAAAAAGTTATAGGCACGTTTTAGTCCGGGCATTAGCCGACCTCAAATACTCGCAGTTCAGAGGTACCCAACACTCGTTCTGCTAGTAAGAAAATGCAAAAGCTATGCAAAATATTCCTATGCACATTATGCACGCAATGATGCATCTAAAGTGAACTCTTCAAAATGCCCCATAAGGGGCTAAAATTTCAGAAACTTCGTTACAGTAATCGCACCGTCGTTTCGTTTGACAGAGTAATCCCTACCATAGTCAATCCTGTTTCAATGAAATTTCTTTTGCTTATTGCATTCTACTTTGTGAAAGGAATATCAAAACAACGCGTAAAATATCGAACAAAGATTTTTCCTACGAAGCAAAAGTTTGGCCATATTACACTGCTAAAAGGAGAGGAATTAAATGAGTTCTCATAAGCTTTCTTAGGACAAAAGTGGATGTGATTGGGCGCGCCACTTAACCGCATTATGTACCATTTGGACAGACCGAAAATGTTTCATCAAAACTAGCCAAACTACGACCTAACATGTGACGTCTCAAACACACATCCCATCGTTCATAAAGTACGCTTACAGAGTGCTTTAGAGATCGCGTGTTCCTTAATTAACGAAAAATGATAATAAATCAGCCTAAGATACTAGCTAAACGACCGTGGCAGCCTAACTAAAGCCTGTTGAGGGAAAGTGAGAGAAGAGAGGTTGGACCTCAGCCCAGCTGTGGAATAGACGACCGGCTGACCACTGGATTTGAGTTGTGGTACGAAATGCAGAGCTGCGCAGGTCAATGGGCTCAGCGCTAGTGCTGGCGGGCCCGGAAATTGAAATAGCGATTCGCTGTGAGGAGGTGGCGGACTGGGTCAGATGTTCGGCTTGCTGTATCGGTAGTGGCAGGTTAATCTTCATCCATGCTGGCCACTCGCCGCGGTTGCAACGATGCACGAAGAAGGCACATTCCAAGAGCAGACAGGCTCTGGCCAACACTGGTGCGTTCTACCAGCAGCAATATAGTGTAAAAAGAGATGTATTCGTGATCTGGATTTAACTGGAACTGCTCCTCATAGAGGTATATAAAACGTAGCTTACGATTATGAACTCGTTAAGTGCTGTTTATTTCCTGCAAATAAAAACAACTTCTAGAATTTTAAACTACCGCAGGTTTGATGTTCTTACGTTTATTCTATTACTAGTACTTACCGTTAAAATAACAAACACATTACTACAGCAATGCCTTCGCATCTGAGCCCAAAGGTTGATTAAGAAAATACGATAGATGACTTCTGGTTACACTAAAGGCCATCAGTTAATCTTCAGGCAGTAGAACTTAATTAAGAAACGCCTTTTCTACAAATAATTTTTGTCTCCAAGTACCCTCACTATTTTCTGTAATCGATAATCGGTAATAAAGCAAACAATCCGACAAACTGTTATGTGTCCAGAAAATCGTCTCGAGCTTATCACCTATCGCCAGCTTTTCCTCACAGAGATAGACGCCCTCTTACGTAGATGACTAATTAATTGAACTACACCTCTGTCCCGCTTAGCTTATTTTCAATTTTCAGAGCGCAAGATAGGTTTACCGAGGAAATGCTCACTCGTTCGATCTAGAATTACAGAAATGGTTGCAAAATAAGCTGTTTTATTCGGGTAGTGAATTATTGTCTTCATAGGCTTTGTTGCTCACTTCAGTATTTCGAAATATGAATAATGAAACGTTTTAGATGACTCACCAAATCGAGGAAAGAGGCGACCAGTTGTGGCTCTGGCAGAGTTCCAGGTTCCAAACATTCAAGAAGAAAGGCAAAATCACGTAGATTTTCCTTCAGCGCTGGGAGGTCGACAAGCCTCCTTTCAACCATGGGTTTGTAACACTTTGTCTCTGCTGGATTCATTTGAAATAAAATGAGATAATGTGCTTTATTCTCTGTCTCTCAGTTCATTTATCAGCAGCTATGCAAATGATTCCCAACTGATGATACGTGTGGTTATCATCAAACACAAAATGAAACCTGAGCTTCCCGAATAAGGCATTTTTAATTATGTGCTCTTTCATAGCAGATCCAACAAATTTGGTGTGCATGAAGAGAATGTCTCTTCATGATGATGTTGATAAAACCTTTCATAAGTCTATTTCGAGAAAAGATGACCAGGGATTGTAAGAAAGCTGCAATTTAATTACCATGCCGAAAACTGCTACTAGTGTTACCTGACTTCCAGTTCTGACCATGCAGCCGCTTGTTCTGCAGACCGAACGAAAAATCGCCCACATCGATATAATCAGTTGATGGTATAACCATAGAGGGCCTCTTGGAGGCGGATGTGGGCCAGAGCGAATTCCTCGTAGAGAGCCTAATCAGCAGTGGAAATGGCAACATAAGGTGGCATTGGTGGGTAGGGCTCTTGCTTCTTATGCCAATAAAATAGTTTTACAACCAAACTATTTTTGTGAGCGCCACCAATACGGTTACAGCACATAAACGGATGATAAACAAATGTCACATATCTGTGATTCTATGTTCAGATGAAGAAATCGGAGTATTACAGGCATGCAACACTGGCGGCAAATGTGTCAACTAAGATCGGCGCTTACATTCGCGGTCTCGGCAGCAGCGTAGAGGGTTTATTTCGCATAAGGGCGGTTCGCATGGGGCAAAGAAGGGAGCAGAGCAGAGCCCGTCTAAAAGTGTTACCGTGGACGGACTTGAGATAGGTGAGGAGGTGGCGCACTTCCGTGAAGAGGCTGATATTCTCCTGAGTGGCTAACTCGCGGCGACATCGCACAAAGCGGCGCACCAAAGTGCCCATCAGGCTGGAGATGATTACACCCTCCGCACCCCGCGTACCTTCTCCCGTGAAGGACTGGCCAAAGCTGTTGTGATAGCTCCATTTCTCCGAGCAACCTGCGATTTGATAAGACACATTTCCCTAAGCCCTCTAATCCTTCACAAGGCCACACTTACACTTACAGTGATATTTTTGACGATTAGATTTACTAACCATGTCAAGAGATATATTTGCAAAGTGCATTGAACTGATGGGTCGAGATGATGCCATCAATTTGAACAAGTGACAGTCATTTTGAATTTAAGATCTTTGAAGGGCTCTTAATGCCTCAATCAGGACTGCTTTCGCAATTTTACAAATCTTAAAAGTTTAAGATACTTTTAGCAGTAAAGGCAATGATGCCATATCTCACTTTCCTTGAGATATCCAACAGAATGTTGATTATTTCCTTATGGAAAACTATTTTTTTTAATGGTCGTATGTTGGTGTTCAAGAAAATGACGGAAGTCAAAATGAGCCCTATCCGTGTTATGGATTCAACTGGAGCTGCGATTCTCTAAATATTTGATGTTTTTGCACATACATGCAACAATTTCTGAAGAAAACTACTAAATATTGGATGCTTTCGCCCAATCAGAGGGCCTTGAAGCTATCAACGGAAGAAATACTGTTTTGGTAGACTAGCGGTGTATTTGTACTTTGTACATTGGTGAATAAAGTAAATTCCCTAAGAGTACAATCATTGTTAGGCACTTTTAGCAGGATTTTAATTCAGCTTGTACTTTGAAATAGCATTAGGAGTAGGGGTAAGACTGATTCGCAGCGTAGACACGACCAAACAACGAAACACTAGTATTTTTAATAAATGTTTAATCTGTTAATGCAGTAGTACACAATGGAATTCCGCATTCCATTTTTTAACTCATGTATATTTCCACTGAGTTTTTGCAGCGTTGAAGCTACTTCACTGTACAATTAATCTGATCACATCACATTAGGAAGGACTTTGGTTGACATTATTCGTATCTTTTGCCAAATCACCCTGATCTGAAGTAGAAAATCACTCGATTATTTGGAAATCATGCAAATGTAGATGAATTGTTTTAAGGTACGGCCGGATTTAGCTTGCATTTGGATCAACGCGGACTTCACAAGTGTCTAACTAGGAAAAGTCCCCGCTTTAATAGCAAATGTTTCGTAAAAAATTGGAATTTTTGTTTCAAGACCTGAGAGTACGCTGGCTTTACTGCGGCGGATGGCAGTTCTTTCCTTTCAGTCAGCACTGCATATCTCCTTCCTTCGACTTGAAGTTCAAAAAGGTTGCAGTGAAACTGTAGAACCCGTCAAGCTCGACTTATCCTCCAAGTTAGAAGCACCTCAGTCGAACAAAGTAATTACTATAGTCAAAAGTGGTAGGAATAGTTAGCAGATTAGTGAGTGGCGTAACTCCAGGATCGTTGATATAGTCGAGGAGGTGTGTCTGGACAAGTTAAAATGTTTTATAACATCAAGAAGATATACATGGCAAATTACACAATTATTTATTAAAATTGCATTAGAAGAATTACGTATAGCCCGTGAATACATTTTCAGACGTGTCTACGGAAAAATTAAGGACGTGAAAATAGAATATTCTCTCAGGGCACATTTCTAAATACTTTCAAAGTTATTAGCTGCAATTTGAAATTGCTTCCAAAAACAAGTATTGCGATTGCACACTTCTGTGAACCGACGCTGACTTGATGCTTTAAACTTTATCTACCGATTGAGCACCTATGAGTAAACTCTTCGTAGGTTGTATAACCATAATTTTGGCATAAACAGTCAATTGATGAAGAGTTTGTGAATTTTTCTTCAAATTGATCACACCAATCACTTGTTTACTCTTCTTTGGTGTAAGCAAACTTGTTTGTAAGTATTTATTTATCAGACGTATGCATGTATGTATGTATGCATGCATGCGTGCATGTGGATCTGGACAGCAGCACAATTAAATAATGTTTTTCTTTGTCATAGCAACGGTTACTAACGTTTAGCTCCACTTTCCTTCCTCAGCTTCAGACAACACCAACTTTAGCCAACATTCCCCACTCTCGATTGCCATCACCACATTGCATTTCAACGCACTACACAATCATACCTACGCTTCGGACTCCTCCAAAATGATTGGCATGAAAGCATTTCGAGGCATTTTTCCTAAGCATATGTTGCACCATTTCCGATTATAGTTGCATAGGTAGAACAAGCTCTTTGCAACTTACTCATGTACATTCCAAGGTAACTCTACAGCTCGATGTAGCTACATTTGTAGAAGGACTACCCTGCCCCTGCACTGCCCTTCGTACTATTTTCCTTAAAGTTGTTCTGCCTACCTACTGGTAATACATATGATGATTAAATCGGCCCGGTATTTTTACATACCGATTCATTCATTAGAAAGAGTATTCTTGAAGAATGGTTCGTCGAAATATTTTAATAACACTCCAGCCCTGTATCACTTTTATTCGCGTTTTTAAGACATCTTTTTCACAGACCTCTCTAACGTCGCATTTCGTTTCGAATTGTTGTAAAGCAACCCTAGTTATTTTATTTCAAAGTGCCGTAAAATTTTACCAGCCTAAAATATTAGAAACGACACTAACCAGGTTTAGTTGGATTGAGGACGACAGGATCAAGACAGAAGCTGGTGAGACCATGAAGGAACTCCATTAGCTCGGTGATGGGCACAGCAGCAATGAAGCGCGAGAAGAAGCAGTAGAAGAGGTTCTTGTTCGAGTGAAACATGCGCAGCAGGCATTCATGAGCATGTCGACGCAGCATAGCCGCAACTGCGCCCGTGGGATCGTCGGAGTACCCCAGTCCGCTTGTCGCGCTTCTTAGCCCTCCACCACCACCACCGCTGCCGCACACGTTTTGGTGGCCATAGGAGCAACCTAATACTCGAATTATTCTGCGTTAAAGAAGGGTGAAAATTTGCAGTGAGTTGCAAAATCACCGTTGGTTCTTTGCTTACATTCGATTTTCTACTCTGGAGAGGCATATTGAAGTTGGGTTTGCAATTAAGGTACATCATTTAAAACCGATTAGTAGACACTTCCAATTATCTTTTTTCGGCAAAATAATAATGATTCATCCGAATTTTTTAAAAATGGCTGCAACAGAGCATTTATTTTGACTACAATCTTAGAATCAAGTAGTATCGTCGTCTTTCGCTCGCTGTTCCAAACAGTTGGAATTAGCATCACAACTGATTGACTGAATCCTAGTTGCAGGTCAGCAACGAGTTTAACATCATTTGTCAGTGAGCGTGTTACCCTTCGTGCAAAATGTCTGCACCAGTTTTGCTTCTAATGGTGGATTTTTATTGCCTCAGAAGCGTAACGAACGCGAAGAGCAATGGATTTTGGATTAGTGACTCGTAAAATGCTGAGCATAGGAGCACTTTGAAGGTAGATATTCGAGACCATATTTTTGGAAAGCTGTTCTACTACATAGGTTTCAAACAAAAGCCACTTTGTATAATATTTTGAATTTACAGTAGTAAAAGTAAAAGTCATTTGTCCCTCTTGAAATGAGATCCACTTCATTAAGGTATTCTTGAAGATTGTAATTTCTATTTCGCATTTGGAGGTGGATCTCACACGCAGATTTCAAACGCCTCCTTAGTTTTGCATCAATTACAAAAGCTAAAACTGTGCTAAATTCATCGAGCAGATACGACGTTTTGTATTAAAAACGCTCTTGAGATTTTCTTGTGTTATGCACCATTAAGCGTGGAAACAATTCTCTTTTGAGTCGCTGTAACTTTCTATCCCCTTCTCAAAACAAGTGCTCATCATTACTTTAAAATGCAGAATAAATGGCCTGAGAGGATCACGGTGATTAGGCGAAATGGAGAGTTCTACACACCATTAAAGACCTGGGCTTGTGTAATCTCGATTATGCTCGCTACATGTAATCATACTACCATTCCATGACTGGCAATGAATACTTACTTGACAAGAATCTCCATAATCAGGCTAAAGTTGATGGTGGCCTGCTGTTGCTCCTCGGCCAGCATAGCCAACGTTTTTTCTTGTGAAGTAGTTTTCTCCTCTGTTCTAACCTTCCTTTGCGGTCGCTTATCCACAACACGAAGTCTGTTTGGTAAGAGCCGCGTCGGTCCACAAGCCGGAATCTCACCACTGCGTCGAAACGAATAAGTGTTAAAATGCCTTGTAGGGACCTGTTTTCGAGACTGAAAGCGCACTTGAGCCGAGGCTTGGCAGTCCACGTTGAGGTACTTGTCGGATTTGCGGAAGTTGGGGCGCATTTGCTGTGCTCGGATGCTTCTTGTCGTGCTGTTCTCTTCATCCGAGCTCATCTCTGCTGAGCGCTCGTCTCCATCGTCAACAGGTATTTGGCGCCGGTTACGGGACCTGCCGAACGGTATCAAACGTCCACTACCGGTGACTCTGACGAGTTTCTCCACACTACCAACGCCATCGTGAGTGACGATCGAGGAGCCACGTGAAGGAACGTGGGAAACTTTGCCACTGTAGCTGGGTGTGTAGTTGAGTCCTGATTGGAGTCCGAAGATAGCGACAGATTTGCTGCGTGTGTGTGGAACGTGGTGACTGTATGTACGTCTACTCAGTCGTGTCACCGATGAGTGAGCAGAGTCTTCATGCGGTTGGCGATAGCATTTTCGCAACTTTGATTGCTTCTTCGACTTGGACTTTTCCCAGGTTAGAGTGCACAAGTCAATAAGGCAGTAGACGTTCTTCAATAGATGATCGCATGCACGAATGGAATTCTGAAGGTTGCAAATCCAATAGAGACCGCGCAGTACTGTGGCGCAATTTATTTGTCCATTCCTCTTGATGTAATGATTTGAACCAGTCACCTCGTCGACCTCAAAAACACATATGCATGATTTCACTCGCAGCATGGGGTACAATCAGTAATTCAATTTGCCCTAGGAGTCATTCGCGTTGCAGCAGTAGCTGCCTTTAAATTTGATGTACAAAAGCTTGAGAGTAAAATCAAATAATTGGTCAAACACACCAAGTCTACGGTTCACGAACATGTGACCTTAATAGGTATTTATGTAGCTTTATTACCATCTTCTCTGTAGTCAAAATTAGTAAAAATATTAAAGTTCAATTAGGCTAATATTGGAAATTTCGTTAAACTAATGCAAACTTCACGTATAGGCTTCACTCCAATCTCCCAAGCGAAAGGTTGAACTCAATGCGGCTGAATCTCCTTGTCTCAATATGTTCAGAATCGTCGAAGTATATAAATGCGATTTCCAGGTACAAATATCGATCATTCCTTGTGATGAATGGCTATGCATTACTCGAAACGAAATCAAATTTGAACCAAAGAGGTAAGCTGAATGGTTCATGTTCTGATGTGATTCGTCAACAAAATGAATAAGTACTGAAGAATGGCCACAAAAATCATAACAGAGTGAGGCTTTTAAAGGATGCTGGAAGGTTGATATTTGAAATAATATCTGTGTTACTTTTCACCGTCAAGTGATGGTATACATTTTCACCTGCAAAAATCCACGCCACACACCGTATCCCACTTATAGGAAAGGTAGAATACCTTCAGTTTAGTGTCCTTCCATAAACAAAAACTGGCATGAATTTTCCTCTTCTCGGTGTGAATAACCTAAAAAAATCCAAACAACTGTGCTGTCTCTATGCAACTCTGGACTATGGGATTGTTGGTCAAGCAATTCGACTTATAGAGGGAGATGAGAAACCTCGCGACGGAGCTTTGGATTTCCCTTCACCAAATTTCGTAGTCATTCAATTATTTTAAAGTTAATTTGAGCATAAACGAGCACTTTCTTACATGATTATAGGGTCTTCAACATTATAGGCATGGATGCTTCTCATACATAGCACACAAGCATCAATATAATGCGATGGATGACCTCAGTAACATTTTCCCATGTCGGCTAGAGCTTTTGTTTGCTTTTCTATGCATTTTGATTTACATAAGCAGTGATTAGTGCTTCATTGGGTTTTTTTTCATAACAGTGCTATAATCCGTACCTGTTGCACACTGTTGTAGGAGATGTTGGTGTCTGAATGACACCGATGGAGCAGAAACCCACTATCCGAGTCAAAATTTGCTGATCCAGCATCGATAGAATTTTGACTGTCCGTGGCCTCGTCCAAATTCATAGTTACGTCACTGCCGAAAAAGCGAGCCTCGTTAAGGGAGATCTGAGATTTCGTGTTCGAGACAAGCAATCGGTCGTCACGCAAATCGATGAGATCGGCAACAGATTTTGGCGAAAGAGGTGTCCTATTGGATCTGCGCAAGATACCACCGATATTGGCTTCCATCTGCCTAGCGTCGGTAGGTGGCACTGTGAGAAATCCCGAGGGATCCTCCAGTATGGATTCATCAGACAAAGGCTTTGAAAGTGTCGGCTCATCTAGAAGGTCTTATATGCAAAAGAATGCAACACTCGTCTACCTGATTCAACTACCGTTTGCAGTGGCAGCACGCGCATTAACATTATAGAGACACAGCCTATCGTCAACACTGAATGGAAAAATTGTGGTTTGTAGGGATAATTTCAACATTTTCTTTCACTTCGATACCGTTTCGCAACATAAGTTCTTCCGATTTGCCACTTTCTCCAATCATTAGACCCAAAGGTTCACATTACACTACCTCACTAATTGTGCTTTGATGATATCGTACTTGAGATTGTTAACAATAATGGCTCGAGTTGTTTAAAACCACAGACATATTTTCGGCTCAATAAATCCTCTCCAATTACTGCATTGGTCCAACCCTTGAAAAAATAATGATCCAACAATAATTTGACACCTTGTTTTATTACCTGAATTCACCTTAATGTGGAATATTAAAATGAGGTCAATTAACTTAAGTATGCTCATGTACCGTTGATGGATGATTGGCAGTGCTACATAGTTTAGCGTTTGTTGATGCCTCACTTGGGAAAATCACGACTCGATCATATTAACACCGATCGGGTGCGTTTGCTTTAAAAATATTCCTAAGGAATTTATTAAAATTTGGATGAGATGACAGGGAGGGACCAATCTAAAGCCTTTGAGAGTCTTGTCCCTTACAGAGCGGCTTCGTGAGTCTCTCCTTCGGATTGTAGTAATATGTGACGGTCGTGTCCCCATGTTTTCAGTTTGTTGTTTACATTTAAAAATAATAATCCATTAACTTTTAAGTAAGCTCTTTACTCCAGTTTTATGATGATGGAAATGTGGCAGGAAAAGAGGCAAATCAAATTCTCCTACTCTGCAAGGGAATGCTATTTTCCAAAACATAGATATTGGGGTGGGTTCTGGGTAAAATGCTGGTACTCCACCAAATAATGAGACAACTTTGCAACTAAACGGCTGAAAGAAGGTCAGTTCACAGTTAATAGCTTTCTAAGCTGCATCCTTTTTTCTTTTATTTAAAATGATCTCTTTAAAGTTAGACATAAGTAGAATGTACAACGTCCTTACACATCTTCAGCTTTTGTAGTGCTCATCAACTACTTTTTCAAAACCACAAAACCAAATGCGTATTGCAAACATACATAAAAGTAGGGCCTCACTTCGATATGCACCCTTTCCACGTCATGTTGAGTTGGATTAGCCTCTTCATTAATTTATTTCGCAGCATATTTAAATTTCACAAGTACAAAATGAAATCACATTCCACTAAGTCAAAATTCACTAAATTTGTAACTGGCTGTTCGTCTTCTATCCACTTGCACTTCAGATGTTGTTATGTTTTCATTTTTAAAACAAAATAAATTGTTAATGATGGATATTATACACTTGGCCACATTAGTAACAACATCAATTTGGTTTTGCAGCAGTCTTAATTTATTTCTGGTACTCTGCAATATTCAGTTTAACTAGAATCTAAGCCTTACCACTTACTATTACTTCCGAGGTGATCAGCGTGCCCCAAATCAGGTCTTCCCTTGCCATGGCGGGAAAGACGATCCTATTAAGCGTAAGAAACAACAGTTATTATTGTAGTCAGCAGTTGGATGCTCCAACTGAAAACTACAATTTGTTACCACGAGAACAGGTGAAATATATGGAGGAGATTTCTAAGTAGTAAATTTGAGCGAAGAATTTGAGACTTGATACGAGGTGGATATTTGTTTGCTTCAACTCACTTTTATTTCAAAGACACCCGTCCTTTTGACATTTTTGTTCTGCTCCAGTGAGGGTTTTGGGATCTGTTTGCGTTTGTAGAAGGTACCAGAGGAAGAGGAGGCGACAAGGGCGTCGCTATTGACGAGACGTGCCTGAGAAGAGGGTAGATCACTTAAGAAGTGGTGCAGCGTCGGAGGCATTGTGGGCTCTGGCGGATGGGGAGCTGGCGCAGTCGACATTGGCTGGCTCTCTGTGTTTGAGGACTGCTGATCAGAACTGGAGGACTTCTGCGACAGACTCGTGGAATGCTTCTCATCACCTCCGGTACCATCGGCAGCGGACAGTTTTCGGCGTCCTGGGTGTGACATCAAGGGAAGCATATTCACCATTTTATTGGTAGTTGAAGTTATGGGTACAAGCCTGCTACTCACTGTTTGTATGCAGTAAAAATGGATAATATAAAACTCGAGCATGGACGCTTAAGGTTTTCGGCGTAATTTTGCAGCTCCGTTGAGAATTCGACTGAGGGTATTGGTCCGTAAGTGATGGGTTGTAAATATTTGTAACTGGAAGGTTATATTTTAAGCGTTAAAAATGCATTCACAAGTAAAATACATCGTTTTAAATATGGAATGGTTCTTCGTTCGTTAGCCTTAACATTGTTCCAGTTTTTTAAAGCAAATTTTGAGGTATGCAAAACACGTGTATGCATCATTGCCAGTAGGATAATTTACTCTTGTAATGAGAGGCATATCATGATTTGAGAGATACAAAACTAGAAATCCAAGGTTCTATGCATTTTGGAGTCTTCTGTGCAAAGCTTTCTGGGGTCAAATGAGAGTAAATAAAGTAGTATTAAATAAATTTAAGTGTCAAAAAAGAGGCTAATTTTAGTTGATCGCAAATGGCATCATAGGGCATTTTTAAGAAGTCACAATAAAATTGGTTTATCATCCATTATGGAGACAAAACGCTGTGGCCCACTGAAAAAATCGACACCATTGTGCTTCATGGGAGAGCGACATAGCATTAACACAAGCACTCGCCTTGACGATCAGCAACGGTACAAGGGTGCATAGGAATTCGGATTAAGGCATTAAATACAAAGCCCTTATGGGACTGCTACCCCCACTCGTTCTTACCCTCAGCACTGTATCTTTCATCGTCGTCGCCGTCGTCACCGATGTCTGTGGTCGCAGTGACCACGGAAGCTGAGCCGGTGGTGATGTGGCGCTGGCTAGATGGCATAGCAGTGATGTTGGAGGTTCCGAAGGAATAATGGTGATAGGGAGGTGCGAGTTGGGGCATGGAGAGGCTGCGCAGTACTCTAAGATCGGCGGCCTGGCCAGTGACAGCGTCAGCAGCAGCGAAGAAGGCTTCTGGGAGGGTAGCACGAAGGCGCTGGAACCGCGAATATGCGCTCGCCTCGACCCTCTCGCGTCGGCGCTCGTGGCGAAGCAGTGTGAGGCGGCGCTCCAAGTAACGCAGCGCCCACACTGCACCTGCTTCAGACCACTCCGGCGAGAAGAGGCATCGCATCACTGCCAAGTCGCAGTGACTCGCCAGCACAGTGTCCGTCGCCATTGCCTCCTTCAACACCGTCTGGGTCAGAGACTCTATTTGCTCCTCCAACGTTTGCTCCTACAAGAAGGGAAGTGATTAAACAACTGTCATATTGCGTAAAATATTGACCCTTTGTCGTCTATTATGCCGTCTACGAAGCTAAGAAGATATTTATTTTTAAATGCACAAAACACGATACAATACTCACCAAATAGCTTCGGCCGGTTGTGAAGCTCTCGGAACAATTAGACTCCGATTGCTCGGAGTCGGTATCCTGCAGACTGACGGGACAGATATCATTGAGGCGAGCCATTGGAACCACTGGACGATTATGGCTTTGCTTCAGCGCACTTGCGCTGATTGGCACAGAATGCCGATCGTACCATGCTGAATCCTTAAATAGATAAAGCCATGTCCATAATCAGGAGGGTACTTAATTGGTTCAATGGCATATTAGGTGGGAATATTAAACAGACCTATAATATCGGTTTGGCGCATTGTTAATCCTTGTCAGCGTTTTTAATAGACTAATAGTTTGTGAAAGCTACTTTCCTAAGCATTTCATATAAGCTGCTTTCCGTTTTCAAGAATCATAATGAAAGCACAAACAGGTTTACAGCGCTTGCGAAGGTCAATGGATTATTGCAGGAAGTTGCCATTTCAAAATTCACTATTCAGAACCAAAAAGTGTGCCACAATGGTTCCCTTATTTGAACATCAATAAAGCAAACTTTTCAGTGGCTTCTTTTAGATGAAATTGCGTCCTAAAGCAAGACGTTTTCCATTATCTTAAAGTACGAAGCAGATTATGCGATACAAACAACTTATTTGCGAAATCCCATTCAGAATTTGCGCCGAGGTTATAGGTAGAATGAGGAGAGCAGTGAGGTTGTTTATGACAAATTGGGGTATTTTTGCTTAAAAAGAGGCCAGCACTGAACTGGAGAGAGTTAAGAAACTGTCCAAGTAACTGCACGTTCCTTCTGCATGCACTTGTTTACTTTTTCCACATGCTTCAGTGTTCCAGCCTCTCCCTTGCCTTTTGAGCTTAAAGCGGTCGGGCGGACTTAAAATTTTAGAATGTATGGCACAATAATACGGCTAAGAATGAAGCTTCTTGATATGAATTGAAAAGGGAGATTTCATGGTTTAAGTATTTCAAAGTGGAGTTTCATGATAGAGCACGTAGCAACTAAAGTGAGTGTATTATTGCTTATGAAAACGCGACAGTTCAGCAAGAATTTTTTCATTCTGATTGAAGCCATTTGAACAAGGAAACACATTCCTCAAGCCAAAAAGTAGGGACCATAAGAGAAGAAATCACTTCTGCAAACACTTCAGTTTATGACCTTCTTTAATTAACTGTCGCAAATTAGAGTCACTACCTGGACAAAAACTGGTTTAAGTAAGTCGAATTTCTATTGTAATTAACAATAATACAACGCATGCTGCAAACAGCGGGCAATGGAGGAGTTAAATAGAATTGATCAAACGGAGAGGCATTACCTCATCTGAGGACTCGGCATTCGGGATTCTGAGATTTGGAGAAGTGGGATAGAAGGGCGCAATCGAGTGAGGCACCTGGCTGCTAACACGACACACCGCCTCTAGTCCACCCAACTCGTCCTCTTCGCCAAGCTCCTCACCAGGACGCTGGAAGACGGTGGGAAGGGGGCCAAACTGGTCCACGTAACTTCGCAGGGGGTTCACATTCAACCCTTCATCATATTGGCCCGAGGGTATTTTAACGGGCACGGGGAAAGAGCCTTCGTAAGGCTGCCTGTGGAGTATTAGAGGAGCCCATAACCGAAGACCTGACTCCAACTTCAAAGTGTCAAAATCTTCGCATTTGAGGCGTTCCAGGACAGGTGCAAATAAGTAGATGAAGAGCTGCAAGCTAGCGAGATCGTGGAGGTAGGCGCGCTCTCGTTGGGCGTTTACTTTTGTTGGAAATGGAACATATCAATAGTCATTTCTACTTCAGTAAATTTGTCATCAATTTATTGCCTTCCAAAATGATTTCGCGAAGATTATGTGACACTTCCTTAAATGAACCCCAACTTCCAGTTTAATGGAGCTGGAGAAATGGGGAGGTCTGGGCACGTATTTTGGGAAAAAAACAGAGCACAGAATTCCTAAAATTGCGCATCTGGGAGCTATACTGAATAGGAAAGAGGATAGGTGGGAGCAGAGCCTAGTGCTTGCGTGTGTTCGTGTCTTACAGGGTTGAGGGTAATTCGTAGGGCAGGCGAGTGGATAAAAAAGCAATGCTTGGCTAATTAAATCTCGCTGTGCAAAAGGAGCCACTGAAAAACACAAATTTTCATCTAAAATAATTGTTCAGAGGCTGGAAAATTTTGGGCTCATTTTTAAAACCAAAATACCGCATTTTACAACCAAAATCATGCTAATGAATATTGACGATGGTCCTCGACTAGTGCATAGAATTTAAACGCAATCTCAAGAGCAGCTCGAATTGAAAAATCTTCAAAAAGCACTAATACCGTTCTTGATTCTTGCTATAATCTGCCCTGCTTTACACTGCGTTTTCCAAAATAGCGAAGTCTTTTGACGTTGTTGCAACACTTTCTCAAGTGCCCGCAAATCTCCTCTAATGTAAGGTTTCGCGCTAACTTTAATACGTAAATTTGAGGTGCTGCGCAAAAATCAGACAGGTTTCTGTCATATCAAGCAGAGTGTCTTTAGATCATTAACATTCAAACAAATTTATTTAATCAAGTTCTTGCCGATACACATGAACGAAAACTTCCAGTGTCGTTTCGCCTAGGTGTATGTAATCGATTACATGAAATCTGTCCTTATAGGTAGCGAAGAATAATAAAGGCAAAAGTTTTCTTGTCTGGGATACAAACATTACACGGATCTTACTTTTAAAATATGGATCATTATCAGCGCATTCCGATGCTGCATCAAGGAGGAGCCACTGTAGTGTGTACAGGAGTTTAGTTTCAGCCTGATCAAATCTAAGAGGTGGCCGCTGAGAGCAAGTGACTGGTTGCGTTTTCCCTCGTTCCTTAGCGTCCGTGGAAGGTAAGGATTTCAAACGTTGACGAATCATTGTTGCTGCGCAATGAAGCACATGTGGCAGTGCAAATCTTACAAGATGCCATCGCGGGATCGACTGTATTGACTCGCACACACTTGGTGGCAGACCATACAAAATATTTTGCACTAGCACGCGCTCAAAATTCTAAAATATACCAGGATAAGTTAAGCAGTTCGAAATTATCAGAGGCCAATGGGTTGGGTAAAATTTTATGTAAAATTCAAGCAATAATTTATAAACCCGTCAAATTTTAGATTCAAAGTACGTTACAAGAATTTTGAACACTAATATAGCAGCGAGAGGTGGGAGTCAACTGTTGATATTAAAATTTGTGATAGAATTAACCAAAGTTCCAATAATTGCTTTTAATGTACGAGATTTCTGAAAAAAGGGTGACAAATATTGAAACAAGACCTAAAAAGCAGGCGTTTTGTAAATTATTCTCAGTAGCTAAGAAACCTAGACGCTTGAATAAGATAGTGCGATAGTGGTCAAAGTCGTAGGCTTTAGTAAGTAAGGCTGATTTTAAGCAAATAATGCGTTACAGGGTAGGATAAAATTGAAATGTGCAATAAAAAAACTAAGGAAAATAAACATCATATGCGCGTTCAAAAACTGAAGCCGAAAAATGCGACCGGTTAGTAAAGACAAGATCCTGCGCTTGTGCAAAAATTAGGCCGCATTAGAAATGCTACGAATTTAGTGTTTGAAAAGATTTCCAAGCAAAAAGGTAGAAATAGGCAGCGTTATAGTGCCCTTGTAATGCAAAATTTATTTCTATGCTGTTATATTAGATACAGATACACTTATTGGGAGCAAAAGGTAGGGGCTTAATAGCTTAAAATAAAAATTATGCGTTCTAGCAAATGTTTTGGAGCGATTGCCAGCAAAACGGTAAATGTAATACAATAAAAATAGTATCAGATTGGTGGGAATCATACTCATGTCGAAATATGGGCAACTTACTAAACACACGTTGTCTCTTGTTTTCTTCGATTGTATAAATGAACTACAACCAGCTATTATTAGAATTCAACTTACGAGGTATTCGAAAGCAAAAAATTTTGGATGGATAGTGGGATGTAATCGAAGCCGTGTGTCATTATTTTAGAAACTTATTCATACTTCACATTGCCACAATTTAGTGACCTTTACTATGGCATTGTGAACTATCTAAACAAATCAAAATTTGTTTGATAATAGTTACTAAATTATTGCCAAAAGCATTTTATACAACACATGTTTACTTAATACAAAAAGTAAATCTGAAATTCTTTCGATGGCAGCAGGTGAATAATCCTGTTCACTCCGTACTATCAAATGTAGTATTGCTCTATTTAAATTGCCCAAAATCCTCTTGAAAATAGCCTTAGACTTTTTAGTTATGCAGTATTTTGAGGAGACTTCAAGCATCTTGCCAGAGAATACTTTATTGATGTGTCCGACAAATTATTGCCAATAGTATTTGTCTTTAGTTATCCTATTGTATTTCAAGAGGTTAACTTTTTGAAATTTTGCTAATACGAGGCAATCAACCCTTCCTTGTAGCGAGAAGCTTATAAAATTTCAAAGTTAATGATAAAAGCTACAAAGTCTGGTTTCTTCACTTTTGTTCTACATTGTCAAAGATAATGTAGCGTCCCGAGACTCCCCTTAAGGTAAAAGAAGGCATAGTACTCGGGGTGGAATACGTGTATTCTGGAAACAGAGAGCTTGGGGGCTGTTGGCACGGCCCAAAGGCCGACCAACCGGCTAGAACAAGATGGCCACCCAAGTGACCGAAACTGGCAGTTCGAACAAACAAAGTATTACACAGCCCCTCTCTTCTTTCGAGCGTCGTCCCCGACGCTCCCCTTCGTCCGCCTCTCGTGTCAGCCATCACAACGTAATCAGTGCTGCGAGAAGCACCCACGAGCTAACCGTCCCAGTCGTCGAGATTCGAACGCATGTGTTTCTGTAGTGCCATCAATTCCGCGTAGCACTCAGTACAGCGAGTGCGCGCTTCTTGGCCCTCCTCTCCCACGACAATGTGGTCCAATGAAAGATGGAGGCATGGGTCCAAGTTTTCGAATGGGATGAGACACACAAAACATATTGCGATTCCAGGCTTAGTTGATACCGTAGAAGAAACGCAGGGGCATCGTAGAAACCTGAGCAAATGTGGCGGTCGGGCCTCATAGGAACAAAATGCATGCGATCCAAGCGTGCAAAGCATAAAACGATGCTATCTAATGGCATCCTGCACATTCTACATCTGGGAACAGGTGAGAGAGCTTACGGAGGATGCTTGATCACAACGTCGCATCTCTCTCTTGGCAGTTCCACTGGACTTGGAATTTACGGCTAGTGTCGCTTTAGTTGTTGGTGGCATCCCTGTCGAACACGAAGGCGAGGGAGGTGCCGAAGATGAACGTCGATCTTGGCCCTCCTGTTTCGAGTTACCAGAGGTTCTCCCATCCATAGCACATGCACTTCTTTCACCCCGCCAAAGTTTGCTAGAAGCGGCATGGAGCAGGATGAAATCCATCGAAGTCGGGTCCGCTTTCCGCTGCCACCAATGTAGCATTCCGAGACTCCCTTTAAGGTAAAAGAAGGCAAAGTACTGGGGGTAGAATACATGTATTCTGGAAACAGAGGGCTGTTGGCACGGCCCGGAGGCCGACCAACCGGCTCCGTACAATATGGCCACCCAAGTGACCGAAACCGGCAGTTCAAACAAACAAAGTATTACAATAATGTTAGCCATTGTTTGCTAATTTTTTTATTTAACTCCTTCACGCTTCTTCGTGCTCCTGCAAACGATTTCATGTTCCTCATTCCTAACTCAGGTTTCGTATGTTTTGTACAAGAAGATTGGGGAGAAGAGAAGATCTTTTATTTGAAATTCGTGAAACTTTGCAGGTCGCAAATGTTACAGAATGGAAATCCGTTTTATTCCTTGAGGTCGATGGCGTCCACCAAGCCACATCAACAGCGTAAACGGACCTCTTCTGGTCTTTAATAGTATGGAAAAGAACATACTACTAAGGTACAGCAGGTTTGGGAGTCTGCGGGCGTCCAATTGGTATTCCACAAGGCACAATTGACTGCTTTTTAACGCCGTTAAGCTTAGCTTCAAGCCACTGAAATAGCATTGTTCTGGGATTATTTCAAATGTGCGCCTCATAGCATTGTGCACGGGTGTCGCCTAAAATAAAAGGTGGATGGTTATAATGGCAATTAACAGATTTTAAAGCACTGTTGTTTTTCGCTACTATTGTACTCTAATCTAGTGTGCTGGAAAGTGGATCGAGTGCAAGTCCAAGGAGTGATGTTCTTCGTTGAAAGTTCTCAAACCTTTGTCTGAAGTCCACTATGTACAAGACAGGTTTATTGGACGGCGTTAATTTAGTGAATTAATGGAGTACATTTGCTTCATACCACTTCAATGCTGCTCACAATTCAAAATGCAATTAAGGTGAGTTGTGAGCTCTTCCAGCGAGAATTTGATTCAAAACTCCACAATTTTTTCTCAACTGTCCACTTATGTTGCGATCCGATCTTCTTATCTCGTTCAGGTGTAGCGTCTCGAGGCTTCCTTGAGGACAAAAGAAGGTATAATGCTAGACAGAGTGTATATATTCCGCAAACAGAAAGTGATCGGAGCTGCTGGCATGGTCCAGGGACCAGCCCACCCGACAAAGTCAATATGGACACCCAAGTCGCCGTGCCCGAAACCGGCAGTCAAACAAACACATTGTTGCACAAGAGCCACAAATATCACCAATTTCCAGTAGCTGGCTCCACTAATGCGCGTCCTTGGACTTGAGCAATAAAAATCCATAATTAGCGCAAAAAATTTGGTCTATGATGTAACATTCCCCCTCAAGAATCTGCTAGTGAACGTGTTACAATGAAAGTCAGAGCATATTCGACATTGCAGAGAGTAAGTGGACACAGCCCACTGTAAACTTCCCCAATTGGATACCCAATTCGCACTACACATTGTATAAAAACGTTACCTGTTTATTCAAATAAACTTCCATATTTTATCAGGATTCGTTGTACTTCCATTGGGGTTAATTGAGGTACAGTGAGGTAGTTCACAAATTTGCTTTAGCTACGTTATCGTATCGTTGCTACTGTGGTGAAGTGGAATCCACCACAGTTCTTAGAAAAGAGGCCCTCTGACCGCAGATTAAGCTTGTGGTTGCAACCACTCCCTTGGGTATAGTCCCTCGCGTAAGAGCAGCTTAAATGCTTAATTTTGGTCGGAGTGCGATTTCGCATCAACTGTTCCCCGACTAATGCTGCTTGAACGCTTGGCTGATCTATCCTAAACAGATACCAGACTGCTATTCACCGCCATTTCCATAGTAGACTTGCCCCGATTAGCAGACTTGTAGTTTCTGGTTAAGACAAATTGAGTGCCGTTTTCGACGAATGGTAAAAATTATGGGAAGGTCGCCATGCCATGGGCGAGGGGCGGCATGCACAAGAAAGCATTGCTGCTGCAGCTAGTGATTGACTAGGCATCCAAGTGCTCAACAATCCTATTCTCCTTAAATTGTCCCGGTTTTCCCACTATTAATTAATGTTTTTTTTATTAAAAACGTGGATAATTAACAACAGTGATATATTATGGTAACAAGACTCAGGGCACTAATGCCACTTGGGCAGGATGATATTCAGCCCTGGTGCAGCACCACGTAGCACCCTCACTCGGCAGAGGAAAATATGCAAAGCATACTGCTCACCGAGATCAGGATGTCTTGTGAAACTGTCCACCGGTTATTCAAGCGTGTTTATACGATTGCAGTGAGGAAACTCTTTCAATATATGCTTAAATCGACTTACGTAGGCATGGGTAAGTACTGTAGCGCACAAAGACTACTCTGACAACAAAAGAATGCAGAGTACTCGAGCAGAACAGAAAGCGTTGACTTCAGGCCCTCCAATGGTGACCTAAAGTGGCCCCCTTACCAAAACAGATAGTTGAACATCCAACCCATCATAGTATTGGTAGGAAAATACAAATATTAAGCGGTAAAGCCCACGCGTAGTCATAACGATTGGCATATTCATCGTCTAAACGTTTTACCTCGAGGTGGACATGGGCTCAACATTAGGCAATAGGCCAAAGGTAATAACTTGATGATCAAACTTTCAAGAATTGAATTTCATTTCAAAAATGACTCAATGATCTACAGAAATTGACGACTTGCGACTGTTTTCGAAGGAATAAAAACCTTCCAGAAAGACCAATTGACCCTAATCCGATGTATTTTCAGGATCCAGATCCTCTGACAATCGATGGCTCTTTGATATTCGCCTAGTGGAAGCATGAGAAATAAGGCACGCTATCCAGCCGAATGTTCATATCCAGCTGTGGTAAATTACTGACATTCTCCACCGGAGCCGTAGAGGGTAACCATCAACAGCCCCAATGCACCATTGGTATACTTGAGGGTAGGTCACTCGAGAGCTCAAAATGTAGCTATTCGCAGGCCTGAAACAATTCGCATTCAGCGCGTCACTACTAATATCAAGCGAACCGCATTAGGTAAGTTGACTCAACTAGTCGTCATAAGCCAATAAAGAACACACCATGCACACGGGACACCGACAGCAGACGAGCCTACCAATAACTTACGTTCCTCGAAGGATCCAGCACAAATACTTATGCAAAATTCGAAAACCAACCTCACAACCCATCTATGAATTGTTCAAGCAATACCCCAAGATCATCAGCCATTCCCACCAGAGCGCTCCATACAACCAAACGCAGACTACAGGTGTAAACGACGCAACGTCGCGAGCCCAAGAACAGACTCAACGATCAACTTGAGACCGCGAGTTGCACTAGGGACCGCCCATATGCGCCATCACCAACGCCCTAATGGGGAAAAAGTAAAAATGAACCTGCCACGAGTTTGCTAATTCCAGGAAGCCGTCCCATGAGCATGAGCTGTCAGCATCAAGCAAGGAGATGAATTCACTGACACCAAAAGGAAGGATATACCTTAGACGACCACCCATCGAAGCCTCGAAAAGAGACGGTAGTGCACAGTAAAAATCTACCCAATTTAAACATCATTCGAAACCACCTCTACGCATGCCGAGAATTAGGCTCAGAAAGCGCATTCTCAGAGGCTGGCGGGACATCCGTACGAGGACGGCGAAAGAGAATAACGTGAGGCTCTGGTTCATGAATCATGTAATGAACCCATCCAACGGACTGCTGAATCCCAAGTGCGCGCCACTCCCGCTCAGTCATTAGACGATGCTTTGGAACTCTGCCAACCAATTCCTTTGGCAAGTGAACATGTCTACAATTGAAACGATACATGTACAAAAACCAACAGTTCTCAGATGTAAAGTAACCCCGAGAATTAAAGTACTTTAAAACCGAGGCAACCCCTTATACCTGTATTCATAAACATCATCGTAGTACTTATCCGAATAGTAAATATTCTTATCAGCCATGAAACCACCGCAGCAATGCAGCAGAAACAACTTCAATTCACTAAACCCGCACAATTCGCTTTATAAGTATTCGAATCACCTAAACAAATTTGTCGCAAAAAATAAAATTAACTGCATATATTGTAAGCCGAATTTGTCCAAAAAATTAGGCTAAAAACTTTAGATAAGCATGGTGCTAAACTGTGCCGTCATAAGGCGGACGAAAAACGAATCGTAATGTTATAAAGTAATTGAAAAATTTGTCCTTGTAGAAAACTAAAAAAGGCTTCTTATTTTCTGCCAAGCAAAGAAAACAAATGGAAGTATGCAGATTTCCATATTTTTCCAGCACGTAATTTGCGCAGTACTCTCAACTATTCAGCCAATTCTTTATGGCTTCTTCATACATCGCAGGATGTTCAATACGTTTGTTCGTTGCTTAACTCTCGGTTTTGATTAAGGGCCACCTAGTTGGCCGTTGCACCTTCACCGTGTGGGCTGGTCTCTGGACCATGACAGCAGCTCCAGTCCTTTCTGTGCTCCGAATATATTTATACTGCTTGATTAATATGCCTCCTTTCGTCTTTACGGACGTCTTGGTAGCTATAGTTAGTACTAACATTTAATGCTTATACCTGGTGTAGTACCGCAGCAGACCTCACTTTTCTCCATGCGGTAGATACATAGGAAGTATTGGAACGCATTATTGTGGGAGTTGTTGTTTGCAGATTGCGCCTATGGCCTTTTGGCCAATCTGCGCCCCAGAAAAAATAGATTTGAAGACGTTTCAGAGGATAATGTTGCCTCCTAATACGAAGACTTCGAGTCTCTTGCTCATTTGTGCTACGCAACTATAAAAAGGTTTACACGATTTCAACAAACTGATTGTAATACTTTGTTTGTTCGAACTATCGGTTTAGGTCATTTGGGTGGCCATCTTGTTCTAGCCGGTTGGTCGGCCTCCGGGCCGTGCCAACAGCCCCCAAGCCCTCTGTTCCCGGAATATATATATTCTGCCCTAGTACTGCGCCTTCTTTTACCTTAAAGAGAGCCTCGGGACGCTACACTGACAAAATTCCTTGCGCTCTTTTTCATTTTGCATTTGTGTTCTAAGTCTCATCCACAGTTATATCGAGCCAACATAAGCTAGAATATGTGCAAATAACTCGAAAATGGGACTAAAACGACTAGCCCTTGTGCCTTGCCGTGGAATGGGAAAGCAACGAGGTCAATTTAGTACTGCGGGCCGTCTATCCAATTTGGACCGTAGCATTTTGCTTGTACTAATAATGTTTTGTTGCCTCTGTATGCTAAGAATTTGTGATTCCCCAATCTGTTGTGGTTTGTTATATGGTCGGAGTAGTCTCAGAATGCTACATGGGTTGTTGAACTCCCTCATAAATTTGTATTTAATTCCAGTCCAGTTATTGCTCATAATAGATCTCTTAGAGTAGGTCTTAATCAGCACATTTTAGTTTTAAAACATTCAATCTCAAAGTTTGAGCAATCTCTACGACTTTGCGGCAACTACTGCGTACTTGATGTCCGTATTAAGACTCTTTCTGCAAAAGCACTCGCACGAATTCATTAAGTTTTTCCATGTTAGGGGTTCTAGGTTTTTGCCACTGCACATGACAAGAATATTTTAACAGTCATGCCAACTTTAACTAGTCACAAAAGATTTGTTTCATTACCTGCAATATTTTTACTAATAATCTTGCTGCAACACTGAAGGCATTTGTCTACATATATAATAGAACAGTAGTAAGCCAGATGTGGGAGTAGTAAGCAATAGTAATGGCAGTAAATAGATAAAGGCGAATGAAATGGTCGCTTCATTTGACTGCCCTAGGAGTCATCCCATTATAGATTGACTATCTATGGTAAAATGTGTCGGTTGGGTTTGGCTTCGGCTTGATCCCGTTGACACTGGGTCGAATCTCAATGAATTGTACATGGTGTGGTGTTGGTAGTTCCCCTGCATCCCCTGATGCTGGTTTACCGGAGGGATATGCCAGCTGTTGCTGCTGTTGGTGGTGGCGGCGGTGGCAGTGTTGAGTTGTGGCTGACATTGATGACGGTGGCATATAGGATAGCCAGAGGTAATTGGCAGCTGACCTGGACTATTAGGTCCAACAAAGTCGTTGCTGATTCCGTTGTACATCAGAGTGTCGAGTGGATGGTTTCCAGATCTGCTCTTCGCTATGGCCTCTTGTGTATCTCGATCCCCCATCTTGGGATTGTTTGATCGCTGTTGATGGTGATGCTGAAGCACCATATGCATCAGATCTCCGCCGCCGCTGCCTCGGAGCATATTCGCGCCGGAGGCGTGGCTGACACTCTGAATGTGCTGAATCGGCATCGAAGTCTGCAATTGTGACCGCTGTGATGCTTGGTTAGATACCGGCTGTAGACTCCGTGAATCCACGCAAGTCTTCTCTAGCTGACGGTTTAGTTGTTCTTCCAGGTCATCGTTCTCTTCCGGTATGAAGGCGTCTTTTGGCTGGTTGGCTGAGATCGCTGCACGCAAAAGTGTCAGATCACTTGGCTCCATGCCGTCCGGAAAGCTGAATACACTCTTCACTCCTCCCGGTCCGACCTCTTCGGAGACGAGATACTTCTTGATGGCTTCTCGCTGGCTACCTTGGTCTCGGTGAATCGGTGTATGGGGTAGGACCCCACAACCAGATCCCGGACTGCAACCACATACCCTCGAAAAGGAATTGTGCGATTCTCGTCTGGCAACAGCACCACTTTCTTGGCTCAGTGAAGGCTGACGGTTCAGGGGTGTCTGAAAGGACGGGGAATGAGGGGTGGTGGGAGTGTTTATCTGGCGGATTCGTCCAACTCCATCGACACTGAGTCCACTCTCGCTTGGTCTACTGGAGGTAACTGTGCCAATGACTGAATACTGAGGCCGAACATTAAGACATTGAAAGTGCCTTCTTGGCGTGGGCACTACAGTCTGACTCAGTGATCCATGCTGTTCGAACTTTTGACGCGCCGCCTGAAAATCACGGTAGTCATAGGTCGTTCTTTCATCTACGTCTGATTCGGACGTGCATGGAGGCTGGAAATTGTTGGTCAGAGGTTGTTGAGCGTAGTAACTGTCATGATGCATGACTTGGTGGGGTGGAGAACTCGGCTGGTGCGAGCCCTTGTGGGAATTGTGTACGTAGTAGGTGTACGGATTGCGATTTGCCCGGGAATACATCATGATCCGCCGATCTAGTTCCTCCTCTCCTCGACGCTTGCTCTTTGATATGGATGTGTTGAAGGGGTTCTGACGGACGGCCGAATTATTTGATGGAACCCGTTGTCTCGATTGTGGAATTGGGTGCTGCACAGAAGTAGGAGGGGGCAGAGTTTCGTGATTGGTCTGTTCCACAATGTAACTGCTTGACTGATCCCTCACGATGTTTGTTAGGCTGGGAAAGTAGGTTTCAGCACGGATAACAATTTCTTCGAAGGGGTCTTCCGTTGTTTCAATATAGCTCAACTGTGGTTGTAAGTTCTCATACCGTTTCCTACCAATTGCTCTGACAGGACCAACCTGTGCTGTCCCGATTGACTCAATTTCACCTTCTGAAGCCTCGGAGGTGGGACTTCGACGGTTGATGGTGGGCTCTTGAGACGTCGATTGTGCACAAACAGAAGTATTATTGGCGGTAGGATCACGAACTCGAAAAATCATTCGGATCCTGCGGCATGAGACTCCTCAGCTGTCCAAATGGCCTGATCGGGAGTTGGATTACGGACTTCGAGACATACTCGTGTGTGATTGGTCATGCAGATGAGGCTACCCAACGCTGAGTGGCTCATGAAAATGGCGCTGAGAGGATGTCCGTGCGTATTTGTGATAGAAGCGTCGACAACTACGGTGGTGACCCCTTAACAACGCAATATTTGCCATTTGCGCAATGTGAACTTGCGCGAGTTCACTTTAGACCGTACTTGCACATCTGCACAGAAGGCTATAAAAAAATTACTATTCATCTATACAACTTCCAGACAAATTAAATGGATTATTCACTGATTGCCTCATTTACATCTACTGCTTGCATTATTCAAGAAGAATGTCTGATTACCTCCATGTGGCTCTATCGCAATCACTAAAGCATTGCAACATCTCGAACCCACATCCGAATCGACTGTAAATTTCCCAGCACTAGTGTTCGCATGTATTCGAATTTAATATGTTATATGTTTACTGATCAGCTGATTGATGAATGTGTGCGCTTAAAAGCAACGGCTTGAATTATTGGATAAGGCTATGTAACAAACTAAACATTGAGTAATTGAGCGCCTCACAATAGTTCAGGCCACTTCAAGATGAAATTACATAATACCTGCAATTCTCAACTTTGAATAGTCTTAGTTTCTGCCTCTTATGGTATGCGCCGAACATGGCTATCAATGACCACGCTGTTTGATGTTCCGACAATTTTGCTCACAATTCAAACGAGATAGATCGGGAAGTCTGAACATAAAACTACTGGTCTTGATAACAAACCAATTGTTCCGACGGACAGCAAATCTGCTCAACTTACAAGCCTAATGCTACGACCGGAGAGCATTTCAATTACACCCAGATAGCTGAATTCTGACAATGTCCGACCATTACCCTGGAGCTTGAGACGAGCCGGACACGAAAAATTAGCAGAGTATGAGAAGTTGCATTCTGAGAAATCCACCACAACCCAGCAACTAACTAGTTGAGCCCATCGTTGAGACCTGTCTCCTGGTACAGATACTTCACAAGCGCAAACATACACATCTGAGGATTGCGGGAAGAAAAATTAAAAATCAAACACGCCAAACTAAGTGAATCACAGTGACCAAACATTGAGCTAATGAAGTAAGACTGTACAACTCACTACCTGATTCCCTGGGCAACTGCTTGGTCATAAACTACTTAAGCTACCATTGAAATCACCGGGCCCTGACTTGGTCAATTAAGGAATAATGGCTAAGTCGGAACCCCTCTTCCTCCTAAATGGAAATCAAGTTAGAGCTAGCGACTTTATTCCCGAGAGCAAACCGCAGACAAGAGAAATTTACAACAAATTGTCATTCGAGCAAGATCAGGAGGGTTTTCGGGAGTCATGCTTCAGCCTCACCCCTTCCCCATGAAATGGTTTGAAAAAATCATCCGCATCATCCTAAAATTAGATGATATTCACGCCTTAACATTTTATACTACTGAAGCCATATAAATAGTATTAAAATTTCAGTTACTATAAACCAGGCAATTGTCATGCAACTTTCTATTGATACGAACGACCGGAAACTTGTGTTCTAGGCCCAACAAAACAACCAAAAGAATGACAGCAGTAGAGGAAGGGACAGAAATTCCTCACATACGTCCGCCTTCTTTTTAGTTACTCGTAGGAAGGTAAGACTACCCGGTTGGTAGTCGAAGTTCGGCACTCCTCTGAAAAACAGGATCACAAATCAAATTTCAAATGAAAAAATGGAACCGACACAAAAGTACTTCCATGTTGGCTACTTCGGTCTAATTTATTACAGACGCTAGTAAGGCCAAGCTCAACTGTTTTCAGTAGATGGATCCTGCTGTATGCGATAAATCAAATGCCTGACCGACATACGAGATCAATATGTCGAAACATTAGCTTAGGCTCAAAGGCTCATCTAACACCAGCGTCACAGATCTTAGCTTAATGAGTTAGAGTTGAACGGCACATTGTAGGAAGTTCAACTATGCGTCAAACAAATTACCGAATAACTTCAAATAGGCAAGTGAATGTGAATGCACAACATTGGGAGAATTAACACAGCAATGAACAGATTCCACTTCGCAAAAAAGAGATGAGGCAGGCTGACCGTTGTGAGATGACTTGACCCGCAGATGTTGAGGCACCTGTATTGGACTCACAGCTTCGACCATCCAGTCTACAGCCCATACCGCCGAAAACCTAATAAAAAAGGGCCTTTTAACATACAAAAACAGTTTTAACGGCGAGGCTTCAACTAGTAGGCGCGAATTTCGGTTCTCTTTGGGATAACAAAGATAATACGTGACAAATTTGACAGATTTTGAACCACCCGATCAATACGCAAGAAAGTTTGGGTCTTCTCTGATATCGGACTCTTGCAAACAGGCTTTGTTAAAGCGTTAAGCGTGAGAATAGAGAACGGAACCGAGCAGGGTAAAGAACCAGAGTACCCTCAATCCTTTGACCTGCTCCGGAATGAGAGCTTCGTTGTCCTCCTGAAGAATAACATTCATAAAAATACTGAGAAAATGCTATGTGTTCAAAACATATGGGAGCAAGCGAAGAAAAGACCATACCTCTGAAGCAGATAAATGTTTCTCCTTGATTCCACGACTCTCCTCATACCCCACAGGTGGAGCAAAATCAACCTAGAAAATGAGAAACCGATCAGGCTTGCTGCAACTGTTGAGTTAAATAAGTAGGCTCAGTTAACTAAATTTACAAATTTGAAATAAAGAACGATCAAGGCAGATAACCAATTTTTTTATGTAAAACGCCACCACTGGTTCATTACATACTCTAGGGGGAATCAAATGCAAAAATCGAGATCGGTTTATATCGCCGAACGATGAGGTAGCAGTAACTTGAGTAGCGGAATGCAAGGATTTGTTATGACTAAGGAATACCGGAATTAAAGTTCTTACACTCATATCGCACTCGATGATTCGGACGGCACTCTTCGGCTGCAACTCGAGGACTTTGAGCTCATACATTGCATCATTATAAGTGATCGCAAGCGTGTCGCCCACAGTGAGACAAGCAAATTTACGCAAAGCATACTCCAATCTGTGAAGAAATGGAGTACTCGTTGGTGAATTTGATTGGCATTAGTGTGGATAAAAAAACTACCTGATTTTAGCTCATTAATGCCACCAAGCCCTATCATTCTAAATGGTATGTAGAACTCATTGTACATTCCCACCCCAAAGGAAATGTAGATGAAAAGCAGCTACATGAACTAAGCACAAATACAGCACTGATTTAACTTCCAAAATGGAAACTACACAGATAGGATTATTTTATCACATACACAGACCAATTTCAATTCTACTGCCCATTTTTGTGCTACTCAGAAGGGGTGTAAATTACATGTGAAAAAATAACAGATTTTAGTCCTAAAGTTGGTGATAACACGTAGGAAACAATTAACATTATCAAAGGCAAGGCAGTAATAATAATAGGCAAAATGGTATTAAACTAGTACATTAAGAACCGCGCCACGAATACTATGCCGGTATATTCAAAAACACTCAAAGAAGCCTTTTATTTACTGCAAACAATAAATCCCAAATAGAATACTGGACATACACAGCCTTTGGATTAGATATATCGAGAAAAGACATGGACTGGGGTTGGAATTTGGCGAAAGTGGCAACCGGCAAGACAACACTTTTCACATGAACCAAATCCCCTTCCTCAAGGCAGAGGTTCTGCAGCATCCAATAAGGCACGTAGATTCTTCCTTCGTCGGCGACAAATTCAAGCACACCACAGTGTGTGCTTCTGTTCGCCGCAGTATTAGTTAATTTAAAGGTCATTGGGTTGAGAGCGTTTAGTCTCGCTGAGGAAAAGTGATTAAAAAGGACGGGGCTTACTCAGATGCTCCAGAGCCGATGGTGGCATGAGAACTAGAAATGGAACAGGTGTAGAAATGAAAAAAAATAATACTTTTTCCACCATCCATGATGTCGTCCCGCGCTTTGCCGGGAGTAAACGAGTGAGAATAGCAACGATAAGAGGTTGAAAATGTCGAAGCCGTATGCGGAAACACGATGTCAAACTAAGGAGGTCATTGCTTGGAAGCGCTTACCATCGTTAAGGATCTAAAAGGGAAAAAGATTTCATAAAACATAAACACTATTGTGGACGACAAACGAAAACGGAAGTGTGAAGCTGAAGGTCCCGTAAAAGTATTTACACAGGTGGATGCTCTGTTATTACTTAACCTAATAGCACGTAAAATAATAAAAAAAAAACGCATCTTCCGGTATGATGAAAACAAGTGCAAACAAGAAATAAAAGGTTTTGGGGAAGCATCTATGATATGTTGCGACGCTGACACCAAAAAATACATGACTGATCATTCACCCTATGCGCCCGATGGCGCGAGTTCACAGGCAGCACGTTTTAAAAGAAGTGGAAACAACAAATGTGAGGGGCAAGAGTTCATACTCATAAAAGCTAGCACTAAGTTAAATAGTAAGAAAAGGAGCGGAGAAGAAATAAGCAACTTGTTTACCGCAGCAGCCAAATAAGCTTTAATGGGACGGGAACCGAATAAACAATATAAATATTTACCAAATTAAAAATTTATCCAAAGCTGTCTCAAATCCTTTTTTCAGGTTGGACGACTTAAAGGAACTATTAAAAACCTATTCGACCTCCTGTTATCTCAACCGGCTTACGCTTTATTAAGCTTATCAAAGTAAATGTATTGCATTAGGAGCCAGAAAAGCAAATGACAATTTGCAAAAGAATTTTGAGCACACTTGCTACATTCCAAAGTCAAGTGCATTGGTCGGGATTTTTTAATGGAAATTGTATTCTGGTCGCAAGATTTGTTATTTTCATCCATTCACCTAACATTTATATGCATATACATATGCTCTACAAACGGAGGGGTCGAGGCAACTGACATGGCCTGAATGCCAGCCTGTTCGGCAAAGGCACTTTGGCCACAAAAGTGACCGTAAATAAAACCGGCAGTCGAATGAATTATTGCAAACAGCTTCTTTAGAGTCTTTACGTCTTAACTGATGTAAGAGCACATTATGAAGGATGACTGTAGCGTCCCGAGACTCCCTTTAAGGTAAAAGAAGGCATAGTACTGGGGGTAGGATACATGTATTCTGGAAACAGAGGGCTGTTGGCACGGTCCGGAGGCCGACCAACCGGCTAGTACAATATGACCACCGGAACCGGCAGTTCGAACAAACAAAGTATTGCAATGACTTACCTAAATGTTTGAGTGCTTCCTAAAAAACCTAACTGGGAAGTAATGCAGCTTTTTGATACTTTTGTGGTGAAAGCGACAGATGTGTAGAGCTTCAAGTTTTTCTTACAGACGAAATGGAACAGAAAATATATTGTAGACACACAGATGGGATTGAGGTTACTGGCATGGCCTGTGGACGGAAAGCTTAAGGTCTTTTTAATGATAGCTATCAAGCAATGTAATACTTGGCTTGTTAGAACTGCCGGTTTCGGTCACTTGGGTGGCCATATTGTACTAGCCGGTTGGCCGGCCCCCGGGCCGTGCCAACAGTCCCCAAGTCCTCTGTTTCCAGAATATATATTCTGCATCAGTACTATGCTTTCTTTTACCTTAAAGGGGGCTTTTGGACGCTATAGGCAACTACGTGCGATATGGCATTTAGCCTTAAGATTTGCAAATACCTTCAATTTGCAGGAGTTAGTCTTTTCGCATATGCATCCCATAAAATATTGATCGCTTAAGTAATGCAAGCGCAATGACTCCGCTTTAAAGCAGTTTTGCCTTAAAAAAATTAGAGATTTGCTGCCCTAAGCTATTTTTCAGATTGATTTATGAGTAACTTGCACTAAACTTCAGAGGTGCAACACGTATGTGCCACCCACCATCAATGTGCCCACCTTTTTCTTAGATTTATTGTAACCGCCGCTGTTTCAAAGCATTTTGCATTAAATGTTTTCCTGTGGGTCTGTACCCTGTAGTACTTTTTAAAGACTGAAAGCTTTTAATCGCTTACCATTACAGTGTCATGCGGAATAATTCTGTATCAGGAATTGGGATTCATCTGACTAAATTGTATAACGCAGGCCATAGGTTAAGAACGTAGTTGCACCTAAACGGTATGCGAACTTCGTTCATTATGTGAAGGCTTTTGTTACTTCACTATTTATCCGCACTATTCGATTCCCATTGGTCGTACTTTCTTGTTTGCTTTTACCTTTTCTCCGTTCTTAACTAGGCTACTCACAGTTCTCAATAGTCCGTACCATCTTGTCATTTCTAGTACAACACATGAGTATGCACTTCTCGAATAATTATTTCAGTGTTGTTAAGAGCTTTGTTGTTTGCTTTTTCCAAACCGTAAATATTAAAATGAGCGATTACAATTTGTTCCCCCTTATTAGCCCGCCTTCTTCAATGTAGCTAAGAGTCATAATTCAAATGCAATGCCTAGATAATTCTGCCCAGTCTCAGTCTTGTGTCGCATCCCTACCGCAGATATATTTTGTGCTTTTACGATGTCTACTGAGAACCTAGGATACCAAGCCTCAATTTCTGCAGATGGAGAGTCTCCTGCCAAAAATATGGCTGCTGCGAAAAATCGTCAGAGATCTCCGTCCCTGCTAAATGATAATTTTGCCAATCCCTCGGGTGTGAGTGTCATTTGCGTCTTTTGTCCCTTTTCCCGTCCCCAACATGCATTTATTTTTTCCGCCGTAGGCCAATTCCCTTTGTCACCTTCCTCCTGTGTCTTAGTACTTCCTGGATTTCGTTTCCCACCTTTGTCCTTTTTTACCAGTGTTATTATCGGTATCAATTAAGTTGTAGCACGACTAAATGACCCTAGGTGTACTAGATGGTACTATTAAAAGCAAGCTGAAATTTCCATAACTTGTAAGATTTTGTATACTGCTTTTTAGCTTTCCGCGTCTTCACCCCTACATTTTGATTGGCAATCCACCCGGTCCTGCGTGAGTGAGCGTGTCCGAAGTCTATTTGCTAATACCACTCTAGCAGACGTATACTTCAATATCCACTATCAGCCGGGCTGTGATGGTGCCTTGACGCCTTGCATTCATCAGAAGGGTCCACAAGACCAGTCCTCTGTTGTTACTGAGGTCGTGGTGCAACGTATTCCTGCACACGCCTTTATCCTAGCCATCAGTTCGGCTGTTTTCGAGGCCATGTTTTACGGGCCATTGTCAGTGCAGAACACAGGGCCTGCTGCCACTGTCTCTGCTGATTTAGATCATAAATCTCCAAAGTATCCTGTGCAACCCATACCCAGACAGACCTCTTGGCCGCCTTCCGCTACTACATCCACTTCTCGGCCCTCTGAACGTATGCATGTTGATTCCATGGGTGACATCATTTCATCGGATACCGTGAAAGGGGCGCACCTTCAGCCTATGATTTTCAATCCTTCACCCAGTCAAATTACTCCCAATAACCCTATAGGTATGCCGGTATGCCTGGAATCACGAACTACTATTCTCAAAAAATACTCCTTTGCAGTCCTATTCTTTCATAATGCTACTTCATGAATCACGGTCCCAGTGAGTTATTTGATTCCAGTTTCACGCGGATTTTTTAAGCGTCGAACTGGACTTGAATGCATGATGTTTTACTTGACACGGTAAACAAGGTACACAAATCTTTCAAACAGAAACATCGTTTATTTCTGGGTGGAATCTTTGGCTTTAGAGATACATTTGGATGACGTCAACCCAGTGGCTTTTGCAAACGTCTTGCGTTTCATCTACACCGATGAAATACAAATAGACCCCAGCAATGTTCTGCAGACGCTCTATGTTGCCAAGAAGTACGCAATCACTGTAATGGAGAGAGCTTGTGTTGATTTTTTAAGTCAAGCAATCACAGTGGACAATGCTTTCATGCTTCTTGGTCAAGCCAACTTCTTCGATGAGCAAGAGTTGGCACAAAAGTGTCTGGAGGTGCGTTTCCTTTGATGAAGCAAAAATCATGTGCGTTTCACTTCCACTCGGCAAACTTGGGCGTATGAGTACATGAACTATTATGCTTGAAAATGTATGCATGATTTCTTCCTACTGCCCTGCCTTGAATATTTGCTTTCTCTCGGTCCGTTTTATTCTTTTCGCATTCAACTAGTTGTCATCTTTAACATTATTAATTTTCATCGGTTATGAGAATAAATTTAGCATTTTCATTGTTATTTGATCATGTGACCATCCCAGGGATTTAAACTTTAAACCAAATTGGTTCCCACCATTAAGGGCTGCTTAAACTTATCTTTTTTCTGCTCAGTAGTCTAATCAAACATTTTAAGCATGTGTCAATCTTATTTACACTGAGATAGGTACCTTTCATTTCATTAATTGTGTCCAGTGACTCCTAAATCATCAAATTGCTTTACTTCATCGAATAGCTGTGTTACTTGCCTATTCAGAAACGTTATTACAAATTACCTTATCTCCTAACCTTAGTGTAATGATTTAGAGAAAAATTTATTATCCAATTCCACGCAGGTGATTGACAAAAACACGGCCAAAGTTTTCGATACTGACGACTTCTTAGCGGCAGACAAAGATCTGCTGTGCAGTATTCTTGAACGCGACACTCTCTGTATACGCGAGGTTCGGCTCTTCGTGTCTGTGATTAACTGGGCCAAATCGGAGTACCATCGGCGGTCTCTGGAGGAAAGGCTCTCCCCCTCTCATTGCTTGGTCGCCTGTGATGCCATGCCGACGGGTACCGACGCTTCAACTGTTGTCTCGCGCTCTGCCTCTGTGACAACCCTCCCAAGCCTTTCAGATGTGCCCATCGAGGCGCTTAGAAAGATCCTCCAGCCTCTTTTGCCCCACATTCGATTTCCACAGATGAGCATCGAGGAGTTTGCTGATGTGGTTGTTCCCTCCGGCGTACTGGAGGACTCGATGACAATTAAGATCTTTCAGCATTTTATCGCCTCCAAAACCGCCAAGCCAGAGTTACCCTTCCTCAAGCGACCTCGATGCTACCTACATGGCGTAGAGGAGGCTGTGCGACGCTTTGGGGTGGTTGACCAGCGCTGGGATTACCGAGGCACTAGTGATCGCATCAGGTACTGCTCTTCCTTCATATGCCTGCCTTGTTACTGTTTGGTGGTGGTTTGTTAGCTCCACTCAAAGTTTTTTGTGGTTACTAACGGACGCATGAGTGACCTGCGTGTGATTTCAAAACAAAGTAGATTGTATCTGTTTTAGCCTTTATGTATGACTCCATGCAATGTCTTTGTCGTTTCAAGTCTAACGTTTTTCTCATTTAACTGGTTAAATTTGGTGCAAATCAGCATCATATTTTTGCCTTGTCAAAGTAGAGCTTGCCGGAAAGCCGACACCTGAAAACGAGGGTGGTTACTTGTAAATAGAATCTATGCGGAAAGACTATCATCTTGGCAATTGATGATTTCATTTATTAGAGGCAATCATTTCCAATGTCAAAAGACATTTGGTGTAAAATCAGAGAGAATGACCGCGCAAACTTTTATTGGCCCTCGATGTGAACAGTTCTGTGCTGGTTAATACTCTCCAATTCTCACAATCAATATCGTATAGCTCAATGTAACGTGTACTTTGCTTCGTCGTACTTCATATTTCCTCATCGCCCATCATGCCCTTGACCTGGTGTATTTAAGTAGATCGGGTTTCGAAGCACTTTGTGCTAGCCGCAGCTCTCTTACAATTTTCTCTTAATATCTTTCTTATTTTTAGATTCAACGTTGATCGCAAGATCTATGTCGTTGGTTTTGGTCTCTATGGGAGTATACATGGCGAAAGTGAATATGAAGTTAGTATAGAGGTAATAATTTGATTTTTACATGGTTCCTATACTGCGGCCTTTGTGCGAACCCTCGTGGACCATCTGACCAGTGTTGTGGGTGTCACTTGTGTAAAATCGTAGTTCGTACAAGTAACAAGAAGAGTAGTTGATAATGAATGCATAGGTATTTATTATTGGCCATTGTGTTACTTCTATGGCCACTTTGAATCGCCACTGTGGAATTTCCTTTCTCGGAAGTCATGCCCCTTTTTCAGTCTGATATGCATGCACGCTACATTTCCCATCAACGTCTTTCCTCAATTCCACTTAATTGACCATCGCGACACGATTTTTTTGTTTAATCGTTCATTGCTTCCATCAGCTTCCCTTTCGCCTGGCAACATCGACTTGCTAGCATCCTATTATGTCGACAAATCCAAGACTGTAAGGTGAGGTATCACTCTTAATTTTTTTGTGTGTTAATGGTGTCGCACAACTTTCGAAATTAGCTAAACTCATGAAGAATATTTTTGACCAAACATCAACTGATCACGAAGCCTCATCATCAAAAGTGTGTATTTGTGGTAAGCTTTGGTACGGCACTCAAGGGAGGGGTTCGATCATAGCCAGTGGACGGCTGGAGGGTGGAGTAAGGGTAGAGAGGGTCACTATCCACGTGGGTATGTGCTCTCCACGAATGGACTCTTGAGCGTCCTCCAATGCAGGCACGTATATATGCAGCGGGTTGGCGACGATAACAGGCGTTCTGCGTCGGAATGGCATTCCAAGGGCCGCCAGTTTCCACAGGAGACTTTTCCTAGTACTGTTCTGGTGCTTTTCCTTTCGGTTCCTCTCTTCCGCCACCGAGGAATCGGCATTTTCCTTCACACGAGGGGAATTCAGTAGTTTTGACTCAGCGGTGATCGTGCAACTGTCCGTATTCATTATTGAACCCTCCCTGCTTTTTCCACTTTGGACTATTGATTATTTTTTCAAAAGGCGTTCTACTAGAGATGCGACTGGTGGTTTCGAATCGTTTGTCAAGGCTCTACCTTTATCTTTGACTTTGTTTACTCTCGCTCGGAACTTGACTGTCTGTAGTCAAGTTCTTTTCCATGTAAAATTTCATCTCCGCATCGCCTGGAGCGGCACAGGCAAGTGCGTCTTTTGCTCTCTGGACAGCCGTGTTGGGTAGAACTGGTGATTTCATCACAGTTGTCGACTAGTACACTAGACGCGACATTTATTATCAATCCTGTGCTATGTGTTACACAAGTTGCTGCATTGCATTGTCGCGCGATGTGGAACGACTCGTAGAGAATCTTCGCAGTTCATATTAGGAAGTATAAAGTTTTTTTCCGGAAAATTTAGATTGTTCAGCCGGAGTCGGGTTTGGTACTTGGCAGCAACGACGTCACCTACCTTTCGGATGGGTCGCCAAATACCTTCCGTGTTGCATTTCAGGAGCCCATTCCACTAACACCACATGTGAACTACCTCGCCTGTGCTACCATCAAGGTTAGTGCAAGCAGCTCCTTGCACCGGTGCGATTGGGATATCAGTTCTCGCGCAGTAGGTCCTCTTTTCCTTCCCAGGGTCAGGATTCCTACTATGGCACGGGTGGGCGACGAGAGATAAGCCACGAGTGCTCGGCCGGCGGCAAGGTAACCTTCCAATTCTCCTATGCGGCGTGCACGAACAACGGCACTTCAGTTGAAGATGGACAGATCCCGGAGATCATCTTTTTTGTTTGATTTCCACGTCATCCGTTCTGTGTGTTGTTGCATTTGGATGCTTGCCTCTTCTTCATGAATCCCCTACTTATTGTTTAATAAGTTTTATAATCTGGCTGATTCAATGCGAGGTCCGATTTGAGTAATGCAGTCCTGATCAAAGCACCAATTACTGAAAGCTAAATCATACTGAGTCGGGGTACTGGAAATTTACATTCCTCCGTTTTTGAAGGCTAGGCAATCCGGATAGTGAGATCCTTTTCGCTTATTTACAATCTAACGGTCACTTTTTTCTCCCAGCAAAATTGACAGGTGAGATTCGTTTATGCCATAGGAAGCATTATGATTTGTTGACTTTAGGCTCACTATTACTGCACAATAGAAGTGCTTGATTTATTGAGAGTTGCATTGGCTACAAGGTAGACCTATAGTCACGCATTCCTCTTGTCAGTTCAACAAATGAGCATCCGGCTAGGTTGTCTTCGATTAAAGGCTGTTCGGCCATTCAAGCTGTGTGAAAGTTTGTTTTCAGCGGAAATTGCTTTGCACTCTTGGAGCCTCTGTAAAGGCATTTTTTTGTGAAGGGAGTCGGGTGCTTGCTTTGACGCGACTTGGCTGTACATTTAGTGGACTAACGGGCAAGGTCAGCTCCTGCACACATGGGCTATACCGCTGAGGGAACGCTTTACATGACTAAGTTGTGTGCGCAGAATGCACGCGCCCGTTGCGCTAGCATTGCAAAGGTTTTGTGTTCTGTCGCCTCAGCGACGACGGTGAAGCGACCCCTCGTACTCAAGACCGATTAAGTTGCCGCGTTGAATGTCAATCAAGTAGTTTCACCCACGTTTATGCGCATCTGCCGCTGGAAGTGAGGGCTCCTTACTGCCCACAGAAGTCGGCCAGACGCCCCTTCCCGGTTGGGACCTAGCAAATTGTCTGAACGGGTGATGGCTTAGCGTTTTGACGAAGGGGAGGGCACCGAGCGGGGTTTTTAGAGCACTCTACTGTAGGTGTTCTTTCAGTGTATCCCAAAATTTCCCACCAACTTTATTAATTGCGGCAGACATGTCATGTTGTTCAGTATGCACGAGATGTAACAGTAGTTTCTCTTAGTGTACTCGACAAAGTTACCAAGTCGACGTGAACCAGCAGAAAATACCAACACAGAAAGAGCATTCTGGTGAACATGGAGCGACTACATGCATTGGAATTCCTATTTATTAAAGAAGTATGAAACGATACACAAGTGGGGGCAGGGCACATGTGTACTCAACAGCGCAACCACATTTGGAACAAAATTGAGGTAAAGGAGTTACGATGAACAAAGTAAATAAAAAGAAGTAAGGAAGACGTCAAAAATCGTTTCTAGCGCTCGGCGCTGGAGTCGTCTTTTTCAACAACCACTCTCTCAGAGGGGGGGGCTTCTAGATCGCCGTCAGTTGAGATGGGATGGTATCGGTTTTGCTCCTGTTGATGCTCCTTGAGGGCCAGCTTGTGTCGTACATAGGCGTAAGCTATAGAGCCTGCGACCACCATCAAGTTGCCCAGCCACCAGAGGATGGATTTAAATTGAAGTGTTAATATCGTTGCAATGATGGTCTGTACCGCCGCCTTCGCCGTTCCGGAGATATTGTGCGTCAGCGGACTGGTCACCTGAATCTGCCACGTAGTCACATAGCTTATGGCAAATCCGAGGATCCCGCTGATTAACATCATGCTCCAGAAAAAAAACCCTAAATAACTGATAAAAACACCTAATTGGCTATTTAGCCATTTGATTTTTGACCTAAATCTTCTGCCACTAAAAGTTTGACATAGTACAGAAACTCGGCTTGTTCGGATATAGAAAAATCAACCACAAGATTTGTTGGGTTGCAATCGATAAGCACATCTAAATTTGTCATCATTACACCCAGTTGTAGTGGGGAGGCACCTCCAGCAAAAGGATAGCTAGCTAATTCACCTGAACATGTGGGGTAGGTACTGTAGTTCGGTCAATTCTCCAGTAACAATGATGCCAGCGATGAATAGGACGGAAGTATTGAGGTTGTTGTAGAATGTAAGGCGCCAAACACTGCCATCAACGTGAGGTAGTTGTTTTGATATGAATATGGAGAACAGAGAAACAGAGAAGCTGGCAGAAAGGCCATAGAAAAGACCCGAGATAGATAAGGTTCCTAAAGCAAAAAGAAGGGAAGAGAAGGACCTACTTTACCGACGCTGTATCCATTGCCTAAGCTATCGCTCACACCTATTAAGTGCAGGTCACATAGCCGGGAAGGAAACAAAGACTGTGCTCAAAATTTGCACTTCATGGCACTCACCAGATTGACGAAAGTTCTCAAATAAAACAGATAATAACACTCATCTCATAGCCCAGCCCGGCTAAGAATAAAATCGAAATGGCATACGAAATTCGCTCCAACGTAACTTACATTTATTAAAGTTGGAAGATGAATGTGCTGGTGGTGCAGTAAGCGAGAGTTACAATAAAACAGAACGGAACTGAGCAGGTGACAACCTGCGCTGTTCAGTGCTTACAAATTAGACAAATGGAAAATAGCATTAGTTCACGAGTCGAAACTACCACTATTGAAAGTAATAAGTGAAGCGGTCAAAATTCGAGAAAAAGCCTCGGGCACCTGGGCATAAAAGTTCGCGTTAGCCGACCAGTGCTATGCATAATCGAAGAGGGTGCGAGACTGGGTTCGATTTTTTTGCGATTTTTTTGAACACGAACAAGAAATATTAATCAGTAGAAATACGCTAGCAATCGAAATCGATAAGTTGAAAACATATAAGAGCAAGCCATTTTCCAACAATTTATCGGGACGCCATAACTAGAGCTGATTGGCTTCCCAGACGGAGCAGGGAATCAAAACTTACCCAGTCCGTTTTCCTGAAGCACGCTAGTTATGTAGCCAGCGATTATTACCCCGCAACAAGCAATTGCTTTACAACAGGTTTTCTTATGTAGGATGAGGTAAGTGAGTACCTGAAAATCATGCGTAAGCGACGAAAAATGTTGGGTAAAGCGTTGAATTCTAAATTTAGGAGTATAAAGAAATCCTTAAAGTAATATTGAGGGAAAAAATAATGATATCTTATGGAGTAATCTTCTACTGACAGGACCCCCAAAAGCATTGCAATACATTTATATAACTTAAAAACACAAAACCAAAACACATTGGGTGCTTCGAAACTTAATCCAACGAAGCAACGTTACAACCAATTCAGTAAAAATGACATACCACGTTAAAAACTGTCGTGAGAGAACGAGCAACGAAATAAAACGCGACATCCAAATATTTGAGGCAAAGGTTATTAAAAACAACCATGGTAAAGAAGACACAGCTCAATGGCATGATCTAAAAAATATATTACTACTGAAACCTACATTTAAGGCCGTTTGCCACTTGAAATCAAGATTGGGAAAAGAAAGTTTGTCTGGAATAGCACTTGAGACTTTTGACAAAATAATGCATAGTATGACAGTGGCGAGACATTGAAACCAAGTAATGAAGAGAGGAGCATCAAGCTAAAATACCGAACAATTAATTTTAGCCTACCAAAATGTCAGAATTGCTCAAAAGCCACTTGTTTATAAAGACCAATGTGATAGATACAACCCAATACAGCGAAACGACACCACAAATCCCTTTCACGTTATAGCCACCTCGTGTCTCCGCCTAAAGAAATTGTCACTGAATCGACGTAAAAATAGAGTAAGGATAAAAAAGAAATTTCAGGCGAAGGTAATGTATTTCTCTTTCAAATGACAAGTGGTGCAACATCTGCAAGTATCTTTTTAATATGTACGCCGCGAATCGTTATCAGAAACAACTTTCTTGTTAAATTATCTTTGACAGCCGCATCCGGCGGTGGGTGCTCAATTACGTCCCTCATCGCAATATTGCCATCTCGGTCTGTGCACATCAATAATCCGACAAATTTACGATTGTCTATTATTTCAACAGTTATTTTGCTACCCATAAGGCTCAACAAAAAGGACTTGGGGTCATCCAAAGCAGCAACTGATCGTCGTGACGCCATAGAAGCCACATAAGGAAACTACAAACCACAACAAACCACCCCCTCAGCCCCCCGTGTAAAACGGGGAAATACGGCTTTAAATTGCCGCGAGTCGAAAAAAAATACCAACAAGTCAAAATAATTTAAAAAGGGAAAAAACCTGTGATTAGTTGGTGATGGTTCCATCAAACATATCATAACAGTAATCTGATTCTTGACTGAATAAAGTTATGCGTTATGTATGGTAAACTGACTTTTGCAGGATTTTATGCGTTGTTTTAGGCATTACCAATGAAGAGCATGAAAGTAGATCATTTTTTGGCACTTTATTAAAAGGCCTTAAAGTGGAGTTGTATTTCTTGCAGCAATGTAAAACAAGAGTTACAAAGACAATGTTCAGCTTATAAATAGTGACTACCCATAATCTGTGGTCACAGTGTTTGCTTTATCAATGATCATAGAAATTTTGCTCCTGTGAAGTCCTAAAGGAATTCAGCGTTTGTCATATTCATTTCAGCAGTCATTTCCTTGCTGAGCGGGCACAGACATTGTGTAGAGGTAGCATTATGAACAGAGTACGGTTACCAAGGCAATCGGCGTTTAGATTACAGTTCCTCATCGAGGGAAAATAATGTTCGTTTGCACCGCCCGGGGACTTCTTTCAAAACAAAAATTGCATGACATGTAATACTTTGTTTGTTCGAACTACCGGTTTAGGTCACTTGGGTGGCCATTTTGTTCTAGCTGGTTGGTCGGCCTCCGGCCCGTGCCAAAGGCCCCCAAGCCCTCTGTTCCCGGAATGTATATATACTGCCCTAGTACTGTGCCTTCTTTTACCTTAAGGGGAGCCTCGGGACGCTACATGACACTTGAAATGAATACATGCGCATTCATTATCCAAAAAGATTACCTCTGTTTCACGTCAGTAGTGTAATAGCTTGCTTGTTCATCCTAACAATGTAGCGTCTCGAGACTTCCCTTGAGGTAAAAGAGGGTATATTACTAAGGCAGAACATTTATTCTGGAAACAGAGGGCTTAAGGGCTGTTGGCACGGCCCAAAGTTCGGCCAACCGGCTCAGTACAATATGACCTCCCAAGTGACCAAAACCGGCAGTCCGAACAAACAAAGTATTACACAGCCCCTCTCTTCTTTCGAGCGTCGTACCCAACGCTCCTTTTGGTCAGCCTTTCGTGTCAGCCATCACAGCGTAATCAGTGCTGTGAGAGGCACCCACGAGCTAGCCATCCCAGTCATCGAGATTCGAGTGCATGCGTCCTTGTAGCGCCATCAATTCTGCGTAGCACTCAGTGCAGCAAACGCGTATTTCTTAGTCCTCGTCTCCCACGGTAATGTAGTTTAATGAAAGATGGGAAAGTCTCGGGACGCTATATTGGTGACAGCGGAAAGCGGACCCGACTCTGATGGGTTTTATCCTGCTCTATACCGCTTCTGGCAAACGTTAACGGTGTGAAAGAAGTGCATGTGCTACGGATGGGAGAACCTCTGGCATCCCATAACAGAAGGGCTGGGATCGACGTTCATCTTCGGCACCTCCGTCGCCCTCGTGTTCGATAGGGAAGCTATTAACAACTGAAGCGACACTAGCCGTAAACTTTAAGTCTAGTTCATTTGCCAAGGAGGATCAGCGACGTTGTGGTCAAGAATTCTCCGTAAGCTCTCTATCCTGTTTTCAGGCAAAATGTGCATCAAAAGGTGTAGAATATGCAGGACGCCATTCGATAACATCGTTTTATGCTTTGCACACCTGGTTTGTGGACATCCTGTTCCTACGAGGCCCATTCGCCCCACTTGCTTAGGGTTCTACGATGCTCTCGCTTTTCTTCCACGGTATCAAAATAGCCTGGAATCACAATATGTGTTGTGCGTCCTAACTCATTGGAAAACTCGGATTCGTACCCCCATCTTTAATTGGGCCACATTATCGTGATAGGGAAGGACTCAGAAACACCGAGTGCTGCACAGAATTGATGGCGCTACAAGGACGCATGCACTCGAATCTCGATGACTGGGATGGCTAGCTCGTGGGTGCCTCTCACAGCACTGATTACGCTGTGATGGCTGACACGAAAGGCTGACCAAAAGGAGCGTTGGGTACGACGCTCGAAAGAAGAGAGGGGCTGTGTAATACTTTGTTTGTTCGGACTGCCGGTTTTGGTCACTTGGGAGGTCACATTGTACTGAGCCGGTTGGCCGAACTTTGGGCCGTGCCAACAGCCCTTAAGCCCTCTATTTCCAGAATACATAATATGCCTTCTTTTACCTATAGGGAAATCTCGTGATGCTACAATGTGTGCGACATTTTTCACAGTTTATGTTAGTCTACCTTGGCATAAACTAGCTATTTTAGCCTCCCAATAAAGGTTGTGTTTGCAATGCATGTTCGGAAGGGGTTTTCGTGAGGGCGTAATAAATCCTTTTTCTTAAAACGTGTAGTCCATGTCTCACAGAAGGTTTTGGAAGTCAGGAATACAATCATCGTGTATCTTGCAATCGCGTAGATAAACGCAGATACAAGAATCTTTATGCTTGTTGGTAAAATCAATGTATAAATGCCTTTCTATGTTACACTAGTAGCTTCCAATGAATCTCTATCACTATACCAGTCTATAGAAAAATCCAATTGGTCACGGTACTAAGTACACTGATAGCTGTACAACTGCAATAGCTTGTCGAATTTAGGTGTACTGTAGGTAGGTTGTCCCTCAGATCGCCCATCATAAGGTCTGCGGCTCTGCGATAATTTTGGAAAGTGGTAGATGTTTATACCACAGTAAATCTCTTTCGCAGGATTAAAATACTGCTCATATTTACAATTTTTGCGCATAAATGGCCTTAATTGGTGCAGTAGATGGTCATAGTAGGTAAATATAGAAGAGTGAATTTTCCGCTTAAGAATCAAAACCGTGTATGAAGTGACTTTTTACAAATATTTAGAAAATTTTTAAATGATCATAATTTCTTAAGTGCAGGTTTAATGTTAGTGTGCAAACCTAGGATCATTTATTCTTTTATTCGTCCTTTGTTTAGTTCATTATAACTGGTTGGTGGCGGTTCTCCAATCCACTTCTAGCGTTCGCTTCTTGGTTGTGATGGTGCAGTTGTTTTTGCGTCGCGTCGACGGCTCGACGCTTTGTTTTCGCTGCGATGAAGAAAAGTCTGTTTTTGACGTGAAGCGGCATATCGAGTTGCTGGAAGGCATTCCACATTCATCGCAATCCTTGTCTCTCAATGGGTTCCTTTTGAGGGATTGTGACACTCTTAAAGATTGCTGCGACTCGGGATTTGCCCAAGTGGATCTGAATGTGGACCTTCTGGGTGGTGCAAAGAAACGCAAAAAAAAGGTTTATACCACTCCCAAGAAGATTAAGAGGAAGCCGAAAAAAGTTAAGCTTGCTACATTAAAGTTCTATCAAGTATGTACCCTGCTAAGCGTCGTTTACTTTAGGTTGAACCGAATGGCAAGCTGAACCGTCTGAGGAGAGAGTGCCCTAACAAAGAGTGCGGTGCAGGTGTCTTTATGGCCAGTCACTTCGACCGAGAATATTGTGGCAAATGTGGTCTCACATATAGGCACGGGGCTCAGTAAATTTTCTAGTAAATGTGGGTGAATACACGACCTTGTCTTCGTTGCCTGCATATATTTTAGCGGTTTGTGGTTTTGCTTGATGGTTTACTTTTTGTTGATGTGCTTCACTTCGTGTGTGTTCACTTTCGTCAAGAAAGCGGTATGTTTATTTTTTCGTTGGATGTGGCGATTTACCATCTCCATTTGTCGGTATTAGGCTTTTATGCAGTGTAAAGTCGGCGAGTTCCCAAGTTGGTTGTCCGTTATTATTGGTGGCTGTCGAAGCATGTGTTTTCAAACACTTCATAGGGTTCTTGAGTTTAGGAACTCCTAGTATTTTCCATAGAACAGAACTATGAGTCCGCAAATATCTATTGCATTAGGCATGAGCTTATGCTCCCGTTTTTGATGTATTTGCGTGCATCCCAAAGGGCAGTTTGTTCTTCGCTGGCGTCTCTCCTGTTATGCTATTTGAAGGGGTGGTGGCGACATAACCTTCATAAGTATTTCTTACATGTTTAATCGTGCCTTAATTTGAAATCAGGGAATGTTTTACGGGCAGTGTTCATTGCGTCTGTGCACGTAATGTATTTTTTAAGAATTCCCGGCGACGATATGGAGGGCAGGGGTATAATAATTTGGCCCAAAGCTAATCTGTTTGAGTTCATCCTGGGTGTGTTTGGGGGGTGGTGTTATTTAACTTGTACCGGAGGGTAGCTGCCTTCGAAGCGGCCTCCCTCTCCCCTAGTGACATCATCTTGACCCCTTTCGGTCTCAGTGTGCGTCTTTGTACTGTCGCGCAGCCAGAGGGCAATGCGGATACTGGCTCTGCAATCGCCTCATTGTCGTAATGGTGTGGGGAGTAGTGCGTGGACCAAAGGCCAGTACTAGGCGAAAGTGGGTTTGTTTGGTTGAACTGGCGCACGGGCATCGCACACTCGCTTGGAATGATGGCGCAGTGTCTTCCAGCGCTAGGTGGGCGTCACTTGATCGGACGTGACGAGCATTAACCAAATCATGGGGGCTTCGGCGGGTGGGCATCACGAGCTGCGGAGTGGTGCTAGTGGGGCGGGGGTAATCCATGCCGCAGAGTTGGGGATGTTACCGTGTTGTTGGACCGGACCAGCGAATCGGGTGTGGGTGAGCTTGGGTTGCGTGGGTACTTCCACGCCTTGAGTGAGTTCGGCCTTGGGCGGGAAGCGTGGATGCGGCCATGAGGCTCATGCTTGTTCCTGGCGGTCATAATGAGTGTAAGCAGTCGGAGGGGGCTGATGCTGTTGGCCACGTAATGGGCATCATTACAATAAACTTGGATGGGGCGCTTCGCTTTGTCATTCCTCTTTCGGCGAAGGGATTCATCAGTATTACAACCAAGGAATTTGTCATTGATGGTTCTTATTTTACGTGAGGGATACATTTAAGGGCTTGGAATTGAAGTGGCTGTATTTTCGCAATTTCGAATTGGCTGCTATCGCTTTTGTTGCCTTTCAAAGAAGGGACCGCTACTGCTTTGACTATCTTTTGATTTGGAGTGCTTATTTGATTAATTTTGAATGACGAATAGTTCTAAACTTCGCACTATCTCGGGATAATGATTCCATTGTGTAACGAGTGGAGTGAAGACTTGGTGGCAGATTGGTAGGTGGGCCAGTAGTTCTGGCTGCTCCTATTTTGTTATTTCTCGTCAGTTAATATCAGGATTTGCGCGTTCCTTGTCCGGCTTGACATTGCTTTTTACGTAAATTGGTCGTCGGAGGGAATTTTTCTGAAGATCGCTTGCAATTACGCTATCAAGACAACGCGTACAGGAAATGACTGACTGTTTGTCGTGGACAAAGCTACCTCAACGACGGGAAGTAGACTTGGAGTATCATGCCGTCAAATTACTGAATTTTGTAGTAGTGGAGCACTCTCCTTGACCAGATGAACTAAGGCAATGATTTTAAAAAAACTAAAAAGAGACAATGGCTGAGCCTTCATCGCTCCCTATTCAACTGGATGGATAAATAATTTATTCTTGTTAGGGCAAAAATCTGGATTGCCTTCGGTCTGGCTACTTACCTTGGTGGATAGCATAGCGGAATAAGTAAACGCCCTTCTACAAATTGTTGATGGACTAAAAAGGATAAAAGCGAGATTTTTTGTGACTCGCCTTAGTCCCGATAGAGAATCAATGATCAGTGGTGCAAAAATGCTAGCACCACTATGAATGAATGAATGACTGATGAAACGTATTTTGGATACTTTTATAGTGTCTATTTACCTTGCATGGAGGTGATTACACCTCGCCCGCATCAAGGCACATCAATATGCCCCAGGTAACTGTTGAAACATCAGTTTGGCATGAAATAGCATTCTACTTAGGAACATGATGTGAAATGAGGAGCCTGCAGATCGTGGCATGTGCGAGACCATCGGGAGGCATCCCAACAACTACCATTTTTTCCGCAGTCACAGAAGCTGAAGAGGTTAAGGTCGACAAATCTGAAGGAAACTGCGCCACGCTGTTAATCGGTTGATACAATCATCATTGTCATTTCAATTTATTCCGCCTGTTGAGTTTTGACAAGTGGCTAAGATCAATAGCTTTCACCAGTGAGAACATTTGACTATCTCAGGTAAACAGCTTTTTTAAAAGTGTTTTATGCTTTCGTACAAGGATTCCCCAGTAGAGATTACACCATCTTCCCGGAAGATGAGTCTTATTTAGTAATGGTCTTCTGCGAATAAAATATTACCTCCTTGAATAGATCTGCAGGTAAGATTGCTGTAAGTAGTAAAGAATCTATATTGTGGTGCATGAATAATGAAAGGACAAATATGGTTTGCAAATTAATGCCCCATTTTTTTCGCTCGGTAGCTGAAATAGACAGCGATTTTTGAGTTCATTCATTTTACCCCTGAGCATTACTAACTCGAGAGTACAAAAACATTACTACTATAAATTACTTAAGTAAGTGTCTTAATCGTAGTTGGCTTCAACATCAGACTCAAACAGCTGCCTGGTGAGGTGCCTCTTCTCCTGGACCCTGCTTTGATTGGCAGTGAGGCATTTCCGCGAATGAAAGATGTCACCTGAGGCATTGACCAGCACTCCACCCTTGGCCCATTCTTGTTCCTGACTCGAGGCAAAGATGAGGAAAAAAATCGCAGCAAAGAATTGACTTCCGGCTGCCAAACTCATGGCAACAATCCATCCGGCTCCAACACCCGTACTCAAGTAGTGCACGATGAACGTAGCTATCACTGTAGATAGGATCCCTTCATTGAAAACACACAATAAGGGTCGCTTATTAGCAATACTAGACAGGGAGGTTTCCTTTTAAATTACAAAGGCAGGCGTACACACAGGCTCTTGTTTCTTTGATATAAAGCATTCAAAGTTTGAGCGGAAAGTTGAAAGTCTTGTTACCATCTAGCAACCAGATGTCAACATGATGCAGGAAAACAGTATAAGGGCTAATAAACATATTGCGACCGTCGCAATAAAATAAGAAAATTTCGATTTTGAATAAATAGGTAGATCTCATCCTGTAGCTAATTGCGGCCTATATCCTGCTAAAACAGCCAAACAGTAATTAAATAAATTGGTGGCACTAGAACTCATGCAAAGTGGAGACTTCCAAAGCTCATAGCCTTTGTATATCACCTTCTTGTTTTAATCCTAATCCATTATGAGTTTATGCTGCAGCTCTCTTGGTTTTAACAGCACAACTCAAAGCTAGGGGTCACTAAAAGGATCTTCCGGCTGCATGGCTGCATGCACAAATGGTGGTGATACTTTAATAATCGCATTGTAATTCGCCCTAGAAAGTACTTTGGTGTTTTTTAAAACCCTTTGCAGTATTAATAATCTTTTATGCATTGAATGCACCCCACTAATGCACCTCCTCCCATAAGCCTTCCTAAAACGGCTGCATTAGTGAAGAGGAGGCGCATTTGATTGTCTGTTTTCCAAAATCACTAAGCTATTCGTATTTTTGCATGTGTGGCTCAAGTCGAGCGAGAGGCGGATGAACACCTGACCACAAATGTTTTACACATCTCACCATGCAGCACCTTGTGTTTACTAAGCGATGTGCAATCTTAAACGCATTATGGAAACCATAGTAATGTGCGAGAGAAGGGACTGTGTTGTATTGGTTTTAAGGCGGTGAGTGTTGAGGAGGAGGTAAATTTGATGGATTTTAGATGGATGGCGCTGTTGAGTCGGTCGAAAGTAAACCACACAGAGGGACAGTGAACTTGCCTGTGAGAGTGCTTATGCTGTTGGCGAATCCCATTATTAATCCAGCGAATTTTGGCGCCAGTTCAATGACACTGACTGCATAACCAGCAACAGCGAGACCCGAAATGCCTTCAAGGAAAATATTTCAAGAATGAGCAAGTAAAAATGAGTTCTACCTCAATAAGCTAGCCGTGATGGTACATATCAGAATGGATAGCTCGATTTACCACAGAAATTCCATTGCAGTGACTATATGAAAATGGGTTTTAAATTCTTGAAGGAAGTAAGGAATAACTCTCGCAATCTACCTCCTAAAGGATACCAACAGATTCAAGTAGTTGAAGTGTTAAAATCGAACCACTTCACCGATAGGTTGACCGCATCAACAATCAAAACAGTGCGTTAAAGGACCAACTTAAAGGAGATTTTACGATCGTTTAGCTACTACAAAGGTGATATGTGCATGCTGGCCAGACTAAAGTGAATCATAATCAAAAATCGCTGACAAATGAACCCTGATAATGGAAATAGCAAATTTAAAGGGACAGTATCATCCCCATGGGGCATTACTTCACATTTCTATTCACTTAAGCAGTAGTAGTAGTAGTAGTAGTAGTAGTAGTGGTAAAATTTTATCTATGCAGCAACTAGTCAAATCTGGGTACATATATTAAAAATAAAGCCCAATTTGACTGAAAATTCGTAGCTTATGTCGGATTTTAGGTGTGCTTAAATATGAGATTGACAGAAGCGATTGCTAAAACAATCAGGTGACTGAAAATAGATAAATAGAAGAGTTTAAGAGAAAGTGCGCTAAAAATCTCACCAAGAGCCATTGAAAGAATGATGGTCGCATGTATCTCGGTTTTAGCGAAACCAAGTGCTAAGAAGAATATCCCCTTCAGACCGAATCCAATCCCTGAGAAAACTTTGCGTATAGTGGTGCAAGACATCGGCGTTTTCAGTTTGATGATATCAGCTAGGAACCCGCCTATTGAAAAAAGGATGAGAAATCTTCTTAAAATCTACCTGATTTACCGCTTTTTTGTTTGGTGACTTCTTTTTGATTTCATCTTGAAGACGTTAAGGTTAATCAGATTAAAGTATGTGGCAAATGGGGAAATTTGTCCCTCCAGATTAACAATAGGCTCTACTGACCACCCGTGCTTGGCTAATGGATTGAATTCTGGTCGAATTGTGGCCTTATTGCATAAGTCTCACATTTGCAAGGTCTCCCGTCGAGTACCTCAGGTCAAATGAGACAAGAGGTATGGAAGCGAAAACCAAACTCAGGCTTAGGCACGATGGCGATAAATTTAACAAGCATAATTTATTTCGGGTAAGTATATGGGGACTTATTTTAGAACTGACAACTAAAAGGTTTTATGTGAGGCCGGTAATGAGCACGATGGATTTCGACTGCATAAAGAACTGCAAGGCACAAGAATAGGGAATAATGGAAGTGGAATGGCAGCATATTTTTAAGTGCCAGGCGGTATAGCATGCCGGTCGATGGAGCCCGATGAAGAACACGCCTGTGGTGCTTGAATTCAAACTCATATTGGTGTGAAAAGGCGAGGATAACACTTCCACTTATTTCAAAATTAGATACCAATATAGCAACTTAATGCTTAAACAAAGTTTCATGAGTTAATGCGATTGGTTTTAAAGGCATAAGAAAGAAGGAGGCTGAGATATCCATCCAGACATGGCAGATCAGAACGCAATCTAACCTGCATGCATAGATTGAGATATCCCTTCAATGAGGCAGTAGCGATAAAAAAAAGGGTGTGGTCAAATAAAGGTAGCACCGAAAAGGGACACAACTTACGTTCACAATTAAACACAGTGGAGTAAATAAAAACTTATCAAACTAAAGTTTATTCGCATACATAATTTAGCATTTGCCACCCCTTTCTTTAGGAAAAAATAAAAGTTTTGAATAGGAATGTTAACGAGAACTGGGGACTGAGCCGCAGGCCAACTGCAAGTTCTCGTATAAAATATTCAAAGGCGAAAAGTCAAAGTGCACCCACTTAGCCTTACACGCCCTGGACATCATTCGTGCAGAATAGTCGGCGCTTCCGATTTGCGTCGGCACTTTGAGGGAAGGTGAAAAATTGGTACTCCCTAACTGGTACACCTTAGCATTTACTTATCCGTTGTCAGTGTGCGGATTTACATTTAATCATCACTTGAAAAACATCAATGGTCAATGATAAATACTGAACAAAATAAAAATTTGCTTGTGTGCATCAAATGTGGCACTTTTCAAAAAGCTGTATCATTCCTGTGTGGTAGTTAACACGATTTCGAAGTCGTTTTGTTTAGATATGAACAGTTAGGCCATCATTAAAGGGCAGCATCAAATGATCCCATTGAAACACATAAGCTCCTACACCAGAGGAAACAGAGTCGTACTCTCTACACTTTTTTTCGCGCAGGAAAGAATTCCCTCGGATTTTCACATCATCCATTGGTGTGTAACTGACCAGAACTGTAAACATGTCATCATGTCATACTGAGGACCTGCTTTACACTATCGAAATCTTATCGAGAGTGACCAAGAGGTAAAGCTGTCAGGAAAGAAGTCATTGATTGCAACAGTCCACTCCATCGTTCGGCTATCATCTTCCTCACCTCAGCTGGATTGTTAATTCGTGGAGCGGTTCCATTCTCTTGTGGATATTAGCACATTTATTTAAGGGATTTCCATTGAATACAAACCGTTCAAGAGGAAGTCGTCGAGCGAGCTAATTGTGAAGTGTTTATGGAGCAAAAAATGGCGCAGGTTAATCAGAAACTGCATATAAGTGGCTCCACACAGCCAACACCAAAACTGGTCCAAAAACGCCAAAGGTTGTGGCAAATGACTTATCCCCAATCAGTCGCATTCTTCCAGCTGTCGATTGCCAGCCGCAATGGCCATAAACATCACAGTGTTGAATGACATTAAGAATGAGTCTTATTTTATGATCAGTTGCAATGCACGTTCAGATCTTATTAAATATTTACCTGACACAAGACATCAACTGAGCAAACATTTTGAAATAATGCTTAACACTGACTGTACATCTGCATAGGTTATTGATATTCCTTTCTGAGACATTCGGCTGATATAAATTTAGGTAACTGTTCCGTTAATGATGCTCTTTAAAATTAATGCAAAATGGAATCTCAAAAAAAATTATGCTCATTAAGTTTGTTAGTCTGTTTTGTGCAGCTGAATTGCATTTCCAATGTTGAAGTCGCCGTTCCATTCACTGCTGACATGCTCATCAACTGCCAAGATATCCACCCGAGAACAGGCCAACAGTGTCGCGACATGGCAGACAAAAACAAACAGACGGATACATTGACTTTTCGCCTACTTCCAGATTGGAGACAATGGTAGTAATGATTGTGTTGGTAGGCACTCGAGGACTAGGCGCAGACGTATCACATGACACCTTTGAGCTGGAGCGAGGTCTAAACAAGCCCAATTAATGCTACAGGCCAAATTGGCGGTGAATACATTGAAATTAACTGTAGTTTTGAGAAGACTAATTACTCGTTGGGATGTTAGTTGAAAGAGGCGGGAGGGTGAGAGGTAGTCATCACCGATTTTGGAGGTTCTAATAGGCGAAATCTACGCAAAATGCAGTGCGCGTATAGTTTTCTACTGTCGTATTGCGTTTGAAGATCAATGAGTAAGGCTGCAATTGGATATATAAGTTAACATTCGCAATAGTAGCTCCCAAGGGGCAATGTTTGAATGGTATCACAGGCAGTCCTATGAACTTTCGAGTTGGTAGAAAATACAGAAACAATTCGTCGCACTGGGATTTGAGGATGAAAGCATCAAGTGAAATGAAAGGCTACGCAAATAAAATCCGAAGTACGGCTAACCATCTGCTGGTCTCGCGTGCGATAAAGTTATGGACTAACGAATGTAAGAAACGGGCATAAAATAATGGAAGCCTGAGAGTGAAAATCTCAATGATAATTATCCTGAAGTCTAGCACTTTACAATGAATTCAGGCCAACAATCGTAAGTTAAGTACTTCCGGGGCACCACTTGATTGGTCATTCAGGGCAAGGCTTAATCGGGAATCCAACACGCCTCTACCCGGCATAACAAAAAACAGATAAAAAAGCAGTGCTACTGCTACTCAAAGGCTGCAGTGGTGGTGAATGTGAAGGTGACTACTAAGGCAATAGCCAATATCAACTGAGGCATTTTGTTAGGATCATTTTGGTTGCAAAACTACTTTCTCTTGGCGACAATGTATCAAAAGAACAGCTACCCTCATAAGCACAAAGTGAAACTAAAATATTCGCATTGAAGAAAAAGTCAGGAAATAGCCTCTTAATTAATCACTTTTATCCTAACTCATTGTAGAATTCAGAAACGGTGCCAAAATGGTACTTTCTTATGCATTCAGCAACCGCCCCCCTTGTGACGGGTAGAAGATGCCTTTAGATTAAGAGATACTGCTTTCAAGTCACGTATTTTTCTCAATTCAATATGATGAGAAGTTCCATATCACTACAATCGTAGCACTGTTCCATTTAAGGCGAAGGCAGGCGCATGTTACTTAGGAATTTAAACCACTAAATAGCCCAATAACTTACCTATGGGTACAAAGATTGATCGAGAGAGAAAAGGAAAAGAGAGGAGAAATATTGTTTTTTGGACATCAGCGTTATAGCGTTGTTGGTAAAATGTTTGCATGCATACCGACGATATCTGAAATGTCCAGTCGTCTGCGGCATAGGTAAGAAATATTGCCATTATTGGTTTAGAAGTGAAAATGGCTACCCAGGGAATTTTCACACTTGCAGGATCGAAAAGAAGTTGTTGAGAGGTGTTCGCTTTCAGATAGAATTTCTCGGCCTTTGAGAGATTTCTGTCCTTTTGCGGTTTCTCGTCCACCATACGCCACCAGAAGATGCACCAAATAAGACCCAAATTAGCGTATATGTAGAAGACCACGCCCCAACCCCACTTCTGCTCAATTTCAGCACAGACTGGCAGCCCTATTAGCGGACCCAATGAGACCCCTATCACCGCCAAAGAAATAAGTGTCGACCTCTCGTTGGCAGGACTCCAGTATCGCAGGGTACCAAAAACCGCTGGTATAAGACAGCCCTCCGCCATGCCCTGCAGTAACCTCAGAATTATAATGAGTGCCAGTTTCGCGTCGATGTTTGATCCAATAGTTTCGGCAAGTGGAAGGAATAGGTTGAGTCCACAGGTCATTGCAACAGAGCATCCTAACAGGAGGGACGAGTCATGTCGCACTGTCAGATACCCACCGATTGGACTAGCAATAAGATATGCGAAAAAGACGGCATTTTCAACCAGATCTTCGGTAATAGTCGCAGTCCACGGCAACTGACGATGATGTGAGGGCTTGAAAAAAAGATGTTCGTCCGCGGGGGCCGGTCCATTGATCTCGACCTGTGCACCGAGATGTGCTCTGTTGTCTCGATTGGAATTAGGCTCTAGAGTTGACGGCTCCACATGTCGACCTGAGTGGGTATCGTTTAATTTGGTAATAATGCTTAGCATCTCGGCTCTCATGCCAATGACAATGGTGAGACAAGCCATGCAGAGAACAGAGATGAGGTAGCGCTTTTTACCCGGTCCACAGCATGCAAAGGTGTGTACGGTGGACGCTCTCTGTGAGGTCACCATCATCTGCGTCTGAGTGGATTCACTTATATCCAATCGCTCGTCTCCGTGCCCCATGTCAAATGTGTCATTCTGGCTGTTCATTTGTTCACCCGTTGCCGACAGAACTAGTTTTTGCTCGCAATCCTCACCCAAGCAACTCGGGGTTTGCACGTTAACCAATCATTGCACCACTACATGTCTATTGGTTGACCAATAGACCAAACAGAACTAGAATTTCACTGTCCAGGCAAGGACATCTCAAATAGCGCGTTGGACTTTATAATAAAGCTCTAATTATAATTTTCTTCCCTTAATTCCGACTGAAGCAACGGGAAGTGCTAGGACTCGTAAAAAAGCTGTAATTCATAAGCTAAAGCGCCAGTAGAAACCACATTCAGTTAGTCTAAAGACAAATGCTAAATTAGGAAAAATGGATATTATTTTTACAATATTTTCCTTACCATAAGAGGATAAATAGGACGTGCGCTTTTGTCAAAGACGTACTAACTAAGCAGAATAATCAGTTGATGCATAAAGAATGGGTTTGATACAATTGACTTACTCGAATTTGCTTATAACTAATCGCATAAATGATGCCCTCTATCGGAGAATTCTGTGCAGCAAACGAAGGATAAGCCGGTCAGCATGAAGAAAAAAATGGAGCTGCTTTACTGCAGAGTTCTTGACCTTATGGTAATTTCACCGTTATGGCTTCAACGATAGCCAACAACTTCTCAAATTACAGCCAAAATTAGCTTAAGTGGATTTGTACGGTTTACAGTAAAGTGGTTATGAAACCTTATATCCCAATGCAAAGTACATAGTTAGGTTCTTGAGATGATAGCAACGGCTGTGAAATAGCCCTGAAACATAACAGGATCAAAATGCTGGATCATTTAAATCACCTTTATAGAGTTAGTGCCACTGTCCATGGCTAATTGCGCACTAAAATTATTCACATTGCGCAGTAGGCTTTAAATAAATGAAATAAGATTAGACCAAAATACATTTGGTTTAGAGATGACATGCCCTCCAGAACATGGAAACATGGCAAAATGAGGAAGTTCTCCTTTTCCCTAATCCTCATAATTGCAATTAGCATAGTTTTGTGAAGGCCCAGTAAGAACTATCCGAGGAAGCATTTGCCAAGTGGCATTCGGTGTCTAACCTCTCACCCCGGCACCAGTGATTCACTATTTGGTGTTACTGCTTATTAATTAATGTTATACTTTGAGTTTTCCATGAGTAAGAATTAAGCATCGGTTAAAGTTCCATTTAACTCGAAAATAAATTCGTCTTCGTTTTTTTGCTAGCCTATCATTTATGTGCACATTCCCAAAATAAAGATTCTGGAAAATTGACTGACATTTTATTACATGCTCGTGCATCTATGCTCACAAAGCTGCAATTTCAATTCAATGTAATCAGAAATTGTTGGAAGGAGAAACCCCGGGATTCAATTAAAATCATCTTCCATGATGGGGGATTGAGGAATCGTTCGGTTGTAAAATATGTATACAAAGAAAGGATCTAAGTTTCCTGGTTTAGCAAATTAGGGCTGATCTAAATTAATACATGTCATTTAATTGGTCTCAATTTTTATTTGGAATAAGCTGTGAAGCCAAATATTTTTAGTTGCAACTCCATGGACATTCACTTAAGCAAGCAGAGACTCACGCATTACTCTGAGAGTCTGCTGTCGCCGGTGTGGGAGAGTGATGAAAACCAATCGGTTAAAAGAAGTGACCTTGTGTTTACTTAGATCTGACTATATGCTCTGTTGGCATTAAGGTTGCATCAGGCGTTAATTGTCACTCCTCCTTTTGACAACAATTTATTTTCAATGCCGCTTGAGAATGCTAAGTACACTTCATTCACACGCTCACAAAGTGAAACACCCTGAAAAACAATGCTAAATTGTTTTTCTCACTCTGATAAATACAGGTGTAAGAGTTTCCATGACTTCAACTAAACAGAAAGCCTATTTAGCATTCATTTCAGGAGGCTAATGAACAGCTCTGTGAAGTTTCAGCTCTTACATTTAGCCACTGCCCGCCACTGTAAAGTGAATTTTGTGACAGGAAAAACCCAAAATTAAAGCAAACGGATGTTAAATGCGGAATTCCTGTTCACATGCACCGTGTGATGGAATTAGATCTGCATTGTTGTTGTTTTTCGAAGCAAAGTAGGAGCATTAGACATCACTCCCAAAACGACAAAACGTAGAGGCTAATGTCCCACCATCAGTTGGATTGAGTGAGTGAAAATTACGGCAAATAAGGCATATCCATTAGCAAATGTAATTAAACAAACGATAAATAAACCAAAAAACGACACAGTATTCGTAAATGAATTATTACAACACTTCTATTTATTGTGCCTAGTGCGGTGCATAAGCGTGTCAAGGAATGAAGTTGACAGTAGGGAAGTCAAAGGCGTGGTCTCTAAGAAGGCAATTGGATACATGATTGTGGTGAGAATCTTTGGCTTTTGAAGCGTGCTTGTTGATGGACTTATTTGAAATTTCAAGAGCCATGAGTGCAAAACGCTGCTGGGTGGCGGTTAAGAATACTAGAAAGGATAAGAATATGTTATGATGCAATTAAGCAAATTTTTCTTGTTTGAGTAAGTTATCTTAGGCATCACTTTAACACCTACAGCCAATCGTAGCAGGAGTAAAATAAAAATATTACTGAGCGAAGCAATGACGCTATTAACGCATAGAATGACTTTCATCAGTCTTCAAATTTGGAAGCTTCAGGCAATCGCACTCAAGGGAACTGTTAATAACTGGCAGCTAGCTATACGCAGATGTGACTAAACACATATGTGTGTTGACCCAATGTCCTCGCCAGCAGTCCATCGGAATTATTACTTCCAATCCACTCATTAGCCTAATGCGATCATATCACCATTGCACTTTGGAAGATTTCATGTAAACTTTTGGGCTTTAAACGTTCAAAATCAGCCTCAAAACGACCCGAAGACCAGTCATGGAAGTATTCTTGTGCGCTACATCTGTAGTATATACATTAGTGGAGCCATGATAATGACAGTTTGAATAATACAATAAAGAGTGGAGACTAAGTAGTACGGATATACCGATCTTTCAAGAAGCCACATAGAACGCGAACAAAGGCGGGAGCAAGTACGAAGACGGCACAAACACAGGTCTAAAAAACAAATCAGCTTGGCTACGGTAAGCGAAAGCTAAGTGAGACTACAGAACATGGTAGCACTCTTATCATCGTTTGAAACTGACCAAAAGTCCGCCATTTTAGATAGGCTAATGAACAGCAGATAGCAATCTTAAGATCAGGCTAGATAAAGCAAGTCACAACTGCTAAAAGGTAGATTAACCGACTGAATACGAATGTTAGATAGCCTTAATCAAATGTAGGCAGGGGCACATACGCAGTGAAACCTGAAAGTGATCCATTTTGAGCGGCCAATTCGTCATGTTAATAAGGCTTGCAACTCGTGATGCTAACGTAAGACTTTGTCCTGCCTTGTGATTGTTTAACATTTCACCTGCTCACAAGAGCTGCTGAGAACGATTGCGGTAGCCGACGCACTAAGGGTTGAAAATTCACGCATTAATGAAAAACCCTTCTCAATGGAATTTTCGCTTAAAAGTATACTTCCTTATTCCATTCCACGATCACACGTCATTTGTTGGCAGATATGCTCAATCCGCTAGTGTTAAATTTGACAACGACTTTTGGTGCTTACTTATATTTTTGAAATAAAAAGAATTTAATTTTTTATGAAGTAAAATAATCAACCACCTCACAGTTTGAGACTCATGGGGCAAACATTGTCCAGGCGAGGGAGTTCAAGCGATGGCATTTTAAAACAGGCGATAGATTAGTTGCAAATCGACGATAAGGTTTCACTTTTGCAAATGAAGACTGAGGGTAAAACATTTGCCCATGTAGAAACTCTACTTTTCTAACAAAGGAGAAATTAAAAGTGGGCAGAGGTAGAGAAGTGCATCAAAGATGCCTGATCAGTCGCTCAGCAGTCCCTCTTTGAACCACCCAACCGAAGATTAAGGACAAATTACAAATCTGCTTCTTACTCTCAGCATGGTTCCTTCAAGAAGGTCATACTTTCAAGCAAATGAAGGAAACTTTTAAGTACTTTAGCGACTAAAACCGGTGACCTACAAAATAAACAATTGGAATTAAGCTTTGAATTGTTTTGTATGCCTGATTTGTGAACGTTTTTGTGGGTTATTTCCTTGATAAGAAATTTCTACTAAGGTATGGAAAAGAGCGATGAAAAGTGACCCGGAGATTATGTATGTATTGGTGGTCCCTACGTTAGCATCAATAAATTCAAGCCATGGGGGTGAGATTTTGATTTAAACAGGTCTGTATACACACATGGTAAACAAATGAATTTTTTAAAATAATGTAGCAGCAAAATTTTTTTTATTATTTGAAGTAATTACCACTACAATGTAAAGGTCTTTGTTTACAAGGCATAAACTTACGAATTTTAAGCAAAACGCCTGGCCCCTAACCATCCACTATTTTAAAATTGCTTTGAGCACTGTCTCTTTGGCATGTAATCACGTTAATGTCAAGAAAAGTTAATGATCAGCACTTGGAGAAATACGTCTAAAAGCTAAGGATAAGGGCAAAAATAAGACAGTATCATTCTGTTGTTCCCTTTCTCACTCCCATCCCCCTTCTCTTCCTTCTGTCTTCCCATGGACCAGTAGTGGAGAATGAGATAGGAGGCCTTGGGCTACCCTGTAATAATGAGTCTCTCACTCTTCCGGTCAGTTGATCTGGGCTGTAATTGAAGATAACCTTTCACACAGGCTCGAGTAGCATCGTTTAGAATCGATGTGCCCCATTTGTTCCTATTGTTCAGCCTTGAGGAAGAAAGTTGCATTGAATAATTCTATCTACAGTCCACACGTGAAACGGTCCGGGAATAAAGCAATGCTCTCCTGAGAAATGTGAGCTATGGCTGATGATGCGTTTATTTGCTTGATGTTCCTAATTAGGAGGAAATTGTCATTACAGGTCAGTCAGACAATTAGGTAGTAGTCTAAAAACGGCGTTTTTATGAACTGGGGGGAGACTATGAAGAAAGCAATAATGTGTACTTTAGCATTATTTTTTACTACATGGTGCGTAGCACCCGGTTACTTTACTTTTATAACTTCAGCAATTAATTGGATTGTGAACACCTCCGTTCTAAAATTACAGGAATTTGCTCTTGACACCTTAATTGCAACTTATCTTGATCAGGCAAAAATGCGCAATTCTTTGTATTACCATAAGATGAAGATCCTTCTTAGAGTGGTGCATTTTGAGGAAATTTATCAGCGCCTCAGCATATTTTCTGCTCTTACAATAACTCTAGATGCTGCACAAGTCCTATGAGGAATCTCTGAGTATTTGCTGTCGAAATTTAAATGCAGATTGAAGGAAATCGTTAGATTCAGCTTGCCTTTATATAATACAGGGGTTTCGCCTAGCAAAATAAAATTGTACAGTGTATGGTACAGGGCATGGCGTCCTAATGGATGGCAATGCTGTACAAGAACATTGGTGGAGTGGCATTCAAGGATGAACCAGACCGAAAAGCCACTCTAAGAGGATCAACGTCACGCCCAAGTTTGCACAGGACCCGTTCAACACGCGACCTTTGTCATTTTCCAACATAAACCCTCATTTTCGCCATTAAGCTTGTTTGCATCAATTCGTTCGTTTAATGCCACCGTATTGGAACATTTGAACTCACTTTTTTCCTTTTCTTAGTAATGTGAATCGAAGATTCATTTAAGATCCATCCACGTATGTTATTTTGAGGAACATTAAGTGCGTAAACTTTACTTGTAGTGCACAATCCATCCACCTTCAAGACGGGTGACTCCTATTCCTCTAGAGTAAAAACCAAATCCGCAGCCACTATGGTTGTAATAAACCAGAGATTTACATCTCAACCCTTCGTTGGATCACTGAATCGACGAAGCTTGGGAAAGGGAACGCAAGAATCTCGGGATTGCTTACAGGGAAAGTGACGAGCAGAGTTGTTTTGCCTACAGTCCTGCAACAAAATAAGTTAAGTCAATAAATTGCGTAATGGACTGGGCAAGAGTGATAGCTCACTTTGAAGAATACCGCCGGCATTTAAGCGGTAAGAACTAAAGGTAACACCACCACGCATTGTCTCAAGATTTTGTACGTTTATTTGAGTGCGCAGCATATTAGTTTTTCACCTATAGTGTCGCAGAGAATGCATTCAAAGTTTCAACCTTATCTGTGAAGAGATTCAATAAATTTGGCTATTATTGTAAGACTTAACCATGACGACGTGGTTGTCAAAAGTTTGTTAAAAAATCCAGATTACGCCTGCATAATTTGTTACGTCTGGCAAATCGAGAGAGTGCGACGACTAAATGAGCAGCTCAGTCATGTCAGTACATATTTCGAGTAACTGCAGAGTATTAATTGTAAACAGACGCAAATAACCAAGCACGTAAATAAGGCATTCTGAAATGTCAATTTGGCTGCCTCTTATTCAAGAGGACCGTTCTAAGGCCCAAATTTGTAATGCATAATTTATTGTAACTTTCAAGTAGAATTTCACAAAATTTAATGCTTAAATATTTTGTTGTGTGGGACCTACAATACATTTTACCCGTCAAGTTGGATGGAGCCTTTTAGATCGAGCGTAAGATAAGCTACTTTAAAGAATTAATTCAGAAGAGCAGCATATAGAGATTTCATTTGATAAGGTTTACGTATTTTGACATTAGTTCCGGCGTACTTTCGAGTCTCGGAGGATATTTAGCGGTTCAATTGCAACAATCCACATCAGAATCTCGATTTCCAAAGGCATGACAACATTCATCATACATAGCCTGATATAAAGGGCCCATAGGCAAGTTTTATTTTGCATCTGGCTGGGTATATGTAAGGAAGGCGAGAAGAAAGGAAGGAGAGTATCAGCGAAAGTCCAACAACATCAGCCTATCGGTAGTGACTACTCATGACGGCCATGTGCATTTTGCACCACTCAAACTGGTTTCGCTCCATGACGAGATGTTGTAGATGGCGCATATTCTCCTGAATGAGGCTGAACTCCTCATCGCCAACATTAAATCGGGCTGGCGGCGAACCACTGCGCTGCCGCTCGCAAATTAACCCCACTCGCTGCGGCGGCAGCACGTCCACGGGAACATGGATGTCGCGATAGCTGGCGGCACGTCGTAGTGGCCTCGTCGAGCCTACGAAAGTCATCTCTGTCTGGTCTGAGTAGGCCACACTCACGTTGTCCAGTGGTCCCACTTCTACACACGGTCGGCGCCGCGACTGACAGGAGTATGGAAGGCTTGGCTTTCGACCTGCAATTCACCATAACATCACGTCTATGTACTCCATTCTCCTCACCATTGTGTCGCTATATGCAGTTTACATTATCGGGTAACACACTCTTCTGCGACTCCTAAAATTGTGAATGTGACTAAATTTCACATTTTCAATTCTGCAGCACGAATTTCTAGCTGAAATGATAGGAAATGCAGTATCCATTTAAAAACATTTAACAAATGCACACAGATGTGAATAACTGGAATAATTCAATTTCGGTAACCGAGACGGGGGATTGCTCCACCCTTTGTCTCTCAGATTACCGGTGATAATATAATTCACACACAGGCGCGCACGTAACATGGGATTAGTGATACCCAATTTCCTGTAAGCGCTCTATCGTCAAATAAGGTCAGGTAATCGCACTACTTTTCAACAATATGAGACGGAGAGTGTTTATCAAGCAATGTTATAAAGGAATGATTAATGGAGGGCAGTGACAAGTACTTGGACTTTAATGTGCATCCATAATTAAACTGAAAAGACCAGTTCGTCTTATTGTGACGCAAACTGTGAAAAAGGCGTACAATAATTGTACTCGCCTGCCAGTTTGCTATGGTGTGCACCTTTAGAATGGCTTATCTGTTGATGCTGAATTCCAAACGCTGTTTTAGGCGTTGCGTGTGTCGAACAAGCTGTGGCTGTCTTATCATCAATATCGTGAATTGAGACATTGAGTTTCTCGATTCGCATTCTTCTCTAGTGGGTAGCCCGATTTTCCCATCTTTTGTCCACCTGCATTGTACACATGAATTCCATTCCACTTCTTAAAAGTAGCAGTTCTAAAGGGCCTTTACCCCCAAAAGCTATTTATAATGCCCATTTTCGACGGTGTAATTTGATTACGCAGTGTGACCTATCTCTACGAACAAATAAAGAGCAAAGTTGTCATTTAAATTCTTTAGTTAAACTTGAGACAGATGGGAGGGCTCTAAGAGCATTGTGTATGCAGCGCATCTTGATGGCTTTCCTGGGTGGTCCAAGGCGAAAAAAATTCAAAAATGGTGACGAGAAGTTTACTGCCCACCCATTCCCATTCTCGGTGAAGAAAACAATGCCAAAGGCATAATGCAATGAAGTTGTTTACAAACTGAATTATCTTCAATGAAATGGGCTAATGTCAACAAATTTATGAACCAGAAGGCTTTATTCACAATGAACCATTCTTGAAATCTATCGTATTCTCGCCCCATCCGAGGTTTATTTACTTCATTCAACACCACGTTTAGAATTTACGCATTGCTAATATTTCCCTTGAATAGAAATTGTGTAACAAAGAGTTGACCTTGTATTTAATTGATTATGCCATGTCATGAAAAAGAGTAAAAACCGCGTATTCAAAAAGGCGCTTTGTAAAAATACTTAGCTGTAATTATGCTTTCCTTGTGCCTGAATTGCAACGAATGCTGGTAATCGTTGGCCTTGTGTGGTCCACATTTTGTGGAAATTTCAAGCATAAACGCAGGGAAATGCATCAGCTAGGCTCGGCAGAAGTACAAACTTGCCAAGTGAATTGTCTGAAGATGTGTCCATTGAAAGCATTGGACTCAGTTAACCCATGTAAATATTTATCAAGGCACTTATGGAGGCTTCTAAATTCGAAACATTCGTAGTAGCAACGTTTACCGAACTGGAAGACTCAGCGCATTTAAGTTTGACACCAAAATGAACAAAAAATAACTCATAATGCATTGTTCAATGCTCGTGTCTGGTAATGACATTTTCAGTATTCAGTGTCGCGGCAATTCATCGACTTTACATTCATACTATGCGTGAGAATTTAGACCTGGTTGAAAATGGTGAATGAAAGTGGGCAACATTTAGACTCTTAAGTGATTTCCATTTTATGAAGCCTCCACACCCAAACGGATGCGATTTAACGAGATGTCATTGCACAGACCGCCTATACATCCGCTAAATTGAGGGTGAATTAATATGTTTCAGATGGTTAATTTGGAAGTGTGTGTGAAAATGTTGAGTACCTAATGGCTGCAAGGTGAGGTGCCTTTAGAATCAGAATTTTGAAATTATTTGCATTAACTTTGATGTAAAAAACCATCATAAACAGAAACTAAAGTATGACGCACCAAAAGTGAACCACGGCTACAAATCTGCAAACATACTATTGCAGCAGTGAAGTCTTCCACCTGTTGAATAAATATTAAGCGTGGTTTTGGAGCAAGGGGGAAGCAATTTTGCACGTATACAGATGGAATACGTCTAAATTCATCGCAAAAAAAACACCCAGTCACAAAACACGTTTTTCTCCTCTTTCATGAATGCGTAATCAAAATTATACCAAAAATAGCCAAAATGAATTTGAGAGAGGGGGACACATTCGCCTTAGCTGGGGCCATAAAGCGAATTATGATGCGAGATCAAGATTTGGCAATAATAAAATGCAGTGCTTTTGAAGGGCGAGCTAGGATTTGGAGAAAGGCAATTTATCGCTATGTAGATGTGTCAGATCTTTGTATCGTTGACAAAACACAAACCAGTAACTAGTTTCTACTGTGAGATTAGTCCGTTTTTGCAGTAGACTCATGATGCAACATTTAATACATTTCTGAATCAGTCAACCAAACTCTTCCATGGCATGCCACGGCTTAGAACGCTCCTGACTTATAAATCAATACTTGTCAAAATTGATAAAAAAGAGCATGAGATGTTAAATAAATCATACCGGTTATGTAGTACTGTAGAATAGGGATGATTTCATCCGTTTTCAAGACACCACTTTCAACAACATGTGTAGCAAATTCATGTGAGAGTATTGTCGGGAACCGGATTAAATTGAAGTAGTGATTGCCCAGAGCTATTCTCTGGTTCATTGCTGTTACAGTAATTTTGAGGCGATCGCACTCATTTTCTGCCCAATGCATAACCCTGTCAAAAAGCTCAATTTCGCGTACGTTGAGCACGTCCTGCTCGAGTATCATCACCAGCACGTCCTTCTTTACATCTTTAAAGTCCTCTCGGTGGATCACCTCGAAGGTGTTGTTAATGATTAGACGCATGCACAGAGTCTTGAGGCGGTCTTCATGGAAATCCAGAGCTGCTTGAAGAAGCTTGAAGATGTGTTCGACGCAAACGTTATTCTCGAGGTAGTTGACACAAGCTCTTCCAAGGTCATAGAAGCAGTACTTTCGAGCCGCGTAAAGAGTCCTTATTGTACCGACGACTCCAGTGAACACCATTTCATCGTAGTAGATGTATCTAGATAATAGGCAGCACAATGCAAGAAATAAGTTCACAACTGGTTTATGCTCTCCTGCTTTGTATTGAAGAGTGCATGAGCAGTGCTAAGAGTCTTGGAGACCTTATTCGTTTACGTAAAAAATGCATAAATGGGAAGCTGTTTCCTTGCTATCATGGTGGGAGGATTGTAAATATGGTAGGCTGAGCCGTAGATAAAACCGCCAATATTGCTTACTCCCATCCACGCACAAGTGTTCTGTGTTACGACTATTTTTTGCCAGATTGTCTAAAAATGTTGGGACGCATTTACTTGCAAATGGTAAATTCAATGCTCAAACTGCTCTGATCAAGTTATTTTAATAATTATAAATTGTTTTACGTCTTTAATGTTACTTCGATTGAAATGAGCATAACCGAGGCCTCTTCTATTTGTTTCGCGCAATGGTTACCTAGGCCTGAAAAATGTATGTTTTTGCTCCAAATGAAATGGATAAGGCTTGCTCGCAGATTAACGATGTAAGTTTAACCCCACTGGATCCGGACAAAATCCGAAACCATCTTCAAATATTCCCACCTTTAAGATGTCAGAAAATCCCTCTACCACACTGCTGGAAAGTATACGTGGCAATACAGAAATTTCAACCAGCACAAATAACCAAAGCCTACGTCAGATTCTTCTCAGTTGCTCAACCGTACCATTTAGCTCTCTGCATTTCCCTCCTGCAAAAAGTGTTTACCAGCCAGGTGGCACTTTTCGTGTTTACTGACAATGGAGATTAAGGTGATGGAGACCATTAGGGACTAAATAAATGAGAAATGAGACTCAGTTCTTCTGTGATGAGGTTTAGGCTCTTTGGGTTCCTGTATACCTTTGAACTGTTTTGCTGGGAGTCAAAAAAATGCAGAGCATAAGCAGTAATGCAAATGGTGAAACGAAGAATGTGCCATCAGGTAGCACATAAATAGTCCAGCAAGTATTCCTCACGGTCAACATCACAGAAAGGACATACACCTTGGACCACACTGTGAGAGCGGTTCATGTGCTTGCAGAACGACTCTCAGTTGACCCTTGTGCTGAATAAAGCGGGATGACCCCTACACGTGATTAAATGTCCAGCCTGTGGATATCCCATGCATGATAAACAACCGATAATGTTTGCCTTGTAAAACGCTAAGTATTTGCGACAATGCATTTATTTCCCAGTTGACAATGCTGCAAAAATGTAACTTAACATAAGCCTCGAACTGAATGTCATGAAATTCTTCGAAATCGCAGACGAAAGTGTACCATCGAAGTTTATGGGAACGAAAATGGACGATTGCGAAAGCACAAAATCAGTCCACATTAGAAAGGTAGCTCAATAACTTAGAAAGTCTGTAAAATGAACGAAGTGCATTTTAACTTCCGCTTTCAATCACTTCCTCTTTTACCTCTCTTCAGCTGGAGAAGAGCGACTCATGAAACGTTTCACGTCAATGGCGTTTTGGTTTTAAAACACATTTCAAAAGAATGCTCCCTCCAACTGATGGAAGGTTTTGAGTCTCTGTGAAATGCCTTTTAGGTCTAAATCATGGCCCGAATCGATGGTTAGGGGAGGGGGAAGGGTGTAATACCTCGGTTATTCTGACTGCCATTTACGGTTTGGGACTCAGGTGTCCATATTGCCTTAGCCGGGTGGGCTAGCCTCCGGGCCATGCCAGCAGCCCGTTTCCTATGTTTTCAGAATATATTTATTCTACCCTAGCATTACGCCTTCTGTTGCATTTAAGGAAGCCTCGGGACGCTGCAGGGCGACTCACCGATTTAAAATAAACTGAAATTAACTTTTTTATTAAGTACAGCTGTTACGTTAATCAGATGTGTTAATCAGCCTTTAGCAGAAAGGCACAAACACAAGTGATGGATGGTCACCTTGATTGGCTAGTTAATTGTTTGTGCTTAACTACTCAGTCTTGGATTAAAACCTCAATTACTGTGACCGGAGATGTTTACGAAATTGCAAGGACTTGATGGAAAGCCTAACCATGAGAGTTGGGGGAATCAACCATTCAAATGCGATCAACCGCTTTGTAAATATAAGTGCTGTTAAACTAAATCATGTCAGCTTAAAGTATTACTAACTGATCCCAATTCTTGATAAAACGGTACTTTATGCGGTTTAACTGCTTGAAAGGTAAATATGCTTACACACTATCTTTACACCATACCAAATTAAGGCAATTCATCTTTGTGAATTACCGAAGTTCAAGTGGTAAGATAATCCTTAATGATTAAAAAGACACATAACAATCAAAAGCAATAGTTAAAAAGAGAAAATACCTGAGGAGTCTAAAAAATCCAAGAGGATGAACATCCCGCACCCTAATTGTATCGGGGCCGATAACTTCGTCTTTGTGGAAGTTTATTAGCGTGACGGGACCTTCGTCAGCAGTTTTTGGGCCTTTCTTTGAGCCCTTTTCCTTAGACCCCTTGGAACCCTCTCCCTTAGAATTCTTAGCTCCCTTCTCTTTAGACTTCGCTGCTGTCTTTGCCTTGGAACCTTTAGAATCCTTCCCTTTGGATTTTGATTTGTCTTTGCTTTTGGATTTTTCGCTACCCTTCTCCTTGCCTCCTTTACCTTTGCCTTTGCCTTTGCTCTTGGATTTTTGGCTCTCAGCCTTTCCAGCTTCCCGTTGAGCCGCTTCTCTGGCGAGCTCCGCCTCTACTTCTGCTTCCCGCTGGCGGATTTCAAGCACCTCCTGTTCCCGCTTTCTCACCTCCGCATCCTTCCACTCCTGACAGTCAGCAAAGAGCTTCTCGAACATAGGACTCTCGGCTGCAAGCATACACTTATGGGCCTTAATAGTTGTCTCGCTCCCGTCAGGTCCCACGATGAAATCTACATCAGTTTTCAATGTTGATTCCAGAAGGAAACGCATGCGTTTATGCATAACACCATCTGGTACGGGAACGATAACCTCTTGTTCCTCAACTGGTTCAATTGTCTTGGGAACTTTTTTGGAACCCTTAGAGTCTTTTGAGCCCTTTGAACCCTTTTTAGATCCCTTAGAGGCCTTCGATTCCTTTGATTTCTTCGCTGACTTAGGCATTTCCTTCCAATGTGGTTAAGTTGAGTATCAGTCACTGAATTGGCGTGATCGAGGTCATGCGACTCACGCAGGGCGCTTTCGAAAGACACTCAGTATTGATTTCACCATCATTCCACGTGCTCGTTAAGATCACTTGCCATGCTGACTGGTGAATAATAGCTAAGGTTGAAGTGAACATTTGACAAGCCCTCCCACTGAGTAAGAACCAACGGTTGCTACCGAGTTCCATACTATTCAAGGAGTTTTGCCTTTTGAATACTTCACTTAAATTGATTCTTATGTTTATTTCAAATGTGGATTGGGTCATCAGCCTTGTTTGGTCCTTTTGCAAGGAAAAATGGGTTGTAAAGTGGTGCGACTAAGGCTGCAAAAAGTAAAACATTTTGGTGCATTGAATATTTTCCTGTAATAATTCCGCATCTTAAACGTGACAGAAGAACGAAATGAGGAGGTGAACTGAGTCTCAGTCTCCATCCAGGAGCCCAATTAAGCGCTAGTTTGAAACCTCAACTGAGCCCGCAGCTATGCCACTCGTACCCAAAATTTCGATGCCCTGAAATTTGGATGCCAGGCGTGATTAATGAGGCAACTTCGTGTCAAGATGGATTTTAAAATAATTAAGTGTATCCAGTCCACTTAGCCAATTGCGTGATTTGCAAAATATGCATTTTGCAGCTTGTATATTATTTAGCTAATCCAAGTGGTTAAACTGTTCACGCCAACCCGTGCATCGCCCTTGTCGCATTAACGAATAACCGTGAGGTGAGTAAAGCGTCAGACTCTAGCACATCTATCTTGAACTACACCCAATCTTTAAGTAAATGCCTCAATTTAAAACTTGTGGTAGAAACTAGATTCATTTTCTTGTGGATGATAACGCTGCTACAAGCCCCGGCAGGTCAAGGCCACTTAACTAACTACTTCATTTTGTAACTCTTAGTAGTTGAGTTGACGATGAATTTGAGTAAAACAAGTGTTATCACTGACGATGCTATATTTACTGCTTTAGCGATTATTATCCGCTTGAACAATTAAATTGCGTTTGATTGGTATCATCTTCTTGGCGCATCAAATGCTTTAAGGTTTTTTGATGGTGAAATAATACCGTCACCTCTGTTACTCTATTGAGAAGCTAAGAAGCCATTGAATAAATTTTTCAAATGCAATATAGCACTTATAAAAGCTTTACCGTAAGATAGAAGGAGGTTAATCTGTGCATCTAACAGGACTATTTGCGTTTAATGGCCCGTATTAAATCAAATAGGGTTTACATCTATTACCCATTTTTAAGCAGTAGAGGTGATAATTGAAGAAGATTCAAGAAGGACAGATCTTTTGCCAAACTAGGGCCTTGTTGACGTTGGATTTGTTAGCTGTTTCCAACGCTGCCTTTTCTTTTCAACAGGTTTAAGCAGGGCGTGCTTGTGGCAATCGAATTCTGCAGTTTTGATGTTAACCCTAATTTAAGTTGGAATGAGGTGGAGGGTGTGATGTAGTAAGCACGAGATACTTGTCTACCCCAAACAAGAGATCAGAGCAGAACATTGTGCTTTTATAAGTAATTAAAAAACTCTAAATAGGCAGTTTTTTGCTGCAAAAGCCAAGAAGTGGTACAAAATATTGACGGATGTGTGTGTGTGTGCTTGTGTTTTATTCAGATTCTGCCGCCTGTCCTCCTGCCCTGGCCGTTCTCGTGCTCTCGTCCCCGCCACTGATCAGCGTGACGTGTGTCGAGGGAGCAGGCCATGCTTCGACTTATCTGCCGCGACATTAGAATGCGCAGCGCCATACGCCGTACTTTGGCGCTGTCGTCGGCCAAATTCATGCGACGCACCTCCGCCTGAATGGGGCCCTGATCCCTACCGCCGCTCTGGTTCACACCAGTAACTCCGCTTCTCCGCGGCTGCTGGTTGTATAGATGGGAATGAGGCCGACCGGAAGAGTGACTAAGACTCATCTCCGTGGATGCTGAGAGACAGTCCCATGCGGCTAGCGCAGCCATGCGGTAATCCTCCTCGTCCGGACACTGCATAGCCCAAAGGATGGCGGTGCCCACTGGAGATATCAGGCTGTATCCACCCTGCATGTTTGTGACTCTCTCACGCCTGTAAGTGCCTTCCTGAGATCGCAAATTTGCACTTCGTACTTTCCTCGAAAACATGTCCAATTCATTCAGAAAAGCGCAGCATGGGCCGGCTGTTCGCAGGAAAGGAAGTGGATTGCTCTGCAGAATTATCCCACGGGCCGTGCGGGTCTGAAAGGCACAATAGTCAGATTAAGTAATGACGTCTTTATGCCTTGTTTTGAACTTTGAGCCAGTTTTGGTGACAAGAGTAGGAGTACGAGAATTAAGTATATATGTTTTGCAGTGAAGCGTAGTTAATAGTTCAAATTTTCTCCTTGTCTCAAAGTGGAAAATTGATTACCTTCGATAGAGAACAGCTCAGGCAAAAGCATTGAATATCATATTATTTTACCCCTTCATAAGACGAAATGAAGGAAATCAGTAAAATGCCGATATATTGCAATCAAACACCACGGTTAATGTTTAAGACCTAACCAAATTTGTCAAAGAACGCAAACCGTTAGGTGACTTTCAGAACACTTGTTATAGAATGGCGGTACCGTGCCCAAATTACAGTCCAAAATAACCTATCGTTGTGACGACTTGAAAGCATGTAGGATATTCCATTACACAGACTTCTCAAGACGCGTTGATGTCTTTTTTCATTCGCTCACTTTCTTTCCTTGTAGTTTAGTCAAAAGGTTTTGGAGTAACTGCTTTATTTATCCAAGTCATAGGCTACATTTTCGAAGATGTCAACAAATCAGGCAAACTACTTTTCGCAAATGATTCAGAAGTAGTGATGACAGCTTGCCAAAACACACAGCATTGTCAGAAGGTGAATTTTGAGTGACTAAGTAAAACATCTATTTGAAAGTTAACAAAATAGCGCGCCATAACGGGGAATGGCACTTCATCAACTCCAACAATGCTACCAAAGAGAATAGTTAACCGGAACTTTTGTCAGATAGAATGGGTGCAGGTGCTAAATTGAGTAAAGGGCTTTTCAAGGATTAGTGGAAACGGTTTTGCGTGCTCACATCTCACAGCTGGCACTCACGTTTGGCTTCACTAAATTTATTTCTTTGTAAAAAAAGCATGATCTATGTATAAGTGTTATTCTTAAAACCATTCACAATTCTAAACAGCTTGGTGAGGTAAAAACACTCCAGAGCACTACCTTTTTGAAGGACCTTAGCAATGACTCTTCCTGTATCAGAGGTGGGATGCCCTTCCCGGATCGAATTTCGCGTGGAAGTACTAGTTGCAATGCCAAACTCCCACAAAGCCTAGTAATTTATGCATGGACGTCAAACCGATGGTTACTTAAGCAGCAATATCAGACCTATTAACTACTTCGCCTCATCCAGACGAAGTAGCCAAAACTTGCCACTGTAAGGAACTTGTCGGCATACAGTGTAGGTGATAAATAGGAGATGCAGCAGCTAAACGGAAGAATGGGAATAAAAAACATAGAGTAACACTTTTCAGAAAAAAATATAGGCAATTACTGGTCTTGAGGTCACCGTTTTTATTGCTTCTATTGAGCTCATTTATGTCTGACATTTCCTTGCTTGCTAATGCATGTCAACAGAATATGGTTTCCTATCACTTTCTAAAGAAAGTATCAAGGGTGTGCTCAGGTTAAGAAACCCAAATACAAAGTAGCTTGGGAGTAAGCAACACAAGTTGAAATGAGCCGCATTGTCCAGTGTTCCAAGTAGTGAGACATCGAAAATGTACTGTTCGGAAACTCTCGGAACTTCAGCGTTCCAGGTTCGAGGCTAGTACAATCACAAGTTGCATAAGTTTGCCACTACCTACCTTTCAGCGCTTGTATCTTTAAAACATAAATCTGTCTGAGCATAAAAAGCAAGCAGCAAAAATGTTTACTAATTATATTTTAAATCTAATCAAGGTACCAGTTTCAGAGTAATAAAGTGGAAGCTTCACTTTAACCAAGAGGAACACCATAGTTGCCTGAATGATTGCAAATGATTGAGCAGCCAATAAATTATGCATGTAATTTAGTGATTTGGTAAAATTACAATTTCAAAAATAATGCGTTTACACATTTAAGTCCAGGTCAACCGCATAAAAAGGAGGCGCGCAAAAGTCAGGCATTCGGATTCAATGGTTTTGCTCCTAACAATATTTGAGCACGCTTTGCTAAGTCGCATGCTTTGTAAGTTTTAACTAGTAAAGGTGGCTGACATAAGAGGTGGAAATGATTGGTAAAACTCAGCCAGTAATGAGAATTGTGATCTACATTGTGTTAAAAGTAGGGTAATAATTTAGTTACACTTTTTCCATACGATGCTTTAGGGTGGGAAGGGGAGGAAATATGAAGCCTCTAAGAAATTGGACAAAATTACTGCCCCATCAATTAACTGCTGGGGAACGAAAAGTTACTTTTCCATAAAGCAGTAAGCAATATTAATGCAAATACTTGATGAGGGAAGAAGGGAGGGTAGGACAAAAGCAGAATTGGTCATCTACCAAGTCCTCCAGTGCACAGATGGCTCGACTGGCACAGGCAGTCAGCGGGTCGTCCTCGCGTTCAAGGGTGTAAGCCAAGCAGATAAAATTTTCGACAGATAGGGCCACGAGCTCCGAGTGCCAATCAGTCTTCTCACTTGGGACCGATAGATTGTCCGCTAGGGTCTCCAGACTGCAAAGCAATAACCTCTCATCCGACTCGCGCAGTTCGTGCTGCAACTTGCCTGCACAGATGCAAACAGTAGCTTTCTCGTAATGAGTTTAAAACAAATGCTCTGTGTCTCAGTGGAGCTCCAAACCTTCATGCTGAGCACTTATTTGACCACTGGTTATTAATGACTGGAATCTCTTTGATACTTTAGTCCACTTTAATTTTTTAAAGAGATTCATGCTTTTGGTGTTTCAAATCACTCAAAGCAAAAGTAGGGCTCTAATTAACAAATGGGAAATGTATGTGTTCTTTCCCATTACTTCCATTGCTTTACGGCACAGACAGTTAGGTGGCTATAGTAAGATCGAAGCAGAAGGTGTTCCGTAAGGTTTAGTGTCAATGAATGTCTTCAATTTATGTGCGAAATTTGTTATTTGCATATCATATCAATGGAGACGGAGAGAATATTGTTCAGCAATGGGTATCCTAATTGGGTACACTCGCCAACTGAAAGAGTAACGCTGCTTAAATTGGTTAATTACGCAATAGCTTCTATTGACATACCTTGCTTAATAAGATACCTCAACGCCAGACTAATGGATGGCTGCACATTCGAAGCAGACCGTGTCAATGAGTTTCCGCCTAGATTATTGGGAGGGCCAAGTTTGAGATTTTGTCTGCCAAAGTTGGATTGGCTTTGGAAGTTTAATAGCCTCAGCCGATTACAGAGTTGCGTCAGTGGTACTTCGTTCCAGCCACTGTCATCCGCCAAGTCAAGATCCATTACTTTGTCAATCAAATTATCTATTGCTATAAGAAATAAAACGTTCTTCTGAGAGACCGTAAGTATCTTATATAAAGATAAGGTTGAAAAACGAATTAACCAAGTCAAAAGTTTTCATTTCTCACTAGGTTTTACAGCTGCAGATTGCATATGAGCGCATACATTTCGATCAGTAAAACATCGAATAGACGGAGCACAAAAACAGTCCATTTTGCGTGAATAAAGTATAAGAGTTGATGGTGAATGAAAATTAGCATAAAATAAACCATCCAATGCTAAATCAAGAACAAGATAAACAATACCATTCCCAAAGTCCATGTTTGCAAGTAATAGATGAGTTAAAACTTGGTATTGAAGGAAGGCGTTTAAAGAGAGGATACGAACATTCAACGTCTTTTCATTAATATTGTTGACCAGTCAGTGCCTTTATGTGTGACACCTTTCTTCAATTTGAGTCATCGTAGTAGCAATTGTTAAACTTGTTCTTGTCAAGCCGTAGTGATTAATTGCATACGGAGGCGTTGTGCTACCAAAATCACGTCACGCCCCAAGCAAGTGCTTAACTGTCACATGATGGCCGTAAAATTCTTTTCTTGCCAATTATGTAAGAAGGGTATCTTAATGCTTTCGCTACAGTCATACTGACTCAAAGATTTGCCTAAACAACCAAATTTACCGAAGATAGGGTCACACGTGAGCTTTTAGATAATGCAGCGCGTCAACTAAGCTTCCACTCGAGGTGGAATTGTCGGCAGAAAGCACCGCTGCCAATCTAGATGGCAGCCATAAGCATGTTACTAGCGATAACAGATTTGTAGGCTTTGCAGTGTATCTAAGTCAAGACATTCACAATTCAACCTACTTTGCTCCTCTGGATGCGAATAGTTGCTTTTATTTCATTCACAGGAGGGAATAAATGCGTCGGAAGCTACGACAGATGAACAAATAGTAAAGCCATAAAGTTGGAGGAGGGAGGTGAACAGCTCAGACTGCAGAAATAAATAAAGAGTTATAAAAAGCCTTCAAACACTGATAGTAGTTGTTTTTCAATAAATAATGAAGTCTATGGAGGGGAATTGAAAAGGGTTGGATTTTTCGAGTTGCATAATGGCATTATAAATGACGAAACATAGAAGTCGTGTAATCACAAAATGTTAAAACTTTCACTACTCTTAGTTGATGGAAGTTCCCAAATACCGTATCAAGGCGTTATTTAAGGAAGCCAGGTTTGTAACTTTCAGAATCAATTCCACTTCGCCTGCGTCTTCGTAACATCAAATCAAATATTCATTTGTTTTTCGAGTAAACAGAGGAGTAATTCGAGATGATATAATTACCACTATTAAGAGACTGTTTATTTTCGTCGTCAGTGTCGAGAGCGCCATATTCCTGAAGAAGGTATTCATTTAGGTCGGTGCGTTGGATCATTAGAGTGGGTCGGCGGGTCTCGTCGAGGCCAGAGGAGGGTGTGCGCCAGAAGAAACGCGACCAAAAGGTGTCGGAGAAGAGGAACACTCGAGAATCAGTACCACAGTGAGCAAGACAGTGAGAGTTTGTGAAGATCTTGCGGAGATCCCTTTCCTCACCAAAGTTCAAGACTAGACCGGTGATGTCTGAGAGTATTTCCGACTAGAGTATGCATATAAACCTTCATTGAAATCATTTATCAAGCTTTACGAACGACCGATGAAACCAGACGTTTTACGATAGTCGCCTTGATATGTTTTCTACCTCTCCATGATAATACGGATATCAATTCAAATTTACCGGAAATTTTACCATTGTATGTACTTATTGGGTCTTTATAGCTTTGAATCCAGTGAAAAAGAATTCGTTTTTATGCAAATCATGGGGACGATACAAATTTGAGTAACTCTGCTCAGTCGAAATCCACATCAATTCGAAAGGCGAAACATCGAAGACTGGTCAATAAAAACATGTTATTTGCTTGAGGAAGATCGTGTTTGGCATTCATTTCTTAAGGGGCCAAAATATTAGTATTTTAAAAAAACTTACACACTTGAAGGGGAGTGCACCGGTAGCATAAAATGCCATTTGGTGCCGTGATGTACCACCGATTGTAATGACGTAAGAAGTGCTACAACTTCTTAAAGAATCGTGGGAGAGCACTGCAAATCGTTTAGAAAGAGATGTATTGCAAAATGAAATATTACACTCACAAGGGGGAACAGATGAACTTGAATATGATGAAGACTAACTTGAGGACACTCTACCGAAACGCGTTAGAGTAAGAGATGGGAAAATGACCTCTTTCCCTTGTGGTGGTCATCCGTGGTGGCATTCTCTTGATGCAAAAGTGTTTTAAATCTGACCCATTTAGTCCAAAATTTCAGCTATGCCATGCGATGATAACTAAATCCATCCATTTTTGATGATAGAATAAGAGATCAAATGTATGCGACTTAGGGGTTTTACTTGTGCTGTTTTAAGCCTTTTCAACTCGTTGTAATGAATCCAAAAGTAGTGGTTCAAAGTCATCACACTTAAAAGGCAAATGATGAAGCCGTTAGCTTCCTATCAATGGATGTCGTCCCAATCAGTATCGTCGGATTCTTCCATGCGAACATAAAATTGCCCATGTAAATGAACCTGGCTGAGATGATCATTAATTCATAAGCATAACATGTAAGAATCGTGTGGTACCATTTAAATACATATTTTAAACCCAACGAAAAAAACCATTTTCTTCGAAGTCATCAATGGATGAGGTGCATACCTGGGCGTCCAGAGCCATGGCTAGGAGGTCTTCATTAATGCACAGCAAACTCTTATTGTCATTATTAATCCCTGGTGAAGAGTTGTACAATCTACTTGAGGACCCCAGATGCTGAATGAGGTGAGAGACATGGCACAAATGCCATCGAATCACTGAGTCCAGCTGATCCCAGCCAGAGGTAAGTGGCTGCGTCCAAGTTCCAATAGCCGGCACCGATTCCTCGGAGGGATCACAGATTACGTTGTCCAGGATAGCGATACTTTCTTCTATTTCAAATTCCATAGATGTCGAAAGAGTTTCGCATTTTAAAGACTTTGTTGCGGTCATTAAGGAGGACGACGACAACTGTTCCTGAAGGACTTGAAGAACTCTAGAAAGTTCCTGAGAGTTTTGTTTGAATTAGATCAGTGTTAATGGTGGTCAGAAAATGGAATTTTTGGGGTTCGATCCTTACGTAAAGTAATACTTGGTATCGATTTGGCTGGCGATTGATGGTCTCAATTTCATTTTGAACAGAGTCCAGTAGGGATGCCAGTGACATCGTATCCTTGCAGTGGCTGTCGTCTCCCTTATCCCTCGAGCGATCGAAATCTCCTTCCTTCCCTTCATCTTTTACCTAAGGGACAAAAAAACATTGCTTTGAACATAAACTCATCGAGACATCAAGCAAAAAGGTGAATTGTTGACATTTATCTCTACCATTTCCCACAGAGCTTAAAGCCAAACATAGTGGGAGCGCACTGGAAGTAAAGACTTTTCGTCATCACCAGCAGTGAAAGCTCACAGTACAAGCTATGGTTTCCAAACGTTCCGCGTCTCTTCACCTGTGAATGTCAAGCAAACAGGAAACGCTAGTTCTTGAAAGTGGAGCAATACGTCGCTGTTATTACCAAACGATACACCTTTATGATTTTTCAAGAATGAATTTTCACTTCAAAATATTTTTATTTATTCTTTGTCGTAAAAAGCACAAAGCAGTCTGAATTGGATTTCCACGAATCCTTAAACAGCCACACCAATAAAGAACCGGAAATTCTCAAGGCAACATAGGACCCTATTGATGTGCCAAGACGCTACTTCTCGTGTAGAAAAACTAAAACTGCTTCCTCTGACGCCTGCAGCAGTGTTTGATCGTCAAAGTAAACAGAGGAACGTTTATTGCGCTAGTTGAAATTAAGTAGCGCACTTTTACTGCGAAGTAAAAATAGGAAATGTGGAAATGGTTGCTATAATGAGCACTGAAAAGAACGCTGGGAATCTGTGCCACTCACAGTGGGTAGCTGGAAGATGGAGTTGTCAGAGCTTATGTTGCTAGTCGCCTGGGTAATTGAAATGTTGTGCTCGGCACGGAGAGGTTTCCGGCAATCCCTATGGAGGCCGGTGCTCCTGGAAGAGGCGGACTGTGTGGTAACACTACCCTCTGAGCGCATCGAATCGAAGCCGCCGTCAAGTTCATGTTCCGTCTCCCCGCCATTGGGAGATACTTGCCTTCGTAGTTCCCTCGCTAATGGTGCGCAGCCCGAATTCTGCGAACTCTTCCCCATGCTGCTTACATAATCCCACTCTTTCATAAGGTTCCGTGGAATCGGATATTTCTCCAAGGTTAATAGATCCATCTGCGTTAAAGGCCTAGAAAATTTTACGCGTGAAGATTACACCGCTTTTATACAGGAGCATCTAACTGTCTTACATGTACTCATATCAGCCCCTTATGAACTTTCTGTCGTCGTCATCCTTGAATCTAGACCGGAAGTTACTTACAGAGACGGCAGCCTTCTCATTTATACTTCTTTTCTTTTAATAAGTATTTTTTATGGCAATTTGCAGCAGCGTGTCCAAATCTAGTAGGTGCTAAATCCGCTCCCATTGATAATATCTTTCAGCCGGCAATTTGTGCTTATAAAACAGAGAGGTCTAGATGAGTAACTTCACTTTAGTGCGCAAATATCAAATTCATGTGTAGATTTAGAATTAAAGCTCATTTTTTGATAAAGTTGGGACAAAATATTCTCGTTTATGTATGTGATATGCCCTAATGTGTCGCTCTTGAAATACCGACAGCTGCGTACTGAGGTAATGAAATATAGCTACTGTTTTGTGCTTATATTATGTAAATTAGTCACTTGCAACATTAGAATTGCTTCAACAAAATTAACACCTGTAAAACGCTTACTATAAAGATACAACAATGCTGCGAGTAGGAACTGATGTTTTATGAGTAGAGTACCGTGTTATGGAATGGCAATGGCTACGTCTACACATAGGGAACACGCAAAGCACCCAGAGACAGTGAATGCGCCACTTAAGCTCACACACAATTTTCGCAAGGAAGGTAAAACTCACAGCCATTTGACTTCAATTTCAATGTAGGGTGATGCCAAATTTGAGAGTTCAATGGTGATCGTTTGAGGCTCCGTTGTTAAAAATTGGCTTAACTTGTAAACTTTTTGGTTTTTCTTTGACAAACCAACCTTTAAGGAAAAAAAAGGAAATACACATCTCTTGAGGTGAATTCTGTCTCAGTCGCATTTCACTAACACCTAATTCACTTGTCGTAGCGTTGAGCTGTGACAAACAGAATAGAAGGAGGTAAGGCGGTCGTCACTAGAGCAGGGTATGTGCTTTTACAGGTTTGAGTTGCTCCAAGCTCGAAATGCTCTTCGTGAAATTCGATACACACACGGAAAAGCGCGCCATGCGCCTGTGTGCAACTAAGCACGCCTCATCATCTTACACCAAACACGGCCTTTTCGACTGGGTTGCAACTCGATCTACTGATAGCTGAGAGGAATGCACCTCCAAAAGTCAGAATAGAATAAGTGGTCATTTTTGAGTTCCTCAAAATTAGTCATCTGTGGCTCTTACCCACGCCTTGTTGATCGTCTGTTGCATTTATATTTCCAATTATGGCATTTAAACTGAGACACGTCATAACCTTGCTTCTATTTTTAATGTAACAAGGATTTGAAATGCTTATTTCTCACCCAGTAACTCTTCATCCCGCAAATAAGATGTGGTAAAGATTATTTAAAAAAAGAAAATCGACTTACGTCAGTTACGAGAGCAGCCCCGGGTTCCACAGGGAGGACACATTCGGTGGAAGAGAAACACCATGTTTTGGAGTCGGAACAGTCTTGAATCACATCGTCCAGCCTATCCACTGAATAGGGCTGGGATTTGGAGTAGAAATCCAGGACCCACTCACTTAACGCCACCTTCGAATTTGCAGGCCTATTCATCTTTTTCACCAAGAAAAACTTGGAGAGGTTTGACAGATTATCTATGGACGCAAATCCATCAGCTTCGTATGGCACTATGCTGATTTTGACCTTATACCGGGTGGGACGGTAGACGAACCTCAGGCCATCGAGTTTCATGTTGAGGCGCAGTTGAAGGGCACCTGCAAGGTCGCTAATTTGGCTCTCGATCTCACGCAGACTTAACCCTTCTGCCAATGATGCTGGGAGGGGAGTTAATTGGGACGTGGGTATCGTTCCCCGCACTCCTATGCGAGGTGTAATGTTGAGCGGGCGAAGCTGCTCCTTTGAAGTTGCCGGTAGTGAAACTGACTTCGCTTGTGAACCTGAGGTATTCTGTCCTTCAAAAGTACGACAAAAACGAATATTATTTGGTCGCAACAGTCACAGATCTCACCTTGCAAATCATCTACATAAACGCATAGCTTCAAATTATTCGGTACGCTTAGTTCCCTAAATACAGTAAAACCATTCGGGGCTTGTAGTCTACATCCGCCAAATATTCAAATGAAGAGTAACCTCCAAACCTGTTTTTTAGTCAAGAAGTACAATATTTTGACATTTTACCATTCAGGACGCTGCAGCATACCAGCTCATTTTGATCGTTATAAAGGCAAACATAAAAACAACATCTCTACGGTAGTTTTCTCTCACAAAAAATCTTAAAGAAGCTCAGGTTTGCAGCCCATGTCAACCGTTGAAAAGCGCCACGAGGTCTTATGAAGATGCCGAATATCTATTAGTCATGCATTTAGTCATATGACAGGGAGTTGTGCAACGCCTTCTCCAATGCGGTTCGTGTTTGAAAAAATTTCGAGCCTAAGCTTACTAGCGATGTTGAGGAGTATATACACATCCTGAAAACAAGTTTCACACAGCAGTTTGACTAGTCGTTCAATAAACCGAAGGCAGACGTTCATCTAGTGGTATTTTACAGAGTTTAGCATACGTCATAGAAGGAGAATTATTCTCTTAAGCTTTAAAAAAACTAATGTGGCTGGACGCATGTATTCTTTAATAACTGAACTAAAAATTGGTCAGTCGATCCAAACAAAATGTCAGCAGCAGAAGGCCTTAAAACAAATTGCATAACTCACAAACGTCTAAGCTTTAACTCACATTGCTTAAAAACTACGTAAGTTTTTTATTTACCGGAGTTACTTTCCATGACTTGTCAATCTAATTGCAGTACCTCATTAAGTAACAAATTAATTCCAGTTTTTGGCCACCTTTCCATTCTTCTTATCGCACAGATCTTAGTTCAAGCTTTCCTCTCTATGTGTGGAAGGTACTTTTGTGAATGAAAATATTAAATGGCCTCTTTTATGAAAAATGAAATATTTTTAGTGAATCACAAATAAGTGGTGAGGTGAGTTGTAAGCGAAAAGGAGATTGGCAGTGCGTCAGACTTGCCTTCAGTATTCTTGAGTTGTTCTTCGTATTTCTTTATTAGTCTGCATACCTAAAAGAAAAAGTCTTTGCACTCATACAAGTGACCGAGCGCTTAACTGAAGTAACGCAATCGCTGTAGAAAATAAAAAAAAAGGTTCATTTGCATCTGCTAAACTACCTTTAGAACCTTAAATTACACTTCACACAAGTCACGATCCGAAAAGACTCATTGCACGAAAATGAAGTCAGTACAGAATTAGATACAAAACCACCTCCTGTTCAGTTCTTACATTAAATATTTCATGTGATCAAGGCATGAGATGTGGGCTTCCATCGGTGTATGATTGCGCACAATGGGCGGAGTTAGACACTCCGGGATTCGGTAGACACAAAGGAATTCTTGAGGATCATTTGGCCTCTCATTTAATCCAGCCCAATTCAGACTGCATTTTTAAAATTATGGACTCTGACACTACCGATTTCCTCTCTATGAGTGTACTAGGCATTAATCTAAGTCGATGATTAAAAGTAAAACAAGTATTCCCCAGTATCTGCACTTACAGTTTCCGCTTTCCATTTAAGGATTGCGCGCCTCAATTTCTATAATAAGATGAATGATGACGCTGTATTATGTCAACAAGTACGCATGACTCAAGAGAATTTGTTAGTACTGTGATATGTAAGTGAAGCGAAACCAATCTCATTAAAGGTGCACCATACCATCTGATCATAATTAGTATCTTTGGATGAGAATCCCTCAGCAACAGCCGTGCAGCTTCTAAAACACAATTTGTACCGATCCAAATGAGTTTAATTACGTATGCGTTAGAGACCAGAGTTAGTAATATTTCACCATAAGCTGCGATGCAGGTCAGAAAAGAGATATAATAAATTAATATTTATGCTCACTATACAGTTTACTACTTTGCTTAGCGTCAATATACCGAAGCGAAACGCCTATATAAATCTTAATTCAAGTGTATGGTAAGTAAAATCGCAAGAAACGTCAAACCGCATGTATACAAGGACGTATACCTTAAACCACCTATTAAGCAGTTGGTAAAGTTCACGAAGTCATCCCTATCTTGAACCTCCAAATGTTTCAACGCATTGATTTTTGGGACAGCGTCGGAGGACAAGTATTCTTTTATATTTTTGGACAGGTTATCATCAATACCTTCCTGTTGCCAATCCAGAAGTTGTTCGTCAACCTTTTGCGCCGGTTGAAAGTCAGTTTGAAAAGATTGCTTGGCCATTGCTTTAAAAGTCCTTTTCGAATTAAATGACTAAAGCACAAAAGCCAGCCCAGATCCATTGCATTCAACAAAGCTTTAAATAGTACGACAATATGAAGCTTCGTTTAGACATAAAATCTGGTTATAAGACGGAGAACTATACTGGACCTGTGTTGAAAACAATGCACTAGTAGATATTACTAGTGATAATGCTTTTTGCGTTCTGTCAAGTGTAAAATTCTTGTAGAGGTCTATAAACTTGTAATGTAAACAATTAGCCGGAGGTTTGTGAGGTTAAAAATAATCATGACTGTAAAATTCAAGCTGTTTAATTTGCTAGTTGCATTAAAAATAACTGTTAGCAAGGGCCTAGAATGCAATTAAGCTAAACAGCTTGCTGTATAGTAAACATATAGGAAATGGCATGTAGTGACTATGAGTTACACCTTACGCACGTATAAAACCAGCATTATGTATTCATCAAACACAAAAAGTGGTGAAGCAAAAATATTTTTAGATTATGGTCCCTGCAAAATATATGTTTATGCTATCAAAACTTGGAGACATTCTAAAAGAGATGACGTGTCTTACATTGATTCCAGAATCACACTGTGTGTCTGCCTGACTTACATCAGGCCGGTGCCCCGTATCCCTTTTTGAGTTCGACATGGAATCTTTCAACTCTGGTACTAGCTGCACAATTTTGGTAGCAAAAGTAGTGTGTTCCTCGTTCTGCACACCTAGCACAACAAGGCAACTATCAATAGTACCTGCTCAAAACCCCGCTGACGCTAGGATTTTACAAAACAACACCAAAAAAGAGTTGCTACCCATAGCACTAAATACATTAGCTAATACAAACTAACGCTTCTGTATCATTTTAGATAAGGATAGAACCCAATGTTTAAACAGTCTTACGGTGAAAAAATGCACTTGCTAGTAATCTTAATCTTATAAAACTGGAGTGCGAATGCAGCACTCCTATTGAGAAATATAAGCTTATCTTTCATATTGATGCATATAATTAGACTCTGTTTGCAATTCTGCTGTGTTTTGGTTGCTTGGTTGACCCTCCGCCTCAGTTACGCGGCCACTATAGACTCCTCCACTACAAGGGATGTCCCAAAATTCACGCAAGAAGTAATTTGGGCTGAAGATGCAGGTTAAAAGTAAAATCCAAAGATTTCCGTTAATGTTGCTGTAATGCTTTGCTTGTTCGAACTGGTGGTTTCGGTCACAAGGGCGACTCTATTGTATTAGCCGGTTGGTCGGCTCCCGGTCAGTGCCGACAGCCCCCAAGCCCTCTGGTTCCAGAATATATATTCTGCCCTTGTACTGTGCCTGCTTTTACCTTAGGGGAAGTCACGGGACGCTACAGTTACAAAGTGTACGATGTGAAGTCATACAGGAAGCAACATAGCTGGTAAATAACCTCCCTCGGCCTTGTTGGCACGTACATACCATTATGTTGAAATTTTACACCATCGTTCTGCATAAAGATGGCTAAATTTTGTTAAATCATCCATTGGTCTCCCTTTTAAGGAATCAAGTGATTGTAAACTCATTGGCCTGAACCGTGGACCTCGAAGGCTTGCAAAAAATCCAAATAGGTTAAATCGCACGATCTGAATGGCCGATGCTGAAATTCACGCATGGTTTAAAATCTGCGCCACTTGTGGAATAAAGCGTTTCTGCGTGACGACTGATAATTCAGGGCAGTCAAAATAAAGCCCTACACTAAAGAACAGCACGCTGTCAATGTTGCGCTTATGATTTGAGGCACTTTAAAAATAAAATTCTAGGCACATTTATGCGATGATGGCTGTAACAATTTGTTCGCTCGAACTGCCGGTCTCGGTCACTTGGGTGGCCCTGTTGTACTAGCCGGATGGCCGGCCTTTGGGCCGTGCCAACAGCCCCCAAGCCCTCTGTTTCCAGAGTATATATTATGCCTCAGTTGTAATACTTTGTTTGTTCGAACTACCGGTTTAGGTCACTTGGGTAGCCATCTTGTTCTAGCCGGTTGGCCGGCCTCCGAGCCGTGCCAACAGCCCCAAGCACTCTGTTTCCAAAATATATGTATTCTGCCCTAGTACTGCGCTTTCTTCTACCGTAAAGGGAGCCTCGGGACGCTACATTGGTGGCAGCGGAAGGCGGACCCGACTTTGGTGGATTTTATCCTGCTCCATGCCGTTTCCGGCAAACGTCGGCGTTGTGAAAGAAGTACATGTGCTACGGAGGGGAAAACCTTTGGGGTCTCGTAACAGAAGGGTTGAGATCGACGTTCATCTTCGACATCTCCCTCGCCCTCGTGTTCGACAGGAAAGCTATTAATAACTGAAGCGACACTAGCCGTGAACTCCAAGTCCAGTGGAACTGCCAAGAGAGACCTGCGACGTTGTGGTCAAGCATCTTCTGTAAGCTCTCTCTTTTTTCCTTGGGCGACTCGTCGTTTTTCGTCAAATTGCGCATCCACAGATGTAGAATGTGCAGCACGCCATTCGACGGCATGGTTTTATGCTTTGCACACTTGGATCGCATGCATTTTGTTCCTATAAGGCCCGACCGCCACATTTGCTCAGGTTTCTACGATGCCCTGGCGTTTCTTCTACGGCATCTTCCCCTGGAATCGCAATATATGTGCTGTGTGTCTCGACCCATTCGAAAACTTGGATTCGTACCTCCATCTTTCATGGGACCACATTGTCGTGGGAGAGGAGGGCCAAGAAGCGCGCACTTGCTGCACCGAGTGCTATGCGGAATTGATGGCACTACAGGAACACATGCGTTCGAATCTCGACGACTGGGACGGTTAGCTCGTGGGTGCTTCTCGCAGCGCAGCACTGATTACTTTGTGATGGCTGACACGGGAGGCGGACGAAGGGGAGCGTCGGGGACGACGCTCGAAAGAAGAGAGGGGTTGTGTAATACTTTGTTTGTTCGAACTACCGGTTTAGGTCACTTGGGTGGCCAATTTGTTCTAGCCGGTTGGTGGGCCTCCGGGCCGTGCCAACAGCCCCCAAGCCCTCTGTTTCCAGAATATATGTATTCTGCCCTAGTACTGTGCCTTCTTTTACCTTAAGGGGAGCCTCGGGACGCTACACACGGTGCAGTCATATTTACTGTCTTATTGCAAATTTTGGGGTAATGTTTGCCGTGATCTAAGAAGGGTAGCTGGTGACTTTTTAAATGAATTAATTAAGCGCTTGAAATTGTACCGCGTGGTTATAATATATCGATTAAACTAAATATAGGTTTTGTCAACTTCAGTGGGTGTTTGAACAACTTTGATGGCCAATTTTTCAGAATGCTGGCTTCTCGCAACTTTGGTCTTGGCATAATTCTTTTAAAATCCCGTCGTCTCTATGGTAGTACTGTTGCCACACCCTGCCAAAATAACGCTGTGATCAGGTCCATTTGTTTGGGTATATTTTTAATTGTCAAATGACTTTATGCACTTAACAGTAAAGAATTGATGCCATCGAATTGGATTTGTCGGGAACTGTATTGTGGTATAACAAACTGCATAATTTTGTGGACGGCCCGTGGTCCCATCGCTTGAATATGATAAGAGAACCGGTGTTCCGTCAGTTAATTTAGGTTCTGCTCCTAAATTAAATCTAAAAATTAAAATAGTTGGATTTTATTTGTCCTGGTCATAGTGTTTTTAAGGCAGTTGGCTAAAGCGCAAGTTTCATGCAGAACTCAAGGTTTTATTGGTTCCCGTTGATGTATTTTCTAGAGGCTTGTATGCATTTAATTTTTGGTTTGAGTAGCCCAGTTGTCAGCACGTTGCCTTCATATGCTCTCATCCCCCCTTTCGCTGCTCCAAGGTGCTGATAGTGACTTCATTGCATTGTGTACCTAAGAAATCACGTAATGTTGGGGTGCATTATGTAACTGTTATTTTGTCGATGTCTTTTGTTTCGCTGTGTTGGAGACGGCATAATCAATGTTCTTGCGAGTTTCTTGCTTTCTGTAATTAACTCTCGAAATTCCACTGCAAATTCACCCTTGATAACGGTAGGGAAGTCTAGTTCCGCTTAGTTTTGTTGAATGCTTTAACCCCGTTTGGGCTTTGTGAATTTTGCTTACTGCATATCAATAGCGCGCTCATATTCCTTGATTTTGGGGTAGTTTGTTTGCAGGAATTTACATGTTGATTTGTAAATAGTGCCATTTAGAGTGCGTGCTTTACTCTTAGGGCGCTCTGTTATTCATTTATTGCCAGATTGATGCGGTTATCTCCTAATGGATACACCTGATAGTCCTACATCCGATAGTGCGCTGAAGAAACGCCCAAGCGGTGGTGGGACTGGTTTGTTGGATGGGTTGCGCCGCACCTTTGTTAACTTCCTCCGACACCCCCAATCAACAGCCCTCCCCAGAAAGGAGTCTCTGCGACGGCAAAACATGACTCTTCCTCGACTACCCCAACCCGAAGGCGAAATCAGCAACCAAATTCTGGTGACTGAACGCCTTTTGCCGGAGTCGAGTGCTGGCGTTCTACAGCGGCGCTTCTCCGCTTACACCGAGACCCCAGAGGCCGTGCAAGCTGAATTCATTCGGCTTGATAAGCTATCGGGTGGGAATGGAGAGGTACTTCCACGTGACGCAAGGAATGGAATGAGTGGGCATGCCTTCTGTGCCATTCCTTTGGAGCTAGACACTTTCTGCGATCATTGCAATCAACCAATTTGGGGCCTTGGGTGGGGACCCGTGTGTCAACGCTGTGCTGGTAGATTGTCATAATTTTGTTTTGTTAATGAAAGACGTTTCTTGCCTCTATTCCGTTTAGTAAACTTTAAGTGCTGAGTTTTATTGCCGCGTAAATTAAGATCTTCGTAGCTGTTCTACCTTAAATTGATCGCTTAAAAACCTACAGTGGCTTTAATTTTGTACAAAGAAAACTCATTACGTCTTTATTATTACGTAGACTTTACAAGAATCCGAACTTGACCCTTGATATCCATTTTATTAAGTTATGTGCTTTTTATTTGTTTATCCATACGTGAAGGAGTAGAAGACGGTGCGTTCCGACTTTAAACGTCAATCCGAAAAACCTTTGAGTTGCGCGAATTCGTGGTTAATTTTTGGCTGCTTATAACTAAGTTATTTCCCTATTTTAATCCCAAAATTTCTGTAGTACGCTCAAGTGGTGGTTGAAGCGCTGAACCTGATTCGCACAAAAGAGACGATCCAGTAGGTGTGGAAATATCATACAAGCATGCCCACTTTGTTGTTTACTTCAATCGGGTATTCTATGCTCACAATCCACCTCAACCTTAGGGATATGTTGTGATCTTTTTCTTTCAGATTGCCACATGACTTGCCATTGGTTGTGCAAAGACAAAGTAACCATATCTTGCGAGGTGAGCCCTCCGCCCGCTCACACCACGATCAGTGATGATGATGATGATGATGATGATGATGATGGTGCCTATACCCGCGCTAGTAGTGGTGATTGTGACTTGGACAATAGCATTGCTGCGGAGCACACGGAACCAAATTCAGAGGATGATTATCTTCGCACTCCAGCTACCTCCAGATTTTCTTCACAGGTTTGTTTCGTCCCCTCTCTTTTGACACTACACGCCTTTTTGAATGGGTTGCGTAAATTTTTCTTCATACGGGATCCAGTTAGGAATGACTCCTGGTATTTTTTTAAATTCCTCCAATAGTTTTTGTTTTTACGTTTACCTTTAACAAGTATAAGTTCAGCGTTCGTTCCTCCTCCAAAAAATTCACTTTGTGCAAGATATTTATTGGATCTTGTCATAATTTATATTTAGTTGAGTTGACCTATCGATTTAGCTGCTATTTGATTAAAACCGATCGACGTAAAGCCTGCAGTGGAAGGATTCATCAAATCTCACAGATTCGAAAGAATTTGTTTTGAAATTAGTGGTATGGATGTGTAGCAGGTGGCAAGTACCGACTCGAGCAACCCCTTTGCAAACTTGCCGGAGGTGCTGCGACCACACCAGACATCGACCGCGGCGATGGCGCGGGCAGTGTCAATGGGCCCAGAGATCCAGGCAACGTCCGTGTTGGCCAACATAGACAGCAAGCAACATCGCTCCACCTCGTCTCCCACTCTGCGGCCGGACTCCCAACTTAGTCTCTCCATTCCTCGTAAGGCTCTCCCCTTGCCTTTCCTGTCACCTCCGTGACCCTATTCGCAACTCTTCTGCCCATAGTCCAAGGCCAGGCTACTCGTCAAGACGGCTTTGGGAGGGTACAACTTTGGGCCTATTAGAGGGTCTTGAGACGTCTTTCCCCAATATTTTACTTGGCTCTTTTGTGTATGTTCTAGTCAAAACGATCTGTCTACCTTGGAACAGTGATTTTAGATCTAGACAAAGCTTGGATGTTTACTAGCAGCCGCCATTGTCCGTCAGCTGTTTTAATGAGTTTTCGTCACTGAAAAGTTTGTACTTTCGTTCCACTAAACGAGATAATTCAAATCGGCAGCTCGGTTTCAGAGCAGTGCATGCATGCCGACGTTTCATCGATTCTATAACAGTTCAGTTAATGTAGTGCAAAGTCTCCCGCTATCTGTATCTTGAATTTCTTATCAAGCTCCCAACGTTTTATTTCTTGCATATAAGCGAATTTCCCGCTGCAATTTCGTTCACTATGTTTCTGCTTCTGCAAAACTTGGATAACGTTTGGATGCGTCTATTGTTCGTACTGTGTATTCGTAATGAATGCAACAGAAGCTGTAACTGAGATCGTCGTTTTTATATTCGGTGTCAGGCCTTATACTAACTGTCGTTTTGACACCGCGCTTGTGTAAATGACCTCGTTACTTCTGCCAATGTGTGCTGGGTGGTATCATAAATAAACAATCGCCTCAGCATTCCTGGGACCGGGTGGAGAATCACTCGTGCAAATCTTATGCCTTAAATATGTACGTCCGCTTGCTCTCATAAGAACCGTTGATCTACAGATTTTCTTATTTCTTTAGATAACTTCATCGCACTGGTTCTGATGCCATGCTTGGTGGCATAACACTGTTTTCACGTGTTGCGAAGCGGTCAATCCACTTTATAATACAAGTGAAATCATCCAATTTATCAAACTGCAATTTTTACATTCTTTTTTTCGCTCTATGCAATCACCTTCATTGTAACGCCCTGCAATTTTGTTTGTAAATTTTCAAATTACTGATGCTCAATTTTAACCGGAACCAATTCGGTATCTAAGTTTATAATACCTCCTTCTTCAGCAGTAGCTGATAATTTGCTGTGATTTCAATAAAGGATGGGATGACGATCTAGGGAACTGTTTTTACTCTACTGGAAAAAAGACTCTCTCCTAATCGGTACTTGAACGGCTGGCTTTATGGCTATCCGGCTATAAGGTTAATGTAATAATTGTTTACTGTGCACTATTTGAATATCCACCTGAAGAATACAACCTGATCTGGGGTTGTTTATTACATGTTGCATAGCCGCATCATATTTTCTAATTTCATCAAGCCAACAGTAGCTTGAAAGTGGATCAAAGCTCAAAGGCAGACAAAGAAAACAAGCACCAACAACCTTCGCCACAACCGTCGCCTCTGTCGGTATCACCGCAAGGGAGCACAATTCGCCACCAGTCGATGCTTCAGCCTCGTCGTCGTCGCCACAATCATCGACCCTCAGAATTGTCGCGTCGCCACACTACCGCTGTGAATCTCGCCTCTGTCACCGCTGGCACCTACGACATCAGTAGTCTCGACCAACGTGACATTCGCGAGCGCGGTATCTCTGTTTGGCAGTTAATTCCTGCCGCTGCCTCGCCCCTCACCTCGAGCTCGACCGTGGCCGCCACTGATGCACCGCCGGTGGTCATGAGCAGTCGCATGCAGGCCACCAGGTTGGCTGCAGTCACCGGACATCAGACCGGAGTAGAGGAAATCACCTACACCAAGGTAACTATCGGCCCCCGCAATGGTGTGCTCCCCTGGAAACCCATGGAACTTGCGCGGCGATTGGACATCTTCAACGCCAACGACTTTGGTCTCTGCGCCAAAATGGTACGAGCTCTGTTTATCAGTAAATGAACACGGTGTCTCCTCAATTCACATCTATGCATCCAAATGTATAGGATTTATCGCTTTTCGCTTTTTTGCTACTTACGGTTTACAATCTTTGTGCTTATAAATGCCGATTTCAGTGATTTTTGCCTCTTGGCCTTTGTTCTTTATTAAATTTTTGAGATCGAAGACTGTCCGAACGTTTGCAACATTTAGAGAAATCTAATAAAGCGCCTTTTTTTCTACTACTCATTTTTATCAGCTGTTTTGGTACTGACATATGTTACTACTACTTTCCTCTTACTTTGCAGTGTTCAAATTATGGTTAAATGTTGCATGGTGCTTTGCATCCGAAAAATGTGCGTAATGCAAATGCCATTCACAATACTATAGGGACACTTTGTTCACCCTATTGGTGTTGAGTTTTCCTCTACTTTGGGAACTTCGTATAGCGGTTTCAACGCTGTGTGGATTGGATTTAGCATTCAGTCGCTTGGATGTCAACACGGCTCACCAACTTTAGTATGGAAGGCGTTTTAAAAAGGACATTGTGATCTATTTTTCGCTATGTTTCTTTCACTCAGACCCCCAAGTTGCAGCCTGGTGATTGTGAGGGCCAAGTGCGTGTTCACATCAACCTCATCCGTCCAGTGCGCATGGTGCTCACTGCCCGGCCGCCCTCGATCTTCGACATTGTTGGTGGCGGGGACGACGATGGCGACGATCCCTCCAGTGGGGAGGAGGCGTCCAACAGGACGCAACAGCCGGAGTCCGTCAGCTCCGTCAGACTGCGCGGCAAGACTATCGGTCGCATTACCTCCTTTCGCCTTCCTCGGGGCAGCTCCAAGCTTCTGCATGTCCATTTGTGAGTGTCTTACTCTCTCCTTGCTGAAATTGCTTCTCACTGCATTTCTTCACACTCCGATGAAGCCTTCGATCTGTGTTATTAGTCTGCAGCTCTAACTTTTGAAGTTATTTGTCTTTATGTTTGTTTTGCATGAACCACGTTGCTTGGTTTTTGAACTAACGCTTAGAAGATGAAAATGAAAACTGAGTTCTAGGAACTCAAAGTAGACCAACTTTAAGCTGTAAACCTTGACGGCCAATAATGCCCCCTTTAAAACTCGTCCTTTCGTTTGGCAGGTTCATAAAAGCACTTTTCATCCTCTTCCTCAAAGGAGTAGTTATTGGATGTACCTTTAATTCATTCTATTAGGTAATGCTGATGTGGTGCCTTAAAATCTTTCTGCGAATTTATATCGCATTCTCCTTCATCCTTGGCACGTAAACAGGCAGTCTGATGGCGTTGTTTCTGTCTTAGTTCGTTTTATGGAATTCATTTCTTGCCACGCTCGCTCCCAACTTCAGATGCTTCGCTCTTGCGCTGCAAGTAGTTCCCAATGGTACTCTCTCTCAGACATCCTACGGCGCCATTCGACAATCTAGTTCACTCAACTGTATGGCTTCTTTTAAGCACAATATTGTCAGCCTTAGCAATCGATTCTTTGATTAGCATTGGTTTTTGTGCTGAAATTGTTTTTTGCCGATGCATTTTCCCCACTTTTCATTCCATGCCACTTGATTCTGTAATGCACTTTGTACCCCCTTGTTCCGCCTTGTATTTTTACTTGCAGATCGACAACTGCGAGTCAAGTAATAAGTAGTCTTCTGGCCCGTTTCAATATTGATGACAATCCGCAAAAGTTCGCCCTTTACGAACACACCATTTTCGGCGAGAATGATGGTGAGGGCTTTTCGCTGCTTATTGACCATCCACTACCGAGTGTCCCTGTATTTACAGTGGTTCTGTGTTCACGCCACCCTCATGCGTACGCCCTTATCTTGCCCCAATTATCTAGATTAAATATGGCACATCTTCAATATAGTGTACGAAATCTGTGTTGGTGCAAGGCGGTGCATCACCAGTTCGCATGTCATTGTCGATTTTCGTTAGCTGATGAATTCTTGATATGTCGAAACACCTTTTTGACTAGATGTTACTCCAACTTGTCAATTGCAATTTTGTTGCTGGCGCTGGTGAGTTTTACTGTGTTAGAATGTTATAAATGTCACCAAAATTTTTCTGTTGACCATGCTTGACCATTTTCAGGGAATGTACAGATCATTAACACTGATGTGTAACACGACACTGAACCCCCCAACTTTTGGTGCTGTATGGATGTTCTTCACTAATCTAGTGCCCTATTGAATGCTTTCCGCTATTATATGAACCTTGAGGAGTTTTCCCTCTATTGACATATCACCTCTCATCGGGAAATCTTTTTTTAATATAAACGGTTTTTAAATCGTGGTATCACGACTTTTGCAAAAAAATTACTACTTATGGCGACAAATTCATCGCGACATTTTTTTCACCGACTAACCTTGCTTCTAATCTATTCCTTTTTTTGAAAAACGTTCACTTCAACTTTCTTGCTACCGTTAATGCAATTCAATAGAGCATATGTATGCTGAACAATACTTACTGCTGGCAGGTTTTTATTATCCATGTCACTTATCACAGCATCCTTATTAATGCTGTTAAAGATGCTGACTGTTCAGGTCGTTTCATTTACCGGTCCAATGAAAGATCACTCGTCTTAACCCTACTGCTACCGTTGCTGCGGTGGCACCTTGTTTGCTTCCTTCAGTCTCGGTGCGAAAGTTGTTCGATGATGAGTCGCCACTGGGCCTGCTGCTCCAGTGGACTTTGAACCCCTCTGTCGAAGTGGGTGGCAAGGCAGGGGAGGCCCTGCATCGCGAGCACTTCAATGTTCTCCTCGCCGTCAAGCGCATCGTGCTACAGGAGAATGAGACCGGTGACATTGAGGTCCATTATCCCCTTTTCATGTTTATTGATCTCAGGAACACCTTTTGTGAAATATCTACCCTTTCTGTGGTAAATTTTACTGCAAGGCTATTTATTATGACACATAAGCAACGATTCTGTCTTTGCTTTTAATGGTTTATGCTTTTTTGTTCTGACGGCAATGGGCATCGCAATATTAGGTGTGCAGTCGTAATTAACTATGTCTGCTTTAATCTATTTCCTTATAGATTATGTTCGAAGAAATATTGAACTACAGGTCCTTAAACCTTTCAAAGCATTCTTTCCCATCCTCACAGTACCTCTACACTGGATGTGAGAAGTCTACTGAGATGGGCTGTATGGTGTTTTTCATACCTTTTAGTGGTCTTGTTTCTCTGAGGCGGAGTTGCGTACCTTTCTGGGCATTCTTAATCGTGAGGAGGCCGATTATCGGCGTCGCATCGAGTTGAAGTACCAAATCCGCAAGCGCGAAATTCTACGCCTTATGAACCTACGGGCTAGGTCTCACCAACGTACCAACGCTTTCACCGCTGTTACCGGATCCCCTACTACTGCTGCAAACAACCTCGGCGGTGACGATGAAGATGCCAAGTCGCTTGCACCGCATGCGGAATGCGATTCTTTGACCCCGCCTCTGCCTTACCTGCCCTCTGGTAAGGCTCCATTACGCAGTGGCTCTTCGCTTCTTACTCGACTGCATTTATGCTAGCGATGCATCAGTTGCTGGCTTTTAGGTTCCAAATATTCTAGGTGACTTATTTCTTTTGGCCACTCATTGGTAGGACATAACCTGGTGGTGGAGAACGACTTGCACTGACGATGCTTATACTTTTTTTCAAGTTGTCGCAAGCAGGACTGCGGCTCATACCATTGATTTAGTGGCTCCAAAAGAGATTTATTGTTTGTGAACGTTCCTGCTCCTCCTGTTTAGTACTGTGGGTGTAATTGCTTCTGTTATATAAAAGTGTCCTAGATTTAATGAAATCTGCTTAATACTTTTATTACCCTACATTTCGGAAGAATTCGAAGGCTATGCAACCAATGATACCCTGAAAAAGGTATGGCGTTCTTAGGCAAGCGAATGTATGCAAGTGCAATTGGGGGTATGCAAATATACCTCTGCACTGTGGTAGCAAGGTATGGCCGACGTGACGGCGTGGCCATTGTCGCCAGCTTTGCTCATACCACCCGGGGAGTTTTTTCATGCTTTGTGTTCACTCCACACAGACCTTCCTTTCACAGCCACGCGAGTTAGGTGCTCTGGTGCACATCCTTGCACGCTTATCCTTGTCTCCTGAAAGCAAACAGCATTCATTCCAATCTGGACTTCTCGCTTATTTCTACCAACTGTCATCCTTACTTGTATTTAGAACTCTCATTGTTTTTTTTTGTCCTTGTAAGGTGATGTGGTGAGGCTCGAGGGCACTGAGTCTGGAAAAGGTGGCGAAATCTTGCGAACTGTCCAATTGCTTAATCGTCCACTTTGCCTCCCAGACTCGCCCCCCACTTCCACCTTCCCCACTTTCGTCGGAGCCAGTGAAATCACTTCTCCCTTGAGAGGGAGTCAGGCCCACCTGCTAACCAAGGTCCATCAAAAGAAGAAGAAGGTGAGGTTGAAAAAGAATAAGGGGAAGAAGCTGAAGGTTGTTAAGGAAAACAGTGCAAAGTCATCCAACACAAAGTCGAATGTGTGGCTTAAGAAGAAAAAGTGAAGTCCTGTTGTCTGTGTACATATTTCTGTATGATCAAATCATGAAACCCCCCCTCTCCCTTCAATTTAGATATTGTCGTGTATGATCGCTATTTTTTTCATTTCCTTCCTGAGGCTTCTGCCTAGGTCCTTTAATCAGCTTTGCCTGTGTACTTGTTTGCACACAAGTGCTTCCATCGCAACAAATTTGTCTTCCTTTCTTCCTAAATTGGCTTAACTTCCTCATTAGAACATTTAGTTTTCCTAGTTTTTCATTGGCAATTGGTGTAAATAGGCATCTGTTATTTTGATTTGGCTTGACCATCGTGTTAGATACCAGCTGGGAAATTGATATCGCATTCGTTTATATTTTACTGAAGCTCCTGGAAGGATACCATTTTTACAAAATGCATTCACAGACTAGTATAGCCTTAGGAATTTATTTTGCTTAAATGGAGTCATGTGGGTTTACCTAGCATCGAATCTCGAACAGGGTATTGTCTGGTCTCCCTCCGTTCATGTCAAAAATTGGTTGCACCAATATCTCTTTTCTGACCCGAACAGTGATTGCAGTCGTACTTCGAAATGGCAAATACTAAGTATCGGATCTTTGTGCAATGTAGTTGCAGTAACTGTCAGCAATGCTGAACTCTGCTTCTGTGATGCCTGGCGTATCGCTGCTACGTGCTATTTGCCCTCTATACGTAATGAATGTACAGCTCTAAAATAGTATAAGCCCTTTCGAACTCATGTCTCACCTCAATTATGGTTCTAATATGTCCATGACACTTTCATACTAATTGTATTATGCAAAACGCGAAAACCCCAACTGGCGAGATTTCAGTGCGTACTATGAGTAGAAAATCCACCAAACAGCCATGCATCCTCCGTTGAAGTACTACTGCTCACAGTGATGGGCCTATTGGTTGACTGGTGTCGAGCTGTTTTTTTGTAGATGTTTTTGAACGTAACAATTCGTGAATTCGTTTATTAAATCATTAAATAATTTCGCCCCAGAATAATATCCCATTGACTTTTTTGCAACCAAATCAACAAAAGGTAGTTCACGCCACTTTCACTTAATTTTTAAGGTCGTAAGTGGCGGTACACGGCCAATCTTTGAAAACTTTGGGGTCATCGCCCTCTCTTTCATGTCTTTGTTGATTAGTGCATTAGTGCATTAGTGTCTTGAACCGGGGAAAGGATCATTTAACTAGTCCATCAAGGCACTAAGTTTGAGTTAAACCCGTGTCAAAAGCACCAGCTCGTTAGTCCTCTCACCATTTACTCAGTATGTTGATTGAAAGAAAAATACGGGTGAATGTAGATGACGATGGCAGTTGCGGTTGGGCATTCTTGATGGGGTTTTCTTCTGCTAATTGCGAAAATTCAAGTTCACTGCTTTTCAACCGCGTTTGCATGCAGAAGAAAACAGGAAATCCAGGCTATGGGGCTAGGTAAGAGCGAAGTTAGTTGAAACAGCTATAGTGATGGAAGAGAAACGAAACACCAGCGAAGCCTCAGCGTGCAGCCAAGTGTGGGGGTGGTTGGGCGGGTGGTGGTCTATTCGGCGACTACTCCGGCCTTTCTGTGATTGGTGGAGAAGGGTCTGAGATGCGGATTGGCGGCATCCTGACGGCTAGTCTCTCGGGTCCTGCACAGCAGGTTTCGAATTCGTCCACGCAATTCTGCGGTCCCTTCACTCGGCGTAACGCAGAGACCTGTTGAGTAACCCTACAGTACGCAGACGACACTTATTTACCTCGCGTTTCTACAAGGTTGCGCACTCCGTTTACTTCTTCACAGCCTCCTATCGAATGCGTTGCCTTCAGGTGGCATTATTATTTTATTGTGGCTATTTTACTATCAATGCCGCTGTCTCAAGCCGAAACAGAGCCTAGGGTGTTTTGTTTTAATTTCGCGATGCAGTCAGGTAACGGTTGTACTAAATTAAAAGGCCCACTATTAACACTTTCACTGTTATTGTACGGAAAGAAACCTTTTTTTGTAAAATGCATTCTGCTTCAATCCATGAAAAGCTTGATGTTGACATTCACCGTACACTCACTTGCAGTTGAAAGCACCTTACGCTAAGATTGCAATGCTAGTAAAATGTTAAGTAACTTATTCGTGAGACCTCTTTATTTTTAACTACTATTTTTTGCACTTGCAATAAGGATTACTGATGGCTCCTAGCATATGTTGCAATTGATTATGTAGTCAATTGTCTGTGTAACTTACCGGAATGAGTCGAGGATCAAATGAACTTGTAACTTCATCACTTCTCGGTTTGAAAGGATTTTGCACCCCAGATAAAGCTGGCACTCTAGAAACATGCATAAGTTGTGGTGCTTTCGTAAGAATATCTAAACACATATGTAATCTACAAGCTGGGTTTGCGCATCTTTCAAAGTTCAGTTGCTCGACCATTAGGTGTAAACCATTATGACGCAAAAATAGATTCGTACAGGCTTTCAGAATAAACAAATGGGATGTGACTCAGTCCATCTCAGAACACTGTGTCACCTGGGTACTAGTTCATCCACCTTAGCCGCAACACGGTCCGCCACCGGTTCGTTGCTTTCGTTCATTTGCAGTCCCGAGTAACGGTCAATGAGCAAACGATGCTTTGCCATTTTATCGTTGATTTCACGCAAAGTGTTGCGCATTTCCTTAAACCCAGATGCATACGGCAGCTCGTAGTCCAGTATTTTATCCAATCGGGACTAAAAAGTGTCATGTGCTTTTAACTTGCCGTGCTTATAATACTTAAGCTAGGCGGACCACTCCTACCTCTACATCGCGCATCTTACGGCGGGTGCTGATACGCTCGCGAATATCCGGTTCCGTAGGAGTTGTCGTGAAGCAGGGTGCTGATCGCCTCTAAAAGGCATTTTATTCAAAATGGTATCGGTCGCACCACCGAAGGTTTTAAAAACCGGTGGAAGATATTCTCTTACAGGTTCAACGCTTCCTCGTGGGGTCACAGAGCTACGTCTTAGCGATTTTGCCTACACAAAAAAAGTGAATGTCATCATTCTTACAGCGATGCTGCTGGATGTAAGGCTATGTGTATTGTTTCTGCGAATTCGCCTCTCTACACTTTCTAAGCATCAGCTTTATTTCCAAGGTTACATCATAGGGCAAGTAAGTTGATTCACTCTTCTGTACATTGCATCACCTTACTATAACTTATGGTGAATTGTTCAGCAGTGTGTAAAAATCACATTCGTAATGTTCTGTTTAAAAACTCCCATTGGTCATGCTGCTTCTATTGCATTCCGATCAGTGGATTAGATAATTAATTTTGCCTTCTAAAGTAGAAAATTATGTCATTTATTCTTGTCTGAACATTAGCTTCTATTTTCCTGCTCCAATCTTGTAATGCGACTAGGCACCAATCCGCGTGTATCAAATGGGAAATTCAATTCCGTCAATAATACTCCAAAATTAAAGCAGCAATTTAAAGCATTACCATCTGTTCAATTGTTGTGTAAGCGTGTGTACACTTTAGCTTCATTTGCAATTTTTCGCAGCACTCACCGGTTCTGCTGTCGATCCCGGGGCCAAAGAAGCGCCTCTAACCGGCGAAGCCTGCAGAGAGAAAGGAGGAGATAGCCTTTCAACGAGAAGACAGACAAATTCAAAAACCTTAGCGACTGCATTCTGCTGACAGCGGTGATCAAGCAAACACAGGGTCCAATAATACCATCTCTTTGAGGCAATGCTTAAGATAACGCATTTTCCAAGAAAAAAAGCTACGTAGTATTCGGCCCCAAATGTATTTGTTGTAGCACAAAGTGGCAAAACACTTCCGATCAAATCTCATTTGAGCCAAAAGGGCCTTAGAAAGCCCGTCATTTGAAACATAAAACCACTACCTTCCTACATGATGGGTGCATAGCACTTGAGAACATTGCGATTCATTCGTATGATGCAGGGCAAATGATGTGTGCATATGCATAAATCGTACTTCAAAAATGAAAATTTTAAATCCCGCGGTGGTGTTTTGCACCTCCCAAAGCAAACCGCAAAGCCTCAATGAAAGGCCTCATTCCTGGGAATAAATCGCGCTAATATTTTGCCTTTCAGCTGTTGCCAAAATGGATATCTTCGTCATGGCTATTCTCCTTTGTCACACCTTAGTCTCCTAATCCCAGTTGGTAAATTTGCATATGTTCATAACCAATATGTTTTACATTGGCTAGTCAATTTTAAACATGAGTTGGTAATTCAAATCAGTTTCAGGCGAAGCTGCGCAAAGTTTCAGTTGATATGTGAACAAGAGTGCAGCCAAACATGCAAAGGGCTTCCTCGGTGAGGTCCAAGGAAATGGCAGCGAAAAACACAAGAATTAGAAGGCAATACTAGGCAGAAGTGAAGCGCTCGGGCTTAAGGCGGAACCGGATTCAGAAATGGAGTTTACTTACCCGAGGGGAAACGAGAAATCGGGATTCCGGAGTAACCGATCTCACAAATCTAGAACGAATCACTGGCCCTCTGGGGAGCTTCTCGTGTAATGGCTGCTCAAGCGAGCGAAAGGTGGAAGTTGTGCGGAAAATGCAGGAGGTGGATTAAATGTAATCAGTCTACTACTCTTCATCTGAATGCAATTGCTGGTATATCGTAGTCTTGCTTTGAATAATTTGTCAGTATATACTGTGAGCAAATTGTGGTAAAATAGCGTTCGAATTTCACTTTGCAGAAATAAAAATGGCAAAAAACTGATTCGAGTGCTGCCGTTTAATTTCAGTTTTTGCCAAGTTCTAAAACATATTTGGACCTACCAATAGTATTTTAAACCAATCAAGTGTGGCTGTCACTGAAGATAGTTAAAATTTCGCCACTGCTTGGTATAAAGTGGAGTGTTAGTGGTTGGAAAAGCAAATGAGGTTGCACCATATTTGCATATTATCAAAAAAGTTGGCTTTATATCCTTTATAAGACCTAATCACAACAACCATAGACACACATGGGTGCAATTATTCTCTTTCTATTTCAATAGACTGCAGGATTCGTAGATTCTACTTTCTCATTTAGTGGTGCTGACTTGATCATTGCGTCGAAACTAAATGAGCCTCACCCGAGTATCTCTGGCAAATGCCTCCAAAGCATTGATTTCATTCATCACAGAGGATGTTGTTGAGGTCCCCGGGGGAGGCGGTGGAGGTGGAAGGTGTGGGGATCGATGACGAACCCGCAAACTCGACTGCCTAGGGACCATCGGGGGCATTGCCTTCTATGGAATAACGTCAATGGCCCATAAAATCCATCTGTGACATGCAAGTTGTCAATGAAGCTTTCGAATGATGTGCAAAAATAGGGTAGCAAACGCTCTGCGTACATTCCTCATGCCCGCGAAACGCAAAAGAAAACTTGTCAGTCAGAGCTCATAGTCGTGTTGTGCGCTGTAAAAAGAAGCATTTAAACGGTGCAACCAATTGCCCATGAAGTACAGCTTGCTTTAGCAGGGTACGAAAATGTCCACCCAATGGGACCACTCCATGGACGTGTGTGAAGAAAGGGAATCAACTGAGTAATAGAGATGGAAGAAAGTGGAAAACAATTTTTATGAAAACTGAAAAATATTTTAAACACGTCATTTCGAGAAGCGACGTATTTTCTTTTCAACTAAAATAATTTGGCTCGAAAACATCATAAGCTGGCAGATCCATGCCTTACTCCTGTTGGAAGTAGTTTCGGCATAAGTGATGTTTGGCTGCTTTACACAAACAAGCCTATGATGTCATTACACAATGGCCCAATTGTAGGGTTCAGATAAGTGGGAAAAGTGAAATGATTGTAAAGCATTTTTCAGCAGTACCATCAGACATTCTGGCCGATAGCGATAGAATTGTGACGAATTAGTTTAAATTCCTACGACTTGCGCTTTTAGTCATGCCCTTGGGTAATCTGTTAGCATAGTTTCATTGTATTAAGCCAGCCCGGGTGGCATTGGATAAGCATGTGTTAGTGCAGGCAAAGCGGAATCTCCCGCACCCGCAAGACGGGCAAAGACACGGTGCAGTGAATGTGCTGGCTCTTTTAGTGTGTGGTGGTAAGTTGCTGCAGCTTACACTCAAATTCGTCTCTCCGTCAGGGCCGCTACTGCTCGCCTTGTTGGTGAGGAATTTGGCTCCCAAGGAGGCACGACGAACCGGTGAGGCATTGTTCTACCAATCGAGGGGAATGAAGGGGGGAAGGTGGAGGCAGAAACGGAGAAACAAAACCTAGTTAGACTGAATTTTAACCGTATTTATTGTGTCCATGCAGCCGAGGTGAATACTCAACTTTCAAATTCCTTGCACTTATCTAGAGGACACTCGTGAATGAGATTTCACATTAAATAATGTCTGAGTTAATTATGGCTTTCGACGTAAAAAACCATACATTATTTCGGGTAGCTTTTTAATTGAACAGTGAGAGTTTCCAGTTATTCTTGACAGTGTGCACAGAAGTGCAGATAGCATGTGCGTGGGTCATGGCTCACTTTTATGATCCTCCGATCATGGCTGCAATAGGGGACTCGAAGTACTAGTGAAATGCAGGAATGTGAGTTTTTAGGGATCGGGAACTTTTGCTCCAATTAAATTCTTTTGTGTTTTTAAGCCACCTCCTTTAAACAGTGGAGTAAGTTCCATCATTTTTAAATTTGTCTAAATGACCATTTTCATTATAGAATCATCTTCATTGCATTGCACCAACACCCTCAATGATTGTCAACATATGCAAAGCCATAATGCCTAGGTCTTCGTTTAATCATTATTTAAGGAATGAAATTCCGTTAGACTCGTTCAGTTATCTGAGAAACTAATTCACAATGTTTTAAGCAGAGCATTGCTAGCTTCCTGATGAGACAATTGCATTTTGCAATCAGTAGCGAGCTGCTCCCACTCTTGCAAGGTGGACAGGCTTTTGGAAGTTTTGGAACGGTGTCTTTACATCAGCGCAGAACGTGTCATTTAACTCATGCCTTGCAGTAACAAAATGAAAAGTCATAACAGAATTGAGCACCATAGTGTGAGCCATGCAAACACAGATGTGGTGCCAGCAACTGTGAAAACTGCGACGAAGGGCTTACGGTGCCACCCAAGTCGGACGCCAAACTACCCCCGCGCGTGGCACGCGGCATAAGTGGGGGCAGACCAAGGGAGTCCCGCCGTAACGATTTACTCGAATGCTGCCGTGGAGCACTTAATGGGAGCTCCTTTATTTGGCGGGAAGGCAAAAGACGCGTTATTTAAGAGGCTGGAGACGAGGGTGCTCGAGAGGAAGGGAACTGTCACAAGGGTTTACAAGCTAAATGGTGTGACATGACACTCACTATAGCTGCGTCAAATTTGCGCAGGGCATCCTCGTCTCTGATCTTGGCCTTCTGACGCATTGTATCACAACTATCCAGAAAGTCTGATGTTGCCTGACGCGCGCGTGAACGTATTTTTTCCATGGCATCCTCGTCAACTAAAAGATTTCATTCAGTCAGGCTAGCAGTTTGTCCCAAAGGGGACATGCGCAAAACTTCAAATCATATTTTTGAAAGCTTTTTAACGAAAATTTTTACCTCATAATAGTTTGTTATAGGAGTTTTATGGTTTTGCTGGAGTCGAATGTAAGGAACTTTTTTAAGTAGAAAGGGGCTTTTCTGCTTCTTTTAGTTTTTTGATAGGCAATCCATCTTCGGTAAATATTTTATACATTAATGAAAAAGTTTTTTTTCTGATTCTGTTGCTTTATTGGCAATGATTACATTGGATTGTGTTAAAATGTCTTCAAACATTTATCAAAAAGAGTGAAACTTTTGTGAAGTAAAAATGGTCTCATAGGTGGTATTGTAAATGCAGCTATCTACAGCGCTTTCGTAATGCTTTAGTCATTTGTTTAACCCTCAATTAGGCGCTCCGCCATTGGACTTTCCCCGGGTGGGCTGACCTCGAGGCCATGCTGGTGGCCCCAACCCTACCGTATTATGGCTTCTTCCGTCTTCAGGGTAGTCTCGGGGCCCTTAACCTTTAACGTTAAAGAGACAGACGCGCTTAGGGCGATGTAGCAATCGGTTCGCGCTATGAGGAAGTGGGTAGGAATTTGCATTCCAATTGGCAAACATCTTTTTGTAATAAAACATTTGCAAGCACTTTAAATGACTCATATTCAGGCTGCGTGGGCATGTGATTTAGTGCATAAAACTGGTATCTAGAAAGATACCTTTATTGCACATTGAGGGTGTTTAAAAGCAAACAAAATTTAGCGTGGATTCACCCATAAGAGTATTACGATAGTTTCGTGTGCCGTAACAACTCCGATTACTGACTCAACGTTTAGCTGCATTTCGCATGCAAAGCTGTATCTCTATTATGGCCATGCCAATAAAATTGTGCTGTCCCTTCTTATTTTGTCCATAGTCACAATGTATGGGCTTGGACTTTCGCAACGTCTCAGGATGCATGAGAGGTTCATTGGGAAACAAGTTACTTGGCTGTTTATAAGCTGAATTATAAGAAAATAAACCAAAAGAATTTGCCTTCACAATACCATCTATAAATACAATGAGTGGATTTGGCAGAGCGTAACCAACGCTTATAACTTCCTATTTGTCTTCGATGGTTTTGATGACTATGACATTGCATCTCGGCCACAAGTGGTTCACTTCCCCAAAAGCGTTCACCCGAACCTAGGCGCATTTCAGCCAGCCTTCTTCAATTGTGTGGTTTCATTGGTAGGGAGCCCTTTCTTATTGTTCTCTCAAATCCTTTTTAATTATATTTACTAGGGCAAGACTTTCAGATGTTCCGTCAAAGACGTGTGTCTTAGATGATGTTTATGTGTGCCTCTGTCTGGTTAAGAGTGTGTTGCTGTGTGGGGAACTGAAGATGCCTTGGTGCTAACAATACGATGGCTTCTAAGCTTTAATCCCAGCAAGGTTTCAGTTGGACTTTCATGTGAGTGTTCACAGTGGGAGGATTGGTGAATTAGCGACTTGCGCCAACACGCTTTCTGTTGACGTGTAACTTCATTTAACCTCAGCGGAATGTGCCCGCCTGCGTATTTTCCAAAGTAATTGGAAATGCAAACTTAGCTACGTTCATGGATTCCATTCTTACCAGGCCCAATGGTTTGGTACCCACGTGCCCGGCAACAGTAAATCTAGTTCCAAATGGTGTTTCGACAATGTTATTTCATTATTAATAATCATAATTATCTACGCCCAAAGTGCAAGACACTCGGCTTTCCAACCACTTTTAAAACCTTCTGCAACAAATTTTACACATTTATAGATAAGACGTCAGAAAGTGGTTTTGTGGTTATTCAAAGCTATCTATCTTTCATCCCCGCATTTTCTTCCATCTCAGTAGCCTTTAGTAATTTTATAGTAGTGGTGACTTGTGAGTTCAACCACCCAGCATTGTAAAATGGACCGTAATTATTGTCCCATGGCAAAAACGACAATCACCAACACACTTTACTTCTGACAGTGGCATTTACTTTCATACGCCATTCGGCTCATTTTTAATGAAATCAGTGCAGTATAATTTTAATATTGCTCCTTTTTATATATAGTAAAAGGGAAATGTTAATCAGTTGCACTATGCTATAAGCAAACGAAAAACTCGGATGATTCATTGGTATCAATTTCTTCCCAAGCAGTTTGTCCCATTTAATTGAGTCTCTTGTTTTACATGAACCTCAGCCATTTCTATAACGATTGAAAGATTCTATGTTTAGTCCTAAAATGAACCCAAAACAACAGCACAAGGGGAAGTATGGATTATAGCCAAGTAAGTTCAGATAATCCTAATAGTCTTTGTCAAATTTTGCGAGCACTAAGCTTTGACGTTATTTCTACGGCATTAAAATAATTCATAATAGCTTTTGAAAATAAAAATATATTTCTAAAAATGTTTGTATACATGCTTCCAAGCTACTTTTCATGCTTTGGAAGTATGAAACAGTATGCTTGTCTTACTGTTTAAAATTACAAACAGCCTCTGGCTCATCAAATGCCTTAATCTGTTCCACTTTCCATACTCATTCTTTACATGTTTCCATGGAACCTCAAGGGATACAGTGAAGATTAGTGTCACTTGACTAGCACGTCCCTTGGTTTTACAAAAGAGAAGTCAATGCTTGACTTACTGTCAAGTTCAAAAGGCGAGGAAGAGCGAATGGAGCGCCGCGTCTTGGTAGCCGTAGCGGCCTCTCTCAGAGATGGATCGAAATCCAACTCGTCGGTGTCAAAGTCCGAGTAGTCTTCGTAAGCGAAAGGCTCCATTCCACTGCACTGCTTTAGCTTCTGCCACCGCTGTTGCTGCTGTTTCAATTATGCCTTGCAGCCTCCCATCTGGCATTTGGCTATCCGTGCCAGGCAATCGATACCGTTGGCCAATGGCCTACTGTCGTTCTGGACGGTTGCTTGCGTGTGTGCGGGCGTGCGCGTTCGGGGCACGCACACATGGCCACTTCACCATCGTCAGATTGCCGTAACTGTGGTGGAAAGGTAATCCACCCCCTCTAATCCTACTTCTTCAGAGTTTAATCAAGTGGACGTATTCTGAACTCGCCATTGGCATGCGCCTTGCATCTGTTTCCACATTGCTGAAAGCAGTTGATCCCGTACAGAAAGATTAAGGTCTAATAAGGGTGGGAATTATGGGCATAGTTTTTCTTTTCTTCTTCATTTTTTTGATGATTACCTACCAAGCAGCACGCTGGCCAGCACACTGCTTTGTATAATTTAACTTGAGGATGGCGCGATGACCAAATAAGACCTTCGGTTCTTTTAAGAGTCCCTTCATGGGTGTGCACAGAAAAGATTGTTGTTTTGCAAACACACTGCACACACTAAGCATTAGAGTGTTAAGTAGTGAAGCAGTCCTAATGAACTAATAGTACAGTGGTTTCAAATGTTTTTACATCCCATTCGTATGGTGAATATTTTAGCAGTAGACTGGGCATAGATCGTGTTTCGTCAGTCCGACTGACACGCTATCTTAGAGAAATGACTGCCTTTGGAAATTCAGCTCAATGGTTTTTCAGTATGTATTGCCGTCAAAATTGAGTCGTTGCGGCCTAATGTATGGGTGAAAAAGTGTTTGAAAAAGTGCAACATGAATGCACATTTAATGTCAGCCAGGATCAGATTAATAAACAAATAATGTAGTGTGTAAGTTTATTCGTATCATTTGGAATGAAAACAATTAAACTTAAAACACTCTATGTCAAAAGTTATTTACAGTTTCATCAAAGGACTCTAAATATCACGAGAATCATTGGCCAAGTAACAGCCCTAGGTACACCAACATAGCATTGCAATAGATTTTAATGCTTGCATAACCTGCAGGGGCATTGCTTTTATTACGATACTCTACTAACAAGTAACTAGTACCAAGTTGTCACCGAGCATTGCTTTCATTATTACTAAAATGCTATTTGTACTGATGACATGGTTTTTAAAGCTTGTTTTATCGTATCCCATTAGCTGCACAGTTGGCGTTTGCGAGTTCGCCTTTGTGTACCGACCTTGCAGCTTAAATCCTTTTAAATAACCAACGACTTTGAAATTCCATAACCTATGACAATGGAGAGAAACTTTGGGAATTTCCCATAAATTAAGCCTCTCATGATGGATATGACATAGCCATATTATGCCTCTTTAGTACAATATTCAACTCCGCTGTTCATCTATAGACAATTATAGTACTTATAAAACGCGTACTCGTAAGGTAGATTTTTATTCCCTTCTAAAAAACTTTTCCAAATCCATTAGATTTACTTGCATCCTTTGCGTGTGTAATCTAAATTTTAACGTAAAGAACACGGTAGTTATTCTTTTGAACGCTATATTTTCTCGAATCTGAATACAGCTCCCATGTGTAGTACTTTGTTTGTTCGAACTACCGGTTTCGGTCACTGGGGTGGCTATATTGTTCCAGCCGGTTGGTCGGCCTCCGGGCCGTGCCAACAGCCCTCAAGCCCTCTGTTCCCAGAATATATGTATTCTGCCCTAGTACTGCGCCTTCTTTTGCTTTAAAGGGAGCCTCGGGACGCTACACAATGTGCTTTATTAATTTGAAGCGTCAAGCTAAGTTAGGTTTGCATTTACAAACTTTTATCTGCTCCTTTTGTTCACTCAGTCAAAAACTGGTTTTAGAAATCTGTTTTACATTGATTGAAGAGTCCATCAAAGGCAACACCAGATTATTCGATTCCGCTTTTTAAAACAGTGAAATTAATTGTGCGTTCACAAATTTAAGACGCAAATATTAAATGCAGTGCGGCGCTCTGTAAAATATCTGTAGCATTTCGAGACTTTTCCGAAGACATTTTTTGCATACGTTCGACACATAGCAGGGCTTGGAGCTATTAGCATGGCCCGAACACCACCCCGCCCGTCAAAGGCACAATTGCGGTGCACCCCAGTGGCTCCCCTGCTAATGCGGAGCGGTGAGAAATCAACCGTCGCATTGCATCATCACTAACTGCCTCAAACGTTTCTATGTCTTAATTTTCAATTATAAACATCAATTGAGTTGAATCTGTTTAACATGCGGGTTCTGTACTTGTTCAGTATGCATTAAGGGAGAAAAATAGATGCATTTTACTATTTTTACCCCACCGGTTAATTATTAAAATAATTGTAAGATCTTTTCACATTTGATCATTAATACAAAGCAACAAGTCCTTTAATGTTGTGTTTACATTAATTCTATTAGACATGTTTTCGCTATTAAAAGTGACACAATCAAAATAGCATACAATGTGTTGCCATTAGTCTGATGGTTCTATTAACGCGTCTCTCCTACTTTATTCATTAAGTAGTGCTGCGTCTGCACATAAGGGTTCAAATTTTGGTGCTTGTATGGGTTCACCACAAAGGTACGCACCAAGGGATTCAATTTGTATCCCTACCGCGATACTGACTCGACGCGATAATCGCGAATATGCTTAAGTCGAAAGCGCGCTAACGCTTGCCCGTGCAGCACATCGAACTAGATGGGACCTCTAATCCTGCATCCACTTCAAGTCCACACGAGACCGACCCTTCACAACTGATTCCCTTTTGTGTGTCTTACTGTACCATCCTACTGCCTTGTAGGTGATCTGTAATGTAGGTTTTATATCATATTTGCACCATTCATTACCATAGTCTTAGATCTGTACTGTATTTATTATTTTTTTTTGTATCAAACGTACCACCAAATGGTTACTTATGTTTGCATGTTACCTTTTGAGTTTTGAAGATATAGCGTTGGACGTATGACCTTATAGCATAATTTCATAAGTTTGATTATCACGCGCGCAATCTGGCACCACACATTATCTCTCCAAGTTGACTCTTCCCCTCTCACCTGCAAATGTGTTTGTGTTTCGCTGAATAATTTGCATTCGGTTCCCTGTGTGTCTTTTGCAGAATCCATCATCACTGTTCCATCTGACGCTCTCTTCTTCTTAGAGGAGCTGCGAATTTCGCGCACGCAGCCACGACCCCAAGCGGGTCGTTTGCAGTGGACATCTGCTGGGACTGACGCTTGCGCAAGCTCCAACTTGTTCAGCGCATCATCGTCTTTGGAATTTGAATGATATTCTCTCTTAACCAGTACCCGCGTCAGTACAATTCATCTACTCACGCGATACAAATGGAAAGCCACCTCTTTAACACCCACGCTTTGAGTAAGCCTGTGTTAGTTTCGGGTTTTTTGGAATGTTGTAATCCAGTGTGAGTTGGGGTGCTTTAGTTTATCATCTTGTCCGTTAGACTGAAAAATGATTCTGCGGGTCAGACGTGAGAAAAGAATTATTGGCGCTTTGTGATATCGCATAGTGAAAATCCTTTCTGTGTGTAAGAGAGGTAGGCGAAGTTGTATGGCCTTCCTCGTATACCCTTTTATTGCTTCCGGTTTTGTCTTTGTTTCTTCTTAAGCATCTCCTATCGGTGGAACACGGGCAGAAAGGCAAGCTTCGTGCTTTGAGAGAAAGGCCTGCGTACTAACCCTGTGCTCCACTCTCCTCCAAGGGTTTGCAACTGGGCCTAATCAAATCACCTGAGCGACGAGTCTTATGGGTAGTTCAAACATTTGAAAACACGATCTGGTAGACATGTTAATGGATTCTCCGAGTTGGCAAGATGTAGTTATTTAATATGCACATCCGGTCAAGAATCTATGGTCTATAAAGTATGCTTAAAACGTGAATTTTCAAAGCAATGAATAAGGAGATTATGTAAAGCCGATAATATGGAAGATAAATCGAAAATTTATGCCCATAATTCTACCCTCATACGAGCGGTCACTTTGACTTTGATGTGCACACCTGCCTCAAGGGTCTCCCACAGACAATGGTAGCATGGATTGGTGCCATATTCCAAAATTCATATCAGTTCTCTAGGTATCCATTACAAGCCCACCAAACCAATTCGCTGATTTAATTACAGAAATACGAGTCCTGTACTAAAAAAGGACTTTGCACATAGCGAAGTTAGGTAGGGTATCACGACTTGTAAAACCTCAGCTACAAATGCCGACGCAATGTTTCCTGTCTACCGTTAGGCGCTGATTAATTTAGCTGATTTCAGTTGTATTTCACCGAGAGCAAGAAAATGCGTCCCAAATGTGGGTGTCAACTACGTTGAATCGTCATTTGTAAACGTGGCTAGCTTTAACACGTCTCCCCTCTGATAGGCTACTCTAAATCGGCGACGATCGATAATGGCGTGTGTACCTGCAGAAAGCACACGGGTACGCCAACACGTACGCCAGCATACACACACACACACACACACACACACACCGCATCAGACTGTCATTCTGGTGAACAAGGCTGTTTCTCACACGTGGGTGTTGCGCCTACGCTGCCTCCTACGTGCCAGCTCTCTCGCGCTCTCTCCATCAGAGTAGCCGTTTGTCATCCACCCCGTATCGCCAATAGTGCTTCAAAGGTGCGCGCGCATGCACCCACAAGCACACGCACAAGCTTACACATGCAAGCCTCCCGTATGCTTAAGCACAGACGCACGCACACAGATATGACGTCACCGCATCGTTTTGCGCTCTGACTTGCACCCTGTGGCACTAAGCTCAGCAGAAACCAGTCAACTCTAACCTATTTAGCTTCGTCATAATAATCCCATTTGCAAACTTTCCTCCAAGCAGTTTTCTCACCTCATTCCTTCGTCAATTTATGGCATACGACCCCTTAACATGTATCTCTTGTTAGATTCGAGTAAAAAAAAAAAAGCATTATCGTTGTTTTTAGTTGACAGGACTGTGAAAAATCACCTTAAAAGCAAGGAAAAGTTCATGTTTTCACTTTTCTTCCTGTGAGTATCTATCCTGAGACCTAATGCTTCCGATGCAGTTAAGCTCGTTGATGGTAATAGAGTGGGACCACAATTGCAATATTCCATTAGATCGTAAAATGGCATTTCACCGAACACCGAATTCCAATTACAAGCTCTCCCTCTCCCTTTAGCTCCCTGAGTTTGTGTACGTGCGCGGTGTAAAGTGCAACTGAGTGCGCGCGGTTGGCTGTAACAATGCGAAGGACTTGCGCGTGAGGCGTGAGTATCGATGGCTGCCGCGTTGTGGGCGTGCGCAGCACCGAGTATCGATTTTTTATCATCAAAAGGCCACGTGGCGAATACGGAGTGCTCCAACCCTCAGTACTTTCTCTGTCCTCCGGGCTTTAGGGTTTATGCATCAATACGTTCGTCGAATTGAATAATTCCATTCCAATAGCAATCGCCCAAACCTTTAATGCTCACTTTACATTCGAGTCAGCAACTTATTGATGATTTCAAGCATTAATGCAAAATACTTTGCTCAACTCTTTGCAAATCATCCTTGAGCGCTGAATAATTAGCCAATCCCAGTAACTGCCTTTTCATTGCACTTCTAGCAGACAGAAGCATGAATTCTTTCACCCTATTCGCATGTTGCTACTTTGGTAGATACGAGAGCCTTAAAGTGCTCTTGAATCCAAATTCTGTTCTTGAAGTTAACACACTTTGAACTAACAGTATTTCTTAGTTTGATGACTGAAGGAACTATTATATTGGCGACCTCACAGCATGGAACTGGGATGCTCAAGAACGTATTAATAAGTCAAAACTTTGATTGTCCTTCAAAATGATGGTACCTACACCTTCATCAGAATCAATACTTATCGGTAAAATTCAGCGTTTTACAGTTAGCTAGGTGATGCCTCAGTATACGATAACCAATAAATAAGGCCACCACATTGATAAAATGAATACCTAGGTAATTAAACTATTTTAAATGATCCGCCTCCTTTGAGCTATCGTCTCATAACCTTCATTAAAATCCACCTTTAAAACACAATAACTCACCTTAATTCACAACCCACTCAAAGAAGTGAAAGATAATAATCCACTCGATCTAATAAAATTTCTTTCTAGGAAAGTGACTTTCTAATACATCAGGGAATTTTTACAATCTAACTTTCCCTGTTTTAGCATTTATTAGATGGTTTGATGAATGATGTGATCGCAACTAGTGCAGTTTGTCAATTGTTCTTCGAGGTGGTGAGAGAGTATGCTGCTGATTTTGGATCCAAGGTTCTGTAGTCAATGAAAGTACTATAGATAAGATCACCGATAGGAGCTACAGGACAGAGGCTCTAATCGGGTTTCAGTGTTTTGACAGTGAGAGAGTTGAGTTTCCACTCGAATTCCGTGGATTAAATTTCTGCTAAACTCTTGTGTCTTAGCCTACCAGCTGGTTGTAAATGCAACGCCGACTGCGCATGACAATGGACTTGAAGTAGGCAGGGTCACTGACTAAATAGGCCAACTTCAACCATTTGTCTCAAAAGTGGGACCATTTCTTTGCATGTGTGTGTGTGTGTGTATGTGTGTATGTGTGCATATGTGTACGTGTGCTTGCACGCACAGCAATTGTGACTGCGATCGTTCTGTGACCGTCTGAGGCCAATGAACTGTAACCATGACCCGAATTTTACTTTACTAACGCCCTCACTGTCCGATATAACCAAATGGGATTCAGCAACATGTAGTTTATACTATCCACGTGCAACATCCCCGTATTGTCCAAATACTCTCACACTTTCCCACCTGATGTGAGTTGAAAAACTATACTTCTATCTCTCTTTTCCAAACTCAGTTGTAACTATAAAGGGCTGAATTATGAGGAATAATAAGGGGAATGGCATGCCTTGATAAAAAACCAACTAAGGTACCTCAAGCCATCTTGTAAACACAGCGAACCAACGTGCAGCCTGTATAGTTATCACAAACGTCCGATTCTGGTCAAAAGCGCAGTATTGACGATGTTTTTTTTTAATTTCTCTATATGCATAAGTTCATATAAACCTCAACCTCCTCAGTAAGAATGCAAACTAATACGCAAAGTGAGGCGAATAACGACTACTGACGGTTCGTATTTAGGGGGAAAACTGTTTAAGGGTGCCAGATAAAACCCTTGTTATGTCATGTCGTTAAGTCTCCTCTATTATTTTGAAATCAACGGTTGATGTTATATACCAGAACTTTCTATCTCACCTTGACAAAATATAGCATTTTGAAGCGGAATTGCACAGGAAACGCTATATATTTGTGTAGCACTCCACATGGGCGGTTTGATGAGCCCTTGTAAAACGAAGGAACCACTTGGCTGAATTTTAGAAATCATAAAACATTTCAGGTACTTACCTACTCGGTAGTAATGCCATAGACTATCATCCCACGGGAAAACAGATGAATTTATTTATTCTATCAGTTGCCTTGCTTTGAAAAAGAGCTCAATAATCTGAAGAATGATGAGAAGGCTTAAGACAATTTACGCTCTACACAAGCCAACTTCAACAAGGCTTGATGGCAAAATTGAGTAGATCTCGATTACATCCGGTAGTAAAAGATCACGAATAGATGTGCATACTCAATCCCATTAAGGCAATGCCTCAACTACCAACACAAGTAGAATTTTAAATTGATTGACGCTTGCCATTAACAATGCGCAAGATGTCATCGAAAACCGTAACATACTTAGTCCTTGCCATAATGAAACCAGTATTCTCTTAAAAACGTCGATGATTTGTGGGAGTATGACGGTTGTTTAGTGGTGGCATTGATGTTGTGCCGCCTCTGCGTATCCATACCAATCATACACATCTCCTTCCTTCCTCCCTCCCTCCCTCCCTCCCTCCTCTCCCTTCTCCCCCTCTCCCCATGCACCTACCTGTACAAGTGCTCACCCACGCACCCGAATGCTCCATTTGATTTGTAGCAAAAACACATCCGCTTCACCGTACTGGCTCTGCAGACGCGTTGGTCTGCGTCTGATCAATCAGTGGAACTATTTACCTCCGCTTTCACCGTCGACATTGCAATACTGCTATCAGCGATATTTATTGCCCTCCAATGTTATTATTTGTAGATCCCCTGTTTGGTGACCTTGTGGCTTCGGCTCTTGTTTCTCTTAGCGGCTCAAACAGTACACCATTAACGCAGAAGCTGACCTCCACATGTACACACCGTTTATGAAACGAAATTGACCTGTTATTAGGAGTGATGCAACCGATAAAATATTCGCTGTTATTTGCTCCAAACCCTTCGCATTTCGCCCACAATAGCAGGTGAATGCTGCCATACTCAGCCATCGCTCAGTATTTTACAGTTAAGGCAATAGCAAAAATCCATTTCTGAAGTTGGCATAGCAGATGCGAAATCCTTAGTAGTAAACGTCTAAATTTAGCTTCAATTTAAGATGCACCATTTGGAACAATTCCTTTTACGTTAAATAATAATAAGTCAAAATAAAATTTAAAACTAGGTTTAGCATCTATATCGTTCTCATTCGGTGCAGACGATCACTCTGTACAAGCGTAGTTTTGGTTTAGGGGTAAGGGAGCAGCAACGCCATAACAGTGGAACTCTACTTAAAGTCTTTTGTCGTTGCGCCAATCACGTTTACAGACTAGAAATCCCACCTCAGTGAGACGTCAGCTTGTGAATCCTGCCCTTACAAAAACGCTCCCTCTCTAGAGGCAAAAAACTGCAGTCCCAAACCACCGATTTGTCGTGCGACTGATTAATGCCAAGGACAATAATCACTTGAATAATCATGGGGATACTCTGGCCGATGGGGATGAAGATGTGGGAGTATATCTCTCTCCTTTACATCCCTAAGGTGTGTATCTTTGCACAGATCAGTTTCAGTGTGCGAAATTTGCTTTGGTCTGTACGAATGGAATTTTTGTCTAACTTGCCTGCTACTCTAGGACACTTCCAAATAAGTTTGCCTCGAACACAGTCGAATTGTAACGCAAAGTGTGACCAGATCCCAACAAGAAAATAGGGTTGAACAATTGTTTGAAGTAGATCGTATTCGTGCGCAAAGCAAGGATAATCCTCAGTGGTTGAAGTGTTGCATAGATTAAAAGCGTGGTTGCTTAACATTAAGGTAGACAAAAAGCTACTTTTATTCCAATCCGGCCGGTGAGCGCCCTAAAAGGGAAAGGTGAAGGAAGCAAAGAACATGCTGATAATCTTTTTAGCTTATTGCCTTTTGTTAGGACATGGCATTTAGGTTGCCTCTGTAGGTTTAATGGCTTTTACTTAGATGTGATTGAGAACCCATTGTTGCATTCCTCAAGATGTAAATTACTGGAATATGGTGACACGGTGCTACAGACTAATTTTATTAGTAGCGGCAAACAACTGGTTATTACTATATAGAATTGTCTACTTGAATGCTATTAATCATCAAAATCAAATTATTTATTTAAACCTTTCCAAAATGAAATTTCTGCAACCGAGCATTCCTCAGGAGTTATAGCACAATTTGTATTAGAGGTCTCTGCAGATTTCAGAGCAAAAATGGTATCGTAGGGCAGAATAGCTCGAATCGTATCTATTATGTTCAACCAACTCTTAATAGTGGCATGCAGATGACATGAAACACGATAGGGCATTGATGGAAACCTACCAAAGCTTTGTAGAGCACTAAAATTCACATTATATTGAGTACTAATAAGCAGCACTAAGCTGGACCAAAAACCTTACTATCTAGTTCGATCACCTGGCATTTTTAACTTAATTTTCAAACTAGACTGTTAGCTTTCACCTCTAAATCCCCACTGATTCTACTTGAAATCGATGCATTGGACTTGATGCACACTTGCTGAAGTCAAATCCCTCGGTTAACTTGTTGTTACATCGGTCAGCCATTTGTAGGATTTATCGAAGAGAATGTATTTGGATCATGAAGAGATATTCAAGCAGTATCAAATACTACTGGTAAAACTGAAAAATTAGAGCGAAGCCCCACGTGTCTGCAAATAATAATACTACAAGTGTGGCGCTGTCGCGCGGATTAAAACGTTTCACTTGGTGATCGGCATGAAGATATGTCATTCCACAAGTGCAGGCGGGCGTTAACACTGCTTGAGTCGTCACCCGTTCTAGACCTGTGTTTTCCAAAGCGACTCCACTACTGATGTTTCGTATAGAATCTAGTACCTCAATTTTGCCCCGCTAGTTAGTGGAACTGATTTAAAGTCACCGCGTATAGACCTCTGCATTTTTAGTTGAATCTCGCCTCAGCACGAAGGAGTGCCTTCAACCCGTAATTTATGCTGGTGCAAATTGTGAACACTGACCATAGCGATGTACTTTTAACAAAGTGAGCAATTAAGAGTAAAGTTTGGGACATAGAATCACTTGTAATTTGAAGTGTACGAGTTCTATTTAAGGCAGTTAACTTGTCCGAACATTAATCAACTGCCTAATGTTGTACTCTGTTAGGGTATGACCCTGATGGTAAACTCTTGCCTTATGGACATGTGAAAGTGCCCAATAATAAGCATGCACAAATGTAGAGTCAAGCCAACCAGAGTCATGCCTCCGATGTCTGTCTGGGTAGTCGATGGCCTTGGCAAAAGAAAACCATGACTGATGCCAAAGTTGGTTGTATCTGGATGATAAGAATTAAATTGCATTCCTCGCTTGTGCTCATATACACACACACGCACACACTGTGCACGTGCCACGTCGATGGTGGCACGAGCGCTTTTGTGCACAATCGATTGGCGCGCTGCGGTGCGTGCGTACAACATAAGTGCACAGTAGCAGTTAAGCCAATCAGACAGTTGGATCGAGTACGCATACGCACTCACGCACTTCGCTATAAAACATCGTCGACGCTGTTGTTTCTCCAGTTGAATCACCTTCAATATGTGGCATTATGCGCTCGTGTGTCTCTGCTTGCGTTGCTTCGTGTTTCTTCTATGCGATCTTCTATGCCCTGGGGTCGTTGTTATAGGCCTTCTTCACATCGAGCACAGTGCTAAGATTAATGTGAGTTATGTGCCCATGCGCACAAAAGGCATGCATGAAGGTATGCACCGAACGCTGGGTAGTCGTTGCATTTCCACACTGCTGCTAGGTTGCAGCCAAAAGAGGGTGAAAATGCACCAACTATCTGAGACGTCGATGCACTGAGCACCAGGACGATTTTACATACCCACTGTTGCTCACAGGTGGTGGGTAGAAAGTGCCTTTTACAACATGCTGCCTCTATGAGATCCACTTGTGCTTGTAAATGCATTTTCTGGCCCGTAACCTTGAGCAACCGAACTACATATTTTTGAGATCTTTTTCATGTGCTATATTCCATTTACTTCAAAAAACCTAATGTCTAATCTATAACTTTAATGGTCAGGATTCAGTTATCCTAACAATTTTTTCTCACACCAATAGAACTATCAATCAGTCAAACCTTTGGTCTGCCCACCAAAGCCCTGAAACTTCAAGACATCGAAGAAGGAAGCGTAAGTCTCACAATAAAATAATTGATCCCTTAAAATTTAACACCTTACTTCTTTTTATTTCAATCGTTGCATTTTTATTATTCCAAATTAGTAAAATACCATATGAATGCCAATTTATTGCCACAGTCATAAGGCTTTTTATTGTAACACATGGATAATTTTATTGCAGAATAGAAACGGCATTGTCTGTAGACCATCATTACTCTTCTCCGAAATTCGGTTACTTATTCACCTTACAAATCATTATTGGTCCATTTTACATTCTGAGATTCCATAAGTAAATTGTTGAAAAGACATTAGACTTATAATCGCCTTCATGCATACGAGGCTGTGTTTAACAGCGAAACACACGCCTTCGATTTCCGACTTTAATGGCTTTTACATTAATCGTAATAATTCAGCACTAAGTTGAGTGTATTCCATAGTTACACAAGAGACTGATACAGTTTAAAGTACCATTTTTTGCAAAGCCTTAAAAACGCTTCAGTAGTAACATGCTTTTCGTATAAATCACCTAATTTTGCACTTGATTCTCCTCTTAAATTCAAGCTCATTTGGAGTTTTTCCCGCCGCCATCTACTGAAGGAGAAAAATTACATGGGAGCATGTCGGAAGACAATCGGGGGTTGTAGAGAATTCCCAATGGCAAGGGAACGCAAGGAGTTCGACGAATTCAAACGAGCAAACGGGTTTTGCCTATGCTCTGATGGCGATAGTTTAGGTTAGAGTGGCAACAAATAAACCTGTTGTATTAACGTAAACTGAAATGTCCTTTTACTGAAATCGCATTTAGCCTTGAATCTCGGAATGAGACTCCAACACCCCTCATACTATCTACCTTCCCTTGCATGGGTAGGGTTCAAATTCCGGTACTTTTTACATCTTTACTGCTATTGTTATTTTTCTTGTTATTGAATAAATTTTCCAACATTATTCAATTCTTGCTTGCTCTCCAGATTAGGGCATAATTTGTACTGATTACATATTTGTTCGGACTAACCAGTTTGTGCACCAAATTGGGCAGCTTGGAAGTTTAAGTTCGGTATAAGTATGCATGCCTATGGCCATTTTGTCATCGAAAGGTCCAGGCTAATCCTATGCAACAAATTAATTCTACCACTGAAAAATATTGTCGGGATTAAAGGCTGTGAGTCAAACTTAGCAATGCACTAATAATTTGTTTCACAGGACCTTTTTTATTGTATCTGGAATGCAATGAAGATTTTAACCGATCGTATTATGGTGTTGAATGGAAAACCATGAGCGAATGTGGAGGTTAGTGATAGCTGAATTGCCTGAAATTTGATGGCGAATGTACGTATTTTTTCAAGGCGAAGAGTGCTTAGCTATGCAAAGCAGGGAATTTATAGGACAATATTTAATTAGCAGTACAACGAGGTGTCATTTTGAAATCCAGTGCACGTGTTTTGAAGAATCTGGTCATGAATATGCTCCCTTAAGTGTTTGCACCTCTTTACTGTCCTTTTAACAGTTTCAAATCTAAATGAAAGTAATCTTTTCTACCAATTGAGGGTGGTTTAATGCGGTTAAGCTGGACAATGACGTTGAAAGAGACCATTCTCCAGGCGTATCCATGGCATCAGAGCAATCGGCTCCCGATCTCCGATCACACCACGTGATATCCAAATAAACGCCCCAACACACGCTTGAGAGTGTTGGCTTACGTGGACCAGAAAACACTAGTTATACCAATGGCATGTTCGCAAGGTCATCGTGATGTAGACAATTCAATTGCCATTAGTATGCAGAAAGGGGCTTAACGAAGGCCATTACACGGTTGTTCTATTGTTATCGCACACATTCCATCTGAAGCCATTTGTAAAGGAATTCAGATAAGATAAATAATTCTAAAAAATTGGGACACGACTATTTTGCTATAACTTTGTTCTGATAACACTAACTTATGCCTTATTTGTAAAAGATTTATGCTGCGTGCACTTCGGATACGTATATTGTGCATTAACGTATGAATAGATGGTCTTCTATGCTATTCTGGAAGTAGGTCTAAATGCTGTAGCATAAATCTCGAGGCTCCTTTACACTTGTGATAAATCCCTTATCAGAATTACTTATTTTGCAGCACAACTAATAAAAAATCGGTGTAATTGATCTTACTTTTAATTACTTCGTGCAGCAGCACTGGCCATCAGCTAGCTACCCTTCTGAACCAATCACAATTAGCCGCCTGTTGGAGGAAGTGCGCTAAGAGGGAAAACGCAATTCCAAATGGCCGATCATCCAATTGGAAAGGCGTAAAACCAGGCGCGGGAAGAGGGAGAGAGGGTGGGAGGACGGAGTTCTCTGCCTGGGCCAAATGATAGGCTAGTAGCACAGTTGTCGAGTCTAAGATGCACCAATAATGGATGCCCAAATGCAGCCAACCATCTCACCTGACTTGGTCATTTTGAAGTGGTATTTACGAGCACAAATCAATGTTGAGGTGTTGAATACAAAGTTTATCCAGCATATGATTTATGTGTTAAATTTGCGAACGATGCGTAACCAAACAATCCCATTGTTGAAAAGGTGAAATGTGAAATGTTGAAATGTAAATGTGTTGCAGAGGCTTTTCTTGGAATTTTATCTATCTGTCTTAATTTGCTTTGCGATTTTAATCGGGATAGCCCACCATATTGCTTATGCAAGAAGGTGTGATTGAAATAAGTTGCAATGCATTTTTAAGCAAAAGAAAGAGCTAGCCAATAGCGTTTCATTCACAATTTTTGCCAAAAAAACACACAACGTGGTGGAGTATGACCTTGTGGCCTCAGATGATTTGGTTGATATTACTATGCATTATTGGCCTCGTGTTAGTTAGAAGCAGGGCCTGTACACAGGCGACACCCTGAGGTAACAGTGGTTGCGGTTGGCTGCACTTGTGTACATTCTGCAATGGCATTAGGCACCCATGCACACGAACGTATAAATCATTACGGATGCGTGTGTGTGGGAAGCGAGAGCGCTAGATAGCGAGCTTCGAGAGTCTGTATAACGTAAAGCACACCACATCTTGAATGATACACCCCGTATGGTGATGCCTCCTACTATCGCCACAGCTTGGGTGTTTATGTTAGGGCGGTTAGCGATGGAGCGAGCCTTATCCCGCTCTCTCGTGCCATGCTGTGTATGTGGCTTTTGACACCTGATGCCGCTGCCAGTTGTGTAGGCATCGATCTTCACTACATTGGCTGATTTTCACCTTGCGAGTGCCACAAGTGAATAGCCTATCGAGCTCTCGAGATCGCTGCCTCTTTCTGCACACCGGTTTTGAGTTAAAGCTCCACAGTAGGCCTGATCAATGCTTAGCAATATCTTAATGCCTATAGTTCCTTCTATTTAAACCTTGGCACCCCAAAGCATAGCCTTCTAGCATAAGATTTTTCTCATACAGGGTTCGTCTGCTTCAAGCGATGCACTATTGCAAAAAAAATGTTCTCAAATCCTTTAAAACTTGCTACCATAATAATTCGCTGTTCAATGAACGCAACTAGGTCCTAAAGGCGTAATTAATTAACTTTTGACTGTTGTTGGCTAATCCTAAGATGCCTTGGTTAAAATGCGAGAACATACCTTACTGAGTGTTTCTCTCATTTGGTGATGAAGGTGTCTCTGGGCAAAATTCAACGCTAGTTATTTAACCAGTATTTAAGTTATTGATAGAGGAGTAACGTGAAATAGGCTTGTTTTGTCTCGCCTTCATCATGTGTGGCCGAATTTATTACACTTTTGAGACCAAGATGGCAACAAACTTTATGTACCAACTACTTTAACATTCGTCCCTACGAGGGAGAATCAGTAAATAGCATATTTGATGGCATTTTGCATCCACCTTCTGCAAGCAAGTTTAGCTGTTATCATGAAAAAGTGCTAAATTTTTGAAAAAAACACCTTGAATACGGTGCTTTTTTAGTAAATTTACGGTCGCAATGCTGGATGGCGCTGTGTTGTAAGGAAGTTGTAGATATCTGAGGTAATGAACTGGCACACCATCATCCGAAGCCTTATAGCCAGAGAAAAAGCCATTTATTCTAGCCTGAACGGTTGGATATGCAAGTTTGTCTACCATCTTGCACCATAATCGCATATAATCAGATGGGTATTTTGTGCTCTGAAAGCGGAGTTGTTTGAAAGGTAGAATTTCTGTGTGCATTTGTGTGTGTGTGTATGTATGGGTGCGTGAATGAGCCCCCATACCCTCATATGCCCCAGCTTAATGACCCGAATAAATAAAGCGTGAGACTTTTTGTAGGTTTGAAAAGAGAGTTAAGGCAATTTGGAGCATAGTAGGAAAAGGTTTATTCCCGAAGGCTGCTATGTCAGTTGAGGTTTCGCTACTTCTGGTTGCTTTATTACCACGAAAGCTGAAATTAGACCCTATAAGTAGGTAAGCGCTGTCGAAAGGTGAAGTGATCCTTTGACAGTGTGGTCTCAGCTCGCTAATTTTATCACCGAGGATTCACAAAAATACAAAGCGAAACCGAATTGGCATGGCAGCAGATTGATATGTCTTGCGATTTCGAATTCGCCTTCTGGGTTTGAGCAAATGCTTTCCTGGGGTTCACTTTTACCAGTCCCAATTGGGAAGCAGGGAAGTCTATCAAAGAACGCAAAAAATCTCTACTAACTCACATATAATGTTTGTGATCATGGTGTGTTCTTGATTAGTTAGCAATTTTGTTTTTAAACATAAGTTGTTTTTTTAGCATTCTTGCTTTGCATTTGCGTGCAATGGGTGGAAATCCAACGGATCCTTTGAGGAATACAGTAACAATTTAATGCATCATCCAACCAGACCTCACATTAAAGCTGTCACTTCAATCAGTGGATGGCAAAAGTCATGGAAAATATACCATTTCAACGACGTTTTGAGGTTAATTTGTGGATATTGCTCGCTTAGCAACAGAAGCACCACTTCATTTGGTCAAGTGGAACTGGTGTTGCAGTTACTTGATCACAATGCTTTGGGGACGATCCCTAAATGTGGACTTCAATAACAGGTATGCTTACCTATCCTCACCTTTCAAATGTATTTGATGGCAATTTTCCTATTCAGTTCCACATCATTTTAATGAGAAAGAAGAAGTATGTGATTGCGTTAATTATTTGGAAAGTGGAACGAAATCCTTCTCCAATAGAATGCATGTTCCCCGACTCTCAGCGATGACAAAATTTGTTAAGCAGAGTAAATCTAGCCAATTACAGCTTCACTTATTTAGGAGGAGCATAGTCCCATCACGATTAATTAAGATAAATGAAAACCTCCACTCATTTCGGCAAATACTATTTGTGAAATGTGTCCTCTTTCTTTATGTCGTAGGAAGGTTCCTTGGTGATTTAATGGTACTACCGCAAACAGGGTAATTGTGATGATAAAACTTGGTTTTAACGTATGGGGTAAGCGAAATAAGGGCTTCCGCGGCTGGTATTGCAGCAGCACGACAATCTGACGGACAGAAGGCTAGAAGGGTGGATGGATTCAATGTAGCGCCTCACACCATGCAAGTATGCGTGTGTATGTGTGCACGTGTGTGAGTGTGTTTATTTCAACACCTCGAGCCTCAACCAGCACCCCAAACACAAATAGCAAAGGCGTTGTGCGTGTGTGCGCGTCAATTGATTGACTGAAGAGTGCTGGGGTGCGCACATGCGTGCAGTTGTGCGGCGACGTGTGCACGGTGACGCCAACCCGCCACCCTCGCTGCGGAGGCGTGCCAAGTAAGTGTGTGTGTGTGTGTGTCAACAAGTATATTTAATTAGAATGCATTCGAAGGTAATGCAATTACTTGTGCCACTGGCTTGCATGGGTTCTCCTGTCACTGGGCTTAAGATAGAACACCACCCAAGTAGTCTAATGCGAATTTCCCCTAGTCCACCTGAGCTCCTTACATGAGCTGTCTTCACTGGCAAAACATTCATGCCTTCCAGAGGAGCCTTTCAAGTTTATTTAATAGTTATTAATATTAAAACTTCATTAAAAAATCGAAATTAGGCTATACGATAGTAGGACTATTAGCTTAAGAGGTTTTCTCAACGGCGTCTTCATGGGCATGTAGAATTGTTTGAATAGTATAGTGGCAGCGCAGGAACATAATGATGGTCCAAGTAATTCTTGCGTTTAAGTTCTACTTAACAATGCTGGTTTGTCCTGCACACTGCTTATGCGATTTAAATAAATCCAAAAAATCCTTAGATAGAACAGACATTCCAGCGAACAGTTATAATACCTTTTATGGAAGCACTCCTTATTGAACTAGCAAGTCGTAATTTCATATCTTTGGCGCTCTTTTATAGTTACATTTTAAATCAGGAATGGTCCTTTTAATTTTTCATTGCTTCTCGAGGATTGGAATAAATTAAATGAATAAAAATAGTTTATTACGCGTTGTTTGAGTTTATTTTTACCAAGATTTACAATTCGGACGACCAGCATCCTACTAGTTCTGTGTGAAAGGACTTTGGGCTGAATCCTCAGTATGGCAGATGAGAGAGACGAAATCGGTGAATCGCAGCTTTGACTGGATGCCTTAAATGAAATACCCCGTGCGGAGTGTGTAACAAATACTGCTCCACCCATGCTGGTCCTGCTGCACATCACTTAGCCGAATGCGTGAACAATTGAAGACTGCTCGACAATTCACGCTGTTTACACGACGCTGCTGCAGCTGTTGGAAGCGGTATCGCAATACAGGTACACAGTATTGGGGGCATATCAGTCGGGAAGGCTTCGTTGTGTATAATGAACGATGAAAACTCAACGGCAATCTAACTCTCAAAGAATCACAAAGTTAGTATAGAGAGTGGGGTTGGCTGTCGGAAGGGTTCACACTAAACAGCGAAAAGAAGCCAGAGAATGAACCGATTTCACCTTTAACATAAAGGACTCCACAAAAGTTGTTCAAAGGCACACACTTTTGGAAAAGGAACTTTGGGTCAATTAAATTGCAGCAACAGTTTATTGCCTCAATGAGAGTAACCAAGCGAAGCAGTTTCAATGCATAGATCGTAAACTGCCACCTTGTAACATGCGTAAGGTCTCCTACACCTGTGATTTCAAAATTTTGCTTCATCATAAAGGGCTCTTTAAGAATTTATCAAGTGAGTGCCCATTCTTGGTCAACCTACCGACTCGGATCCTCGCCTGTTCTTTACCCAGGTGTGAATATCACTGATACACAGCCTATTTCGATAATCTAGAAAAAACCTCTTCTCAGTTGATCACTTGAATGGCATTTAGCTTTCCATTTTCAATCGTATACTTAAAATGAGGCGTTTTCAACAGCAAAGCCTAAGTTAAGAGGTTCGCGACTGGATCGCTGACACAACCTACCGGTGACCTAAGGATGTAAGCGTTGTCTGCGTGCACAAATTTCATCATATGGGTCCACAGGCTAGCCGAAGCTTCATGTTTAATGCAAAAACTCAGCATTACCCTAAAGCACTGAATAAACTTAAAGCTGCGGTACAGCGATGCAGATGAATATTGGCTTAAATAGAAAGGTCAGAATAGCATATCAGCGAAATGAAGGCTCAGCACGATAGGCAAATATCAAAGTGCTATAAAATAATCAAAACTTTGAGCTAATTTACATCTTTTGGAAGCCTTGCCTTTCGGGAAATAAGGAGCTCTGTGATTGAAGATGGTTCGAGGTTTTGGCGTTGAAAAGTGGCTGATCGACTTGCAGACTGTGTGGTTTGGAGGCGTATAAAATGTGAACGCGAAACAATCACCAGAAGGACCAGATCGAGGACGCACACACACACACACACACACATGCGAAGAGGGTAAGAATGCGTGAGCATGAGAGTTTTGCAAAACAGCGGTTCCATAAGAGGCTACGCCCAAAACTACTGATTCTGATGCCACAGTGAAGTGCTGACTTCCGATCCCATTCATATTGAAGCAGCAGAACTTAGACGAGTTCGGCGAGTTTCCAGTCCTGCGAACATCATTTATTTGTTTCACCGAGGCATATTAAATTGTTGCTCTGCAACTTTTAGCTGAGGGTAGAAGTCACCGAGGGAAACAAGAATAAAGTTCTCTATTAGTACTGAGCCTCAATGATCTGCAGTGGATACTTACTTAGCTGTTTTGAAAATGCTTTGGTCACAATTGTATGTCTAGCACAGGCTGCAAGGTGTGGCGGAGGAGCAGACGGGAAAGCAGATGGCAAGTGGAGATAGAGTGATGGCACGGCGCCACAACAGTTTCAGTTGGTGCGGTGCTGTGAGCAAACTTGCTGCTCGGAGTCTGACTTTACTGCATTTGGGCACTGATAAACGCATGAGTTGGGGCTTGAGAGAGTGGTAGAGTAGTATCACTGCAATTCAGCGATATCAACGAAAAATACGCTAAAACAGTGATAATGGTCAATGGGAATTCATCAGACTTATTAAGTGGCAATTTAATGTCGGCACACCAAATGCGTTGAGGAATTCATGCAGCTTAAGGCTTGTTAGGGGGATTTAGTTTTTAAACTCAGTTCCTTGTTTGTATGAGTTTTGTTAAAATGATGTGAGATGGCGTAACAATATCATATAGGCATGAGCCCCCTTCTTTTATGCACATTGATCCTCGCTACTCAAGTCCGCTTTTGTATGCATGTAATGATGAGTGGGCAAGTGTGTTTCCACCATACGAAGCCAAATTAAAGGGGCTGGTTTTACAATCATGGCATACAAATTCGAAGCACTCAGAGGCCGAGTGATGGTGAGAATATTGGGTGAATGCCACGACATTTCACCTCAGAGCCTTCACAGTTTAATGTTGTCCTACTAATTTTGCATTCGGCCCATTTAATTCGCTTGAGGCGGTTTCAAGCACTTCGGAAAAAATTAATTATGATGAAGACGGTTTTGTGTGTTTTTGCGGATTATTAGAACAAATTCGCTCCAAGTCAGAACTTTGCAGTTTGTATTGGCTAAAACTTTGTGACTTGTTATGCCATCAGCTTAAGCAGGGGCCAAAATCCACCCACATTGCAGTCCTCGAGTCCAATAGTTGCAAATTTTGCTAGCGCTTTTTCTAGTATTTTTGTAACTTTGTTAAATGTGAATATGTCTGCAATTTCTAAAGCCGACTAGACAAGTTAGGTGATTTTTACCTAAGTAAGGTGCAAATAACAGATTTCGGTCGATATTTACGAACTTTTGAATGGGATCTAAAATTCTAGTGTCATGCTCTATTCATAAATTTGCATCCGAATTTGGAAAACGAAATACTTTTGCTTGTGAACCTGTTGACAAAATTGAGGAAATCAGTGGGATTCTAGCAATTATTTAGTTTTAGCAGGCGATCTAAAAGTTAGAGATAATTAATACAACATTCGCATTGGAATTCCGTTTGACCACACAAATGCACCAACCCTACGGTGGCTAATTTATTTGCTTGGTGAGGGTTTACGCGGCAAAGTGAATTGACGAGCGTAGTAATCGCGAGAATTTTAACCAGTTTTCCTGTGCCACTCCCTGGGCCTTTGATCTAGCTAAAAATGTTTTATTTGCCTTAAACGAATTCTTTATACCCCATAGTTCTTGTTCAAGTGCCATGAATCCTTCTAACTATTTCTAAGTAAATTTGAAGTAAGGAGCTACTTCATTATTTTATTTGTTTTAGCATTAGAATTGCATTTTTCTGTCCATATTTATGCATGGATACTTTCTATGTCCTTAGGTGATTTACTGACCATTTGAACAAATCCATCTCCTTTAAAGCACTTTTGTGGTCGAACCAAAGTGATGAGATTTTTAAGCTTGATAAGCAATGCGCTTCGGCTAAGAACAAAGAATTTGCTACTGACAAGGCACGGCTACGCTCTACTATGTATGAATATTCTACTTATTGTAGGTTATTTTTTACCCTTATGGTCAGCTATATACACTGTTTGATTTATTTATCTGGATATGCAGACGAGTTTCACGACACCCTTACAACTCACTCTCGATAAATGATGAGTTTTCGAGGATCCGTTATCTAGTCATCGCTCCCGCAACTGCAGCTCTCTTTGAAAAGTGCCATTCAATACGCTTCTTCTTCTCATGGGTATGGATAAAGATCGAGAAATTACTTTTCACTCATCTTGTTCACTCAGCAAAGTCGCATAATCTTCGTACTTGCACTGTTTTCGCTTGGTGATGCAAGCTTTCGCTGGAGTAGTCCTAAGCGCAGATGCGTCTTTTCTGCCCTTAATGCTGCTTGCTTGCTTCCGGATAACGTGAAGGTGTCCCTGATGAGGGATTTCAATTGCAGCTCTTTAGCTTATGCAGGCGGGAAAATGTTTAGTCTTCTCAATAACCTCACTGACCACTGTCTCCGGAGCGTACGTATCCAGCACTATCATTAACTGCATTTTAGGGAGGTAATGTTTCCTCTGGACCACCTTACTGTGCCGAAAGTGTGATCGAATCTTTTTCATCTGGGATGTACACAGAAGATTTATTCATCCTTGCTGGAGGCGTTTTGCAGGTACTTTTCTTTCACTGTAACCACCGATGTCTTAGATGTCAGTTGTATATATGACGGCTGGAGAACTTTTTCGGCTCCGATAGGTTATAATTAAATGACTTGATGCGACACAAACCTGGATATTTCGTGAGGAGAAAATTAGCTTCCTTCTCCTGGCCCTGTTACTCTGTATTTCCTTTCATTCACAAAAACATGATTGGAAATTCTCGGTCTTTGCACAGTCTACTTTGTTTAATTAAAATGTTTGTTTTTAATACCCACAAGGTCTCGCAGCGAGAATACTTGTCCTTTGTGCTTTAGTAAACCGATATTGGTTCTTGGTTTTCTTGCTCTTATCGAATCAGCTGATCTAAGTACTTATCTAGCTAAGGTCCGGCATAATGCATCGGTGTGTATTCCTTGAAGGTAGGCTGGCCTAAGCCTTTTTTGACATCAGAACAAAGACCTTGGTGTACGTACGTAACTGTGCCCCGGAGTTCTCTCAAAAGTCACCCCTATAACAAAATTCATTTCGTCCACACCATTTACTTCTTACCTGGCCAATGTCGGATAGGTTAGCTGGTGGAAATTACTCTCAAGCAAACGGACATGTTGGCAGTGGTACTTTCGAAGTCACGATATCTCACCTCCATTTAGGTCTTTCCTTTGAAAAGTAATCTTGGGATAGGGTCCAATACGTGTAAGATCTACCTTTTGTCCTCAAGCAATTCACAACTTGGAACCGAGCTTATTCCCGAGGATAGAAGAGCGAAGCATTGATGTAACTTGACTTCTAAGTTTACCAACCGAGGTGACCCGTTCTACGTCACTTATTAGGTAGCAAAACCTTTTTTGTGAGCCACAAATCTGACAACCCAATTCGTGTTCCTAAAACTACTGCAGCTGGTGAGGATGTGTTGAGCTTCTAGCGAGTGGTAACACTTTCCTGACATTAGGATCTGTTATGCAGGACACAATGATCGCTTTACCATTCGTCAACTTGTTGGCATTTCCAGACATTCAATACCACTATTTTAATTTGGATGTGCACTTATCGGAGCTTATGCTGTAGGTTTCAGGAACCGCAAATACACTGTAATACTTTGTTTGTTCGAACTACCGGTTTAGGTCACTTGGGTGACCATCTTGTTCTATCCGGTCGGTCGTCCTCCGGGCCGTGCCAACAGCCCCCAAGTCCTCTGTTCCCGGAATATATATATTCTGCCCTAGTACTGCGCCTTCTTTTACCTTAAGGGGAGCCTCGGGACGCTACATTGGTGGCAGCGGAAAGCGGACCCGACTTTGATGGATTTTATCCTGCTCCATGCCGTTTCTGGCGAACGTCGGCGTTGTGAAAGGAGTACATGTGCTACGCAGGGGAGAACCTTTGGTATCTCGTAACAGAAGGGTCGAGATCGACGTTCATCTTCGACATCTCCCTCGCCCTCGTGTTCGACAGGAAAGCTATTAACAACTGAAGCGACACTAGCCGTGGACTCCAAACCCAGAGGAGGGCCAAGAGGCGCGCATTTGCTGCACTGAGTGCTACGCGGAATTGATGGCACTACAGGAACACATGCGTTCGAGCCTCGACGACTGGGACGGTTAGCTCGTGGGTGCTTCTCGCAGCACTGATTACGTTGTGATGGCTGACACGGGAGGCGGACGAAGGGGTGCGTCGGGGACGACGCTCGAAAGAAGAGAGGGCTGTGTAATACTTTGTTTGTTCGAACCACCGGTTTAGGTGACTTGGGTGACCATCTTGTTCTAGCCGGTTGGTCGGCCTTTGGGCCGTGCCAACAGCTCCCAAGTCCTCTGTTCTCGGAATATATATATTCTGCCCTAGTACTGCGCCTTCTTTTACCTTAAGGGGAGCCTCGGGACGCTACATACACTAACTAGTTAATCAAATTACCGGCAGATAGTTGATTGGACTCTCGACTTTACATTTGCCTCTAAATGTCTTAATGAAAATATCCAACTGACAGAACAGGCTAAAATCAAGACTCAACTTGTTTTCCCGTCCCTTTGGCTGCGTGAGTCCTTTTGGTCAGGGAATCGCAAAGCATGTTTTCGCCACTGAATATGACGGAATGATAACCTTAGGTTAATTAATGAGTCTGAGTTCAGCCCTTTACTTTGTATTATCAAAATTATTTCCCTCATACCAGAGGTGTGCGAAGTCAAGCGGAAGGAAATACAAGAAAATGTCAGCTCACAAAGCAGTCAAGGTTATCACCGCGGGAGGAGCTAACATTAATAGCTTTTCGATTTTTAGACCCACAATATACATTGGTGTAAATTTCACGTTGAATACAATGACGTTTTAATAAACCATACGACATAAATGTTTTCGATTTGCCGGCACCGCGTGAACCAAATCAATGCTCTGGAAAGGCCACTTTCACTTTTGTATTGGTTGGATTTTCTCTCGGTGGCTTATTGGGGATTTCTTATTTGTGGGTTTCGTAGTGAAAGTTATGTGTTTAGCGCTTTATAAATGGGAGAACGTGAGTCGTACTGCCTTATGAAACTTACCCATTATCAGTGTAATTCTGTTTCGCAACATATACTGGTCGAAGTCCCAGAGATGGAAGATGTATTGTCGCTGACTGGTGAAATGTTCCTAGACTATTGTGCGGATTTTGTTTTCTGTAAAATAGAAAACAGAGGTAGTTCATCACACCAATTCTGCAAATTTGAAGGGCTAGGGGAAGCCACTGTAGCGTTCCGAGACTCCGTTTAAGGTAAAAGAAGGAATAGTACTGGGCAGAATATATATTCTGGGAACACAGGGCTTAAGGGCTGTTGGCACAGCCCAAAGGCCGGCCAGCCGGCTCAGTACAATATGGCCACCCAAGTGACCGAAACCGGCAGTTCAAACAAACAAAGTATTACACAGCCCCTCTCTTCTTTCGAGCGTCGTCCTCGACGCTCCCCTCCGTCAGCCTCCCGAGTCAGCCATCACAACGTAATCTGTGCTGCGAGAAGCACCCACAAGCCAGCCGTGCAAGCCATCGATATTCGAGCGCATGTCTTCTTGTAGTGCCATCAATTCTGCGTAGCACTCGGTGCAGCAAATGCGCATATTTTAGTCCTCCTCTCCCACGACAATGCGGTCCAGTGAAAGATGGGGATAGGAAACCAAGTTTTTAGACGAACGAAGGCACATACAACACATATTGTGATTCCAGGCTTTTCTGATGCCGTGGAAGAAAAGCGAGGGTATCGTAGAACCCTGAGCGAATGGGCAATCGGGCCTCATAGGAATGGGATGCACGTGATCCAAGTGTACAAAGCATGAAATGATGCTATCGAATGGCGTCCTGTACGTTCTACATCTGTAGATACACATTTTGGTGAAGGGAGGCAAGTTGCCTGAGAACAGGAAAGAGAGCTTGGGGAGGATACTTGACCACAACGTCACTGATCCTTTTTGGCAGTTGCACTGGACTTGAAATTCACGGCTAGTGTCGCTTCAGTTGTTAATAGCTTCCCTGTCGAACACGAGGGCGAGGGAGGTGCCGAAGCTGGACGTCAATCTCTGCCCTCTGTTATGGGATATGAAGGATTCTCCCATTCGTAGCACATGCACTTCTTTCATACCGCCAAAGTTTGCTAGAAGCGGCATGGAGCAGGATAAAATCCATCAAAGTCGGGTCCGTGTTCCGCTGCCACCAATGTAGCGTCCCGAGACTCCCTTTAAGGTAAAAGAAGGCATAGTACTGGGGCAGAATATATATTCAGGAAACAGAGGGCTTGAGGGCTGTTGGCACGGCCCAAAGGCCGGCCAACCGGCTCAGTGCAATATGGCCACCCAAGTGACCGAAACCGGCAGTTCGAACAAACAAAGTATTACACCACTTAAGTGGCCGATCTCTAGAGATCGCATTTTCACTTGACAACATTGACTGTCCAGGTGTGCTTACAGCCCCTTGACTCTTCCAAACTTCAGCAATAATTTTCTCCCACACTGATATGGCTTGTTACGCCCTTCGAGAGAGCTAAAGATGCTGCAGTGTTGACAGCAGCAAGATAACTCAATCCGACAGGAAAATATCCTGACCTATTCGAGTACTCGCATAGCTCTGACGCCAAAGAAGATATCTGGTTTCGGTCACATGGGTGGCCATATTGTGCTAGCCGGTTGGCTGGCTTCTGGGCCATGCCAACAGCCTCCAAGCCCTCTGATTCCAGAATATATGTTTGGCCCTAGTGCTCTGCCTTCTTTTACCTTCAAGGAAGTCTCGCGACGCTGCAAAAGTTAATAAGATTATGGCTACAACCAGTGTTTCTTGTTATTTATTGTTGCAACTTTATGCGCTTATTCGGAATAACTTATATTAATCAATGATTATCCAACATTTATTAATAAATTCCAATATCTTAGGGCAATTCTTCCCTTTTCGTGAAAATAAAGCACTGCTGTTGGACCGAAAAGGCAAAAATCGTAACGGTTTGCAACTATGAACTTAAAATCCAAAAAGCATTGGGAAGGGCAAAATTTTTTGTTGCACGGGCCAAAATTAGCTCCCCCAACCCTGCTAAACCTAATTTTGATACAACCTCTTTTTTCAATTTGTAACGGTTTTGGGATTCCAAAAATGACTCTACTCGATATACTACAAATTTAATTGTTTTAATAACCTTAAAGGGGTCAAAAGACCCGGCTACTTTCGACGTTGGAATTTATGGACTTTATTGGTTGGTTCTTTGTGGCCAATTGCGACGCTCTTCGGTTCTGTTGATGATTTCCGATTTCCTCGTGAAATATAATTTTATACTGACATAAGCCAACGTTTTGCATTTCATTCAAGGAGATGCAAATCTACTTTTGACGCATCGCAACTGTTCTATACAAGTTACGGTTTTCAGATTCAGCATTATTGAGATTTCCTTCTTTTTATCGTCGAAGATTTTTATTAATGGCGCTTCATGTTGATCCATTAAAACGCGAACTCTTGGAAGCCAGAATTCAGGGGACACGAAGTCCAAATGTTGTGGCGCAAACGGAAAAGTCACCGGATGTCAATTCTAATCAGCTCTCAACAGATGATAGATTTAAGTATAATACTTCGTATGACTCCGCACAAAATACCGGTGATGTCTCCATGGATGTACCTATTTCCACCGCTTCTTCTACTCACTGCACCACATCGTTGACAAAGATTCATGATGGGCATCCCTGCCGAACCACTGTAGCTAATGTTGTTAATTCTGCTCTTCCGAATTCATTCCAGACGACAGCTAATCCGGAACAAATAAATCCTTCGGTTAATCAAAATGAAGACCAGTGCACGATAAGCCCTGAAAACCCTGGTTCTAACCCCTGTAGGGCGCTTGACTCTCTCCCTTCCTCCAGTCAGCAGGTTGAAGTGACTGTCCACCCTCCCAGTAATCACGCAGAAGAAAACAGTCTCGATATTAGCAGTCTTAGTGGGGATGGTCACTCCAATAAGGGTGTCGTCGGCCTTCAAGGTTATCCCCAAAATGTTGCTGTTCATGTTCCGCCAATCTGTGGCGCTAGTCGTCAAACAAACTTCGTTCCTTATTCTACCAGTAGTGCACTTTCTAATCAGTCTGTCTCTTTCGATATTGGGTGTCGATCCATTCCCATGCTACCTCCAAATGATTCCCCCGCAGTCGTTACCACATCTCCCAAAAAGGCTAGAAACCTCTCTGGCGCCCCCGCAGCATTATCATCGTCGCAAGTTGTGGGTCCTCAGCGGTGTAGTGGATTGAGTTCGCCAAGCGCGCCTCAGACCGTTCAACCTACCACACCTCGTAGCAGCATACGTCGAAAACGAAAAGGCGGCCTTTTTGATGAGCAGGGGGTTCCACAACCCAAGCGTTCCACCAACAGAGGTAGTAAGCGGATCGATGAGATCTTTAAGGTAAATGCGTACCGATACCGTTATTTCTCGTTTCATGTTATTCTATACTCATGGTTGCTGTTTTATAATTTAATACAATCGGCATTTCCGGTTTGTGGCTTGTGATACAAATACTTTTCCCATCCATTTAGGCTCCCCAAACTGGTTTGCTTGCACAGAGCACTGAAGAACTCCAAAACGAACATAATATCAAATCTGATGTGGTTGTATCCGCACTTCGACACATACTATCCCCTGTCCGCGGTGGAAGCAACAGTTGTGTGACGAGTCCAAGCGATAGTTCAAGTGAAGCCGTTCCGCAAAACGGTCCCGCCCTTGGCAGCTGCGTGACCCGCTGTAGCACTTCTGTGCAGACTGATCCGGACACTGGCATCTCATCCGCTCCTGCTGTGTTAGCGTCCACAGCCCCGCTTCAACAGAGCGCCACCGTCTCGGGGTCATCTATCAATCTCGTTGAGAGCTTGCAACGGCGGATTTCGGAGCTTGAGCTCGAGAACTGCGCTCAAAAACAGACTATCGCACTTGCTAATGAGCATAGCCTCAAATCACGACAAATCATCCAGGACCTCCTCATCGAAAAGGTGCATTTCACGCTTTGCTTTGTTTTTTTTTTTTTTCATTTGTAGATAACCAAGCGTTCTAATGTACGCGCAGATTAGATGCTTTACTTTGATATCCGTCTCTGTTGCAATATAGTCATCTTCATTTGCACCTCATTCACATGACTGAAAGCTAGGTGTCGTGCAGTGGTTAAAATTTAAGTGCTTGCATACTTTTGCCAAGTGTTGAATGTGTTGTTGTGTAACACCTAATGCATCTTACAGAGTCTTCTGGAGCGAAAGACCACTCGACAAAAGGTAATGGATGACCGTCTACGACTTGGTCAGTTCATCACTCAGCGGCAGGGCGTTCACTTTGAAGAGAAGTGGGTTGAGGGATATCGATTCAAGGAACTCGATGCGTAAGTCGCATATCACATCGGGGATTTCTTATGATCTTTTGATATGTGCGTGAGTGTTCTTTGAGCTTTATGACACTCATCTTAAATGCTTGCAAAGTTGGGAGCTGAGTATAGCCAGGGTCACCTCATTTTAATAATTTCGTTTACACAATTTAGTCGTCGAAAAAGTATTGAGGGAATTCGAGAGGAAATAGAAAGGAAACGGAAGCAATGGAACAAACGTAAACCAGGATCTGAGAACAAGAAGAACAGCAAAGCCCGTTGGGAGGAGTGAGTTTCATTTATTACTGTATTGATTTGAGTCCCTGTTTTTGTACTTGTGTGTGTGCTAATTCAAATGCTACTATAACTTTATGTGAATGTGCTCGAGACTCAGCTGCTTAACGTACAATGCGTGGAGGGCCAAGAAGTCATGCCAGGCTAAATTTATCATTTGTACTATGGCCCATCATTACTAGGTCCATGTTCCGGTTGAGCGGCAAGTTCTGTCCTTCACGTGTGTTTTACCCCTGGCTCATCACCGAAAGGGGGTGGGCTTGCGGGCAGGCCTGTCTGGACATCGAGTATTCCGCGTAGTTCGACATGCATTTTGAGCAGGTCGTGTTTTCACGCTCTGGCCATCATTGTTTGCTACGAATAAGTTTTGCTTGTGGTTAAGGCAAGTGACGCGTGCTTACTGTGGTCTACTGCTCCCCGCTTTAGCTAGCTTAATGGGTTTTATTTTCAGAATCACACTCAAACAAATTAGATTCCCATTTCATTGATACTTTTTGTCTAATAAAACTTGCCCAGACAGCGACAAACGAATGGGATCTGTTTTGGTTTCGCCGTCCCAGCATTTACAATTTCCCCTTTGTTAAGTGGACTGGCTAATATAAGTATTGTAATCACTGAGATTCAACGTTTGCTGTCACTTATTTGTTAGGGTTTCAGTGGACGAGTTTTACGAGCAAATAGAAATATATGACCTTCGGAAGCAGATGTTGGCAAAGGAAGACAAGGAGATTCAAAGTGAGCTTGAGCGTCTTGACAGGGAGCGGAATTTGCATATCCGTGAAATCAAACGAATAGCCAACGAGGATGCATCACGATTTAAGGACCATCCCTTATTGAATGAACGCTACTTACTGCTGAACCTTCTTGGCAAGGGTGGGTTTTCTGAGGTTCACAAGGTGCGTTAAGTTCCCTGGTTTTGTGTGGCCTAATCTTTGCTATCTTATCCTAATGAATGCCTGGTACTGCCTTGCATTGACGGTTAATCTAATCGGAGTTTTGAAAGCATATGTTTGTTTCGTTGTTTTTACAGGGTTTTGACCTGCAAGAGAACCGTTACGTTGCTTGCAAGATACATCAACTTAATCCCGCTTGGCCTAAAGACAAGAAGGATAACTACATAAAGTGAGTATATTTCTCCATTATTTCATGTGTCATAGCTAATTCTTTGATGTCTGTCCAAAGTTTCGAAGTTTGAACAGTGCGTTGATCAAATAAGACTAATGCTTTTGGTCGTTTCAAAAACCTCATTGCTTATGCATGAAAACGACGTTTGCCAGTGCATTTGTGTTGTTAGCTATGCGCCTCCATTGGGTCAATGCTATATTATTAGATTGAATTTTCGCGCATTTCTGCACCTTGATTTGTAGGCATGCCCTTCGTGAAATCGAAATACACAAGACCCTCAACCACCAGCGGATAGTCAAGGTGTTCGATGTCTTCGATATCGACCACGACGCGTAAGTCTCATCCCATCTAGCAACTTTTTATGCGTGTTCCGTGACGCACATATCTTCTCGTTTTGGGGCTTACTGTGCCGCGGATGGGCGTAAGGAGAATAATGTGGTGCCAGCGCTCATTTGTCTCGCGTGTATTCCACATCCCTAAATCTACAGTCTTGTGTGTGTGTTTGTTGGTGCGCCAATAGAGGCCATCATTTGGCTTTCGCCTAAATCTTCCTCGTGCTTGCGCATGTGCCCGGGTTGATGACAGTCGACGTGTTGGTTTCAGGTTCTGCACTATTCAGGAGTACTGTGAAGGCAACGATCTGGATTTCTTCCTGAAACAAAACAAAGTGATACCAGAGCGTGAGGCAAAGTCCATAATTTGTCAGGTCATTTCTGCTCTCAAGTATTTGAACCAACGAAAACCCCCCGTCATCCATTATGACTTGAAGCCTGGTGCGTGCAACCCTTGCCTATGCTCTCTTGTCCAAGATAACTCCACGCTACCATCGAGTTTTTTGCTGACAATAAAATACCCTTGAACTAATTCATAGATGGTTAACTGTTCAGTATGAGCCACTGCTTGCAGCATCGAATCGGAAATTTTAAAGGCAGAAGCCTGGAGATGCAATATTTTCAATCATGCATGACATTTTTCATCTTCGCCCTCTTGTTCCACAGGCAATATTCTACTTGGGTCTGGCGAAATCTCTGGCGAGATAAAGATAACCGATTTCGGTCTGAGCAAGCTAATGACAGAGGATTTGTACAACCCTGATACGGGTATGGATCTAACCTCACAAGGCGCCGGTACCTATTGGTATCTTCCCCCCGAGTGCTTTGAAACTGGTCACGAGCCTCCCAAGATTTCTTCCAAAGTGGACATCTGGTCTGTGGGCATAATCTTCTTCCAGTGTCTCTTTGGAAAAAAGGTTTGTAATCAGTCCCATTTATACCAATCAAATCGTGAAAATGACATGGACCTTTCTAAATTTATGCAAATGACCGAATTCATGCACTTCTTACAATGACTTCCGCGCAAACACTTTCTATTTCCTTGGTCTGCGGAGACATGTCGTTGGTAAATGTGAATTGGCCATTCAGGCCGCTGTTTTGCGTCCAACCGAGTTTTCTGTTTTTCGAGCCGTCGGTTTTCCGCCATAGAATGGCTTTTGTGCGTCTTTCAAATGTGTTTTAGGGTGTAGCGGTGTTGGATGAACTTTACGCCTGAACTCAGCTCATCTTGTTTGTACTTCCATTTGCGCTGCGTCACGTGATTATTCAATCTGGTCTTGCATATCACAAAACTGCTATGGACACCGAAATCTGACGTTCCTCACCCGATCTGCTATTTTGCGTTTCTTCTCACTGTGACAACGCACATTTCTTATTTTTTTCTTTAGTCCGTTCTAAACTGGGCATGTTCGCATTTTGGTCAGTGTCCACAGCACACATGCTTGATGGACATTCTAAAAGAACCATGTCTGTGTGATTGTGGACGGCTTTTTACGTATATGCATCGGAAATTAATGTTAATACAATCACACCTAACTGGTTTGAAAGGCATCCCTCCGCTTTTCGCACAAGCGTGGGAACATTTGGTGTAAATTTCTGGTGCTTCAGTGCCATAAGCCTTGCTTAGTTAACCTGCTTCACCGACTTTCAGCCTTTCGGACACAACATGTCGCAAGCGGACATCCTGCACCAGAACACCATCCTTCATGCTCGCTCTATTGCGTTCCCCTCTACACCCAAAGTCAGCGATGGAGCTAAGGTAGATTTCTTTCTCTCCCTTCTCCCTCACATCTATCCTGTCCATACTCAAACAGGTATTAAGGTGTTGCAGTTGCTCAACTCCTTTTTTCCATCAAGAGGTGGGCACCATTAGTATTGGCGCGACGGAACTGGGTTTTTGTTCCCCACTTGCGGGGTAGTAGCGCTTTGCGGTTGGTGTCGAATGGTTTATTTTTAACAGCCACTCACTCGTGCCGTCACGCCTCACCTTATACGAATCATTATTTGCCATCGTGGGTTTATCGTGTGCCTTTGGAGTCTAGTTGTGCTTAAGCATTTGATTCTATGTGACGCTATACTGACGTCACGCTAGCAACCAGTCAATAGTCAGACTGTACACAGTAATCGGGAGAGTAGTCGTGACCTTTTGTGTTTTCTACTGGATCACCCATGCCCGGACTCGACGTTTTTTGTTGTGTTTTACAGGAGTTCATCCGGAAGTGCTGCACCTACCAAAAAGAACTCAGGCCAAACGTGTTTCAGCTGTACAATGATGATTACCTCAAGCCCAAAGCGCAGCTCAAGTAAGTTTTCCGTCTAGCTTTTTTAAAGCCTCTCCACATCTACTCCTTTCTATCGGTGGGAACTTGATTCATGCGATTTGTATCTTCCGGTAATATGTAATACTGTGGCAAGGGAATTCTCTCCACTGCGTCATTATGCTAAAACTTTCTCTGGGTTAATTGTCGGTTTCTGGTGCAATGTTAATTCTTTGTCTGCCTTCTCTTGTGCTTGCAGACACAGTTTGGATGTTGGATCTCTACCTGGTCCTACTGGTCTTCCCCCGTCAACCAACAATTTAGTCGCCCAGACATTGTCTGGCGGTCAACAACAAGCGTCCGGTGCCAACCAGTCTCAAGCTGGGTCTAGTGGAACTAGTGCTGGCTACATCCCAAACGCCGCTTTGGGGATTTTCGGGACTGGTGGTCCCTCCTCTTTGGTGCTCTCAACACCCCAACCACCGCCTCACCACTCCTGATCATGCTGGGCCTACTTGAATGTACATACCGAAAACCTCCTGTTCTCCTCTCTCCCTATTCCCTAAAATTGCCACACTGAGCATTTTCCTACCGCTGCCACTTTCACCATTTTTAACTCATCTTTGAGGGCGCTGGCTTCCCCAAAACCCTGTTCCCTGTCTCTCACATCCTCCTCTTTTCATCGTTTGGATGGCCTTGCGTTGAGGATTCGCTCTCTAGTACACAGGCACACTCTTGTGCACGTGTATATTACATATGATTACTGAATTCGAGCATACATTCACAGAGTTATTTTTGTGCCGTGCGCACCCACAGCCTTTCTCTCCTGCTCTCTATCTATCTATCTGTCTATTTCCCTCAAAGAAAAACAGGCCAATTCAGCTTTAATATACGCTTTCTAGCGTATATTCTACCACATTCACACGTACGCGTGTTCGATAAGTGTTTGTGTGTGTGTGCGCCCATTTTACGCAGAACCGTTTCTCTGCCTCTTCTCCCCATTCACCCCCCGCCGGTTTGACCATGTCTCCCTCTTTGTGTGCGTTCGCCTATGTACCACTATAAATTTGTGACATTTGAGCAAGGTTGGCCGTCTTTTCACCACACCTGAGTTATGCGTGTTTGCTGTTTCTAGATAGATTACGTCCTCAACTGGTCTCTCGATCGCCCAATTCACCTCATTTCTCCCTCTCTCTTCTCTTCCAGTTGCGGATACTCTATCCTGTTTGTTAGGCTGGAGTGTCATGCAAGTCATCCTTGGCGAATTATCAGGGTCGGCTCTGGCGTTCCCATCTGAGAGAATGAAACTGCGTGTCGATCAATGGTGAGGAGCTTAGGTGATGGCTGGGGTTGATTTTTCAGCCGCGATAGGACCGGAGCACACTTGGTGTGTAGTCCACTGGTCGGTGCATGCACGCGGAGGAGTCGCTGTTTAGTTGAAGCCCGACACCTACAGCAACTACAGCGTGGCTCACCTTGGACTAAATCGCATGCAGTGTGGGGCACACCACGGGGTCTTTGCGTTAGGTTGTAGTGTGTGCGCTACCAGGTGAGAAATGCAGGTGGGGATCCTTGCTTTACGTTTTCAAGAGGAGAGCTGGCTTGCATTCTGGAGCGGTCAAATTAAGCTAATTTGTTGCATTAAATTGTACGATTAGAATAATTGAAGTGTCCTGTGAAAGGAGGTTCTTTAAAACTCCGAGAGCAAATGTGACTTCGTTAGGCCATTATTGGGAAGTGAGCGTATTATAATCGCTTATTTCAGTTTCATAGCTGTAGTGCCCAATCAGTTTGAGTCCTGGGCGTTCTCAAGGCTACTTACTTCAACAATGTTTGCTGGAAACCCAGTCTCCAGCGCTACAGAGGTCTTTGTAGGTTAATTTATGTGGATTACACAGCAAAAATCCCACTGATGGATTAGCATGGTCCTTATTTCAGATGACTTTGTTTACACCTTGTTTCGGGATGGTTTTAAGACTGGTGCTAGAAATGGCAACAGCTTTGGTAATAACAAATCCATTCGCCACCAGTGGCTGGTACCATAGGGCTTACGAATCTTATTCTGAAGCCTAACTCCTGGACGCTGCCGTCGCTTACCAACTGCTCTCACACCATACTTCGCTTAAACAAAAATAAGGATAGGAAGATTGTGCAATTGTTAACTAGCTTGTCATTGGCGGCGCTGAGATCACAGGACGGCCGCGCCACATAAGTGCTTTGGCGTGCGCCGATCGAGGGCGCAAGTGGTCACAAGCGTCTCCAAACCAGATGGCCCGGTGCATCGCGACTTCGTTCTATTACGCTTAGGCGTTTCTCGGTATTGCCTCTGCCCATACTACTATCAAGAGTGAATCAAATATGAGATTGGCCATAGTCATACGTCGGTGTGGGGGCAGGGGAACGATAAGCTTGAATGTTAGGATCCTCTAATTCTGCCGGACATTGCCCTGTGGCCTTGCTAATGAAATATGCACGCAACAAGTCCACTAAACGTCCTACTTAAATTTAAAAGTACAAAAAATTAGTGAACTTTTGAACTATTGTAATAAATGGCTCTAAGTGTATGGGAGCATTTGTCAATCGTAAACAGCTAACTTTTATTAATATCCAATTCTTTTTAAGACTGTTCTTTGCTAATTTTTAGTATAACTTTTGACTATCATTTCGTTTAATCCATCGATGCAATCACTTACCAGAATTGATCATTATTGAGGCTGAGCCTTCGCACAGCATGTAGGAAGAAGATAAATGCGGTCGTGCCTATAAGGTTTTGGGAATCCAAGAACAGATTGAATACCATCCATGTCATTTTAATCATAGTTTGATGGGCTAGTAGCTCTGCCAAACAGTCAACTGCAAGCCCCTCTTCAACTGGAACAAGTCCATTTGCAAAGAAATTTTTCAAATACTCTGCGGCGATAAAAGCGGTCATCACTTACCACAACAACTACTACCGAGCAGTCATACCTCAATGTGCTGAATGGTAAGCACTCCCTCAAATCAGTATCTTCACACGTTAGCATACGGACGTCTTTCGCTAACTATAAATGGGATTTAGTAAGTTTAGACATTTGTTTTTAGCATATTAGAAGAATAAGCGTTTTGTTATATGGGGGAAGGTGAAGGTGGAGAATAAACACCAGTTTAGCATAAAGTTTGCCACTAACTTGGCAGATGGGCCAGGTTTGCCTGGACTGGATGTGTCCCTCACTTAATATAGGTGGATCTACTGGCACCATGCGATGAAGTGTATCTGACTGAGATGCAATACAACCGTCGCAGCTCCAACCGGACGATTGTATAGTTGACGGACGTGACTACAGGCCTTGATAAACTTGCTCACTCTTAAACGGAGGATTTGAAGGGCTGAAACATGTCGCAGATATTAAGAACTCCCACCTTGGCCCAACATTGATATTAATCGAACAAATTTCAAAGTTTGTAATTAATTGAAGAAAGAACCTAGAGCCGAAAGGTATTTGCTCACCACACCGCAGTCAATGTTTCGTAGTATTTATTTATGTTTTTGCCCCTCTATTAAAACTCTTGCAAACAATAAGCACTTATCCATCTTTTACTATTTCTTGAACATAAAGAAACGTTAAAATTAGTTGTGGTCAATTGCGGATTAATAATACGTCTAAACTAAATCGTCCCAAGTCGGACAGAGATGGGAACGAAGGTTCTGCACTTGTGGCAGCATCGGCAGAGCTCCTCCTCTTTACGGGGAACATAGACTTCAGGTGCAGGCCTCAATATCCAAAAATTTTATCAGATCTTACACTCACTTCCGCAAAATACATTCTCGGCAGTGATGAAAGCAGATGCAACCCCAGAAACCAACTCCAAGTAATGTTGTACAGAAATAGACCAAATCATCATCTTCCAAGAATAGTGGATGTGGGTCAGGCATTTCTTCTTTTATGACTGAAAGGTTAAGGAAGACAACGGGGACTACGCAAAGAGCCTGCATGAGTTAGTGACTCAAGTCTTCTACCACTTACCACCAGCAAGAGTTAGGAGATGGATGGCCGTCTAGTTGGAATATGATGTCAGCTTACGCTTTATGGTATGGATACCAAGTCCCTCAGGGCGAGAGACTACGTCGCCTTGTTTGAGTAGCAGCAGCTATATCCCGCCTTAACTTAAGGCAAGTTCTCTTCCTCGATGGCTCCCATTGATTCCTCCAAGCCTCTGGGAGACCAGATGCACGTTCATGCAGTTCTTTCTTTGACTCTGGTTCAGCCAGACCTTTAGCAGACTTCAGAGCCTTCCTTTTTCCTTACACTAACATTGAGATTGATCCGTAGTCTAATGTATCACGAATAGTAGAAGGAAAGAAGTTTTGGGTAGGATCCTAGTAATAGGGCCATTCTCACGTGTTAAGGTTCTAAGATTGGAAGAACAGGCGCTGGAGAGGCCAGACCTATTTAGCGATCATATAGATGTATATAACTCCCTCTGCCAGACGAATTGATCACTTGCCTGAACATATGCTCTTGTATGATGTCATAAATCTCATGGATCGCGCCGATCGCTCTCATTCCTATCTGGATGCTGACTGCAGAAAACCAAATACAATAACAAAAAGGACGCTTTTTTCTACCCCATGCCATTGTTTTGCTAGATTTCCCGTGCTTATCAACGTGATTTTCCATGCTGAAGTTGAAATCGAGATGTTGGTAAGTGGAGAAGATTGGAACAGATGATAATTTGACTGCTGCCATCTTGTTCATTGAGTTCAATGCGTCCCAGAAGGTGCCTTGTTGAGCCTGCAACTAAGCAGCCACTTTTCAACAGCTTATGCAAACAGCTCCTACTACACTATTATCGAAACACTGTTTCGAGCTTTCGGATTGTGCACTACATTTCGGCAAAGCCGTGTAGGAACCCACTTACAACTTTAAAGGGTTGTTTTACAGTATCCAAAATGAGAGTTGAGTGCTGAAACCATGCAAAGGACCAATTCTGACAAGGTTGGGCAAAATCTCTTGTACATGGCATCTTGTCAAATGAGAGAGCAGTGTAGGCGACCGCAAACAGCAGTTTAGGAAACTAACCAAGCATAGGGGACTTCGTAACTACCTGAGTTTAGCAATTCCACTACCGATGTTTTGTTATAGGTGATGCTAAGCTTGCAAGTTCACTGCAGATCTTAAGGAAGAAAAACTAGGTCGATGAATACACGGAATGGGAGAGAGGACATGGCGGAGCGTTCAAAGGAGGAAAGTAAAAGCTCTGCTCTTTGCCGATTCTAGCACTACCAAATCTAGAGTCTGGTGTCTCACCATGCATTCTGAGTACCAATGGTGACGGTGCAGCTTTAGGTCTGCCGATGCTTCCACATAAGAACGAAGGAGGTCCAGCGTTCTTTTTTTTCACGCTAGCATCCAACTTAACAAGCAGAATAGGCAGACAAATGCTTGCCCATGAGAATGTCTGCCATTCTCACAATGGTCAATCATTTCCGGTATTGCTTGATGGCAAGGCAATTGGTGGTTAGACCAGATCGTCCAGCGTTGAGTTGGTTAAAAAAATAGTACGTATGGACCACTCAGTGACCTCTTGGTACGAAGAACTGCTGTGGTATGATTTCATTACAATTTTGTCCATAACTTCTCCAGAATGAAAACATTATTGTAACGTCTATAAACCCATTCTTTTGAGGTAAAGTCAGTATTCCCTAAACACATTTACATGGTGGGCCACTTTTTACACTTATTGCAGACCCAGGGAATAGGATAAACCATATGGGTTACCACGAGGAAGAGGATGTGGAATCAGTTACCTAGATGAGACTATTACATCAGCATGAGTTGCAGAGCATAGTGAAGAGGTATGTCTACAAGCTAGCACATACCTCGCGCAGAAAATATTCAATTTATTCAAAAATCCTTAACGTAGAATATTGTCTATCGTTTTAAGGAATTGATCAGTTGAAATTACAATGACGAATAATTGGTTCAATTCATGGCAGAGCTTTTGAAAATAGCCAAGTTTTATTTTCTTTTCTTCGGCAGAAAATCAGAGGTAACCTTAAACACGGACTCCGCTATCACTTCAATTAGCCCTCTATCCTCGCATACCGTCGACGCTATCACTCCGTTGAGTTGGTGCAAGGCTGCTGAGATGGGTCTATGCCCTAAATTCGATTAACCTAAATGGCATGTAGTACTATACTCCGGTCATCAGAATTATTTGGTAGTTCTATGTGTAGACAATCTCAATAAGGTTTCAAACTTTTCCACGCCCAAAAGAGGAGGAGGGGGAGAAGGAAGTTGGAGAATGACTGATCGCCATCTATTAATCATAATGGGCTCTATGTGCTGCTTTGCATCCTTTCACTTCACTCGTAGGTCCTGCCTTCCCTTCCACCCCTGTTTCTTTGTACTAATGAACGGATATGAGCCCATTTTTTCGTACACCTTCCATATCATTCCTTTTCCGGATTCTTGTGGGATCCCATCATTCCCTTTCCATCTCCCCTGCGTCCCCAGTGGGTAGCAGTAGAAGAAGTAGCAGCATTAAGGGCAGCACCAGTAATAGTAAAAATTGTAATGATAATGGCAGGAGAACAAAGACAATGACCTACTGAATTAAGTAGGTGGTTTTTATGCATCATTGGTGCAGGAAGCTACCACGGAGCGGCCAAAAAGTTTTTTGTGTTTTTATTCCACTACCGGAGAGCTTTTCGTCTGTTTGTTTGCGGCCTTGTAGGCTTGTTTGTAAAAGAAAGGCAACAAGTTGAGGTATTTAAAGGCCATTTTTAACTACCACAAAGTTCATTACCATTCCTCCAGGATTCATTCATTCACTCTGCAAGCACTAAAGCAATATACTTTAATGCAGAGGGGAAATTGAATGCTAATCATTACCCCAAGATGATTGAACATGGATGAGAAGGAAAAGACACTTTGTTAAGCTGATTATTTACAGTGAACTTGAGTGTCGCTTTTCGTTTTCGCCTATAAAATTTGGCTGCACCTTCTGATCTACATGATGGGAAATATTAAAGTTAGACGAGGTGAATCGGTCATGACACCCCCTTCGATGACAGCGGGGAGGTGGAGGCGAGCGAAGAGGAAGGAAGAGGGAATATGGGGATGAGGAGGGTATTTGCAGCCCTCATCGCCTCCCCTGTGGGAAATACGATACGTCAGCATTAGTGGTGGCATCGACTGTCCACCTCCCTCCACCACACACCTGTTTTGCATTCCCTTGCATTGGCTGCTGGTAGTTTTCAAACCGCTCTCTATGAAATCAAAACTTTAATGATGTCCCACAGCCGCTATTCTGGGGTAAATGGGATTACCTCTACGTCCAATAGCGGAAAAATCATGTTAAGAATGGCAATGGATACGTAATTAGGCCTAATAGACACAAAGTGCCTCTGGCTGCTCTTTTAAGGTAAATGCATTAAAATTGAACTTCCTCTAACGAAGAAGGCCCTTCTAAGTGGGACATGTATTGCCCTGAAGATTGTGACAGGAATTTCAATTTGTATTGCCAACTTTACTTCGTTAAGTGCGAATTTAAATGTTTACGAATTATTGCTGCCCATAAAGCCCAACTTCATGCCTAACGGTGTCGGTAATGAATAGCATCGGATGAATTTGCCCCGACGTAGAGACTTTATTATGGGGCAATGGCCCCTTAACAAGAGAGAGGGGGCACTCACATCAGTCTTAAGGGATAAACATCGTAAATTAAGGTGGTTTTAATCTATCGTACAATGCTTCATCAAAAAAATTCAAGACAATAGAGTGCGTAGAAGTGCTTTCTATAGGGTTTGCTTAGCAGGCATTACACAAATTTAACACTTCGGATATGTGGAGGAATTCAAAATAATTGGCCGTTTTGAAATGCTATAAATCAGGCTTCCTCAGTGCTCATCTTTGTAGAGCCCTTCAAAAGCGCTATCTGCGATCCTCCCATCAGCTTCAACGTCCATTGTACTAGCATTTGTTTTTGTAGCGACTTGCTCAAGCAGACCTGTGGTTAGGACATGTGCCGCTCCTCCATCCCCCACCGATCGCAGCTCCCGTGGGCAGAGGTCCACTTTGAAGCCACCTGCGAGAGGCACAAGCAAACACAAACATGCTTGTTGACTTGGTAATCGGATAATGTGTAGTGGCACATCGGATATGCTTAAAAGACGCACATCGGTGTCGTGCTCCGAGCGTAGCCGGGTACTCTACCATAGGGCCTCTACAAAAGGGGCAGCAAGTTATCAAACAGAACTTGTTTTTGTCGTTTGTTTCACGAGTGAAGGAAATACTCAGGCCAATCAATGACAGGTAGTTGTAGTTTGACTGTGGCTTCTTTGTTTTTGTCCCTGACATGGTGTGACATTCGAAAAGAAGGTTATTGCTGTATATGCTTCGAATTGAGCTTTTTTGCAATAATTTATGCTCATAATTTGTGGTCATTAGCCTATGATGATGCTGCTACAAACATATCCCTCGAAGCACTCTCATAACGTGTTACCTCCCTTCCAATTTGATGCACAAATCCTCCTCCAAAACGTAATCTGTAAACCCTAGCGCTACAATGAACGCGATTGGCATAATTTTTGAAGACATTTTAGTAACCCAAATAATCAGGTTTACAGACAGTCCATTTTTACTGCATGATGATGGGAGCCAACTTATTCCACTCCATTGTGAATGCGCGAGTATGTTTGATGGCCATCACCATGCCAGCAACCGCATTTTTAGGGACGCTTGTTGCAGACGGTATCTATGGTTTTTTTACAATGTTCAACCTACCAAAGATCAAATCTTTAAATGAAACGCGGGAAAGTATGATTACTCTAATGCGAGGAAACAGTTAATGCCAGTGTGTAGCAATAGCAAAAGGTGTAAGGCTGAAGGGTCGCCATCAGCTTTGGAGGTATTGTTTGTCTCCCTTTGTAATCTGAATGTGGTCAGTAATTGTAACCCGTGACTAGCGCAAATACGGATAATACCACCTTGAAATTGGCAATCCATAACAAATAAAAGGTCTCACCTGCACGTTCTTGTAGAATTCTTGCTTATTAAAGCAACTAAAAGCAAAGCAACAGGCACTCATTATTGAAGTGACTCGTTCATTGGACATTCACGAGGCCACATGCAATTAAAGCATTTGCAGCTGTCACTTTTTCAAACTACTAGTTAATCAGTTGGGAATTTAAAATATCATATTTTAAATAGTGTTTTATTACTAAGGAGAGTAACTAGACCAGAAGTTGAAAGCAATAATAGAGTAATCATTCCACGGTCCGAGGGTTGTCATGACTGGTGTGTTGAGTAGTTTTAAAGAAGCTGCATTTAATGTAGGCGCGTTGAACACCTTGCTTAGCTCTTATTAATGAGTCTATGTTGACAGGAAGAGTGAAATGAGCAAGAACGCACTTTCGGCGAAGAGAGATTTTCCTGTCTGATTAGACCATCCTAGAGTGAGCTGTTCAATTATCTATAAGTCCACACATTTTCACTGCTTTAATACCCATCTGGTCGCATGTAACCTTCGTTGATGTAAATTTGATCCTAGCTCCTCTATCCAAAAACGCTCCTTCGGCTGAGTTGAGCTATCAACTCAGCTGAAATGGCCTGCAGTAGAAATCTGGCTCGATGTCCAGGGCTGCAGAAGTTTAATGTTGCGAACTTGCGTTAATTATTGTGTCTATCCATTCCACAGAAAGACCATTCGCTAGCGCATTTTAACGGCAGTTTATGCATTCATAATCCATGTTTAGGCGTTCCACACACTAACTAAGTGCTTTGGATCGAGAATTACCACAAACGAGGTGGTCACTGATAAGCGTACTGTCGACCGTCTTCACCAGGCCTTCTCCGTACAAATGTCTTACGACTGAGCGCTGCACTGCAAGTTTTGCGTTTTTGTCTGCGAGAATGTTCATCAAAGGATTCCTCCCCATGGATGCGCCATCACTGCTGTTTATTGTCTTGATACATCTAGTTTAGACTGGCTCATATATGTGCCTGAACAATAAGAACTGGATGTATTTGCTGCTTTCTGGTCCACGTAGTGACACTATGCTAGCATCAGTTTTTTTTAAGTCCCTTTTTTTAATTTAGCAACTCTCATAGCTCTCATTTTACGGTAGTTCAATTCTTAAAAGTTCTAAAGGAATATCATTGAAGGTGAGTTGGTAGCAAGACCTAGGAAGCCAAGGTATTGAAACGGTTAGGCAGCCGACTTCCAGAGTAGGAGCGTGGTAGTAGAGTCTGAAAGCCGATGCCACATAGGTGTGATTTGTTTCAAGGTCTGCTCAATATGAGTCGCAGTGGCCGCAGAATATCTGCACCACGCCTGTTCAAACGAGGTGGGGGTAACTTGTGCGTGCTACAGGCTGGTGGTCGGTCGAGTAACACTGATGAGACCAAAAACAACAACACCTCCATTATCAACAGATGGGGTGAGGGGTATCGACACCATCGGGGTAGCGACTGGCAGGCTGAGCAGACTATTGGCGACCTAGTACGTGAGACAGCTGCAGCCCAAACTTGGCTATTCAATTAGCTATCTTTCTCCATATCGTCACGTTTACCGATTTCAATAATTCATAAAATTATTTCATTCATTTGGAAATGTAAGCATTTTCCACTTCTTCTTAATGAGCAGAAGAGATATTAGAACTACCAATTAAACTCTTTTATGTCGCGTAAACCAAGCAACTTTATCCAAAACATCTATGCAGTATTTTTTATTTAAGAGGTCGGATTAAGTTAAGATTTTCCCTTAAATTTGAGTTCAGCATTCAAAAAAGATTCGATTATGAAATGTCATTAAGCTAGCTAAAGTATTTATAAGGTCGCACAGCTGTCATATTCATAGTCATTCGCATCTATTTGCTTATTCAGGTTTCTTACAGATTGCCCTTATGAATAGAGGCTACAGGCTTTCGGGTAGAGAATCTACATTATTCAAGCCATTGGCTGTAACACTAAATCACATCTTCTCGATTACCTCTTACTAAGCACTATCGCATAAGCACTGCGAATGTTTTGCAAGATAGGTAACTTCAATTTTTCCTGCCCTTTTATAGAGTTCAATAACTCAGCCATATTTAGGTTCTGTCAAATAATTTGCCCACTGATCTAAAATATGACATGGCTAAGTAATCGTATCAATATCAAACGACCAGTGTTAAAAATTTATTAATGGAATCATGACTTATTTTAAATGTCTATCAAGCCGGTTCTCTTCCCGAATTCGCAAAAATTAATAAAAATGTGGCTGTGTCAGGTCTAGGTGAGTCGTGATGCTCCCAGATTCAAAAATTAGATATGTGCTGGTAAGATGATCTGATATGGAACACGTGTTTATCCAATGAAGGCATATCTGCCTATCTAAACGCCCGGATTAAGGTGAGTATATGAAGACCCCGATATCCAATATCGAGTAGGCGCGCGTGATGATTACAACCCAGCGAGGTCGTTGATTGGTGACCACGCTGCACAGCCAATCACCACAAAGAGCGATGGAGTGCACGTGCGCACCTCAACTGGTCGCGTGTCGCAGAGTTCCCATGGCAGGAGGAGGAAGCGATTCAAACCAGAAGAACGTCCTTCCCATGGAAGTTCCGCATGCCTTCTACCCCACCAATTCGTCTACTGAACAACCCGTATGTCTGCCTTTTTTATTTCTTAAATAATATATTTAAAAGGCAGCTTTTGTATTCGTTTTGTATTCGCACACAACATTCGTGTTACATTTAGATTTAACTCATCACTTGCTTATAAGTAGTTTCACTTTCCCTTGGTAATAATATTGCGTGCTAACAGAGCATCTCGAATTCATCACTGTGTTTAATACTACTTCAAAGACTACTTTTAAGTGCATGTCTATCGCCTTACACAGAACATCAGACTGCATTTAAGTGAAAATAGTGAAGTCCCCACTTTCACGTTTTCCATCCACGAGATCGCCAACTCCAATGCGTACATACTGTAAATTACAGGCTCAATGAGAGATCCGTGAGCACATTTATTATGGCTACCTTAGGATGAAAAAAATACTTTTAAAATTGCCCTAAACTGAATGTTTTGGCGGATATCATAAATGACGTGATTTTACTTCGTCTTTAAAGACCAAAAATGGCAATGAGTCGGTTTGATTAAAATCATCCTTTCCAGGTCATTTTGGGTACCTATCTTTAATATTATCTGCAGCAAATTTCGCATCTTCTCGGAGTAATTCAGTCGGGACACCCTTCATTTTTTTAATGTTTGGTTTTTTATTTAAGCTAATTTATGCAAACAGGATTATAAAAATCAAAATAATCTGACGAAAAGAAATGATAGTTTTGATTTCTAGGTTCTACCTATCCTGCACTCTTTGTGAGTTTGTTATGCGGAGGGTATCGATGGGTGGGATTAAGGTAGACCACAAAGAAGGAAAGGAATAATAAAAAGGATTCTGTGGGAGGGACGAACCACAGTTATACGTCAACGAAGACCCAATAAAAGTGAACCACTTCCGTTCTCTGTTATCAGGACGTCCACAGATGTGACTTACCGTCACTCATTTGTCATTCACTTCATTACTTCCTCCATTTACTCCTCCGTCCTCTTTCTTTAGCTGTCTGCAGAGATTAAATGTTGTTCTTAAGAGCAACCCTGCTAACGCACAAAAGGAAGGGTTTCTAACAGGTTCCACAATGTTTTAGTGCTTAATCTAGCTAAATTTTCCTGTATTTATGACACAAACTGTCCTTTGTCCATGCACCAAACTATGTACAGTAAATATCTTAATATCCACGGTACACTTTACCTAAGTTAATGAGGCTAAGTTATATAGCTTCTTTCTCTCTACCAAGGCAAGAGCACATAACTTAGCCTTCGTCTTAGTTCTGTCGGTATTAGTAAAATTGAAATGTCCACATCCGAACTGTGATACGATGGCGTTTTGACTCCGGTCGGTGCTACTTTTACCAGGTTTGCTGCCAGCTTCACATTTAGGTGGCTCCCGAGCTTGCTTACCTAATTCAGGCTTTACAATTATGGCACGGCCTTCATGACTTGACGATAACTGATGCCACAAATATTTGATGAAGTGAAAGCAACTAACAGATGAATGAGATGTACTTAATTTTTTCCGTTTTTAAAGCAATAATTGAAATACAGCTAAAACTTAGTAGCACTTAGTGACAAGCAAGAATAATAAATAATGCTGGCAGAGGTAATTCGCCTCCATCTAGAACCATGGTAGTATACGTGTTGTTGATAATGTCGCCGTCGATTATACCGCTTGCGTTGGTACCGCGTCCCGCTAGATGGCTTGTACACACGAACGATCCGCACTTTGAGGTTATAAATTTGCACATCGAGGTAAAACTCTTCAAAACCATATTATGTCAAACTTCCGAATGCAACAAGCCTAGTGTGCAGTTACTAAATACTCTAACGTTGCAAAAGTAATTTAAATTGGTTTCCACCAACGATTTCCCATATTTTAAGAAAGCTGACCAAATGGAGACACCTTAAAATCCATTTACTCAAATGAAATAAAAGTAATAGTGAGTGATCAGATAATGAAGTTCTAGGGTCTTCAGTTCCCATTGGGGAGAGAGGGGAGGTGGAGGAGTAAGGGAGAAGACCGCCAGATAGGCATCACATCCACCTCCCCTTCGTTTCGTCCAATCAAAGAGTGAGCCTCGTGCTGCTGCCCAATGGAAACGCGTTACCCGTTGCCGCCAGCAACCGGAAATTTGCAGAGATGCTTCGTTTTGATTGTGGGACCACTCAAACCTATATTTTGAACGTTCTATCTCCATTCGAAGGAAGGAAGGAGGCAGCACTACCTACTCAAGATTTCAGTTCGTCTTCTCGCTTACCTTTTGGCAGTTCAGCTAATTAATCAAGTTCGTGACTGAGCGTTTTCAAACTTAAAATGATATTTCAGGCACAAGCTCATGAACAGCGAATTCTAATGTTACATGCCATCAATGTTTTTGGGAGCGTTAATTATTTATCCATACTTATCACATTACACATCCAAATTCGTTGGTCCAAGTACTGTATGGTTCTTAATACAGGAAAGCTAAGATTTTTAGCATTTTGCATAAAATTGACACATGACACCATACATATGAGTGTTCACTGAATGAAGTGAAGATAGGGCACAGTAATTATAAAGACTTTCTAGCAGTGGGACGAGCGTTTCATTTAGCTCTTTTGGGCGTTCGCCAAATCCGCACAGGTTGTAGGGAGGAGCTTCCGGCGGCGCACACTTTATCTTTTGTTTAGGCTGGTTGAAGGTTCTTTAAGGTGCAATAACGGGACGAATAATAAGACAACTGTGGTTCTTGTTTGCTCCTTTTGAGTGTTAAATAAAGCAAAAAACTAATCCCCTTTCCTCTGTTTCACATAAGGCGAGCTTTGGAACTCCACTCTAGTAGCACAATAATGGTGTTATTTAGGATAAAATAGGCTTACAGACGACAGGAGTTTTGTTTTCTACTCGCTCACTTCCCTCTAGCCAGCACTGCAGGACTTCCGTTACAGATGCCAATCGGCAATCGCCAGTCAGAATGCAGAGTGAGAGGGGGAGAGGCAAGTAGAGAGAAGGAAGTGGTCTTGACGAAACGCACCACCGGAACACCGATTTCCATCTCCACCGGTCTTACTCGCACACACGTGATAGACACAGTAATAGATTACACAGAATGATTAGAGTACTGACACCACTTCCATCGGCTATTGCTGCTTTAAACACTACAGTCAAACTGCCAAATAATCGCCCTATATTTCCTAACTCAAAGGTATCCCACACTCCGATCAATTCGCTAAATCCATTCACAGAGGGGCTGGTGCAGAGTCCACCACTAAGCAAACTCGCTCGCGGTCCCATTGTTTGCGAGGACGGGAGTATTTCGGAGGATGCAGGTCAGTTTTCAATTTCCTCCTCTTCGGGTTCTGCAGAGCAGAGCTCAGGGTTACCGCTGCTGGCACCGCCACCACTACCTCCTCTTCAGGCAGAAGGAGGTGGAACTTCAAGTGGAGCGGCGATTTTTACCCCTCTGGGAGATCCTGTCCACCCAATGCCGAGTGGAGGATTGCTAGAGACATCGCCGTTCCACTTCCAGTCTAGCGGCACCACAATGCAGACCGAGACGTCAGCGCTATGGGGCTACTATACGCCACCACCACAACCCCTTCCACCCTCTCAGAATTCTACATTCATTTTCCCTGGATGCCCTTCTTACCTTCCATCCCCACAGTCGTCTTCACAATACATGGTACGGATGCCTCTACAAAGGTCAAATCTCCACCAACCTCCCCATTTGAATAGGTAGGTAGACTTGGTCCAAACCAACACTATGTGACGGGAATGGAGCATAGTTTACTAATAACACCTCATGAATTAAAGTAATTGTGAATTCAGGCGTTTTACATTGCATATGTGAGTATGATTGCGCACACAAATATCAGAATAAAAAAAGAATACCCGGTTTTCTAGTCAGAAACGAATCTTTTGTTTAAACTATTAGCATCATTTTTGCATCTCAAATGCACTTTTAGCAGAGTATTCAGTACGAACAGAACGCAGATTTTTGACAGCTGTAAAGGGGACGAAGAAGGCGGAAAAGGAGAAGGGAGTGGTGGAATGGGAGCAGATAATGAGAGAGGAAGTGGAAGCGTTGGTCGTCGAAAGAACGTCACCCGTGAAAGCACTTCTACGCTGAAAACCTGGCTTCGGGGTCATATGAATAACCCATACCCTACCAAGGGGGAAAAGATAATGCTGGCTATCATCACCAAAATGACCATTAACCAGGTCTCCACGTGGTTCGCAAACGCTCGACGTCGACTCAAAAAGGAAAACAAAATGACCTGGCTGCCTTCCAACCGCTCCGAGAGCGAGATCAAACAAAGCCCTTCCTCGCAGCCGTCTTCCTCAAATGTTGTGGTAACAGCAACGCCGTCTGGAAATGTGGAGCAGGAAGAGGAAGTGGGAGAATCCGGTGATGAAGATCATGATGACGGTCGCTTCAGTTTTCACTCGGATGTCCGTCCGTCCTGGAGTTGTTTAGATCCCAACTGGCAGCAAAGTTATTCTAACGGTGAGTCAGTGTACTGTTGAAGTTTTGAAAGTTAAAATTTAGTATTTATTGTAGGCTAAATGTAACAATCGCAAAGACGAATCATTAACCGCCTTTGAGAATCGGCATGTAAAATGACCTAATCATCTACACATATTGTTTTTGCGTGCAGCGATGATAGAAGGGCCAGTCGGCGGAGGATCATTGACCAAAGGGGACGGGAAATCTGGAGAATCCTACGAGGAGGCACAGCAACAAAGTCCATGTATGTGGGGAGGTACCACTGCACTGTCACACAACCGTTCAGCTGCTATCTCTCCCCCCTCGCAGTACATGTACGACGAAGTCTTCCACCCACCCCATCACCCATTGATGAAGCAGCTAGGCGGGGAAAGTCACCCTTTGACGCATCATATTGCCCCTGCTTTGCTCGAGGAGGAAGCGGAGGGAGAACCCATGAGCTTGAAGCATTAATTATGAATTGATGGTCACTATTCATATACATTCCCAATATCGAGGTCGAAATACAACTTCTTTCTGTATATACCCATCCACTGTACCCATCCATCAATATCCTATTACGTAACCCCAAGTAGAGAAAATTAATCGCGCTTGTTTCCTGTTGCATCAGAATTTCCAGATTTGGCAAGGTAACAAACATAAATTTGTTAAAGTGCCGATGCGTGAGTAAAGGGTACCGACCAGGGCATCTCGTAGATTTTAAAACAAAGCAGAAAATATTCCAGCGGAAATTATGGATCAAAAATACCCGTATATAGCATCTGACAAAAAAGGATGCCTCCTTCCAAAAGCGTTTCGAGTTCACTCATTCAATGGCTTCCTTAAAGTGCCTTTAAAAAGCCCCACTTCGCTCTTAGAACAATGAAAGTCGGAAGTCAACTACGTCTCAGAACAATTACCCATTTACAAAGTGACTATTGACAAAGCAGGCATGACACTGTGCACGCAACCAACGGAATCTAGTGCCGCCATAGGCAAGGACATTTTTTAATGTGAACCGATAGAAGTTACTGGAGGACGCTACTTCTATCGAATTGCGCAATTTTGTAAACCCATCAACCCCGTCGGTTTGAATAAACATCCCGACACCAAAACGGCCCACCTTTTCCACTTCTGCTAACAATCAGCCGGTATTCTCGCATATTCAATGGAGACCAAGATGCAGCAAAGCACAAAAGGAGCCCCCACAGTGCATTCACATACCCATCCTAGACCCCAAAAGCACGCCAATCGAACTAAAAACAGACTAGATATCATAAAAGATGCAGTTAGCCAATTCCATCAATAGCCAATACGCACCTCATTTCACCACCTGCAACCGCAAAGGCAGACCTCCATCACAGCTTTTAAAAAATGAAGGCAAAAAACGAGTCGAAGCCGGGGAAAACTATCCCTAGGGAACAAAATTGGGATCCATTGCATAGCTTTCATACAAAGAAAAGGATATAGTTATTAATACTAAGCGTCAACTCCCTTCCGACCGACTGCACCGTCAATTACGTCATCTTCAAAATTATCGTCATCGTAGATTTTACGGTTCCTTCGCCGCCTTTTCTTCTTGTTTTGGTTGATTCTTTTGGAAACCATTTCGTATTGATCGTCGCCATCCCTACCACCTGCAGGAGTCACAGGAGTAGCAGGACGGTGTTGGGGTGCTTCGTCTAGAGCGGGAGTAGGACAACCCTCAGAGGGCTCCTCAGAGATCGGACTGGTCTCGAGGATCGGCGCCGTGCCGGCGATCACTGGAGACAACGAAGACGGCAGCAGCGGCTTTTTTGAACCAGTAAGCGGACGTGCTACGCCGATAATCTCGATACAATATCTGTCCTTTGCGTGCTCGTCCAGAGCTACTGTTAAGCTGTGATAATTCTCTGGCTCAATTACCGCCGACTTGAAAGAAAAAGCTTGAAATAAGGCGGTATGCAAACTACAAATCCTTAAAGAGCAATGGATTGGAGAAACACTCCAAGTAGTTTAGCCATTAGTCACAAAGCTATTCTTCTATTTCTTACACTGGAGTAAGCGAGATTGTTGACTATGAATAATAACAGCATCGATTCTTAAGGACGTTTTTTGAAAACACTAAATAATTTCAAACCTGAAGCCACGAATAAAAAGGGACCTACCAGTTCAAATATCCCTTCTGGATTACGCTCTTGGCGTATAATATAGTGAACAAGTTTGAGGATACGTGGGGAAACGTCGTCCACAAGCTTCGGATCAAGAGATATCAAAATTTCCATCATGGCAGGAGCAATCTTAAAATTTCCCGAGGCTCTGAGCTGTCGCAAAACTTCGAGGGCCTAAAATGGAAGAAGTCGCGCATCTGTTACCTGTTGCTTGGCGGTCTTCTTTGGTTGGAGATTCACATGACAATCTCTCATCATTTTTTCAATCATCGTAACCGTATAAGCTCGAGAATTTTCTGGGTTAAAACACCTTTCAGAAACAATCTTAGCGACATCTCGGAAAAGGTTTTCATTTTCAACCTTCCTCTCTTTCACAGTAACTTGCATTTCACCTTCATTCAAGATTTGAACTGAAGATGTCAGAACAATAAATAGTACGTTACGTATGACTGCATCAACATCCTCTGTATCGAAATCACGAAAAAGATCAGATTTTGTAGCCAACTGTCCCTTCGATACGTTGGAAAAAACTTCATGAGACTGCAATACTTCATCTATATTTCGCTCACTTAGCAGTAAAGTAAATTCACTAGACCGTACAGCTTTTCGCGCCATGCCTTCACCTTGTTTGGGTAACAAGCCAATTCGTATCTGTTGCCATTCCTTTTTAGGCGCACAACAGAAACATTTGTTAACCTTTTTTGATTAATAGGGGTGAACAAGGACATCTAAACCCAGACCACTTCAAAACGCGTGGCCTCAGCTGACCCATTAAAACTAAAAAGGAAAGCCTTTTTATAATTTAGAACATTTTCAACTAGTCGCTGAATTCCTAAAGTCTGCTTATAAAGAGTTTACGTCGAAGGGGTTTTATACTAAGCGCCTGCGGACCTTAGTACTGCAACATTAAGCTTTATGAATGTTCACTTTAAAATTAGGTTGCATTATTTTCATTAGGCCTTTCCTTAGAAGGTCGCTTTTAGAAAAACTTCTTCGCTTTCATAGCTGGTTTGTTGTTTCTCTTTTTTACATTTGATTTCATTCTCTAACACCAGGCGGACAGGTTATAAATGACATATATTGTGAAAAAATGTTTATATGAGTGTACGGTGTCGGGGTTGCACTGCTTCACGAGGTTTGTGCATAGTCCCTTCCTTACTTAAGCGTCATTTCAAACAGACATGTTTTGCATCGGCAATGTTTATGAAATAGTTCTTTTAAAGGCCATTAGTTCTCTGCGTACTTAGCGGCCTGGCAAAAAGCGAAGTTATACAAATATTGAAAGGTGAGCGATGTAGCGTCCCGAGGGTCCCCTTAAGGTAAAAGAAGGCGCAGTACCAGGGCAGAGTGTATATATTCCGGGAACAGAGGACTTGGGGGCTATTGGCACGGCCCGGAGGCCGACCAACCGGCTAGAACAAGATGGCCACCCAAGTGACCTAAACCGGTAGTTCGAACAAACAAAGTATTATAAGCGAAATTAGGAATTTGTGTTGTCAGTGGAGCTTGATTCTGTTTTTTCTGATACCAGGCTCGTCGAATTCGGTGGAATTTGCTTAAAGGGTGTAGTCAAACAAGCATGTTTTATTTAGCATTATAGTGTAACAAACATCGTCCCCGATGCTTTTCTGTGTGGTATTACTTCGATAGGGTGTGGAATACTCTGGTCGTTTGATTTTCAGCTTTTGTAGAGCGTCACTGTAGTCCTCACTATTACAATTTCACCACTTAAGCTGGCCTCTAAGCGACGGTTGCATCCATTATTTCTTCTGTATGTGTACAATATGTACACTTGCCGAGTATTATCTCTTCTTTTGTTTTCAGGGTTGCTTTATGGCGCTACAAGGTGCCTTCATAGAGCCAAACTATGGCAGATCGCAACTGGTCATGTAAATAGCAGCAAATTTGACAATAAGTAATTTGCTTGCAAAATAATTTCTTTTGCTCAGTTTGCATTTTTGCTCCAAGGGTAATGTGATTTACGATTGACTTTTCTAATGCATGCAGCTATGCTGTATCAACATCTTGATAGGCATTAACCCGGCTATATTCATCAAATGTGCCTTTTTTATCAACAGTACGACGGATTAGGATATTCACACATGAGGTCCAACATTGGTCTCATCTCTCTTTCACATTTCACCGAGTATTCCACGGTGTTGTGGCCTATTACCTCAGCGTTTAGCAAAAGCATTTTAGCTGGTTTTCCATTTCTTTAACCTGCAACCACTTTACAGAGCGATACGTTGGTGGGTGTATTTACTGCAGCCTGATTCTCAAGGCATATCTAATTATGCAGTTTGAGGTCCTTAGTAGAAAACAATTGAGTCAGCTGTCAGTATCAAAAGCTAAAAAGGAAAACATACACGTTATGAATAGCTGAAAGCTACCAGTGGGCTTTATCTAGAAAGTTCCGTTTCTCTTCTTGCTAATGCTGGATCTCTTATGAAAGTCCTAAAAAACGGTTCGTACCATGATGATGGAACTGTTTAGTGCCCATTTGCCCCAATTAGATCTTGGAGCCATTCCTGTTATGTACGCATAGCCATTTTATTCAGTTATGGCGCTGTCGTCAACGCAGATTTATGAGAAGAAATGTAGAAGCCAAGTACACTAGTGCCGTATGTTAAACATTGCACGGTTCATGTCTCAGGTGTTGTCGAGTAGGTCCACTCAAATGAGTCACAAGTACCGATTATTCCCATTTTCTGTGAGCTCTAATGGGTAGGAGAGTAGCTAAAATAAAGCATCGTAAGTTGATTTGTTTGAGCTGAAGCAGTGATCGTCATTTATATACATATACATAGTGTTTGTAATTCACTAGCCGTGAATTCCAAGTCCAGTGCAACTGCCAAAAAGGATCAGTGACGTTGTGGTCAAGTATTCTCCGTAACCTCTCACTCCTATTATTGGACAACTCGCCTCCCTTCGCCAAAATGCGTATCTACAGATGTAGAACGTGCAAGACGCCATTCAATAGCATCGTTTCGTGCTTTGTACACTTGGATCACGTGCATCCCATTCCTATGAGGCCCGATTGCCCATTCGCTCAGGGCTCTACGATACCCTCGCTTTTCTTCCACGGCATCAGAAAAGCCTGGAATCACAATATGTGTTGTATGTGCCTTCGTTCGTCTAAAAACTTGGTTTCCTATCCCCATCTTTCACTAGACCGCATTATCGTGGGAGAGGAGGACTAAAATATGCGCATTTGCTGCACCGAGTGCTACGCAGAATTGATGGCACTACAAGAAGACATGCGCCCGAATCTCGATGGCCTGCACGGCTAGCTTGTGGGTGCTTCTCGCAGCACAGATTACGTTGTGATGGCTGACACGGGAGGCTGACGGAGGGGAGCGTCGAGGACGACGCTCGAAAGAAGAGAGGGGCTGTGTAATACTTTGTTTGTTCGAACTGCCGGTTTCGGTCACTTGGGTGACCATATTGTACTGAGCCGGCTGGCCGGCCTTTGGGCTGTGCCAACAGCCCTTAAGCCCTGCGTTCCCAGAATATATATTCTGCCCAGTACTACGCCTTCTTTTACCTTAAAGGGAGCCTCGGAACGCTGCAGCGTTACTAGCTGTATAGTGCTTGACATATCATTTTTCTCTACATATTCTACAATGGCTTAGCTTTAATTATGAGTAATTCTGACAAGTGCTCTTCCTGCTGGCTTAAGCGACGGAGATTCGTCGTAAACATAGTGGTTTTGATTAACTCATGCTTTTTCTGGAGCCTTGTCAAAGAGCTATTATAAACTTTTTTAGGAAACAATGTAGAAGTTAGAATTTCATGGCACAGTTTACTATACGCGAGGCAGTTTGTATGCGCTGGTCAGAAATTGACTAATCACCGCTAGGTTTGAATCGGCAGGCTTTTTCATTACATTCGTGGGGTTGGTGGTTTCGACCTGCGGTACTTTGTAAGCACATTCTGCTTTATGACGAAGCTTAATGATAAGTGCTCAGAAAAAGTGATTTCAAACGAAAATATTGTTCAGGCTACATGGTTTGATAGCATACATCGGTCGATATTTTTAAGTGCTTACATAAATTTAGTCATCGAACGTAATAAGACAGGCATTCTTGATGAAACCTCTCATGGTGTTCGTGGTCTCTTAACATGTCTGGAAAACGTTTTCTACAGCGCGCCCAGAGGTAAGGTCTCAGTAGTTTAGATCTTCCTAGGTGGACCTAAGTTTTGGAACGATTGGAAATTGTGGTGTTGGGTTGCTCAATCTTGTGAGAATGTGCCCCAGAGTTGTGTTGGCTTAGTCAACTCGCTGGACAACCTCCAAAGTGGTCTTGCCAAGGTGTTTACAAAAATTATTTCGGTTTTCTCTTTGTTTACTTGGCGTTGTTTTTTAATAGATTATGAAGCTTGTCTTTAATGTCTTTCGATACTCTTACCGGTTTTAGCTCCGTGCCTTTTTGCGGCTCGCTCTGCAATCTAAGCGCCTTCACCTATACCTTGATGTTTTGTTCAATGCCACGGACGTCATAAGGTAGGCTACCTGGTACTTTGGACTACTGTGTTTCTGTGAAGTAAACCTCTTATTTCTTGCCCGCAGACGTGTATATCATCCTACTACAGTTCTGCTCTCCACTCATCTGGGAAGAATTACTGACGCGGCTGCGGAATTGCAGTATCTGGACTTTTGGTAAACATCGTGTTTTCGGTTCATCACTATTATGCAGATTAGTGTTTAGGTCTGTTAGGGCTTGTTTAATTCAGTTTGCTGTGTTGACATTTCATTCCACAACTGTTTTGGTTAATCAGATCTTTTACATTTTTACAAACATATTCATATTGCTAATCGGGAATTTTTTCGCAGTTTTGACATGAGGGCCGACGAGCTTAATTTCCCATGCATTGGTCAAGTTGATTATGCTTCGTTACTCAGCTCCACAAACAGGTTAGCTTGGTGACTTCTTGTGCTTGAAACGTACATTCCTTTGTGTTCTTTCATTGGCGAACTTCTCATTTTTGATGAAGTCTCAGGTATCCTAAATCAAATGTTCCCTGCGCGGGGTATCATTTGCGAAAGAACGTTTGTAAGCAGTGTCAGGAATATGCATTCAAAGCTTTTTCAAGCGAATCCCAGAAGGTAGTTCTCTTTGTGCTATTTTGTGTAGTTTTTGCTTCTTTCTAATCTGTTAATTTTCCCACCAAGCAATATCTGGAAGATGTTGTCAGGGATGCGAATAAACAGATACTGGGTTATGAGGATGAGCTGGCCAGGTTGTTGGATGACAATCGCCGTCTTCGCTCTGCGTTTGATCAGCTTCAAACCAAATTGTAGGTTACGACTATCTGTCTGTGTTACTTTATCACCATTTCTGTCAACTAAGATTTTTGTGTTATTGCACATCATACTGCGTCCCCTATCCACCTCTACTTACACGGACAATATTTTCAGTTACAATTGAATTTAGTCAGCAAAGATGCACTTACGACCACTTTATTTCATGGTAGGTGGATTTTAGAATTGTATCATTAGGCGGCTGCGGGATTTTACACGGAAAACTCATAAATGCCTGATAATTTAATTAAAAGAATTTGTTAAAGTCCTGATCTTTTGTAGAGAGTATGCACATTCAATGGTAAAATTCGCCTTATTTTTCCGCATATTTTTCTCATGCATACGGTCGTTTTACCCGCTTTTAATGTCTTGGCATAGTACACTGGAACTTTTCTTTCAAATATGGATATTATGATTTCTAAAACACTTTTTGTATGCTTTTCCTCCTTTTGATATGTCAGTGATTCGTTTTAGCAAGTTTTTTAGACAATATGTACGTTTTCATTACTGCGGTGTCACCCTTTCCAGCGCCTTGATGCACGAAGAGTACGCCCAACGACTACGGTGGCTCGGTTTTGATGCTCAAGTGTTTCCAGTTCGCTTGGATTCCCAATGGCAGGATATTTCAAGACCTTGTCATTGGTGGTGGTCGCCTGTCGATTGGTCTGCAACCGAAGCGACGGAGGACCTGAACGACATACCCGCGGCTGGAACACAGCTTCATGCCTCTTCCTCTTTCCCTTCCTCCTCTTTCCCTCCATTTCCTCAGAAGGGCAACAGATTGCTGGCTCTAACAGTGAGTCCTTCGATCTTTCGGCAAATGCCGTGTAGGTTAAACGAAGTCCCCCTCAACGCGCCTTCCTTGCTTTTTGATCTGTTGTGCATCGTTGGCTTTTATCTGACTGTTTCGTCGTTTAACGTCACTTCGACGTGAAAGTCCGCTATCCGTAGATATAGCAAAATAGCTGGTGAAATGCCTGTATTGTCTACTTCTGGGTTGCGTTTCATATACGAATATTTATCACATTGTGGGTGTGGGTTTGACTGGTTCGTTATGCGTTCTTAGGATCTTTTCACTCGATTATTGTGTGAAAATCACATCGGCGCTATGCGTGAGGGTGAAGCACTCATTGTTTCAAATTATTCCATCTGCAATCCCTCTTCAGTCGGTATTATGAATGTTTTCAGGGCTTTGTACCTTTTCGCAATCGTAGCACATTGATAATTTGTGTGATTCACTTCTCTGTAGCTCATTTGAACTGCTACTTGCGTCATTATGGGGTAACTCATAGTATTTAGCCCAGAATCAACAATATTCTGTGGAAGTTGCCTGATAAGAATCGGGTTTCACTTATCAAGTTATTGTATAAGCTATCGTACGCAAAAATCCCTTAATTTTCCCCATTTAAGTGTATATCTGATCTCGGACTTTTCCTTCTACTGAATCCTGCATGCCGTTGCTGCATTTAAGATCAGCCGTCGAGTGGGTGTTTTCTCTTCAGCCTCAATTTGTGGAAGGGGACCCATGCGTACCCAGCTCCAAATGCACGGATATGGCTGCCATCGAAGCGACAGAAGATCTTGACGTAGTTGATCTGCTCTACGAGCGAGGTGCCGCAGGCAGTACCTCTTCAGAGGTGGGGCCTCTGCTACGTGTCGAGTGCCCAAGACCACAGAGCTCCCAGGTTGGTATCCCGTGTCCGCCTCCTTCACATAAACCTCAAAGCTAATCCATACCCTAGTCAGTAACTAGCATCGGGGCCTCTTTAATTTTATGCAGGAATACAAGCATAAGTAGGAGCTCGTTACTTTAAGATACTCAAGGACTTCTTTGTGTATTTCGATTTGTCAACGGTAGCGCCTAAAATCTTCTCTTATCATAACTATCGTATTTCAATCTTGTGATTGTTTGCTTTCATTTTCAGCCTTAAAACAGAATTTTAGTGAATTTGGAAGCATTTGCATGCTGAAATACTTTGCCTAAATAAATGTAAATAAGCGTTTTGAGTCATGCTTAGTGCAGTCAGAAAGTCTCCTTTTGCCTTTAAGCTTTATCTTTTGCATTGTTGTTAATCTATATCAGTGCCACAAAATTCAGCATCGAATCGAAATTGTGATGTCATTAGCAATTCGTCACATTCTTTACATTTGCGCTTTTCATTCCATTAGCGATGGATTAAGCGAACTACTTCATCTCGAAGTTGGTGTCCCATCTCTCGCCTTTGAGAAATGTAGATCTTGTTGATCAACCAACAAAATCATGGGAACGATTTTTGGGTTAAAATTCGACATCGTTTATCATTCGTCACTTGTGTTTGGCACGAACTACTTTTCTCCCACTGTACAGTTTGTAATAGGTGAGCAGGAGGCATCAGAGTGCTCCGAAGTGTACCGTCTTCCGGGTGCAACTGATGCCATCACGCCTTCCACCAATGGGTCGCCTCTCGACCTCTCTCAACTGTTAGTCACTGTGAAGCCCAGCAACACCAACTATCGCGCTCGCTTGTAGGTTCCCTTTTCTTCTTCCCCATGGTCGCGCCTTGTCGTTTTTGACCGCCTCACAGAGTCCAGGTGGCAGTTTTCTGTCAGTCTTGATAAATTAGCTTTCTGAAATGAAGCGCATTCGTTTACCTATCAAGCGAGTCCAAAAATTCCTCTGGTTTTTTAAATTTGTTCGATGTACAATTTTTCTAATCAGTTCCTGATATGTGACGCTATCAAACTGCTCTCCGAATAAACAATTCTTTTCGCTTCAGCCCATGGGCCACGTGTTTTATGATTTTGTTTAATCTATCCAGTGTTCATATTCAAATCCAATGAGCCATACGCAATCCTCTTTACTTTACTGTAATCTCTTTTTCCTCTTTTGGATTTTTCAGAACCTCTTTTGTTTGGTTTTATTTCGTAGCTCGGTACCCAAGACGGTGGTTGGGGGATCGTCGCGACGGTCGCCACCGCAGTTGGATCTGCTTTCTGAGCTGCAGCAGACAGACAGCAGTTTTCCCCTTACCGGCCTCTCCTCGCTGGCATCGGGAGAGGGTGGGGCTGGCGGCGGGGGAGGAGGCGAAGAGACGGAAGGTGCCTGTTCCACCTCCGACCAAGTCTCTGATATTGTAAATGAGGTGGCTCCGGAGGAAGAAACTGCCTTTGGCTCCGCAGGGAGCGGTGACGACTGCGGTGGGTACGCTACGACTGCGAGCTCCAGCAGAAACACAGTTCTTACTAGTACTTCCACTATTCGACCCACCAACTTCTCTAACTCTCTCGCCTCATCTCCTAGTATTAACGAGACGGGTGAGTGCTTGGAGCAGTGGAGTAGAACCACTAGTTGAATCTCATCCTTCATGATCTCCTCGAGGTACACAGTGGATGCCAATTTTTTTGGTCAGATACAAAATACGACTTTATTAAAAAAACTATCAGAAGTGAAAAAAATTCAGTTTTCTCGCTGGATGATCTTAAAATCGTAGCAGAACCACCACGGCACCGCTGCACACGAGCAGCCAAGTCACATATAGCAACATCTCTTTTCGCGGCATCGTGAATTGCGTCCTGCTACGCCCCCTCTCTGTATTCGCCTATTTGGATCATCTGTTTACAAAATCCCTAGTTTATTTTGTCGAAGCACCGACAGTCAGTCAGCATCGTGCGCTTGAGGCTTAGTATCTCCCTGCGAACGTCAACCACATTGCAAAAATAACATAAGTTGAACAATGTTGTGTGAACTCGATAGCGTGCACTCGTGCTCTCTTGGTAGAGACGGCAACAGAACCCCTGATGGGCGCATTTCGTCGATCTACTTCGGACTTGCCCACCGCAACGACAAAGATAATGAAAGGCGCTACAGGGTGCCACCGACGCTGTGTTGTTTCTCGGCCCAGCTTCACTCCCACCTCCCCAGTTCCGCAGCTCAATAGCTGACTTCAATCCAGTCTTTCATCTGCGTTCACACATTTCATCGCCCATTTAATCCTCCTTGCCTCCTCTCATTCATAATTTTGGGTTGCATCTTTTTTAATCAAATTGTGAAAGTACACTGGTGTTTTGAATGAGGAGGGTATATTTTGTTTTTCAACCAATACGTGCAGTTAGAAGTTAATAGCCTGCGCATACGGACGAGTGATTCGCACAACTTCGCCATAGGACCTCATGTCCACACCGTCCATGAATGTGTGCGCTAGAGCCTGAAGGCGCCAGTTCTTTTTGTTGCCGGAGGATAGGGATAGGCTCCCAATGAATTGGACCAGTCTATTCAGACCGGCATCCACCGTGAGGCTGCGTTTGAAATCTCCAGGAAGTAGAGAGACGTCGACCAAAATGCAGGGTAGGCCATCCAGTCTCCTCGGGGAGAGTATTTCCGCAATATTTTCCCCTGCTACATAGGCTGAAATCCTATTTCAAGGATGTTATAATGAGAAACAACAGTTGATTACAGCCCGAGCAGTCTCACACTGAGTCCCTTAGTTTGAACTATTTTATGGAAGGAGTCGAAATTGGCATAAAGTTCATCGAATGATACGTACGGAGCAAAGTCCATTCGGGGTCTAAAATAAGCCGTAGAGGGTAGTGACACGGTTGAAGGGACACGCACGACGATTCCAAATCAACGTTCAGCTGTGGGCACGGCCATTGAGACGACGCCTACTCCACTTTGGTGGAGAATAGCAAACCACATCCCAACCAGAATCGAATCAAATCCTCAAAATTTGTAATCCTTATGAGGTTGAGCGAAATGGTTGGGATGGCTACCCCTACAACAACCTGAAACAGTGCCCAGGTCGGCCATGCACACCAAACCATCACCGGGGTACGCAATGAGAAAAGTAAGTGATGCCATTTAGCAAGTTTCCGGGACGTAATGCAAGAACATTTGTAAGTGCATGTAATCTTATTGGAGCAAAGCAGCGTCAAAACACGAATGGATACAGGAAGTATTTATTTAAATAACATCCCTAAAAAATCTATGCTCTTCGAACGTTTGTCCTTTGACCCGCGGAGGAGCTTTAGCCTATGTAAAGGTAAGGAGTGTTAACGAAAATACTCACAGTTCTTTCCTGTCCTTTTGAGAATTCCCTCGGATATTCTAAAAGACAATAGTGGCAGAGAGGGATTACCATAATCGGAGTTTGACCAATCGATGGTTTATCGACATTTCGACCTGAAATAAAATTCAGCTCACGAGACATCTGTAAAAATGAACATATGATTCCAGCCTACCCTATCGTGCGGCGTGGACTCTATGGAAGAGCTCTTTGGTGTTGCGACGTAGGAATCGTTCTGGGAACTCTCACACCTGTATTTTTAATCATAGGAAAGTGAAAACATACACCAGATTTAGAAATGCAGTACATCTACTGTTTAGCGGGATCACAGATTCACATTCCATTTTTTCAGGGAGGCAACTTAGGTAGTCCACAGCCACTCCTACACTTGGAACTTGACTGCGTATAGCATGAAGGGAATTGTAGACTTCGATGGTTGACAAAATGGACTTTTCGGAAAAAATACTAGTACATTTACATGAAGCTGCTAAATAAACAAGCCTACAGAATCCGCGCAAGGACAATCATTATGAGAGTTGCCAGTTTGACAAAGTGTCCAGTCGACATTTGTCGTTCACTGTGCCTCCAGCAACTCATGGACAGTGCCCGAATCGCGCAAAGCTCACTTTTCCAGCAGTTGAGCGCAAGAAGGAAGAAGTCTATACAATTGCGACTAAGACACTGATTCACCTCCGTCGCCTCCAGGCCGCGGATCACGTAATTCAGGCAAAAATTACTGCGACCGATGCTCGCTTTTCGAAGAAGTCGTGTCAAGTGGCACAACTCGGCAAAATGAATGAAATGACGTTGCTGGTTCTTAAATCTGCGAACAATACGACTGGTGATAGCGAGATTATCGTTTCGCATATCCCATTTCCTGAATATTTGTGCAAACATATTCATATTGTGTTTTACGAAATCTGCCTATTTCAGAAATTTGAAAAATGCAGAAGGTACTCTTGGTCGAAGGATCGCACTGGGTAAAGTTCATTATCGGAAGTGATTCCAGCGTCATTGTTTGACTAGCTGCAAATAACAGTAATTCATATAGTAATTAAATTGCCGCGTTGATGGAAAATGACTGACATCTTAAGTGTAGAATTAAAAAAACGAAAAACTCATAAAGACATCATGGCACATTCGATGGTTCCATAGGGTAAATACAAGACCACGAATGCAAGCTAGGATACAAACTCCTAAAGTACTCAATAAATGCTGAAAGTCATCCAGAACAATGAATGTTAGCGAGCCTAATCTAATCAGGGTTCTGGAAGGTTAGTAATGCAAAGGAGATATGAGAACTATCGTCAATCCCTTAAACCAAAACAAAGCAAACTATTTGCTGTCTCAGAATGTCATGGGCACTGTAAACCAATGGTCTAAGTGGCCACTAAAATGTTGGGACAAAAAGAACGTTGAACAAATAGCTTATCTGCATACAACAACAAACAAATACGATCGTTTCAGTAATTAATAAATTGACAATAGCCATATAACTAATGCTCTCCAGGAAAGACCATAGCATCGTTTAAGTTATCAGCTAAGGAATAACACAGCAGGCACAAAGTTGGATGCACAAAGCCTCAAAAACACGCCGCACCGCACACGAAACAAGCCCCGCCCACTAACGCCGTTAGCATCCTGCAGCGACTAGGCCATCGCTTGGCCAATCGGTTAAAACAAAATGAGTATGTTTATTTTTGTAGAAAGTAAAGCAAGATCTGGAATTGAGTATTTTTAGAATATGGATGCCAAAAATTTGGATTTCAACTTTACTGCTAGATGTTGAAGTTTTGAAATTATCAGCTGTTACGAGCAAAAACAATATGCATTCACGCAAGTAATTTATCGCGCATTAATTACCTTTAAGGTTGAAACATTCAATTGCATAGCAAAATTTTGACATTTGTAAAGAAAGGCTCTTGCACAGCCTCTTATACCTTGACTGCCCAGTGGACAGACTGGGCAGAATATATATTCTGGGAACACAGGGCTTAATGCTGTTGGCACAGCCCAAAAGCCGGCCAGCCGGCTCAGTACAATATGGCCACCCAAGTGACCGAAACCGGCAGTTCAAACAAACAAAGTGTTACACAGCCCCTCTCTTCTTTCGAGCGTCGTCCTCGACGCTCCCCTCCGTCAGCCTCCCGTGTCAGCCATCACAACGTAATCTGTGCTGCGAGAAGCACCCACAAGCTAGCCGTGCAAGCCATCGAGATTCGAGCGCATGTCTTCTTGTAGTGCCATCAATTCTGCGTAGCACTCGGTGCAGCAAATGCGCATATTTTAGTCCTCCTCTCCCACGATAATGCGGTCTAGTGAAAGATGGGGATAGGAAACCAAGTTTTTAGACGAACGAAGGCACATACAACACATATTGTGATTCCAGGCTTTTCTGATGCCGTGGAAGAAAAGCGAGGGTATCGTAGAGCCCTGAGCGAATGGGCAATCGGGCCTCATAGGAATGGGATGCACGTGATCCAAGTGTACAAAGCACGAAACGATGCTATTGAATGGCGTCTTGCACGTTCTACATCTGTAGATACGCATTTTGGCGAAGGGAGGCGAGTTGTCCAATAATAGGAGTGAGAGGTTACGGAGAATACTTGACCACAACGTCACTGATCCTTTTTGGCAGTTGCACTGGACTTGGAATTCATGGCTAGTGTCGCTTCAGTTGTTAGTAGCTTCCCAGATCCAGTAGTTGCTAAGGCAGGTCAGTGACGTTGAGATCAAGTATCTCATCAGTTGCATAGAAATTTGATGGCTGGCACTGCTGGCTAGTGGGTGTATTCTGATCACATTATGATGGTTGGCGTGGGAAGTCTACTAGGGGGAATATCGAGGACGATACTCATATGAAAAGAGGAGCTATATAACACTTTATTTGCTTGACTGCCGGTTCCAGTTATGGTCACTCGGGTTTTGAGATTGCCTGTGCCGAGTGGGCTGGCCTTTGGGCTATGGCGGCAGCTCCGATCACTTTCTGTTTGCAGAACATGTGTGTTCTATCCAGGTACTATGTCTTATTTTGTCTTCAAGGAAGTCTCAGGACGTTGCATGGTCCCTTTTGCATTCCTGTCATGGGCACTTAATTGTAAAGATTTGCTACTTTCTTAAACTGAATGGACTTTTGAGCCTTCGCAGGTCGTAATTTAGTTCTTTGACTGGACCTGTGGCTGTTTGTAGCAACCTTTTAGTTCTTCTGCGTTCTGGGAACATGCTCTTCCACAACACTGTTAAGACCTCAGGAAAGACGGTCGTTGCATTAGTAATAAATACTGCTGATTAATTGGTGCGTAATAAAAGGAAGTCCACTTTATTTGAAACTTGCTCCAGTTGTGCCGTCTTTTGATTGTTTGACCACGACTTTTTCCCACATTCCTTCTAGACTACCCTTCCACACCGTTATGCCTTGCTACCTGCTCAGAGAAGACATAAGCACTTCATGTTTTAGACACGAGGTATGCCAAACATTCATTCATTACCTTAAATTGTCAGTTTGATTAGTGCACAAAATCTCACAGTGTTCAGATATCCCTAAAGTATCATGAGCCACTTTGTTTTGAAATTACTTCCGTTGAGGTAGCATAGACACGACTCCGTACCACCAGTGTGGAGACCAAATCACTTTAAACACAATTACACAGTTAAACGTTAATTCTTGGCATGAACTATCGCGTTGCACAGCCCTCTCCTCGTAAATCCACGAAATCTGCCCTAGTAACTCTTCTGCTCTAATAATCGCAATTAATCAGTTATTTTGGGTCCTCCATAAAAACAGTGCCGCGTTGATAATGGAGTTAATTCTCTGTTTTATTTTGATGCTTAGTTCTCAACTTTTTGCTCTGGATTGCACAATACTCTACGGCGAGCATTCGGTCTTCCCAAGAAAGTTGTCTCAAGAGCAAAATTGAGGCCAACGCTTCATGCAAGGCTGCTCTAATCACCTCTATTTTTTATTCAACTCTTTTTTTCACTTTGCTTCAGTCCTAGTTACTACCAGTCGCTGCGTTTAATGCTCAGATGAGGTCCATAATCAGGCACAATTGTTCGATGAAGTGACTCGGCTGACTTTTTAAATCTCTCCAATTTCTGACTTCACTTCATTTTCATCCGTAATACAAGATAGCTATTGGACAGTCTACGGCTTCTCAAAAGCTCTTTTCTTGTGAATCCTCGTACAATCAACTTTCCAGTGCAAAAATCTTTACTACTTCCATTCAGTATCCGATCGGCGAGAAAGGCGTGGTTTTTCCCTTGCAGCTAACTCATCAACATTATCGCTGATGGTAACTACCATTGTCATCGACTGGTGTTAGGGCCGTATGTCCAGTGGCACAGGTGACACGAAAAGAAGACCACCCCATCAGTGTGGTGTCCAAACGCCAAGAAATTAGAAGCAACCGGAATGTCATGCACAGTTAAAACAAGTACTCATTTCCTCCCGTATATCGCGAAGGGGACCACCGATGCACCAAACGCACATCATGCAACAATCCCAACCTCCAGACAGACATTGAGCGTATCACACGCTTGTGATCAGGGCATGAGCCTTTTAACGCGAGTTCATACGATGGACGAAAGAGAACCGCTTTATTAGCAAAAAGTGTGTAAAATACTTTGTCAAACTTGGAAAAACTCATTTTATGCGAAAGTTGTTTATGGAGAATGGTCGACGGACAGCATTTGAGTAGCCTGCCTTAAATTTGAAGAAGATTGTCTTGTTGATAGGACTGTCAGCGGCAGGTGGTTGATTTTCTACAGAGAAAAAAAGATTTGGTTATTTCAAGGATTCGTCGTGTGTTTTAAACATTTTGCGTTAGGGGTATTCAAAGAAACCAACCTTTTGACTCAACCTTCTCCGATATTTCCACAATTGGACGGCCGAAAAAATCCCTTCTAACCTGAAAATTCATTAAAAAGTGTTGATTTAAAGTGTATTACATCGATTACCTTCTTTTCAACAGTGAGGTTCAAGGGAGCCGCCGTTGGTGCGAGTCGGGCAGCCATGAAGGAATCGAACATGGGGGTAGATCTTCCCTTCCTGACGGTGGTGGTAGCCGACAAAATTGAAGTGTTAGCCTCAGCCTCACCCCCCTTCACCAACTCAGAATGCATATTTGCAGCCTCGGCGCGACGCATTCGTTCCATGGCCAACTCACGCGCCAGCACCTGTTTTATGGCGTAGGGCAGGGAATTCAAGTCAGGCGACCTTAAGGTAGAGGGAAACTGAGCCACGGCATCCAACGGTCTAAAGCAGAAAGACAGTGAGACTGTCAATGGCCCTGCCTACATGATTGCCCGCGTCTTCCCCTTTTTTCCTGCTTACGGCTCGAGACGATACGCGAGCTCGCCCGTATCAGTGACCTGTTGAGGAACCCAGTCTAGGCCAACAGCGATCATAAGGCCGACCAGACGGGCCAAATGCTGCTTTTCGAGAGTATCGTAGAGCTGCGTGTTGACGGGGCGCAGCACCAGCGACATAGCAGACACGAGTTTGTCCAAGTAACTCGCAGCATCCAGAAGGAATTGGCGATGGGTTAGGAATCTGCAAGGCATGCATAGGATGCGCAAAAATTCCACGTTTTTAAAGCTGTACTGGTCAACGCGTGCACTTTAACTTCGACGCAGCACATTATTACACCTCATTCCGTTACACCAAAACACAGTCCTGCCGCACACAAACTACGACTAAGCACATGCAAAAGCCTCTCTCACTTTAATACAAAAATAATCACTGCTCAACTACTTCGAGATTCAGCGTTTTTAAAAGCCACCTCATCATAGCTATACTATACTGTTTCCTTCAGATACCGAAGGGAAGTGAGGGAAAAAGAAGAGCCACCAGCGCGCCACTGGTTCTCAGCGAGAGTGTTGAGGACGGCGAGAGTTCTGCCTGCGGCGTCAGCGTTCTCGCCAAAGGCGGACGGCCATCGGAGGGCAGCGGTGGTCTTCGAATGACCCGCCCAACGCGTCTCCATTGGCGGGGGCGTGGTACTGGCGAAAGCGAGGTGGAACCATGCCGACACTATGGCCACATAGCGCATCACGGCATAGTCCTGTGTACTCTGCACATGCTGAATCAGTTGGTCTGAGTACACCAACCATTCCGACGCGCTGCAAGCCTAAACATGGATCAGGTTGATCCATAAATTTGTGACGAATGCGTCAGGCAAACCGAGATTCAAATTCTTAGAATAAAGCCCTTTTAAATAAGCCTGTGGTTTAGAAAGTAGAATTCTGACCCGTCAAATGTATGGGATGACCCTGCCTAAAAGGTGTATTTTAAGACTGGCAGATAAATAATTTTTGCTACCAAGACCCAGGGTCTCATGGACCAAAGCAAGAAACTTGAAACACAGTGAACTTTAATTTTTTGGAAGTTCGGTACTTACCTTCTGCAAGTTCGCATCTTTCATCTTACGATCGAGGTAGTTCTCAAATAATCCCAGTACCAAAAGCGGAGTTGCACCTGTTGAGTCACAAACCCCCATTGTTATCTGGATTCTGTAATATAAAACTGTTAATTACGAATTCATCCAGTCGAAGAATCGATCCAATCAGATATTCCTTTTCCATGGGTGTGGGTTCCATATGACTCCAATACACTGGGCATAAATCAAATACGGTCTTAGCTACTATATAGTGCTTGTTTGGTGTGAAGCAAACCTGGCGTGAAGAACACTGTCGGAGCCGGATGTAGAGGCCTTGTGGCTGGTGCGCACTTTACTGTTTTGGTTGACCTGACGAGTGAGGATGTGGGCAGGAGGTATAGTAAAGACAGCTTGCCAGGCTGAGAAGAGATTGTGTTGCGCATCCTTTATCGAGTCCTTCAGACCTGCCATCAGTTCCTGTATCGTAGGTGCGCCCTTCTGTTGCACCTGGGTCGCCTTTGCAAACTGAGACACGATCTTAGTGTCAGGAAACCAGTATCAACAATTTACATGCAAAGATTGGACTGGGAGTTACCTGCAGGATATTGAGACACGAACGAATGTCGCATCCACTGCTTTCAACGAGGGCTGCGAGAAAGCGTTTGTCAACAATGAGGCCTTCCGCTTTGGCGATTGAGTCGAGACGATCGACTAGACGATTGGAGTCGATGGGAGGAAGGCGTAGAATGTAACATGAGGCCCCAGACGCCCGCAAAGACCGAAGAGATGGTGCATACCTGGAAAAAAAGCCCATTCGTCATTTCGTAATACATCAATACGCTCAGGTTTCAGAACAAAAACAAATTTCACACAGCTAAATTGGCGATGAAGTCATCAGCTATAAAACCGATTTTAACTATCATATTTATGCCTTTATTCCTTATCAACTAGTTGCACAAATCAGTAAGCATAGAACCTACTAAGCCTCAAGTAGTAGTAGTATGAAGAAGCCGCAAAGCAACTCAAGCGTACGTACAAGTCATTGCAAATGCAGATAACGGGGCGTCGCAACACAATAGATTTCTTCCCGCTCCGCCTCCTCTCCCGCACCAGAGGGGCCCCAGCCGCCTCCGCCAGAATCTCCACGGCGGCAGGCAAAGCACCATCAATCTCGTCAATTATCAAGCATGAGGGCTTGAGCATCTCCCTGCCACCAGAGGCATTTAGACTAGCTTGACTCGACACCACGGCCTCGAGGAGCTCTCGCATCGCGATCGGATTGCGATCGTCACTAAAAAGCAAAGTCCACGATCGACTATAACTCGTATTGCCACCCCTTTTGAGATGATTCGATCAGTTTGACTCCCCTTCCGTGCGTAATGCAGTCTTAGTAAAGATCAAAATCTCCCCCACACCTCCCCCCGAGCTAGCACTATTTGCCTAATCAGTGAACTTATAAACAGCCGGGTAGTGTAAACAGAATTGAGGTGAAGACCTAGCATTAATTTCAACTGTCTGATATCCAGCGTGACGAGCGAGAAGATGAGCCAGTGTGGTTTTTCCCAAGCCCGGTGGACCAGAAAGCAGTACGACTCGGTAGCGAGGTCTGAGATCATCCTTTTCATCCAATTGAGCAATGTTCACCTCAGCTTCCAACCTCTGGAAAGACTGTTGTTGGTGTTCACTCGAACCAGCATCGCTCGACCGTGATGGTCGCGCAGGTTGAGATGCTTCTTTGGACTCAATGCTAAAAACACTAAGATCCCAAGCCTTCAGCCAGCACAAGAGCTGCCGATTTATGTGCTAAGACAGAAAGTGAGGCATATAAATCTACCAACCTCTGCAGATATCAGATCTAAGTAGCTGGTCGGTTCGTATTTCTTCACCCAGAGTTGACCATCTGCAGGACATGCTGGAGCAGATTCAAGTGCTGCAATGGTAAGTCGGAACCTGTTCTAAACGTCGCTTTCACAATCAAAAGAGTCAATATACCAGTTGCTCCGCGTCTTGAACCAATTTGCAAAGGTCACCAGGAAGCAAGCGTTCATACTTTCTTAGATGAAATAATGAAGTACATGATTTGGAAATTTCACCCTCTTCATGTTCAATACAAAGATATCGACGACGGCCATCGGAGAATGTAACGGGAACATAATCACCGGACATAGGAATCCGATTATTGAGGAAACGCTCCGTGTGGAGAATTCGCTCGGGTTCAGAAGCAGCCGTTTTTCGTCGTTTTACTGGACGACTGGTTAAAACATCATCACCATCCAGATCTACAGAGAATCCGCCGACAGCTGTCAAGTGTGTCGGTTCAGCGAATCGAGACATGCCCTCCGCAGCTACATGAGGCAATTAATCTGTGCAAATAACATGCCTTTGAATTTGTTCACAAATCCCATCTGACCATCAGCGTCTCCCCCGTCAAAATCCATTAAACTATATCAAAATCAACGATAAGCACCAAACCACTCGATGCTATTGTCAACCAAATTTGACGCTCCCTGGACTATCATTATACATTAAGGATGGTCCCAAAGCGAATACAGATGCTCCAAACTTGATCAATGCAATAATTGGTGAACGGGAAGACTTAGGGTGCAACAAGGAGGGACTTTAATATATCATTTACGGGGCAAAATACAGTAGTGCAGCAGGAGGCCTTATTATACTACCCTACATTCGTTAGGCAAAATGTCTTAAACGAGACTGTTAACTCAACCCAAGTAACCCCCCCAACAGCACAAACAAACGACCACCTGCGTGGATTTTATAGTCGGCGCTTCTTGAGCATCATTTACTTACCGCTCATAAAAGCAGTTTACCTGCCTTTCGTAACTTCGCACAATGCATTAAAGGAAGTTTACTAGCCGATAATCAGGCTTCAAAATATGTCTTGGCATTGACTTTGAAAGTTTTAATTTATTTAGAAATAAATATTGACATGCCTTCTTAGCAAACTTTCGCACCTAGCAACCAGATCAAATTTAGGTTTCTTAATATTACATCAAAACAACGATTACATAAGGTGTTAGGATTTAGAGAATTCATAGTTTTAAAGAGCATGCTCAATTAAATAACATACAAGCTCTACTGCTTGCGCAAACATTACCATAGAGTTTAAATGCAGGACACAGTTAACTAATCTGCAGATCTGTGTAGCTCGAGCGTTTTATCTATTGCTGTATTTCCAATGTTGATGGATTTATCATAGTGTTGCACTTATACTTCGGCATTTATCCTTTGCTGCATTGTGCCTTCAAACAAGGGGCAGCAATCGCTGCATTTAATAACGTAATTATTAGTTTTGTTTAATCAATCCTTAACCTACCGTGGGCGATTTGCATTTTCAGATCCCCACGCGGGGGCGATGTTAGTTGCTTTGTGGTTGTTTTTATCCTTGTCTCAACAGCGTATCTGGATTTCTACATCACTTTCAGGTTCGTTGGACTAATTACCTTTAGTCGATTTTCCCGTTAATCGTTTGGAGGTGCTTTGTTACGGTTTCATTTTTTTTCTTCGGTTCTCTGAGACTACCATGTATGGTCCATCACTACCAACGTGGTTTCTATGCGATTGTTGGCCCAGTTCTAATTTTCTCCCCAAGTCATCCTTTAAATCGTGAAAGGAGATATTTTGGTCGCAAAATTATCGATCATTTATGGGGCTGCTTTTTGTGCGGTTCTGCGGCAGTTTTGGGTTTTAAGTTGGTAATATGGCTCTTGGACACCTTTGCGGAGAAGTGTATTTGTATGCCAACCAATACAAAGAGGCTTGGAGTACTGTTTTCCATACATTACAGTTAGGGTTATGCTTTCAAATCCCATGTACTGAAATCTCGAACTATTGCTATTCATCACTCTTATCCCTCTTGATCATTATAAGGATTTGATTTTTGACACGCGGTACTTTTGTTATGCTGATGAATGGGTCATTTTGCCAATTCTTCTAAACTAAATGTGTTCATTTTGCAGCAGTTTGTGTCCTACTCCTCAAGAGAGATGGAATCATTCAATTATTTTTTAAAGAAGACGGTTTTTTGTATTTTCATTAGTGTTTCATGGATGAGTACGCTATACCCACTGCCGATTCAGCACTCGATCTCTCCGTTCTTCCTGTATACAACAACTCTTCAGCTGATGTCTCTCAGTTCCCTCCCTCCCATGTTATCATGCTGCCCGCTAGCGCCATAACTATATCAGGTTCTGACAACATTCCATTTTACATATCGCCTTCTGGTGGGTCTATTTTCCTTGTATTAGTAGACTTCTTTACACCTCCCTGTTTGCGGTGCATTGTCTATGCGGCAGGTCAGTTGATTCTTGCAAATACGACTGTTGAACGTGTAAATGAGGGTCTTGTTTTCAAACAAGCTCCACTAACTACGGTGTCGGCACCATGTGCAGCAGCCGATGAACAGGAACCTCTTGAGCAACTGGAATTTGATGAGAACTCCGAGCCTGAGGCATCAAACGATACTGGACAAAAGATTCTCAATCAGAAAGGTTAGATGTGCTCACTGTGATTAAATCAACTTCTTTTTGTGAAATTGGGCCTGCTTCGTGCTCTTTTTTAGTGAAGAAGTTAGCATCAAAAGTTTATAAGGACACCTTCACTGCTAACGGCAACATCGTAGTTGGTGGGTACAACGTCACAAAATTAGCTCTCCTGTCGGACCGTCTGAAGCGTTATCGCACCACCAGGGCTCTTTCACAGGCAAAGTTGAGTCGAAAAATCGCTGAAACTACTACTGGTGGACTAAAGTTTAGCCAGTCATTTTTGTGCAGGTATTTGCTCCCCGTCCCTTTCGCCTCCATTTCATCTGCTACCATACTATTCCTTGAGATTTCGTCCATAGGATTACTGCTTGCCCCTTTTTACTCACCCATATTATCATTTGGGGGGGTTTTCTCGGGGCCCAGTGCCAGTACGACTTTCATCCTGAGCTTGATGTCGCTAGCGTTTACTTGCTACTTTCACGTCTTAGTAGCAAGTAGTATGGGGCAATGTATTTTTTCCAACTTTCAGTGCTTTTTCTGTTCCGATAGCGTTGACATTGTGATTCATCAAGTTATTTTCGTTCAGCAATCGTGGTTTCATCCGACGAAATGAGATTTCACATGGAATTCCTGGTGTCAGTAATGTTCTGTGCTCATTTGCATGCATTTCCAACGGCGTATTTCGAAAGTCCTCGCTGAAGTATCTGCCTTACCACCCCTATTAACCTTACCGAGAATTTAGAATAGTTTTTTTTCCGATTCTGACCAGTCTATCTACTCTGTGTTCATAACCAAAGTTTTTGCTTCCTCATCATCGTCAAGGGGCTCGTTTTGAGGCACTTTATGCGTCTTTGTAGCAAATTTGTCACAACAGCCTTTTGCTGTACTCTACCCCACACCTCGAACTGTTTACCTTAAGGTGTTCGACGGCAGTTCACAGTCCGTGTGGTTTCCGTCCTTTTATGTGCTTAGAGCGCTGTTTAACTGATTATTTAGCAAGCCCTTTTGTGTTAGCCAGTAGTCCTTGTGCCTCTGAATTGTCGTCCCTATTATTATATGCAACCAACGTTTAAATACTGATTTTCGCTACAATGGTCTCTTAAACTTAGATTTCTATGGACCATTTCATGTGAACTTGAGGTGTTTGGTTTCTGTTTGGGTAAATAGGTGGTTTTATCTATCGATGTTAGATTTGAGAAGCTCGACGTCACTCTGAGGGCTGCATTGGGCGCCCAACCCTACTTGGAGCAGTGGTTGGATCAGGCAGAATCGGAGGAGCAGGCAGCTTTGGGTACCAGCCAGAGGCCGTCTCTTCACCCCAACGAAACTATGGTAGATCTCTTGGATCTCCGCGAGAGGGCCGTGAGCGAGGATGACCCCGAACATCTAAAGTGTTTCCTTCCTGTCCGCCGCAATCGCAAGTCCCGAGCGGTTTTTAGTGAGGCTGCTGTGGAACAGATGATCCAACACTTTAAACGTAACTCCAGACCACGAGGTTTGTCTCCACGCCGATTTTCTAAGCCTTGATCACTAAAGTGGTTAAAAAAAGGAGGAATTATTTTTTTCAGGAGAGGAGCTTTCTCGATTGGCAGACTCAATTGGTTATGAAAGGGAGAGTGTAAGGATTTGGTTTTCCAACCGTCGTTATCAACTCGGAGTAACGCCGAAGCGTTGACTCGATGAATATTGCTTGTATATATTCATTCCATCTGTTAATATCGTATTGCATTTTCCTTCGCTTTCATCCTTTTTTGGGATTGCCTCTATTTCATCTTAAATTTGTTTATTTGGTGGCATTCACGGGCCCGTTTTTTTCATCAATCCTGAAGCAATCGTCAGTTTTTGTGATTCATTCGCAATGATGTCTACGGCACCTTTCACACACTCACTTATCCCCCAGAACATTCTTCAGAAGTATCTTTGCAACTCATGTCACGACTGCTTACTGCTTGAGACCATCTCCCACCGTAATTGTTTATTACAAAAGCTGCTTCGTATAGCGTCCAAGTGCACTGGTACCCAAGCTTTTTATATGCCACATCAATCAGCAATTTGGCATGTCTTCATTCACCTCGCTTGCATCATCTAAATGTCATGCCTGGGTGCTTATGACTCAGGGCTTTAACGTATGTCATCATCCTGATTTCATTATGGTGGTGTAACTGTCTAAACAGTAATTATTGTTTTGTTTAGTTTGTGTTATCGAGTGATAGATTTAACCATCATTCATCGCTATGTAGTTAGTGGCTTTGCGCTTGGGCGGATGCTGGTGTGGATGACAATTCGAGACTGTCGACTTTTGCGAATCGCATAACGCAGATTTTGTTTGAATTAAAGGATGTTGTTCTTTCGTTACCAGACGGCTCCTACGCGTTGGAGTCATCAGACACAGCAAAGTACCTGTTTACAGTTTCCTGTTCTCTCTCGAGAAATTTGCTTATTTGCAAGTTACCCACACCTCCTTTACTGTTTTTTTTTCAAATTGCATGTCAAGTAGTATGTACTAATTTGTCTTTAATTTGCGCATTTCGTTTTTTAACAAATTTGTAAGGTTGAATGAAGTAATGAGGCCCTGCCAGAGGTGGCTTACCTTTTTTCCCATTTCAGTTAATCACCATGGTATTCCACTTAAATATTGGGCCTCGGTATGGAACTGTTGTATTGGGCCTCCCCTTTTAATTTTTTGGTTGCGTTTCCCTGTGTTCGAGTGGAGATGTTAGTTAGAGAGTTTCTTTTCCACGAGGCCTGTCACTTAATCTCCTCTCGTACCGACAGCATCCGGTCTGGGTGCGTATTTTAGAGTCGCCCACTGGGCGCTGCGTTGCCGTCCCGTATATGCGTTTCCCTCCGTTACACTTTGGCTTTGCTTTGACTTTCTGACACCTTTTAGCTGTAAAAGGCTCCACTAATTTTGGTGGTGCTCGATTGCCCGCCTTTTCCCCCTCAGGTTGGTGTTTTGCTTCCAAACTTGAAAGGCTTAGTGCTCATGAGGGATTTTATTTGGATGACGGTTCCTACTATCAAGGCAAAATCTCGGTGCTTTCAGCTCGGTTCCTTTTGCAGATTATGCTTATTCAATGAATATTTCATGAATGTAGGAATTGGAATGATATTTTCGTCAATTGAATAACCTATCAACGAATCACTTTCATGTTCTGTGGTTTCCGATTCGTGTACTTATCTAGTGATAATTAGTACACCGTGTACCGAAGACTGGTGGTTGTTTTCTCAGAGGGTTGTCTCCTCTCCATTGATTGCTCCTTTCTTTTTCACCTCATTCTACTTGAGGCTCGTGTAGTAGTTCAGCTATCAATGTTCTCTCTTTCACCATTTTGTCTTGTGGTTTTTTTTTTTGATTTTGATAAGAATACGTGCTCTGTGCAAATTCATCGGGAAGCCTAGCCGCAAGAAGTATTTGTAATAGGAGGGAGCCTGGAAGTCCCAAAAAGTCAGCGCCTCAGGAATTCCATGCCTGCTGTTGTGTGTGCGTGCATCCCCACGGCCCCGGGAATTACTTATGTGCATTTCAAATGAGGCGGGTGACCTGTCACTATGTCAAGATGACTTTTTCCTAGTGTACCCGTCACGCAAAGTTTTAACTCCGCTACTGATGATTGCGCTACCTGAGTCGTTTGTTTTTTTTTGTTTATGCCACGGCAATGATCCTGTGGACCCTTCGAAGCATGTGACCGCCACAAAAAACCGTGCGCATAGTCTAACTTACACGATTTGTTTATTACTACAGCGTATGAATCATCTCCTCATCCTGAAGGATTATGCCCAACCTCTGAGCCGTCCTTCATAGTTAGCGTTAATAGAGCCGTTTTACGAAAAACACTTTCCGGATTCTAGGTATAAATCGGTTTGATGGCAATACATGCGTGCAAATAATTTACGGTTTTTCGGTTCCACATGTCTTGTGGTTAAAGATAGGCTCGTGAGCTATGCCAACCGACATCTGTGACCAATGCCGAATCAGTGCGTGGACTGGTTTTCTCACCAGCGGTAAGCCATTTTGGGGTCCCAATACCCCACAGTCGAAATTCACCGTAACATGAACAATTTGGCCTTGTAGATTCTTTAGCTAATAAAATCCCTCCGTTTTGTTTTTAAAATGATTCCCCAACGTGAAAAGGCTGAGGACTGAAAAATCACAATCCCTCCAGACCTTCTACTCACAATGACAAGTAAAATTTTTATGACGCTAATCTAAACTGGTTGCCTTCTAATGTTAAAATATGGCGCCAATTGTGATGCATTCGTCCTCCCTTATGCTCAGTTTTTGCACCTCGCATTCTGTCATATGAACCATTATTTTTACCAGCATCACAAACCGTGTTGGCTTTGGCGTTTTAATGCTGGCGCTGCGCTAGGGAGGGCAGAGGCGGAGGGCGCTATCGATTTGTTGTCCACTGATAGACATCGGACCAATCAGACGATAGGAATGCTACTTTCTGCTTGATTGGTTGCAGGCATCGCAAACACGCTTAAGCCTTTTTGCAGTCCCCCAAGCACTGCCTGAATGCTTCGAGCGAAGGGTCTTCGTGTTGACCTTACTGCTTCTGGCTAAAAAGTTTAGGAGTGAGACTGATTTGGTGTGGTGGGTTTATATTTCGCAGATGATATGAATAGTTGATGATGTGTAATGTGAAGTTTCCACATGCATATAACAGTTGTGGCGTGCCTTTGATAGTTTATTGTGGGAAATTATAATGAGTCGGCTTTGCTTTTTGGTAAATTGGTCTTGTAGAAAATCTTTTGTGAAATTGGAATAACATTTGAGCTAGGTGATTCTGAGCGAAAGGAAGTTTATTGGGCCCACGTGCTCTTGATAACGCTTTTTCTCCACGCTCACTACTGCATCACGCAAACGATTTCTATGGACTGGGCCGCTTAGTTTTTTGTACTGACCGACGCGTTCTGCAAACTATCACTGCCAGGATGAGCTGCCACTCTCGGTCGTTCCCTCCATCTCAAACACAGACACTGTGCCAGGCTATTTAGTGACAGGGGCTGTCAAAATGAAGGAACTGACTTGCTAATCATCTTTAAGCCCTCCAGGTCCCCTCAACACCTTTCTTATATTGTGCTAGTGACCGGTGTCACGAAATGGGAGTGATGGCATTAAGAAGACGGTTGGGTTGGTTTTTGGGTCCCCTCTGCCTCAATTTTTGGCACCACACGCGCAGTGTACTTTCTTCCTATCTTCCAGGCGAGGTCAGCTGTCATTACGACTCCGTGTTGAAAAAGTCACCGTTGTCATACGGCACACAGTCTGATCAATTTCTCAAACTGATAGTCACATGGTTTAGGGAGCTAAAAATGGATAATGCTTGCACTGGAAAGCTCCTTTGAAGACGAGGTTAGTTTTATCTTTGAGTGTGAGCATTTGGTGGTCTGGTCTATAAGGTGCCTAGTTTTCTCTTGAAGGAAATGCTTGTAGGCCATGGGTGCGCTCCTACGGGCGACTTGGTGGTTTGTGCGTGCCCACACATGTTTGCTCTCCGATAGGGAGGGAGAGTTAGGGTTCGGAGACGAAGTGAAAGGTCTCAGTGTTTTTTGTGCTTACACTCCGCTTCACCTGCGTCAGTCCACCGTATCGCATTTCGGCACCACCGAACGACAACCACTCCTTCTTCAGTTTTAATCAACACGATTTTAACACCCACACGTGATATGAGTGGGTGAATGGGGGCTCAAGTGCTCACCCACCCGTATCTTTGAGGGTTCTTTTTGGGTAGTAAATTGACGCTAATTGAGTTTGAGAACTCGTCTTTTGTAATTTTCGGGTTCTATATTTGGAAAAGCAAACATGGTTGAATCGTATTAATTTTCTACTTGTAAGGTACTTATGATCTGTGGTGGTGCAATGCTGACATGGTTAGATATTTTTAGCATTGCAGTTATTATGTTCTGAATCAGCTGTCACGGCTCTGCTCCCATCACTCAGATCTCCTTTTTGTCATTAGGGCTGGTCTGATCGTTTTAAAGGATTTCCTACTGCATTATAAAATGAAGTGTTAGAAGTGTCGTTGCTATGATAACTTTTGTTATTGATAATATTAATTCACCAGTGCCCCGGTCGCCATCACTGCATTTTTGGGGAACGCGCAGCATGTTCCAGAGGTCAGTGCGAGCAAACGGTAGAAAACAAAGTACTGGGTGTCCTAGCTTAACTCATACTTTTCAAGGGATGGCATTTCAATTCACCACTAACAGTTTTAGAAAGGAGAACATGGTTTACTTCTTTGAGATTTCATATTGACGGAGATTCTGCGTTTTTAGAGAGTGATCGATCATTCAAGCACATCTAATCTTTGTTTTAGCAGTGCTTCTCTTTTTAAAATGATAGCACGTCTATGCACAAACTCTTTATCATTTTACTTGAAAGATGCTAACTTTATCCTCCCAGGCTAACTTAGGGAGCTGATCACTCTTCTGTTTTATTATCGCTTGTCAACATAATTACGCATATAGTTGTATGCTTGAGGGTAAACGAACGGATTGATCCGATAGGGCTGGCCTCCAGTGGACTTTTCGTGAATGCTTAACATCTGCACGCACATCCATTCGACTTTTTCTCAACACGAAATACAAAAGCCTGTGCACAGTTCATTTTGACAAAATACCTCTAAGTGCTTAGTGCGAGTGAATTACTGGTGGGTGGATGACGTTTTGTTCAAGATGGTGCCATATCTTATGCACAAGGCGAAAGAGATGAATTAAGGACAGTTTACTGGCTGTAGACATGCCAAGTACCAACTGAATGGCAGGTTAAGTATGTTCTGCCGATGAGGCTTATTTGAGCAGTTTGTGTACCCATGCCATGCAAGTGGCAGCGTCTGGTGCCTTAGAATAGATTGTGCAAATGTGACCATACCATAAGCTCAACTTCTTAGAGTCCTTGCGTCGTTTACCCATCTGGCAATCAAATTCCACTATAGTCCTTGGAATGCATTAAAAATAACGCTTTAAAGCTCTGAAGGGTACTCAATCATGACCTCCCCGTTATCATTATCGTTCATGTGACTGGGACCTATGTAATTGTCGTGTTTCACACCAAAACTACAATTTGACACTATTTACTCTCTTCTGCATAATATTTCTTTTCCTGCTTTTTTTCTATTGGATATTTTCCTATGCAGTTTAACCTTTGTGCCTTCACTGTTTGAGGGTCACACATCAACTGCGTTAAATTCCAAAAACTCCCCACATTAGCTTTCTAGCGCCAATCTGTGTTAATACGCTTGGACTATATCCATGATGGTTAAATGCCTTTAGCCAACGACTTTGGTGTGCGAATCGCTTCACTGTTTTACTAACAACAAAACCTGGGTAGTTGGGGCTATGGTGGATGTCATTGGTGCTGACGTCACAAGGCTGTTGACTCACGTACATAGTCTCTGCCGTTTCCGGCATTAGGCTGCTGCATCTATTGAGCTCTGGCCTTGCTCACTCACCGCCATAACTCCCATGCCCTGGTTGCCATTTAGGCACACAAGAGGATGTCTTTCTACTATTGGTCACGAATGTTCCCCAACCAAAAGCTACGCACCTGCCCTCCGCCCAAATTAAAGATTCTTGACCCAGTGGTGGCGATGCTGCTGGCGCTCAGTCAGCAAGCGATGAGCTAATAATGTAGCCTGATGGTTGAGATTTTTTATTTGAATATTTTCGTAGCAATGGATTTAGAGAAGTCTATCACATTCATTGATCTCCGCCATTTCGGTGCTTTTCATTGAGTGTCAGTTGAAAGGCACCTAAGTCATTGTGTTACAAATTCATTTACTCCTGCTCCAATCGTTTCATTTCATAGTAAAGAATTATCCACTGTTCCCTCAAGCGCAAAATCTCTGTTCACTCGAAAATTGCTGTCTCCTGTAGCTTACAATCATAAAGCCTTGGTGTCGACTCTAGGATACAAGTTGTCTTTCATCCTCTAACTTGTGAATACCAAATCCGTCTACTTCCGTCTTCCCACACCACAATCCTCGCGTCTCCGGGCGTGGGAGGGCGCCTATCGTATGCTTTTCACCTCCCAAAGTTGGTTTATTTCAAACAGAAGGTCCACTTTAGAGACACAGCGATAGTGAGATTTTGGAATGGAATTTGAGCATTTCCAAAAATCATACAGAAACAACCTCAAACAAGACTTTAAGTACCATCCTTCAGTCTCAAGATGTCCACCGCGTCGTTGCCCCTTTTATCCTCCTTAGAATTACTCCACTCATTACCCATTAACTTTTATCCCTTTTGTGCTACAGATAGGCAAATGCTCTCTTTTCGACTCAAACTGAATGGACATACCATGCCACATTGGCTCAACCTCCGGGGAATTACAGTCCCCCTCACCTAAAGTATTTTTCTGTTTTGTTTCAAGATTTTTCATATTTTACCATGTTTTGCCCCTTTTGTATAAGTATCCATAAGTGGTGGTCATTTGCAGTAGACGAGACAAACACTGGCGCGAATTCGTCCATTTGTGCTACCTCCTGCCATAGCTGCATGAAGCTATGGTTCCTGCGCTCTTAACACCACTGAATCGCGCATTCTAAGGTGTTCTGGCTGCAACCACCATGTACGTAAAAGGTAACGTCAACCGTCTCCACTTAAGCCTCATTTCTACTTGAGAATTGCGACAGCATTTAGAAAATTCCAAACACCCACAACCACTTTCTTGCGAAAATTCTCGCATGACCTAAACGTCAGTTAATAACAAGGCAGAACATCAAACAATGCTGGAATCATGCAGTCGTCGAATAGTTTTTACTCACCATTTATAGTATGTCTCTTGGGAGCATCTCAGGGCATAGAATAGTCAAATTCTCTAAAAAATTGACTATAGCCTATAGTAAAGGCACCATTCTTCCCATTTTGTTCCCGATCCTGACAAACCTCTTCTTATCACCCATACGTACCAAAATAGACCAAATCCGGTAGATAGGTAAGCGAGCCTTGTTCATTGCTAAGACTGGAGTTAGCAGCCTGGTCTGCCTAAGTGCTGCCTTGTGAATCGGCCCAAACTGCATCAAAGCGAATTTTCGATAAAGAATTAATCGGGCATTGATGCTTGCGCTAGGAGACTTCCACTACAGCACAGTTGCACAGCAAACATCGATACAGGAATGTCCCACGAATTATGCGTGCACACAACACTGAAAATGCTACAGTTGTCTAATCTGAGTTGTAGCCTGGCGGCTGTGCCATTTCTTGTACAATGTGAACTGGTTCAGTATAGTTTTATGAAAAATATGGGTTTTTTTGTTTGTGTGCGATCTGCTCGGAAACCTGATCCAGGCGAAAAGCTCAGCAAGATGAGACGATGGCGGAGTGCAAATGTTAAGAACCGGTCCATGTTGATCAATGCCTTCGAGCATCCACAATCGCATGAGTCCACGATCATCGAAAATTTTAGCAAATATGAAACAAAGTAGTTTCTATTTCCATCAACGTTATGCCTACCACACACAATCAAAGGAGTTACACGATTGTGGAGTTTGCTTCACCCAGCGTGCTCCACAAGCACAAGGTGTATCACGTCAGAGCTTTCAAAGGTAACCCAATGACCGCTTCACCCTTGTCGTCTATCACCTTCAAGGCTGCCTCTGATCAGCTGATGAGGAGGGAGTGGCCGTCAGTGCTCCCTGGTAGGGGCAAGCGCCTTCTCCGACGAGTCCGATCACTACCGCGGTCACATGAGGGAGGCAGACCATTTGTGCGTTTGTGTTGCAACCGGCTTGAGTTAACACTCCAATGCGCCTAGATGAATCACTGCAGCACTCCTCGAGCATGCAATGTGCGTCAACATTGAATTAAATGCGATTATGCACCGAGGTGAACTATTTGTTGGATTAGTTCCACGTAACTTCCCAATAAGCATCGTTAGCTGATGCATATGCGCGCGGTTACATGAATTTCATTACAGCTAATGGGACATTTTTTAATTTCATGGACAATTTACACATTATCCGCAGGTCTATTATTTGTTCCCCTGAACTGGCTAATGTAAAGCAAATAAACTCAAACAAATGCTAAATAATCGCAGTTTTATTTGTGCTTTTCAAATGAACTCACTCACGTCCTCAAATTACTGATGCTATTAGTGCGTTATTGGCATTACAATAAACTATGCGGCAGAATGTATGCAGTAATTGTACAGCACGATGAATTCGACAGTCTTACTCATTTCATTCTCGTAGCCCAGCCACTGTATGGTATCATTTTAAGCCTATAGTCAAATTGCGGATGAGAGTCGCGGACCGAAACTCTCTACCAAGGTCCCAAATAGACCAAAACACACATTATTTATGTGCATGCGTGTAACATTATTAACATAAGGCGGCACCATAGTAACCATCGAGACATGCAAATTAAACTAGGGTTAGTGTGCTAGATGAGGTTTTTGGGAACACTGACGCCGCCACTGGTGAGGTCGATATTCCGGGCTTATTGGGCATTAGTGGCATTGGACTTATTTTGAGTGTTTAAAAATTCATTGAATCTCACGATTACTGTTAAAGAGACCTCAGCATCCTATGTGCTTGAAGTGAAGACTGACGACACGTTGACATCCAAAAATTCGAAACCCATATCTGACCTTGAAACCACGTAACCCACTGACGATGGGACGTCAATGCAAACCAGATGTATCGTAAATTCGCATCGAATGCCCTTATAAAATCAAAGTACATTTTACCAACCGAGAACTCGTAAGACATCCAACAGTCTTACCGATTGTATCCCCACTCATGGAGGACGCGACAACAATTCTGCACCATTTGATAATTTTCAAGGACAGTGTTGGGCCTCCTGAAGCTCAGTGACGAATAATTTAATGCAACAAGGTGATTTGGGTTACACCAAACAAGCCAGCATCGACACCACTTCAAGTGAAGTAGCTACTCTAATCCTAAAGCAGACGCGAACTCTGGCGTCCTCTTAATCCACAAATACGAGCTTATTTGAAGTTTCAACTGACGGCTAGCAGTTAGCCCTCGGCCTCAATAGTGAAATTTAGGGGAAGTGCGCGTAGTTTAGCATGTTCGCTACCCCGATGATCTCCATAAAGAACTTCGATTTCGAGGTAATAAAACTTAAGTGTAACGGTATTTACCGACGCCGTTGGCCGCTTTATTGCAGTTTTATGTTAATGGCAAAAACACAAGGCCGACACGAACAACTGGCTAAATTATGGCTGTTTCGAAAACAATGGCAACGTCGGTGCACACAACTCCACGGACTATCACGCTCCCAACGTAGACGAAACTAGCAAGGTTCTACCCAAATTCAGCCCAAAACAGAGGTGAGATGGGGTTCAACAAACTCACTCTGAATGGGCAAAAAAAGACCTCACGTCAATCATGGCGCCCACTCACGGAACAGAGAACCACGGCCAAGAATAACAACACCCATAAGAGAAATAATCAACCAAGTGAAGGAAAACAAGCTCATAGGTGTGATTCCAAGTTGTCCTGCAAACATGGCAAGAACTACTCTGATGCTCTCAAAGATAAGGGGATTTAACGGAACATTTGAAACTCTCCTGATGCAATAGTGACACCGAACTGGACCTCGAAACAATAGATCACCCATCTAACAAAAGACCGCTTATTGGTGCAAGGACAAGAAGTACCACTCAGAAACCCCTCAAGCAACGACAGAGAAAACTATTGCGCAATTTTCCTTAAAGTAGAGCTCTGGATAGATAGAGACACGCGTATGTGAGGCACGAAGTAGCTTGAAGACGTAGAGGTACCCACCCGCAATAATTAGGTCTGCCCATGGAATTACTCACCGAGGGTAATCCGACAGTTTGTGTTAAATTCAAATGGTATTAAAATCATCCCATTTTTATCAAGGTGATTCAAGAAACCAAAATTGCCCAGCCATACAATGAGACGACTCACACCATTCTTCCTCTACCGATGGAGACCGCAGAAAGGATTTACAGGAGCAAAATATTGCCCATCCTATCAACAAGAGCGCATATACGCACCAGTCTATCTGACGGAAAGTGCGTCGCATGTATCCATGATAACCTCCTCAAACAAGTTTCTTTCATACGAACCTGTGCGGACGAGGACAGAAATATCAGCGGGTAGGACTTCGGACACAGAAACCGGTGGGACAGTTGACACAACTTAATTTACGAGGATAGACAGTGATTTTTAGGTATATGATCGCCCAAGTCACCGGTTTCGCAAAAAGCAAAAGAGGAAACGCAACACTATGACGACGAAAACTGCACCAAGGGACCAAAAACGGAGCGGGGAGCAGTGTGAGTTTGACCTTGAAGCTCTGTGACAGCATAATGGATGCAAAAATATAAAAATGCAAATGTCGATTCATTTATCACTTTATAGCCATTTATTTATTGTACTTTCATTTTGATTAGGCCACAAAGCAAAGTAAACCCACTTTGTTTGTTTTCTCATGGCTGATTAAAGAGTTGTTTAACCGTGGAAAGAAGCCATTTAGCTGACCAATAAGCAACTGCTATTCTCTAGTCGTTGATTGGGTTTCGGTTATTATATATAGTGCCATCTTGGCTCGCTATTGTGTATCGTTTGCCCCTCTGGTGGCCTTGTGCGCTCTATTATGCTCGCCACTGCTACTAGGGATCGGTTTCCGCCCAGCGCTTCGATGGCTGTTTTTCATCCTGCGACAATGTACGATTTTCAAGGCGTTCGGGAATGGAGTTTGAACAATCAATATTGCTATTCTTGTGAAGACGAGTCTATGCCGTGCGTCATAAGCCCTCTATGCAATTCAAATTTCCCACCGCTTTGTCCAAAGGAGAGTCCTCTTCCGGTATTTGCGTATTTCCGTCTTTATTTTCATAGGCTTTTCTCAACTCTGCCTCGGCACATCTATTACCGCTGGAGCACCAGTTCTTTTCAAACATTTCTCCTCTCTTTGGTGTTGATTCGGTAATTTGCGTTTGTGTGTGCTCACCAGGACCCTTAGTTATCCGAGGATAAAGTAGATGCATCGATGCGGGACGAATCCCTAACGCGCCTTTTATCGCTTCATCGCGCCTATTACGATTTGTCTCCTGTCGTCTTCTGCAAGGCTGTCTGTCTCGTTGATACCTTCATTACTCGTGTGAAAGTCAAGCCCAAGTACATGATGTGTGTCGCAACAGCCTGCTACTATATTGCATCGAAATTTGAGACCGGCAAGGTATGTATCCTACGCGGTACACTTTATTGACAGGGGTCAGACAACTAAAGGGATTGTTTCCGTTCTTTAGCAGCCCCGCCCAACTGTCGACAGTCTCGTGCGACTCACTCGTTGCGGCGGGTCTGTCGCCGACCTGGTCAGGATGGTGGACATCATTTTAACCAAGCTTGGTGCATCAACGGTGACGGCCGTTGGTGCAACATCTGCCACTGCCCTCGACTTCCTCTCCGCGTTTTTGAGCGATGCAGGTCTGAAATGCGTCGGCCTCCCTACGTTTCTTGTTCGGCAGGTCGAGAATGCACTGTGTGCGACAAATTTAGCTCTGTTTCGTCCTTCCTGTCTGGCCCTAGCTCTGTTGTTGTCGTACAAACAGAACCTCCCGCCGGTTTGTGTAATTGACTCCGAGTTTTCAGCCTTCAAATCCCTTCAGGACATCGACTTGCGTGATTTGTTCACAATAGCAAACCTTGGGAAGGTGATTAAAATCCTCTCGAGGTTTACACCTTTTTGCGCCGGATGGGTTGGTAAATTTGCTTTTGTACAATAGGTGAATTGGGCCGACGTGGAGGCCTGTTCCCGGACCCTTTTTGAGAATGGAACTCTAGAAAGTTACTCACCGTCGAGGACCTCAGTTTCCCCTGCAGAGGTGGTATGGAACCTGTCCAGGCGCACCCGCCTGAATCTCTCCGGGTCTGCACCGCCATCGCTAAAAACAATCTCTGAGTGGACAGAGGAGGAAGAAGACTAGATGTGGTGAGTGCGACTTGTATACTTAGTCCTATAATGTGTTATTCAGCGGGTCGCTGAGGATTAGCTGGGGTCGTTTTAATCTTCAGGTGGCCAAGTCTGGCAATACCTGGTTCTCATTACGCAAATCGGTAAATCCACTCCCATTTCAATTCTTGGGCCTTGTCGCTCTTCTGTTTTCCTGATTTGCGAGGTCCCTTTTCAGACAAAATGCGAAAATCAAGGCAGCTTCCATACGCACAAGGTATTTGATCCCTGACCACAACTTTTGTTCAAAATCTGGCTGTCCTTGGCTAAAAAAGCGTGATTGTACAGTCACTTTTGTAGTACTATCCCCGGTTATTTTGCTATTTCCATGTACAATATCCAAGGCGCCACTCTACCACCTCTCGTTTTCCCTCCTGACATGCGACTTGCTCCTCCCAATCACATTTATTTTGTGTACAAAAATAATAGACTAGTAAAGCGCTATCTGTGTTTGTCATTGGCGCGGAGGTGGCGTTATCAGCCGTCTTCTCCCATACTATTTTATGCCGTCCAACCCACTTTGTGTTGTTACCCGGGGAGTCGGGCATGCGCATACTGTCAATTTGCATTTACACTAGAGTCTTTTGTTTAGTATCGGTTACCGCTTTCAAATCTGGATGTTACTGACTCAAAATATTGTCTTTCATATAGGTGGAATAGAGCATTGATTTTTCTCCAGTCTTTTTCCTTCTCTGGGCTATTGGGCTGTGAACATATCGCTATGTGACAGGACGTTTTTGTGTCGAGCTGTAGACTTTGTGGGCCTGCTGGTGAATCGTTGGAGCGTGTATTCTGCGCGCAGTGGAGTTTTGGCCTGAGAAGGATGCACTTTCGAGCTAGTTGGACAACCGGCATGCGAATATCCCACACAGTGAGGCCTTCAGCAACGGCTAGCAAGCACGGCTGTCGTGGGCGCTATAGTTGAGGGTGGCAAGTTCTTCATATTTTGAGTCTGGTGCTGTAACGGTAGGCTGGAGGTGTTGAGACTCTGATTACAAGATCAGGTTTAACAGCTGTGTGGCAGGATGCGCTGCATGGGCCAGAGGGCGGCGATTGTGGAGCTTGTCTTGGTAGTTTAACTAAAATTTGCTTTAGAAAGGTGCGTGTTTAGCTCTGGCCCTTCAAGGCGTCTTAAAACGGTCAGAGGGGGTTGGGCCTTGCACGCTTTCAAATAACGGTGATGTTTAAAGCTTGCCGACACTGATTATTATGCATCATATCTCTGCTGGTACAAGCGTGCCAGTTTTAATTTGAGTGACTTCCTCAACATCGGTGGCCATACGCTTACAAAAGACGAACCGAACTTTTTGGTGAATCTGCTGGTTTTCATCTCGATTGTTAGATGTGAATAAGGAATTTGATTTTAATCAATTCGAACGATCTATTGTGTGTCAACCAAGCGGCTTCTAATACAGTGATCTCTTAATACAGAATACTTGTCAATGATTGTGTGCAGAAAACGATACTGAGGAGGGGTTTACTTTTATTCGTATTGTCTTGTCAAAAGGTATCTTAAGCGCCTAACCGTTCTGTCATGCAGGCATGCCCCGTAAAGTGATGCTAAGCCTTTCATTTGTCACTTATGGGCGTGCGCATGACATCTGTAAGTTGGGATTATGTAAATAAAGATGCTCTATTTTTCATGTCAAAAATCATAAGCAGAAAACGACGATTACATAAGTAGGCACTTAGGTGTCAGCGAAGGGTTTTAATCTGTCCAGAATCAGTAAATGTGAATTGAGAAAAAAATTACATTTTAAAGTGCTAGCAAGAACGGTGAATTCCATACAATGCTACCACGTTGATATGTAGTAGTGCTAGCAGGCCACCTAAGCGAGGCTGAATTCCCTTTATTGGTTGATAGAGTAACGACCTTTGAGATTCTCTCAGGTTTTTTTTCCAGTTAAGCCAACCTCGGTGAATGGTAAGAAGTGGCAGCATGAGGTCATTCTCCTCACAGACAGTGGTACATGTAGGCGTGAGAGAGACCGAGAGGCGAGGGTGGGTGAACGCGAAGATCAATTCTTGGAAGGTTGGTGTGTGCACAAGCCCGATGACGTCATCACTGAAGCCCAATAACGCGAGTGTGTGTAACCCCCCCCAAACAGCGCACGGCGATCGATACAACTTGTGCCACTTGCTGACATGGCTGGCAAGGCGTCGGGGTCAGGCCCCTACTACTCGTGGCGCGTAACACTTCCTTATAAGTGACAAGTATCTGTGCTTCGGTTTCAAATTCACGCAAGTGCTCCCGTTGCAGAAGGTCCTCTTTGCTTAAGCTGAATTTATTTTCTTTTTTGGAACTTGGGGTCGTATTCTGATCACCCTTAGGCGATAAATCAAAATACGTATTATAGGGAAGGTTTGAAGCGGAAAATCCAGTAGCAATTTTTCCAATCATTTTGTGACATTTAAAGTCAAAGGCTTGGTATGCTTTGAGTAGTTTCAATTTCACCCAAAATGAACTCTAATATCTAATCTCTTATTCTAAATACGAGGTATTCGAACCAAGTAATCTGCTTAAAGCTCCCAACTTAGGCCCTTGGGGAGGGATTTTTATTAATTTTTGTTTCACTATCCAAATGCCTTATAAACCTCCTCAAAGTAGTGAAACTTGTTTAGAAGAAATGGCCCAATGCGTGGGCTATGTGAGAAATAGGGTGGAGGCTTGAGAAAGTGTTTGAACCAAGGGCTATTACTTTAACTTTATTGGTTGCCTTGTTTACGAAGCCTGAAGTGAAAGATTGAAAAGTTAGCCTAAAAGAGTCCCGAGCAAACTCTGGAATGTTTGCTAAACGACTCTGTAAAGCAAAGTAAACTATTTTAGCACAATTTCAACAAGTGAACCATCCAAACCGACAAGATGAATGCATTTCTCACAACAGAAACGAGTTGTTTTTTTTTTTTGGGGGGGGGGGGTATGTGACTCGTCCAAGTAGTTCTTAATTACTTTTCTGTTCTGAAAAATGCCACAATAAATGGAACTGTGGGTGGGACCCTGTCGGCGGGATTGTATTCCGGTACCGAAAGCGAAATGCTGGAACTCATTAGGCACGGCGATTTTGAAGTAGGGAGACGCAGTCAGCGTGCTGAGAAAGGTCTAGCATCTATAAGCCACGCATAAGACACAAATAATCTCCACTTCACTGCTCCACTGGATTTTAGGTCAGACGATGCAGCCTTTTTGAAAGAAGGCTTTGATGCTGTCCGACTAACGGATCAGGTGCAAGCGCAAATACTGCTTTATTTCCATCCAAATTACAGTGATGCAAATCCTATTGTCTCACGTTAGCGAAGACTATGTACATTTTGTTGCATTTGCCTTTTACTCACAGTAATTCAGTTTGTGATATGGAAAATCGGAAAAGGATAGTTTGAATCTCCATGCAAATTAACTTTCACCCGTGAATGTAATGAGCATTAACCACGCTTCTGTAGTTCACGAGTCGTCCTTGAAGGGCTTTAAAAGTACACAAGTCTTGAAATAGTTTTGTTATTAGAGCATGGAGGGTTCAGATGACAAGTGGTATCGGCGTCAAGACCGAATCGCAGGAGACTCGAAAACCGAGACGCATGTACATATAATTAAAGCAAAACTCAGTTATACTTCCCACTTTCCAATGTCTTAAAATTAGATGAATAGAGAAGAATTACTTGGTTCGTATTAAAATGCTCCAACTTGAGCCTTCCACGACACATATGACATTGTTTTCTTCTTTTAGAAGAACAATTTTAATGGTCCCACCACTGGCTTACGCTGTTTCGGAAAAGGAAGACGGCAATGACGGAAACAGGAAAATTCATACGGAAAAGGTGCATGGGATGTAGAGGACTTGAGCAGTGCTTCGCTGGATTGTTACCCAGCATCATTAACAGCAATTTGCAATGCACGATCAGTTGTAAAAACTTCATCCATTTGAGCTACTGGCGTGCTTATCAAGGTTGCTTTAGGGTATTTGAAGTCAATGTCAATTAAACTGTCAGGGTGCCTGAATTTCTCAGACCGCCGATTCACCCACAAAGAACTTCCAGAATGGTTTCCAATCGCTTTAAATTTGTGAAGCACGAAGATGCAATTAGGTGACGGGGTCCAGGAATTTGGATATTTGATGTCCGTTTCGTCGGATCCTTGTCCCAGTGACAGAAAAAGGGGCGGAAGTCAGGTAGCCGGCTAGCACGTAGATGAGCCATCCAAAACTGCTGGAATGCAGTCGAGTGCAATCTACAAACGGTAAAAATAATCCTTCCGGAAATCCATTGGTGTCATAGCAATTGCGGCATTGAGAAAGTGGATAACATTAATAGATTATCTATTTAAGTGTGTTGGTTAGACCGCTATTACACGGCTACATTGTTACATTAACGGATTAAAGTAGTTTTATTTGAATAGTTCGATTTTAGAAAGGAGAATGCCGGATGGCTATTTGCAGCCGCGACTCGTTACCATTAACCACGTGAATGAATACATTGGCTTTTAATTTGAAGGCAGACCATGAATGCGGGGGTGGGCATTAACACTCGACATTTCTTTAGAGGCCCTCCCTATGCATTCAAAGATGAAAATGCCGGAGCACACATTAGCATAATATTTCAAAGGTGATGCTACTTAGGGCAATCAAAAGGACAGGAGTCAGCAATACACGCCATTTCGTAATGGGGAAGATGCAAATGGTTTCAAGTGTGGTGCAAGGTAAGCAGTGCGGTATCACCATTCAAGCAGGTTAACTTACACAGCTCTCAATATTGAAAAATAGACTCTTTATATTATTGAGTATAATTGGAGTGCGAAAGTGCACATTCAAAAGTATAGCTTTGTCTGTTGGCGTATCGTATTTCGACTAGATACAAGCAGGCTAGGATCGTCATTTCATCACTCATAATGTGACATGTGACTGGAGCTGCATTCTCCAACGTGGCTATGCCCCGTGCTTTCTGCACAACATTTGCTGCTACGGAGAATTAAGCGCAGGAAATCGCCTTTTTGCTAAACAAAAATACGATTACGCTTTCATCTAACAGTAAGGTGAGAAAACCTCTAAAAGATCGGAATTTACACGTGATCTTAATTACACCCTCGAACACTTCATTGTATGCATAGAAGTGTAATAGAAGCCGCTATAATTTTCAGTCATTTCATTGCTCAGAAATTTGCTTGCTCCCTTTCATAATTCTATGGCATCCTTCAGCTCATCATAGGCGCAGCTACCTTCCAGATTACATATTTATTCAAAGGTTCACTGAAGTCCTTAGTATGTATGTAAGAGACCAGAAACCAACTGGATGACTGAATAAATTCTAATACGTATATTTGTTGCAACTCGTAAAGCAGCAATAACATTCCCTTCTTTGGCACTTGTTCGTAGTTGTAATCTTCGACTATTACGTGATTTCATTGATGCGCCGTCCTAAAGGCCTCTGTGATTGTTGAGCTCTCATGACAGATTCTGCCTTTTTTGTAGCTTTTCGGTGCATACATCCACACACGGGCGTTGGCAAGGCGATAGTGCATTTAGCCACTCAAATGGACATGAACACCTCCATACGATTCCCAACAATGTGAACTGAAGTGACTTCGGAACTACTAACCACCTAAGTCGTGTTTCTAAACCACGAAATTCTATTTGCTAGTGGCTTCATAAGTTGAAAATAAATCTTATTAGAGCCCTACACATTTTTACTAATTTAGAAAGGTTGCTCAATTCGGCCACCATTAAATAGTTTAGTAAGAATTTCTTTACACTAGAAATGTTCTCATTCAGTGAAGCATATTTCACTGCTATCCTGTGACTAAGGCATTTGATAACTGGCATGTTGAATGTGGGTTGAGGTTAGGCCTGATTGGGCCAAATTAGAGGTCATGCCCTACTCCCACACCACCTACTATTAGCACACTTGGGTGTTGTCATATCCTCTTCATGAGAAATAATATTTGCTAAAGGCAGCTCTCCAAGCTTTGCTTTAAAGGCAAAGTAATTTAACAAGAAACCAATCGAGAAGGAAACTGTTAAGTTGAAATGAATAACTTCATAGCAGCTCTCACCGTTGCCTACAATCGACATACTGTACAAACTAGGTGATCGTCGTTGGGTCCCTAAGCATGGCGAAAATTTACCTCACAATCCCAAGTGGGCACAGTTTGCTTCATATCTGTTGTAAACAGTTTATCGGTAGATGTAAGGTGTCTCGACAACAGTCCTCTTGAGACCTCCTTCTGGATAATTGATAGACAAGGCCTTAGGAGGATATGGTTTAACTGACAGAAGAGATGAGTAAGCTAAGGGCGCACGGCTATGCGTACACGATTGACGGGTAGAGTAAGAAATGCCAGAGACCGAATACGCGGTTGACTGATTTCAGCGACGTGTAGTTATGGTGATTGATTAATCTAATTAATGGAGGAATTACCAGTACAGTTAGAGGGCATCTCTGATGGCAACGGGCCAATCCAAAAGGGGTGAAAGCAAGACTTTCTAGAGGGTTCAAAGATTAGCCATCAATTGGAGCGCCCGGAAAGTCGTGCTTCCGGAGTTGTAGGCACCTCTAGCAGTATCCGCATTACCAATTAAGAGAGAATTAACTATTCGACTAGGATTAATGCCTTTTTTGGAAAAGGATTCTTTTAACAACCTATGAGTCAGATGGTAACTACAGATTAATGTTAAAGCTGAGATATTGGCAATAGATTGGGTCATTATCACATGCAGTTCACATCGCAATCACGGGATAGATTAACTGTGTTTTATTTCCTACAGAAGCTGCATTAATTCAGCAGCTCAGCGTGTACACATACCGGAATAGCTCAGAGGCTCAAACTCAAGTGTCCAAACAGGTAATGTAACTATCACTTAATATTTTTTTCTTGTCTTCAAGTGAAGGCATTGCCAAAATCGTTGTGCAGAGAGGCCTCGTAAGAGACCGACAAGAAATATAGCGGTGAGCTTACCATCTGCTCTCTAAAGTGCATTCAATTTGAAACCCATTTCAAATGTCTATGTTGAATAACAATTCCACCGACAAAAAGAGCAAACTTATTTTGCTTTCTACAGGATGCACTTCCAAAATTTAGGTCTTAGGTGATGTGAAACATTGTATTGCGCTGAGACCAAGTGCCATTTCAAGTACAAACATGTTGGGTTGCATCAAAATAAACACATAAGTATTTCGGTGTGTTCATCAATGCATGTTTCAGCCATATTCCGATCGGTTCCGATGTACTCGGCAGTAGAATGGATTTACAAGTGCGATAGAAGGAGACCTTTTTAAATGGCAAGACAGTAGCAAACAGGATTAGTGGGGCACCGATTAGCATTTTATGCACCCACAAATTCTCATAACGATGTCTTGGTTACAAAGTCAGTAGTTTTATTTAAAACCCAACAGCTGAGGTGAGTGAAAGAGAACATCTCTCTAAGTAGAGAAAAATTTCCACCATTTCCACAAAGGCAACAGAGTCCGTCGATGTTGACTATAAAATGATGGCTTTAATTTTTGATAAGCGTGACGAAATGCACACCAGCATAAACATCTGTGGCCACTTTACTGGAAGAGGAGTGAAAGTGAGAACTGCAAGCTCACATTAAGCATTCAACCGTAAACATACATCAACGAACTTAAGGTAGGTATTATTAATTGTGCTGGGTGAATTTCCAACACTGATATCAGGTCGGAAGGTCACACGTCAATAATGACACTTCTAATGTTGACGCAAGAACACCTAACTTAATCAAAAGGCTGAAGATGAGTGACGTGAATGCGTCAATTCTTAACTTGCTGAGGTGTAGTTTAAGATTAAAACATTCTACAGAGACGAATATAATTGTAATTCCAAAAAACGTTAACTTGGTAAGTAAGTAACTGAGAGTTCGGCCCAGAGTGCCCGAAGGGGATTTTTACCCCCAGACCCCCTAGTGCCAGTTTGTATTCACTTTACATGCGTATCACCACCAGTACGTGTTAAATTTGCAGGTAATTCTACTTTGTCCATGCATTTTCAGGATTATTACCACCGCTAACATGTAAAACACAACGTTATTGACTTTGACCATGGTATATTTTACTGTCGTGTTTTGTAATGCCTCGAAAATCTATTCAATTGTTGTCAAAATTTATTTTCTATAGTCGGTGATTTGTACGGTTCTTTTTAAAAACACGCAGTCCTCTGCCTAATCACAGAGGGTACTTTTAAATTCACTCATTACTGCAATGGCCACTATGACATTAATAGCTACCCGCACTGAATGGCTAAGCTCTGTAAACAATACACCGAGATAAGGTTGCGTTATCTCTGAGACAACACTGTGCCTGGAGTGAGGTCAAACTGATGCTCCTTCGGAATCTCCGCACACAATCACTTTAAAAACCACTGCTCCACTGTCCATTAAGGGCGTTAAATATCCTTGAATTTGCAAACTGACCACTTCAGCTACAAATCCCCATTAATCAAAAGAGATCAACTCTTTTTGTTGCAGTTTTTCTGGGGTGGCAGTCATCGCGTTAAAGTACGCCAGACGAAGATCCAACTCGTGAAAACCGGAATTTACCCTGAACGTGCGATAAAACCGTCAAATGCTCCCTCTTTTGAATGAGCCACGTGTGTGGTAAGGCCCTCCACTGAGTTGTCGCCCTAAGCTAAACGTATGCCATAGTTAATCGAAGTAGTGCGTGAGACAAAGTTTAATCACACATTTAAATTTAGCTACTTTATAATAAAATCAGTTTCAAATTCATTTCTTGCATAGTTCTCATAAATTACAAATTAGCATGAAAAATCCCAATCCCTTCTGGTCATCATGCCACAATTGAGGATCTCCTTTTGAAGGCATTCTCCCTCCCCCTTCCCCTTTTTGATGTCCACAACTTCGAGTGAGAACTACCTCAATGCGTGGCAATGGGCACATATTTCCACTTTACACAGCACATGACTATATGGATGAAAATAAGATTAACAACTTGAAAGGTACAATCAGGAACTCCATCGGCGCAATCAGACTCCCACATAACATTCTCTTGGTTTGCTTTCCTTTCGTCTGACTCTGGGAAGGTGAATTCTTTCTTTAGACCCATAATGTCCTCTTTCCTCAGAGTTGTACTCCCTTGAGATACAACTCAATCTCTGCCAAAACAACTCGGGCTCACGATTGAAGCGCGTCTGCATTTTGCAAATCTATTTTTCAAGACATTTATTGGTCAAGTTAGCTAGGATTAAATGGCAAAATATGATGGGAACTAGGCCTCTTTTTCTAACCATAATGCCACTGATAGGACTTTCAAAATGAGGTTTGATGCGTCCTACACCACTGTGGGCGTTTCCATCTCACAAGTAATTACACAATCCAAAGCGCTTCTTAGCTAAATACACACCGTGCAACGTGTCAAAGCACACGCATGAAGATTCATGCAGCCCCAGAAAACGTTTCGGTTTTCTTGAATTTCCATTTTCTCGGCCAATGCTCGTTGCGCTCTCTCGCTATCACTCTCACCTGATTGGTTGATATTGCCCACAGGCTAAGGTCAATCAAATGCCATATCCACGTTGGCCTGTAACCCCTCCACATCTTCTGCCTCCTCCATTATTTAGGTGTCTGTCGGGCCGTATCCCCTGGCTTATGCATAAGAGTAGGTAAATAAAGACATCCAAGTCGAAGTCTTTGTCCTAAATGGTTGGTAGATCGACAGAACCAAACCTCACACACACAAACACCAGCTTAGCATGAAGGAGCTGCTTTACAACTAGCCTGCTGTGTGCCTTACGGCCACAAATGTTGTCACAAAGGCGAAAGTTTAAAGGTCGCTTCCGTATAACTCCCTAAATATTTAGCTTAGCGCTCAGAAGATATTTGCTTGGAATGGTTTAATGGATTGTTAAATGTCCTCTGAGATTCTGAAAGCGAGACATACGTGTTTAAAAGGAGTGAAATTGAAGGAAAGGTAGTAGAACTCCAAGATCGAACCCCGGAGAGGTTTTGCAACGCCTTAACTGGTACATCACGGTGTGGAATCAATCAATTTACTTCTATTTAGTCCTGAAAGAAAAAAATCACCTCAAAATACCTAAACTTCATTCATGCAGTGTCAAGCACATTTTATCAAATGATCAATTCTATCCACGGTCTTGAGTCGAGTAATTCGTCACCTTCAGGTATACGCACGAAACATTGCGTGTGGACTCTCAACTCAACCAAAGATGGCGCCACGTAGAGGGCACAAGTTTTAGAGATAGGGATGAATATTGACTTCTTGTATAAACAGGGAATTTGAAATGCCTGATGGACGCGCATACGGTATCAGATGTCGTGATACTTGGCCAAATGGGTTGGAAACATTTGGTCATCAAAAAGCATGGCGCCTCTGATCGCAGAATAATTCATTCAACATCATTTAAATATGATACACTTACAAAAGGTTTCGGCACTGGCACAACTCATGCAAGCAGCCGTGCTCATTGGTAGTTCCTTGTGTTTAGTGGAATCTTCCTCACGCACGGCGAAAAAGCTTTCTTTTGATGCTCAAAACTAAATGTTTGTCAAGTACCACTTGAGGTTGATTTTAGATTAAGTATGAGAACAGAGAATTTTACTTTACGGAGCATGTAGGAGCTTTACCGACAAATAATAAGACCGATCATTTGTTTTGGAGCGATTGACACCCAGAAAGCTCAAAGGCGCGCTATACGATGACCTCAATTAGTTTATATTCTGAGACGCGGTTTTCATGCATCGCTTCCCTTTATCATCAACCTAATGACTCATACAGACTTTAGATAATCTTGGAACCTTGTTTTTCGCCAATCCATTTAAAATTATGGTTTTCGGAGCCAGTGTAGGCCAGACCATACCGTAAATTGGCTGAATGACACGCACAGACATGCGAGCCAACAAAGCTGAAATTTCTTTGTTTTTTTTCCCCTAAGAGCCTACGGTCTTCAAGTACGCTGACGGCACGGTTAGGGGAGGTTGTAAAATACAACACGTGCGGGCGAGGTGACTAGTGTGGTGACGAGTATCCTCACCTCTCTCTCTCGCCTGTCGAGGGCAGGGCCGTGAAAAGCACAGGCAGCAGAGAGGCATGCTTGTACGCATTTGTCCATCGTAGCTTTAAAATGGGCGACCTGCTGTGGCGTGAATTTGGGAAGCCCTTATCTGTTAGGTAGGACTTAGCTCACGTGACCAGCAGCTTTCAAGTCACGGGATGCAGTACGTCTTGGTTGGATAAGCTAACCTTACAATTCGAGAAGTGCGAAAAAACCTCAGGCTGGTACGGTTAGCTTTTCCACTCTCCTACCAACACTCACTATTGCCACATTTACCCTGGATTTTAACGCTTCCAATAGGTTCGCCACCAGAGTCTCAGGCGAACCGACTAGCTCAGTCAAGGTGGTTCATTGGCACTAATCACGAATTCAAGTTTGGCTCAAAGAAAATTACAAAAAACTCACTTTTTTATGATACCAAGGGGGTTCCACTCCTTTTTGTTTTAAATTCAATATACCTGCTTACGATTTGATTCGGTGCGACCAGTTATCATAAACTGGAAGAAACACGCCATGCATTTGTAACGCCGAGCTCAGATGAGGAAGTGTAGAGAAAAGGTCGTTATGACTTCCTCAACTTCTCACCTTGACAGAACTGATACAACGTGAGGTAGTATAACATTGGACGAATGGCACAATTGTGCCCTACCTTCTCCCATCCGACTCTCTCTTGTAGAATGGTGGAACTAGAAATGTGCCAAAAACGAGGTAGGTGGGTGGACGGGTAGATTTGAGGCCGCAAGTCCAACAACGAGAGTGCAGTCACTGTCCCGCATACCATCCGAGACCGAGGACTGAGACTAAGCGGCAATAGGCCGATAATAAATGGTAGAAATAATCACTAATGTATACAAATTAGCAATATTTTATTCAATACTTTTCCTCTGGCATAAAATCTGGTGGCGAACACAAGGTCTCAATGATAAGAGAGCATAGGGCAAGATTGCTAAACTCGAGGCGCTTAACTCGAGTCAACGGTAGAAGCATGGACCACGGATTAGCTTCTTTAGCTGCCTATCCTGCGTATCACAACCTCTTGCATTGTTCGAATACATCCTCAAGATCTATTTTGAATGGGGACTGCAGCAAAGGGCACTGGCACTAGCATACTTGGAGGTGTCTCGAGGCCGACGGATTAAACAAAGAAATGCCCTTAAGCAACGTCCCATTCGCGTCCCTGAGGCAGCTACAGAAGGCCTATCTCCGCTTAAATTAGTCAAAACGGGTGTGACTCACCTAGTAACGCTGCAATAGAATAAAGGTCTCTCTTCTGATCGGTGGTCAATTCTTCCTCGCATGTGTTTATGCCGTCTTCGACTGAGCGTACATTTCAGACCATTAACGCGTCTCGGTCCCCGCCCTACATTCGTTTTCATTGAATTTGAAAAATATACCACAGTAAGTTCTATTACCCTTCGTAGGTTAGGCTGTTGTAATGTCGATACCACATTTGGCTTATCCATACCTCCACGGTGCCTTTGAGCATACGAAGGGGGCGGGAGGCTTGGTTTCCGCACCCCCTTTATCTCGGTAGACACACTTCAGCTCCACGTTAGCATGTCCCATGATAATGGCCCTGCGTTCCCACCATAGATTGGCCAAACAAATTATCACAGCCTAGATCTAGGACGGTAAAATCCACGTGTTCGTCTCTCGGCGCACGAAGCATACCAATTAATCGTACATCGACAGAGAATAAACAACATAGGCTTGTCTCCTGATCCGTCGCTAATCCTGAAGTCTCAATTCAAAGTCTATGTGTACTGTTGTGGATGCGTGTGTTATGGACTGCAATAACAGCTTTTCGAAACGGTAATGCTACCTAACCCTGAGGCACTAGATTTGGACGAGTGAATCAAACCTTACAGACGGCAAGATCATTGACATACCACCAACTTCTCCGTGCACAAAGGCACCGAATTCACGACCTGGCAACCAATACCGAAGGAGTTGGGGAGGGGTTTGAGGATCCTAAGGTCAGGACCATATTTTTGGCTCATTGTGGATTTACGACCTACCATTAATTTAATGATTGGAAGATCTTTTAAGTTTAAGACTCTTTTTAGGAATGAATACCAGGCATTTGTTTCCACAGCTTCAACCACCAGCATAACTGTAGTCCAACAGGCTTCCGGGCTGGTATGCCTTATTACGTCTATGCGGATGAATAGAGATGCTACATATGGGTGATTTAGCCTTCGGCTTTCTTCAGAATATGAGGGCATCCTTTAATGTCTGCGTATAGAAACAGTGGACATGGCATGTTTGTTAAACAACTTAAGCAAAGAGCTCTATACGGAGGGAGATACCACCCATGAGAAGGGTGAAAGAGTTCACAACCTCAAATGGGCTATTCAGGAAAATTTAGTCAGCTAGTTGAAGTATTTTTGGTGAAAACATTCTTATCTCATTCAAACATAGGAGAGTGATGTCAAGACACAAATACTACCCTCTTGAGGCTTACCCCTTTTATGTCGAAATCTAAGTGATCAAAGAACATTTGAAATGTCGTAAAGATTTTGCAGGTCAAAAACACAAGGCACATTTATCGTTATGATCCAGAAAGTGGGTCATGAGACAAGCAAATATGAAGTTGATGCCTCGGAAGAGAGAACACAAAACTAAATAGGATATAAAGGGGATACAATCCAGCAACTAAAAGAGGGTTACACAAGACCACATTTGTGGTCATCAACTTGAAAACGGCGAAATTCGTGGATCACAAAAGCTGATTCGACAGTGGTGCGAACACTCTTGGTTGGGCGGTCGATGGTCTCGCGTGCATCCCACCGCCCACCTAAGGGAGGGTCGTGTCAGTTCACCTGACACCACCGCACCCCTCAGTCCTCGCTTTTTATCAGCTGCCTTAGTTACTATTGCTTTGCTAGATCAATGCCCAATCTCTCCGCGCCTGCATCACATGTCTGGCAGATGCGCCCATGGCAAAGGTTGGATCAAAACCCAACTGCAAGCGAAAGCGTCATCGAAAATTATGTTGATACGTGTCGCAAGCTGTGTGCAGCGCGACATTTTTCTCACCGTAATTTAGAATTATGGTAACTGACAATACAAGGTTATGGCACCCTTAAGAACTACCAGATTGCACACTTCCAACTCGTTCTTTAGGTGCATTTCTAACGCCTTGTAGATCATGCTGTCGACTTTTTTTCTCTTGGCGCCAGTGAGGTATCCAAGACATACGCTGAATATGCCAAGCCAGTCTAAAATTTGTGCCAATTCATTCAATCGACACTCCAGCCTCGTATGTAGACACTCGGATATCAATATAAAAAAATAGATGGACTGCCCTCGAGGATCTAAATTAATCACCTATGACAGGATTTTGGCAGAAATTGAGATAGAGCCGATGCATGCACTAGGTTGTGACTAGCGGTACGCTAAACATCTATGCTCTGCAAAAAATTTGCGCATGTTATTTGCCTATCATTGAATCTGCCTAAAAAAAGTTATCGGCACGTCATCTATCTTGCCCAAGTAGTTGTTAACATTCTAAAGACGCATCACAACAAAATCCCAAAGCCCACACAACCACAGTCTTCTATTTTGGAACTCGCAAGAGTTCAATTATAATGTGCGACTTCCCTCTCCATTAACGATTTCAATAGAAACCTACCGACCATATCTTAAAAGTCAAAGGAATCTGTCACACTTAAGTTGACATACCAATGGGACAAATGAAACGAATTTCAGCAGCATCTACGCTCTCGATGGCATACGACATGTTTAAATCCTAGGCCTCCCTTATTTTCCATGTGTATCGTAAAAGGACTTGATGGTTATCAGATGTTGAAGAAGGGAAGCCCCAGGGGTTGAAGGACAGCTTTCACAACAATGCCACTTTGAGGGTCAAAGTAGCGCTACGAATCAGGCAATTTAATAAGTCTGTAAATCAACGACCCCAACAGGCATCTTGGTGTTAAAACTAACGAGAACTTTTGCGAATAGATCAGAGCTTGTCTTTGACAGCAAGTATCGTTGCTGGCAGAGGAATATACATGGTGAAGTGGACAATCATTAGACTATTACCCAATGATAGTGCACAAAGTCAAACTGAAAGCTAAAACAATGAGTGCAGAAATAATTCAGAAAACAAAACGGTTAAGGCATTTGATGTCCTGAAGGGAGGGGTTCGCAGTCACTCAGAGGAAGGATTTGTTTTGTTGGGAACACCATTAAATCAGGAAGAGTACCCGAGTGGCCTTACCCTAAACACTGCTTAATCATGCACTAAGCTAAATGTGGTGGGAAACCAATAAAACTGGAAAAATGAAAAAGTTGGAACATGGAAAAGAAAATGAGCATCGGTAAATGGACATTCTATGCTAAAAGGATTTCATTGCTGCTTAAAATGACACTGTTGGAATGAATTAAAAAACATACAAAGTCTGCGCTTACAGTGTTAAACATTTTTCCCTGGAAATAACCACATTTGCCATTTACCGCTTAAAAATGCTTCAAAATGTAGAAGCATTTTTTCTTATTTCATTTCCGAAACATAATTGAATAAGAGAGAAGATTGTGATGTGTCAAACTTTCTGAGCACATTTTGTTCCGAATTCAATGGAGTCAGTATTTTTGCCATACTCTTATGCATAAAAATGGAGTTTGAGAAAGCACAATTTACACAAACAGTTGAATACTGGGGGCCATGGGTCAAGATTTAAGAGAACGACTTGGTACCCCTGCAAAAACCGAACCCAGAGGAATTCTTGCTTCAATTTGTTCACTTGAAGATGTTGGAATTATGCACATACTGCTGTTGGTGGCTTGTGGAAAGCTGGCACCACTGGGGCATCTAGTGTTCAATACTTAGAGTGTATATGGTCTGGTATAACAGCGTTTTCAAACTGCTTTGGCACTTTGCTTAATTGCATTGGATACTTTTAGTCTGTGGAGGAAGTGGTGTAATAAACGGAGCCTCTCCTCATAGCACATGACATATTGAGCACACCTCGACTTGCACGATTACACAGCGTCAACAACATCCACATGCTCATCTCAAGTCAATGAGTGTGGTACCAATTACGAGTTGTGCATCCAAGTGTGCTTATCGCTTTTACACGTGCTCCAGAACCTCAACCACACCTATTTAATGCATTAACTTGACTGTATATCTCCTTGAGTGCATTAAAAGAGCATGTGATAAAAACATTCGAAGCACAGTAGATCAAAGAAAATGCTACATGGAAATGGTATTTTAGTCGAGAGCCTCGTATTAGAGCATTGTGCTCACTTCATGCTGTAAAAAACTTATAAAAGTTCTATCGAGGCCGTTTTTCACACATCGAACAGCAATTCATACCAGCCACATTAAACTTTACGGCTGCTATCAGATGATACTGGGGTAAATTCTTAGCGTCGTTCCCACCAATAAGCGAGGCCAAAGCGATCTTGAAAAGAACTTGAATTGAGGGTACATGCATACATTTCCAGCCCCAACAACTATGAATACTTTTTAGCAGTATTCTAAATCCAACATTTGTTAAGCACTTTTACTATCAAATGTTTCATGAAAAGCATTTATGCGACCATTCGAGATATTCTTATTATTCAAGCTTTCATTGTAGGCGGGTTAATGTAGCCTGGTCACCATAGTGAAGTGTGACGCAATAACCTCGGGATGAGCTCCATTAATTGGTGGACGAATTTTACCCAAAAATGAGCTTTACGGCTCTAGAGACTGTGGACATTTGGGTCTAGAGACGATAGATTGAAATAAATAAGGAATATTTTGATAGAAATAGTCTAATCAAACTAGAAATAATCACCCTAGTGTAAACTTGTTTTTTGTTATTTTGAACGGCGGCAATAACACAGGCCATTCATTAATTTTAACTGATCAGTGAAATGATCAGTGAAAATAATACTGCTACGGGGCTATCAAACAAGCGTCCAAAGCAACAACCGCGGTTCAAAAGTGATGCAGCGGTAACAGCAATAACCAATCATAAAACTACCTTCAAATGTATCAAGGTCATCCTAACTATGGCCTAATTTATTATGTCTGGGTGCTTGGGGGTTAGCCTAACCAAACAAATATCAATTTGTATCTAAGTAGAAGCGCCCAAGCGAAATAGGTCGGGAGTATCACACAGCATTGCAATTTTATGGATGAATATGTTACCGCCAAAATGCGAGCGAGTGAGCGGTTGGTGTCTCTGGATCGCGGTATCGTGTTTTTTTGTAGGATTAATGAAGGGAAACTCGAGAAATAATCAGTGGTACTCACCCAAGTACCAGTTGGCCAGTGTTCACTGCAGAATCTGAAAATCTAGAATGCACAAACACAATACCATTTAAATGGTGCATTAATGAAAGTGCTCAACTTATAATTGCGTACATTACTTGGGTTCTAAAACGCTACACCTGTAACGGTTAGTGGGAAATACACTTACGTGAAAGCTCCTTCAGAGTGAACGAAACCATTCTTGATGGTAAAACACCATTTGAAGTAGATATAAAGGAGCACACGTCATTGTTTACCTCCTTCTCAGGTAATCAGGGCTTTACGAAACGTATAGTGAACCCACCCCACCAATCTTCCCACAGGTTGTTAGTTCTCTTGTGTGTTTGGGGGCAAATTCCATGAGGTTAACACAGGTGAGTACACACCTCGATGTCGACGAGGTTATTAAGAAATTTGAACGATTGAGACTTCACTTTATCACGACAATTTGACAAATTGCCATCGCGGTGATTACGAAGAGTGCACACAATATGCTTCAGGGAAATGGTAGGCATTCGGTAACTGAGGCTGTTGACGGATTTGAGCAAAGATATCGCAATGTGTGGTGCCTGCGACGATTTTTTTGAACCATTCTTTAGATTCTACAGAGTCGATGAAACGCATTTCCTATTTAAACACAAAAGACCCCGCAGATTTCACTCTAGCCTTTGTTGCTGATTGATGCGTTTGAATGAAATAAATGCAATACTATGTGCACAAAATATGAGGGCATGTGATGTCACATTCCCGAATTAATGAAAATCGCAGTGCCGTGTAGCTCAATCCCACTTGTGGAAGGCTCTGTAATACTTTGTTTGTTTGAACTGCCGGTTTCGATCACTTGGGTGGCCATATTGTACTGAGCCGGTTGGTCGGCCTCCGGGCCGTGCCAACAGCCCCCAAGCCCTCTGTTTCCAAAATACATGTATTCTATCCCCAGTATTTTGCCTTCTTTTACCTTAAAGGGAGCCTCGGGACGCTACATTGGTGGCAGCGGAAAGCGGACCCGACTTCGATGGATTTTATCCTGCTCCATGCCGCTTCTAGCAAATTTTGGCAGTGTGAAAGTATTGCATGTGCTATGGATGGGAGAACCTCTGGTATCTCGTAACAGAAGGGCCGAGATCGACGTCCAGCTTCGGCAACTCCCTCGCCCTCGTGTTCGACAGGGAAGCTATTAACAACTGAAGCGACACTAGCCGTGAACTTCAAGTCCAGTGGAACTGCCAAGAGAGACCTGCGACGTTGTGGTCAAGCATCCTCCGTAAGCTCTCTCTCTCTCCTGTTCTCAGATGTAGAATGTGCAGGATGCCATTGGATAGCATCATTTTATGCTTTGCACACTTGGATCGCATGCATTTTGTTCCTATGAGGCCCGACCGCCACACTTGCTCAGGTTTCCACGATGCCCTTGCGTATCTTCTACGGTATCAATTAAGCCTGGAATCGCAATATGTGTTGTGTGTGTCTCGACTCATTCGAAAACTTGGACCCATGCCTCCATCTTCCATTGGACCACATTGTCGTGGGAGAGGACGGCCAAGGAGCGCGCACTCGCTGCAATGAGTGCTACGCGGAATTGATGGCACTACAGGAACAAATGCGTTCGAATCTCGACAACAGGGACGGTTAGCTCGTGGGTGCTTCTCGCAGCATTGATTACGTTGTGATGGCTGACACGGGAGGCTGACCAAGGGGAGCGTCGGGGACGACGCTCGAAAGAAGAGAGAGGCTGTGTAATACTTTGTTTGTTTGAACTGCCGGTTTCGGTCACTTGGGTGGCCATATTGTACTGAGCCGGTTGGTCGGCCTCCGGGCCGTGCCAACAGCCCCCAAGCCCTCTGTTTCCAAAATACATGTATTCTATCCCCAGTACTTTGCCTTCTTTTACCTTAAAGGGAGCCTCGGGACGCTACAGGCTCATTATTTGTTTGGATTTGGTTATAATCCGACTGAAAATACTCATTCATACAATGTTGAAAATAAGAGACGAATCACTGAAAACTGAAAAGGTCGGTAGTTATGATGAGGGAGGATATTGCAAATGAAAATATTTAGTGGACAAAATTGCCTCAAGGCGCGCTCAATTAATAAAACTTGTCAACTAGTCACCCCAAGTGCAAGACATAAAGAGAATCAGTTGCATTAAGAAAGTAGTCAGTCGAAGTAGGGAAATTAATGTGAAATCACCGGATTAAGCAAAATCAAACAAAAATATTCATAATGCTTGTCTGTTTGACTGTTCTATCCAAAATAATGTCCCAAAAAATTGGAAAGTGAGTGGGCCCTTCTGGAAGCTTATTTTAAATACGAAGAAAGAAGCTAAGCGTTAACAGCCTTTTTTCTTTTGTCAAGATGGCAAAGGTAGCCGATGTGGCAGCCGAGATGGCAATCAATCTTTCCTCCCTGAATACACGGCCATGCAGATGCTGCCTTAATCCTGACCAAGACGCATTTTTATTTGAGGGCTAAAATTTAACGAAGTTCATAAAAATCACCAGTGCTTTCCATAACTTTGAAGTTAAAACACACGATCCACGCACAAGTGATTATGAAGACTTCATTGATTGCAATCGCCTTACGGTAGAAGTCGGACTGTGTTGTAAACCAACGAATTATGTGCACGTAGATTAAATCACGTGAATCCTGTAAATGTTACGCCACATCCTGTTTACGAGCTAGCGTTGCTGTTCCTGTGTTTAACAAGGCATCATGTGAGCTATCTACTTACTTCAAACAAAAACGGTTAAAAAATTCCTAAGTGCCATCATCTCAAAGTGGGTACGGTAAGGCAGTTGAACAAAAGGTTTCGATTATTGAAGAATTGCCTATAAATGAGGCTGCGTTATACGTAATAGAGTAAACTCTCTAAAAATAAATATGTACATTAGAATGGGTATTAAAACGATGGTAATGTGTGATGCCGGATGGTAGCGTTCTGAGACTTCTCTGAGGCCAAAAGAAATCATAATACTCGGGTAGACTAACACGTATTTGATACGCAACATGGCTTGGGACTACTGGCATGACCCGGAGGTCAGCCCACCCAGTGAAGGTGCCACGACTGACCACTTGAGTGGACACTTTCCAAAAACCAACATACGCCTTACATACTGTTTGCAGCTTTTGTGGATCGATCTCTCCCACTTTTAGCGCCCTGATTTAACAAAGTTGGACTAATCGGTCATTAAACGCTGTAAAGCGCCTTTTATGGCCGAATATTACGCCTTCACTGACGTCTTGCGTAATTCCGGGAGACACTTTAAAAAGCAATTAAAGCTTTCGTTTTGCGTGCTTACAGAGAGATACTATTGATAGTCACTTTGTAGTTTACAAAGGCATGTCTACGCCCAAAAACAAAGCACACAGCATAAGCGGAGCAATGCTTTTTTCCAAAAAGAAATTTTGCAAATGCTGCAATCAAAGCTACCTAATGACTAAAAAAGAAAACGAGTTAATGGCTGAAACTGCAGCCCTTAAATTGAGCATACGGTAATTACACCACTACCCCCTCAACGCCTCTTCCGTAATGGTGGCGCATTAAACACGTATCGTATCGATTGTCGATAATCGATCCGTTATTTTGATTAGGAGCCATTGAAGTGAAGGCTCCATTTTTGCAGCGGCGAAGCGATGGCGGACACACCACGGGCGGTGGGTTGTGCTGGGGAAGAGACGACCAGCCTTCAAGTTACTGAAGCTACTGACCAAAAAGTCAGCTCTGAAGATTTGTCCATTTCTGAACTTAGTAAACGGCCCTATATATCGCTGAGGGCATTACTTCCGTGCGTAACGGAGTGGCACCAAAGATGGCACGCACGCAATCGAAAACGATTTCGACTACTGCGCATCCTATGGTTCACTTTAGGTGCTGTTAATCTTGGCCATCTAATTATCTTACTTACATCTCTCATTTACAACCTCTACGTGAACTCGTGGGTCGAGATGCATAAGCTTCCCGTAATAGACGAACTTCATGATAGTGGTCTCCTCCATTATGAGACCAACTGTGTTGCCATATACCCTGAGTATACGGGTCAGGAAGATTGGTACCTGTTAGACTTCCTTCCTTATGCTTCGTTACCAAAGAAACGAGCTGTCTTTGCAATGCCTGTGCAAATCACCACCTTTCAGGAGTGCTACAATGCTTTTTGGCTTGGTGTGCACCCATCAAAACGCCGATTTGTCAACGGGCAGTTGCGTTTTCTAGGTAAGAGAGCCGACTTAAGCTGCCTTCAGTTGGGTCGAAGTGAGGTCAATGAGACGGCCACCGTTGCCAACTGTTTAACAGTGAGTTTCCATTTCCGCCTGCGCAGTGCGACCGACTTTACCGGACTAAAGCACTGGGGCTCACCCTCCAATCCAAAACCCATAGTGGCCTACATTGGCGGCCACGGCCTGCTTTATCACAGACCGCACCTCATTCCTCTAAACATAGCCGCAGAGTTAGACGTGCTCTACGTTGTGATTCGGTATCGTTTGGGCGTATTTGGCTTTGGAGACTTTGGAACTCCCGACTATGGTCCGAATCACGGTGTGGAGGATGTGCGAAAGGCTCTGCAGTGGCTCTACGAGAACGCCAGGCTGTTTGGAGGCTCACCAAACGACATAACGCTCATAGGAGAGGACTCCGGTGTCTCAATCGCCTTGGCTGTGTCGGGAGACAGATACATCTCTCAAGACAACGATAATTCAACGTAAGTTTTGATAACAGTTAAGTCATTGAATACCAAGTAAGAGGTTTCTAAAAAACTGAAATTTCTTTACGAAGGCATCATTGAATCTGCTCTTGATATTACAATTTTGCACTAGATGGTCAACCAAGTACACGAGTTAAGCAAATTTGGCCAACATTTCTTAAAATATGCAAACCTCGCATGGGTATAAGAAGTTTCGGTTAAAACACGCAAACTCTTTTACTGGAGTCGCTAGTGTAGGAAACAACCTTACTTTATTTATGAGCAGATTTAACACCTCATTGCAACCACACACACGTAAAATTAGCTGTTAAAACCAACTGTATAAGCTACAGTTGCAGGCTATATTTGCCACTAGACTGCATTGAGAGGGTAGAGCAATTGAAAACAAGTCCCAATCGTGGAGCCAATCAGAGTGGTTAGGAGGAACTGACCAATGGCCAAACGGCCATGCGGCTGTTACAGCTCCCGCTGCGGACAGGATTGCTACCGGAAACGGGTGCTACGTCACCAATGTGGGTGTTTCGCATATGAGCGAACGTTTTGCTTTACCCAAGGCGCTATCATTCCCTGCTGTGCTTTTTACCGAAACTGAGCGATATTTCTGTGGGTTTTACACCACGAACTTGCCTGTAACACACACACTTGAGAAAAATTTTACTCCCAGTGAACATTTAAAGGTCAAAGCATTTTCATAACTGTAAAGAATCCAAGTTTTAGAAGGTGCTCAAACAGTATCAATAAAGTCAATAATTATTTCGAAGAATAGCAGTAACATCATTTAAGATTCCAACTGTTTGTCAGAATTGTAGAGGAAGCCAAAATGACGGTCAGGAGGGGTTCTCACAACAAATAAGTCTAAACTGTTGTCAAATTTCCACTATATCTATAATAATATTCAGCATCAGGCTATGTAGCTTTGACTGGGGCATTGTATTTACATTCTTTGCATTCAGCTCACCTATAGGCGGGAGAGAGCAATTGTTTTTCAACTTCTGATGCTCAACACAACACAAATTAGTCTGGTGAGCAGTGAACAACCCCACATAATTTCATCACACCACATTTGCCTGTTCGTGCATCCAGCTTATAGCGCCAAGCGCAGAAAGTTTGCCTGGATAAGACGAGGCTGAAATTGTGAAATCACTACTGTCATAAGCGCGTTGTCTCTACCCCACATTGTAGCATAAAACCTCGCCAATTGTCGTCCCCCTGGAAGCACTTGACCACTAGCGCCACTGTTCAAGAGGCCTTCGCCAAGAGGCAAAAGGTTCGGTGTGACTTAGGCACGCCTCCCAATCATACAAGAAGTCATTCGTCGCTTGGAAAGGCCTTGTCAAAGTTAGAAAGTGCCAACACTAGAAGATGAAAAGTTATAGGTTCATTTGAAATGTTTTTGCTAGGGCTTGATAGCTCTCTATAATATGGACTATTTCCTTCTGATGCAACCATTTTAAACAACCAGCACCCCGTGATGACTTTTACGTCAACCTCAGCTCTTTTATCTTTAAGAATCCTGAATGCACTGATGCCTCCAAGATTACTCCCATCAAGTCATTTTTGCATAGAATTAATGCCACGGTTATGGAGTTTTTTTCACCAACGTGTGTGAAAGATGTTAAAGAGCACATCTTGTGGAGCAATTTTCACACTGAAGTGTCGCTTTCCCATTCGTTTTTATGAAAAGTTTTAATTAATAAGCGGATGAGGGACTACTCGGAGGAAGTCCATAATGTAAAATGGTGTGTTCAATTGGCAAAATTTATTGTTTACCTCCAGCATTCCCTTTTACTTTTTCAAAAATAATGGTAGTGAGCTCCAGTACCATTCAATCCACTCTATTGTTTGGCTGCCCGCGAACGCTCACCAAGCCGTACAATTGGCTTCTCTACAGAGACCAAACCTTCACTATTCTGTAAGGTGATACCTTAAGAAAAGTTTGAGAAATCGATCTTAAGACAGATTGAGTAAACGCTTTGATTGAGAATCTAGCTTAATTTATTATTAATCGAATGTCTCTCAATTTACGCCAACGCAGTCCTGTGGAGAGACCTGCATGGATCATAGACATGACCGCGTATGACACGACTGCGTGAAGATCACAAAACCAAGCGTCATTAGAAAGGGCTAAACAGCTTCACTTATTAAGACCCCATTCTCAAAAGCACGGTTAATTCCTCTTACTGGCTTAGACATATCAAATGATGGATAACCGAAGTACCATCATACCGTTTCAGCGCCATCTAGAATACCTGGTGTAGTTCAAGTGGACCCACAAGTGGTAGTGAGCTGAAGGTAACTCGCGAAACTATCTTTAGCAGGTTTGAGCCACGAGTCAACATATAAGGAATACGCTCCATAATGTTATGGGAGTATTTAATGAAGCAGACCAATAGCATTAAATTATGTTCCCAAAAGTCCAAACAAAAAGTGACACAGAGGGTCTCTTTAAATGCTTGCTTATCTGTGTATTCAGTGCTTCCAATACCAATTTAAAAGACGACTTTGGCAGTAGACTTGATTGCATCTTTAATTCAGGAATCTATATTTCTGGAGCTTTGAAATGCGCCTGATAGGAGACATTTCAGCAACAGTGAAAAAAAGATCTGCATTTCTTCTTAGTTGTTGCGATAAAAATAACTTTCTAGCCCTCTATCAACAGCAAGGCTTGTGAAAAAGTGACTCGATTCCGAGGAGTGCAGCTGCATTTGATTTACCCAGTCCATGAGTTTGTCACACTGCGTAGAAGGATAGAAAGTGGATTGAGTGCGATGGAATGCGATACTAGGTGTTACGACACGAGAGGACCAGTTTTGGCTTCCTTGGGATGCGAGAGGTAACTGGCTGAGTGTCAGCATGATTTTGTTTTGGCGGCTACGTGCTGACTAGCGAGAAAAGCACTCCAAGTTCTAATGCTTTATTAAGGCAACGTTAATGCTATGCTTATTCAAATATAAACTGAAGGTCAAGAGGCTTTTTAATATGATTTGAAAGGTTCTGGCTTATGCCATTTTTAGTTAAATAATGTGCAGATTTGTAGATTGTCTAGACTGATCAAGACTGACATCACACTTCACAATTTTTGTGAAAACTTCCCACTTCTCAAATCACAACGAAGTTCATCTTCTTTTGTCCTTCTTCTTGCTCATTAACCCACAGCAATCCAATGGCACAGTTGTTGGACGCCTTTCCGCCACCGTGAGCTAAGGCACCAGAGAGGCTGACGTCTTAGCACAACGAAAGTTTTTGTAATTCAAATCACAAAACGATAGCCAAGTGACTGCAGCATCAGATGCAGGCTTAAAATCAAAGCATCTTAATTGCCTATGCCTTTTTTCGAGATTTGTATTGATAACTCTGAATGGAAATAAGACCCAACTAACTAGCCCAGCACCAAAATGATTAGCCTGGTAAATGGACGAAAACAACTTGTTTTATAGTTACTTTTGCATTTAAAGTAGCATTTTTATTTTAGGCAACCCTATTTGATTTCAAAACTCTGGCTACACGATGGTGGGCTGATAATACCAAAAATTCCATCAGATAAACGTCCTTTCCACTCCCTTGTTCTGAGCGACATTGGACTACTCTCAGCATGTCGGCGATGGCAAAGCGAAAACGCGGGTGTGAATAGTGGGGGCGGGGGTTCGACGTTGGCGAACAGGATTGCCTGTCTGGAGGAGAGTATCAGCGAGACAGCTTGGTTGGAGAGGACGCCCAAGGTGTGGCTCCACGCTGACGAGCGGATGGCCGTGCTACCACACAAAGAGGAAGAGGAGGAACTGACGGCATCCCTCATTCTTGCTGACCCCCACGTCTCACGGGTCGTCTCCCCACTGGAGGTGTTGCCAGTGAGGGACCTGCCTCTCGTGTGGGTGTCTTCTCTTAACCATCCCTCTCCACCACCGCCTGAAGCGCTCTCACTAAAGGATTTTAAAATCATGATAAAAAATACTTTTACTGGATTTAGTTCGGTTACCACTAGGCGAAAATATGACGAGGAACTCCTCTTGGCCTATGGGCCGATGCTAAAAGCAGTCCAGCACAACACCTCGAAGATGTGCTACTCACCGATTATCAACGCGATAATAACCGACCTACGAGCAGTATGTGGAGTGGACCTCTATCTGCGCCTCCTTATGCGAACGTTGGTGAATCAACGAGGCCCTATCTATCGAGTTTTAAGCGAGGTGGAACCAACGAAATTGGAGGAGAAAACAGTAGGTCGGCCTTACAACGTACCTGCATTCCTGATTGGACAGCGGCAGCGAGGGCCAGGCTGCCCATCGGAGTTCCTGCGCAGAGCGCTGGCCGCCTTTTTGCAAAAAGGTAGGGTAGAGGGCATGAAGGAGTTGCACTACCCACGGGGCATCGACGACCCTGATCTGGAGACTACCTTCAACATTCTCGGCCCGGCGGGACTCACCACAGCAGGGGCCCGTGTAATAGCCCACTTTGCTGCCTGCAAGGCGTGGATCAGCGAGAAGGATGAAACTGAGTTCGCGATCAAACACGGACGTCTGAACTGACATTTTCTAGTGAAGAGAAGTCTTATCATAAAGCTGCCCATAATGAGAGGGTAGACAATGAACGTTCCACCCCAGCATACATTTCCAAAAGAGAATACAACAATTAGCGATAATTGGATTATCAGGTCCTGAAGAAATGTACTTTTGGCTACCACGCAGACTGACGTGTACTTTTACAAAATCATTTATGTTAGTGTTTTATTTCATGATATACTGGGATGGCACTTACAGAATCAACGAATTTACCGTTATTCTAGCTGAAAGGAGTTACTGTTACAATACAAAATCCAAAAGTATTTGAGAACCATAACAATCAGACAGAACGCCACCCCAGAGTGAACCATTCCAAAACGTTTAATCGCTAAGATAGCCTTGAGCACTCTTGATTACAGTTTGTGATTGCCTACGTATGTGTATGAACAAATAGGTTGAGGGATTCATTCGATTCTCACCACCAGTTGCCGTTCCGCAGTACGCGCCAAGGCAGCGCATCAGCACGTCTCTCGTTCCTAAACATTGAAGTGATTTATTCCACTGCTTTCAACGAGTGCGTTAGTTCGACTATGATGAAACCAACATTGATTTGTGAATTGGATAGGATTAGCAAATCGCTTTGTACCACACTAATCTTGCTGTGCTTTGCGCTGCGCTTGGAGATTGCAAAAGGAATAGCTATGTCTAGCTAGATCGCGAATGGAGTGAACCGTTGTGCTGCAAATATTCCAACCAGTACTAAATGCGTCCCTTAATAGGTAAAATGTGAATCGTATCTGTTAATGATGGGCAAGGTGGAAGTATGCTTCTAAGTGAAACCGTAAGATGTGATTAGAGTTGTGAGAACAATCCCATCGCAACAGAGAATGTAGCTTTGTAGTAGCGTCATTATTTCTGCGGATGAGCTGAGGAATCACGATCAACAAAAGTGTAAGGCGTAGATACAAGTTCATTTGGGGCTGAAATAGCATTGAGCTCAAAACCAAAGTACAGTGGGCATCGTAGCCATACATAGGTAGCGGGAAAAGAAACAGGAGAAGAGGGTAGCAAGAAGGGCAAGAGTAAGTGAATGGCAACAACTAAGCCAGTCTTAGTATCGCAAGTAGACGAGAGCTCCGTCACCAAGGTCGCAATCGCCCACTAAGGCTTCATCGCTGAGAAGTTTCTGCTGATAGAAGAGACCAATTTTGGCACTGGGCACACCAACCTCCCTTTCCAGACGTCGTTTGAGCGTGCCAATCTTCGTGCTTCTACGGACGTGGCAAGCGAGAGTTTGACCGCTCTTCGACTGAACGATGATACGAATTTTCGGCTCATTAGTCTCCTCCTCCGAGGAGTACCAGAGGCGTGAATTCTCCACAATGTGAGCCTCTGACAACAGACACACTGATTCGCCGTGCGAGATACCGTACTGAGCAAAGGTTTTGGCGGGATCAAGCGACTTTCCATCGCGTACGAACCACACAGAATTAGTGGGGACATGCAACACTCGGGCCAGCTTGCCACGCACTTCCCCCAGCAGGGTGCTGGGATGTACTCTTAAAGCAATAGGAGAGCCAGTCTTGGCCAGAAATATGACGGTTATCAGATTATTCTGATCTTCCTCTTCCTCATCTTCTCCATCATTTTCTTTTAAACTGGTGGTATTAAGAGTCGACTTGCACTTTTGATTAAGATGGCATGAAGATGTGGACTGAGGTATCGTTTGGGCATGTCTGATGTGCGTGGAGTCTCGAAGCTCCAGACTGGATCCAGCACGCAATTCGTGCGCCAGCAGAATGGTGGAACCACTAGTAATGTCGTATTCTATCAATTTACGCTCATCCTCAAGCACCCAATGATCGTAGATTAGTTCCGCGGTGGTCAATTTTAGTCCAATTTTTTTTTCAATGAGTTTTTTGAGTTCACGGACGGTATTTTCTCCAGACACATCAAGATTCAATTTCTTTCTGGCTGGCAGCAAGATGGTCAACTCGAAATCGGGCTTAAAGCCAAGGCGGAGGAAGAGGAGAACAGTGCAATTGTCGAAGAATCCATATTCCGACAGGAGTTTGTCATCCTCCAGAATGAGTCCATTGAAGGTAAGACTCTGCTCTGCAATGGGAATTTTCACCTGCTGCTCGATGGTTCTTTTGAGGGCCAAGACGGTGGCATTATCAGACACGCTGACTGTCTGGCGCTCTCTTCCAGTCCGACAGACTTTGATGAGCATTCTCACATGTACAACCACGACGAGACTTATCAGTATAATCGGTATTTGCTGCGCAAGTTCGTTAATTCACCGAGCCCTCCGATTGGTGGATCGAGGGTGATTAATTTAAATACGCGCGAGAAGTGAGGAGTTAGACACGTCAATTTGCTGAAGATGACTGTACTTCGTTGCGTGCGCACACGCTTGTGCTACCGCGTCTTTGCATGTGTGGGTACTTGCAGTGTGAAAAGTAAGTGAGTGGCAAGTGTGAGCGAGCACACCAGCGTGCTCAAATCCTTGCAGGAATTGAGTAGCGCGAAATGCGTCTGAAAGAATTGGCTTGCAGTGGACATACTATCAGGCTAATTGGGAACCGTCAAACGACGTACACACACACACACACACACGGATATACTTTATTCGAGCGTTTGAAGAAAACTTCACAACCGTGGCTCCAAAACTCTGCAAATTATGTGTTGGCGAACACTGTTTCAATCACTAGCGTTGGAGTAAAACAGTGATAAGTGGAAGCCTTCAGAAGGGCTAGAGTCGATGGAGAAATTCGGGTTCGCCTTGTGTGAGTACGGCAACAGTGTGATTGAAACAGTCCATTCAGAGTAGATTCTACTTTGAAACGGAAAATCAGTTGCTAGAGCCTTTTGAACGTTTCCTATGTGACCTCAGTTATCACAGCTTACCACAGACTTACGTAATCGCAAATTTTAAGTTCGGGTAGTTTTAACCAATTGTGCAAGCTGGACGCAATTCTGGCACCGTCTTCTCTACTGTGTGCTGGGAAGGTCAGTGAGGGGACAGTTCTTAATGAGGCAGCCATCTTTTAAACTGAAAACATTTTGGAATATGTTTTCGAAGCTACACTCGTTGTATGTTTCTGTCTCGTCTTCTATTGTCTTGGCTGAGGCATCTACCAATCACACCTAGAGGTTTCCAATGCAAAATCTGATGATCTCATTTTTTCACACAACAAGATAGGGGTTGAAACTTGTCCACTTCTTCATCTCCATAAAACTCAACTACCGGTTTGGAGAGCAATAACACATAAAGACCGAGGGGGGATGTTCCGGTAAAAGTGATGTCTGATTTTGAAATGAAAATCTCATTTTACCAAGAATTTAGTGCTGATCGCATGACATCACAATAAACTTGGTGGGATTTGAGAAAGCGGCATCAATCAACATAGTAGATAGCATTGTACAGTAGAAAAAAGCCAATTTTAAAGTTGAGCTATTTTAAGAAGTTCAAACAGCCAAAATTAAGTGGATGAACGGGGTGTATGGACAAGACATTAAGAAAATTTACGTGGATAGCGGGGATAACGCTATGTCGACAGGTTCATTTGTGATTTGGAGAGGAGCAAGCCCATTGGAACTGATGAAAGACAGTTATTGTAAAAACGAATTAGAGTAACACAAGTAGACGACCTACTATGTGGCTATCGTTCAAAATGCACTATTAAGGTTCATATAGTACAGTTTCGGATTTGATACTTCCCTTCAGGCGTAAATGGTGCTGCAAAATTCACATCCATCATACCTGCCATTTCCAAACGGATTTGACAAGTTAGCATAGCATGAAAGACCGTTCATAGTCTAGTCTGTTCTGCTTCCAGAGCAGTTAATAGAAATGTCGATCGTTTTTTCGAGAGGATTATGGCAAAGCAAATCTATTTCACAGTCATTAATTGTGCTTAATGAATGGAATACTCAATTTTACTCAGCAGTACGACAGAAAATTACCGTTGAAAAGCTTTAAGGTAATTATCGGAAAAATAACTCATGAGGCGTTGTAGAACTTCAGAACAGAAACCACACAGCGATTTGTATGCCCATCTGAAGAACATTTGAAAGCATAGCACTACCATTGTGCTGCGTAGGCGCTGCGGAGCCGATGGGGAACGCGTGACTGGCTATCGATTTTCTGCTTGAATTGGCATCCCAGATTTGGCTTTGCACAGAGCACAGACGGTCAGGTGGCCGTGCTGACACTCAATTTCAGCCTTTGAAGAGCCCTTCTAACGGATTCATAATCACAAGATGCTCCTAAACGTGGTCTACGATTGCAAGGATTTTTGTAGCGTCAATGTCGACGATCGTGGAACGGTGGAGGATTTAAAATGTGCCATTTTGCAAGCCCAGAACGTGTCGATCGAGGAGCAGACACTTACTTTTGGTGGAACCACCCTCGAGAACGAACGCTGCCTCAACGAGTACGGCCTCAGCAACTGCTGCACGGTGAATCTCACACTGCCTATCACCTTCCACCCCAAAATCCAGATTTACGTAAAGACGCCGTGCAATGAGTGCTTCCCTCTCATAGTTACCACGCAGGACACGGTGTGCGAAGTGAAGCAGCAATTTTCCTCCTGCTGCCCAGTCAAGTACAACGCGCCCGAGTTCGTGTTTGAGTCGTGGCTCATGGAAGACGAGCGCCAGCTTTGCGGTTACGGCGTTGAAGAGGGCTCCATGCTGAACCTCGTAGACCGCCTGCCTCCGGGCGCCGGCATGCCACCCATCAAAGTGTACATCAAATCACCCAGCGACCAGGTGAACGAATTCGAGTTTCCCCAAACCATGACAGTGAGGATGGTGAAGGAAGCCGTCTCTAAGTGCCTCTGTCTCCGTCCAGGCTCATTTAGCCTAGTCTACAAGGGATGTCCGCTGGCCGAGAACGCCACCCTTTATGAGTCCTGCATCAATCACGGCGCTGTCATTTGTGTTGTCAAGTCTAACCGTTGCTAACTTTCGTTTTTTGCATAATTTTCTCCGCTCGGTCAGTAAACATACCTTTTATTTAGAAATAGTTCTCCTTTTGGACCAGTAATAACCAACCTCGGGAGTGGAATGTGGCCATTACACAGGCAATTATGCAACTAGTACGCCTTACAGCACTGATAAACAGCCCCGTTTTAAGAATGTTTTAATGCTTTTGATTGATAGCATACTTTAGATGCAAGGTGCTCTAGAAAACTTTCCTCGTGGCGCGAATCAATGAAGTTAATTGTGTGTGTGAGTTGAGTGTTTTTGGTGCGACCTCAAAAACACAATTGTCGACCCATTGTTGAATCGCCATTTTATCATCAGAGCGTGAGAGTCTTTTGCGAAATCCACAGTGCACGAGGGAGAAGGAAATAGAGGGACTTTGAGAAGTATATGAATTATATCAGCAGAACTATATGAAAGGGCAAACACAACATAGCATCACCTAATTCACACCACAATACCAATAACTGCTGCACCTTTAACGATGAGAATTAACAAAAAATAACCTCTTGAAGTTATGCGCACACCATCAACCATTCTAAAAGGCGAGATACATGACTTGGGTGAGACGGCTCCACGGGGAGAAATGGGAAAATGACTAGATACATCAGGATGTAATGATCAGAAAAATCATGTATACTGTCCACGGGCCAAAGAAGACCGATTCAGCGTAGGAGACTAGCTACGTTTACTTCTATGGTAGGAGCGAAAAGTTGGCCTTTAACAGACTAGACAGGGTTAATAACTGCCAACTACCACCGATGGATAAGGAAAGGGCGTTGAATTTTGAAACTAATTCCACTCTATGACACAACTCGGTCTGAACTTCTAAATTTCTATTTTACAGTACCCGTGCAAAATTGACCATGACGGCCCAAAAGTGGATGCATGTTGAGAAAATTATGGCAGCACATTCTCGACCTGCGAAGCGTCTAGGTTGTAGCTTTAGAAACATGAAATCGACATTTGATTCTACGTCTGAATTTCCCACCGACGACTACAAATACTTTTGATATGTAGGCATCAAATGTTACCACGATAAAGAGGAGACAGTATTTGAGAATAGACGTCGGTAGACATCTGGTGGAAAGTGCGGTCACGCAGATAATTAAAAAAACAAGCCGTCTTGGGAATGAGAGGAAAGTAATGGTTGCAGCACCAGACCTACTTGGTAATGACGGTGGCAAATCACGATTCACTCCGGACTCCACCATCTATGGCTACGAATAAAGCGAATAATATTTTCACGTCAACAACAAAGTGACGGGAAAGCAAGACAAGGACTTCACGTGATTGAAAGGGACACCTAAAAACCTTATCTGTGTGGGATTTCTGTAGCTTTATCTACTCGGGTGGTACCACTTTACCGCCAGGTGTACATTTTCAGACCGCCAAAAACGATTAATTTTGCAAAATTCGCGGGATGCTTAGCCTACACACCACCTCCAAAATCTGAAGTGCGGCGATTGTAGCGCCAACATTCCAAGAACCCGCCGCACTTGCCAAGAAAGAGTAAATAAAACAATTCATTCACTGAAAAGGGATCTAATCAAATATACAGACCGAGTAATCAACCTTCTTCCAACAAAACTCGCTTGGCGAGCTTGCAGCCATTTAAGAGACGATAACTTTTCCAGTGGGATGCGGCTTCCCGTAGGAGAACGGCACATACCGGTGCGTAATCATGTGCTAAAAAAACAAGTGAAAATCAGGCCTACTTAAAACAATAAGTAGGCAATGCGCGATGATATGTAAGTTGCCGACTTGCGAACACGAATCAGGGTTAAAGTACGTCCCAATACCAATAAGCAGTAAGAGCCACTGATTAGCTCAATTTATACACTACCAACTGAATGCTCACACTTATCTTGAATACATTCACCAAAAAATTGCCAGTCTTTAAGGCACCGAATTAGGGAGACAAACATTCAGAAAAGGTCATTATCTCGCCGCGGGTCATGCAGTTTACTTGAAAGAGCCTCAATACTTCTTTTAACAGAAAAACTCAGCGACCAGACATTCGAGCAAATCACTTGGGCACTCAAGAAACCATGAGGATAGTGTTCAATTCACTGTAACAGAGGTGACTGTGATACCAGACAGAAGCCGAAATAACTAGGCTCCCACAGTGTGATTCGTGAGGAGTACCTCAAAACTCACACAATGATGGGGATACGACTAACCATGCATTTCGGACCATCGACATACAGTTTCAAAGATACCTTTTGTAAATTGCGGAAACAGAACAAAATGCAAAGTTCGTCGGGTGCGAATAAGATGAGAAAAAAAGCATACCTTTATTTGCCTTTTCATCATGACGGTGAAAAGGAGGATGAAATAGACCACGAGAATGGGCCAGAAGACCGGAATATCGAGAAAAGGGAAGAAGGTGCACAGAAGGCTTATGATTATTGCTCGTGTAGCATAATACCTAGGAGCAAGCATTCATTTACAAAACTATGTAGTAAAAGTTGCGGAATTATATCACAGAACTTGATGTCAGTATTTCAACTGTACACCACTTTATAAATTTTCAGACAAGGATAATATGTAATGTTCACCTACAAAAAGCAATGTAAGTTCAGCCGAGCATGAGTCACATTCTGACACATAGAGATCAAATTACCAGAATTTCGCCTCCAATAATCGTGGTATAAAGGGCCTAAACTCATCAGCCTCAGTTCTTGGAAGTGTCGGTGTTTCATCTAAATTAATGTATTTGTTAAAGTCATTGTACCGAGTAGATCCGCGAATTCTGGATCCACTTGTGGTGAAATAGAATGTATAAATAAACTCAATATGTATATAGCAAGGGCATAACTAATAATATGGAACCCCTTAAAAATGATAAACCAAAGCTCAAATACCTGAATGAAGTAAATTCGAAAAACATAAAGTGCAAAGAATGCAGAAGTGATGCACCATCTAGCTTTAGTGTAAGGATTTAGTTTGTCTATGACAGATTGGTATTTCTAAAATATAGCGGGAACAGAGCAAATTTACTAGTCGTATTGGTTTGAGAAGATTCTCGAACTTGGACTCATCACTTTCTTGAGGAGTCTCACTCATTAGATTCATCTCTTGTCGTTCGCTTGTCCTGGGCAAGTGACTTTGAGTTTAGCGGCCAGGACATCATGGACATCATCCCACCGAAATCATGTCCCCTCTAAAAATGAACCTGAAATGCCACCTGATTAAAATCGAGCAACAATAAACCGGATGCACCTAATCCAGAAGCATCAAAATTAATAGCAAATTTTTTAGACCATACTTAAAACGCGATGAAGTAAATCGCATTACGACCGGCTTGGAACTTAAACCAATCAAATTTGTAGCAGAAGAAAACTCCTTCTCTCTTAGCCTTTTCTCCGATCATGTCGGATGCTCTCGCGGCTTTGTCAATTTTCTTGACAAATAAGTATTTTGGAGACAATGCCGTGGCCATCGTCCGTTGTCTTCAAATACATGGCTCATCAACCCATAAGATGCTAGAACGTTTACTTGCCGGTCGTCTATCACACAGCAGGGTAAGCAGTGGCTAACATTTTTATCCATGAGGTTGCTTCTTGCATTTTAACTCTTTTACGTCATAGCATACTAAAATTAAATCAGGGGGATGTACTTAAATACGATTTGGACTACCAAGGGGTGGCAAGGCTTGCCAGGTAAACACTTGGTTTAATGGCACTTTTAGGATACCAATATTGTGCAAAGTCGGCTTTCTCTTTTACGGGGCTGTAGCTGAAAATTTACTTTTAATCATATTCTTATCCGGAATGGCGAAAACTTCTGAGGTGTTACGCGCCACTCTTCTTCGTGTGTCCAAAGGTATCAAGGCATATTTGGTCTAACAAGTGTTGAAGGTGATAAGCACAGGGAAGTTGAGGTGTTGGTGGAGTGTTTGGATACTCTGATTAGTTCAGGCCTCATCAGAGCTTCCACGAAGTCAATGATTTTGCAGCCACCTGAAGAGTGTGTTCATTACGAACGATTTTCACTGGCCAAATCAGACTTGTTCGGTGCGTCTTTTGGTTAATGCTGGTTATCATTTGGCTTGTTTGGGATTTTTTCGTTTCCATGTTTACAGACTTGCTTAAGTGGGAATGTATTCATTCCGCCTTTTTACTTTCGTCTATTTAATTTTATTTCCCATTTTTGTCGGCGCCTGTCAAGTCTATTCACCTGAATATTAATTTATTGCCAATTTCGTAGAAAATCTACGCAAATTTGTTGCAAGTGGTGCTACCTACAAGAATTTTCACCACCTTCTACCCGTAAGCTTCTTATTGAAGTACTTTTTAATTAGTTCCTCAACTTTGTTTTCACATCTGTATCTCCTTCAGACTCCGAAACAGTCAATTGAATGGGATCTCATTTTGGCGCCTCGTGTCGATTCATTGGAGGCTCTTTGGCGTGATTACTTAATTTCTCGCTTTGCTGCTGAAAGAATAGATGAGGTAAGGAGTGCCTATGGCTGATCGAAAATAACAACTTGACTGCTCTGTTTCATTTTTCTTTCAACAGACAGCTGGGGATATAATGTTACGAATTTTGCACATCGCATTTGCATCCAAAGAGCACGGCCACGTGACGTCTCCCTCTTCCGAGGCTGTTGATCATTCACAGGTTCCTTTTACGGGCTCTTATTTCTCGTTCCTTTTAACCCTTTGGAAGTATATCTTCTGCATTTATTTTCACTGTCCCTTACTTGTTTCCATCTTACAGGTAGTTCAAAGCTTCAGCGACCCCCCCGATCACCTCAATTCCTACTTAACCCTTCTTCTGAACGATCCAGTGAGCTTTGGTTAACAAATTTATTATGGTCTTCAATCACCTCCAGTGGTGGACGCTCAGTTTTGCTATTTAGATGTCTCTTTTGGAGCAAAAACCTGGAATAGCGGGAGTGATATATATATGCCGTATCCTTCCTAAAATTTTGAGGCTATAATGTTCTTTTTGCTCCACTTCATTTATTTTGCTGGTTTTCCTTAACTAATATTTGCAAATTAGCTTACAAGAAGGTTGTTAGGAGCATTCTGGTCTGTCATATTGAAAATGTCGTGGAGGTTCTGTAAGTCTTGCTATGTCTGGCTGCTGTGCAAGTATCCGGTGTGATTTTTTATCAATACTGTTGCAGCTTTGAAAATGCGGGCCTCCGAATTTTTCGTATCCTGCTAATCGAAGGCTACCTCTCATATGAAACTGTACGCTTGTTTTATTCCTCTTTTTACCGCCGACCTGGCCGAAATTCCAGTGTTTTATTATTTGTTGTTGCAGCTGGAAAGGCGTCTTTTGATCCCCCAAAAAGAGTTTCGTCGGATTCTTCCACAAATGATTGCAAGCCGGTTCGTTTCAACCACTGTAAGTGCTTGTCTATTGACGGGTGTGCGCCATTCATCTTTGTGCTCTTTTGAATGCGTTTCCTAGACCCCTTTTTTTGGTGCTAGCTGCTTTGGTGACAGGGCATGAAATCCATTCGCTCATACACTTTCCTTGCTATGAAAATGTTTGCTTCAGTCCATATCGCTGGTATTCAAGCCTTGATAGTTATACATGGAAAATTCCTGTCACTGTTTATGTTATACTTTTAAACGAATATAAAATGGCTAAATTTGGCATGCTGGAAATCCAGCGACTAATCATAAAGACTAGTTATCATATCCACTCTGGAATTGCTCAGTTTTATCTGTGATTGTGCAAGGCAATCTGAATGAATTTTATAGAACCTACACCTTTCTGTCATTTTCCCATAGGAATTTTCTCGAGCAAAAGACTTCAACGCGGACACTGTGGTCTGTCTGTACAGTGTAAATCTATCTGCGGTGGCCCGACTGATGATCGAATACGCGCAGCACTGCGTCCTCTGCTTGGCTACCCGTTCGGATGCTGAACTGAACTCCAAAAGGTAGATTATTGGGGAGTCCATATGATGAGGTCGGAAGTTTGATACATAGACCCACTCAACTGCGTTTTCTTAGCTCCTTGAAAAGGAAACAAGAAATTGGTGTTCCAATGCCAAAGTTGGTTTTTTCCTATTTGCTATCAACAAGTAGCGCTAAATCAGTGTCCTAATACTTTTGAGGTAGCCCAAATTTAGACAGCATAAGTTAGATCTTGCATATTTTAGACTGTATTTGCTTTTGCGTGACTTTGCTTCTTGTATTTCCTAGTTATTAAGTAAGAATTAGTCATAGGGTCTTTCACTATGGAGTTAGCATAAAGGTGTAGGGCAGTGATAGGGATTTAGACTGATTGCAAGTGCAGAACATTGGCATAGACCGCTTCTATCCCTTTGCAAAGCCGTTTGATAGACCAACGTTACCGAGTGGAGAGTATGATCAGCAAGCACCAAGAGGAACTCATAAAATTGGAGCGACGAGAGGGGATGAGCGAGGGAGTGGACGAGGAGATCGAATCCCACAGGGAGAGTGTGCAGGCCCTACAGAACAGTCTCACGCCGGCTGAGATAGGTCAACTCTCCATCCTCTCCAACCGCCTTGCGAAGTGGGTTGAACTTTTCTTGGGTTTGGATTGGTTTCTAGTGTATTACAGTCCTCATCTTTGTTTAGACTTGCAGCCGCGCAGTGGGAGGCTGAGACGGCGTGGTTTGTAGCGGACCTCTATCTTCGAATTTATTTTGATATGGAAGAATAAAGTGTTTTTCCTCACCCCTTGAATTAGTCCCTTTGATACACAATGGTGCACTGTTTGCGTGGGCTTCGGCAATGGTGTGCCGTTTCAATGATCATGAATTGATGCATTTAAGGAATGCGCTGTTGGAATTGCTAAGAGCAAGGGGCATACTCGCGTCGTTTCAAAATCCGATGCGGTTGGAGTGTTGGGTCGCGGGCGCGAGTGCTTCAATCTTCAAGTTGTGTGATTCCTAATGGTTTTGTCACCACATCCTCATTTCTATGGCTGGCAAGATTTCTTAAGAATGTAGTTCAACTACGGGAAGCTAGGAGGACTACTTGTCTCTCTGAGCGATATTAATTTTCTTGAATAGAATGCTTAGCTTCACACAGCAAATGACCCGTATTGGTTGCTGATTGGTAATCCATGGTTTGAACATTCTTCCGTGGCGCGTGAAATATGATAGTCAAGATCTCCACGACACTGGTTAAGCGTCTCAATTTCTCATTCTAATTCGGTAATTCTATCGCCACGAGCGCACGTGAACCGCTGTGTGCTCTCAATAAAGTGACTAGGGGAAATGGAGAGCCCTGCTGGTGTTTTTTACAAGGGGATTTTTAAAAATAACAAAATTCCAGTGTATTTATATGAAGTACGCTTGGTGGATATATATATCTTGATACAAAAGCGAAAGACAGCATGCAAGGCGCTGTTTGGTAAAAAAAATGTGGCGCTTCTTTCAATTACAACCAAGTGGAAGCCTCTGCCTCGCGGCTTGAGTGATAAGAAAGAACGTGTGGAGGAGAAAAGGGAGAGAGTTGGTGCTTTTCAGACATAGTAGTTGAAGGAGGAAACGGCTGCAAGACAGGCTTCGAGTTGCTCTTCGGAGAATTTGCCTCGATCCCAGTGGTGGCTGTGCGAGTAGGCTGTGAGAGTGTCTGCGACCGACTTGGCAATCGGTTGGGGATCGTGTGCATGTCCTGCCACCTCGGTGATCACGCTAGGAAGGTAATCGGGTGTATCGTGCTCTCGGGCCTTAATAAAGGCACAGAGGCCTAGCACCCCTGCGTGCCGGCGGCGTAGCAACCGTTGGCTTTCCTCTGTACTTTTTTCGTCGCTCTTTACTCCCAATTCCACCCGCGACTCCCTCACTAGATGGCGAAACCACTGCTCCTCATACTAAAACCAAAGTATTCCATTCAAGTCGGGTTCACCTTACGTGGTGTGCAAACATGTACTGGTCGATGGCTCACTTTTAAAATACCGAGTTGCAGAATGCAGGCGATGGTTTCGCATGCACCGCGAGCTACCTCAATCCAGGGATCAGCGAGAGCCTCATCGAGATAGCTCTTCAGGCGCGAACGAAGCTCCTCGCCGTGCACATCACGTCGCCAGAAGGAGCAAATGTTGCAGACGAGTAAACGTCGCACCAACTTCAGGCCGTATATGCGCGTCTTCCAGGAACTGTGCAGCAAGAAGACCTCCACAAAGTCCAGCATACGGTTAGCCTGAGCTAGAGACAACTCTACGCATGTGTGACCCATTGAGACATTTCTATAGAACAAGGAGAGCGCGGTGGCTATGCGCCTGTTGAGCTCATCTTTGCCATCTTCTTTCCTAGCCGACCCGCTAGCGGTCCAGAAGAAATCGCTGCTCGACACGATATCTGCAAGGAGGGGAGCGATAAGAAGAAAGACAGCGTTGCGCGACACACTCACTGATCCTGGGGCAGGGTTCGTAGGGAAGGCACCGTTGATAACACTCGGAAGAACCGAGAACAAAGTGCTCAAGCGTGCTTTGACCTGCTGCAAAACCAACCACTTCATCCTCGAGGAACAATTCAATAGCTCCTGTAAAAAAGGTTTGCAAAATTGGAGCGTCTCAAAGATTAACCACTGAAGAATACTAAAACAACAAACCGGCGTGACAGGGGTGAGTTTTTCAACAGCATCCGCCAAAAGGTCATTTTGTAGAGCAAAGCTCTTTTCCGAAGGGACAATTCCTTTGAGCACCAAGACAGTCAGCGAGTCTCGTACAAGTAATGGCAGGAACTAAAAAGCAAAGAGAAAATGGCGGCAGTTTGGCGTAAAGTGCTTCCAGTACTGTTATTACAAGCAATCCAAATTGCTTAATAGCTTAAACACATTAAGACGGAGGCAAGCCAAATTTTAAACAAAGTTTTCCAAAGAGGAAAGTTTGTATAAATAGCAGGGCTCTCACGCGTCTTATGGCGAATTTTGGTCCAACAACGGCGTCGGTGAGCAGTTCAGCGGCTGCGGAGGCGGTGAGTGGCTCAATCAGTTTGGACTCCAAGGGCGAGGAGACGAGATGCTCGAAGGTCTGCGGACGATCAGTGCCGGGAGTGGCAGCGTAGAGACGCAGAGTGGGCGGTGCCTCTGTGAGAGTGGCGTCAAAACGTGCAGAGGCAAGGACGCCGGCTGTAACACTGGCAAGTTCGCGAGTCCACAAGGAGACGCTGCAGGCGAGGGTCTCCCACGCAACGCCCTCCGCTGCATAAGTGTGCTTCAAAAGATGCAATGCGTCCCAATTTAATGTCTGCATCAGTTGGGGCGATACCTGACACATCAAGGCGCGACGCTGCTCCAGAAGCGGAAACAGGCGTCGCCCCAAACACACCGGGCATTCACCATATCCGGCAGGAACGCGATGATCGCACTGCTTTGACGGAGCCTCCCACTTATCATCAACCTGGAAATGGGAAGATTGACTTTCATTTTGGGACTGTTTCTGAAGCTTACAGCCCCCACTACAAGAAACGAGTGTTTTACTGTGGCAAAGTAGTAATAACCTATTTTCTAAAAAACTGCAGGAAGAAACTCAGTGTACATAACGTTGTAAAGCCCCTTTTGCATTCAATTCATAACTTTGCGCAACAGAAACTCCTGTAAATGTGCCCATGACTGATACCAGTAGTTGAAACACTAAACACGAAATCACAGTTATGTGAAATGAAGCGCGATTAGGCGATCGAAGACTCGAGAGCAACAGATGATCCTAGCGGTTACCTCAGATGCAGCAAATAGTTCCTTTTTATCCTCTTCAGTGGTAGGTGACGCGAGTTCGCAAAAGAATCTCCAAATATATGGCAAATAAATGAGGTGTTGGAGGCGTTGGGTAGCGTAGCTCTTCAAAAAAGCCACAATAGGGAAAGGAAGACGAATCTTAGGACCTGCACAGTCAATGTTTTGCTCTGCAGTCATTGGACCACCAATGTTTTGATCGTTCATGCCAACATTACGATTCCAAGTCTCGGAGAGTATCCTATACGCTTGACGATCATTTACTAGCGTATCACTGGCACTGATTCCGCTGTTCAGTGCAGAGGTGGTCCCAGACGTGGCTAAAAATGATCCACCTGAAATATTAGACAAGCCGATTACTGTTCGTAGAACATGAAAGCAGGGGAGTTGTGGTGGGTGTAGGCGGGAAGAGGCGCATACCGACAGCACCCAAAGCTGTGCCAGGAGTGACAAAGGTGATGCCATGGAGAGCCTCGCGGATAGGCTGAGTGGAAGCTAGCTGCGAGGCGACCTCGATGGACACCAGGAGGCGAGGCAGAACGCGAGTAAAAAGGGCAAGTCGAGCCTCGCGAGGCCAGTCGAGAGAGCCTGCCACTAGGGCCTGAAGAGCATAGGTGGCTAGTGTCGGACCCACGAACTCAGCCACGCCATCCATCTGCTCCAAAAGCGCCGGCTGAATCAGTGTCATGATAAAGTCCTCCAGGCGTTGCAAGAAAGGTCGGGGGCCGAATGCTGCAGCCACCGTAATGATGAAAAGCCAGACGTTTTTCTCGATTTTTGTATCATCACAGCGGTGGAAGTAGAGGAATTGGTGGCTCAATTGGGACCAGAACTCGTGACTCGCAACGTGACTGGCAACCGCTATGAGACCTGAGCGCAATTCCTCCACGTCCTCTGGCGAGAGTGGCGAACAATCCATCTCCGATCGCGGTTTTAGCCACTCCTCGACATTACCAGACCTCACCAACTCACTTTCATCAGGGCCCGAGAAGGTGGGATAGGCTGGAGTATAGAGAGGATCCACCCACGTTTTCGGAGATTCAAAATAACTGAAATTTTAAAAAAGGTCAACTCTCGTCTGCGAGAAAAAACATGAGGCTAAGTTCCTGTGGGGAGACTTTATTAGGTGCAGTGTGGTGGTGTGTAATGGCACGAATTCGCAATTATAATTCTCAGTATTGGCGAAATTACATGCTCCGTCACACTCGTTCTCCCTTGTGATGCGTTTGCAACAGCCCTTAAAACCGGTTCAAACACGAAATATGAGGACAAATTTGATACATTCCACATAATTTTGAGAAAAATAACAAAAAATAAATGAGAACCACTATTAACGCTTCTCTCTTGGTAAGCAGACTCACAAGAAGGGCTGACTGAGATTGTAGATGTGATTAGCGCGTGTGAACTTGGCCTCGGAGGAGAGGCATTCGAAGTAAGGTTCGAGCATAAGGTCTGGTGCGTTGCTGTGGCAAGGGCCTGGCAGGTCCACAGCGCCTGGATCGACAAAGATGTGGACAAAGGAGCGCGAACGCAACAGGAAGAGTTGGAGATAGGATGAAATAAAACCAGCCGCAGCCGAAGCGAGGCTAGTGTGCTGGGAGGTGAGAAAGCCCAGTACCTTACTCACCAAGGCTGTGCGAGGCGGCGGTGGCGGTGGCGCAGTGAGCCTGAACTCAGCGCCACCCAACTCCTTTGGTAGGGCTGCCTCCCATGCCGCGTTGTCTGGATCGTCGTTCATGAAGGGGTAGCAAGAAAGGATGCCCACCGCCGTCGTATAATTGGCCGTAGTGTCTGCGTGCTCTAGACACTCGGTGTAAAGTGCATCTGTGAGGAATCTGTAGGCCTCTCGACGCAGGACCATGGTGTGAACCAACAAAAACGGAGTTTTTCTCACCACTTTCGCCTCCGACCCACCCAAGACCTTGAGGAGGCTCAAAGCATCCACTATAAGGTGCCGCAGAGGTGAATTGTGCGGATGAGCGTTTAATTCGAAGGAGGCAGGGAAGTAAAGCGGAAAGTAGTAGTTTCGCAGTGAACCAAAAGACGCCTTGAAAACGTGGCAGACTTCTTCCTGGTCATCATAACGCTCTGTAAGTTGGGTCTGCGAGAGATCTGGTAGTACCGATGAGCCGGGAGCAGAGCAAAGACTGGTGCTGGGAAAGAGTGCCGACTTGGCAAACGCCACCCAGACCTCCGCCCAAAGCCGGGGATTTACTAAGCTAATTTCCCATGTGAAACGGACATCTCCGAGAAACTCATTCAAGATAAAAATGGCCCTTTTTCGACGATAGCTCTGAATCCGATACACCGAATCCTCACTACAGAGGAAATCAGGACCACAAAGTTTTTTGAGCGTATCCACGGTGAGCTGTGCAACCAAGCACACTGCCTAAAAGATGAATAACGCAGCCCTCCTTAGCGGTTGCACTGAAGAGTCCAGAAGGATAAAAATGAATACATCAAGACTAAAAAGAAGTACCAACCCCCGGTATGTAGTAGCCGGCACCAGTTTTGAAGACCATCAGGGCAAGCTTAAAGGCTCCCTTCTTGTTGGAGGTGAGGCCGATACGAGCACATACCTCGACAAGGCGCAGGGACTGTGAATTAGCGGGCAATCGACAGTGTGTGAAGAGAGCAGTGGCTTCAGAGCCTGGCCATACGGCGCCTGATCGGAGGACAGATTGTACGAATTTTGCATGTTGTTTGTGTGCAAACACGAGCCAAGCCAGGGGCAAGCAGCTCATGCCAAAGCAGCCACCCCCGCCGCAGCGCAATGAGGGTGCCTCACCATCCGCATAGGCCGCCAACAGCGCCCTCGAAACGCCGCATATTCCACAGATTTTGTTCACTTTGACAGACAATAAGGGGGTTTTGTCAAACACGACTCCGTTGTGACTACCAATGTTGGTTTCAAGTAGGGAGAAAGTGCAGGTGATCTGGGGTCCCCACAACTTAAATGATGCATTAGTACAGGCTGTGGCAACGACCCCCACAATACCTTCAACGCTTTCCTTACAATAAAGAGTGCCAATAACACTTGAACCGCTCGACCGAACTAAAATAGGAATTGTACAAAAAAATTTACGATTAGTATGAAATATTGGCACTAAACGAGATTGCTGCATTCATCAAAACAAAATAGCGACAAACAAACTAGCCTTCCTGACACCAACGACAATAGAACGGTTGATGTCACTAGCCTGATGAATCCGCAAAGTGTGCATCCCATTTGGCGGAGAGTTTAGCAAAAACGTCCAGGAATTCCAGACCCACGCGGAAAATTTGTTCCCGCAGACAAGAACCATCCGATGCAGCAGGTACATCAAAGAAGGGAATGCCGAGATTGAATTCGTCACTACTGCCACTCAGTGGCGCGCTCAATATGTCTGCCTGAGTTACTTCCAACTCAGTACACACCTTTCCCACGTACTCGGTATCAGCGTGGGTGACGAGTCTCGGTTTAAGACCTTCGAACATTCCTGCAGCAATGTTCTCCACCCAGGTGGTCAGGCTGATGAGGAACATTCTCTGCAGGGAGGTGCAGAACTGGCCCGAGGTACGAGGCAATTGAGGCAGGTTCTCCTCACTGCTCCCAACTTTCGCCATCACCCCATCTGAAACGTAGGCACGCAGCTCCTCAGTGACGGCAGAAATCTTGGTCAGGGTTGGCAAAAATAGCACACGAACGGCATGTTCGGCCACAGCAAAGGACTCGGGTGTGGGATAGTTCCAGTGGGAGGGGCCCGTCATTTCGCGCCAGCCGACGTACGGCGTCCACAGCGGATCATTGAGATAGGATGATTGGGCGGGCGGACAGTGTGCACCTGAGTTGAAGACGTCAACGTTATCGAGGTTGAGAGAGAACGTCACAAGTCGAAACAGTAACACAGAAGCGCACTCTGAGGCGGCCTGTGCGAGTTCAATAGAGGGTGGAAATGCGCCGTGCGCACCGATGGAGACGGTCAGAAGGCGGGAGAGAATATCAATAATGGGGTTAATGAATTCAGTTTGAATCACAGCCAAATGAGAGGGTACGAGGGCGCACAAGTAGGCTGGTACAACGCCGAGCAGCGCCAGAAAACGTGGCTCCACCTTTGACAAATGCGTAAGATTGTTTTCTGGGAAAGAAAATTGCCAGACATAGTAAATAAGCAGTAGTGTGGATTTACTGAGGACCGCGATTGGGATATCACTTACCATCGTCCAGCTCCTCAAAGAGATGGAAAAAGCGCGGCAAGAATTGGCGCAGGGCGAAGAGCGCGATGTCAGACTCGGGGAGCTGGCCACCTCCGTCAGCAATGACGACACCACGACGACCGCTGATGAGCCAGAAGAGCATGGCACTGAGGAGGCGGATGTTGGTAGTGTTCCAGTGGTTTTCAAAGATTGCGTCGGTAAGGATCTTGACAAGACGAACACGAAGACGCGGGACCGGTGAGGCGGAGATGGCGATGGAGACTCCGAGGCTTGCGAGTGAGCGGGAGAAATTTCGTGTGCACCCAGCTCCCTGTACTGTCTCGTTATTGACCATGCGAAAATGCAGTGCCTCATTTTCAATCACCATAACATGCAACACTTGCGAGTATATCTGCACAACGAGGTCCTCCACATCCATGCTCACCTTCACCACTTCGCTAGCCTCGAAGTGCTGTTGCATCACGTGTCGAAGATTCTGCTCTCTATCCTCCTTCTCCCTCCCTTCTGCCTGCGTTTTATTCCATGGGCTTGATGGGTTCTCAACTGGAAAGTCTTGCATTGGTATTGTCAGAACTAAAAACAGTGAAAGTGATAGAGCTTAGGCTCTGCAATTACTCAGGCGCGGTGAATATGAGGTGAAAAGAGCTCACAAAGGGTATTAAGAGCCAAGATACTATGATGAAGACGGTCACGATGATTTGGGTCGAGAGTGGTGAGACAACAGCGCAAAATGCGTGCCACTAGTGTTCGCCCCTCGGGGTATGACATGGCAGAGAGATGTGAATTGATGTATTTTCTCATTTCGGGGGTCTGCATCCTTGAGGTCTGTGGGGGGCGGGAGAACAAAAGCACCCAATAAGGGCTCAATGGAAGGAGGTATTGAGGGGCATGTGGATGGGGTAAATTACCTCGGCAGCGTAGTTATGGGGTTGGTCGGTGGGCCGATAGCCGATAGCTGTGAAGTCAGACCAATCGGCAGGGAGGTCGAGGACGGTGAGGTAGCCAGTGGCGTAGGCGAGAGCCATTAACGGTCGCGTAACGCGCAACGGCAGCTGTGGTGAGAGGAAGCCAGCCTCCAGGCTCTCCAGGAGGCGGGGCAAGAGGAGCCGCGGTCGCAGAGCGGTAAGGTTGTGGATGGAAAGTAGAGCCACTTCCAGATCAGTGTCAGTAAAGTTGATGTAAATATTGGAGTATAAGCAAATGGGTAGTAGGATGTTCACCAAATCATCTACCTGTTCCGGTGTCAATTTTACCTGTAGGCAATTAAGGAGAAGTAATCACGTTAAAGCAAGAAAGTATTCGTTTTGTGAAAATAAAATGGAGAAGCCTCATCGTCCCAAGTCTCCATGACATAACTTCAATGATCAGAAAGTTATAAGCGATTAGAAATAATGGGACACTTAAGGGTCTCCACAATTCAATGAGGGATTCGTTGTTTGGCAAGCGATCTTAAGCTAACACTACACTCTGGAAGCATCAAAAAGGGCTCAAGTAAATGGAGAGTACTTGTACGAGTGTCTTCCACGTGCCTTCAACAAACTATATGAGAGAAATAAACGATCACTGTGATAAGAGTGCAATGGGAGTAAGTAGGTCCTTTACCAATTCCAGTGATGGATGATATCAGGAATAAAGAAAACTACCCAGTCAATGGTTTGCCCATAAGTGGTAGCGATTTCGGGACAGGCATTCAGTTCCCGATGAATTCGTTTTCTCAGAGTAACAAGGAGGTGGCTGCAAAAAGAGAGGAATGTAGGCGTGGAACTGTGCTTTGTCGAGGGGTGATAGATACACTTGCAGACCTAAATTGAAAACAACACCTTCAATAAGGTAGCATATAACTTGACATGTGTTTGACATGCACCGCATTGTCTCTCAATGCGATTTTATGCTACTTGGGTAAACAGTTCAGCATATGTTCGAACGACAAAGCGAGTAGGGGAATAGCCACTAAAATCACGTATAATGATTTTTTTCAAAATTCTAGCGCCATTTGGATTATAGTACACGTGGAAAAGAAAAGGAGACAGTGTACGACCTACTTCGAAAAGGTCACGTAGCCTATCGATGGTGCTCGATCCTGGCTCAATGGAAAAGACAAGGATGTCCGCGATATACGACATGTACGAGCCATGATCGCCGAGGACATTCTCGGGGGAGAGATTTAGCATAAGAAAATTAAAGATTCGGTCCAAGTGCGGCTCCCAATCAATCCTTCCGGGGAACGCCAAGGCCAGACTGCTGAGGAGTGAAATTACCTCCTAAACGCACAAAGAACTCCAATGATAACTTAGTCAGTTAATTACAATGGCTTGAGATTTTTGCAAGTAGATGAGGTCATGGAAGCTTGAAAGTGGTAGACTAGTGGAGGAAAATCATGAATAAAGTAAACTAATTGAGTAGAAATGTACCTTGCTGATTTCTGGCTTGGGATACTTGTACCAAATGTAGAAAATATCGTCTAGCCATACGCGACTAAAAAACACAAAATTCTCGACAAATTGAAAAAAGCAACCCTAGCTAGCGAATTTCGCACACGAAATTACCTGGAGCGTAAATGAACCGAACAGCACTTTCAGAAGTATTTTCTGATGCAAAAAAGTAACTGTGATGATTTTAATGAAATTTAATTCCATAATCCGCATAACACGCCAACTTGATAACATTAACAGTTTTGTATTACGAAGGAATTACATTAGCTAAGTGTTTGCTGACAGACATAAGCTCATTATGGCAAAAGGTAAGCCTCTGGGACAAGAGGACATCGCACAGAGTCCTCTTGCACCATACAACCACACCTTTAGTCGAAAGTAAACATCTCAAACGGCATATTTTCTACCTTATTTCATCGAAGGTCCAGGAATAGAAGGGCGTGAACATTATCAAATTTTGAAACATTCCTTGATATGGACCATGAGGCAGGACGTGATATATGCAGCCCTTGAAGTAGTTCCAAATCTCTTCGATGGACGATACTGGGAAAAATCTGTGCGTAAAAAAGAGGCCAAAATGAGTGTCTAATAGATACAATAGTGAAGGGTCTGTGTGCACACCTTAACACGTACAGTGCTATCTACATGTCTCATGTTTCTTATCGGTTTATGATAACCGGTCCCACTGACTTGTGCTGCAGACAGGACCGTGGAGTTTGAAAGGAAGGTTCTTAACCTGAAGGTAATTGCATTTTTGGGTTTCTAAGTTATGGTTGAATTAATATGAGAAATAGTGGAAATTGATACCATTTCAAAACGATAAAGCATCACGGCTGTGGGGCTCGACTTTTCTCCAAAACAGGTAGTGGGCGTTAGAAAGCAAGGAGTGGTAACTCATTGGACAAAATCATGCTTGGATAAACGCAAAGCATCACAATATGGTTTAATGAGGCAGATATGATGATGACGACCTGTAAACAGACACAAAAGAAGCCTACCTCTTCGCGTGGTTGAGAATTTTCATTACCATTTTACTATCCCTAAAAGAAAGAGAATGGGAAATGATGCACATGAAGACACCGAAATCATTGGAAGACATTGGATAGCTAGCCGTTGGGTGCTAGAGCTGCCTGGATTCACAAAAAGTAAAGGTTAGGTAAAATAACAAACTTACTTCAAATCTAGGCTACATTGACGCACGTCGTTAGTCATTTTGATCGCCATAGCTGCGTTTCTGAAGAGCTTCCAATCAAGCTGCAACTCATCCCTTGCGAGATAGACGCCCGCGTTGCTAAAGGCATTTACATTGATTTAAATTGAAAAAGGGTTCCCAACCCCAGGTTATAAGCATCCAAGCCAGACAGAACGATTTAACCCTTGACAAGCCAACTCCAAGTCTTTACAGGACAAATAAATACCTACAAGCCATGCCGCAGGAGGTGAGGGTAGACTTTCCCGAAGCAAAGACAATAAGCAAGTGGAAGCTAGTAATGCCTGACCCAATGATTAACATGGAATGTTTCTTAGCCGCAAAATTAAATTTTCTGCGGAAAACCAATGTGGTGCTCTCTAACCTTTTCCACAGATTTCACAAAAAGTGCGGATCCGAAGGCCACGTTTCTAAGAGATAAAAATGTCAACGCTTACTGCCACATGTGTGCAATTCGTTCAAGTGGTCAAATTTTCGTTAACTATTTGCCAAATTCGAACCCACCCAAGTATAACTACTTATCTTCCTATACTTTATGCTCCGGCAATGAGTACAGCTACGGGAAGCGCTGAGTAAAGGTACAGGTATTTGCGATCATAAGAGAGGTTTTCTAAAACAAGAGTATGGAGAATTTTAGAGAAAATATTCCATAATTCACGCAGTAATAGACTGCTGTTCAAAACCATGTGTGCCGAGCATGCAAGCAGTTTTTAGGAAGGTGTAAGGAAAGGGTTAAAGGCAGCTCAATGCAGAAGAAGGATGAATGCCAATTTCGGAATGTGATTTCAACCAAATCGGTATGCATAAGAACATGGAACAGTCAGGGCTCGTGTCACCCTATGCAAGTGGATTGTTGCACGAATTCCCTAGTTAAAAAGGGTTAGTAATTCGGAAACGTGCAACATGCACCCCAAGTATCAAAAAGAAAAACTTCATCTGTTGTGCCAGATATCAAAGAGGTTCGAACACAAGAGGTGGGGCATCCAACTGTGAAATACGCTTCAAACCAATTTAAAAAAATATTTCTTTTGCCTTGAAAAGAAATGCTGATGAAGACAATTGGATAAACGAACACATTTTTTACTTACAGTAGTAAAAATTCGACGCAATCCGCCCAAACGGCGCGAGTGACTGTATCGGTTTGCCGACAAAATACTAAGCCAAGCCCAAACTTAATGATGCCAATGTACTCCTGTTTCGTAAACCGCAATCCAAACATCTCGACAAAGCTGAAAAAGAGCATTGGTTTTTATTCTTCCTAGACTTGGGTCTTAGTGGAGGACAGGACTTATCGATCAAAGGAACTCGATGGGACATACTTTTTGATGTCAAATGCAAAGTTATATCGGTGAGAGAGGTAGGTGCTGGAAGAGATAAGACGTCTAAATGACTCTTTCAGGCCCATTGTTGCGGCATTCGCATAGGCCTCCATACGATCCGCATACGGCAGCAGGTGGTTGATTCGATGAATTTCTATGTATTTCTCATCTTCAGACATGGCGACTGCGATTACACATGAGATCTGCAGAACACACAAATCTGCAAAGTCGGTCAGAGCTATAAAATGGTAGACTATTAGTACTGTCAACTCAGAAGTGATTGAAAATCGGAAAATTTGAAGGCGCAATTATGAAAACAGACAAATAAGTATATAGCGAAATCGTGACTGACAAATCAGTTACTTTAATGAACTACAACTTCACAATTTTGTACTGTTAACTCCTAAAAGATTTGACAACGCGACGCTGGAACGTTAAAATACAAAACAACACATTGGGCACTGATACCTAATAAAACAAAACACGAAGTATCGGTTCCAATAAAGCCAAATTAGTACAAGCTAAGAGAAGACTTTCTAGTAAGCAAAATTGAATAACAAAGTGCCAGAAACTCAACCTTTCTATTCCACATGAGCTTCTTACAAGTGGCATGCAATGAAACCGAGAATTTGGTTCTGACAAGAGATCTTTGATTAAACTTTGTTAAAGCCGAAAGCCTGTCACAAAGTCAATATGATTGGAAAGCAAGTAAGCCAAACAAAGGACAAGTTGGGCAATGTTTTACGGTGCAAAAAAGGTGATAAGCGGCATACCAATATGGCCCTGTAGCATTTGCGATGAAGCAAATGACGCAAAAATGATCTTAGAGGCGTAATGTGTAAAACTGTGGAGTACGACAACACTTTAAAACACATGCAAGCTCGATAAAGCTTTAAACAGTGAATTCATCTCGTGGGTATGAAAGTTAACCCTGCAGACGTGCCTGACTACTTAATCATCAATACATATCATGCCTCGTTTTTCAAGTAATCAGATGTGGGGTGTTCCAAAAGTAAGTAGAATACGAGGATCACTCGAAGAGTTTGAATCCAAAAAATAACAGGAGATGGAGGAAATACTAAAAGTTAAACCACCACTTTGGTAAACGCGCCGACCTTTCGACAGATTACATCACCCAATCCGGTGCAGAAATTACAGTATGAGCTTCCTTCGCGAGCGAAATTTAAGAATGACAGTAAAAAACTCAGAACATCCAAGTGGCCCGGCAAAAAATTGCCTATCTCTCCAAAGGAAGTGGTAACACAAAAGAGTGCGTTTAATAAGGAATTGTCACTAACTGGAAGCAGGGCCCTGGTTTAATGTTTCTAGAAGACATTTTATGACGCCGTTTACATCACCTGAGGAAATCTGGTAATTACTTGAGCAAGAGATATTTATTTGACGTCCTTACTAGCTGAGTGGAAACCAGACTGATGTTTCGGCTGCACTGGAGTTAAAGCAAGGTGGAAATGAGGCGATGACCTAGTGCAATAATTTATTTATTTGGACTGCCTGTTCCAACCACTTGGATGGCTATATTGTGTGAGCGGTTGGCTAGCCTCCGGGCCATATCAGCAGCCCCCAATCCCTCTGTTACCAGAATTTATGTATGCTGCCTCAGTACTACATTGGTGGCAGAGGAAAGCGGACCCGACTTTAACGGATTTCCATCCTGACCTATACCGCCTATGGCAAGCTTTAATAATGCAAAAGAAGTGCAGATGCTGCGAATGGGCGAATCTCTGACATCCCATAACAGAAGTGCTGAGATCGGCGTTCATCTTCGGCACCTCCCCCACCCTCGTGTTCTAAAAGAAAGCTATTGACAACTGAAGCAACACTAGCCGTGAACTCAAAGTCCAGCGGAACTGCCAAGAGGAATCAGCGACGTTATGGTCAAGCATCCACCGGTAGCTTTCCTTCAGATTCTTGGGCAACTCGTCTCCCTTCGCCGAAATGTGTATCTGCAGATGCAGAATGTGCAGGATGCCATTCGATAGCATCGTCTTATGCTTTGCACACTTAGATCGCGCGCATTCTGTTCCTATGAGGCACAATGGCCCCATTTGCTCAGGGTTCTACGATGCCCTCAGTTTTATCCCATGGCATCAAAAAAGTCTGGAACCACAATATGTATTTCATGCGTCTCGACTTATTCGAAAACGTGGACTAACATCTTTATCATTCATTTAGACACATTACCGTGATAGGGTACTAAGAAATATGCACTTGCTGCATCGGGTGCTACGCAGAATATATGGCACGGAAAGATCACATGCGCCTGAATTGTGATGACCGGCACGATTAGCTCGTGGGTGCTTCTCGCAGCACTGATTACGTTGTGATGGCTGACGTGAGAGGCTGACAGAGGAAAGCGTCGAGGACGACGCTCGAAAGAAGAGAGGGGCTGTGTAATACTTTGTTTGTTCGAACTGCCGGTTCCGATCACTTGGGCGGCCATATTGTGCTAGCCGGCTGGCCAGCCTTCGGGGCGCACCAACAGCTCCCAATCCCTCTGTTTCCAGAATATATGTATTCCATCATAGTAGACTGTCCTCTTTTACCCTAAAGGAAGTCTTGAGATACTACACTCAGAACATTAGTTATACGAAACTGTTCAAATACTTGCCGATACTTAGGGAGAAAAGCCAATAACTAATGCTTTTATGATGAACTGGTGCTATACGAAGCAGACGCGCTAAAGAGCGACGTTAAGCCCGAGCGCCACGAAAATTGCAAACATTCTCGCAGCACAGCTCTCTAAATGGCTAAAAATTCTACAGTGAGGCAATATTATTGCTGCAAAGACAACTTGCAAGACTACGTGCCACTGTTTAGTTTCCACTTTTAATCGTAGTTCTTCGGCAATGCGCCTAAGGATTTGGCTAGTGATGCTGTAATCAACCATCTTGTTTTACGGAGAATTTTTTAGGTGTATTGGAATACAATTACAAAGCATCTCGAGTATTCCCTAAAACGTATTAAGACAATATGTAACGGCACTGTAATACTTTGTTTGTTCGAACTACCGGTTTAGGTCACTTGGGTGGCCATCTTGTTCTAGCCGATTAATCGGCCCCCGGGCCGTGCCAACAGCCCCCAAGCCTTCTGTTCCCGGAATATATGTATTCTGCCCTAGTACTGCGCCTTCTTTTACCTTAAAGGGAGCCTCGGGACGCTACAGGCACAACCATTACTGATAACGTAGGAGATTGTTGGGAAGCTATTTGCACAATCAGGCGACCGCGCTGCCAACACAGGGTTGAAAAATTATCAACTCACTGCAGTCGATATCTAAACTAATAAGTTTTAAAAACAATTTTAACTCTTGCATACGCAATGTAATCAAAAAATGAAACAAATTTATTTTTAGTTAAGCTCACAGCAACTTCTGCTACCCTTTACTATGCAGTTTTTCAAGCACAAAACAAATCTGTGCGGTACTAAAAATTTTTTTCACAATGCTGCTTTAATGTAGGATTTTCAAAGTTTGCACATGATTTGTGCAATGGCCTTGAATTGTTTGTATCTCCAAACTTGACCAGCTAAGATCACTGAATGACAATACCGCGTCTTTTATTCATCTTCGCATCAAATAATGGTGTCTGATCCCCTGGTGCTTTTTAACACTGTCCTAATGTTCTCCTTGTCTTTGGAATTTAACATTGAAGTTGAGTTTCCCATAGTAAAAAGCGGGAAGCCAAATTCACTGTTTGGGTTTTCTGTTGCTGGTCATCAAATGCAAAATCGTGGAGAAGGGTACTTAACTACTTGCTGATCTAGTTTAGAATAATCGTTGGTGCACCACTTCAGGATGATTCTGGCTCAATCTATTGGTGCGCATACAATGCCAACCAATGTTATCCTGTAAATTTTGATATTCATAAATCAGCCCATTATTCTTATTCCGACCTTGGTGGTGAACTCTTCGGGTTCTCATTGACATCTTTACCAAAGGAGCAAAACTGCCTAGCTGTTGTAAGTAAAACTATATTTGGCTTGCTTTAAGCCTTATTTTTTGGATGCGCTTCTTCAATTTTCGAGTTTTACATCCAATCTAACATTTAAATTGCCTTTTAGTGATACTACGGATTTTGGTGCATCAGATTTTGATTTTATAAAGCTTTAAGCCCATTAACATTTTAGTACATTTAATCTCTTGAAAACTATTAAGTCTGGTTACATTAATACTTTTCAATTTTGTACTCTGATCCACTCTTCATTTGCGATCGCAGGCCTGTTCACCACGACTATCGTATGAAGTGACAGGAAAATTATTTGTTACTGGTGGATGTTTTGCATTTAATAATGCTTTGGACAGAAATTCGTTTTTGGGAGCATCAACCTGTCTTAATATCCCGGAAGCGTCTCGTTCAATTGACCTCCGTTTCTGTTTGGATGGAGCCTCAGCAGCATACTTCCACAACTCTAACACCGACTTAATTGTGTCTGGCAGTCCTTACTATCAATTTGCTAAAGGTAGGCATTTTTAAGAAATTACTATTTTACTTACGGAAAACCGAAAAACTTATTAACTTTCCAAGGGATCGGGCTTGTTAACAATGTCACGGAATTTAATCCAGTAAGAAAAACGGATACAGCCCATTTAGGTGACTACAGTCTACTGGGTAGGTTTGCCAATCCCATTCCATTAATTAAATTTATATTTATATTTTTAAAACACAAATAAACTCAATACTGATCATTAATACCCATGCCTTCACCGTTTGAAGGCTCCTCGTCAGTGCTCTCAGACCGGGTTTATAGTTCAGCGTCGGACTCTGAGAGACCAATTGTTTCTGTTTTTGGCGCACCGGGAGTTCCTCAAACACAGGATCGAGAAGGGTCTGGCTTCGTTGTATTGAATGTTATTGAAAAGGGCACAAATCAGATTGTTATTCCACAAGCCAAAGTTCTCTATGGGAACCGATTTGGTTCTCGATTTGGTCACGCCGTGGCTTTGATCGATTTGGATAGCGACGGGTGCGTTGGCTTGAATTTTGTGCTTATTAAGTTTTATGTATGATATTCCAGTAAGTGGTAGATTTAGTGTATTAAAATATGTGGCTCCCTTAATTTTGGGTAGGTGGGATGACCTTGTGGTGGGGGCGCCGTTTGAACAGTTACCTGGTGCAAATGTGGCATCCCAGCAGGACCTTGAGATGCGCAGCGTGCACAGTGCTCCTGTCTTTGGGTGCGTCTACATCTTCTGGAACCAACGACGTCACCTTCCCAACATTGCCGCCTTCGATTCCAATAGTGTGCAGGTCATTTGGCCACCTCCAAGCCTCTCCTTTAAGAGCGGTTTTGGTAGCTCTCTCACTGGCCTTGGCGACATTAACCACGATGGAGTTGATGGTAGTTTAACTTTTTCATCCACGCTATAAAGATATTTATTTCCTAGTAAAATAGGCTACTTTAAAGTGATTCTTTTGACATTACATTTGAAGTGGGTTGTTTTCGTGCTTCTTCTGAAACATATTGTTTCCATTTTTTGACTTACAGTAATGTGTCGTAGACTTTTATTAATGTTCTTATTCTAGAATGTAGATAATTTTGCCATCGACAACAATGCTAAAGATGATATGCGATTGATTTTAACTTTTTGAGAATGGAGTATCAGTTTTTTTCCGATATAATTCATGCTTTCGCAAACCACAAATATGCCGATATTGATACCTATCTTCCCCGTTTTATTAAATAACGATAAAGATTTTTTAGAAAAGTGCTGCAAAAGGAGTGTAATGTAGTAGGGTACCAGTTCTTTTGTAATTGACTAGTTTGAATCAAAAAGGTAGAGAGGCTTTGAGGAGAAGTTAAGCAGTTTTATTAGGACTTGACTGGAAGACAAGCCACTCCAATGATGTTTACCAGTTTATTTTTTGTTAAAAGGAATCAATTCCAATTTGTTTTGGCGATCAGCTGCAAACAGAAGCAACTGCGTTACTTATCTGTGATGTGTGGAAAGACGTTTGCCTGCATAGGATGATTAAAATGGCAAAGTCCCGTCATTCTAGTGGATGCCTTAAAGTGACATCAACGGTTCAATTTCATGGTCCTCATCGGTCACTAGCGGTCACTTTGTGATAGACGTCGCCTCATTTCGCCATATCTCCATCACGCAGGTGGGTAGTCAAAACGGCACCCAACCTATGGCCAGGGCGCTGGTTGGTTCAGGTGCTTTGCTCGACGCCTCTATTGAATTCCAACAACATGTTGGCACTTTGAATCCCTTACTTTCAGTCTTCCTATTGCCATGCTTTCCGTCACAGTGGATTTTGACTATGATCTACCCATTTTCACCATTCGGCAGATTGTATTATTGCATTGAATTATATCCATTGATTTCAAGAGCTCACGTCACACTGACGAGGAGGGTGTTTTGACACTTCCTCGTAAAGGAGAATCATGGATACCAAAATACAAAATCGGTTTTCGGATGGGAAATGTCACTTAATTTGTGGCGTTAAAATACGGATTTGCATAGACTGCGATTTAAGCTATCCTACGCAACTAAACAATTTAGTTGACCTTTTTGCCATGCTGCAGTGAACTTTTATTTTCAAGTCGCCTATGGTTACCATTCATAGTTTCTGAGTTCGGCAGGTCTAACTACGATCATGCTTATTAACGTGTCCCTTTTCCACTTTCTCAAAATAGATTCGAAAAGTGCTTATACTGGACACAAAATGCTCCCTTTCAGGATTAGAAAGCCTCATTTTAAAAGGAACAGAGATGTGTAGGTCCGCCTCTTTGGCAACTGGCCATGCTTTGATGATCGAGCACCACAACGATTTCCTACTAATCTTATCACCCACGTAGGATGATGGGTGTGTAGCGAGGCGCACACAGCCTATCAAAATGCAGGTCCTGATGAAGAAGAGAGGAAGTGTCAGCAGCAATAGTGGATGAGCAAAAAGGCGCACAACAAAAAGTAGCAGCTCACCACACGCCAACAACAGCACGAGTGGGCTCTCGATGTCTCCACCGCCGTGGATGACGCACGGCGGCGCAGGCGCCACCTCGCCCTCATATGTGCTTGGGTGTGTGTGTGCGCACCTCCTGCGGGCAACGCGGTGGCTCACATTCGCTCCGCGGGTGTCACTAATCTGCGCCCCTTTTTGTGCGCCTCGGGAGGTTAAAGAGGGTCAGGAGCATCCTCTAGACGTGGTCTCGATCCTTCATTACATTTTTCCCTCACTGTCAAGCAATGAGTAATATTTAGACCTGATCCCCTATTTTGAGTGTCATAGGAATGTGTCCTTCACGCTTCTTCAATGATGACAGCAGCTGGTGCGCTGCAGTCTCAGTAAGCTGTGCCAGGTCATTCACACTGCGTTGGTATGTTAGAAAATGGCTTAATCATCGGGCTACTCACGTTCATCACAGAAAATCATCTTTTTTCAAGGCTTAAGTATTGTGTGTGCTGAACTAGCCGATCGTAACCACACACATTTAGCGGCTTCTCTCAGTCAGTCTTCAGTGCATATTTTAAGCAGACAGGAGTGGAATTGCTGAGGGAATATGATTTTAAAGGTTTTGAATGGTGAAATCATCACTATCTTATTTACATTGGTCGTTGTTTGTAGATCTAAACAACATCACACTTACCTTCCCTCCAGTGTGTCTGTCAGACATAAATCAAGTTTGCTGTGCACGTGTCCATTCACACCCACCTAGTAGAAGCCAAATTAGCTTAATGTAATTTCGCTGCTCGTTAAATTCATTCACTCTTTTTGTGGTGACATTTAATCCGTGCACACTTTGGTCGATGCCAAAAAGATGAATCTGAGCCTCATGCCCAACGCTCCTGTGGCATAGGGATACTGTAGCGTGAGACAAAACGATGGTCAGCTGTGATTACCTCCATGTTTCCAAGGCTAACTTTGAAAATTTAATCGCTGACGTAAAAGGTGAAGGTTCATGCTTCGTATTTCTAACCTAACTTGTGCTATGCCGGCCCACAATCCGATCTCCAAGACAAAAAATATTACTTACGGCACGAGGGAGAGGCAGCATCGCAGGCTTTAATTCATTTTTAAAATAAGCATACGAAACCCTACAAAACTCATACACTGGGCGCCAATTAGATTTGAATGAGGCTTTGTACTGCAAATTTCATCATAAAGAATTTCTCTTGCATTTTGATTTGCTCAATAATGCACATTTGGAGTGTTTGTGTGTCACTGTCTATCAAAGGTTTTGTCCCCGACCCAGGAAATGGACTGGAAAGCTATTCGACTCCAAAAGTTGAGCACTAGCTCAAAAGTAGGCAACTAATAAAAATGGGGCAAAATAGGTATAGTAGCACGTCATGTAGTCCAGCACTTCTGATAGCAGGAGTGACCGCACTCGGCAGGCGACTCATTCAGTCCCACAGTTCAGCTTACACCACCGAAGTGTTGGAGCGATTGTAAATATGGCCGAGTTCGAGAATAAGGAAAATCTACAAGCCGGTACACACTCCACAACATTTATTATAATCCATTCAATCTCTTTTTTCCTAGCATAGCACTGCAAATTCCATTTTCTTCTCCTCTTTCAATTTCTGTTGATTTACCGCTTAAAAATTGGGTTTTGGATTCTCATGAGTGATTTCTTTCCTCTGTGTGCCGACCACATCTTATTTCTTGTGTCTGTACGCACAGGGGGCAAACAGATGACCCTGGAATTAGATATCCATGGGACTCTGCGTCTATTTCTTGTTGAAGGGAACCAAACCCAAATAACAGTTGTACCACCAGAAGAAAGAGTTAAATGACCCCCTGTGGACCATTATTGTTACCCAGAACTCTCTCAGTTCTTACGAGCCACAGCATCAGAGCATAACATTTGAGTGAACGCATCATTATTTCTTGTCCTTTCAAAACCCTCACTTGATCGAAATGTGGAGGTTTAACATCTTTATACAAAAAACTAATGGAATAGGTGTCATTTCTATTGCCTTACAGATTTCGCAGTCGGAGCTCCTTATGACGAAGGTGGCGGTGCAGTTATTATTTACCACGGTTCCAACGCCAGGCAGATCGGCGTCCCAACACAGGTGAGTCTCAACTTTGTGCTGCCCAACATGCCTTCTCGTTTGCAGGCCGTCTTTTAACTCATCAGTTGAAACAATGTCTGAGGTTTGCAAGTTTACCTTATGAGGAAGTAATAGAACAATTTTCCCAATTAAAGCCACCAAATACTCCTGATTTCAGAAGATGAAAGTCGGATTATTGAGTAGAATCTCTTAACAAAGGAGCTTGATCCCCACGTATGGTGGCGTGCCCTCGTGAACACCTTTACAAAACCTGAATTTACTTCCTGTCCGACCAAAAGAGTACAATCATCCGAACATCCTTACCAACCCATCATGTGGATGAGGGTCTGGACTAGCTCTGTTCAGTTTCAAGCGCTCCAAACACAGCCAACTCCAGTTTTACCGGCAACGACAAGAGAGAGAGATAGAGAGAGGGCTGGTTGGGGCTGTGTGCCGATTGCAGGCCACTCGGTGCCAAATACGAGGGCATGCACAGTGACTTGAATCTCGAATGTACCGAAACCTGGACTGACTGCTGCATTCACTTTCTGATTTGGGCACTTTTTTGGCCAATTCACATCTCAAGTGAATTTTAGTTCATTATGACGTTTAGGCATTGAAAATAAACGCCGATTATTGTAAAAATGACTTCAACAGCTGTGTGTGGAAGACAGCGAATTCTATGTGTAGTCTAATGCCAAGTTTAACTTATTCAAATGCCATGCATTCCTCTACCTCTTATATCAATTGTCATAGACGGAGTAAATGGTTTGTTTTTTTGTCTCCTCAGTAACACTGCTCACCTCAGCCATCACACCCAATTTCTTATGGGCGGTGAACCACACTTGGGTGACATTGATGCCATCTTGGGTAGTCCTGGACTGCAGTTTCTTTTCCACTGACTCGAGTGCCATATCTATGGCGTGTACCCTTGACCAAGCAACAAATATGGTATAGTGAAGTCTGCTTTTTGAGCATTCAGGGCGATGTGAATGCTAAAGGTCACTTTTTGTGATTTAAAACGTAGAGTGACACTCACTACCACAAACTCTCCCACTGAATTGTTTAACGCGACTATTGTAACTTGGCAGGGATTTTAAAAAATCAGGCCAAAGGCACTATCTACTGCTTAAAAAGTATCAACTTACAATACTTTTATGCTCCTTTGGTAGTTTTAACAGTTGCTATTATCATTGTGAAGCTCTAGACAGCCAATAGTGAGAAGAGTGTTGGGATTTAATTCCACACCCTCTAAAAGTACCGGTTTTTCCTTAACCGCAAATCCCGATGAAACTTTGACCGGTCTTCTATACCCTATTGCTTAAGAGCAATAAGTTCGACTACAGTAGCATTACAGGAATACTTAATCAATGAAGGATAAGGTCTTACTACTAATTTGGCCTTACCTTGGAGCGACCCGTAACGCATGACCCCATGCATCAGATGCATCATTGCTGCCTGGCTATGTTTAAACATGTCTGACCAATTCAAACTCCTCGATTTGTGTCCAAATTGCGCATCCTCCCCCTTCTCAGCTTTCCATTTCAAGGCATTAGTTTTTTTCTACTTCTCATAATGTTTGACACCATTTGTAAGAGATGGGAGCAATAAGTATTCACATTTGTAGCTCCCATTGCGTTGAGACCTTGTAAAATGCTGATTCCGACCACACGGTTCCGCTGCCAATGCCAGAGGATCAAATAATATTAAAGGCGTATATGCAACTTAAGGAAAATAAGTACTGTGAATTCGTCTTTAAGGTTAACTTGTTCCCTATTTCCAACCTCTCTTTGAAATTTTGACCGATTGAAGGCATTTTACAGCCCTAAACGGCAAAGAGAAATGCATTGATAAGGCAACTCCTTCTTAATAAGAAGATTGGGTAGTTATTTTTGAGCACCACTAAATCTATCATGTAGCAACGTGAAAGTCTATCTACTTATTCCGCACATCAACCCTAGAACTACAAATCACAAATTTCAATGTGCAAGCTTCATCCACATTCACCCGCTAGAGAGCACAAATTGAAGGAAAAAAGTGCCCCTGCATTCTTAAACAAGCCAATTTGGCATCCAACGAACCGATATCTTTGCTACCTACAGCAGTTGCAATCCATCCTCCTCTCTCTCTGTTTGGCAGGAGAGTTGGAATCGACAAGCCAAACGGTGGGCAATGCATCACCGACGTCGGACACCAACTGTCTTCAAAATGCCTATTTCACGCATGTCTCTCCATTGATTGTACACTCACTAGTTTTTTTCTACGGCGTTAGTGATACATAAGACAACAAACCTCCTCATCTTTCTTGACGTGTAATTGTCATCAATAATGACAATTCGCCAGATACCAAGTGTCTCTTCAGTTAGATGCTGTAGTTGTCAAAAACCATCTTTTTCCTCAAAATTACATCATCGCAATGCCAGCCTTTTCCAATCTCCTCCACGTCAGCCGTGCCTACATCACCAGAATACGGTTTAAATGATCCTAGTAAATGGCGGCTAGGGAGATCTTACACTCGACTGTCGAAAGGAAGACTAAAGGTGATTCCGTTGTGAACGTTTTAGTTTCCGGAGAGCGTTAAAAGGTCGCCGGTTAGGCTACTTTTCGGCAAGAAGGGCGAACCACAGCGCCTAGCTAATGATCTGGAGCCCCATTAATATCACACAGTTCAGGTCACAGATATTAAATGAACTCTTTGCGAAGTTGTGGAGCGCCTGCGAAGAAAAACTCATAAATGCGCCACGTAGTGCCGTCTTAATAGCCCTGTCAGACACCACGCCATAGCTCAAGCCGCAGGAGTGACCCTGCCAACAAAAATTTTACCAACTAACTACGCAGTGACGCCTATTTTAGGCCCCAAAACCGCTGTGCCCCGAGCTGCCAAATAATCCGACCTTATAGTCTAGGCATTGCTAGACAGTAGACTGCCAAGTTATTAAGATGGAAACGGGCTAATAGATGGAATAGAAAGATCTTAGAAGTATTTATATTTTACTCTTAGATTCTCAATGCCTCAGAGCTACCAGAATCCGTGAAAGGCTTTGGCTTTTCCCTCAGCGCAGGTGGACTGGACTTGGACAACAATGGCTATCCCGATTTGGCTGTGGGAGCTCCCGATTCTGATAAAATTCTTGTCTTTCGGACTCGGCCTGTCATTAAGTGCGTCAGTAATACTGTTTTTTTTCATGCAGGCTTCGCAGCCCACCTGGAATTAGGTTTTTTATGATCATCGTGGCATATTCCCAGTCAATTTTATAGTGCATCGATTTGGAAAGATTGTGAATGTGAATCAACAGGTGGCGAGAACTTGGACCATAGTCATCAGGCCTTTCAACATCTTCTTTCGGTTGCATTCTCACAAACAGCAATTGTGACTTACAGGAAATAATACGAATGCGTAACTTGAATCAGCGGTAGAAAATAGAGTCAGTTTATGTTGACTTCCAGAAGGTGAAGTGCAGACATATATAAGGCGACCGCAGACCTGCAGTTAGTGAATGGACAGTCGACTGACACTGCAAGATGTACATAATAAATAGCAACTCCACTTTCTATCTGAGATCACGAAGGCAAGTCTCTAGAGGATTTTCTGTTGTCTCGTGCTCTCGAGCAGGGTAAAGGTCTTTGTGCTGCGCGAGGATGGATCAAGTCACGTGGGCGAAAGACTGGATTCACTGGAGGTGTGTACAAGAGACACGCAGATCCTGCCCGGCTACTGGGCCCCTCGAGTGCACTGCATGAATATGAAGGTCCTCGCCACCTTCACTCACCTCGACCCGTGAGTCAACCCCTCTCTCTCGCTCCCCCCACCCCTCCGCTTCCCTTCTCATGTGAGGTCATTCAGATCTTGCTTCCTAGCAAGCTACTTAATAACCGCTTGAGTTCCCAATTTTGCCGTGAAAGGGAGGACCATGAGGAAGTTTTGTGAATCTATTAAATTTGAATGCATTGTTGGTGCCGTCCAAAAGGGTTGTGGTGATCTTTGCAAGTTATTACCAATAGAAATTTAAACCGTTTGCAAACTTTTACTATTGTGAGTAGTTTTTAAGTAATATCCCTCACTGCAGTCTTGCTTAATTGCCTCAGATCGAATTTATGGCTTCAAACAGCTCACCACGACGATTACTTTTTCGTAACTCATCCGCATTAATAATCCCTTGCGCTGTTATAAGCCTAATACTGTCTGTTTAAAACGAATTACTCAACGCATGCGTTTTCTAGACTTAACCTTGAGCATGCAAGAACTTTTCTATTTGTTTGATCGGTTGCGAGAATACGATTTTTGGACTTGCACAATAGCCGTTACCAAGTTTCGACAACTTAGACGTGATGGGTCACGAAGCAAAAACTCCACCTCACATTGCACTTGCAGTGAGTGAGCTCCGCGTCTTGACTCTTTTTTCCTCCATTCGCTAGTTTGCAGGACCACAAGAAACGATGCACATGGAAATGTCCTGCAGTAGAAATAGTGTACCCTAATTGCACAATCCTCTTCTGCTCAGCAATGTTGTCGAAATTAAGGTTTCAGTCATGGTGCGGTGCCGGTTCACAGTGATATTCTCTTAAACGCCTTTGACTTTGCTATCATTGGGAGGAAGTTCTCCAAAGGGTGCTCCTCAGCCATGCTCCCTTTCCGGTTATTCTCCAATGCAGGTGTATTCTCTCATTTTCGTCTCCATTCTCTTGCTCACATCGCAACCTCCCGTTCTTTATTGTTCCAAATTACGCTTTTCAGGCGAGAACGCTCAGTTGGTTGCTCAATTCCCTGGATTGGAGTTTTCATTTGTTTCGCAACTACAGTTCATTTTGCTCACCCCTCATTACACTGAAGAATTTGCACTGTTCGGTGGTACCGCAGTGTCTTCACAGTGATGACCTACTCTAAATTGCATAATCATTAGGATGTCTCCAAATGTGAAATCCCTCCTGCCATCCTAAAGACCATCCTGCAATGTATCTCATCCAGTTTCAGTACATCCACCACGACTGTGCAGTCTTGCTTTGTCAAAACATCATCTCTTTGTCAGCGCCCCGTTTGCCCTGTGGCCCGTGTGGATTTCAGTGGTAATGCCGTTTATTAGGGATTAAATTCGACATTCTGCTACTTCTTGTCTTTGGATTGCTCAATGAAGTTGGAAGGCTTAGTTTGAATTCTGGTCGGTTTGAAAGCAATGTTCTGCGTACCTCGACTGAGAGAGGATGGAGTAGCAGCTTTTCAAGTTCTGCTAGTGAGAAGTCAGAGATATTGCTTACACCATTTGAGCGTTTCACACAGGTCACATTCGCTTCCTTTTTAGGGTCTCATTAATAATAAAATTTTCCACGTCGTCAAAACTGTTTAAATTCAAAGTATGACTTTTGGTTCCTCTTCTCTCGCAGTACCTCCATTTTAAGGTGTAGATATGGTTGACTTACTAGACACGTGCCAGCCCTGCAACAGCACAAGGGTAACTTTGCAGCGTGAAAGATTAAGGTAATGCTTCCGCTCATTTCCGAGGAAATCAGGTCATTTGCTTATGCTGGTCACTCTATGGTGACCAGCACTTTGCATGTCCTGAGGGATTAAGAAGCTTAAAAGTTGTATTGAGTGCTTCACACCTTTTTATATTAGACCGCCAACAAACTACTTCATTGATTGCTGGGCCTTCTGACCTAGGGAAACTAATAATGATGTTTTGATTAGAGCAGCACCTCACCGCCTGTCGACCCAATTCTATCCGTAAAATAACAAATATATTAGCGCTTTAAACCTCATCATTTTATCCGCTTCTAGGCGCATAAACAATTAGGCTGCTGTGCCTACTTGGAATTATTTAACCACAGTGAGCAGCACAGGTTGTCCTTTGATTATTAGTCTACCCATTAGTGGTACTAGTGATGCTATCGAGTGCAGGACGAAATTTACCTCAACGCTGAATCCTCCGCCTCATTTACAACCACTCTCACCCCTTCTCTCCATCTCTCCTTGTTTCATTTAGCAAAATTTTGTTTAAGCTTCATCCCAAGGCATAGTCAGTTTGGTTAGTAAAGCAGTACTTTACATCCAACGATAAATTAAGCGAAACGCAGATTGGAAGGCTCTACTTGCTTCTGTATATCAGGTCATCCTCGCATCGACTTCCTGCAACGCGAACAAAATGGTTTTTTTTGCATAGCTTGTAAACGATTATCTGTTTAATCTGCCTCCATTGCCCAAAAGATCATTCTTGTTTAAATAACAGACTTTCTTTCCGTGGAGTTAAGACTGCCCTTTACCATTAAAGTTTGGCATAAGGCGAAACACTTCTAGCTTTGAATCGACTCCAGGGTAATTTAGGTTAACAGAGCCTACAAAAATGCACCAAAATTAGCTTCCTTTTGGGTTATTATTAATAAATCACAAGTAACACTTGATTTAAGGGTACCATGTGCACAGAGGACGATTCCCGTGCGTCTGCTGTTGACCATCAACCCACCAGAGCACTGGCTAAACGAAGAATTTACAAATACAACCCTACCAAAGACGGACATCCCAGTAGCGAGTTTCTTTGGAGAGCGAGTGCTGAAAGTGGATGATCCTGAGGTGCGCGCCTTCTACCAGCACAGCTATGACGCCGCAGTGCCACTCGCTGGCTCAGACGAGGTGCTGCCTTTCCTCCTCCTCAATTCCCTGACAGCCGTCTGCCGCGAGCCCGATGCTGCCAGCAAACCTCTCAGCCCCGTCGAACTTGCTCGTGCCACCCCGATCCGATTAGCTTTCCGTGTAAGTCTTTTAAATCGTCTTTAAGCCCTTTTTTCCATTGAGTGGCACCTAATTTGTCCCTGAAGACGATATTAAACACGTCTGTCTGGAAGTAAGTTCATTATCAATACAGAGAAGGTCTGGGAGGTCAGTGCGGTCATTGCTCAACGCCATCATTGCAGCAGCTAAATAGCCAAAGAATCGAATCGCCCAGGTATTTGAAAGTGAACTCCACATTTAAGTAATCTATTTATGCATTATGGGATTCTGACGAGTAAAAAGTTATGGTCACTGGGAGGTACTGATAACGACCACTTTTGGAAATGCGTTGATTGGTAAGCATTTTCGGATTATTAGCATTAAGTAGTTGATGGACAAATGAGTGTTCACTTTTCTAGGCGATGGATTATGGGGAAATGAGAATTTAAAGCTGACATATATCACTAAATTCAGGTAAACCATCTTTAGTAGCTGCCGCATTAGTTTTCGACCCGACGTCCCTTCATTAGTGGAGTGCCTCTATCAAGTTAACATAGCACTTCCGTATCAAATTCACCGCATGTCTTAGGCACCACAACGCCAACGGAGTGACCTGCAATTGCAAATACAGACTAGGGGTTGTTATCGTGCAGCTAACTTGAGATACGATACTAGTTTTTAAAAAAAAATTATGAGTGTTAATTCATTAATAATGCATTCTATTCAACATTATCCCTCGTCGTTTCCGTGCGCAGTGCTTGATTGATAACCTTTTGCTTCTCGTCTTTGGGAGATTAACTTGCATAATTAATAAAGCCATCTGCCGTCATTTTAAGTACAGTAGGTTGGAAGAGCCTACTTTGACACAACATACTTCAACTTCATCCGTTGCCAGCGCCACGAACCGACACGTTCCTGTCATCGGTGCCACAAAGTTGTCTGCATTGGTAACACAGCATTGTGAATTCAAGTTTCTACCTAGCTTCCATAGTGAAAGCAACGGACAAAAGAAAAGTGACCATTTTATTTTTAAGAGATTGGATTAAGATAGACCGTGAGACGTCGTTCTGCTAGATTTTGGCAATTTTTTTAAAATGGCTGAGACAACTTCTAATAGTGCTATCATGCAGACGAAAATTTTCAATGCTTTAGATGCACAGCTTAAAGAATTGAAATTTGGCAGACAGTGGGTGGACTGCCATTTACCTGGGCTCAGCTCAACTGAACACTTTTCACTGACCAAAGGAAAGCTTTGCCTCTATTCAACTTCTATGGATATGGCGCTAGAATATTACCCTATGGAAGAACACTGTAGCCACGTAGGCTTCATAGTTCTACTTTCTTCCACTATTTACTTCCAGCTTCTGACACCCAATGATCCATACACTGACAGGCCTCATTAAGTTCTTAATTTCACAAACTTGACGTATGTTATAGCCGTGTTGTTTTTAGTAAACAAGAATCAACTGCAGATGCGACTGTCCTTCGTCTAGATGCATGCATCCCTTCAAAATATCAGTCCCAGATTAACAGTCTTCATAACTATCAGCTAAGTTTGGAAGCATCCTACTGCAAGACTGCCTCCTAATTGGATGTAGACCCTTCCATGCAATCCGCATCTGTGAGATTTGTGTGTGCGAGGACTCCGTACGAGTGACTCACCGGTCTCACCGACGATCATGAAACACCAACTCTGGAAGGCTTAAAATGCGAGCAGCTGCATTATGCTTCAGTTTTAATACTTTTCTTTTGTTCTGTGAACAGTTTGATCGAGTCATAAGTTACAGATTCACTTGCAATAGAAAAGACCCAGTTTCTCTGCAGAACGAATTTGGTAAGCCGGTCTAATTATTTATTCACTAATGACATTACTACTGCGATAAATATATTGGTGATGAGATAAAAGGTGCCCATTTTGCACTCAAAGTAAGGTGTATTTTCGCTCTATAGGACGTCGATTTGGTGGACCTCTCTTCGCCTATCCGGTTTGGCGTAAAGTGGCTGCTAGATGCTCCCTCGCCATCTTCCCCCTTCGCTGAGCTCAAAAATCATCCCATTAATGATCCGATGGAGAACACCGGCCAAGCCATGGTAAGACTCTGCGAGGACATTTCCATCATGTCAAATTGAACGCATCAATGTGAGCTTGGGCCTACTTGATGAAAGGATGTTGCGTCCGAGTCATCTCTGTAAAGTAGGCTTGCCATCGACGTTAGCAGCTCATTGCAGCAATAGTTCGATGGCCAAATTGTAAAGATTAAAAAGCTTACGTTAGTAAGAGGTGTCAAATGTATTTCCTCTTTACAGGTAACACTTGGTAACGAGTGCGAATCCCGAAATTGCAATCCAGTTCTGCTCCCTCAGTTTGAGTACTCAGTTACCAGGTAAAGGTTTTGACGCATTCACAAATGTAGTAGTAATAATTTGAGTGAGTGATTTTTGCAGCAATAGGAGGTTGTGCTAGAATCAGGAAAAATGAGTTACTCTTTGCATTCGTGCACACTGACCTCTTTACAATCCTTCTAAGAAGACCGCTTTATTACACTAGCTCAGTTCTCGATTTCACCACACAATTTTACCATCCGATTTCAAAAAGATTTATTACAGGGACGTGACTTTCGAGTTTACACAAGAGAGATACGAGTTTCATGGGATCACAATTACTTCCACTTTTTTTTACATCTTCGTCCGCTAATTTCATACATTTATCCCTCCATTTACTTAACACTTGGAAAGCACCGTCGTCGAAAAACTTCTCAGTACAGATGAACCATTCCATGGCAGCCTGTATGCCTATCTTATTACCCAGTGTAAAGCGTATTTTGGAAATCGTAAATGTTTGTGGTTGATAATGTTCACAACTGCTACAGCAGGTTGTGTGTCTGCTACGCGTTCCATGCGTTGACTGAAAGTTCACAGCCGCCACAGTTAGGATCGTCACTGACGCGTATGTGGAAGCTCTCCAAACATTTCCAATCATCAGTTAAGTATAAACTGCAATGTACGTCCCGGCGCTTTAAGCCTGCTCCAGGTGACTGTGGATTTTACGCCCTCGTTCAAAGAAAACTTCATCACTACGTTCTAATTCAGCCGCATGGTATCACTATTGCCCGTCGTCTTGATTGACAATGTATAAACTGGTCCACAACATGTGTGTCGGTTGATATAAATGAAGCATGCTCTATTTACTTTTGTGTGATGTGTAACCCTGTAACATCCATTGTTTCATTTTGACTCATGCAATGCTTCAAGAAGGAAATGACAAAAGAAACTTATGCTTTAAAAATCTTTATAGCTTTTACTCAAGAGAACCTTGCTATTAAAATTCAAATGACTTATTTGAAAGGGAAGGAGAATTCCACAGGTGTCTACTTTATGCGGAGATTTGGCCTTTTTGCCATGTTTGTGTAGCAGAGACAAGGACGGACCGGTGGTGTTTGTCGGTGACGACGAATTCCAGTCGATTGAAGTGAAGGCCACCGTGGCCAACAGAGGCAGGGACCCGAGCTACGCAACCAGCATGTACACCTCTTACCCTGAGAAACTGCTTGATCTCAGCACCAACCTGCATGAACGGGTGGGTCTGCTCCCGTTCCTATCTTCGCCTTCTTCTTCTTCCTCTTTTCGCTGATGGGCACATAGATTTTATCATTGAATGAGGTATCACATTATTTAGATAATTCATAGAACTCTGAAGCTTTTTGGCTGCAAATAAAGCTCCAAGTGGCGTCATGTTTGGTGTCTTTAAGTTGCAGCCTTAAATTTGTGTCAGGAGTGACGTTATGAAATGTACTGACACTAATGGCGACATTTTTTGAGAAAATACAGTTCTCGAGGTTCATGAGAAGAATTGTTCCCTGAAGTAGTTCGCTTCAGAGGTTATTTGAAGACAAATTTGTGCACAATTTCGTATAATACGCAAAATCCGACTGATTTTAAGCATCAACGTGCAAATCTCGTGAGACCGGGCTTGGCTCTTTGTCACTTTGGGAACCCCCTGCCCGTTGGCGGAAGGGCTACCTGCGTCCTTCGCTTCAAAGTGCTCGGTCAGCAACTGATGGAGGCCTCAAAGAACTTCACAATCAACAGTACTATTACCTCGTAAGCCAACTTTTTTAACCAATCTTCCCTCACTTCTATCTCACCGCTATTCTAAGGCTCATTATTAGTAGGTAACTTCATTATAAACCACCAGTTCGAACAATCATCGACTGCCCTACTCCTGACTGTCTTCAGTCACTGACGGCAAGCAAATGGTATTCTATCCCTCTATTATTGGGGTAACTAGCGATTGGGATGGAGCAAGCTCTTACTTCAGCACAACAAGTGTAGGATGCTACTGATATGTGCTAGTTGTCGAGTCGGTTAGCCGTAATTCAGTCAAACGCACGCGACTGACGCTAGTACGGTCCTTTTCGAAGTAAAAAATTTAACATCTTATTTTAAAAAAGGGTAGCATTGACAGTGTAGGGACAATATTAGCCTTGGTAATGAGAGACCTCGACTAGCACTGCCGACCTACTCCTTGTATAACGGTGCACTTGGGGAAAAAATCTTGTAAGCGCCTGTAACTGGCAAGTGAAACCTTTAGCTGGGTCATGATTGATGAAGAACATCAACCGATTTGACTACTATTGTGGATGCAGGCACTTAGCACAAGTAATCGGCAAGCTCCTTCGTTTTCACATGCAAAACACTGCATTTGAACTCTTGAGGTCATGAAAATACGTGTTTTCACGAGTGACCCCGTAACATAACATCGTCGAAGGGAGCTGTAAATAAAATTGCCCATTCATAATTATAATCTGAAGGCTAATCCTAACTGATTTTGATCAAGAACACCTTGCAAATGTGCTTGATTTCATAGTTCCCATTAACAGTGGAAATATCAACTGAGTCGCCCATTAGCAGCGTGTTGTGTCTCTGGGAGATGCATGCTGCTTCTTTAAACGACCATACCGTGAGTCATTCACCAAAATACGTCTCATCTGATATTTTAGAAGCCCAAAGTTCCCTCCAACTCTGCTGGCACCTGCCACTGACTCCATAACAGTAAAAGTGAAAATGAGGGTCAACGTGTCAGTTTCAGGGTATGTTCTGCTTTTTTAAATATTGGAAGCTTCAAACAATACTTAACGAGTTTCAAGTGTCGCCTTTCACTTATCAAAGTTATAGTGTGTAGATTTAGCATAGCTTTTTCTTATTCGACTGCAAATTCGATTCTGTTACGCAGTTTCAGAAGTTGAATGAATTTGATTTCATGTAGCCATGTTGAGTCAATCAAAGTATTTAGCGGAATTCACATTTTTGACCCATCATCGTGTTTCGTACCATTGTTTTAGCGAGATACTACCGGATGCTGCTTACTACTCAGGAAATGTGACTGATGGGATCCTCATTAACAATGGTGAAAATAAAATCGGCTCTACACGTCTTCTTGTTCGAGTTCGAGTAGGTCTCGTTCCTGCAGGTCTCTACCGTCTCCATTGACAGCATCCTTAAAACACTTTTTGTATTGGTAGGTTCAAAATTTGCGGAAGCACAGTCTGGTACCGAATTCACGACTTGTAATTGACTGGCCTTACGAAACCGCCGACATTATAACCGAAGTGAACGGGAAACTCTTATTCTACCTTCTTGAAAAGCCTTACATAACTAAAACTGATCTACCAACAGCCTCCAACACGACCATAGTGTGCGACTCAAGAGCTCTGGATAGGCTCGTGAATCCTTATAATTACAGAGTATGGTTTTTTACTGATATGCTTAAAATGTTAACAAGTTTGCAAAGAATTAGTATCTCCTTCCTCCTCTGCAGGTATTCAAGTCCTTGTCGCCTCAACCCCGAGGCGATCCGGTGGCCACTGCCCCAGTTGACCTACCATCAAGCCATCCGTCAGAATATCCCCCACTTAAACCCAATCTGGAAATTAAAAAAATGCCAGACCAAGGCGATGTGAGACGGGTTAGCACAACTCTGGTAAGATGGCTCCCTCGGACACAGCCGATGTGCATATTAATGCTTTTTTCCAGAGCTGCTATAATGGACAACTACGCTGTGTGCCGATTGTATGTGACCTCGGTCCACTGTCGTACAGGACAGGTATGATAACCTTTGAGATGCCCGCACGGCTATGGGACAACACCATGCGTCAAGTGAGTGATGTGACATGACAGTTGTAGAGACCGTCTCTTACTGCTGCTTTGGTAGGATTTCAAGGACATCTTCATGACCTCAGTCCAATTAACAGCAACCTGGAGAGCCAGCGTTACTTTCACAATAGACGCAGGAGACAAAGACCATACCTCCGACGATGTGAGTTGACTCGGTTCTTTCAACTAGATTCCAAGGCAACCCTAGGTTCCATTATCACTTTAAATAGCTATTATTGTTGACGTCTTCAGAAAGAGTAGTCAGTGAGGCGAGAGCTGCAAATGCGTGCGATTGACCGATTGTTCGAACATATGGTCCCTATTTTAACTGAATAAATTAACAGTCCAACGTGATTTGTTGCACACCTCTCCCCGCCACTTATTCACCAATGGTAAATTTGATGTTGCCTTGCTTGTCGTCCGCTTGACTAGCTTTGTATAGTTACATGTTGGATGGGTGCTTTCTAAAGCAAATTTACGAGGTGTAGTGAAATCCGCCCAGATGTGCTACCCGTTTACCTTCTAGACGTCCTCCATACATCTCCACCTCCCCCCTCCCTCTCCCACCATCACCCCACCAGCATGTTAAGTGGTAAATGCTGCACCCAAGTCTGGTGTTAATTCACCTCCATCGTCAATTTTATTCAGCTTGAGCTCAAAATATTCAACGATATGGAGCCTGAACCCGTCTATCCGAAGAACATGCCACTTTACATTGGTCTGGCCGTCTTCGCAGGCCTCCTGCTTCTTGCTATACTCATTATAATCCTTTGGAAGGTAAGCTAACTAATCAGTCCCGCCACTTGCAGTAACAAATACACACTAAAGAACTGAGCCCTCTATATTCAAATACTTTTAAATAAAACCTACACTCCACACTGTAGGCTAAATTCTTCGAAAGGAAGAAGTTAAGGCAGCGATTCCAACGGACGAAACCAACACCCGAAGATTCCAAGTCCAGCGTACCAGAGGGGCAACAACTCAATATTTCCAACCCGCCACCACGACAGCCCTCACTCCACTCACCACCCATCTCGGCCTACGGAAACATGAACGGCTAAACGATGGCAGATCACTTCAACAAGCGAACTTTGCACACATTTACAAAAATGGCCAAACTACAGTCACACAACTCATACTTCGGCTCCCAACTATGATAACGAACAACCGCTGTGATTCCATGATAGACACTTGACATATAGAGCTCAGACATTGTGAACAATGAATGTCTCTCCTGACTAATTTGAAGTGCCAAAATCCCTAATAAAAGCGACCAGTAGTCACAGTCGCAAAAAAATTGAAGATATACAATGAGTCCCATGTAGAACCTGCCTCCAGACATCCTCAAGGTAGCACAAACGACAGATTCTGAGATACCAAGCCGCCACGATTGGGCAAACGATATTAATACCAGAAATAGAATTAAGAGGACAGGGAGTGCATCAACTCCCTGCAGAGCGCTCACTGGGAATCCGATTTATGATTATAAGGACGACGATAAATAAAGCCAATAAAGTAATCACGATCTAAATTGATTAATAGTTACCAGTTCGTGCAAATCTCTTTAAGCCAGCATCCAAGTATTGTAGTAGAGGGGCAAAAAGCAGGACAGTGACGGGAAGCATGAAATATCCAACAAGATTTATTTCAGAACACTTTACATAGGCCTTCCACCAGGTCCACCACGGAAGTGTACTTCACCCTCAGGCACAACAGTAGCTTCCTTGGTGGCATCAGCTTGGCCAACAGTACCTATGCGATAAGCACTACGACCATCTGTTTGCATGCGAGGGCCACCCACTGGGCCACGAGGACCAGGGAATCGGGATTCAATAGATGGTTTGTTGAGTGTAGCAGGGACAATCTCAGTTGGAAGGTGGAGGACCTAATGCATTTGACTATGAGACAAAATACTTACGTACCTCCCGAAGGTAATCAATGCCCTCATTGGTCAAGAACCAGTAGAAAGTCCTCCAAGCGAAGCGCTTCTTCACGTAACCACGAGATACAAGGGACTTCATAACGTTCATCACATACAGGTTCCGCACTTTTATAGCTGGATGTATGCACTTAGGCCTAACATCCTCGACAGCTGTCATAACACCCTCATTGAGGAGATACTCGTAAATCGAATTCCTTATGTTCAACGGTACAAGCATCCCGAGCAGACCCAATAGGAGACACGCTCAAAGCCAGTGCTCTAAAGCGCCCGCTTTAAGGAGAGGGGCTCACCCAAACAAAGCTTATAACAGGTAAAGCTACAAATTAAGAAGTTAAAATAAACAAATGTATTTATTACTGTTATATTGACGTAATTTTTGTGCCTGCATAATCATTGGTAAAAAGTTAGTCCTAATTAAACTAAAGGCTAGGCGTATGTAAAATTTGCGAATAAAATGTTAGTTTTAAGAAAGTGTTGACATTGTTTTAGCATAATTGATCCAATTATAGCACATAAAATGCAGCATCAATAATAGAGTGGTAACAAATTGTACAACTTCTATTCATCCTTCGAAATCAAACAAAAAGATCGGAATGAAAAATTGCTTTGGTTGTATGGACTTAAAGTAAAGCAAAGGATCAATTGCTCTTGTTTTGGTTCTTTGGTTCTTAGTGTGCTATGTATGATAAATAGCATTGAATAACGCAAAAGGCTAGTTTGTTTAACTAATCATTCTTCGTCAGTTTACTTCTTGTGCCGAATGTGCCTTTGGACCGGGCTGTTGTTCTGTTCTTCCGTCCGGCAGTATGGTGTACACTCATCTACCCACCTGACTTATCGACATTTAGGATACACCCACAAATAGGATGTGACTTAGGTGAAACACTTGTCTGGCTATCAGGAGTTGTTATCTAGGCTTTAATACAAGAAAAGCAGACTGTAATACTTTATTTGTTCGAACTGCCGGTTTCGGTCACTTGTACTAGCCGGTTGGCTGGCCTCCGGGCCGTGCCGACAGCTCACAAGCCCTCTGTTTCCAGAATATGTATTCTGCCCTAGTACTATGCCTTCTTTTACCTTAAGAGAAGTCTCGGGACGCTACACAGGCGTTGTAACTTCTCGGTACCGGTGCACCTTGCCATGAGGCTCATTCAAACTCGGAAGTTGGCTCATTCAATCTCAGTTTCTGCAGCGATGGCCCTTGAATTATATAAACATTCATCCCAATTAAACCGGTTAAGCATAACTTAAACCACATATGGATCTCGTAACCGACACTCATCCTTAGTGTGGGTTAAATCTATCTGGCCTTGCAGGTTGACCAGTCGCCTGCATTCGTTACCTAATTTTTTTGGGAAAGTCCGGGAAATTCCTACATTTTGCGGCCATATTAACATCAGTTTAAGTGGCCTGCAGCAAGGCTGCGGCATCCATAGCCTTCCTAATGTTTCATAAGGTATTCGAATACAAATAGTGTAGCGTCCCGAGGCTCCCCTTAAGGTAAAAGAAGGCGCAGTACTAGGGCAGAATATATATATTCCGGGAACAGAGGACTTGGGGGCTGTTGGCACGGCCCAAAGGCCGACCAACCGGCTAGAACAAGGTGGCCACCCAAGTGACCTAAACCGGTGGTTCGAACAAACAAAGTATTACAAAGCCCCTCTCTTCTTTCGAGCGTCGTCCCCGACGCTCCCCTTCGTCCGCCTCCCATGTCAGCCATCACAACCGTCTTCCCAGTCGTCGAGGTTCGAACGCATATGTTTCTGTAGTGCCATCAATTCCGCGTAGCACTCAGTGCAGCAAATGCGCGCCTCTTGGCCCTCCTCTGGGCTTGGAGTCCACGGCTAGTGTCGCTTTAGTTGTTAATAGCTTCCCTGTCGAACACGAGGGCGAGGGAGATGTCGAAGATGAACGTCGATCTCAACCCTTCTGTTACGAGATACCAGAGGTTCTCCCCTCCGTAGCACATGTACTTCTTTCACAACGCCGACGTTTGCCAGAAGTGGCATGGAGCAGGATAAAATCCATCAAAGTCGAATCCGCTTTCCGCTGCCACCAATGTAGCGTCCCGAGGCTCCCCTTAAGGTAAAAGAAGGCGCAGTACTAGGGCAGAATATATATATATTCCGGGAACAGAGGACTTGGAGGCTGTTGGCACGGCCCGGAGGCCGACCAACCGGCTAGAACAAGATGGCCACCCAAGTGACCTAAACCGGTAGTTCGAACAAACAAAGCATTACAAATAGGACCTCAGTTTGCGTGTTGATTTGATGTTAGCAGAACCCGATCAAGATATTAGGGGACTGCTGTAAGAGCATTAATGCACCGGTTACTGTAACATTGTTTGTTCGAACGGCCGATTTTGGTCACTTGAGTGGCCATATTGTACTAGCCGGTTGGCTGGCCTGCAGGCCGTGCCGACAGCCCCCAAGCCCTCTGTTTCCAGAACATATATTCTGCCCCAGTACTATTCCTTCTTTTACCTCAAAGGAAGTCTTGGGACGCTACAGTTACTTATAGGAATCTTCAAATATCCGTAAGCTTTTTTAAGACAAGAATTTGGTCCTGAAAGCCTAGGATTCCCCCCCCCCCCCTTCAGTCTGCACCAGTCGACTACCATGCGTCTAGAATTCATTGCCGTATGTTTCAGGCTCTATTTCTTACATTTGACCATTTTCATTTCAAAGTAGTTTTAACACCGCCTTGTTGTTGACGCGGGATTAGCGCCATTTACATATTATGGCTATGTTACACTACTTTCTGCAGAATTAAAATCACCGAGTCGTCCATTCTAAGATGCCCTGTGAGTGTGGAAACAGAGCCCAACTTTTTCGTTCGTTTTGCGTATGTGAATACAACGCCGAGACTACTGCTACTACTACCCCTAATAGTAGAACACGGGCTTTTTATTGATAACCCCTACCCCCAAGACCGTATTTGTAATGCTTTGTTTGTTCGAACTGCCGGTTTCGGTCACTTGGGTGGCCATTATTGTACTAGCCGGTTGGCCGGCCTTCGGACCGCTCCAACAGCTCTCAAGCCTTCTGCCCCAATTCGATGCCTTATTTTACCTTAAGGGAAGTCTCGGGACGCTACAGTATTTGTGCGTCAGTTAATAATCGCGACCCCTCTAGGTCGAAAGCAGAAAAGATGTACACTTAGAACTAACGGCCAACTACGGTTAGAAAGTTGTGTGGCAATTCCCATTCCTCGTTCCTTACCGACCTCAAGAAACATTCCCTCCCCAAATGGCCGCTCTAGGATTTGCTGGAACACTTTTCAGCTAGTCGACTAATTCCCTACGAATTTGAAGTTCCATAGTCTGCACGTATGTACGCATGCTATCCGCCAGCGGTATATCTCTCATCTCAGGAGTTTATTCCATGTGCTAAGGCGCGGAAATGGGTAACTTATCAAAGAAAAAAAGGGAAGCACACCTCGACCCAGTCTTAGCCTCCCAATTAACTCGGGATAATGTAAGCCAACTACAAAATTACGTCATCCAGTGAAATGTTAACAACTTGTGGACTGCTCTGATCAGAGCCAGTGCCTATCGTAGGAGCTAGCTCCTTGTCGTGCAGAGTATAATTTCCGCCCTCCCCCAAATGGGAGGAAAAAGCATGGAGGGCTAAATAGGCGGGAGATTTAATCACCAAAAGGAACCAATCGCCTCTTGCGCTTTGCATGGTAGGTCTGAGGCGAGCGGGGTAGCGACAGTGTGAAGTGGCAGGAGCCAAGGATGATATCCACACAACATTAAAATGATTAACACCGGCGACGTTCAGAGGATGGTAGTATTGCGGTGAGCCTCATGATGATGGCCGATCAAACCAGAGACTCATTCAGGTATAAAATTACAATATACAGAGCCGAAAGAAGAGAGAGAGAGAGAGGCAGAGAGAAAAGATGATCAAATATCAAATAAAGTTGAACAACTCTCTAACAGTCGTTAATGTGTGTGTGTGTCGGTGTGATTTCTTGGCTTCGGACATAGCAGATAAAACGTTGGACCAGTGAAATAATACGAGATGAGGCAGGAAGGCAAACAGATAGAGAAAGAGAAATTAAAGGAACTGGTAGAAATGCACTGTCAGCGGCAATGAATACGATCATATGATATTTGCTTTTCGTGATAGCCAGGAGTCGGGACTAAAAAAAGCCGTTTTATGTCTCCTCCTATGAAAGCATGCTCTTGCGACGATCGTCATATAAATCCCCTGCAGATAGAAACGAATGATTACATAAAGTTGGTTTGAAAAGAGAAAGCTCAGTCCTACACTGAATGCCGATTTCACTAACCGATGGCTCGCGTGCTGTAGGGGAGAGGGGCCACTCCGATACCACCACCACCACCACCACCACCGGTGCCATTATGAAATTGCTGATGGCTGAGGTACTGACCGAAGAGGCTAGAGGAGGGAGCATGGTGTTGACTCGATATCGTGGAGGAAGACTGCTTCGAATCACAGTTGAGAAACACTCCCGGCGCGTAGCCCGTTACGGTACCCCCGCTTATGCCATTCTGGTTGGGCAAGTAACATCGAGGCGCTATGACAGGAGGCCGGACTGCATTGGCCGAAACCACTGGAACAGGCCGCTGATGGGCTGATGTACCACCAGTGACAAATGTAGCCGGCACGCCTCCTCCTGACTGGTGGGGAGGCAGAGGAGGTGGAGGCCCTGCTTGGCGGTGCAGGTAGGGCTGCTGCTGATGCACCTGACTCGATTTTGACTGATTCTACAATCGTAAAATCCAAGAAAACGACCTATAAGCGTCTATCCATGCAATCTTTAAAAACGATAGTCAACAGCTTAAAAGTTCGTGAAGGAGCTCAACAGGGATTAACATTCTTTTAATAAAAGCAATAAAATCCGTTCAATCAGCTGTGCTAAAACGGAAGGCATCAAAAGAAAATTTGATAGATGACAATTAAACAGATAGTGAAGTAAGAGGCACACATTAAACTCATTGTAGACAACGGGCATTGAGTTGCGGTAGCCGGCGGATCCGTTGGTTCGATGGTGATAATGTGAATGGTGATTGGAAGAAGGAATCTGCGAAGCGATACCGGGATCCCTGTGGAGTCGTACGCCGGGCACATCAAAGATACTGGCGCAGTCGGGGAGATTGGCAAGCGCCTCCAGTGGAAGGCCTCCGCTAACGCCGCCTCCAGAGGAGGCGGTGGCGGTGAGAGGACGCGAGAAGTAGGCATGCTTGAGAGCCTCAGCGGCGGAGATGCGCCGGGGACCAGGGTAGACAAGGAGTTTGCTGAGGAGGGCCTGACCCGACGATGAGAATTGAGGTGAGAGGGGGAAGCGGCCAACCGGAGGATAAGGACCATAGGTCAGAGCTTTGCTGAAATGCGGATGGGTGGTCACTCCGGGCCAGGAGGTTTCAGTCGGTGTCCCTGTATGCACACACAGAAGAAGTGAGAAGAAGGTCACTTAGGGCAGAGCGCATTACACCAAACTACTCCCAGGTTTATGACATTGCGGTCATTTGCATTCCTAGCCATCTTATACCAATCTGCCCCCACCTGTATGCGCATATATTTTCATTTCCTAGCATTCCTGTTTCAGCAGCTACATTACCCAAGTGTACTTGAGGCAACAGTTTAGCCAGCCATGATGCTCGTAACTGCAGGACTTTCCGCTCCACCACAGTAAGTTTACTTTTAGGGCTGTGTTCTATGAATGCACGTTAGAACTATACTAGCACTGAAATCGTCCGACAAAGTGCTTGATACCCTGTCTGGTAGTGTGAAGCACCAGAGTTAAAGGGAATTGGGCAACGCTTTTCTTCTTCACATCTTTTACGATAGCAATTAATACCGAACCTTTTGAAATACTACCACCGCGTTGGGTAGTAGTAGCCTTAGCCTTTTCCAATGATAATTCATACACACGCGTGCACAAATAATTTATGCAGTGGTCGTAAATGTGCCCAATGACAAGATCGCACACACACGCATGCATACGCAGATACAAGCAAACAAATCTACAGTCAGAGAGTTCAATAATACAATGCACGCTCTCCGGCCTACTTCACAGCCCGAAGTAATTAAAGGTGGCAGTTACTACCTCCTTGAAACAAAACACAATTCGACGCAACGGAGTAATCTTTCATAATTACTAAAGTATGATGTCGCCTAGTGTTATTGTGAAGACAGGCGACGACATCTATCTATCTATCTATCCATGGATCTCATGGGCGAAATTGAACGCATGTGTGACGCCGCCATGTGATCAACAGGCGTAACAAATATGATTCAAAAGAGTGCACGCGTCCTACACCGAGTAGCTCATTGGTCAGAGTGCTGAGTGGACAAGGGAGGAGAGGAGGGAGGGACGCACCAAGGCGCTTGAAAATGAGAGTTAGCTCCTCCTCGACCGTAGAGCCCGGGAAGAGGGGCCACCCGGTAGCCATCTCGAAAAAGATACACCCCACACCCCACATGTCGATATGCGTCGAGTACTCCGTGGAGCCCAGCAACACGTCTGGAGGCCGGTACCTGTGGGGAAGGCGGATATCCTTGGGTTAGAGTTGCGGATTGCCAATCACTCAACACTTCTCCCGAACCCTCCTGGCAGCATAAAAACGCTTAGGAAAAAAGGGGTGGTTAAATGACTCCATCAACAGACTAAATAATACCTGACGTAGAAAGTTGACTCACTGAACTGAATTTTGACAACCACGTGTAACACTGCGTTCTTAGAGTGGTAGAGGAATTAGGGAATTCTGTCTACAAAATGTTTTTGACTATGAATTGGTCCTATTTTGGACCAAACTGGAACTGCCTAAAGAATTGGAGGGTGACCATAAGAGTCCAAAAGAAGCATTTCTAGATGCCTCGTTCCATTACACCTCAGACCACAGAATTTCCGAAACTGCTACTAGCAAAAATCCAGGTTCAAATAAGCCACTATAATATGTCAAACAAGAATGATAACTTTCATTCCTAGGTGCTGGATTACTCACGCAAATGACGGCCGGTAACACAGAGCACTTGCTACTAAGGTGCGCAAAAATTTCTGTTCAATCAGATGTCGGGAGTAATGAAAGAAAATCAAGTTATCAACACTCAATGCACTTATTTTAATTATTTTAAAGAATACAACGTCTTAGCATCGAAGCAGAAACAGTGCATTTCTGTTTGTAGAAAAATTATTCGCCTTTGCACCCAAGTATAGTGTTGCTTCCAAAAGTCAGCTCGCTTTTGTAAAATGAGCTATTAACAGTCAGATAGGATCTAAGCTTTTAGGGTTATCCAACTTTCATGACCACTGAAAATACATTAAATTATTTGCACCAGAATAAAGAAATCAAATTAACCTTTTTAAGAACTGTCTAATACGGTACGCAGAAGTGCTGTGTCTCCAACAGCACAGGTTTCCCAGGTACTAGTAATCACAATTTCGCAGAGAAGAGCGAAACGAGCTCAACAATGTCCCGGTGGACAAGTGAACAAAAAGGAAGTATGGCTAACCCATTTTCAATTTCGCCGCATGTAAGACACTTGCAGTTGAAGCTGCTGGATCCGCCAAAACCAATGAGCAGATCAAAGCATGACGTAACGCTCTGATTGAAAACCCGTGACACGATTAATTGTGTATAAAACCATTTGACCAATCAGATCCACCTAAGTGGTCAATTGGAAGTAGGCCTTGTTCTTTCATGCCCTCCAAGTAGGTGACACACGTACAAATGAAAATAACAATATGCCAATCAACTGTAACACTTGTTCCTGATCAAAACAATCTGGAACCTACTTAAAGTAAGTTTTAACCCCACAAACGGCAGCAATTTTGTAGAAAATGCCTGCAAAAGAAATAAGATGATCATAGGTTCTCTTCAATGGAGCATGAAATTCGAGAAGTGCGAATAAAGGTCACCAGTGAATGAGGTGCCGCTATCATCTAATTAATCTTCCCACTTCCCCTACGTGGATGACGATGAACACTCAAGCAGCAAGCGGGCGAATAGGTAGCAAGGCGAATGAATTCACCCCAGACAGGGGGACTAACTGTCATCAATTACCAGTCTGGAGAACACTGGAAATTGCCAAATGTGTTTGCTTAGGGCAATACCTCTGGTTAGTTCAGCACAACGCAGCAACAGCGAAGGATTTCACTATTTTTTATCGGGAATCCAGAAAGTAAGTCTGCTCAAAATCAAGTTAAAACAACTATGGGGTAAATACAACTAGTTTAATAAATTTTGACTAAAGAGAACTGGCACGGGATGAGAGCATTCACACCTAAATTCAACTCAACCGCCAGTGCTTCTTAATCCATTAAGTTCCCGATTGACTTGAAATGACAGGCACAAGTGTGAGTCTACACACAGAGATCCTAGCACACACAAATGCCCATCTCCACTTCCTACCTTTCTCCTCCTCTTTGCTAAAACCAATATATGTATACGCGCACCAAAAGTGTGAAGATGACATCTGGTTGCGTGGGTGTTGACCAGCATGTCCACAATTCCCCATGTCGCAACAGCGGCGGCGGCAGCAGTAGCGCCACCACCTAGGGCTGGATTTTTTTCACACGCTCGCTGCTATGACCACGCGCACCGCCAAATCGATCAACTTGGGTGCTGCGGTGCTCGCAGCCACGCACGCACCCAAATGTATGCGCATACATAATGTAAGTGATCGCGATCCACACCTCCGATCCGGAAAGGTAGCCAAGGTTCACCTGCGAGAGCGAATTTAACGACCCTCAATTCGTCTCTCTTTAATCACCACGCTGTGCGTGGGTTCAGAGCACCAAGCGAAATGCTTGCAGTAATCAGGCGGTTTTAATAAGACGTGTGAAAAAGGGCATTAACCTGGAGGAGCACAAGGAGAAAAGATGTGATCCTTTCCCACTTTTGCAATGAATTTTGGATGTTTAATGCCTAAAAAGCATGACACGAGCAAATCCAAAGTAGGCAACAGCTGTCATCTGTAGCTATGATTCCACAATTTTTAAATGAAAGACTGTATTTGCATCTAGGATCCAATTAAACTTTTCGCATAAAAATTTAAAAGATGTCACCATCTTCCATGGATATCAGAGTATGAAAGTGCTATAGGGAATGCCAATGGTCATCGAAAACAGAGCGCTCCTCTTCAACAGATTGTAGCCCATTAATGCCACCGATAAATCACCAAATTCTATCGCATAGCATTTATCTTAAGCTAGAATTCCTCTAATCTACGTATGAAACAGGGACGCATAGCCGGGACACCGCTTGCTGCAGCCACAGATGGGAACATTAAGGGATTTCGCATTTTCAGTCGTTGTCAATTTTGTACATGATTATGTTGAAGAAACAGAGAAAACAGATAGCCTCATTCTTTACAATACTGTTACATCAACAACTACCGGTTGAGATCATTTAAATAAGTGTAATCTCCACCCTTTGAGTGTTTGCAACTGCATCAACTGACGCATGGAAGATATGGTATTGTAACCAAACTGAGCTTCTGATGAACGTAGGGAAGTGTGAAACGCACCAGAGTGTAACAACCTCATTGGAGTAGGTCTTAATGGGGATGGATTTGGCTCGAGCCAGTCCGAAATCGGCCAGCTTGAGGTCACCGCGGTCATTGATGAGAAGATTCTGCGGCTTCAGGTCGCGATGCAGGATACGGCGCGCGTGGCAGAAGGCCAGACCTCGGAGAAGTTGGTAGAGGAAGATGCGCACATTCTCTGGGTGCATCAAATTGTGGCACTCGTGGAGGTACTGCTTCAGGTCCCGTTGCTATGGTATTGAAGAGAGCAAAAAGAGAGCTGGTAAAACATCTGCTTCAAATGCGAGGATCCGGTTTTCCACTTAGTTCGAAGCTAAACTAATTTCATATTAAGTAAGCAATTTGAAACATAAAAATGAAAATCTGGAGATGAAATGTTAAACTACTGGATAGTATATTTATTTCAGCCATTTCTTACAGATATTCTACTTCAAGGACAGCCTTGAGAACGATAAACTTTGCCGCCGTTGTGTTACGTTAACATACACAAGAAATGATAAGTGCCTATTCCTTCATGGATCAGCTCCTTATTCAGCGAACGTTTTGAAGTCTCTTAGCACCACCACGAAAACGTCCGGAAAACTCGCTCACATTAAACTAGTAAGTGTACCCTCAACCGAGTTATCTCCTCTCGATGTGAGCACACTAAAGGTAAAAATGACAGGTAACGGCTGTGTTCACATTCTTAATTCTAACATGATCTCACATATGAAATCGTAATATGCACAAATTACTCGAAAATGCCAAAATGGTAGTTGAGACCACATCTGCATAGCAAGAGCAGATGAAATAGGAGCCGTAATGATGGCTTAATGTTTATAAGAAGGCGAGACACCGAGTAAAACTACGTTTTACTACTTTGCGGACTAGTTTGTAGTAAGTTAACCGATAAGAAATGAACGAAATACGAACCTATCACTCATTAAATTCTTTCCCGAGTGTTCATGTACTTGCAGTACTGAAGTTACCACGCCAATAGTACCAAGTTTCAATTAAAAGTGGTTATGCATGTAAACCATTTATTCTTTTAGAAAAGACATTTAGACGTGAACAAAGAGTGGTGGTGAAGGATAGGCCTTCGTAAAACTAGAAAAACCGAAAAATTTTGCACTTATGTCCACATTTCAGTGGCAAAACTAACAGCTAAGCATCATAAAAACGCCTTTTCACTCACATGAGATCGAACGATGATTCAAAAACCCATTCAACGACGAATGAATTAATGGAGGTCGTGCAGTTTGCTGTGGTGAGGCGAATTCAAATTTCGATCATGTGAAGAAAGACTTAAAAATGAGCCTTTTGATAGATCATGTATAACATTAAAAATAGCAATAAATTTGCATAAAGGGGGTAGGTTAATAAGTGGTCGTGTGCCAAAAGCCATAAGGTGAGCACCTGCCTTAACACAAATGTTCACTAAGCAAATAAGGGTCTGAAGTAGCATAAAATACGCTTGAATAAAAGTGATCTAAAAATACAAGCAAACAAACCGGTAAAACACTGCTCGCTAATCGCCCCTGGCTGCAGTAAATGAGCCTGATCGATTCTGGAGAAAATGCGGGAATTATTACCGATGAAGACAAAAAAACCAGATCAAAAGTAAGCGTTGAACACGAGGAAAGTAGTAAAAAAAAAACGACATTGAAGTTGCGAAGGCATAGCCAAAAGGGGCTGCTTCAAGAGACCTGACAAAAAGCAACCCAAAGGCGCAAATTACCCTAGTGATAATGACTCAGCGCACATAGACTACACCTCCTGACATGCTACCCAAATAACCCGGTGAGTCACATGCCTTCCTCCCTATCCATTGAGGTGTACATTGAGGGAAATATGAAAGAAGGCTACAAGCAAATGTGAGCGGCGTGTACAATACCCCATTGCAAAATTCGTGGAGGAAGCAGCATGAATCGGAGGGATAGCCATCAGAAAACAAATGACCTCATCTGCGAATGAATGTAAACAGATGTGCCAGTAGAGAGGGGAAAAGAGAGCAACGAAGAGAATCAGCCATTCAAGAAAGTATAATGCGGAGAAAGGAGAGTTAATGCCTCACATCGTGTTGGCACAACGTGTGTACAATCTCACAATGAGACCAACAATACACACGACAGGGGAAATTTAGTACTTTTAACCACTACTTGAAAAAAATATTTAACTGCATTAAAGCAAGCTTGAAATAAGTTGTTTCGGTACAGCGACAATTGCTTCTATTTAAAGCCTGCTTACACAGATTGGATTTTTAAACGGAGCTTAAATTCTAAGTAGCAGCAAATAAATAACCCCTAGGCTTTTTGTACTCATTTATGCGGAATTGTTTTCCAAAGTGAAGAACAAAAGCCCTTCTGGAAGAAGTAAGTTGAAAGCAAGCGTACGACAGAAAGCGCACTTTCGTTTCACTACCAGTAAGATCAATAGAGAGGCGACAAACCAAAATCAACGAAACAAAAATCAACTGAAATTCCATGATCTATAAGCAAATCTCGCAATATCTGCGGGAAATTTACCATGCATCGAGGAGAAAAGCCAACAATATTCTCTGCTACCTTTTGTGATACCTTGGAAAACTACCGGTAAAGACAATTATGGGGATACATTGAGCAAAAGAGTAGAGCAGGTGGAAGCCACGAAAGAGAGGAGTGAAAGTGATCCCTTGTCAGAATGTGGCGGGTGTAGGTGTGCACAAAAAGGGAAGCTACTTCCCTTCTCTGTTTCCAAGACTGATTTTCTACAGGTGAGAGATTGCGCCAAGTAAAGCACTAGCAGTATCCTACTTATGTTAATACGTCTTTATTATTTAGTTTTATGAGAGTGTGGCATCAAGCGCTCATACACAAACACATGTCGTGAATTGTAGATTTACGGCGAAAACATATTTTGAGTTCACTTTGTGTCACCAGAATGTCCATTCGAGAGATAGTGGGTAATTTAAAGTACTACACTTTGGTAAGCCAAATATGCGGAAAAGATTAAAGATTTTTGGTAAAGCTACAACACTGTAAAAGTTAGAATCAGTAACATTTGACCGTCTGACCTGATGACTTTATCTTCCTCCACTGTGACACTGTGGATACGGGTTTTAAACTCAGCTGAAGTTGAATTTCGGGACACTGTCAAGATGCTACCCATCGATATAGCTAGTTAAAAACTGCACCACCTAACACTGTTAAACGCAAAATTTATGCTACCATTGCTAGTGTTGTCAGAAAAGTGGTAAATAGAAGGAGAAAGATACAGGGAGTCCACAAAAGTGAGTCATTGCGGAAAAAAGTTGTATCTTCCAAGGTTAAAGAGGAGAAAACGGCAAAGCCTCGAAATACTACCAAGATCATTCTACATCAGTTTTGCGGCAATGTGAAGAAAGTTAGTGCCTGTGAATAAATGAACACAAAGGGCGAGTAGGGTAAAGGGTCAACGAGAAAAGAATAGAGATGCTAAAAAAAATGATTCACTCCTAGAAAGTAAGAAATTGAGTTTTTGAGAAGTTTACACAGACTTTAATCATACACAGGACTTTGGCATCCCATATGGATGAATAAGTCGTTATTAAGAGCCACCTTAGACACAATTAGACAGGCGCTGGTAGAGCATGATCTTCGCGAGACCAGTAATAATAGCTTATCCTCGCTTCTGAAGGGATGAAAATCATAGTTATTAACGACAAGGACTACGAACGCAGGAGAATTTCACATCTGTACTAGATTCAGTCAAAAGGCACACCACAGAGGTGGATGGCGCGGAATGAAACAAGTTGATCGAGCCAAGAGTAAAACCTGTCAGCTAGGTGCCACAGCATATGGATACAAGGTGGGTAGTCGAGATTTGGGACAATGGGGGTAGGAAATTCGCCGATGAGGTTATCACTCCACACCCTTGCCCCAAAGGTCTGGGCAATTGTGATAGTTAACACACGCACTCCTCCATCGGAGACCATAAAATACACTCCTGGATTATTTTGCTAGTCTCGTAGGGAAGACAGAATCAGACACCAAAAACAGGTAAAACGCGAATGGCACTACCGTCTTTACACATTGAAGGCCACACCAATGAAATCGCATACTCAAAGTTCGGAGTTTACAGTTTCATCGCTTTCAGTATTGACGCTGATTCATTTGGAAGCCTGTAATTGTACACTATGAGCCAATGAAGCCAAAATTTCGAAAGATTAGGCACCGGTTGGTGGGTGTAAAGTAAACAAAACAATGTGGCATTTACATAGTAATTCGTAAAAAAACAAGGAAAAGCTGCAATACTTAAATATGTCAGAAAAAGAAAACAAGTTCAGCACTAAAGACTATGGGAGCCAAGCCCATGCCTACCAGACAAGCCACTACTACGAAGGTTATGTTACAATCTCCCAGATTGCCAGTAACGAGCTGAAGAAAACAAAAACGCTCCCATTAAATTCGACAATAACTTCACAGCCTTACGGAGGTCGACCTAAGGTCAAGTCAATTTCCCTGTGTAATGCATTTTAACTGACGGAATCAAAAGAAAAGAACGCTGGAAGTGGCCTAGAGAAGACCATTCAACAGATTTTCACGAATGACTAAATAACACAGGGAACCCAATCGACTGGATGTTTCTACACAAATAAGGAAGAGGACAGCAAGACGTAAAGCACAACGTAATTGGCGTAGTTTACGTTGGCAGACTAATTTCGTATGACAGATTAGAACATTTCTACACGAGGTGACTTGGTGATAACGGCAAATGGGCCACAGTAAGTCGATCTGCAGCAGCTTGATAAGATAATAAGGATACATCACCTGATGAGCCGGAGGAATAGCAAAGAGAATGAGGACATAAGACGGTCTGGACCATTTATCAAACCTACGCACTCGCGTGCGTATGTGCGTGTGGCATACGAGGGCCGGCAAAAGGCTGCTGCCACCGCCACCATCGATCTGCGGTCGTGCGTCAGACTGAGGGGCGCGATGGGTGTAAATTAAGCTAAGACACAACGTTTCTCACAATTTCCTCTTGAAGTAACTTAGTCATCCGTCGAATGAAGTGAAAAAGAGGACAAAAAGCAAAATGGATGTTTGCGCATGATCTGATGCCCGTGTGTTTTAATCATCAGTTTAAATCCAGTACTTAAATCAAGGGCTTTAATTATTATGGACTAGAGACTCCATTAGGCGGGGCAGTTGGATCCATTCAAAGAGCATGCAGTGGTTTGGAAGTTGAAAAGTATTAAAAGTCAACTTGTATTATGGCGCAACACCACATATAATGGATATTAAATAAGGAGTAGCAGATGCGTTGCATAAATGCCCTAGAGGGGTACGAAACGATGACTTCGACCAGTCACAAGGTGCTGAAAAGTTCGCCTCATGGAATGAACGAAAAATCCAACATAACAAACACGGACAGAAGGAGTGGGTTTAACCATAGCCAGTAGAATACAAAAAAAAAACAAGTTTGAATCATGAATCCGCCCGAAATAGGGTCAGGTAGGATTGATTTGTATCCGAAAAATCTCATCCTCTGTTATTACCAAAGGTATCGGAAAAGTCAACAACTGGCTGGCTGGGACCGGTAAAAGTTACCGCTTATTAGGAGACTTGACAACCATAAACAGCAATTGAGAGAAACCACCACCACCACCACCACCACGCCAGATAGAAAGGCGCAGAACCGGTAACAAGAAAAGATTCTTCAAATGCGGCAAAAGTATAAATATGCGAAGAAAATGAGATTAACCGAGCTAAATTCCAAGTCCGTTGTGGCAACTTGGTGATATTTCTATTTTAGCAGTCAGGTTTGTAGGTTTCGCTGGTCGAATCAAGAGTTGAAGCACCAAAAAGGGTAGAATTTGTGCATTCACCCTGCCTCCCCTCCTCTCTTAAAGGTGTCAGAGACACCACGTTAAACCAATAAAACAAAGCAAGTTGAAAGCACATGCCAGCGTACCACACGCACAAGGCTCCAAAAGTAGTCACAACCAATTCTTACCAGGTATTCGAAGACGAGAGTAAGGGACTTCTCAGTGTGAATAATGTCATGGAGAGTGACAATATTGGCATGGCGTAGGTCCCTCAGCAGACTGACCTCTCGAATGGCAGTGCAAGGCGCGCCCTCCTCGTGTTCCAGTCGGATCTCCTTAAGAGCCACTAGATTCTCCGTCAGTAGGCTCCTGCCCTTGTATACAGTTGCATAAGTGCCCTACAACACGAAAACGGAAACCACCATGAATAGGTACTACTAGCTTCTTTTTGACACAATGACTAACATAACCATTTATCGGTCTTACTTTAGCAAAAACAGTTCAATAACGACACGTCCATATGCAGTATTTCCAAAAAACAGCGATTAGCATACACACTCATCACACAAATACGGATAAAATTGATCAAGATATGACTTGGATACAGCAAAAAATACAACTTGGCCTTTACAGGGAGCAAAGCAAGTTATCTATATCATCAATGAAAGGAACGATGTAGATAAAATGCACAAAGACGTTTTAGCAGGAATCGTATTACTGTTACACTTTAATTCTTTGATCAAAAAAGTCATATAAGTACTGCCAATCAGTCGAAACCCCCGTAGGAGAGGAGAAAAAGGGAAGTACAATAATGGCAGCAGAAGATGCACATCTCAATAACAAACCGAAGCAAGCGAGTAGGAGACAGGTAAAGGGGCCGAAAATCGAACCCCAAAGTCGCCGCTACGACAGCAACAATCTGCCTGCTGCGGCGAGAGCGAGGGTAGAGGCGGGATGGGCACGAAGGGCGCCTACCTCAATCGACTTCGTCCCGACAACAAACAACACAAACTATGCTACCAACCAATTCATTGAGCCAAGAAAAACACTCCTTGAATTTGTCCCCTCTATTCACTTTGTTTCTACCCTTTCCCCTTTTCACAAATTCGAAAGGTTTAGACGAAACTCGCTAATTTTACTCTTCAGCGAAATTCATAACCATTGTAAAACAATTTCAAATCCCAAGGACACATGGGATGGCAATTATCCAGAGACGGAGGGAGAGATAATTATCACCATCCCTGGGCAATTCACTTAATACCGGCAATGCTGAGGCACACAAAAATAGAGTGATGCTCGTAGTAGGCAGCGAGAGTGCCACTAGTCATGATTAAAATGAGAAATTGGATTCCAAGTGGAGGGTTGAGACTGTGAGGGCTTTCACACGGGGGCCATTGCTGCACGTTGTGCGGGGGTGATTCTTGCAACAAGAACAAAATAGACTGCACCGTCGGAACCGAATTAGGAGATTTCTCCACTGCCACCACGAGAGCCGCTGACAAGCAGATTTTTAGCCAAAAAAAGAAAAAACGGAAATGCGCAATCCTGGCTTGGTGGGCATAACGGACAGTGGGAGCGAGTACTTCTTTTACTGGAGTGATGATATAGCGCATTCTTCCTCCCAAAATACTCAATCATCAGGGCAACGAGAGTACGAAATACTTATTGTTCTTATCTAGCAAGGAAGAAGATCAAACCATATAGCAAGTTCACACCTAGATTACATTAGTGTTGTTGAGAAAAACGAGTGTTTAATTCAAAGCACTCATCACTAGGTGCTAGAAATTGGAGCAAAATATGCCTGTTTGCGATTGAATGCGCCAATAAATACTCCCAAGTTACGTACCAATAAGTATGCAAGAAACATGATTTACTTGAACATTTTTTCCCTTCATTGAGGAGAATGAGGTCACAACTTTCGGAGCAGTTACTATTTATGGGAGAGAGAGCAAGAGATACGATTCATCTTCTCGTCACTTATTTATTTCGATTAAGATAATTAAGGCGGCGCTCATCTTCACCAAACAAGCCCTAAGTAATTCGCAAAAGTCGCACCACATGCTTTGCACAGGCGAAATGCACGATAAAAATTGCTCCCATAAACTTTGTGGATATTCCAGTACCCGATACGCGTACATAAGTGTAAAAGTGGTGTCTAAATAGGGGCTTTAAGAGTAATGTAAATGTTCCTGAAGTGTCCGCGAAGAAAAATGAGTGGTTCGAGGTTATCAATACCACTGCTAACAACTGCCGCGTGTAAGTGCGGAGTCCGTTTCTCAAGACCTTGATGTACGCTCAAGGGAGGGCTCATGCAACTAAAATGGCGTAATTGCCAAACCGAACATTGAATGGTGCTCAGGGCGGAAGAAAAAGCATGAAATCACTTCTAACTATGTTACACCTGTTAGCATGAAAAATAAGCTCATGAGAACCTATTATGAGTGTTGCGATGATGAATGGATATCAGAACGCTATCCCATTAAACAAATCCATACACAATGCCAAAATGTTTAGGCAGTCCCAACTTGGCTCGATGAGACAAACCTCTTAAACGAAGCTATTTGAGAGCTACAAATGGCGAGCTCGAGGATTTTTAAGGGAGGACATAAACGTTCGCAGGTTTAAACAGCAAAAATGTAACATTTACAGCATGCTTTGAAGTAAACGAAAACCAGCGATTGAAAGTACTCGTAAGGAACGAGGGTTGGAACTTGTAACCAACAAACCAGAACGGATCCTAGCAACGTTAAAACTTCGAACACGCCATATTTTAGATAAAAGTGAAACGGGAGCCGCGACACAGCCAAGGCACCAAATGCACAACACTTGGATTTATTTATTTACCTTGGTTGCAAATCGACAGCATACACACATACAATTACGTTCAAACATACCGAAAGCTTGCACGACCACGTGAAGACTTGTGAAATGGAAGGTAATTTAAGATGTTCATGATTGATAGTTCTCATTTATTCGACTCGAAGACTACCAAATACAAACTGCAAAGTCTCACTCAAGAAAGTAGTTAACCTTCAAGAAGGAATGGAGAATAATATGAATTCGCAGCAGTTTGGACAAACGGATAATTTGAGATAAAAAAAGGACAAGGCTAGGAATGAGAAAAGCAGACGAACAGGTAGGACAGAGATACGCTTAAATCATCGAGGGACAGAAAATGTAACATGGCTCATTAGCACTAGTGACTATCGTTTGTCCAAAGATATAAATCCATTCTTAACTTTGTAGCACACAAAAAGGAGTGACAGAAAAAAAAGCCTCTGTCTGGTGTTTGTGCATGTACGCGTTTGCGTAGCGCACGAACCCAGTCATTACACGTATGGTTTTCGTTCGATGTAGAGGCGAGGGGAGGAGGTAGTGTTGATGGAGAGGTCAGCAGTGGTAGTAACGGAGGGAAAGACTATACCTGACAGTCGTGTGCGTGTTTACATGGGAAGAGATGGAGCGCGTGTGCAAATGCTGCTGATTAGCACACGTACGCACGAATGGAAACGACTTAGTAAGGCGGTTGCAGCTCTAAGGCCGTTGGCCAACTCATATTATCGCCTAAGGGCTGTTTCATGCGTAATCGAATAAACAGACTATGGCGCTGTTTCAGACGTGCAAGGCGTGGTTTTATTGATACGTAACAGAGGCCCAGTCTATCCAAACGCTCCTAAAGCGGGTGGGCTCTCAACATGAGGACGAAGTAGCAGCAAACGCATTGCATGCTCACCTGCCCAAGGAGATCCAACTTCGCGTAAGATTGTAATTTTCCGAAACCGATTTCTGACTGAAACAGAAAATCAAACAAGAATGGATTCAATCCTCCAATTGAAGATACACATGAAAAAAATCACTTAAAACAAAATCCAAACGAATTTGATAACTAAATAATATGAGCGTCACAAAATTTTGGTGCGTAACAAAAATAACATTAAATATGGCTGAAAATGGGTTGATGAAAAGTAGTGGATAATCGGAGAGATACTATGTCAAGCATACGACGAAGACCATGATGAAATCAAGAGTAAATATTACTGAAAGGAATGACTATAGAAAATTCAGCGTCAGGTAGCTGGACAAATTAAGAGATATTATCTGGAGATAACTGTAAATGGAGTTCTAAATTTTCAGTTGGTTAAATAATCGCACTCTCGACGGCACAGTTAATACAACATGCATGGCGCCATTAGGACCAGTCCTAGAAGCGAAGATTTCGGGAAGCAGCCGAAAAGAGATAAAGGTAACAGCATCAATGATACACTACTTTAGTATGGACCAGTTCAAAAGTAATTAGCACAGTATAGATCATGGCAACCTCTTCAACCCATCATATATGATGTTGCCGTCAGGCTTAAGGAAATACTGAAAAATACGGAATCTTCAGGTTTATACGTGTCAAAGATGTAAGGCATTCGCGCACCTTCTGACCGTGGATTTGATTTAGAAAAAAAATTGCTACAAAAAAAGGCAGCATAATGATTCAGGAACAGAGGTCGGTCAGAGGGCTGACTCTTCTAGATGCAAGCCCATGATGATGTGAAAAACGACATACATTTTGTGAGGGATGAAAGTGCAACCAGAATGCGTATTCATGAAAACAGGAAAACTAATGGTAGGCATTGGGACAACCAAAGGAGACGAAAAAGATTAACAAGGACTGTTACTGAACTCGCCTCCACGAAGAGAATCCAACTGATATTTCAAAGTCCAAAAATTAGTTATGAAATCGAAAATTTAACATTATCAAATAAGTAGTTACATTAAAAGTAGACATAGATAGGTTAAAAAATCAGCCTGAAAAATGCGGGAGCTAATTACATAAATTTGCATTGAGATCACAATGTCCACTTTTCCAATTTTTGGATACGGACACACCGGCAGAGCAAATGGTAAACTGAGAAATTGATCATTTGTCCAACGAATACTATGACACAAGAGGGGAGATAGAAACTACCTTCAGAAGCTTTAAACATAGTGCAAGTACTACGTCACATGAGCAGTGATATGACCTCAGGCTAAATAGACGTTCCGTCCATCGACGCATTGGTTGTTCTCAGTCAATGCAGTGCAAAATACAATCATAGAAACCAAACCCACGCATACACACGCACAAATTAATCCGCGGCATCTTGTAACGGTACCATCTGACTACGAATAAAAATATAATGACAACAATGACCCTATCCTAGGCCAGCCAATGCTTGCATTTGCATCCTTCCAATCCAAACAAATGACAATCAAAGACGCGTGCGTTCATGCTCATGGCGTCCCGGTGGAGTGCATGTGCTGTCCTCGTCTGCCTTACGAAGTGCGCACTAAAAGCCAAAAATAAACAGGCCACAAATTCGCCGCAGTTACACCATCTAAGGTGCAAGATGAAATAGCAGATAAGAGAATAAACATCGACGATGGCATCAGCGATGGGACATCATTTTATTAATATTCCGGGGATGAGCAAAGAAGGCAAAAAAGTTGCGTCAAAAATAAGCAGTTAGCCAATCACTCAATCAAAAATGTCGCATGTAAATAATTATTCACAAGGCATCAACAGTGTCAGTGAATTTGGAAAATGCGATGATGTGGGCGAAAACGTCATAAGAATAATACGCAGAATCCAAAACTGACGGGCAATAATGCACTGACTCAATCAAACACGAGAGATACAGAACTGAGAATGATAGTATTCGAATCTGAGAGCGAATTCAAACACTATCAGGATAGCGACTTACTGATTAACATGTCGTTTATGATGGTTCTCCATAAATACCTCATTTGGGGTGGTTAACCAATACTTAACTACGCAAGGTTACACCATACGGCTTGACAATACGTGCCAAGAATGGTTATTTATGGTAGTGGAACTGTTGGTTTTACAGTAGCTGAGAAAAAGGGATTCATGGGTGATGCTGTTAAGCTTTTTACATTCGACACGATCGTCATGCCAATGAAATCACCCAAAACAAGACCTGACTTTTAATACTAGTCAGTTATGGTCAAGAAAATGGTTGCAAGAAAGTATGGAAAGTTGCCAGTGACACACAATAAGTGCATAAGGTGAAACGAATTGAGCACAATGCCTGATGAAAACAATTGGAAGTTTTGGAGTAAGGAAGCGAAAAGTAGCAAAAAAAAAGGCTTTCCAGCTCGTCTGGAGATTGTCCAAAAGAAGACACTGTACCCTGGATGTGTGGTGCCTTGTAACGAGACCGTTAACGTGGTTTTGCTTCTATTTTCAAGGAAATTCTGTAAAACACATGGGCAAAATACAACCTTAGCAGCATATTTCTAGCATACCGCGACTGAAACGGCAATCAAATTACATTGAAAATGAAGAGAATTGCAATAAAAGAGAATGTGCATCAGAGCAATGAAGACATTGGAAAGGTTAGTTGCGCACTACGAACAATCTATCTCCATCGGAGAGAAAGTGGTTTCGCTCAAAGACGCATACACATTGTAGCCTCGTAGATCATATCATTACCAAAACTGGATGATTGTCTCATCGTTTCACACACGGATTTAACACAGCAATGGTAAGGGGAAGCACTCGAACAAAATTTCAGAAAGTTTCGGGACACGGTTACAATGATTAAGCCTGAATATTTATAAATAAACCCGTAATGTAGCACATTTCATATTAAGGGTTAGCTTTTTGAGATAAGAGAGGAATCAACTCTATCCTTATTCGACAATAAACGGTATCGCTTAACTGAACGCACGCAAACAGCAGAATGGCTAGGACCCGGTGAGAATGGAAAGTGGGTCAACATTAACAGTGACACAGACTAAAATTCTTACCAAATGAGAAGGGGAAAATTCAACTCCGAGAAAGAAAAGAAGCAACATAAGTGGCATTACGCAATTTCCATTGACCAAAAATAGTCAAGGGAGAACTGAGTGGTGGTGATGAATAGAAGGAGATCAAACCAGAAACAATAAAAAACTCGTACAAGTAGAGTTCGCTAATAGTGGAAAACGAAGAGATTAAACGTTGATACACGCTTACTCCCCTTAACTCCACAATGCAAAATGTATCCAAGGCATCCGTGCATAATTTGAAGAAATTCGCAGATCATCACCATTGAAGTTCTTGCACCAATGCAAGACAAATTGATGACACAATTCACAAACTGCATTCAGGGTCACTAGAATGGACACAATGTAACAGTACATTGGTTCAACGAGGAAAGTGCACCTCAAAACGAGAAAATATTCCGCTTTGAAGACTACCACATAAAATTTTGCGATCGTGAATGCGAGTTCCAGTAAGACGATGACTGAACCGTTCTTGGTGGGATATTTGCGACTTACCCAGAACATCGAATATTTTTTAAATGAAAGAGAGGTTAGGGGACACAATCGCGATGGAATAGGCTTTTTAAAATATATTTTAATATGGTCTTGAAAGACTAAGGAAAGAAACCACAGAATTCCAGACAAGTTTAGGTTATTGTGCAAATGAGACGAAAAAAGCCTAAGCCTACTGCACAAGACTATTTGGAAGCCAAGGCATGTAAAAGCAGCGACCAGGCTTGAATAAACTCGTAAACGATTTGATGGGAATGGGCCAACTAATGAAACTCGAAAGAAAAATATTTGCAGCAATAAAAAAAAGATTTTCGAACAAATGACCTAAGACTACGACCTCCGTGATAAAGTTGGGCTATCTGTCTATTTTAATGGATAACACAAACACTGAAAGTGAAGAGGAAGAACCCAATCGATGCCACTCGTTTGGCAACAGAGTAAAGTATTCCTGACCTTTTTAACTTGGAAAGAAAGATGTCAAAGACAAAAGCTATCTAAGAAAACAAATCAACAAAAGCCCATGAAGAAGTCACGCGTGAGAACGATGGGTGGCGAATAGTTTTAAGTGAATTGTACATAGCGACGGTGTTCAAGAGGACTTGGTTAGCCGACCTATTAGGATTGCGGAGACCATCGTGTCCTGTTAAAGGAAATAGATCGGTTAGCGCAAACACTTATTACCAAGTACCCGTAAAAATGGTAAGTAATGCAGGAAAACGAAATCAGAATTGTAGCACATAAAGCAAAAAGCTTCACAGCAAGTTTCCGAAAATGCCAAAAAATAAAACAAATATAGGCAATGGAGTTTTTTTTCACTTTTAGTTTATCAGACGACAGAAAGGGGAATAGGAACAAGTGACCCAGTTTGTGTGCGCAAGTAAACTATGGTTTGGCGGTTGTTTTTAAGCACACCACTTATGCTTTTGCTATCGCGAGAAAAATCAACAAAAGCGAAATACACACTGGATCTCAAGGCTAAGCGATCGAAATACCGGGAATCACGTATTCACATGTGAATAGAGCTAAAATAGAAGTACTCAAGCGTCTTCCATCCGGAGTGGCTGGATGATATTGCATCGACCAATGTATCCTTAGAAAGCCCCTAGAAGAGTTAACCGTTTTTCCGCGCCTATTATTAAGTGCTCCAACTTGACCAGTTTACACTGCCTTTTGATTTGTAATAAGAACCTGCCTTTACTAAGAATTTACCAGTAAACCACGGAAGGACGAGGAAATGTTAAATACGACATTCTCGTAACAAATATTGGGAAGAGTAAACTCGTGGTCTAGACAAACTGAATTGCTGCTATTGCACAAGTGACGGCGACGCCAGCTACCTAGTGAAGCCACCTCAGTAAACAAATTAGTTGAGAGGGGCAGCAATAGCAGCAAAAGAGCAGACACTGCAAAATAGTTTGAGAGGTCAGACTGCAAGCTCTTAAAGAATATGATCGACGGCCTGAAAACGAAATCTTGACACATACATATGGGGTTATGATTCGTGACTCTAAAAAGTGTATTAATGGGATTCGGAGTTATAGGCAAAACGCGCCAGTCAGACAAGATGAGGAACGGCTACAAAAACAGCAGAGAACTGGAGTACGATGAAGAATGAGGTGCTCAAACTTATTATTAGGGTTCACCCCAAGGCAACTCCACAGGGGGCCAAAGAGGAGACGACCACAGCACATGGGATGCATGAGGCATGCAACATTAACATCGGCCTCGCACCGAAGGCGTGCGACTGTCGTCCAACGCACTCTGGTGCCCTGACATTTTGCATTCCTCAGTGCATATCCGAATACAAGGGCAAATTGCTTACTTAACGGCGCCCTTTTCTTTATGCGGTAATTAGGTCATAATGGAGGAGTTAGTGATCTCGAGGCGTAAGATGCAGCATGTAACATGCCTACCAAACAGGAAGGCTGAAGATAGTTTTAGGCTAACATCTAATGCGACGCTTGGAGGAGTAACTTCAAATAAAAAGGAGTTGTTGAATCAAAAATTTGTATTCAAAATAATGCGCCATATCATGGTTTGTTAATTTAAGAGAATACTCATTGCCTCGTTTGGGTTAAAACAATTAAAATACAAACGCAAAAATGTTTAAAAAGTCAATTACCTTAATTATGGCATACAGCAGACAGTGTGTGAATGCTCACACAACTCATCCAGGCTGCATAGGGAGTTAAAGACAGATGACATTCAAAATGATGAGATGACGACCACTTTAAATTTTAACTGCAAAAAAGACTTCGGTTCCAGGGTGAATGAGCAAGACCAGCAAAAGAACTAAACCTACCAGAGACAAGCGACGTTCCCTTCTGCTCATGGGCTCTTCGAGAAGTTGAATGGCCTTCTGACGTAGGTGAGGTGGCAGGTGAAGGCTTGCCGGTAGAGAGAGACGCTTCGAGGTACCAGTGGTACCGTAGCTAATGCTGTTGCCGTTGTTGCCGCTGCTTGAGCTCACCACGGCGTTCGCCTGACCCCTCAGCCTGTTGCGTACATCCTCGGGACGCCGGCGCACCTCTTTTATGCGCGCATATAGCTCCTGCGCAGAAGTCCCAGTGCGACGGGAGACCTGTGCCACAGTTGCCGCAAAACCCGCGTCAACCTCGCTGACTGGGCTAATGGTGGTGGAGTCTGGAGGCAGTGGCGGTGCTGCTATTGCCACCGTCGCCCCATTCCCTTCACCCGTCGCCTCTTCCGCCTCTTCATCTTCCTCTGCAATCGTTGCACCCGCAACAAATCGCGGTAAACGCTGCGGTGTACTTGTGGTAGGAACCTCGGTTCCACTCACAGATGCACCAGTACAGGCGGAGCTTTTCGGTGGAGAGGTAAAAAGACTGTTGCCAGAGGCGGCAGTGCTGCCATTAGCGGTGAGGCGAAGATTGTTGGAGAGAGCGGTGGAGAGAGAGCTTGCCTCCGAAGAGGAAGAAGAACTGGACTTAGGCCAGGAAAAACGATTGGAAGTGAAAGAGGTGGTGCCGGCCGCCGAGTCCACGCTTCCCGAGTACATCTTGGAGCTAGCGAAAGTAGATGAGGAGGAGTAGAAGGGGGAAGCAGCGGAGGGTTGATTGATGCCGCTGTCAGGGGTCTGCGGGGGCTGTTGCATAAAAGGCGAGATGGGTGGACTGCCGGAGGTGATTATGACTAGATCGCTAACCGCTCGCCGATGTGAGACGGCGAGAGCATCGTCGGTTGCTGAGATGACAGAAGTGGGCAAAGCGACACACGTCGGCAACTGTGGCGTCGGCGGTGGAGGAGACGTCGAAGACTTTTTAAAGAGATTCCCAAACTTGAACCCCTTTTGCTTACGATCTGGAACAACAACAGTGAAATTAACTAATTCAAAATGGTTAGAGGACAAAATTCGTCAATGGGCGGTATTAAGATTAAAAATGGATAGCATCGCTTTGTTAAGAGGTTATTAATGTGCTTTGGTTTTCTTTAAAAGTGTGCGAATCTACGTGCTTAGGAAAGAGAAGTTGAGCGTGCGAATTCGGTTGTTGGTGACTAACGAGAATCCTACATTACAGAATGTAGCTAATGTCAAGTGCCTCTCAAAAGCATGCTAACAACTTCCTAAGAGTGATAATTATTTACATGCCAACGAAACTGATGACGGACCCTTACTGTCATAAAAGACTCTTAAGTACTTCCAATGCTTACAAAAATGGAGCACCAAAGGAATGATTTTTAACCTTGCAATGAAGCACGTTTACACCCACTATTAAATCTTACTATTAATTATGCATGGCTAAAGTAGCTTAAGCATCGAGCACATGTCAACTAAAGCTTTTGTCTCAACGCAGCAAGATATGTTTTGGAATGCGACGCTGAGGAAGCAGCATACTTTTGTGCTTTGATAGAGAAGCGAATAAAATCCACGAAACGCAATCAACGACCAAGAAACTCACTAGAGCAGATAGAAGCAATGAACAACCAAATGACATAAAGAAAAAAGCGACATGGTTCTTGATGTATTTTGCAACCAAATTGTTATGACAGCCAACATAATTGGGGTGATGCATTCCTCATTTACATTTTTATCTGTGCTCTATTGAGATAGCAGAAAAACCAGAAAGCTTATGCAAAAATGGTCGATCCTGTGGGCAATGGTGGCAAGGATGGCATTTTGCCCGCAGTGCCGTTTGCATTCTTTTCCTCCCCAGTGGGAAGAATGTGAAATAGGAACAGCAGCGTTAAGACTAATGGCTTTCCCCTGTTACTACAAGGTGTGAAAAATAGCCAAGGCAATTACAGTCCCAAACATTTGCAAAAAAGGCAACCACGAAGACCACGGTGGTGTGCTTATAACAAAATTCCAAAGAGCCCTCAAAGGCACAAAATACGAAAGGTAATTTCGTTTTGGACAGAGCCTGGCATGTCTAAATCGCATCCCAGAGCGCAGAAATATATCCATGTGGTAAATGGGAACTATCCAAATAGAATTTACCAGGCAGTGAATGCCGCCTTGCTACACTTCTCGTTGACACTGAAATAAAACAAGGGTTGAAACGAAAAGCCGAATAATACGCCCTCTGAAAAAAAAACACAGAATCAAGTTACGCACGAGATTAAAAAAACCCTAGACAAATGGGCTTCCAAGATGGCTAACGAAGATATGCGAAAATGCCGCTAACTTGCGTTCAGCTGCCAAATTTGCACTTTTTGGAAGGATGTAATGTGCAAGTAGCGAAGGAATTCCAAGCACCTTTGCATGGTGATCGAAAGGCATGAGCAGAAGTTGCACGCACCCACGAGATTACTGCATCGAAAATAGCTGGCAATGTGCATTTCAAGGGGAATTTAAATGCGACAGATGTTGACCATAATTAGGACCAAACGGAATAGTTTTAGCGAATTTCGGGAATTTAACAGACTCGTTAGAACGCTCATTCAGATGTAGCAGGATGAGTCAAAAGTTTGTTGCACTTCTGATTTATTAAACTTCCCATACGTATCATTTCTAAGAATCTTGAACATAACCTCCTGATTGCGATAAATACCTCAAGAATCTGTAGTAAACACGGTCAGGTCACGCACACGATTTTCCAAGATCGCATTCAACACGCTCTTTTTCCTAGGTGTGCCAAACAAGGGAACCAGCCAAAAGCCAGTCGGAAGGTGAAACTATCAGGTGTCTATGGTATTACAATGCGATGAGGGGTGGAAACCTATTTAAAAGGCTGATTTAAGAACTACTAAGATAGACGAGCCCTTGCGCACAGCGCTTACTCATAGTGTGTGTAAACATGGATTACTGAGCAAGGTCACATGCGATGAGTCTCCCCCATTAGCCGTCACAGAGCAATTCGCAAACTTCTAAGACAGTGGTGAAAAAGTGCCTTTGTAAAGAGAAGATGCAATGCTATGGAGTTAGTCATCAATTCACCAAATCTAACCAATAAAATAAAAAGGGCGGAAAATAAACAATTCCACTCATAAATCAGACCAAATTTTAACGTTAAGTTATCAGTTGACATTATCGAATAAAAAGCTTTTTGGAAGACACACCAGTTAGGTGGCATTCACAAAATAAACATTAGTAAATTGCTTTTTCGATAAGTTTGTGACATTTTCGGTATCATGGATGCAGGATAGGGTGGTCTAAAGAAGGGCAAAATCGACCGTAAGCGTTCACAGCTTATATCGCAGTTGTGGTTGGAGGAAGAAACACAGCATTGCATATCGCCACAGAGATCATATTCATTTTTCGATAAAATCCCGATTAGGTTAGAAAAGACTAATACAATGTTGATAAAGTCAGTATTTTTGGCTATATGGAATGTATTACTGCGAGAATGGGTGAGTAACGAGCTTAGAGCAGGTTAGGTAATAGTGACTCGACTCACGCCGCATACTTGCAATTGGTAACAAGTTGGTCTAAATGTCAAAGGAAGACAAGATCATTAGCAGCTGATGGGGCTGATATTGCAGTGAAATTATTAATCTTTCCACAATCACATGCGTCTTCAAAAACCAATCCTTTGCTGTAGAGAGAGAAGAAAGACCGAGCGCATTTTTGGAATACCGCATTTTTTTGTACGATTTAATCACGAAAGTGATGGACGAATCGATTGTATTTGAGGAGGAGCCAATAAATATGTACAATTCCAACAGCTAAGTTTGAGCTCTAAAATGGCAATTAGTCAAGGAGGTGCTTTTATACGGAGTAGGAGAAATGCGGGTCAAACTTCAGTCGCGTTGTTTAGCCATCCTATCTTTCAAGAAGTGGAATACGAAAAGACACTACGCTTTCGGTAGAACAAAAGAGGAATAATGCTAATATAATACGCAGGGATACAAGACCAATTGACAGTGAAACATCATGATGCCTTTTTGGGTTTGATTGTCATAGAAAAGTGACCACACATCAAGGGTGATGGCGTGCAGAATTCACTGCCTAAAGGTTGCGGATTAAGTTGAAAAGAGTAAGTACGTAAAGTGGTGGAAATGTGCGCAACAAGATGAATCCTACAAAAAAAAAAACAAAACCCAAGAGTGAGGACTAGGGTTGACGACCAAACATTAACCCCAAACCGCATACGGAGTAGTAGATGTAATACGAGGTTACTTTAACGTGATAGAAAATTAACGACCCTCTGTAGCAAAGAGGTTTGTTTGGCGGACAAAACTCTTCATTGATAACCATGAAAGAGGTGCTCAATACTAGTTTTCGAGTCGATAAATCACCCCATGGGCAAATGAAAGCAAATTTCGCCCCGAAGGTTGATTATCGCATGACCTGTGTTGGAGACGTATAAAGCCACCAATATCTTATGTACGTTCCGTTTTATGAATCCATGTTTGGACAAGCTTTGTGTGCTCGCGCAGTGGGTCAGAATAATAGAAGTAACATCCTCAATATGTTACTTGCTAAACAGGCAGTCGACTAATTAATATCAATTCCATAAATGCTGCATTACAGAATTATTGATACAAAAGACATGATCGAGGTTACAAAGTTTTCATTTTGTGACTTTAATGTGATAGCCAAAGCAAAGGAAAGTGCCATTTTATCAGCCTAGGAGTAACAATAAACCAACTACGGTAAGGAGTCTTAAAGTGTTCCGCAAACGAAGTTAAGGAGTCACACACAAGCCAGAGGAAATAATTTAAGGGCCGAGATTCCACAGGGCTAAGCATACGACCAGCATAACAATGAAACAATACCATTATGATGGGACACTTCCTTACCAACAACAAAATGTACGGTGATTTAGGAGAAATTCAATTAACATCGCTATACAATCACATAGTTTGAAATGAATGCGAAAGGTTCAGTCCAAATATGAGCTTTAAGAGAATCGAAGTATGTAGCATTAAATGTTATGGGGCCAATTAGCTAGTAGATAGCTAGATTATGAATTTCGGTTAAAGGCTGAAAATAACATACTTGGATAACCAGAAAGTAGGGAACAAATAAACATTCGAAAAGAGCTATTTGTAATGTCAAAAATGACATCAATATAGTAACTGTCCAGAGGAGATCTAGAAGGTCGATGGCAAAAGTGAGTATAGAAGCGATAAAATACGTGACTGATAGCTAAAAAAAAGATCATGTGACAAAGTGGGAGCGAGGAAGGGAGGAGCGAAGGACTTACAAGTGGCACGATCAATAGATACTCCTTTTCGGTTGCGACGTTTACTAGTTAAAAAGGAGAGCATGGCTTAGAAGAGTGGGCGGAGAAGGGGAAATAAACATCCCGCAATTCAGTAAGTACACATGCGCACCCACGCACCGACCTACAAGCAAACACAAACGAGCATAGACACACGGAGGCTCGCGGGAACAGCGGTGGCAATGGGTGAGAGCGCGGAGGGATGCCCAAGCGCAATTGGGACGCAAATGTGTGTGCGCACGTGTACCCACTTCCCGGCCTCTGATTGGTGCGCACCGTGAACACACACAAATGACTGGATGTTCGTTGCACTACCTGGGACAGCTTAATTCCAACATTTCTTGAAGTAGGTTAGATGGATCAGCATACATTGAAATGGTTTCGAAGGAAGTAATGACGGACTAATTGAAAAGCAACGACATACATGGTGAATAACAAATGCTGAAACTCAGATAGCTTCAAAAAATTAAATGGCTGTTGCTAGTGAGGAAGTTATCATAGCATTTGAAGTTGGGAAAAATGAGGACCTGAGTAGATGCGTAAAAATAAAGTTGATACTCAGAAAAATGACAAATCAGGGCCAAACACAAAGGAAGGGATAATGCATTACAACAAAGAGCAAAGGTGAGACATTGCGTAAAGAGCGGATTGCGGGATAAGTCCATTTGTGTTGAGTAGGCCCATCCTTATAAAATATGAAAACTTAAACGACCAAGGTGCAAAAAAATGGCCCAATTATTATGAAATAATGCGTGAACACACAACCTGGATGAAGAAGAACATACTGACGTACGCTACGCAAAATTAGGAAAACATGATAAAAAGCCACAAAATGTTAACAAATTAAAACTCAAAAAGGACATATTTTTGCTTGTGGGGATTTTGCCAAGAATGCATTTGGCTGCCAGTGGATCGATATGACATGAAAGAATCCGCTACGGAGATCTTAAGCAAAACACCTAAACTGCAATAAAAGAAGGCAGAAACCAAGTACAAGTAGACCGACCTGCCCAGATTCAAAAAAGTGCAATCTACTACAGTCTATGGCTCATAGCAAAACTAGGCAGAACTCACATTAAAAATGCTTTTCAAACTTACAGGGCATCTGCAGGACTTCTAGCGCATTCGAAGGGCAGAAGGAAAACAGTCCAACCGCCAAGAGTCGTAGTATAATATAATTTAGAGACGAGATGAAAAAAAGCACGGCAGACAAGTACCAGACGTTGATTAGAGCCAGCGACACCGCTCGGAAGGAGCGGCCAACTATAAAGTCAAGAGAAACACGTGATTATTGCTCTACAATAGCAGTTAAATGTTAACTTCATATTAGATGCAATATCGTCTATTAGTTCAAAATTTTGGGCGAAAGGTTTGAGCAGTTTTACTTTATTAGTTATAGTAAGCAAAATCAACACTCCTTTAAATTTACTTTATATCGATGACATAGTAAATTGTTAATGATAAGACAACATACTTTGGCCAAGCAGCCTTATTGATTGCATTGCAAAAAATCTCTAATTACAATCTAGCGGGTCGATAAAAGCCAGGGGATAGTCTATTTAACCGTGAAAGTTGTTTTACCACGGAGCTAGGTACAAATGTATCATGAACATCTACCATAATACTTTGTTTGTTGGAACTACCGGTTTAGGTCACTTGGGTGGCCACCTTGTTCTAGCCGGTTGGTCGGCCTCCGGGCCGTGCCAACAGCCCCCAAGCCCTCTGTTCCCGGAATATGTATATTCTGCCCTAGTACTGCGCCTTCTTTTACCCTAAGGGAAGCCTCGGGACGCTACATTGGTGGCAGCGGAAAGCGGATTCGACTTTGATGGATTTTATCCTGCTCCATGCCACTTCTGGCAAACGTCGGCGTTGTGAAAGAAGTACATGTGCTACGGGGGGGCGAACCTTTGTTATCTCGTAACAGAAGGGTCGAGATCGACGTTCATCTTCGACATCTCCCTCGCCCTCGTGTTCGACAGGGAAGGCTATTAACAACTGAAGCGACACTAGCCGTGGACTCCAGGCCCAGAGGAGGGCCAAGAGGCGCGCATTTGCTGCACTGAGTGCTACGCGGAATTGATGGCACTACAGAAACACATGCGTTCGAACCTCGACGACTGGGACGGTTAGCTCGTGGGTGCTCCTCGCAGCACTGATTACGTTGTGATGGCTGACACGGGAGGCGGACGAAGAGGAGCGTCGGGGACGACGCTCGAAAGAAGAGAGGGGCTTTGTAATACTTTGTTTGTTCGAACCACCGATTTAGGTCACTTGGGTGGCCACCTTGTTCTAGCCGGTTGGTCGGCCTTTGGGCCGTGCCAACAGCCCCCAAGTCCTCTGTTCCCGGAATATATGTATTCTGCCCTAGTACTGCGCCTTCTTTTACCTTAAGGGGAGCCTCGGGACGCTACACTGTAATACTTTGCTTGTTCGAACTGCTGGCTTCGGTCATTTGGGTGGCCATATTGTACTAGGTGGTCAGCCGGCCTCCAGGCCGTGCCAAGAGCTCTCAATCCTTCGGTTTTTAGAATGTATATTCTACCCTAATAATATGCCTTATTTTACCTTAAAAGAAGTCTCGGGTGTAAGGGGGTCTTCTTTTCCTCCTCCTCTTCCCTTTCTACCTTATTGAAAGAAGACCTGGCTTTTCTGGGCATGCTTTATTTAAGAAGAGAAACTCTAGGTGGGTAAGTCTAGACTACGGGATCACGGTGTCCGAAGCTGGGGTAGAACACGTCGACTCGCTTTCGGCCACGTGTAAATTGTGTTCACGCCTCTCACCTACAAAGCGCATGTAAACACAAACATTATTACACAGCCCCCTCCTTTTTTGAGCACCGTCCCCGGTGCCGCTCTCGCCCATTGGTTTAGTTATTGCCCTCGAGGGTTTTCCCTTCCTCCACTATTCCGTAGACTTCGTCCTCATATCCAACCGGCGGAGAGCCTTTGTAAGGTCGCATCTTATTGTGGTGTACCGTAATTGGTTGAGCACGAAATTCTGCGTTTCGGACGAGGTAGTTCGGGGGGGAGAGGATTTTCACTACGCGGAAGGGATCTTTGCTCCATGGATGGTAGAATTTCCGATGGGTTCCAGGTGGAGGAATCGGCTTGTATATTTGGACAAGATCTCCTTCGCGGTAGGTGTTGGGTCGGCTGTGTTTGTCGTAGAACCTCTTTTGTCTACTATAAGACGTTTGTAGGTGTCGTCGCGCCAAGTTGAACGTCTTTCTTATCCCTTCTTTTAGGCGCAGAACGTAATCCGGTACATTGTCGGGTGTTGTTTCCTTGCTCGGGATAAAGATGTCGGACGGAACTCTCATTTCGCGTCCTATGAGCATTTTGAACGGAGAAACACCCGTTGACGCGTGGACTGTGGCTCTATACGCTAACAAGGCGCGTCCCAGGCTCAAATCCCAGTCTTCTGGCTTCGCCCCCTTGGTAAAAGCCTTCAGGAGTCCCACCAGGGTGCGGTTCGTTCTTTCCACCTGGCCGTTGCCTTGTGGGTGTCCTGGTGTCGTGCGTGTCTTCCTAATTCCGAGAGTCTTGCACAGTTCCGTAAAGAGCCGACTTTCGAAATTAGGACCTTGATCGCTGTGGACTGATTCGGGGACACCGTGTTGACAGATCCAACGGTTGAAGAAGGTTGAAGCGACTGTTTCGGCGTCTTGAGACTGCATTGCTTCAGCTTCAGCTACTTTCGTGAAGTAATCAACCATAACCAGGATATACCGTTTTCCTCTTTTGGTCGGTGGCAGGGGACCCACAATGTCAATGCCCACCCTTTCGCCCGGGAATCCTGTGGGCATGGGTTGTAGGGGTGCCATCGCTGTTGTGTGACGTTTCTTGAAACCGCTACAGGTGATGCAGGTTCGGCAGAAGTCGAGTACGTCCGGGGTAAGAGAGGGCCACCAGTATCGTTTGCTCGAGGCCTCCACCATCTTCTTCACGCCCACATGTCCCAATTGCTCGTGTAACTCCTGGAGGACTGTTTGTATCAGCGAGCCGGGAACAAGAAGACGTTTGGGGGACGTGGTGTCTTCTTGATACCATAAAACTTCGTCTTCCAGAGTGAGTTTGGGCCACTGTCGTCATATCTGTTTGGCTGCTTTGCTGGACGATTTCATCTCTTCTGCAGTAGGCTTGAGTGAGGACGCCAGGAACCTTTCGTATAGCAACGCCGTGTCGGGATCTGAACTTTGTGAATTTCTCCACTGGTGTCTAGTGGGTTCGCTCAAAAATAGCGTGCCCACTATACCGCTTTCCCTCTCTGCCGAGAGAGGTCTGCGAGACAGTGCATCCGCGTTGCCATGCGTAGTCCCTTTTCGGTACTGCACTGTAAAATTTTATTGCTGCAGTTCTTCGTACCAGCGCGCCACGGAGCGGTCAATCTCCTTCATTGTTTTTAGCCAGGTCAGCGCTTGGTGGTCCGTTCTCACAATGAACTGTTTCGCTATCAGGTAATGTCTAAAGTGTCGAACCATTGTAAAGATGGCGTACAGTTCGCGTTTCGTTGCACTTTTCTGTCTCATTTTTTTATTGAGCCTGGTGCTGGCGTATGCGATGACGTGTTCTCTGCCTTCTTTATCCCGTTGGGATAGAACACCGCCTACGGCCACGTCACTGGCGTCTGTGTCTAGTACGAAGGGGGGTGCGCCGTTCTCGAAGTTGGGTAAGGCCAGAACCGGAGCGGAGCAGAGCCTGCGTTTTAGTTCTTTGAAGGCCTCATCATGTTCGTTCTCCCACGTGAAATTCTTTTTCGCCTGTTTCTCTGTTAATTTGTGCAGGGGACCGGCGATCTTGGCGAAGCCTTTGACGAAACGCCGGTAGTAGTTTGCCAAGCCGAGAAAGCTGCGGAGCTCCGTCTGATTGGTCGGTGTCGGCCACGTTCTCACTTGGTTTGTACGGTCTTCGGTAACTGCCATCCCATCTGACGAGACTGTATGCCCCAGGAATGTAACTGAACGTTGAAGGAAGTGGCATTTCTTTGGGTTCAGGGTCAAACCAGCGTCTCGGAGACGATCCAGCACTAGTTTCAGGTTGGCATTATGCTCTTGCATGTCTCTGCCAAAGACAAGAATGTCATCGAGGCAGATTATGCAGTGCTTTGGAAAAAGCCGTCTGCATCAGGCGTTGGAAAGTAGCCGCAGCGTTACATAGTCCAAACGGCATTGTCTGAAATTCAAAGAGTCCATTTGGCACTATGAAAGCTGTCTTTTCTCTGTCCGTCTCCACCACCTCCACTTGCCAGTACCCGGACTTCAAGTCCAGAGTAGAAAACCACTTTGATCCGTGCAGGGAATCCAGTGAGTCGTTGATATGAGGTAGTGGGAAAGCGTCCTTCTTAGTCACAGCGTTCAGTTTTCTGTAGTCCACGCACAGCCGTAGGCTCCCGTCACTTTTCTTCACCAGCGCAATCGGGGAGGACCACGGTGATTTGGATGGCCGTATCACGCCGTCGGAGATCATCTCGTTCAGTAGACGGTTTACCTCTTCCAAGAGGGGTGGAGGAATGCGTCTCGGGGGCTGCCATTTTGGCTTAGCTTCACCTGTATCGATGGCATGTTTAATGATGCTCGTTCGACCGAGTTTGGCTCCTTGCCAAGAGAACATTCTAGAGTATCTGCACAGCAACGAGTGCAGTTCCTTCCTTTCGCTGTCAGTGATGTGTGTTAACCGTGAGCAGAGCTCATCCAGGTTGTTAACAGGAATACCCGCGGCTTCGAACAGAGCACTGCAGATTTCGTCAGCGTCCTTTCCCAGGGAAGGCTCGGCCGACTTTACTGCTTTGTGCTGCTGAGTCGTAAAGGTACCCTCTGCGAAGTTCAGGATTGCTCCAGTATCGCGTCACATACTAGTTCTGGACACATAATAAATTGTACTGTCCAGGACTCCTTCCCTATGGTGATCTTTAGCGACGTCTCTCCGATCGCTTTCATCTTCCTCCCTTCAGCTGAGAGTAGTTTTATGGAGGACGATCGAGTACTGATCTTGCGGAAGAGATCTGGAAACGTTGCGGGATTCACCAGGGACTTCACTGCTCCCGAGTCCAGGAGGAAACGACAGGGGTATCCTTCTAACTGGCCGAGAGCTTGTAGAAAAGGGCGAGGGGCGTTTGGGGGTTGGCAAGATAACGAGAAGTAAGTCTCACCTGCTCTTGGGGTCTGGCGTGGAGGAATCCAGCGGGCACGTGGCTGAATTGGCCTTCGATGGGACGTCTGGGGGGTAGGCATCACCGGAAGTTCCTGACGGAACTTAGACGCGGCCTTGACCAACCGATTGAGATCGTTGGTCTCAATTGCGCTGAGCTTCGCGGAGATGCTTGGCGGTTGGACTCCATCGCAGAACTGGACAGCCACCCAGCTGGTCACTTTGGCTGGGGGGCAACCTTTGAAGGCTCTTTCTGCCAGGAGTTGTAGGCTCCGAGCGTAGTCTTCGTCGGTTTCACCCACTTTTTGGTCTCGGCGGAAAAACTCTTTGGCCAGAGAGCGTTCACGCTTATTAATGGCCAGCTGCAAGAGGATCTCACAGCAATGGTCGAGGTCGGAGTCGGGGGTGACTCCTGCCCTTATTGCTGAGAGAAGAAGCTCTTGTGGAAGAGCCTGGAGAAGAAGCTGCACCCTCTGTTGCTGGGGGTACCAGTGGGTGTAGAATCTCGCAGTTTGCATCCAATCTTCAAAGTCGATATCGTCTTTGAAGGGGGGAAGGTTCGCCGACGCTGCCACCAGTGTAAGGGGGTTCTTCTTTTTCTCCTCCTCTTCCCTTTCTACCTTATTGGAAGAAGACCTGGCTTTTCTGAGCATGCTTTATTTAAGAAGAGAAACTCTAGGTGGGTAAGTCTAGACTACGGGATCACGGTGTCCGGAGCTGGGGTAGAACACGTTGACTCGCTTTCGGCTACGTGTAAATTGTGTTCCCGCCTCTCACCTATATATATAAACCATGCAAAACTTAGTTCCGAGGAGATAAGGAAGCTCGAAAAAGCAGAGGAAACTGACTAAATTGGCGGCGACTGCATCAATTAGGAGGGGTCATTAAGGGACGGTCAATATCGCGATCCCATTGGCTAGCTGTAATGACTACTTTGCGGGGAGGACAAACGCAACATATCCGAAGCAAATCCACTTTGTCGTTACTGGTACGCTTTATGGAGCAGAATTAAGGTTTCAATATTAATCCTTTCAAGCCCTAGTTCTGGCATCTTAAGCTCAGTGGGATTTCCGAAACGAGAGTAAGCATTTGCCTAAAATCAGGCCATAACCTTTTCCCTAGTCTTTAATATCGGCTTTAGGGATTTCTTGGTGTGAACTCATTAAATATGTGCAGCAGTTACGTGATACCTTGACAGCATGAGTAGGCAAGCATTTAAGCGTCTGCAGGTCGTACTTCCGATCGGCAGCATGACCGCTTGGCCATGCCAGTAGCCACTCAGCCCTTCCACATGTTAGCGGCATTACACTTCGTCATGCTATTTTGACTTCAAAATTCGGAGAAGATTGGTGGCGCCACACGTACAGAGTACAGTGGTTTCCCACACTCAACGTAAGCAGCAGCAGGAATTCACTTGTGTCAGCAATGAACTAATATATAGATTCACAAAGCCATTAGCCGATAAATCGTCCAACATTATTTCGTCTAGGTTGAAAGAACTAAATACACTTGAGGTAAAGACGGCACAATATCCCAGATAGCATAACTACATTGACTGGCGGTCTGCCAACATTTATTTCGAAAACACATAAGTTGTTAGGATTCTACGCCTGTACCCTCAATCCGATCTGCAGCGCAATTGTGGGAGCAGAGTCCCGCGTTCGATCGCTTATTAGGAGGCCGATGACTTACCAGTTTGGAGAGACGTACACGACCACAGGGGCAGGTGAGGCACTGGGAGGGCAGAAGCGGGCAGGGCTGGCACTCACCGGGGTGGCACAAGGCAGTGCAGTTGTGGTGACCGCAAGCTAGAGGCCGGTCGCAGGTCTGTTCGCACGAAAACACCGTACCTACAAAGATCGCCTCCACCGCTCCCTCAGTGGTCAGTATCGCCGCTTTCTCCTCCTCACCACCGTCAAAAAACATTTCCACCTCGTAGAGATCTAGGTCGCCCACCACTGCCTCCGATCTAGCCTCATACAGATCGTAGCGCTTGGCCTTTTCACTGCCGCAACGCGTGACCTCATCTACCCGACCACAGTAGCAAACTGGAGAGACAAAAAAGCAAGACTTTATATCAAGAATGCTGTAGGATAAAAATAAGCAATCTGCCAAAGTATTAGGTATATTGATGCAAAAAAAGTAATTTCATTAATTCGTTGGATTAAACTAGTGTAATTATGTCTGTGTTATGAGCAAATAAGCTTTCTCAAGACCTGGGATAAGAGAATTCATCTAAACGGTGTTTTGTGAGCTCTTCACAATCAAGAAACACTATTTCGCCGTAGGAGTAGAAACGAAACAAGGTGGCCTCGTAGCCCGGGAGAATGTACTAGTTACCAAAAAGTGTTTACGCATTAACTTAGAAAAACACAACTTTCGGTTGTGGCAGAAGAATTGACGGTAGCGGAGATGGAGTGTGAGACCCGGAATTCCACTACATTTCAAAAAGAACTTTACGTTAACGCAAACGTTTAAAATATGGCAGATGTGCCAGTAACCCTTGGAAAAGAAAATAGTTGCATCAACTTATTTACAACAATCAGTTCAGATGCATACCCTTCCCAAGCAAACTTTTTTCGGCATTACGTAAAACAAGCATCTTTAACACTGACCACAAAGACATTAGGTCAAAGCAACGGGTAGGCTATTGCGAGGGAGTTAATCTCCAAAATCTCCCTCTTTTCGCGGTTAACATCTGAACGTGATAAAAATCTTAGTGCACTAGCATACCAAAAGATGAGGGAATAGAAGAAAGCTTTGAAATCAGACAAATTCAATTCTTTTTTTTTAAACCAAATTCTTCAGAAATAACCTAAAAGACCCTCAAGGAGGTGCAAACCTCACATTTTTTATACCCATTTGTGTTAACTATTTCTTTTTGTCCCTTCATACACTGAATCATGCGTAGTATTCATTGTAAATGGTGGCGACATTTCAGATGACAAAAATGTTTTGACATGCATTTTAGTGAATGAAAAATCCGATAAAGCTATGGAATTAGTTGAGAAATTAACAGTGCTTATTGCATTTTATTCACAAGTTCAAGAATAAATATGCTTCCAAGAGAAAAGGTGACATTGCGCAATTACCCATTCTCTCCCGGTGTTCACCATTTAACATTGTCAAAATAATACCCCTGTTGCATTTTTTTCAAAAAAAGGTCAAACCGATGGGTTTGAAGATATGCCTAGACTGGGAAAAGATAACAAGTAAACACATCAAAACCTTAGCAAGTTATATCATAAGGATAAGATAATTCAACCTCAAGGATTTGACTGTCACGAAATTTGTAAGTCATTTTAATGGAGTGATCAAAGAATGCCGACAAAGCCGACCAACAGAGTAATAAAATTCGAGCACATTACGCTCCTACCGAATGGAAAGCAAACACAATATCCAAGCTAAGAATGAGAAATAAAACAAACAATGCTGAACCCAAACAGTCCTTTCTGGGCAAGACAAGGCTCCATTGCCCTTTGTTTACGAGCATTAACTTGACTAGGAATTGCAACACTAATCCACGAAAGTATTTGTCCAAACAAACATGGTTCCGTGACGCAAGAAATAGCTGTCTTAAGGCCCCGAAGAAACGAACGAGGAGTTTAAGAATTGAGACTCTTACAGCAGATGAGAGGGGTTGCCACATCCAGAGTTTTGGCAAGTATTTTCTTTAAAAAATTTGATAGTTCGAATAGACGCTATGCCAGCGCATTCATTTCCTTACTGCATAGTGTGATTCTCATCGAATACAGAAGTGCTATCAAGTGGTTGTAAATTTACAGAAATAAAGGAGTTAAAGGTGCAATCACGAGTATGTGACGAGTTTCACGCATTTGAAAGCAAATCAGACAGCAATGAAACTAAGAAAACCCAAATATTCAGTGAAATACCTTACATTTGAACCATTGCTTCTAATTTGTACACAGCCGTAGGTAACTTCGACATTCCAAATTAATATTGAAGCACTTTCTTAACAAGTGTGCACCATCTTTGATATGAGAAGCAAAATCATTCGTGAAAAATAAACGGGTAATTATTACCAATTCAATTGTTCATTCAAATACCGGTCTTAAAGATGGGGTGATTAGCTAATAAGCTTCCAATTTCAAGCACAATAAAACGCGACGCCATAAATCAACGCAGTTTCTGCAACAAAAATGGTTCCCCTCTAGATGCACACAGAACTATGACAATGAAGTTGCCTTTTGAGTAATAGTTACCAAAACCAACGACGGCGATCATGAAACACACATGGAAAAACTTTTCACCTAAAAAGGGATACCTTTAAGGTATTTAAACTCAACTTCAGTCCTGTTTGGCATTAAATGCACTTTTGGTAGCTTTAAATTAGCCCAATGTTGCAGAACTCAAGCTCATAATCAACCCAACAAGTGTTAATAGAAAATGATGCGTAAAAGGTGAGCAATCTAAGTTCGATTTGAAGAGTTTTGGACACACTGGGGTGAAAGGAAAGCCGCAAGGGAAGGATGTGATGAACACGGGATCAAAAGGAAAGTGATAGAGCGAAATGGGGAAATAACGTGAAACACGTAAGATATTTGAACGAAAACAAATAAATTATTATCTTACACCTGAAACGTAGGTGACGGTTACTTGCGTTGAGAGAAGCAGATGATAAAGTCACCCAATACCTGATTCGTCTCGATAACTCAGAACAATTCTACATCAATCATGTTAATTATGTTTTATGTACTTACGGCACATTTATAAAGAATTTGTGCATACTTGGTTGAGTACATCGAATGAAATCAGATATAAATGTGGCAAGCCGTCGAAACAAGCAATACTCTGGGTTGCACCACCATCAGCCCAAGCCCTCGAGATTGTTCGCATCAGCAGATGAGCTGAAAACAGTCGCATAGCAGCACTCCCACAAGAGTTGTGAATTATTTGTGGATACAGATGTGGACAATAACTTTGCTGCATCGCTTAAAACATCAAAATCAAGAGGGATTTTCTTGGCAAATTATGCCTGGCCAGTGCTACTCACTCCATGGCCAGGAGTAATTTAATTTAAAATTCAGGACAGCATCGGATGATGCGTGAATGGAGAATTAGTCTAAGAGAGTGCGTCTACTAAGACTGATGAAGATAGAGCCTCAAGGAGTGGCGAGAGTGAGAAAATGGTTTGATGCTTTCAATCATGTCATTTCTGAAATGTTTACATTATCAAAAATGACTGTCAATCTCTAAATAAGCTTCAATCAGCTCGAAAGGTAAATGTGTCACGTCATTTCACTTCTTTTCGTTAGTCTATACATGTGTCGTAATTAAAGCAAGGCATACATTTTTAATGCTATCAAAATAGTTACGAATAATGCCCAACTTCCAAATTGAAAATCATACGGAACAAACCCAAATGAAACAACAAACTACACCACAAAGACAGCGCTGAATTATATCACAAGAAGGGTAAACTTTCCGGGGCCTATACACATTACCCCCACCGAACCCAAGCTCATTTCTTTCAAAAACTCATTGTCTGCCTCAAACTCAAAGTGATGCTGCAGCTTAATTTATTACACCGTTGTAACCGCATATGAGCAAATTTATACCATTATGACTTCACCTCCACCATGCTACAAAATGAAAATTTGCTCATGACACCAGTGTGGATAAAGACCATCAGTCTTTCGAAAATAAAATTACCTGATAAACAGGGAATGAACAAGTCAGCTCACTTCACGTAAAAACCAGTAGAAGTGCCATTACAAAATCATAGGGCAGAGTTCTCAAAGCCATGCGTTAGCATACAAAAGCGGGATCTTGAGACAATTTTCCTCATAAATAAATTCACTTCACATAAAGGATGGAATGATTACAATACTCAATTGTTTTAGTTAGTATGGGCAATTAATTAAAGGTCTCCCTCGAGGTATTACTGTTATTTACCAATATGCAGTGATGAACGACTTTGGAAACAGTTCTGACTTCCCCACGTTAAACTGCTTCGTCAGCACGGAGACAGGGCTACAAATCAACACTACTTTGTAGATCTTGCAGGACAAGGCAAATATTGTAAATCTCGTGAGGACAAAAAGTGCATCGCATCATTGGTGTGATTCAATTTTATCACTCGATGTAGCTAAATGGTGAAGGCTTGGAAAGAAGTCCAGTGTATAAATTGAGCAAAATGACGTTTTTGCACAATGGTAGGGTTCTAAGTTACGAAGACAATGCGAGCACGATAGTAGCCTATTTACACACAAGCGCGAATATGAATGAAGGCAAAATAAGAGACAATAAAGGAAAAGAAATAAACTTCAGTCGACTGGGATGGATCAAAAATGCAGCATCTCGTGAACGTTAATACGTCTTGTCACGAGGTAGCGGGAGGGAACGGAAAATTCGTTGTGAATATAAAAAAATCAATGGTCCTGTCACTTGTTCCACAAATATCCCTCCCACGAAAACGAAACTGACGAAAAATATATGAAACTGAATTCTTCCATGGTTTACAACACCCAAGTTCACTTTCCTCTGCTAGGAGGCGATATGAAATTTCAAAATTCAAAACCAGTTAAGAGAAATGAGGGAGAGTGTGGCTCACCGGACTTGATGAGTTTGCCGCAGGGTGGACAGTCGCCATCGTGACAGGACATGGAACAGTGGTGAGTGCCGAAGGCGCAGCGCTCGACAGGCAGGAGTCGATCGCAAGGAGCCCCGCAGGGTTCCGGAGGTTCCTCACCGCAGCGCGAAGTTCGCACCACGCGCCCACAGGGGCAGTGCAGCTGTACCAGAGCCGTACAGGGTGGACAGGGGCCGGGGTGGCAGAGCCTAGTGGAACACAATATTCAAACACTACTTGAATTGAGTAAGCAGTAAATACAGCGAGGTCGCGCATCGCGCCTTGCCGTCATAATTAAGAAGGGGCGGCGCAGCACGTTTTGCATAACTCATCCCAACCATATAAGTGGTTCCGATGCATAATGCAAGTGCCGAAATGGAGAACAGAAATAGAAAAATTCCGTTAAACCCTATTTGAAAGAAAATTAGCTCCTTTTTCAAGAACGAAAACGAAGAATAAAATACTGCAGATGAACCTAGTAGCTCCGACAGGTTTAACTCACTCTGTGCAGGTATGCGGACATGGTGCCACCCTTTTATTCGGCTGACCGGTTTTTTCACTGCCATTTGCCTTTGGCCTAACACAGACCTCGTCACAGCCATGCGGGATGGTTGAAAATCCGGGACGATATTCGGGTCGGACGGTTTTACCACAAAAACATCGATAAATGAGGGAAGTTGTTCTAGATGTGTAGGTCTTTTGGCAAGCCGGGCAACGCCACGATGACCGCATTTTCTGAGTGGACTGAGGTTCATTTTCACACTTCTGTGTATTCGAGAAAGCCCAATTGGTGATGCAGCTGAGGTGGTAAACATGATAACAACCACTACACGACCAAATATGGTCTCTTGGCTCAACGTTGGACAGGCAAATGAGGCAAGTATAGGAACCGGATCGAAGTTGTTCAATCAGAGTTTCTAAAATAGTAGATTAACATTGATTTAGTAAAGACGGGGGAGGATTCAAACCCACCATTCCCAACAACACACCTCTTAGATTGAGACCGCTCACTGAATTTTCCAGCGCTCTAATATTATTTGTTTGCGGGTTGCAGTGAATAGAAGCAGATGCTAAAGGCATCATTTCAGTAGTGTTCTCGTTGTTTCGAGAGGATTCAGGAAGTCTTCTGCTACTTTGGGAGCTTTGAGAGTAAGGGTCCAAAGCGCCATATGGCCGATGAAACCCATCTACCTGTCTTCCCGACGAAATCGTGGTGACAACTCCATTACGTAACCGGTTTCTGTCCCGACGCTGACCGGAATTCGATTCATCATTGCACACATGGGTCCTGCTGTGCGAAAAGTTTTGATTCTCAATGACCTCATCAGCATGATCAGCTTGGCCACCAACACCAGCGCCACCCTCCATTACGGGGCACGAAACCCAACTGCAGATAACTAAAGACTGCGCCTTTACATGCATCACTCTAAACACTACTAAACAATTGCCAAGTCAATTTTTGGCAGACAAAACACTGCTACAAACATTTAGAATCAACAACATGTTATTGATAATTATTTAAAAGTTGAAAGCTCCTTATGCTTTTTATAATTTGCTTAATATGTTTTCTAAAATCATTGGTGAAACTTCGCTAAAACTCTGCTTAAAAGGTCGTAAGCTGCGATTTCTTTGGCCATTGAGGCAACGTAAATTTAAGCATGTAGGGATGTGGACATTGTAAAAAAAGCAGGTAATAAAACTGATGTAAGAATGAGAGCATGGTAATACTTTTGTGGAATATATAAATCTCTATTTTGAATGCGAGCACTTGGTCAACCACTTTGCTCTCACCGGGCGAGCCCGCTTCTAAACAGAGCCAATAGCGCCAACCCCTCCTTTTGTCCAAACACGTATCCTCTGCCTGAACATGATGACTTCTTTTGCCTTCAAAGAGGTCTAAAAACGCCACAGAACAAATATATGGGTGCTTACAAGGAAATTCCAAAAAAAAATTTATCACTGTTGTAATACTTTGTTTGTTCGAACTACCGGTTTAGGTCACTTGGGTGGCCACCTTGTTCTAGCCGGTTGGTCGGCCTCCGGGCCGTGCCAACAGCCCCCAAGCCCTCTGTTCCCGGGATATGTATATTCTGCCCTAGTACTGCGCCTTCTTTTACCCTAAGGGGAGCCTCGGGACGCTACATTGGTGGCAGCGGAAAGCGGACCCGACTTTGATGCATTTTATCCTGCTCCATGCCGCTTCTGGCAAACGTCGGCGTTGTGAAAGTAGTACATGTGCTACGGAGGGGAGAACCTTTGTTATCTCGTAACAGAAGGGTCGAGATCGACGTTCATCTTCGACATCTCCCTCGCCCTCGTGTTCGACAGGGAAGGCTATTAACAACTGAAGCGACACTAGCCGTGGACTCCAAGCCCAGAGAAGGGCCAAGAGGCGCGCATTTGCTGCACTGAGTGCTACGCGGAATTGATGGCACTACAGGAACACATGCGTTCGAATCTCGACGACTGGGACGGTTAGCTCGTGGGTGCTTCTCGCAGCACTGATTACGTTGTGATGGCTGACACGGGAGGCGCACGAAGGGGAGCGTCGGGGACGACGCTCGAAAGAAGAGAGGGGCTTTGTAATGCTTTGTTTGTTCGAACTGCCGGTTTAGGTCACTTGGGTGGCCACCTTGTTCTAGCCGGTTGGTGGGCCTCCGGGCCGTGCCAACAGCCCCCAAGTCCTCTGTTCCCGGAATATATGTATTCTGCCCTAGTACTGCGCCTTCTTTTACCTTAAGGGGAGCTTCGGGACGCTACACTGTAATACTTTGCTTGTTCGAACTGCTGGCTTCGGTCATTTGGGTGGTCATATTGTACTAGGTGGTCAGCCGGCCTCCAGGCCGTGCCAAGAGCTCTCAATCCTTCTGTTTTTAGAATGTATATTCTACCCTAATAATATGCCTTATTTTACCTTAAAAGAAGTCTCGGGTGTAAGGGGGTCTTCTTTTCCCCTCCTCTTCTCTTTCGACCTTATTGGAAGAAGACTTGGCTTTTCTGGACATGCTTTATTTAAGAAGAGAAACTCTAGGTGGGTAAGTCTAGACTACGGGATCACGGTGTCCGCAGCTGGGGTAGAACACGTTGACTCGCTTTCGGCTACGTGTAGATTGTGTTCCCGCCTCTCACCTATAAAGCGCATGTAAACACAAACATTATTACACAGCCCCCTCCTTTTTTGAGCACCGTCCCCGGTGCTGCTCTCGCCCATTGGTTTAGTTATTGCCCTCGAGGGTTTTCCCTTCCTCCACTATTCCGTAGACTTCGTCCTCATATCCAACCGGCGGAGAGCCTTTGTAAGGTCGCATCTTATTGTGGTGTACCGTAATTGGTTGAGCACGAAATTCTGCGTTTCGGACGAGGTAGTTCGGGGGGAGAGGATTTTCACTACGCGGAAGGGATCTTTGCTCCATGGATGGTAGAATTTCCGATGGGTTCCAGGTGGAGGAATCGGCTTGTATATTTGGACAAGATCTCCTTCGCGGTAGGTGTTGGGTCGGCTGTGTTTGTCGTAGAACCTCTTTTGTCTACTATAAGACGTTTGTAGGTGTCGTCGCGCCAAGTTGAACGTCTTTCTTATCCCTTCTTTTAGGCGCAGAACGTAATCCGGTACATTGTCGGGTGTTGTTTCCTTGCTCGGGATAAAGATGTCGGACGGAACTCTCATTTCGCGTCCTATGAGCATTTTGAACGGAGAAACACCCGTTGACGCGTGGACTGTGGCTCTATACGCTAACAAGGCGCGTCCCAGGCTCAAATCCCAGTCTTCTGGCTTCGCCCCCTTGGTAAAAGCCTTCAGGAGTCCCACCAGGGTGCGGTTCGTTCTTTCCACCTGGCCGTTGCCTTGTGGGTGTCCTGGTGTCGTGCGTGTCTTCCTAATTCCGAGAGTCTTGCACAGTTCCGTAAAGAGCCGACTTTCGAAATTAGGACCTTGATCGCTGTGGACTGATTCGGGGACACCGTGTTGACAGATCCAACGGTTGAAGAAGGTTGAAGCGACTGTTTCGGCGTCTTGAGACTGCATTGCTTCAGCTTCAGCTACTTTCGTGAAGTAATCAACCATAACCAGGATATACCGTTTTCCTCTTTTGGTCGGTGGCAGGGGACCCACAATGTCAATGCCCACCCTTTCGCCCGGGAATCCTGTGGGCATGGGTTGTAGGGGTGCCATCGCTGTTGTGTGACGTTTCTTGAAACCGCTACAGGTGATGCAGGTTCGGCAGAAGTCGAGTACGTCCGGGGTAAGAGAGGGCCACCAGTATCGTTTGCTCGAGGCCTCCACCATCTTCTTCACGCCCACATGTCCCAATTGCTCGTGTAACTCCTGGAGGACTGTTTGTATCAGCGAGCCGGGAACAAGAAGACGTTTGGGGGACGTGGTGTCTTCTTGATACCATAAAACTTCGTCTTCCAGAGTGAGTTTGGGCCACTGTCGTCATATCTGTTTGGCTGCTTTGCTGGACGATTTCATCTCTTCTGCAGTAGGCTTGAGTGAGGACGCCAGGAACCTTTCGTATAGCAACGCCGTGTCGGGATCTGAACTTTGTGAATTTCTCCACTGGTGTCTAGTGGGTTCGCTCAAAAATAGCGTGCCCACTATACCGCTTTCCCTCTCTGCCGAGAGAGGTCTGCGAGACAGTGCATCCGCGTTGCCATGCGTAGTCCCTTTTCGGTACTGCACTGTAAAATTTTATTGCTGCAGTTCTTCGTACCAGCGCGCCACGGAGCGGTCAATCTCCTTCATTGTTTTTAGCCAGGTCAGCGCTTGGTGGTCCGTTCTCACAATGAACTGTTTCGCTATCAGGTAATGTCTAAAGTGTCGAACCATTGTAAAGATGGCGTACAGTTCGCGTTTCGTTGCACTTTTCTGTCTCATTTTTTTATTGAGCCTGGTGCTGGCGTATGCGATGACGTGTTCTCTGCCTTCTTTATCCCGTTGGGATAGAACACCGCCTACGGCCACGTCACTGGCGTCTGTGTCTAGTACGAAGGGGGGTGCGCCGTTCTCGAAGTTGGGTAAGGCCAGAACCGGAGCGGAGCAGAGCCTGCGTTTTAGTTCTTTGAAGGCCTCATCATGTTCGTTCTCCCACGTGAAATTCTTTTTCGCCTGTTTCTCTGTTAATTTGTGCAGGGGACCGGCGATCTTGGCGAAGCCTTTGACGAAACGCCGGTAGTAGTTTGCCAAGCCGAGAAAGCTGCGGAGCTCCGTCTGATTGGTCGGTGTCGGCCACGTTCTCACTTGGTTTGTACGGTCTTCGGTAACTGCCATCCCATCTGACGAGACTGTATGCCCCAGGAATGTAACTGAACGTTGAAGGAAGTGGCATTTCTTTGGGTTCAGGGTCAAACCAGCGTCTCGGAGACGATCCAGCACTAGTTTCAGGTTGGCATTATGCTCTTGCATGTCTCTGCCAAAGACAAGAATGTCATCGAGGCAGATTATGCAGTGCTTTGGAAAAAGCCGTCTGCATCAGGCGTTGGAAAGTAGCCGCAGCGTTACATAGTCCAAACGGCATTGTCTGAAATTCAAAGAGTCCATTTGGCACTATGAAAGCTGTCTTTTCTCTGTCCGTCTCCACCACCTCCACTTGCCAGTACCCGGACTTCAAGTCCAGAGTAGAAAACCACTTTGATCCGTGCAGGGAATCCAGTGAGTCGTTGATATGAGGTAGTGGGAAAGCGTCCTTCTTAGTCACAGCGTTCAGTTTTCTGTAGTCCACGCACAGCCGTAGGCTCCCGTCACTTTTCTTCACCAGCGCAATCGGGGAGGACCACGGTGATTTGGATGGCCGTATCACGCCGTCGGAGATCATCTCGTTCAGTAGACGGTTTACCTCTTCCAAGAGGGGTGGAGGAATGCGTCTCGGGGGCTGCCATTTTGGCTTAGCTTCACCTGTATCGATGGCATGTTTAATGATGCTCGTTCGACCGAGTTTGGCTCCTTGCCAAGAGAACATTCTAGAGTATCTGCACAGCAACGAGTGCAGTTCCTTCCTTTCGCTGTCAGTGATGTGTGTTAACCGTGAGCAGAGCTCATCCAGGTTGTTAACAGGAATACCCGCGGCTTCGAACAGAGCACTGCAGATTTCGTCAGCGTCCTTTCCCAGGGAAGGCTCGGCCGACTTTACTGCTTTGTGCTGCTGAGTCGTAAAGGTACCCTCTGCGAAGTTCAGGATTGCTCCAGTATCGCGTCACATACTAGTTCTGGACACATAATAAATTGTACTGTCCAGGACTCCTTCCCTATGGTGATCTTTAGCGACGTCTCTCCGATCGCTTTCATCTTCCTCCCTTCAGCTGAGAGTAGTTTTATGGAGGACGATCGAGTACTGATCTTGCGGAAGAGATCTGGAAACGTTGCGGGATTCACCAGGGACTTCACTGCTCCCGAGTCCAGGAGGAAACGACAGGGGTATCCTTCTAACTGGCCGAGAGCTTGTAGAAAAGGGCGAGGGGCGTTTGGGGGTTGGCAAGATAACGAGAAGTAAGTCTCACCTGCTCTTGGGGTCTGGCGTGGAGGAATCCAGCGGGCACGTGGCTGAATTGGCCTTCGATGGGACGTCTGGGGGGTAGGCATCACCGGAAGTTCCTGACGGAACTTAGACGCGGCCTTGACCAACCGATTGAGATCGTTGGTCTCAATTGCGCTGAGCTTCGCGGAGATGCTTGGCGGTTGGACTCCATCGCAGAACTGGACAGCCACCCAGCTGGTCACTTTGGCTGGGGGGCAACCTTTGAAGGCTCTTTCTGCCAGGAGTTGTAGGCTCCGAGCGTAGTCTTCGTCGGTTTCACCCACTTTTTGGTCTCGGCGGAAAAACTCTTTGGCCAGAGAGCGTTCACGCTTATTAATGGCCAGCTGCAAGAGGATCTCACAGCAATGGTCGAGGTCGGAGTCGGGGGTGACTCCTGCCCTTATTGCTGAGAGAAGAAGCTCTTGTGGAAGAGCCTGGAGAAGAAGCTGCACCCTCTGTTGCTGGGGGTACCAGTGGGTGTAGAATCTCGCAGTTTGCATCCAATCTTCAAAGTCGATATCGTCTTTGAAGGGGGGAAGGTTCGCCGACGCTGCCACCAGTGTAAGGGGGTTCTTCTTTTTCTCCTCCTCTTCCCTTTCTACCTTATTGGAAGAAGACCTGGCTTTTCTGAGCATGCTTTATTTAAGAAGAGAAACTCTAGGTGGGTAAGTCTAGACTACGGGATCACGGTGTCCGGAGCTGGGGTAGAACACGTTGACTCGCTTTCGGCTACGTGTAAATTGTGTTCCCGCCTCTCACCTATATATATAAACCATGCAAAACTTAGTTCCGAGGAGATAAGGAAGCTCGAAAAAGCAGAGGAAACTGACTAAATTGGCGGCAACTGCATCAATTAGGAGGGGTCATTAAGGGACGGTCAATATCGCGATCCCATTGGCTAGCTGTAATGACTACTTTGCGGGGAGGACAAACGCAACATATCCGAAGCAAATCCACTTTGTCGTTACTGGTACGCTTTATGGAGCAGAATTAAGGTTTCAATATTAATCCTTTCAAGCCCTAGTTCTGGCATCTTAAGCTCAGTGGGATTTCCGAAACGAGAGTAAGCATTTGCCTAAAATCAGGCCATAACCTTTTCCCTAGTCTTTAATATCGGCTTTAGGGATTTCTTGGTGTGAACTCATTAAATATGTGCAGCAGTTACGTGATACCTTGACAGCATGAGTAGGCAAGCATTTAAGCGTCTGCAGGTCGTACTTCCGATCGGCAGCATGACCGCTTGGCCATGCCAGTAGCCACTCAGCCCTTCCACATGTTAGCGGCATTACACTTCGTCATGCTATTTTGACTTCAAAATTCGGAGAAGATTGGTGGCGCCACACGTACAGAGTACAGTGGTTTCCCACACTCAACGTAAGCAGCAGCAGGAATTCACTTGTGTCAGCAATGAACTAATATATAGATTCACAAAGCCATTAGCCGATAAATCGTCCAACATTATTTCGTCTAGGTTGAAAGAACTAAATACACTTGAGGTAAAGACGGCACAATATCCCAGATAGCATAACTACATTGACTGGCGGTCTGCCAACATTTATTTCGAAAACACATAAGTTGTTAGGATTCTACGCCTGTACCCTCAATCCGATCTGCAGCGCAATTGTGGGAGCAGAGTCCCGCGTTCGATCGCTTATTAGGAGGCCGATGACTTACCAGTTTGGAGAGACGTACACGACCACAGGGGCAGGTGAGGCACTGGGAGGGCAGAAGCGGGCAGGGCTGGCACTCACCGGGGTGGCACAAGGCAGTGCAGTTGTGGTGACCGCAAGCTAGAGGCCGGTCGCAGGTCTGTTCGCACGAAAACACCGTACCTACAAAGATCGCCTCCACCGCTCCCTCAGTGGTCAGTATCGCCGCTTTCTCCTCCTCACCACCGTCAAAAAACATTTCCACCTCGTAGAGATCTAGGTCGCCCACCACTGCCTCCGATCTAGCCTCATACAGATCGTAGCGCTTGGCCTTTTCACTGCCGCAACGCGTGACCTCATCTACCCGACCACAGTAGCAAACTGGAGAGACAAAAAAGCAAGACTTTATATCAAGAATGCTGTAGGATAAAAATAAGCAATCTGCCAAAGTATTAGGTATATTGATGCAAAAAAAGTAATTTCATTAATTCGTTGGATTAAACTAGTGTAATTATGTCTGTGTTATGAGCAAATAAGCTTTCTCAAGACCTGGGATAAGAGAATTCATCTAAACGGTGTTTTGTGAGCTCTTCACAATCAAGAAACACTATTTCGCCGTAGGAGTAGAAACGAAACAAGGTGGCCTCGTAGCCCGGGAGAATGTACTAGTTACCAAAAAGTGTTTACGCATTAACTTAGAAAAACACAACTTTCGGTTGTGGCAGAAGAATTGACGGTAGCGGAGATGGAGTGTGAGACCCGGAATTCCACTACATTTCAAAAAGAACTTTACGTTAACGCAAACGTTTAAAATATGGCAGATGTGCCAGTAACCCTTGGAAAAGAAAATAGTTGCATCAACTTATTTACAACAATCAGTTCAGATGCATACCCTTCCCAAGCAAACTTTTTTCGGCATTACGTAAAACAAGCATCTTTAACACTGACCACAAAGACATTAGGTCAAAGCAACGGGTAGGCTATTGCGAGGGAGTTAATCTCCAAAATCTCCCTCTTTTCGCGGTTAACATCTGAACGTGATAAAAATCTTAGTGCACTAGCATACCAAAAGATGAGGGAATAGAAGAAAGCTTTGAAATCAGACAAATTCAATTCTTTTTTTTTAAACCAAATTCTTCAGAAATAACCTAAAAGACCCTCAAGGAGGTGCAAACCTCACATTTTTTATACCCATTTGTGTTAACTATTTCTTTTTGTCCCTTCATACACTGAATCATGCGTAGTATTCATTGTAAATGGTGGCGACATTTCAGATGACAAAAATGTTTTGACATGCATTTTAGTGAATGAAAAATCCGATAAAGCTATGGAATTAGTTGAGAAATTAACAGTGCTTATTGCATTTTATTCACAAGTTCAAGAATAAATATGCTTCCAAGAGAAAAGGTGACATTGCGCAATTACCCATTCTCTCCCGGTGTTCACCATTTAACATTGTCAAAATAATACCCCTGTTGCATTTTTTTCAAAAAAAGGTCAAACCGATGGGTTTGAAGATATGCCTAGACTGGGAAAAGATAACAAGTAAACACATCAAAACCTTAGCAAGTTATATCATAAGGATAAGATAATTCAACCTCAAGGATTTGACTGTCACGAAATTTGTAAGTCATTTTAATGGAGTGATCAAAGAATGCCGACAAAGCCGACCAACAGAGTAATAAAATTCGAGCACATTACGCTCCTACCGAATGGAAAGCAAACACAATATCCAAGCTAAGAATGAGAAATAAAACAAACAATGCTGAACCCAAACAGTCCTTTCTGGGCAAGACAAGGCTCCATTGCCCTTTGTTTACGAGCATTAACTTGACTAGGAATTGCAACACTAATCCACGAAAGTATTTGTCCAAACAAACATGGTTCCGTGACGCAAGAAATAGCTGTCTTAAGGCCCCGAAGAAACGAACGAGGAGTTTAAGAATTGAGACTCTTACAGCAGATGAGAGGGGTTGCCACATCCAGAGTTTTGGCAAGTATTTTCTTTAAAAAATTTGATAGTTCGAATAGACGCTATGCCAGCGCATTCATTTCCTTACTGCATAGTGTGATTCTCATCGAATACAGAAGTGCTATCAAGTGGTTGTAAATTTACAGAAATAAAGGAGTTAAAGGTGCAATCACGAGTATGTGACGAGTTTCACGCATTTGAAAGCAAATCAGACAGCAATGAAACTAAGAAAACCCAAATATTCAGTGAAATACCTTACATTTGAACCATTGCTTCTAATTTGTACACAGCCGTAGGTAACTTCGACATTCCAAATTAATATTGAAGCACTTTCTTAACAAGTGTGCACCATCTTTGATATGAGAAGCAAAATCATTCGTGAAAAATAAACGGGTAATTATTACCAATTCAATTGTTCATTCAAATACCGGTCTTAAAGATGGGGTGATTAGCTAATAAGCTTCCAATTTCAAGCACAATAAAACGCGACGCCATAAATCAACGCAGTTTCTGCAACAAAAATGGTTCCCCTCTAGATGCACACAGAACTATGACAATGAAGTTGCCTTTTGAGTAATAGTTACCAAAACCAACGACGGCGATCATGAAACACACATGGAAAAACTTTTCACCTAAAAAGGGATACCTTTAAGGTATTTAAACTCAACTTCAGTCCTGTTTGGCATTAAATGCACTTTTGGTAGCTTTAAATTAGCCCAATGTTGCAGAACTCAAGCTCATAATCAACCCAACAAGTGTTAATAGAAAATGATGCGTAAAAGGTGAGCAATCTAAGTTCGATTTGAAGAGTTTTGGACACACTGGGGTGAAAGGAAAGCCGCAAGGGAAGGATGTGATGAACACGGGATCAAAAGGAAAGTGATAGAGCGAAATGGGGAAATAACGTGAAACACGTAAGATATTTGAACGAAAACAAATAAATTATTATCTTACACCTGAAACGTAGGTGACGGTTACTTGCGTTGAGAGAAGCAGATGATAAAGTCACCCAATACCTGATTCGTCTCGATAACTCAGAACAATTCTACATCAATCATGTTAATTATGTTTTATGTACTTACGGCACATTTATAAAGAATTTGTGCATACTTGGTTGAGTACATCGAATGAAATCAGATATAAATGTGGCAAGCCGTCGAAACAAGCAATACTCTGGGTTGCACCACCATCAGCCCAAGCCCTCGAGATTGTTCGCATCAGCAGATGAGCTGAAAACAGTCGCATAGCAGCACTCCCACAAGAGTTGTGAATTATTTGTGGATACAGATGTGGACAATAACTTTGCTGCATCGCTTAAAACATCAAAATCAAGAGGGATTTTCTTGGCAAATTATGCCTGGCCAGTGCTACTCACTCCATGGCCAGGAGTAATTTAATTTAAAATTCAGGACAGCATCGGATGATGCGTGAATGGAGAATTAGTCTAAGAGAGTGCGTCTACTAAGACTGATGAAGATAGAGCCTCAAGGAGTGGCGAGAGTGAGAAAATGGTTTGATGCTTTCAATCATGTCATTTCTGAAATGTTTACATTATCAAAAATGACTGTCAATCTCTAAATAAGCTTCAATCAGCTCGAAAGGTAAATGTGTCACGTCATTTCACTTCTTTTCGTTAGTCTATACATGTGTCGTAATTAAAGCAAGGCATACATTTTTAATGCTATCAAAATAGTTACGAATAATGCCCAACTTCCAAATTGAAAATCATACGGAACAAACCCAAATGAAACAACAAACTACACCACAAAGACAGCGCTGAATTATATCACAAGAAGGGTAAACTTTCCGGGGCCTATACACATTACCCCCACCGAACCCAAGCTCATTTCTTTCAAAAACTCATTGTCTGCCTCAAACTCAAAGTGATGCTGCAGCTTAATTTATTACACCGTTGTAACCGCATATGAGCAAATTTATACCATTATGACTTCACCTCCACCATGCTACAAAATGAAAATTTGCTCATGACACCAGTGTGGATAAAGACCATCAGTCTTTCGAAAATAAAATTACCTGATAAACAGGGAATGAACAAGTCAGCTCACTTCACGTAAAAACCAGTAGAAGTGCCATTACAAAATCATAGGGCAGAGTTCTCAAAGCCATGCGTTAGCATACAAAAGCGGGATCTTGAGACAATTTTCCTCATAAATAAATTCACTTCACATAAAGGATGGAATGATTACAATACTCAATTGTTTTAGTTAGTATGGGCAATTAATTAAAGGTCTCCCTCGAGGTATTACTGTTATTTACCAATATGCAGTGATGAACGACTTTGGAAACAGTTCTGACTTCCCCACGTTAAACTGCTTCGTCAGCACGGAGACAGGGCTACAAATCAACACTACTTTGTAGATCTTGCAGGACAAGGCAAATATTGTAAATCTCGTGAGGACAAAAAGTGCATCGCATCATTGGTGTGATTCAATTTTATCACTCGATGTAGCTAAATGGTGAAGGCTTGGAAAGAAGTCCAGTGTATAAATTGAGCAAAATGACGTTTTTGCACAATGGTAGGGTTCTAAGTTACGAAGACAATGCGAGCACGATAGTAGCCTATTTACACACAAGCGCGAATATGAATGAAGGCAAAATAAGAGACAATAAAGGAAAAGAAATAAACTTCAGTCGACTGGGATGGATCAAAAATGCAGCATCTCGTGAACGTTAATACGTCTTGTCACGAGGTAGCGGGAGGGAACGGAAAATTCGTTGTGAATATAAAAAAATCAATGGTCCTGTCACTTGTTCCACAAATATCCCTCCCACGAAAACGAAACTGACGAAAAATATATGAAACTGAATTCTTCCATGGTTTACAACACCCAAGTTCACTTTCCTCTGCTAGGAGGCGATATGAAATTTCAAAATTCAAAACCAGTTAAGAGAAATGAGGGAGAGTGTGGCTCACCGGACTTGATGAGTTTGCCGCAGGGTGGACAGTCGCCATCGTGACAGGACATGGAACAGTGGTGAGTGCCGAAGGCGCAGCGCTCGACAGGCAGGAGTCGATCGCAAGGAGCCCCGCAGGGTTCCGGAGGTTCCTCACCGCAGCGCGAAGTTCGCACCACGCGCCCACAGGGGCAGTGCAGCTGTACCAGAGCCGTACAGGGTGGACAGGGGCCGGGGTGGCAGAGCCTAGTGGAACACAATATTCAAACACTACTTGAATTGAGTAAGCAGTAAATACAGCGAGGTCGCGCATCGCGCCTTGCCGTCATAATTAAGAAGGGGCGGCGCAGCACGTTTTGCATAACTCATCCCAACCATATAAGTGGTTCCGATGCATAATGCAAGTGCCGAAATGGAGAACAGAAATAGAAAAATTCCGTTAAACCCTATTTGAAAGAAAATTAGTGGGCACGCTATTTTTGAGCGAACCCACTAGACACCAGTGGAGAAATTCACAAAGTTCAGATCCCGACACGGCGTTGCTATACGAAAGGTTCCTGGCGTCCTCACTCAAGCCTACTGCAGAAGAGATGAAATCGTCCAGCAAAGCAGCCAAACAGATATGACGACAGTGGCCCAAACTCACTCTGGAAGACGAAGTTTTATGGTATCAAGAAGACACCACGTCCCCCAAACGTCTTCTTGTTCCCGGCTCGCTGATACAAACAGTCCTCCAGGAGTTACACGAGCAATTGGGACATGTGGGCGTGAAGAAGATGGTGGAGGCCTCGAGCAAACGATACTGGTGGCCCTCTCTTACCCCGGACGTACTCGACTTCTGCCGAACCTGCATCACCTGTAGCGGTTTCAAGAAACGTCACACAACAGCGATGGCACCCCTACAACCCATGCCCACAGGATTCCCGGGCGAAAGGGTGGGCATTGACATTGTGGGTCCCCTGCCACCGACCAAAAGAGGAAAACGGTATATCCTGGTTATGGTTGATTACTTCACGAAAGTAGCTGAAGCTGAAGCAATGCAGTCTCAAGACGCCGAAACAGTCGCTTCAACCTTCTTCAACCGTTGGATCTGTCAACACGGTGTCCCCGAATCAGTCCACAGCGATCAAGGTCCTAATTTCGAAAGTCGGCTCTTTACGGAACTGTGCAAGACTCTCGGAATTAGGAAGACACGCACGACACCAGGACACCCACAAGGCAACGGCCAGGTGGAAAGAACGAACCGCACCCTGGTGGGACTCCTGAAGGCTTTTACCAAGGGGGCGAAGCCAGAAGACTGGGATTTGAGCCTGGGACGCGCCTTGTTAGCGTATAGAGCCACAGTCCACGCGTCAACGGGTGTTTCTCCGTTCAAAATGCTCATAGGACGCGAAATGAGAGTTCCGTCCGACATCTTTATCCCGAGCAAGGAAACAACACCCGACAATGTACCGGATTACGTTCTGCGCCTAAAAGAAGGGATAAGAAAGACGTTCAACTTGGCGCGACGACACCTACAAACGTCTTATAGTAGACAAAAGAGGTTCTACGACAAACACAGCCGACCCAACACCTACCGCGAAGGAGATCTTGTCCAAATATACAAGCCGATTCCTCCACCTGGAACCCATCGGAAATTCTACCATCCATGGAGCAAAGATCCCTTCCGCGTAGTGAAAATCCTCTCCCCCCGAACTACCTCGTCCGAAACGCAGAATTTCGTGCTCAACCAATTACGGTACACCACAATAAGATGCGACCTTACAAAGGCTCTCCGCCGGTTGGATATGAGGACGAAGTCTACGGAATAGTGGAGGAAGGGAAAACCCTCGAGGGCAATAACTAAACCAATGGGCGAGAGCAGCACCGGGGACGGTGCTCAAAAAAGGAGGGGGCTGTGTAATAATGTTTGTGTTTACATGCGCTTTATAGGTGAGAGGCGGGAACACAATCTACACGTAGCCGAAAGCGAGTCAACGTGTTCTACCCCAGCTGCGGACACCGTGATCCCGTAGTCTAGACTTACCCACCTAGAGTTTCTCTTCTTAAATAAAGCATGTCCAGAAAAGCCAAGTCTTCTTCCAATAAGGTCGAAAGAGAAGAGGAGGGGGAAAAGAAGACCCCCTTACACCCGAGACTTCTTTTAAGGTAAAATAAGGCATATTATTAGGGTAGAATATACATTCTAAAAACAGAAGGATTGAGAGCTCTTGGCACGGCCTGGAGGCCGGCTGACCACCTAGTACAATATGACCACCCAAATGACCGAAGCCAGCAGTTCGAACAAGCAAAGTATTACAGTGTAGCGTCCCGAAGCTCCCCTTAAGGTAAAAGAAGGCGCAGTACTAGGGCAGAATACATATATTCCGGGAACAGAGGACTTGGGGGCTGTTGGCACGGCCCGGAGGCCCACCAACCGGCTAGAACAAGGTGGCCACCCAAGTGACCTAAACCGGCAGTTCGAACAAACAAAGCATTACAAAGCCCCTCTCTTCTTTCGAGCGTCGTCCCCGACGCTCCCCTTCGTGCGCCTCCCGTGTCAGCCATCACAACGTAATCAGTGCTGCGAGAAGCACCCACGAGCTAACCGTCCCAGTCGTCGAGATTCGAACGCATGTGTTCCTGTAGTGCCATCAATTCCGCGTAGCACTCAGTGCAGCAAATGCGCGCCTCTTGGCCCTTCTCTGGGCTTGGAGTCCACGGCTAGTGTCGCTTCAGTTGTTAATAGCCTTCCCTGTCGAACACGAGGGCGAGGGAGATGTCGAAGATGAACGTCGATCTCGACCCTTCTGTTACGAGATAACAAAGGTTCTCCCCTCCGTAGCACATGTACTACTTTCACAACGCCGACGTTTGCCAGAAGCGGCATGGAGCAGGATAAAATGCATCAAAGTCGGGTCCGCTTTCCGCTGCCACCAATGTAGCGTCCCGAGGCTCCCCTTAGGGTAAAAGAAGGCGCAGTACTAGGGCAGAATATACATATCCCGGGAACAGAGGGCTTGGGGGCTGTTGGCACGGCCCGGAGGCCGACCAACCGGCTAGAACAAGGTGGCCACCCAAGTGACCTAAACCGGTAGTTCGAACAAACAAAGTATTACAACAGTGATAAATTTTTTTTTGGAATTTCCTTGTAAGCACCCATATATTTGTTCTGTGGCGTTTTTAGACCTCTTTGAAGGCAAAAGAAGTCATCATGTTCAGGCAGAGGATACGTGTTTGGACAAAAGGAGGGGTTGGCGCTATTGGCTCTGTTTAGAAGCGGGCTCGCCCGGTGAGAGCAAAGTGGTTGACCAAGTGCTCGCATTCAAAATAGAGATTTATATATTCCACAAAAGTATTACCATGCTCTCATTCTTACATCAGTTTTATTACCTGCTTTTTTTACAATGTCCACATCCCTACATGCTTAAATTTACGTTGCCTCAATGGCCAAAGAAATCGCAGCTTACGACCTTTTAAGCAGAGTTTTAGCGAAGTTTCACCAATGATTTTAGAAAACATATTAAGCAAATTATAAAAAGCATAAGGAGCTTTCAACTTTTAAATAATTATCAATAACATGTTGTTGATTCTAAATGTTTGTAGCAGTGTTTTGTCTGCCAAAAATTGACTTGGCAATTGTTTAGTAGTGTTTAGAGTGATGCATGTAAAGGCGCAGTCTTTAGTTATCTGCAGTTGGGTTTCGTGCCCCGTAATGGAGGGTGGCGCTGGTGTTGGTGGCCAAGCTGATCATGCTGATGAGGTCATTGAGAATCAAAACTTTTCGCACAGCAGGACCCATGTGTGCAATGATGAATCGAATTCCGGTCAGCGTCGGGACAGAAACCGGTTACGTAATGGAGTTGTCACCACGATTTCGTCGGGAAGACAGGTAGATGGGTTTCATCGGCCATATGGCGCTTTGGACCCTTACTCTCAAAGCTCCCAAAGTAGCAGAAGACTTCCTGAATCCTCTCGAAACAACGAGAACACTACTGAAATGATGCCTTTAGCATCTGCTTCTATTCACTGCAACCCGCAAACAAATAATATTAGAGCGCTGGAAAATTCAGTGAGCGGTCTCAATCTAAGAGGTGTGTTGTTGGGAATGGTGGGTTTGAATCCTCCCCCGTCTTTACTAAATCAATGTTAATCTACTATTTTAGAAACTCTGATTGAACAACTTCGATCCGGTTCCTATACTTGCCTCATTTGCCTGTCCAACGTTGAGCCAAGAGACCATATTTGGTCGTGTAGTGGTTGTTATCATGTTTACCACCTCAGCTGCATCACCAATTGGGCTTTCTCGAATACACAGAAGTGTGAAAATGAACCTCAGTCCACTCAGAAAATGCGGTCATCGTGGCGTTGCCCGGCTTGCCAAAAGACCTACACATCTAGAACAACTTCCCTCATTTATCGATGTTTTTGTGGTAAAACCGTCCGACCCGAATATCGTCCCGGATTTTCAACCATCCCGCATGGCTGTGACGAGGTCTGTGTTAGGCCAAAGGCAAATGGCAGTGAAAAAACCGGTCAGCCGAATAAAAGGGTGGCACCATGTCCGCATACCTGCACAGAGTGAGTTAAACCTGTCGGAGCTACTAGGTTCATCTGCAGTATTTTATTCTTCGTTTTCGTTCTTGAAAAAGGAGCTAATTTTCTTTCAAATAGGGTTTAACGGAATTTTTCTATTTCTGTTCTCCATTTCGGCACTTGCATTATGCATCGGAACCACTTATATGGTTGGGATGAGTTATGCAAAACGTGCTGCGCCGCCCCTTCTTAATTATGACGGCAAGGCGCGATGCGCGACCTCGCTGTATTTACTGCTTACTCAATTCAAGTAGTGTTTGAATATTGTGTTCCACTAGGCTCTGCCACCCCGGCCCCTGTCCACCCTGTACGGCTCTGGTACAGCTGCACTGCCCCTGTGGGCGCGTGGTGCGAACTTCGCGCTGCGGTGAGGAACCTCCGGAACCCTGCGGGGCTCCTTGCGATCGACTCCTGCCTGTCGAGCGCTGCGCCTTCGGCACTCACCACTGTTCCATGTCCTGTCACGATGGCGACTGTCCACCCTGCGGCAAACTCATCAAGTCCGGTGAGCCACACTCTCCCTCATTTCTCTTAACTGGTTTTGAATTTTGAAATTTCATATCGCCTCCTAGCAGAGGAAAGTGAACTTGGGTGTTGTAAACCATGGAAGAATTCAGTTTCATATATTTTTCGTCAGTTTCGTTTTCGTGGGAGGGATATTTGTGGAACAAGTGACAGGACCATTGATTTTTTTATATTCACAACGAATTTTCCGTTCCCTCCCGCTACCTCGTGACAAGACGTATTAACGTTCACGAGATGCTGCATTTTTGATCCATCCCAGTCGACTGAAGTTTATTTCTTTTCCTTTATTGTCTCTTATTTTGCCTTCATTCATATTCGCGCTTGTGTGTAAATAGGCTACTATCGTGCTCGCATTGTCTTCGTAACTTAGAACCCTACCATTGTGCAAAAACGTCATTTTGCTCAATTTATACACTGGACTTCTTTCCAAGCCTTCACCATTTAGCTACATCGAGTGATAAAATTGAATCACACCAATGATGCGATGCACTTTTTGTCCTCACGAGATTTACAATATTTGCCTTGTCCTGCAAGATCTACAAAGTAGTGTTGATTTGTAGCCCTGTCTCCGTGCTGACGAAGCAGTTTAACGTGGGGAAGTCAGAACTGTTTCCAAAGTCGTTCATCACTGCATATTGGTAAATAACAGTAATACCTCGAGGGAGACCTTTAATTAATTGCCCATACTAACTAAAACAATTGAGTATTGTAATCATTCCATCCTTTATGTGAAGTGAATTTATTTATGAGGAAAATTGTCTCAAGATCCCGCTTTTGTATGCTAACGCATGGCTTTGAGAACTCTGCCCTATGATTTTGTAATGGCACTTCTACTGGTTTTTACGTGAAGTGAGCTGACTTGTTCATTCCCTGTTTATCAGGTAATTTTATTTTCGAAAGACTGATGGTCTTTATCCACACTGGTGTCATGAGCAAATTTTCATTTTGTAGCATGGTGGAGGTGAAGTCATAATGGTATAAATTTGCTCATATGCGGTTACAACGGTGTAATAAATTAAGCTGCAGCATCACTTTGAGTTTGAGGCAGACAATGAGTTTTTGAAAGAAATGAGCTTGGGTTCGGTGGGGGTAATGTGTATAGGCCCCGGAAAGTTTACCCTTCTTGTGATATAATTCAGCGCTGTCTTTGTGGTGTAGTTTGTTGTTTCATTTGGGTTTGTTCCGTATGATTTTCAATTTGGAAGTTGGGCATTATTCGTAACTATTTTGATAGCATTAAAAATGTATGCCTTGCTTTAATTACGACACATGTATAGACTAACGAAAAGAAGTGAAATGACGTGACACATTTACCTTTCGAGCTGATTGAAGCTTATTTAGAGATTGACAGTCATTTTTGATAATGTAAACATTTCAGAAATGACATGATTGAAAGCATCAAACCATTTTCTCACTCTCGCCACTCCTTGAGGCTCTATCTTCATCAGTCTTAGTAGACGCACTCTCTTAGACTAATTCTCCATTCACGCATCATCCGATGCTGTCCTGAATTTTAAATTAAATTACTCCTGGCCATGGAGTGAGTAGCACTGGCCAGGCATAATTTGCCAAGAAAATCCCTCTTGATTTTGATGTTTTAAGCGATGCAGCAAAGTTATTGTCCACATCTGTATCCACAAATAATTCACAACTCTTGTGGGAGTGCTGCTATGCGACTGTTTTCAGCTCATCTGCTGATGCGAACAATCTCGAGGGCTTGGGCTGATGGTGGTGCAACCCAGAGTATTGCTTGTTTCGACGGCTTGCCACATTTATATCTGATTTCATTCGATGTACTCAACCAAGTATGCACAAATTCTTTATAAATGTGCCGTAAGTACATAAAACATAATTAACATGATTGATGTAGAATTGTTCTGAGTTATCGAGACGAATCAGGTATTGGGTGACTTTATCATCTGCTTCTCTCAACGCAAGTAACCGTCACCTACGTTTCAGGTGTAAGATAATAATTTATTTGTTTTCGTTCAAATATCTTACGTGTTTCACGTTATTTCCCCATTTCGCTCTATCACTTTCCTTTTGATCCCGTGTTCATCACATCCTTCCCTTGCGGCTTTCCTTTCACCCCAGTGTGTCCAAAACTCTTCAAATCGAACTTAGATTGCTCACCTTTTACGCATCATTTTCTATTAACACTTGTTGGGTTGATTATGAGCTTGAGTTCTGCAACATTGGGCTAATTTAAAGCTACCAAAAGTGCATTTAATGCCAAACAGGACTGAAGTTGAGTTTAAATACCTTAAAGGTATCCCTTTTTAGGTGAAAAGTTTTTCCATGTGTGTTTCATGATCGCCGTCGTTGGTTTTGGTAACTATTACTCAAAAGGCAACTTCATTGTCATAGTTCTGTGTGCATCTAGAGGGGAACCATTTTTGTTGCAGAAACTGCGTTGATTTATGGCGTCGCGTTTTATTGTGCTTGAAATTGGAAGCTTATTAGCTAATCACCCCATCTTTAAGACCGGTATTTGAATGAACAATTGAATTGGTAATAATTACCCGTTTATTTTTCACGAATGATTTTGCTTCTCATATCAAAGATGGTGCACACTTGTTAAGAAAGTGCTTCAATATTAATTTGGAATGTCGAAGTTACCTACGGCTGTGTACAAATTAGAAGCAATGGTTCAAATGTAAGGTATTTCACTGAATATTTGGGTTTTCTTAGTTTCATTGCTGTCTGATTTGCTTTCAAATGCGTGAAACTCGTCACATACTCGTGATTGCACCTTTAACTCCTTTATTTCTGTAAATTTACAACCACTTGATAGCACTTCTGTATTCGATGAGAATCACACTATGCAGTAAGGAAATGAATGCGCTGGCATAGCGTCTATTCGAACTATCAAATTTTTTAAAGAAAATACTTGCCAAAACTCTGGATGTGGCAACCCCTCTCATCTGCTGTAAGAGTCTCAATTCTTAAACTCCTCGTTCGTTTCTTCGGGGCCTTAAGACAGCTATTTCTTGCGTCACGGAACCATGTTTGTTTGGACAAATACTTTCGTGGATTAGTGTTGCAATTCCTAGTCAAGTTAATGCTCGTAAACAAAGGGCAATGGAGCCTTGTCTTGCCCAGAAAGGACTGTTTGGGTTCAGCATTGTTTGTTTTATTTCTCATTCTTAGCTTGGATATTGTGTTTGCTTTCCATTCGGTAGGAGCGTAATGTGCTCGAATTTTATTACTCTGTTGGTCGGCTTTGTCGGCATTCTTTGATCACTCCATTAAAATGACTTACAAATTTCGTGACAGTCAAATCCTTGAGGTTGAATTATCTTATCCTTATGATATAACTTGCTAAGGTTTTGATGTGTTTACTTGTTATCTTTTCCCAGTCTAGGCATATCTTCAAACCCATCGGTTTGACCTTTTTTTGAAAAAAATGCAACAGGGGTATTATTTTGACAATGTTAAATGGTGAACACCGGGAGAGAATGGGTAATTGCGCAATGTCACCTTTTCTCTTGGAAGCATATTTATTCTTGAACTTGTGAATAAAATGCAATAAGCACTGTTAATTTCTCAACTAATTCCATAGCTTTATCGGATTTTTCATTCACTAAAATGCATGTCAAAACATTTTTGTCATCTGAAATGTCGCCACCATTTACAATGAATACTACGCATGATTCAGTGTATGAAGGGACAAAAAGAAATAGTTAACACAAATGGGTATAAAAAATGTGAGGTTTGCACCTCCTTGAGGGTCTTTTAGGTTATTTCTGAAGAATTCGGTTTAAAAAAAAAGAATTGAATTTGTCTGATTTCAAAGCTTTCTTCTATTCCCTCATCTTTTGGTATGCTAGTGCACTAAGATTTTTATCACGTTCAGATGTTAACCGCGAAAAGAGGGAGATTTTGGAGATTAACTCCCTCGCAATAGCCTACCCGTTGCTTTGACCTAATGTCTTTGTGGTCAGTGTTAAAGATGCTTGTTTTACGTAATGCCGAAAAAAGTTTGCTTGGGAAGGGTATGCATCTGAACTGATTGTTGTAAATAAGTTGATGCAACTATTTTCTTTTCCAAGGGTTACTGGCACATCTGCCATATTTTAAACGTTTGCGTTAACGTAAAGTTCTTTTTGAAATGTAGTGGAATTCCGGGTCTCACACTCCATCTCCGCTACCGTCAATTCTTCTGCCACAACCGAAAGTTGTGTTTTTCTAAGTTAATGCGTAAACACTTTTTGGTAACTAGTACATTCTCCCGGGCTACGAGGCCACCTTGTTTCGTTTCTACTCCTACGGCGAAATAGTGTTTCTTGATTGTGAAGAGCTCACAAAACACCGTTTAGATGAATTCTCTTATCCCAGGTCTTGAGAAAGCTTATTTGCTCATAACACAGACATAATTACACTAGTTTAATCCAACGAATTAATGAAATTACTTTTTTTGCATCAATATACCTAATACTTTGGCAGATTGCTTATTTTTATCCTACAGCATTCTTGATATAAAGTCTTGCTTTTTTGTCTCTCCAGTTTGCTACTGTGGTCGGGTAGATGAGGTCACGCGTTGCGGCAGTGAAAAGGCCAAGCGCTACGATCTGTATGAGGCTAGATCGGAGGCAGTGGTGGGCGACCTAGATCTCTACGAGGTGGAAATGTTTTTTGACGGTGGTGAGGAGGAGAAAGCGGCGATACTGACCACTGAGGGAGCGGTGGAGGCGATCTTTGTAGGTACGGTGTTTTCGTGCGAACAGACCTGCGACCGGCCTCTAGCTTGCGGTCACCACAACTGCACTGCCTTGTGCCACCCCGGTGAGTGCCAGCCCTGCCCGCTTCTGCCCTCCCAGTGCCTCACCTGCCCCTGTGGTCGTGTACGTCTCTCCAAACTGGTAAGTCATCGGCCTCCTAATAAGCGATCGAACGCGGGACTCTGCTCCCACAATTGCGCTGCAGATCGGATTGAGGGTACAGGCGTAGAATCCTAACAACTTATGTGTTTTCGAAATAAATGTTGGCAGACCGCCAGTCAATGTAGTTATGCTATCTGGGATATTGTGCCGTCTTTACCTCAAGTGTATTTAGTTCTTTCAACCTAGACGAAATAATGTTGGACGATTTATCGGCTAATGGCTTTGTGAATCTATATATTAGTTCATTGCTGACACAAGTGAATTCCTGCTGCTGCTTACGTTGAGTGTGGGAAACCACTGTACTCTGTACGTGTGGCGCCACCAATCTTCTCCGAATTTTGAAGTCAAAATAGCATGACGAAGTGTAATGCCGCTAACATGTGGAAGGGCTGAGTGGCTACTGGCATGGCCAAGCGGTCATGCTGCCGATCGGAAGTACGACCTGCAGACGCTTAAATGCTTGCCTACTCATGCTGTCAAGGTATCACGTAACTGCTGCACATATTTAATGAGTTCACACCAAGAAATCCCTAAAGCCGATATTAAAGACTAGGGAAAAGGTTATGGCCTGATTTTAGGCAAATGCTTACTCTCGTTTCGGAAATCCCACTGAGCTTAAGATGCCAGAACTAGGGCTTGAAAGGATTAATATTGAAACCTTAATTCTGCTCCATAAAGCGTACCAGTAACGACAAAGTGGATTTGCTTCGGATATGTTGCGTTTGTCCTCCCCGCAAAGTAGTCATTACAGCTAGCCAATGGGATCGCGATATTGACCGTCCCTTAATGACCCCTCCTAATTGATGCAGTCGCCGCCAATTTAGTCAGTTTCCTCTGCTTTTTCGAGCTTCCTTATCTCCTCGGAACTAAGTTTTGCATGGTTCATCTCATCTCCGAACAAAAGATTTCGAGGATCTTGTTTGCATAAAGCATCAGTGTGATGTCTTGAACTTTTAATTTTTTTGCGTCATTGACGTCTCAAAAGTCGTTGGTAGAGTCTGTTCAGTCGTTTCTTTCCGAACGTTCGAATGGGAGGGTTGTGCTTTGTGAATGGGGGGCTTTAAGTTAAGCAAACATCTAGTAAACGTTCATTTGGAGAAAAGCTTTGTTCCATACCATTCGTCTCACTGTTATATGCTCAGCACATTGTATTTTACATTAGGAAACCGCTAACTCTCAGATACTGGTGAACATATATTGTTAGCGAAAAATGTGGCTTTCAAACCCTAGTTTTGCTTTGCAATTAGTCTTATGAATAATTAGAGGCCATACTGTAAGTTAGTATTTGATTCATGGTCTTATTTCCAGGTAGCATGGAGATGCCTGCAGGATTTTAAATCAGTAGTATAGTTTAAGCTAAAAGAATAATCTCTTTTCCCTATAACAGATTTCTGTAACAGCACATGAAATTTAACACGTGCATTGTGCCTTGTCTTGTAAAATCGCTAGAAAAGACATCTATTTTCAATCCCTTGCCCCTTGGTATCATGCAGGTGATGAACGGTGATGAACATGGGAATCGGGAGGAGTGCACTGATCCCATCCCCGTCTGTCCAAATGTCTGTGGCCGTCCAAATCCAATATGCGGACACCCTTGTCCAGAGAAGTGCCACCCCGGTCCTAGCTGCCCTCCATGCAAGCTCACCACTAAGGTAACTTGTCGTTGTGGAAAGACTTCCAAGGAGATCCTTTGTCTCGAATATGCCCAGGCTGTGAAAAAGGACCCGAGTAGGTTGCTTTCTAGTTTTCCTTGCAATCATGTTGCTCCCCTTTGTCCACATCTGTGCGTGTTAATTTCAACCTTTTGTCGACCCACAGAGGATGGCTGAGATGTCATTTTAGGTCACATATATTTCCAATCAAATGATTTCGCGTTTCCTTTTTAGCTATGCTTATCTGTATGTGTGTAATACATGTGGATATTTATTATACCATAACATTGCGAAGCAGTAATGCCACCTTTTGTGCTTCAGACTCCTTCAAATTTTTGTGTGAAAGGATATGTCGAAAAAAGAAATCCTGTGGGAGGCACAAGTGCAATCGGAAATGCTGTGATGTAAGTTGTATTTCTTCTACTGTATACATGCGTCCATGGTCCTTTGTGCTCTTCCTAATGCGCAAAACGCACACGAGGGCTTCATATCGCCCGCTAATCTTCCATTCCATTTGTGAGTTTGACGAATTTGATGCCTTACCCTGTTGTGATGACGGTGATTTCTGTTCACTGGGAAATCCCTCAAGGTTTTTAGATTCCATCTGAACTTTTGCAAAGGTATCCCTGCCCTAATTTCATGTTGATAACAAGGCGCTTTTGAGTGTATCTGAGTTGGACCAAATGTCTGCTTCTCGACAGCCAACTTCTGCTCCTATTACAGATGTGTTTTGTTGGTAGGCCTATCTGACAGTGGATTCTTACAAAGAAGGTCCTGAAAGGGTTCTATTACTTTGAAAAATCGCACACTGCTACTTTACGGGTGCACTCATACTGTCGCCCGTGTTGAATCTTCAATGATAAACTCGCAAGTGTGTACCAAAGCTATAATTAGGCGTAAATCTTTTTCCCCTCCTATGACAGTTTCACTAGCTCTTCCCGTAAGGCGTCGTATTGGAAGCGTGCAATGCATGCAGACACTCTCGCCTTTGAAGGCGCTTTTGTGAATTTTAGGAAGTGTGCTTACTGAAGGTTTGAATTAATGTTATTCTGCAGTTCGGATGAGCAAATTGTGTTTCGTTTCCTCACGCTTGTGACGAAGGGGCGGCCTTGTTACGCAAAAAACCTGAGCACTAGGCTGAATTACCTCCTAAAATGGACCGACAATTCCAAAAAGCAAGCACTTTGCAATACATTGCTAAAGTGTAAAAGTGCAACTTATTTTGAACAGATGAGACAGCGTAACTTGTCAGGCTGAAGGAATCGCGACAAAAGGCTTCTGCCGAATAATCTCTGCCAAACTACCTGGAACCGGTTGGCAGTTTTATTTTTCAACCCTCGGTGGAGTTCTCGCGTCCTGTTTATGTGCATGGTCCCTGATGCGAACCTCTACGAATGTTCATATGCTTGCTCAAGGGAGCTTTTGGAGGCAGTTTTTTTGCTCCAGTCCTGAGTTATTTTAATCATCCATTGTCTAGTTGGTGTTTTTTTTGGCCTATTTTACATGGTAATTAATAAACTTGTTCTGTATCATTTCCCATAGGCTTTTGGTTAGTTTTGCCGTGTAGGAAATTCGTGAAAACTAGTTAATTGTCTTCACCCAATTTCTGCCTGGTAAAGATCTTTGAAAAGAGAAGTTTATTTTAAAGTAGTTTTACCTCTGTGTACTTTTCGTCATTTGCTACATATTTATGTGACTATGTTTAAAGGCATTGCAAAGGTTTGCTTCGCAAAGTACTTTTTAGCAGCCTTTGAAATTACCATTATTTGGAGTAGAGTTTCATTGCTGCGGCTGAATCAACATACGCTCACTGTAGGAGAAAATTGACTTATGGGGAAAGATTATTGCATGTGGAAGTTTGTTTGAGTTCCCTCTTTTCATTTCTTTAAACTTGGTTGAGGTTGTGGTCCCCCAGAGTGTAAATATTGCTTTACCTTGAGCTCACGCCCATTGCACTCTCCAATGAGGCAACGGTATATCCACTATTACAAAAACTCGGGACGCAATAAGTCCAAACCGGAATGCTAAGGGAATCAGAATAAAACATGAAATATTTGCATAAATCCAACAATTGAGCATTTATTTTGAATGAGGTTAGTGTTTTGGGTCACTTTGTCATTCAAACTGAAGACGTAGTCGAGCGATCATCTAACTGGTTGTCAAATGAAAGTGTAGACTTATCTTTCAATAAAAAGTGGAATTTCAGCTCGACACAACGTCAAAGATAGCATAGAATGCTCTAACTGATAAAAAAATCAAATCAGTGATTGCATCCTTTGTGCACTGGTGTTTTTTCATTACAACTTCCCTACCGTGTTTTTGTTTAAGTGCTCCATCATTTCTGGCAGGTTAAAATTTTATTTTTCAAGAGTATGAATGCCTGCAAATACGCTTGGTTTCCTTTTCTTTATTGCTATCGAATATTGTATTTCAATGACTTTTAGCGCCCATACAGGCACATTATCAGTTGTCCTTATGAATGTCTAGCTTATTCTGGTAGGTTGTCCTTGAATTCAAAAGCCTTCCAAACCCACCACCAAATTCAGAATAGCAGGGTTCCCTTAAATACGTCTCATTTGTATCTTCCTGGCACTATTTATGAATAGGGTGCTTGTTCGGCTTTCGCTTGCAAGTATTGTTAAAAGCTATTCGAGTGAGTGCTTTCAAGGTGATTTTGATAATTAGCTCAGTCTCATTACTTTTGGATGGAGACCTCGTTTCGTTTTTGCGGCGGTCCTGACGCGTATGGAATGAACTCTTTTGTAGTGCTCACTGAATAGGTGCCTGAAATGCGTGCCTGTTATGATGTTCTAACTTTTCGCATAATGTTGTCATTTTTTATGCATGTTGGTCTCGTTTTCAAGTCTCACTAGGCTCTGCCTTTTATTGCTTCACACTGTGCTTCGAACTGCCCCTCATGGTGAAAAGCATAATTAATGGGTACCTTGATTGTTACGAGTTGAGACAACCGTTGTACTTAAAGCACAGTATTATCTCTGGATTTCCGTTGATGTTTCACTTATTTAGAACGCTTCTCTATAATGGCTAATTACATCGCAACGATTAATTTGAACTGTAGCTGAAAAGCTTTTAGCGAACGCAGGTTTAGTGGATTGCTGGACCGTTTGTCTTCTCTACTAAACATTATTTTTGTAATCCAATTCAGCCTCATCGACCTTGAGGCCGAACTATTGTTTTTCGACAGTTCTCTCTCTTCTGCCCGATTCGGAGTTGGAGGCTCCTGCAAAAGGGGTGATGTGTTATTTGTCCGTTGCAGAGTAAACGACTCTGGGCCGGTGATATGAGGCGGCGGCTAGATAATCCAATCAAAGTTAATGCAATTGAAATTTGCTTAGTCTTTCGGTGGACCAGAATCATTTAGAATGTATTTTTGGGTGCAGAAGTTAAGCATATTTTGTAGTTTATCGGTGGTCTGGTGCCAAAGGGAACACATTTGCCTGTATTCGATTGAAATAGGTTAAGTACAAGCTAAATTGAGGTTAGACCAGTGTCTAAAGAACTTGGCATATAGAATCGAATCTTGATAATAGTTAGCACTTGCTTTTGCGCCCCGATGTTAACTTGGGCTGTACATTTAACAAGCCATGCATTGCTTCGCGCTTCTCTGTTTACCCAAGCTTTGATTTTCGTGACATTTGTGAGGGACAGGATTTATTGCTGTCGGGTCAAATCTGTTAAAATTGTGACACCGTGTCCTAGTTGTAATTAAAATGTAAGTTAGTAATTGGCTTGGCTGCAACGCTTTCATCCTAATTTTGATGTTGATTTGTCTGGTTGTTATTGGTAACGTCTTTGTTCCTGAAATGGGACTTCAATTAATCATGCACTTGCCTAGTTGCTTGTGCTCACTCCGGCAAATACTTGGGAGTTATTTCATGCCTTGAGTGGTATTCGCCTTTGCAAGGCTGTGCATGCGGGTAAGATGATTTGCTCTGAGCGTAGAGACTACCTAGTTTAATTACACTGATGAATGAATCAATTCTGAGAGGCCTTCGGTCGGACTATACGGCTTTTCATGACCGGCACTTTTGGCCTCTTTGGATGTGGTTTGTTCACCCATGGATTTTAGACCAAACTCTAAAATCGATGTTGTACAGCATTTTTTTGCACTAGACTCTCCAGACCTCTACAAGCACCTAATTCAGCACCGCATTTGGGACAAATGGAATATTGACTAGCCTTTTTTGATAAAACGGGTTCATTTAATCTATTCCTCTAATTTTTGGTTTTTCAATAGTGAATGCCCAAACTAATACTTAAATAGTTGTTCACAGTGCTCCCCAATGGTACTAATGTAGCCCGTATAAAGAGCCCGCTTTTCATTCTTAAACTGCCTTCATGATGGGCGAATGCGGAAAAGATCACAGCGATATTATGAAACCTCCTATTCCTTCGCTCAGATGGTGATTCACGCGTGCCAGGCGATATGTGGTCGCACGCTGGTGTGCGGAAAGCACACCTGCGAGGACCTATGTCACTGCGGTCCCTGCGGTCCGTGTTGGCGGGGTGTGATCAACGAGGAGGTGTATTGTCACTGCGGTGCCACTGTTTTACCACCACCACAGCCTTGCGGCACTGCGCCGCCGGAGTGCAGCCAGCCTTGCTCGCGGCCGCGCCCCTGCAACCACCCTGTGCAGCACACCTGCCACTCTGAGCCTGAGTGTCCCAAGTGCACCGTCCTCATGACCAAACGCTGTCCCGGCGGTGAGTGGCAGCTTCGTCTCAGATGTTGAGCGGTTTATAGAGTTACTCTGCTATTATGAAATGGCAGTGACGATTGCTTCTGTCTTCCTCATAGTAACAGGACCTTTTGGCCGCGTCACACAGTGTAATTAATATCGCTCGCTTGTGTGTCATCTCTGGTTCTTCAAAGAAGCCCTACTGAATCAATGTCAGTTAGGCCGACCCGGTATCTCGAAGCGTTTTGCCAATTTTCAAAATAGACCTACGGTGGTGGAAAATAAGAAGGCCATTTTTTCCTTTGATCAGAAATTTCTCTTACAGCCATACTGTGCCACTGTGTTGTTTGGTGTTTAGGCACCTTATATTCAGCTTTTTGCTCTGTACTTTTTTTATTGGTAGCATAACCAAATTTGAAACTGTTCCATTGGAATTTCACTAACCGCAATAGTCTCCGTGATGTGGTATCTCCTGTTGAGCATGTTTACATGCATTTGTTCGTTTGGTGTCTCCTTAAGTTATTATTGGTTCCGGAAAATGTTATTTATTTTTTCGGATACCGAGTTCGTTGAGTTCTTGCATTGGCAACTTTTGTTTGCTCATGGTAGAACAGCGCTCAGCTTTTATGTTACGCTGAAGCTTTGTTAACGCTCCACTTTTCTAGCAGCTTCGTTCCCCCAAGCTTACCTGTTTTGTTTTCCTGCCGAGGCGCTTATGAATCTGTTAAAATGCTGATTTATAGAAATGAGCATTTTGCCTTCGCCTCTCTCTCACCTAATCCAACTACAAATGATTCTTTGAATTTTGTCGCAACATAAGTCACTATCTCTCCTTCCACTTGCTTCGGTGAAACCATTATATTACTTCATTTCACCGTCATTTACTCAAGTGACACCCATGCTGTTGAAAGGGGGTAGTAGATAAGCTTCAAAATATCTCTAATCCCTTTATTTTATTGTCAGACACTAAAATGTGTTTTTGCACTGCATATTTTGGCTCAATCCCCCTTTTTACATGAGTCTACCCCATTTGACTATGCTGCGATGTGCGAACCTGCGGTAGCGACAAGAGTTGACACCAAATGCTGCACTCTGTGGGCAATCATCAAAATGGGATAAGAATCTTTGCCTTGTGTTGCAGATCACAAGTGGATGTTCAACGTGCCGTGCTTCCAGACGGTGGTGACCTGCGGACGTCCTTGCGACAGGCCTCTGACGGGGTGTTCGCACCGCTGCCGCCGCCAATGTCATGCGGGCGACTGTCTACTCCCGAGCGAGGTGTGCACACAGCCCTGCGCCGCACCACGCCCTGACTGCGGCCACCCCTGCGGTCAACCCTGCCACGAAGCCTCCGGGATCTCCTGCGCTGAGGCTCTTGGCTCACTCAAGTGCCAAGTGCCCGTGACTCTCTCTTGTACCTGTGGCCATCGCTGTGAGGAGCAGCCTTGCTATCGGGTTCGGTTCCACGCTGCATTAGCTTTCATACATCTCGGTTCTCCATGAATGTTTTTTTTTGGACATTGCTATATTTAATTTAGTATTTGTAGATGCACAAGAGGTATATCTGTTTGGCTTGTGCTTCTGCTTGTAGATCTATCTTTAAATCATTTCGTGTTCATGGTAATCAAATGCCGTTATCTGTAAATCGGTCTCAGTGTTTTTCTCACTATTCGCGCCATGTATCGTAGTTTTGCTTCCAATTTAGTTTAGTATTTTCTCAATTAGCCTTGTATGCTTGAACAATAAGGTGCCACAGTTCGCATCCGTTTATCGAATTCTTTTGTGTTTACAAGAATTTGCGTCCCGTCTTGGGACCGAGCATGTGTAGTTTATGTTTAACTTTCCACTGACAAAGTTTTATTGCGCATCCAAGGCTTTTTACTCGTCTCTAATGCATATTCGTTTGCTTGTATTTAAGTCAGGTGGGGAATTCACTTGTTCTTCGGAATTGGAAGAGGTTGCAAAATATTTTTCTTTGCTTCCGCCTATGACGATACGCTTTGTGACCTTTTTCTGACTTAATTGTATGTGCACTTTTCTCCACCCTTCGGGGTGAGGAAGGACATGCACACGCGAGCGAATCTGTCTGTTTACCACCTCCATTCCCGTCTTTCTGCATCGCTACAGTAGCCACCTTATACTCTGAAGAGATGACTAGGGCTGGAAAGTTTACAATATCTTCGGATGCTCCAACACTTTCAGGTGAAGACTCTAGTAGCGGGACTCGCAAAGAAGGACCCAAACTTCCTTCTTCAATGTTCAGCATCGACGGGCCTGCCCTTTGGTTTGCCCTCGAAAGAGGTGCTACCTTGCGACTCGACTTGCGCTCGAGCGATGCGAGAAGCGGAGGCAGAGAAAGACGCCGAGGAAGCGACTCACAACGCACCCAAGATGTGGGTGCGTGGCGGCGCTCTTGCAGCCGGTGCGCCCTTGCCACCTGCCTTCGCTCCACCCGAGTACTCCGATTGGCTTAAGCAGTTTGCATCGAATAATCTCTCCTTCGCTGTGGAAGTTGAAAAGGTTCTTTACGACTTGGTCGACGAGGTTAGATCTGCAAATCTTTTACACATTCCCTCAGTGCATTTTGACCATAAGCCATAGGGTCGGGACTTTAGGTTTTAAATTGCTTGCTGTTTAACTTATTGTGTGATTCATTCCTCTGTTTTTCATGTTCTGAGCCCTGGGTTAGTGGTAGTTTATACGATGGGGCGAGATTGCACTGTTGATAGTTTAAAGCTTTTGTTTCGGCCTTTTTCACTCTGCAATGGTGGAAAATAATGGTTGTCAAAATTTACGTACTTCATTGCTTTTCCACAAAACTTCGGCTCATGTGTTTGCCGCCGACCAATTTCAAGAGCAACTTGGTCGCATCCTAATTTACCTAAATCTTAGGCCTCGCAATAGATGCTCAATTCACACACTGTAGTTTTCTCACTTTTGCCTACGGGAAGGCTTTGCGCTGCAAATGAATCTGTTTTTTGTCCACCAAATCTTCCTTCTTTTCCGGCGAATTCCTCTATGGTAGATGAGTGCACTTGGGTTCCTCCTCCTTTCTGGGCAGGGGACTTTTTTCAGGCAAAGTAGCCTAATTTCGGTCACGCAATCGAGTAGTGCAGTGCTTGCCAGTGTTTCAAACCTATATTTACATTGTTAGTTGTGGTTAATGAGGGCAATAACGTTTATCATGTCTTTACCATCTGTTGCGATCCGCGTTTTACTGCGTGAATTATCTCCCAGCCTTATAGTAATTTTTTTGTTGACGGGTAAGTAATACTCTTAAGACTTCAGCAAGTCCCATTCCGTCTTCCTGTGTGCGTGATTTTGAGTACGCAAATATGAGCTATTATGGGAACTAAGAAACTATATGGCGACAATCTCTTACGCGTTGTAGACATTGAGATTGATGAAGTCGTCTGGGCCAACGCCAAATTTGAACAAGTGTGTAAGTCACCGATTCAGCCCAATGACCCATACGAAGCGGCGTTTCATAATTGAGCTAGCGGAGTTCTATGGGGTGGAATGTGTAGAACTGGATCCACCACCGCACAGGTACGTGGAGGCGCTTGCCACTGGAGGGCGGGTGCATTTTCCGGGCGGCGGATCAAGACAACACTACGTGAGTCTGGCGGGTCAGATGGAGGCCTCTTTTGTAGGCTCCGTGAAAATCGGCGCCGATGGTGCCGCCTCCGCTTCGACGCCCGTCCATATCGCTGCTCGACCTGCTCCCCTCCGCTGCGCTGTTAACACTACCGCCACCACTTCCTCCACTCGCCTCGTTTCCTTCTCCTCCATTGTTGGCGGTACTAGTTGCAACAGTGGTAATGGAACCTCACAACAAGACTAGTTTTTTTGCGTCTCGGTCGATCGATTATGTGCTGATGCTTCTACCCAATATAGGGGTTTAGCAAGTGTATTTGTTACGTTCCAAAGCTTTTTTGGGGAGGGGATGGGAGTGATTTTAGTGTTGCCTTATCCATTGTGAATGGGGCGAGATATGCATCAAATTTCATGCGTTTGAGTAGCGAGACACACCGCAGCAGTAGCATAAACCGGTGGACGTCGGTGCAGCCGACGAAGGCGGCACCTCGTGGGAGAACTGACACCTTGGTGCAATATGCGTGATTGAGAGACATCAAACGTTGACTCAACCTTGGTAGATAAGACTAATGTTACGGTTTGAACATTTTCAGTGTTGATTTGAATCAAAAAGTGGTTATCAGCGGAACGTCTGGGTTTATATACAATGTGAATATGGTGTATTTTCATTCAGTAATGTTTCTGGGATCCCATAATTGCAAATGCGGTTGGAGGCCTCTTGTCTTACAGACTCGGGTTCGGTTGGCCATTTGGGAAAGGGTGATTTTTTGAAGAACCTTCCCGCATCCTTTGCGAATTATCTGGACCATGGGTAGGTGGGGCATGCTGCGGGTCAAGTGACCATTTCACTTTAGTCTAGCTTCCATTTCTCCTTGAAATAAGGTTGTGTGAAGCCTCCCCGAAGGCGTGGAGTCATATGTAGCCCGATTAGTGGATTAACTTAATGGATGTGGCTCATAACGCTTGATGGAAGTGACTGTAAAATTTTAAACTTGGAAAATTTTTAGAGTAGTGAAAAGGAGTTGTCACTCTGGCTTTTTAGATCAGGGCATCCATTTTTTTAAATGATACCTTATTGAATTCGGCTCCGGGAACATTATTGTCAAAGATTCGGTTTAAACATGCAAACTGAATTGGTAAACCTTTAAACAAAGGTATGTGGGACTGAAGCATATCTGCTTTTAACCACTAGAGGAGTTGGATTCATGGAAATTTCAACACCTTCCATGTTGTTTTGTACGAAGGCGGTGATTTTACGTACCAGTCATGTGTCCCTTACTCTGGATAAAGCCTTGATGCGGTGCGGTCGCGTTACTGCCCTAGACAGCAAGCATGTAATTTGTCAGTCTGCCTTATTTGGCTTACATTGGAGTCTGAATCGGAGAGATATAGGAGTTCCAAAAAGGTGAATCTATAGTATTTTGAATGAAACCTACTTTTTGGCACCAATCAGCCCTTGGGTGCACTTCCCCTCCATTCGTCTTATGTTGTATTTGTACATTTTAGTGATTACTACAGTTTATCATGCGTTGAAGTAGCATTTTGGGCACTTTGATCCAGCTTCGTAAAACACATATGCTTCTTTGTAGAGTGTCGACTGCCTGAGTGCGTCTTTGAGGCTTCAAATGGCCCCAGTCGCTTGCCTTAAAAGCCCGAGTTCTGACGCAATTGTCGGAGTGGGACGTTCTTTGCCCTCGTCTAAATAATGCAACTAAAGATAAGATCAAGTAATTGGCCTCCTCTTTGTGGTAGACAAAATCAGACCTAGTTGGGCAACCTTGTACTTGTAGTTTTTTGGTAAGGTACCAAAGCATTGATTTGCCATTTCGTTGATCAGCATCTGCTAGGGAGCATCACATTTGGACGACTGGTGGGACTACCAGCCTGGCACCGAAACGGAATGTTAGAACTGCAACGATGAAAGGGAAATGCAGTTCTTTACGCTGCGTCAACTACTAAGTTATAAATGTTAGGGTTCCATCTAGTCAATCAATATCTGTCAAACTTAGATTGAATTATCATTGGCTCCAAACATCTGCCTTGCAGTTACAATGTTGGATGGGCAACATTTCTTAAGAGATTTTGAAGCAGCTTAGTTTGATCCCTTTTAATCCCTCTTTAAGTAAAAATCACCACGAATCATTAAAGAAACTACATGTGCACGAAATTCCAAAAACAGCTTTTTAGTGTGCGTGGACACATGTTGCCTAGGATGCCAAAGGTCTACATTCACTCTTTAGAACTGGGATTAGGGATTTGAAAAGGTTTTAATTAAATCCATCATAACACATTTTAAAGCAGGTCTCTAGGCTGATTGCCAAAATGCAGGAAGCGACGCTGATGAAATACGCAAAAGGATACGAGTGCCATGGACCCAACAAATTCACACATTTATGTGTAACATGGCCAAATGAATGTTATTATATTGCAGTGTTATGTTGGCAATTTTAAAGACAGGGTTCAGATACCGTGCCACGTGTAGCAAAGATCTCCATCATATCGCATTTTGTACAGACAGACAACTTGGATGATACGAGGCAGGCGTAAGCACATTTTTGAAAGCCAAGAAATGACTCTTGGTGTTCTAGCACAAATAGACTGATAGGGAACATGTTTTGCCACCTGAACCTCTTCAACAAGCATTGAAAGCCTTCTAAGTAGGCCCCTATTAGGTTGCTTTAAGTAACAAAAGAAAGATGGCAAATTTCGAAGGATGTGCTGCGTTTACACGTGCTGCTGTCCACTACCATCCATCTTCTTAAACCATACTGCAATTGCAAAAGTAGTAAACACCATATTTTAGGTGATAAGATTGAGCGCTTTGGTCCGCGTCAAATCAAGTGGGTGTAGGCTTGTTCAAATCAGCGTTGTCAGCATTGAAAGTGAGCTGCGCAATGTCACCAATTCATGCATGCAAAGGTTGCTAAAATAATTTAAGTATTTATATGGACTTTACTAACTAGTTTTTGTCTTCGATTATCACACGATAATCTCATAATGGCATGAACAGGGAGTACGGTAGGATGGGCCTATGGGGTATGCTGTCTTCCCTGAGATTTATGGATGCGTTTAGGCGCATATGAGGATCGGCCAGTGTTCATCTTGTGGAACTGTGGCATTCAACCTCTGAGCCATTAACTTATATGGGTTTGACTTCATAACTATCTGACGAAAGTGAGGAAGTCGCTGCGCAGTCATCCGTAGCCTTTCCACAGAGAACTGGTGCACAAATTTTGGTGTACCAGTCTGACGTACCCAAGTGATCCTCTGGTGTTAAACTCAACCTCTAGGTCAATGTGTGCAGTTATTTGGCAACAGGCTGATCGTTGAACCTGGTCGTGGGTGCATTTGTTATTTCCCTATTAAAATGGGAAAAGACAACCCAATTTTATGTAGGTTCGAATGCGCAGTGCAAGTGGTGGATGGTCAACTTGTATGAAACATTAATGAGCCCTTCGGTCATGATTAGTTTTGGGCACGTAATGCTAATAAAAAATTTAATTAATGACCACAAGAGATAATGCTGAAGACTGGTTACTTAAATCTCCTGATGCTTATACAAAGGGTAGGTGTCATGGGTGTTATCGGATTTAACAGTTTATGTGTCAAATGAGACATACGTCTCTCCTCGTTCAAATTTGAGGTAGCATTACAGCTACCACATCTGACTGCTTGCTCAATCTGAGTAAACGAAAGCTAAAGGTTATAACCAAAGGGAAATCAAAAGCTATACGTATCTGGATAAAGCTTGCACCGCTTTGTACACATCTGGATGTTTTCTTGGCAAGAAAACTGGAATAATCACTCCCTACCATGGTGGCAAGTAATTATAAGCAAACACAACTGATCCCTTGTAAAAAAAAGTCAAAGTCTTCACATATTTAACGATGGATGTGCTCTTGCCAAAGCAACTCCTCGCTGTACATAGGAAGCATTATTTAGAAACACAAAGCAATGCTTTAGTTCCATTGTCTCATAAATGTTGTGTGGGATTCAGTAGTGTGTTCTAGGTCCAGAATCAAGAGAGGGCTTTTCCATTCTCCGTAGGATTGGTTTAGGACCGACAAATTGCAGATTTATGCTGCGACCAATGGGGGCGTTACTTTGGCCACGCCATATGGTCGTCACTCCACGCAGTCAGCCAACCAAAACGGCTACAAAGAATGGGGCATTCATCTAACGTACCATAACATTCCTAAAGAGGCACTGGGTGTACGAGGAGAGGCATGTGTCCCGCCGGTGTAGACTTCGAGACAGTTATGCCAATAGTGAACATAGGTGAAAGTACAAAGAAGGAGGAGGCTGTAGACACACCAAACAGCAATTGGAAATGCTCCTGGGATAAGCCCGTATCAATAAGATGTCTGATGTCAAGACGTGTAGGTTCTGTATTAGCTCTCTCTCTGATAGAGGATTCAAAATCCATGTAAACTGGGCAAGCATGTGCAATGCTATTGCCATTTCTTTAATTTTGCACTTATTTACATTGCAGGAGGCCGGATGTATCATTGGGAAGGTAGTATTGTGGCTCCAAATTTTGCATAAATAATTTTTTAGAATGGGGAAACCATCAGCTTCCTTCGAAAAAGGGTGAGTGACTTTTGCTCGGTTAAAAATATAAGTATTTGACAAAGTGATGAATTTTATGGATTTCAAAAATCTTAAATACTTGCAAATGAAGTTAGGGAACCTGAAAAGAAATGTATGCTAGAATATGCTTTCCAGCATGGATATTAATGTTTGTTTTGCCCTCGTAAGATGGATAAAAGGCACTTCTTGAATGTCAGAGACTTAGCTAAGTGCGCTACCACGCAAGCAATTTGTTGTAGCCGCATCCGTTGGCCCTACTTGTGGGCGTAGTTGCATCCGTCATGACAGAAGTTGCGTGAGATGAGCTCTTAGAGGGGACCATTCTGCTGCCAGACAGTACTTACTTCGACAAGAGGGCGCAACCACATTTGCGTCTAATTGACCATGCAAATGCGCTCGTCTAATGCTTAACATAATGTTTTCAAATGGCAGGCCACCTACGTTAATAGCATTGAACTAGATTTGACACTTCAAAGTGCAAAGTAACTTGTAATTTCCACGCCCCTTGAGGTTGAATGTATGATGATAGGCCTGAAGCGAATGCCAGAGGTGGACGAGGTTCCGCGTTCACAGCTTACTTTGGTGACTGCTCTCATTTTTAGAGCGGGGCAAAAATAAAGGTGTCTGACAGGGGTGTGAAGGAGAGAATCGTCTCCGTTTCCGGAAATATGTCGGCTGTGATTCATGTTATTAAACTATTCTGTCGAGAATTCGCTTGGGTATGTCAATTCTTTAATCCTATTGGTGATTACAAGCTCTGCAACTGAACAGTGACTAATCATCATGATATTGCCTCATTTTGTTGCTTTATTAAGATATTTTTAAGGCGGTGAAGAATACATTTTTCGTAGTGTAATTCAAATCGACCATTGCTCACCATCGTCAAAAATGGCAACATATGACTGCCAAAGACGTTTATCCAAAGCAGAAAACAATCGTGTTTATCTTTAGAGCATGTGAGATTCCTTGAACCAAACAAGTACCACTTTTGCTTTAAGTAAGTAGATATAAGGAGGAGCGGGTTATGAACCTACTAGAGAGGGTTTAACTCATGCCACAATGCCCCAGATTAATTATCTTATGATGCAAACAGATTTACGCTGATTGTGAGGCGGTGGAAAATATCTCAAATGTTCCCAAATTCATTTTCCGGATACTTCTGCCTACTTCGCTTTGTGGACCCCTAATTGGCCAACATGGAGAAAGTATTCACAAGCTAAGGCAGGTAATGATACCCATGGAACAGGATATTTTTGATTAAGCCTGACCTAAAATCGATGATAAGCAGACAAAAAAATGAAAAGGGGTGCATAATAATGAGAGATTTACATGAGCTTGCGCATCCTCTTTATCAATTTCCTCCCCAAAATGCACTGGAACTAGACTTTTAACATCCCCATTGTATGTAATGCTCCAATTCAAGGTAAAAAGGCACGTTGACACATTTGCAGGATTAATGTCAACAGTGAAATAAAAGCTGATGGTACAATTAGATTATGAGCGATTTTACTTTCGAATAGCTGGTGAAACTTGGTTAATGCACAGCACTACTGAAGTGTTGCTTTACACCAACCCTGTTGTCTCTTTCTCCCCAGCTTACGGGTTCCCTGCTGAAGATTACACGATACAAATTGCCCAATTCAACCGATCGCATTCTCTTTATCTACGGCACAGTCGCGGCGATTACGACGTGTCTCGAGATGATATGTGCTCTGGTGAGGGAGGTACGTTGGTAGTGGATGACAAATTTCGCCACACGGTGATGCGCCCTTAGAAGTCGACAAGCAGGGCACATTATATGCACTCAGAAGTTGACAACATGGCCTTACTGGCATTTTAAACAAATTACTGTAGCATTTTAGGCATTCTCTTCAAGGAATGATATTCTTTAATGTCATAACAGAGCTATATTGCCTCAAAGTACAAATAAGGCAAGTATTCACACTTTACACTAGTTTAGCAAAATGATATGGAGATTTTGCCGAGGAATCTACGGGTTGCGAACTAATGGAGGATGGATGATTCAAACTGAATTAAAAACGAATGGAAGTTAGAAATGCAAATTAATGTCCCTGAGTCTGTGCCAACTAGGAAAGGTCATTTTTGGTGTGGAGAGGAAATATCAAATTGATACAATGAATTGTTGAATGCCCAAAAATGTTGGCAGTCAGCTAACTACTTTCTGATCCTAAGAACAGCCTTAAGTAAGTATTTTCTTATGCATAATACCTTCTACCTCCTTAAGTCTATTTTACGTGCAGCAGATGAGATGAGGTGCGCAATCACACGTTCACGCAAAAGGCTTTCTGGAATTAGGCTAAGAAGGTGTTCTACATAACCCCATCATGCCGTGATGGGCAAAACATCCACTGAACGCAAAATGAATGCACATTTTGATCGTATTAGTGCAGCATGTTAGCAAAAATATTCAAAACTTAAGGTAACCGATTTTTAATAACAGATCAGGGGGAAGTCACACGAAATACCGTACATTCCATCGTCTGAAAGTGCCAGTGCCTATGCAGAGGTGCCGCCTTATCCTCAAAGTCTGAAAGTCGCCACCTCAACGATTTCCAGATCGTGTAGTCTTCAAAATAGTCGACGAAGGGCCACTTTCTTAAAGGTAAGACATTGATTAAGTTAATGGCAGGTGCGTCTAGTCCATAAGCTACTGAAAGGAGACACGAATCATCAAAGGACCCGATTTTCTCAGGAAAACACATTTGAAAGGCAGTCACCCAGTATGTGGCTCATCAGTGGTCCTTGTATCAGTGATTTCGATCTCGACCTCAGTGAGGATGTTTTGGCTCTATTGAGACGGTAGTGGCTATAAAATGAAGGTTGACGACATTAATGGTGCTAACGCATTTTTTACGATTCAAAATCATTTGTTTTGCAAAGACATGAATAGTCTGAAACTTAAATCTGCTTCCTCTCATTTGGCAAACGGGCAAGCTAAGCCGTGAATAATAGAAGCATAACTGCGATTTCGTGTGGCCGTCAACTAAATCCAAATTACTTTCTAAGCCCGACCACATACAACATACAATATGCCAAAACTAACACAAAGTTCTGTAGGTGAGGTTCTTTATAAACAAAAACTAAGTAACCGAATTGTCCCTCAGTGAGACTATCATCAATCCAGTCTGTTATCCTTCTCCATGGTGACACAATCATGCTACAAATTTTGCTTTAAAATTATGTTTAGCTTCACCTTAATTGTCCAGTTGTCCCTTTTGCATGCGGTTGCTTAATGTCGAGAGGTGGTAATAATCAGATGAAGAGATACCAGAGGTATATGATGTTCGAGGATGAGTCAGGTTTGCATCTCTTTCAAATCCTAACTGGTGACAAATTTTTTTTTCACGAGTGAATTCTTGTTGCATTCAGAAACGAGATCTTGCGCTGTATTTTAGGAAGTAGGACATTCTTCCGACTGATTTATTTATTTTGAGCATTTATGGTACTCGGCCATAATTGTTCGGTCCTCAGTTAGAGCCTCATAAAGAGCAACGCCATCTGCAGTTCACTACGCTCACGCACAAAACAAGCGCCGTCTTCTGAGGATGAGGAGGCAGACGCCTTACAAGTGTTTATCCGCTTAACATTTGATTACAAAATTCATTTTTTACCATATGTCATCTCTTTCATGTCACATGAAAGAAGTGGAGAGCAAATGGCACTGTAAACCTAATTGTCACACGTTAGTGCATGACATGCCGCACCCATCCCCTTTAGCCTTCAAAGCGCTTTTCCTTCCCAGTTGACACAGATGTCAATACCCTGGTTCAATTTCATCACTCATTAAATATTACAGAAATTTCTTGACACATCAATTTTGCCTTATCTTAATCAATGCTGACACATAACTTCTCAGCATTATCAAGATTAGAGAATTGGTTTGAACATGCTGCGCCATCGCTTAATTATTCCTAACCAATATTAAACCACTCCTGGAAGACATGATCTGCAATCGCATCATCCTCGAATGGTAAACAACAAATTATACAAGGAACTTATAAAACTTTAAAAATTAATTTAACGTTGAGATGTAGGCAATCTTGAATCACATCGAAAAAAGGGCACAATAAGGAGTGCTATTGGATCGACGCATAAATGCAATGGAGGCCATTTGGCAAGTCGCTTTGGGCCACCAAAAGTCAGTGGAGCAGGCTGGACCGAGAACTCAACCAACATTTTGGTTGGATAATGTTTGGGCAAAAAAGATTTGGCCATGCAGCACTACTAATACTACAAGGTTAAACCACATCACAATGGCCTCATTCAGAAGGCCAACTTTGGAGTAAATCTTGGGTTCTTAATCAAATTGTAAAAACCCAACGTCGCTTTCTTAACCAATATTTCAATGTCTTCTGATAGGTTCATGAGTTGTGAGGTTCAATTAAATGATGGAAAAAACTTGCATCGATAACAGTTTTCCATTATATCTCTGGTGCTAACTATTTGCCTTTGAATGGTTGTGCTTCTACTTACTTGCTAAGCAAGAGAGACTTGGCCTTCTTCGACTTGTCCTCAGGCCGCTTTGGGCGTGATGTCCACCCTGCATATGTGAACAATTGTGTCTTATTTCACATTGTAGGACGCGGATGCGTTGAACGACCTCCTTGCTTGCTGTGGTGAGCCATTGTTATGAAATTTGCATTTTTCACGCCCGCAAATACAAGGTTAAGTGGCTATTAGAAGTGATGCAGTCTTATCGACGCTCTCCTGACAGGCAGGCTTACGTGACCTGCATCATACTGTTCACTAATTTAGAACATAAATTTAAAAAGTGCAATAAAAATAGCTACTTTTGGGCAATAACAAAATAGTTACCAAAAGTCGCCATTGTTCCTCTCTCTACTGTTGCATGAATTTATTCTTACCTTTGCCCCATATTCCGAAGGCGTCTTTTTCCTACGTCTTCACTTCCAATGTTACCTTGTAGTTCAATTCACTGCTGGATCAAAAATTCTCTTCATACAAAAGTATGAGTTAGCACCACTTAGGTGCAAATAACAAACGTTGCAGCCACCATCTTTAGACCAAACGAAATGGTTGTTGTTAGACCACACCAACCATTTCATTAGTGCGATTAAAAAATCAAAATATCCTGCCTCATATTTGAGCATTTTGGAAGAAGTGGAAGTTGACACGCGTGGTAAATACCCGAGTGCGTGCTCTCGTTCAAAGAGCAGAATGTTGCCATTCCTTTAAGTTTCGCTAATGGTAGTACGAAAGAGAAATTGTTTTGGTGGGAAATGAAAGAAGTGAACAATTGGAAAGCCTCCTTTCTGACATCATCGGTATTATCGTTTGCAGCAGCAGCCTCGCCGCCACAACTACCGCCACTACCACCACCACTGCAGCTTCAAGCACCGGCATCACAAACAACTTACGCAGCAAATGCCACCTTGTTCGATAGTGTTTTATTAGCTGCATCCAAGTGGGAAGTGAGGCGAGATATGATCGTTGCTAACGATCTCATTGGCTGTGTCATTGGACGTGGTGGAATGAAGATTAATGAAATTAGGAAGGTGAGTTTAATTTCACTTCAGATGATGGTAAATGTTTCAATTGTGCTCCTAATTGCGGAACATTTTGTCTAAAGTTAGGCCACTTAAATATGGGCAAGGTGGGGGATCCGAAGAAGTTGTCGTGGAGGTTTAGATGTTGACACTATACGACGCAGGAGGTCGTCCCTATTAAAACACATTCGAATTTTCATAATCACTTAACCGACCAGCTTGAAAGAATATAATGCTCCAAAAAAAGAGACCTAGGGCAATAAAAATATACGCAAAGACCAGCTCTCGCAATTTAGCGGAATTGCCGCACCACAAACCCTGTTATCTTTACTGGTTGCACACAAGCATCTTCTTCGTCTCCTTTGCAGTAACTTTGTTTCTAACCATCATTTAGGCGTCTCAAGCCACGATATGGATCTCCAATGACGGAAATGCTCAGCATTGTTCTCGTTTGATCACTATAATCGGGTCGCCGATGGCTGTTGATTCAGCTATCGGCATGATTCATGCCAGGTAAGAAGAACATTTCTCAGAGTGAGGCATGACCAAGCTGCACTGAAACTGTTCCTTCACTGACTTAAAATGACTCCGCTAGAGAAGTCACTGTCTTTAAATTGTTCCCATATGGTTTTAAGAAGTAGTCTTGTGCCCGTTTGGAAGACAAGGGAAAGAAGTAAATGCGCACTTTTTAAAATACTTAACATAAAGGCTCACTTGACTAAGCCCTTAGCTTTAGAAAAGCTGTGAAGACGATGCAAAAGTCATTACTTTTGAAAATTTTTAGCCTTTTTACATCGAACTAGTGGCCCACTTAAAAGTAACCTGTACGCGTGGTCTGTGGTGAAAAATTTAATTCAGAAAATGATTAGTCGGTATTTTTCTAATTAAAAGGCTATCACACAGACAAAAGGTCCTACGACCTCCAGGTGTTGTCGCAAAAACACCAAGATGGAAATAAACAAATAACAAAGTAATTAAACGAGGCAAATAAATGCCATCGAATCGACGCGTTCTGTACTCTGCTTTATTTATTCCCATCAGTTCTTTTATCACCATGAGCTAAACCTTAAGTTGTCTGTTTTTTGTCTAGCTTGCAATGCCGCGAGGTAAGTTCCCCATTGACTAATGAGTGCATTTGCTCAAACTGTGCCCAACTGATGCCACCTTCTTCGTTCAAGGCCACCGTATTGCCTTCAGAGATCGTCCAACCTACTTTATAATGACGACGTGATCACAAGGCCTTGCACCAGCAGCAACTGCATGAAGCTGGATGGTATCTTGTAAATAAAAAACGACAGAATCCCTCCCTAAGTTGAGTGCTCCTTTCTGAATCAATGTACTAAAGTTAGGTGGTAGCCCCAACGAATACGTGGGCACAAAGCTATTTTTGATGTTATTTTAGTCGTCTCGAAAGGCGATTTTACAGCTCCAAGGAATCTTGTCATAACATCCAAGTGATTATAACACCTAAGTTTCAATCCCTGTTGCATATGGAGCAAAAGTTACCTGAAAATACTAATCTCCTGAGCTCTTCTGTGCCTATTTACGAAGCACATATTCTAAATCCAGTAAATATGGTAAATTAGAGTTCAATTTGACTCAGGTGTGAATCCAACTTACTCTTGAAACTTAATTAAGCAGTTGACAGTCTCTGTCGCTCTCGCTCTCTTCACCAATTCTTCTGATCTATTAGTGTACTGGTAGTCTTTTTCTGTGCGATTACATTTTGCTATAGAAGGAACCAGATGCGCGGTTGTAGTGTGTCACTACTAAATTTGCCCTCAAACTTTCAAACAGCCAAGCTTGAAAGGAGTGAAGAGAGACAAACAGTTCAACCTATAAAACTGCATTAGAACTTTATGTCTGTGACCTCGCGATGTCAAACACCAACCTTCCCCCAGGGAGAAGGCTGCACTTGGAACCGTTGCCCAATTTCCATGTAATGGTGCACATTATGTTACAAAAAGTCCACGGTCAGGTGAATTTTATGGCGCCCTAACAGCATGCGTGACTGACACGAATTAACTCCAATGCTAGTGCATCAAGTGATCTCCAAGTGATACATCATCCAGAGGTGGTGCACTGCAACGCGCATGCAGACGTTCAAGGTCTCAAGTTAGTGGACAACATATTTCCTTCTCTTCTAACAGTGCCATAAGACGCATTTAGCTAGTCAAATGACCCTTCGAATGGTGCTTGTGTCAATGGTTTTTCTTGGAAAGATATTAAAATATAATCAAAAGCCTTAATGACCATGGAACTGCTGGCTTGCTTAAAAAGTAAACAAACAAATTGTTCACTATTACTTCGGCATCTCTGCCAGTCATTAAATAAATCGAGCACCAATTAAAATCAACAATTCGCAGTAATAGCTTTCAACTTTGAAACTTGAAAGCTATATACACCGAAAGGTTTTTCACTTTGTATTCATCAATTGCTTAACTCCATTTACACAAGGTATCAAATGGACGGCTGCAACAGTCCCATCAATCAATTACTGTAGACCAATTTCCTTCTTATAGTTCCCTTAAACTAATTGCTTTATTTCATCTACGAGACTTGGACTTATTGGCCAATTCCTCCCAAAGAGATCGGTAGTAGTTGATATGTGTAATAGTAAAAGTGACCAGAACATACTACCAAGACTGATGATGTGCTTCAGCTACCCTGACGAAGTGCCCATGATATCGCCACGCCCACACAGGAAGTACTAAAGCAGATCAAAGTAGACTGCCTGCATCTCTGATGCAGACCATAGATGAGCATTACCATGGTTGACTGGATCATTAAAAAAATCCTCCATTTTGCGGCACAATAGTGCATCCGCAAAATAATAACAACATCGCGGCTTTACTGGCGCACATGACATAAAAACTCAGTTTTGGGGCTAAGGTAGCTATTTTATCACAAATCCTGTATTTTTTAATCACTTATCAAGTTTCATCATTAAAAGACCGGCGTGGCTACTAGTGTTCCCTATGCTGTACATGCACGCGATCTGATCTCAATGTCATGGCGAAGAGAAGAACACTCTTTGGGGACTGCGCTTTGGAAGCGAGGAATTCGAGGTGACGGTTTTATGCGAAAAGTTGACGCTGACTTAGGCTGGTTTGGTACAGTGGTAGAGCACTATGTTGGTTACGTTTGCCATGCCTTGCGAACGTAAATGAAGACAATGGCAAATTCTCAGAAGTAGAATGTTTAAGGACATCCCTCGACTAAGGTCACCAGAAGATCGACTGAATGTGTTTAATGAGGACAATAATGCTTTTAACGCTGCTTGTATATTATGGTGCTAACTCCTCGTAAGTTTGAACGAGCTTGCGCTACCTAACTTTTCAAAGATGAGATGGGATGATGTCCTCATATTCTGCATCTCCACGTAGGTCCACTTTGTAACGAATTCATACTCTAATTGCCCATTCTGAGACACTTGAGACCACCCTGCTCTTGCACACTAAATCGTTTTAATAATTTGTATGAATAAACGCACATAAAAGAAGCGAACAAGATTAATTTTGCCTCTCTACAGTGCTATTAAAATAGGGCTACCTTATTAAGCAACTTAGAGCTGTCTACCAATCTTAAGAAGGCCCAGGCAAATGTATATATTTCTTTTCAAATGGTAATTGCTCTTATGCACTGATGCTGGTATTTAGGGCCAAAAAATACACAAGAGCAGTTTGTCATCGTGGAAGCACTTACTTGGCCACTGGTGCTTCTCCCATCTGTCATAGCCTGCTGATGGTTACGCAAGTAGCTACCCACGCTGGAACTCCGTGCTTGCACAATTGCAAAAAGAATGGTGTGCACTATAAAATAGTGGCAAAAGGAATTGCATCATCTTATAATAAAAAGCACACTCTGTTTCGAAAGCTCCTGACAAAAAATATGTAGCATTACGTTATCATCTGCCTGAGCTTTTGACAAAGGCACAAGTAGGAGAGTGAACAACAACGAATAGCTTATAAATAGTTACAAATAGAAAACATAAATTTGGACTGCGTCTACACCCTTTTATGCATTAAGCATTCAACTATTGGAAAGAAACGCCTTAGATACTTCCAAAAGGCATCATCAAAACGCCTAATGGAATGGAAATCGGTCGAATGAATTAGAGCACGTGGGCACATTGCGTGCTCTTAACTTAGCTTTTTTAATGTGCTTATTCGCTTCAAATACAGACGACCGTGAATGCGAACTGACGAGCAGAAAAGCCTCCCTCACTTCACATGTCACGAATTAGCTACACTGCCTGATTAAGCCAGCACTGCCAGCAGGGTGCTTTCACACCTCTGGGGTGGCAACCGGATTTATGGCTATCAAAGCGATCATTCAAATATGATGTAACGGAATTACAGGAGCTATGTCAAATGATGGTGCAAGAATGGCCCAAGAGAATATTCAATAGATGTATGCGTTGAGTGTTTACAATGAGCGTCAACATTAATGCTTTATGAATTCACCACACAGTGGGTTCATAAAATGATACCTCATTGAACAATTTGTCGGCGCTACTTCTAACAGAAATGAAACAATCGACCTCGTTTGAGTGACACATAATCGACTACTCGCCGCCTTTTTGCCAATCTTTGCTTAAGCATAACAGCCTGAACCCGAAATTCTAATTCTTGTCTTTTACAAACAAATTTGTCGTGGTGTCATTCTATCAAGGTATATTACGTTGCACATTAGACAGCTTTCATCCAAAAAGGCAAAAAAATTCCTTAGTGGACTGTTTTTTTACCGCATTTAATTGTTGAAGTCTCAAATTCACTCGACTGTATTTCGTGGTAGAACACAAAAAAGACGTACACTACTTCACACGACATCCAAAATTCCTGTCAATCAAATGACTAGACTTCAAATTCTTCTCCTAAGTCCGGTCGAAGCAAATAAAAGTGCATAATACTTTTACGTGAGTGTAATCACCGCCTTCACAAAGGATAACAGAAATAACGCATCATTCAATATGCTTGAAGTGAAGAAAGACGCAAATTCGGAGTACTGTCAGGAAGGTGTAACAGCAGAGCACATTATATGTTTACAAATAAAGTTGGAAGTAACAACGCAGTGGAATTCGAATGGACAGTCAATTCGTTTTTCTCATTGCGGATACTCGCCACTTCGAGAGCGAGTTTTTGTCGCCATGTCAATGGCAAGGTTCATCTGAACTATCTGCTGGTGGAGGTTCACACTACAACAGTAATGAACGATCACTTCTTACTCAGAGCATTAGCTGATGCTTTCCAACGCCTCATAGGGTCGGAAAGGTGAAATGGGGTAGATATGCTATCAAGATGGAAACCTCTGGGAAATGAAAATCCCCTGTAAATGATGCGCACTGGCGACAGTGAACGCACATTGCGAGGGTCGATGACATTATTGTGACAAACTCACGTGTAATTGATGTAAAATACGGCCATTTGGACTGAATTTGGAGTTCCTTTGATCGTTATGCGGCGAAACGTATTACCCTCCTCAGCATCAGCAATTTTGATGAATGCCTTAGATGCCTAATAAAAACAATGTTGACAGCACTCCTGTTACCAATGTCAGTCAAATGACGGCATGTTGGAGAAGTAATATAAACACAGAGGCAACGTCATTCCATTCACTGAACACCAAGCATAAATTGACATTACCTTGAAAACTAACTAACCTTTGAGCACTTTAAATTAATAATTCTGACCAGCTACAGTTTCTGCTTCAATACGAATGGCAGACGTGCAAGAGTAGTTTTGGAGAAGTTTTACTGAAAGAGCATATGAAGCCTACTTGACGAATCATGTTAATTTTCGAGCCTCCACGTCCAATTATGCACCCGACAAGCTCGTCTCGAAGTAGTAGAGATTTCGTCACCTCCATGCATGAAGATTGGTTTTGAGGGAACCTACATCCAAATTCTATGGGAGAGTTCATGTTGCAATCTAAAGGGGTTTCATCAAAAAAAGGTAAAAGTGCACGTTCTGCATCTCTACGTTATTTGCTGAATGTGTTAATTTAAAAAATCTACTAGGCCAAACCTCTGAATAAGTAATTGTACAAACGATCAGAAAGTGGCACAAACCCAGGCAAGCAGATGAGCTGAAATGACGCAACGGTTACAAGGTGTGATTAGCGACCTCTTTCAGGATCTGTAATGTGAGACAGTGCAACCATGGAAAATGTTCAACATTTAGTGCAATACAAATATTTTTAGGAAAAGTTTTTACTAGTTCGCACTTTCAGTCGCTTGCTTCGTGCGAAACTGTCAACCCCGAAGTTGATAGGAATGGATAAGGAATAAGCGTTCTGCCAAATCGCGAGACCTGTTAAGAATATTTTGATTCATGACTGCTCAAACAGTTATATGTGTGGAAAAGCTAATATCAGGAGCCATGCAGTGGAGGGGAAATGGTAGTCATGCATAAAACGCTTAAGCGCCTATCTAACTAGTTTCATGAAGGAAATAAAAGTAAACCACTTAATGTATCTAAAATCACAAATAACTCTTATCTGAAAGATGTGACTTTGAGCAAATACAGGTAAAGACTTAGACAAATTGCAACAGGATGATTTGCGGCAAAAAGTAACAATGCCTACCAGAGAGTGTGCGGAAACGCGGCACCAGACGCAAAAGTGAAGACCGATTGCCCGTCTCCACGAGCTCTTCTCGCCAGCACCGTCCCAACGAATGGTGTTGCAGGTGGTGGGAGCACCGCTCACCCAATCGATTGGATGCCTTGGTGAGCACCACTCGGCCGCGGCGCCCTATACCCGCCCCGCGTGGACAGGCTCGCAGCACCTGTCAACGCACTGAAAGGGTGGGGTGCGGCAGGGGAAAGGGGGAGGCGCAACCTTAGGAACAACTACATGTTGAGTTTGTAAAGCGATTTCACTGCCACTCGCGGTAGTTGAGATCTACCACAGCAACTGACTTTAAACGATTGGATTGTAAGACATCCACGTACTTAGACAATCGTCAGTAACCAAGACCTCACACCATCTCAAACAAAAGTTTGGCATAGGTTAATTAAAATGGATTAAAATAGGCACCACCTCTCTGCCTTTGCGGATTCCAGTACCAGCGTATGGAAGAAAAAAGCCATAAAATGCGGCATTTCGGAAACAATCCACTCATCATCTGACATAATTAAAAGCACATGCAGTAAAGGTGCTAACAGGTGCACGCTAAAATGTTCTTCTTCGCAGAGCATAACTGAGATTCTGTGCTTGAGTTACAGTTACGTTGTACATTAATTTAAAGTAAGCTTGTCATTTTAAGTTTACGACTTCAAGCCCTACGCTGGAATACAACATGAAGTGCAGACTTTAATTTATTGCTCATTATTTTTTACTTAGATTGAAAAGTTCTCTTTCTATTATCATTCCTGTCAAGGGCTGCATTAGAGGAGCCGCTCAAGTCCTTTAATCGTTCTTAAATTGCTCGTGCACTTTACAGTTCAAGCATTCCTCACCGAAGCACTTTATGTGATCGGGCCCTGAATGCCACTTCGTTGCCGCAATCACATGCCTCTAGACTGTCAGTCACTGACTGCTATTAGCTGGTACTTTTTGGGGTCTGAGATACGTGTAATTCTCTAATATGAACATCCCATTTGACAGAGCTCTGCTGCAGTAATAAGCTCCGACAAGCAAATTTAGCTTGTTCAAAAGATGAGGACATTCACATAGCAATCACTAAGAGGAATCTTAAGATTACAAAAGTGGGCTCTCAAGCAGATTACTTTGCAGGCAGCTGTTTTTGAAGGCTGTTGCTATCATTAAAGATATGCGAGCGCATTTTTTGGTGCCTAGTTGGGAAGTTGTTAGAAAAGATGGTTGCTTAGAATACTAGCAGCAAGGCAGTGATTTACTAGCAGACTTTTGAGAGGCCATTATCTTCTCTCCCCCTATTCGAGGGACAAAAACTCCTGCATCATCACCAATTTAACATTATCATATATTTCTGGGTCACATTTACACCTCACGGACGTATGATCAGCCTTCATCCAAAGCACCGGGCAATATGCCACGCTCCAATGCTTTCGCTGGTCAATCACTTTGCAGTTGCACTGATACATGTCATACATGCAGGGAGCCGAAAAAATTGTGCATTAATCAAAAGATTAATGCGAGACCTAAGACAAGGTGATTTAAATAACACTAACAATAGTGTTAGTTGTCCATTTTCGGCTCAGTAAGGGGGCGCATTTTTCCTCCATTCCATTCCCCAATAACTTTTCCAACTTGTTGTCATTTCGCCGATTCCTAGATTACTATAAATAAATAAATAAACAAATTGAAAGCAATAATTGCAATAGACCTTAGTGAACGAGAAAGCGGAAAGGGTGAGGAGGGAAAGTGGGTCCCATTTTACAGACACCCTTCCCAAAAAAGGATGTTTAGAGCCTTAAATAAAATAGTGTTTTATGAAGAGTTGCACAGAAAGAGGAAGTAAAATCATCCTCAATCTAAATACGTTCGCCAGTTGTTGGCAAATAATTGGAAAAAGGAGTAGTTAGAAAGGGAGGGAACGAAGCCACTGTCGATTGGTACGCTGATTAAAAAGTTACTTCCGGTTTGACTACAACTGAGACTGCGGTAGCGATCATGAACTGGGATTGCTTAGAAGCCGTGAAAGAGCGGATGAACGCTAAGGGGGGGGGGGAAAGGGGAGGTAATGGGGCATGCAAAGCTTTGCTTGCTTCCATTAGACGAGTATATGCAAATGGCTAATTGCGACAGCACAATCACACCCTTTGATGGCCTGGCCTGGCCAGGAAATAATGTCCCACTTGGACCATCCGCTAACTCACACTCCTTCAACCATCCACCTCCTTCATTCCTCGTGGATATTGCAATCATTCGAAGTATGACTATCAGACTATCAGGCCAACTTTAAATTCACCGATTAATTCACTACTTTTTATGAGGAGTCATGTCTGTGCTGCGTATTATTAAATACCAGAGCGTATAATGCGATTAAAATTAGTCTGGACATACGATTTAACTTAGTTTTAGCAATGGTTTTACGCATCTTTAGGATTCAAAAAGTCAGAATTTGGAAAAATCTATGGCTACGACAAAGTGATTCAAATACTCTCTTCCCCTTTTTTGAAAAGTGCCCCATAAAGTTTACGATTGCATTATAAAAATCGCAAAAAGGCGTATTTATGTGCGTTCGACTAAACGCCCCGCAATCCCTGAGCTGCGACTGTCGTATCATTTGGGTTTGGTTTACTGAACGTCTGAAGGGAAAGTTATAACTCATGCTAGTACGTGCATTTTTGAGGCTACATATTACCAACCCAAGAAGAGGAAAACATTATGAAAAATGGCTAGTGTCTTGAATTTTCGCCATCATCTCATTTTACCTACCAAGAATGAGCCATGAATGGAGAAAAAAGTAGATCGTTAACACTCTACACAACGCCCGGGACTAGTCCTTCCACACTGACAGCTCACTTTCCTTTAATTTCTCTGTTTTACCATCAAAATTTATATCTGTGGCAGCATTTACTGCTCCTAGGACTTGTTGCAATCGAATCAAAGCGTCCCAACCCTCCTGTCTTCTGTCACTTACACCATTCAAGTCGTACGTTGCGATGGCAATCTGAAGAGAACTGACTCACGCAGCGGATACAACTTGTTTCTTGTGTTAGGCAACCTATTATTTTAGAATTCTAACATCAAACAGATCCACAGAGGACCAAAGTATCACGAAGGAGCATTTTTAATTAGACAAAATCCCTCTCAACTAAACCGTCTTTGTTTGGATTCGTATGTTTACGAAATTCCAGGATAATCTAGTCTTTTTTCTGAGAGACTAACATCTGGAAGACGTCTGTTGTCCAGACAAATACTTCAGTTTTTATTTGTACTAACTACAGCATCCAATACTGTGGTATTTCCTTTTAATGCTAGAATTATACCCCTATGAGGGGTTAACAGGCCGAAATATGCCACTTCAGCCCTGTTAACAATAAACGCAATGTTTTAATTAGAAAAAAGGGCCTGCACTTTGTGTTTGAAAAATGAGCTTTTTAGGCTCCACCTTAAGCCGAGAGGAGGAAAACTGTCCTTGTTTCATGTGATGCAGGGAACTCATGGGCTGCTTCAACCGAGTTTCTTTGCCTTGATTGTCTCCAATTCTTCAATTTCAATGAACTGAATTCACCCTGTTATCCACAATACGCGACATGGGACTCAATTTACTGCTGCCGTTTCATTTCACTGTTAGTAGAAAAAAAAAAAAAAACAAATGCCTAAATCCTCAACAAACGAAGTCCTGTTTTACGTAACACACATCTATGTATTTTTAAAACCACTTCAGTGCTTTGGACAGGGTGATATAGTTTTACGCGACAAATTTCTGCACCGGTTTCAATCACTGTACACATCTATTCCACAGTATCTGCGTTGAACTGGGGCCTTGCCTTTACACATGAAACGGCAAATTTCCACTGTTATCCCCTGAACGCCACAGTGATGCGCGTCAGTCTCAAGACACCTAGCGGAACCTTGAGTCATTTCGGCCTGAATTTTGGTGCATCATCAACACCGTCATCTAGGCAGTAGGCGTTTTGTACCAGATCAAGTTTGGGACGCCGAAAGCCATTGAGTTTATCTGGCCAGAGGTACCTCATCATAGGCCAGCAATGTTTAAAGAAGAATGCGATCCTATCGATTGTGTAAAATATTTATTCATTATGACTCCTCCACAATACGAAACTATGAAGCAGTTATTTGAATGTTTGTAGTCTTGCGCTCGAGAGACGTGACCAGTTAGTCAGTGAGTAAAGACAGAAGCTAAGCGTTTAATTCCAAAATGCCAGTGTAAAAGAAAAACGAATGTCCAAAATTTAAAATTTTCTCATCCTTACGCAATTCGTTTTTTTTCTTCCTGTTAAGTTGGAGTCCCTTTTACCGTACCTAAGAGAAGGCAAGGAATGAAGAGGAAATACCAAAGTATGGATTGGCTTTAAAGGTTTCTTATAGCTGTGCTTTAAGGGCAGAAAGTTGACGAGGAGAAGTTCCACTTGACTGCATGCATGCCATTTAAAGCTGCAATGGAATGTACTTTAAAGTGAAGGTGGATCCATCCCGAGACTTTTCGATTCCATTAACTTCCCTCTACCGAGTCTTGAAAGTGTGGCTCGAAATACTAATGTGTAATAGCTCTTCAAAGCCATAAAATGAAGTAACTTTTGGTGAGAAATGCGTATCGAAAGTAGTTTTCCTGCTAATTTACCGCAATCGAAAACTGGACTCAGGAAATGGGTTACCAATTATACGAGCATTTCCTAGCGTTCTGCACACATCTACGCCAGCTTCAAAACATCCTGTAAAAACTGCCCACTTCAGTATTTACTTTACCTTAACGTTTTCATTCCTGTCATTTTGTCATCAGAATGTTTGGCTTATTTTTACCTGGATATTGATGGCCAATGGTAATTTGGCATAATTGCGTGATGCGCGTTGCCTTAATGACTTCGAAGAATATCGCTGACCACCACATTTGCCAGCCTAATAATACAAATCTAACTCACACTAGAAGCAAAATACATAGAGTGGTCTTTCCAAGGATGCAGAGGAAATCCAGTAAATAAATCGCCTGAAAACTCGCATTACTCGTACTGCAGTACAATTATAACCGAATATTTCGTTTCATGTGTTAGTCACATATAAGCTTCCGGTTTTTAAGATACAATGCCACAAGCGACAGACCATACGCATACACTTCCAGCTGTGTAATACCTATTACAGCCACACAACCTCACTCCAAAAATATCGCAAAAACTTATACTTTTGAAACCGAGGCCGAGATTCCTTCCAACCTTGTTATAAAAAAATGAGATCACAGCCGTTTTATCTCTTAGGGTACCCGAAAAACATAAGTGCGAATTGTGTCAAGCAAAGCCGATGAAAAAGTGCAACCAATAGTGGTGAAAAAAGGGGTGATAAAATCGTGGCGATAAATGCATCTCTGGGAAATGCCCGTTCGATGGCGAATAAATGTCTCCCAACACACAACCTCTACATTGGCCCGAGCGGCACGCATAAGTAGCCTGAAGTTTTTGCGTCTACTCCAGCTCCTTGCTAGTGGTGACACCCATATACACCAGCACAAATATAGTAAGTTAAATTGCTACAGAACTTTCAACTTCATATGTTTCCAAAACTACACCTTAAGTTAGAAGTCTTACTTACAATACAAATAAAAAAACTTCACAAAGAGGGCGAGAAACCCTGGCATAACGAAACGGTCCATATGAAAAACCATATTCGTGTCAATACAATTATCACAACAAACCTGTAAAAGGAGAGTGTATGCTTACATACGTCACACGCTTTTTTTTCAAGGCTTGTGCCACGCTGCTTTTAGTAAACAAAAAAAAACATTTCTGTCCGCCTTGAAAATGGGAAAATGATGGAACACTAGATGTAGAAAGACCGCCTATATAGCATGGAATAACTTAAAATTAACCAGGAGCCTAAAAGCTGGTCTACCACAGGACAATAATCACATAATACTAAAAACACAAGATTAAAGCAATCAACTGGTAAAAGGACCAAAAACAACTTCAGGTAATTGCAACCACTGACCTGTGAAGGGTTGCTGTTCCGACTCCCCGTGAAATGAATCAGTAAATTATCTTGAGTAAAAGTGATTAGCCTTGGGGTGTTTTGTAAGAATTTCAATGTCAAGGTAGGCATACGACAGCCTATTATTGCTCCAATTATGAGTAAAATAATAAATGCGTATTCCTTATGAAAAGCAAATGTCAAAACCCCAGCCTTATAGGATATTTATAACAAATAAATCAAAAGAGGAATGTTAAATTTGTAATGGTCTATCTCTACATGTTGGCGAGTCATTTGCAATCTGATGAACAATAACTTCGTAAGGTTTAAAAACAGAGTCAAGGTTATTAATTCACAATTCAACGACGGTGGATCGCATACTTCGTATGATTGCAGCCGGATCCTCCGCACCCGTTACTGCGCTGCCTGAGACGATCATGTTAGCACCGTTCTAAAAACTCATAAAACGGCCTACTTGTTAATAAGCAGTAACAAATACCTCAAAGGGCAGTTCAATGCAGCAGAAATCTGGTCATCAAAGGAAGCTTCAAATAGCTACTGGACATTAATGAGGTAAGCACACAAAAATTGAAAGTGCTGGGTCTGGGAGTAAGAGTAAATATAAAAACTAAGTAGGTTGCATTTAAAGACGATGGTTGATGGAGGATGTGTAAGTGATACGAGTCCTGCCAGCACATAAACATACAGCCAGGAAATAATTGCGACTCGATGAACATATGACCAGCTATGCACATTGATAGTATGGCAGTAACCTGTGAAATATATGCACCAAACAACTTCATGTACCTTAATGCATTCACGAACCGTCTTTGGGCCAACTCCACCGTCAACTTCAATATTCAGATCTTGATACTTCTCGCGAAGCGCCTTCACCTGAAAAAAAGTTTGTTAAGAATTGTAGCAAAATGTTTTCAAATCGGTTTCAAGGCGCCAAATGATGAGCATGAAAATTCAAGGTAGTGGCTTTGAAACAGATTTAAAAATTAACTGTAATCGAACAGTGGGGATTAATACCTTGGACATCATATCCGCCATAAAGGCTTGACCACCGAAGCCAGGTTCAACAGTCATCACAAGTATCATATCCACAAGATCAACATACGGAAAAACTTCCTCCACAACTGTCTTGGGCTTGATTCCCAGACCCACCTAGACCAGGCTCAGGATAAAACACGATATTAAGAACACGAAGCCCTCGATATAACAATGAGGTGACCTTATCGCATTTTTGCATTTCAACAGTTCGATGAGCCGGGAACGCAAGCCTACCTTCATGTCAGCCTCTCGAATCTTCCGAATGCATCGCTTGACGTCATCAGTAGCCTCAAGATGAAAGGTGTATTGAGTGGCTCCAGCTCGATGCATTCCCTCGATCCACTACCCATGTGAAAATGAAATGGCTAATTAGGACCTTTTTAAATTTGTGCGGACAAGGCGCTCCGCAAAAAGAAGCATTGAATTTTATAGAGGTTTTAGGGCACTGCACCTTCCCAGCATAAAACATTTTGAAATCATACGACTAGTTAGGGGAGGAGAGCTGGCCCCAGTGACCCCTACCTGATGAGTCTATGTATTAAACAGACGTGGTGTAACGATACATTGGAGCAAATTTTAAAAAATGTTGGCATTTCCGGCCCGTAATACCCTTAGTTCGCAAAGAACAGATATAGGAAAACTTACTACTTTAACTGCTTAGACCACAAAGTACCACCAATTATTACTACTATGAAATAAATCATGGGAATTTAGCAGATTAGAAATAAGCAAAATATTGGCTGTAACTAGCCGACGAAAGCCAAGCTGCAAACGTGTGAAAAAAAACACAAATTTGAGGAAAGATAGAGAACAATATCGAAAAGGAGGCTTGGGGTAAAAAACAACTGTTTCGTTCGTGACCTTTGCACAAGTAACAAGCCCAAAGACCAAAGTTACAAATGTCACAATAATTCCTCGCCTCCATATTTTAACCAAAAAGATGTAAATATAGTTCAATCGATTCAAATTATCTCAAAAGCCGGTAAAAAAGTCGAACAACCTTGAAAAAATGGTCATTTCTATGTTAAGTGTAGCAAATGCGCAACGAGGCAAGGGACACAAACCTTTTCAGGTTCTGAAACCATCATGTGAAGGTCCAAGAAGGTCCCAGACGGCAGTTTGGGCTTCAAACACGACACAACTGGATGTCCAAAGGTAATGTTTGGTACAAAATGCCCGTCCATAACGTCTAAATGGAGGTAGTCTGCACCTGAGTTGATCAGCTTCACAGACAAATCAGCCAAAGAGGAGAGGTCGCCGTTTAGCACTGATGGCCCTATCCACACTTGATTGGAGCATGGCAGATGTGCGCTGCGACCGTGATTTTCACAGTCTCCTGAGGGAAAATAATGAATCACCATGAGAAAGGACCTCACTCCCAGCACAGTTAGAGTTCATGTGTGTTAAATAACTCGGTTCGCAATGTCCAGCTTTAACATATGTTAGCATGGATTCTGGATCCTCGAAAATTAACGACAAGTGCACTTTGACGATACGAACCAAACGCTTAGCATAAAAGTTACAAATCGAGCTGATGCACACCTTGAATGCCAACACAAGTGATGCCTAGGTTTGTGAGACCCTAAAGTATGAGCGTTAGAAGAAAGGTCTAATATCATAAAAATGGTAAAGTCGAACTCCTCCACTAACTAGGATAGGCTATTTTATGGGCTTTATGTATTAAAGTAGTTCAATGTGTAACGACCGAGGATACGAATACTGGCATGCGATTCGGACCAATAAAGTAAGGATTTAAGAATAGTTACGTATGAGGACTTGGAAGTTGCATTATAATAAAAAAGACTATGCCCAACGACCTGTCATGTCGGAGGAGCGGAATAACACACACTAACCCATTGACCTTGACAAAGTACATGTCAGCAAATCGAGGCACAAGACGTGAATATCCCCCATAAACTATTAAAAAGGCACAATATGCAAAGCTCTAAACAAATGATGGGCCAAGCTCCTAAACAATTTTGCAAAATTATAAAGTGGGCGCAGTTAAAGCAAACACAAGCAAAAATGGCACTCATTTATGTATGGGTATTCCAAAATTTTACAAAAGGTATGTGCCCACTTCACTGAATTATCCTTGTATTGCGTGAAAAATCTTGCTTTTAAGGATACAGTGTTCAGCAGAAGGCTTAATCAATTTAGGTCTGGGTCAAACATATCAAGCCAGTCACTAATGCAGCCGTATTGTTCTGAGCGGGCTGGCTGGCCTCCAGGCGATGCCACCAGTCCCAATCCCTCTGTTTACAGCATATATATACTGTTCTTGTAATATTTTGCTTGTTTGAACATTGTACTAGCCGGTTGGCCGGCCTCCGGGCCGTGCCAACAGCCTCCAAACCCTCTGTTTCCAGAATGTATACATTCTGCCCTAGTACTATGCTGTAGCGCCCCGAGGCTCTCTTTAAGGTAAAAAAAGGCATAGTACTGGGGGCAGAATACATATATTCTGGAAACAGAGGGCTTGGGGGCTGTTGGCACGGCCCAAAGGCCGACCAACCGGCTCAGTACAATATGGCCACCCAAGTGACCGAAACCGGCAATTCGAAAAAAATAAAGTATTACAATGCCTTCTTTTGCCTTAAATGAAGCCTTGGGACGCTACAGTTTTATCGTTATGCCTTTCTTTGCTCTAAAGGAGAACTTTTTGGGGAAAGCTCGGAACTCTACGTTAGCGGCAGTGGAAAGCGAACCCGAGTTTAATGTATTTTTCCATTTATATACCACTGATGATAAACTGTAGTGGTGCAAAAGAAGTGCGTGTGCTAAGAATGGTAGAATCTCTGACGTCCCATAGCAGAAGGGCTGAGGACGACATCCGCCTCCAGTATCTCTCCCATCTCGGTGTACTGCAAGAAAGCTATCAACAACTAAAGCTACACTAGCCCTAACCCGCCTGTAAATATTTTGTTTCGAAGATTTTTTGAACATAATTGCTTGAGGAGACCGGTGTCTACAAGCTGATGCTTGACAGAACCTTTTACTATTGATTTGATTTCCGAACCAAACGAGATTCTAAGTTCAGTCGAACTGTCAAGCCTCTCTCAGTTGCGCTCGAGTTTCGATAACTGGCACGGTTAGCCCGCGGTTGTTTCTCCAGCATCGACTACGTTGTGGTGTCTGACATGGAAGTTCTACCAAGGGAATCATTGGGGACGACACTTGAAAGAAGAGAGGGGCTGTGTAATAATTTGCTTGTTCTGATTGGCTGTTTGATCACTGGTTGGTCATTATTGTCCTAGCCGGGCTGGCTGGCCTCTGGGCCATGCCAGCAGTCTTAATCCCTCTGGTTACAGATAATATATATATATATTCTGCCTTTGTAGTAGGCTCTTCTGTGCCTTTAAGAGATTCTTGGAACGCTAGAGATGAACTTTTAAAAGACACCAAAAGCTCGTTAACAAATATTTTAGTAGTATTTTTGGCCTCGGAAATACAATTGAATAGCTTGCCAAGAAAACAGTCCCATCTTTCATATGTAGGCCATAATTAGGCTTATTGGTAAACTTGCGCAAAGCAAAATTCCAAAAGCCAGAAGAGTAGACCATATAGGTGCGCCTTAATGTTTATGTTGAAATGGCCTGCCTTTAACGCTGCATAGGTCCGTTTATTAGCACTAACACTCTTTGCTGGGCTTAACGCTAAAAGGTGTATACAAGTAATTTGTGTTCAAAAATCAACAAACGAACAAATTCCTTGTGAATATATGTAGTTATATGTGATTGAGATCTTTGTTTGCTACTCATACTTTTCAAAAGCAATTTCGCAGTCTTTTTTCGCTCACTTCATGCCGAATTCCAACGTTAAAACAGCCTACTTGCACTAAAAATAAATGTCTTTTTGTATCTTAATCTAAATGCCTCATTTTGTTAACAGAGCGCGCCACAATTAAAAATCGTTCTTATGATATCGCGCGAGATCGAGTTAGCTTGCAATTATCGGAAGTGTAGACAACCACTGGTCGAAACGGCCATAGTTACTATTTGTCAGCACATCTTTTGTCTTTCGCATGGACCTAGCCTAGAAGCTGGTCAGCATCGGACTAACTGCCCTGCGTGTAATTTTTCTCTTGACCGAAATGCTAATGACTTCATTGAGGCGAGTTTGTTTCCTTTTTTATTTTTTATTAAATAGGTTGATTTGCAACCATCCGATCGCTTTAAGTCACTTATTCTTGCTGGACAATCCCCAGAGATCATATTAGACATTACCAGAAGGGCAATCAACTTTTTTGTATTGCAACAGTCGCTTAGGTCACAATTTTTGGAGTACGTTGCAGCAAAGTCTATAGAAAAAACGAAATCAATCGAGAAAGAGCTTAAGTCTCTTATGCTGAAAATGAAGGAGGAGAATTCGGTATATGAACACATGAAGAAAGCCGTATGTTTTTAATCTGAATATATGTGTTTAGTTGACACAAGAGTGCGAGGAACTTCGGTCCAAGCTTATTGCCTCTGACCAAAAATTATCCTATTTGGAGCGCGAGTGTCAAAAATTGAAAACATCAACTCGGAATGTCAGTAATCCTAGCTCAAGCGAGACCCAACTTTTGAATCGATCTTTTGCTCATCCACATAATATAGCCAAAAATTCCTGGAAGTCGGATTTGAAAAGAACTCATCGAGAAATTCATGGGTCGCCAGATTCGCTCTCTGACTACAGTCCACTGAGAAGTACCATGCGTTCGCACCAGGATGGACAGATATTCGGTCAACCATTCATACCGGACCGTGGCTCCCCTTTCCGCTTTGTACCTATCAATTCGATAAACCCAGACGCTGAAAAAGGTAATTTATCCAAAGCCTTCCAGTTCCCTTTTGGTAAATAAGAGCGTTTGTGACTATCTCTTAGGCGGAAATTGCTGGCAAAACCGCAAAAATATTTTGGCGAACTTCACAGGATCCCTTAGTCGATGAGACTCAGTGACGCTTTCATGTTTTGTAGTAAATTTCTTGATAAAATCTTATCAAATTGGATCAGTTTTCTGCTGTCCTGTTTTAAATGAATAAGAACTCTTCGCTGGGTCCTTTTGTTTTCAAGCCTTAAATTAATAACGTCTGTTCTGCGTTTGTTGAAGCTATTGCGCGTATGCTAAAAATTTCTTTCAAGGTTTCGAATTATTCGGTGTCTTTTATCGACGGTGTTTACTGCATTATAAAAAAATTTAAAACTACTGAAGTGGCTTTGCGTTTGGTAGGGTGGGACGCGTCTTTGCAAAACTGTTATCCTTCCGGAGTTTTAAATATCGTAGTTTGAGCTGCTTTGTGCCTTTCTTGCTGGCTACAATGATGATCTCTTGTACCGTTGACTTTGCGACAATCGTGAATGAATAAGGGGAGTGCGGTATGGCTAGAGTGGAACTGAGTTATTAAACCAGTCACAATGGGCAGGTTAATCATGTACAGCTGTAGCATACTCCAAACTTTATTTTATCGGTACATGTAGGTGCAATTTGATAGTGGAACAAGAAGGTATTACACCAAATGATGTTGTGGAAGACTGTGAATTAGATTTTTTGAATGTGCAGAGGCGTAGCTTGAGGTCATTATCAATTGGGGATCCTGAAAGTAGACGGTAGAGTCGGTGCGTATCGACATGGGGAATGGTGCCGAGCAGTCAATTATCTCACCACCGCTTCCGAGACATTCGCTCTCTGTACTTGCACTGTCACTTAGAGGTGGTCGCTCATTTGGAGGCGGCTGTCGTGGTGGCACTTGAACTTGACACGATGACATCAGGTTCATGGGGCTCTTAACCTGTAAAGCATCGGGGTGATATTCTGCAGTGATTACCTTTCAGTTCAACAATTTGAAAATTGCCGAATATTATTGACAAGCAATAGGCGTTCATTGCCTTTTCCTTGGAAAGTCTTCTTAAAGCGCGAATAATTTTATGATTTATAATAACTGAAGTTTAATTCCATAAAGTAACATTTTACGATGCCAATATTCAAGGTAAAGCCCACCTACCGAGGAGTTGTAAAAGGCGGTGGCAGTGGCAGCAGCCGTGCTGTCGTAGATCCATGGGTGTTTGGAGTGGTCCAGCCAGGCCTCATAGGGGTGGTAGCGCCAAGCTTTGGGCTGACGCGAACTATCACCCTCGTAGTGACTCGCCTCCGCCCTTGCCATATCCGCCGACGTCAACGTCGTCAAGTGTGCAGTCTCCACGCTGCTTGGTAGCAGCGATGGCGTAATTGTCCGTTCCGTGACCACCGCCACCGTTGTCCGTGAGCTCTTGCGGTACTTTGCGCGTCGGTTCGCAAACCACACCTGGATCCTTGACTCCGGTAGTCCTGTCTCCCCTGACAATCGCTCTCGCGTGGAGAACTCTGGGTAGTGATTTTGCTCGAACTCTTGAATGGAGAATAGAAATCGCCCATTACTGTCTATTTTTACTGAGCAAATTTAGCCTTTTCCAATACATTCGAAGTAGAAAGCAATGTCACTGCGCAAGACTGGTTGGTTTAACGATGTCGATGTTTTCCCTTTTTACATCGCCATCCATTAAAGCGCACCTTTGACAGATTGTGCCACTAGACTACCAAAATCTACCACCTAATTCTACATTCAATGACCCCGGTTGGTGTGCATTTGAATCCGCTGGTGCAGTGACGGCAGAATGGGAGTAAGGAGCAGGGGAGGGGAATCGATGGGACCCGAATTTGTAGCCTGGTTGAGGGGAGGCGAATGCAATCATGACGCAGGGAGGCGAACTAACTAACTAACTAAGCGCAAACTTTTACTCATCCACCCAAGAATGGGGTGTAAGTTCTTCCCTCACTGTTCCCTTCCAATCATCGACCAAAAAAACAAATTTTTACGTGATTTAATTAAGTCGAAGTTCACTCACCTCGCTCCAGAATGGCAACTTGCTTTTGCGTAAATGCGGTGCGGGATCGCACTTGGGGCTTCATTTCAGTCCCCTCAGATGTCACAGGAGAAGCCGGCTCACTGCTAAGGCTGTCAACGCAGTCAGCTGCTGGTCGCCTCTGGCTAGGTACCGGATCCGTCCAATCCAGGCTACCAAAAGAGGGGACCGAAGGAGTCCAAACCTCAGGAGGTGCTGAGGTGGCAACACAAGGTGAAGTCCCCGATGTAGCCACTGTTGAGGGATAGTACTGCGCTCCTGCTTGAATTTTGTTATCTGAAGGTGTGTAAAATCATGCTGCTCATAAAAACACATTTAAACTACTACATAATGCTAATGTAGATGCAAAACATCCACTGTCGTAACTGATTTGAGGTTGAAGACTACCATATTTTGAAAAGCTAATCCACTAACGAGTTCAAGGGGTTATGGCATTAGTGACGCATAACATAGTGATTTTTATATTTTGTCTAACTGAGCAGGTACCTGAGTCCTCCTTCCCTGATTTGTTCTTCAGTTCAGCAGCATGACCTTTGGATCATCCTAGTATCCCCGTCTTACCTGTGTATCATGAATTCGTTCCATAATGATACTTAGGCATTTACGACTTCATCTAAAATACACTTGAAAATTCTCTGTCGTACTAGCGTTTTGAAGTAAGTTGGCGCATGAATTCATTGTTTAAAGCAAATCAATTTTGTACTGAACGCATTTACTTATATGAAAAGGTGAATGAAAAACCATATTCCACATGTCATAGAGCAGTGGCATCGCACCACCACAAAAACATCAGCTTGGGTAAACGTCAAATCAGCATTCGATGAGAGTAGCTCGGATCAGTCCCTATTTGACATGAAAAAATTCTTCCCCCACAACATGTAACACGTTTGACATTTGAGTATTGGCTATACAGCTATAAAACCCAACGATCGAACATTGTGCACAAAAGACAATCTCACCTCGGCACGCTGTGGTAGTGGAAGGACATTCGTGCGAAGCGTTACAAGCGACCGCCTTCTCTAGCGGCAGTGGCACCTCCGACGAGACCTGGGAAAGGTCTGATTGTGGTGGTGGTGGTGGGTGCGTATAGGTAGTGGTATTAGCAGCAGTGTAGTTGGCACCAATATGCGAGTGGTAGTAGAGAGGGGGTTTATCAAGAGCAGTAAGGCTGTCTGAGGAGCACCATGATGGCCAGGCGGCTGTGGGATGCAGAAATTGGTTCAGTCGACTGTGCATCGCTGGAGTTGCCGGTGTTGTTGGCGTTGTCTGGTGCTCGGTTGAAGAGGGGGAAGCGGCAGCCGAGGAGGAAACATAAAGGGCCTCGAAGTGGCTGAAGGCCTCACCTACTGGTAGTCGCAGGTTAGGCGGCATGGTGTAGGGGTGGCTAGGGTCCGGAGGCAGCAGTGCTGACTCCTCTTGTAAACGTCTCTGTGCTTCGCTGAAGAGACCACGAAGGACTCTATTTATGGATGACACCTAGAAGGAAGATAATGAAGCTTTCGCATTTCAAGCCGATGAATGGACTAGACATAGTAAAATTAGGTTTACCTCTTGATAGAATCATTATTTATCTGTTCTTCTAGAACCTCTTTTCATCCAAGTTGGTTCAACCTGCGATTTAATAAATGTAGCATTGCATTCTGTAAAGATCACCAACAACGGCTTTGTCTTGTAGCTTCCCTTAGAATTAATGAACTATTTGTTTTTAAGACAGCACTTTAATCCAAGCAACTCTCAAAGATGGATAAGTTGGTTTTATTAAAGAGCTTTGAAAGTAGTTACACAGATGTTATTAATTATGTTTTCTGGTGTTTCGCCCCCTTCCTCCCAAAATGCAAGGTACTTAACAGGTTTTGTGGAAGTAGTATTAAGCAGACGGACTTCCGTGAGCTTGTGGTGGATGGCACATCCGCTTAAACAAAAAACAACACTACAAAATCCAGAAGACCAACAGGAAATAAAATTTTCTTGATGTATTTTCTTCCCCATTGGCTCCTTTGTCACATGAGTGGCATGCTGTCTTTTTCTGCATGAATACACCCACGAGAGCACCTATCCCAACTGCTAGCTGGAGGCAATTAGGGCTACAGCTGGTGTGGAGGTTTTCTGTCGCACTCAAAAGAGCTGCAGATGTGAGGTGATCATCGGAAGTTTGTGTTTATGTCATTTTTTAATTTTTTTCTCAAAGCAAACATGGCAAATCACGAATGAGTGAACCTGTGTGCACGAGTGCTACACCTAGGCTATTTCCGTTTCCTTTCTCTCCGCCTCTCTCTCGCTACGTCCACTGCAATTTCCCCCCTCCCCCTCCCCCCCCCCCCCATTCCTAATGGGAAGTGAGAACGCACCTCAAATGGGTAAGCGGTCGGTGAAAATCTGTGCGCTGGATCAGCCCACGCATGTTCACACTTTGTCCGTAGGGTTTTAGCCACAATTATCCACTCTCAAATGTAAATCCTAATTTACTTTTAGCAATTTAGAGGTGGCAAAATAGCCTTCTTCAATGCTGAGGGCCCGGAAAATAGGGGTCGAATTGAGGCGTTCTATAAACCACCAATAACTTTCTTGGGTATGGAATAACTGCTGTAGTAATGTGTCAAGCAGTGAATTGGTACTTGATTAGTCTCAAAGCAAGCATTTAATTTGCAGTTTTTTTGCAATAAATAAAGACTCCTCCGAATTTTTACCAATCCAGTTAAGTAAGCTACTCACAAAGCCACTCTCTGGGCTGGAGAAAGAGGAGGGGCATTTTGCTGAGAAACTTGTTACTCAAGCATTGGTTTAAGATGCCGAATTCAAGTAATGCCCGATATTGTGATGGTGAAACTCACCTGCTCTGTTTGCCATTGAGGGTTATTATTGAAGTAAATTTACAATTTAACGACAAAATTGAGTGACTTCAATTACTCACTCAAGCTGGTCATTACGTGAGGCCATCGTGTGTCACGAGACACATTTAGCACGCGTATACTTTTTCTTGTCACATCTAATGTTGATGCTCAAGTTCATCACTATGGCACTCCATGCCTAGATAAATGAACTATGCTAAACATGTGAAAGTGATATTTTAATAGGAATCGTCACCCACACTGGGTACATTGTCGTGCCCGCAGACGCCGGACCGGATGAGTCTATCGCGAATTTCCCACGCGAAGATGGAGGGGCATTCTCGCTTCAGCTCGGCGATCTTGCCAACTACCGCATCGGTGGCCACCCGTGGCTTACTGCCTCCAATGGCTTTGGGTCGAATGGAGCCGGTCTCGTAGAAGCGGCAGAGGATTTTCGATACGCACCCATTAGAGACCTGAAGTATCCGCGAGATGTCACAGGGCCGCGCCCCCGCCTGTGCCATCTCCACTATCTTCCTTCGCACCGTGTCTGGCAGAGGTCGACCATTCACAAAGGCGCCTCCCAGTTGATTCACACCCGAATGACCTACGCGTTACCGACAAATAGAAAGGTCACGGCATCCATACCTAGCACTTCTCATTCAATGATGAAAGTAAAAACATGACAGTTCCCTATCGCAACACCAGGTTGTGCCTCTTAATTTCAGAAGGTGAAAGATGCATGGATAATTCGATTTCGTTAAAATTTAACAAACACTTAACTATAGGTCGATCAAGGTGCTGACTGCAAACCCTGCGAATAGCTACGAACAATAGTAATGACCCATTAAACAACCAATCCACCAGGTCCACCTGCCAGGCGCGCTAAATAAAGCCAATGGAACGGGCACTGACTACGAGTAATCAAGTTTCAAACCAAGAGGGTAGTGGATCAGCATGCAAATCAAGCAGAAAACTCAAATGTTCAGCATTACAGCAAAAAAATCCAACAGAACGATCTAATTCATCAAATGCTCAAATGACATCAGGTTGTGTAATCTGCCTGAAATGTGAATTTAGGCATCAGTCAGTTCTTAAATTTCATCAGCTACAGTTATGAATAATAATAATATTATTATTAGTGATCCTCAATGGGAGAATTGTGCATGCGCTGATTGTATGAATGACCGAATGCGGTGAGAAGAAAGCTCCAAATCAGTGAGCCATAATAGGTAAGGATCAACTACCGAAACCGTCGGTTAGAAATATTGGTTTTGCTCACGCTGTGTATGGAGCACATGCCATCTACTTTACATTTCGGCAGTCCCCACCGAAATATGAACCAAAAGAAGGAATAACACCCGTAGTCCGTCAATGGCGTTGTAAAATAACTTTATCTAATAGAGATAAACCCTATTTAATTTGATAAAAGCAAGACGGCGATCTTCATGTTTTCATATCAGTAGCAATTACGAAAAGATGAGGTGAATTAAAAGAAATATTTGCATGCATTAAAAGTGGGAAAATAGGCCTGCACCTCAGATAACGCAACTGCGCATTCTGGCATATGATACGGATCAGGAAGGGGAGAAGTGACGCGCGAGGATTTCCACCTGGATCAACAAAATTTGTTATTTCTCTGGGTCACAGCGTTGCGTGAAATAATCACCAAATATTATTTCAACAAAATTTTATCCGTTTCTTATCAAAATCGGTAAAGGTATTAAAAAAGTCCTTTACAAAATTGGGATCAAGTATGTTTGGTAAGAGAAGTCGGTTTCATAATTTAGCGGGTAATATTCATGACTTTTTGTGAAAATGTGCCCTTTGAGGTGGCTTATCGAAGTTCTTGATCTTCTCTATAACAACGAGGGAACTCACAATAATAACAACTACCTACCCCTTCCATGTACAAATAGAAATGCCACAGTAGTAGTAAATATGCTTCTAACCGTATTTTTGATTGACAGGCTATATTGCTTTCAAAAATGGTGGAATTCAAACAGCACTTAAAAAGTGGTAAAAAATATTTAATAACTTATGATAAACACTTGTAACCTGAGATGGCTCATTGGGGAACAATTGATATAATCCAATTTATGGAGTAGGAGCTTTGCGAGCAAAAGAACAAGCAGTCGACCTACCAGACATCGCCTCCTCCCAGCTTTGGGAATTGATTTCGAGAGGATTAATTTTTGTGAAATGAAATTAGGAATGTGTTGAGGGTTGAAATTGGGTGATAGTGGGTTGGTTCAGTTCACTGAAGCGCAAAGCGCCGCGAGAAGTGACGACAGAGAGACTGTGTGATGACGACGCAGACGACAATGCCAAAACCCCAATTGAATGTCGGCTGGTCAGTGTGGTGTGTGCGTGCGAGAGTTTGGGAGTCTATTGGTTCACTCAAGCGCGCAAAGCGCCCGCCCCCGCCCCTGTCCCCTCACCCCCTTTCACCTCCGCGAAGGTGAGCGGCGCGACCAACCGTGATAATTGTCCAATCGCAGTGCGATCACGCGAGTACGCTTCATTGCATGCACTGGGCTATTAGAACTGCCTGATTGGTTGTAGGTTTGCATGGTTTAATGATGCCAGGTGAAAAATTTTGCAGGTGATAGGAGATGGTAACAACGAACTAGTCAATATTTTCTAATACATCGACATTTTGGCCATCCACTCAGTTCAGTTGCCCTGATTTTGAGTTTTGCTTAATTTGCTCCCATTTGCCTTATTTTACATTTGAACACAGTTCCATGAAATTGAAGCGTTTCTGTTTCATTTCTACCGTTTGCTTTGTATGTCTTTAGCATAAAATTAAGGAAATTATGTGCTGCCAAGCGAATTCGAGGTGAGGGAAACAACCAAATAAGTTACCCTATAAAATGCCATTAAGCTTTGGCAGATTTTGTCGGCCACTTTAGAAAAAATATCAAAAACAGTTCATTAGCTATTTAAAAATAGGTAAGTCAACAATGTTTTGCTATTTATAAAGCGTTTGAATCGTTCAACTTAGTGATCTTTGTCAGGTAATCTACGAACTATTTGACTTTAGTACTTAAGGTTTCATTTTCTAATATTGCAAATCCTTTGAATTTTATGCAAAATACTACATGCGCCTACATTTTGCATCAGCGTAATGGCTATGATGGGCTTAACTTCAATGTTTTGTGGCCATTCTCAAACATAGCACAACATTTTCTTTTATTGTTGGCAGAAACTCAATTAGCAAATCCAACTGCGCTATCAAGGAAACGTCAGTAAAAGCAATGTCAGGTTTTTTTGAACAATGAAATACTTAGTAGAATTCGTTTTAGCATAAACGTTCAATTTCCGAGTCCATTTTTAAAAAAATAATAGCAATGGATCTCCGGGTTACTCAATCCTTCTCGCTTGGGATCGATAAAAAGAGTGCTTTAATCCATAGTTACTTTGACATTAATCTGTGCTTCTTACAAATGCAATTGACAATTAGAATTTCTGCGCTGCCTAACTCCTTTGAGCTTATTGCATCACAGGATATTTGCGGCACAATTGAAACAAAGTAGTTAGATTAGGATTGATTTACAAAACCACCCTACCATGATGCGATTTGGAGAAGTTAAGGCATACTCTATCATTTATTATGTTTAACATTTTAAATTCTCCCTATATGGCTTATTGGTTAATGGAATCATTAGGGCGATCGAGTCCATTACACAGCGACAGAAGTGGTATGCTTATCCATTTCCAGGGCTATAGTTCTGATTGGAGAGGAGGTTGTGGCTTGGCCCCGGAACACTTGCACAGTGTTTAAGTGTGGCGTCGCCAATAGCGTTTTATAACGGTGGCCGGACCTTTGGTAGCCTGATCTGCCTCTCCATCCTTCACCTCCCCTCCCACCTCTCTCACCGAACTACCTCTATTTCGGTACCCTCGCCCCGATACCTCACCTCTCAGTGTGTTTGTTTATTCAAGGCACTATGCCCGCAACCATAAGGAACATCATCCCAGTACTACCATAGCAACAATTATCGTGCTTGTTGCTATTCCCATTTATTAATAGTTCGATTAAGTACGGATAATCGCAAAAGCCCTCTGCAACACTACACGTGATGACAGCATTGTTATAACATCAAGTAAACCCCCAATCTTAAGGAAGCAATGCCCATAAATCTTTATTAGTAATGGACAACCCTACAAAGAATCAGCACATTAGTGTAACATTAAAGATCGAGATTATTTAAAGAGAAATCTTTGCTCCTCGATGGTAATTGAGAGTAACACCGAAAAGGGCAAGTGATGGACCATTGTTCATACCCAAAAAGGAAGTTTAAGCATTAATGTTCGGTCCACTTTTCCTACTTTATCCTGCAATTATTTCAGCAAATCATTTTTTCAGTAGGAAGCATTAAAGGCAGTGTGGTTATGTTTCTGAAAGGCTGAAAAGCTGTCTGCAAGTTATCATAATGATGTAAAAACTGACTCTCATTTTGGTCTCATTTTTTGACAATCGCCCCAAATCTGACATTCCAATATCCCCCTCAGGCCATTACTGAAATCGTGTTTTCAAGCCCAGCAACCATCAAATGAGCTTAATCTACCTTCTTATTCAAGAGGGATAGTTTTTGCCTTATGATTTCTTGGTCGGCTTGGTTTCGAAGTGAGGCTGCTAGTTATGCAGCTCCCCTAATTCTCTCTTGCCGAAAGGAAGTCGCATTAAGGCTCGCCGATCGTACCAGCTGAGGAGCAGATTAGACTTACCGTATGGATTTGAATGTCACCGATGCTGCATCTGTCCAGTGTCCAGTAGTAGCAGGCTCCGTTAGCCAGGTAAGAAAAAATTTGGTTATCACAGTAAATGGAAAATGTAATTTCGGACGGAGAGCTTAGTGCAAATTCAGATCTCGTTACATTCGATACCTTTTGTCTGTCTAATGCCATTTGTATACTTAGTGTTCACGTGGCATAATAAACAGCAAAAATAGTGCTTATTGAAGTCACTGTCATAAAACTGAGTAAAACGTGTCACCGAGGATCATTAAGAGCATTGAAGAAATCTAGCTATACCAGATAACTTACAAAACAAATAAGCGGAGTGTGGAGCAGGGTAAAGTCTACGTAGACACGATCTTGGAATTGCAAGACGAACTTTATGTACGTAAATATCAGATGGAAAAGCACAATGCAAACTTCCCCTGCGGAATAAAATTCATTTGAAAATTGTTGTGGGCACACTATTTATTATTCTCTGTAGGAATCTGCATTTGTACATTGAGATGTTATTTTACTTAGATGGTACTGGTCGGGCAGAGTGATTCTAGCCTGATAGACCTACTGCATGAGATTTGAAATGCTGATAGTGTCTTAAAAAATATATTTACAGTCAAAAGGCAGCCTAATCCGACGCCTAATATGATGAAATAATCACGAGGATCTCAACCAGGTGGCTGTTTGTTCACGATTGATCACGTTATGAGGAGCGCGTGGTCAATGTATGCAATAGTGGGGAGCAGTACAGATGCTCTCTCACTTCTCCACAAACCACAACTATTGAGGACGTAGAAAATTGATTCCTTGCCTGTAAATGGTGAAGAGGTGTGGAGGGAATAGGGGAGCAATAGGGGAGGCACATGTGCCTTTACCTTCCAGTCAAAGTAAATCCAGCAGTGTGGTGGAGGTGATCGGGTGTGGGAGCGTATTCTCAACGTCTTTTTTCGTTTCTCCTATTGCTGTCTGGTTATCAGAGATAACAATCTTTCCGCCCAGTGGGTCCACAAGGGACTTTGAAAGAAATTTGAAGAAAAAACAAAAGCCATTATATTCTTAGTGGAAATCGCATGGAACATCTAACAGAAAGGATCGTGAATAGTTAGAGTTGATCGAAGTAAATCTGGACAATTAATAAAATTACTTTATAATTCAATAGGTATTAAAGTCTAAAGAAAAATCTTGCAAACTCGAAGGAATCGTATTTAAAAAAACCATTTCTTCTTAATATTACATTAATTTTAAGCTGCGTTCAGGAAATTTGTTTTGATGGCAATTAATTTACTATTTGGCGGTCAGTTATGCCACAAATTTGCCAAATTAGAGCATAGAAATCCACTAAAAGTACCACCATTCTGAACAGACAATGCTTTATCAAATATAGCAACTTAGTGACGCGATCGGAGATTTACAGGCCCATTCAAGGGGGTTAGAAGGCAGACACTTCATCACGCTGATCTTGAAATGGTAAAAGGATTAAAAGATGTGCATCTGTTCATTCAGGTGATAGCGACACTTAGACGTCTTGTTAATCCCAGCCCTAATGGCACTCTGAAGGGAGGAAACTTAAATACAATAAATTTATTAGATGGCTAGCAAAACGTTTTTTGATACCTCTTTTACAGATACCTTGAATTCTTCACTTCACTATCAGCATGGAGACCTGCCACATATGGATTGAGAGATCAGCACATTTTAACCAAGTTTAGTCTTCACAGTAATGCTCGCCGACTTTTTGTGTATGAATTGGGGTTGTTTACTGTCGACCGGACAAGGGGACCTAACTTAGTGCAATTAACCATTTCGAGAAAAGCTACGGCGGTTTACGTACTTAACTGATAAGTAGATCCAAATTGGAGCCAATCATTTACTAGGTAATGCTGAATTTTTAAAGAGATTAGCACGTTCATTGCACTCAGATTGGGTATTTTCGAGCTTCCACGCAAACAAGAAATAACTCCTTCTTTTAGTTATTAGAATGCTTAGTGCCTAAAACAACAATTTGATTGGCACGGCTGTATGAAACGGAAGAGCAACTGCATCCTGCTGCCGTTAAAGCGTACTGGTCTTTTTCATTTAAGAATGGTGAGTCTTGGTGTCGTCAGCAATGCGCTGGAGGCCGGGCCACTTTAGACTCTTAAATGGAAGATATTTTCTTGAGTACAAGCAAAGAACCTTAAAATATAAAAGTGGAAATTAATTGCGAATTCTAAAATGTTTTTTTGAAGTTGCATCCAATGAAGGATTGTCCCACCACGAAGCAACTTTAAATTGAAATGAAACCCTCTGCAGGGTCATTGCATTTCTTAGCATACATGAGATGGGGAAATAATTCCCTTGTGGCTGTCCTGCATAATAAATTAAAAGATTTGGCCTGGCTCAGTTAGACAAATGTTGACATACTAGAGGAGTACAAATTAATACCTAAAGGGACACTATTAATAGAGTAATGATGTATTTCCTGTAGATTAACGCTTGAATTAGCTGCTTAATGGTGCAGCGTATGTGAGTACAGGAAGAGGAGATGCGTGTCTTGATTAATAACACATTTTGGTTTCTTAGCGCACTTTCCGGGTGCTTTTTTGAGTGGTGCTTCCGGAGCCGTTTTCGACAACCCACATGAAATGGTTCTACTAAAAAATATCAGTAGGATAATTGTGCGATAATCGCTGATAGATTTATTTCGTCCCAGAAACCCTTTCGCTTAAAGTCCGCGCAATAATTGAGTGAAGATGCAATGCATCAAAATTGAAACATTGTTTTTCTATAAAACCTGCAGTCATGTAAAAATCATATTTCAAGATATTCTAGGGGTCCAGAGTTTATCGGTTGTGACATTAAGTTTCCACTTTTCTTGAGTCATTGTGAGGTAAGATTAAAATCGCCTACTTATAAGAAAAACATTTTTTGGATAATATTACAGGAACCTTAGGGTCTCAGCATAAACCGAACATGCTAAGCTCAGGCAATCCTTTGTTGATAGTCGTAGGAGATACATTGTGAGACCAAAACAGGGAAATAAATGTGTTTGCAGTGATCCGTAATATCCCATTTACTACGGAGTCATGACCTAATAATTTTTGAGCTTTATGTTAATAGCAGAGATGCTTAATAAAATTTATAGAACAAACGTGAGCTCACACGGTGTATTAAAAAGTAGGGTGTATGGGATACGCAAGCAACGTTTGCTTTGGAATCCATTTGAATGGCACTATCTTGTATATTTAAATAAAATTGTTTTTTATCTCAAAATCAAAGCGATGCAAAAAAATGCGACAGAAAGGATGCACCACCCACAGAGCTGACACCTCACAGGCGGCACCATCTGGACCCGGAGACCAATAACTTTATTCCTCGAAAAAATTGTTGCATACCTTAGGGTAAAACACCTTAAATTGCTATTAAGGCATTTGGTTTAACCAGGCTACTTTATATGGACTGAAGAATATGATAGTTCACTATTTTAAAGCAGTTAGTATGGAATAATGAAGTAGTGGAAACAATTGCTGAAATTTTAAAGCCTCTTGAAAAGATGTTTTATGAAAATCAGTGCATTTCAACTATGAGCCTTATTTTCCCTTTTAAAAACCAAGGTAACAATTATTTTATTTGGCAACAAAAATTTCAAAGCAAGTGAGATTATTTTCAAGTTCAAAATGGCCCTGTTGTCCTCTTAACAGGTATCCAAGCAGCCAAATCAGGTGAATGGGAGTTCCGATTCGCAAGAGATGTCTTGCAACTTCCCGAGTCTTCGGTGAAGTCGTAAAAGGCCGTGGTAGTATGTAAGGGCATGCACTGATGATGTACAGTAAAAAATGTCGAATCACTGCAATAGAACTATTAATGGCACTTGAAATTGATGTGGCCAGATCCACTGGAACGCTGCCCTGTAGCACCGAGTCGTCCATGAGGACGTCCAAGATGCAGGGGTGTCAATAGGTCTTAATCATGTGTGCACAGATTTGACAAGAACTGAACACTGAGGTGACAAAGATTTGAGACGACTCAAAAGCTTCCGTCGTTGAAAGAATACCTAAGCCACAATTAATTAGGCAAATGCTTTAAATCAAGCTATATTACGGGGACTGAGAAGTGAGGCTTAATTTGACTTACTGTGATTTACTGCTGAAAGCATTTACCTTAAGATGAGATTTTTGTCCATGCTGGTAAGCGGGATGATGCTACACTGTAGATTTATAATGTTAGCTATCTAAAAGCCATCGAAAGTGGCAAAGGTGATTGCCTGTCCTGTCGGTGCTATAACACTGGCTTTTCTCACGATCTGGAGGCACTGGTATTTTGCTAGGTCTATCAGTCAATTCAATTCAACCAAAGCGAATAAATTGGCGCATCCCTCTCGGTTTACGTCTGCGGACCCACTAATTTGTCCCAGTCGACATGAATTTAAATAGAGAAATTTCAGGACCATTTACTGCGTTTTCATTCGATAGACTTGGTCTCGTGAATGCGCCTTTAGAAAGTAGTTGATGGAACAAATGCCCACACACCCACTTTGTCAACTCAAGTCGATAAATGTAAATAATTGGATGGGGAACTGTTTATTCATGCTATTTAACATACGACACTAAGAAAATATTGGGTGATAAAATGACTTATTAGAAAAATTAGCCAGATTTCCCTAAGGATATTCATTTGATGTTTGAATTCAAGCTTCTAATCTACATTTCATGAACCATGCGAGTAGGTAAGTCCTTTCCCCCAATCAGGGTAGCAGTGGCAGTTACAAGCTGATCATGTCACAAAACCTCAATTGCAGTCATGCCACTGTGGCATTCTCTCCTTAATCTTAATTAACCGATGTAAGTGATCGAAGAAGATTAGCAAGGAAGGTTCTGTAACATAAATATAACAATCCATTACAAAATTTATTGCATGGCAAATGGATACTAAATTGTACGTATTTTAAACGTATTTAGAAGGTGTGGTAAGCACGAATTCCCTAAAATTTATTCACAGTGATCCAACCTAACGGCCGAACAAACCATTAGCTACGAGGAAGAAACTGTATTGGCGTTTAGTCACATGTGCGCTCTTTGAGGACCAATCGGATACCGTCCATCAGGGTATAAAATGCCCGCATTTCCCTTCACGGCTCCGATCTAGGTGTAAAGAAGACAAAGAAAAAATGCGCGTTGCAAATTCCCTCCTGCTCATTCTCCTCTCCGCCTTTCAAGCACATGCCTGGTGGAGTAAAGAGTGCTGTAAGTGCCCCGATCTAGACAACGACGACGGCTCCTTCTTCATCAACTTCACTGGAGGTGTCGACGAAGACGACTCTCAAGAAACTGTGCCGACTAGTCTGTCAAAAGAGAAGAGGAAACTGCTTGACCTTCAAAATGACTACCGTCGACGCGTTGCTCGAGGGCAGGTGCCCGGCCAACCATCCTCCTCAAAAATTCACGATCTCGTATGTCTCTTTTTTAAAATTTTTTTATCCCACATGTACCTAAAAACAGCAGGTTAAATAAATAGCGAGACGCGAATCATTTCAAACGGTAAATAGGCCACCTTTTTGTTGGACTAGAATGCATACATTTAAATCTTGAGAAAAGTTGGTACTTACGAGTACATGCTTCCCTCACGTTTTAGCAATGGAGTACAGATTTGGAGGCTTCGGCCCAGAGACACGCTGATACCTGTCAATTCGCTCACGACAGCAACGAGGCGCGCAGAACAGCTAAGTGGGACTGGGTGGGACAGAACATCGCTTACTCGTCCAGCGTAGCCCAGTGAGTAAAGGCTCTGCAGGAGCGTTTAACACTTTCTGTCGGCATCAGTAGTCCACTGAAGCAGTATGCTACCTTTGAAATTAAGAGATAAACTAAATATTGGGTTATATTTTCCTAAAGGAATGTCGAAATGTGGTTCAACGAATACAAAGACTACAACTACCGTTCCAACTATTGCAGCGGTGTATGCGGACACTATACACAGGTATGTTTCATTGTTTGTATCCTTAACCGGGTAAGACAATTCCCAACACTCAATGGCTGCAAAGACTGGATCAAGTCGAAGTAGAGCACTTATGAAAAAAAACCTATTTCTTAAAGTGCAATAAGTTCCTGCCAAAAATGCCATGCTAACTCTTCGTTGGAGACTTAGGAGGCCAAGGTGGGATGGAGGAACACATTAGTACCCTGCAGAAGGGCTGGGGCCTACTAGCATGGCTCGGAAGCCATGACGCCTAGTAGAGACGGAAGTACTAGAGTAGACAAGCACACAGATCAACGAAAAATCAACTCACTTCACCTGTACATTTTATTATGATCGGTAAGTCTCTTCCTTTGATGTAGGTGGGACACGAGTTAGACTTGATGATGACGGTGGTAGCGATGATGATGATAGCGATGGAGATTCAGTATTTATCAAACCGGGAAGTGTGCCACTAAGGCCTTATAAGGGCCTCATTTCTGTGTCAGGTGATTGTAACCACTAGACTTGGCTATGCCTCTCACTGCATGCTTTAGCTCGTTTGGGCGAACACCACGCATGTCGGCTGTGGGGTGAGCAGATGCAACTTTCACGGTTTCAATGCAGTCTACGTGGTGTGCAACTACGGTCCAGGGTAAGAAGCACTTCTAAAGGACCTGAAAGTACTGTTTTATAATCAAAGATGAGTGAGAAATGTACACAGGTCTGATGAGACAGAAGACACTTCTTAAGTCTTCGATGTGTCTAACATTCAATTTCATCTACTTTTAAAAATCATAGACCTCTAAAGCTTTAATGTCTTAAAACCAATCTCTTAAGAATTAAACTCCAATGAAATCATACAGTTTGCGCACTAATGAGCCAATTTTTATTCTTGTAGTGGAAATTTCAATGGTCTTCGACCGTATTAAGGCTTCAAGGTGAGTAAAACCAAATTTTTTTGGAAGTGATATTAATAGGCTTAATTTCTTCAACCAATATTTAACCGACAAATTGCAGAGGCAATCAAAACACCCAACTTAAGAGCCAATAGCATGGTATTTCATCGGTAATCTTCCAAAACGATACATTGAGGAAGAGTGCTCAACGACTAATCATATTTCTAAATTCAAACGAATTAAAAAAACATCTAGCTATACTGATGACTGTTGTGAGGAAAATAAAGGTATCTTTAACAATATGCGGGTTTTAAATTAGTGTTTCTTTGTTTGATTTAGATCTTCCGATGACTTCACCTGAGATCATTTTATGCGACGTTGGATTTGCTTGTACATGTTGTGATGTTTAGTCTAAAAAAATTTACACTTAATGGCAACATTCTTGTGGTATGTACCAACGAAAGCACAGCATTTAGGAGGGTATGTTAAAAAGTCAAATAACTTGTGTCTGTGCCACGAGGTGGGGTCAGGAAAACTTGGCGCATTAACGAACCGATTCGCAACTCAAACAAACAACTTGCTTAGCTAGCCAAATCCGGCCCAAAAGTATGATTTAAGCTGACAAGAGACTTACTTTTAGGCGCATTGTGAGTGCGTTGCCTGATATGGATTTTACGAATAATTTGGATAGTATACAATATTTAGGAAAAATAGTCTACTTAAAAAAATAAGTAGATGTGACTAGGTTTGAATTTTAATGGTGCTGAAAGAACTTATCAGCATGTGAAGCTGTTAATTTCTGTTGCTTTACCCGATTTGCGTTATGGGCTGAAGAATTTGCAGCAGTTACTTGGTCTCCTCATGTAAAAAACAAGTTATCTTGGCCTCTGAGAAGCTTTAATAAAATAAGTTTAATTAGAAAGTTGTGAAAAATTTTTAAATATACCTTCGTAAACCTTATGAGCGCTTATCATTGCAGCTCCCTGAGGATCCCCTCAAGATGAAAGGAGTCATAATACTCGAACTGAAATGCATACTGTACATACAGAGTGGTGTGAGGCTTAATGGCGCAACCCAGAGGCGAGCCAATCGTGCTAGTCATGAAACGCGCATGCAAACTGAGGATATACTTGACCGCAGCATCACTGATCCCTCTAGGGGAAATCTACTGGATCTAGCGTTTCGTCGTATGTAGGGGATGTATCGAAGGACGGGGAATGTGCTAGCCATCAAGCTTGTCCATAGCTATTCGTAGAAATGCTGACTTAAAGTTCGATTCATGTAAAAGGGAGGTATTTTAGCATAGTCCCTTATGGATAGGGTCCAGCGTCCCACTTCGGTGCTACCCGTAGATTTTATCAAGCAAGGGTATAAATCTTAATCGTATGCAATTTTCTATCAAAGCTGCCATGTATGAGAGTTCCAATAAGCAGAACAAAGTTTCAGAAGCATTGGAGTAACCGCTAAATTGCCTCCTCGTTCCACGTAATTAAAAGGCGAGAGATCGATTGGGGAGAGGCGTCAGCGCTCACTGAGTCAGGGCTGATGGCAGTCTATTTTCTGTGAACTCATAGTGAATATCATTAGGCTTCTAAATGGTCCTGGTGAATGAGCGTGTAGGAAATAAAAAGAGTGCAAGAACGAGAGCCACGCAAGAGCTGTTTAGCGCAATTTGATCTGCTCGCATTCCGTCAACCGTTCCTTCGCCTTCTCTCTCGTCGCCTGTCAGGCAGGGGCAAAATCTGTGACAGTGGCGTCCGTGTGCATGCAAAAATAGCATAAGCCACTTCGTAAAGCAGTATCACGGCCTTGAAAGCCAAGCAAGAGCGATGTCAAGCAGGGCAAATCGACTAACAACGTATCTTATTGGATCTTTCTGTAATCTGTCGTTGTCTTATCGCCAAAGGTCTAGGTGAAGGGTGATCAAGCTCTTCTAGTTTGTATGATGATTTGAATAACGTGAAAGGAGACATCCAAAATAATTCCTTGCAGTACGAGGGTGATTGGTGTCATGATGATTGGGAGTGGCAACATGTATGGACTGTTGATGCAACAATCTCTGCGGTCTTGATAATGTAAGCTTAAATTAGGGTCAGCACAAACCAAGTATGCTGGAAGAAGTGCCGACCAGAAAACAGACAAACACTTGTCGTTGCGGTCATACTACCATGGTGAGACGCAAAGCAAGCCATTGCAAGCGGAATGTCTGGTGATCCAGCAAGCGTCACCTCTCCAACTTCAAACAACTCCAACACACTTAACCTTCAGCCTCGCCCTACCACCCATCCTCTTGTCTTGCCAGTTACCTCGCCTCTAGCTTTTGCTCTCCTCTTGATTAATTGCATGCCTACCTGCTTTATCTTTTACTGTGTACTTTTGAGTAACTTTATTTTGAACTGTGTAATTATTTCTGGTGTTTGGGTGCTTATGGTTCCATCCACACACCTCTACAGCAGTGGTACTTGGGCCTCCCTTCTCGAAACTCTACATTTCGATTTTGGGAGCAGATATTCTATGGATAAAAGCAAAGGAAGGGACAAATGTGGATATTACACCTATGTGAGCATACCACACTACCCCTTTCTTCACTATTGTGACACTTAGTGTTCGCAATGATGTAGCAATTATGGCCCAAAGAAAGGGGTCCTCTGTTCCATTCTCGACCGAGGGAATGATAACAATGACCAGGTAGTCGTTCTTTACACCACTTGACTCTCACACAATCGCCTTTTTTCCATCAGCAGTCAATGGTAACGCCAGCAACCAACTACTCTGTTAGAATTACCAGCCGAAATTCCGGTTGCACTTATCTCCTGGCAGTCACCTTAATGCGAGGCGGTCACGATTCTCAATCGCCTGTTTTTCATTTATTACCCTTCAAACTCCTTCATTTAGTTTCAATTCGCTTAATCACCGCTTGCAGCTGCTGCACAAATGAATTCGTTTCCTATCCTCCCTTTTCCCATAGTTGCAATTTTCACATTTTCCCGAATAAATCCAATCCTTGTCAGTTTACCTTTATGTCGACCTTTCCCAACCTATGAGGTTGAGGTTACAGATCATGAAATTCGCCAAAATAACTAGACATCTCAATTGAGTTTACTTGTGGAAAAGTTCCGGTACTTAATTGAGTCAATATTTCTGCCCGATGGAGAACCTTAAGCTTGTGAATTCACAACCCAGGTGCACGCATACTGCATGACAAGGTACGATTACTCCACAATCACTCCTTTTTTCCACCTTATTGATGAGAAAATGCGGTGAACTTTTGCCTTATAAGAAGAACAGGCCTCCTTCATGCCAACAAACCTTTGATGAGCAATTTCTTTGCTATCAGATTAGGCTTAAAATACAGAATACCTCAGTGTTCTGCAACTGCAGTGCACCGAACACCAACCACTGAGAATAGTGAATAATAATGGAGCCTCTGAATGATGAAAAAATTGCGATTCTGGCTGTGAAAAATGTTTGTTCCGGCTACAATGACGACAATTAAATACAATTAATGTGAGCTTTTGTCAAATAGAAAAGACGGAACTAAGAGGCACCTTGTTGTTGTTGCGTATTTAATAACAAGTGCATAGTTGCAATGGAAAAACGACCGACTTAGTTCCACCGAAAACTTATAATTCCTCATGTCCCAATGGACGTCCATAGTTAAGAGCCTGGCTGCCCACAAACAGGCTATGATGCTCCAACACCTCCTTCTCCTGCAGCTTTCCGTCCTGCAATCAAACGAACAAACAACATTAAGCATCGTAATCCCAACGTTACTGATATGGGTTGAGTAGAAGAGTCAAGAAACCTTGTCGTCGTCAGCGTGGTAGATGAGATGTTTTGCCTCCGCCTCGACAGGATCGTAGTCGGTGGGCATAATCCACTCGCCGATCTCCTGGCGGTCCATGCGCTTGTCACCATTTTTGTCGCGGTGCTTCAGAAATTGCTCCCTCTCCTTCTGACCCCAGTCGTCCAGTGGAGCCTTTGGATCGAACGACCGACCGTAGGACTTTGCCAAATCAACTAAAGGCGCAAAATAAATGGAATAATAATAATGATCAATCTCAACATCTCGACGTCGCAAATGCGTTTCACTTGGCAAGCAACATGAATTCGATGTAAAAGGCGTTCCCAAAGTCAAATGAGCACACATTGTGAAGGCCAGTCCATATGCTAAAGGTTCATCCCAATCACACCTATTTTGGGTTGTAACACTGTGAACTACTACTTAACAAATTAATTTTGCTTCCAAGCATTGACACCGAAACAGAAAGGAAGATTGAAAAGGTTCGTTCATGCAAAAGTCAAGGTAAAGCTTCGTTTGTACATCACAGGATAAATACATGGCATGCAAAAGTGAGCAGCGTGAATGCGCATCGATTGCTAACCGCAATCTGCCATAGACATACCAAGATATTCCTCGATCGAGATATAGCCATCGTGATCTGTGTCTACGCTGCTTAGTGTTTCCTGAAGGCAATGGAAACGCATTTGCCTACTTTATATTTCAACTTCCTACGCCGTTTCCACTTAGAGAAAAAGTATGCTACGTTTGGAAACATAAAAGGTGTCTGTAAGAACCGCGATCCAAACTCAGAGATAAACAAAGTGAAGTTAGGGATAGAGGATGACTTCAGTGACATGACTTCTGGAAGATACTAACGACTGGTTTCTTAATTGTTTGGAAATTGACGGTCTCAAATTAAATTTCTCACATTACGAGACAGTACTTGCCGGAGCTATTCGCGGTGACTCGTCACTCTAACAGATTAATTGAATCGCTTACCTCAATGACAACGTTTCGCATTCGCGGATAATCTTGGGGGTGGAGGAACGCCGAGTACTCATCCAGACTGAGTTTGTTGTCGAAGTTCATGTCGGCAGCGTTCCAACGGCGTTCATCGTCGCGCTTCATCTTAATGTACTGTGCCTGACGCTCGGGATCCGAGGAAATTTCTGTAAGGAGGCGTATGGTTAGCGCCGTACGCTCTATATCGTAAATACTTGGCTAACTCTATGCTGCAAAATATTTGATTTAATACTGAACGATAAGAACCACACTTTCTAGTGAATATAACAAAATAATCACAAAAAACCCCCACTATTAGACTTTTTTAACGCCTTAACAAGTCCTAGAAACTGAGATGTCAATCGCTTTTCCGGAAGCGAAATGAACTAATGTCTTATTCTACATCATTTATTTATTCATATTTTGATATCAAAGTGTTTGTACGCACACTGGTCAATAAGTGGCAAAGTAGTCAATAGATTTAGGAAACAGGCCTGCGATTATGGCCTCAGGTAAGATCTAACTTAGTGTCCGATAGAAAATCTTGTTCAATGAACTTTAGCCCAATAGATGCAACGTGGCCACGCCCAGCACAGTTGACCTACTTATGACCAATGTGCTAGCAGGGGACAGGAGGCAGACTAGCACGCACTGATTCGTGGGGACCTGAAGCAACCAATCAGCTAACAGTGACATCTAGAATGACGCGGACCCATGCCACGCTGGCAGATTAGAATTAGAAAGTAGCAGTAAATGCTCCATACAGTTTTAGGTATTTTAAGTTATAGAACACCGTAAGTCAAAACAGATGAGGAAGCACGGCACACAGAGACTCGGAGTCTACATTCCTGACCGAACTGCAGATAACTCCCAACTATTGAATGAAACATCAATTTCAAAATGAAACGATGGGTCGGAAGGATAAGTCAACATAAATTCTACGCTTACAGGATGCCGACCAATTAAAAATGGTAAAATATATGCGCCAACACCAAAATATATGTGGAATTACACAATAGAGACGGATGACGGTGAAATTGGCTGCCCAAAAGGCTCTACACTGAAAGTTTTGGCAGGTCAAATAGCATAAATTTCCACGTACGAGAGACGCTTGTACAAACCTAAAGACCTTAATTTGACCACCATCCATGTGGCGTTCCGAAGGTAAAATTAATAAATGCAAATAAGTGAACTCCGAGTGAAGCCAATTACTGGTTAGGTGCGATCCTCAAGGAAAACATGATAAAGAACTGCAAATTTAGGTCTAGTTATAATCGATTTTGGCACATACTCAGGGGTGAAAAAAGGATAAAATTTACACTACTCGCTTCCAAATTGAATTAATGGCACGTACCGTCTTCGACACCATAAGTTCTTTCTAAGTAATCCCTCCAAACCAGCGGCTCATTTTTGTTCGCGTTGAGATTCTTCCAATGTCGATTAGCATCGGCGCGAAGAGCGGTTTTAGAAACGAAAGATATCCATCGCTTTAACTCGGTTTCAGAAATAGCATTATCCCCATCCTGATCAATTTTCTTAAAGATTTGACTACATTTCACAATCAAACTAAGATTAAATAACTTACGTAAGGCGCTCCCGTGATTCTTTGTCAGTAAGCTTGTCAAATTCGGCTGCTAACTCCTTCCCCAGGAAAGCTTCGTGATCAAACTGAAGATTGTGTAGCTCTGGATTATTTTCGTTATGGTCGTGTTCGCTTAACTCCTATATGAAATTGCAATAAAGCCTTCATCAACATACCCTTCGTTCAGGATGTGGTTTAGCTTGCACGAAGAGAAGAGGAACCACCAGCACAAGAATCAAAGACCTCATGGCGTCCAACTAAGGTGCCAGCAAAGCCAAGCTGGCTTATATTACGTGTGGAACTGATGCAACCAATACCTGGAAAACGCTGGTCAACTTAAACAAAATCAAGGCTACTAAATTCATATATATCTTTAAGGCAATTGTAAATTTTTTGTTCTAATAGGGAAACCAATGAGCTTTATTTGCAGACGTTAAGACTTGAGCTCCTAAACCTATGTTATTGATGTCAATATGTATAATGACCCCTTTTTTTCCCACAAAAGGCTTACAATTCGTCATTTCTTAAACGTGGCCTTTAAGGTTGATTGGTGCATGCCATAGCGCTATGACAATTAATGGCTCCGCTTTAATTTATTTGATTTGTCTGATTGCATGATGTTACTATTTTTGGTCTCATGTCATAACCTATGTTTGGCAGGTCAATCGTATTTATGCCCACCGTATTTCGTTTTTACTACTTGTGCTCTAGTGCTCAAAATTATACTGCAAGTAAAAGTGAATTCTTTCAGTATTTGTCGCGTAGCGAACTTGTGTAATGATTATGATGTGTAGACGATTCTTCCTTTTCAACATCCCTGATAAGAGACGGTAGGATATTCTTAGGCATCTTTATTAATCCCACAGCTGGTATGGGATTCTAAAGCAGTAGTAGTTAAGAAGAAGACTTTTCGATGTCTAAGAGCCGCCTTGCCGCGTTGTTCCCTCTTAACTCGAGATGATAAGTATGTTGCAGAATAATCTGCCTGTCCGTTTTACGAGTGGCTGTGAGGAAGAGGAGGTGAACGAAGATAGTGCTACACATTACTTGGAAATCATACGAACTTTATCAAACTTCACCAATAACAGTTCTTGGAATTTTTGACGCTGCAGTCTAAGATAAGTGCTCTTTTGTGTCCGCGTTGCTCACCAATGCAAGTTTTCTAATCCTTCAGACTAAAAATTCGCGATGGCTAGAAGAACAAATCACATTTTACACGTGGGCATTACTGTTGCACCGCGCTTGCCGTTCATGTGGGTTGAATTCGCATAAAATTTGCCCAACGATATCGCTTCCGCATCTGTCACTGCAAATGCACTTACATAATTCGTGCAATCATGGGACCATGGTGCTCGAGTTGTAACCAAGCAGGGACTGGTAAACTTCTTGCTTCGAGGGGTGCATAAGTAGATCCATGTCAATGGTGCAACATTAGAATTGCAAGATTTTATTAGGAAGATTGACATCAAGTTTACATGACATCCACATGTTGTCTTACCACATCGACAATTCGTATGCTTCCTCATTCCTCAATTTGAATGCGTGCTATCGACCTACAGATGGAACTAGGGCTACCAGCAGGGCCCAGAGGCCAAGAAGCCCGACGGAGACACAATGGAGGAATCTCTAAGTGGTCCGTTTACCAAAACTGAGAGCTAAACTAAAGTTAAGCTTCACTAGTTTAAATAGCATCGATTGTTACAATCAAGAATCGTATGAATACTCCCTATGCTTTTGAAAATACTTGAGATTTCGGCAATAGTTCCTGTCGCAAACTGTAATATAAGATTTCCCCTCTCAAGTTACGTTATGACTTGGACAATGATCCTCTGCAAATATATTTCGAGTAGAAGTCACTTTTAGTAGGGTTATTTGTCCAAAACAAGCTTAGATGCAAATTCCACTGTAGCGTTCCGAGACTTCCTAGTACTGGGACAGAATACATGTATTCTGGAAACAGAGGGATTAGGGGCTGTTGGTATGACCCGAAGGCCGGCCAAACGGCTAGTACAATGTGGCTACTCAAGTGACCGAAACCGGCAGTTTGAACAAACAAAGTGTTACATCCACAATAAAGCATAACCACCGAGCTGCTTCTTTTATTATACTTGTCTCTTCACATTTTTTTCCTGGGCCGATCTTAACCATTTGCTCGCTAAGTTTGTCCTTTGCTGCATTCAAAGTCACAAACTATCAAATTTATTTTTAAAGCAGAGATTTAAGGCCCCTATTCGTTTGCATTTGTTTTCTGCCACACTAACACGAAGCATTTGGAATTCAAGACTGAAGTTGCGACCGAGTGGACAAAGCTGGAAAGCTCATCAATTGGGTTTGAGCATAGGCTGTCGTATCCAAAAGATTACTCTCTCTCTCCTGTGATTTTTAGCGCTTCATACCCAGCCAGCAAACTCAGGATCATTGTTATTTATGAGTTAGTTTGAATACTAGTATGGACTGCAAACAAACGAATGATTAGATGTGCAATGGGCATTCAGTCATAATGGGACCTTTAGTCTGCATGAAAAATCTTGCATTCGATTAACTTGGATGCATTGGAATAAGAACTTGCAAGTTATTTACTAGTTGACTCTAATTTAGACGCTTCTCTGAGGGAATAATGCCTCAATGCGAACCCGGGATATTACTACCTTATGCATGAAGGCGTTGAATGCTTCAATCACATCTGCCCAAACACGTACTTCTACTGCATTCAAGCAGTCAAATACCTTTTAAGCGTTTAAATACCCTTTCTTCTACTATCACACGTGGAGTGGTTAGAATACTTTTGCCATCTCTTCTTAGGCATACGTAGTGCAGTGGAGATCGTGTTTGCAGGTGATATACTGATTTCACTTTTTACTATTCCAACTACGTGCATTGCGTTTCACTAAAATGAAATTGGGATGAAATCTTGATTAGTCATGCCAACTGCTAAAATGAAGAGGCACTGGTATAAGAAGAACACGGATTAATAAAAACCTCGTGGCACTAGATGGATAGGTGTGATAAAAACAGTGTTGCAACTAAGGCTGTTGGCGCATTTGGAATGTATTTTCTTTATAAGTACACAGCCGGAGACTGCAACAGACTTCATTACTCCAATCTTTATTTAATTTAGAGCACGTTAACACCATACTTGGTGAGGAGTCTGGGTCCAAATCTTTCTTCTTCAACTCTTGCCACCAACATAGGAGGGACTATTTCCATTGAAAAATGTGCAGAAAAAAATACAACACTTTGGAAGTGAATTGCTCTGTTGCCAAAATACACTGTCTGATGTCGACACGACCAAACAACTTTGCCATGGCTATGAAACTGAACATGAGGAATGCTCGAGCTAAGCTTAACTCAAGATAGCAGACATAAAATTTCGAGTTATATGCTTATGCGTCAGGTAAATAACTTGCTAACAATAATATTTTAGTGATTGACTTTTGTCAGACAAGGCATAGGGGTCACAAATTTTCACGGATGAGAATGGAGCGGATAATCAGGTGTTTACATGTAGCGCTGGAAGCGACTTCAACCAGTAGTTCGTAAACTTTTAAAGTCATTGAGTAAGGAGATCTGCCCACTTTCTTTCATATGCAAAAGCCACTTGGAAAACCTTCCAAAGTAAGTACTAAAACAAGAAGCTTCTGGAAGGTAGATGTAAAACGCATGTTTTGTTTTTTTTTAGGATCCTACGATAGCTTAGGCCACGTATGTTGGTTGCCACGCAAGCAAACCCCTCGAGCGCACCAATTGGAACAGCCCACGTTGGGCATTGCAGACACGTCGGAAGCACACGTGGCGTCCAAAGCAAGGAAGGTGGGACATAAGGTGGGAGAACCATGGAGAATCTTGGTCTTCGACTTAACTGATAACCCTAAGCGAGTTATTGGTTTCACTTTCTCCAAATATTTACCTCTAGGTGGAAATAATGCGCTATCAAATCTTAGAACTCCTTTACGTATAAGTACGTAAGCCTTTTGGTACTAACTTTAATAGCACGAGGTCAAGTTTGTAAGGTGGTAACTGTTGCCCTGTAACGATCTTGTTAGGTGCCAATGTGGCTCAAGTGTGTAGGACTTTGGCAATGTAGTCTCGTGCCTAAATTACAAAACTTTAGTCATTCTGTGATTGTCCAAACGTCAAGTCTTTGATGAAGTAGTGAATATGAAGAAAACACGCTTCTTACAGCCGCATGCACATCAAACGAACTGTCAAAGAAGACGTGGGTGTGTTTCAGAGATTTCGTAGGAGTGGGCCAATCTCCATACAGGAGAAGCGATAATTTCTTCCATCCCTATGCCCTATTCCTAGGGAAGTTAGGCTGGGCAACAGGGTGAATTTATTGCCTGATTTGGAGGATCGTATATTTTTTGGAATACTTGCCTCTTAACCTTGTCACACGGTACCCTTTAAGCAACGTCATCATTTTTTAGACAACGCATTTAAATGCAATGTAAATGTCGTTACGTGTCGTGAATATGCTCTAAGGAAGCATTGCAAAGGCATTTTAATGGATACAATTCGAATTTGGTGGTACGAACTTAGAAGACTTTCAAGGATTTGGCACTGAGCCTTACATTTGAACTGAATTCAAGTTTTGGTACGTCTTTGGCGAAAAACATCCTTCTTGTAAACCAATGTATCGATGGTTGGTGTTGATAATCGTCAAAGTTGCAATGCTAAAGATTTCTTGGTTAGTATGCGAAAAGATGTAAATTTAATTTGATACAGAAATTTGGCCAGGAATAAAAGCCTATGGGAAGAGTGAATAGAGGACAGAGAACTCTAGCACGCCAAAAAATAGGTAGGATTGAAAAAGGAGATTTCCAAACTTTTCTACCCACGTGGAGTGGCAATTGAACTTGCGACTAGCTGTTACCAGTAGAAACCATATCCACTGATATTGAGGTGGCAAAAATGGGGTACATTCAAAGTGCCTGGTAAGGAAAGCGTGCACTCATTTGAAGCAACCCAGATGGCCAACACCCAACGGGATCCCTCATTTTGTGTAACAGCTGTATTCTCTATACGCATTACTGCCTCTGATTCCGTACTTGAAGTGTTTTTTGCATTGTGTGATTGCTATAAATTAGCCTGACCAAATTTCTTGTTTTAAAGGTGGCTACATCCAACCGCCAAAACTTTACTTTTGCACATTCTTCACCAGCATTCAATAACCCACTTAAGTGATTTATAACTCGCTTATTTCTTTAGCTGTTATAGGCGTAAAGCATAGCTTTTATTATGTCCTAGAGCATTTCCCTCCCCAGTAAATATGCGACTCCGCAAAGGTCGATACTTTCCAAGTCTGATGTTCCAAGTACTTCATGCCTTGCTAATTGGTAACACTTGTAAACAGCATGACGCTCTCCATCGTTTACTTTTTTTGGTGAATTTGTGTCATACTCCAACGAGCCAATGACGGCTAATGCACGCCACCTCACTTCGGTTAGTTGTTGTGCAGAAAGAGGATCACAAGTAAACCCCGAACTACACTGACAAGATTCGAACCCAGAGGTGAGCTGAGACAGCTCACTGTCCGTAGTACTCCCGTGACCTCTCCGCACTAGATTTTATCCTGCATAATAATGTGGTTCTAGACTCAAGCTTTCATTTAAATATGGTTTTAAAGTTCTTTCGGAAATAATCAATGTTTCAAGTTGCGAAAAAGGCCAAATATTCGAGTGACGAACCAATTCACATTTGCAATGTGTCTATAGTAAATATTTACTAATAAAAACAAGTATTTGAAGTAATGAGTATTGCGCGAAGGCGCCGATGGGAGGAAAACTGGGGAACATAAGAGGAGGCACGCCAATTCAAAGGGAAAAATAGGAAGAGTGGAAACGCAGTTGCGGACGCGGCCAATGTCGCTGCAGATCGGAAAGATGACCCGAGTACATAAGTGGACAATTGTATGTGTATGTGCGTGTATTTGCGGTTATTTACAATGCGAATTAGCATGCGTAAGATGATCAAATGCAGTCTGCCAAAAACTGGGATAGGAGCACAAATGCACGAAGAGATGTGTGCGAACGGGCAAACGGGCGGAGCGAGACGCACACACAGGCTACGTCTTCGACCTTGTCTGGGCAGGCGTCGATGGAGGAGGCGGGGCGGCGCCCTTTTTGCCCCGCTGGCCCGCCAGCGGTGTAGCTGGCGTTGCGCTAATGGCAGGGCCTATCGTCGCTAACGTCGAGGATGTGATGGCAGAGGTGGTGGCAGCAGTGGTAGTAGTGGGATTTGCACTCTCTTGGCTGTCGGTCGCTGACTCTTCACCGCCGTGGTTTTTCTGAGCCGCCGTTGAGGCAAGCTTGATAAATAGACGCAAATATACCCTTTTATCGGATTGCTGCAGGGAGCATTACTGGTCAGATTTGTTTACTAATGCACTGCATCTTAGAAGATAAAAGGAGAATATCTGAGAAGACATTCGCCTACAACTTGTTCCGCAATTGATAGGACTCAAGTACAAATAGGAGTATTGAACGCTAAATCGAATAAAAGAATACGTTGGAGATTGAAACATGTTTAGCGGCAAATAAAGTATGCAATAACAATTATTAACCTTCACTTTTGCTCAAATGGCTGACTCGTTCAATCGGAGAGTTTCATTAAATTTAGCTGACGCGAGGGTCGTAAGGAAGGAGCAATTTTAAGAAGATTAACTTGAAATGAAAAGGTGAGCAAGCAAAGCGCATTAAGCAGGCGTGCAAACAATTCTACTTGGTTGTTCCCATTGAAATGGAGGGTTAACTCTGGATTCCAATCCCCACCCCTGTAGACTGGATGTTAGAACAGCAAACACACATATGGTGAGAGGCTAGCCATTGCAATGCACATCCTATTTTCGCCGTTCTTACCTCGCAATTACATTTTGTAGTTCGTCAGCAGTATGATCGCTGAAAGAATTGAAAAATCGCAGGCATGCATGGTAATCCTTTGATTTAAGCTGTTATCAATATACTGTCGAGCAATTCTTAAGTGACATAATGCTCTCCTGTGCTCAGTTTTCGGTCGTTTAATTAAATTTTTAAATGTATAAACTTTGAGACTACAGTGTCAGCGAGAATTTGATCGCATAGCTTCAATAAGATTCAGGTTACAAGAATAAATAAGTGGTCGTCCAGTTCAATTAAGCAAAGAAATGAGCGATTAAACTTAATTAAGTGTGAAAGGCGGTGAATAGATTGATTAATAGCCACATTTTTTAATCAAGCATCTCCTCGAAAAGTTATATGAAATCAGAACGTTTGGTGACAGTAGAACTGTAAAAACAAATACAGTTGATTGTAGTTAAACAAACGCATTTTTGCAGTAGATACAAAGCAGAACATGCTGAATGACAATGAAGACTAATGTGCGCCTACAATAGCGGAGGTAGGAAGATGTGGTTGATTCTCGACAGCTGACTGCATCGTGACAGCCGGAAGGGACTTCTCGACGTCGGTGTCGCCGTTAATCGGTGGAGGTCCACTCTCACCGTCAATGGAGCCGGTGGCGGGGGCCGAGGGGAGGGCACGCGCAGCCGCCGCAGCCGCTGCCTCCATTGCGAGGACACGGGGCGCGGGTCCGAGGGCGGCGGCAGCGAGGGGAGCAGTGGCACGATATCGCTGCACCAAGCTCTCCAGTTCACGCGCCAGAATGAGGCGAGCATTGGTGGCCGAGGATGGGATCTGCAGAATCAGCGCCAACTGATTCGCATCTACTTCTGTGTGTAGACCCAATAGCCCTCCATGCACTCCCGAGCCGTTTAGGTGGCTTGCATACTCCCGCAGACCTATCTGGTCCAACCACGCCTGCACCCGCTCACAAGTCCACACTAATAGATCTGAAGAAACAGAGCATTTGGATGCATTTTCTTAACGTCCAGAGTTGCAGATCAGGACTTTTGTGGATTTTATTAATGTTGGTTCTTCCCATTTAACAAAAGCACTTACGTTTTTGAATTTAAACACAGGAGTTTATGACAACTATAGCATCAATGACAGACTCTGACACAACCACTTCTCCACTTTTGACAATTACAGATATTCCCGTTGTTAGTCAGTTAAGGTGTCGCTCAAGGTTTTATTGGCGTTTTAAGGCAGATAATGATAAGACGTGGTAATTTGTGCTACTTAAGTCACTTCAATACCGTTGGTCACTCCATAATGGCTCTTTAGAATTAGCGCGAGTCATTGAGCCACACTAAGCAAAAAGCTATGATGCGGCCACGTTTATACTGCTTCAATCTCATGACCACCGTCTTTTGGACCTCACTTTTTGTTCATATAAATGTGTACGATAAGAATAATGCAAAACGCAACAATTTCCGCTATAACTCCATCAAGCAGAATTCTCTCTACTCCTCTGTATTGTATATCAAAAGTCTGAATGTATAATGGAAAAATGCACGTCTTTCTTCATTAATTAACATTCCTAGAGAGCTCTCTAACGTCTAATAGGTAATACTATGTAGAAAGATTTAAGGCCTGAAAGTTAACTGATAGCTGTAGCAAATATTATTGCCTCAACTACTTTTTTAATGCTCTAATGAGCCACTGGAGAATATGCAGTGATAGATCGGGAGGAGGGGACACACCAATGCTGTCGCGATGGAGACACTCCCTCTGGCGCCGCTCGAGCTCGCCTCGGTCGTAGTTGAGACGTTTGAGGCAAACGATGCCATAAAGGAGGCTGGTGCGATGCATCGCGTCCACCATCTTAAGGTGGGTGCGCAAGTCCCGTTTAGTCAGGTGATCGAGCATCCGTGCGTCCACCAGGCATTCCATGAAGGCTGGCCGGTACTGCGCCAATCCTAGGCCTGGCAGCCACACGTTCCCGATCCACTCGTGGTCCATGTCTCCAAACGCCAATCGGCTGTCCAAAACGCAAGTACAAACGCATGTAATTGTCGAAAGACGACTGTAGATGTTAGAAACTGCAAACCATTGCCACTGAACGCATTAGACTTATCAGCCACCATCCACGTCACAAAGCTGGGCGTAAAGTCTTAAAGAGACTTACATTACTCTTCATAGTTTTTGGGCTTTTCTGCCACACAGAAGGATGGAGAGTTATATCGCATGCTTCTGATTTGCTCTCAATTACTGGTCAACAGTGATGCAACTTAGGCGTATAATTTTAAGAATAGATTGAAACAAGTGAAAATCTATGTGCGTTACTTGTGAGCGCTTTAACTCATAAACTTTCCCATCATTTGGGATTAAATCTCGGTAAGCACTGTCCAATTTTGTGGTGTCGGACAATGGAAAGTATTTAAGTAGCCAAGGAAAATAATATTTCCTTTTTAAGGTACAGTGCCGGGAAAATAAACTCCGAAATCATGTAGCTGCCATCTCGTCCGGTGACTGCTCAGGCAATTCAGAGTCTAGCTGCCACAAAACTGAGGAAAACTATGCTTTGTATAATGGGAGAATAGGCGAACCTCGTGTTAGGCCTCGGTGTCGGAGTGGGAGCGGTCAACGCAACCATTTCCTGAATGGCCAATCGGAGCTTCAGTCTGTGAAGAGGATTACTGATGCCTATTTCTCGCTGAATCTCCTGCTCGGACAGTGCGGCCATTATCGCGCCGGATTTGACGTTGGCTCGGCATGCTGCCACGTACCAGGCCGGCATGCCCACCCACAGCTGAAGACAAAACAGTTTACTTAATCCACAGTAGTAGGGTGTGGAGGATGAACTCCACAAGCACAGAATATTGCATCGCATGAATAATGTCCAAGTTGTTGAAAGTGTTCCTGATCTCTGAGAGTAGTGCAAAAATAACGTAACAAACATTTTTGGCAGAAACATTAATGAGCGAGAAGAAGCAAACCTTTATCATAATAAATCCGACTCGAGATTCGAGGGTAAGGGAATATTAACGTGTGCTTGTAAATTTTCTTGATTATCCCTAGTATCGAGTTATATAAAGGTGTATTGAACCCAAAATCATTGCCTTTTTTTCGTATTCTCGGTATTCCATACATTTTGGGCACTTTGAGTAAAATCATACCAATACAAGGTGATCGAAAGGCACTAACTTTTTTCCTGTTAAGCGCTTCTGGCCTGGCAGAAGAAAGAGAGCATTTAGCCTTGGATCAATGAAATAGCGTCAACTGCTTACTGGATCCTTCGCACAAATCTCAACAAATCTGTGTTTCAATTCAGTTACGTCATGGCTCTTGATGCTTATTACTTGTGTTTATGAATGACCTTACTTCATCATGCCACTGCAACACTGCGATGGGGTGGAATTTGGTGCCTGCACTTAGGGACCATGTGGTTGAACGTTGGCTATAGATGATTTAATGTGTCAATATGGTGGCATTAACTAGTTACCCCAAAGTGCAGAAGACTGACGTAATTTTCGGTAAATATCATTCCTTGGCTCCAATTCAGAACAAAAAGCACCAAACACAGCCCAGCCCATTTGCAGCACGATCCGGTGGCTATTTTAATCTCATATGTGCATAGGTATGCACACATCGCATAGCAATTATATAAACGCCTTTATTTTAATTTTAAGGCAGCGTTACTGGCCCATCAGATCGGAACATGCAGAGGAGGACACATTTCATCTACCTCGTCGACTATATGACGTTATATCCCATTGTTTGGAAATTTTAAGCAAAGAACATGTATATGCACACCTGTAGGCACATGGCATAAGTAAGTTAGGCTCAAAACGCTGCTGTATTTGTCCCCTCACAGATTTCGTCCAGTTGGATAAATAAATAGGCCAAAATTTACCAAGTCTATCCTAAAATACCCATAATTCTGGTATGTAAATTGGAACCTTTTGAATAATATAAAATACAAAGTACTCATATAAGCTCTGAAAGCTATCCATCTCCGTAATGGTTTAAAAACGTGTGACACAGGCGGATTAAACGAGCCCAGAGGAGTTGTGGGAGGAGGCACATAGAGAAATGTAGGCTGACCTCAAGCCAGGCGACGATGGTGGGTCCGTTCCACTGAGCGAAGGGCAAACGAGCCTCCATGGCCTCTTCGAGGAGCTCTTCTTTCTTCTTTCGCCGACGTTCTTCCAGCGGCTGAGCCGCGGGGAGACCAGTTCCTGGAGCGAAACTATTTGGCTGTCTGGTGTACTGGCTCCCGGGCGATGGCGAAACCAGACCGTCGGGGTCTTCAGTATCTAGAAGGCAGATGCAACTAATCCATGACGTTGCTCTTGATAACGAAGGTTTTCTGTCTTCCATCGGCATAGTTTCACATTCAAGATTCCGTGCATGGACAACAGTACGGATAAGGTAGCTGTGATCTTTGTGCTAATCAATAAATTTTATCTCACATTTTAGGTGTTCCTACTCATAAGTGGGCCCTGAATTCGCAAATTAAAGTAAAATACCTCTATATTTTGGACCAAATATATGATTATCGACAAGTAGTGCCATTTTTCGTGTTTTGCATGAAAATAAGACGGAAATTTGAGGAAGCAACGTACTTTCTATTCAAGATGAATTTGTACTGCTTTATCTTCATTTTTTCGCTGCATACGTTTTGGAACGTGTTTCGAGAGAACCGGTTTAGTATTTTTGGATTTCTATTGCTCACGTATTTCTAGGTGCTTTGTAACTTTCACAATAAAATCAGGTAAAATGAAGCATTCATCTCCCGGCTGATAAATGTGACTTAGCTGAACCCTGGAGAAGAAGTATGCTAGTTTGGTTAACGACGCCACAACTGTGGTTAAAGAACAACGTCATTAGGACTGCCCAAATCATTAACAGATTAGATTTTACTCCATGAAAAATGTGTGTAGTCGAAAACGTTTCCGTTGTTTTTATTATGGTTTCTCTCCCTAAATTTTGGCTTTACGAACTCTACTCCACTGATTAAGCTTGTCATTTTGGCAAAAAACCAACGCATTGGTTGCACAACATGATCTCTGGAGCTCCGCCAAAAACGCAAACGAGACGCAGCAAGCCGGCAGCGGTAGAGCGAGAGAGAGACTGCAGTGACGGAGTGAGCGAGAGAGCGATGACCTCACGTGTGCATCAAAATGTAGTGGGTGTGTGAGCCAGTGGATGGTTTGAACCCACGACAAGCCCAGTGATAATGAGGTGCCTTAATTAAAGCTGTTGAGCCACTCTCTCGACTTTATTCACGAAGTTGTATGCACCAGCGGTCGCATGCTTGGCACAACCAACACAGGTTGCATGGTAAAAGACTTTCATACCTCCAAATCGCACAAAATTACGTGATAATAGGCACTTAATTTTTACAAGTTACATTTATAATCATTATTAGGCAAAGATAAATTAGTCCTCCTACTCAGAACTTGATGAGTACAAAATCCCAAAAGCGACTACTCCATGTAGTTATTTTTACAGCATTCGCCACTGTCGAGAAAAACAACAACAGTTGGCAGAATCTACCAGCGGTCTTCTATAGACGAAGCTGATGTTAGAATAATAATAAAAACGGCTTCTGATTTCAAGAAAATTTTAGCGAATCCGCGATACAATCTGCCAAAGAATCCTTTCTGCATTTACTAAAATCAATTTTAAATTCTGTCGATAATATGGGGATTAGAAATCCCTTGTGAGACGGCGACCTCTAAATATAGGGGGTTCTACTGCTGTGCAAAAAGTCTGCAAGTTTGCCAGTTGGCAAAGCAGTTAAGCTTCTAGGCTGAGGTGCAAGAGCCCAGCAGCGAAGGTGCTGAATTATAGCATAGGTCTCAGTTTAATCCTGAAAAATCTCCCCTTTTGTATGTCAAAAAATATGATTGTTTTGACAGTACTCCTATTCTCTGAATTGCGACGTGTCACATCAATTGACTAGAGGATTTCTGCTTGACACACGAAAAGTACGTCTACAAGTCACGCAACACCAACTTGACCAACACCAAAGACGCCACTGCCAAGAAGGACAATTCGAATCGCGACCCAAATCAAGCACACCAGACATGTGGGTGAACAGCCGGGAGAGCAGGCTGTGTCTGCACGGTAAATCCAAACAAAGAAACACTTAGCAAGGTATGGAAAAAAGAGGCAGGCAGAAATGCAACTCCAATAAAATTTAGAAAGCAAGAGAAAGGATAAGGCTTTAAGATTCCACATTTAGTTAGCAAAGTCAAGGCGGAAGAACCGCTAACTCCCGCGTATCGATGATGCATTGTGTGTCCCCGAACCCATTATAACTCACTGCATAAAAATTAACTAAAAAGTCCTGAAGAACTATCGTTTTGAACTTTCAAATGTGAGGACTGTCACAGTAAACTTTGGCCGATTACGGTTTTTGATGTACTTCATTTTATAGAACACGACCCGATCCCCTATAAAATTTCACCAACCTGCTAGTGGAGTCGGTTTTTGAGCAGCTGCAGCAATGTTTGAAGTCTTATCCTCCAATGAGTTGAAAGCTACTTTAAACATTTTAAAAAATACACTGCTTTATGGATATTTTGCTCCAAAATTTACGGGAATGCAGATTCAATTGAGGACAGTCCTGGATTCCGATGGCGGTGGGAGAATAGAGTGACCTAATGTTCATAGGTATTGCTACAGTCATCGTACTGCCATCAAAAAAAGCAAAAAAGCCGTTTATTGATTAACGCGTTGCTCCAAATGTGCATTGCAGGATGGACAAACAGGAGTTTGTGTGTCTTACTGGGCCCTTTTTCCCACGCTATTTGCAAGAGTCAGCGCATAAACAGTAATATGCACGTAATTGCTCAACCGCCAAATAAAATTTTAATTCCGTGTATGTTTATTGCTCGCAAATTTTCCCACGGCCAGTGCATCGACTGATTGAATGACGGGGTTGTGCGGGGAGCCCCGCGTACACTGCCAAAGTTGGGCACTCGACACTACCATTGTCATGCAAGTTTAAACTATCTGAGTAAATTCCCATTGTTTACGTTTGAAAGGATGCCAAAGAGGTAAAAAATACTTAATTAAATGGATGCTCATCTGAGCAACACAAAAACATTTTATAAAAGAATACTGTGCTACTATTCCCCTCCCCCTCAGCTAATGGCAACCAACATAGCGGACGCTTTGCACACAAAAATCCACACAATTTCTCAATATTCGGACAACTTGTATTTCCCATTCCTTCTTCTAGGTGTATGCTAATAATATTCCTTATTAAATTAGCGGAAATGGATGTGTAATGCCAGTGCGTACCGTAGGGAGCCTGTTTTTCGCCCTGTTGCTGTTGTCTCTGCTGCGCTAACTGATATAGATGCTGTTGCTGCATTTCCTTGTGTCGAAGGAACTGCAAATGCTGTTGTTGTTGTTGTTGTAGCAGCTGCTTTTGTTGGATCTGGGCCGCGGCCTGCGGGTTGTAGGTGATACCCAGAGATGGTGAAGTGGAAGTGAGTCGCTGTTGGTGGTGTATTATGGGGCTCTGTGGCAGCCCAATTTGCGGCTGATCCTTTCCGCCACGCTTGAAGATCCGACCGAGGGTGCCGGTGATCGACTTCTTCTTGCTTGGCGTGGGTGACGGTGCGAACTGCGAGGCAGCTGGTCCAACACGCTGCAGCATCATCGGTTTGGCAGCTCCGGGACCAGAGGCGGTGGTGGTAGTGGAGGTGACGGTAGGGAGGTTGGCGGAAGTAGGAAGGAGTTGGTGATGGAGGTGCGTGCTGATCAAAGGTATGTCGCCTTCATGCGGAAAATGGGTGTTGTAGGGTGAGGAGGCAGGCACAAGGCCACCTGGGGCGAGTTGCTTCGATGCGTTTGCCACCGTGGGATCAGACTTTGAGGACGCGCTAGAACCGGGGCTCTCTAACAGCGCTCCAGACGTGGCCACCGGCACATTTCCCATAGGAGGCCTAAAAGGAGGTCTAAACAACGCCGTACATTGTCAGGAAAATGAGCTATCCGTCCAAACCTCTAAGCAATTTAAATTTTCAGAATCAACATGCAGAGGAGCATACAAAGTTACCAGCCCAGAAAAAGAAGTTTCTATAAACAAAGCGTTTGATAATTAGCCAAAATTTAGTGTGCAAATCATGCTGAATTGCCCTTCAATTGTTTTGTTAGAGAAATTTGCTGGTAATTTATTAGGTTCAACTTTTCCCATAGTTTACATGGAGAAGATAAAAAGTAATTGGGGTTGGTGGACGCCAGGTACTGCTTACGCCTAGTAATGTCTCGCCCATAAATACTAACAAAAATGAGTCATTCAGATAGCATTACAGCATCTAAAAAAGCTCATGCTCTCCGCGGAAAGCCATCCATGCAAGAGCTAATCATTCCGCGTGAGGCACTACTGATCCGGGTCGATGGCAGGGCGTGCGAGCTTCAATGTGTATTGTCTCACAAGTGGTACCTAGGGGGCACCGCACTACTGGAGACAGCAATGCGGTAAGAGGGGACGGAGTGGCGCCGATGACTGGGGCCTGAGAGTGGCTCAGGGGAGATGGAAGGTTGCACAAGAGTCGCCGAGGGAACGCGGATTTGGGGTTTGGGTGGCACTGGACTGGCTGAGTTGGGGCGGCCGCACTCACTAAGTCTCAGGGCTTCCGCTTCCATCAGGTGCTGGAGGCTGCGATTACGGCCGCTACTGCTTGCAACGGACCGGAGTTGGTAAGTGGTGTTAGAAGCGCACAACGCTTGTGCGTATACATGTGTACGTGAAGGATCACAATCATTATCAATGAGGTTTGATAGTATGTAGACCCAAATCAACCCGACAGAACTCCAATGTCTTCAAAAAGCCTTGCTAATGAGATGCATTGATAAAGTTGTGCACAAAATGGCCTTACACGACATTTTCAAGCGAAGTCACAATTATACCATACAGATGCTGCAAATATTCCAATGCTAAAATGATCTCATTCCAGAAAAACCAGAGGAACTTCAAGAAAACGTTGGACCCGCCAACTCTATTGTGCTCACTGTACACTTTGCTGAATGATTTGGTGTATCGAGCATCAAAGGTCAGAAAAGGGAGAGATGTGACTTACAACATGCGAGTAGTGCTAGGGGTACTAGGTTGTCTCAAAGGAGAGGGAGCACTGACACCGTTTATTGATTGATTGGGATAGGCCTGTCCCAAACTACTGGAAGCCCTCTGAACGGGATAGGAGAGATCCTCGGGTACCTAAAAGGGAGACATTCACCCACATGCTTAATGAATTACACTTGGGTGTCGAGACTAAGGTCGGATAAGGTGCATCAGAACATTCACGAGCGAACGTTAGGCTCAAAAGGAGAGGCGAGAGCAGGACTATGAAGAGGTGGGATTAATCGATGGGCTGAGAAGTGGCTACAGCTCGTCTCAAGAGACTAGTGATATCGTAACCGGGACAGACTTATGGTTTTTGGGCGCAGAAAAGTAGCAGGAAAGCATTAAAAATTTAGAAGTTTTGCGTCCTGGGAAATTTTTGCAGATTTTAGGTGGAAACGACCAGGATAAGTGCAACATTAGTTTTCAAGATACCTTCAAGGCGTAGCTACAGTATCACATTAATGCAACAAGATTTTGTGCAAAAAAAAGAGAAGCAGGGAGATGTAATTAGGCACTATCATAACTTGAAATGGTCACTAGACTTGTGCTGCCGGATGTTAGCAATTACCTTATCGGATGACTTTGCTACGCCATAAATTCTGAACTATTTGTTTCTATACCAACTGTCGGTGCCACAAAATCTGCCCCGAAGTGCACACACTTCCAGAATGCTGAGAGCTCTCCAGTGTGACGCCGTATTCCTATTGATGTGATTAAAACGCGGAATGCGTGTAACTGTCATTCGAAATCTTCTTTTAAAGTTGTAGAGTGATTAATCTCAATGGATTCTGAAAATGTTTTTTCAAATAAAAGACTGCATAATTTACTAGAACGTGAGCAAGCAGGATTACTCATAATTCGTAATAAATGTGGAGAAGTAAAAGCCCGAGGGCTCCGGTTTACGTCTAATCGCGTGCGAGCGGAGCAAATCCACTGTCAAAGCGGTGCTAAACTAGAAGTTAACCAAATGCCGCCGCAACAGCATACTGTTACAATAAAGTTAACAGGCTTTAGTGATCAGATTTTCCTCACTGTGTTACTAAATTGCTTGTCTCTTTAAAAGATCAAACCCATTAAGCAAACAATCAATTCAAACCACATTCTACAGTCTCTTTTATCAAAAGCAAATAAACAAATGGATTTATTTTGATTCAAAAGTGTCATTGTTCCATGTTTTGATAAGTGTATTTATAAGACAAGATTCGAATTGAAACACAAGTGACTCCCTTTTCTGGATTATTTTTGGCATTCACTTACCTGCTTTGAATCACTTTTAGTCATACTATTGCTCAAGTAAAGTAAGCAACTTGCTCATTTGAAACTTAAGGCGTTCCTTAAATAGAGGTGAGGGTTTTGACAGAATACCCCAAAGGCTACAAAAGGTGAAGTGATTATGTAAATGTGGGTGTGAAAACTTCGCCTGGCGCGTGCAGTTAGAATGCGTGCGTATCGTGCTGGTGGTCTGCAATGGCATGCTGCAGAAGGCCACACAGGGGAGCCCGCGTTCAAAATAGGTGTCACGCATAATGCAGCGGCAGGAAAAGGTAATTACGGCGACAGCCGAGACGTCTTCAAGTTAAAACGTGTGTACCTTCTCGCCGTTGTTCTCCGGTCGCCACATCTGCAATTGACTGACGCTAACGTTGTCCGGACCAAATTCATAGGGGCTCTCCTGCGGGTTACTAGTGATAGTAGCTAAGCTCTGTCTTTGTACCGTCTCAGGATTCGAACGCTGGCGTTGAAAATGACTCTCGGATGGTGCGACACCGTCATACTCGTTTAGTACCTGCGGCTGAAAATTACGTTTTATGGCTTGAGGGGGTAAGCATTACCGTTCGGTCAAAATGCGAAGAATCCGCCAAAAAGACCACGACCAACGTTTAGGAACCTAACATTATGAAATTCATATAGAAAGGCCCTCAAATATTTAGGGGTAAGGCAAACCATGAATGATATTCCAGTCACTCACTAGGTGTATGTAGTCGAACTAAGATTTGTGCTTAGTGATGATGAATGCATTTAACGAAGCTTTGGTTCCTTTCACTTGTCATTTTTTCCTTGGATAGGCTGAATCCCGGCATTTTAACGCAGCGAAAAGAGTTTTGAGCTCAAATTCATCTTAGCGTAATTTCGGAAATGACCAAGTATGTTTAAATGGAAGTTTCATAAAAGAAGTTCTTCAACGTGGCGAATTCAAATGCGTACATTAAAGACCTGACAGAGAGAAGTAAAGTGGGAGCGCTAACCTGGCAAAGAAGCTGTGCCATGGCTGAGTTGGCTCGCTGTGGAGCAGGAGTACCGCCGGGGAAGAGGGGCCCCGCGCGCCCCGTCGTATAGGGGTGGTGGGTCGCGGAGGCAACGGTTGCACGATGAGCAGGATTCATGGTAGCCCCGTAGCCGGTGGTCATTACAGTATGTAGCGTAGTAGGAGTGCCCACTCGGCCCGTGAGCGGTGATGGTGGCGGCGACCAACCTGTGGGGCCAAAACCGGGGAGATGCGGGGGCACCGAGGCGGCGATAGTATTTCCCCGGCCGCCGCTTGCATTTGTTGCTGTCGCCTCGAAGAGGTATGGATTCGACTGCTGTACGACGCGCGACTCCAACTCTTCCGCCAATTGCTCCGTATTTTGTTTCTCCTCCTGTCACAATATCATGCAGTTAAACATTCCCCTTGCGTTGCTTCTGGTGTCGTGCCGGTTTATCATTCAAATCACTTTCACAACAATTGGCCATTGAATGCGACAGCATTTTTGATTTAGCGTGAGAAATAGCTACCGCAACAGGTTTTTAGCTGAAAAATTCAAATGGTTTGATCTAAACTGATAAAAGGTCTATTGTAGCAATAGTTCACTTGTCTATCATCCAATTTATAAAAGTTTCACTAGTGTTTTCATGGAATCTGATCAATAAGGAAGTTTGGTGCAAGAACACAAAAAGGAGTCTAAAGTGGGGATGATGATTATCATGAATATCTTATCCCACAACCCGAGGCAGGACTGGAAGTGAGATATCACTTGTAGGGCAATATGCTTTAGCTCAACATTCGGGAGGAGAGCTCTCATCTATGTTTCCCAAAACACATTTTATAGGTGTATTCAAAAGGAAAAAGCAGGCATGCGGTAACAGCAGCTGTGATGGCGGCTGTTCGCTCCCTGATGCGGATAAGAGATGAATCGGCATGCAGTTTGAGCAACTTCCAGTTTTAAAAACCATTCGTTTCGTGGTTTAAGGAAGTTTAAACGCCGACTAGCATCTTCCTCCTTCAAATAACAACACATGCAAAGTCTCCCGAGTTGAAATTAAAATACCTAAAATGAATGCGAAAAAAAGTACGAACGGCTGATTTTACTTAGCTTCCGGCAGTGAGGAGAGATTACACTCAGTTTGGTTTATTCTTCAGAGTTCTTGAATGTCTCGTGATGACACCAAATGCAGCAAATGTTTGGTGTCAGCTAGGAATGGGAAAGCGATGCAGAGCATGATAGTGGCACCAATTTTGTTTTTCTCAACCTACTATGTTAACTCATTATCTTAAAAAGGAATTACGAGAAAGTTGGATTTGCGAAAAGTAGTAAAATCATCACTAGTTAGAAGACACACGCAATGTAAATACTGGAATCGGCATACGGAATCATGGGAACATATTTTAGTGGTTCATTTCCTTGATATTACAGTGCAGCAATGTCTTGTGCGTGTTGTTAATTGTTAAAAGTCCTTTAAAGAGCATAATAATTGTCACCGAACCTGCCTCGCCAAAATTCCAATCAATCTGGCAGACGCCGCTAGAATAATTGACGGAAAGACACCGGTAGATACGAATGGAATGGAAAACATTCATCAAATCGCGGTTTCTTCCGTTAATTTTTGGTGAGCTCTGACCATTTCTTTGATGATTACCTAAGTACGATAGTGACTCACTATTTGCTCAAGACAAATGTCTTACATTCCCTTGAAAGCTTCTCAATATGAAAATGTATGTGTAACGGCCCCGAGGATCGTCAAGTCATCACACCACCGTTCATTAATCATGCATAACTTCAGGTGGCATATCCCGGTTTTGTGAGGCTAGTGTTAGCGGAAGCCATTTCACTATACCTGAATCAGTTTGATTTCGTTATTGATAGCATCCAGTTGATCCTGAATGAGCAATGCAAGCGCCTGGGCGTCGCTGGTGTTTTGAGCGTTCGCGGTGGACTTGCCATCGGGAGAGAGGTTAGCTGGGACGCCCGATGAAGGACTAATGGAATCGGTCGGACCATCCACACTCTAAAATGTGAATAAAAGAGCCATAACACCTCGAGTTTAATAGCAAACAGCTCCACAATTTTCGAAGCCCTTCAATTAAGCAAAAAAGTCACTGGAAAGAGTGAATCACAAATGACTACATTTGCACCTTTTCAAATCTTTTTTTCAAAGTTGGTATCAAAACTGATACTCAGCAGTTAATAGGAAGCTTAAATTTGATTTGACTCCTTCCAAAAAATCTGGATTTGTTAGTGTCAAACGATAATTTTGGCCCACTGTTTCTTTTTCCAGAGGGTGATAGTTTAAATGGATCTTTGAGGTATCAGGATAAACAGTTCACGGTCTCTCAAAATGGTATGAGAATGTAAATGAAAGAGTTATCGTCTGCAACGCTTTTCATCGCAAGATGTCACCATGTCTTCCTTCGGCCCTCCTATCAACTGGAGCAAATGTACTTGCTCTTGTATTTATAGATGATGTACCGCTTACAAAAGATTCTGGAAGCAAAAAAGACATTCAAATAATTTTGAAAGATTATTTTAAAACTATTTATGCTATTAGAAGACAGGATCATTTGCTCCTTCATATTCGCGAGGAAGTAGGCGAGTTCAATATTTTTTAATTCAGTATCAACGAGGCACAGAGGGGATTTGAGGTATTACCTTCCGACTCGCGTGGCGAAGGTGATGCCGATCACGCATTTCCTTAGAGGAGCTTAGTGCCAAACTGGGACTTCGACGTGTCATTCGCCTACCAAAGGGTGATTTAGCCTAAATTCACCTCTGGAAACGAATTTCATGGAATTGAACGTCACATACTCGTGGACCGATACCTACAGCCTTTGAGACCGTGTAGCTACACAGAGAGGTCAACCTAATGTTTATCAGTTTTGCAACGGTTGCATTTCACCAATGCACATTTAGATCACGCAACTACCGCCAACATTCACATTCCACATAAGGAAGTGCGGCTAATGAGAGGACAATGAATTGAAGAAAAAACTCACATTTTCAACTTTCGATGAGTTTCTTCCAAGTGAACCACCGGCATAGCCAGAATATCCGTCGCCTAGAATGTAAAGAAGGACACTAGTTCAATAAGTCTAAATAGCGCATGAGTGAACTGATGCGTAGCCAAGAGGGGTTGTGATTGATCAGTTTAAAAAGACAGAAAATTAAATTTAAGGAGGGCTATGGTAAGCCCGTAGATTAGGGAACACAGGTTTTAATTATGCACAAATAAGTCAGTGTGTTCACCAAGCATATAGAGTAACATAAATTTAGGTGAAAAGAATGAAAACAATCAATTTATCCTCTTTGTTTGCTGAGAAATCGCCGATATTCACGACAGCCTATTGATACATGATCGTATATCCCTGTAAAGAACTTCCAAATTCACATCCACGACCGGCTGTGAAATACTGGGCTTTGAAGACTTTACAGCAATTTATGGCCTGTCTAGTCAAAAAACCTTGTGTTGACCAATAACCTGATAACTCCGGTAGTAGTGAAAACCAGTAGGCGTTCAATGTTGGCTATAGCTCCGATTGTTAATAAATTAAGGGATAAAATTCACGTGCGCATATGTGCATTTGACTCGATGGAGCATGGAAAGAATGATCGCAAGAGACCGACTTGTGTGTGCAAAAGGATAATCCAACTACACATTGAAATAAAGTGTGACGGACTCAGCAAATTTTGACTGTGAACACTTCATTCACTCATTTCAAAATTGCGTAAAGCGCATGTCTCTTACTGTTGGCCGTGCGTTTGTAAACAGCCTGCAATTGATATCAATGAAATACCCGGTGTTTTTTACTGTTTAGAGGCGACATTCTAGAAAGGAGCAAACAGTGTGAGGCTGATCATGTTCGTGAAGTGCTATCTATGACCTCAAAGAAGGTGAAACCGTCTGTACGTCAATGGTACTCGAAGCTGTGGCTCAGCACAAGGAAACATAATTTGCCGTTTCGTATCCGACACTAGAATATCTGGGGTAGAGTTAGCTATTTAGTACATGGATGCTGGAAAAGTTATGACTCTGTAAACAAAAAAACACCCAATAACTTGCAATTCTGATGACATTGACTGCATGGCTAAGCAGTGAATCCTGTCTCAAATGGCTAGGTTTCTTGGTAGAGTTTGTTTTATTGGGGCCATCTATATAATACACTGGCATTATACGAACCAAGGTAGGTCGGAATGTCTTGGAGACTTGCATCTACATGTTGCACTGAGCAAAAGATTTGACATCGAAAAATAGCTTTTAGAGATCAGAAGGGCGATTAACTTCTAAGGTCTTCGAAACCCGTACATCCTTTTCCGGTTCCATTTGTCAAATTTTTGGATGTATTTGAACGGCTGACAAGAAATATGGGACTACTAAGCTAACCCAAAAACTAGGTTTGTAGAAATCACAACTTTTTAAAATTGGTAGTAGTGGACCACCTCCGGGTATGGCTGGGAAAGCGGTGTCCTTAAGGAGTGTCAAAAAACTATCGCTGCTGGTGAATCATAGCGTGTTGCAAGCACGGGTCAGCGGTGCCAAGCCGTGACTAAGGTCAACCCTACGCGAACGGGAATCATCAAGATGCGTCAGTAGTTAGTAAACACCGTATCCCCTGTCGTCCAAACCTACGCACGCACCCACACACATTCGTGGACGCCAATCGATTGGTGGACGCGCGCACGCACGCACATCAAAGTGTGTTCGTGCATTTGTGAGAGGTCGACGCGAATAAACACGTGTGCACGCACGCAAGTGCGTTGTGTGTGCATTGCACGCCCATCCACGTACGCACGTGTCCGCCTGCTGATGCGGTGTGAGAAATCGAGGGCCGGCAGCAGCAAACACACACACACAAGGCGCTTGGTTTTTTGGACGAGCAGCACACCTAGGCCTCAACGATGCATCAGCCACGGCAATATTGCCGTACGCGACTCGGACAACAAGATCAAAAGGACCTTTTCATACGTGGCAAAGTACTATCAAATGGTAATGCCTTGCCATCCAAAACAAACCACGGCAACAGATTTGTGCATAATGAATCGAAAGGACGAAACGAGCTACCACTAACGCGTGTTGAAAACCTCACCGGAAGTGCTTGTGCAACCTTGAAAAGGTGTGTGTGTGGTAGAAGTGATAGCAATCGGAAAAAAGGGTACTGACTGTGACTCGCAGCAGATTTGTTTGTCAGTTGACGGACAGCGCGTGCATACAATTCTGGTTTTCCGCCTTCGATTGTACACAACTAGTAATTAAAAAATCCTTAGCATCACTTTGTGGCAACTTTACGATCACCTCGACTTGATGATGCGACGCGGAATATAGAAGGCGCTATCCACGTCCCGACGACAATGTACATGATCCTAAACCTGTTTACTCTCGCAAGCGCTGCCACTTTGGAGAGGACGGAATTGGGCGGCCGCTGCAGAAAGACCTGAGACATCCAAGTAAGAAATCAAGCAACTTCAACTTCCAGCATCTTGCATGTCAATGACTCATGTTTAGATTTAGCTTGTAAAAGTGACTGAAGGGGATGTGTAAAAAACCCCTTAGTGCAACACGGCATAGCTATTTCCACCTTTGAGGTCACAACTGGCTGCCCTTACCTTAAATAGCCCATTCATATGATCCGTACCTTGATTCATCTGGCAGGGTGGCAGGCTAGTCTGATGCGCATAAAAGATAGCATTTACACGGCTTCTCATCTGCTAACCAAACGGAGCAGCAAGTGATGAGAATAAAACCGATTCCATAAAGCACCTTTGTCATTCACCAAAAAATTACCTCCCTACCCACTTTGAAGCACTAGTAACCTCAACTAATATGCCAAATCAGTGTAGAGTATCGCGCCAAGCATTCTCAACATTGGGCGCATCACCTCGAATTTCAATTTCAAGCTACGAAAAATTATCTTCCCAATCCCTTATTTAAAAATAAAGTCTACCTCTTACATTTAGTTTCGATAACTGTAACGGTATCTATGATCTTTTAAACAATAATGTTTCGAAAGAAAATTTTTGTGTTCTGCATTGGTTTTCTCCACACGACAGGGAATTTGGAATAAGCGACTTTCTAGGTGGTTTCAGTGCATCACAATTAAAGCATTTTTTCTAACCAAAATCGAAATTTCAGTCAGTGAAAAGTGAGCCTCTCAATGGATCCAAAGTGACTTGGCAACGTCCTCTTAATTTTTTGCAACCGCCTCTCCTTCCCTATTCGCCATTGGATTGGGATTTAAAACACCCGATTAAGGGATAACTGGAAGGCCAATCAAAGGAGCCAAAATTTGCGCATTTCGGAGAGCACTAGACAAAAAATCTCCAGGTCTTCATTTGGGATAAGAGACGATGTACGGCCACGCTGTAATGTCATACCTGAAAGAGCCTACAAAGATTACTAAGCTAAACAATTAAAAATAAAAAAGGATGCGTCTTAACCACCGAAAGATTAGCAGATATAAATGGATTCTGGATAATAAAATCTTATAAATTGAGCTTCGATGACCTCGGCTGAAAGGCACGCAAGTGTGCTATTTTTACGTGAATTACACAGATTATTTTGACTTGTCGACATCAAATTCTTCATTGGTAAAACACTTGTTACGGTTGAGTTGAGAATCCAAAATACACTTCAACGAAATAGCCTGATAACAAAAGCAAGCCTCTGCATCAAGTATGCAGGAAAAGAGATTCTCTGAAATTGGGTGTCGTTTTAAGAAAAGCAGCCGATTCTAATGGGAGTCAGTGCTCTGTGAAAGACAGTGATATTTTAAAAAGCCACGGTTGCCCCGGTTTAACGAGCTAACAAACATTTTTAATAACAGGAAAAACGACGCAGAGATCACCTTCACAAAGAGTACTTCAAACGACGAATATGTGCTATCAATAACTTGAAGGTAAACTCCAGGCATTCCCATCAAGTGCCAGAAAAGAGGTGATGGTTCATTTCAATTTTGATTATATGTTGATAGCTAAAAGCTATAATTTCGCCTGATTCAAAAAATGACACCTTTTATTTTTGGATAGGAGGCTAAACCAACTAGGCCCACGAAATTCAGAGCATTTAACACGACGACTCGAACGCATGCTCACACGTAGGTGAGATTTTATCGGCAAGTTGCAAGCCATTCAACAAACGAAAGATAAATACACATTGAACCGATAATGTGTGAGACGAAATCAAGTGCTTCATTAGAAATCACATTAAGGAGGGCTTAAGCAAACCCATCACACGAAATCGCATTTTAAGAACCCCTCAAGACGGCATTTCAGATGGACGGCGCAGGAGTGTGCAGCACGGACATCCGCTTTCAGTCGGGCCCGGGAACAGGCAATGCCTATTTACATCTTAGATTTTCTATCAATCATCACCTCTAATTGGATTACTTCCCATGGAGTTTCTGTGAGTCCATTAAGGAATCAAAAATTCTTTCGATTCTGGAGCAAGTTGGAAGAGAGCAAGCAGAGTGCGTTAGTGCAATTATAAATTAGGAGGGAGGGCGCACGATAAATTAGGAAGAAGCGGTGCACAAAGATGGCTAATACGAACACTTCGAAGATATGATCGCAGATCCCCCGAAACGGTTCTTTTGGCGCCAACTTAATGGCCCAGATTTTTCGTGGACTGAAAGGTAGAGGCTCGCAGGCCGGCGCAACAGAGAGGTGCACTGTGGTCGCACGGTGCCCGGCGTGCGCCAAACTGCTACAAGGCAGTGAACGTTCCAATTATGACAGTCTCGAGGGGCAGAGAGGTTATTTTTAGCCAAAGCCCCACCCTGTGGACTTTGACACAGCACTTTAAAGTTGAAGAATCTGAAAAAAAAGTTGCTTCTGCCAAATTTACTCACCAAAACCAACTTGTGCACCTGGAAGTGTGAGCTAAGCCTTTCAACAGCTCAGAAGGGATTTATTAATACAACACAAGTGATAGGCTCTTCATGCACTTGACGCTCTCTCAAAAAGAAAAGTTCCACAAAGATGTTTTCTGTATCGCAATGATGACTAAATTATCCAAGCGACGATTAGTTTAATTTGCGTGTGTTAGTAATGAAAGAAAACGGCTCTTTACTTCACCAGCCCTTAAATTGAGTACAAGCGCTGGAAGGGATAATGGCGCATTCTACTCGTCGAGGGCATAAGAATCTGTCGTGATGAGTTGAAACTGCAAAAGACCCGCTATGTGCAATTCCAAGTCAACAAATAGGCAGTGCCCAGTACCGTTTCAAGCACCTATCATGGAGAGTAAAGTCACATTGCCATCTTCCTTTCGGATTGATTTTCAGTATCCCTTCGTGTTACACGCTGTTCTCCACCAAAGCCCTTCTTCACTCCCATACTTGTGTGAAGCTTTAAAGAGAATCCACCAAAAGCAAAACCAGAGAAATTGACGGTCATTTGATAAATCTCGCCAGAAAATGTGAGGTAGGCATAGAATACTTTTCATTTACGTAAATACCGATTACAAACCAATGTGAGATATGTTGTAAGAGGAGGAAATAATTTAGACGCAATGCATCCAGTTTTGTGATTCTTAGACTAGTGAAAACATTCTGCTTAAATGGAAATGCGTTTTATAGAAGAAAGGTACAAAATTTTTTTATGAATGAGCACTAAAAATGAAGCTACTCACTGCTGAGATTGGGCAGATCAAGGGATTCCGCTAGAGAGGCCTGTCGCCTAAGTCGGTCCAACTCATTCACCAGTCGATCGCGGTCCGACTGAATGGATTCCATTTGACGACGAACGCGATCCAACTCCGCTGTCAACTGATTCTTCTCCTCCATAACAGCCATCTTCTCTCTCAGATGCGTCTGCAGTCGTTCGTTCGACTCCAGTAAAAGCTTGTCGACCTGGATACAAGAAGAGCTGCACACTGGTTATTCATACGTCAATGACCAAATGGCCAAGAACATGGGCCTTGAATAGGACCCTTTTACAAATGGCCATATGAACCCAAAAATGGAATAGTAAAATTCTATTTTTAGGTGTTTTTCTTAAAAACTAAGATAGTCTTTTACCACTGCAAAAAGCAAACTTGGTATTTCAAGCAGTGGGTAGAAAAATCAGTGAAAAACCAAATTCAGTCTAGCTCTGGGGTGTCAACAGGTTCCATTTGGCACACGAGAAATTGGAACGTTTGGCACCAGCGTAATCGACAACTGCTCATTTTTAAATAAAAAAATTCAAATTTAAAGGTCTGGATGTAACAAATTTGGGCATTTACCGTTGAAACTTTCACAATTAATTGAATGCAGCGTTTGCTTACCTCGCAACGGTCTTGTCAAAGGGTTGCTAAATGCAAAATCGTGCATTGAAGACAATTCCATCGATAGTTTTAGGTTCAAGAGTGTGAGTCGTCTATCTAACACAGTGTAATAGTATAGCTAAGAACCTTTTTTCTGGGAAACACGAAAATGAAATTTGAGGTTGAATGTAAAATGAAAGTGAACTGCAAACCCTAAAACACATCATGATAGAGGGGTGATGCTGTGTAAGCGCAGGCATGACTCAATGTCGGAATTGAAAACTGGTTCCATTTAAAAGCTCAAACTCATCCATGTATTTATCCAACTCTGGTGGTCTCTACTGTTTATGAAGTTCCTCATATACCTTCGCCTTATGTAAACGAGCCGTGTATACGCGAAGACTCGACGTTTAGGTGTGCTAATAAAGTGTGTTGACATTTGGACAGAGGAGACAATTGCACGCCGTGGTGCGATAGCTCCGCCAGTGTTGCGGCACTTGATGATTGGGGTGAAATCTGCACCCATGAGCCGCATTTATTCAATGGACTATTCTGCCATGCATAGGCTTTAAAACTCAGCAAAGAGGTCTCCAACGGCCCACTCCTTGAGAGTGAGTAGGTTAAATAGTGACATAGGATAAAGGAATGCCATTTAATAGCACGTGTAAACATTTCTACTTGGTTTTACAGTAAAATATCAGTGAAGACCCCTTGTTCTACATTTGATTAATGTCTTCCTTACACACAATGCATGACATGTGAAGCACTGTCGTTCAGTTTGATGAGAGGTGAAAAGTTCAGATATTAATTACTGAACTTCAAATCAATCTCAATTTAAGATTGTGCATTTATTATCTCCTTTCTATAATGGGAAGCTAAGGAGTGGGAAGCGGATGGAAGGGCATCGGCAGAGAGGATTAGCTGAGTGATTTTGGAGTTAAAGCTGAGGATTACCAATAATGATGTGAATTAAAGACATCTCAGCTCGCATTTTACTGTAAAAATAAACGTATTAGATGCAACAGAATTTGTTCAAATTAACTTCCCCTCTCTCTAAAAGCGTTAGAAAATCTCGGTAAAACGTAGCTGCCAACTTGTCAGGCAAATATGCCAGCTATTAGTGAGAATTGGTGCTTCCCTGCGTACGGACTACCTGTTTTCAGTGTTGCTACATTATCAAAAGTCAAAAATTAAATAAAACTAAATAAAATTATAATTATTATGCAGAGAAATTTCAGCTCGAGGAAATGAAGTCCTTTAAGAAGAGTCGACTAATAAATAGAAATGCTAAAATAGTTGTTCGCTTAACTTTTCAATGATACGGATACAAAGTTGACATCTTGATGCTATCAGAAAACACAGATGAAGACGTTACCAGAAAAACTAAGCAACAGCTGCCGACCGTGTGCCACGTGCATAACAGACTCGGGCACCTGACCTTTCAGAAAGAGGATGCGCTTGAAGGTCTATAATGAGGCATGGCAAGACGACCTAATACATCGGAAAGCCGGTTTTCCCCGCCAAATGCTAACTGTCAATTCGACACAGCAGCGTACAATGCCCGCTCACATTTGATCGGATGGAAGCGTTGATAATCATCTGACACCGAAACAGACACACAGCGATTAGCCAAAAGCGACATTGAGAAAGAGGATGGAGACTAATTACTCCGTTGTAGGCAATTTTACGTAGGGAGTTACGATATTAATTGATTGAATCACTTAACCGACTGCTGAGTAGATCAAACAATTATTTGCCAATCACCAACGCTACATTTTTTGAGTAAGCAGATGGAGGTGCCTTCAAACATCCATAGGGTAGTAAAAGCAGAGGATATTTGAGGGCACAGCCATTGTTCACGGTTATGAGGTAAAATACCGTCTACAACTGCTTGATTTATTTTGCACATAGAAAAAGATTGAGAGGCACTTATCTTTCCATTCCCAAGTAGTGGAAGTACTTCCTCAAGACGAAGGAAAAGAAAAGAAAAGAAAGGGAGGGGAAGTGAGAAAGACACTCACAGTAGCAGTAAGACGAGCACTATGATCCTCATTGAGCCTCTCCCTCTGTCTGGCGCGTTGAAGCTCGGCCTGGGTTTCAGCCATGGCAGCCTGCACCTCGCGCAGTCGGTCGTCAGCCTGGGTCAGCTCGGCACGCATTGCACGGATGCTTGATTCCTGCAGCTCACTGATCTCCATGGTGGAAGGAACAGAGGCGACAGCAGAGGGATCTGATGGCGAGGCAGCGCTGCCTGAAGCCACCGGCGCCGGCTGATCACCCTCTTGGCTCTGGTACTTCTCCAACATAACCTGCAAGTCCTCGTTCTTATTTCGCAGCATATCCACTTCCACTTTCAGATGATTCACTCGCTCTTCCGACTAGAAAAGGGTTGAAGTGGTATGCGTTGATTCTACGATACATGTTTTATTTAGTTACTTCCCAATACATGTTAGAATATAACCAATACATATTGCTAAGCTTAAGGTGGGTCAAAATTCTCATATCCACAAAATTACGCAACCTCTTGGCATGCTTCTCCTCAGGCTTTCTTCATTTAATTTACTACTCATTCACTAGAGGTATGTTTGTAACCATTAGAATCACGATGAATGCATTTGATTGGATTACAGTGTAGCCTTGCAAAGTCAACGTCCCATAAACATTAAAGTTTTTAATGTATGACGATAGCAAGTGATACCCTATCAAAAGAACCAAAGAGAACTGAAAGAAAACCCCTTACAATGTTTAGATCAAAAAGTGGATACAATTAACATAGGTCTTTGTTAAAGCAACCCAACTTGCTGAAATACACTAAAACAATATCATAGAAAACCACCTGGATAGACGATGGTCCAGACTTGTAGACCTTAAACGGTCGCCAGCCTTCAGAAGCTAGGCTTAGCACTTTAACGAGCACCCGGTCTTGGATTCGAAGCCGAATCCAGCAATGACCCGAATGTCGTATTCAGAAAGTGCAGCCACTAGTGATTATGACAAACCATTTGTAAAGATCTTTAAGGCTTTAGGTAACTTTTTTAAAGTCTCCACTGCAGGGTCTTAGAAGAGGGATGTGCTCCGGTCAATAAGTCTCAGCGAATAATACAAAAATCAACAGCCTCTACGTGGTTTTTCAGTCCTTCATCTTGTTAAAGCATTCCCACAAAGAGGCTTCTACGCAAGTGCGAGGAGGAAAACTTTTGTAAACATTGGTGTTTTTCTGAAAAAGATCACAACACAATTGCATTCAGCATAAAATCCCTTCACCTCAAACAGGCTTTAAATCCCTATGAAACTTTATGCTTAGTGAGGAAAATTTTTAAATCCTGGCTACAAATCGGAGGTTTCATATCACAGGAATGACTGATTTGCAGGGAAAACTGGTGCAGCGAAAAGGACTGATCAGCCTAATGAGCGATGGTTACGGTCTCTACCAAATCGGTAACATGCCCTAATGATAAAAAATGACTAAAAATAGTAAGGCTTGGTTAGTTATGCTCGAATGATTAGGAAAGATGAATGGTTTAGCAACTAAAGAAGATGTGTGTCACAGGAACGAAAAAACGCATAACCTACCTATTCTTTTGTGTCGTCTAATTCTTTCATGCTTTCGGTGGATTGGTGTAATAAAAATGATAATTACAAATTGATGCTGAGAAATTTTAATGAAACACCTTATTAGGTGGCTAGGAGAAAGTATTTTTAACAAGTCATGATATCAATACAACAAAAAAGTAGTGACAAAGGGTGTTACCTGCTTGAGCTCGGAGTCGCGACTGATGAGATCGGCGCCAATGCGATTGGCCTTCTCGTGGGCTGTTGTGGCGTCGTGTTGAGCAGCGAGATAGCGCTGCTCCAACGTCGAGATGCGAGACTCCTGATCTTCCCGTTGTGCCTCTGACTCACGCAAGTCTCGCTGCAGTCGCGTCACCTTCGCATGGGGAAGAAGGGACAAAAAGCCATCTTAAATACCACCCCTGCCGCCTCTCACACGTGGTCTTGGGTGGATCGCTAGGACTCACCACAAAGTGGATTCAAGCAACACTAACATTTGTGCAGCATTTTCGCAAACAAAAAGTTGCTGATAACCTGGATTGATGGCGCTCTATCATGTTTAGCACAATGCAGGTGGTAAAGATGGCAAAAAATATCACGTGTCTGGCGACTATAAAACAAAATCGCGACCTAACAACAATAAGTGACAGTATTTTTAACCTCATCGAAACAGCAAACATTACTATTATGAAATATACAAACAGCTGACTTTTCTCTCAAAGAAAACTTGACTGACAATCTCAAAAGCCACCAAAAATTACAGTGACGGTACTGTTAGTAATTTCCAACGGGTGCCTAATCGGAATCTAGTATGACTGGAGGATAACGTGACAACAAGCAATGAACGACGTAGAGACACACTTGATCCTGTGCACGTCCAAGCTCCTTCTGCAATGTTGCGATGGTGGATTCCAGATCACGCGCTCGCCCCGCCACTTCGACGAGTTTGCGCTCTGTCGCAGCAGCGCTGGCGGCGGCTGCAGCGGCGACGGCAGCATAGTTGGTGCCGTCGCCATTTCGTCCTTCCTTCCCACCGCCTCCCACTTCCGCACCATTCACGGGCGGACCTCCGGGAGGCTGTGACTCCACTGAGTCAACAGCCTCCTTCTTGCTCTCAGGATCGATCGATAGACTGTTGCCTGCAATGAGGATAACGCATGCGTACCTATCCTATCAAGTTAGTGTAGTAAAAGTGCGCCTAGATCCGTTATGTCGCTTAAGGAACCCGATTATACACTGCTTCACATCATTCAACCATGAATTTGCCAAAGTTGTTGCAAAGAGAAGCCCAGGAGATTTCAGAAGCAATTCATCCAAATTACGTGCGCCCTGGGGCGATATTCTTGTACTTTGCTCTGGTCAATAATCGTCCGGTGACGATATTTAATTATTTTCCTTTAAACCTTTGCATGTAAGCTGTGCGACTTGACCTGCGCGTAAGTCCAAATAGGTGTTCAATCATTTTTTTGATTCCAATTGTATCTGGGCTAGTTAATTTGACAAAGTGAATCGCCAGTTTCGGCTTTAACGGGTGCATTCATCAATTCCTACAAGTTTAGAGGTTCGGTCTAGTTTATCGTGATAAAATCAAACAGATGGTTATCTAGATCCATTCACTTTGTCTTACAAAGCCAGGTGAACAACCGTCCAAATTCTGGAATTTTATTTGCGAGTCTAGAGAAGGCTTATTCTCGCATGCAGTAGTCTCTTTTGATGGTTTACGCACTTCAAAGCATTTGAAGTGGCACAAGTGTAGGAGATGGGGCGTCTAAATCCGGCAAAAACGTAAAATCCAGGTCATTCTACATGATGAAACGGGCGAAAGATGGGAATGGGGAGAATTGCGTGACTCAAGCTTTGGCAACGCGTCTAGGCTGAATTAAATTGATTGTAGCAAGTAGGTGAACTCGTAGGAAGTAGACTTTTTGGCTGATTTGTAACTCGTGTTTCATCTGTGCCATCTGTGCTGCAATTGGTATTTTTGAATTTTACAGCAGAAAATTGAACTAATGTTATAAATTGGGTGCAAAAAAACAAACAGTTTGGAGCGACTTATGTGCATTGCCAAAAGTCGCGTTGAAGATGACAAGAATTGATTCCGTGCACAAGGTAAAAATTCTTCAATGAAGATCAAAGGGAGGAGGACTTGAACCTCATTGAACCGTAAACGTAAAGAATACAGGAATTCAACCGAAAACATGGCTCATTCGCAAAAATTGCATCAAATATATCTCCAAAATTACGCACCATAAATCGGATCCTGGCCAAAACTGTTGGACAGCTAGCGTTGATACCTGCCTTTCATCTTCTACCATTATAGGCGAATAAAAGAAGAGTATCAACGAACGAGGAATAATGCGTTGCCAAACCTCCTTCCCATCCATCAGTTTTGTAAAGTGTATCAGCGAGGTCCAACCTTTCAACGGATGTTATAGTTCCTAGAATCTCTTAGTTAACACTTCAATTGCATGCCTCTAAGTGATCTAAGTGACGTCATAACCGCGGGCAAAGTTATTCACTTTATGCCGTCAAGGCGACACAAGGCCTATCAAAACGTCTCATGAATGAGAAAAGTACAACCCATAATGACGGGGGCAACGTGCAAAGCACTTTCCCGCCTATATCTAGGCCTCAGGATTAGTGCATGCCTGCTCGCAAACGCCCCCAATTACAGGATAGCGTGTCTTGCAAAAAGTGAAACTTCTCATTCCATTGAGTTTCCCTAATAAGGAGCTGCGACTAATAAGCAAACCAAGCAGAGTTTTGACTTTTAGCGTGGCTAATTTGAATGCACGGGCAGCGGTCGACTTGCCCACGGGCAACATCGGTTAGATTCGTGTGGTTGCAGCCATTGCAAAAGAACTTAATGCATAGCTTACGCGTGTTGCAGCAACGCTGCGGAAATTATAAGGTTGAAGGCTTAACGGATGTTAAACGTGGGCGATTCATGGAACTAAAGCATACTGCCAAAAATTTGGCACGATTGAGCCAGCCACTTGGATGGCAATGTCAGAGTTTTGTGGAAATTAAAGGTAGTGACCTAACTTATTGCTGCCAATCAAGTCATTGTACTCACGAAACTGGCTAAAGCTTCCTCAGAACTGTACTCGGAAGGGGAAAGAAGGGCAACGAAAATCTGAAGTGGTGCACGATGTCGAATGCCACTAAAAAAAAAACGAGGACCTAAAATCTTATTATAGAAGACATCTACAGGGGTAACAGAAAACAGCAACCACAGACCTAGCACTCTTGAAAATTTAGCTGGTTTGTGGAACCGGTCCATTTGATTTATTTCATTTCACGAGGTATTTCACGCCTAATGCCAAAAATCTCAGAAAAATTGTGGAAAAATGGATGGTCGGGAGGGAAGAAAGAGGATCTTTATTGTTTTCATTCTCCCTCTTACATGTGTGTGTGTGTGTGTGTGGACCCATCCTGTGGAGATGGTAACACGCATGTTGAGACACACACACACACACACACACACACACACACACACACACACACACACACACACACACACACACACACACACACACACACTCCACATTAGCATGCAGGAATAGAGGGCGGTCGACTTTTATCCGCAACATAAATCGCCGCCCTTTTTGCGTATATAATGTTGCTATTCCAACCGTCACAACCAAGCTCCTTGTCGATAAATTCTCTCCGCACACTTAAAGTGACAAGGATGACTGTTTTGGTGAAAGGAGAAGGTGCATAAATGATAGCCTTCCCTTTCAAGACTAAGCAAAATATGAGTTTGATGTGCACAAGAATTAATGCAACAATGAAATGATTCTTCATATAAGCAAAACGATTAGGCTCATCCTATTAACATATACCCAAAGTTAGTGTTGAATTGGTCAAATAGACAAAAGACGATCAGAAATGAATGCAATGATTTCGCCTCATGTTCACCTTACCAGTACGTTAAAATGTGGACGTTTGACAGAGGCGATATCCCTTATGATCTCATCAATATCACATTAAGACCTAAACCCGTAGAACAAGTATCGTAACTAAGACAGGCTGCCCATCCCGAAGTAGAACATTTAAAATGCAGTGCAATCATTTAAAAGGGCAATCCAGACAAGGCTACGGAAGTCAAATCTGCTGTTTAAGGCAAATTTAGCTCCAATGCTAAGAGACCGCATCAGAATGATAAAAGAGATGCATATATTAAGTGCTACGCTATGATTAACACATCAAAATACATTTTCTTGTTTTAATTAGCTTGAAATGACAACTGACACGAATTAAAAGTAAATGGAACCTGATGTACCACAGACGGTGAAATCCGGTGTGAAGAGAGCCGAATACAACGCCTGCCTAGATGGAGATGCATTATTATTGATGGCGTGGAGCATTAGAGCATTACTATCGTCAGAAGACAAAATATTCTAGGTGAAGCGCAAACAGATTTAGCCAACGAAAAGTAGAGAGAAAGAACTTTGATAACCCTAAAAACAAATATTTTATCGAACGAATGAGAAGCAGAACTTGAAGTAGCCTTTTATACACTTCCAAAAGGGACAAGGATGCAGCTTCAGCCCCATGGATAGCCACATGGCTGTCGATAGAGTAAAGTACCAGTCGCAGTGGTGTGCTGGCGTAGAGTGATAGTGAGGTAAGTTAAAGATCCGTAAAGATTGGCTACCATTTAAAAAACGCTTGATAAAAAAAGTAACTAGTGCTGGAGAGATCTCATTGCGGTAAAAAGGATAAGAACACCACTTCTTGAGTTATCTAGATAACAAGCCCAATCAACCGTTGGAGGAAAGCCAGAAAGGTCACACCTGTACTAGCTGCGATGCTTGCGAGGGCGGCAGCCAGTTGTTCGCGGAGGGAGGCGCGATCTGAGGCAGAAGCACGAACCTCCTCCTCCAGTTGAGCGGCGCGCTCAAGAGCAGCGCGAAGGCGCTCACGAAGACGCGTGTCCATGGCTTTGTGGTGCTCGAACAGTGACTTCAGCGCCTTCAACACTTCCACCTCGGAACTCACCCCGCCCGGACTCGACATCTGCCGCTTTACCACTGTCATCCGTAGTGAACGCTCGTGGCGCGCCACTAGGCATTCCAAATGCTCCAACAACAGCTAGACAATAAGGCGCACGACTAAAAGAAGCTCGTCTTCTACCATTACTAAATTTGCTACTGCGACTTGCTGTTTGCACCCATCACCTTCAACGTTAGCAGCATTAAACTATCTTTACAAATACTTTCCACAATAACGTAGATTTCTACCTAGTATGTAGTTCTGTCTATCGCACTAACAATGATAGGCTGTGTAGCAATTGTTTAAAAATGCCAGTGAGAAGATTGGAACAACCTCACTTCCATTTCGTGGTGGACAACTTTAGTGCCTTACTAGTGAATTGATCAAATTGCAGCAGCGATAAAAAGCTACCTTATTTTCTTTACATCTAAGAACATTAAAGCAAAAACGCTGCCTGCCTTACTCGAGTGTTGCTTCTTTCAGCCTTCAACTCCTGTATCTCGTCCTCACGTTCCAGTAATTGATCTCGGTAAAATTGGACATCTTTGGCTAGTGCCGCAATATCCTAAACATAAGTTAATGACAAACAAAAACGATTTAGGCTTCAATGCCTTTTACCAAGTAAGGAAATAATTTGAGGAATGCTTTTCTAAAGAAATGCACTCGTAACTCCCACCTCTGCAAATCACGTGTAACCTAGTCTAAGTGATCAACACATGGTAGAGAAAACTGCAAAATAGTAGTAGACCTGCACATGGACTATGTGCCAATTCAACATCTTAATAAGGTTGAAAAGCATAGCTAGATGAAACAATTACAATAATGTCATAACATACTTTAGAATTGCATCCACACATATCGCAAAAAAATGTTAAATCAAACTTTTTAAATTCGAAGTATGGCGTGAAGCACATAAATATTGGATCATTGGGACTGATAAACCACTGACCTCAGGGACCTTCTCACGCAGTTGGCGTGAAAGACAATCCTTTTCCCGTTCAAGTTCACTTAGTCGATTCTGTGAATAAGTTAATTGTTCCTGCGCTTCTTGGAAGTTCTCCATTAACCGATCACGTTCGTCCAAAATGCTTAGCAGCATATCTTCAACAGTGTTTCCCTCAGCACTGACTTGCGAGTCACGATCACCCTGACTTGAATTGCAGTCTTCTGCAATTGTTGGCATTATATCACACATGGTGGAAGTTGTTCACGAATTTCCAATGGATGATACTTGATAATCGGACAGTCAATAATATTTACACGAGGATCCGCAGGCGAATAATACTATGCTTCTAAGCGATCAGAGTCTGTAATCTTTTATCAAATTATTGGAAAGTAAACCAAGCATAGCCAGGGTTAACAATAAAGTAGTGGCATAAAAAGGATGAAAAAATCGACTGGAGAAAATTCATAAGAACGGGGAACGGGACATCATCTAATAGGTACGCGTCTGACGCAATAAAACAAGTATCGGTTTGTTACAATGATAATTGAAAGCTTGATATTCCTCAATAGCCCAAATCATAGCAACAAACCTTATTTTTGTGTGCTATTGTTACTGCATGTATGTATGGTTTAAAAATAAACACACGGAAAATTGTCCAACAACCAAAATCCTCCGATTTCCCTCCAATAAAATATGCACTCAATTTTTATTGTTTCCGTGCAACTATTTGAGCATCCTGTTTCTAGCGCACTGATATCCCATCATTGAAAACTGGTATCTGTTTGATATCGTTTTCTAATTTGCATTTACCAAACGTTACAAATTGCAAATATTATCCGCGGCTTCAGCATGCTTAAGACGTTGAAGCAAATCATAGTTAATTTTGACATTTTAACAGCACACTGCTAAGTGGCCGCAGTCTTTTACGATCTTCATACCTATTTCCCTCCCGTGCTGCTGAAACCTAATTCTTAATGTTCCCGCAAGGATTAGATTCATTTGATTATGCTAATCTACGGGCGTCAACCCACTGGCGTCTTAAAAATCCCCCTTTCATACGCGTAATAAAGCAGTGAACAAAAAAGGAAGTGTCATATTTTACGAAGAAATGGTATCGTAGTTCAGTCAAAGAAGGCGATTTGAATGCAGGATGAACTTAATCCTCACTTGGAAGCGTCACCATCGTCACGAAGGACTTGGTCCGTATTTGGATCCTTCCCTTCATGCCCGGCATCTGGGCTCGCATCATGTGTGTGGTCCTTTTGATCATCGCCATCCCCACGGTGTTTAGAGGTTTTACCTACCGTAAATAAATTAATTACATCAGTTCAGCCTGGCATAACAAGCGTGAACATCTCATATGGCTATTAACTCGATAATGAGTAAATTTTAGGACCTTGAAATGCATGCCAGTTCCGTAAGAATTCTTCCCTTTATCGCTACCACCACTTTTTAATCAACGGGTATGTGACAGCGATTTGCAAAATTGACCTCACAAAGGTTCGAATTCAGGCAGTATGTTTGAAATTATGAATAAGAGGGAGAACGCTTGACCTGGTTTAATTACCCACCGCTAACTGCATTTCTTGCTTCACTTGCTAAAGTACTTTCACCAACTTGTTTATCAAGTGCTGTAGGGGATTAAATGGTTATATCGATGTGCTTTTACCGAAAAAAGCAACTCCGATTGTGATTTGGTGACCAAGGGTAGTTGAATCGTATGATTTCACGAACAATTGGTGGTGAACGGTACGCATGAAAGATTGACTTACTGGTGTGCTTTTTTGGTTTGTCAGTGGCAGAACCCTTCCCTGGTGTACCAAACATTTTTTTGAAGAAGCCTTCCTTCTTCGCACCCTATTTGAAGATAACAATGCAAATTCTAGGTAAGGTAGCAATTTGGACTGGTTTGCATTTAAACTGGGAAAAGTTGTGCAGGACATTCGAGTGTAGTTTTTGAGCAATCTGCTCTTGTTAGCATTGAAATCACTTCATTTGCAGCAAACTGTGACTTAGATAACTTTGTGTCTGAAACGTCCAGACAATCGCGGTGACACTATCAAAATTACGCAGTCGCAAAAATGACTGGGATATTTAGATTTGGGAGTTAAGACTTAAATGAAGTAAATACAAAAATGAACTCACCCCATCCTTCTTTTCATCAGACGGCATTTAGGACTCTGAAGAAGACAAGACAGTTATAATTTGTCAATTCACTCAGAGAAGCCGATAAAATAATCGAAATTTCTATGGAGTGGATGTGCAGTTCAATGTCAGGGAGAGGGGAGAAGAGAGCTCAAGGTATTTCAACTTAGCAAGGCGGTATCCCCAATATGAAGTGCAATCACAGAGATCCAACAAAAGCAAAGCGTTTTTTTAAAGGCCGTCCATTAACAGAATGAAGATACTCTTCATTTACCTTCTAATTCAGGTGCTTTAGGTTGGGCTGAATGGGGTGAGCTTATATACGCAGATGAAGTTGGCCTCGCAGCCATGTGATTGCCAGGGGTGCAAGTACTCAGTGGATGAACTTTGCAGTTTAATTACACAGGTTGCCTTACTTTTAGCTAAAAAAAACTGTGCAAACTTTGTTAAAGGGCATTGTAGACAATAACTACCCAATCAAAATCACATTACAGTTTCATAAACTGCAAAATCTCCCCTAATCCAGTTTACCCTGCACAGGTACCTTTTTCCAACTTGCATTGGTACAAGTGATAAAGATGCACAGTTCGGTATAGAAGTTCGTTAACTCAAAGAATTCCACACATTCATAGCGTGGCGTAATACCCTATGAGGTTAGATCTTACTTACGGAGGCAGTCTTAAATGAATTGAACCTTTTTAAGACACTACGACTTGCCACTAAAGAGGAAATGTTACTTTCTCGTTTTACACATGCAACATTTACTTGTTCCGTCAACTACACCTGCAAGCATACCCAAACGGCGTTTCGTCGTCCACATGTGTGATAGTGCAGGCCACGAAGTCTACATCCAGCTCCGAGATAGAAGTGGGGCACCAGGGGTTAGGCAAAAGTAGATTTTGATCCAGCCGTAATCACGAAAAATGGAGAACATGGAAATAGAAAATTGCTCAAAGCGCCTTTTGTCAATTTGGTTCTACATAAAAGCAGAAGAGATATCGTTCAGTCTATCGAATAATATGAGCTTGAATCCCACTTGCAATCACGCCCTCTTATGGAATTTGACAGACCAATAAACAGTTGGTAGGCAACTAGCAACGGCACCTGTAATACATTGGATGTTCAACTCTCGGTTCTGGTGTCGGGCCGTTTAGAGGCGCCAACGGTGTACTCTTGCCAGGCGGACTAGTCTCTAGATTACACCAGTAGTCGCGACCTCTTCTATGTGTCGAATACACGTTCTGGCCGATTATTATGTCCACATCGGCGGCAGTAGAAATCGAGGCCTACCCTTGAGGAAAACTAACCTGATTTCTGCTTCTAATTGATAAGCTTTACTGGGACAAAAGAAATGCATGTACTGCGGATGAGAGAACCAGCGACGATCCAAAACAGAAGCTTTGACAATGAAATCCACCTTTCACAAATTCCCCAGTCCCGTAATCTACAGGTAAGCTATCAACTGAAGCGAGCGGCGCTGGCCGTGAGCCATCTAGAAAAATTTATTACGGAGCTATCCGTACCGCCCAAATGAAAGCTTAAATCAATCAAACACGCAGCACCTCCCCCACGCCTCTACTATCTAAACAAAACCCAAATAGACGTGGATCGACAGCTCTTAAAGGAGAACAAAGTGGCATGGAGGAAGACACGGAACCCAACCTTTGCGACACTACGGCAAATCCCGTCACTTGTTATGTGAAACTACCTTGAAGCTAGTGTTCCTACGCCTATTTATGCACACGCGTGTCGGTCAGAAAAATACTCCTTCCTTCAATACATTTCTTGAACAAGATATAAAGTTCAGGTCCGGTAGATTTGTCGAGAGAGATCAGAGGCGTTGCGGCTAGGTATATCCTCAGATGTATGGAAATTCATTACCGGCAAGATTGGCTCATGGGTGCTTTCCTTCACCACTGATTACGGTGTGATGGCTAGCGGAGACTGATGAAGAGGAGCACCGAGGACGACGCTTAATAGAGGAGAGGATCTATGCAATACGTTGGCTGCTTGTTTAACTCGCCGTTTTGGTAAAGGCGTCACATTGAGTCGCCACCATTGCACTCTCGTCAGTTTGGCTGGCCTCTGGGACACAACAGTAGCCCCAGACTCTACTGTATGTCGATGACGCATATTTAGCCCGATTATTATGCCTTCTCTCATCTTCAGGAAGGTCTCGATGTGCTACAACTTCATCATCAATAAACGAAGTGTTGTTAGGTTTATGATCTCATCAGCGGGCGGCAATTTGGATGAATGCCATTTGGATAAGTCGTCAACAGTGGAATGAAAATATTTAGCATAGTATCACCGACCTGGCTGTTTCGACAGAAAAGAGGATTTGGTAGATAGAAGTGTACATGATTACAAACCTTCAAGACGTGGTCGATGATTACATTTCTGATAAATACCGTTTAACTGCGCAAACGCTGCTGCAATTATAAACGGGACTTCCGAATCATGAATCGTATGCTTCTGACACACTCTCAAATCATTGTGTTTTTAAGGCCAATAATGACACGCATGCGGTCGTACTCAATGTCCTAGTGAGTTGGAACGCCTCTACTAACATTTAATAGGTAAATATTTTTTTCCGACATGACAACAAACACCAACCACTGCAAGTAAGTACACCTGAGGACAAAATCGTATCCCTCACTAGAACTACAAATGAAGGTACTTAAACTTTAATATTTCCAAATAACATTTGCCCCATGGGGCTTGCATCAACAGAGACGAAGTTCAAACTGGAAACAGAAAGGCTCTCTACAGTTAGTGCTTATGGATCGAGGTCATGTTCTTCACTGAATCCAAACCACTTTTTGTAGTTTATGAATGGCGGATGACCCATTATTAACGTACGAAAGGGCTGAGAGATTATGGACAAGGCGGAACACCACAATAAAGGCAATGGCGAATGAGGATCTCCCACAAATAGATGTTTAATCAAGTCGAATGCTGTTCCGCTACAGTACTAATCCAAGAAAGGCTCAATGTGAATAATGCACGGAGTGCATCTAAACAGAAGCGGAGGACTGGATTCTTTCATGAAATATTCAGCAGCTGCAAGTCGAATTAGTGGTGGTATTAGCCTAGGATCATCCAACCTAGGAGCCTATGAAATTAAAAACATCATCTTTAGAGGGTAGCCTAGTCGCTATCCGCCTTAAAGTGCGACCAGAAAACGACATGAAACCAAACCTCAGATAATCCTGTTAATTCAATTTTAACTAGCTCGTACAAGTAACACGACAGCCACAAAGCTCAAATATAGTTAACTGAAATTTGGTTGCAGCATCTACCACTTATCGTGCATTAATAAGAAGACCAGAAAAGCAGGCGCGCACACTCACGGCGGTGCACCTCCAGCATGCTTCATTAGCTCCGGGCAGCGCTCAGGCCATTAAGAACTTGATAAGTCTGGGAAATAATTAATTTAGATCTGGATTCAAAAGTCATGCGCCATTAATGCACAGTTAACTACAAAAATAGCACCACTTACAGATCCAGACGTCGAGGGAAAGAATGAACAGCGCATTTCTGCGCGCCTACAAAACCGTCATGCATCCGACTTACAATCAGCCGTAAATTCCACTAACCAGGCCGATGCTGGAAGCGTTCAGAGAGAGCAACTTTAAAAAACCCCTCTTTGCTTCAAAGCGAAAGGTACCACACACGTAAATCTCCCCCTATCAGAGTAAGCATTTATTCGGCCGCTCTAAACTCGTAAACGATAAAAAGGAACAACCATAAGCGTGGGCAGCAAACGCAGAAAAGAAATTGTAGCGCTTGCGATATTGCCGAAAAAAGCTTACCAACAAGCCAGCTGATGATTAACAAATTGTAAGAGAAAGAACAGGATATAAAAATTCACCATTTATTGGAAAATACTAGACATGCATGTACATAATGGACAACCACTGGAGGGATAGGAAATTACGCCTTTTGTGCAGCAGGCCTACCCTGACCGTTACCAGCGTTCACAGGTTTCTTCTTCTTACTACCAGACGACTTGACCGGCTGACTAAGGAGTTCCTTGACTTCGGCGTCCACAGTTTTGAAATCAGTTTTATAGAGAGAGGAATCGAAAGGTAGTCCCGTGATCTTCATCAATCCATTGGGCATCAGTACCACCGTGAACCTGAATTGCGCAACAAACTCCTTCTCCTTCTCGACGAGAACAGGCATAGGAGTAATAACATTGTGACTTGCGCATTCAGTGACGGCGTAACGTGCTGACTTTATATCCTCAACCGATCTTATATTGAAGGGATATTCCTGAAATTTCATAGAAACCTCGCTATAGAACTCTAAAAAAGTAAGATAGCAGAAGAATTTACTTCTTGATGCCTTCATTTTCAAGTGGTAAAGAGTTTCGTTTTTCTTAAATAAAGTCGTTCTAGCAGTATGTTCCCGCGACTTTCCACTGCCGGTTGAAACGACGATATCAAGCAACCAAGCCTCGTACATTTCGAAAGTACACTTTTCAACACCCTTTTTGTGATCATCATCCGGGTTTAGCACTATGCTCTTATCACCATCAAAGACAAGTTTTTTTAGAAGATGGGATTGAACGCCCTGAACTGGTCTACAATCGAAATCTGCCACAGCTTTTGTGATCATGTCCGACACTTCGTAATTTTCATTTCCCGGTTTGACCAAGCGCCTAGCAACTTCGGCTGCGACATTTGCCGCAATTATAGCATCAGCCTTCCGACCAGTAACTTTTTTCTCCTAAAGAAATCAAGACTTAAAAAAAAATTACGGGAGAAGCGCCGATCACGAAGGTGTGCCCAATAACGGCCGAAAAGCCATCAATATGTGCACCCAAGTCACTGGAAGTAAGTTTTACTTGAAAAGAACATACATTTTCACCAAATCCTCGTCATTAAGCACCTCAATGGCGTTTTCCTCCCCACTGATCGGCGAATAGTGACAAATAATGTTATTCACGCTAATAGTAGTTGGAAATGCAACCCCCTTCTTCATTTCTTTCTCTCTCTTGAAAAGCTTATTAGTTTCCTCGACGATTCGTCGGTCGCCATACTCACAGAGCTCAATAATTTTTGCGCCGGGGATACATTGTTTCATAAGCTCCTTTAAAACAGCTGAAACACGATCAGATGCAATAATGATTCACTCACTGTGTACAATCTCACCAGCAACTTTATATTTGTTGAGAACGGTCTCATCAGCAGCCGTAGGTTCCTCATCTGACTCGTAATCCGACATGGCAAGAACGGAGGGAACACAGGCGCAGTACGGCAACCAATATCGCCGCGTGAAGCTTTGAAATGCACACTCGAACAGTGAACAAATCAAGTCGAAGCTTAACTTAAGTAGAATAATACAAAAATCTGCATGGTTTAACGAATGAATAAAGTGCTTTTCCTTTTAAGTGAAATACATTGCACCATTCCTTTGTAGGTGAACATTACTGTAAGCCGCTTCATGATAAACAAAATATACAAATATTTTAGAACGATTCTCGTATTAATGCAGCGCACCGAGATTTCATTTGAGAAGAAAAAAACAATGGTTCTAGGGCAAAATTTGTACAGTTGACTTAGAGAAGGGGCTTGTGCCACTGGCAGGCTCCTGAAGCTAGAGGAAAAATGGCAGGGCACCTACGTGACACATTTACCAAAACAGAGAGCCAAAAGATAATCCAACACATTACATAGCCCAGTTCACATTCGAAGCTCAATCTTCAACGCCCCCTTAAATCAACTTCTCACGTCAGCCATCACAAAGTACTCGCTACTGGAAGGAAAGGAAGGCGTCGAATTATCATGCGACTGAAGGGATACGTGGTTGTAGTGTCACCTTATAGGCACTGTTGGTTAATTCGTGTGTCCCTAGATAGTCGTAGAACACTGGCATAAGAGCAGAGTTTTGTGACAAACGACGGTATTTAACACAGTTCCGTGGGGGCAGGGTTCGGCATCAATTTCTACTTGCTAAGATGTTCTCACTTCAGAGCTGACAAGCCCTATTTACTTTTGCATTCCATCTGGCTAGCAGAGAAGCAAAGGAAGCATTAAGAGAATACTTTATCTACATCGTTTTTGCAGATGTATTAAGCATCAGCATGGCGAAAGTTTTCGGATGGTTCAGGGCTAGTTTCGCTTTCGTTGTTAATAGCTTTCCCACACACCAGGTGACAGAGGTGTCTACCAAGAGTAGACGTAGTTTGCAGTCCCTCTATTATGGGTCGTCACCGATTCCTCCATCTACACCACATGAACATCTTTCACCTAGCTAAAGGTAATTACCCAGAAGTAGAAATCAGGTTAGTCGTTCTTTGAGATCCGGTTCGCTCTCCGCTGCCATCAATGTAATGCCTCGAGACTTCCCTAAGGCTGAAGGAAGCCAATACTCAAGCTGGGTGCATATACTAAACATTCAGCAGAGGTCGGTGCTACTGATATGACATAGAGGCGAGACCACCTGGTGAAGGTGCACCGGCCCTGACGCAATGTAGCCCAATGCAGAAAAAGAGACCTAATCAACTAACGTATTACAGTAAACTGCTAGGAATTGTAAGTGTAGTACTTTATTTGTTCGAACTGCCGGTTTTGGTCACTTGGGTGGCCATATTGTACTAGCCGGTAGGCCAGCCTCCGGCCCTTGCCAACAGCCCCCGAGCTCTCTGTTTCCAGAATATATATTCTGCCCTAGTACTGTGACTTCTTTTATCTTAAGGGAAGTTTTGGGATTCTACAGTAAGGATAATCCTCCGCTGCTAGCAGTAGAATGTCTCTTGAGCAAAGTAAAAGCGAATACTACTTTGGTATACGATGGAATAGATCCATAGCTAAAACTCGTGTAGCCTAAATGCAAATTGTATGAGGAATAGGTGGTTGCTTTAACGTTGAACACTGCACCTTAAAATTATGCAGTCGTTCAAATGCCTTTCATATTACTTATGCTAGTTGCGGAATTGTCTTATCTTAGGTACCGACTTGTGATGGAGGAAGCCGCTTACAAACCATTATGATTGGCGCTAGTAAAAATGGTACAAGTTTGCTGCATAAATGTACATAGGGGCTGCATATTACTGTGCTGTGCTTAACCTCACTTGAACCTACCTCTGAGTGCTTTATTGTTTGCAGCACTACGGTGTGTAACAGTACTTTAGTGCCCCAAGCGGTTGCTCCACTCACTACTGCTTTTAGAGACCCAGATAATAGCATGCCCTGACCGGTTTCATAAGGGGCCAGCATATCTCAGCTGCACATAGAGCAGCGTGGCCTCAGAGGTTTTCAAATTCATCATATATTTTTGGCATCAAAGTTTAGCTTTCATAATATATATTCAATTTGCAACAATTTGCATACGAACTATTAGTGATGTGTTTACATATACACACATGTGTACATAAAAAGTTGATGCAAATTTGTACACAACTATAAAAAAATGAATTTGCATTTATTGAGGCGATGTAACCGTAGCGGCCCGAGTTCTTTCAAATGATGAAAGAATGTAGATTACTCAGACATAGCATAAATAACCTACCCAAAGAAGGGTATAGGGGCCACCGACATGGCCCAAAAGCCAGGCCCTCCGAAAAAGATGCAATGGTAATGCCCGTGCTAGACTTTGTTTATTTGGACAGCTGGTTTCGGCCACTTGGGTGGCCACATTGTACTAGCTGGTTAGCTGGGCTCCGGGACGTGCCAGCAGCCCCCAATCCCTCTGCCTCCTGGACACATAAATTCTGCATTAGTACTATGCCTTCTTTTACCTTCAAGGAAGTCTCGAGACGCTACATTGGTGGCAGCGGAACGCGAACCCGACTTTGATGGATCTTATCCTGCTCCGTGCCGCTTCTGGCAAACTTTGGCCGTGTGAAAGAAGTGCATGTGCTACGGATGGGAAGATCTCTCACATCCCATAACAGAAGGGTTGAGATCGACGTTCATCTTCGGCACCTCCCTCGCCCTCCTGTTCTGCAGGAAAACCATCAACAACTGAAGCGACACTAGCCGTAAATTCTAAGTCCAGTGCAACTGCCAAGGAGAATCAGTGACGTTGTGGTCAAGCATCCTCTGTAAGCTCTCTCTCCTGTTCTCAGATGTAGAATGTGCAGGACGCCATTCGATAGCATCGTTTCATGCTTTTTGCACTTGGATCACGTGCATCTCGTTCCTATGAGGTCCGATTGCCCCATTCGCTCAGGGTTCTACGATACCCTCGCGTTTCTTCCACGGCATCAGAAAAGCCCGGAATCAAAATATGTTTTGTGTGTGCATTCATTCATCCAAAAACTTGGATTCGTACCCCTATCCTTTACTGGGCCGCGTTATCGTGGGTGAGGAGGACTAAGATATGCGCATTTTCTGCACCGAGTGCTACGCAGAATTGATGGTACTACAAGAAGACATACGCTCGAGTCTCGATGGCTTGCACGGTTAGCTCGTGGGTGCTTCTCGCAGCACTGATTACGTTGTGATGGCTGACACGGGCGGCTGACGAAGGGGAGCGTCGAGGACGACGCTCGAACGAAGAGAGGGGCTGTGTAATCCTTTGTTTGTTCGAACTGCCGGTTTCGGTCACTTGGATGGCCATCTTGTACTGAGCCGGTTGGCCGGCCTTTGGGCCGTGCCAACAACCGCCAAGCCCTCTGTTTCCAGAATATATATTCTGCCCCAGTACTATGCCTTCTTTTACCTTAACGGGAGTCTCGGGGCGCTACAATTCTAATGACTTGCACCAGACTGTGGTTTCCTTTTAATTTAAACCCATATAAAATATGCGTTTGAACTTAGCTCAATGTAAAAATCTTTCAAGCACACACGAAACAAGTCTTTTTTGGACTAGCACATCAGCCCAACTATATCGAATCGATTCGGAGAATATGCCAAGAATACACTGAACACTACTTCGACTCAGGCGGAATCATTTCTGTTTTGCTACAACCTGTTCTTGAGCGTCGTTTTACTTAGTCTATGTATTGTTCAAAAGAATCAATGACCTTGAGGAATCGGTGCCTGGTTCTATTTACTTAGCAATGGTTGAAGGGTGTGGTTTTGGTTCGTTTAGTTTTGCTAGATAGTTTTGGTGCCTGTTTTGTTTTAGCAGTCACTTGACTCCTAGTTTGTCGCATTTTATTGGTAGCAATTTTACACCCCTACTGGTTTTAAGTTTCTTTTGTCTCGTATTGTTGTATGATGCGTTCTTATCCAGGTCGACTGCTCAAAGCACCTTGGTTGAATATGCTTGGCAATATTTCTGACTTACTACTGAAAGAAGCGGTGGTTTAGGGTAGTCCTGGACTCTACTTATTGCGTCGCTTTCTGTTATGCAAATATTTTTGGCGTTCGAGTAATCTGGTTTTGCATTTTTGATTATGTCCCATCCAATTCCCACTAGTTGTCAACCGCTTTGCAGACGACATGAACCCGAAGACGGCTGCTTCATATATGCTGCTGAAGTATCCTCTTGTGTTAATGCTTCTTCCTTCAGTGTGAAATCATGTAACACACTAAATGTCTTCTCAGACTTCCACAAATCGCTCACTTGGCAGGTCTTTTTGTTGGAGCTTTCACGTGTGATGTGTTGACGGATAGGTTCGGATGACATCATGTGCTTTATATTTGTCTTAGGATTATGTGTTCACCCTTCCTACACCCTCATTCTCGAAGCAGTACGTGAGAATTACCACCATCCTTGAGCAAGTTTGTACTACACTGTTAATATCCGTCGTGAGTATGCTGGAAAAATAGGTTGAACAAATGTTATTTTGGATTCTTAAGCCTCCGACATCTCTTTGACGGTACTTCTGTCCTGTTATTTTCTTGACTAGCGCGATCTTGCAATAGTTTCCGTCTTCTGTGGACCCATTAATTTCTCTTTTATGCTGCTATTTTACACTGATCCTATTTGATGACTTAACTGGGCCAAACAAAAGCGTGGTTTGCATATGTTTACCAAAAGTTTGGTACACTAGACCCTCACTCTCCTAATGCTGCCCATGTTTCGTCAACGAATTCATCGATGGAAAGTAAATTCAAATAATGCGCTTAATGTGCCTTTCATTAGCGCTTGATTATGGTTATTATATTTTCTGTGCAACGATTGCTTACTAGCTTTCATTGAGTAGTTGTAGTCCGTTTATTAGTGGCACCTCAGATGGTTTTATCTACACCTCTAGCCGTCTTTGTACCACTGCCTCGTTTGTTATGGGCGTCCTTCTTACGCTTCTAACGTCACCTGTCATCATTTTCTTTGGCAAAGGCCGCTCTTAAAAACCTAGACTACATCATTTGTATCTAAGGGATCCTTGAGAACACCAAATTAAATAACTCGAGTAAGGAATCACGCATCGCCACCCTCGTTGAATCTTTATCGCGTGAGAGTTTTCTCCCAACAGGAAACTTTAGTTCGGAGAACGATGCTGAACTGCTTATTGGCAATGTCGACAAGAAAGCGGTTATGGAACGACGCCCCATTCAACGGGAATGCTGCTGTGCACTCTGCACACATTCACTGCGGCGGAAGTGGACACCCGATTTCGGTATCTGCTGATATGCATACTTTTCTATATTAAATCTCGGCGTTAAAGAAGCACTCGGTACTGGTGGTTAACCGCTTCCTCTCTAGGAGCCATTTTTTTAGTAGGAGGTCTTTATTTCCAATTATTCCCACCTTACACATAATCTCGTCAACCAATCGCCTTGTTATCCAACCATGTTTAATTGCAGAAGTGCATCGTCTGCGCTTAAGTTGTGGATTTCGGCACAGCATTATATGAACGCAGGGGAATTCGTTATTTGAAAGCGGTTAAGAAAATTATGCGCGTTTCTTTTCCTTTAATATGAAATGATAAGAACTCAATGGAATGAAACTATTCTTAGCTGTGTTTTGAGTGCATTGTCTGCGAATTGCGACTTGAAAACTATCCTGTTCTATTTACTTCTTGTGGTAAATAACAGGAGCCTGGTTTTTAACCCTATGCTGATGCAGCAGTCACAACCAGAGTAAGCGTCCGCCTTATCTTTCATAACGATTTTCCTAATTTTCCTTGATAAATCCACTCGCTCTTGCGGAGTACGGCCATAATGTGATTGGAGGGCAAAGCCGGCATTTGCCCACGTCAAAGTTTCCCTTGACTGAGTCATCACAGGCAGAAGCAGTAATAGAACGACATCATCCCAAGCCTAATCAACATTCGTCACACATTGTGCGCATCGGTGGGTACACGCACATACGCACGCGCGGGGGATTGCAAAAATGTAGAACCCTTATGGAGGAAAGTGAATTGCCTCCTCTCTCGCCCAGAAAAAAGCCTCACTCCACTTTTGTAGGCACCTTAATTGCTACTCTGAGTTCCAATCAGGGCGGGGTGGACTAATACCAGATGAGGAAATGGGAAGCAAGGCTCCGGTCTATCCCAGGTCCCCATTTTGATGCTGGGTGACCGAAATTTCGAATTCGCGTTACAGCTGTCGCATACTTCGCTTAGCAGAGACACATACCGCGATCTCTTTTCGATTGCAGAAGATGTATGCAATGAATCTTCATTTTTCGCTTATCACTCGCTTTTTTTGGGGCTTATGCGATGGTAGTGGAAGGGGTGGTGTCTGTTGTGGCGTTTCAAAAAAAAGCCTATCTCTAAAGGTTTTGGATCGCACTTGCATCCACTACTGCTCTGGGGCAATCGCATCAATTAATTTCGCCATCCTTTGCATGCATCCCCAAATCGATCACGATTCTTTTATGTGTCTTGTGGAACATGGCTCGTAGTCAGCTGAAATTGTCAGGAAATCATGTCGATCACATTTAAATTATTTGCATAACTCGGCTATAAACCAGATAAACGCTTCATCTCAATCTTCGATGAGCATCCTCTTCCAGAATTCATGTCTCTAACTTGAGTTCTTTTAATTCCTGTTGTTGTTTAGTACGTACAGATTTAGCAATGCTGCAGCCTGCTACAGCTCGATCATTGCGTCTGGTGAAACCTTTGTGAATCGTTTCCCCAGCTCCTCAGTGGTGTGGTTGGGATCTCTGGTCATTGTCATTCACCTTGGCTTATGAACACGTAAGTGGAAACAAGTCGCTTAGTTGCACTACTTTGATTCAGTTTTGATTTCCTATTTGACATGTACGAATTTCATTCGTTGATAGCATCGGAAGTTTTTTCTGGTTCGCGTCACCCACTTTAGTGTGCAAATGAAAATTGCCCACATCCTCATAGGTGTTGAAGGAGGAACTTCGACTATCATTTAGGGTTGTTCAACACGATTTTATAACTAAGAACCAAAATATCAACAATTATTAGCCACTACAGCTTTTGCCTTACCATTAAGGCCTGAGAAACATGAACAATAATGACTTTCCAACTTTGCTCCGCTGCAAGTATGTTAGTAAACAAGGCTGGGCCGTGAAGTCGTGTTTATGCCTCTCGCGTGTTCAAATCATGTTTACGCATGCTGCTTTCTATGAGGAATTGATTGTCAAGGCGGGTGCACCGGGTGGTTGCCCTCAGTGCGCATCGGATTTTCGGGCTTTGTGCCAAAGATGTCATAGTCCGCGAACCGGTCAAACCATGACAGTGCAGCCGAGTAGATGGATTTCTGAATCTGTTCACATAAGCTTTATGTCAATTACTGTGACTAACGCTTTGATAGATAAAATCTCACGAAAGATGATCATCTCGTGATAATACTGTTAAACACTACGTTCTCTGCCTTTTTAAAGCCATTTTTTGTCCCCAATCCTAGTTTTATTGGTCATCAAATGAATCGCTCCTTATAGGAAGGATTCAAGTCAATAGGTTATGTGATATTAGCTTTTGCGTCCTTCTCCTCTGAGTTTGCAAATACTTGAGTCCAAATCGAAAAGATATGTGGTAGCAACAAAATTCGACTTGTGCTGTACCATAGGTGGTATTTTCTTCGATTGTGTGTGCTCTAATCTACCCGCATTCAAACGGGTCGTACTGGTTAGTTTGTTTTGGTTGAAGCAATGCTCTTTCACTGTATCATGTTTTCCGAAATGTTTACCACGCTTCTTACGTGCTCGGTTTTCGAGAACCGTTTCAATGAGAAGTCTGGAGCCACGCACTGCTTTTAAGGAGTGAGTTGTCGATAAACAAATGTAGAAGCTTGAAGCTGTAAAATAAACGCTTTCATGCCTTTCCCCACAAAATTAAATCCCCCTTATTCCAACGTGAGCAATTGGTTGATGCAGCCTGGATGAAAGAGCTTTGTGGTGGCTCTCAAGCCGATCTTATCTATTGCTACAATCCGATGCAATGACTTATCCATAGTCGTTGTTATGTATACCAAAATTTCCTTTTTAGAGCTTTTCTGTCCGGTGCTTTTGGCAAAATTGCATAAGCTTACAATAGCTACTAAAACCTGAGCTAGCTTCTTCTTTTATCACCAAGAGCTTGATTCTGTTGATGTCAGCTGAGAAAATTCCTCGAGGTAACTGGATTTATCTTCATTCACATCCGCTTCAACTACCTTTAGACGGGTTTCACGCGGTATTTTAGACATCTTGTAAATTTTCTTGTGGTTGTTTTATTCCTTAAGGGTAATTTTGTTGTCATCTCTCTCCGTCATTCTTATAGTTAGGATTTCTGAGATTTCTGCAGATCCTTGTCCTGGTTAAAGTGACGGTGTATAGTGAAAAAGTATGGCGAATTCTGTTTTGCTTCAAGGGAAAGTCGCTCTGAGTATCATTATATGCGTGTGATTTAAATTCATGTCTACTAGAATTAACAGTACCTACGGTGTCATTCCAAGGTTAGACCTGTCAACGATACCCAAAAGCTTGTGGGTACTTTTCTTTTTAATGTCAATCTAACCCGATCAACATCTCTAGTTTTGATTATGTATTCATCCCATGAAGGCAATAAAACGAGAATCTTAAAACAAGAGCGTGTAGTCTGTGCGTATGTTCAAGTGATCTCTTTGCAATGACATTGTGAAACTTCCTTCTTTCGTAATCGGTTTCTTGTCGTTAACTTACAGCAAATGTTGGCAAAATGGGATTGAAATTAGCTGTACACGAAGGCAGTTGCAAAATATGTGGCGGATCCGGTGGCACATTTACCAGTGGCATGGGTGTTATGATTTATCCTCAGTGGCTTCGCTAAGGGGATAGATGGCTGCAGGTTTGTGCTCTCGGATGAACAATCGTGCCCCAGCAAGGCACTATAAAGTAATGTATGCTGCAGGCACAACATCCTCAAGGTCTTGCATGCTCCATTGGTCTAATAACTTGCAAAGCTGTTACTTCCGTAAATCCTCCTTCAAAAATTACTAAGTACTATTGTTATTATTGATAATAATTTATTGGCTATATGGGGATCGAGGAGTGAAATCAAAATAGACCGACCAACAAAGAATTTATCCTCATTCATCCATGGGATTTGCTGTCCTTCATTTTTGTGCTTATCTTGGAATTAATGGTTCAGCGACTTACTGAGTTAAGCCTTCCTTTTTATGCTCACTTTAGTTTCATCGATTTGGAGGCATTTTTTGCTCCTTGAGAATAACTTTTTATACTGAAAATAATTATGGAAAGCAGTAACATGGCATGTTCCGATAGTCGTGCGTTCTCTCCCAATCTCCCTCATTCCTCTAATCTGTGACTCGGCCTCAGCACTTAATAGCGCGTAGGTCCAACAATTTAATTCCTTTTTTTCCCAGGTATCTGTTTTTAGATGGATTTGCGGATACCAAAGTGAATGTGAGCGTTTGGTGGGAAATGTAAACTTAATTATTTGTGATCATAAATGCAGTCCCATTCAATTAATCATGGAGGTGATTGATGTCCCCGTGGGGGAGATACATTTTGTCTTTCCTCTGCACCGTCGTCACGATCCCTTTTTGGCGCGTAGAAGTCCGAGTGCTTTCCCCAGAACACTGTTTTGCTTTTTTCTACGAAAAAATCTGCGCATGGCGAATGTTCCAGCGAATTCGTATTTGGCCAAGAGAAAGTTTATGCAACTGGGTTCTATTTTTCTTAAAAGACATGGTGGGTGATTAATTTGAAGTTTATTCAGTTCCGACATTCGTGCATTGTTTCTGTTTCGGTTTTGTTTTCTTTAAGTGCAGCACCAGATAATTTAAGTATAGATATTTTAATTTTTCATATCCATTGGTCCTTCAAAGACGCCAATAAAAGGTCTGCATCTGTCATGGTGCTTGCGTATACCAAGCTACTTAAATGTCATGCTTACCTGGTTTTAGGCTTCGAAAAGCATTGACTCCTTATTTTTCTCGGTCAAGCCAAGGCCGTATACAATGCACTATTTGTGTTTTCTTAAAATAGATCAGTTAATTTCATTCTTAAGGGCTTAGCACCATTTGCACAAAGGCAATTTTTTGTGGTATAAATTCGTTGGGTAGTGCAGTGCTGATGCGCAACCTTACTCTGTGCACGGACAATCACTTGCGTACTTCAATCCTTTTTAGCAAAGCATCGTTCACTGTCTGATATATATGCATTCTCTAATCGCTTGAGGCTGGATTCTAAGCTAGAGTACTAGTTTTCTGGTCTAGAATGGGCTGTGGCTTCCCGGGGCTTTCCTGAAGCCGAGAGGCAGCACTCGGGCAGAAGATGTATTGTCGACGCACGGTAGGGATTGGAGCTGCTGGGATGGCCCGGCAGCCAGCCTACTTGGTGAAGGTGCAGTGGCCCTTTTACCACAATAGAGAGTTGGACAAACAACCAGCGCATTGCATAGGCTCTTAATGCGATGAACTTTCATTGCAATTTTACTACGTATTTCTGGAAGTTCCCAGTCGCTGTCAACTGTGAATGTGGGGATTTGCCTTTGGTCGGCGTAAATAAATGCTTTAGTCATTTTATTTGCTTTATTTCTTTAAAGAATTGCTTTACCCCCTTTTCTATTGCTACTGCATCACCAAACAGCCTAAAAATGACTAATTATATCACTACTTTAGACATGCCACTAATTTCATGCAAATTCACAAGAACTGTTTATCACCTTAACAGCATGACTCATTGGTTTGCAAAGTTGCATTTTAAATTAATTTGCGAATTCCGGACCTCTTTTCTGCGTTGTTTATTGGCAGTCGTTGTCATGGCCGCTGGAACTCGTCACAACATCGTTGAATGAACAGGAAAATGGATAGTGAAAGGCCTTCGTGGCATTATAAAATCTTATTGAAAGATAACTTGCATTAATCCCCTACGAATTTCCCTCTTTTCACCTCCTTAAGGCAGTATCAATGACATCGGAAATATGCTGTTACTTGCTTTCATCCGCATGGAGGTAGTAAGATCTACACAGTAACCGCGTTCTCACGGGGAGCCAAAAGGCTACAAATACGGGTTCGTTCCTTAAGCCACAGTTTTTGAAAACGGTGAATTAATTTTGCTTCAGAAAAGCTGTATCCGACGTCGGGGACATGCATAATAAAAAATAAACAAACTCTGAATCACTTGGTGCAAGGCCTAGCTGTTGATATAAAGATTGTGTGTAATTCCTTAAATCTTTTCGGAGCACTATCAACATTGTAGATGTGGTCGCCGCAAGTTCCACTTGTGTTTTCAAGTCCGCGATAGTGCATTCTTTTTATTGGTGTCTCTAATGGGGTCTTGTGAGCTTCTTATTACTGCATTTTTTCGAGGAAAAGTACTTGCCATAGTTATCTCATTTCTGACACCGCTTTTTTAACGCCTTACTAAGAATCTGTTTCCCATGGACTGCTCGTAGCCAAGTCCCTTAGCAATTTATTACTCCATTGGGGAATCACTAACAGTGAGATGAGCGAAGCCCCCGACCGTGTTCCCACTTCTGGCAATCCCTTAACCTATCGACAGGGTGACGGGATGACGAGTTTGTAGAATTCCGCAATTGTTTTCTCGTGCTATTTTTAAATGATTAAGCTAAGCAATTTTGCATTTATATTTTCTCTCATTGAAAAGTTGAGAGTGGTTGCAATATTTGAAGCTCTATCTTCCCCTAATTTTGAATTCATCTAGTAGTTGTTGATAAACATTGATGTTTGCCAACAATCAAGCAACATTAATTTGGCCTTCTCCTTGGCGTACATCCGGAAGGCAATTACTTACTGATCAGAACTAGGTGGTTCGAGTGGTTGAAAATTTGTCCTATGAGTAAAGCGAAACATGTCAGGGAAAACGATATTTAGAATCTTATCACCTTAATTTCCGAAAAGCGTAGATCCTTTGTGTTTTATCTGACTTTGAAGGTAGACTTAAAGGCGTTCGGTAGAATTGTGTAAACATCCGAAATCAAAGCTCTTAAGCTGCTGGCGCGTAAATGCTTCCTCAGCACAGGCGCTCATTCCGTCTGTGTTTGTGCAATGTTCTTCCTTGTGATCCATTCTGTCTTTCACAGCACATTGCCATGCAGGATTCCTCTCCTGTATTATGGCAGTCTACTGCCAAACACAGTTTATGTAGCAAATTAATCATACTTGACAACCAATAAACTCCCTATTTTTACAGTTTCACTTTAAAAAATATTAGCAAAAGTGGTCTGCATTTTTTTTCCAACATTCCATATACCCTTAGATTTTACGATACGATTAGTTTTATGCTGTTTCTTACTATTGTATCAGCAGCAGGTCCTGGTAGCTTGCATGAATTTGTCAGCAATCCAACTGCAAACGGTTCTTTACGATCGTTGAATTAATCATAAGCTCGAGGCCATTGACTTTTCGGATAAAACCACTCTTATGCATAATTAACTTGAGCGCTTTGTTGTGGACGCTCCTTGTGGTTGGTCCAAATCTTCCTCGATTTCTCATATTATGAAGCACCAGTGTACAGACCAGTTCCGCACACACTTCAAGGTTCACGGTTGATCGGATCTTATTTCGAGGCGTGGGTAGCATGCCTTTATAAATCATTAATATGTTAAAACGTCTTTTTTATAATGCTGGCTTTGAACTCCCTTCGTAACCGTTAAATGTTTGCACAATATGATCCCGATTCTGGGAGACGTGTAGCATAAAATTAAACCAATTTATTGAAAAGAACGTTATCTACTCTTCATCTGCGATACCAGCATCTAATTTTCTTCCCATGAATATTATCTAGCGGCCTCATTGATGTTCGTCAATGTTTGTAATGCATCATATCTTTGCCATGACTCAGCGTACAACATTTTTATGTCCAAGTTTCCGACGGAAGTAGTCTCTTGAAAGTTACATGTTTCATGCCTCTCTGCAATAGATCAATGCATAACATGCTTGTATTGTAGAACATGGTGTGTGTTCGTAAATTTCCAAAGCTTACTTTCAGTACAGCTTTATCCAAAGCTTGTTAAGGTATAGTCAATGCTCCTTCCTCTTTACAGGGCACGAAGCGGCGATACTGACAGTGGCAACATTCGCAAAGCTCTGTATCCCCATGTCTTTTGCCTCGGCCTATGCCTACACCTCGGAGGCCCACTCAATGTGTATCCTCCACAGCGCCGTCGGCTCCTGCGTTACCACAAATAGCCTCGGAGGCGCTGTCGCTCCCGCCCTCCTCCTCATAGTGTGTTTCTTCCTTACTTTTCTGTTTTTCCTCTCCTTCATAGAGCGAGTTTAGCGTTAGCTGAAATTCCTGTTGATGTCACCTGATAGGCTGATTTCCTCCCTCAAGTGTGTCGGGACTAGTGAAATAAGGTATTGCTGCAAGTGTAACTTAAAGTACCGCACCATTAGACTGCACAAAACCACTCAGTGAATGGCGCTTAAGCTTTGCGGGCCTAGGATTTCTCAATTTATCTAATTAGTGCAGCCTTTAATCCTCCAAAATGGAAATAACTAAACATTTATTGATGAGGTCGTAAGTAGAACACCGAAAACTGCCAGTGTACAGTAAATGCACCTCTACGTTTGCTTCCAAACACCATGACAAATTGAATGAAATTTTTACGGGCTTTAGTAGTAGATGGACGAAATATCGTTCTCCTTAATAATTTATCGTTTTGGTAGGAGCAATCCTCAAGTTTCTGCTTTATACTGCGTGGAAGCGTTTGCATTATTTTAACCACTGCTGTCAATATTTATGCGGGCTATTTACAATGCAAGGTGAAAGACTTGGTTGTTTCTTATAAAAAAAACTATTGAACTGGAATAATATGCATAACCACCTTCTCAGTAGTTAATTTAAGAAGAATCTCAGGCAGACCAGTAATGTCAGCGGTGCTTGCTTGGACTATTTCATGCCCGAGTCCTAAAATTACTTTGTCCATCTGTAAATTCACCTCTAGGCCTTCGCATAAATGTTAGTGCCACTTTATCACGCCGTAATTTGGTGCATCCTAGCTCTGTAGTAGTATAAACACATGTACTGAGGGGGGTTATCACTGAGCTATTCCTTTTGAAGCAGAGGAAGGCGTCATCTTTGCCGGTCGGTAAATGTTTGATAGGAGTCGTTTTTTGACACCCTAAAACTTCAGTGATAATAAACAGTTACTGAGATAACTTTCTGGAGGTAAACAGACGGCTTTGTTGACTTCAACGCTCAATGAAAGCATGTTCATTTTATTGAGACGTTACAGATCTCTTATGCCTGGTAGCGTAGGTTAGATTTAATTTTTGTGTTTACTTCCGCTTTTACAAATCTTATAAACGGTCAATGGATTTACCCTACTGAATATAAAAATGCCTCATCCCACGTGCCAGAAAGTTGTTTACTTCGACCAAAATGTGATTTTGTCTATTGGACTGTTGATCTACAGGCTCATAAGGTTTTATTTTAAACTGTTGGCATTTTAAATAGAAATATCGTTCTATCCTCCTTGCCAATGCTTTCTGAATGCATGGATTTAATAGTTGAAGGAGTCTTCATTTTCTGGTCAACTTTCAAACGTGGAGCATTATTTTTACCTAAGGTCATCCATTGCGTAGAAATTGCTGCTGCAATCACATTTTGTTTTCATTGCTTCTTTTGTACTTTGGGCAAACTGAGGATGCGTCTCACTCTCCATCTCGATGTCTACATATCAAAAAGTGGGTAGAAATTATATTTATTCGCTTGACTTTGATGTCTGAACCTAAGGGCTGCTTTGAGCCCTTGAGTGAGGCCCCATAAGTGGCACGTTTACCACATTCATCATGATATCTTCCTTTTGTTCTTTGTGTGCTTTTTACAAACATGTGTTCCTGATGGCTTTTATGGACAATCCCCAATTTACTTTTGAAAATTGGGTCATATGTTTGTTTATTTGGTTGTGGCCTCTTAGTCGGTCTAGATTTTATTCAGTACTTGTTTTGTTGCATACGCCAGTAGATGCTGGAAAGTGATTCCATCGGTACGAACCTAAGTAAGACTTGATAACTTGAAGCTTTTTACCGTTATAACTTCTCTCAGCACCTATTGCAAATCATTACAACCTATGAACTCACATATATACTAAAGGCGACTTGAATCTACATTTGACAAGTTTAATCAAGGCTTGTTACAAGGCTCATCGATGAAACTCTCAAATTGCATGATTGGAAGTGAATGGAAGTTGCCTATGAGTACTTGAATCGTACAGTAGGCTTACATCGTTACCTTTGTGTGCCGTGTCCTATCTTTGATCGAGTGTTTTGCTTATGCGTCGGTCTCGATTTTTGCCCTCGATTGAAGAAATTTACATAACTTCATTTTGTGCCTTCCGCCTTAAAGGAGGTCTGAATAACGGCAAGTCAAAGCCAAGGGGTCATGGCGATTCTTTCCTGCATGAAATTCAACTCCTCTTTGTGTCGATATGCACAAAGTGGGGAATTTCGCGTCTAACAGAAGTTGAGAATTTTATGCTCCATCTTTTTCAATCAGTGCTCTAAATCGGATTCATTTCATACTGGCACAGGATTTCTCTGTAACTTTGTTTGGCGCTGTACGGTTTTTTGCCAAAAATAATGTTTAAGTCCGGAATTTCATTTTCTCCCATGGTAAAAGGCACTGCATACCTTAACATAAGTGTCTGTTTAATGAGGAAATATACTGTGCGCATAGCAGCTTCACCTCGACATGATGATGGCGTTGTTGACTAAGTTTCTCGAAGTCCTCCTCCATCGAGCACTAAAAGGTGCGCTCATAAAAGCTGCTTTAATGTTGGACCTGGTTTTTGTCGCACCAACCCTCCAGGACCGTCAGAGAATCGCACGGGAACAGATTCAGCTGATTCATCCACCATGGAAACGCCTCCTATAAGCCTCAGTGATTTATTGCCAGTAAAGTTCACACAATTGGCCATCTCTAACTGGCTCCCGACAAACCGTTGCAGAACAACGCTTTCCTGGTCAAAATCTACTGACCACATTCGCGTGTTTTGCGTCGTTTTAGCTTCCCAACAAAACCCGGCAGCTGACCCCTAGTTTACTTAAAATTCATGAATTCTATGTGTAAAAGAAGGAAAATCATTTTTTTTCGTATTATTGTATGCGCTTTGATTCCTGTTTTGTAAAAATTTTGAAAGACTTTTTTTTTCACTCAACCCTTGATGTATCAGCAAATAGAAGCTAAGAATTGGAACCCACAGTTGACAACGCTAACGAAATCGGCTTGCTAACATTATCTATGATTGCTTATTTTCATCCAAACTATCCATTCGTCGTACTCCGTGGTCTTTCAATCCTTTTAGGATGCTGCTGTAATTCTGATCTCGAAATTGGTTTAATTTATAAATGATTTGTGGCTGCTGCTGCTGCTACTTGTATTGGAATAAGGCCATCAAATGTCCCAATACACCCGTCCGATTTTCGGTTTAACTCACTGAAACGGCTTGCTTGCTCGCTAAGCATACACGATCCTGTTTATGCGTGCCCCGTAAATTGGAGGTTGGCGTCAGTCCATCGGACCTCTTCACCGCGCTCTGTACTATGTCTTCTCCCCATGTTAAATTCTCGTATTATGGACTGCCGACTGAACCCAGTGGGATTCTAGGATCACGAGAACTCGAGCTCATCAAGTCTGTTGTATAGCATTTAAAGGAGGCGCAGCAGCAGAACTCACCATCCTGAAATGGCCTAAAAATTTGATTTTGGTGGTGAATCAGCAGACGATGATGCATCATCATCTAGAAAGCTCCTTTGTTTCGTATTTTAAAGAGGGCTTACGTGTTGCTGCCAGTTGAAACAAATGGATATTTAGATGTCACGACCTTTTAGAAATGTTAAATGCGGGGATACAACAACTCGTTTACACCCACATCAGCTGGGAAAGGCTTGGAAGCTATTGGAAATTTAGGCCTCACATGCGTCAACAAAAGGTGTTAACAAGCTTAAAGGCCTCCTATTTTGCCCTCATTGCCTCTTGGATTGTTTGCTAGTTTGATTGTGACGAGAAGTGTGTTTTTTATTGCATCGTAACGCGAATGGAGACATCACTGATTACCCCCAAGTGATTCACCCACTACCCAGCCTACATTTTAAGGCACCACTTCATCCCCATAGGGCTACGCTTACCTACAGTGGACTGCAGGCGCAATTTTAAGCCATGGAATTCTTGCTGAGGGCCAAATAATTACAGCTGAGGTCTATTTGCCTGATACAACTCGGTGTGTAAGTAAAACCTATTCAAAAACAACTACGACCAGTCATTTAATAGGAAGATGGTCTATTTTTCCACTAGTTATCGTGAGATGTCCTACCGCAGCCAATCTGAGCCATGAGAGATTACACTTTTGAATACCCTACCCCCATCCTCATCATGTTCATACCCTGGATTTTACTCCTCCATGTGCTGATGATCGCCTTTTCTTGACATTGGACACATGTGAAAGACGCAGTCGAAAGATAAGCTGTCATCGAATCGGAAGCGGCTCGTGCCAGATTTATTTTTTTTGGTTTTGGGACATAACATGGTATGGAATTGGAATCCACAAGCTGGTGTTTTGTTGGAAAGGCGTTATAGATTCTAGCGGGGATAATTTTGACGCCGAGTGTTAGGGAACTCTTTGTGATGATTTACTTTTTTTTTTATAAAACGCATACACTTATTTGGCAATGTCACTGTAAAGTTCAAAACTGAAAAATCGTTCTGGTTAAAGTTTTTCAGTGAATAGTCCACTTTTGAAATTGGTGGCTAAGGCGAAAGAGAGTAGTGCTTAGACTGTCTGCCACTATCCTGTGTGTAATACTACGAGGCATCATATTTCCGTTGCTATCACTTGTCCGTCTCTGAACAGCTGGTTAGTTGGTCAGCTCTCCACCGCAAACATCAGATCCGCTGACTACAAAAATTAGCGTCTTTTGCACCTTACCTTCTTTCAAAACCGTTTTGCGGACCAATATTTCGTGCACAAAAAAAAATTTTCCCACGGCGTACAATGCAACGGGTGGATTTGTGCACTACTCATCAAGTGCTTTCATTGAAGCTAAAGGGGCAGTCATTTCACGCCGTTTTTTCCACAGACTACTTTTTCATTCGATCAAGCTTTAAGTGTTTCCTTTTAAAAGCCGTTGTTTTTGCTTACTTGTCAATTTTTGTGCAGGCTTTTCGAATTTGCATGGAACATATTTCATACGCTAAGGTGGGCATCAAAATCATAAAATTGTTTTTATTTCAAGCGAAATGCGATTCCTTTTTAAGACATCTAAGTTCGCTTTTCATGAAACATACCCCCTTTGTGTTTCTCATTACCCACCACTCCTATCCTACACCTTACATGTTACTTCGCATCTATTTATCTGATCTATCATAGGCCAGAAGTCGCTCATGCCTCAGGTTTGGAGTCGTTGCGCTGATGAGCTGAGTGGTGGCGTCTCACTTGTTGCCAGATGCCCGCTACCTTATTCTAACTCGCCCAGAGGACCCAACACATTCCTTCCCTCAGCGCTATTGGCACTATCTTCGCCTTTCGCACCACCCATCCCCTTTGACCCACTACCTTCTGTTGCGAAAGTTAATTAATAAACCAAAAAGTGCTGTGAATAGGCAGACTGGCACGTGTTTACTCGGAGTGTTGAAGTTATTTACCTCCCAGCCCTTAGGATGGCTTAACAGTTGCACAAAGGTGCATTCAAACTTCAAGGGTGTGTAGAAGAAACCTCGGCATTGGCGTGAGGTATTTTGACAATTATGAGTATTAATCCTATTTTAGATTTTTGCAATTTATGCGGTGTGAAGCAGTTCAGAACCGATGCTCAGTGAAATGCACAGTCAGCACATAGGTTGACACGTTAGAGGGCCTTCGACATCCGCCGTGGCTGGGGGACGGTAAATCCCACGCCAATGGTCAATCTAAGTGGAAGACTTTAAGAATTGCTTCCTGTCTTAGTAGTCCGTAGTCTACCGATTGAAAAGGCATACTTAAATGTCAGACTAAGTAACTCGCGACTCTCACCCATGGAACACTGTTACGCGGTGCGATTTGTTTATTCCTAGTGCACAGGGGCAGATATCTTTGCGCCAAAAACTCTTTTTGTGAAAAAATTCTGAGTTGGAAAATTTAGACCAGTGGTTCTTCATTCCAGAAACTAGAGTGCTTTTCCATGTCGCTATTTTACGGATCCTTCCTGGCTAGGCTTCAGAGTACCCTCATAAGCATCGTAATGGAGTTTGACAGTTCCCACCATTAACAAACGGATGATTCCCTTAGAGCCCGAAGTAAGTCAAACACTACGCGATTGTTCTCATTTTGCTGAAGCAAGCCCGGAGGAAAGATGAAAAGAGAGCACATTGGGTTAAGCATTTTTGATTTTGGGGGAACGGGAGTTCTGCATGGCAATCGCTACCCAAGGCCAAGGTAGAAGTGGAGTAAAGGCTAGATACATCTGTCTGGTAGGCATGAATGACTTCTATTATAGCGAAACCAATAAGTAATTAAAGCGAAGCAAAAACAAAAATGCGGGCATTGTGGACAACACTTCCGACCGCTGGAAGGGTCTGAAGGGCCATTCCACGCAGATTAACAAACGGCTCCAGTCAGAATATTATAGGTTCCGCCACCTCCGCCTACAAAGGTGAAATTAATACTTGATTAACTAGGTACTTCACAAGCTAATCCTATCTAATCATCTTGCGTTAGCAGCTAAAAAATACTTAGTTCCAAAAGGCCTAATTGTCATGGAAAGTGAACTCTTTCAAGCCAAACCTTCGACTTTATTTTTTTCTCCTTTTGAAATGGACACCTAAGTCACCAGCAAAAGGATCAGCATTCGCGCATGATATTTTAGAACGGAAAAACTAACGCGCGGTTATCCACCCGACTGTCAAATATTTTTGGCGTGTGAAATAGTTGCCGTTTTTGACAAACTTCCATCCCGTAGAGCTAAATGAAATTCCTCAGAACCCGTAACCGGCGTTGCATTGTACTAGACGATGTTCAGTGTTTGTATGAATCTTGGCATCGTCAGACCCTGGGCACCAAATGATTACTGAATTTTGGACGCGTATTATCTGAGGATTCACTAGGAATACTACTGTCGAAAAAATCTAAGGGTCTACGGCACATCTTTTAAAATCATATAGCCTTACACTTTTTACCTTGTGATGAAAAGTGCACACCTGACGTTTGGCAGCGTCAACATATTTTGAGCCAAGATAAAGGTCGTTTATAAATGATACGAGAAAATTCGTTGTTGTGGGATTAAACGAGGAATGCACTTCACACACGCACCTCTAGGGGCTGGTGGAGCGGAACTTTTCCGCTCACTTCGCATTTCCTGGCAGATCTGATAAGTATTGCAATTCTCGCCGGTCAGAACGTTCCTCGAGTTGTTCGCGTTAACTGGTTTTCGACGACGCTCCTCCACAGAAATGGAGTAGGTCGAGCCCCGCGAACCCTCACCCGTGAGTGGAGAGCTAATGTCTACAACAAATTTAGGTGTCTAGTTTACCTTCAGACGTCTTGTTATTTCAGCCGAATGTTTGTAAGGGTAACGGTTAAATGCTTCCAGTTTGCATAAGTATTTAAACTGTTTGGGTTAACGAAAACAGGCTGAGAGTTTGTGCTTGTAGGACGTGACATTAGGGGCTCTCAATAAGCCAAAAACAATGAAGAATAAAAATGTCAAACGGGTGTGGGATTCGTGGTTAAATATCAGGGAGTGTAGTAACTTTTGTATTTTGATTTTGACTTCCAATGCAATGCAGTAGTTAAATACAGTGAAAATGATATGAGAAGTGAATTGAATTTAACGGAGATTTCAGCCATGTGAATGTGCTAGATGAAGTAACTTGCCTCGAGTTTTTGTTGTCTTTTCTTTTTCACCGACCCGATATTTGTAGTGCTGTGTGTTTTCACCGAGTAGAGGATTGGAGGGAGCTGAAAACATGTAGCGAAATACAACATCAGCTAAAGTTATGAATAGCTTTCCCTTTCTTCTTAGAGGGTGTGCATTACCGTCTGTTTTATAACCCAGTTTCAAAATAATGATTTCCTTCAAGTCTAAATTTGACAGCATGGATATGCATAAGAGTCGTTTTGAAACCGATGCTGGTTTCGTACCTGTATTCGGACGTGCCGTGACATTGCGCTCAATTGGTGTAATCTTGTAGCTCGGACGATTCTCACCTGTCACCGTGTTTGAGTAAACTGATGTAAGAGAAAAAAGACAAGCCATTGATCCTAGCACCCAATTTTAAATTCAATTCTGCACAAGTTGAAATGCAGGAATTAAAACTGCCAAATTCGGTTAAATTTTTTACTTGAACCCAACATTTGAGGAGTTGTACTTCCCAAAAATACATCAAGTGGCTTAGGTCATTTTAAACCTCTTACGTTGCATAAGCCGGTGGTACATAATTCATCTTATTCCGACTTCAGGAAAACTTTCAGACTCTAAACGAAGCCAACACGATCTTAACTGGCATCTATTCTGATTTCTTCTGGTGCATAGACCGCGAGTGACGTCCACCTTCGCCAACTACCCAAATCCCATATTTCGAAAGAAAACGATTGACAAATGAAACGCCACTAGCCGTGCCTCTGAACCACCTCCACAAGCTTCCCCACGGACATGTCCACCCCAACCCATGTGATGACATCTAATATGCAATCGTGCCACACCTCTTCTACTTCTGCACTTGCTGGAAGGCATCCAGACCAATGTGGCTGGATAGCTCTGATGTAGGTGTAAAGTGGCAAGGAGGAATGCAAGCGAAACCCACACCACCAAAGAACCATGCCCAATCCCGCCACTTCCACCACTTGTTACACGACTCTGCTTTAGGACCACTGTCCCTACGACCATCAGTGGGCACACGCGATGGCCAGCACACTCCCTCGTACCCAACACAGTTGACGCACGGAACCAGAGTCTAGCTGCAGTAGAATCGCAAAGAGGGATCGGTGACGTTGTGATCAAGCATCTCCTCGGTTGCATGCAAATCGGACGACTAATACGGTTGAGTCGTGGGTGTGTGCATTGTAGCACTGGTTGCGTTGGCATGGCTGACGCGAGAGGTTGAAGGGGGTTGGGAGGGCGGAAGGGGAGCATCGGGATAGACGGTCAAGGAGATGAGGGTCTGTGTGGCACATTGGGTGTCTGTCTAGCCCTCGGTTTTGGCAGAGTGGCCACTGGGGCGCTGTGTGGTTGTACCTACAGCGGGCGGTCTGACCTGTGACCCATAGCTGCATACAGCAAGTCCTTCTGTGCGCCGAAAACAAACGTTCTGATGGAGTATTTTGTCTTCTTTCGTTTTTAGGAAAGCCTTAGGGCGCTGCAAACACACTTTGTGGAACATCATTTACTTTGAATAGATTCGTTGGAAATTTTTGAATTTCGTAATCTCACAAACATTGTGGGAGTCAGTGCTAACAATCTGGGTTACTGTCACCCCTTCGCAGTGCTCGATTTAGCCCTACCCTCGTTATGACCTAACATTATAAATTATGAAGTGCTTACTTACCATATGGTTTTGTGGTCCTATTCTTTTCCTCCTTCGATATGGTGAAAGCAGTCACATTTTCTCCTGTGAGAGGATTGATTTTCTTGCTTTCCGACCGGGCTCGAACACGCGCCCGACCCGTCTTGGCGTTTTCAACATTCACATCGTACGTGCTGCAGTTCTCTCCTGTTATGGTATTCTTTCCCGCCTCTATACGTATTTAAATAACGACACTTTACCTTTCGCGTTTTTTTGCGTGATGGGTTATGCATAATTTATATCCCATACTCAGTAGAGAAAGGTTTTGTTAATGGGCCGCTATAAAAAGCATTAACTTTCGTTGCCTTTTCAATTGCATTCCTTGCTAGCGTACGTCGGCCGCATGCTATCACGCAATCAAGTCTTGTTAGCACTACCACAACCAGCCTTTCGGATTCAAAGGAACTTTGGAGGTGGAATCAACTCGCTTATAGCCGAATTAGGAGGTTTAAAATGCTTTTAGTAGTAATGATATGATGTTAACTTGACACAATCTATGAGCAATGCTAAATCACTAATACTCACAAAAGCGAACCTTGTAGCAGTTCATACCTGAGTGTCGTCGAGGTCCACAAGGCTTCATTTCTTGAGATATGTCAAAGTTTGCGCAATTTTCGCCAGTGATGACATTGCGGGCTAAAATACCAAGCTTGTAAATAAAAATTACGTCTGGAGCTTTTTCAACTTAATTAAGGTGGATTTTGTTAAGTGCGTGCATATTACGGATCGCTCCGTCACTTATTCACCAATAGCAACGCTGCATGGAGCTTGACTGGATTTATTTTAACAGCGACTTACTGGATCGCGGCGTCTTTGGGGTTAAACAGCCACTTTGCCTCTCCTCCGCGGTGATGGCGAATGTTTTCGTGTTTTCTCCCGTCAGAGGATTGCAACGAACAGCTAATTTATCCAAAACACTGCTCAAATCCCGATAAATTTTAATAAAAGCTGACAAACGAAACCGGAAAGAGTAATTGCCTGGTGGCCGCGCCTTGCAGGCATCTGTTAACTCTAACGGAAATAGTAAAATTAGTGAACTAGAAACTTTAATCACGCTTAAAAGTTATTTTGAGTATTGGGACGTCCTTGATGTACAATTTAAGCATTTACTTGTACGCCACAATGGGTTTACGGGCTACCTGTTGAGCTTCGTGCTCGACGCGCTCGACCGTTGTACTTCCAGATGGGGTCCCATTCGCGTTCACCGAAATCGCCCTTCCCTGATATGGGGTCTCTCTGGGCTAAAAAGTAACGCGCGTAATGGTGCTGTCTGAATTTAAAACTAGAGGAAAAATAAGTATTCATATTGCAGTGCCTCGTTAAGGTTTTGAAGCTCTTATTTTAATGCACAAAACACTTCCTAATCCACCTATTCCACATCCTAAGAGGTATGGCAGTCAATCGTAGGGAATTAATTCATCACTTTTAATGACTTCACATTTGGCCGTTTGGAGAGGACAACCGCCCGTCAGCAGCCGTGTTGTAAAGCAACAAGTTGTTTGGCTAGGCCATAGCTTTTGCTAAGAAATTGCCATCTGTAGCGGACCTAGCTAGTCAGATGAATTGACTTATGTAGCATTGGATTCACCAACTGTAGGCTTTGAAGTTGGTGTTAAGCATACCTACTTGATAATTGTTAAAGCGCCAACAAAAGGTTACGTAATGTCAGAGTGTTGGGGATGTGGTGACACTGTCAGATTGCAAAGGAGGGTTTCATGCAAAACAGTGAATTCTTACGCCCACGCGTGGAACTTTTCCTCGGTCGTGAGGTGCAGCGAAGAGAGTCCACCTCCTCGCCTAGATTGCCTGTCAGTGCGATTGGGTTGCGAGCTGGAAAGCATCGATAGGGTTAGGTTCAAGCAGTAACGAGCACGATTGAAGAGCAGACATAGAATTATTATATTGTCGTGAATAACGTTGTAAGGGAACAAATTATTGACAGTTTTATAGCATCTTAGAAGTAGAAAAAGGATAGGCACTGCCAATGCAAAGACTCGAAGCTCACTTTGTTAAAATCCGGTAACAAAATATTTGTAGGCATCACCTTTCTGGTAAATCAACTCACCCAAATTGCTGTCACCCTTGGTAGAATGCTTGCTAGATTTGGGTAGAAGAGCCGCTGTATCCGCGTCCCAGCTGAGTAATGTCTTGTTGAAATCTGGAATATATTCGAAGAAAGATAAAATGTTTAACATCTGATTTTAAGTTGCTAAGGCAGTAGTCATTTTTTTGCACTAAAGCGTGAAAAACTGGCTAGAATTGATAAAAAAATCACAATAAAGCACAATTCCACCGTCTCAAAGGCAAATTTCATGGGTGTCAGAATAAGATTTGCGCTTTTACTTGTGTCTCGAATAAATTCCATGCTACAGTGCAGTCTTTTCTGCCCCCGAGACCAGTAGGGATGCCGGTTTCGAGGGCTCCTACAGAGGGTGGTGTGGGTGCGCATCATAACACATCAATGGAATGATTTACGTTACTTTTCTTATTTTGATGCGATGTCTTTGGCTTTCCAAAATCGCAGTGTTCCTTCGGCAGATCTCCGAGTCCGGCAATAGGATCACGCTTCACAACTTTATAACAAAAAAACCAAAGGCATTAATTGGGTAGCCGAGTTGGCAATTTCGTTTATAAAATGACATTTTCGTGTAATTAAGTCAGTCCATGTATGCTTCACCTCCAGATATGCAAATCCGCCATCTAGCATGGACGACACGAAGTGTCCTACCTGCCTTTCGATGGATGCAATTTCAATGTGAGTGGCAAATTAAAGGTTTTTAGCTAAAATCTACCTTATGGTAAAATTATTTTCCATCCATACATGGGAAAGCATGGATACATACCACGGTTTTTCAGACCCGTTTCGAGATCAACATGTGGAAGCGATTTTCGTAGTTCCTCAACGTTGCCGCTGATGTCTGATAAGCCTATCAATAAGAAAACAAAATGACACACATTTTTCTTGATTACTGTCAAACTAGAGTAAACATTAGTTCGAAAGTTTCATTTTAAATGGATTTAGCTTCTCTTAGCTTTACGTGAGTATGGCTTTTGTAAATTTGTGAAATCTGCACCCGTTACAAAGACAGCATGCCAGGTTTCTAGTGGCAGTCCAGGCAACTCATTGATGGACGACGCCGATCAAAATGGAGTTTTGCTAATGCATAACTTCGCAGGCCAATTTCAAGTTAAGTATGGCAAGAATTTTGAATAAGAAAACCTGTACAGTGGGAAATAATACCCACCTGATTGTTTAGCGACGGTCGTCATTTCAAACTTTTCTGAAAAGTTAAAAAAAAACGTAATGAAAGCGTAGGAATTTTCGCAATAAAACACTCGTTTTAATTTAAATGCAAATGTGGATGTGTGACTGGTCGCACTGTAGATCTACAAATATATTTTTACACCAAATAGAATTGCTAGGTAAAAAGTACACATAGGCTGACTTTTCGGATTTTTCCCTCTCCCACTAGAAACGCGGCACAGATTCGAAATGCTCTCTAAAACACCTAGAGTAATGCGATGATAAACTCGATTAAATCCAACACAGAGCTGTCCAAATCGCTAATGCTGCGTATTTTGGTGATAGCTGAGGCAGGTATTGAGAGGACTAAGTGGAAAGCAGGCCTTACTAAGGTCTCGGATCCGGAGAAACGGCAGATCGAAGTCGGCACGCCGATGCAGTGCCTGGCATGCAGACGCGGCGGATATCTTCGCGAATGCGCGCCAGCCAATCAGAGGACCACCACCGACTGGCTCACTGCGCCCAATGGTTCGGCGGCTCGAGTGTTAGTCACTCCCCAGTAAGCGTGGGACGGGGGTGGGGGGCTCGCCAATTCTTCTAGTCCCTTGCCTTGGCCATAGCGGATCCATTAGTGGGCTGGGAAAACTTGCTACACTTGAAGAGCCATCTCCATGTAACTTAAACACATCCCTCATCAATTTTAACTCAGCCAGACCTTGCATCCGCGCTACCCGTGGGAAGGTCAACGCTCATTTGAGGTGTTGTAAGGAATCATTGCCGTTTTTAATGTGGGCAATTAAAAGGATTACAATGAAAGGAAGGCGCCTGACGAGATTTATACCTACTGGCCATGCGAATAGGAGTTGCAACATGTGTCGAATACCCAAGTATTTAATGCGGGGCACGGCCTAAAGCCTGATTATTCATTTGTAGGTTAAAAGGTGAACTGATTACTTTAAGTAGCATGCATAAAATCCCGGTAATGACCTTATTGGGTCAACTGATGCGATGCAGCTGTCAATGTCCACTTTCTAAGCATGCGGATTGGGCAATAGATACCATCAATGTATAATCATGATATTTGGTAACCTTAAATTCTACCCGCCATTCGAATTGTATTCCTAATCGAGAACGAGAGAACTCAAAAGAAAAATAAGTTAGTAGAAGTGAAAGCAAATGGATGAAGAAAATTGTACTCCTACCTGGTAATTGAAAGTCTTGTCTAAAGGTCAAGGCACATGCTAAATAGACCTGGCTCCAGAAATTACTTTGGTAAAAATGGGCTCCAATTTACGTTCTCTTTGTGCGAAGAAAAAGCTCTAGAATTATTCCATCCCACATGATCACTAAATACGTTTTACCGAACTTTGTGAATGAAACGTTGACAGTTCTGCTAGCTTCTCTGAAGTGCCAACCAAGGAAAGACCGAATAATTTCGCTTTTGATGGCTGGCACTCATTAAGCGCTATTATATCTGATTACTTTTTATCAACTGCGAATCCTCGACAAATTTAAGCGCGGCAGGACTTTGGAACCAACTTTTTGTTACCATGATAAAACAGTCAACGCTCGCTGCCATCGTGTGTGTACTTCTACAACCCCTAGTAGCTGGCTGCGTCGTACAAATCTCCCTTAGAGGTTCCGACAGTAAATGCACTGAATACGATTTAGTGCCGCGTTTTCTCCTCAACTTGTATTCTTACTGGCTTATGTGGTTACAGCAAATCGCATTCTGAGAAAGATGTGGACAGACGACTGTGGCACTGGATGCTGGAGAAAGCTGCTGATCAACAACAGGCTAGTGCTGTGTTTTGGGATTTCGGATAATGCTTTCTGTTCATGCATAAGTAAAGTAGGTGGTTTAGGCACGGACTTAAACCACTCTCATTACAGCATAATAATTTACTCTAAACCTGCCTAAATGTGTGTGTCGTGTAATTCCTGTGGATATAAGGCCGCTAGACCCTCTTAACTTTTTATCATATGCTTATTTTACTTGTGATTCATTTTTACACAAATACAATAACAATCTGCAGGATGAGCCCATTTTAGAGTTTCGTGTCCTCTTAAAGGGCAATAAGATTGAGCGTCTCGAGACTTCCAGATGGAAATACGATAGTACAGGTTCATGGGGTCCGTTGCCAAAACCAAGAATCAAACAAACGACTGAAATACTGCATTGGAGACATTTTATAAATGATTACGAAAGAGGTATGCGCCTTTCTGACAGTTAATCACTCCAAGTAAAAGAGAAAGATAAAAATTTTGCAGATGTATAATGTAATAGGTATGGCAATTTAAATGATACGCATTTTTTTAATTCGCAACTTATTAAGGACTACTGAGTTGAAGATTATGGAAGTATCTCGACACATCAAGTGCCACCATTGATCACTGAACACAAATTTTTATTCCTCGAGTTCCCACTTTTAGCAGTTGTATCAGTTCATTAATTTATGATTTCTTTTCTTAATACTTACTACTACCATTATTATATTAATTTGGTTAACTGTGGCTTGCTGAATATATAGAAAATTGAGAATGCTGGTGATGCTTAGCTCCAGTTCCAGTTACTGAGACTCTACCCCCAGTCCTTCTTTATGATCACAGTAGGTCATCTACCCTGTCGGTGTAGCTCATTATAACTGCACAAAACAATGAGGGTACTGATACTTTGGCTTGGTAGTGTATGTAAAGGTAGTTGCAAGCGTGAGCATTTAAATGGGAGACAGATGTTAACAATGCAGTTGCTAGTGGAAATTACCACTAACTAACACTACTGACAGATTTCTTTCGCAAAAGGATCTGGAAGCTCATTTCGAAGGTATGTGCAATATTTTGTTTGTTCGAACTGCCGGTTTCGGTCACTTAAGTGGCCATATTGCATTAGCCGGTTGGCCGGCCTCCGAGCCGTGCCAACAGCCCCCAAGCTCTCTGTTTCCAGAATATATATTCCACCCTAGTACTATGCCTTATTTTACCCCCATGGAAGTCTCGGGACACTAGAGTATGCACTTTGTGCTCATTATAGGCATCACTTAGCTGAGTTATTAACGTGAGTTATGCCTTTTGAATTCTGTAAGCCCAAGCCCTACTGTGTATCGAATGTATACACTTTTGTCCGAGCATAACGCCACATTTTGTTTTTAGGGAGGTCTTGAGGCGCAACAAAAGAATTCTTTAAAGCCACTCGTGGGATTTTTTTAATCACCACGCATAAAATAGTTAGTAACTCTCTCCAAAAGCAATTCAGTCGAAAAATGATAACACAGTGTTGAAGTGCTCAGGCACATGAGCCTAAGTGCGATGGCAATATGTGTTCTCCAGCAGCACCTGCATTCGTTAATACGTAAAGAAAACGCAAAACACTTCATATGCTCCCGCCATTTATAATACGTATAATCCTTCATAAAATACTTAACTAAAATTTATTTACCAATATGAGAGTAAAGTGGTAGAGGCAAGCGAATACGACCCAAAAGAGTAAATGTTCAAATTTCCATTGCTGGAAGACAACCCTTGACACGATGAAAGAATCAGTGAAGACTCCAAGCAGAAGTGCTGTAACTTACGTCAGTCTACCGCAACTACCCCAATCAAGAAGACGATTGACGAATGAAACGACACTAGCCGTGCCTCTGAACCACCTCCACAAGCTTCCCCACGGACATGTCCACCCCAACCCATGTGATGACATCTAATATGCAATCGTGCCACACCTCTTCTACTTCTGCACTTGCTGGAAGGCATCCAGACCAATGTGGCTGGATAGCTCTGATGTAGGTGTAAAGTGGCAAGGAGGAATGCAAGCGAAACCCACACCACCAAAGAACCATGCCCAATCCCGCCACTTCCACCACTTGTTACACGACTCTGCTTTAGGACCACTGTCCCTACGACCATCAGTGGGCACACGCGATGGCCAGCACACTCCCTCGTACCCAACACAGTTGACGCACGGAACCAGAGTCTAGCTGCAGTAGAATCGCAAAGAGGGATCGGTGACGTTGTGATCAAGCATCTCCTCGGTTGCATGCAAATCGGACGACTGATACGGTTGAGTCGTGGGTGTGTGCATTGTAGCACTGGTTGCGTTGGCATGGCTGACGCGAGAGGTTGAAGGGGGTTGGGAGGGCGGAAGGGGAGCATCGGGATAGACGGTCAAGGAGATGAGGGTCTGTGTGGCACATTGGGTGTCTGTCTAGCCCTCGGTTTTGGCAGAGTGGCTACTGGGGCGCTGTGTGGTTGTACCTACAGCGGGCGGTCTGACCTGTGACCCATAGCTGCATACAGCAAGTCCTTCTGTGCGCCGAAAATAAACGTTCTGATGGAGTATTTTGTCTTCTTTCGTTTTTAGGGAAGCCTTGGGCGCTATGCGAAATATTATTTCCATGGGACCGTATCACGTCCTACTTTTGATGTATGACTCAACTTCTGGATTAGTGCTTTTATGACTAGCGTTAAAAGTATGCTATGGTCTTGTTGTACAGCCGCATCTTTTTTCCAGAAATCTTATGACAGGGCATATTTCCCTTTCTCTATGCAATGCCTATGCAGGACGAAATAAAAGATAAATAAAATTGTATGGCTAACAATGTGCACACGTTATATTTTTTTAGATTAGACAAAAATGGTTGACTGAAAGTGATTTTTCGCAAATTTTTTCTCGCTTCGTCGATTCCGTTGTGATGGCCGAACCGGGTGTTTAACCAGGAAGATTGCCTGGAACGGCGCTCAGAAGATAAGGTAATTTATGTCACGTCTTGGTGATTTGTTGAACTCTGGGTCCAGTTAGACAGAAACCCATGTCTCCGCCAAATTAAATGCATTTCCGTTTTAGGAGATCTTAGCAATTGCGGCAGTTTTCAATTGCCATGCAAGTCAGTAATCTATTTATATTCTGGCAATTTGACTTTTACGCTCACAAAGAAGGCTATAGTGCTGCAGAACCTAAATAATGCTGTAATACTTTGTTTGTTCGATCTGTCGGATTCGGTCACTTGGGTGGTCATATTGTACTAGCCGGTTGGCCGGACTCCGGGCCGTGCCAACAGCCCCCAAGTCCTCTGTTTCCAGAATACAAATTCTACTCCACTATTATGCCTTCTTTTACCTTAAATGGAGCCTCGGGACGCTGGAAACACCTCTTTGCTTTACCAAGTATGTACCACTAAACCATCGCGCATGGTTATCATTTACAACACAATGATGCGAGGTGGATTGGTAATGCACCAGCAAGATTGAATTTTAATGAATAATTTTTAAACGAAACTTTGTGTTAATTTCTTCAATTATTTTGTTAAGATAATTGGTTCCGAATCTTGGAACACATTTTGTTGAAGCTGTCATTTTACCATCGCGGTCTGAAGAGTCTTCATTGGCTAACACCGTTTTCTGAAGTGCGGGGGGCGTCTATGCTTGTTTCGGTAACGTTAGAATAGAGAGCGCTGAATTTGTCACCTCTCTTTAGTACACTACTTGATAATGCGTCGCATGTTGTCAGGATAGGGTTACCTTTTAGGCTTCAATGTCATCTGTGGGCAGTTCTACCCAAAACCAATATGCACATTCCAACGGCGGGCCTGGTACATCGGGGGATCAACAACGCCAGGCCGCAAGTGGGACCTACCGTCCTTCTATCGATCCCAAGCTCATCATTCGTATTGGTGCTAAGCAGATAATAAGGTACATTCTTAATGAACTTCCTGTCAATTCCTTATCATTTTTGTCATGTGTGTGGCGTTTTGGATATACGAGAGGCCCTAATCACACGCATACACACACATGTACATGTTTGTATGGATATGTATGCTGAAGATTTATAACATAATCGTATTGACTCGCATTACTTAATACCCTCTTTTATATTTCTAAATTATATGGATTTAATCTTTCTTTTCTAGCCTTTTTATACCGGTGTCAATATGCATGTTTCTTGTGGCCTTCATCAGTAAAACCGTGCCCTACTTTTCTACAACTGATGTCTATCTTATTTATACACCCTTTCACACACCGAATGCAGACATCGGCACTCAGACCTGGCAGACCCTTGCAAATGTGGCCATATTTTTGGGCATCGTAGTTGTGATGACTTTCTTTCTTGTGCTGTTATTCAAATTCAAGTGCTACAAGGTAGGTTTTGTTCCTGAGCTTTTTTGATTTTGAGACGTTGGCTTAGGCTCTTTGTTTATAAATCCAAAGATTGATTCAAAATAAGTTGAATGTGTGATGTCGGCTTGCGTTTTTAATCCAAAACATTTCCACAATTTCATCTTGACATGGTTTTGTATGTCATACAGTTTCACCTTGTCGACACCTTAACTGACGAATAAATGATTTTTCCCAGTGCCTCACGGGTTGGCTAATCGCGACTACATTCCTTCTTGTCTTCGTCATTTCATTCATATTTTTCACGTGAGTCGAACCCCTGCCCTCCGTCTTTCGAGACAAAAAACTGGTCTTTGGGAGATGTCATTAATTTGCGATAGATTTTCCCGCCTACTTTGCTTACTTAGTTTCAATACTAAGTGAATTCCTTTTTAACCAAGCGAAGCTTTGTCATGCAGTTCTTATTTGGAACGTTCCCGAACAGTATTAGAAAGTGCACATGTCATACGTCTATTTTCTCACGTATTGGTGAGCTTTTTTCTGTTTGGTGGACTGAAGATAAGCTATTTTTTCAGGGAAATACTGCGAGCTTCTATGATATTCTTCGATAACATCACATTTGCCATCCTTCTATGGAACTTTGGAGTACTGGGCCTCATATCCATCCATTGGCGTAGCCCCCTTATCTTGCAGCAGGCCTACCTCATCTTCAACAGCGTCCAAATGGCCCTCATCTTTCTCAAGTTTTTGCCTAAGTGGACCTGCTGGGTCCTCCTCGGAGCGCTGGCCATCTGGGGTAAGGTGCTTATATACTCCCTCGCTATGCTTACTTTCCTCTGGTTTGGCACTGGAACATCTTCGTACGACCTGCCTGTTCTATTCACTTCTGAGTATGGACGCTTGCTTTTGCATGCTTCTATTAGGATTGGTTCGGCAATCATTAAAGCGTAATGAAATCACAACTGGAGTATCCTTGTTTGAAATCTGCTTTTTATATAATTGAGTCATGTAGCATTCACCACATTTGCTATCGATGTTGTGCATTATATTTTCTAATCCAGTTTGGAAAATTGACTGCCGCCAAGTTATTTTGCTCGTAAACATGGTATTCAAAACAAATGTTGATGAATTACCTTTTTCAACGTTATAGCACTACTTTATCTCCATATTGCACAGTATTCCTGTGCATTTTTCTAAGATGACCGGAAAGTCTATTAAAACTAATACTAGTGGAATACCTCGGAACTAAAATGGGTATAGATCGTTAGCATAATAAAATGCTTGCCACACTTTTTTTGCAGTGAGGTCTTTTCGATGAAGCCATACTTGTGTTAGGCTTATTAACATAAGCCGAGCCCCAGACTACGATTCACTATGCTGTTCACCTTATCAGTCGGGGCTTCGTGCTTTTGATCTGAATGACGTTTTTGTTAATTTTTGTCTCCATTCTCCATGGTGTATTGGTCTATGGCGCACATGCGGAATCAGCATCATCGATTTGTTTGCTTGCAGACCTGATAGCAGTCCTCTGTCCACGAGGTCCCCTTCGCATGCTGGTGGAGATGGCGCAGGAGCGTAACCGACCACTTTTCCCTGCTATGATCTACTCCACAACCACCGCCTACATCGCCAAAACGCAGCCGGTGGCATTAGAAGAGCACGAGGAAACCCATTCTGAATGCATAGAGCTCTCCGTTAAATCACCGGAAGGGCACGTTTGCCTCGGACACCCTTCCTCTCCTCACCAGTCCGCCTCTCTTGCGCCTCTCCTTGAATTGGGTATGCCTCCATATCTGCTCCCTAAGTAAGGTTTCTATTCCCGATTACTCACTCAGTAGGGTTTCCAAATCGTACAAGCATAATGTCATGATTTTGTCTGCCTTGCCTTTCGCAGACGTGAGCCATAAATTGTGAGAAGTACAGCGCATAGTTTAGGCGTATCCTAGCAGGTGTTAACCACTAATTATGTATTGCATGCTCATGCGTTTAATGAGTCTATGGCTTGGATTTGCCGCTGCCGCATTATTGCGAATGCACTTATCACTACCTTTCTTGAAATGCGTTTTAGAAATGAATCATCCTCGTTTATTATGCATGAACGATTATTCTGTGGGTTATTCTCTCCGTCGATGAGTTTAGCAAGTATTTTTTTTCCTATATTCTCAATGACTTCATGACATGACACGTCGGTTTTTTGTGTGGGACGAAATTAGGAAGATACGAGGCTGCTTTCCAGTGGACGAATGTACTGGTGTCTGGAGCATTGCAAACACAAAGTAGGTTGTCTGTCATGCCATCATGCAGTCCTCTTTAACTATTTTAATATCCCAACCTGGGCGTGTTTGGTGTATGATTGTCTGCACTTCACGCAATAGCCCCCATTCAGTTGACATCTACCTACTTTCCCTCTCTTCATTCCTATACAATTCAAATATGTAAAACTTAAATCTAGTTGTTCTGTATCTTAGGCGATGGGTCGGGCAACTCAGCTCAACCAAATGGAACCTCTAACGTAAGTCCTCTCAGAGGTGTTGTTGCGAAATTGCCTCTGATTTGCTTAGTGCTCCATGCAACTTAATGATTGTCGACAGTCCAATGACGAGGAAGTGCCACGAACGGCACACGAAACTGATGCGCTCTTGGATGCTTCGGAAGTAGATGACTTAATAGAATCGCTTTCAATGAAACGGTTTTCTCATTACCATGTAGTTTACTGAACAATTACATGATTAGCTATTTAGGAGGTAAAGTCCACTACTTACCATGGTGACTTTCGATCTTTAATTTTTTTTCACTCAGGGCTATTAATGGCGATCATAATGGATTCAGTTGGTACCACGACCGACAGTCATGAGGTAGTGCGTTTTTAACGTTCAGGATAACTTGGACACATTTTTCGCACTAGGATTTAAGTCTTGCGGAGGAGCAACATCCTAATCAGAGAGAAGGAAATGCAAATCACCAGGAGCAGCGCAGTTCTACGCCTCCCTTGACGACCGATTCTACGGAGCAGAGTGGTCACAGTGGCGAACTGTCAGAGAACGCTAACGACCGTTTGAGGGACCTGCAGGTCGGATTTTCCACTCTGGCGCAATAGCCACTACCTTGAACGCTTCTAAATCGTCTGTTGGCACTTTTCTTCTTACAGGAGGATGTAATTGGACGCGAGGAGCACGGGGTGAAGCTGGGCCTGGGGGACTTTATCTTCTACAGCCTTCTGATAGGACGCGCTTCCTTGGACGGCGACGTGTTGACTGCAGTAGCGTGCTACGTAGCCATCCTGGTGGGCATGTGCCTCACCATCGTGGCGCTGGGGGTAGCGCGGAAGGCCCTCCCCGCTCTCCCCATTTCCATTGCATGCGGCATTGTCTTCTACTTCTCCACCGCCGTCGTAATCACGCCCTTCATCCGTGCCACATCTGAAAAATGCCTCTTTTTTTAGTTTGCATCGCCTTTTGCCCCTCTTTGACTATGATTTTGGTAGTTTATTCTCGCCTTAAAGGAATGTATTTCCCCATGGGGTTTCTTGTTCAGGTGAGGTGTCGGAGAGATTCGGTTCAATCACTTTTCACGCTGATGCTTAACCTCCATCTATGGTTCTGCAGAGCTAAATTGTCATTAGGGCGATGGCGGTGCTAGTTCATATGTGTAAATGTTAAAAATGCAGTCTTAAGGGCTAAAAGTAGGAGCGTGGATATTTCGACTGCAGGTATGGCTTTAGCTGGCTTGCATTGTGCCATCACCCAAAGGACTCAATTCTTGCGAGCGCTGGCAAACCATACGGGCGCAAACGTTGAGCATTATGTAGTCTCAGGTGGCGATACATGCTGCGAGGCTACTTAGATCGATTCCTATCCCGATCGATGTCGATTGAGTCAGCTGAGGCCAGATGTTACATTCGGACATGGATTCTTCCCAAATAGGTGCATAAAGACTCACTAATATGGGCGTTAAAATAACCTATTTTCTGTTATTAACGAATTTGGGAACAAAAGGTACAAAAACACAAAACTGTTTTCACTTGAAATGTTTGTGGAAGAGTCTTTACTTTCCTCTCCTTCTTTTCTTCTACCCCCGCTATTAGAAGACTGGGTGTCATGAGGCATATTATGGCACGGTAAAACCCCAAACCCCCGAAAGGAAACACGCGCATCCGCGATTGGGTTGAAACTGTCCTCCCGCTTCTGGCCTACCGAACGCATTTAAACAACACAATTGTTGCAGTATTTCTGCCAAAATTCATTGATTTTTCTCAGCGTTATTACAAACAATGGCTAATGGTTTATCTGGCCATTTATTTAATGTGCGTATTTTACACTGACAACTATGCATATATTAGTATTTCTGAGTTTCCTGTGCGTAAATATGACACGCTTTACTGCGTCACGGAGATTGATGGCTTTGTTATACTTTGTAACACATATATGCCATGCTCCTCATCTCGCCTTGTTTTAATGCTTCACTAAATTGTGACTGTGTTATAGGCCATTGTCTTCTTGCACAGGTTCGTCTCGCGCATGTCTTTGGCTTCGATTTTTCTTGGATATTTTGAAGTCAGAGCTGAAAGTCTCTAGCCTAAATGTCTTAAATACCCTTAGGTCTCGCTACATTTACGTATGCGTCTCTTAATGCTTCCGTTTTTGCACTCAAGCCCAGAAATTCGTTTTAAAAGAAACCTGCTACTAACACCGGTAATAGCTGTCTTCGTTTTGTTCTAGGGCGAATTTGGAGCTGGTTTGTAGTTTGGACGTTAAGCGAAAGCTAGAGTGGTAAAATGTCTGGAAACAACGAGCAGCGCAGAAGAGCGCCACAAATCGAAGAGCAAGAATTGGCCACCAAGACAATACAGGTTCAAAATAAGCGCTTTTACCTGGATATCAAGCAGAATTCGCGCGGTCGGTTCATAAAGATCACTGAGGTTGCAGTGGGTGGTCAAAAATCCCGGATTTTGATGTCTATTCCTGCTGCACAAGAGCTTCGAGAAAAGTTGGAAAAGCTGCTCGAAGTTCTTAACAAGCTTCCGCCTCACGACCCCAAATCTCTTACTGCTGATGGGTTAATTGAATCGGAGGCTATTGCAAGGGATAATCGTCGCTATTATCTTGACCTCAGGGAGAACGAGCGTGGCCGATTTTTAAGGATGTCAATGCTCTCTATGGGTGTTCGCGTGCAAATAACTTTGCCGGCAGATGGAATATCGGACATGTGCAGCGGGATCGCAGAACTCATTAGCGATCATTGCAGCGATGAGGACTTTGGTATGTGTTCAGCATCTGATATATTGCTATGAGCACTGATTTAGTCTTTGAGTTTATAGGAAATCTAAGTTTGTGTTTGTAAACCCCCATGTGGCGTTGATAACTGATGCTATTTTCGGCTATAATTTTATGAAATTCACAGTGGCAGTAAACAGCAAGGTTTTAACCATTCCATTCACTTCGTGATGTACTTGACCAACTGAATTCGGTTGCAGCTCGAGATGTGTTTTCCTTTGCAGCTGCGACATTTGAGCTACCTGAAGCAAAGGTATTGTTTGCGGGCAATAAGACATTCTACTTTGATGTGGGCTCTAATCGCTACGGCGTCTTTCTCCGCATATCTGAATTGCGTGCCAATTACAGGACAGCGGTCACCATTCCTGAACACCATTGGTCTCGTTTCCGTGACATTTTGGATGAGTTAGCCAGTAAACCGGATGGTACCAAATTGGCTGAAGAGAAGGATGGAAAAGCTGCTGATGAGATGTCCAAAAATAAACCAGGTGAGAATGACGGTGAACAGAGTGGTAAGAAACTCAAGGCAGCAGAAAATTCAACACCCGCAGCACTTGCTTCGGAGCCGACTGCCATTACTGTGGCGTAGTTGCTCGCACCCATTTTCAATTTTCTGGTTCCCCCCTTACCTCCACTTATTTCACTTCTGTATTCTACGTTCCTTCATGCTCTTCTAGTCTTGTCTGTCTTCCCTCACTTGTGCATGCCGTCTTGCCACCAGCGCTTCGTCCTGACATTATACCGCTGGTAGTGTTTGATAATCACCTTATGAATTCATACTCACCAGGAATTGAATCCATTTTGTTTGAGAGTTACTCAGCACTTAATGAGCGCTGGTGTCGGTTTTTATGTTGACCATGATTTGGCTTCCCGGTGCGTCGGGTTTGTGTTTTTGTAAGAACAGGTTCTGCACTCATGTGTGAAGTGGGATCTGTGTTCCTAAGGCTAGGAATGGAGAGGAAGCGGACGGTTCTAGGTTTCCATCTGCTAGTAAGTGCGGTAGAAATTGTTGTAAGAAGTATGCTCGGCTTTCGGTGCAGTTTGTAGTGTTCGTTGAGGATGTTTTGCGGAGCCTTCCCTCGGACGCGCTGTCTACGCCCATTTAGGTCACGGGCAGGTCAGTCCCTGCTATGCGCCCAAAGGGGATGAGTCACACCAGGATTGACCTACGGTGAATTGTAACTGTGGCTTGGGTTTGCACGCCGTGCGGATTGTCAGAAAGCTTTGGAGGTTCGTGTAATCTTATAACTTCGTTTCCAAGATTCAATGCGTTTACCCGTTTGGCTTCTAACCACAAACGCGCTTAAACTTTACTGTTTTCTATGGTATTGTTTCCTCTTTTTATGAAATAAATTGATCAAAACCTCCACAAATTCTGTTACTGTTTACGTGGCATAAATAGCACTTATTTTTTGATCACTCTCCCAACATTTCATAAGCGACCGTCTGGAAAGCATCTCACCAGAGGTAATTGTTATCTGTTTGACAAACTTCGCATGTGACAAGGTAGCGCTAAAAGCTGTACAATTTGGGCGATTTTAATCTCTTAGCTCTTAAGTGCCACTTGTTTCATTAAATATATTTTGATCCATGATTAATGAGGTTCGTATGAAACTGGTGACTACTTGCCTTACGGTGAGGGTTGCTGAATTGAACAGGAATAAGCAATACCACATTCGTCTAGGCGATCCTTTGGTTTATAAACGGAAACTATGGCATTCTGGTCAGTAGTCAAAGGCCCCAACTCTTGTGCCCAGCTAACAAGTCCTCATCCACCCTTCAGTGTTTAACATTGCGTATTAAGGGAAGAGTGGATGCATCACAAATTCCGTTTCGGCGACGTTCAGGTGCCAACAGATCAGTAAATCAGTGTGAGTAGACCAGTTTAAAAACCGTGTTCGAGACGTGTGGAACACCTTAACGCTGAAACGTGCACTATAAGATCGGGATGCAAATATGACTTTGAGGATCCTAGACTTCTGTCTTTTCTCCCCAATTCCTTCTGTGCGGCTCTCGCAACGGCTTTGGTGTGTTATGAATTTAGACTCAAAAAAGGTTGATTACTTGGTAACAACGTTTGCCTGAGCTTGCTGCGATAGATGGTCGAACTGCCCTGCTTGTAGTCGCCTTGCAATCCGATGGAAAGAGCCGTATGTTCACCATAAAGTGTGATTACAATGAAAGCACTTTCCTCAGGCATCACCAACGCACAACAGTACACCTCTCCGAAGATACCAGCTTACTTTGCGTGCGGGAGTGAAAAAGCACTCAGCATAACGAGAGAGCTCGCAGCCGTACTTTGTAAACCCCTCGATCTCGGGCGTCGGTATCATATGCCCATACATAAGTTTGTTAATTGCATTAGGTATTCAACAGGTATGTTGGATTGCCAGCATTTAATTGGGGGATAGGATACTTTTTAAAATTTTGCTACCAAATGCGGAGCACGATCAAAGTAGCACTAGCGCTGTAATCCAGATGTCTAAAAGAAGGTCATGGAGTGGCATGAATGAAAACAATGAGCACCAAGTGCCATAAAAACGACTTCATACGATTGAATTAGGTCTAAATCTGCTCATTTCAAGGTCGTTACCACGGAGAAATTTGGCAATTAAAGGCCTCACTTGGAGTGATAACCCCAACATTCCAGTAATACACACAATCATGATAACAAATTTGTACACATACAAAAAGTGCTGCGTATTTAACCAATTCTTGAAATCAAGCAAAGAATTGTGGATGGTTAAACTGACAAACTAGGTTGATTTAACCAACGGGTCGTGAAATTTCAGGTCGGGTACGCTAACTTGACGTGACCCACTAGAATAGAATCATGCAAACGAGGGAGAGACGAAGGCAAGCAAAGCCACAACGAGGAGCGAAATTCCCCACCATAAAGATATTTGAATTGGGGTGAGCTTTCAGCTAGATCTAGTGTTTAGCAATGGGTGAATTGTTGCCCAAAGTAGTGTATGTAGCGTCCCGAGACTCCCTTTAAGGTAACAGAAGGCATAGCACTGGGGCAGAATATATGTTCTGAAAACAGAGGGCTTGAGGCTGTTGGCACGGCTCAAAGGCCGGCCAAGCGGCTAGTACAATATGGCCACTCGAGTGACCGAAACCGGCAGTTCGAACAAACAAAGTATTACAGTGTACCTCTACAGAATCACCTTGTCACATTTGCAAAGCATATGATACAGTCCCGCAGCAATCTTTAGTTTGAACAGGCATAATATGTTGCCAAGTGCAAATAAGTTCGAGGATGCAAGGTACAAATTGAGCTGCTTTAGATAAAAACGCAAAGATGTCCTCAAAATACATGAGAAAGCAATAAAAAGAACATCAACAGTCAGTGAATAGGCATTTCAGAGCGCTTAGACAGTAACGTTTGGGATAAAATGTAAGCGAAATTAAGAGGATGGTAAGGCTTAGTCACTAAGCGCCGAGAACGGCAATGAAGTTAACCAACATTGATTTCTTTATTCCCACAAACGCAGAGGTTCGATAGTTGCCTTCAATCAACTCCTGTAGACTCGCACACCTCCCTTTGTCCCTTGCGTCGGACAAAATTGTGCCACGATGTAATGCGCTACTACGACCTCAAAAACGAACGCAGGCGCCACACAATAATAGAGGAGTAATTTACAACTTCTATTTAAAAAAAGGCCACTTTTATACCTTTTAGATACAACAAGAATGTGCGATTGAAATGAAAGTGCTATTTACAACAGTTTTGTGATTTGCCGTTTCACTTAACCATTTAAAGGTAGATCCTGTCTTATTCTCTAAATAGTGACTCCCTATAAATTCAGACAACCCAGCAGAATATATCATTCTAAGGTACATCCAGCTTGCAACCTGCCAAGGAAGCCCTAATTCGTCTTCATGCAAATCGATTTCGCTTAAAACTGCTAAAACATAGAAACATGATTCAAGGTGGGATAAGTGTGTCAAGATAAAGTGTTTTTTGGGAGAAAAACTCATTTATTCATAAAGCACATGCGTGCCTGAATATACAATTTAGATGGCATGAGGTCAGTTTTCATCAACTTCCTAACCGAATAGGAGTCATGGACTCTAACAATAGAAACGGTTGTAATGCTTTGTTTGTTCGAATTACCGGTTTAGGTCACTTGGGTGGCCATCTTGTTCTAGCCGGTTGGTCGGCCTCCGGGCAGTGCCAACAGCCCCCAAGCCCTCTGTTCCCGGAATATATACATTCTGCCCTAGTACTGCGCCTTCTTTTACCTTAAGGGGAGACTCGGGACGCTACAACGGTAATATAGCCCCGAAATTTTGGTTGTCAGTAAGCTTTTCCAAGCTGCTTGAATAAAAATATTACCACCTCAATCTTCTCTTTCTTCTTTATCTAAGAATACAAGGGCAGTGATGAAAGCATTGGGTCCCGTGTATATAAGCAAACAAAAGAAGCAAAACAAGTTACGCAGAAAGTTTTAGTGATTTTGTGTGATTCTAGTACTAACGTGGAAGGTAATGTATCAGACAGTAGTGATGCATTTTAATGAAACTGAGGAAGTTAGTTTATTAACATTACTGATGAATTTCTGTCCTTCATTTAATGTTGAAAAACTGTGGAGCATTATTACTATCACCTAGGTCAGTAGTTCCAACAACATTAAGCACTATCTAAATAATTAACTAATTATTAATTACGAAGCAAATGCTGGTTAAATCAGAATGCTCATTTTCAGTTTGCATGCGTGATTTGTCTGTCCCTTCTTGATATCCGCAGCGTTGGTTATTGAAGCTATACTTAGAGATTCTTGAATTATCTATAATGTGTTCCTGCCAAATTCAATGGTAAATCACTTGTGCTACTTATTGTGTTTGGTTTCTCGCAATTTTCGGCAAATATCTTCTTTCAATGTTGCTTATGCAGAGTTGTTACGGTTTCTGTCTATTTTTGGTTAACTTACTCGGGTTTTATTAAATTTCAATCAACCATGTACCAAGCGTTGTATGTATACAGGATTTTCATTTATAAACAGTGCTCGTTATTATAACTTGGGGAGTTGTAGGCTGCCTGTGGCGTGCGCAGTTGATTTTATCACTTCTTAGCTGCTAATTTGTTTTCTTATGTAAGTTTCGGTTGTCGAATGTATCCGAACAAATTTTGGCATCCCATTAATCGGCAACTACCATTGACTAGGACGTAATTCGAATTTGTAGGGCTTGGTACATCTAACACTGCAAGTGTAGAAGTTATTATGTTTATTTTTATGAATACTGCTCAAGAACTACAGTTCTGATGGTGGCGTCAAAATCTCATTGTATTTTCGTTCTCACTATCGATATAGATATATGAACGGGTCGAACGAACAGATAAGCGAACCCTCCCTCCAACAGTCGATTGCGGTACCCTTGTCAGCTGTGGGTCCTTCTCCTGACTTGGGAGGCGTTATTTCGGTCAGCAGTGCTCCAGCAGTATGGACGCAGCAGCAAACAACTGCAATTGTTTCAACACCTAGGCCAGCCGTTTTCGTTTCAAGCCAAGCCCCCACCACAGTTAACTCAGGCTCCCCTATCGTTTTCACTCCAGCACCTACCTCGATTAATGGGCCGATTGTAGTGGCGCCTGCTTCTGTTGTCAATACCGATGTTCAGTCCTCACCCCAGACAAATGGGGTGGTATCAGCGTCTGATTCGACAACAAAGGCCATTTCTCTCCCCGAAACGACTCCCTCTCTTTCGACCTCTACACCTTCAGTCGGTCAATCGGTCGCCTCGAATACGACTTCCACTGATTCCTCTCAGCAAAAACAGAAGACTGTTTTCAACGCCAAGTCCTTGCTGGAATTGGTAAAGGAGACAGACCCATACTTACAGCTAGATGATGAAGCCGAGGAGGTATACCTCTGTTGCTGCTCATTCAATTATCCCTCTTAAAATATTGTAATGGTGTATTAGTGATAACCTTACACAGATCGGTGCATATCCCCATTTCCATATAGGCTCTCACAATTTTATCCGAGGAGTTTATTGAGAAAGTTGCCAAACGGTCCATAAAAATGGCAAATCATCGAGGCTCTCCCACTGTTGAGGCGAAGGATGTAAAATTTTGTCTTGGTAAGTAAATTATCATAGGTTCCGGGTTTGTCGATTTTCCTTACTCAGCTTTGCCTTCACCTTAATGTAATCAAAATCGTACGGTTGTTGTGAGTTTAGATCGTCCTCAAGAAATGTGCAGTCGCATTGACGGCGCTATTCTTTTCTATTGATAAAACTTAAGAACACTGTTGTAGTGACAGCATTAAATGCACAGAAGTGTATGTGGATAAAAGAAATAGGCATGCAGTAGCAGCTTGATTCCTACGTTTTGTTTCAGATCACGATTGGAACCTATTCATTCCTGGATTTCCCGCGGTTGAGAAGAACTTTAAACGGCCATTCATCTTACAGGCTCACAAACAGCGTCTGGCACTAATTAGGAAGCAGATCAAGCGGAGCTGATGTCCACACAGTGATTATGGTGCCGCTCAAACCCCCTCCCCGTTATATCGCGCTCTCACAGATTTATGCATAGCTATGTGAACTGTAACAAAATGAAGTGTATTTGAAAGTCAGAAATGTATTTTTCAAATCAGTGTTTTAGTGGGAATATGGGAGAGAAAGATCAGTGCTGACATGCGCCTGGTGGGCGCTTGCCAAGCCAAGGCCTATGCCGCTCGGGGGAATTCAGTTCGTTCAACTTTGTGCTCGTTGCCAACCAACCGGTAAGTGTAGAGATTTATGGCGCTTTCTTGTATATCCAATAGCATAAATGTAGGCTGTGGATCCCTAAATAAATGGTAGAAAGCGAGCCATCCCAGAAGAGGAGGGATTAATCCAGAGGGCCCGTAATAGCCATCTTGGAAAAAACAAGTGCTTTAAATATCCCTGCGTATAAACCATTTAAATTCTGAAAAGAACTTAGCTTGTTGTAGTTTCAAACCATGAAATAAGACAGTAGCCTTACTTTTGGAGAGGAGTAAAAGCACCAGTGACAGAGCCGGGGTTCAGAAAGGTGCCACCATCGTACTGGTAGGCTTCCGCAACGTGTGTGTGCCCTGAAATGAGGATATCGACATTGAGTTGCCTTCTAAGCATTGAGAGACTTGCACGATTTCCCCAGGGCACAATTTGGTGTCCATGAGTGAGACCGACCTTTAAATTTCCAACAGTAAGCACTTTCGTTTCTGGAAAGGGAAGCTTTAATTAGGAAAATAAACACGAGAACTGAAAAGCCTACCTGGTCAAAATCCCCCTTCACAACATGAACGTCGGCACAAATAAATTTCAATTGATCGTAAATCGCACGGCTTGTTAAATTTCCAGTACACCATACGTGGTGAATTTTACCCGGTGAAAGGAGAGCCTTAAAAGCCGGATGAATGCACACGCTGCGATCCGGAATGTGAAAGTCACCAATTACCAAAACAAGCTAAATGATAGTGTTGGACTTCGGACAACCTACCATGACGAATTGCGAAGGGGGAACAGTTTTGTCGAAGTAGCACTAGCTAAAGTGCAAGAATGCAAGAGGGTAGATGAGCCATTGCTGGACGACATCGCATAAATGTACGCGCAATCAAAACGTAAGTGGAAAAAACACCCAAAACCACGCAAAAAACCTGGGAATTATTAAATAGAGTCATAGGAAGATTATGATCACAACTGGTAACTTTCCGCTGTGATTAGGCCTTAAACACTAGTCCAAAAAATTAAAAAGAGCACAAATTAACTACTCAGGAGAAGGAGCACTTGTAAAACACATAAAACAAGTCAGTCTTGCATCAAAAACCTGCACTTCATCTACCAAATTAATGCACCCATAAATTATACATGGCAAAACTTTTGAGAACACTGAATCAAGGCACGACATATGGTTACTACAGGTTTGGAAATAGGAAGACTACTCAAAGATAACTAATGCAACATCCACAGACAGTACATTTAAGCAACGCGCTAAAATAGTTGAAGCTGGCAATCAAATCGATGAATAAATGTTGTTCAACTAACATTAATAATGCATGAAATAAAACGTCTCAAAACTCTTGTTTATTGAGGTTTACCTATTTAGCGTTTAAAGGACAGTGCAAATTTCCAGATAAAATCATAAAACATTTTAAGGCAATAAGCATTTGCGTGTCCTCATTTATAGGCTTACATTAAAAACTCGAGATAAGTGTTTTCCTTTAAATACCTAATAAAAATGTAATAATTTGTTTGTTCGAACTACCGGTTTACGTCACTTGGGTGACCATCTTGTTCTAGCCGGTTGGCCGGCCTTTGGGCCGTGCCAACAACCCCCAAGCCCTCTGTTTCCAGAATACATGTATTCTACGCCCAGTACTATGCCTTCTTTTACCTTAAAGGGAGTCTCGGGACGCTACACTAAATATAAAAAAGATTATGTTTGCTTGCAAGTATGCACTAAATACTTATGAAAAATTTTTTGTTTGACTGCCGTTTTCGGTTACGGCCAAATAATTCGCCATATTGCGACTGCGATACGGCATGGCTTTTGGTCCATGCCAGCAGTCCCAGCCTTTTTAGCTTGCCTACTGCATATGTTTGTGCTGCTCAAGTGGCATAACATTTCTGCATTCGAGGATAATACATGAAGCCAAAATTCTGACATACAAATAACGACAACTCAGTTGTTTTAAAAATGAAAAGCCACAGGACTGCTTAACATCACTAACACTCGTAAAATAATAACAACATGCGAAAGTGCATCTAGTAATAAGATTTAGCACTCGAGTATCTTCTGAGAAATCCTGTTTACTACAGCAGTAAGAACGCTACCGAAGCACGAATTTTCCTCAAAAAGTGTGACTTAGCTAGGATATATGAACTCGGGAAACAAAAATCACTTTATTTATAAACTTTTTGAGCAGTGGTTGTGCTAGCTATGAAAGAAAAAACAATAAAGTGTAGAAGCCTTAATTATTATAAAAATAAACTGAGGATGGTATCTGAAAGTGTAGAGCAGCATCTGGAGGCAAAAAAGCCTTGAAAGCTATTATTGCTCACGTTTGCAGCAAATTTCACTGCTTTATCAAAAAATTGAGAACTTTGGAAATAATTGCAATAATCCGTTCGTTTGTTTTGCACTAGTATGCGGGTCGGATGGCCGACCTTCGGGCCATGCCAACAGCTCCAAATATATGCATTCTGTCCTAGTACTATGTCTTATTTTACCTTAAAGGAAGTCTCGGCACGCTACATTGGTGACAGCGGAAAACATACCCAACTTTGACGGATTTCTACCCTGACCCACACCGCTCATGGCAAGCCTTATCGGTGCGAAAGAAGTGCAAGCACTACGGATGGGAGAATCTCTGACACCCCATAACAAAAGAGCTGTGATCGGCGTCCATCTTCAGCATCTCCCTCACCCTCCTTTTCTGCAGGAAACCTATTAACAACTGAAGCGACACCAGCCGTGAACTCCAAGTCCAGTGCAACTGCCAAGAGGGATCAGTGACGTTGTAGTCAAGCATCCTCCGTAAGCTCTCTCTCCTGTTATTGAACAACTCACCTCCCTTCACCGAATCGTGCATCTACAGATATAGAATGTACAGGACGCCATTCGATAGCATTGTCTTATGCTTTGCACACTTGCATCGCGTGCATCCCCTTCCTACGAGGCCCGATGGCCCCATTTGCTCAGGTTTCTGCGATACCCTCGGTTTTATCCCATGGCATCAAAAAAGCCTGAAATCACAGTATTTGTTTCACGTGTCTCGACCCATTCGAAAACTTGGATTCGTACCTCCATCTTTCGCTGGGACACATTGTTGTGAGAGAGAAGGACTCAGTGCTGCAAATGCGTATTTCTGAGTGTTATGCGGAATTGATGGCACTGCAAGAACACATGCGCTCAAATCTCGATGAGTGGCACGGTTAACTCGTGGGTGCTTCTCGCATCACTGATTACGCTGTGATGGCTGAGACAGGAGGCTGACCGAGGGGAGCGACGAGGACGACGCTCGAAAGAAGAGAGGGGCTGTGTAATACTTTGTTTGTTTGGAACGCTGGTTTCGGACACTTGGGTTGCTATATTGTACTAGCCGGTTGGCTGGCATCCGGGCCATGCCAGCGAACCCAATTCCTCTGTTTTTCGAACATATTTATTCTGTTCTAGTACTGTACCTTCTTTTGCCTTCAGGAAAGTCTTATGTAATACTTTGTTCAAACTACCGGTTTAGGTCACTTGAGTGGCCATCTTGTTCTAGCCGGTTGGTCGGCCTCCGGGCAGTGCCAACAGCCCCCAAGCCCTCTGTTCCCGGAATATATATATTCTGCCCTAGTACTGCGCCTTTTTTTACCTTAAGGGAGTCTCGGGCCGCTACACTTAGGGCGCAAAAATTGTACTTTCTTTCACCTTAAAGGAAGTCCTAAATGCTAAAATAATCATGGCGCAATTTTTTCTCCTAATTAGCAGTTGAGGTAGATTTTTGGTTTTCAACTAAGAGTGTAGCGTCTCAAGACTCCCTTTAAGGTAAGAGAAGGCATAGTACTGGGGCAGTGTATATATTCTGGAAACAGAGGGCTTGGGAGCTGTTGGCACGGCCCAAAGGCCGGCCAGCCGGCTAGTACAATATGGGCACCAAAGTGACCGAAACCGGCAGTTCGAACAAATAAAGCATTACAAAGAGCCTAGATGCTGCTTAATTTTTGAATGTCTTTTTTCATTAAATTACACATTCTGCCACCTAACATTGACTAAGGTGGTATTCTGTTATCAGAAGTAACTACAATTTTTGTATATGGTTTCTGCAAATAATTTGTGCTAGGAGAAATTAGACTTTTAGTGTTTTTATGCAAGGCTATCTTTCTAGCGGATGCATATTTGTTAATTCCGTAGGCCTTCAGTTGTAATGTGAAGCTACCTCTCTTGATTAAACAGCCTAATCATTTTCTATTTAAAACAATTTTACTTATAACAATTTGTTTAGAGGTATACGTGTGATACATCTGATTTCCTTGTTTTGTTTTAATTTGTCTCATTGCTAATGCACAGGACGATCTGCAAGTTTGCCATTTTTGTATTGGTTGCTGTCTTCGTCGTCGGTGTGGAATTTGGTCTACTTGAGCATTCGTTTGAATTCTTGATCTACCTGTCTGGTATGTTATGTTGGCCGGAATCATCCTGAAGAACTTCTATCTTCTGTGTATCGAATCAGGTTGTCACTATTAAGAGGGCACTTGTCATAGTTGTTGGCTAGCATTTTTAAAAGCCCGTTTGGTTTTGTATGAGTTCTGTTCACTTTGGTTAGAAGGTCTTGTGTTTAGCTTTTGGTTTGTGCTTTGGATCATTATTAGTATCCAATCTGTTTTCAAGACCTAATCCATGCGATACGCCTGGCTTATGTTTCACGGTAGAACCTATACAAACCTGACTTACTTTTAAATATGTTTTCAGTTATACGTCTGTGCGTTTGTTGGCCATGGACACAAGAAATCCTTCACCTCCGCCCGGTATTGATTCAACTCATGAACAAAACGATCAGATTGGTAACAGCGCCTACAGCAAAAGGTGGCTTTACTCGCTCATTTTACAAGTTCTTACTAAAATGAGTGAGTGTGAAGAGGGCTTGAGTGAAATTGAAGAAGAGTTAGAGGCTCCCTTGGAGGAGGAACTTTGTTGCCTTTGGGACATTACTACCGATCAATCATTGCTGACCCATTTGCGTCATTTTCAGCTTGTTCCTGTATTCACGGAGTGCATTCACAAAAGCCGCTGTCCACGGCTAATCGTAACTGAGTTTTTTACTTGCTCATTTGGCTTTCTGCCTACCATCAATTCGTCATGTTTTTATCCGATTTTGCACTATCCATTTGTGCCCTTCATTGGAAAGTTGTTTAAGTCAGTCTTGATCCGAATGTTGTTTTGCATCCTAGGAAATTTCTCTCGGTATTCTCGCGAATCTGTCTTTGGACGAAGAACAATGTGGTTTATTGTCAGAAGAACAAAGTTTTATGTAGGTTTTTTGCACAAGCATAACTGAAACAGAGTGGAGGCTTTAAACCTTCTTGCGACTGACGATACTCGAATACTCATTGAACTGTTCAGGTACCGTTGGTGGTTGTCAATTTATTTCCTTTTTATAAATTGCCAGGCTTCTGCGCTCCGTTCTTGCTTCAAGGTTGCACCGACAAGTTTGGTTAGACGCCATCCACTTTGCAATAGAATTCATCGATCGAGTCAACTTCATCTTATGTAGTTCAACCAATGGTTTGCATTCCTTTTTACATCATTCGTATATTGGACTTTAGCAACTCTTCTTATGAGCACTATTAGTGCTATAGAAACAATCCTTCGAATTGATGACAGCTTATGCGAGCTTTGGTGCAACGAAAGTTTGCTTAATTCGTTGCAAGAAGCCCAAAAACAAATGTGGTGGGTTGTCTCACTTTCGCCTATTCAGTAGTTGGATCCATGGAGACGAGGTGGAGATCATTTACCGACTTCTGTACCTTTTTTCCACCAACCCTACTGGTGTTCGAACTCTCAGTACGTCGGTCATCCTGTCATTTTTGAATTTTTTTCTAATAGTTCGTGTTTCAAGACACATATTGGCTTTTTCTATCGCTTAATTTCTGTGGTGCAACAACAACACTACTTTTGCATCCCCGTCATTTTCGTGAAGGGTCTGTAACTAACCGTGTGTTATAAGAAATCATACTGCCATTTGATCCACGCTTCCATTTTAGTGTCCAAATACCAGGACATTTACCCGAGTTTCGGCGTCTTGATGCGCAAAATCTGTGAGGATGAACCACATTTAATACCTTTCGAAAAATACATTGCATCTTTGCGGCTAATTTTGCCCGTTATCGATGTGATCCTAACGAATCTTTCGTCGTATCACGCATTGGAAACCTTTTCCTGTGGTGAGAACAGGGTTCTATTACATTTATAAATCTGTACTTCTTTCGGTAATTTTGGGCTACTACTTTAATCCACTGTTTCGTAGTTCTTGCATTGCTGCTATTTCTGTTAATGCCTTGTTTTCTGGCAAAATCGCTTACACGTTTGACCTGAGTTCCTACCCAGTTATTTATCAGATTATCCTTGCACCTCGTCGGATTAAGTCTACCTCTTTTAAGACTCCTTATTTGTAGAACATTCTGAGTATCTAAACGGGATTAGCCTCGACTTCCCAACCTTCTCTCGCTCTTCTGGAATCATTTATAAAGCTTCATCTTTTGTAGACAAGGATATCCTCCCGTGCCTCTTCCAAATAGCGTTTGGGTGTGTAAGTCGAAACTTCATTTCAGGCGATCTTTCTTTGGACGGTCTTTGGAAGGACTTATCAGTCCTCTTCGGTGACTTGATTCAGCGTGTTCGTGAGTACATTCAGGTACCTGTACTGTCGAAATAGTTTATATGAATTACGTATTTTCCAACGTTCAACCACGCGGATAAATAACGCTTTCAAAATAGTTAAGCATTAATATCTGAATAATTCGTTGTATGCTCTTTTGGACTGCATTGTGTTCCATAGTTCTAGTTTGCTAATAATTAAAGTGGGACTGCTTTGTGTTATTTTTTGTCCCTGCCTATGAGAAGCTGAAGAAATCATGTCATTTCCTTTATGCTGTTGGGAAATTACTACGTTACTGTATTTTAGGATGGCAGTTTTGAAGACTTGGATGGTCTGCTCTATTGGCTGCATGGCATTGAGGAAAGTAACCAAGGTCTGCGTGAAGCGTTTGTTCGTTGTTGCTTGTGCCGACGCGCGCGAGCTGGTGCAGCGGACGCTGAAGGTAATGCCGCTGTCGAGGTCCTACGTGGTCATCTAGTCTTCGTTTGTCAACGACTCCGCCTTTCCAAGCTCCTTGAATGCTCTACCACAGATCACAGCTAAACCGAACTGTTGAAGTTGCCTCAAATTATGTACATACACACAGTTAACTCTCTGTAGCTTTGATAAGGTCGTACAGCGGGCAGTGATTGCGCTCTAGTTGATAATAACCATGCTAACGAACTTTCTGTTGAAATCGGCGAGGCGATGTACTTTTTCGTCAATTATTGCGCAGCCTAAATTTACTTCTGTTGTACTGCGAGGTCAAATACGCCCAAAATTCGGCTCATTTCAATCTACAGGAAGCATTCAGCACAAGTGTCTTGAAATGTTAGGCTTTTTTCTGTTGAGATGCTATTATGTCCCATCTGATCAAAATATAAAATGGTAGCTATTCAAATTGCTATTAGAGGTAATTGAATTTCAGGACAAACTGACGCTGATCAAGTTAGCTTAGATCACTGTGAAAATTATGGACGCTACGAGTTGATCGCACCTTGCACAGGTCAATCCAATTGAGGTGAGATGCACCAGTTTAGTCGCGCATCAAGACACCGAGCGCACTTGGCAATATCGTCTCTGCAGCCGGCAGAAAGTACCACCTCGTGCTTCATGGATCCCTTCCTCGGGACCTTTGAGAAGGCCACCATTTCACAGTGGAACCTGTTACATATTGCTATTATCCTCCTATCGTCTGCGTCTGCCAGAATGTCTTCAAGATTGGCGCTCTCGGGTAGAAAGAAGCTTTTTTTTATGAACTGCTTTCTAAGAAATAGTCTGTTTTTGCTAGCCATTACCACGCTAATATTAGGTGCGACTTGGTGGTGCTTACACAGACGTCCCGTTCGAAGTTGACTCTTAATGGGCACGCATCGAGTGACTTTGCCATATGGTGTCAACTGCGGCGTTATGTTTCTTTGAATAACACCAGGAGCAATTTGAATCATCTTTCGAAGAGGTGAGCTGATTGTGGTCGTGAAATGCATAAAATTTCGGCTTCCAAATCCAGGATTAGTCTCCTGTTTGGCACCATTAGCTAAGATAACTTCAGCCCTTACATCACCTTCACAACCCCTAGGCCTATGGGTAAGCGACACATCTGTCGCCGAGGCAACTGTGTTCACCTCGTCAATGGGAGACAGTGACGGAAGGTTGCCTTTTTCTTCCGAGTGTTGCACTCCTACCTCTGGTGAAGTAACAAGGAGGGTAGGGTGAGGCTCGACAACGATTGCGTCTTGTTCGAGTGTGCTAGCGTTTTCTGAGGAAAGCTGCATATGCTGCACTTGTGCTGATATCTGCGCCATTAATTGGTCTTCACTTTCACTTTTGTCTTGGTAGGTAGTCGACGTATTCTTTGTATCACAGCTTCTCTGTGTAGATAGAATAGAAGTAACCGTCGACAGGTCTGAGTAGGTGGCTTTATACTCCCCATCGGGAGTGGACAAAGTTGCCTCGAGCTGCTTGTTAAGTCTGCTTCTTTTAGTTTTTGGTTTAGGAACAACTATACGACTACGTTTTTGCCGCTGTTGATCGTGTGCGTGCTTGATGTGGCAATAACGAACAACTTTATCAAGAATGCCCTCATCTGGCACCTTGGATTCCGTGCGGGCTTGAGGACGAAGATAGGGGGATAAACGGAGGTTCGATCCGAACTTCTTAGCCGAATTATTTTTGGCAATTCCTTTCACTGAGGTTGATGAGAATCTAAATCGAGTAGAATGTAAAACATTCTGGTTTTTAGGCGTTTTTTTGGCACGTGAAGCACTTGGAACAGTATTCGATGGGTCGGTGTTCATGGAACTTCTAATTGAAACTGCTTCTGCGGATTCAAAATTGTTATGCGACTCAACGTTTCCAAGACCAGAAGATTGACCATTATTATTAGCACTGTCATCAGACGGTACAACATTTTCATGGGAGAAATCATCATCACTAGAGGCGTTGGTACATTCATTCTTCCATGCACTCTGCACCTCGTGCCAAGTATCGCCATCTGGAGCCGTTCTCTGGGGCTGGCGCCGTGAATACCCTTTCTCGTTCGAGTGGTAAACGCGCAAACCCCCGACGCACCTTTTCACATGGGCTGACATTGAAGCAGACTTACTCTCGGGTCCTGTGACATCACTGGCCTCCACACTTGGACATACGCCGCGAACAGACATGGTTGCATGCGCGAGTATCAGTACCTTCCAGCTTCAAATATGTGTATGCGTCGATCGATCGCAATGTTATTTAAAAACCAAAAGTAGGCAAAATAATTTATTGATTTGCACTATTGTTAGGAATTTCTCTGGTTAGAACACGGAATGCAACAAAAACGACTATGCAAAACGAGGTTTCGTGTGCGTTGGTTTACAATAACCTCATTTAATGATTGGCCCGTTCGCTCCGTTCTCTACTGCTTTCATGCATGTCGAATGTCAAACTTCCCTACGCATACGAAGAGGAATTTTGAAATCCTATTATCCGAGTAACACTAGGAGAATAGCACGTTGATGCGGCTGCACAGTTGAAGTAGCTATCGCCTGGTCTAACTCTTTTAGCACCAATCGGGCACGCCAATTTCTGATTGGCTGATAACCATAGTCTTTCCTAACCGTTAATCACACACTGAGAGTAAAGGCATGCAAGAACAAGCGCACCACCATAACTTCTGATGCCAAACGTTTGAGCCAGCAGATACATTACCAAAATTAATGTGGAAAAATACAAATAGGATCTGACGTGAACAGCGGCAGCATTGGTTTCAGTTTTTGATATCACAGGATCTGCTCGGTCATGCAGCAGGTAAGCATTTCAATGATATCGACTCGGTTCCAAGACCTGGTGAGTCTAATCAAGATGCCAAACAAATTAATTCCTTTATTATTACTAAGTGAAATATCCGGAAATGCATGCTAATAGCAATACTAAACTTACCATTGCGAGTCAAATTGAATCCACAGTTTACTCCCGAGGCAGCAGAAAAACTAATAAAAAACAACAGAAATGATAGCCAGAGAGCGGATCTTTAGTTGAACCAGGGATCAGTCGAACATCGGAAAAGCTATGAATTGTGAGTCTGGTGAAAGTGCTTGGCGAAGGTCTGCGCGACAAGGAGGGGGAAAATAAGGGATGCGTCACCGTGAATCTTGACAGGCTCGGAAGTATTGCTCAGTTTACCCCAAGAGACAGCCTCGTCGGGTCGCGCACCTGCGTCAGAGCCGTCGAACTCTTGACCCGTATTCACATACACCGCATATTCAGCGCCGTTACGCATGAGGTTGGCGTTCAGAGTGTGGTGTTTCACAATGCCCCCACCAAGCACCACCACAGCCGTAGCGTGCGAGTAGATGGCCAACAAGTTGATTTGCCTTACATCTGCCACTACGTCCACGCGTAGACCCGGTGGTGACTTGTAGGTGTGAGCGAATAACACGTCTCCCAGCGCACCGTCCGTTATGCCCGGACAGAACACTGGAATCCCGTTCTAGGGCCACAAAACAACAGCCACATCAATTCAATAATCTTATAGCTATCGAAATTCCCACCAATTTTGTTCGGAGACCTTAGAAATCTCATTTAAACTAATTCTGCATAAAAGACTGATCTCGAAAGCAAATGCAAAATGAAGGTCTAATGTGCCTGAAGGTTTGGAGGTTTACTTGACTAAACAACAGCCTTTTACACGTAACAGTTGCTACAAACCTTGTGACACCAATAGTACACAGAGTCTGGGCTATTGATTTCTTTACCCAATCTGTCAATTACCATCGAAGGGGTCCAATTCACATTCTGCAAAAAATTCAAAAGATGCAAACATGATGGTAAGTTGTGACAATATAGACTAACGCACGACTCACCCATTTTAAGGAAACATAAGTACGACAAAGTTCGATACAATAACTGCTTAGCAAATGAAGGTGCAATAATGCCTAGGATACGCAACACTTCAAAACCAATGCTCGTTAATATCAAGAATATCTTAGGATAGACTTCAACCGATCATGAAAGAGGTCACCCATGCCCCACTGAGTGGCAGCAAAAATTAACTCTTCTAGTTGGACGCGGTGTGGGAGGTGAGTAAAGGACGATGAAGCTAATAGCATACATTAGTGTTCTGCTCTTCCAGCATCCTATCGAAGATAGGGTTGAGCCATTCCTCCAAAATCACGTAGTTATTATTCGGCACCAGTAAATTTCCCGTTCTGTTGATGCCCAGTTTGCGTAGCTCCGCCCCCGTCCAGCGAGAAAAATCGCCCACATAGAAATTAGCCATACACTTCACAAAATCCTCTTCCACGCCTCCAGCCGACGTCACTAACACGTCAACCTAAACAGGTAAATAAGCAGACTCCTCCGACACCTAAATGAAGCCGCTACCTTGTAAAGTGAATTGCTCTCCATGCGTATAATATTCCCGAAAAGAGGTATGATTTTATGTACTGCAGCTCATGATTAGAAAATCAGATAATTCCAGACAATTGATAAGGGCTCATGAAATAGCATATATCAAACGTTGCCACCATAAATATCGATACAGACTTGATCGGATTTTTCACTTCAAATGAGAATTGCAATGGTTGCTTTATTTATGTGAATTGTTGGTAATTTCAAACTACTATGTTACGGTCTCCAAGTCCAGTGTCTGTTAAGTAGAGTGTACCACCTAAGCGTTGATTCTAGCAAATCTTTTGTAAAATAGCAAAGCTATGTGCTTCTTTATCAGAGCATATTCAGTGAGAATTGAGAATAACTGCTAGATGGCAAGCGATCACAAAAAAGAGGCGTGAAAAGGAAACGACTCACCAGATTGTGCTGAACTAGGAAGCGGATAACTTCACGCACGCCCGCAGATATCATATTGGAGGTGTAAGCAAGAAAGACTGTGCAGCCGGAACGTCGAGCGATGCCCAAGCCTAAACTTTCCAGCACTTCCTTCGATTTCTCGTCCTCATCGCTTGGTATTACGCTCCTCCTCTCAATCTGAGACATAAAAAAGTAGATAAAAGTGCTCTTCGAATCCGTCAGAGTCAAGCATACATAATAACTGGATGTACCAGATTGCGTCGCAGATTGGTTGAATTTAAAACAATGAAATAGATGTATAATGTCCTTGATATGAGAGTAGTTAAATTTTTTCTAGATTTGAGCAGCAATTGAAGTGGCCGAAGAAGTTAATGACACCCGGTGTCATCAAAGCAATGAAATACCCAAACTGCAGTGGTTGATTTTGTACTGAGATTCTGACAGCCAGCTTGTTGGATTACATAGCTTTCGGCTTTCCCTATGCCCATTAGTCAATGCAGCAAATTTCCTATTTGAAGTCAGAAGCGCTAAATTAGTGACAGCAAAAACTATTCACTGCAAACCGATGGACTAAGAGCGGAGTGAAAGCAAGAGGGGGGAGTACCACGGAGTTAAGGACATCAACAGCCCGTGCGAAGTGAGTGGCTTGAAAGCCGGTACTGGCGTAGGAGGCGAGAAGCGCCTCGTAGTCCACACCCCTATTGAAGTCATAGCCGCGAACCTCTACGCTGACACCCTCAGGCAGGGCCTGGCTCGGACGCAGCACCGCATCACCGAAGCCGGGCGGAAGGCTCCGCGCGATGTCGACAGGTGGAGCTTTATCGGCTTCCTTGGAAGCTTCGGCGTCATTCATGGCTAAAAATCAATGCAGATTTCACCTTTCAATTCCCCTTCTAGAATGCGTCAATTGTTACCCAGATTGGAGCAGCTCAACGTCTACTAAAAATAAGTACAAGCCGATTAGGGCAATTTGCTGAATTTGACCTAAAACAAATCAATTGAAATATCAAAGTGGTACCAATAGGCGAAGAAGTTCTCATCATGAAAGTTCAGCCAGAGCGATAGCCTCACATAAATCAAACAGCAAAAAGGGTTCAACCGCTGGAACGAAGTATCAAATGCGCAAGAAAGCCCTAAATCAAGTTTGAAAAAAAATTCCTGTACTCAAAATGTTTCTACAGCTAATTCAGTTCAATTCTGCAAATTCGTCCAGTCGTGGCCGATGCAAGGCTCCTATTTACAAAATCTGGAAGCAACGAGACAACACGGCGGCATCCAATGCTAAACAACAATGTAGAATTCATGAGTGCAACCAATCTGCCAAGTAGTACGGCAAGCAGTGAACCAGCGCGCATGTAGGAAGAAAAAGGAGAACCCAAGAGATTAGCAGAATGAATTGTCTTTTGTGCACTCAACAGTGGCTACAAGTGGAGAGGAAATATCACAGGAGTTTCCAGTATTCCAGAGAGACCACCTCCTTGTTAACCTGGTGGTCGGTAGCGGCCGTGCCAACAGAGATGAGTTGTCCTCGGTAGGGTCCGATAAGAGTGACGTCAGCCTCCAGGAGACTGATGGCGCGCGTATTCACCATGAATCGGTTGGCCATCTCGGGATCGCGTAGACGTACGCGCACCAAGCTACCTCGAGGGTAGAAAGTGTTCTCAGGCTGCGGAACCACTGCCAGAAATTTGCCTCCTATGTCCACGTAGAGATCTGAGTCATTCACGTTCTCTATCACTACACCTATCATCTACACGCAGGGAAATACAAAATCAGATTTATGTCCCCTCATGAAAGGGTAAGCAGCAGTCACATGGGGATTACACGACCCACCTCACGTTGGGTGAAGTTGCCAAGCTGCACGAAAGTGCTCTCGCGGAGCATAGTAGCAAAACTCCTGCCTTGAGTTGTAGAGGTAGTTTTAACAAACTTGCATTCTCTGAAAAAGCGGTTTGAGGTCCATGGAACAAGTCTGGGTGCCGAGCTCTGACGTCTCTTGGCATCATCAGCCTAGGAAACGACAGTTCGATAACTGCATGATAAGAATACATCAAATATGAAACACCACTTATGGTTTTTTAATAAGACCCATAACATGAGCACCATTGTCAATAGCGCTAGAATGAACCCTACCGTAATAAAGCACTCAGATTAAATAAGACTTCCAAACCAGAAAATCTAGCACTGGAAACAAGATTCATTGCAAACAATTCAAAAATACTGAAAAAACCTTTTTCGTAGGCGAAGGAGAAATGGATGGAGCGGAAGAGAGCTCAGAATTGGGAGGCTGAGAAATGACAGTTTTTTGTAAGATCTGCTTCTCCAAGTTCAGTTCCAGTTTCTCATCAGCCTGTTCGAAGAGCGCAGCTTGGTTTCCTTTATTTACCTCGACACTGGTGGCACATTCTTCATTTTCACCAGTTGACGAAAGAAATCGAACTTGTCGGATTAATGGAATCCGAATACGGTTACTTCGCCATAGAATAGGTTTTAGGCTAAGAAGCAATATCACATTAATCACTTAAAGGATTCAAAGAAAGCATCGTCTTATCGAAAATGCACGAAGCCGTGATATCAAGCAACCTGAAAAGAAATAGGTCTCAAGTATCCCTATACTACCATGTTGTGCAACCGAAACACAAATGTATGTGTTCGCTCTAAGGAAATGAAGAATTAATTAGACAGCAATAAATTTTCAAACTCACACACAAATGGTCAATATCTTGCATTAAGTGCAAAGCAAAAATACATCATAGTCATTTAACCATCAATCCAGAAGCCTATTGTGAAAATAGCGACAAAGGTTTTACCGAGGAACTGGAGGCACATCCAAAACAAACATTAGCAAGTGATGAGATATATGGAGATAACCTAGCAAGCGGCTAAATGTCGAAAAATCATGATGACGTGCAAAACCACAACAAGCTAGCAACACAAGAAAGCTCAAGTTATTTGCAAAAAGACAATAAAAGAGAAGACATTTAGATGCGGATTCTACTATGAGCAGCATGAGTTCGAAAGTCATTCATTGCATAATGCAATGAAAAAGGTGAAAACTATTCCCATAATATTTAGTTGTAAATACCTGTCCGGCCACCCAAGACGCGCACGTGTCCCAGCAAGTGCTCGTAATTGGGCTACCATGACACAAGAAAAGAAAGACCAATAAGGAGATTACATTTTGACTTAGAAGCTGTGGACTCTAAGGTCATGTCAACTCGCAAGCGATGAGGTCATTTTCCTTTCAAAAGTAAATGGTATTTAGTTGCAGGCATGTTTTTTAGGATGCGTATAAAAATTGTCCCAAAGATGTTGTAGTGAAAGAAAATTCGAGTAACAAAATTGTCAAAAGCCTATCAAAACTCCCCTTGCTAAGTAGGTTTGCTAAGTATTGCTGCCAGGAATACGAATTCAATTACTGACGTAAAGTCTACTACTGGCGAAATACCTTTAATCTAGCATTAAAGTTGTTTTATTTCAAAAATATTTGTGCGTAGGGTGAAAGCTGATTTCGTCAGAGGCAAAATCTTTAGTATTTTTGTGTCTAAGGGAGTTCCGAACTTTTTTGCCCGAATAAACTTTGTGGCTATGGGCTGATAGCATTGCATCAATCGCTAAATTTATTAAAGCTGCTGTGATGTATCGCCACTGTCACTATTTGCAGCGCCATTGATGAAATTTAGTTATGCGCGAAAACATATGTGCACTCCTGTTTTTGATAAATTTTATTAGCTCTCAGACGCCTCAGCTTATTTCTTACTCTGCTGTGCCTGTCAAAGAGGTAACACAGGATCGACTCATATTACCGCAACATGAGTCGATCACTTTTTACCTTTTTGGTGATAATTTGTTGAAGGTTGATAAAATAGCATTCGCATTTAAAAGCGGGACAAAAGGGGCTTATTGCGAGGATGACAAGTACGACATACTGCTCGATTTTGAAAAAGTAGACGATCGGTCCATCAAAGCTTATTGTCCGCGAAATCACTCCTCTTATAATGGTGAAATTTACATTTGCTTTAAACATGGTAATGGTAACGGAACATCAGTGTGGACTCATCAGCCTACTATTTATCCATATTTTTTTGTCTTCTCTACGTTTTTTATACATCTTTTGGGACCCCTTCCATGGGTTTTACTCATGTTTCTCCTTTGTTGTTCAGCATTATTTAGTGGTCTTAATCTAGGGATTATGACCCTCGATGTCATGTTCCTTGAAATACTAATAGAGGCTGGGAATGAAAATGAAAAGAAAATGGCGACGGCAGTTCTTCCAGTGCGGCGGCATGGAAATCTAATTATTTGCAGTTTAACTTTGGCAAACGTAATTGTTAATGTGATCATTTCAATGCTTTCTGATAAACTTATCGGTGGCACAGCATTGGCCATCTTTTTTGCATCGGCAGGAATATTACTTTTTGGAGAAATCTTACCTCAGGCTGCTTGTAATCGGTTTAGCCTAATTATTTCCTATCATACCATCTTTTTCACGAAACTGATAATACTTCTTACCTTTCCCATCGGTTTTCCTATCAGTTTGGTGCTGAATAAACTTCTAGGTGAGGACATGGGTAGAACCATGAATAAATCCAAATTGGCGGAACTGATTAAACAGCATGTAATTCTTATTAAATGTAATAATTTTTCAGGAGCATTTGGGGTTTGTTCACAAGGATGAGCTAAATATAATAACAGGCGCCTTAAATATGGATCAGCGTAAGGCAAAGAGCATTATGACACCTATCGGTAATGTTTACATGCTACCCTACAATGCACTATTGGATTATGAAACCACAAACGACATAATCTCCCATGGATTTACGCGGATCCCAATTTATAAGGATGATAGAAGGAACATCACTTCTGTACTAAATGTCAAAGACCTTGCCTTTGTGGATCCAAAGGAAAAACTTTCAGTTTCGACCATCTGCAACTTTTACAATCGTCCATTTATGCATGTTGGAGCAGGCACGACTTTGAAGTCCCTTTTTGACATGTTTCGTAAAGGTATTTGGCTTTACATGCCTTAATGATTGCACCTTCTTAAAGCATATTTGAAAAATGACGTATCGCACGGCTATTGAGAGTGGGTTTGGGGAAGTAACCGCGACTAATGTTTCCAGTTTTTATCAAATCGTCATGATTTCGGAAACAGAGCCATTAATAAAACTTTTCTTTTTACCATTAATTCCAAATTTTCCGATATTTTTCACCAAAGACTTTGTTTGGTTGCATGCTATTCAGCATCGGCACTAATTTGTGGTTTCCCTTACACCACAGAATCCACCCACTTCGCCGTTGTTTACGAGGAGGAGGGGTCCGAGCATCAAATGGTGGTGGGTATCGTGACGATGGAGGATGTGATCGAGGAAATCCTCCAGGAGGAAATATTTGACGAAACTGACATCATAAGTAGGGTTTCTCTGCAAAATTGCGTACACAACATTCTGTACTATGTCTGTTTCGCATAACCTGTCAAGATTGACGGCGGAGGCAGTGTTTGAGGATGTATCTGAATACTTGTGGCTAAATTTAAGGACGCATAGTCTTAGTTAAATTGGTAATGTCCTAGACAATTAAAATACTGTTTCATTGCCATTAAATCTTCTAGTAGTTGAAAGGAAACCCACCCTTAAGGTAAATTACCGTATTGCGAAAACCCGGACACTACCAAACTGCCTTACCATTAATAGATTCACTCGTCCACTAGTGCCGTTCCATGAATTTCAGACGACACTGCGTCGCGTAAAAGGCGTAATCCTCGGTTTCATACAACGGATCTGTGGCCATTTTTCAACCATCAGAGTGATGGAAAGATATCACCGCAACTTAAGATCGCTGCTCTACGCTATCTAGTTGCAAGTGGGTCTTACTCGATAATGTATCATAATTTCGATGTTTTCTGGACAAGTATTAATTGCACATGTACTGCATCAAATGCGGCAATTTGGATGCCTCTGTCCACAGCTACTTTACCTGCACCGTTTTTTTCTTATTTTAGATACAACATACTTCGCTCCCAATTACGTTCATACCACTGTTCTTCAAGGTTTCTTAAACACCTCATTCGCCGTACAGCACGACTACAAGTAGGCGCGAAAATATCTGTGCTCGAGCATCTCCTTATCCCCGCCCGTATTCTTTGCGTCTTTAGGACTAAAAGCGAAACACCATCTGAATGGTTTTATTACTGAAACCCTACTTCTGCTCAATCACGATACGCATTAGCAGTGATGGGATGCTTAGTTAAGGCAATGGTCCTATTAGTGCGTTATTACAAATTTGAAACAATTTTTCCATCACATGAAATGAATTAATTGCGCCTAAATGTTGACACCGCACAGGTGCAATTTGTTCTTGCTTTGAATTTCCCAGCCACTTGGTTTCCGAGAGTAATACCATTTACCGATCACATATACCAAGTGCCGTGGCTATCTTCGTTCTTCAAGGCACATTGCAGGTCAGTGTTCACGATGACCACCTACAATTCGAAGCAGGCGCCTTCATGATGTTTGGTGACGATCTCTTCGCCAGTAAGCTACCTTTCTCCATTTCAAATGAGTGAACTTAAAGGCCCTTGCTTATAAGGTCAACCAAAGTCATATGATAACCCATATTCTCACTTTAGTGATAACCTTGCTCTTTCTTGCATTGTTGAGGTCCCAGGTACCGCATAACCTAGCTATTCTTTGACGCATAATTGAGGTATTCAATGCAGAACTTCTAGCCGCCAGACTGTTATTCTGGAAGCCCATGGGAATTGTTATTATTCGTCCAGTACCTCTGATTCGTTCTGTCTCCATTGGCGTTGCATACATCGATCGAGCAAATCGTGACGGGTTTCTACTTTGGACGGTTAATTATAAAATGAAGGCAGAAGCAGTAGAGCCGTTTTGATAAACTCACGGAAGCAATGTTCCGCTTTGTGACTTTCTTGACGTCAACGTGTTTACTCAAGGTAGTGATAGAGTGGACGACGCAACGGTGGTGCCTAGCCGTGGCTGCTTCATTCCACCTCTCCAATTAAAGATACACCCCATCATTAGCACGTACACAAGTTGGCCTGTCTGCAATCAATTAAGTTCGCTTAACAATTTTTTCTCCCTCACGGTTATGCGCTGATGTGCCTTGATCCTTCAGACGTCAACGAGCGATTTCCTCAATTCAGCGGGGAGTGGAATCTGGAGAGAATTCTTCAAGACCTTGGTGATAAGACCTACTTCGAGCCGGACTACACTGTGAAAATGGCTACTGACCTGCGATGTCTCGAGTGTACGGCTGAAGCGTACATTGTACTGCGATACTTAACTCAGGAATTGGAAAAATGTAGGTCTTTAGACCACTACCGTTCAAAATTTGTGTTGTTCATCGGGTATGAAAAGAAGCAAACTGTAACTAACTGTTTATCCGCTAAGGATTGGTTTTTAAAGTGGTAACCAAAAATCGCATTGTAAAAACCGAGATGAACGATGCACTGAACTTCAAAAACTTAATTAAAGAGCCCCTCTTCAAGATTACACTCAGCGGAGAGATCCTAGTGGCAGGACCAATAGAATACCGTCTTAACGGATTTTAAAAATAATAACAGAACAAACCATTCTTTGCAGGTAATCTGAGCGACCAAAATCAGAAACAGATTGTAGAACTATTTCAGCGCTTCTGGAAAGTTCGCAAATATCGAGGCCTGAAGCTGACCTGCGACAATGCGGGAGTCCGCATTCTGGAGCACCTGCAGACAGGGGAGGATGTTGACATGGAGCACTCGCACGAAAGGGCCGTCCCAAACTCCACGCCATTGCCGCCAGAGGCAACCCTACAGGCCGCTCATGAGTCAACAGCGGCAAAACGCTACTCCGACGGCATAACCAGATCCCAACGTCGCAATAGACGCAATTCCACAGGAACTAACAATTGGAGACTAACAAATAGTCGCCGAGGTTTCATGCGTGGCACTTCAAACTGGGGACGAAGGAGCCAACACGGCTAAAGTAATGAACATCCAGGCGTGCATTCCGAGCGAACATTAAGATTGTATGCGTGAAATGTATTTTTTGGAACAAGAGGGAAAGGAAGAGAGTAATCTTGATTCAACGTGAAAAGTGCTGTGAACAAATATCTATGCTAGCAATGCGTCAGTGTCGTTGGTGATTTGAGTGTAAACAGGAATGTGAGAAGGGAAGGGATCACAGAGAGCGATTAAGATTAATTTATTATGGACACGATTAAAACATGCATTTTCCCACTAGCAACCAACTTTAGCGTTTCTCGATGGTACGAAGTTGGCTCCTCTTCAATTTCTTCAACTTCATTGTATTTTTAATCTAAAAGAATGATAAATGCATGAAAAATTCGATGTACTGATTAATTTAATTCAAGACCAACAGAAAAACAAACGAGATCAATCAAATCAACGTCATGATTTAAATACTACCGGGGTTATTATTGAAATTATTATGAAGCCTCAGAGATCTTCCCCACTGTTTCTATCAATCTCAATGGTGTGCCTCAAGGTATCACTTTGTGCTTACCGGAACAACAGTTTCAGCCCGTCGTTCATTTTCTAGGCGTCGCCGCTTCCGCTCCTCTGTGGCCAGTCGCCGGGCCTTCTTGGCACACGCACGCGCCTCTCGACGGTTCGCCTCATCTAAGCAACGCCGTTTGCGCTCCTCCTTGAGAAGCATTTTCTTTTCCCATGTTGTTCGTAGTCCCGTGTCCTTACGTATGGATGAGAACCTATTGACGAAATGAGTGGTTTTCAAGGCAAGACAAACTCTAGCACAAGCTTAATATATTTAAACGGTGGCAACAATAGAGTGAATATCTTATGTTAAAAATTTGTGATTTTCAACACAGTGATTCCGAACTAGAGGGACAAAACGATTATAAAATCACGACACTAAATATGGTATCAACGAACCGTTGCCTTCGGACCTCTTTCCAGACTCGACCAGACTTAGGTTTACCTCGAATCGCACCGGTCTTGGTCATTGGAAATCTACAGCAATGTTTAGAGAAAAAAGATTGCAATGAATTCGACAAAGTATGTGGAGTAACAATTGAAGCATAAGTACTAGTAAAAACAGCCAACATAAAAAAACAGCGGAAGAAACTGGGTAGCTTATCTACGAAGTTAGTTGATTTCCCACGTCGAGAGCCATAAGGAAATAACATAAATGATTTCATATGCGAGGAACTAACACTGCAGAATTGTAGAAGGCGTGTCCAAAAGAATCCAAGCCAACGAAAATTGAATTTTAAACAATTTGGTAGTAAAAGTAAATGGTCCATTATAGAAGAAATAACGGGAGATCTAAGCAAACCGCGACTCACGTAACCCAGAAGCAGCATGTGAGCGGACAAACCTAAACGCGCGCATTTTTGAATAAGAAGATAAACGAGTATTACCTGCAGTGCGATCATTTAAAATCTATTTTAAAGGTACTATTTATTGCACAACAGTGAGAAATAATTTAACGCAAACTCCCAGCTTGACATTGTAATTTTGTTCGTTGATATTTCTAACACTGATTACACCTTTACTTCTATCACAAACACTTAATGATCGTACAGATTTTCCCACTGCTTTATAATTATAGCCCAACTCCATTACGCGTAGTCCTAGCATACACTGAAGCTGTTGAAGTCCTAGAATCGACTGAACTCACGATTGTCTATTTTAACAACAAGCTGTAATACTTTGTTTGTTCGAACTGCCGGTTCCGGTCACTTGAGTGGACATATTGTACTGAGCCGGTTGGCCGGTCTTTGGGCTGTGCCAATAACCCCCACCCCTCTGTTTCCAGAATATATATTCTGCCCCAGTACTATGCCTTCTTCTACCTTAAAGGGGGTCTCGGGACGCTACAAAGCTGCTGAAATTTATCAAAGTACCCACCCTCCTTAGGCACACCAGACTTGTTTTCAAATGAAGATTAACGGGATTTTGGTCACTGTTTGCTGTTTCCTATAAAAGACATGTCAAATGTGGACGAATACTTTATTTTTACCTGTGCATTCACTGTGAGTAGGTAGACCGCCACCAATAATTTCTACACGGTTGTCTAAGTCGAAAATCGTAGGCGGGTCCCATCGCTTTGTAATATTTGGCGGCTTGCAATCAAGCTAGAATAATTGCATTTTGAGCTTACTTCGAGCGCTACATGAGTCGGCGAATGCATCTTAGCACAGCGGGCAGAATGGCAAGCACTAGACAATATGTTTTATCACTTAATATCTCGGAACAATGCTCTCTCTTCAACTTAAGATCACTGTTGTAGCGTCCCGAGGCTCCCTTTAAGGTAAAAGAAGGCGCAGTTCTGGGGCAGAATATATATATTTTGGGAGCAGAGAGCTTGGGAGCTGTTGGCACGGCCAGGAGGCCGACCAACCGGCTAGAACAATATGGTCACTCAAGTGACCGAAACCGGCAGTTCGAACAAACAAAGTATTACAACTGTTATTGGAAAGTCTTGATATACAGCCTTTTGGAAAAACTTGCTCGCATTTTACATTAAAACTAGTTATGCGCCTGTAGCATCTCGAGACTTCTATTAAGGTAAGAGAAGCCATAGTACTGGAGCAGAATACTTATATTTTGGAAACAGAGGATTTAGAGGCTGCTGGCATGGCCCAGTAGCCAGCCAACTTACTCGTGCAATATGGCCACCCAAGTGACCGGAACCGGCAGTTCGAACAAACAAAGTATCACAACGACTATCAATTAAACTTGTTTTGAGGTATTTTAAAGAAAAGGATGTTTTTAACTTATCCTATTCTTTGACAAAAGTGTTTTTCACTTAAACTAAAATATCATGAAAAACCCGTGTATAATCCGGCAGCAAGAAAGATCAAACCACCGTATATGCTTTTACAATGCTTACTGGGTTTAGTTGTTGTGATACAAATGTCCCTTCCACCAATGCCTAAATGATTCTAAAACAGCAACTAAATTTTAGGTTAAACAGACCCTACGTTGCTACTTTCTGTTTTTGGGTTTCAGTATCGCGCATAATTCGCTTGAATGCTTCCCACAAAGTGAGGAATGTTGTTGCGCTGAGCTTATACCTTGGAGTGCGTTTTAAGTTACTTCGAAGACAAATTTACTTTTTGTGAATTTTTATTTTCTAACATCACGACAACGCATAAGTCTTTCCTAGGAGGAAAATGAAATTACCCAAGCCCTTTTTGTTCCCTTTTTTTTATCGTTTTTCCGTTTTGGATAAAATCACGTGGCACGATCTCAAGGTTACGTCGCGGTGCCACCTCAATGGGTCCACTCGGGTGTTAGTTCTGGAACCACCGATTACTTGTAGGATCAAGTGCTCACTGGTTCAATGAGCTCGTGCACAGAGAAATTTTTGACTACCAAACCGCTCTTTGTGCTCGTAAATTAGTTATTTGTTTGCTTTTGACACCAGGAGCCTTAATGCCAAGCATAAAGTGCAAAAGGTTAATCACTCTTCAGCAAACATTTCCCGAATTTGTGGCATATTTAAGCCAATTCACTTTAATAACTGAACTTATAAGCCGACAGCTCAATTACTTGTAATCTTGTCTAACGTAATTCTGGACTGACGTGTTCACACTAGGGCTCGTGATGTTATCATGTGCCTCCTGCATCACATCTCGCTCTGCTCAAGGTTGTTACTTAGTGAGTTCTGTGTTTCTTCTCTTCCACATCCGCCTTTATACCCTTGGAAAGAGCAGGCCACCTTGACGGTGGCATGCCTTATTGGGTAGCCACAAATGGAGGAGTACAAATAACACGGCTTAGGCGTGTCTGGGTTTCGTTTTTCCTCGAGGGTGGATGGCGTCCGATTCGTCACGAGGTTTGAACTTTATGTCCGCTTCTTGCTTGGACTTTACACTCAGGGAAATGGGTATTAGCGTGTGATACACTATCTTTATGCTTTAAATTCGTTAAGTGAAAAATGTGGTTCTGAATGGCAAAAGGTTAAATGCTATTTTCTAACCTTATAGCTTGGTTTCCGCTATTAATAAAGAAATATGGGCACTCAAATATCAGCTAATACATAGCGTCCCAAGAAGAAGCCACAACACTCGAGCAGATAGACCTGGAGATTGATAGCATGCCCCAAACGCTTAGCCTCCCGATGGAGGTACTTTTGCGGGGCCTATTACCAAAAAACGAGAGTTCAACCACTTTGTTACACTCTCCTCATGGCCACGCCAATTTACCACATACGAAATCGTGATGTAATCTATGCTGCTAGAGCAACACTCACTAGTCGTCTGCGTCGGTCATCGAATTTGAGTACAACCAAGTAGCTATTCCAACTCAACCTCACTGATACCTCTTGGATCTAGAGTTTCACCCTCTTTGGGGATTGGAGGATGCGCTGGCCATCACGTATGTCCACCACTAGTGATAGGAACACAGGCCTAATTGCAGAGTTATATAGCAATGGTAGAGTTGAATGTAATTTCATAGAAATAATGTTTCACGTCTATTTCCCCTCTTCACTTTGTTCTCACTTCTTTGCTGCCCAGCCATACCTGCCTGGATTGCATCCAGCCAGTAAAGTGGTGGCCGTTGTGTTGCGTTTTCACTTATTTGACACGTTTATGCGATAAGGCGCTCTGCAACAAATCTTTTTCAGATGGCTGGCGGTTATTGATAGCTTTCCTGCACATCCCGGAACTGGTGTTGGCAGACGCTATTTCCAGCCCCCAGTTAGGAAATGCCCCTAACGTAGTACCTCAAGACTTCACCGAGGACGAAAGATGTCACAAACTCGAGCAGACTATATATTGCCGATGCAAGAAGGGGCTTGAGGCTACCGGCATGGCCCGAAAGCCAGCTTGCCCGGCGGAGGTACAATGGCCAAAATCCTGCGTGGCGCCTTATTGAACAATTTATCAATGTAGTACAACCATGTCTTCATTTAATATGCCTTGAAATTCAGGTGCACCCAAATCTAGACGCTTTTTCCTTGGATGAATTTTAATTTTAGTAGGGCTTTTGCTCCATGAATTTTAAACGCCACTTTTGTGACAATGCACTTGTCTTTTGACGTAGTGAAGCCCATGATAGGAGGGTCAGTTTGTTGCAACCCACATGACTAGGAGCACATCACTTGGATCGCAGACTTTCGTCAATTGCACTTTAAGGCGTGGGTTTGCAGGATTGCAAGTTGTCAACTCGTCTCTGTCGCCTTGACAGCTTACTAGTAGGGGTCACGGACTTGCGCTACAGTTGAAACTCATAAAGAATCATGTGACGCAATGAAGCATTAACAAATGCGCGATTGAGCTTCATTTTAATGGTACTTTCTACACGTCACACATATGCTTCACATTTTTTTCTTTAACTAGCCAAAAAAATATGACTGCCTGTTAAAATGTGACGAAGTAGCCATTCACTGTCTGCAGTACACACAACAGGCATACTCGCCATACCAGACCTTGATGTTTCCATTGCAACGAGGCAGGATTGCATTAATTAAGAAACTTAGTTATGGAGGTCTATCCAGCAAATTTACTTGCTAACCATCTTCAGAGAATACATTTCCCTTAAACGTGGTCCATTCTTCTGGAGCAGATTGGTCCAAAACTGATGCCTAAATTAAAGCCTTAAATAGATTTTATTTCCAATCGTGTCACTGGGCGTGTATACATAGGCTTGCCATTTAAAGTAAGCTTACAAACCAGGGGAAATGGTCATGTGACTGGACGAGATGAGGATGTGGGACGAGATGCGTTTAGGCGCTGGTGGAAGGGTGATTACTGGCCGCTGGCGGCACCACGAGCACAGGCACTGAAGAGTGGGTGACAAGGTGACGGGAGACGCTGCCGAGACTCGCGCGTTGTACGCCACTGATGCCACGTGAGCCCACGACAATGAGGTTGGCTTCGCGATCCGATGTTAGGCGCAGTATGGCCTCCGCAACCGAGGAGGCAGCCATGATCTCTACTGTATAGTTCACACCTGCCTGCTCCGCCAGTTTTCGAAATTTCGCCGCCACTGCACTGGTATTGTCGACATTCGTAGGGGCGTCCTGTACTGGTATGTCGATCAAGTTATCCAGGGCTATAACAGTGTTACTGTTAGTACGATGGCGCTGTATAACGTGCGTGAAGATGATAAAGTCGCTGTTGCGATAGTCGTATTTAAGGAACCAATTGAATGCTCGATGGCAGTTAGAACTACCATCTACGGGCAAGACAATACGTCTCCCAATTTGAGTACTGCTCATGGCGGAGAATGCTGTAGTGCTCTGCGAGAAGCCGAAGCAGGAAATGAAGTATCCTGTCGATCTTGTTAGTCAAGCACCTACATTCATGTGCTTGGAGGAGCCCACAGAATAATTAACCATTGTTACTGCTCCAATGGTCACACCCACCACCTATCACGTGCGACAGTAGATCAGGATTCCACCAACAGAGTGCGTTTTCCTTTTATTCAATCATACTCTTTGGATAGATTTCCATTATGTTTTTTTTTTTGCTTAACAAAAAACCTCGTCTAATCACCATTCTACCGAATTGTCAAGACATCTTGGACGCCAATTTAGGCACTTCAGTGGCACCATAAAAGCATAACGCTTAACTCATGCATATTTTCATAATTTCTAAAATCAACTCTTCATGCTGCCTTGCACTTTTAAACGGCTCCCAAATTCCCATATGGGAAATCAGCCGAATGTGTTTTAAGGGGCTTACACGCTTTTGCCGCCACGAACCTCGATCCTCTTCAGGACAGCTAAAATTAACGGAAATAACTAAAACAAATGATCCTTTGGTGCATGACATTTGTTTCGCTTGTCTTTCAAAAGATGACTTACGATTAAAAATGTGCATGTGTACCACTGCACCACGCTGTGCCTCTCCTCGTCAACCCATTGTATGAAAATATAAAGTTTACTAGGATCATTTTGAATCCCATTGTTTCTATACTTTAAAATAAAAAGCATTCAGTTACATACGATTCAACCTGGCTTCTGTTCGGCCCTACTTTAGCGATAGTGTAGGACATCAGTTGGTAAAGGCAACACTTAGGCGCTTCACCATTGTACCTTCTTCCAGTAGGCTGGCCTTCGGGCCTTGTCAGTCGGTCCACACACATATCTATGGGTGCGTGTTCCCTCCCAGTACTATGCCTTTTTTTCGCCCTCAGCTAGTCGGCTTCGGTATTCAGGTCCTGTGTCCCCACTGTGTATCAAATAACTATCATTAAATTGTTCTACTGAAATCGCTAGAGTATGAAGCAGCTTCATTTGGTAGAAAATGTTTCCATCTGACGTCGATTCAACACATCAGTAACTCCCAATTATGCGGCCATGGCAGAGGATCCAATTGGAATAAGAACAACACCCCTTCCATAGTCAAAGGCGGTAAGAAGAAGGCGTTTGCTATGTTCATGCGTTCATGTCTACATAGGTGGTGTGGATCTTACCAGGAAGACTGCGCACACACTTTATAAGTAACTTTGTTAATGGATCAGGTTTGGTTTTTCATATCCAAAGTACTCATCAACACCACTTATTTAGCTTTCTCAAAATCCTTGAAAAGCTTATAATTTTTCTAAATCACAGCGCTCTACAACACACTGCGACCGAGATTGTCAATAGAATGGGTTCCTCGAATGTTCTCAATTCACTTTCACTTGAGGCATAATCGGGCCAGAACAACCTTAAAATGGCCATGATTGCAAAATAATAAAAACAGGACATGAATCAGAATGTAATGCGTGCAAGCAGCCGCGGCCTGTAATGGAAGTGGCAGGTTTTGCCTATAATTTACGTCATGCCAACGGAGAGTTTTAAAACTCCTTATTGTCAGTGTTAGGTGAATGGGAGGGATGTCAGGGCTACTTGGCTGCGATAACGTCAAAAAGTTCGACCCCTCCTTCACCATTGTAATCCAAATCAACCTCTCAGCCATGTCCACCGGTTGGCAAGATTGAGAACATGCGAGCTGTCAACGCTGGATAGGTGTTGGCGAGACGGCCACCCATAAAATTCGCTATCACCGCTTGTAATACTTACGTTCTTTAAATATACCACGTGGGCGAGAGGCGGGTAGACAATTTGGATCTGGTCTTGGACGAGAGGATTCAACTCTCCGAACGTAGACAGACCCATCCATTTTATTAATTTCCTACCTACCAACTGTTTCAGCTACTACAACAAAGATGTCTAAGAACATCAAACCTTCTCATGTAAGAGACAGTCGAAGGAAAGAAGAGGTAAAGGTAGACCCCTACACCACCCTTCTCAAATCCTTAATTGAATCAGTAGGCGGCAAAATCTTGGTTCACTCTTTCGCAATCTGCTCAACTTTAATTTCTGTTCTGGGAAGGGACCAAATGGTGCCCACCCCTCAGGCTCTGAGATGGAACGCTGTCAAATGTAATGCACTATTTGATGAGCTCCAAGCAGTCAGATAAGTGGCATTGTTTTGGAATGCAGAACATGAAGACGCATGCAATTTCCCCTTGTCAGAGACGTCTGTGAATCCGTTATAAATTATGCAAATGCGGAACTCTGCAGTCATAGAAAAGACTTTACTTCATCACTCGCCCGTATAGGTACCGCTTAATACTTACGCATCAGGCAAGCCATGAAGTTCGAACCTGCAGAGAATAAGCTGTGAGTGGGTCTCCGGAAATACAGTAGAACCGCTGCCGATGCGGGTAAGCACAAAGTCAAGCAAATTAATTTAAACAGGAAGAGCGACTAATTCCGACTTCCCAAATCTGACGACACTCGGTACGGCCACATTACCAAAGATGTGCTTTAAGGACGAGAAATATTTAGATAGATAGGTATTAACAATTCCATGTTGGGAAATCAAGTATCAATTCTGTTTCCGGTTTTGCAGCAACAAATACTTTCTCCTCCTCCTCCCTACTGATAAGTGCTCGGTACCATTGACGCACGTTATTGAAATGATTCTGAGAATTCTGACGCGTTTCCCCACGCACAATAAGTTAGCTTAAAGGTCCATTCTATAATACGAGTAGAAGGAGAATGGGGAGAGCGAACCAACCTGCCCAGGAGGGAGTAGAATTTGCAGGCGTGAAGCCAATCGAATAATGCACATTTATTTTAAATTATGGGGAAAAAACAGTTGAAGAAAAAGTGAGGAAAAGAAGATAAGGAGGGGGTGGGGAGGACTGGCCGTGGAAAGAGATGAGACATGGTGTGGCAACAAACGTTAGGATATCAGCGAGAGAGCAATGATCGCGCAAGAGATATATTCAGGCGGCGGCAGCAGAGGTGGCGGTCATATCTAAATGGCATGGGGAAGTGTAGGATACGCCTACACAGGCACGCATCTAGCCGCACACATGCACACAAACACACAGACGTACAAGAAGACTAGGAAGAACAAGGAGTGCGTGCCCAGACAATAGACAAAATCATGTACAAAAGTGAAGGTGGTGGCGTCGACTGGAGCACAGTGAATGCAGCTTGTGGATCTTACGTGACGTAACCGGAAGAGAGAGAAGTAACCGACCACACCACCAACCCACGCACACATCCGGCCTCTTCAAACAAGGCGCAGGACAGTGCTGAGCTGCGGCCAGTGCTACTGCTCATGTTGCACAAGCCCCCTGTGCTGTTGCTATTGGGTACCTGCCAGCAGCCACGTCAGCAGAGGTTGTAAAATAAGTCCGCAGGAGCACAGGGAGCGGAGAGATAAGGGGAGTGAAGCCGACTGCACAGGCACCGTGCAAGAGGAGGGATGTGCGATGGCGAGGTGGGAGAGGGGAATATGCGGGTGGGGTTTGAGACAGGACAGGGAGAGTCAGACGATGCGAAGACGGTAAGGGAAAAGATTATTTTCCCTTGGGCTTGGTGCCCCGTGGCGGAGTCATTGGCCGACTTCCCCCACCAAATGTGGCGTATTGTTTCTTCTTTTCTGCCGGTCGCAAGATCTGAAAGATGCGATAGTCCAAAATTAAGATCCACTAACACCCGCCTAACTATCCTAGGGGTCAAGTAGCCCTCACCAAGTGTTCTCTTTTGCTTTCACGGTGATAAATCACAATAACTAACCTATTCAAGCACGCCCGCACAGCCCTGCGCACGGGGCCATTTGATAAAATCTGTCCAAAGGAATGTCATTAGAAGGCAAGGATTCTCAAAAGCATTATTTAACATTGCATTGATAAACTCAACAATTGTTTGCAAAAATAGATGTCCACCGTGCAGCGAGCTGCTCGATAAGCAAACATCCACCGGCCGAATAAAAATGCCGCATCAAGGTGCATCACGCGGCTGGGAAAGAGCTTTCCGGAACTAATCGCTCCCGGCAACACTAAAGTGATGCCCGAAATGACAGACAGGGAGTACTTACAAAGAATGTTATTGCGCAATTAAAAGTGTCGCAAAAAAGTGATAAGGTATCGCAAATGCAGAAATTTTTTATATCCCTTTTGGAAAACGCTACCAAAAAAGCATTTGTATTTGTAGTTTAATCATTTCACCTTTCTATCAGGGAGCTATTCACGAGTCTGCAACGGAAGTCCAGAAGAATGCCATCCACCAGGTTTGTGAACACATCAAAGTAATGCTAAGCATGAATCAGTCAAAAACAAATGATCACAGGCCTTGCAGCTTAAATATTTCAACCCCCACGCCATATTTGAGTAAAACGATGGATTTAACACATCAGATCTAAACCAAGTGAAACTTACGGCACATAAATCCATGGATATCATCAGTAAAGACTACTGAATTCACCACTACACAGCGATACTCATGAAAAGACCTACCTAACTAAAATAGTGGTAATGAAGCTTGAATGAATGCGATATCGACGTGACGCAATGCGAGCATTAACAGAGATCAGTGGTTGGGTAAATATGCATGTCGTTTCACACAACGCAAGCATATTTCTTTTCACTACAACAAAGAGAGAAATGAGAACAAAATCCAAGTCACCACTAGCAACGAGTGTGCAACCTTTGAATCAGAACATCTGAGAAAGATAGGTTTTAAGAAAGCCTGAATTATGCTAAGAGCGTGAAGTAGTTACGCCCCAGACGCCAGATCAGCACGTTCAGTGATGCAAAATAAGCAGCGGTTCCTGTGGATTCAAAGCAAAAGGGCACGAAAAATAATATAATATATATATATAATATATATATATATTATATATATATATAATATAATAATAATATAATATAATATTTTAATATTTTAATCACGAACTAGCACACAAAACCACAAAAGTGATCATCACAACTGTCGTCGTCCCGTGATACCTTCCTCGCCCTCCGAAACTGCGTAATTCGTGCAAGGCAAGCAGTTAGAGAGGGGAAAGGGTGAACGCGGGAGCTCCGAGAAATCCCAAGAAGGGAAGAGGGACAAGAAACTAATCAGGAGTCGGTAGGTAGGGCGAAATGACAGAATTCCAGTAATGCGGCAACAGTTGTCTACGTAATATCACAAACGTAAGGAGGCTAGATTAGGCACCTGGCAATAACAGTGAGGGCGAAACCGCAAGTGCGCCTAAAAACGTTTATGTATGTATGTATGTATGTATGTATGTATGTATGTATGTATGTATGTATGTATGTATGTATGTATGTATGTATGTATGTATGTATGTATGTATGTATGTATGTATGTATGTATGTATGTATGTATGTATGTATGTATGTATGTATGTATGTATGTATGTATGTATGTATGTATGTATGTATGTATGTATGTATGTATGTATGTATGTATGTATGTATGTATGTATGTATGTATGTATATGAATGTGTACAAGTGCGTGTTTAAGCGTGACTGCACACGTGTGCGCAGTGTGTGCTGTACACACGCCAACACATGGAGAAAGTGGTGGATCGATAACGGCAGGACATGCACAGCACTGCACGGCCGTTTGCGCGAGCGCGGCCACGTGCAAGCATACAGGCGCGTGTGCACACGGCCTAATGGCTGCCAGAAATTGCAGGCGCCTGATGACACGAAGCTCAACGACTCATTAGGACACCTACTCCCCATGTATTCACACACAGGGTCAGCTTGTATTACCGAGTGAAAAGGCCGAATAACGATCTCAATTGACTTGACCAGGAAACACAACCAGGTATGCAAATTGGCATTGCGCGTCCAAGTCCCTAACCTTACCCTTCAACAAAAACACTTGCTACTCAAAAAACTAATATTTTGACACTACATAAGCTATTTCGGCAAAATTAACATCAACAGTGCGCCTCACTTAACCAACAAAAAAGAATGTTCTCAGCAAAATTTGTCATGACTGACGTGAAACACCCATTTTATACACAGATGTTCCGTCAAGTAATGTGAAGAGACGGCAGAGCAATGCCTCAAGCAATGATTGATAGAACATTGCCTGGACTCGCGGTGTTGGTAGATTTGGGAGTATCGTCGAGGTGGAGGACTAAAACGCCAAAGTGCTAACCAAAAGTCGACAACTGGTCGAAAAATGAAAATTCAACATCAATCTCGATTTTTAAGGCATAGAAACGATAAAAGCAACATGGAAGCAGCTGCCAGCGCCATCAATGCCCTCGTCAAGAAAGGCTTAGGGCTTTAAATGCCGAAAATTTATTACATGCACTGCCGTCTGTCTACTCAACTTGAAAATAAGCGTTCTCGTAGTAAATTCAACTTGGTTAACTTTATAAGGGCCCATGTTTTAGAGGAAAGGATTCATAAAAATTTTACTAACCATATTCTTGCTTAATAAGTAAAAGAACGACCTCATCTGCAATCATATCGTGGTTGTGTGCGGGTGTTTCGTGGAAGTCCATAATGAAATGCGTGAAGTGGTGGAGGGCGCTGCACAAGCGCACTTCAAATTATCCCAATATCCCGCGATAAAAATGGCTAACTAGGGTAAGGTAACATTTCCAAGGCTCGCAAAAGGCGGACGCGACGGCAGTCACAGCAGCGATATTACAACCAAGAGCTGTACTGAAACCAAAAGTGATTACTTGGCTCAGCCTTAATTTTCGACGTCGTTCTAAATGCCAGCCTTCAAAATAAACATGAATCTCGACAGTTAGCAAAGGAATTGATAGGTAAGCTGCATCACGACCTTGAAACAGTGAAAACTGAATCATAACAAACAAATGCCCATTATTCCTTTACCATCGTCAACGAAATTGCAAAAATTCACAAATCAGACTACCGGAAGTGCAAATCTTGCCTGGCAAACGAAAACACAAGGATAAAAAATAAATTTTTTGCTTAAAAATATACCCAAGGCTGAGAACGGATACCTAACTTCAAAATTTCAGGCACCTCCGAACCCCAAATGTCCAACAGTCGCTGCGATACGAACGATGCCGTGAACTCAATTTTATCGAACAAAGTCATCTGATAGCGTTAACGTGGAATGGAGCTGGTTGGATATTCAAGGTTCTGTGTGAGAAAGGTGCAGGACACCCTTAGTTAGAACTGAACTATCTTGATTCACGTGAGCATCTGCACTCCCAGTATTTACGCTGGAAATGGATGGGTGCAAAATCACAGCCCATAGGTCACACACTAACGTATACACTTACAACACAGGTAACACAACGAGAGTCACGTTACACTTCGCACTTGGTTGAGAATACATGACTGTTAATGCAAAAAACAATTACTGGGACCGAAAAGCCCTTCCCTCACACTTTCGTCTGGTTCATAGCCGCAAAAGGTTATGGAAAATCATTATGAAGTCTGAATCAAGTGCCTAGCAAAGTAGCACTCATCTGCTACAAATCTTATTGACCGATTAGAACTGGACGGAAGGAAGTCACCCGGTTTATAATACTGCCGTTACATGGGAGCATAATCCCAACTGACTTGAAAGAAGCCTAGAATGGGAGCTGACCGCACTAGGCCGAAAAATACAATTGAAAGTAAATCATAAACTAGGTTTAAGGATGATTCGGTTTTAGTTTGAGTGCAGAAGAAGACTTCCTCAAATCTAATGCGTTGGTGCATGGGCCTTTCTACCCTCCTTGCGGTTTGATATACATGGTATTCGCATAGAGCCCTACTAGAATTACGAATCCGCTACCAACTCATATGGCCTCCTTATTCCCTCAAAAGGATAACTCAGGTGCCAAGGTTGCCCCCTCAACTGATTCAAAGTAGTAATTCATTTGAGGTAGTAGGAGCAAAGAACAAAATGAAGACTTCGAAAATTGGAGACACGATTGCTAAGCCTAATTTCTTGCTTATAACGACATGCCCGATAGAAAAAAAAAAACATTCAATTATCACGGTAAACAAGCCAACAGACTAAAAAAATAAAAAAAACGGAAAACTGCCGCCAAAATCAATGGAAGAAATGGCAACCCTGAAGGCACTAAAGTATAATGTGCAAGCCGCTCCGTGTTAACGCACCTCAGGTGAACATGAATGTGTGCATAGGTGGAATTCGCATATAGACAAGAAAAACCTAACGCCGACTTCGCATTTCAATATCACAAAAACACTCCAACTCCGCTCCAGAGAGCCTTGGTTTGGTAACAAACATCGCAAATGGGACACTGGATCCTGAAAAGCTAATTCAAACCGAGTGAGAGTTTACTTCCGTTTTCATGGAAAAACTAAAAAGATGAAAGAAACGTGAAAGAGTCGTGCTTAGATTGTCAAAGTTTGTGGTACATGGCGTAATAAAAGTTCGCCACATAAGGATTTTATCCCCCAATGCATTATGTATGTAATTGAAAACAATTGTCATGACGCATTCGACATGGGTCTAGTAGCTTTACACACTGTTAATTAACAAGATCAGCTTTGCAACACTAACATATGTTGAGTGCCTTGCCACAGTAATTATAAATTCAGTGAAAATGAGGCAGACAGAAGTGTAAAGGCCAAAAAACTCAATAGAACTTCGAGAGGAGATAAAGTACGTACCTGGAACGAGCACAAGAGAGTCTCGTCCACAGACATCATAGCACCAGCATTGTCAAACTCGCCACAGTAGTTGGGTGCTGAGAAGAGTGTGACTAGCTGCCGCTTGGCGAAGAACTCATACCCATCTTCCACCACCTGGTGCGCCCGACAGATTAGGTCAAGATCGTGCTTTTGGAGGAATTTCGCCACCATATCGGTACCAAAGGTGTAGCTCACGCCGCGATCATTCTCACCCCATCCGGACACATCTTTATCCGGATCGGACCAAAGCAAATCACAAAGGAGGCCTTGCTCAGGAACATCTGTAGGACGCATGATGCGACGAATTTGTTCCATGTTCAGCAAGTCTGGCGAGAGGCCTACCAACGAATAGTCGGGTGTTTAGTTAACCGCTAATAATGGACTTCAATTAAAAAAAATATCCATATTTATAACCCTAGTCCCGAAACTGCTTCAGGAGGTTACAAAAATACAGGCACTTCTCAAACTTTTGTTAGTGTTGAAAAAGCACCAAACAAAATACCTAACTACAGCAGAATTGTTTCCCGAGACGACGAGTGTGTGAATATGGCCGAATGTTTAACATAAGTCTGAAGAACCAGAGGAAGACTGGGGTACCACCTCAACACCTCGCCTGTACGCACAGCAGAAAAGGCACTATCAGTGGCAATTTCATTCTAGCATCGCAATAAAAGGCGTGACTCACTTCCACCATTCACCAACGCCTTAGTGGGATATTTAGCAATGGCTACAGTACCTTGTTTTATTAAACTCTGCATTGCCAACCAACTTATTGAAAATTGATCTACTTAATTGGAACAGCTAGAACCCACAATGCGTAGGTGACTTCCTTCTTTACATGTTCGCAGGCATATAGAAGCAATGGATGGCATAGCAAAATAGCAGATTAGTTCTCTTTTTCCCGAAATCAGTGCCAATTTACTAAGATTGTCGAAATTTATGGGACGGGTAATGTGTGCAAGTGCGGTGTGAAATAACTCAAGAACTCACCACCGTGACAGCAAAAAATCTTCTCATCAATTATCGCCACAATTGGAAGACAATTGAAACAGTCCGTGAAGGTCTTCCAAAGTTTGATATTATAACGGCGCTTACCTAGCAAAAATTTAAATGACTATACATTTGGTTATAAAATTAAACGGCCAGATTACACCCGCAGATTAATGACATAACCAAGTCCAATGCAGCAAAAGTATTTTGGCAGCAAACCAGCTCATTCAAACTAAAAGCGACCAAGTGACATCCACATAACTTGTAGGGGCCAATGTCAAGCATCCAGACACGATCGTTTCGGTAATTGTGAACTACCATCTAGTCCGTTTGTTTATAGCGTGATTCTACAGTTAAAGTCCGAAATTTGAGACAGCTGCCCAGGACTTTTCACAAATTGGCTAGAGAAAAACTAACGAACAAGGTTCCCGTTGGATTTAGAGTTTATGGTCGAATAAGCAATGCATCTATGAGCATACCGTCAATTAAGTCACGACCCACCTGACATCTAAAGGCTGATGAATATTCAAAATTTTTTCCTACAGACACCACTTCATGAGTTTAGAAACATTGACGATAAGTTCAACATCTATAAGCAATGCAAGTGATTGTAATGTTGTGCCTAAGATGTTAAAAGGATCGACGCTTGAGGAGATTTAATGATCTAGTGCAGATGGATCAAGTGCTGCAGCATTAAGGTAATAATGACCAATTGCACAAGTAGCAAGTCGGAACACACGAACAGTACCAATAGACCACTCACGTACGGGACACCTTCCAACTGAGACGTGTCAGGAAACTTACATTCATCATAAAATCCGTAAATTCTATTAATAGATGCGCATTCGTGATTGCCCCTCAACAGGAAGAAATTCTCAGGGTACTTGATCTTGTATGCAAGGAGCAAGCAAATAGTTTCAAGGGATTGCTTTCCGCGATCCACATAATCACCAAGAAAGAGGTAATTTGCTTCAGGAGGAAAAGCTCCATACTCGAATAGCCGCAATAGGTCGTAGTATTGACCGTGAATGTCGCCGCATATCTTTAGGGGTGCCTCCAGCTCAAGCAAAATCGGCTGACTAAGAAATATCTCCCTAGATTTGAGGCAAAGCCCTCGAATTTCAGACTCATTCAGTTGGACGTTTCGCCCGGGTCTGATGCGCCTTACTACAAGCGGATTAATACAAGTAAATTTATTGTACGAAAAGTTAATTTCTGAAAAACCAACAAGCTTTACCCTCTAGAAGGCGCGCAATGATACTATCTATATTCATTTTATCATCGCTTGCCATTTTCCCTGGTGGAATTGTATGGAAAGCGACCCAAAGATGGCGATACAGAGAAGTCAAGTACCGCGCCAATTTATCAAGCCAATTTCAACACTTTAAAATAAGTTAATCAAGCTATGGAAAAACAACAAACAGTTAATGCAATGCAAAAATTCTTAAGCATTCCTTATATTTTCTAGGCACAAACAAATTGCAAACTTTGTATTTTCCACCCATATTTTACTATTATCTTAATGCTATTTAACATTTAGAGATTTGTCGACTTTTTCAGGACCGAAATAATATCCTTCAATATGCCATTTTGTATTATTGTCTTATAAAACAGTGTTGCTGCAATTTAACATTTGATGCACTTAAACAGCTTTTTTGCTTCAGCGTTGCGGATTGTTGGTTCGTTAGAGGACATGAATGTAGCGTTCTGAGGCTCCCCTTAAGGTAAAAGAAGGCATATTACTGGGGGTAGAATACATGTATTCTGGAAACAGAGGGCTTGGGGGCTGTTGGCACGGCCCAAAGGCCGACCAACCGGCTCAGTACAACATGGCCACACAAGTGACCGAAACCGGCAGTTCAAACAAACAAAGTATTACAATGAATCTGCAGCTGCAATGCTTTGTTTGTTTGAGCTGCCGGTTTCGGTCACTTGGGTGGCCATATTGTACTAGCCAGTTGGCCGGCCTTCGGGCCATGCCAACAGATCCCAAGCCCTCTGTTTCCAGAACATATGTATTCTGCCTTCTTTTACCTTATAGGGAGTCTCGGGACGCTACAGCAGCCACTCTAAATTCACAACCCTTCTGGAAATCAGGGTTTACACTTTTTCATATGAATGGAACTTATTATGTCACTAAGTGAGACATGGATGTTGCACTAATACTGTAGCGTCCCGTGGCTTTCTTGAAGGTAAAAGAAGGCATAGTACTATGACAGAATAAATATGTTTTAGAAACAGAGGAATTGGGTTCGCTGGCATGGCCCGGATGCCAGCCAACCGGCTAGTACAATATAGCAACCCAAGTGTCCGAAATCAGCGGTCCAAACAAACAAAGTATTACACAGCCCCTCTCTTCTTTCGAGCGTCGTCCTCGTCGCTCCCCTCGGTCAGCCTCCTGTCTCAGCCATCACAGCGTAATCAGTGATGCGAGAAGCACCCACGAGTTAACCGTGCCACTCATCGAGATTTGAGCGCATGTGTTCTTGCAGTGCCATCAATTCCGCATAACACTCAGAAATACGCATTTGCAGCACTGAGTCCTTCTCTCTCACAACAATGTGTCCCAGCGAAAGATGGAGGTACGAATCCAAGTTTTCGAATGGGTCGAGACACGTGAAACAAATACTGTGATTTCAGGCTTTTTTGATGCCATGGGATAAAACCGAGGGTATCGCAGAAACCTGAGCAAATGGGGCCATCGGGCCTCGTAGGAAGGGGATGCACGCGATGCAAGTGTGCAAAGCATAAGACAATGCTATCGAATGGCGTCCTGTACATTCTATATCTGTAGATGCACGATTCGGTGAAGGGAGGTGAGTTGTTCAATAACAGGAGAGAGAGCTTACGGAGGATGCTTGACTACAACGTCACTGATCCCTCTTGGCAGTTGCACTGGACTTGGAGTTCACGGCTGGTGTCGCTTCAGTTGTTAATAGGTTTCCTGCAGAAAAGGAGGGTGAGGGAGATGCTGAAGATAGATGCCGATCATGGCTCTTTTGTTATGGGATGTCAGAGATTCTCCCATCCGTAGTGTATGCACTTCTTTCGCACCGATAAGGCTTGCCATGAGCGGTGTGGGTCAGGGTAGAAATCCGTCAAAGTTGGGTATGTTTTCCGCTGTCACCAATGTAGCGTGCCGAGACTTCCTTTAAGGTAAAATAAGACATAGTACTAGGACAGAATGCATATATTTCGGCCAACCGGCTAGTACAATATGACCATCCGAGTGACCGAAACCAGCGGTCCAAACAAATAAAGCATTACAAGTACCTTCGTCGTTTTTTCCGCCAAATTAATGGTCTGCAAATTCCTCATTCTTTGCCGAATTTTAACTGCAGCTTGCATCTGAAACGTTCTATGGTTTACTATTTCTGTGTGTATCAAGGTTCGGGGCCTTTTAAGTCTATTGCATTACAAACACAGTGCATATATGAATCTTTATTTGTATGCATTCTCAGAGGTGGCGAGCTGTTTCTTTACACTTTTTCTGCAAGTTTGTGGGGTTTTTCCAGTTTAAATGCCTTTACTAACAAAGAGTATTCGTTAATGACGATGAGCGTAGACGATTCTTCCCTTTCTTCCCCTTCTCTTCTACCATCCCTGCTGTGAGAATGTTGGATGTCTCCAGACATCTTTATTGTAACAACAGGGGGGGATGTGTTGTAGCGGATTCGAAGTATTTACGACAATGATGTCTTGGACTCCGGAGGGCGACTACTTTCATCCACAGCCATGTTTAAAAATTCCTCCCGTCTCTCACCTACAAGGTCATTTTTAAACAACTTAATTATTACACCGAGTGTTCTGTAAATACTTAGCAACCCAATGCGATACCTCTCACAATTGCGTTTATGCTCTTAGCTTTTCTTAGATCAATCCCCTTGCATGGCTGTAAGCTAGGCTCTGACTGGGCAACAATTCTTTCTCCCACAGTGCTTGGTTAGCGGTTGAAAGTCGATATTCGCCGATTTTTTCCTTTTGCAAGAGTCCTTATCGGTGGAAAGGTATCCCAAGATGTTACCTATTTCTACGCATTGCTATATAAAAACAATTAATGTAAGCAAAAAACGGTACTTTTGAACTTGGATCCATGAAATGAGTAATGAGGAAGACGGAAACCTTGTTCAGTGATCTAGCATTCGAAAACTGAATTAGGGGTTTATGTTCGCGTTTGCGAGGAAGATCTCAAAGCTCTCTTTCACCCGACGTAAATAGACTTCATAAATTATTGTATGATGTATGCAATTAATCTTCTTCACATCACCCTCATCGGATTTTTATCTGCCATGTGAAAATGATGCGTCCCCTGCCATCGCTATACCAAAATTGAGAATGCTGAATACCCTGTCGAACAAAACCAGCCTTCGTGAACCGCAGCTTGTGGAAACAAGTCCCGCCATTGCCTTCTTTACCGACCTCGATTCCTACTGAGACGCACAATGGAGTTTTTCCTTTACGCATCGGGGCATGGCTCAGTTAATAAGTTCCTAATACCTCCATGCAAAGCTATGTTGTGCGAAAAGGAGGTCAGGAGAACGAGTTACTTTGCGTATTGTCTTTAGTTAAGCTCCTATTTTCGCTAGAAAAGGCTGTGTTACTATGACCATTGTTACTTAGCTTTGTGTGCCTTAACATAAAAAATTGTGACCATTTTGAACTGGTTTTATGCTCTATAACCAACTTTATATTAAGAGAGTACCTATTCTCTGTGAAAGAGTCTTATGCCTTAACGTTTAGCATAACTCTTTAGATCCACTTTTGTGTGCAACCAGTGTACCTTTGTGGCTAAGCATTCCCTTGGCAAAATACCCCACTGTAAATCCCTCTCCGATTGCTCTTAAGCTTTTTGACACTCCGGTGGGGAAAAATTTAGTCGCAGAGCTCATAATTAGTTGATTACATGCCTCTCAAGCCTTCTGTAGGAAACACCAGCGCTACTCGTGACGCCCACAAACTAATTAGTGTACTCTATGCAGCAAGTCAAACTAAATGGCATGTTAGCCTAAACGGTTGGAGTTTTCCAATACTTTCCTTTTTTAATATTCGATGAGGATAGCAGTTTCATTAAGAATGAGCAATTCTATCACTAACCGGTAGTCCGAAATTTACCAAATAAACCAAAACATCTGTTAGTCTTAGTACTGAGAAAAAAACTGTGATTCAAATCGGACAATGAGGTCTCGAACCTTGCTTTAAAATCAGTGTTATCCTGTGGATGTTGGAGCTGCATTTATTCTGGTCCAATTTCACCTCCTATCCGAGGCCACTGAAGCGCATAGCGGCCGCACAACCGGTCCGTCGTCCTCTCCCGGATAGCCAGACGCTAAAGAGCTGACTGTATGACCACCTCAAAATTGGATGCTTTCCTGCCTATTTATGCAAAATGTTATCAACCATGCCCCTCCTGCGTGCATCGCAATCATCAACATGCGGACGAATAACTTTTCAAACGCTACAACAGCCATGCGTTAGTTTATTTCGACAAATATCACACCTCAGTTACGTGGTCTGCAGGATACAGAGTAGACGTTCATTCACAAAGGAGTATATTCTTGCAGTTGATAAATGACCATATCAATAACAAATCAGTGGGGTTGTATTTGCTCCTCACGCAAATCTAGCGTTAAAAGGAAATGAAGTTATTATTATTTTTTTATTTTTATTTTTATTATTATCTGTTTTAAAGCTAATCCAAATGGTGCAATCACCCAAATCTTTTTTTAAAGATGCTAAAGACCTGTACTGTTATCCTCTCTGACTAGTTGGATTACTTGCATGCATTTTTCGCCGATGGGCGACCTCGCTCATCTCTTACAAATACCATCAATGCATCAAATGTAGGGATTTTGTAGAAAACGCAATCCACCCGTCTTCATGTGGACATTTCCAAAGTGACCTCCCACTTAGGCGACTATTTGCGATGCATCACTCTATTCGCAGTGCGGTTGATCACTGTCACTACTGCAGACGTAGGTAACGCTTATTTCATTCATCAACTATATTTGCCAAATTACGCCATGATAATGATTTGACATAAGTGAGGCCGCTTCACAGTGGGCGGCCTTGGGTAATTTGGCAAACTGGAAGCAGTTCCTTTCATCCTGCACTCGGTCAGCTGAAGCGAAGCAAGACTGTATTAAAACAATACAAAGGAAGGTTTATTGCGCCACACAAAAGTGGTTGTAGAAATTCAATTCTACCTGAGAAAAATCAAATGAAGCATTGAAAATGGAGAAGAAACTTCTCTTTTGTCGAAATGGTTCTTCGAAATGATAGTCATTTACCGACGGATTGTAATTGAGGGCAGCCTTGAGAAAGTTGACACGCCGGTGTCGAGAGGTGTGACCATGTATCTTGGAAATCGAGGCAAACGGACGCTTGGTTTGGTGGATTTGGTTTCAGTCAAGTCCTTCATCTTAGTTTGTATCCATTCTGGAAGATTCAATCGGCTAATGGATTTCGCCACTCTTTCCTGCAAGGCGGTTCTCATTGGCGTGACGGTCGAAAGTGTCCACTTCTCATCAGACGACTCTGCTATCACCGGCGATTTGTTGATTACCCTGCACTGTATGCACTTATTTTCCTTTAAAATATGCTGCAAATCATTCTTCGGTGTCACATACTCATCAAACTCATAGTCCTCGTCTGAGCTGCAACTGTTGGTCAACTCACAGGGATTCACTTGTGTAACTTTTGCCTTCTGAGCTAGGATAGATAGTGGAGTCTCATAGCCTTCCCATTCGCTTGGCGTGCTTCCCCATTCGTAGTCCTCATCCAAATCGGACACGTAGACAGACTCCATCCTGTCGAAGTGTGAATCGAGAGGCAATTCAATCCTCATCTTGTTCTTGTGATTAGGCGACTCTAGTGACGGCTGGCTCCTCCATTTGTCAAGGCTGAAACCCTCATGCCCGCGTAGGAAGTTTGAGGGGAAGTCAGAGGGACGCTTAAAGGACATTGGGGATGTAATGACCTGGCGCAATTGCCGACCGGAGTTCCAAACAGCAACCTCAATGGAGCAAATGGACTGACGTCTGCGGCTAATTTTGGGGAAACAGAGAAGACTCGATACGTGGACGCCTGCCTCATTGCTGGATATTACTGTTGAACCACGCGGATTACACAACGATTTCAGTCTTCCAGAAATCCGCTCCACGAGACCTTCGCGTGCGTCACCGCAAGGAATCCGTATTAAGCCTATTTGCTCCGAAAATCTAACATTTTTACGATTTTCCAAGTGAGTGCCAAGTTGAAGTCCATTGAGTGAGGTTTCGGAAGGGGAGAAGTAACAGCAACGATTCGATCCTACCTCACTTGTAAACTTACAACGTTTGACACTAGTGGGTGGAAGAGACCCATTACCAAATTCCTCTAAAATAAAAATGGCACCATTATGCCATTATTCCGTAAGAGACAGATTAGGCCACAATCATTACTCAGTACTTGACCGAAACATTCGTATTAATTGTTTTCGTTGGCAACGTTCATCCCCCTATTGCAAAGTAGACGCAATAAACCAGTCTGAAGCACTAGTGATAAAATTGGAGCAAGATTGCCGTAAACAGTAACGTGGGGGAAGCGATTACCAAAAATAGCATATTTCTACTGTACTTTTCCTCAAGCCATACGTACGGCTATGTTGGGTTGGACGCATGGAGATCAATCTAAAAAGGGGCACTGCGAAAGAGAACTAGCACCAAGAAGAAACTTGTGGACTTTTTTAATAAATCTTAATTTTTAAGCAGACTTTATCCATTTTTTCATTCGCTTAAAAGTGCTTCCGATGGTCTGGTCAGTGCGGTTACCACGTCATGTCAAACAAATGATTGGATTGACGGAAAGAACCAGATAATTCTAAGTTGGCTCGTACCTGGATGTTGTCACTTAACCAACAACTTTAGATAAATTTCCAGGAGAACGGACTAAACAATAAAATTAAATCTGAAAGAACAAAGTCTTTGAAACTATCATCACTGGGAAATTATTGATTTGACTTTTGACGGTTGCATCCGACCCAAATATTCTTCTGACTTCGATTATGCCTTATGAATTCAATAAACCAAATATGTGCGTTTAAAAATGCTGCTTATTAATATAACATTGTTATCAAATCAAAATAATGGAGTGGCACAGCTTACCCCTGTGCACAGTCTCTTGGCTCCTACTACTTAGCATCCTCATGATGGTTGATGTCAGAGGTCCCGATAACTTTTGATGCATAAATGAGTACAAAGAACGGGATGACAAGGGGGCGGGGAGGAGTGAAATGGAAGATCAAAAACTGTCAAATCGATGTGTTGATTGCGTACTGTTACCGGCGTGTTCTGGTGACGCCCACTGCCTCCCGAGCGCTGTCGCCTCACCTTCTCCCGCCGAGCCGAGGTTTCCCATTGGCTGGCGCCACCTCCTTCCCTATTGGCTAATCTTACACAAAAGTTCTGCAGAATGAAGAGTACGGATGCAGCGATTTGATGTGGGCCAAGGACCGAGATTGCTGAGATAGTCAGACCTTAACTAGTGCCAAGGACTAATGGGTAAATGCATTCATTAAACAGTTACTGAAAGCCTGACTAATGGGCATTATTTTGGGCAATAAAGAGGACTTTCTAAGTTCCCTTTTGATTAAGCTATAAAAAAATCATTCAAAATTATCATGGCAGTTTCCTGGGAGCATGCTATCTTCAAATACATTTTATATGAGTAAAAGCTTGGGATTTAAAGACAAATACCACATTTATACAAACGTTCAACTAATGTCAAGAATGCAATTTGTTTAAAAATGTACTTATATAATTAGATATATATTATGAAGCATGCATGGAAAATTTCTTAAAGTAAAGTTCAGCAGATTTTTTAAATTCAATTAACTATGGTTTGTGCACACGGTGAGAAAAGTTGTCGTGTGTTCATTTTCCAGTTTTCTTTCTGCTCTGGTTTTTCTTCGGACGTTGAAATTTGGAATACCCGTCCAGCAGACAATGCACGAAATCTTAAATAAAGAGATCAGTTTTCAGAACTTATCAAATCCACCACTTCTTTCGTGTGATGCCATCTCAACAGTCTATTTACTTAAATTTACTTTTGAAGTCTCGAATGTTACGCGAATTTTCCATTTTAGCTGCCATAAGATAAGAGCAAAGTTGTTCCAATGTATTCGTTTCGAATAGCCTATCCTTATACTAACATCTAGAGAGATAGCCCGTTTGGAATTGCTAATGCTTTCAAACTATGTAGATTTGAGATTGTCAGTAACTTTTACATAACACTGGGCACAACCAAACTTGATGGGCCCAGAGATCTCTTGTGTAGGGTTTGAAGGATTTAAATTGTCTCTAAATGCGATATGAACACAACCACTGCTTATCTGTTGCTCCGGCTGGACGGACCAAATTCTTGGGCTCTCGAGAGGCCCAAGCAAAGACCGTAATAGGGCTTCACGCTGGATGATGTTAGCAATGCCGAGCAGAATACTCCAAACGGTCAAAACTCCTGCGTATTTTTAACTCATGCATGATCTTGAAACCAACAAGGGCACACTGACTAATCACATGAGCGCCATATCCTGATTTTTACCCAAAATTGCGACCCAGTGCGAAAGAGAAAATTTTGAATTTTCCTTAAGCAAAACCACCCAAAACTCCGAAACGAAAACGGTTATGGAGCTACAAGGGCTGATGATGGCTGAATTTTCGGAGACCATTCATGTTTCAATTGTCTACAGTTTCCCTTTTTCTTGACTACATTTCTAACACTGAAATTTGTGTGCTCCCGCTCCTTCCCCTTGATTGGTGAACATAATAACCAATACAAGGCCATAGTCAATCAAATTTTCTAAGCAGACGAGGCTAAAAACTACCGCGTGTTTGTGATGGCAGTAGCTAGCCATTCGATCCTCATGCAGGAACACGCCACACTCTTTTGCATATACCTGTTGACAAACCAGGACTCCCTTTTGGAAGTCTATTCACTAGTGACTCGGGTTGAGAAATCGACAGGGCTCAAGCCCATTCACATAAAGACGAAACCATCTCAGCACTGCAACATCACGAATGCAATGATAGGTGATAAATTCCGCATCTCAAGAAGAGCTGAAAGTCACTCCACGTCAAAGAGATAAATGCTATACCCCAGACTGCATATTCCTGCTCTGCGACTAAAAAACCTCTTCAACTGTCTAGCTGCCTCAAATTTGTAGAATTTGGGATGCATGAGGTTTCAACAAAAGCCTCTTTGGTAAAAAATCAGTTGTGCGCCTTAAAAGAATGCTGTTTAGGAGATTTATAGATAAAAGGCAAAGTAAGGACCTTTGAATGGCTCGCTTTAACCTTTGTACTCTTTTCTAGGACTTGTTTTAATTGTGACCGATGCACAAAGTGAAGTAACGCAGACGAGCTTAGCGTACTCATGTAGGCGAAGTATCCATCTGCTGCCGCATTGGATTCGCTCATCAGCACCTTCACTTGCTTCTTCGTTAGCGCATCACCTCTAGTCAGAAGCAACTCTGATACATAATCCGCCGCCAGAATGCCCTTATTCCTGTCATCCAATACCTTGGCGAAAAGAAAAGGTAAAAAACTCTTATTCAGCACAAAGTGCCTACTTTAACAGTGCGATTGCACCTATTCAAATGGGTGGAAGCAATCAACCCTTCCAAATAATAGCACGAGTTAATTCGGTGACCAAGAATGTGATCCTTTTTGGGCACCAGCCTTAAAGACTTTCTTAATCCATTTGCTGCAATACCACCCGGCGTAATGTTTGAAATTTAACCTACAACGTTTTCTGAAGGCCTGTGTGGTCGCCAAATTATAGTGACATGGAAGAGGTAACCTAGGCAACTAGTAGAGAGTGAAGCCAAAGGATTGTGGCCCTGCGCTCGCCTAACTAATGACAACCACAACAACACTTCACTGTTAAATATCCCTTCACAGGCCTTTTAACCCATTTATCGCCGTCAAAATATCTCGCTCTTAGTGTTCAAGTATCGTGTGTTAAAAGACATGTTTAAATTTTGAAAGCATTTGACCTCATACAAGACTGTACAAAAAATTGTTTATTGCAATGCGTTGATTTTTTAACTCTCTACTGTACACCTCTGCTTTGTAGAGGACCACGATCACGATCTCCACGCTCAACCCACCGCGTCAGCCACCACAAAGACCTGGCCCAAACTTCAATGCCACACGCAAAACAGCAACACTAGTCACTGAGCTCTCCTGCACGTGAGAAGACATTCAATCGCATCACTGCTGATACATCACAGACATCCCACTACAACTCAGTTTCATTCTTTTCTGCAAACGACATGAATGAAGGGAATATCGTATGCCAACCGATGATCTTGTAAAATAACTCAACGCAGATACATTTACTAGGAGATGAGATGCTTAACACCCATTCCTACTTGCTGCTTTGTGCCCATTTCGGCATCATTCACCCAGTAGCGTCGGGGAGAAAGTATTTGCAACACCTGTGGAGTTTAAAAATGACGTTGCAGGTGAGAGGCGGAAGGAGTGTTTGAACCTGGTCGTGCACGAGCAAGATCCCTCCCTCGACTCCGAGACACTCTCGTCTTAACTGCTTCGGCTTCGCTACCACACATCCGCCGTGTGATTATAATGAAGATGTCCAAAACCATCCAACCCTCTCGTAGCAGGGTGGTAAAAGGGAAGAGGAGGAAAAGGAAGAAGTGCCTCCGGTATCACTTTTTCACATAAGTAGCACCTTCATTGAGGCAATGTAACGCAACGGGGTGTAAGCGAAATGCACTTATCCGAATGATTCAATTCCAACGTTACGACAGTTCTTAATAGCAGCCATGTGGAACTCGAGATTGCCCAAGGCAATTGCTATTCTTAACTCATATCTTACGAGTTCCCACAGGTCAACCATCTCCTATGAGGTCAGTGTAGCACCCTATGTCCTCCACCAAGTTGTAACAAACTAAAGTTTTATGATAGAACATAACTTACAAACTTGGGAAAGAGTTGGTGTAGCACGTATTTGTATAAATGTTGCTATTAGGTACTAATCTAAAGAGAGAACGGGCATCATCTAAACTGAGTTCTAAGTGTACGATAAAAATGGGTAGCCCTGAAAATAAAATCCATTTTGATTTTTGGATTTGGTAAGGTGGACATTTAGGTGCTTCGTCACCGTACTTTCATCGTGTGAGCGGGTCCTTAGATTATGCCAGTAGTCCCAACCCCTTCTGTACTTTTTCCTCCATCCTCAGGGCAGTCTCAGGACTCTGCAATGGTGGCAGTGGAAAGCGAACTTAACTTAAAGGGCCTATACTTCAATTTCTACTGTCAAGTGATAAATCTTAGCTGGGTGGAAGAATCGGTAACGACCTCCAACAAAAGGGCTGGGAATGACCTCCGCCCTCGACATTTACCCGATCTCGTGGTCTGCAGGAAAACTATTACCAATTGTAGCAGTACTAGCCATGAACCACATGGAATGGTTAGTTACGAAACCGTCCACCGTGCCCATATGGAGGTACCAATTATGTATACACGTGATACTTACTACACTTCTCTGCTTGCTAGATTGAAATCAGGTAGATATAGCTGGGCAATTCCGAACTGAGAACAGCGTGGAAAGGGGGACAAGAAACGAAGCTCCAATCCTGCAGATTGGTGTTACACCCCATGCTTTGTTGCATGACTCTGATTCCATCTCAGCGTTCCTACGGCTAGCTGTGGACACGTGATAGCAAGCACATTACCTTATCCACAAATCCGATTCCCACACGGAACGAGATATCAGATCCAGTGGGATTGCCAGAGAGATCAGTTCTGTTGCGGTGAGGTGTCTCCTCTGCTGCATGGACATTCAACAAATGGTACCGATAAATGGTACCGTTGGCTCGTGGATGCCCTCTTACTGCACTAATTATGTGATATCTGACGCAGAGATTAAGCAAGGAGAGCAACAGAGACGAGACTCAAAAGAGAGGAAGGTCCATGTAATAGATTAATTTTTCGACCCTCAGTTTAGGTAATGAACCATCTATGGACCCTGCTACTACACCTTCGCCGGATGGACTGGCCTCCAGACCATGCCACTAGCCCCTCCACCAGCCTTTCAGGATGTCGACAATGCATATTGTCTTTTTTCGCCCTCAGGTAAGTCAAAGAGCGCTACAGTTATTGCATGAGGTCCTTAAACAATTAGATATTAAATTTTTAGTGGATTTTCCGCACCGACTCTGAACACATTTTCGCGGTTAAAATTTCTAAGTATATGAATGTAAAATCCTATTTACTTTTCATTATTATTATTGCAGTAAAACTAAGTCACTTAACATTGAGAGGATCAATTTTAAAATGTCAACCTTATTAAAGCTTTTCCGTCTAGGAATTGCAAAATTAATTTGATGGTAAAAATCAGTCATGGCATTGAGATCTACTGTCTTTGTCCAATGAAAAAACATTAACAAACGTCGGAACATAAGTGAATATTTCATACAGCGTCCCATTATAGTAGGAATAATGGCTTGTTGCTTTTTGGTGCTTAATGGATTTAGTAGCGGTTGTCATCAAACCACGCCAAGTGGGAAATGAAGAACACTAACTTCGGGTCCATCGTCATTCAAATGATCAAAAATCCAGGTCATTTTGTCAAACTTACTGCAAAAGCATTAAAAAGGCGTTTGAAATGCTCTTCTGGAGGTAGGTAGATTGCCTTCAAAATGTGACTGAATGTTTCAAAGGAAATTCTACCTAGTGTAGAAAAATTGCCAATGTAAGCTGATTTGTTGGTGAGGGCGTTTTAAAGGTGAACTCAAATGTACACCTTTTGTCTCAAGCCTAGTGCTGATAAGTTCAAACCAACTTACTACCATCAGAACCACCATCCAACTTTTGCCTTTTCACAATCTCTCGGACCACTTTCTCGGTTGGGGCTTGATCAAGCAACTGTAGCGCTTGTACTACGCTGCTAATCGGAAGCTTTCCCTTGGAATCCTTGTCCAACTCCTTGTATACAACCTCACTCACTGAAAATATGTATTATTCTGTTCTATACTTGCCGGGCAGCAAATTGCCTACTTTTAAATACTTGGGCCGGAATCTCCGATTTCTCAGTTTCTTCAGGAGGTAGGCTCTTAAATAAGAAATGGTCTGTTAACACAAAATCATAATTAAAACGTGCACTGTTGGGTTGCCTAGTTTTCTCGAATTGTCTCGATCACATTCTCACTTTACTGACACATATTGGTGTAGAAGACACTATTACCAGTACACCTGAAGTCCACCATAAAAATAAGCTATTGTTTTTGGCAATATATATGTATATACATATATATATATACACATGTATATATATATATATGTATATATATATATAATGCCTTCATTTGCCTTCAAGGAAGTCTCGGGACGCTACTTTCATCTCCTGTAGTTGTTTCTGCTCCACTAATATAAACATTTCCTTCTTAATAGGTAGTTTAAAATTTAGTTTATAATTACTACAAAAGTGTATCGAGACACGAACCGTGAGTGTAGCGTCCTGAGACTTCCCTTAAGGCAAAGGAAGGCATAGTACTAGGGCAGAATACATATGTTCCGGAAACAGAGGGAGTGGGATCTGCTGGCATGACTCGGCAGTTCGAACAAACAAAGTATTACAGTGTGCACACTCCATGCTAAATAAGTGCGAATTTTGTCCTTCTTGCATGTAGCATTTTCAAGCATCCTTAATCAACTTTTGGACGGGTTTTACACGACGTGATGTTTGTACAAACGCCAGAAATTGCGTTTCTGGTAAACTGAATTTAATCTCCTCCATAGATGTACAATAAACAAATTGTATAAAATGCCAAAATCCTAACTTCTAACCCAGGTTAATGTGTTTTGGAAGCTGGAAGCTCCAAATTCCTCTACCGTCTTCATTTATTGCCCTAGTTTCAAATTTAGGGCTCTTAATTGGTTAAAGAAAAAATAAAAGCATTGACGAACTTGAGGTGGGTCCATTATTAACGGTACACTGCATCAGCGACTGTGAATTTTGTGATGCGAGGTTCGCTGGGTGATAGGAACTACACCTATCGCTTTGCTATGGCAACAGGTGAATGTGAATGCGAATGGGAGGCAGGTACACAAACATAGTCATTAATATGGCTGTCGGGCCAGCTTTCACAATCCACACATCTTGAAGAAGGCAATTCCTTTTGTTTAGATTTTTAGTCGTGAAACCCACTTGTACAAAATATAGACCCTTTCATCGGCTAGTAGGATGTTCAATTCATTAATTTTTTAGGAAGAAGTAACAAGATTTGCTGGTCATTTTAGTAGCATAGATGTAACTTCTGGAAAAACTCGAGATTTCACAACTACACAATTATACTCCACTTTGTTCGTGCAGTCCATTATATGGAGGTGTTCGAATGCTATTATCGTCTGGAGGCGTTTCAGCGAACACCGGTTTCGGTCGCATAATGTGTACTACACGGCAATACTATGGCCATTGGTGAAACGCAAAGGAACCACATATAATTGTAGTAGCTTGCGATCCGTCTGATTAGGCGGGTCCCTGAATTTTACCGATTGTCGCAGGAAGCCAGAAAGCATTTCACTGACGTAGAGAATGGCCGAACTGCGGAGCAAAAGTACAATCTGCGGAGACTTGAGTGCCCATGTAATCAAACCCAAAGTCAAACACACTCCTAAGATATTAAAATGCATGCGCCTCATAGCTTAACTTTCGAAGTCTTCTGTCCGTTGGTAGCACATATTCTTCAAAGTAGCTTGACTTATTAGGGCGCCAAGTGTACTCAACGCTTTATATCACATTTTATTAAAATGGAAACAAAGTTGAAGCTATTTACTCGCAAAGAGGTAAATAAGTTGCTGCATGGAATCATCGCGTAAAAGTTTTAAACATCATTCTGTTTTACAGCGAAAATAGTCGCTTACGTGCATTTCTCATACCATTTCCCAATTTACGGTCATTTAATGAAGTGTTGATAAATATAGCTGGAAGTGGACATACAAGGGTGGGACTGCGAGTATTTTTCAGTTAGTTTAATAGTCATGAAATAAGTTAGGATATTTATTAAGGTCTCGTGCATTACAAAAATCAGATGCAAGTATTTAGGCTGGTAATGGCATGTAGGTAAAATAATCAGGCCATATTTTTCAATGTCTTTCCTGCCTCCTGTATGTTTTATTGTCCATATTCTTGGACAAAAATAGTAGATTTGCGCGTAAAATCGAACTATATTCGATAGTAATAACCTAAACTCCTTCGCAAAATTTCCTCATGACTTGCATAGATAAACACAATTCCCTAGCGTTTATCAGCGTTTGAATACACCAGTGTTGCTAGTTCAGACTACCGAGGTGCAGTAAATGTGCTTTATAAGCCCCGAGGGTTTGCTGCTTTCCGCTCTTGTCGCTGAATTTTTTTGTTGTCACTGCTTCTCCGTAGTGGAATTTGTATAATGACGTCATAAGCCGCCCACGAATCAGTTGTTGGACTACCATAATTTGACGTGTTGTGACGGTTTATAAATTCCCCATCCGCATGTTAAGATTATTTCTTTGATTTCGACAAAACGTAATGTAAGTTAGATCTCCTTGTCCAAGTACGTTATCTTACGCCATATCCTGCTTCTTGTTACCATTGGCTCTCTTTGCCCATGTCTTTGAGCCGTCTACTCTAAGTTTGTGTTCGATGTAGATGGTTTACTACGGAATTTTGCTCAAAATTCAACGTTGCAAATTCCTGTTGTCCGATATTGTGGTTGATTTCTTATGGTACATCGAGATGCCGTCAATAATATGGCGATCAAGCTTTCTTTGCCTTTATCCTAGTGCTAAAGTCTGCCCTCATTTGGCGGCAATGGATGGTAGCGCGCGAATCGACCCAATCTCCCTGGAACACATTTCTGACACCTCACCTCGGAATCTCATGCAAACACCCAACCCCAGTGAAGAGGTCAATTCTCATGACCATACAGATGCAAAGGACTTAAACGAGCCCATTGAAGAAAGTGGTACGTGCTCCCCGAGTATTTAATTCGTCTTACGTAGACAGAGACGATGACGGCGTTAGTGATGCGTATGTGGGAGGCAATGAAGATGCGACACTTTCAGGACCTGCCGCAGCCCCTTCAAAGTTGCTCTATCTCCCTACCTCCCGAATCAGATCAATCATCAAAACTGTCCCAGCTGTTCAACTAGTTCACTCCGAAGCCGTTGCGCTAATCGGAAAGTCAACTGAACTCTTTCTCAACGAACTAGCAAGGGAGACTCATCAAATGATCATGGAATCTGGTAAGAAAACTCTTTCAATGGCCCACATCGAAGGTGTCATTCAAACTCTTCCCCAGTTTGAGTTTCTTGATGGGATGCTGTTGTGACCACTCCGCTCCACGAATAAAGACTCACATTTTCCGTATCACTTGCAATAAAATCTACTTACGTGCAACTTCTTGTAATCTATCTGCACACGCGCCTGGTTGTAAATGGACCAATCTCAGAGGCTTCTAGGAAGTATTTAACAAGGTAGATCACTGTACACTTTTATTACCACTCATAATTAGATACTGAAATGGCTATGGAGCATCACGGTAGTGCTTAAATTTGATGTTTATTCGCTTGTTCATCCTCGCGAACAGATATTTGTGTCGCTTTCTGAGGTCCTTCAAACGAGTAGGCTCAAATTCCTCTAGCCACGCCACCACAGCAGGGTCGTAGAGGAGATGGCACACCCGTTGAAACTCATTTTTCGCGTTCAATACCCAGGACGGCCCAGTGTAAAAGTCCTCTGGCTTAAGTCTCCCGTCACCGAGTATGTCTGAAACCGTATCAAATAAAATGAAAATCTCCCCTACCGATATAGTCGTTTTGTCCAAAGGAGGCGCGGTGCGGCGCCCACATGTCCCTTGGTTCATAATCAGGCAGCTTAACGGGCTCATCATCCCATTCGATGCGAGGCAGGACACCACCTGCATACAATCGCGGGTTGTAGCGTATGTTGCAAGGCTTGGGTTGCAAGTAGGGCTGTGGACCCCTAACTCCTGAACCACCTCCCGTGCCGCCCATCAGCGTTGCCTTCGGCTCATCGGTCCGCGCAAGTTCGGCTGTGGCTCGATCTCTCCAGGTAGCGAAAAGGCGGCTGCAAAGAACCACGCTGGGTTGCCTCAGTAGATTCCAAGCCGACATCGACGCAGTGCTAGATTACAGACCTTAACATAATAATTTCAATAGCAAATTTCGCACTTTGTGAAGTGATGAGAATTCTGCTCAACATTGCAGTACCTCTATGACTGTATAAGCGGAGAATCGACAAGCGGAAAGAATGTACGGCTCGAGTATGCAAAAAAAATTTACTCAATACTTTCTATACAAAATGAAAGAGGACAATAGCAATTGTTTCAAAAACCATATGGTGCAGGATTGTTGGATGGTTGTAAGGAATGTGGAGTAACACCCTGCATACGAATATCACTGGAACCTTCTTGATGCTGCACAAATGGCTGCTGTCCCGTCAAGTTGGGATCTGATCCAGTTCTATTCATTGAGAAAGGCTGATTTTGATTGTAAGGAGATGGAGCATCACTATAAATTCGCCGTGCTTGTGATTTCTGCGGTGTAAAGGAGTGCTGTGGTGTCGAAAGGGTTGGATTTGGGGCCCCAAGTGGACTGGGACTACCATTTATTGGAGGCACTGATTGTTCGTCCTGAATAAACACAGGCGGGACAGATCCTGCGTTCACAGGCAATTCTGTTATTTCTGATTTTTGCGGTTGATAGTGTTGGGGCAGCACATGGGTTCTCAAAGCTTGTTGCATCCTTTGTAATTGAGAGGAGTGTTCCATCTTGAGAACTTTCATTGATTGTTGTTCCGGAAGCGCATCTCTCAGAGCGTTTTTGGAAACCGCCGACAACAACGCCGACTGTACTTGTTGCAAAATGTCTACGAGACGATGGGCGTCATCAGAAACATCATCAAAGTTGGAAGAAGGGTCTGCTGGGTTAACTATGGGCAGATCGATCCACGACTCAAAACCCAAAAGCTGGGCCTCCAACTCATCGCAACGGTTAAGTGCATCCATTAACGCTTTGTTAAAACTTTGGGAATTCACTGCAAGCCGGCTGAAAAGGAACATTTATTTATCAATCAAGCACATAAGATGAAACTCACATGAGGAGAACACAGTAACGGACGGATAGAGCATGGCATGAAAAACCGCAGGCATTACGACAGTGAAAAAGGGGTTCAGTTATGAAATGGTGCCTATAAAATATGGCTCCCATGACTGGGCAACGAACGCAATATGCACAACAGAAGATAAGTGGATTGAACAATGACAATCAATGTTCAGGTAAGTAAGGTTTGGTATGGCAAACCTTCCGTGCATTAACTTAAAAGATGTAGAAACAGGCAATTACCGTAGAACCAAGTAACTAGCATGCGAAAGAGCAGAATTCAAATCCAACTCACTCCCCGGCTTCACACTCAATCTTTTCCTTGATGAGTAAATAGTAGCTTTCATAGAGAGTCTATGAGGCTGCATAAGCGACTTTCCTGTTACCTTTATATTCTCCTTAAGCTTATCAACGGATTTAAAGTAAACACCAAGACAGCGCTCCAAGACGCTCCTCTCACTCGCTGCCATGATAATCTACCAAGTATAACACAACCTCGAAAACTGCGGGCGTCCTATAAACTTAAACAACAGTCAGCTTAAAACAGAAGTTTGAAAAACAAATATTAGCATTCTGTGCAAAACTTTTGTGCTTTTTTCCTAATTTTATTTTGCAAGCAGTTACAATTGTTTTGATCTTGGTTGGAATTAGGATGAAAACAACCAGTAAGTTTTCTCCTTCATCGTGCTTCTCTGTCACAAAAAATGTAACTTCGTTAGGTGCACCTAAAGTTGTAGCCTTCTAATCTTGAATAAAACTGCAATAAAGTTGGGAGGAGTATCATTCTACCTCAAATTCCCTATTTCCACCCCTGTTATTGAGAGTCCGGAAGCGCCTCTAAATCTGAGGAGAAACAACGTGCGTTCACGACCAAAATAAAATTGCCCTCCCGCCTCTCGCCTACATAAGTATTAAAGTAGTGTTTTAGGAAACCGAATAATTACTTTTTGCCCACATAGTTACGTGATGTGAAACGGAACCAGAAATAATACTTCTGCATAATATGTGTAATACTTTGTTTGTTTGAACTGCCGGTTTCGGTCACTTGTGTGGCCATATTGTAATGAGCCGGTTGGTCGGCCTTTGGTCCGTGCCAACAGCCCCCAAGCCCTCTGTTTCCAAAATACATGTATCCTACCCCCAGTACTATGCCTTCTTTTACCTTAAAGGGAGCCTCAGGACACCACATTGGTGACAGCGGAAAGCGGACCCGACTTTGATGGATTTTATCCTGCTCCATGCCGCTTCTGGCAAACTTTGGCGGTGTGAAAGAAGTGCATGTGCTATGGATGGGAGAACCTCTGGTATCTCGTAACAGAAGGGCTGAGATCGACGTCCAGCTTCGATATCTCCCTCGCCCTCGTGTTTGATAGGGGAGCTATTAACAACTGAAGCGACACTAGCCGTGAACTTCAAGTCCAGTGGAACTGCCAAGAGAGACCTGCGACGTTGTGATCAAGCATCCTCCCCTGGAATCGCAATATGTGTTGTGTGTGTCTCGACACATTTGAAAACTTGGATTCGTACCTCCATCTTTTATTGGACCACATTGTCGTGAGAGAGGACGGCCAAGGAGCGCGCATTTGCTGCACCGAGTACTACGCGGCATTGGACTTGGACAGTTAGTTCGTGGGTGCTTCTCACAGCACTGATTACGCTGTGATGGCTGACACGGGAGGCTGACTGAGGGGAGCGTCGGGGACGACGCTCGAAAGAAGAGAGAAGCCGTGTAATACTTTGTTTGTTTGAACTGCCGGTTTCGGTCACTTGTGTGGCCATATTGTACTGAGCCGGTTGGTCGGCCTTTGGTCCGTGCCAACAGCTCCCAAGCCCTCTGTTTCCAGAATACATGTATCCTACCCCCAGTACTATGCATTCTCTTACCTTAAAGGGAGTCTCGGGACGCTACAATATGCACCAGTGACATGCAGATGGGCTCAAGGTCAACGACATTCTTTACAAGCCAAACTATCTGGCGACGGAAGATTAAAGGAGCAACTAATTGGCCTCTTATTAGAGATATCAGCTAAACAAACAATCAGCGTAATAGGCAACAAAAAATTATTACCTTTAGTATTGTTTCTCGTGTAGCCTTTAAACAACGTTACGCGACAGCACTTTATGCTGTAAAGAAGAAACTAGGAACAAATTGTGCTATTATTGGAAGTACAAGCAGCTACTGAAACATTTTAACATAATAGCAATAATTCAAATGGATGACCGGATAAGTGCCTGATAGTAGCATTTATACATACACGTGCTACACCAACTCTTTCCCAAGTTTGTAAGTTATGTTCTATCATAAAACTTTAGTTTGTTACAACTTGGTGGAGGACATAGGGTGCTACACTGACCTCATAGGAGATGGTTGACCTGTGGGAACTCGTAAGATATGAGTTAAGAATAGCAATTGCCTTGGGCAATCTCGAGTTCCACATGGCTGCTATTAAGAACTGTCGTAACGTTGGAATTGAATCATTCGGATAAGTGCATTTCGCTTACACCCCGTTGCGTTACATTGCCTCAATGAAGGTGCTACTTATGTGAAAAAGTGATACCGGAGGCACTTCTTCCTTTTCCTCCTCTTCCCTTTTACCACCCCTGCTACGAGAGGGTTGGATGGTTTTGGACATCTTCATTATAATCACACGGCGGATGTGTGGTAGCGAAGCCGAAGCAGTTAAGACGAGAGTGTCTCGGAGTCGAGGGAGGGATCTTGCTCGTGCACGACCAGGTTCAAACACTCCTTCCGCCTCTCACCTGCAACGTCATTTTTAAACTCCACAGGTGTTGCAAATACTTTCTCCCCGACGCTACTGGGTGAATGATGCCGAAATGGGCACAAAGCAGCAAGTAGGAATGGGTGTTAAGCATCTCATCTCCTAGTAAATGTATCTGCGTTGAGTTATTTTACAAGATCATCGGTTGGCATACGATATTCCCTTCATTCATGTCGTTTGCAGAAAAGAATGAAACTGAGTTGTAGTGGGATGTCTGTGATGTATCAGCAGTGATGCGATTGAATGTCTTCTCACGTGCAGGAGAGCTCAGTGACTAGTGTTGCTGCTTTGCGTGTGGCATTGAAGTTTGGGCCAGGTCTTTGTGGTGGCTGACGTGGTGGGTTGAGCGTGGAGATCGTGTTCATGGTCCTCTATAATGCAGAGGCCTTTTATTTTTGGAGTTTGTTTTTGTTTGTTGTACATAATGGCCTGATTTCTTTTCTTTTGATGCCTTTGCTTTTTTTCTAATTCGTTGTTTCGCGTTGGTTTTTTTTATTTTTTTACGAATTCTAAATAGTTTACTGTAATGCTTTGTTTGTTCGAACTGCCGGTTTCGGTCACTTGTGTGGCCATATTTTACTAGTCGGTTGGCCGGCCTTTGGGCCGTGCCAACGGCCCCCAAGCCCTCTGTTTCTAGAATTTATATTTTGCCTTAGTACTATGCCTTCTTTTTCCTTAAAGGGAGCCTCGGGACGCTACATTACACCTTTTTCAGCGTACGGTTGGAGTGTATTTTAGTGTAGAAATCTGTAATACATTGTTCACTTGGGTGGCCATGTTGCCCCAGCTGAGCCGGTTTGGCCTCCAGGGCATGTTAGCAGCTCTATACTTCCTGGTTTTTGAATTCATACTCTGCCCTAGTATAATGTCCTCTTTTGTCCTCACGAAAGCCTCGGGACGCTACATTACCACCATCGTGCACTTACAAATCTAGACCTTAGAATCTTCCCCGTAATAATTTTTAGCTAAGGCTGTGCGGCCAAACACGTAACACTAAGATGCAGAAATGTCTTGGAGCTGTTATTATGGCTAAAAACTTAAAAATTGCAAATAACTGCGTCAACTTAAGGAATTAAGCCAAACTTTAAGCCTTTAACGGCCCTTGATCTTTTGTTTTTGAAGTCCGTTGGTATTTCTAGTGCTTCAGCATTTACAAAATGCTTATTTGTTTGCATTTTTATATAAATGCCAACCTTTTTGTAGTATACAGCCTTGTAGGATGAGACACTCATTTGTGAACATGCAGGACTGAATAGCTTTTTATTTTAAAGCCTGTAATTAGCCTGAGGGAGGTTCTACAATTGAATAATTGCATTCATTACTCAGTTGTGATTGAATACGCTAATTAGTTTCCCTGTCAAGGTCGATGTCCAGTCGTGACCCCGTCGAATTCCCGTTAAGTCCATGTTTGTTTTGTTATTGGTTCTACTCTAGTGATTTTGCGTCGGTTAATTGTCCTACATTTCTCTTATTTAACCAGTCGTGCCCACTACTAATGTTTTGCGGTTTTTTAGTAGTATGTACTAGTCTATTTTCGTCTCTCCAATTTGCTCACTTTCATCTGTTTTTATTTCTTTTTTAATAGCCTAAGGTGTCAGCGCAAATCGATTTCTGGAAATGCATTCTGTATTCACAAGCGTTGCTCAAGCACCTCCCATTGTAGCTGCTGCTCTGTCGGAGCAATGTAACAACGACGAATTCCCCGAGAAAGTAAATCTAACTCTTGGAGGTATGTTGTAAACCATTGCACCAGTTTTAGTCTATCGGAATTTCGACGGTAAACCTACAATAATTCCTGTTGTTAAAAAAATGGAGCAAATAATGGCAAATGATGACTCACTCAACAAGGATTATCTTCCTATTACTGGAAGAGAGGCGTTTTGTTCTGCTGGTGCGCGCTTGCTTGTTGGAAAGAATCATCCAACCTATATCTCAGGATTAGTGAGTCAATTTTGACCATTTAATCTTGGTTAGGTGGGGAGTATTCAAACGATTGGTGGAACTGGTGCCGTTTTCTTGTCCGCCAGGTTCCTTCATAGAATCCTTGGTTTTAAGACCGCCTACATTTCCAACCCCAGTTGGCGTAAGTTTTTTTTGGATTCTCATGTGTTTTAGCTAGTCACTGGGGTATATGTGTTAACGAAGGGTTCACTGTCAAGGAATACCGATATTGGGATTGGAAAAATCAATGCATTGACATCGGCGGCTTGTTGGAGGATCTCTCCAGTGCACCAGAGCGAACTGTTGTTATCCTTCATGCATGTGCTCATAATCCCACTGGAATGGATCTAACCAAAGCTCAATGGCTTGAAGTAGCACGCATAATGAAGGTATGGGGTTTTGAAGCTTACATGTTCCCTTCGGTTAAACTGTGCGCACTGTGAACGTATCTTTCTCATGTTTGTCTAGGTTTTTCCGATGTCCCAATTTTTTTGGCTACATTTTTTCTCTTGGAAATGCGTGTGCTTGAATTTTCTTCAAATATTTATTCCATATGATATTGCTGTTTTACAAGTGCCAATTTCTGCCGCAAATATAAGTTATCTCCCCTTGTGCACTCGAAAGCTGCCGCTTTTGTTAAAAATTAAGTTATTTTTTAAGATGCGAAAGCTCTTCCCGCTGTTCGACATCGCCTATCAGGGATTTGCTTCCGGTGATCTTGATGAAGACGCTTGGCCAATTCGGATGTTTTTAGACCTTAACTTTGAGTTATTCGCCGCTCAATCTTTCTCCAAAAATTTTGGTCTCTACAGTACGTCCCATATTATTTATTCATGGTTGACTTTAATCCAAGCGTCTCCCTGATTGTCATTGTTATTCTCATGCTAGATGAACGAGTCGGGAATCTTATCTTTGTGACCCAAAACGCTGAGACTACGACCCGTGTCAAATCTCAACTTCTTGTTCTCGCGAGATATGTTTGGTCCAACCCTGTCAATCACGGCTCCTTCATTGTTTCTTCTGTGTTGAACGACCCCGAACTCACTAAGGAGTGGTGCGCTTTGTTGGTCCGATATGCGTGATAGAACAATTCTTTTGACTTAATGCATTTACCTAGGCTTCGCACCATCTACAAATGAGCATTCGTACCAAAGAATCCTGAATTCGTAGTGTTTCTTCTTTGCAATTAACTTCTTTTTACAGACCCTATAATTAAAATACTGGAGAAAATTTTTGATATTCGCTTCCTCTACGGCGAGTTTAGCTCAGAATGTATGTGTGGAAATGACCGGTCTCCCTGTTACCATGTCGTGGCACCAACTTATTGTCACATCAACAAAAGCACGTCTACGTTCTTATTTCGTCACTGTTTTTGTTTGATGCTGCTAAAGCTTTGGAGAGAATGTGTTTTGTATCGATGATTTCTACTTCATCTACTATCAGCCTTGGACTTGGTTAGGTCTCCGTTAGCTTTTTCGTCTTCATTATTTTTACACACAGGAAACGCAATTTGGCGGAAATGGCCCAGCGTATTATTAAAACGCGTGAACTATTCCACAAAAAACTCAAGGCTCTTGGTACTCCAGGAAATTGGGACAATGTGATAATTCAGCGAGGCATGTTCTCATACACTGGTCTCTCTCGTAAGCATAAGGGTCTATTATTAAAAAATCAGGCATTTTTTTCTCCCAAGTTAATGCAAATGTCGTGGTTATTTCGAGAAATTGGATTCCGCCGCTGTTTCGCCTTCCCCGTCATTGTTATTAATGTTTATTTCTCAGCACTTGTGCGCCCTCTCTGGTGACCTGTTCTCTAATTTCAGGTCCCATTCATGCGAAATTGGAAGGGTGGCATAGGAAGTTGTCACTTGTTGTTTGTCCAAAAAGTAGTCTACTTTTAACTCAACTGTTTCCTAGGCACTTTCCTGTTTATCTATAGATGATGCCTTCTTTGTTCCCAGACTATTGGTCTCGAACCTCTTTCAGTGTCGCCGGTTCAGATACTAATTAGGCTTTTAGTTGCCAATTAATTTGCCAATTCTAGTGATATTTGATATTGAAATTGTCCTGAGTCTCTCTTTTATGAGTTGCTATCTGCAATTGTCTTATCTTTCATCTTCAAAGGTGAACAAGTTAAGCACCTACGAGAGAAGTACCATATTTATCTCACAGAGGAAGGTCGAATGAATATGTGCGGATTGAACTGGAAGAACATGGATTACGTGGCAAATGCATTTCACGAAACCGTCACCGGTGGATCGTTCTGGAATGCTGACAACTGCAATGACAATCATTAATCGGCGCTATCATATGAATTCGACTTTAATTCTATGTTCAGTGTGTTTGCATTCCTTGGGCTATTTAATAATTGGAGTATTTTTCGAAAATCTAGGTCTTTAAGGTGTCGCATGTCCGATATTGTTGGTGGGCTCTAATCACGTGGGTAATCGAGTAATGAATTGGTTGGAGTTTCTTCTACAATAACAGTCATTAATGTCGAACAACTTGCCGCTTTCATTTTCTTAAAATAGCCTCATCCTATGGCCATTGCGTGCTATCAGTTCACTCCTTTAGATGTAGCAGCTTTGAGTCTCCCAAAAGAATGGTACTTAATTTAAAAAGTCTGTTCCATGAATCTTCCTAAGGCTTAGTTTTTCCGCGTCATTTTCTCCATCCCAAGCTAGAGTTCACTCACAAAATGTGCAAGCTTTCACGCCCAAGTAGGTCCATTCTTCGTCACGTTCGTACGTAAGGTATCGCTGCTTGGAGTTTTCTCCTACGAGTCCCCTTCTAAACACGAACCAATTGCTTCATTTAATATCGAGGGCATTCGGTTGGCAGGGAGGCGTTTGACTTGTCCGGCTAGACTTTCATTTCTTCAACTTTCCTGTGCCTTTCTATTGTTTGGCTGGCTATGCATGTCATTCGGTCAGTTGAAGGATGCTATCTACCATTCATAATAAACATGGAGATTCAAACTAAGTATAGAAACCATATTCAATCTTCGGCGTATGCGGTAGGATGAAAGACTTGAAAGTGGCTCAACTTCTATATCTCTGAGCTAATAAATCACGATCCTCACGTCAAACAATGCTACACTTTAGATTCTATCCCTTTCAACTGCACTTGCATCATTGTCATATTTTTAGGAGAGAGCGGACAATGTGTGCGTTTTTTGACAAGGCCTCTTCATGAAACTAGTGTTTTTAAAGCATAACTATGTTCACCTAATCGTGTTTTATTGTCTAGCACATCGGAGACAGATGTTGTGGTTTTAACTGACGACTGACATGGTTGGAATCCTATGATATTCTGCATAGTGCCCTGATTCTTCCCTAAAACCGTTGAAAGTCACATTAGTATGGCTGAAAGAGCTGAAGCTGCTGGCATGACCAGAAAGCCATGAAGTCAAGTGTAAGTAAAATCTGCGGAGGTCCAAGTGTTTGCGAAATCAATCACACATCTAAATAAACCGTCAAAACGGTGTACTTTTTGTACTGCCCTTTCGTTTACTCTACCTCGGCTAACTCACGCCAGCTACCTCTGAATGTTCAAATGAGTCTAGAGATCAACATCAATGCTCCCAGTTGAGATTCTAAATTGCGGTGAAACATGTGAGCTTTTCATTTTTGTACGAATCGCAATTGACTGGCAGCTGTTGGCGATCCATTTGTTTTAGGTTGGAATATTGTTGTGAAGACTAAGTTGGTAGTAGGTATTTTTCTTCCCATCAATTCACGTATCTTTGCTGTGGTACAAGGCCTCCTGTGTAGTGCCCTTGTGCCTTCTCAGAAGGCGAAAGAAGCCATAATACTCAGTCAAATTATGAATATGGATGTGTGGATATATATATATATATATATATATATATATATATATATATATATATATATATATATCCAGTAGGGCTGAGAGGGGACTAATGGCTTGATATGGAGACCAGCTTACTTGGCAAAGGTACATTGACAGAGTCCAAAACCGAGAGTTAAACATATAACCAGCATATCATATAGCCTCTCTCCTCTTTTTAAAGTTGTCCCCGGCAATTTCCTTGATCAGCCTCTCTCGTCAGCCACTACAACGTAATTAGTGCTGTAAGGAAATACTCACGAACCAACCGTGCCAGTTATGCAATATCCAAGCAACCAAGACGATACCTAACCGCGAAGCCACTGGTCTCTCTTGGCAGTTCAAATAGACCTTGAATTTCCTCTTGTATGGGGACTAGATTTACCAACCATCGCGTGGGTCCAAGGCCAGTTGTAGAAACATTGACCAAAGGGCAGCCAAACTGCAGAGATGAGATTTAACGTAGTCCCATGGAAATAAGGCTTCACTTCCGACCTTGCTTGCTACGCTGTTCTTACTTTGAAACTGCCCGGCCATGTCTACTTGGGTTTTATCCAGAGAGTAGATAATTAAATGGAGTATTGCGAGTTCAATTGATTGACTTCTTTACAGAGGAAATGTCAACAGCTTCGTGACCAGCTTTTCCATGTGTTTCATGGTTAGTAGCGCTTCAGTTGGTAATGGATTGCCTGCAAACCACGGAACTGGTGTAAATGTCAAAGGTAAACTCCCTTATCTACAGCATCTGCAGTTCTTTCTCACTGCTAAGGTTTATCACTCAGCTGTACTTGGAAATCGGGCTTGCTTTCAGCTGCCAGAATATGTAAACATTCAACACACAGTAGAGCCGCAAGGCTGCTGCTATGACTTGAAGGCCAGCTTACCTGGTGAAGGCACAATGGTGGATCACCTACACGGACCATTAACAAAACCTAGCTTTAAACTAGCAAACAACTTATTACACTTGTACCGCCTCTTAGCGAGACAGTGTGACCTTACGCCATGGTTTAGGCGCGTGAAACGGGCTCTAGTATGCTGTTTTTCAACGTTCCACAGAATGGCGAAATATGGTAGCTTTGGGAGGCGATGTGTCAGTTCGGGACGAGCCGATTTTGTTTATATCGAACAGACCGAATAACCCATTGCTACGGCTATCTAATTGGCGTATAGCGGTATAATGCAAAAACTGATAGAATTTTAATCGGATTAATGGTTTATGACACTTGTCTATACGTTCGTAATGATATTTCACAGGCTTGTTGGCGCTGATTTTGTATTATGCCTTCTTACTATCAATTTTGTCTAAGGTAGGCTTCCCAATTTACCACAGTTATGTAATTTATTACCATATTAGATAAGGCACTTTCCTAACTATCTATCCAAAGCAATACTTTAACTTGTGATTCTGATTAGACCTGAACTTTTTACCATAAACTTTTTGATTTCGCACTCATAAACTTTTATCACATGCTGTGAGACACTCCCAAAATGTAACGCATGAAATCGATGCTCAAATATTATTCACATCGCGGTATCTGGAAGATACTCAGTGAAAATGCCTCGAGGAGCGCTCAGGAACGCTGGAAAACACAATGCTATGATTTGATTGTAGACTAACGTTTGGAATAGTCGACGAATCTCATTGGATAGTTAACAGCTCTCACCTTACTCGGTAAACATAAATTGATTTGACTACTACTTTACTGTTTCACTATCCGCGGAATCAGGCATTAGAATTGGCCCCGTTACATCCGCCACTTTACAGTCGAATATGTTTACTTTTATGAATAAGTAGCGTGGTTTTCAATGTGCGCGGTCGGCTATGCGCTTGGGCAGTAGAGCCAACACGATTATGGGAAGGGCACTTATTGAGGCGTATCATGGTATCATAAAGGACATTCGTCCATCTTCAGGTCGGCAACATTGTCCAGCACCAAGTGCTACCACCCGGTTTCCACATTGTTGCGTCAACATGAATCCAAATATTTCCTATTTGCTAAAAAAATAATGATGGACCTACACTTTGTTAAGCAGTGATTTCGTATGCAATATGTAAGCAAGGAATCGAAAAGTATAGGTTCAAATATCCTGTTTGTCGTCAGAAACATACAATTCACCTTTATTTTTAGTCTTTTCGGTGTATGCTGACGAACCCACCGAGTTCTCATGCGTAGGCGATACGTGCAACAGCACAGCAATGGGGATGACTTAAACTAGTCGCACTCCTTCCGCACTTGACTAGGCTGCATGAGTGGTTTTTCCAGAGTTCAGGATTAACCAACGGCGCTTCTTTTTTGCATTCCAAGGGCAGTAAATCGAAGACTAACGGCTAACGTTGGCTCCTCTCCTCTCCCCTCCCCTCCACCCACACTCCCCAATCCTGTCCATGGATGTCGCTAAGACTGCGCGCACTTATATCGATTGACAAAGCGGTACCCGCATAACGGGGCACACACACACTCAGAGCGCGGTAAACACAAAGACCGTCAGATTAAATTACCGCCGGTGTATCCTTTTCCTGGTTGTGGTGGCTCCCCACCCCTTGGGTGCTGTGTGGATGTGTGCACTGTGCCGTCGATTGGTGCAAGGACAATGATTGTGGTGGAAAACAGCGGCGCGGCGCCCATCAGCACAGCAACATCCACATTATCCAACTCTCACTCTGTGTTGACCTTCGTTAGCTTACCTAAGGTGCGTTTACTGCAGCATGACTGGCTCCGCTATTTCTGAAAAAATCTCACCAAAAAATTTGAAGCATTCACTTATAGACCCTGCTTATTGAATCAATTTGATTAAGTTGTGATGTTACTTTCCTAAATCCTTGTTGCAGGGACCACGGTCGCGACCTTGTGTTTAGACGCACGCAGTTTCTCCCCATTCCATAGGTAAATATTTGCCAATACCTGAGATGAGGACACAGAACTCCTTCAAGGGGCAACCCAACTAGCCACCTGTGTGCTACCGAGATTGACCAATCGGATATCAGACTTGGTGGTGCGACTTGGTAGTGTCAGCCCAAGCTACAAAAACAAAACGTTTTAGAACGTTTGAACATGCATGTCGGCATATCGACTAATAATTTGATGAAACGCTTGGGTAAGTTTCCAGAGACCATCCCTGCATTGACTAAAAGGTATGCTTTCACGCAAACTGAGGTACTGAGGTTAAGCAGCCAATTGGCTTTGCATTTTGATCAAACAGGCCTGGAACCAGGGTTTGTCAACCGCGGCACTTCTCTCATGCCCATGCATGTGCCTGCGCCAATACACTCATCAGCAGCATCGACTAATCCGTCAGCCCTCATTCAGCGGAAGGCGGGCACAGCTACTCCACACCCACCGCTCGCGCGTACACTCATGTGTGTTGCAGACACATATACACATGCATACACACACACAGCAGGTTTTTGGGGAGGAAGGCGGGTGGATGCGTGGGTGGATGTGTGTGGTAAATGATGCACTCACACACGCACGCAAGCACGCACACACATGAAATAATGCCCGGGAACGTGCCTTCCCAACGCAACCGCCCAGCGCTGAAGCCAATTGGGGGGAACTAGTTGATAAGGTCTCTTAATTGCCCTTTTCCACTCACAATGGACATATTTGACCTGGCGGCTGTACCTCTGCGTTCCTATACCATTGTCTTTTATAAGTCAGGATCTGACGATGTGATACACTTACTCCATAACTGGCAGCGCTTGGTCTAATTACAATCAACACGAGATCTCACGAACACCCAATTAACAGAACCAACTCCGATTAGTCCAAGTGCCCATTTAGCACCCACCATAACACATATAACCTGTGCCTGTACGCTTGTGGAGGATCGATTCTAGGGGCATCGTGTGTGTGTGTGTGTGTATGTGTGCACTTTCTAAGTTCTTCATCCTTCTCTTTCCAAACCAACGTGCATGCCCATGATTCTCTGCGCTTCATTGATTATTCCACAGCCTCGCACGCGCAGGAGCTGGGCGAATGGGGATTGGGCACTTCCCACACGTACTATCTCATGCCTTCTCCTCCTTTTGCCGATTGCGTGCACACGCTCCCTCCTCCATCTGCCGTGGGGGTGAGGGGGCAGACGGAGGGGTGAGGGTGATGGAGTGTGTGAGTGTGAGTGCGTGCGTGTGTGCGTGCATGCCTCCATGAGGGTGATGAAAGCACTCACGCACGCTGCGTGCATATGTGCAGCAATTAAAGAAAGTTTTCCCTTAGCCCATTGCACATTGCCCTGATTCAAACGCGAGTGATTTGCCTCCGACCACCACCATTAGTCACTCAGTGCAAATAAACAAATGATATTGCAATCGTTGAGCTACGTGTTTTACAATATTAAGGTAGACACACATCAATCGCAAAACACTAGGTGGCCTAATGTACGTCTGTTTTGAGTAACTGTGGCATATTTGATGTAAGTATTCCTCAAGCTCCGACTCGGATGGAGGTGATTTCGTCTGCCCCTCAGCTCTACATAACCTTTGATCAATGACCACAGACTACCTTACATTTGGTGGTAGAGGAGCTTTTTGACGCCACGGAGTAGTGAGCTCAGAAAAATCTACTATAAAAGAATGCGATAAATAATTGGTGATTTGGATGTTTGAATGCAGAGCTTAGCAACATTGAAACTAATGAGGTCAGTAGCACTACTGAAGGTAACGTGACGAGGCAATTTCTGGAATCTCTCGAGTGGTAGTAATTCAATAAACTCCTATGAGTTTACACTTATCTACGTTGGAGGGTCTTTAGTTTCACAATAGTCAATATATTTTAAGCGTACTTCTACTAATATGAAGGCGATCTATTAGCTCTGTTGAACTAAGTCGAAGGGACGGCTTAACCTCACATGGTACACTTAGCCAGGATGGTAACATCCATGCGAATGAAAGTGGAAAATAGATGGTAAGCAGCAAGTGCAGTTTCGGTGTTAATCCGAGTGCTCCCGTGCGCCTGTTTGTGCGGTGGTGGTGGTAGCGAGAGTTCAACTACTGATGGGTGGCACATCTCGAGGTGGACGTAAGTGCCCAATCAGCGATGAAAGCTCGCGAGAACACCACGAGGAGGAGAATCGATGGGTCCTTAATCCAGCCAAGCATAGCACACTTGGCTCCTTCAGATGTCCCTTAAACTTTTACAAATAGGAAATTCACACTTTTTATCGTCCACCATACATTACAATTTGAACGTGCTACAAACAACTGGAAACATGATAGACTGTTCGGTTAATTTAAATTCAAACATTTGTAGAAGTTAAATGCAACAGACATTTCATTTTGTTTTTCGTCTGTATGGAAGCCAAAATTGGTAACGATACGCCTCCAATAATTGGATCCCTTCAAACTTGATGACTGTTCGAAATTTTAGTGTCAAGTAAAATATGACAGTGTGTGTATAAGAAACAACCCACCACTCTGTTATATTAAATTCTTGATTTTATCAATTTCAATTAGCATTTAATGCAGGGTTAATTAATAAAGGGTGTCCACTTTTAATTTGCACACTTATTTTGTGGGAGTAGTTGGGACAGCAAGTACATTTGTGCTAGGGTCCTTCGAAGAAGTGACCCAATGGTTGGTGTAGGCCGTCATCACTCATCTTCGATTGGGTCGATTTGAGGGAGCTTAAGAGGCCGCAGCGATGCAGTGGGTGCGGCTGAGGTATTGGCACAGCCCAGTGCGATTTTGCCCAGCCGCTCGTCCTCTCTCGCTTGCACAGGTTGCGCGTGAGCGCAGTGGTGAGGCGGGTGGCACGTGCGCATATCGATCGGTTTGGCTGTGGCGCGCGTCCGAGCACGTGCTCAAGGCGGCCAGAGGTTGCGCGCCAGATGGAGGGCTGATTGCTTGCGTGCCTACGCGTGGCTGCTGTGGCCATGGGCAGAACAGCACGTGGGTTGTGTGTGCGTTTGCGTGCGTGTGTGTGTGTGTGCTCACCTCCACTATCACTCTCACTGCCTGTTCCCTCCAGCTCTCCCGCTCTCGGCACGCCTCAGTGGCTATCACGTTGAACATCACACAGAGACAGCAATGGTTATGGATGTTAGTCATGTTTTGCTCACATTGTGTTCACAAACATCACTTGTTTTACTTTTGGAGTGGTCAGAGCCCGAGATCGTGGTTGTGTGTGCTACACACTACCTCTTGCACCTTGGGCTAGTTTAACAAACCATGAATGGATAATAGCTGACATAATACCTGACATTCAATCAATGCTGCATATTGTGGTTTCAAAACAATAATCCAATTGACGTATTATATGTATGACCCCATTGATAAGTGAAAAATACCCTTTCATTGGTGGATTATAGCCATGACGACTTACGTATTTTCAGCTCCATTCCTATGATAGTAACCGCAAGCAAATCAATACCGATATGTTGTACTCATAGACTTGGGTAAGTTATCGACATAAACTGGATTACTCGGCTATAGCAACTGTTCAAGTAGAAGTGAAGTTTATATTTGTGGTGCTCGAACATACACTAGGGATAGCTTTCCTAGCCAAACAACAATTATATAGCCATCGACAAAAATCTTGGCGATTTGAAGCATATTCTAGAGGTCGCCAAGATGTTTAGTCAGGACTAGCGCATTTTTCCGCTTACCGGTTCCTTGCGGCGCTTGAGTGAAGTGCACTAGGTGGGGAAACCCCAATGCGCCCCTCTGCCATGCACAACCTTTACATGGCGGTGCTCAGCCTCATAGATGCATGGGAAGAGCGCCCGTCCACGTATGCTCGGACTTATCTATTGATTATTACGTGCGCGCCTGAGCGTGCGTCGGTACGGCCACACGCCCTCTGTGGTGTGTGCGCAGATGCGTATGTGCGTGTGTGTGTGCTCCTGAGCCCAAAATCCAGCGTGCGCACGTATGAGTGGGTGCTTGTCACCAGCATTATCCCACCGCTGCCACTATCATCTCCTAGCTCGTGAAGGACAATCCACACACTCTCCTCTCTGCCCCACTTCACAGGCCCAACACACCACATGCATCCCAAATGCTCGATGCTGACCACAGCAGGATTGGTTACCCCGATCTCACAGTGGTCATGCCTGCGTGCGTGTGTGCATGCACACAAACGGTGGCGTGCTCTTCCCCGCCTTTCACCCAACTTTTTTCATGCTGACTGGGCCAACCATACATTTGCCTTGACTGCGTGCTCAACCGAAAACCGTGCAATCGTTTACAATATTACTACAGTGTAGGGCAAAGGACAGCACAGATTTATCTATAGTGTTCGAATTCGTATTCATTATCGTCCTAGATGTTCTCGACCTTGTGGATTGTCAAGTCCTCCTTAAAGGGTTCTTAGTTGTCTAGTAATCCACCGTTCCATAAAAATTTGACAGCTCAATTCGTAAAACACAGAGGTTATGAATTCACTTATTTTGCACGGCCACAGCTGTGAGGCACGCGGCATTACCCAAGTAGTCCTAAAAGCCCAGTTTCCCACCTAACTATGCCGCAGAGTTCCAGGGAAATTAACCACAGATTCAGCAGTACACAATCACCCCAAAAAAGTTTAAAAGTGTAAATCGCTCATAAACACGAACATCGAGAGACTTCAAACTTTACTTTACAGCCGATTTTGTGTTATTTCTAACGCTCCATTAACATTATGCTGGAGGCATCACTCACTTAAGTCCCTGATTGCCCTCGTTTCTTCCAATTCGTCATATACTAGGGTCATTATAGTCATTAACAGGCTTGGTGAAACAATTTTATCTAGCCAACATTACTCTGCATTATTAATTTTTAAACAGCTACTTCAACTTTTGAATTATTCAAAATTATTACTGATTCACACCGTTGGGTGCCTACCCAAAGCCTAATTAGTAAGCTTTGGGAAAAAAGTTCTGGTTTAGACCATTTGCCTTGACACGAGTGATGAGATAACAGAGTGATATCCACGAGATAGAGGAGAATTTGATTCCATTTGGGGTGAATTATAAATCAAATATCAATCAAGCACTGGTGCACGCCGTAGCCAGAGCGACGAATTGTGAGTCGAAAGGTATACGAGTCAATGCAGGTTGGAATCGAAGCACCATGTTAGCCAACGCAGCACACACCTTTCAAAGTTCAGGAGGTGAGTCCGGGCGACGCAGCACAAAATCACGTGCTGTGGCACCCATGACGCATACATGCACACACACGCACACACACACACACACACGCACGCACACACGGGTATGGACGCGCATGCATAAATCGATTGGACACAAGCCTCGGCCAATGGTCAAATCGAGACAAAACAGGGCCGCGACGGTTAAGCTCACTCCTGCCCTCTAGATTAGTCAAAACAAAACTTTGCACCGAATCCTATAGGGGACCACTAACGGGACTATTCTAAGGCCACTTTTCCAGTTTCATTTAATGCACAAAGTACTGCTTAATGCCACTCCACGCCTTCTCCGAGCTCAAAAGGAATTTAAAGATTAGGCAACAAGAATTACTTTAAGCAACTACTCCTTGCAGCCATGGTAGTCAATTAATAATTCTCTGTATCCAAGTTGATACCAATGCAACTCCGAGTGGAATGCGAAGTTTATCAAGCTAAGTGCCCCAACGATTCGATGAGTTAAACTGAAAGGAGCATTCACACAATGCTCAGATTTACAAACTCGCATTGTAATACCTTAGGTCAAATCGTTAGCCAAAAAAGACACATCAGCACTCGGGCACAAATAAGCTCTGCAATGTGACGAATGGAAATTAAAACCATCATTCTAAGTTGATATCAGCAGAGAGGATAAATTGGTGTTTCAGCACATAAACTTAATGAAATGTTATGCACTAACATTGATCAGAAATGCTCTTGGTCCGGGACTAATTCCCCCGCTTTTAACAATAACATCAACTCATCCGAAATCCCACTGAAATTACCCCCTATTTAGGCGCAAGCATCGTTAGTTGACGATTTGTTTATTGGTGGGCACAAGCATGCACAGCGAGAGCAGTGCAAAGCACAACACACCCTGATTTCCAAAATTGAAGAGATAGCATAACGTGGACAAGCCGACACACAGTGGAGATCGAAATCGAGGAGTTCGATTGCAAACCCTGGACAGCATCAGCACTCACGCATGCTCACGGAAAGTGTGTTCACGCACACACGCACTCATCGACCCAAGAGCAGCACTCAAGTGGGTGTCCACCAAGCAGACATCAACGTACCTCACATTCCTACCGTGCATGCCCTCCTCCACGACATGAACAAGGCTTTCACAGCAGACAGGAGGCACAAAAACACAGTGTAGCATTGGAGCACACCACAGTGACGATCTCATACCCGAAAACTTTTCAAGCGTCAACCTCCCCCTTCCTCGTTCCTGAAAGTCCATTCAATCAAGGAATTTAAATGGTTTTAGTAATAAAATGATCAAGCATAGGAAAACTGAGCAGATTTTCAACCCGCTTGTTCGCAACTGATGTCAGTCGACCTACTGAAACTCGCTGTGTAAATGTGCAGCACATTTCAAAGCGAGATTGATGAAAATTCACTCCCAAAACATGGAAAACTGAGTTCAAAATACGTATACGTGTATTGAAGGGTAACAAAAAATGAGATCAAAGATACACTGCTTCAATGAATGCACTGGAATGTGTTTAATAAATGCGTTGGGATGTAACCGTCATGGTTGAGACACTCATTATTGCACAGAAATTTCTACGAATAATCTTGATGGTGGGAGACTAGAGATGTAAAATGGAATGCTTCTAGTTAGTCACAACAACACGCCACATACACAACTTGAATTAAGTGAAGGCCTATAATACAGTAAATAACGATTTAGATCCGTCTTAGCCCGGTTCCGCACCTTCGGTGGAGAGAAGTCGAACGGGCGTCATTGACTGCTTCAGCTCTGAGCGGCGGAAATGCTTGAAGGTGGCCTGAGTAGGTGGCGATGGGGACGCAGAAATGGGAATCGGATCCTCTGAAGACTCAGCTTCTGCCTGAGTGTCAGCTACCGGGTCTTCCATGCAAAATGTATGTTCGGAAGTGGGGGAGGCATCACCTTCCGACATATCCTGGGGATCCAGACCTGCAGGAATTAACTTCCCAGAGGCTTGTGCGGCTGCTACACGCGATGTATGTAGAATTGAGCGTACATGGCGCTTCTTGTCCTCTAAACGAATGAATTTTTCATTGCAAATTTCGCAAGTGTAGGGCTTCACGCCGGTATGAAGGCGTTCGTGACGTTCCCGACAAAATTTGCGGTTAAAAGTTTTTCCACAATATCGGCACTTGTAAACCTTGTGAACAGATTCCATTGCTGAATTAATGGTTGACGCTGAATTGGTATTTGACAAAGTAATTGAGGTAGAAAGTCCTGTTCTAGTTGCTGGATTTGGAGCTACAGGAGCCAATTTACCATTGCCTTTTTTGATGGGAAGTTGAAGGCGAACTCCTCCACTTTGTGAAATCAAAGAAGGAGGCTTTGCGTCATTAACCTTCATCTTTCGTACACAAGTATTTGAGGAGACAAGAGAGGCTCTGGCGGCTTTTTCAGCCTCAGACGCTCGAAGTTGACCACGGATGTTCTCGAGGATCCTATCGATGGTAGAATCCGGAGATTCCTTTAACGACTGTTCGGATTTGATTTGTTCCGTTACTATAGTTCCTGTATCTGTCGTAAGAACAGAATTGTCGTTTGTCCTTTGATTAACGACATTTAAAATTGATGAATTTTGGTCTCCATTTGGAACAATCTTCGGACATGAAAGGAGTACTGATCCAGGTAGAGGTCCAGGAGAAATGGTTGGGTTGCGCGGAAGAGTGCCAGTTACAGCAGCAACAGCGGCAGTCAGTGAATTAATGTCCAGCGGCAATTGGGAAGCAGATGATGGATCTGAAACCGGTTTTGTATCAATGCTGGACGTCATAAGAGGGGGATCTGTGACAGGAGTATTGGTGGTTTTCGAAGTCGACGACTCGTTTCCTGTGCTAGTCGCTAATGACTTAGAACGACTCAAACCACGCAAAAGAGCTGTGATTGCTGATGCGTTATTCGAAGCTGGAAAAGTTCGATTATTGGGATTCCCGATTGAAAGAATGGTGGCGGGAACATTATTTGTTAAAGAATTCGGCAGACTTCCGATCACAGTTAAAGTCGGCTGAATTGCAGCATTAGTGGTAATGGGCAAATTGATGGAAATTGGCGCGGGAATGCTCTGTGACATTGTACCACAACGGAGAAAGTTTATGTTCCCGTTCCCAAGCGTTGGTGTTGCATCACCTAGTGAAGGGCCAGAAGGAACATCGTTCTGGTCCGAATTCAAGCTTTCATCAGACAAAACATCTGCCGACTGTGATGATTGAGAAGCTTGTAAAACGGGGGTAGCAACTGTGTTACTATTCCCACTGGCGGCAGCAGCCGCAAACGCCGCAGCTACAGACTTGCTAATAAATACACTTTTCGGTGGCTGGCCCGGTGTTTCGCAAATGGCCGTCAAAAGACTAGGAGGATTGTGGTCAGTAGATAAAGAAGTCGAGGCTTGAAGATTCTGCTTAAGCATAATATCGGCAAGAGGAACTGAGCCTTGACCATTTGAAGAAATTCTCTGCATTAGTGATTGGTCGGCCAAAGGTAATCCGCAAGAAAGATTAGTGATGAAGGGATTGACACCAGGACTTTTTTGATGATCCAACTTAAATCCCGTCCCAACCAAGGAAGCTAGTAATGCTTGTAACGCTCCGGGTTGAGCAGCTTCAGAAACAACTACTGGATTAATTGAAAGCTGTTGAGACTCTTCGGACTCATCACTCTTGGCCTTTTTCGACGGTGTAGATTCATCTTCGTTCTTCTCGTCTCCACTCAATTCAGTAGACCCCACAACGTCAGTCGATGGGACATCATTGTTTGATGGGAGCTGTCGACGAGGTTTGTTGGATTTACGTCTTCCACGTCTTTCCTCAACGATTACATCTGCACATGCATTTCCTAAAGAAAATTGATTCAAAGCCGACTTACTATTTGGTTGGTTTTGCACGGAAAGACAACCCAAATTGCTGGATAAAATCGGGGGGGAAGCAGATGAAGCACATTCCGACGGTTTTGTTTCCACTGAAAAAGTGCACGTAGGCTCAACTGGTGATTCAGTGGGTGACGCTACACCATTCGCATCCTCCTGACCATTAAGAGAAAAGTTGATTTTGACGAATTTTTCGCTGCAACCATCCACACTGTATGAAATGATTCCAGAGACGACCAAGTTCCTCGAAAAAGTAATGTGCTGTGAAATCGCGTGTTTTAATCGCCAAACGAGCGAGTCATCCAAGCATTCACCCTCTTCCAAAACCATCCCAGGAAATACGATAACTAATGGCAACTCTAAAAGTCCCGCATGGCCCTCAACAAGAGCTGATTCACTATTATAAACAAAACTCTTCAGTCAAAGTCATTAACGACATACGACCTTACATATTAATGTTGCTTGATTTTAGGACTGGAGTTGAAAAGGGAAAAAAATAACACGCATGGTTTTCTTAAAAAAAATTTGGAAGCATTGGTATACTTGGGCAGATTCTGCTCATGAGCAAACCGGAGAAATTAACTTCAGCCACATGTTTTGATACGTTGTAGAAATGTAAATTGTATACCGCCTGATATTTTGGAAAGGGATTTATGACTGAAAAAAAGCTCAGGTACCTAGTGAGTTTATTTTACAAATTGCCGTATTGCACCTTCAAATTCAATCATGTGGAAGCTTTTATTCGATTCTCCTTTTTTTACTTGACCGCTTTTGATGAGTTACAGCTTTACAAATTTAAGTGAATATTCAACGCGTTATTTATTCAGATCTTAAGTATGCATTGAAATTTTTTTCTTATAGTCTTTCTTCAGTAAATACTTCTATCCCCATTTTAGCATTAGCGCAATGCTCTTAAAGTTGTAAAGATGAGCGCAACAGTTGTAGTGTTCGGAGTTTTCTCTTGATTCGTAATAATCCAATATATTGTGCCAAATCATGCCATACTAACGCACCGAGTGGGTTAAATTTTACTACCCCGGTCCGAAAGCCATGTGGCCGAGCGGAACTGCAGCAGTTAGCGACCCGAGCGCCTACCCATATCTGCACATAGTTGAGCAAAATATCCAACCATTATACAGTGTTGCACTACACGGTAAAATGGTCCACTACTTCTTAGTATCCGAGCTTGTGATGGTATCTAACCTCACAAAACTCGAAGTTAGTGCCTCCTTAGTAAAAATTACGACATCGTCTTGTACTACATGACCCTCTTTTAGAGTCCCAAGTGCTTACGTTTCTAAATGAAGTTGTTGCCTCCTCCCACGTACATAAATCAAACTTTTAAACTAAGCTAATTTTTGAAGTATGGACTGCAGCATCCCCAGCCTCCTCTGGGGTCACCATGAGGTGCGGTGGCATGGAAGAATAGATACTTGCTGGTATGTGGGACTTGGCTGCTGTAGGCATGGGTGGAAGGTCATGAGGAGGGACGGAAGTACAAACTGTGAAAAATGAAGAATCCACATGGTTAAATGTACATCAAAACGAGCTCTAGACAACATCTTCTAACCACTGGGCTACTGATCTGGACTAGGTTTCCAAAGATCATGCTATAAAATTTGGCATAAATAACATTCTCTAGTGGATATATGGCCTAAATTTTCATCAAATCAATGGGAGTGTGGGTATAGACCATCTTCTTATGATCTTGTTAGTCCACGTAACAGGTCACTACAAACCCTATGCCATGCTCGACCTGACATTTCAATTAAGCTTTTGGAAACAGTAATGTGGAATTTGGATACCAAAACTTGGTACATTGAAGCTACGGATATTTGCAAATGCATATTGCCAGTCAAACAATATTTCACCGCCTTTACATGAAATAACAAACCAATTAAGGATTTTTAATGAACTTGGAATTTCCTTTTATAAATTTGCAATAATCCTTTGACAGTAGATTGTCTACATAATTCGACTGCATATTTTGAGTCAACTGTCTACACAAAGGCGGCATACGGTTGATTCTTCCATCCAAGAAACCGGCAGAATAGCAGCATTAAATGCTGATCCTCTGGATATCGGCATACATACACACACTAACAATAGAGGTGCGATTGAGGTCGTCACTTCTACATGCACGTAGCACGCTTGTAAACCTAGCAGCCAGCAGCACAGCACTACTCAGACTTTTGGTTCTACCAGCAGATGGCAACAAAAAAGCCTAAATGAACCGCGTTTTGACGCAAAGAAGTAGTTTCCTTCATCAAGTGATGTAGTCCGGTTAGACCTTAGTGATGTTCGGGCCTTCATATAAATCACCACCTAGCGGTGCCTCCAAGGTTGTGCACCCGAATCGGCAGGCAAAACCATGAAACTAGGTTCTTTTCAACTTTTGAGCGACAATAAGATAGCGACCAGCGCCACTTCTCCTGTTAGGATGGTGTAAAATACCCCTCCCCCCCTCAAGTTAAGACTCTAGGATTCTTAAAATCGCATTGCCCCTCATTGGGTTTCAAATGCCTCCTCCAACAGCTTAAGGACACCAGTTCTAGCTAAGGGGCGAGTAGCATTTGCACACTCTTATGGGACTAGGCTTTACGCCTAGTATAACACCCGAGCAGTGTACTAAGGATTGACCGCTACTTGCCTAAACGCGACTCAATTTATCTCTTTGCTGTCATTGGCAAATCAACGACGTAAAGGGCATCACATGCATCGATAAAACACTGCACCTTTCCTTAGGCAACAAAGGTTTTTGATGGGCTTGTGGAGTGAAATTGGTTTGGGAAAATCACCTAATGCTTGGAAAACAGTTGGAAAGATTTCCTTATGAAGCCCAATCAAGAAGGCCTCTTTGAATCTCTTGAGGAAAATACACGCTCCACAAAGATCCCACTAGGAAACTGAGCTAAATGCTAATGAAACAGTAAAAATGAGAGTGAAGTACAAATTTAGATGCTGCATGAAGAGTGAGTCCAATTCATGGAGCAAAAACGGAGAGATTAAACAAGTTTCTTTGCAATGAAGTAACTCTTAAGGGACCGAATTTGCCAATAGCCCAAAGCGAGCAACAAAAGTATTTGCAGGATTCCAACCACAAAAATCTTCCAATTGATAGCATTGGTCGTCTGTCTGAAACGTTGTTCGCGTTTCTAAAAAAGAACGATCGACAAACGTCACGCCTCTTAGCGTAAACCCGAGCCTTAGATGTGCGATGCTCAAGAACTAAATTATTTCGCTTTCACAGGCGCACTCCCTTTGGAAGCCTAGTAGAGCACACGAAGCCCTCAATTGTGCTGTAATACCAGTGGAAAAAACCAGCCCACTATGTTTTTTCGTGAATGATGGGAATAATTAGTACCTAACATGAATCGATTGACGTTTACTAGATTTCGATTTAATGGTAGTCGTTTTTATTGCACACAACTGTCTCAAATATCCCAATTTGTCGGAAAAAAAAACGCTCCACAAACGTTACATTGACTGGGACCCTGCAACCCCACAAGCACTCAAGCGCTTGTACGTTCTACAAATTCACTGGTGTAGAACACGACACGTAAGCATTTTCATGCATGCACGCGTGAGCATACGTGCACGTGCGTGAGGATTCCAGTTATTTGCATGGGGCAGACTCAGTCTACTTAGCGTAACACTTGTATGGCATTTGCGAAGGCATTAAACGCGCCATCATCGCATCAAATAAAATTGTACGGGGAAAATAAAGCGATCAAATGAATTAAATGATGGCAAGGAACTTGACATCTTTAAGACTCAAGAGTATGAGCATTATGTGATAACGTTGAGACATTGTACCAAACGAGTCTCGTATGAATGAAACAAAACCGAAGCAAAAACTCTCCTTGGTCCGTTTGCATAAAATCGTCAACGATAAGTTGCATTACGTAGAAAAAAGGCAATCATGTTTACTTAGTAAAAGCGACGTGTATATGATGGTATACACTATGTTAGGAGTTCTTTGAATGCTCTGAAGTAAGTTAAAGAGAATTTTTTGCACATATCTTGCCCTTATCAGCTCACTCAGAAGTTGGAAGGATATGAAATCGTTTGTTTTCATCATCCGGACTAAAAGGCACCGACAGCTGAAGTTCACTTTCGTGGAGATATGGAATCATAGTAATTAGGGACTACAATAGCATACGCTCTGGAATATGAATAATTAAATGGGTTAGGAAATTCTCGTAGAGCTGGAGTTAGTTGACAAATAACGTTTTATTTGCAGTGCAGAAATCACAATACAAATTAAGGACTACCAACCCAACAGTTGTAGATTGTTCTACGAATTGTAGCCAAACTAAAAGATGGTTGGCGCACTTCAATTTGCTAAGTGGAATCGCCGAAAATAACTAGTCAGTAGAGTTCAAGTCTTGACTTACCTAACAGCTAAGGGTTTTGAAAATATATTTTGAATCAACCAGATAAGGTAACCACCATCGCGAACATATTTCGGCGCATCATAAGTCAAATTAAGAGATTATTACATGTCCAAAAGTGGTACACAAATCCATTTGGGTTGCATTAAAGCATTCTTTTTAGGATTTACAGGAGGATAAATATTACAATAAGTCAATAAATTATCGAAAGCTCAGAACAATTTATCCTGATGTGAGGTAAGAAATGTAAAAATTCACATTCATTTACTCGTAATTAGTATCTCAAGATCACCTATAACTACAAGAAGGAGAATTCTAAAGAGCGAAAATAAGCAAAGTAGTACAGCTAATCAGATGGGGAAAAATGACCCTTATTTTTGTCCATATGAGTGGAATTTAAAGTAAAAATTGGAGCTAGCCGCACACAACAAGAGTCGCACATTCCATTCCTAAGATTTGTTGTAGTCTTTATACTTTTAAGCCATTTCATTGATATTCTAGCAAAAATAAGGGAGAGATTTGGAGAATATGAACACCGCAAAAACGGTAGATTGCGTCGACCCAGCTACATCTAATTTCAATCAATTAATCTCGAAGGAACGATGTTCAAATGAGATAAATACTTTCAATGACATGATGCGTATGGGACTTACAACCATGTAATCGTGCCATCTGGTAATAAGATCCAAACTGTCCAGCGCTCTCCTTACTTCCAGCTGAACCTTGCTATACTTTTCAACTAATCCAAGAGCAGTGTAGTTGGCTGCCCCTATGTTTTGGATATCAAGAAGAGTTTTCTTCAACCATTACAAAATAAAATCACATACCACCTGTGTCTTTTTGTTTTTGAACTTTGAAGTAAGAGAAACGCAGATCTTATGGATGCCAGGTTGGTCGCTTGTATAGTAGACTTTGCCAGAATCAGTATATTCCTACACATTTACGAATGGATTTTAAATGTAATCCTCACCCGCGATAATACCAAGAAAAGCATGGGGTCGTAAACGTCAACTCGGAGTTGAAGCTCATTGTTCGCTTCCTTCTTCTTGCTTTTCGGTGACGCAAACTCCATTTTGTAGGAAACTAAACGCGAAATCGGTAATAATATACGCGAAATGCACTTCTGGTTAATACATTGGATGCAACATCATTTTGAAAGCAGCTCATCTGGTTCTGGTGCAGCTTAAGCGCAACATAAGGGTCGCCATACGTAAGAGTGAATAGCATACAAAGCAAGGTCCCAGCAATTATCGACATTTCTTGACCCACTTATACCGACGATTAAGCCGTAACCGTGACAATCAAATGATCAACAAATGGTATTCAAATTTAAAACAATACCGATTTAACAACAGTTTAAATGCGTTTGAAGAAATGAACATAAAATCAACGAAACGCATAATACCCAATGCATGGCAAACTGCATTATAAATAGGCTAAACGTTAAAAATTATCTTGCCACGACTACGAATACTTCCGTTAGTAGCTAATGTGATGCTTGCGTCCCGAATTTTACAATATGTATCCAAAATTTGTATAATTTAGCATCAATTGGCTTTGTTTCATGTGCCGCAGAAGGTTGGGATTTTAGCAAGGCATATGTTTTATGCCTAATCGCATAAAATACAAAATGCAATATTTTCTTTCGGATTTTTAAAGAATCACTTCGTGTGCTAATTAAGTCGATAGTGAATAATCGCAGCCTTCCCCTGCCCTTAATGTGAAGCCATCCGTCTTCTCTATGAGATCACAGACCAGTTTTGGGTTAAAGGACCTGTTGTTAATGATCGGAAGGGTTGGATGTAGCGTCCCGAAACTTCCTTTATGGTAAATTAAGGCATAGTACTAGGACGGAACGCATACATTCTGGCATACCCCGGTGGCCAGCCAACAGCCTAGTACATTATGCCCACCCATGCGACCGAAACCGGCTGTCCAAACAAACAAAGTGCTACACAGCCCCTCTCTTATTTCGAGCGTCGTCCCCGACGCTCCCCTCGGTAAGACTCCCGTGTCAGCCATCACAACGCAATCAGCGCTGTGAGAAGCACCCATGAGCTAACCGTGCCAGTCATCGAGATTCGAGCGCATGTGTTCTTGCAATGCCATAAATTCTGCATAGCACTCGGTGAAGCAAAGGCGTATTTTTAATATTCTCTTCTCTCACGATAATGTATCATCGTGAGAATGATGAAGGGATGAATCAAAGTTTTTGAATGGATCGAGACGCATGCAACACAAATTGTAATGGCAGGCTTTTTGATGCCGTGGAAGAAACGCAAGGGTAGCGTAGAAGCCTAAGCAAATGGGGCAATCGGACCCCATAGGAACGTGATGCATGCGACCTAAGTGTGCAAAGCATAAAGCGATGCCATTGAATGGCGATTTTGCACATTCTACACCTGTAGATACACATTTTGGCGAAGGGAGGTGAGTTACTCGAGAATCCGAGGCAGAACTTGCAGAAGATGCTTGACCACAACGTCGCTGACCCCTTCTGGCAGTTCCACTGGACTTGGAGTTAATAACCTGCTTGCAGAATACAAAGGCGAGGGTTGCTGAAGATGGATGTCGATCTCAGCCCTTCTGTTATGGTATGTCAGAGTTTTTCCCATCAGTAGCACGTGCACTTCTTTCACACTGCTAAAACTTGCCACAAGAGGTATAGGTCGGGATGGAAATCCATCAAAGTCATGTCCGCTTTCTGCTACCACCAATGTGGCGTCCAGAGATTTCCTTTAAGGTAAAAGAAGGCATAGTACCGGGACAGAATGCATATATTCTGGAAACAGAGGGATTATAGGCGGCTGGCATAGCCCGGAGGCCAGCCAACCAGATAGCACCACATGGCCACCCAAGTAACCGAGACTGGCAGTCCAGACAAACAAAGCACTACAAATATGAACCATTGCCGTAAAGAAAATCAAAATAATTAACTTTTAACTAATTCTATATAAGACTTCAATTTTTTGGTATTTTTTTCTTAACGACCATTCGCATTTCCTGTCATTTTACTGCAGTCTGAAACCATTAAAACAGGTTTACAGTCTCACCTTTTGACCCATGATAGACTTCTCGAGGTGCAGTTCAGCTCACCTAGTTCGAAGCGAAAGCCGTTGTCACTACCGCAAGAGACTTAAAAGGTCAACAGGAGACAATCGACGCACCCTGCTCCCCCATAACTATCCATACTTATCAGTGAACCCGTACCAGACTTCCAACGGCGCAAAACTATACCTCATACTTGAACACCTTCCTTTAAGTATCAAAATGATAAGACCTCACCTAAACAGTACTCGATAACGTCAAAGTTTACATCTGTTTTAGCGCAGTCGGTTGTGCGTGCATTATTTTTGGAAGTTATGGCAATCCTGGAGAATTGAATTGGGAAGCGTTGATTCTAATTTATCAATGGAGGTGAAATAAGGGAGCGGCACCAATAGGACGATTAATTTATTCCACTAACATAATCATGATGAATATCAATCAATCAATGACAATAAAAGAGAAAAGATAGTCTAGGGCGCAATGTACATACATGTGGAGGTGTATAATAGCAGAAGTGAGAGGGGAGGGAGAAAGAGTGGAAAGGAGAGAGAGGGTGAATGTATAGATATAAAAAATATTTGCGCACAGAATAGATGTAGTGCCACGGTAAGGTGTTTGCGAGATAGTGTGCGTGCACATGTGTTTTCAAGGCCAACCGCGATCACCGACGCAGGGCAACGAGGAGGAAAGCAGCCATTGGAAAAAGAGAGGAAACGAAGGAGGGAGCAAGGGCGGGGACGGCGCTGGTGGTTAGAGGGTGGGACGGACCGGGGTATTGGTGCGCTACTCCGTCACCTTCGGGCACCCAGATTTGGTCAGGGATGTCGAGTTTGCCCTCGCCTACTACTAAGCCCGTGTCGCCGGTCTGCTCAGGGGGCTGAGACTGCGACGCTGTTGCGGATGACGGCACCGAAGGGTGCGGCTGCGGAGACTGCGGAGTACCCGTCCACTCGGGCGAGGGCTTAAGCCCCAGTTGAGGGCCAAGAGGCTCGCGGCCTGAGTTCTCCTCTGGGGAGTTGGACCCGGCGTCCCAGTGAGTGAGTGGCACTCCAGGTGCTGCAGCGAACGGCGACTGCGGCTGGTTTGGCCATGCTGGCTGTGTTGCCTCGGGTTGCAAAGGTTCTGGAAATCCATACACGTTCATTGGCTCGTATCCCGAGTTCTAAGGAAAAACGCGTACCTCGTATCACATGCTGATTTTGTGAATTGTATGTGCGAAGATTAGAAAGATCTAATAAAAGTGTGCATTCTCATGGTTTCATCAATTGCTGATCGAACCAAACAAAATAACATTGGGTGCATATTTATTTCTGTCCTGGCAAGACAAAAAATTTCAAACCTATATATTCGCATTTAAAAAAGACAAAAGGTTACCCCGGTAGAAGAAAAGACATTTATGACTTCTTTATGTGCTAAGAGTTGCAATCATGCTAGACTGTATAATCTAAAGTAAGGTATGCTTTGAGGGTGAAAATTTAAACAATTTGATTTGAAGGCAGTTGAAAAAACCTGGGGTGAGCACAATGTAGTCAAGAGATAGGCCGACCATTTATCGAAACGAATGTTTGTTTCAATCAAAACTAATTTTCTAGACTTGATTCTGCCACTTAATCGCAAATAGGCAACACGAATAGGCAAAATCCAACAACGGTGGGAGCTAATTTAGGGAAGTGATGGCCTAGGAAAAAGGCTACCGCCACTCAAACAACATCCTACTTGGTGGGAAGCTCTCTTGGAAAGACAAGCTTTCCGCGCACTTCTACCTAGAGTCCATTAACATCGTAATCCCAAGTACGATGCCAATACAATCAGGAGAGTAAACAGCATTAAAAAATGTGACAACTATTGGGAGTGTAGCCCACAAGAGCACTGGTAGGAGAATTGGGGAGACCAGATGTTCGAGATTGGTTTGTACAGAGGCACACGTTCAGAAATTGGCACATGCTGCGAACAGATGCCGCAAGCGGTGGGATTACGGAACACCAACTATGTACGTACATAGGGAAGAAGTGATAAATCTGCACTCCTATGTAATGTTGACATCGTCAAATTGTAGCTGTAATAGACTATCATATTTATGTCGTCGAACAATGAGAAAGGGTCACAAAGCGGGCAAGTTATGGTAAATGATCAGGGTAGTACAGTAGAAGACAGGACTATGAATGGGATCCATTCACTCTCTCTCACTATTCACACGATATGCATCACAGTAACTTCAAGAGACATAATTGTGCTGGTTAGATTTCGTTTAAAAACAGAATAATTGCAAAATGCCGTTTACGAAATTGAACATTGTGCTGCCCATTGACTGAGATGAATATTCAAGTTGAGAACGATTTAAATTTAGGATATTTTGCATCTTTTTTTAAAGTGGACACATTTTGCGAATAAAAACCTTAATTTGGCTGGATCTTGTACCTAACACCTATTACGTCATTTCTGAAGTCTTGGCAGCAAGGACAATTTCCATGAAAGTTAATGGTTCAACGATACGCTTTGCATTTAGAATGTAGTTGAAGTAGCACAAAGCCCTAACGTTAGCATAACAGCTGGTTAGTCTGATGGTCCTTTTAGTCACAATATTTATGACAATTGCTCAATAGTGCCTTGAATTCTACCAATATCTCAGTCATTATGAAATGGAAAAGAAGAGTGCGTTTGAAGAGTTGACGGTTCACCTCAATTCGCGGTCGGAAATCCTCGTCATCACTACCAGATACAAAGTTGTTTGGCGGTTGCATCAGTGATGGTCTGTGGGTGGTAGCAGTGGATTCGGAGGGAGCAGCAACAGGCAGCAGGGGGTGTGAGGCTGAGGGCAATTCCAGAAGTTGGTTATTAAGGTCGTTCTCCGAGGGGAGTGCAAAAGGACTACCGTAGGGCAGAGGCACCTCCCCGCCGCCGTATCCACTTCCCTCCTCACCTCTCTCCGTGTCCGGCTCGAAGCCCACTCCTCCACTGACACTTCCACCATTCAAAGGTGTCCCAGGCGGCGGTGGCTGTGCGCCCCACGGCGATGGCACGACAGCGGCTGCGTTATGAGCCTCGAGAGAGATCTGGATACATAAGGCTTGACATACACCAGAATTTGTGGGATAGACAATATTATATGCATGACAACTAATGACAGATCTCTACGAAAATGCCGAGTTCTGGAGAGTAGTAAATTAGCTATCAATGTAAACGCACGGCAAGGTTGAATCTTTATGTAGTAAAAAAACTGGCCTGGGTGAATTAATAACGTATTCAATTATTTACTAACACAACAGTCTTGTGAAATGAAGATCGTAAAGACAATCTAGAATCACTGTCTGTTATGAAATAACAGAGGACATGGATAATGCACTCCTTTAGGAAGGGAGATAGGCAACACCATGGATAATCATCATAAAGTAGATGAGTGCAAGAGGTAGTTTCAACAGAATTAGGGAAGGTGGACCTACCGAGCTGGCCTCAGCTGAGCCGGGTTGAACAAGGTAGCTGCGGAGAGCCTCCTCATCCGAGTTTACGGGTACCTCATTGCGACCAACCTTGAGAGTGGTTGCAGCAGGATCCGCCAGTTGCAGAACTTCCGGGTCGGCTAAAGTGGAGCCTGCCACATGCTGCAAGCTAAACAATGCTCTCTGCAGTCCCAACTCCTTCTGACGCAGTGTTGGGTCGGTGGGTCTTTCTAACTGGCCTTGGAGCACATTCATTTGCGTTGCCACCCTGGATGAAAGGAACCAATTAAAGTGGAGTAATACGATAGCCTCGAAGCATAGGATTAATCATTCATTTTAATTACTAATCCAAAACTTGCCTGTAAAGCAGCAATCAACCAGTTAGTTGAAAATGAAGATCTCGGTAATAATTGCAGGACAAAGTATAGCAGGAAAAAATAATGAGGACCAGGTCCTAATACACCATAGGCTGAATGTGACTTTAGCTTGGCAACTATCGTGTACATCGAGGTTTTCGATAAAATTTTATTATAATGAGTCACTGCGAGGGCGCCATTTGTTAAGGCTTATTGAGTGTAGTCAAACGACTGCAAATAGAATCTCGACGGTGCCATTCTCGCTCTCCTACAGCAGGAGGAATGTGCAAACCATCCAAAACATGAAGAAATATGATGACAGCATTGCTCCGTGGAAGAAACGGATCCCGCATAGTAAAATAGCGTTCGTTATTATTCACCTCAAATGTAGATGAACCAGATAGGGTGAATAGAGGAAGCGGGCTGTTGTACAATTGAATTTTGAGAAAAAAAATGACATTTTTGGCCTCAATTAGCTTTGCTTATGGATTATGAAGGCTTGTCACACTCATTTGTGGACAATTGTGCCTACGGTTTACATCTTTTATGGGTCTTCCAGTAGATTAAACCGAAGTCCACGCTAAACTGCGTAAACAATGTAGCTGAGAGATTTATGTGGCGCAGGGACAACACTCATTGAAGCAATTAAATATATCAGTCGTGAAAATAAACTTACTAGCCACACATGAAGGTAGTTTAGGGGGCGACCGGATTTCTTGCTAGTACAAAGGAATCCGCTCACCTAATACTGGATCTAGTAGCTTCAAGTTTTTGAAATAAAGTCACTTCTCATTTCAAACCAATGTGTTTATGATGGTAAGCGATGGTCAGCCTGCTATACTAGCAATACGGCCAGCATCAGTAACCTGTCGGAAACTCGTCACTACGTAGGATAGCAATGCACGGAATGCACATGCACCGGCAACTGCCACTTTAGCGCCATAGTCGAGTATAATACGAGTTTTTTTAACTTTGAGACACTAGTTAACTGTCAAAACGCGGATAAATTCAAGAGATAACAAGTTACCTTTTTATCTCTTAAACCATTGAATTAGCGAAATTCCTGAACATGAGAGTATAAGTTCCCCGGCAGTACAATATCAAACCGTAAGAGTGGGATGCGGCAGATATTCACTAACAAGGGGATGACCATTCGCACTACCCTTGGTGTGTCGTCAAAACAGATATGAAGAAAGACAAAGGCTAACAGTAATGCAGACGGATGACGCATTCGGATGGACACCCGCCTCTATGGTTACAGTGCTTTGTGAGGACGAATCCAAGATGAGGGGAATTCAGTTGAGCAGAGACGTGTGCATCTGCCTCGACACCTTAGACAGTACAGGATCAAGTTCTGGGCGTTCAGTGCACAACGGAGGACTGTGAAATTGGCCATTCTGGGTTACACAAGAAGTAAAACTCTAATTTTTTCCGTGGCAATAGAACATTTTTAGACAGCATAACGTACGATAAATTGGGAAATACGATTTATTTTTGATTAACATCATGTGAAGTCGTTCTCTTCTGTGAAGAATGCCGTCAACACAGGAAGTGGAGGTAAGTTGACCAGGTGGATCAACACCATTGCGCTATTGTAGGGGGCGTGGATGCCAGTGCAGAATGCACCAATTTGACAAGCGGATGAAGCAGGGCCACCACGATTAGGCTGCACGAAGCTTGTTGACTTTATGCAGTGTAACCTGTTATTTACCCATTTTTTTTAGTAAGCCAAGGTTGGACTCGCCATTACAGTGCGGACGTGTGAAGCTGTTTAGTGAAACTAGAGGGATGTGATGAGAACATATGATGTAGATGCATAACTGCGTAGACAGTGGAAAAACCATTTGCAAAAAAAAAAAACAAATTCTAAGCTAGAGAGAAAATCTTCATACACATTTGATTTATTTTAGGATTCATAATGAGCAATCAAAATCGCAGGAGTAATATTTTAGGTTTTGCAAATTAATAAATTTTTGAATACAAAAAGCGGAATCGAGAATGTGCCAGTTCTCCAACCATACAACTTGTTGCCGGAAGATTCAAGCCAGCGAAATGCTCAAAGGTTCAGATTAGCATACTAAAAGGGACTGCATCGACACGCTTGTGTAAACTCCTAAGTGGATTGCTGAGAAGTCCTTTGAGTCAGTGAACCCATTAGAGGTGGACAGAAAATGGTAGTAATTTTGGCTAAAGCATATAAGCTATGTGAATTTGAGAGTTGCATGAGTGATTGGTGATGAAATTTTAAGTTGTAGCAACTAGCACTTTGCATGAAAAGTGCAGCTATCTTTGGAAAAATACCACAGTTTGCTGTCCGAAGTTCCAGTTTTTGAATTCTGTTTACTTTGCGGAAAAAGCGGGTTCAAAGTTGATAATCACCACAGACTGGTTTTACCCTGAATGTATTTGATGCTGTATGATGAAACAATATTTTGTTAAGGTGCTGGCCAATTTTAAGTCAGTTGGGATAAAAGAGGCTTGCTTTATGTCAACCTTAGTAAAAAGAGCTTCTAAGTATCATTGGCACCCAAATAAATATTGCCGAGTCTGCCACGACTTGAGGGACTGAAACTATGCAGATGCCTTGACCATTAGTATGCTGCCAATGGATGTGCCATTGAGGTCCGTACTAACCTTCTACGGGATAAGATTAGTAAAATGGAAACCACAGATAGAATGCTTCGAAATGTCAATGGTCCGGTAAAAATGAGATGGTAATAAATAATCAGCTAGGCCTACTGGACAAGACCAACAGTCCGACAAGGTGTTTATCAAATGTGACACCAATGACGAAAAGCATCCAGTAAAAAGGTAGCAAAGCGATTAAAATTGTAGCAGCGAAGGTATCGGTGCACAGGGAGGCAAACGCAACATCTACGCCATTTCATTTTGATGGATTTAAAGTGATGTAGGATTTGGATAGAGCTTAAAAAGCAAAGGAAATAGAGACAAAATAATTTTACTGGTATATGGGATGTACGGTGAAGAGCACTGCTACTCACGATGGGACGAGTGAAGTTCCGTTCCAACAGGTGTTGGAAGGAGCAAAGCTGCCTCCAAATAGTGGCGTCCCTGAGTTGCAGATCTCCAAGCCCAAGTTTTCGAAGAAGTAGGCCACTTTGTTGTACTGGAAAACAGCAAAAAATGTTTCTTCTTAGTCGATAGTCAAACCTTGTGCCACTACCCCACAAACACTGATCTAGAATGGTTTTACTCATTCATGTTGTGGGCCCTTGAGTCGTACACAAAACGCTTGAGCTACAACAGACGAAACGACCGCAATTGGTGACATTTGTAGGACCGACTTTCACCACAGTAATAGAAATTGCAAGACTTGCCGTACTGAAGCGACAGCGAGGCCTTTTGTGCCTGGGTTTAGAAAGGACAAAAGGGTTTTAATGAAAATGCGTACTTTGGATTGATAAAAATAGTGTCATCTTCGTTTTACTTTTACAATGGACCTTGAGTGACATCCCAATCCTCTATTCACAACAGAAAATTACACTCCTATGCATTCAGGGAAATGACCATACAACAAAGCTTAGTTCAGTGTTAAGAATAACTTATTAACATTTGCCTGCACTATGTAGGTGGCCACTTGGGGGCACAAAAACAATTCTGTAAGCAACGGGAACGAATAATAGGATGAAGTATTTTTCGGAAGGTACACCGAGTGATGGCCACATCGAATGTGAATTGGTGCTAAATTTAAGCAGCGCCAAACTTCGTCACCCGCGCTGAAACGCAACGCCGCAATGATTCACCTTGCCCTGAGCTCGCATCTGATGGCGTGTGATTAAATTTCAAATTAATGATTCATTTTTTGATAAGGTCCTGGGCAAAAAAATGATTGCCGATATTACGCAAACCATTGAAGTGTAGCATCTAAAGTGAGTCTTTTTGAAACATATTAATTAAACTTGATGGCATAGAGTCCATTTTTCTTCCAATTCAAGGCCTAAATACGTCTTGATGATTCCTAGAATCACAGAAATTTAAGTTGAGCGCATGCAGTATGAGGAATTATTCGTCACTTCCAAAATCAGCTCCTCAAAGACAAGTGCTAGCAATCAGGAATAAGAAGTCTTGACGTATCCCACTCATTACTCTCTTTCATAATCTAATTTGCTCTTCGTTCTATGCGAAATGGAATTGTACATGAATCGCGGTGGAGCATAGATCTTCGTGATAGGCGTGGATTTTCCTTTTCGGCAGTCAGTCAATACTCCCAGTTCCGGCAGTAAATGCTCGTGTCAGAAAGCAAGGGAATGGAGCGCTGATCCTGAGAAATGTCCCCTTTTAACAAAAAAAATTAGATGAAACAATGAAAAATGTCTTCCGGGTTATTGCAATCTCCATCAGACTAACTTCCGACGCCGCTAACGCAATTTATTTACATCCAAACCTACCGGATCTAAACCCTGCTTTTTTCACCACAACTCGGCGCAAAAAAAAATAGTTTCGTAATACTTGGGACAAAATAATGAATGACGAAGGCATTGAGACAAAATGCATAGAGGAGTTGACCACAATAGTGAAATCGAGGAGGACAAACGTCCACTACGCACTTCATTGAAATGAAAACCAACTTAAGAGGGCATAGTTCAAATGTCCAAATTTGCATGAAAGAAGATGAAAGCGTTGCCTACAGAGCTAACCTTAATGCTATCAAATATATTCAAGTGGAAATGGAAATGGACAATTCATCAGCCTGAGGAAAGGCGATACTATCATTTTCAAAGTGTCAGCCAACATAAAGGTAAGTAATGGCTTGATAGGTCCAATGTAGCATACAGTTTGCTAAAAATGGTTTACAATAAAATATGACCTGCGCTCGTATACAGAACTAGGTAGTAGTATTTTTGTCAGAGTTCGCAGAAAGGGCCAAATTTGTGACTATTAACCTTAGTCTAATGAGAAGGGTGGACTCACCGCTAGTATGATGTGTACCGCCGTAAACTAACGTCGATATTCTACAATTCTAGAACAATAACGCCGGTTTTCTATTGCAACAAAGACAAAAAGATGGTCATGCAATCGATGGTAAAAATCAACGCTGGTTAGGCTTTTAGGAGGAAAATGACTAAAAGTAGATACTGGACAATGTAGTGAATGATTCCCTCAAGTCCTGCAGTGCTCCACAAAGGAGAATCTACCACAAAATTGTTCATGGTCGAGTAATTCAACCAACCGCGGCCAAAGTAGCAACGCCCGTGCGTGTGCGCGTGGGAGGTAGAAACCAGTGGGGCCGCCTCCTGCCGCTTGGGAAAATGTTGACAATGAGGGCGAGCATACCAGGCAGAAGCGAGTTGCTTCAAGTCGAAGATGTGGGTGTGAAACGCGACTTTTTTACGGTTGAACAATCATTAGACAGTCGAAACACTGTTATTCAGCACCTAACTCATTCGCATCTTTTGCTCTTGCTGGGTGGGACTAGACGTGAGTGATCGCTAACATCTACTGCCAGATAGATCACCACTGCTCAGTTAACGTGAAATGGAAACTTGTGATAGTAGGTGTTAGCCACCTCAAATGAAACGGAAGCTAGATTTTGGCATACAATTTCAAAGAGGAAAAACCAACCTCATTAAATGCAAATGCGAAGAGTTGACGGTGTGAGTGAAGCACACCAACATCGCGGCTTTCAGCAGGCAAAATTAGGATGCATAAAAATTCTCAACAGCATCCTAAACGGTTTTGCAAACAAAAATGGCTATAGACTGCTAAAAAGTGCAGAAGAGTTCCAAATTAGACCAATTTGTATTATGCCGAGTTGGATTTGCCTCACACTCATGGGACCATGAAATTGTTGCTTGCAGCTTTCAAGTTTAATGTACTGGTGCAATCACATCAAATACGTAACTCAATTGTTCACGTCGTAAAAAATGACGCCCATGTGTTGTGTTTACACACGAAGGTTTAATGGAACCATTGGAGGGGTTCATATCCGAACACATGCGCAAACATACACACGCAGACCCATCACCTTCACATGCCGCGTTCATGGGGGCCCAATCGCAATTGGAACTCTTATCCGCACACATCCGGTGCGGCCATTGCCATGCAAAAAGTGGTCAGCTCAGGAGTGTGTGTTCGTGAAGACTTCGACAAGTTAGAAATTTTAACCCTCCCATAGCGGAATGGAAGGCATCGAATGAAATCAGCTTCAACACTAGTATTAAATGTTAACCATTAAAAACAATATAAATTCCCTTCTAGTCAGGTGTTCAAACACACAAGCTTATAATTTTATAGGCAGATAATAAAGGAGATAATATAAGGAAAAGAGGGAAGATGCGCCTAGATAGTACTCATTAAGTTGAGATTCTCATTAGAAGGCCAATCCGTTTCATTTCGCATAACCTTAGGAACCATACTATTCCCAGACAATAATGCTTTTAACAATCAGAAAATTTGCCATGGAATTACTTAATGAGAATATAGTTGGATTTATTTGCGAGAATGGTACTTTACTTTTGTAATGTGTAGCTTACCTTGTATGACCTTCAAGTAGAGTCAAATCAGGACTACTACGTATTCAGAGGTTTTGCTGACCTAGTTGATTCCATGCTTGAATATGTCTATGTTAATCAGAGTACTAAACAAAAGTCAAAATGTGAAAAGTTGTTTCCTTTTCACCAAACCTGGCACACTGTTTGCCGTGTTTAGTAATGCGACAAGTGAAATTTGTACGGTGCACGGGGCTTTACAGTGATAGGATCTTGACCATACTTAAAGCACTTTCTACCTTCGAAAAAGCATGATTCTGATCAATGATACAAGAAGGGAGGGAGAACACCAAACAGAAAGGGGTATGCCAAATCGACTTAACTTTTGATCGAAGTCTCTTAGTGCCTGCGTGAGCTTCCAACGATGATGTGACCGACTGTGATCAACATAGAACTCATATGTACGTCATCTACCGGAAAGACTGGGGAACGCATTGGCATTCAGTGCGTACACTTATGATACTTTCGGCGCGCGACTTCCGCTCATCAAGCGGCTACTACTTCTGTTGACTTGCGTCATGAGGTGACATAAAACAGCACTCCCTCATGTGCGCTTCTCAAAATACTGGAGGAGGCGAAGAACTAATGCGGCTGTAGATTCAGTGGACAAGGAACAAATTGAATGCACCCAGAGGCATTCTGACATTGCCTCTGAGTTACCGTCGATAAAACAAAATGAAACGCTTGAATGGAACATGGAAGACACGACCATAAACGGTATGCAGAACTAAGAACCCCATAGATTTCGCGCTGTCCGGAGAGATGAGCATTAATTTGTCATGTTCTAAGGTTTATATGCATGCGCTAATGCGTGAGGTGATAATGATTTATTGGAATGGTAAGAGAAGTGCACAGAATCTTCCTACGCATAGAAACGTATGTTGAAGAATGACAAACAACTCTTAGAACCAAATCCATACAAACAAAATATTCATATGTTAGGGTTCAAGCGCTGCAGTACAGTGTAGGGGGCAATCTGTGTAAAATCAAATCATTTAGTACTATAAAAGCCAGGAAACAAAGAAGCAGCAAATTTTAGTCTGAGGTCTATAAGAAATATTATAGCAACAAGAAATTAGCAGCACAAAAATGACGATTATGGTGGGTTAGAGAATCTTTAGGTAGTCGATGGAAATGCAGAGTTATGCAATACACTTATTCAGGTAGATTAACATCTTTACAGGAGACTAATTAGGGACGTTTCGACAACTACATGGTGCCAACAGGAGATCCATCAAAGTTGTGGTTAAGTATGTATGTATATATATATATTCAAAACACACTTGGCCCTTTTTCACGACATTTCATTCTCGTCCCAGAACTTACTCACAGACCTGACATTTTGGTGCAATGTTTTCGTATAGTCATGGAAATTTTTTTGTCGAAGTGCACTCCAGGGAAGAATATGTAGTCCAGTTTTTCAGCCCATGTATACACATGCACACGGAGGAGACACATACGTACAGTAAGAAATTTAAAAGTAGTGACCGAATCCACCGATGATGCGGATATTAGTCGAATTTTCAGTACAAGGCACTAAACAGAGAAAAACTTCTGCTAAACGCCACTCAAAAGCTATGGAACAGGGAAAATAGGTAAGGTCTAGTTAATTTCATTCCTCAGGTAAAAAAGTTTGCAAATGCCAGCATATGGATGCGGCAAAGAAGGAAGTATTCATGGGTTATATGATAGCAATTCTGACGACTGACGCAAAATTTATAGATTATCCAAAAGGTTGACGTATAACGGACCGATCGACGAGCCAATAAAGTTCAAAGGTGCTTCAACAGTAGACGCAGTGAGAGGGGTTGGAGCACGCACGCCCACAAAGCGAGACCAGTGGGACGATCTAATTGATGAAAGCATTAATATGCTGTGGAGTTCTGATTTCATCAACTAATGATTTTTGAACATTGGTGGTTGATAATCAAATTTGAGGATTCCAAACAAAAATCTTGAAAGAGAATGCGCAGACTAGAATAAAGGGCATCTGATAGAGACGGCCAGCAATAAAGCCTTTCATTTGCACCAATGCTCACAGGAAGATCCATAGAAAAGTGAAGGTAGATTATGTTCACGCTTTTGTGGCAAGTGAGAAGAGTAAAAGTTTTCCATTCAGCCACTATGTAGCAGGGTTGAACGTCAATTTTAAAAGATGAAAAAATGTCCACCACCATAAAGAACCACCTCATCTCAGCAACTGTTGGTGAAATTCAAAAACGAGTCGATCTGTATTCTCCTTGTTCCATCAAGTCACAAGTTAACGAAACCATCTTCTTATCCAAAAACGAACAAATGAAGTTCACGTAATCGAAACAGAACTTAATAGAGGCGTTTGTGAATAACTATGGAAGGAAGGAGTTTGAGAGACTGACTGTCGCTTTATCTAAAAATGGTTAAAAAAATAGTGAAGAAATGAATGAATGGACTAGGGTGACAATAACAATAAACCTGGTGTCAACAGAACGTAGTAGGAAACATTTTATTTGTAATTCATTCTTCATAGTTAAAAGCCGGTTGTTAATTCACCGGCGTTTTGTGATGCTTAAAGGATGAATTACTAAGCCTCGCTAAGTGCGGTAGCTTATACTGACGTTTAAAAGACGGTTTGATTTTTGCATAAATCCTGTTTTACACATGTACGGTGAATGGAGAAAAGTGCCTCATTGTCATTAAGCAGTGATCGATCATTCGCTGTGCACATAAATTACTATTCATCCGGATTTATCCATCCATCTATCCCAGCAATGATGGATTACAAAAGCACGAGTGTAGTGAATGTGGCTGGGAGCTAGAGGGCAGTGGACGAATAGTAGTGGTAACGAACCCACACTAAAGCCCACAAAACTGGAGCGGAGTCCTATAATTAGTCTAGACACAGCGGTTTGACAGCGCCTTCCCTGACTCATGTATTTCACTCAGCAACAGCAGCAGCAAAGAAGTGCGAAACAGTGCCAAAAACACAAGGCAGATGTATGAGTGAAAAATTTGATGCAGTTCACTGCTTCCTAGTGGTGGATTGGCGGCTACATGCACTACCCGCATTGGATTGAGGCTGATGATCACAGAGGCTGTCGTGGATGCACAGTCACAAGCCACTGGGTTTGATCGAAGGACTGAATAGCATTTTGCCATCTCCAGACAACAAATAAGTACTGTTTGAAACAAGAAGGGTAATACGATTCTGTTGACATGCCAAAAAAGGTAATAGAAACTAATGAGGAGCCAAAAATGTGCATAAAATTTATTAGTCTCACAGAAACCAATAAATAGAGGAAGTAGATCAGGGATCCAATCGCAATTAGTGTTCCCATAAGCGGTTCTTGGTGTTCAAGGTAACATCATTGTGGATGATAAGGGAAGGTGGGGCTGACATTGCTGACATACAGAAAGGCTAAGTTGAGAAGGTGGGGCTACTGGCATGGCATGAAGGCCATGTCACCCAGCAGAAGTACAAAGGTGGGGTTTCAAGCGCACTCGGAATCAGAACAATGGGTAAGACTGATAATCGAAATGATGCACTAGGCACACGCAATGGATCGGAAGCTTTTGTGGTGTTACCGAAATCTACGAATGTTCATCGCTTCGCATTTTGTGAGAGCGGTATCTGAACCTGAGCGGTGGATTATGTATTAGATGTAAATTTTGAGGTAGCCAGATTAAAAGTAGGGCCTACTCCATAGGATTACCATACCTTAGCCAAATTACGGGGCGAACGCTTCGAAAAGGCCGAATCAAAATTGCTAGGAATCGACGACACAGAAGTACTATGAGTTAACGCTCGGTCTGCACTGTCGGCATGTCAATGATTATAAAATGTAAAATAAGTAAGTAACCTTCATTCTCTTTGAAAAGCAAGCAAAATGCAAGGTGCGGACTTTGGAACATGCGAATGCACACGCACACCGACGTTTCATTACACACAAACACACACATTGCAATCGCGATTCTACGACGAGGCAAAACGTGTGCGTCGACTTCGCTTGTTGTAACGTCCCACCTCCTCGGATGTGAAGCGTATGCGCTACATCCACCAAATGAGGTGGAAAAAACCAACATTACACGTGCTTTTCTTCGGTCCAGCCGTCTGTCATCCACTTACTGATTTCACTTAAACACACAGGATGAACGAAAAGTAGGCATGAAGCATGGTTTAAACCACTAAGAGTTTTCTTGCCTATTGCATGTGAGCAATGCCCATTCACAAGTGCTCTCGCTGATGTAGGTGGTTGAAAACGAGTGTGTGCGGCCGCTGGTTGATGAGCCGCAATTCTTTTCGCAGCGTGCCAATAGGCTGCTATTTTTCATCAAAAAATGATATGGTATAAATCCAATCGGTTGTGCGGTTTTTAAAGCCCTCATTATTATACCACCCAACAAACGATCCCTTCCAATACGGAAGGGGAATATACGTGATTCTTCGCGGTAGATTTATTTAATGCTTAAAGGTGTATTGGTATTGGTTTTTGTTCAACTATGCTACCAGGGCAGGCAGCAAAGTTTGGGGGATAATGTGAATTATTAGTGAAAGACAATTTTTGCCCGCTTATTAATCTATGTGATGCGCACTATGCTACGATTATCACCTTTAGGGCAAATTAATTCGGTGCGTTAATACACAGAGACCATTGTAATGAAGAGACTCCTGCCACATAAAGACGAGAAATAGGGAGAAACCTGGCTACAGTGAAAATAATAATAATAATTTCCCTTTTAATAGCACACACGCCGTACAAAAAAAGGAAATGTGAGACGATTATAATTCTACGTTTGAAGCTACCGTAAGTTAACTTAAGTCACCTGTTTCTAAATGAGTCTAATACAAGGATAACATGCATCTTTTCTGAGACTATTGGTCAAAATTGCCAAAAAAGAACCACCAAGAGTGGCATACACCAGCTTTTCCCGTAAACGAATCTGAAAACGCCAAGAAGAACGCCAAATTACAGACCTAGAGAAAAACCTAGTAGGATAAGCTAAAATATGGGCGCAGCATAGCGCCAATACAGGAATGAATTGCACAAAAATTGCAACCAAGCCATGCGTGTTGAGAAAGATAAATATAAAAGGAGCACCAGCGAAAACGGGGCAGTGGTGTGGAAGAGTCTGGATTTTTGGATGAAGTCAAAGTAGCCAATTCTTAAGAAGCACACAAACAAGAGATTTGTGAACGCGACGAATCACCCGGAAAGTGATATTGAAAATGCCATGTGAAACAAATAACACCACGATTTTAACCTATTTCCAACACCTAAGAAACAGCGCTATGCGAAGCTCCATTTTACTTCCTAGAAATTGGTTATCAGGTTGAGCAGGAAAGACATAAAGTATATTGAGAGGTAAGAAAGTGTCAAGGAGGCATCAGTAACATTACAAAGAAATTGGAAGAAGAAACACTGACAAAGAAAGCAGGCGACGAGCCGAACTTACATTGCAAAACTGTAATTAGTGCCATTCAGTAGTTCAATCCGATTTGCTAACACTGTATGGGTAACGGGCAAAGCACCCTGGCGCAAATTGGGCAAACGTTTGGTGAGAGCCACCCAGTTCTCTATATGCGGGATGAAATTATAATTGTCCCCCGCCCAACAGGAGGGAGGAGGCGAAAGGCCAGACCCCAGCAACGGTACGTGTGCTCGATTGCATTCAAGACATTTGTCGCTAGGCGACAGGAAAAGAGTACGCGCAACCGAAGGTATGAGACAAAAAGCAATTTTGCGCAATATTATTTTTTTTCTGACTGTGCAAATACTGCATGGCTTTAGAAGGCTTACTAGAGACTTTACTAAAGGCGCCGCAACAAAAAAGGAGTCAATATGACAGTTAAAGAGGCATTTTTTCATAAATGATTGGCTGGTTGCAGTTTGAAAGACTGGGCACTCAGAACAGTTTGCAGAATCGCCGATTAAGTACGCTTATACTCAATTCAATCATCAGTTGGTCAGAAATGGAAAAGCTGAGTAAGGCAAGCGAACTAATGAGTGCTAGAATTCGAAAAGTCTAGACCTTAAAGCATCAACACGAAAAGGGGTTACAATCACGGGGACTGCAAGAGACCAAAGAGGACTTTATCCCACCAATGTCAGCAAGCATGGCAGCGCACTTTCTATCACCACAGATAGGAAGTAGGGATGCTATTACCTGAACTCATTTTTTGAAACCAAAGGCCATTTAGAGTGGGAGAAAACTTAACCATTTAGAACAGCTACTTCACGCTCCCTAAAACCATCTTCCCCTCTCATTATCACAAAACATTTTTAAATTAATATCGTATTTTAAGATAGGAAATGCGGCCAAGCAAGAGATCCCGTAACTGTAGGTTTCAACCGCATTACAAGCGTAAATAATTCGTTTCAACAGTGTTTCACGATTAAAAACGAAGACCCAATGTTGTTTTTAATTTATGGTCCCAAGGAAGTAATAAATGATCCATCAATTCATAGTAGACCAGTAGGAGTGCATTCGACCTTCGAAAGGAATCTTGAGACCATTCAGTACTAATGAAACCACAGTAAGGGTGTCAGTAGAAATCTACCCACTGAAATGGGTACCAAGATCCCTTAGCAAATATACTTAACATCCAAAAAAATTTGTACAATCTTACAGCGTGAAGCAGGAAATTGGAAGCAGGTGAAGAACGTTAAGGTTCGCCATTTACACAAGGCAGTAAAGTGCATGTCACTCGCAGACGTGGGCATTGACGTCAGATGTCCGGCGCCGTTCGAGGCACAGGCACAGGCACAGGAACTGACGCAGTGAGCCCCTAAACCTAAACTCAACTTTTTTCCATTAAACACAACACAAAAAGCAAAAAATCCTAATAGGGGCTGGAGTGAGTACAGCACATGACTGGTTGACAAATCTGGATTGGGGACCGTAGAACCTGATCAGGGTAACATTGAGGGACGCATCACCAACATCAATGCGTCTCACCCTAAACACGCAACTTTACCCAGCTCTTACCTCTCCCAATCGACCTCATCTAAGGAGAAACTCCAGGTTGAGCGACAGATGGGGCTTTATCATTGTCCGTGACCTATCAGTAACCAATCCGTAAGCTGACCAGCATTAACGAAACGAACTACCGTTTGATTGGTAGGCGCGCTCACAAAAAAACAACGGTGAATTTTCCGGCATTGCTGCCTAACTTATTTACCACCAGGACTTAGCAGAAATGGTAAAGTAGTGGACTGCCAAATGTAACAATGGGTCTATGTTGTGAGCTAGTGGGCAAAACTATAATGATCATTGTTGGTCTGCAAATGACTGAAAAGCGGCGACAACAGAAACGATTGGGCCCAACCAGATGGAGATCTTACGCCATGCATGAGCATTGTAAGTGACATCGAATTAATAAACGAAAGTTATTGGTAGAAGCTAGGAAAGCGAACCGTACTTAAGTAGAAGCCACAAACAATTGGGTACTGTTCCAACTAAAACAGCCTTATCTGCTGCCCTTCTATCGGCTGACTACTACAATCTGCTGCTGCTGAAAAACCACTATTAGTTGGTCCGAAACAAATGTTTGTTGTCAATGGAATAACGTGAAGTATTACTGACGGAAAAGAACTTAATTGTTCACAATCACTAGCGTAATGGTCTTAAATTTTAAGGTTTAAAGATGGAAGCAAAATGTAAAATTTTAAACCATAATGTCACCTATCACACTGCAAATTCGCATATTCTGATAATCAACAAAAAGGCCCACAAAGAGGGACTTTCTATGAAAGTCATAATGTAATTGAGACATACATATTCTGAGTGAAGTGTATGGGAGGCATCACCACATGGGAATTGCCACCTTTCGATGCGGGTTCATCTCCTTTAGAAAGCGCAATCAAGGCTGTTTCAAACCCATCCACATTCGTACAGATCTCTGAAAAGCGCTTGGTATTTGCATTACGAAACAAGTCGGAAGGCACGCTCTTCCCCATAAAGACTGAAATAAATTATGCTAATGCGAAAACGAAGTCCGTGTGCGTGCTACTAACAAATTAATATCAAAAAGTTGAGTGTAGTCCAGCAAGTGCAACTTGCTTCCTCTTCCTCTCTCCAATGCTCATACACATTGCAAAAAGGATTCTTACACGTGTACATGCATCAGGATGCAGAAGAGAACTGAGGGAGGGGAACCTACGCGGTGTTTGACATCGCGCGCCCAAGCTTGGAGGCTAGCGATTCCCTGTTCACCAAGAGCTACCGTTGGTAGAGGCCTTGCTCCGAATGCGTGGGGCCGCAGAGGACCGGACGGTTGCTGATAGGCAACGGACGGCCTGTAGAAGGCCGGCGGCGACTGGCGCCGCGCACGTCGATGACCACCGAAAGGCCAAGGACCGCCTCCTCCACGACTGCTTGCGTCGGATCTAGCACTTGTGACGTTCTCACCATGCGACGAGGAAGACGAGCAATTTGAGAGAATCTGTGTGACGTGAAAAAGGTGCCCAATTTCATGTATTCAAGAAACAAACTTCAAGAGGCTTTACAGGAAAGGAAAGATTATAACAGAACTAGAGTGATGAGCCTAATTTGCCGTTGGAACTAAACACCGCACACAACATCAGACCGGCTATCGAAGGTGCGTCGCGTTAATGAGCTGTCGTTCCCCCCGACGATAGGATAAAAAAGTGACGACGCCAATGAGGAGGTTTAAAGGGGCGCGCGAGGAAAGTTGAAATTCCAGGAAGAAGTTATGGTTTGGAGGGAGTTGGGTTTCAGTGGGCATGGTGGTAAACCAAGGCCAACCGCTCTGTTGTCCCTCTCATTTCTTCCATGACCACTGCAGACCGGCAAAACGAGACATAAATACTTAACGTGGAAGACGGCAAACGGCTGTGAAGAACATCAGTTGCTATTACTGTGAACGTATTTTATGCCCAGCTGCCGTGGAGACAGTTGTCTGCTAAACCCATGTTCGTTTGCTCGTTTAGAAAAGCCGAGTGTGTCTTTTCGGGTGTGAATGTGAGATGGTAGAAAGTGTTATTTCTCATGTAATCCACTTAATCACGCTCATTTAGCAAAAATTCCCAACGAGAAGAATCTGGAAATAGGCACATATTTATACAACCTCACTCAGTTTGGCGAACAACAAACACCAGATTATGGATCATAATTGGTGGTAATCAAACGACTTTTTCGATATTTTAAACATTCCATCGAACTATCAATAGCACTTCATCGGCTATTTAGCTCAGTTTTAAATCAAAATGAGCCCCATTTCCCGTGAAAAGTGTTTGCTCAATGGAAATTACCTGAGTTGGTGCTACTATGAGCGACTCTCTACGCTTTCTTGCTAGCCACAATCTCGGTTTTTTCTCGAACCTGTTATTTCAATGAGTGATATGCGTGGTTACACAACAGTGAGTTTAAGTCATCAAAGTGTTGCAAGAGTAAGAACTCGAGAGCTCGCAGTAATTTTGGGCATTGAAACAAGTAATAACATACCCTGACTACTTGTGAAGTAATTAATGTGACATCACGACTAAATTTACAAGTAATAGCATAAATAAACAAACTAGAGTGATTGCCGTTGTCTAGGTGAGAGAGAGTAGAAGGCTGCATCAGAGCTTTGGAATAAGGAGAATCGTACACGAGATCGAATAATACCATAAGAAAGCGTGAGTGGGTGTTCTAGACAGGTGAAACACCATAGCAATGGGGTTAAGTAGAGCTATTCTTCATAAAAGAATGCCAGACAAGTGGTAGCATGAAGCAGGTTGGAAAGGGGAAAGGTGGCGTCACCGAGATGCACGACATTTCGCAGGCAGTGAGGAATGCGACTAAATACCGTTGCAGCTTTCTACCTTTGCCTACCATTCAAAAGTGAAAAAGATTCTCAAATTAGTAGGCACTGTCAACACTCTCTAAAGGTCACTTCGAGGCCAGATAACATTCCATTTAGTAAAGTACTAATACCTGCTCTTGCACAGTGAAGAAAACCTGCGCAAGATTTGCTTGATGAAGGTGTTAAACTTGAAGAAAAATCTATTTCTATTTTTTTCTGCAAAAAATACTAGTGGAATAATACTTTTGCCAACCATCGTTGTTACCGGAATCCTAAAAAAAGTATGCCTCAAATATTTAGGCTGCAAACACAGGATTCGCCGGCAGCTTCGAAATTCGTTCGTGCTAAAGGTTTGTCAAGGGCCGTGGTGAGGCCTGCTTGCAAAAGCTATAACTCAACCTTGACATACTTTAAAATTGTTTTTTACACAGATATGGAATTAACTTGATGTATAAAGCATAACGGTGTAAAGACTGGAGCGGTAATGAGGAAGGGGGTTTACGTCCTACCAAGGGCGCATCACGTACCTCCTGTTCATGAAGAGTGTAGACTGACTTCAGATTCATAATTGCATCTGTGAGATGCATCTGAAGAGGACGGTGGACTTTGGGAAATTTGTCAACCAAATTCATGATTTCCTGTAGGGCAGCTGAAAAAAAGAAAAGCCCCAAGGCATTGACATCAATTTAGCACGAAGGGAGTCCAACTGTGCTGGTGGAATCATTCAATGTGATTTGTAGGAAAGCTTTATTCCTGACTCTAGGGTGCGAAATTACTTACGGCGATACAGAGAAACATAAGACATTTAAGTCAGCACGCAAGGTTAAGAAAGTTCCAGAAATCGGGATACCGAATATACAATCATGCCAAAACGACGGTGAAAAGAAATGTCATGCCGCAGATTTTATCCATGGATCATTTACAAATTACACCAAATCCCAAAGTTAGAGGGAAGTGTAGCATTGGGAGCATAAAATTACTAAAGGGAGCCCTACAATCGGACAAAATGGATGGATATGCACATTTACCAAAGCGATCACGTGCAGAAAATGCACCATAAGACGTAACTCCTCCAAAACTGGAAGGAACTTTGACTCACTAAGTTGAATGGTCATATGCACAAAAAACATTTGCAAAAATTGTTTTAAAATGGAATCCCATCGTAAAAATCCAGTTCAAGCTGAATTAAGCATAAAAGGAACGTTGCACAGAAGTAGTGCTGCAAGCGGACCAGGAATACCAATGATATGACTGCATTTGAATAAATAAATCAAAAGACAAGGTGTCCCTCAGATGGAAAAATTGAATCTACTGATCCCCAGTGAATAGCAAGTGTTCATATAATAATGGCGACACTTTTATCAAAAGAAGCAAAACAATATCTGATTTTTTATAGAAGGCTTTGGAGCGACTGAGCAAGTGGCGCTTGATACTACTGCCACAGACAAAGAGGCACCTTGAGACATTACTATCAAAGCTGCTCCCAAAAATTTTGAATGTAGCATTATGCTGTACGTATACGCACCATTGGAACATTAAACGAAGCTTTCTAATGGTGGTAACGCAAGTCAGGGAGTGGAAATTGTGACAACAAAACTGGAACGAAAAAGCTAGCCGACGCATAAGTAACCAGACAGGTAGCAGACAAATGAAACTGAAGTATTCAAATACAACATAAGAGATCATAAGAGTAGAACCGACAGAAGAGGATGTTCGACCAGACTGTAAGAACCTCCTATGACAGTTCTCATGGGTTTCGACGGAATTCTTTACACTTTGACGCCGGAATAAAGCGGGCGAATGCGACTCGAAGAGGAGTGAAGTCGAAAAAAGCGGATGACTTCACTCACACCGCATTCAGAACGGCTTGGAGCAAGCGATTAAGAGGTTCAACCCTTTGCAGTGAACGTCAAACTTCCAAGTTTACTTTTGGATAAGTGTGACGAGCGACTTGTCCCCTGCATTGAGCATCCACCCCGAACAAGAAAGTGCAAAATCTTGGATACTTCGATGTCTTTTCAGAAATGGACAGTAACTTCATTCCCCATTGAAAATTTGCCCGTCCCTATTTAAAATCATTGAAGTTTGAGTTGCTTCACACCGACTGGTCGCAGAACTGAATCACCAACCTTACAAAGAACCTATAATCTGTTCATCTTATACCTGAGGGCAAGAATTTGTTTCCTGTTTTTTTCTGTTAACAGATCCCGTTAAACTAGTTTCTACAAGAGGAACGGGAGGCGTATTTGGGAGTACTGCTTTGTAAAGCATTGCATTGCAGAGTTTTTATTAAAGTCCAACATTTAAATTTTACAAAACATGAAATAATCGGATTTGCCATACAATTTACTTTAATAGGACAAAAAAATGTGATATTTACCATAAGTCAACATAGGATAGACAACAAAGTTTGTGGGGCACTCGCCCACCAACAAGAGACGCTAATGTCAATTGAAACGGGGTGAATACTAGGGCTCTAACACAGTCTGAATGTTTAAAAATTACATAGCGGTTTGCTAATCTGCTTCCTCAATGCTGTCAGGTGGAAGGCATTTCGGGACCAATGAGAAGTTAGGGCTCATTAATGAGATGCGATGGATGGGGGAATCTTTGCCGATAGGGAGTATCGGGAAATGGAAAATTGGATATTAGAAGTTGCACACTATATGCCCAATTCAGATGTGGAGATCTCATCGCCTATTATTGTGCGCATAGCAGGTTAACTACGAAGCTACACGTTCTTCGGTTTCAAGTGATCGATGGCCAAAGCTTGAGCAAAATCAAAGTAACCCTCATGGAAGGTTTCGGTGATTTAAAATGATTGATACCACTAAAGTGATATACAAAGGTTGATGTTGGTGAATTTAATTAATTGAATGTGAAGCATTACTGATTTACACAAACAAAGCATCCGACTTGATTTACTTATCAAGTGATACGGACGAAAAACCAGCTTTGCCTTAGTGTCGAGAAAAATCTCAATACTAGCCATTGGTTAGCTAGAGCTGTACTCAACGCATTTCATCATGCATCTGAGCTGCTTCGAGCTCTTCTACTAGATATGAAGTCGGATGAGCATGATAAAAGCTACAAAAAGATAGTGTAAAGATATCAGTGGTTGGGAGGTGGCTGACGAAGTGAACGACAGCAAAGCTGTGAGTTCAATAAGGAGGGAGCAACTTACCAATAAACTTCTTCCATAGGGTGCCCAAAGCCATTTGCTCGGGTGTGCACTTTTCAGCCAACCGAACGCAAGTAGATTCGCACAAATTGGCATTTATAACGCCAGCACAGAGACTGCAGAATCTGAGACGCTGATATTCAGCAAGACATTCGTGTGAGGGATGTATCTGCATGACATTTAATACATGCTTATTAGTGCTAGATAGAAAGAAAAATTAGTAGGCCGGTGTTATTTTCAATGAGAAACAATTAAGGCCCTCGATTTAAGCAACTTAAAAAACGAATTTGGAACGACGGTAATAAAATTAATTAAAACAGTAATAAATCGAACGGAAACCTGTAGAATTCATTGGCTCTAGAAAGCTCCGAATACGAAAAAAAGGATTTAATAGGCGATCAACTGCTAGTGAGTGTGAGGATAGGACTGTGATGGTAGCAAACTAACAGTGATAGAAGCAGCAAGAAGAGTCTCTCGAGCGAAGGCCATGGAGTTTATCGCCGCACGGATGGGTGGAAAAGCTTCCATAGTCATGTTTGAGATGATGGAGGGAATTCGGAGAAAGGGCTGTTTAGATTTGAGCGAATCGATTACACACTTCATGTAAGTGTCTGTCGAATTCGTATTCAAGAGGATTTGGGTGATTCTCCAGAGAAGCTCATCGAAGAACGAGGACACCAAGTGTGGCAAACCACTCACAGTGCCGGACAAATATGACTGTATAGTAGAGAAGAAATTTATGAGAAATTGCTCATGTGCTCGAAACTTGTAGCTGAAATCGGTACGCAGTTGGCTGTGTAGCTGTTCCATTGTCGAGCCGAGAGTGTCAGTAACAAACGCTAAATGAACATAAGCGACAAGAAGAGTCACCCACATTTCAAAACAATAGTATCGTTGCGGAAGTTTTCTGCAGTTTTTTCCAACAGACCATTCAATATTCTTTTGAGTTCATGTTCACCTGCTTCGGCCATGCCCATCAACATTTCGCGAGAACAACAGGCGCTAGAAGCGCCCTCGTGTATATCACCACATACATTTTCGTCAACTATAAAAAAATATACAAAAGGATTGCGAATTACATCTTCTGTTTTTGATTACACGATTCCCAATATAGTCCGCCCATTGCCTTTGAATGATGGGGCAATTGGAGGTATCGAACGAGAAGACTGGTTGCAAAAGTGAACAGAGCAGGAGAATGTGTATCAGACATGTTCGAAGAGGCATCGCTACACGAGTACTTGACTCAACTGAAAAATAAGTGCAACCACATAAAATACCTATAAAACGCTAATTAGGTATTACGTATATTTTGCCTCCAAAGTTAAAAGATGGGAAATCAAAAATCACGACAATGTATCGCTACCGAGTCTTGTGTCTGTAACCTGGTTGAAATAATCAATCAGTTATCGCAGGTAGCCTAAGTATCTACGACGATAAAATGCAAAAAGGAAGAAGCTAGAAATATTTTAGCTTCTAACTCAACCAACTAACTATGCAGTACTCAGCTCTAATCAGAAATGGGAAACAAATTAATTGTCTTATTCAGTAACGCAAAGTCAACACAAAACTGGACAAAAATAAGGATGGTTAGCATAGTTTCGTATCCATGTATGAATCAATTAAGAATTTTTTATAATATAAATACTGCTAATGCCAGGTTAGAACAAAGTGCATCAACAATGCAAGAATCAATAAGATTATGATTGTTGTCGGGTTATTTGGGGATGATATGGGAATATAATCGAAAATGACGAACGTGCAAACTAAAAAAGATAATAAAGCATAAAATAAATAATAAAAAGTAAGCAAAAATACAAAACTAGCATTATTTAATAAGTCCAGGTCAAAATTTAAAAAAAAACGACGATAAGCTTGCACCTGGGAGAAGGCAAATGGATTAGTTCTTAATGTGAGACGCTACACCCCACAAAATACAAGCGAAAAACCATAACTTTAAAAATGCACCCTTAAAAGACAAATAAATGCAATATAAAGGGCGAAAACTAGGAACAACAAAACCCAGCATCTCAAATAATGCCCAAAACCATCCGTCATTTTAAACGTCTCAAGGTCAGTCATGAATTATTTTTACGGTTTGTGTAAACAAAATCCACAATACCAAAGAGTACTTAAAACCTGGAAAACAAAATCGAACGCAAGAAAAACTGCACCAAAGAGTCAACATCTGCTATGACAACTGCACGAGGAATTCCTAACGCCCCTTTAAGTGCCATAAGTTTCATAATAAATTTAGCTGAGGGGCTGCTTTACGTCCCAAAGCTCTCTACAAGGCACGCAATAGTAAAAGGTCTCGGACATTGTTCGTAAGAGTTACGACAGAGATCCGATGCATGATTTGATTTCGACAAAATTATTCAGAAGCAAATGCGCTACGAAGGCTAATGCAACTTTCTCCGCGTTTTTAGAGGGCTAATTAAGTTTAAATAGCACTATGGCGTTGAGAAATGGTAGAAACACCTATTCTTTATCTTTTGCCTTTTTACAAATATTCTGTTTGTTTGTTTCTACCCCAAAGTATTTTTATATGTGGCTTTGCTAGAAGCATGTGCTTGCTTTAACAGCCCTGAAGCAGCTTTTTCGCTTTCTTGTAGGCTCATTAGTGAATAAAAAACTATCTGAACATTCATCTTTTTGATTCACCCCCAATTTTTCTTTCCCTATACTTTACTTAGCGTTAGAGCTGAACTTGTGACCTCTTGCAATTTCCTTTGGTGTGCCTTTATATTATTCGTTTGTTTGTCTTCTTTTATGAAGTATGCTATTCCAGTTTCGTTCTAAAGGAGCCTGTTGAGCAGGTATGGCGTGGCGCACATTTCAATGCATGTTGGCTTAACGTTGGTTGGTTGCTTTCGTCGCTCTTGCCGCGATTACGGGGTTCGTCTAGCTTTTACAAGTGAGGATCTAGCTGCTTATTGTGAATTTTATGGTGCGATTTGATTGTGTTATTTAGAGATAACGTCTTTGATAAATGTGAGTGGAGAAATAATGCATGCTATGCGACTATTTTGTATTGCTGCATTTGTTTGTATTTTGACGAAACATGCTTTGGCTTGTTCAAAGCCTCATGACCCTAAAATACAACTCAATAAAAACCCTTCAAACGATTATGACAGCATTGTGAGATAGGCTCAATCTCACCGTTGCTTACTTTTCAAACTTCGGAAACAACTTCTGGAATCATAGTACCTTTAGGTGCGTATTCATTTCATAATATGAGGTGGTACTCATACACTTTCTTCGATTGCAATGCAAGTTTTGATCGATAAAGTAGCTTTATTATGTTGTTGATTTTGCTTTTGGAGGCAAGCCTAACCACGCTACTTCCCAAGCATATTTAGCTGCATGTACACATTTTCGAGTCGCAGCTACGATTAATTGGCCTATAAATACGAATAACTTTCATCAACAGCACGCATTTCTTGCTGCCTTTGTGGATTGTATGCATATGTAAGGGCACATGTATGTATGCAGTTAACATGGATTTGGCCACTTTTTTAGTATGGTTTATCCCACTTGTGGTGGAGTAATGTATCCTAAATTATACGATGCGGGTTTGTGTCCACTTAACTGATTTGCCGGTCTGGCTTTGTCTCTGCTAGTCCAACTTCACATATAAGTGGAATGGAATACTTCTCGGGGACGATCCACATTCAAGTGATCGAGGCAACTGAGTTGAAGGCGACTGCATGTGCCACACGTCATGCCGTGGGCCCAGCGGCCAAACTCTACGAGCTCCTAGATCCTTACGTAACCATTGAGGTAGATGATCTCGCCATTGCCAAAACCTCCACCAAGTCCAAGACAAATTCACCGCGCTGGAAGGAGGACGTGAAGGCGGAGGTGACCAGTGCGCAGCGACTCACTTTCACCGTCTATCATGATGCCGCCATTCCACCTGACGATTTTGTGGCCATTGCCGAACTCCTCATGCGGAATGTCCGTGCTGGCAACGAATTCTGGCTGGATTTAGAACCCCAAGGACGGCTTAAGTTGCGGATTGATCTCATTGGCACGCGAACAGATGAACCTCCGAAGTTGGCCTTTGATAAGGATAATTCTCTTGCCAGTGGTGGTGTTTTGCATGCAAAGCATTATCGAGCGGGAGCTCTGCGAAGGCGAATTCACCAAGCTAAAGGGCATAAGTTTCAGGTTCGAATCTACTTTTATCAATTCATTTTACGTAAAAGCTTTCTAAATGCATTTTTTCTTGACAAGCACGTGCTTATCAAAGTAACCGTCTGCAGACATTTGCTGGTCATAACTTTTGCGATTTGCATAGTCAGCCATTCTCTAGCATAGCTTTATTCTGCCTCATTGTTATTACCATTTTCTGGGAAAGCTAATGGCACAATGCAATCCTACTCATACCAGGGAACTAAGCAAGCGATAATATTGTTATCTACCCCTTTAATTTTAGTTTGCATCGCGGTTTATTAACTTGTTTTATTGTGCTGACCAATTTTTTGCAGAATAAAATCCATTGATGGTACGTGCGTAGCTACTTGCTTCACTTAACATAGTTCTTTAGACTTCCCACTGCACCCACCAGTGTGTGCGTGGTAGAATACGTGGATACAAGGATACTTTTAATGGCGATCAACTCTATACACATGCCTATACCATGTAACTCCTATGAAATATCAAAATTTGTTTATATTCCAGTGACGGGTGAGACGCTTCAGGGCCCGTGTGTAAGCGGATCTTTTTCAGCAGTATGCGTGTCACCTTCGAATTTCCCAGATGAATTTGTGGCATGAGTTTCCGATCACCACTGAAAGTAAACTCGGAATTATAGCTATCCCTTTGGTAGAATATTCCATTGCCAAACCGTAAAGTAAGCTTGAGAAATCAAAAAGGTGATTGACATACTTTGACATACTGTCTGTAAGGAGACCTGGGTTGCTTTTTTGCTTAATAATATAGCTCGACGGATTGCATTTGTGAAGTTGGCATCGTCACAGTATGCTCCGGGTATGTTTCGCCTTCCCTTCCTGGACGGCGTTTTAACTCCTGTAAGGCAATTCACAGTATTTCAGCAATTCTCAACAAACTTTGCTTTTCATAGTGCCATTTTTTGGCTGATATTGGGGAGCAATTCTACACATTTAATGTACTTTATCGCTTAAAAGTGAGAGGTAGTTAAAAAAACAATCTTGCAGTTATGAGCGTGCCATCTGTTGTGGATTCCGAGGCATGTTTTGCTGTTACATGGCGATGAAATGCTGTTTTTATTGGGAACCAGCACGTTGGTGGTTTGCACTGATATCTTCTCATTTGCAGGTTACAGTGCTAAAACAGTTCACCTTCTGTTCTCTCTGCAACGAATTTATCTGGGGCCTATGGAACCAGGCCTACCAGTGTCAAGTGTGCACCTGTGTGGTGCACAAGCGCTGTTATCAGAACGTGATTACTCAGTGTCCGGGCGTCAAGGCGCCATCTACGGGTTCCAATGCAGTTCTTCAGGTAGTTATCGATGATCCCCCTCTTTTGCCATACGGGTGATTTGTGTGTGCATACCTCCTGCAATCTTTCATTATTTTTGCCTCGTATCAACCACCTTTACGCGTTTCCTCTGCTTTTTTGCACGCACAGGGAATTGTGGTCGCTTGAGAGGTGAGTGCTACGGCTTTTCTAACCTTGTTTCCTTCTTTTACGTGTTCAGTGTTCGAGGCCTTACCTTAACGTTTTCGGCTTCTCCTCCCATATAACGCGTCAATCATCTAACCCACGCATTGTTCTGATTCACAATGTGCATTGACTTCTTATTTGAACTCTGGAAGCAAGTCCGATAGCAGTAATCTGACTAGTCTTTTGGACTTGCAGTATTTTACATTGACACCTTATCCTTCCGTTACTATCACAAGATACTGAGGGTTTGTTTGCCTGAGACTGAGTAGCGTTAGATACTCAGTTGTGGGCCCAACTACAAGCGAAATGCCGTCGTCACCACCAAATTTCATCATCACAGTAATAAACACAAGGTTTTTATATCAGAGCTACTAATGGATACTGTGAAGAGGAGCATAAAATTCATATTTTCGGTTGATTGCGTTATACCTTTTTCCTTACTATGAAGTTGCGTTTTTCCATCGAGAATGCCATCTTTGAGTCGTTTTTTGAGTAAATGCTGCAGCAAGTAACCAACCTATTCACATTGGAGCGGTTCGAACTTCCAGCCGGCGAGTGGCTACTGCCATTAGATCGCATATGATTTTTTGGATAAACTCAAGCGGGACCAACCGTAGGATTGAGCATTCTGCATATAGTGGGTTTGCCCTTGGATTTTGTGTTGAAAGGTGAATAGAAGGACGATTGAAATGTCTGCGCTTGTTGAAACTTCTTTCCCATGCACATAGTCTTTCTCGAAAGGTTATTGCGCTGGGGTAACAGCCCAGGAGACTCCTTTCTCTCTCACACTTGCGATCTATTTTGAAGATAGACAAATTGAGTCTTTCCCAGGGGAATGTCGTCAAGCCGATAGAGCGAGAATGGCCGAACGAGCAGGCAGTCAGGCAAGCGGGCGGGCGAGTTGGTTAAAGAATGCACGTGAGCGCGCGCCCGCTCGCGCACAAAACAGGTCCAGTTGGCGGGCGATCAAGCGGGAGGTCTGGTGAGAACTATGAGGGAGGTGATTAGTGCGCGTTCTCGTACCTTTCACGCTTCTGTACTCCATTAATAGTCTGTATGCTTGTGCGCGCTTGTCTTAGTGTTGCACTTTCCATCACACAGCCATGCTTGTTTAGATAAGCCCTCGATGTATTACAGTGAGTTGGCGGCCTGACGTTACCTTAGTGAGACCGTCAATGAATTGTTTTCACTCATCGTCTCAGGTCTGTTGATTGGCCGCGGAAAGCTTTTTTCTCCTGTCACTACAACTGGCATGACCTGTGTCAGCCAAAATTGTTACCCTATGTATGCCCTTTAATTCAAGGTTTCTTAGGTGAATTTGATTGCCATAGAGAAGGCGCATGAAGAGTGGATACTTCTTGAAATGGTTTTACAAAATTTGCAGGACCAAAAATAACCATTTACGAGCATTAAATACTGGAAATTCTCGAAAGGTGAATGGCAAACCAACAAATTGGTGAGCTACGTATCAAATTGAACTTTAGAATCAATAGCGCGTGATACATATTTTAGAACTCCTGCATAAAACTGAATTAACCAATTTTTGTTCTGTGTTCATTAATAGTTTAATTTTAGAGAGACCACTTTTCGTGACTGCAGATCCACCGCATCAGGTGTGTTGAACGACTGCTTTATAATTGGTTTGAGAATTGCATTGCAAATGATTAGTCGGTTCCGTTGTATGCTCGTGATTGTGTTTACCAAACATTGTTTATGTTCCAGCTGTGCTGCAACTTTTTTGTTAATCCCGTCTCTGTGAGGCTGTAAATTGTCTTCACTGTCTTTACCCATTAGAATGCTTGTAAATGAGACTCTGGTGCATTTCTCCCTTCTCGATGGTCATTATGTCTACTCTCTCCAAATGCGCTCACCGTCAATGCATGAACTGGAACGTTTCTAAATCACCTCATACAATTGTTACATGCCTCTCCTTCAGTAGACAGGAAGAGTTTGGGGAAATTCCTCTTCACATCTCTAACGTAGACATTCCTACCCGTCGGATTTCACTTGAATGGTTGAAATCCTTTGCAGGGTTCAAACAATAGCCAACTAGAGTCACTCCAAATTAACCCGAGTCAAGCGGCACTTAAGCGTGGCACGCGTTAGGGTACGGACAGAATCACGCGCAAAAAACTGGAAATGGTATATCAACTAATGCAGTCGCTTGTACATTTTCTTTCTTTCTGTAAATCTTTTCGAACCACATTGTAGGAAACCCGTCCCTAAAATCCCAACTCCAGGTGTTCAGACACACTCATTAGATTACGAGGTGAGACTGCCAAGCACAGAAACAACTGCTCAGGACTTTGATGCCAGAAGTAGTAGTCTGCTGACCATTTAAAAATCCCCCATTACCACAGGTCTATGGTTTTGGGAGTTTGTCAAAGTTTAAGGTATGAAGAGCGCTGTTTGAATTTTCTTGCTCAACTACTAACAGGCTTACCTTTAATTTTGGGAGACTGTTCATGAAGATACTGGATTTTTCGGGTGATAACTTGTCACGGTCATCCTTCCTTCAATGGTGTGCGTTGAATTCAGCCCTACCCTATTATCTGCATTTATATATGCGTTGGCTTGCATTAATACCGGAAATAATCGACTTGCTTACATTGTCTATTTTTAAACCAAGATTTGTTACTCATCTTGTGGCTTTTTGTACAGATATAACGGGGTTATACCTTGTACTAAAATAGTTTTTTATGTGTAATAATGGCTCAGTTCAGATGAGTGTGCCACTATCCCGTCTCAGACTCTCGCCGAGCATTTGGCTGGCTCCTGGGTCATGGTCTAATCGCGTTGTGCGCATCTGTTGCAGAACCGTTTCAACATTAATGTGCCGCACAAGTTCCGAGTGCACACATACATGCTGCCAACGTTTTGCGAGCACTGTGGCTCTATCCTATTTGGCATAATGCGTCAGGGCCTGCAGTGCGAGGTGTGCAAGGCGAATATCCATCGGCGCTGCGAGAAGAACGTGGCCTCACACTGTGGCGTGAAGACGCGCAATCTCATTACCGCCATCCGCGAGTGCGGTCTTAACCCCTCCGACCTAGGCCTCAGCGCGGAGGCGGTCGCTGCGGCCAGTGCCGCCGAGGTCTCCGCGCACTCCGCTCCCATGCCCCACGACCTCAAAGTGTCTGAGCTCTACCCCTGGTAAGCCCAACGCGCCTCCACTTTTGTGTGTCTAGAGCACGGTGTTGGCTCCTCTGGAGGTTTACAGGTTGGTCCATAAATGGTACATCAGTCTACTAAGCCACGAGGCCGTATAGCTGCTATGATCGATTCGTCCTCAATTTCTCCAACATTGTTACTGATGCCTAACTTGCATCCACCGGAATCTCATTTCGCTCGAGTTTACACCCTGTCATCTCCGTTTTCAGATAGCCTAATTACTTAGTACCGCACTTACACCTTTTGTAGGATTCAAGGTACATTTCTTGCTAGCGGAATCACCAGTTTATTGGATCTGCTCATTTATGCTAACATAACTTGTAGTAAATTTACTACAGCAACTTGGCTTTGTAAACACGGGAATCACTTTTGGTGCTTTTTTAGGAATGTTCACTTGCCCCTCTTAGTTGGGTGAGTATCAATTTTCTGTTAGTATTGTACTAAGCCTCTCAATGGAATCATTTTTGGGTTCCCATTCCCTCTAGGTATTACCGACTCCAGTCCCATTTCAATATCGACCTTACTCCACTGGATGACGAAGTCATTACCGTCATTATTGTCATTACTTTAGAGGTGGCAGTTCTTTTTATTTGAGGTTATCCTCTTTTGCGCCTCCGCGTGAATCGTTTAGAAAACGCAAACAATTTTGACTGTGTAAATGGGACACTAGCAGATGCAATATGCATTTTTCAATGTGTACTTTATCGTTCCCCATTTTCAGAAAAGGTATCAATTGCTTTACGAATTGAGAAGCGGAGGGATCTCCCTCTGACTACTAGCTTACAATGGTGACTCTTATTGTTGCACTTTTACTGATCCTTACTACTGTTTTAACGGCATTTGCCTTTAAATTATGTGGTGCTAGCTCAGGCTCATGTCACCTACATCTTCCATTCATGCTTTGATACTCATCTCTTCATTAAATCTCAGGCGTCTGTGAATATTCTCAATTTTGGGCTTTGGCGGTGCCTTGACTTGATTATACTGCATTCAGACTTAGTCTCGAGTTTATTTTCACATGCCTAATACCTGTTGCATTAGTGGTTGTGGGGTGCATGTGGTTTCGCTTTGAAGTTCATCAAAATTTTATAGCACTTAAGATGGATGAACGGTGGTGTTCTTCGCCTGACCCCAGAACGTGTGCACACCCTGGCCCGGCTTGTGTTACTATCACCACTAGTACCGATGCGCCTCCTCATCCGTCCGTGGGTGCGCTTACACGCTTCTGATGGGAATATAGTGTGCGCAAACACCTGATAAGGTCGACGCGCTTGCGTGCGCTCTCATGTGCGCAATGCATACATGCTTCGTTCCCCATAGAAGTGCATATCTCAAGATTAGGAGGCACGATTGCGCCGCACCTGTGATAGTTATTTTCCTCTACTTAAACTGTTGACTTGTGAGTCAAATTTTCACCATGACTATCCTGATCTCTCATTAACTTTCTCTTAACCAAAGGATCGTAGCATCCGGAACATCTCAATGCACTATGTTAAGGCCATGACAATGTACTCGGTTGCTTATTTTCATGTATAATGTCATAGAAGAATCCTCACTTTTCTCCCCTCTAGCGGTAGCAGTGGATGCGTTCCGCATGAGAGGTCTTTCAGTTCACCCATCCCGATGCCTCCAACACCACCAAACGCTTCAGATATGGCTGCCTCCGACCTTGACGCGATACACCTGAGTAAGGACTCCGTAGCCCATGGCCTGATCGCCCACCGGCCCAGCTCCATGATGGTAAGGGTGCACCATGTTATAAAAGTGAAGTGCTCTCCCACCTTCACCACCTGCGATTCATCTCTAAGCGATGCGGCTTTAAACGGCATGGGTCTGGATTATTACTCCCAAAAAATAGCCCTCGGCGCACAGTTGTTGGGCCTTAGTGTTTCGAATCTCATTTTGGTTACGAGAACCTACCTCCACATACTGCTCAACCTGGAGCGTACTACATTGCAAATCAGTCTACTTTAAAGTCATAAATTGGTTGCTTACGAAGTGGGTTTTTTGCTCAATGTTGTTTACAAAATGGTTAATGTGGATATCATCCTTTGTGAGGTTCACTGGAAATCGCTCATGCATAAACTTGGATCGAGGTATTGAACTAAGGAGTTCAACGAGACTTTAAAGCCATCTGTCTTCGGCCGGCGGATTGGTTGGGAAAATAGTCCAATATCCCTCATTCCTTTTTTGAAAGCCAAACGTGCTGCCGCGGTTCACCAGTTACAAGTAACAAAGTGAGGCCCTTTTTGAGACCTGGAGCCTAGCTACACGCCTCGGAAGATAAGTCAAAAAGGGGTTGGTAAACAAGTAACCTCGACAAACGGTGAGTTGGAGACCGACGCCTGGGGGACAGTGAATGTAGAAGTGCCTACTCCATACGAGAGGTTGATGCGGTGTTTGCACGTATTTATTGCGTTGCAGGAGGGCGAAGAGGGGGAGGTGGCGTCTAGCACTGTGGGACCGGGCTCAGCATTGATGAGTCGTCGGCACTTTGTTCCGCGCATTCCCCGCTTGGCCGACTTCAGCCTGCTCAAGGTGCTGGGCAAGGGCAGCTTTGGAAAGGTTATGCTGGCCGAGCACCGTGCCACCGGCGAGGTGTTTGCTGTCAAAATCCTCAAGAAGGACGTCATCATTCAGGAGGAGGATGTGGAGTGCACCATGGCCGAGAGGCGCATCCTCGTCTTAGCCGCTCAGCACCCCTTTCTCACCGCACTCTACTGCTCATTCCAAACCGAGGTGATTTCCACTATTTTAGGGTTTATCCCTTCAATGCGGGTCCAGATCGAGGCCTCTGTCATTTTGCGAACCAAAGTTTCACGTCTTTGAACACTTTGGTGAGCAAAATAATTCACCTTTTCCGAATGCTTCCTTCCACATATGGGCGCCAGCTTAGTATATTCAGGCCCATGCATACAACTGTTTTTTACACTAATCGAACCGGTGGTCTACACCCTAGCTTTTTGCCCATCCTGAGGCATTGTTGGTGATGGTGTCATTTGCACTAACAGGTGCATAACCATCGATGTAGGCATTAGGGTATTGTGCTGCATTCGACCACACTCCAGCATCCAGCTGCACACATAGTCGTTGATACCCATTGAACTGTGTACATTCAGTTGCCTAAAAACTTCAACTTCTCTTATGTGTTTAAAAGCTTTGCATTGGTTCGGTATTGCCCTATCTCTCGCGGGTGAGGTCTGTGAAGTTATTGGTATCTCAAAGCTGGTGAAGTGGTGTTTTCCTTTGGTTATAGGACCGTCTATTTTTCGTAATGGAATACGTGAACGGCGGCGACCTGATGTTTCAGATCCAGAGGGCACGTCGCTTTGATGAAGCCCGTGCTCGTTTTTACGCTGCTGAAGTAATTCTTGCACTGATGTTCCTCCATCGCCACTTCATTGTATATCGGGACTTGAAACTTGACAACATCCTCCTCGACGCCGAGGGACACTGCAAACTCGCCGACTTTGGCATGTGCAAGGAGGGCATGTTTCCAGGCGTTACTACCTCCACTTTCTGTGGTACTCCCGACTACATTGCTCCTGAGGTAGCCCTTTCCTCTTCTTCAGTTTGCGCCATTAGAAGCGGACTCTGGTATTCCATTGGTGCACGCACGCTCCATTCATCAATTCTCTGATCATAGAGCTGCTGGGCATTTTTTTCGGAGATATCCTCTGTGCTTCCTCCCTTGAATCTTCCTTGTACCTTGAGCGGCATCCTGACCAATTGCAAGCTAGATACCTCCGGCGTGTATGCTGTTTGTTTGAAGTGAATACGGAATGTTCATAACTTCTGCAATTCTGTGGTCATGACTGTGTTTATGGGTTAAAAGTGGGGTAGGGTAGGGTGGGTTGCAGAGGTGGCAAGTGTATACCCAACAAAGTCATGTGATGATCACTGGCCTGGGGCATAAATGCTCACAAGCACAAACAAACACAGACGCTGGTAATGAAGTTTGACCGCCCAATTATCTGGTGAAGTAATAATGATGTGACCTTGTTTCTAGGTTTATGTGGGTGCGTGAGGAGTGGATGCCTGCGCGCGTGTATGTATGTGACGGTAATTTTTATTTTTGTGTCGCAAATCGGACGGGAATGTCCTACTAGTCCATCTATTCCCCCTCCTTTTGTACTGATTTTGCTTTAATTGCTTACCTGAGTTTATTGCTTTACTACTTTTTTCATCCGTGCCTTGAGTAAGTTGATATGGTCCAAATCCTGGTCTTATAAGTACTCTAGGACTAATCTGATGAGTCAGCTGCGGTAACACTTGCTGCTATACGCAGCTTGTTTTTTTTTCCTTTTATGCTTATCGGTGCAATAAGACTGGAAATCATCCCATTTGATATGGAACGGGGGGTTTTTGACTGATGGCATAGGAGTGTCAGCTGGGTGACTGCTTCTCTTACCTTGGTGACTTTTAGATTTTAGCCGAACAGGATTATGGATTCAGCGTGGACTGGTGGGCATTAGGTGTGCTCATGTACGAGATGCTGGCCGGCGCACCGCCCTTTGAGGGGGACACGGAACAGGATCTCTTCAACGCCATATCCTATGGAGATGTCAAGTACCCTTCGTCGTTGCAGGACGATGCCGTCGACATTCTCTCTAAAGTGGGTTCCCTTCCAATCCATCCATTGCACACGCTATCCAGAGATAATATGTTTCATAGCTTCTCCTCCTGTGGGAATGCTTAATAAATATTTAAAGTACTAAGTCTCCAGCATCATGGTTTATGATATTTGCGTTTCTGCCAAATTTTCTTCTAACTATCCGATTTTCCACAATTACTCTTCATTTGCGACTAATTTTTGACCTATCGGACGGGTAGCTTGAAGAGGGACATATTGGACAATCTTTGTGTGGTTCAATTTTGTCTTTCTTGCTCTCTTTTGATGATGTTGTCGCGGCACATAGGTCTCTTGTTGCCATTCAATCGGGTCGTGGACTGCATACATTAGCACCATCACCGCCTCCGGCATCATCCTTTGACCCTACAATCGCCCATGCATAATGCCAATGGTACATGCAGTGACTAGTCCCTGAATTGTGTCTGCCCCTTGTACCTTAGTGTCCCTTGGCATACGGTTGACCGGGGATTCCTGTGGGCTGATCTTCGATGTCGCTAGCAATCACAAGCTCACTTCAATTTGGGTCATTTCGTAAATATCATGCTCAGCTATCCATTTCTTGCTTATTTAGATCGCATCTCAATAAAAATACACTTCATCAGAACTGTTAACTTGAGTTTTCTTAGATTCGCAGAAATTCTACTGTCTGGGTTTTCGGAACTCCGAGGGTACAATCGCTCTGGCTAGTCATTCGCAGCTACGCGCGATAGAATTTCTAGCTTTTGGTATTGAAATTTGCAGAAGTCTGATTTAGTGTTTTTTATCCGTGGTTATCTTATTTAACCACTTTCTTTGCATTTGCAACTGCTTCTTACTTTGAAGTGGCTTGAGTAGAATCTACGTGGAACGCCGGGTTTAGTATGCCCCTATTGAGGAGGAAGAAGACGAAGGATGGGATTCTGTTCCATCCATGCACAACCAATCTCATTTTATTGTTCCTTAGTGCATTGGTCGGCAAGTCATGAGATACTCCATTTGAGTAGTGGCATTCCTGACTACTTTGAAATAATCGCTGTAGTGAACAAATGCCATTAGAAGTTAGGATATTTAAAGTGCAGCTTCTAATCTCTCTTCATTCATAACGTCTTTTTCCAATTAAAAGCTAAAATGAGTTCGTCTTAAAATGCCCTATGCGTGGCATGCCCAAAGGAGATGTCTTCGGTACAAGAAAGATGGAGGCTTGGGCTAATGGGGCATCCGGCAACCAACTCATACTGGTTGGTTTTTTGCATTGTCTAGTTTTTGCTGAAGTCACCAGCCCGGCGATTGGGCTGCGTGATGGCCGAAGGGGGTGAGCTGGCGATTCAGTGCCATCCCTTCTTCAGAGAGATCGACTGGAAGTTGTTGGAGGAGCGCAAAATTCGTCCTCCCTTTCGACCCAAAGTCCGCTCACGTTTTGACACCACTAACTTCGATAAAGTATGTATTTTCACTTCACTTTACCAATGTCACCTGTTTTTTTCGGACCTTGTATCACAGTCCTGGTTTCTCTTAAAGTCTAGGGCTTATCCCCTCTTCCAACAAGATTTTTGTCTTTAAGATTTAAATACATCAGATTTCTATGTTTGTAGGACTTCACAAATGAGGAACCAGTGCTGACGCCACTGGATCATTCAAGCGAATTGGCCGCGGTAGAACAGGACGTGTTTGCGGCATTTGATTGCGTGAACTCAGACTACAGCGCATTGCGTCACCATGCCACTAGGCCGAGTCAGCAGCAGCCCCTTCTATCCGTCTCTGAGGGAGTTAACATCACCAGCAGTGACCGTCTGCACACCCCTGTCTCCCCCGAGAAGCGCAAGGCCGCTGTCACCGCTGCCACAAGTACCACCGCTCCGACAACCTCTGCAACCAACGGGTAACGGTGAAACTAGCGACGATCCCTTCCGATGTCTCCATCCACCCACTCACCTATCCTGCTCCTCTGTCTATCTGCCCACCAGTCTGCTTCACCTATCTTCTAAGCGCCCTCCTTTCGTCTAGAGTGCCAGAACCGTCCCCATCCTGAACTCCGTGTGTGTGTGCAATAACGCCTTCCATTCAGTTGCCACTACTGCCACCACCACCTATTCATTCACTGCTGTAAATGTCCAAGATGCTCGCGGGTGCGTACGCTCGAGGTAAAGGGAAGGATGCAGAGGAATCCGCGCTTCGTCTTTCTGATCTACATTGTTGTCCGCTTGTCCGTCTTTCCCCTTCGCCTCATCCATCTCCCTTCAACTCTTACCAGGAAAGGGCGTACGGATCTGTACTTTCTCCCCTTTTCACCTGTGATCTTCCATACCCAACCGACATTGACCCGGCTCCACTTTGCTCCACCCTACTCCGTCGCTTTTTCCACGTGTGCGTATGTGCGGATTTGCGTGGGCATTGCTAGATAGAACAGCGCTCCAATACTCACAAACACCTCTACCAATGCTAAAAACAATGGTTATGCTGCTGTCTATGGTACTGATGATGTGAGAATGGAGCTGGACTTCTGCATTTGATTTCCGTCGCCCTTTTCTTATCCCCTGTATGTGCCTCTCACTCCTTTCTCCCTCACAACTGATTCAACTGCAAATGTTGCGCTAATTTGTGGTGATATATACATATGTAACTGAATACCGATAAGATGCTGTTGATTGGGACGCTGTTGATTTCATTCCTTTGTTCATTCTCATTTTAATGCCCTGCTGTTTTGCTCCTCAGCTCTCTACAGTGGCTCCTTCCTTCTTTATCTTCGACTCAAGTCCCTCCTCAGCGACCTTACCGTATGCATTTCAGACTTCCTCTTCACCCCCTTGCTTTTGACGTATACAATGAAACCACTATTGAGACGTGCATGTGGCTTTCTTTCGCGGACCCGCTTGAGGCGGAGTTTCTACCGACTAAAATGAGTATAAATTCCCCAATTTTGGAATTACCCCAAACTCTCTGATGTAACGGGTTTTGAGATGGTTGTGTTGAGTAGACCAGTTCGAAATGCTCACCGTCGCGGTCCGGCTACTTGCATCTAGACTCTTTTTGTCCCACCTCCCATGTCCAAAATTAAACTATTCACTGGCGACATCACACCGATACTGGTTGTCAGTGTCGAGATACCTAATGTTGGGAGGTCATCGGCATGGTGTGTTTGTTGGGGAGCCAATGCGGTACACCTGCAGTAGTTTTGGGAACCGTGCCATGTTCGCTTCAAGTAACAAAGACAGTTTGCATCTTGGTGTACTCCAATCTCCGTAATTCACCAAGCGGCTACAACTTGCACTTGATAGTCGCTTCCAGGGCTTGGTTTTTTGAAAGTGACGCGTTTCACAACTTTTAGAAGTGGCAATGTGAGTAAATGAAAATGTATGCTAGTGCGAGAGAGAGGACGCGTCGCAAATGTTAGAAATTGGTCTTCACGGCGGTGGTTGCTGGCAAGAGAGAGAGGAAGGGGCTGTGGAAGTAGCAAACATCGATTGGGCGAATTGTGGCTTGGGACTTGCGAAAAATGTACAATTTGCTGTCTTCCCTGAAGGTACCCTAGGTAAAAAACCTTGACATCTCAATCAAAACGTTGCATTTTACTTAAAGGTATTTAAGTAGAAAGAATTTACCTGTTGGTTTGTATGCAAATCAGCGTATTTGACCGGGATTAGCCATAGGCTTAGCGTGGTTTTGGCGGCCAGGGTCCGTCATTGGTTGTTCTACAAACAAAAGTGATGTAGATTAATGCAGACCGGAAACGTCATTCGTTTTTGCAATCAATACATTCCCCCTTGAGTTCAAATAGCCAGATCTCACCAGTACTCGGAAGCACAAGACCAGACCTTGTCAAATCTTCACCATCGCAACGAAATATTCAAGTCAATACGAATCCTAATACCCATAGCAAATTCATTAAAATTTGACTGTGGGAAATAGTTGACCAGTGTCAATATGCTTCAACTTATATTTGGGGTGAAAAGTTGGTGAAACTATGGAACATATCCAACAGATTTCAGCAAGATTGCAGAAGAAAATGGAGACCTATAGAAATTGGTTTTAATTGCAGCAGGTTCACTACAACTACCTACTTGAGATGAAGGGGAGACCGGATCGGCCACAGGGGAAGAAGCGCTGATCGGGACAGCAAACACCCTGTTGTTGCTGTTGATGTTGGTGTTGACACCCAGAAGAGCAGGAGTCCACAGAGTCAGTGTGAGCGGAAGAGACCTCACTACTGCCGCCAACCCCGCCGCGGCCACTACTGCCTCCTCCAACGCCCTGGCGACAACTTTCGTAGCCGCTGCTGCCTCGGTCCTCTCGACTATCCTTGTGGCCCATTCCTCCAGATCTGCTGCCACTGTGGTATGCGAATCAGCCGTTAACTCTCAAAACCCTCTTCGTCACATTCTTCCAGCAACCCATCGATCGAAACTTTATCCAAACGAAAGCTTCAAACCTCTCCCAGTTGACACTATGCTAAGCATATGTTTCTACCGACAATTGTCGCATCGTTGGTACACGGCCAATTTTATTTCCGTTTTAATGTCGGAAAAGCTTCATTTTACACTTTGTAAACTTAAACAGTTATATAAACTGCGCAATAAGTTGAATTTACCAATTCTTTTACAAATGCATGACCAGGAACACTTCCGGAAAATAAAAACGCAATACAGATGACTTTGCCTTACAAGTTATTTATTCAACAAATTACAAAGCAATTCCTTAGCATAAAATATGTCGTGACCGAAATTGCTTTGAACGCATAGGGACAGGTAGACAGTTTTTGAACAGTTCAACATGTAATTGAAAAAAAAGGGCAACTATAGCTCTAGAGTGAGAAGGCGATTTGATTGGGCTGGATCCTTTTTGGTGATCAAAACATCTACAAGCTATGAACAGTCTGTACTCGCTTATTAATCCACTAAGTACTAGGAATGACTCGGAGATCGGCACACACAAAAGCAATTCTGAGTTCATACTTTAGCCGCAGTTTTCGTTGATTTTTGGTAGAATCAACTGCTTACGTTCGGTATGTGGAGAGACTCTGGTGCATTTGATTCATGAATGTTGACGGATCTCCGGCACACATTCGTGGCGTCTCCCTATACATAGGATACTGGAGTGATGGAGTCACGGACGGATAGTAATGGTAGTGCCGCAGCGTTCGACCGAGGCCCCGGTCGCTGCTTGGAGCTCGAGGAAAGTCGGTGCGCGAGTAAACACCGGGTAGAGAGGCACTGGTGCGCAGCGGGATCGTCATAACTGATTCCAATCCGCCACCCTTTTCCTCCAACTCTACCACCACTCCCTTCTCAACTGGTGCAATAGCAGGACCTTTTTTGCTCCTCCGCTCCTTTCTACGGGCGTGCCATCGCCGCAGTGTGCAAAGGATAGAAGGTAGAGTGAAATGCTTGGACTTCTTTGTCTCCTGTGGAGGTGCAGAAGCGGGAGACGAAGAAATGCGAGCAGGCATGTCTTCCTCCACCAAATTCCTTTGCCGACTAGCACAGGTGTACTGCAGTGGGAGTGCCACTTGAGAAAAGTCGGAAGCTGCAGAAGATGGCTGTGGCAACTGCATGGACCAGGCCTGCATAGATGATTGAAGGTAAGGAGAGGTGGGGAGGGACCAAGGGTAGTATTGTATTGGTGCAAGTTGTGGAGTGTACACTGGAGACCAGAAGGGCTGTGTGGGCGGCGGAGGTTGGCATGGGGAGGAATGGGCTGTTGAAGACTGCGACACTTGTGTTGGCATCCATGGGAACGAGACTGTCCTTTGTATAACTATGGGCGCAGGAGAGGCTGATGATGTCTTTTGGGTTTCACTGCGCCGTTGAAGAGATCTATGAAAAAGCACGTACGCACAAAGTAGCCACCCATGTTATTTATTTAAATGGAAAAATTATAATGTCTTACTGCTCAACTGGAGGAGGAGAATGAGGCTTTGTGGCGACCTTATTTTTAGACTCTGCACTGCACGACGAGCCATGATTAGGGGATTCAGAGGCACTCCTGCCAACACGGATGCACTCTTGGTCACAGTAGACGCACTTTTGGCACACTCGAGAGCAGCAACTGTCTGCGAATTCGCATAAGGCGCACGTGTCCCGTGCACACTTGGAGCAGGTTGTCTCGTGGTGGCGGTGATGGTGATGGTGCCGGCGTTGGCGTCTTGTACGGTGGCTTCGGTGACGTCGAGTGCAACAGGATCGGTGACAAGAGGAGGAGCGGGTCTCAGTACGTGAGTGTGGCAGCGGCTTTAGTGGAGGCTGCTCGTCTTGAACATGACTAAGATCGCCGCTCACATCCTTCACCCACGCGGCCACTCGGTCAAAGGAGGAAGCCGCACTGGAATGTTTCCTTCTGCGTGGAGAGTGTCTCGGCCTATCCGAACGAGAGTTCGACGAGTAAACGGCCTTTCGCTCAGTTGCAGGAGGATCTGTAGATGTGCTCCTCCCTTTGAAATTGGAGAGCTGAGTACTTTGAATTCTAATGGGTAAAGGAAAGCAATTATGTACTTTCGGTGCGTTAAAAATGTATGAAAGCCAAACTTTTGCATAGAAGAGAACATACCCAGATTCTTGCATTAAACTTGCAACATCGCCCACGACCGATGGTGTAAGCCTTTGCTGTCTAGAGCCCTTATGTTCACGCTAAAGTAAATTAAAAAGGTTATTTTAATTCCTCTTGAACACTAATAATTTCTTTATAAAGTGACGAGAGAATACCTGTGGAGTTGTATGTGAGGATCGAAGGAAGGAAATTTGAGAGTTCTCGCACAAGTTGTCGGTGCGACACCAACTGAAAGTGCCCTCATCGCCTATAGATACCAAATGAGTACATTAAATTCCAGGAAGGATTTTGAAGTTCAGACAAAGTGCGCACTTTTTTTAAGGTAAACTATTTGTATGAAGTTAAATCAAGTGCGATATGGGCGAATCAGTTATAATTCAATGCTCACACGGTATGAAAAATTAAGTGCTGCGAATCCACTGTTATAAATGCTGGGTACTATGCATGCATGTTTGTGTTATTCTTCAGTAGACTATTGTTCCACATTAGTAAATGAAATGTTTCATTCAGCTAGTAGAGGCAAGAAGCAAAGATGAAATCACGCAACAGAAAACAAGGTGTTTTCCACTGCTCTTGATATAATGGCAACAAGGTGCAATTTGATGTACAGAGACATTCTGCAACCTACCGACAACATCCTTGCCATCCTCGTGTACAAGACTGCTTTGCTGGATGGCTAGATCAAGGAGAGTGTTTTCGTGCTCCTCGTGCCCACCACCAGCGGTGCTACTCGGCGCCGACGTCCCGCCCTCGGTCTCCTCTGTGCGCTCGCTGATGTCAGAGAGCACCCCAAAGCCTCTGCCCCCACCACTTCCACCACCTCCACCGCCACCGACAACAGTCACCCCTCCACCACTGCCACCTGTCTCTTCAAAGCCTATCATCACGGTCTTATCTTTTTCATTGTCTTCTCTATCAGAGGAGGAAGAGGAAGAACAGCTCTCAATTGGACTACCATTGTCACTATTACAACTTTTCATCTCATCGATGGAGGCATAAGTTGGCTCTTTAATGGTCACCTCGACAGGTGTGGTCTCAGCTGCTGTCGGCTCCTGCATTGCCACGAAGATTTTGGGTGTGCTCAAACCTTGAACAGGGTTTTGAGGGACAATATGGTGCGTGAAACCGAAGTAAGGTGGAGCAGGAGGAGGAGTGTTCTCGGAGCTGACAGTTGTCGGTGTACTAGTGGATACATTTTGCTGATCTCTTGCCACCATTGCTTTGGGACCGTCTACCCAGGTTTCCTCCGTAGAACTGACTACCTCTTTGCCCTTGCGGACAGCCGCTGCTCGTGGCCATGCCGTTGCATTGGTGCGTGGCGTTACTCTCTTTATCAAACCACCTGATCGTAGGGTGCCCTGAAATGAAACCCCAAACTTAGAGGCTGCTTGTCTTTCTAGCTGGCTCTAGAGAATAAAAACTTACTCCGCCTTCAGAATGAGACATAGAACGACCGAGAGAAGTCTTTTCAGCAGCAGTAGATCCTTGGGGAGTTCCTTCCTCTCCGGAGCTAGCATATTTTTTCCACTCATCTGCAGAGTGTACGACACTACCGTCAGCAAGGCCCCGAGGGCCCAACGAACTTCCAGTCTCACTGGCTCCACCACCCAGGTAGATGACCGTGTCACCAGCGCAGGACTGCTCGCTGCTGGAGGTGTAGTCGGTGGTGGAGGTGCCGAAAGAGGAGCGACCAAGGCGTGGTCGCACTGATAGTCGCGATCGAAACCCTCGAGAGGACGTTGAAGAGTCCGATGTCGTGCCGCCGACCGTTGCAGTCCAACTGCTCCCACCTGCACTGCTCCCTCCACTGCTACCGACGCGGCGACGTCGAAGTCGGTGCAGTCTAGAGGCCAACTGAACTACCTGTGCGGATCAAATGGATACCTATTTATCCACCAATCTCCAGAATGACATCTTAATAGTACATCAGTCTCTTCTTTAAAACATCCAGCTTTTCGTGCATACGCTGAGGTTATTCTCAAATCTACATCAGAAGTAGTACTAACCTGCAAGGTTTCTGAATAGTGTTGCTGCTGACCCGAGGCATGTGCAATAATGCAGGGCTGCGCATGGTTACCAGTCATTCCCTCACGCAAGAGTTGAGTAACCGCCGATTCTCTATGAGGAAGCTGACGCTGTCCAGTGAGCAAACCCAACAGGACATTTGCCATATTTGCCAGTGACAAACTCTTCATGGTCGAACTCTGGTCATGACTTTGTCCAATTTCCTTCGAGCCATAACGACCACAGCCCAGGTAGAGTAGCTGCAGACGACTTCTACCGCCAGAAACTGAAACAAAATTTGTTTATTTAAATACTCATTCAGTAAAGAGTGAAATATGGTAGCCACACGGATTGTTAACCTTCAGTTTCCGAGCCATTCTTCTCGACCTTATACTGGTAGACATGTAGAGTAAATAGGGTATGAGAGATAGCTACGTTTTGAGCTCGGTTCGCAAGGGCAACGTCCAAGAGATGAGCTGCGTGGCCGGCAGTCGGGGCTCGGATTTCAGTCAGTTTGTCCATGGTTTGGCTTAATCTGGCAGCCGGAGAGCTGTTACTGTTGTAGCTCGTTGAAGACATGGACTGAGTGTTGGAATTGGGACTAGTGTCGCGAAGATAGCTGCTTGGAGCTGGGCCTGGTAAGTGGTCGTCCTCACCTGAAGTGTAAAGGGATATTTGGGTAGCTTTCCCATTGGATTACCAATCTGACTGCTACGTTGATGCCAAGCAACATGCAGTCTTGGAGACATTCACTCAAAATAATTGGACCTCGTGCTCAATTGTTGCATATTTCCCTTGTTTCTGTCCTGTCGCCGTCCACGCCACTCGGAAGCCTGTTTGGCGCTAAATAACTTTAAGTTAAATCAACGTCTTAAAGCGTATATTTTTTGCTATTTCTACGTACATACCTAATTTGTGTTCAAACATCATAACTATGTATATATATATTTCCATCGAGTCAATACAGATGACTCTTGACTAAATATGCTAGAGATACTCATCAGGAAAATTTTTAACTTCGAGAAAAGGACAACCGGTGGGAGTGAAATTTTCTGTGAAGCAAATTTTGCAGATGGTGTAGCTGTAGGTTGACCTAAAATTTTATAAGGGAATTTCTATTGAATTTCACGGATGTGTAATACATAGTCGATTAATGTACTTTTTAGGCGAGAGGCAACCAAGTCATTGAGAAATTCGCGTTGGATCGGACGCCATCGGCCCCCAACAGGAAAACATACAACTCCTCTTCATAATCGCTACACAACAAAGCATGTCCTCGTCCAATTCGTAAACCTACTCCAAAGCAACGAAGGCCAATGAGTAAGGAAAAGCACCGAAATCATTGTGCACCCATGAAGCACAAAATTAATGACCCATCAATTCAGTTGAGGCTGTTTTGGTGCAAAATGTTATCCAGTTACTTATGCTTAACTTGATCAGGAGAACTCGTTTTGGTCAAAGATGCATAGCGTATGGAAGTCAATAGCTAGATTTGAATTTTGCCTCACTATGGGAATAGGGGAGCTTCTACCAAAAAGTACACGGTACCGATGGGTCGGCTTTGCGTTGCCTTCACACCCCATTTGGGTGGCATATACCTTAAATTATGCATAAGATATGAACCTGTCAGGTTGCAATAATATGATTGCGCAGAGTAGAGATAATTCCGCTAATAGATTGCCGTGAAATGTGGAATAAATAAAAGATTCGGGAATGCCCAATTTCAAAGATCAAATTTAGTCTCCATCAGAGTGCAATTGATTGCGTAGTACAAAGGTCTCAAACCTGTATTTACTTACATTCCCACTCATTTACCTACCTAGAAATCTAGCGTCCCAACGAATGTTAAACGGTAGCTGATGTATGCCCCATTAGTCCGAGGGAAACCATTTCATCAAGTTCATGCATTTAAATATGGCCCATTTCACAGACCGGCGTGCAGTTTGAGACAGGAAACACGAGCTTTCTAGCAGAGGTGGCCGACTGACGGTCTGCATCAACAAGATGTCTGACGAAGCGGAGACGCATTTGGGGTAATTTAAGACATGTATGTGCGCACACAGCCTCGTTGAGGGATGAATAAGAACATCTGCGACTGTGAATAAACATGTCTTCTGCATGTCGCAGAACTAGAACCAGCTCCTCCTCCTCCACCCTTCCATAACTCACATGCAGGGAGTACCACCCCTCACTGTTGGAAACCCTAATCCACCACGTTTTGCACTCTCGGACTAAACCTGTCTGTCGCGTTTTGCAATGAGGCACAAACTTCCGTGTCTAGAGCCTCTGCACTTACACTGACTCTAAGAAGAGCGATAGAGAAACCTCCCAATATACTACTGCTATTCTCGAAGTAAACTAATCTTTTCTCTACAGCTTTCACACAATAAGCGCATCACACTAGCGGTATGGAAATGGAGGTATTGCTTCAAAGCATGTAAATTATGCAAACGCGCTATGCGCTGACTGCGTAGCTTAAGGTTAAATGTGCGAGGGAAATGCTACTTATGCTTTCATGTGAGTGCGGAGCCGACACCACATGTGCTGTCGAGGGCTCGAACATGCGATAATGAATTGTCCTAGTTTGATAAATTACACAAATAGGCGCTCCTTATTTGAACGCTACCCTTGTCCGACTACCTGTGTTCCTCCTAACGCTGCATCGTTAGCTAAAGTCATCTTTGTGTTAAGCAGGAATTATCTATTTCGGGTATTTATTCAGTTTCCTTTTTTGAAAACTTTTCCAAGTGTCTTAAAGAATAAAGAGGATGAAAAAGAGTGTCAGCTCTACGAACAAAACCTTGGAGTGCCAACTGTAAAGCACAAATTCGGTTAGCTTTCGCCTTTGTACACAGACTGAATGCATATGCAAATCCAAACTCACCAAGACAATGGTGGTAAAATTATAAGTTTATTTTTAGTGAGCAAGTACGACATATGAACCGATAATCGACGTCGATCGTATGAGTTAAAGATGGTGACATCATCTAATCGTATAACATGTCACAGAGCTGGTAAACCGCTAACCTTACACGTTTAGGGAGCTAAAAAAAAAAAAAAGCAGACTAGTGTACAATGTAAACGTACCATCAAGAGCCGAAGTTTGAAGGAGATCCTTAAAAGACTCATCGTATCCGAAGACTTCCACCGCAGAGACTCGAACGGAGAAACGCGTTTTAGTGGTTTCCTTCTGTTCCTCCACCAGACGGAAAAGCCAGGCGATGGCACAAGGAATTACACCCACCGACGTCACCGAAGCATCCGAGCCCAGCATCGTCCGTGTTTTCGCTGCATTAAATATCAGTCACACTGTTGGCCATTTATATAGCAACCGATAAGACTATGGCTTAGAAAATATGCTCGGTTCCCATTTCATTTTATAGGTAAAGACTGAACGGATCAGTTTAAACTGAAACAAAGCTCGGTTATTATAGATCATCTTAAACACTCCTACTACCTCTATCTAGTTCGACGAAAATAAGGGCAATAAAATGGAAATCAAATTTCCCGTAAGGCTTGTACCCTCAATGCGAGTCAAGGTGTTCAATGTGTTCGACCTCCTTTCTGGCTACTGCCGACATGTCTAGTTGTTTTAAAAAGTGCAAAGTATTTTATTCCCACAAAGCCGCCATTGTCATCACCTCCAACACACTCTTGACACTGCCGTCGCTATCGTTGCCACTGCCACCACTATTATCACTCTCTTGCAGAGGAACAACAACAAATCGCAAGAAGGACGTGCGCCGCCAACTCTTACCAGCCATTATAGAGGGACAGGTATTCGCCTACTTTCAGACAGCATCTTACTTGTTCCTATTACAAAAGTTTTCAGCGTGCGCCCAAGATTCGATCTAGTGACGGTCGTGGTAGTAGTGGTAGCTGGCGTCTATCTCACAAGGAGACACCCATACTTCAGAGAAAGAGAAACGACTGTTTTTGACAATATTGGCACAAAATAAAGGAAGGTTTTGGCGCCAAAGGCAGAACGCAGCAAACAATTTTGGAATGGCCGTTTCTTCATAAAATCTGAAGAAAGAAAGCACTCGAGTTTCTCTAGATAAACCGAGCGATCTTCTCGAGGAGTAAAAGCTGCTCATTTCGTCTTTTTTTCCATCCATTTGGAATACGATGCTTAATGATACAATTTCCGCCAGTATTCTGGAACTTGTCATTTCTCCGTGTTGCGTAGACCTGATTTTAATCTGATGGGAAAGGCGATTGTGGCAGCATGTTTGGCCTGCGCTAACCACTTTTTTGGCCCCACAAGTTCAACAGCTCCAAACAGATGGCTACTGCAAACCCATTGTAAAGCCAAATGCTTGAGTCACCGGTTAAAAGAAGCTAGATTGTTCTGATTAGAGGGTAAGGCAGTACAGTATATTATTTGGAAAGAATGTATTTAACACTACATAAACCTGCACACCAAATGTCTGCCCTTTGTTTCAATCCTTTTCCGTATCTGAGCACGTTACAAATTAAGGCTTAACATTAGATAAACATAAGGTATTGTGAGCAGGTGTACCATTGCTATCGCCCACTCCGATGGGTCAAACAAACAAACAAGCAAACGGCTGTACGAAAATATTGCAAAAATAAAGCGCAAAAAGTGTTTTCGAACTTCGCCTTTGTGATCTTGCATTCCGCCTTAAAACTTTCAAACTGCCCGTTGCCAAACCTCTTGGTCGAATGCCATTTCGCATTTTATGTCAGCAAAACGCCTTTTTGCAATTTAGTCGTAATGCGCTTTCGGTTCCAACGTAAAAGTACTGCTGCTGCCAACGTAAATTTGCTAACTTCTTGAGGATCCAAGCATTGCCTCACATTAAAAGATATGGCCGAGTAGACAAATAAAGGCATTACGGAGCCACTGAAGTAAGTCCAGACCCAGCGAAGCTTATCCAGAAGGTTTGGAGTGAATAAAACGGTAGATGGAAACACTTACAGGTTTTCGCATGACCGAAGCAGAGTACACAACTGTCAGTTCCATACACCACGGAATAGACCGCATCCACCAGAGCGGCAGAACAAACCTCGGCCTGTATAAGGAAACGCAAATTAAGCTACATATTTAATTGAGGACCAGAATAGAAAAAAATAATAACTTCATGAGAACTTGTGTTGTGCTCATAAAATTGAGAGCAATGCATATCCAACTTACAAGTACATTTTGGGGCAAAAAAATAGTAGTATCTGTTAAACGTATTCAGTCCGCAGCTAGAAAGTAACATATTGGCTCTAAACACCGCGTTGCATCTCGTCGCAACGGCTATCGTGTTTAATACTATGGGAACTGGATCTGAATCGTAGGTATTTTCTCTTAATATTCGTTCCTTGACTAATTCACAATAAGTAGGGTAATCATTCTGTGTATTTTCAAGTGAGAAATCAACGCGTTTCTTTTTCTTGCAGAACATATGCAGACCCTAGGAAACCACACAACTACCCGAACCCAAATTTTGATCAAGAGGTTTGGAATTCGATATTGGCCATTTAACTACGGGGCTTATGATTGACGCGGGTCTGGCGATGTCTTGAATCATGGCTTCTATGACGTATCGAAGTCACACCAATTTTGTCTGCTACGTCTGGGACGGCTTGTTTGGTGGCCTTAAATCTCTTGCCCCTAAATTAGGGCAGTAAAGAGCGGATAGACAAGGTAGAGGCGCCTTTCAGCATGTGGATTAGTGCCAACTCAATGAGGCAGAAGAGAGGAGGAAGCGCTAGTGAGCAGGAACTGAATAGTTTAATCGCATCATACTCTCACAGATGACCACAGATTAAGAAATTAGGTAAGGAGAAGTTTGCATTCATAACAGTGCCGCATAACCAATATGCTTATTTCGAGCCATTCCCATTTTATTGGCGACATTTAGATATCGCTTTAATAATAAAAACCGAACGAATGGCTCTTTAAATAATCAAACTAGTCTTAGTTAACACGAGTTGCTATTACGAATTGACGAGTATCGCCTTCTCACGCTGCTGAGGTTCTCAGACCGCATGAAACCACTTACTTGACCTTTTGGAATTGTAAATGTTTGGTAAAATATGCCACGCCATTTAAAATTGCATTAAAAACTGCTTAAAGCAATTACATAAAACGGAGTAGTCACTTTTAATTGCCTAGCAAAAGTTCACTTTAGGTAAGACTACAGTGCAGTGTAGATCAACTGTAGACATCTTTTTGGGCAGTGTAAGTTAGGTGGAAGATAAACAACTCCAAGACGGAAGTAAAACTACTGTCATTTTAGCCGCTTTTATCCACTTGAAACTGACGAATATTGTCCACCATTTCATCTGTTAAAAAGGGCAATATTCAGCAAGGGAAGTCATTTCATTCTTAAAGTCCATCACCATAGAAGCTTCTTTGCTAAAACACTAAAGCGAGCAAGTGGAAGAGTTTGCGTATGTATGCATCGGACTAGAGGGACCAAATTCTTGACGAAAAAAAAATGCGGAATATCTATTTCCACCACCAGCGATCAGTTAGTGTGGCACACGGTGCGTCAGCTGTTGCCGCCACCTTCACATAGTGAGTGGGGCGGGAGGAGAGGGAGAGGACGGGTGTGTTGTGGCAAATCGGAACTGACTTCTGTGATGTGAAAAAGTATCTTGTGCAGCAGAGCTGCTTCCGCAAACGGTGCACACAAAGGCGGGAAGATAATAATACTTCATGCCCACACTTATGAGCATGAAGTGTCACGCACGTGCATTGATGAATGGTACTATTCCTATCACCAAACTATCCTTAGACCATTATTTTATGTAAAAGTGCAAAAAAAGGTAAATGGGAGTTTATGTGGGGCTTTGATAGCGAGCTCAACGTCTGTAATCTATAAATTTAGGGAGCTGCAGTACAAATGGATAAGTACAAAATAATTAGAGAAATACAACTGTAATAACAAATTCTGTAGATTTTGCTGGCAGTAGTGCTACTAACCAGAGGATCGTCCTGTGTGAAGACAGCATCAAAATTGAACATCTTGGGAGCTGTCAGACCGAAGCGTCGACGGCTGGGGGAGGGATGGATAAGGGTGATTTGCTTTCGTCGAGGGCCGATAGACACGCAGGGTGTCGAACTCACCCCCTCATTCGACGAGGTGGTGGGCATTTTCAAGCAAAGTATAACTTTTACCTGAAAGATAAAAAGCTGTTACATGGTGGCATTGGAGATGGAACGTAATTACAGCCATAATTTTGCACAAATAGGTAGGAAACCACAATTTTTACCGGGGGGAGAAACTGAATGTTAAATTTGCCGTTTTGAATCGAGGCAAGAGGCATCGACATGCATCTTTATCCGAAATTCCAACTGTTGGTGTGATGCTGGCAAAGCTTGGTGGTGAGTCACGCCTTCCAAAGTATCAGTGCAAGAGGGAATGGTGGATGCAGCGAAATCGGCGGTTTCACAAGCGACCTCAGTTTATGGCTCTGCGCAACCCTATACCCTTTCCTCACCTCCTCTAGCCTGCCTTGGTCATCACTGGACTAGTTTAACAGACCCACCCCAGCAACTCAGGGAGTCTGTTGACATCAAGTAGTGGAAGCAATTAAATTCACCGTTTACCTACCAGACCACATGGTCAAGCAGTACAGATATAAGTTGGTGATGTCTCATTTAGTGTACCATAAAGGTAGACATTTATTGCCATCGCCACATTCGGCAGTTTTGAGGCCTAGCGATGGCGACTGCTACTACCACCGCTACAGCTGTAAAACAGAGGTCTAAATGAGCCAACTACACAGTTAAAGCGACTAGTCTGCGACGTGAGACACTCGGAGGTTTGCAGCCCATCATAGCATTTAGAACCCATTGGTCTCCCCTTAGCACGTTTTCCTCTTTGTTCCTCGCATTAACGAACGAAAGTGAAGCTATAAAAAAGGTAAGGCGTGTGAACTACTCGTTGCAGTCTCTAGTCTACAGAACACATTAAACGATAGTGGTGGTCAAATGCCCAGAGGCTCATGTGCAGCTGCAATTCACAGCCCCTTAACAGAGGCATTACATAGTTTGGACGAGTGAAATGTGCGACGTAAAACTGTTTTTAAGGTTCACATGGGGGCCTGCCTACTCATTAAGCTGTACTTTTTTCACCACAACCAAAATAATCAAAACTCAATTAATATGCATCTACGACATTTGCCGCGACCATCAACTTCGAGACGTGGACAGAGTGCTGAATCCTTCCCACCCACCACCATCGGATGTAGTAAGCACTAAAGGTAGTTGCATTCATCACTGGTAGAGTGGATTACTGGTTTTTACACTCAAGCGCTCAATCGAGATGAAGCAAAGTGCAGGTGACTCACAGTTGGTCACTCACATCCCCATCTACTTCCTACAACAGGCTGGGCAGTTGGCACATTCTCGAAGGACGGTATTAACGTGTGATGACAACATTACTCTTCTGTGGGGTAGAGGTAACTGGACAAGAGCACGTCTCTTTACATCATCCTTGCTTTCTGATGGGGTATACAATGTTTCCTTCCATCTGCTTAATTGTTCGTGGAAAACTGCTTGGGTAACATTTTATAAAAAGTGTCATGAAATGCTCGAATAAAACACAAAAATTCTCCCAATTGTTATTTTGAAAAACTTCATTGGGTCAGGTGTTTGTAAACGAACACGCGATGTTTTAGTGTTTCAAATGATTCTAATCTACGTACAATTGCTCCTGTTACCTGCCAATTAAAAGGTGCAATTCATCCACGTTTTGGAGATATTGCTTACGACGCCTCACGAAAAGGACAGCCTCTAGATGAAGTGACAAGTGCGTTATCTGTGGGAGATATTTTAGCAGAGGTGAAAGGAGACAAATTGAGCACCTGAGGAGAGCCTCCTCAGCGGAAGCGGGTAATGAAATAACAAGCATCTCCTTAACGCACTCCACCTCACTCACCCATCCACCAAATTGTTCATATGCTGGAGGCATTTGAGGGAAATGGAAAAACACATAATTAGTAACTTTATGGAATGACAGCAGCCTAAGATTTGTAGGAGGTCCAACCACACCATCGCAAAACTGTGCTTAGCCACCCTGTCTTAGGACTTTCCAAACAGCCACCGCATTAAGTCCCACATTTGATGAAGTTCGCAACTGTTAGTTAGCGTTTGATATTTACTAAAAAGGTAGATAAGGCCTCATTTTTTCTTTAATCTCAATGAGGATGAACGAGTACAAAGCTAGTGTAAACACGAACACATTAAAACATTCTTGCATCTCCATTTCCAAAGCATGAAGCGTTTTTCGGTCCAATGGAGAAAAGTACAAAGTTTTGCTTTAACGCAGAAGATGCTTTGCTTGTGTGAAACAATGCCAGACGTCCAGCCCTTCCAGGCATAAATAACCTTCACTTTGGCAAAATCGGCTTAATTTTGGCTAATGAAATTTCTGAATCAGTAGTAACATTTCGACCAAATTCACACGTCAGACAAGTAAACGGTTGCTGCGCTGACTAACGCCAAACTCACACGGACGTGCGAAAAAACCTGCACGAATTCTGTCTAGATTCCCTCAAGCTATTTTGCCAGGAAGAGTAGCAAAACATCAGCAAAAGCGGGGATAAGGAGTGACTCAGACAGGGTAAGATGCAGGAGGAAGAGAGGACGAGTATAGTGGGACGACTGGGTCCCTGAACAAACGGAGATCTAGCCCAACCAAGAACAGCACAGCCCATCCGCACACATCCAAAAATGTCTTGCCATTTATCCGGAGTAATTACCTCGCCATTCAACCGCTAGACGCGCAGCAGCCTTGAGGAAGGAGACGCCAGGCGGTGCCACTTTCCAGCATGTCGTGATGGCGGTGACGCATGAGGAAATTTCCACCGGCTCCCCTCGCCCCTCTACCCTCTCCCCCTCCTACCCCAAGTCTACCGCCCAACCCACTACAACTGACGGGTAAGACGTCTGCCAAAGTAATTAGAGGGAAGGCAATGACAGATGGCCACACGCACAGGTGCACAAACACACCCACTTCAGGTCGGGCCACAACACCAAGAACTCATGGACAACCTGATGCATTAATCCATAGATTTTAATCAATGATTTTGACATTAAACACAGCAGTTTAATCATCCGTGTCTGGAAATGAGCAACTGAGCGGTAGCAATTGAGGACGGTTTTAGTCAACCGTCTGCTGTCTCCCAATGCCACAATCTACTGAAATCCTGTAGTCAAAAATAGCTTTCCTTTACCATTTTTTAAAATTCAAATCACCACCCACTCCATACCAAAACTGTTTGGACTCCTCATATAGTTAGAAGCGCACGGCTTTGTGTGAATAACAACGTTGACAAAATTTATCCCCACCTTTAAAGCTCATATACATCCCGCTTCTTTTTAATTATGCATATATACACCCATACTACTCCACCGCCACTCAAATATGGTGGGCGCATCCAAACTTTAGCCGCTGTCCGCTTTACTTGAATGCTTTTTCAATGCAAAATTGGCATAAAACCGTGCAGAAAGTGGAAATTATCAGAGAGATGGCGATGGAAAAGAGGATTTTGAATTCCTGAATAGGAATTTGATGCTACTCACTGTGAGCACGGCTGTAGAAAAATCGGTTTTCCTCCTAACAATGCCACTGGGACAGGATGCAAAGCGAGTCTTCCAACTTACTATATTTCTGTGAAATAGCGCACTGGTAGAAAAGTAGTCTTGCAAATCCGCCAACATCATCGTTTGTAGAACAACTACAAATAGTGCTCGACGTGCTAAACTACTTAATTCGCATCTGAAAAAGCGAATTTGGCGCTTCTCACACATCCGCTATAGAGATTGGAGACCCAGCGAAGGTGCAACAAAAGGAACTGAAGGTCGTTAAAGCGTTGATTCGCGTGATCTATGTAGAAAAATGTAAGCACAGTCGTAAACGAGTGAGAGGATAGCTCAAGGTCTCCGCTGTGTCAAAAAATAATGACGACAGCGACACGTGGAACGGAAAGTAGTGCAACAAGACCAGCCTAAAAATGCCCATCGCAAGAGAGTCGAGGTAACAGCGCGTCAGCACGTAGGGGATGTCACTGAGGCTTGGCAGGCGGACCGGAGGCAACGCAGCACGGTGTGCATCCGCAAGCAAGAGCGAACACGAATGTATAAAAAAAGGTGGCTGCTTAGTGGAGTTGAAGAGATCAGACACCGTCCACCTGTACCCTCGCCGGCACAATGTCTCAAGGCCTGGACACACGACCAGGGGGAGGAACAAATGGTTGTTGCATAGGTGATAAATGGCATTTGATGTGGCGGGCCACGGGATTGAGCCATGCTCCGCAAATTGGTTTAACCACTGTCTCGGAAGTTGATCAAAATCTTTAAAATCTTTCAAGCATATTGTCAACGATCCAGTTCAGTTGCAAAATATCATTTTCTGAGAGCTCTTCCTCAAATCGCGTATAAAAATGCCCACTTGCAATTTTGTATACAATTTTTCAGAACTCGATAAATTTATGCAAACATGTACACTGAGAGCCAAAAACAACATTGCATTCTATGAAAGACTTAAAACATCAAATTAATTTACTTTTGACGTAGTTTGTGCGCATAATCTGAACAATTCGTTTAGGGGATTTTTTCGAGATAAAAGCAGACAAGTGTGGAGGAGGAATTAATTCAAGGGTCAGAAGATGACTTTGGATGGGGTCATTTTGCCTTGGAAATGCAAATATTAACATCTAATGTACAAAGGCTGGCGTTCAAACCATTTTTAATAAGGAAAAATCAATGGTTTTTTCATTAAAGAGTGGGTGATTCATCTCATGAGCAATCGTTGGGGTGGACCGGCCGCCTCACCTACCACTTGAACAGCAGATGTTGGACATAGCTGAGTTGTTGACTGCATGGGAAAATAACAATCTCTTTTGTTCTCCTTTGGGCGGTAATTAGGTGCGTCAACCGCCATGGCCGATAGCGTTTGAGCTTGGGCGTAAGGGCACGAAATTAAACGCTGACGGGAATTTGTCGGTGGAGGCAAAGCAATGCAATTCCCGTAACCGTGCCCAGCTTTGGAAGAACGACTCATGGGACTAGCTCAAATGAGATTCAACTCGTTACTTAAAAAGCTTTCGTCTATCTCAATGCCAAGGTTTCACTTCATAAACCGGATGAATCCATACGCTGTACACAGCCCTTTTTAAGGGATGCGAACAGTCTGGCGTGGAACGCTACAATGATTACCGCTCTTGATAGATTAAACGATCATTCCTTCTAGTGCACAAAACTATGTTTTTGCTATCAGAACAGTCAAACAACACTTGGTTTTAAACTAAAGAAAGTGGATCTGCCTGGGATATACCACAAAAATAAGTGGCCATAAAATAAAAACACCAGTCCAACGTCTTGCTGTTCAGTGGCTGAGATTTTAGCATTCCAAGTAACCATTGACTGATCTCAGATCTAACAGCTACATAAAAAACTGCATTCACAAAATTAGCCACCTGAAAGCCGCGCTAGATTGAAAATCAAGCAACAGAACAATTAAAGCGGCAACAGTGGAACGGCTGGCCTCGTGTATTTCACTGGAGCGAAACCATTACCGGCCGGTGAACTGTATGCATCATTGTCTTCTAGAGCAAACGAAATTTGTCTTTTTTCTCGAGGAGTCGGCATCAAAGTAAAGTGTAGTTGATTTCCATTTTAACACGGTAGCAAAAGGATAGGAGGGTGGTAAAAGGAGCCATTGAAAACTAAGCCATGCATCGGTGGTTTAGGCTCTCAGCCAGAGTCTCGCTTATAGTAAGGTAAATTTAAGGAAAAATAATTAAAGCATACGTCAGGGCTAAATGCTTTGAAATAGGTACTAAACAAGCCTCAGCTGTGGAAAGCGAAGCGTACCATATTTAGCACAGTTATATAACTACTACTATGCGTTATTCAAGGTTGAATGGATCTCACATCTCCACCCGATAGAGAGGCTTTGGAGTTGGCAAATTGGAAATCCCTAGGACCGGTAGAATTGATCTTCGTAATTAAGCCGAGCGGCATGGGAGGGAGACTGCTGCGCAGGAGGCAACCGAAGTGATACCTGGGCGGTGAAGGGGGCGGGGGCAACGGACGTAGGGCATAGTTGGCTGAGAGTGGTCGGCCAGAGGCCTTTTCTGCGCCCCCGTCCTCGGCTGCCACCGATGAGGAGTGCGCGCTGCGACTACGGATACTGCTGCCACCGCTGCTGGGTTTGCAGTGGCTGTGTAGATGGGACTCCAACCGAGCACGCTCCTCCTCGATCTTGCTCGACCTCCGATGGCGGCTAGATATTCTTGATGGAAAAATGTTGTTAAGTTATTTTGATATAGCATGCATTTAAATGCTGAAACCTCATTTAGGTCAATGTGTTTTCGCAACAGTATAGGGCTAGACTATGACTTTTCGGACGAGAGTCAGTGGATAGTGAAGCAGAAGCATAATTCAAACGCCAAGATCCAAACACTGTCCACCAGCGTCGATGAATCTGGACGAAAGCGCCGCTTCTGCTAAACATTTTGAACCACTGCTTACTAAAGCGTTTTCTTTATTCAACTTCAACCCATACTGAATTTCTGGCAAATACCTCAGGAGCAGCATGGAGCAAGGGCTCTCTTAGAAAGCGAATGAGCTAGCAACTTTTTTTGTGTGTGCTCGAAACCACCACCTTCGTGTGCTGCATCTGCTTTGCTTTGGAAGTGTTTACTAGCTAAAAATCAGTTTAAATAGAGTATTTCCTCAAAAGAGTTGCGTCTATTCTTCAACTTACAAAGCAGACAACGCAGAAATCTTTAAGAACAGTAGAAATCGTGCTTCAGGTATCAAGTCAAGTCGTTGCCGACTGCATGTCTTCTCGGGCATAAAACTCAGTCCATCTTTACCATTCGCAATCCTTGTGCAGAAACGAACTTTCCCACCAAAAGGCACTATTATACGCAATCATACAGGCATATGTGCTGGCAAGTTGTGTGAAGAGGCACAGATCTTTGATTCCCTTACTCGCCTGTTAAAGTAGGCTCCATTGTGGAAGTAAGATTGGAAGGTGCGGCACTCTGTTAGAGCCGAAGGTTGCCTATAAGACAACCATCTGATTCAACCTACCCGTTTACTTTTTTTTGAAATACATTAAACATGTATTGCAAGGAACGTTCACCATTTGTAATGAATCATACCTTGAAACGGATGTATTTATAAACACACTTTATTTGATGACAACACTAAAACTAGATTAAGAATTTAATCCAATAGTGAACGTTTAGCAAAGCTGATGCAGAAAGCAAGAACGTCTTCCATCTCTTCTAACCTAAAACAATTCGCTCTTTCGACCATTTCCAAGACCTCCATAGGCAGGCTCCACTCCCCAAAAAGGAGGTCAAATGAGTAACTGACCCATTAAATCAGGTGAAACGAAGGGGGCCCAAGCATATGCACACACATTTGGACCAGTGAGGTGATAAATCAGATTTGCACGAGCCACGAAGAACTGAAGCGAACAACTGACGGTGGAGCGTGTGCACACATTCGTGAATGGGACAAGAACCTGTGCCATAAAGAAGGCCCTGTCCATGAACCAGTGACATACCACAATGAATCACCTTCGATAACCTTCTCATCGCCAATTCTGATTTACACGCACTGCAAGGGAAGCGCACCCACAAGTACATCGGCGGTCCCACATGCCAGGCTTCCGTGTTGGTGATACTTGGCACGCCTTGGATTTATTTACCTGTTCGAATGGTAGTAGACCCCTTTTTTGATAAAAAAATACTGTCACTTGAGAGCCATACGTAAAGATCCCACTATAAGGGGTTAACTGGTAATAAAATCGCCATAATGCCAACTGCAAAAACATCACATGTAAGTGCTTATGGATGCAATTGTCAGATTTTCCTTCAGCGCCTTGGGATGGCAGAGAGGATGGGCTTTTAGACTTGACGAAGTCCGAAAACGGCAGTGTTCCAGATTTTAGTTCGATCTTGTTTTGCTGTGGGCAAAAAGCGTCCGCCTGGGTGAGTCAGTCCACGAGTTTCCCCGGGAGTAAAAATTAGATTAAGACAACATCAAGGGTCATAGTAGATAGCAGGAGTTTGTGGCACTGAAAAATTATGCTCACATGGAAAGCTGGACACTTTGGGCACTTGGATGCATGGCCGCAGGGTTACAAAGTTCACCCCCAATAGGGTGCTTTAAACACGAACAACGCGATGTTATGTTAAAGGAGGATTCCCTGGCTTTTATAATTACTAACCATTCCAAAATCGAAATAGTCGCAAATGTTGGCGCAATCATAAGATGCAATGTAACGTACCTTGTACTCAAAGCTCCTCCACATTATGCTAGTCACTTCGCGCCACAATGGTATCACGAAAGGAATTATTACAAGTTCACAGTGTCCTAACATGCAAGTGAACTTAAAGTTTTGTTTGAGGTATGTAAGATGAATTTTGGTAGGAGTGTGGTGCAGTAAGAGGAGTGATAAGTTAAACGAATTTTGATTAGGGTAAGTACAGACCATTGTTCCTGAAGCTGGATGAATAGAAAGGATGAAGGCGGAAGTCTAACTAAGAAAGGAAACAGCAAGGAGCGCTATAACACCACTGCGATGGGCAACAAACTTACTAAGACAGATCGTCATGAGGTGCCCCTTTGATGGAGGCAGCCGCGCGAAGTGTCCAAAGAAGGGAGGGGGCAACTTTGAAGTTAGGCTGGCGGAAAGAAAGGGAGAGTAGTGTACAGCACAAGAGGATGAGAAGGAGGGGAGTTGGAAGGGAGAAATTATTACCAGAAGACTTGACGGTGGTTATTAGTGAACAAAAAAAATCAACGGAATAACGAAGCTAATTTATTATTCATGTGAGTCATTGGCAGAGGCCAAATTAATCATCCCCTTGAACAAATTGGATTTCTAAGCTATCCTCCCCCAAGTACGGGAAGGCCATTTTGGACCGATTCAGCTCAGAAGCACCATGTGCGCAAGTCTTAACTTCCATCACGTTTACTGTGTTTATGTGAAAGTTTTCCTAATTCAAAATCATTTGGAGACAGGACAGAAGGAGCCCAAATTTCCCATTTAATGACAATTTTTTTTAAATACAAATCTGATATCATAGAATCTGGATGGGCTACTACCACTCACCAGCAGTAAAATATTCACGCTGTGCAATACAGTGTGAGATCACAGGCAATAAAAGTGTAGTTACACACTCCAGTTTTTAGTTATGAGATGCAGAGACAATGAGGGAAGTGAGACAGAGGGTAGTGACAATAAGTACAAAAGTAGCAACTTACAGAGTCCACAGTAAATACTGCATAGCGTTGATGTTCCTCACCACACCACAGGCTTACAGTTGGAAAAATGTGAAAAAGAAAGAAACACAGGCAAATACAAGCATAAGCACACATACAACCAGGCAGACATCTGTGATGATGGGACCAAGTTCCTCGAACAGTTGGTGTTTTACGTATCGGTGCGGTAACCTCCTGACAGGCAACAGCCCTCTCTCTTTTCTCCGGCCTATCCTCCCTCCCAATGGGGATGTTACTCATACCTGGAGCGAAGTAGCGAGCAAGCAATAAACAGGGCCTTCAGACGAGTGTCAAATAGCACCACCAAGGTGTGTACGTTCACGTACATCCGCAAAACCTACACAAACGAGCTAACGCACACTTAATCGTAGGTTACGGTGACTAGGGCACTCATCTTGTCTGCCCATTATTCCATCCCCACTTTACCATTACCGACTCCTAGTCAGGAGTGACGACGTTGTCATAACAGTGATTTTGGTGCAACGTGATGACTATTTAGTGAAACATTCGTCACCTGATGGTGTTTCGAATCATGCAGTGTGTTTTAGCAACTTTTTGACAAATATTGGCGCGTTTTTGATGAGGCATCAGAAATTCTCATTTTAATTAGTGAGCAAACCAGTACAGCGAGATTTCAATATTGCATTCCATCAAGTGCATGGAAATTTAATTACCAAGGGAGTGACTGTAAATGGAATTCATGTTTTAGAAGAAAGTGAATTGCAGCAAGACTGTCACCAATCATAGACAAAGTCATTGAAATATCGGAGACGCACACTTTTATATCCCGTTTTTAACATCAGAAATACACAAATAAACCAACTGACTAGGCAGTGGTAAGGAGAAAACGCCAATTCACAAGGCGGATTTCGTGAGCGCGTCCAAGCACAAACCGGGAGACGTACGGATTCCATCCGTGTATGCGACCAGCAACCTGTCCCAAGTTCAAACTATATGTGTGGCTGTTCAAGAAACTGACCATAAATCCTTCTCCCCAAAAAAAAACATCTATGACGGCGCTGTACACACTAGGAAAGCTTCAATTGCCTAAGAAGAATGCACTCTTAATTACATAGCACCTTCATAAATTAATTACCTCCAGCGGTAGCGAGTGGAAGTGGTACAACACTTTCCATAATGTCATAGTGTCATTTAAGTTGTACCAAGTAGGAAGTGATTGCATTTTGGACAGAGATGGTGGGTAATGACTCAACTTTTCTCAACTTGAACTGATTAATTATTCAAGGCATCTGATTCGCGCAAGGCCATGGAAGTGCCTTACCTGGGGACATGCTCTGGTGATTTGCTGGTGACCGTAGTGGTGGGGGGTGAAGGCGGACGCACTTGGTGGTAGATATGTGGCGTTTCCATTGGACTATGGAAGGAAAAAATAAATGCAATTGGATCTTCCAGACGTGATGGGCTCACAAACAACTATAAGGCAATGATAGTTTGGTCACTGAGCTATCACAGAATAATGCGCCCACTGGAAGGAGGACAACGGTGCTCACGCATAATTAAAGGTAATTTGAAATGAACAGAGGGGTATTTTTGTGGAAATGACCCATCCATAGCGTTATCAAAACCATCCTCGTCCGGAAGTTGCAAGTAAAGCTAGCTAGACTACCCTGGTTTGTACTGGTTTTGGAATAAACACGAGCCATACTGTTTGAGGGAGGCGGGAAGGCGCAGCTGGATTCATTAATAATCCAGTCAAATCAGATAAATCAGTGGTTGTGATATCGTGTACGAAATGTGTGCTGACGTGCCTTGGGTTCTTGACGTATTCGTGTGTGGACGAGGATGGGGCGGGTTGACATGGAAGGGAAGTGAAGGGGGGTGGGGCGGGAGACTTTGGTGTTAAATGAGTGCGAGAGTGTTTCGAGCGGTATTTAACAGCATTGCAAGAGGGAAGAACAAATTATTTACATAGCTTGCACGTTAAAGGTCCCCTTCCGAATAAGTAGTTAGATGTTAGAGCAGAAGGTGGAGATTAATTTGTAGCAACATGAGCCAATCCTCCCCCATTTTCAGACAACCATTGTGAATTGACGACCTCCTTAGAAGTCAGGTCATTTGACCAAGCCCCTACGGAGGTGGGCTCGATGATTCTTACGATTTTCGAATGCTCCCACGCTTATTCACGTAAACAAGTAGCATCTGGTAAAGATTGTCCCTTGGGATGCGTAGTCGTGTTTCACCATTCAGTAAGCCTAAGAAGCCAGTGCGATTCATAAAGATGAGTCACCTACATCGAGCACACAAGTTTCCACTACCACAGACAGGCTGCCGCTAAACCAGACCATTGAAAACAACCGGCATAGACTGCTGCCATACCGCTGCAACCAAGCATCAAGAAGTTCTTCCATAATCACTATTCTCAATCTAATAAGGTAAAGTAAGGCTGATTTTATCAGAGAAAATTGCCAACTTCGCTAGGTGGCGATCTGGTGAAAAAGAGGCCGCCGAAACACTGCGTCAGTCCGGAAGAATTCATGACAAAAGTGAAAGTGGAACAAGTTGAGGAGGCTACATTAAAGCACGATATGCAATTAAGAGGTGAACACGTGCGCCCTTAGGTGATTCGTGCCCGTCACCTAATGTCCAGAAACTGGGCGTCAGTCAGCCTCCTACACTCATGCATACACGCACACAGCTCTCCATGTCGAGTGGGTAAACAGAATAAGGATGGCAACCCTCACCTCCCCTCCACCCCACCTCTTCTGTCTGGCCGCCTCGCCTCAGAGGAACTTTGTGAATCATCTTCATCTGCGTTTTTGTTTTTGCTGTATCGCCTTATTTGTGTGGTTGCCTGCTCGTCTCGGTATGTGTGGAAGGGAGAGACGAGTAGATGTCGAGTGTGGGCCGGGTTGGGCATGGTCTGAATGTACACAAAAGTAGCTGTGGTGGTGTACCTAGATCATCAATGCCGGGTATGCAAAAAACGAATCTGATGAGGCCCTAAACATTACTTCTATCCATCTGACACCTCTTCTACATCACCACTTAAAACTTAACGAGCCCACTTTGATTTCCTTTGCTTTAAAGCCAAATAAGCAGATTCGATGTCACAATTCATAGAACAACGTGATTTGCATTCGACCTCAACCATTTAAGCTAAATTCGATGCTTCGCACTACCGAAAGTAAGGCAAGTTGTGGTCGAAAGGAACGAATAATCATTCAATCCAGCATTAGCTACACAAAACTGACTACTTTGAAATTTGAAGCTAGATCGCTGCTTAGCATCGGCGGTTGGTATCCTGCATGAAAGGTAAAATTCGGTTAACAATGCTGGCATGGAATGGCAAAGGGTAGAATGGAACCAATGCGAACTCCAGGTCTGATTCAAAGAGAAGTGTTTATGAGGCATCGGAGGCGAGCTTTGAGACCGAAGCGTAGAGAAAAGCAGCTGCAACGATGCCACCTCTGTGGAATGTGGTCCCAGTTATCTTGTCATTTGGAGTAAGTATAACAAAGCCTCATCCCACCTGTCCGCCAGTAGCAATGATCACAAATCGAGTGGTGGGGTACCACAACGACGACCTTGGTCGCCCCTAAAGGCGACCACTTCGCTAAAATTGAGTAAACGCTACACATCTTTACAATATGAGGAGGCAGGCTTTAAGGAGGGAATTCCAAGTGTTCTGCATTGACAGAGCAAAGGACTAAATTTTCAGATTTTCGAAAGTCTGCTCGTCTGGTACTACTTTCATTAAGTGTTTTATTCCCATTTCAGATGAGACCCAAGATTGCTTCATTATCAGCCGGAGATTGATATTAAAGGCACTGAAAAGAAACTTCTTCCAGGCATACTTGAAGTAGTGCTTTTTTGGTGGATTTATCGAAAAAAGTAGGCTTCATTATGGAGCGTCATTGCACAACATTATGCATAAAATTTGTCAGCCAATCCATTTCCTACTTCTGCGCTACGTAATAGAAAACACACTATAAAATTAACAAACTATAATGTAATAATATCTATTAGCTCTCAGACCTATTGCGATTCCAGAAACTTATGCACGCGCGTCTGTCAACTGCAGTATCAGCCACATACACAAATACACGAGATCGGCTGACTCATGGCAAAATAATGAAAATTTAAACTGAAAAGTCAAATCCGATACATTGAAAACGCGATTGTTCACAAGGCGTCGACCTAAGTGTACTACATTTTGGATTGCCCAGATCAAAAGCACACATTAATTGATGTCAGGACTGACATTGCGTGTTGCTATGGTACCTCAGAACTGTAAAGCTGAACATGGGTACGTCAAATGGGCCTGCAAGCACGTATCTTGAGAAGGATTCACATCTGCCTCCCCTGAAACAGTTTCTGGATGGACGGTTCCTGCTGCGCTCCCATCAGGGCCGGAGGGGAGAGGATAAGGCTGGAGCACACACAGTGGACCCCTCAATGAGCGAAACAAACGTCTCCGACACTATTTGCCTGATTGTCCACCTCCTTGACGTGGAATGTTCAGTAGGATATTTCAGTCATCAACCAAGTTTTAGGGAGAGGAAGAAATCCAAATCTCTCAACAGTTAATAATTCACGTGATCACCAGTGAAAATCTTCAAGGAAGTGGGTTTGTGTGCAATGCGATTACTCGTAGCAGCATGCTCAAATTGGCGTCCAAGTACAATGCTACCGCATTTTCTACACTTTTGGAGAGTGCCTAGAGAATATGTGAATTGTCCACTTTAAATTCCTGAATCCCACCACAATGGTACATGCATACTGGAAAAAGTGAAGCATAAAAGTGGACTAATAAACTGCGAACCATAAACCAAGAGGGCTAGAGGCACTTTGTTCAGCTGCTTTTAGGGAGATGTAGGTGTGGCGAGGGAACAGTGTGTACATAAATGTGCTATCACGTGGGAAAGGGATGGCTAAGCTTGATCAGTCAGCAGCATGGACGCGGAAACGATGCGTCAAACTCTCGCAAAGCGACAATTTAAACATTTCAGCCCAGTTTCATCGTAAACTTCAAAGTGGAATTACACACCTGAGAGCTTTGTTCCCCATTTCCATAGGAGCCTAGTTGCCTACACATTCGTTGACTTCAACGCTTGAGAACAATAGGTAAGATAGCATGCAAACTCCCTTTCAAACTCCTCTCAGTCGGAAGGATGGGAAACTAATGAGTTACTGCCTTTTTTACAGAGATAGGAGGAAACGGCTGCTTGTTAAAGTTGAGAGCTCAGTCCTTGTGTTATCCAGGCAATTGACAGCCTTGCCACGTTGCATCCACAAGGTGGAGATCGGCATTACTGATTTCTCCAATAAGTTTGTATACTTACCAACAATGCAGTAGAGCATCCACAAGGTGGAGATCGGCATTACTGATTTCTCCAATAAGTTTGTATACTTACCAACAATGCAGTAGAGCAGGATTATGCGTGCGAAATGCACAGGCACGCCTTTCACATGGACCAGAGTGTAGCTTCACAATAACATCAAAATCATTAGGACACAAGTGAATCTGAGGGGATGCCGTCATGACCTTGCCTCTTAGTAAAATAGGTGTAACACCTCAGTTCTCCCCTTGTAAGTTAGTGTGAACCGATAGAACGCGGATGGCATATCGACGACTTTGCAACTCCAATAGAGCGAACCGATGAAAAGTCAGAAGTAGTAATGTGCTAGTGTGAATGAGGATAGCAACTTTGCAGAGACTAAGCTACGGTGCTTACCTAGCAACTTTTGCTTACGAATGCACAAAAATGGTGCCATTAATAGGCCATAATCGTTGAGAAAAATAAGCAATACCAATCACCAAACCTAGCATCAGTCAATCTATCCAAAAACCCAGTACTACGGCGCTAAAAGTTGCTTTTAAGGTAAGTTCGCCCCTTTATGGAACTCAGCTGTTTAGCAAGCCACTCTTCTGAACGCACAGCATTGAAGGACCGTCCATCAAAGCCACTAATTATGCATAAATGTTGGGAACGTCACTCTATTGACTTAGTCATATATGGACTCGGGGGCTGGGAGTTAGAGACAAAGGATTCTGATAAGAGACCAAAATCAGCATTATTACCAAGGCACAAAGATAAAGGTGTTATGCAAGGAAACACAAAAACCACTTGCAAATGCCGCTTCCTAGTTTTAGGAAGCCAACTAAGAAGAACAAACAAAGTCCTCTTTAGACAGAATCCAACATGCATGTGTAGATTCCTAGGCACAGGAGACCATGCAAATTACTGGAGGAACAAAACCTGTACGGATAAACGTTTTGGTAGTAGCCAACATGGCCACCCAAAGTGATTATCTATCTTGGCACGGGAAAATAGCAATGCACATTAAGACAGAAACCGTCTTGTCAAGACAGAAATACAATCGCCATGGTGGCAAAGCCCACCTCTTCGGCGCTGCTCTACTCCAAATTTTTCGTATCCGACTGGATCACCGTAACGTTGGACGGTGTTCTGCATCATGGCTGAATAATTTATAAGCAACTTCAAGGACTAGGCCAAAATGCGACCAAGAGTGACCTACACAAACGGTCTAGCTTACAGGTTATAACTGTAGATGCTTTTAGAAAAAGTTTTAGAGTGTGGAGCATAAGCGGATGACGAGTTCACTAAATTTGGGATCCTTATTAATGAGGTGGATTAGAAACAATTCTCGTTAAATGAGGTCTAGATGCAGGTGGCATTAAGATTGCCCTACTGGGGACTCAGGACCGTAAAAAGATTTAGTTACTGGAGTACATTGGGGCATTTTGCCACAACTATGTGCAGCGTAAAGTTAACTCCATGCGCGTGTTGATCAGACAACCAGACATGCAACTACGCGGATTTTTGATAAGACCGTGCTCAAATACCCATGTTCGCAACTACCACTAGGGTAGCTAACTTTGAGGAAGCAGCGGGGAAGGTGCGAAGAAACATTTCGGCAGATGCAGTGAGCAGGTTATTGACAAGATGACAGTGAAAGCTCGAGCCCCTGATTCAGGCTTAGCAGGCTGGGCAAAAATATTAAATGGGAGGTCGTATAAGCGTTTCCGAAATGGCCAAAACCACTAATTATCCACCCTCAATAACTGATTTATTAAAATGGATTAAACAAGAATAGAAAAAGACTGCCTAGAATCTAGTTTCATTTCACTGCTTTCATGTTAGACGACGGAGTAAATTTTGGACACAATTCCTATAGAAGTACACGAATGATAAAGGCATGCGACGAGGCTATCCACTTTGGACGTCAGTAGATATGCCATTTGTTCCCTTTCCGACAACGCAAAATTAATTTCGTACAAGGTCTCAGCAACCTGTGCTGACGGTAGTCATGCACCAGGCCAGCCTGTCGCCACTACGAGGTGTGCGAGTGGGATGAGTTATGACCTCACGTGATGAACAGTAAGGATTCTATTAATGAGCGACATCGGTAGCTGCGTAACACGCACGCATTGTTTATTGTCCTTTTCAAAATTGGTTGGATTTTTTTACAAACTACACTAAGAATATAAATTTAAAGTAGCGATTTCCAATCTATTAATGAAATATTTTTAGCTACTTCTGAGCAATATAATAATTTATGAAAGAATTTTTATGAAACACGAATTAACAGAGAAGCATAAAAACGAGGCTTACTTAGCACAGTGTAAATGCTAGCCGAAACAGTGAACCCACTGGCATTTGCAATCCAAATTCCACACTCGCTTCTTGCAAATCAACTGAACTGAGGCGACCGTATTTTCCGAGGCAAGGAAGCGACACACCTAGCCAATGGTTTGAGCGTGGAATGAGTGCATTTTTATGTAAAAGTATGACTGGTTGACGCAACGGCTTGAAGGTGTCAGAGGGCGGCAAACCGTCCAATTATCACCGCGCTACGGTGGCCAATGGTATGCGTGGATTGCCAAGGTTGTCTGCTCCTTCGGCTAATCAAAACGATGAGGCGCATCCAACTGGTAGTTGGCGCTCTGGAGGCCATCAAAGCCTTTCAAAGTCATCGGGATTAATGGTTGGCGCATAATCAGCAAATGGGATCGCCTTTCGGAAGAAGTCGTGTGGCATGTGGCGCACCTTTAAAGGGTTCGTGTAGCGTATGTCCAAAAGATTAGGCATGATGTATGAGAAGAAACCACCAATCCCCATCGAGCTGAAGGCTGCAAGTCGAATCAAGCTTTTTTTCTTAATTTGCCAACATGCCAATAAAGTCCACAAAATTGGACTTAGGGTTATGCTGGCGATACTTACGTGTTGATGAAAAAGCCGACTTGGGTAATTCGCCGAGTTGAGAGTAGTTGGAAGTGGCAATGGCAAATTGAGGATAAAATTAATTAATATTTCAGTAAATAGGAGAGGGTATTATAAAACGGCCACATGTGGGTGAGAGGGATGTGAGACATGAGATGAACCCAGGTAGGAAATTGACGGATTTGATCTGCATCACAGGAAACAATGACCACGCTTAACAGACCCGCCCACCACCAAAGCTTTTCATGTCTGAGGAAAAACCTGTACGCTTCCATGATACGTTAAATTTAAAGATTGGATTTACTCACTTCAAACGATTTTCTCATGCATTTTTTTTGGGTAAGAAGGAACTTAAAAATTACCCTAGGTTTTCTTTATTCGAAAATACATACGAATGTGAATGAAAATTAGATGTAAATATTAATTTTGTGGACACTGTTTTCATCTAGACTGTTGTGTGGCAATCAACGTCTGTAAGTTTGACTTGACTATTTTTAAGCTGAGCAGGCTCGAAATAGAATAGCTAAGATCTGCAAAGTTTTTGCGACGCTCTAAACAAATTGTTCATACTGCAGCATGAGGTGATGCACACAGCACAATCACTGACGCATAAACTTACGGTTTTTCTTGAGAAAAATGTCGCTTGCCATGTCTCGACTAGGTTTAACTGTCCAAAATCTTTGGTCTTCGCAGATAGTACTTCCGACCAAGTTCGTGGACCTTTGGCCACACAACTAGTCTCTCAGCCTTTCTGTGCGGCGATTACAAATCCCACTCCTTATCCCAACGATTCACTATGACTTCTGCGATGTCGGAACGCACTGCACTGATTGTAGTGGCAGGTGTGGTCGCTCCAAAAGGCCAACTGTCTACGGAGAGCTGATTCTGGCGATTTGAACAAAATGTCCCATGATGACATCCGCCTATAATAACCACCCCAATCTTGTATTCTGCAACGACACTGTTAATAAATGTAGCGATACTAGAGTTGAAAGATTTAAACGGTCTATGGCAAAACCCTCAACCATTTGTATGGTGATGTTAATTTGCTAAACAAACGCCTCTACCAGATGTCACTCTACTTGTGCCGCTAAAATGGAGACAAAGTGGTGATGGGGATTCCATAGAGCACATTATTCAGTGTAGTTACCACAAAATTTGTCTTTTATTAAGCTGTTTTACCTTAAGACTAATTATCCCATGACTAGCGATTGGCGTGAGATACGTAGTCCAGTCTTGAGTAATGCCAACCAAGTGGATTCAGAAGAAATGAAAGTGTTGAACTGCTTGACCGACATCGGAATGTAAGGTCTTCCCGCCTGCAGACCACTTTATGGATACCGCTCCTGGCTAGTGAGTGATTTTTAAAGCAACGACTAGGTTTCGGTGGCCGACGAAAAGGTGGCCAAGGGTAATTAGCGGGGATGGCGCTGGAACGAGAAGAGGGCTATGTAGCGATTTAGTGTATTTTTATCATTGTTTTAAAATGTGGGCTCTTCAGACTGCGCATGTTGCCCTTCCGTCCGAGAGTATGGCTCTTTGGCCACGCCTTAGATTTAAGGCTTCAGTGTACACTAATATGCGTGAAATCATGTGTATACAAACCACCAATACGCGACAATCATTAATCAAATTCAATGATTGAAATGACAACATTCACGCGAACCCCAAGCCGTACTAGAAAGGTCTCTCCCAGGCAAACGTATTTCGGCATACACAGCTGGTAAGGTGGAGCGTGGCCACAAATGTGTCCCTAAGACTACGGCTTTGTTAAGTCAAAGTATCACTTTCCAGTTAGCTCCTCTGATGTCTAGTTCACAGGCAGAATATGGCAAAATATGTTGGACTGTTCTGAACTGACCATAATTAAATCGCCCGAGAAGTTGTACAATTTAGGTGTTTAAGTTAACTTCTTAATCACCTCTATCGAATAGGGCTCGATACCCAAGCTAGTTACAGTTTTAGGCGTATTTTATCCTTTAAAATAGACAACACGAGGCGTCTCAATAGCCTTGGGCATTCAAATGGGGACCTTAGTGTCAAGAGCTTGCTTTGGTTTAAATCTGAAAGTTCTGCATATTTCTGCTCCGAAATGGCTAAACTATGCTCCATGTGTTTTAAAGATGATGGGAGGTTGATAAACGGTAAAGTGATTGTTCGTTGGATCAGGTTAGTGAATGAAATTTTGAAGAAATGAGCAGTCCTCAAAATTCACCGAAGTTGCTTTATAAGTGTCAAAATAGGGTAACTTAGACCTGAAAACTACCGATCTATCCGATATCCTTGGGTCATTAAAGCATTGTGATCAACTTCAGATTGTAAAACAAAGAAATCTACCTTCAACAAAGTGGAGAAGGTCATTGTCAAAGGAAGAAGTAAAGGGTGGCGTGATTCAAGAATTGTGCTCTCTGCACGTACCAAATACCGAGGAGTGCCTGCCTTGCACAACACGAAGTGCACTAAAATAAGGGCGATTCAGGAAGAATTCAAGTTCCTTCAAAGTGCTAGGCATTCGACTGCTCCAGCTGTGTTTTCACCTCTGCTGCACCCTATTGCTTTCATCAGCACATATGAACAACGCGGTGTTCAGGGGTTGAATGAAGTAATAAAATGCATTCCAGTATATCGGTACACTAGATATTCTTAAAAAAGATATTGACCACAAACAAAGCGATTTTAACTATAAAATTCACATACCGTTATTACTGAAACAGAAATAAGGTGATTAGCTCCGTTGGTTAAGCTGCTTTACCAACGATAGGCTCGAACCTTTTGGCAAAAGGTGAAAAAAGAGCTTCAAAGAGGCTAATTTACCAGCAATGGAAAGTTGCGGCTTCCACTGACTTACTTCCAGAGTCGCACGTGACTAACTTGAAAGCATCGCCCGAGTACACTGCGTACAGCAGCGGAAGCACGAAGATGAGCGTAAATATGCGATGTCGTGGAGCAGTCAAGTGAGGTGTTCATTCATGCACATGTGTGAGACAGGCAGGATGAAACCTTCAGTTTAAATTATGGCTCAAAAGCACTTGCTGATGGAAGTCCTCGAGTCACCTTAGAGAAATGGTATGATGTCAATAGAATTTAACTAGTTTGACGCAGGTAACACCACACAACTCCCTCCATATCAGCAGATTATAATGCCAAATGCTGTCGGTGAAATCAAGTTCAATGGAGAGCTTTTGAATGCTGCCCAGCATCGACTAATTATGAATGGAAAAATTGTTAACCACTAAACGATATTTTTGAAGCAGAAACTCAGGAATTTCAGGAAGTAAATGGACTGAGTAAACATGCCAGTTTCTTATTTTAACGCTGATCAAAGAATATAGGTAGCAATGTAGCTGTGCTGCAAGGTTGAGTAGCACGCTTGCCATTCTTGTCGATTCCTTTTGTAAATACACGAGGAATGATTTTCAGTAAAAGTGGGTCAATCAACAGCACAAAATTAATTTAAAGTTGTGGTGGGATCGCCGTTACAAAAACGCAAAAGGCAAGTGAAAACTTTGTGGAGCTTATTTACTTTCATTTAAACTTGAGCTTACAAATGGGAGAGGAATTGCACGCAAATGTGTCGCATCCAATCATGGATCAGTCCCGAGGTATGATCGAATGTCCGATGCTTATAAATCAACGCAGAATAACATCACGCAACTCTTCGGAACTTCTTCAAAGACAAAAAAAGGTATCACACTTGGGACTAGGGCGCTAATGGCATGGCCCATTGGCCAGTCCACCCAGCGGGAGTTAAACAACTAGCCAGCAGTAATTTTCACTTGTAATGATAAATGAAGCTGTAGTCGTCAAGCAAAGTAACTCGAATTTCATGCGATTTTTGTTGATAGGAGGCAAAAAAAATCTAACAATCTCTACCAAATAAGCTCGAGCTGAGCCATTGATGGGCTTTTATCGGGTGGTTTAGTCTATGCATTTATAAATCCAAACCATTAATTACGATTAACATTTTAATAATTCTCTTCGTTCCACAAAATTCTTTCATTAATGAAAATCGTAGATTTCGTTCGCAAAACTTTATTTCCGGTCTAACTACTACTCATTGCTACACCTTTGTTCCCACAATTTTTCATCCAAATCGAGCAGTAAAGATCAGATGGTTCCATGCGGCTCAAAGGTGGTTTCCTCGAGCGAGTGCATGAAGCATGATTTGTCTTCGTGGGAGTTCCAATTTGAAAAACCTACAACCACATTCAAATTCTAATGCGAACCATAAAGGGAGTTAGCATACATTGGGCATAGGAAGTTGCAATAGATATAAATGCAAGTTTCTTCGGACGATCAAGTTTCTTTGTAGGGGTAGCGTTGTATGCGTGGGAAGGTGGGGATAAGATAAACCTTTTAATGCAAAAAAAAACTTAATCGTTTTGCGTAATTTATCTTCCAGCATTTTAAATTAGAAAAAAGTGTGCTTACAGTCTGCCCCACGTCGCCGCAATGCTCAAAATTCTTTGGTGGCAGCTTCACTGATTCTCTCATTTGATCAGAGCCGCGTTGTGCTTTCCTTTTTGCTATGGCCATAAATCAAAACATTGGAGAACCTTGAAACTTTTGAGACTACTCAAACTATAAAGGGGTGAAAATGGAGACCTACTTTAATGAACACTGATTTGAGTCTGACAGGCATACTTTAAGTAGCAGTGAAGTGATGGACCTAACCCAATGGCCTATAAAAATTCTTCCAAGATGGAGCATTTGAATTCCGTCTTCAGCTGTTTGCTCTTCTCATGTATAATTGGAGAAATGGTTGGTAAACATTCTTACACACTTTCCAGTATGGAGTAGGGGCTTAGGTTTGAGCTGACATTCTGCAAATGACTACGAATGCATAGTTGTATTGTGTCGGTTGGTCGTTGAACTAGCGGTGTTGATAAAGGAGCCACCTAGGTGTGCTGACATTGCATCTACACCTAGCAGACTGGTCTCCGGGCCATGCCAATATCCTCAAGCCCTTCTGTATGTAAAAATGGATGTTCAACTGAAGTATTGTATCCACTCTCTGATTTAGGGAAGTGGCGGTTAATAGCGAGCCTGACCTTAAAGAACAACTAACATTTTTTTTGCTGGGTGATAATACTTAGCAGGGCTGAGGAAGTGTTTGTGGTGTGGATGGAGAAACCGGTGATGACTCCTCATAGAAAGACGGTAAATGGCATTTACCTTACGCAACGATCCCAGTCTTGTGGTTTCCAAGAGAGTTACTAACAACTTAAATAATACGAGCTGTGAACCATCTGGAAAAGTTCGTTAAGATGCTATCGACGGTAGCCATATGAAGCTGTGATAGGATGGATACTCAATACCTCCTCCAGCTCTCTACTATCTAAATGGAATCCAGATAGACAGGCAGAACCTAGTGACAAGGTTTCGAATTCCGCACTTTGTTAGCTGACACAGCATTAAGGCCTCGTGATAACCAGTGACTTACGAGCTCCCCAAATAAAGCTCCCATAAGGGATGAAACTCCAGATCCAGCGAGACCAGCGAGAGGGGTTAGTGATGTTACTGTCAAGTATCGCCTCACACGCATAGAAAGTTGATGGCTGACACGGCTGGTTTGTGGGTGTTTCCATACGGCATCGATTGTGTTTTGATGACTAATGCAGGAGGTCCACCTAGGGACGCGCCTTAGCCAATGCTCAAAAGAGCAGAGAGGCTATGCAAATCTGTTTGCTTAACTCTCGGCTTTGGCAAAGGGTCCAACTGGGGACTCTGTCACTTTATCTTCGCCGGGTGGGCTAGCCTCTGGGCCATGCCAGTAGCTCCAAGCCTTACTGCATGTTGAATGTATGCATATTCTACCCGACTATTATGTCTTCATCCATCTTCAAGGAAGTCTCACAGCCGCATAGTTTTAAACATATAAAGAATCCGATAGAGTTACCAACTAAACAAGATTGCTGATGCTGTTAACTGTTTCAATAAGTGAACTTTTGATATGGAGTAAGTCCATAAGGGTGGTACCAACAGGTACTTTCACATTCAATTAAATGCTCATTTGTGAGTTTTACGCTGATAAAAGGAGCGAAAGAGCTCTTTAAAAAGTTTAAGGAGAACCGTTTTATTTGAATCATACAGTAAAGCTGTGGTTTTGTATTCGAGTAAAATTAGATCACAATTTACACGTTTTGATTGCATTAAACTTATTAAATAACAGAAAGTAAGAAGGAAGGAATGTAAACTATGCTAAATGCAGACACTATGCAGAAGCTGAAGCTTGTTACGGCAGTGCCCTAAAAAAGTAAGCATTTTTGCTGATCATCCATTGCGTGCTGTCTTTTCTGATGGCATTTGGAGCCGCCGCATTTATGGCCTGGTTCTATAAGTGCCTTCACAAAAATAATTCCCTGGTATTTGAAGATCCATTATTACCACCGCCATAATCAATGCTCTCTTGCTACAAAAGGCCATTTATTTTAATTTAAAGAAGCTCATCCCCTGCTCTTTTATTGCTTTGACAGTTGCTTGGACGGGAATAATCTAACGATTATCAAAAATGAATTTTAAACAAATGAGAAGCTTCAAAATACTGATGAGGCCGTTCTTTTATGCAACAATAAATTTATAAAAGCCTGAGATGATGGCACCTTTTTTGGTCTGTAATTTCTCTTGGTCTTGCCTCTAAAATTAAATTTCATTCCAACAAAACAAGCCATAGTCCCTTCCCTAACACCATTCTACCTTCCAAAAGCTAGTGATTCCCAGATGAACACACTTTTTCATTTTCAACTAATTCTATTGAAACATGAAGTGAAAATGCAAAATACGAAACCTTTTCGATTGCAAATGTTTAAAAAATTATTTAATAACCGGGTTGAAAGACTGCTCGAATAATCCACCGAGGCAAGAATTACTCTCTAGGAAAAAAATCCACCAGTTGATTGAATTTTTTGTTGCAGGTCAGAGGTAAAACGTGAAAACTTGGAACACATTTTCATGATGTGCAAAGAGTTTCTTAAAAATTGCATTTTATTTTGGAAACAACAGGAAACAATGAAATTTCATGGCAAAAGCCAAATAAATTTTCTATTTGCATCAAGTCCCAAGTCATCATGTCAATAAGATGATCGGCTATTCGGCAATTAGCAATTAGTTTTTTGTTAAATCTAGTAAGGACCATTTGACACTTGGCAGTGACAAAAGCTATCAAAATTAGGTTTGCGCATCTTACTACTTTGGGAAGGCAACTGTTGTCGTCCGGTGCGTAAGTAGCGAAGTGTCCTAAATTCCAATTTATCATGTTTAGCGATTTTTACAGCAACAGAATGATGAATAGCAAGCAGATTTCTTTATCAAAGGCCACCCGTCTCCGCCAGAACCCATCTGAATGCTGCCAGTATCCAAGGTGCAAAATGGCCCAAAATAGAGCACCACTAGGAACTTCTTGTCTTACGTAGCACATTCCCTGCCCAGCATCATTGTGGACAACTAACCATGTATTAATTCATAACTTCGAATAGAGTACTTCATAACCACCTAAGAGTCAACTTGTACCGGGAGCTGATTGGACTGCTGCCAACAACAATTTGGGTATGGGATAGAAGTTCATTTTGATAATACTGTTCTTAATAGAAGTGGATTTCAGAGAGTATTTTAGACCGTGTCCCATTAACTCGGCGATTTTTAGCTCAGAGATAGAGAATCTACCTTTTAACAAGTCAACATAGCTCCAATAAGTAAGATTAAGCACAAACGACTTAAAGATTCAACCTTTCAGTTCAGTCCATGCATACTGGTTAGAGCGCAACCCCATCCAGCATATAGCTAGAAAATATTTAGTTGAATAGAATGTTACACAGAGTTGATAGGCTTTATTCAAACATACCTTTGATTTGTGGTTTCCCTAATTCAAACGTGATTTTGATTATTTGTACCTCCGGGGAGCTGTTACAAGAAACTTTCTTAAAGTATTCTAAGTATAGGACCATGAAACTACAAAAAAACAATTTGTTTAAGGCTAAAATCGAACTGTGGAGAGGCTGTTGGGTATCTTGTTTTGGAAAGACAAGGGAAAGCAGAAAGTGATCGCAATCTCTTGAACGTTTATGGCTGGCAAGTAGTCCACAAAACAACAATTCACTTCGGTAGGTAGAAAGAGGGGAGCAAAGGGGAAACGCAATATCTTAAGTGGACAAAGTTGGTCCATGCGTACAAACAACAATAAACCCATTATCAGTATATAAGGAAGAATTGAACCCATTATGACCGGCAAGCACAACTTCCAAAGATCGCCTATAAACCACTACCCAAGAAGGTATTAGGTAAATCAGTGTAACGCATTGAGTTTTCGAGATTAATTAGTGGAAGAAAATACACTCTGGAATGGGACGTGATACATGTTTTTGAATGAAATTTTTTTTCTCTCACACATACAAGCCTAAGTTAGGAGAGACTTATTTGGTTATGCAAACACTCTCGGTACATGCATGTTCCGTTTGCCACTTTCCCACCTAATGCATTAATCCTTTGTTATTTCAGTGAAGGCAATTTCTCCGACATGATTACTTTCCCACAGATGCAATTGTTTTTCTCACCTCTTTTCCATCCCCAGACCTCTAACCCACAAACAATCCAAATTCCTACACCTTTTGCCAAACCGTTATGCACGTTTACACTAGCAGGAGAATTTCTTTGAATTTGGGACTAAACTTACTTTAAGATGAAAGGGAACTCAAAATACTAATGGGAGTGTGTAGGAAAGGTGAAATGATCCCAAATGTTGATATTTATTTATCTATTTCTGAAATCGTGACTGATTTGGGTGCAGCAATTCGCCTATTAGCGTGTGGAATCACACCAAAGCAAACTCTCGACGCATGCACTCAGTCAACGACGAAGCGCATTATTAGTATCAGTACAGAACTGTAAACTTGGTCTGTACACATAAAATAAGTGACTTTAACATCGCTAGAACCTTTGCCTAACTGTCATCCCAACTCGGTTGAGGATAAAAATACAACGCAGATTGCGAATCCGCTCTATTTGTAAGCATCAAGAGGGGCAGCAAACCGTGTCATCTCGAGTAAGCCTGAGGTCACAGCACTTATGTAGCTATATGCTCATATGATTAGGTAAAGTGGCAAATCATATTGTGTTAAGCATCTTCGAATGACAGTAACCATGTAGCAATCTCAGCTTTTGTTCTAGCGAAAGACAAACATTCAATGTGACTTAGACATTTTATCCACTCATTTAATTAGGAGTGACGTGTTTAGTAATTCGGTCTGACCCTTGCAGGTATGGGAATCACTCAATTATGTTGAGCTTTCGTCGCTCGCCTAATGGACTTGCACATTGTTAAGAAAATCCGATTTGAAGGTAGGAGAATCGCTTGTGACCTAAAACTATCATGATCACCCTTCATTCACACCTTATTACGATCAACATGCTTTGATTGTCATAGAAATTGGAAGGTTATTTTGCCTAATCTTCGCACAGTCAGAATGCTTTCACTTTGAAGTCCATAGAGCTCATTGGAATGGTGTTGAAATGATGTATCAGTACAATCTCAGCGAAATCGCACAAAATAACAACTGAATAAAATTGCATGGGGGAATGATATTTTACGGTAAGACCAATTCCAATGCCATTCACTACTCATTGATCAGACAAACCAGAGCTAGAACAACTTACCTTTGCACTATCGTCTTCCCTATTGCAAAAGAGGAAGGTGATTTCTAATTCCCAATTTCAGCTTACAGGTCCTTATTCGTCAACTCACAAATACAACATCTTGCGCCCCGAAGAGGCATCGCTATGCTCATGTGGTCTACACCGAATGCGTAACTTAACTCACCCACAGTAACCGAAATCATGACGTTCCTTGACTGTTGGCAACCAGTCTCCTATCTATTGCTGTTCACAGCGGTCGCATTGGGCCGAGGTGGCCTCGTAAAGGGATTTAGCTTGGCATAATGCAGAAACTTGTTTTGTCGTAAAGGTTTTTTCTTCGTTTTCGACTGAGTCAGCGTGATTCTACACTGCACCGTCTGCTGAGCAAAAAAGAGGGAGAGTAGGAAATACTTCGTCGCCCATGTTTTTATCAATGCACCCAGTGAAAAAGCAGTATCCTTACTTGGAAAGTATGGATGGGGACCTGTTGGAAGAGGAGTTACAAATCATTTAGTTAAATTAATTTCCGCAACGCCAAGATACCATTTTTGAGTTAGGAATTGCCTAAGATACTGTATTTAATTTAAACAAAATGGCGAAAGATTTGTTGAAACTTTGCTGAGAAGTTTGCCTTAAGTGAGGCTCATAATTGATCCGACGTTCTGTTAACCATAAGTGGTGTAAGTGATTAATCATAAGTAATAAAGAGTAGAATTTATGCTTATTTTTGGCACAATTTAACACCACCTCAAGGCTCTAAAACACTCACATCATAGAGCAGCAAGAAAATGTGAAGAAATCCGCGTAAAATAAAGTTGTGAGTTTAGTGTGTTTTCACATTTTTAAACATATGCATGACAGTCGACAACATTTCTATCAGTCTTAAAGCATTACTTCGTATTTCCCCAATGCTGCATCAGTGTGGTGGTTCCGACTAAAGTAATTACTATAATCGTCTTGGAAAGTTCACAGTTAGCTCGGCATCTCTTGTGTTTGCAGTAGACGAAACAATACCCTCCACCTTTCACTACGGAAAGCTGAATTTAAGCGGTGGAATAAAAAGCAACGAGACACGGTATTCCAGTCCCAAGAAGTATACTGGCAAAAGAAGGTAACGAAAACGTCTACTAACATTAAAGCCACTTGTATAAGGTATTTACAACGCTGAACATTTTTAATCCATATGCTTTAACTTCATTACAGAGATAAAACAATACAGATTTTCTGTGTCAAGGTTAGTGTCGAGAAGGGTTCGACGATTCTAGTAAGTTGAGCTTCCACACGTTGCTCACCATGTTGCATTTAGGATAAAAGCCCATATTGTTCCCGAGTAAAATTGTGTAACATTGCAGGTTTTTATTAATTGCCGAAATTGAAGGTACTTCAACTCGCCAGTAGCCTCCAAATAGTCCAATCGTGCAGAGGGATTTAAAAAAAAAAACAATTCAAGTCGAATGTACAGAAAAAATGTACAGTTGTGTCCACAGCTAATATGATTTGAGCCCATGTTTTGCATCTAATCTGCTCTTTGCAGCACATTTGTGCAACAAAATAGAAAGAATGATAAAAGCTACAATAAAACAAAAAAAGAACTTCTGGGGACTTAAAGAGTAGTCGTAGAAACCCTAAAATTTCCCAAGGACAAAGGAACACCTAACACCTTGGCAGAATACGTGTTCTCAATGTACAATTGGGCTCAGGGCTACTGTCATGGGGCGGAGGTTAGCCCACCTGGTACCCATGTGGCCTCTTTACCGAAATTGAGAGCTAAACAGACAACCAGATGATTACACAGTCTCTCTCTCTCCTTCTGAGCGCCGTCCCTAGCACTCCCCTCAGTTAATCTCCCCTACCAACCATCACTACGTAATCAATGCTGTAAGAGTAACATCCACGGGCCAACCCTGCCAGTCACCAAACTCCCATGCACCTGAGGAGACACTTGACTACAAAGTCACTGATTCCTTCCGACATTTCTACTGCATCTGGAGTTTTGCCTTTGTGGGAAGTGCATTGAGGCGAGGGAGCAGAGTCATCAAACAAAGGACGAAATTTAACACAGTCCTTTGCGGATGGGGTTTTGCGACCACTCTTCCTTCCTACACTGTTCTCACTGCTGAGCTGCCCAGCAGTGCTGATTTGGGTTCCGTCCAGCTGGGAGGGGAGTGGAGGGGATACGGCGGGTTCACATAGTCTGTCTCTTCATGCAGACACGGAAAGCAGTTCCGTATCAAAACTCATCCGGATGGTTCACAGCAAGCGTCAATTCAGTTGTTTAAAGCAGTCCTGGCGAGGGTAAACATCATTTTAGTCCTTCGATTAGGGGTTGTCACGGATTCATCCATCCACAGCTCATGCACTTCTTTCGTCAAGTTAAGTTTTATCATGTAGCAGTGGAGATCGAGACAGGTGTCGTTTGGGGTGGAGTTAGCATATCGCTGGCACCAATGTGGTACTGCGAGACCTTGCCGGAGACAAGAGATAGAACTTGGAGGGAATATGTGTGGATGGCATGCAGGCAAGCTTGGGATTACTGGCATGACCCGGAGGCCAGAACAGCTGGTAGAAATACCATGGTGGAGTGCCTACGTAGACCATCACCAAAACTGAGAATTAAGCAAACAATAAACGGACTTCAGCAGTGCATAACTTGAAACAAGCTTTTGATAAAACTAGCAGTATCGGTACAGTAAAGGCTAAAAAGGATGTATCTAAATCCTCGGAGCACTTTATTTCTTTAGAGGAACATCAGGTAAATACGTGGAAACTACGCCCGTTAAGCAAACAATTTGTCAATTTTTGAAATAAACACAAAACCAGCTTTTCCCGATCGGCACAAAATCTACATATGAAGAGAAGGGAAGTTTTGCTTATTTATGGATTTAAGTAAATGTCTATTTGATGAATAAGTAAAGGAAATTAGCACCCTTTTGGTACTTAGCATGGCATAAACGTCTTCACGAGAGCGTTTGGAGTTACAAAGTCGGAAAAATGCTGTGACTCACTTGCACTGCAAGTAGCCGCCGAATCATCGCGGACTGTTTATTTATTTTTTTACGCGACTTGACATTTGAAATTTTGCAAAGTTGGCTCGCCGACAATCGCTTTCATCCAACACTTTTTAGCGTCTCCAGCTCTCTGGCTCTCTCTTGCTTACTCCTGTAAATCCCTTTTTTTCATGAAGGAAAGCATACACACACACACACACACACACACAGCAGTCGGCAGATTTCTCCCCACACCATAGAACACATGGCGTCGATTGCATGCTCCACCGGAGGGCTTCCGCTTTGTCTAAGTGGACAAAAAGAATGCAAAATTCACCTTAAATTCAACTCAAAATTCTATTAAGATTCCCCAAAAGTATCATACTTATACAAAATTTACGAATCCAGGTTATTTGCTTGTGTAGACACGTCACTGTTGAGGCCATTCTGGTTCCGGTTACAGCACCAGGCATAAAAACCCCTCTTATGGTCAATAATAATGCATGTGCATTAATCATTTGCTCAACTACTCAAGTATTCAAGAACGCCTTTAAATTGGGAGGACTATAGAGATGCAAAGGTATTGAAAACTCTGTCTTGAGCTTATGAACACTAGGTCAACTGCTGTGCAGGGTGATTATAAATTACCCAAAAACATGAAAGGCCTGCGTAGGATACAGAGTGCTGATTGTGGATTCAATCAATTTAACAAGGAGCTTAAGATTTGCTGAAAGAGGCTTCGAATGAAGAATACGCTCTAGTTGCTGGGAATTTTAAATCCGCATAATCTTACTTACTTTTTTTACTCACTTTTTATTCCACCATATCCATTTTGTTAAAGAGTTGGCTTCTATGAGGCTAAAATAGGGCTAATATTCAAAATGCTAATCTGGGTATGAAACTGGTTCCAAAACGGTGGTAGCTACTGCAGACAGCTTCTCCTCACAGCCAAACGAGAGGCAAAAAAATAACGACCTCGGTGAATGACTCAGAGAGTGTTCGGATGTGCAACAGAGATCGAGAAACGTTGAGATGGGGGTAACACCGACTCCTTTGCTGTCTGTTCGCCGTCCGACCGTATGAAAAGCCATCTTTTTCTTTAAGCCAGAGTGCGTTGGCTGGCCTTTGCCACTCTAACCCTCAAAAGTCATATTTTAAAACCTCTGAGGCCGTATTACGGCTGCTTTAAAGTTCTCCGACCCTCCCCTTGGTTCAGGGAGAAATCAGTGAGTCCTCAAGTTCTCTTACTCTGCATCCGCGAAGCTGAAAGTAACCCATTGAGGAGGTGAGTGCTCACTGCATTGACCATCAGACTTGATTAGCACATAATCAGTCTTGACGATTTAATTAATGGACGAATCATTTAAGTGCAAGTCCATCCAGCGCCACGATGAATCGCACATCTGACAGTCGAGATGAGTAGCCCAATGCTGTGAGGGTTGCGGGTAGGGAAATTATGTGTTGCTCAGCCTTCGAAAGTAACGGTACTGTCGTTGTTATACACCTTTATTTTGCTGAACAGGCTTCAAATTTTATTGAAGCTTATTGAAAGCAATAGCCCTGTGAACTCAAATAATAATGAATAGAATCCATGCTTCTTTGCAAATTGAGATTTAGCGATTTTCGACTAAATTATTGTGCTTTAAGTGACAGCTGGAGCCGGACAAATGGGATGGGTAGGAGGAGCTAGTTAATAAATGATAGTCTTTGTTTGCTGTTCCATTGGGGCGTGGTTTTAATGAATAAAATTTTGCTAAAATAAATGGTATGCAATTATGAGTCAACTGTTGGTGTGCTCCCGACAGGTGGCGACAAGAGGTTGAAGATACCGAAGGGATGGATATTTCCTGCGCAGTCTCCAGGGCCTTAAATGCCAACATCATTGGGTTTTAAACGGCTAGAAAAAGTCTAATGGTCAGATCTCGCCTGTACACAGCTCACTTGCCGCCGGCTTGATATTTGTGTGGGGCTCCGTTTGCCTTCGAGACAGAGCAAAAGAGTACACCAACGCATCCACATTTAATTTATAAGGCTTCATTTGATGCGCCACACGGCCAAACTCACCATTAGAATAATTTCCTAAGACCTTTTTTCACATCGACTTTTCGTTACGACTGAAGGATATGCTCCGTCCACCACACTTTAAATCCTACGGATCTAGGAGACACCTTAGGTGGTGCGATGGGCAAATTGAGGCCCACCTGCGTTGGCTAAGGAAAAAATTTGATAAAATCGGATAAGATTATCTTCCTCGTCACTCTTTTTCTCATAAAATGCAACAACGGACACCTAAGGATGAGTAATCTGCACAAAAAAGTAGTTTGTAGTGGACTAGTGGACATTTGCTTTCGCATTTGGGAATAGGTCCAGGCGATGTGAAAAGCAAAGCGTTATGCGACGCGATATATGTAAGTTAACTTCTCTTCCATTCTACTTGTGTGTGAAGCAGTATTGCCCAGTTTTCAATATCAGCTTAAAAGGATTCCTACTATCGACTACGTGGTTCGGTAGAAAGGTCAACTTCCATGTTCATGCCCTAAAGAATCACAATCAAATCCAGTGAATTTCATAAACAATGGATGATTAATGGCACAAAGTTACAAGTGCATAAACACCTCCAGAACGTGAGCTTTCTTACAGGGATGGGAAAATTTAAGTTAATGAAAACTCACCTGATCGTCTCGCCTTCAGTGAAAATGGGGATAAATCCTTTTTATTACTGGCATTTTAGGGATGTTTTTACGAAAATGGGTTCACATTTCCATTTCTTATGTTAAATCTTTTTGTCAGTCGCAGTTATGAAAACAAAGGGCTTTATTTTTCAGACAGCTATGAATTTTTACCAGACAGTTAACATTTTCATCGAGATTCTGTTTATAATGCAAAAAATGTTTGCAAATACATTGAACGTGCCTTTAAATTAAAATATCCACAGCTTTGAGTGCTAAAACAGGTTATCACAACTTATTGGTGCTATTCCTTACCCATCCAAAATATACTGGCGGAGCCCGTAAGTCATCCGTTACCGAAATTGAGAGCTAAACAGACAACCAGATTATTACACAGTCTCTCTCTCTCCTTCTGAGCGCCGTCCCTAGCACTCCCCTCAGTTAATCTCCCCTACCAACCATCACTACGTAATCAATGCTGTAAGAGTAACATCCACGGGCCAACCCTGCCAGTCACCAAACTCCCATGCACCTGAGGAGACACTTGACTACAAAGTCACTGATTCCTTCCGACATTTCTACTGCATCTGGAGTTTTGCCTTTGTGGGAAGTGCATTGAGGCGAGGGAGCAGAGTCATCAAACAAAGGACGAAATTTAACACAGTCCTTTGCGGATGGGGTTTTGCGACCACTCTTCCTTCCTACACTGTTCTCACTGCTGAGCTGCCCAGCAGTGCTGATTTGGGTTCCGTCCAGCTGGGAGGGGAGTGGAGGGGATACGGCGAGTTCACATAGTCTGTGTCTTCATGCAGACACAGAAAGCAGTTCCGTATCAAAACTCATCCGGATGGTTCACAGCAAGCGTCAATTCAGTTGTTTAAAGCAGTCCTGGCGAGGGTAAACATCATTTTAGTCCTTCGATTAGGGGTTGTCACGGATTCATCCATCCACAGCTCATGCACTTCTTTCGTCAAGTTAAGTTTTATCATGTAGCAGTGGAGATCGGGACAGGTGTCGTTTGGGGTAGAGTTAGCATATCGCTGGCACCAATGTGGTACTGCGAGACCTTGCCGGAGACGAGAGAAGAGATAGAACTTGGAGGGAATATGTGTGGATGGCATGCAGGCAAGCTTGGGATTACTGGCATGACCCGGAGGCCAGAACAGCTGGTAGAAATACCATGGTGGAGTGCCTACGTGGACCGTTACCAAAATTAAGGTTTATCTCAATAAGTTTCGCGAACTCTTAATTTACCAGATCAAAATGTGTCGGATATTGCTTTTTCTACTTTTTCAACTTGTTAAAATCGGAGATTAAGCCTTGAAATAGTTGTCTCTATGATTGTGATTGCCCTTAAGCACTTGAAATTTGGGTATTATCATACTTTGATGCGTGTTTAGTTACACTGACCACTGCAATTGGACGACTTCTCCTGCCCCACTTTTGTAGACGCATTCTTACGTCAAATTTTGCAAACTATCACAAATGCCTCAAATTTTAGCTTTTAATATTCTTATCACTTTTGAAGTGCAGTTGGAATCTTCACCTACATCCCGTCTATAATGCTGCTAGTTTACGACTACTTGTCAGTCATTTCAACACTCAGGTCAGCACGACCAGTCAGGTCGACACGTGTCGAATTGCCATCGCGTTGTCAAAACTTTCTGCTTTAACAGTCAGAAAGTAGAGGCTGCGTGGTTAATTGTGTATCATACTTAATAAGGGTGGATGTACCTTTACGGCTCCAACTTTTGATGCAGCAAAAGCTCTTCAAGATCAGTATTCGAGAGAGCAAAGTAGTAAATGTTAACCCAAACATATGGATTTTGATGTAAGTGATATATGCAATGAAAGAATCGGGAGAAATCAAAAGCTATTTTCATGGCTGATTGTGTAGCTCTTGTGTTGAAGCTTAGGCTAGCATTTTTCCGATCGGGCTCGTCTGGATAAACGCGATAGCTAATCCTACCAGTGAATGATCAGGTATCCAGTACAAAAGTGGAGAAATTTAAACACTTACGACATTAGCCGAGAAACCCTTCCTAAGGTGTTAGAAAATACCCTTGATTGGAGAAGTAACAAAGGATTGTATTGTGCTAACTCTCCAACACTTCACTGAATAGCCTCTGTACTGACAGCATAAGGCCTGTTTCGTTAGATTACACGCAGAATTTCTTTTATCGCTTTCGTAAAAGGTGCAGTCATACTAGAAGCAGGCGATCAAACTATCATATAAATAAGTTTAAAATAAACAAGTAAGTCGTAAATTGGTACCAAAGTCCATCATCAATTAATAAATGATGAAATAATAAACCTGTAGATGTCGTACTTGCATGGATCATATCGCCTGATTTGATTATGGCAAGCGGTTTGCAGTCAACGGCAGAGGTGCGTGTGTCAAGTGGCATTGGTGGCATACCTTATAAATCATTTTCATGCGATATTTACCGATTCAACTTCAAACCCATCCAGCCTCCCTCACCGTTCGCACTTTACTTGGAGTGCCAAATTTATGTCTTTTGGTGAAACGGTTTTATGTTCCCAAATAAATTTATTTTGCCTTAGCGTCAACTGAATAGCTATTAGGCTTAAAACAAATGGGTTTGATGTTTATATGGTGATATACAGTTAAATACTATCCTATTTGGTGCTAAAAAAACTAGTACACATCTATCTACATACACTTATCTACTCACTACTTAAGTGGGCACGGCGACTGACATGATGATTTGACGGTTTTCGTGGGCTATGTGGTTCAGTGAGTCATGGTCGTGAGGTGGGAGAGAAAGCGAGCCTTTTCTCTATTCTCACGTGATGTGGTACAAGGCGAGCAGAGCTAGATTTGTCCAAGCCTTCATTGCTGTTGCGCACATCAGCCACTACCTATCTTACTCGTAGGATAGTCTGTCGCCTCAGTGCAGACTTTGCTGCATCCTCTTCTCCTCAGACACTTTTTTAACCGAAACTCTAGCAAAACAAACGCAAAAGCGATTCTTCTTTTAAACACGTACTACATGTGCATTGTCCTACATTTCCTGTTCTCATTCGATGATGACTTGCCCCTAATTTACCTAATCGTCATTGCTATCCTAAATTACTTTTATGCATCCAATGTCCCATCCCACCTTGAATAATTATTATTACCCCAACAAGAGAACTCGATTTGTTTGTTCCAAAACTGTCAGAAGCATTAAAAGTCCTCCTTCACAAGCACTGCTCAACAGCCAGGTGAAAATGAGATTGCCAGTTATTTCTATAATCCTCCAAGGAATAAGGTCGCAGTATTGCCTCGAGCTCCCTGTGACCTGTGCGATAGGCCAAATTACACTGCCACAACTTGTGAGCAAGAGTGATGAGGAAGTAGTTGGTGAGCTACAACTTTGAGCCGATAAGATCTAAAATACAAGTGTAATAAGATTAGAGGATTTTACGTTTAAATTGAACCGGAGAAAGATTTGTTTCCCATTCCTATTCAAGCATTTTCCTTCCACCAACTTCGAATTAATTCATCTAAAGAAAATGAAATGGGTAAATAAGTTATAAGCAATGTCTGATTCACATGTCAATAACCAGAAAGCTTTTCAATGTCGTATGTTGTATATGTTGACAAAAGCTTCGATGATGGCTATTTAGGTAAGGTACCTGAAGTTTGACTCAAATCATGGCTATGAATTGCTCCTTATTAAAATCTTCATTGCAGGGTCTCCAGGACCAAAATAGGGCCATTTTGGTTTAACGATAAGCATGCGACTGCAGGGAAGTCCGCATTGCCTTCAGTGTGTGCCTCATCTACATAAAGCTCAGCTGCAACACTAAAACGACGAATACGGACGTTGGGCTCACCACTTTGTAATTAATGTGAAGGGGAACAATTTTGTGTCCCAAAGCACTCCTCCACTTTTCCTGCACCAGAACACGTGCGTCTGGCTTCGGACTTTGCCGCCCTGACCTCGAAATGCTACCACTGCTTACCACCTTCAAAAAAGGCATCCGTGCCAGTCCGCAATCCACACTTCATCACTCCCGTGAGGAAAGCTGTGCACTTTCATGCCCACCTCTTCCCAAGTGTCTAAACACGTGCCAAGCATGCTTCTGGTGAGACAGGTTCCGTTCAGCACCTAAGTATTGGTTCACCTTTCACCTAGTATCGCAGTCATTTAGCCCCTGCCAGGAGCATTACGAGCTTGATTTTGGAATACATTGATACATTTGAATGGGTAGGATTCCACCTCTCCTGCTTCGTTAGTTCAATCGAGGGGAGCTCTTGCAATTGGTGCTGTGAATGCTTGGTCTCGGAGGTGAGCTAGTAACCACTCGTGATTGCGTTTCGCTTCTCCAAGATCCTGGCGGTGTGGAGGTGCACTTTGTGTGGATGCAGCGGAAGAGTTGGTGCATTGAACGACTTCAAGTGAAGACTCTAAACCAGTTATCTTGACCCGCATGATCCCTTAACTCTGGCCGTACTGAGGTGCACACGCATTCTTAACAGTGGAAAGTGAGTTTTCCATCTACAGGTAAGGAGCGATTCGAGAGCGTGAAACCTCAAATGGCGATGTTGCTCATGTCCTCTTCTTTTCCGCAAATACCTTTCGTCGTTAAGCCCTCCGATGGCTAGAATAACTCATTGAATTTCCACAAGGGCAACTCACTTTAAAGGAAACGTTGTCTGGCATTAATCAACATCCGCAAACAATCACTTCATGTAGAAAACATTGCACACTAGGAGCATCGACTTTACCATCTTTTATGTTTGTTGTTTGATTGGCTTAAAATCGGCAAACCACTGATCAGAGGCCTTGATGGGACAACTCGATTACAATTAATGCTGAAGGTATTCTCAAATGTTCCTGACCCACCTTCCCCGACGCAGTATGCAAAGCACTCGCCTGTGTTCCATTCCACTTTTACCTAAGAAAATACTCACAAATGGCAGCTTTGCAAACTTTTATGGATAGAAGGGACAAAAACAGAAGGAAGGAAGGAGCAAGATTCTAATTTGCTTAATCATTTATTCATTTTAGGTAAAATTGACCTCGAGATGCTGCGGGAAATGGAAACTAAAACTCAATTTTAAGTGCTCAAAAACTACATTTGCAAAACGCGATCGTGTACTTTATGTAGCAAATCGTACTATCTTACTTTTTTAACACCTTTCCATACACAGATCACGGACCTTGCTAGGATTGAACAGAAACGGTCCCTCAGTGGTCGTGCGCTTAAATGAGTTGGCAAAACGACTGGAACGGAGGCCTCCTTAGCGGACCGTGTCGCCAATCCGCGCAGTGTTTACCCACTAAGTGAATCACGTCTCCTTAGACAGTGAAATCAGGGTAGAAGCTGTACTGCGCTGCCTCAAAAGCGTTGGGCAAATTGCCAAAATGTGTTCACCGGTCACTTCCACCTACTGCGACTTCATTGGCTCACCAAACCTGGTGGTGCATAATTAAACAGACTCTCATTTGAGGTGGTCCGGACTTGTTTAATCGAATTCCATTCATTTAATGAATGCACAAGGACTGAAGTCAAATAGTCACTCCGTTCGTTTTGAGTTGCAAATTGTGTGGTGCCCACAGTGGACACAACAGAAAGACAATTTTTCTGTAATAGAAAAAAGGCTTTTTTAATTGGAAATTTAGAGATTCGGTTTCCATTGGTTGAAGAAAGTAGTCCCATCGAAGCTTTTTGCAATTATACCTTCAGTAGCATTCCGATACTTCTCTTGAGGTAGAAGAAGACGATATATTGTGCAGGCAGAATATGTATTGCTAGGCGCCACTGGAAAGGCCCGAAGGCGTGTCCATCTGTTGAGAGCGTAATAATGGAGACCAAAAATATACCCTTTACTAAAACTCGGAGCTCAATAACTAACGCACTATAATTCAACATTGCTTTCCTTTATCGATCATAGAGTTGTTGGCATTGCTTAAAATTAAAGTAGAAGGTAACCCTTAAAATGCTTTGGGTTTGGTATGTGTTTACGAATGACGGCTAATTCACACGATGCTCTCCATGGCAAGGCCTGACAACTTAGCATCTCGGCCAAAAAAGAGAGTCGGATGCGAGTCTTCCACGTCTAAGATGAGTAAATATTTATCCGCCTGTTTTTGAGCAATTCGGAGGCTCAAAGCATCAGACATTATCCAATTGCTTTCCTTCCAACAGTTTTAAATGCCTAAAGTTTGAGTTTTAGTTTCCATTTCTCGCAGCATCTCGAGGTCAATTTTACCTAAAATGAATAAATGATTAAGCAAATTAGAATCTTGCTCCTTCCTTCCTTCTGTTTTTGTCCCTTCTATCCATAAAAGTTTGCAAAGCTGCCATTTGTGAGTATTTTCTTAGGTAAAAGTGGAATGGAACACAGGCGAGTGCTTTGCATACTGCGTCGGGGAAGGTGGGTCAGGAACATTTGAGAATACCTTCAGCATTAATTGTAATCGAGTTGTCCCATCAAGGCCTCTGATCAGTGGTTTGCCGATTTTAAGCCAATCAAACAACAAACATAAAAGATGGTAAAGTCGATGCTCCTAGTGTGCAATGTTTTCTACATGAAGTGATTGTTTGCGGATGTTGATTAATGCCAGACAACGTTTCCTTTAAAGTGAGTTGCCCTTGTGGAAATTCAATGAGTTATTCTAGCCATCGGAGGGCTTAACGACGAAAGGTATTTGCGGAAAAGAAGAGGACATGAGCAACATCGCCATTTGAGGTTTCACGCTCTCGAATCGCTCCTTACCTGTAGATGGAAAACTCACTTTCCACTGTTAAGAATGCGTGTGCACCTCAGTACGGCCAGAGTTAAGGGATCATGCGGGTCAAGATAACTGGTTTAGAGTCTTCACTTGAAGTCGTTCAATGCACCAACTCTTCCGCTGCATCCACACAAAGTGCACCTCCACACCGCCAGGATCTTGGAGAAGCGAAACGCAATCACGAGTGGTTACTAGCTCACCTCCGAGACCAAGCATTCACAGCACCAATTGCAAGAGCTCCCCTCGATTGAACTAACGAAGCAGGAGAGGTGGAATCCTACCCATTCAAATGTATCAATGTATTCCAAAATCAAGCTCGTAATGCTCCTGGCAGGGGCTAAATGACTGCGATACTAGGTGAAAGGTGAACCAATACTTAGGTGCTGAACGGAACCTGTCTCACCAGAAGCATGCTTGGCACGTGTTTAGACACTTGGGAAGAGGTGGGCATGAAAGTGCACAGCTTTCCTCACGGGAGTGATGAAGTGTGGATTGCGGACTGGCACGGATGCCTTTTTTGAAGGTGGTAAGCAGTGGTAGCATTTCGAGGTCAGGGCGGCAAAGTCCGAAGCCAGACGCACGTGTTCTGGTGCAGGAAAAGTGGAGGAGTGCTTTGGGACACAAAATTGTTCCCCTTCACATTAATTACAAAGTGGTGAGCCCAACGTCCGTATTCGTCGTTTTAGTGTTGCAGCTGAGCTTTATGTAGATGAGGCACACACTGAAGGCAATGCGGACTTCCCTGCAGTCGCATGCTTATCGTTAAACCAAAATGGCCCTATTTTGGTCCTGGAGACCCTGCAATGAAGATTTTAATAAGGAGCAATTCATAGCCATGATTTGAGTCAAACTTCAGGTACCTTACCTAAATAGCCATCATCGAAGCTTTTGTCAACATATACAACATACGACATTGAAAAGCTTTCTGGTTATTGACATGTGAATCAGACATTGCTTATAACTTATTTACCCATTTCATTTTCTTTAGATGAATTAATTCGAAGTTGGTGGAAGGAAAATGCTTGAATAGGAATGGGAAACAAATCTTTCTCCGGTTCAATTTAAACGTAAAATCCTCTAATCTTATTACACTTGTATTTTAGATCTTATCGGCTCAAAGTTGTAGCTCACCAACTACTTCCTCATCACTCTTGCTCACAAGTTGTGGCAGTGTAATTTGGCCTATCGCACAGGTCACAGGGAGCTCAAGGCAATACTGCGACCTTATTCCTTGGAGGATTATAGGAATAATCGGCATCGGTGGCTAGCATGAGAACTACATTATATTCTGCTGACACTTCCTAAGCAGTTAAGGAGCGCCTACTTTATTGTTAGTCTATCCACCCATCACAGTTTTTTGCTCATTCGAATCAAGCTATAAGACTTGCTTTTTTCACTCGGACACGTCATCAAGGCGACTCTAATGTCTTTTGTGGGTTTCATTGATTATGACGCCCTTCTCGGACTACAGGCGACGCCGTGCCCGTGAGGGTACAAATTACCATGGCTAATGGGCTTCAGAATCCCTATCACCCCAGACGGTGATAGAGGGGGGCACAAGAGCTTTTGGCATGTCAAGAGAAGGATATTAATTGTGCAAACGACGGGAAGGGGAATCGTGGCGTGGGCTGTCGATTCACTTGCATGGTCGTGGGACAAAAAGAGGCTCAATCCTGGGAACTCAACATCATTTGATCACAGTCAATGAGAGCTTTCAAACCCATCACTACCACTACTACGAGGTCATCTGAGAACTTATGAGATGAAAATGACTGAAGCCTGCGTAGGCTTTTCGAATTGATCTGTTTTACTTAGCTTGAATGAACGTGATTTTATTTCTAAACTTTCAATTCTACGTTAAAATTCGTCAGATAGATTTATTAATGGATTAGTTATTTTGACTAGACTTGAAGTTGAATATGGATTAAAACTTGGCTTAACTCAACAACTGGCCTAAGAAGTTGTGTCTAACAATCACGGGTTGATTGAAGATGCGCTCTTTTAAGAACATCTCACTACTTTGCTGCAGTCATTCAATGCTCAAGCAAATAAAGCTTGAGCTCCTTAAGCCTTGTTCTACCCTCTGTTATATGTTTTTGGCCTAAATATTGCGGTTTCTATGGCTTCATACACAGACAACTGTTAAGAGTTCCGTTTACTAGCACACTCACACGCCACAATTTAAAGGAGCAAATCATTTTGAAGCAGTTGGACTTTACGATAGCATCTAACTCACCTTAACATCTTTATCATCTTAAGGTGCAACTAATGGATTGGACTTTTTTGTCTCGGAATCGTCACGATGTCTTAAATAAACAACTTTGGATACTTCTCTGTGGTAGGAGCACCTGACACCTCCTAGTAGGGCGACCAAATCGAATTTAAATTATTGCATCAATTTTGACAGCATCGTTATACTACTTACAATAACTTTATGGGATATTTGTCTCCTCTCAATGATGAAGTGACATCCGACTTACAACAACGTTCCAGTCCGATGAGGCTATCCCCATTCACACCGACTTCCCTCATCAATTAACCATCACTGACGCATCACTCGGACTCATTGCCCTCTTCGTGGGGTCAAAATAACATTAAAAGTTAAGCGCGAGACCACAGGTAAAATAAGTGTACATATTTGTTTAAGACTCCCCAGTTTATGCTGCCGAGTTGGACTTAAATCGAGACCAATGTTGAATGCTATGTGCATCTCGGAGTTAAATGCTACAGGTGCGTTTGAGCATTTGAAGATTGAAAACAAGGTCAAAATACACAATGTCTACTGCTTCCATCCCCAGTCTAGAATGAGTAGGCGCATCAGCTAAGCACACAACTGGAATGTTCCTTCATCGTCTTTTAAGTTGTGTCATTAGTTTTCAAAACACGGGAATTCAATGACTTATCCACACTAAATATCATGTTTGCCACAAAATTTGAGAGCTGGATATACTTAATCAAAGCATTGCTTTTCATGCAAAATAGAAAGGATGTTTAGACATGTTTCAACTACAGTCATTCAGAACATGGATAAGTCCCTCGAGCTCCATTCCATAATCAACGTTTACGGACTTGCAAACCACCTCGCTGCAAAATGAATTGTAACACCCCTTGAAGTTGTATGAGGTGCATAGCTTTGGACCCTCTACACAACTCCTGATATCAAATCCAGTTGAATAGGAATGGATCTTCACAAATCACACGTGGCTCTGACTTAGCACTCAATGACTGCTAAAGTTGTGATTGAGTTACCAAGGGCCTATTTCATGATTCGTGGGGTATTTAAGAGGTTTGAGGTGTTAGTCATCGCTCTTTGACGCCATGAGCAGGGTAAGCTTTCCCCAAATTGACATATTGTCCAAACACTAAGCACGGCTTTTCCTCCCACATTAATTCTTCTTGTCCTTCCAAGAGGCAGGAGTTGACTCATGTACACTCACGCACGTTGGTGGGGTTGTACGCATGACCTACATGGTCGCGACGATTGCTTGCGGTTAAGTGGCCACCGCAACCCACTCCCGCTCCAGTTTGAGGACGGATATGCTCTTTCCCGCCCACAAAGGCTACTCCCAACAATGATTTCATCAGGATGGTCTGAAGACAAAAGCGGCACTCAAATCCAATCCCATAAGTGAAGCGACTCAATGTAGACGATTCCACAACTCCACCCCATTGACGTCTATGCCAACTTTACCGACAAGGTTGGAAGACTGCTGCTGATCCCAACACTTCTAACTTCTTGAGTTACCTTTTCAAAAAATTGAAGCAAAGCGATTTCGTCCTCCCTTTGGACAACAATCGATGCCGTGAAAGTGCCAAGATAGCTTTCATCAAGTGCTTTCCTTAAAAAATGTGATCCCAGGTATGCATTTGTTGCCATGAAAGACAACAAAAGTGCTGAGTAATTTCCGAACATACTTAGGAGGAAAGGAGGCCTGTCCTGGATAGTGCAGATCAGTATCAAAAAGTAGTAGAAAAGTGATGATGCGCTCCACTGTGAGCGGCTATATGCTGTGACTAAGACACCACACATTCAAATACGAGAGTCCGACGACTGCCCTTTGTGATCAAAGACACCACAGCTACACTGTAGGAATAAGATTTTTGCAAGCAACTTTACAGCCGAGACGTGAGATGGCTTACTCCACGAAACTTGAGGGAGAGCACTGCGCTAGCATACCATTGGGGCTAAAGTTTCACATCCTGCGAACTAGTGTCAACAACCGCCTGCTGGTTATTCGAACGCCCACATTTGACTTGGGGCAGGAAAACCCACAGCCAGCCATGTTCTCTACCCGAAAGAGCAACTTGTCAATCACTTTAATTTGGCACAAGGGGCGAAAAAAAATGAGATTGAGAGATCGAAGCATAAGTATTGAGAGGTGGAACTTGCATTAGAAAGACTGAAGTTTTCCACCGAAATGCTTTGGAGACAACGTCAGGCTCATGAAGCATTTCAGTCAATAAAAATATTGAGGACTAGAACGTCACCTTTTCATCCCCACTTATTGCTATTTGTGAACTCAGGCATGCACTGCAAGTGTTATGACTAAATTTCGTGAATTGAAACTGGAACACCACATTTGAAATCCCAGCAGGAATAGTGAGTAGGGAGTTAGGTCAAAAGGGACAGCGGGCTGCTTGCTGTGGACGACAAGTAAAAATGATGAGGACTTTCATTCACGACCCATTAATCATCCAAGACAAATTCATGCCAAAAGTAGTTGAAATCATGTCCAGTTAAAACAAGCGATCTTCAATGTAAGAATTAACTGGATTGCGAGACTGGAGACCGAAACGAGTTTTAAGGAGCGTAGAGCTTTTGAAAGCAGAAAGAACCTAGATGTCCAGACACAAGCTCAATGTTGTTGACCTGGCAAAAATGCCTGCGCAAGAAGGCCCCACAGCTCCTGTGGTGAATTTTGAGCCGTCGGTTAAAACGGTTAGTAAAGCGGATTTCAGTTAAATACCCCAGTTTCTCGGAAAAAAAACAAGGAACGAAATACTGAATGGGAGAGGCTTGAAGCAAAACAATCGTGGCAGATTGAGAAAACTTGAAAGCGTTTAAGTAAGGTTTTACTGTGGTTTGGAAATGAGAAATATCAACTGTCAGCCAAGCAGAAAAATAATTCTAGTCTGAAATCAACGCAAAAAGGCGGTTTAATAGTAAGGGATGCCCAAGAAATTCGGGACCTCTTCAAACATCTCTACTTCTACTAGAACTCTGAGTCAGAGGATAAAAAAGCGGACAATTTCTGAGCAATTAGCAAAAGACACATAATAAAATATACATAACATAACACATATACACATATATGTAAGCATTCATGTACTGGAAGAAGTATGATAGGATATGAGTCAGACCATGTACTAATCTTCATCCTCCTCCTCCTCCTCCTCCTCTTCCGTCTCCCCTTCGTCTGAGCTGAATACCACATGGGATTTACAAGCAGCAGCAGCGCGGCGAGTTCGTGTCTTGCGAGTACCGGGAGAGCGCATCGCCACAATCTCCTCTGACCTTTCAATGCCCCCAGTAACAATGCCACTGCTGCTTGCTTGATTGGCACGGCGCATTGACTTGCGTGCATCAGGCGCTGCAATTCGACGTCGCTTCGCCACCGCCTTCTTCGCCATCACTTCAGCGCGCTGCAAAGCCTCCTCGTCGGCAACACCCTTTCGGTGGAACTGAAAAACAACCAGGACCACTACCGCAATGGTATGCGCTTTCCACTTGCAAATAATAAAGCTCATGGCACAACAAAGCGATCCTTCAGTAAACGATAAAAATCATGCTCTACTTATCAATTGTGAACAGATAGTATCGTTTTGAGAAAACATTCAGGTTCAGTGCAGTTTCCTCTGCATAACTGCAAAAAGCCTACACTATTCACTTTTATTATGCCCTGTATATCTGAAATGAAATCGAGTCAAAGTGAGAGCAACAGCCGACGGCCTCAACTGAAGTGAGAGTAAAGCTCCCAAGTACCTCCTCGATTTTAGCCTCAAATTCTTCCAGATGTGGTAGAGCATCAGCCTTGGAGTTTTTCTTGACGTTGGCGAGGATCTCCGAGAAAGATTGATAAACGTCGGGGATGAAGAGCTGCTGCGCGAAGATGGGCAAATTTTCCTGCAATGTGCGAATCATACGCTCGTTGAATGACATTACCCGCAGACAGTAGGCCAGATCACGCCACTGCCGCTCCGTTCTGTGATAGTGGAGGGAGGAAGGGGCAAGGTAAGAGCAAATTGGGTTGAAGATCCAAAATGAAAGAGAACTAGAGGGAGGAACGATGCTTACTGTGTCACTCGGAAGCGAGAGCAGATCTTCTCCACCAAGGTTTCACAGAGCCGTTCCTTTTCAATCAACGGAAACAGGAAACTAGAGGAAATAACGAAACCGTCAGAATAAGAACTATCTGCAAAGTGTCCTATGCATAAAACCAAGCTATGTATTTACAGCCTCAACAGAGGAACCACTAGAGCTAGAAAAAAACTAGGTGGTTATCCATGTCAAAAGGGTAGATAACGTCAACTGGAGTTTCACCTTACCCCAAATAAAAACTACAGATAATAAACAAAAATAGGCATGAACAGCCGTGAAAGAATGTTCTAAAATAATACTATCAACTAGGGATGAAAGACATTTACGATTACGGCCTCAAAACGGACACGCAGTGCCACATACTCGACAGTAGACCTGAACTTAGTTTCATCGACCCCCACTTCCGGATCACTGAGACGACTGATTATGTCAGGTATGACGTTGTAGAGAGCGTTGCCCTTTTGAGCGAGTTCTCGGAAGAAGAGGCGTGATAACTGCCTCAGACGATCGTTCTCATCCACCAGACATACCGTCATTTCACTGATCTGTCCCTTGACCTACATTAGACGAAGCAAAGAAGTAAATAGATAAATATCACTCAGTAGTGCCAGAAGGAGTAAGAATAAGTGAGCATACAGAACCTACCTTGACCATGTCATTGAGAATGAGGTGGCTTAGGGTGTTGAGAGCGTTAATGCGGACCTTTGGAGAGGTATCTCTGAGCCGAGCGTAGAGGTTTGGAGTCCAGGGCTCGATGAGGTTGGGGAAGCGACGAGCTAGATCACCCAGACCCACGATCAAATTAGCACGCACCACCTCGAAGGGACTCCGCTCCGCCAAAGTGAATAGCAACTGCAGGTTTTGCTCGCACACCACACTGCTTACCAGCATAAACTTCGCCAGTGAAAGCGAGGCAGATGCCTTATAAAGTGAAAAAGACACCTTTAAATAACTGGAGAAGGGGGATACTAAAATAGTTTATTCAACGAATCGATAGCAATAAACTTGTATTTAATGGTAAGCCTATAAGAGCCTTATGATGATAAGCAAAACGATAAGAATAAAATCAATTCCACCCATCACTGGTCCATGATAGGAAAGTCTAAAATTTATCCAATTTGGAAGACTTCGACTGATATTATCACATGGAATAGGTAGGCGTTTGTTTTGCAGAAAATTTGTAGTAAACACCCAGAAATTCGGTGTATATTGACCTCAAACACACACTCAAATCCATGAACACCACTTTAAGATAAAAGTTATGATAGTATCTTCGCTAGATACAAAAAGCGATGAAATAGATCCAAGTGAAAGAAATTAAATGCGAAGCCTAAAAAAACGTACTTGTAGATCGGGATCGACGTATTTGCTAGGATGTGAACAAACATGCACCACCAAGGGAAGGAGACGGGATAGGAGGTGGTCAGATTCAAGAACAATTTCGCTGTTGAGAACATTGCGTATATAGTCTGCTTCAGCATCGTCGGCGACCGCTCCAAGGAGAGCAGCCTCCTCCTCCAAGGCACTATTACCGACAACCCCGCTCATGTCGCCCTTCTGAGTTCCATTGGTGATATCAACAAGGGTGGAAGTATTGGGATTAGCATTCTGAATCCAGAAATAAAAACTAAAATAATGCTCTACTAATTAGTTATCAGTAAAAAGGTAAGCTCACCAATCTCGCCGACCTGGGAGTCTTGAGGGAGTGCTTTTTTGCCTGTTTGCTTTCCTCCTGGATGACCTCACGTCGTTTAAGCTCATTTAGAACGGAGAACTCCAAGTGGACAAGCATTTTGAGGGCTACATGTCCAGCCAAAGCGATGAATCGTGCCAAAATGAATGATGGGACGGTGGGTGAAACCGCCTAAGGGTTAATGAAAGTGAGGGAGGAGGGGATTCGATTAACAATGGCACCGAAGCTCTCAGGATGTTTGGTAAGGTGAAACGCATTAGGAATGTTACTCATGCAAATTTAATAAATTATCTCATCTGAGTGATTTGGCCCGGAACCCTTGTCGTGGAAGACCAACAGGAACTCCTAATGAAAAACAAACCAAATATTTTGACTCAAGGAATCACGGTGCAGGTGTGCATATGACATGACATCTTGACATTTGTTGATCTATAGTGAGTCCTCTAATGAGTTTAAACTATGGTGAAGCTAGGTGTGTGACAGCTGGTAGAGGAAGAGTATGAAGCAGATCGAACACAGACTTGCGAGACGAGCTCAGCATTGTCACTAGCTGTATCGACTTCGCTCTGCGCATGGGTGTTCTCCTCTCCCCCCTCGCCAAATTGAGATGGCTCTTGCACCTCCTTCTGCGGCTGCGTGGAAGACGGAGGCTTTGTGAGCGTCCTGAGTAATTGCTCACCGATTTCACGGATCACTTCCGCCATAACCAGACTTGGTGTGTCGATGAGTTGAAAGATTGTTGCGACCGCCTAGTCACCACGGAAAGAAAAATTTTCTTGAGGAGCGGTGGCAGTATGCAACTAAGGATACAAGCTTTGGATAAAAATGCTATGTAAAATAAACGACATGATGCTGGGAGTGCGATGAGGCAAGGATATCGAGGTAAGCAAATACAATTCAACAAGGTCTTTACGCCAAATGATGTTGAAGCGCAATGTCCCCACCTGTTCCATTAAAGGAATCCAATGAATGCGGGAGGAAGATGTAAATGTCGAAATAAGAAGTCGGCGCAAGGAGACGCAAAGCTGATCCGAGACCGGTAGCCTAAAAGGCTCGTGATATTTCGAGTTGGAAGGTGTTGAACGGGTAGAATGACTTTTCTGCTTCCCTACCTATTGTAGCCAAAAGCGAGCTGTGTAAGTCGCAACAGAGAACAGTGAGAGTAGATCAATATCCTCAGTGCTCACCTTATCAGTGGGAATCATCTGTTGGATTGCCATGCACACGTACATAGCGCATTCCAAGTCGATGTTCGCGTATCCTGTCGCGGTACCAAGACCATACTTGACAAGATCGTTAAGATGCAACTCTAAATTCCTCCTACTTGGCCTATAGACAAAGAGGAGACCTATATATGTATAGGATAATAGAAATTAATTTGGCCAATCGAAAATAGAAGGGATAACTGCACTTACCCATGCTTTGGTTTACAAGCGGTTATGGGGATAAAATCAAAGCCATCTTGAAAACAATATGCGACAACGTGGTGGCCTTAGGAGCGAAGGCGGACTTACGAGGAGATCATCTTGAGAAGAATAAGGAGGGCTTTGAGCTCCTGCCGACGCTCGGAGCGAACGGCGGCGGTGTCAGTCATAGTGGCAGCGATGTCGGTGAAGCGGCTCCAAAGCTCGCGCTTAAGATCCTCGTCCACGTGCCCCAGGTCAAGGAGCTCGCGAAGGATGCGTTCGAGGCTGACAAAATCACCCATCGTTGATTCCGAGACAAGACGCACAAGGGTGGAGATGACTGTTGCCAGCGCCGCTGAGGAAAGACGACCATCCACCGTAAAGGACTCGTTCACTATATCCGGTTGGAAGTAGAGCCGACTGTAGGATACATACAAACACAGATATCGACAAAGCAGAACAAAGTGGCAAAACACATCATGGATTTAGCTCTCAACTGATCGCCTTTTAACAAAATTTCTTCGTTTTCAAAAAAGTCAATATAAGTGATGACAAAAATAGTAATAACTTAAGTGACGAACAAACATAGTGCATAGTAAAAATAACTACGATAGTTAAAAACTACCTTTTACTGTCAAGAAAAAAAATTGCTTCGAAGAAAAGAGGGGCAGTGAACACTCACCGGGAGGCATCAAGAACAGCTTTCCTAATTTGTTCCTCCTGTGACCAAATCATAGCCATCATGTGGCGAAGAGCAGCATCCAGACTCCTTACACCGGCCTGTTTAGCAGTGAGGAAGAATTCAATGGCCTCGAGGACATCAGTAACGTTCTTGGAGTGGAGAAGATTGCATACATTCTCAATGCCAGTAGATACATAGGTAGCAAAGCGCTGCATCTCGCGCAGGTAGGCCACACAGGCTCGTTGACGGGCCAAATCTGCCCTCTGGGCCTCAAAGGCCACCTCGGCAGAGATGGGTGGCGGCTGAGAGGAAGTGACATTCATCTGTCCCTCCTGAGCCACCTGCGCCGCCGAGTGTATGACAGCCTCAAGAGCAGCCGCCGCTTCCGATACGCCCTGCTCGGCTACCACGTCCTCTTCCTCCGCCTGTGCTTCCGCCCCCTGGCATCCCTCTTCTCTGTCAATCTCTTCTCCATTTCCTTCATCTTCCCCTCCTTCTTCTTCGTGGTCTTGTGAAAGGTTCTTTTTGGCATCGTTACCATCGTCTGGATTTGATGGTATTGTGGCAGCGTCTTCCTGGTTGAAACGGCCTGAAAATGAAAATGTTGGGTGCATAATTAGTTGTCACCATGAGGAATCGGCAAAGCAAATGGGAGAGCACATACCGAAATTTTCCTCTAATACTTGAAGCCTCAACTGTTCCTTGTTCAAAACTCTGGCTAAATCTTCCATGCTAAGCTAAACACAGAGCAATCAATATTAAAGACAATTTAGAGATCGAAATTGCACACAACTGAAGTCTAGGTTACATGAGCGCATTACCGGGCACATCTAGCTACCGCATTTTGTAAACAGTTAGCATAGGATCGTTGGAAAGGCAGCAGCTAATGGTATACCTTGGCTGCTGGACACTGAGTAATGATGATAGTCAGAAGACGTATAGCATATTTTCGGGCGAAACTGGACACATCAAAAACAGCCCCCTCCGGTCCAACAAGCAAACCGGCCAACTGAACTTGCCGTCTGATTGGTAAGCCCTACAGGAGCAGAAAATGGAGGGGAGAGGAAAACGCAAAGTATAAAGAGACTTCCGATTGAGAGCAAATAGAAGCGACGTACCCCAGCAGAAGCAAGATTGCACCAAATCTGCAGAGCGCGAGCACGCACAAATCCATTAACATCGTGGATGTGCTCCTGAAAACAAGAGTTCAAAAAAGTGTTAATGCGAATGATTGATTTGTGGTATTTGTAGAAGTTGAGTAACACCACGACTGATCTTCGTGATGGCGAGTTGATTGGCAGCAGAACAGCCAGGAGCCACCAACACAGATGAAGCAAGCTCACCTGAAGTACATCCATGAGGCGGTCGCGCTGTATTTTGTCCTTCCCCTCAATTTGTGCGTGGTCGGCGTGAAGGTTGCGGAGAACCTCGCCAATCACGTTAAGGGCACAGTTACGCATCTGGTAGGGGTCTTCAGAGAGCCGAGCGCGGATCAGCGGGAGAATAGAAGTTGCCAACGAGGGGTGAGCTGACGACACCAACTCCAGGAAGGAGCACAAATTGTGAGTGCCCGTAGAATCGCGCTCCAAATCCTCGCCGTTGTAACTGCAAATTTCCTATAAAGAGAATGGAAGGAAATACGGAGGTGTTACGTGACAAGGACGAATAATGCGGTGCAAAGCGTACATTGAGCAATTCCTTGACGAAAGGTACCATAGTCTCTTCGGTCATGAAGCTGTTAACAATTGCGGAGAGTACATTGGTTGTGTGCGCAAAACACTGGAGCATTTGGGCCAATTTCAGGCAGCAGGCAATTCCGTGCTTATAAAATTGAATAAGAGTACTCAAGAGATTTGTGATGGCCGTCCTCAGCGTCGCATTAGCCGACAACGTCTTGTTTTCCAATAACTTGTAGCAACTATTCGCCAAAAGGCTAAAGGAAAACATCACTCAATGACCTCGAATGACACTGATTCAGTTACCCAAGCATAGTTCAGCGTATAACTTTCGGTAGGCACTAATTTCATCAAATTGTTGGAGGTGAAGAGAAAATCATAACAATGTGGTATGTAAGAGGGTAAGATTAAGCACAGTTCCCTACAAAATAACAACAGCCCTTGCTGTACAAAAAAAACATACTTGACGAAATCATCTTCAACTACTGGGGGATCCCAGAATTGTTTGATGTCCAATTTGCAAAGTTGATCCAGCACTGTGATAGCACTGGAGCACTCATCTGGCCAGTTAAGAGACATATCGAATTCCGGTCGACGAACCTTGGCGGCAGAAGTCAGAGCCTTGTTGCGTCCACGTCCAACCTACAGCGAAGGAACATTAAAAATAAATCCCTGAAAAACTCGAAAAAACCAACATAGAAAACCAGGAAAAAATATGACAAGGGTATTGAGTGCCTGTCAGTGCAATGGTATAAGTAGGGGTGGAAAATGACTTGCAGACCATATTTATTATTATTATTATAATTATTATATTAATGGTAGAAACAAACGAACCTTTACCGAAGCAGAAGCACTGGTTTCCGCAGTGGAATCATTCTCAATTATTTCAATGAGTTGGCACAAAAGATAGGTATGCATCTTTATGGCATTTCTTCTCTCCAAGAAATCATTTCTGTCGAGACCAGAAGTGGAACCGAGAGGCCTGATTATTCCAACCAGCTCACGAACAGAAACCTCGCAGCCTATAATGGAAACAGATTCGCCCCAGGCCAAACGAAATGACCATACCTTTAAGCACAATATGCCACGTATCCTCCTTTGTACCCGAATCGACTGATTTCCATTCGCTATATAATGTATACAAAAGTCACGTAAAACGACTCCGAACGCTATGACTTCCTCTGGCATCAAAAGGACCTACTGCAAGACGCTGAATAGAACGTCAAAGTATTTCAGAACAGCCCCATGACCTTCCCGGACAAGACATTTCTGACAAACTAGAAGGAGAAATTGGTAACTTTGTTTTTATTACGCCGATATGGTTTTTGTACGTTCGTATTACCTTTGACAGCTGAGGCCAAATTTCGTACTGAGGTTAATTCATTGACAGAATAGGATGAAATGGTTGAGTTTAGAAGATCACTCCGTGATACTGGAATCACGAATTCCAGCATGTTTTAAGGTAAAAAAGTCCAGAACGTCTAGGTAAAGAAAGGCTATTACGATCAAAATGATAATTAGTTAAGTGAATGCAACAAGTAAATTAACCAACTTGAAGACATACATGGGCAATAGCAGAACAATAAGAAAGATTACTGAAGCGCCAAGTCGTCGACTTATGTATCTATTTTATGGGGGAAATAAAGTCGTAAAAGACTAAAAAAGTCCAACTGATCAAACTTCAAAAGAAAGGGCCCAAACTAGGCAATTGACCAAAAGATCTCTCAAGAATGCCCTAAGAAACGCAGCAGGAACAGAGAACGGGCACGCCAGCACCCTCGTAGTACGAAAACTCAAAATCAAGGTTATCTGGATACTAAACACCCATTGGCCAAAAGTCCTCACCCATGGAATACGGATCTTTTGAATCTCGCCTTGATGGGACATCAATATCATTAACAAGATTTTAAGCAAGGAAATACATCGAGCATTTACACCAGTTCATGGCGCACACAAATCTCTTGGTGCAAACAAATATTACTATTTAATTAATTCGAACAAGTTAGTCGAGCCTAAGACGTAAAACAGATGAAAACAATTCTGTGCTCGTAGGCCTACTACCGAAGTTTCAGCTATATCATGCCTTAAGAAAGAGAGAATCATTAACTCGCAGAAAGCAATTTATTAATACATTTTTAATGGCTGGACGAAGATGACCCTTACTTATTTTGCCTAGCACATATCTAAACTAAGATAGCTTTCTAGGCACCAAATGTTCGATAATATTCGAATTTGCATCAGGTCTAACTTTTCCAAAGAACTTACGTAAAAGGAAATCTTGCTCACAGGCCTCGATGTTTTTCAATAACCAACGAATCCATTAAAACCATGCTTAAATGCGTTTGTTACACCACACTGGCGCTTTTCTTGAAAGGTTGGGGTGGTTCTCCCGTCTTTCTACGCGCGGTCGTCGTTCCCACACTTCCTGTATGGATATTTGCACTCTTAGTGCGCACTTACAAGTAGACCTGATACAGACTAGATGTCTTTGAAGTTCGATACTAGCACGCTAACATTGAACCCGATTTTAGCCACACTTGCTTCCCGCAAATTATATAATTTTGAGTTCCCGGATGGAAGCGTCCGAAAGACAACATCTGGAAAGCTTTTTGCTGTTGAATTCGCCTGCTTTGAAATTAAAGCAAAAGCTCTTTGATTTATTGGCGATTGTAGAAACTCAGGTATGTTTTGTTGGTTTCCAAAGTTACATCGTGTAGCGCGACACTGCTGACTGGTCAAAATATCTCACCACATTTGGTCTTTGTGCCTCTGAATTAGTTGAAATTAGAAAGTTTCTCGAGTCTGAGAGGTTTGCTTCGGCTCAATCTATGATTCTCACACCACGGGCTTTAAGTACAGAGGCAGAACCGAATCTGGCCAAGGCGACTGATGATCGTCTGCTGATGTTCAACCAGGATGCGACGCCCTTGTACCTTCGAACGAAACTGGATCCACGGGTCAGTCCTCACCGTCTTCTACTAAATCCACTCCCCAACACTCCTTGTGTTTTTTGTGTTGGCCCTCGCGAGAGATGCTGGCTCTCTGACTCAGCTATCAAATTTAAATGCTGTATTCTAGGCTTGAGGATATGGTTCTGACGCTCGAAGGACCCATGCTACTTCCTCTTTTAATTGTAACTCCTGGTTGCATAGAATGCTTAACTGAAGTCCACCTACAGGTGGAAGCCTTGCGAGCGGCCGTGGACGCGCGGGCGGTATCGCTACGTACCTCTTCTTCATTTTCTCCGGAACATGCGTTGGTGTTACATGAAAAACTTGTTGCAACGCTATTGGATGATGTGCGCTTGCTAAAGCAGGAAATGGATCAAGACCAGGAAAAGCTGGTCACCGTTAGGTCGGCAGCAAACCAAGACGATCTTTTCAGCCTAGTGGCCACCATGAGCGTCGGCAGAGATTATGCAATGAGGATGAAACCCGATGGACCCAAATAGATGGAACTCCTCCCTCTATACTTGTACTATAGCAATCTTATTTGTACGCATTCCACAGTATTTAAACAAATCGAACAAAGTTCCGTATCTTCACGACCAAGGGCGGGTTTGGGATCTCGACTTGCATTGGATGCGTGCAATCCTGTGTAATTGTTGGCGAATCTCACGAGTAGTTAAGCTAGTGTATCGGCTTGGAATAATGTTTTGATACATTAAAGCATACGGTTCGCATAGATGCCAGTGATCGGAGAATTTGCGTTAGTCAATAAATATGTTATGAACAACATGGTACGTGAGTGCAAACCGGTTACTTGATCGTTATTTTGACGGACATTTTGTCGGAGATGGTGTACTGGTCCCAGTTTTTGGCAGGGTCGTAGGGTTCCCATCGACTGGCTGGGAAGATGTGCTTGTGACGCTCGTACCACGAGCGCAGGCACACCTTGCCCGCATGTGACTCTTCTTTTTCCTTGCTCGCGTCCATCCGTAGTCTTACATCGTCATAAACATCAAAAGAGAAGAGCGGGCCAGATTTGCCCCGTGCTTTGGTAACGATGAAGTCATAAAACGTGTAGTGGTGAGGTATAATAAGGTCCTCCTTGATATACATCATCTGATCCGCGGAGGCTGCGCGAAGCTCAGAGAAGTCTTTGCGAAGCTGGTCGAGGCACCGATGAAGGAAGAGGTGAATGGAGTGACCCTTTTTCATCTTAACTTGGCGTCGGTGGCCAGAGCCATCCCAATAGCTATAAGTTACGTTTATTTCCTCCTCCTTAATTGCCGCCTGTTTCGCGTGCCATTCACGTCGCAGCTCCTCACTAAACGAAGAATGGAGAATAAATTAAGCGCAAATAAACTGATTATTTAGTCAAACTGATTGCTTGCCGTAGTTGCTTTTCTTCTTCATCGCGATCAATGTCAGGTAAGAAGCTAGTGTCAACGTCTGGATTTTTCCCTAGTCTTCTACGCTTTTTCGTAAATTCTTCCACGCCAGCTTCGTTTGCTTCGTGACAATTTGCGTCAACTGCCCTTGGTATGTCATTATTATTAGCGTTTGCTGACTCAGGCGGTGAGCTGCCATGCTTGTCAATAGGATATTTAAGGTTCACTAGAGGCCTTTCGTCTTCTGAATCAATCAACTCATCTTCCTCATCTTCATTGAACGAAATGGGGCCCTAAGAAAACGCTAACCATAAAATGAAATTATGCACTGTACTCTCCGAACAGCACCGTGTTTCCCATGTCGAGCCTCTCCAAACTTTGCCTTGTTTGCTTTGCCAAGAGCAAGCTCCTTCTCTCGTTGGGTGATTACAGCCTGTTGACGAGCTTTCATCTCGTCCAATGTAACTAAGCCAACCTGATTAGGGAGAAGCAAAATACAGTGTTGAAAAGAGCTTACAGTATCCGTCTTAAGCTGATTTTCTATATTATCATGCTGGACAGTGAACTTATTGGTAAATTCGCCAACACGCAATTCCGCCTCAAGTTTCTTTTTTTGAAACTCGATTTCCTGACGCTCCTTTTCACGCTGTTTAAGCAACTGCATTGCTCTCTGTGATTCCTTCAAGTTGCCTTTGAAAGAGCTCATTTTCTAAAGCAAAAAGAGCCACATATAACCCATTAGGAGTCATTCAAAAGGAATGTTGTATAAAAAGCACTCTGTGCTATGGCAGAGTTCAAAAAGATTTTTCGTCGAAATAGAATTGAGGCAATAAACCGAAGAAAGTGAATGAGTAGCGACTCCAAGCGAATAACAAAGACGGATCTACTATTTAAAATGACCCAGAAGCTGCCTAGTTTATGCTGATATTGTTAAAGAAACAATAACCAACCGCATACAAATTACCCAATAAGGAATGGGAATAAAGTGCACAAAAGGACTACACACAAAAGTCACCCAAACGAACACAGTTGACAAATAAGCCGCCAATAATGTTTGGACACCAGGTTTACATACCTTTTAAAAAGAATTAAAATAATTTTTACAAGATACGCTGCTTTGAAATATAAAGCCAAAACCACTTGGTTCATTTCATCACACATTCTAATTGCTGCTTACAAATAAGTAACTAATGTTGCACAAATAACGTGGCTATTTTTAGTACCATTAGGAAATCGTTAACGTTACATCAATGACAAATTTTGCAAAATTGAGTGTAGCGTCCCCAGACTTCCGTTAAAGTAAAGGAAGGTATAGTACTAGGGCAGAATATGTATTCTGGAACCAGAGGGCTTAGGGGCTGTTGGCACGGCGCAGAGGTCGGCCGACTGGCTAGTACAATTGTGATACTTTGTTTGTTTGAACTGCCGGTTTCGGTCACTTGGGTGGCTATATTGTGCTGAGCCGGTTGGTCGATCTTTGGGTCGTGCCAACAACCTCCAAGCCCTCTGTTTCCAGAATACATGTATTCTACCCACAGTACTATGCCTTGCCTTACCTTAAAGGGAGCCTCGGGACGCTACAATGGTGGCAGCGGAAAGCGGACCCGACTTTGATGGATTTTATCCTGCTCCATGCCGTTTCTGGCAAACGTCAACGTTGTGAAAGAAGTACATGTGCTACGGAGGGGAGAACCTTTGGTATCTCGTAACAGAAAGGTTGAGATCGACGTTCATCTTCGACATCTCCCTCGCCCCCGTGTTCGACAGGGAAGCTATTAACAACCGAAGCGACGCTAGCCGTGAATTCCAAGTCCAGTGGAACTGCCAAGAGAGACCTGCGACTTTGTGGTCGAGCATCCTTCGTAAGCTCTCTCCTGTTCCCAGATGTAGAAGGTGCAGGATACCATTGAATAGCATCGTTTTATGCTTTGCACACTTGGATCGCATGCATTTTGTTCCTATGAGGCCGACCGCCACACCTGTTCAGGTTTCTGCGATGCACTTGCGTTTCTTCTACGGTATCAATTAAGCCTGGAGTCGCAATATGTGTTGTGTATGTCTTCATCTTCCATTGGACCACACTGCCGTAAGAGACGACGGCCAAGGAACGCGCATTTGCTGCACTGAGTGCTACGCGGAATTGATGCCACTACAGGAACACATGCGTTCGAATCTCGACGACTGAGACGGTTAGCTCGTGGGTGCTTCTCGCAGCACTGATTATGTTATGGTGGCTGACACGAGAGGCTGACCAAGGGGAGCGTCAGGGACGACGCTCGAAAGAAGAGAGTGGCTGTGTAATACATTGTTTGTTTGAACTGCCGGTTTCGGGCACTTGGGTGGCCATCTTGTCCTAGCCGGTTGGTCGGCCTCCGGGCCGTGCCAACAGCCCCCAAGTCCTCTGTTCCCGGAATATATATATTCTGCCCTAGTACTGCGCCTTATTATACCTTGAGGGGAGCCTTGGGACGCTACAGGCATGGTTAGCTCGTGAATGGGTGTAATATTTTATCTGTTTGGACCGCTGGTTTCGGTCACTTGGATGGCCATTTCGTACTAACTGGTTGGCCGGCCTCTGGACCGAGCCGACAGTACTATAGTACTATAACTCAAGTACTATATCTTCTTTTACCCTAAATAAAGTCCCGGGACGCTACAATATGGCCACCCCCCTCAGTGAAACTGGCAGTCAGAACAAGCATAGTATTGTAAACACCATATTTTTCCTAGGGGTTATTTACTTAAGAAGGCTAAGTGGTGAGCTTTGTAAGATTTGACGCTTATATTTTTTTAGGTCTCAAATGACCTGCGCCTGAGTGTTAGCTGTTACATTCGATGTAAATTTCGGTGCGCATTCGCTCTTTCCACTAAAAAATTAGTGCATTTTAACAACTTTGCTTTTGTAGCCCTTAATGCAGGTAAGAGTTTTTTATGCTAATTTCTTAGGGATGGGTTACTGATTAATTCCACTGCTTTATCAAACCGTAACTGTTTTAGCGACCTACCTGATTGGGTGAACTATGACAACCAATCGGTATATGCTTTGAAAGTAGCCATGCTACTGATTGTGATTTTTGCATTAAATGGAAGACGAAAAGGACGAAAAAAGCTTGCCAGTTAATGACTTTGAGATTGGCAGCTTTGCGTCTGATGGTTATTCCCTGTTCAATGCAGATCCTGGTGTAGGTGATGCGTCGCTGAAATTCTATCAACTGGTTTGTTATGTTTATCCCTAAAGAGATTTTAGCTTCGTTTTTCGGATGCCACCGACAAATTCCTTTTTTGTCTTGGAATTTTCGGAAGCGCTGTGACAGGGCTGGCTCAACCACTCTCGCTTCTAATTCTTTCACAGCTTGTAACATCATTCACTGATGGTTCAGGAGTCTCACTCGAAGAGAAGATGCGTGTTTTTTTACCGTACTACATTTCCCTTGGCTCCGTTACTTTTTTTATATCATTTTTACAAATGTTTGCCCTCACCGCGTCTGCGAAACGGCAAAGTAGACGCATACGTTTGCTGTTATTTAAGGTGGGTAGGGATTCATGAGTTGAATGTACCACTTGTGATAATTTACGTGTGCATCTCATTGCATTTGTTGGCAAACTGCATTTTAAAATTTTATAAGTTGCGTTCGTCTGTTTTACTGAATTACTCTACGCACGCAGTTGTACTATCAGCGGCCTTTTCTGATCTTGAAGCATTTGTCCAAATTTATGTCATTTCTAGGCAAACGTAATAAGGATGCAGTAAGGGTATTTTCAAATCCCTCTTTTGTGTCGGACCAAGCTTTTCAAACATTTCAAAACAGCAAACTTTAATATTGGCCTATAAATACCAGTGTTTTTGAAGTAAAATGTCGTCTTCGGATTCCTAAAAATGGCTGGTTGTATGCATTGATCGTACTAAACGATGTCCGCCTTATTCTCTGAATATTCTTTTACTAGCGATGTTATGCTTAATTGGACTTTGCTCTCTTTGCAAAGTATTCAATTTATATAATTGTCATTAATCTACAGAACATACTGCGACAAGATGTCGCTTGGTTTGATGAACAATCCTCTGGAAATCTAATCACGAAACTGAGTTACAACATTGACCAAATTGAGGGTGGAATTGGTGACAGACTTGGCAATTTTCTTCAAAACGTCGTCACGGCCATTGCAGCAGCTGTTGTTTCTTTAGTCACTGGCTGGAAATTGGCACTAGTTTCTTTCACAATGGCTCCGTTTATACTTGGCGCTTTCATGATCCTCGGGTTTGCTCTCCGTAAGTATGCAGCAAAAGAGATTCTTGCTTATGAAAGAGCTGGTTCAGTCGCTGCCGAGATTCTTACTTCAATTCGAACGGTGTTCGCCTTTGGATGTCAAGAGAAGGAGTCTGTTAGATATGAAAAGGAGCTGGGCGCTTCGGCTCACGTTTTCATGCTCAAATGCTTGCTGATGGGTTTTGGTAATTCAGCACCGAAAATTTGTACTTTCGTGTTTCTGACAAAAACGCATTTGCTTAACATTTAAGCTTGATTTTTTGTGGACGTTAGTGATTACCAAGATGTCGCTAAAAACCTTTACACATCATTAAGATTTCAGATTTAATCAATGCTATTTTGTGCATGCCTGTCTTATATTTTCATGATGACAACGAGCAACAATTTCTCGTTTTTTTTTCTGCACAGGTATGGGAATGATTAGCTGCACTATCTTCTGTGCGGCATCCCTCATCCTTTGGTATGGTGTTGAACTGATTATAACGGAAAGTTATAATAATGGCAGCATTGTCTCGGTAAGCCAAGCCCCATTTTTGAGTTAAAAATGTATTTCGTTCGATAAGTTTTGCAAGGATCATGCTCATTTTAACTCAGCTTTAAAAATAAAATTTTAATTACGTGTTAATGCTCACTTAATGCTCTGAGGTTGAAATGTCTATCCTGAATGCCGGGTGGCGACCATCAAATTACATGCAAGTGCAAACGGCTACTACTATTAAAAGTACCGAGGTCAAAAGCACGTTTCATCTTTGTTGTTAAGGTTATGATGTCATTCATAGTTGGCAACACAAATCTTGGGAGAAGTCTACCGGAAATAGAGTTCTTCGCGAACGCAAAACGTGCTGCTGCATCCACTTTCAAAATAATTGACCGAGTAAGTGTCCAAATGTCAATTTTTACCGTGGTTGCTTCGAAATTTGCAACCAATGCTTTTCCAATTATACCCCAGATTCCGGCAATCGATGTGATGGGGCAGGGTGTGACACTGGACTCTTTTTCCGGCAAAATTGAATTTAAAAATGTATCTTTCTCCTATCCAGCCAGGCCAGATGTTCAGGTGAGATTCTATACCTCATCCAGCATTATTCTTTGGATAAAGAGACAAGCCTAGGCATCTTACCTTCAGTATGACCATAACTAAATGACTGGGAAGATGAATTCAAATACCGCTAATAGTGATCTTTTCACACTGAGTGCCATCATGACAGCGTATACAGCATAGTCGAAACTAAAAACTACTTAGATGAGTCAACCAAAGTAAAAAACTACATGGAGGTGCTAAAATGACGCAGAATGGCTTTCTCAATTTTGAGCATGGACATTTTAGTGGTCGTGCCGACAAAATGTCAGCGGACTGTTTGCTTAAAACTTCACTTCGCACTTTATTGATAGCGTTGAGTAATGAGGGTGATCGGAATTCCTTGGTAAAACAAAAAGCTTAATAACAGCTTCACTAGACAAGTCATTTCAGTGGTGCTTACTTTCCTCACGGTCCTACTCGCATTACAGTACAATGACATCAGGGCGTGACAGTTTTCCATAGGTACAATCAATTCGTCCAACCAGCCAAGTATAGTACAGCATTTGACTTTTTAAACTTATCCTACACTTTACATCTTATTTCAAAGGGGACATTTTTGCACTTAGCTACTTTTGTCCGCCTTTAAATAATGCAACGATTTCAAAAACCTCTCGAACTAAGCGAAGTTAAGTGAGCCGCATGTCTTTACAAGTGCCAGTAGAAGGGATGATCAAGTCTTATTCAAATTTATTCAAATTAGTGTTTTTTGGCCATTGAGGGTAACCGAAATTCGACTTTAACTTTGGGGAAAATGTCGGCAATATTTACTTTAAATTGTAGTCATTATCGTCCCTATCCATAGTGCCATTGGCCTGGAGTGGCTTTGGACTCACACGCAGTGATTTTTTATAATTTTAGGTTTTGAAAAATTTTTCGTTGACAGTGAATCCGGGCGAGACAGTAGCAATCGTTGGTCCCAGTGGTTCGGGAAAAAGCACAACGGTTCAGCTGATTCAGCGCTTTTACGATGCTACCCATGGAAGCGTAAGTCTTGAACCCAGTCGGAAACATCCTTTGCTCAAGTACTTTTTGTACCGTGCTGGGAACGTATTCTACTTCAGAGATTTATCCTGCCTTAGATAGTTCCACTGCATGGAACAAAGTCAAATAATCATGGTTCCAATTTTTCCGCTTTGTGCACATCTCAGATTCTCTTAGACGACGTTGACATACGCGATCTCAATGTCGCGTGGTTGCGCCGTCAACTTGGCGTTGTCTCACAGGAACCAAATCTATTCGCCGGCACAGTCACCGAAAATATTCTGATGGGAAAGCCCGAAGCGGAATTCAAGGACGTTGAGGAATCCGCTAGGGAAGCAGACGCACACAATTTCATTGCCACTCTGCCAGAGGTAATCCCAACTTATCGTATTGTCAGCAATATATAGTCCAGTCTCTTCATCAGTTTACATCTGTATTTTTACTACCTCTTCTAACGCACACAAAATCTTAGCTTCGAAGCTAGTGGAGTGTGGTACTTTAGGTTCTGGATGAATTTAGTCAGCAAAATCCTGGCTTGCCTGTTTGACAGGCATTGATGCAATTGGTTTATCGTTAACATAATCGATGGATCTTGGCGGATATGCGACTACTTCACTGACAAGCGTATGCGATTAGAGGCTGCTTGCGAAATCAAAGTTGACTTCTCTGCATGACCACTAAAACCTTTTTCAATTTTTAAGAAGCCAAAGAATCGGTTGGTTATTTCGTTTTGGACTGTAGTTCCACTGCCAAGCAATTTTTTGAGGCGTAACATCGAAAAAAACTACCTCACATACTCTTCGCTATTAATTTTGCCACCAAAGAAGCGCAACCAAAATTAACTTAAAGTGCCTTTCATTTTTGTATGTAATAACCACTATCACAATTCTAAATGAGACTAATTAAAATTAATCTGCATCAATTGACAAACCGTCTACTATTTTCGCCCAGTGCGACAGTCACTGACCTCAAAATTCGAGGTGCTGTAGAGGGTTCTCATCATTTCAAAATTTTTTATTCTCTGTACCACATGCTGCTTTCTTGTCCACATAATAAGTTGAGCTTTTTAAGTTGCTAAAACTTGCACATTACTTGAGTCCTCCATAAGTGAATCAATCATGTCTGCGGTCTGGATACCAACTTTGGTTTGTATTTACTTACACTTTGATTTTACCAGAATTCAGCTTTTGAACTAAATGTAGCAGATACTTTCAATATTACGTATTCTGCATCAACAGTTTTATCATCTGTCTTCTCTGCACGCAGCATGTACGAGTGCTTCAAAGGAGTTGATGTGTGCATGCTGTCACCGGCACTTTTGTTCATTAAAATTTTCCAATGTGCCGCACCCATCTGTCCTAGTACCGCACTCTTCGTTCCGTGTATCGTATTTACTCAAACCGAAGAGCGATCACGGGTCGTCAGAAGATTGTTTCTAATAATTTGCACAAAAAACAAGGCTTTTTACAATTAATCGTCTCACAGTTAGTGGACTTCACTGTGCGCATGTGCTATTGCGTATGATGTTCCGTCATTTTTATAGTGACTCGAACTGCCTTTAGCTGGTCTAACAGGTAACCACGCTTGCAGCCTTGGAGTGGTGCAAGCACCTCAAGTACAAGTACGTGTCGCTGCAAGTCACTTTCTTCAGGAAGACATTCTATTGTAAATGGATCAAGCTTCATTATTTTTTGCTACCATATCCACAAATGGAAATGAAAACTCCTTGGCATTGTTCGGGACTCCGGAAGTCAAAAGTTCCTCCATAATCTGCACGAGATTATTGACCGGTGTCTGTACAACAATTTTTCCATCAAGTAATAGATAAATTACCATGAATTGGTGCACATCTACACCATGTTCTACATGAACTATAATGTCTATTTCGTATAGCTCTCCAGAAAGCAGCTTTGGTACTACTGCGGCGTTCCAAGACTTCCCTGGAAAAGCAAGAAGTCATAATACTTGGGTAGAATGTGTATTTGATATCAGTACGATTCGCAGCTAGTGGCATGGCCCGAAGTTCGTTTCACCCGGCAAAGGCACCATGGCAGAGTACTCAAGTGACCCCTTAATAAAGTCGGCAACCGATAGTGCCTCGTTCGAGCGTCGTCCGCGGCTCGCCCCTTGATCAACCTCCCGTATCGACTGTCTCAACACACTCAGCGCTGAAAAGAAAACACCGAAGAGGCAATCATGCTAACCATCAAATCTCCATGTAAAATGGAAGATAATTGACCTCAATATCACTGGTCCTTCTTAGCAATTACCCTAGGTTTGGAGTTTCGCCCTGTATTGGAACTGAATTGCGGAAAGGAGGTAATGCGTCGGTCGTCATGCATGTCTATCGCTGATCGTAGGAACAATAGCCTAGGTGCGGATTGAATACGATTCCGTAGATGCTGGGTCTCGCTCCTATCTCTCCCTGCCACGCGTCCACACTTCAGAGCTGCCAAGTCACATCTATCTGGGTTCTATTCAGCCAGTAGGGAAGTGGAGGAGGTATTGCAAGTCTGCATGTTTAACTTCTTCCAACGGGTACGGTGTACAGATCCTTAACAAGTTCTTTTTTGAATGGCTTACGGCTGCTGCCCCTTTAGTTGTTAAATGCCATCCTGGATACCACCGACTCTAATCCGCAGCATAAGCACTTCTGCCCCACTAAGGTTTATCACCAAGCCTTAGAAATCAGGATTTGTTTATCGCTGCCACCAATGTAGTGCCTTGAGGCTGCTCTGGAGACGAAAGAAGACATAATCCAAAGGTAGAACATGTTGTCGACAGCCAGTGAGTCTTGAGGTTTATTGGCACAGCTCACAGTCCAGCCCACCCGGCAACGGTACAGTGCCCTAGACGGGCGGTAAGCCTTAACCAGATCGTTGAATGAGTCGGCCAACGTGTCGCACTTCGTCGTCTGTGCATTCAAACTTGAGGCGCCGTCATTAAACTAGCCCTATGAGGCAAAGGCCTTGAAGTTCTGAACCTCTTAAAAAGTGCAAATTTTTAATGTTTATTACCATTGGGATAGTTTTAAAATAAAACCCATCTAAAATTACCCATTCCATTTGAGGGATTGATTTCAAATTATAATGTTGAAACACAGTACTTTTATTCACTGCATTAGCCTTAAACACTTTTCATGAAATCAAGAAGAAAGTTCCATTGTTGTGCGAGTCTGCTTTTACTTGATTTTTAAGGATTTAAACACGCCTCTGTGTGGTGTCCTCTGTTTAGGCATACAATACATTTCTGACGGAGGGCGGCGGTAAGCTGTCAGGCGGCCAAAAGCAACGTCTGGCCATTGCTCGAGCTCTGATTCGCAAGCCAACGGTCCTTCTACTAGACGAGGCGACCTCGGCGCTTGACAACAAGTCGGAAAAAGTAGTCCAAGCGGCCTTTGATAAAGCCTGCCAGGGCCGTACCGTCATAATGATTGCTCATCGTCTCACCACGGTTCGCAATGCCGATCGCATTGTTGTGGTAGATCGAGGAATGGTTCAGGAAATGGGCACTCACAGTGAACTGCTTGCCAAAGGTGGAATTTACGCCAAAATGCTTGCAAAACAGGTATGGCTGACTAAAATTTCTGAATAAAAGGAATAAAAACGCTTGAGTAAATTTTCACGAGCACCGGCATTGCCCAATGCCCCATCAGCACACCATGTAAGGTCCGTTAATGGTCCCGTTCTGATGCAATAGGTGGCGCTTAACAACTTTTAACGACCAAATAGAACCACTGCATTCGCTTACAAAACGGCACACTTTTGAAACAAGGCAAGACTTTTGCATCATCACATGAAATCTTCTGTTAACTACACTTCTGAATTATTTATTGTGCGCTACATTGCCTGCTGACTAATAAGTCATAAGCGCCTAAGTCTTATCGTAATAAACCAAAAGTACGTACCCTGCAACGCATGAATGCTAAGTGACAAAGAATGTTTGCAGTAGTTGTTGTATAGATACCTGAGAGAGCCTGTTGCAACCCGTAGGGAACCGTGGAATGCACGAAATTCGCTACAGGTGTAAAAGCATAAATAGGTGTCAGCGACTCAGTACAGCACTCTTTACCGCCTTCTGCCCTCTCCACCGCCTACCATACATTTCTTATTTCACAAAAGTCGGTTGAACGTAGTGGATGTGACTCATTCTTACCTGGCTTACCGCGAGAGTTAAATTGGGTTCCAAGACTGCAGAAGCTTCTTGTGTAGTCGAGACAGCGTTAGGTGGGGACGCGGCAATAGAATGTGCTGCCCGGAAGTGCTTCCAATGATTCTGAAAGAGTGTCAATTTGGTCATCACGCCTACCACGTAGGCTGCGAAGAAGGAATTGTACCTTGACGATTGTCTGCCAAATGACTCGTGTCTAGAAGTGATCGAGTGCGTCGCTGCCCCTTCTCAAACGACCCGTCCCCTCTCCACTTCACTCTTCCAAGGCACGCACCACTTCACTACACCAAGACGATGTAGTTCTTCTGACTGGAGACTGGACAACATTTACTCCTCTGCTCCTGCTTTGCCTTCTTCGGAAACAGTGAGCACGAGCCGGTCGGTCAGACGGAAGATGCATTCGTACCAGACAGACAACACAACACGAGACCTCTCGTGTCACTAAGCCTACAAGCTGGCAGGTTTGTACTTCAGGGTAGGATTGGTGCAGGTCCTGCCTCATCTCCATCCTCACGCCGCGTGTTGGCCTGCTATTGCTTCCCCGAGTGATCATCACACTCGCTTAGTATTAGGAAAGGAGACGTGGGGCAGACGGGGAGAGGGGAGGATAAGACAAGGGTAGAAACAGCGATGTCTGCTGCTAAGTCGTTTACATCTGGGGTCAAAATGTTGTGTAAATGTGGAATTTTAGAATCGCCTCATAAGGGAAAGCTTAAATATTGTGATTTTGGCTATTTCGAAGACTAAAATTCAACTCATCCTTGTCTGGTTAATTATTTTACATGTTAAGCATTAATTGCTTTTGGTACATAAATGAAGGTGTTGTATAGCTGGGAGTTGACTCTCAATGTTTCTTAATTTTATTGCAAAGCCACTCCACAAGGTGGATGAGGAGGAAGATGAGTCCGGCAGCGAAGATGAGGAGGTAGTAAAAGACTTGGGCGATTCTAAGAGGATGCTTCGAGGCAATTCGCTTCGAGCCTCGAAGATTTCTGATTATGATGCGCTTTCCTCGGACACCGATATGTCCGTCAGAATAAAAAACAAGGTGAGTCAGCGAGCCTATCCGACGCCCTTTTTCACTAAACGGTCATCTGACCAGCTGTTTCATTGCCATAAGTGGAACATCTTGGCTTAACGGTAGGTCAGGCCAGACTTCCCAAGGTCAGCCTTATTTAATAAACTAAATCATCATAAATATATTTGCTTTTTGTCGATTAGCCGAAGTTTAATCAACATGTAGTCACTTATTTAATGGGAGCATTTTTATGTTGAGTAGTTAGGGAAACGGAACCCTGGTCAACTTGGTCGTTATTGTGTGTAGACCTCGATGGGTCAAACAGCCTGAATTGTCAGCCGGTTAGCTATACTAACACTGACTATCCGCATATCCTCCTACGTAGAAACCCGCTCTTTTTGAAGTGCTGGCCATGAACAAACCGGAATGGCCCTACCTTTCATATGGTCTCGTGGCGATCGCATTGTCAGGGGTTGCACTTCCTGCCTTTTCCCTGGTCTATTCGGAAATTTATAATGTAAATATGCCATTTTATCTACTCCCTTCTAGTTGCTTTTAACCCTTTGAAGTTTCCAAGCAAGATTGATAACGAACTCATTGGTGTCAAACACGATTACTTAGTAAGTCCATTGATATTTAAGGCTACATCTGCTTCGAAAGCAATGTCACGACCTCATATGCACCATAGATCCTTAAGCCATATTCGCAAGCGATCTTTCATGATGTGTTTGCTAAAAATATTTCAAATACCAAAAAAATTTGCCCACGTTTTCGCTTCCACTCACCTTATTTGCAGCTTTTCCCAATGACCGATGCCCAGGCCAAAAGAGCTCGGACGTCCTTTCTGTCTGGCATTTTCGCTATGTTGGGATTTCTACGACTTTTCCTTACGGCGAGTGGAGTGAGTTTTGTGGACAAGATGAAATCATGTGTTCTCTGCGCGGTACAATAAACTATTATGTTAACGTCATGTTTAACAACTCACTTCGAATAGAAGAAATTCCAAAGGAAATGTAGCGTACGAGTTTGTATTTAGACTAATTGGCCTGCTATGAAGGTCGGTTTACAAATTTTACTATAAACTATTGATTAGTTTACTTTAGTGAGGTTAAAACAGACAAACTTCACTACATTTTTTTCAGAATGCCGCGCTTGGTGTTTCTGGTGCTCGTCTAACGATGCGTGCTAGACGACTCTTCTTCAAAGCCATATTAAAACAGGTAAGCGGATGGGTGCTAAAACAGGTCTTAGAAGTTAGGAATTGAAGTGTGGCTTTGCCTTGTGGAAAACCTTATGTACGCAGCACACACTGTTCATTTGCAGGAAGTGGCGTGGTTCGACCGGCCTGAGAATCAGGCGGGCATTCTGACCGCTCGGTTGGCAACCGAGGTGCAGAGTCTGCATCGGGTCACCGGAACCCAGTTGAGCACTTTCCTTGAATGTATTTCTCTTGTGGTCTCGGCACTAGTGATAGCCTTCTACTACAATTGGGCGCTAAGCCTCATCGCCTTGGCCTTCGTCCCTGCCCTATTCTTTGCGGGCACACTGCAGGTACTGCTGTTCAGTCGCCTACTTGTAATGCCATTCGCCAGGGTTGTTGATAAATACACGCAAGGTCAGTAGTTCTACAATTGAAGGTACCGGCTGTAGAACCATCGGAAGTTGCGAGAAAGCTAGCGTACATTGGTTCTTACGTTTCACAAAGAAGAAGGCGTTTCCATAGGGTCTTCATAAAAAATATTTTAAAAGTTTTAATTTTTTATAAGTTCCTACTTAATACCTTAGAATTTCCTACCAATTTTAAGTTCAATTACATCCCTTACCCGGTACCATCAATACCGGCATTTACTTATTTTACAATCAAACTAAAGGCGTGATTATGGTTCATATTCCTAATATGTTACCATAGACGCGTCAAATAAGTGGAGATCTTGGACAAAATCAGGTTCAGGGAGCAAATGTCGCGCAGGAAGCCTTCACTTCTTACCGCACGGTTGCTGCTTACGGGCTGGAGCAATTTATCTACGAGAAGTTCCGTACGACCTCAAAGAGTTCCAAGAAGTAAAGCATTTCCAAACTATGAACGGCTAAGATTTAAATTTGAGCACAAGTTTAATGCTTCTGTCAACGCATCGTCTCCTCACAACCTAATCCTGTTCTTTAAACCGTAGATCCCGTTATGGACAATCCGTACTTTTTGCCATTGTACACTGTTTGGCCAATGGTACTTTCTACTTTCTGCTTGCTGCATATTATTACACAGCAGCATGCTTATACGACCAAAAGAAGGTAGATATGCCAACGATTTTTAGGTTAGTTCCTATTCAATAACTGTTATCTGTTTTAACGCTTCGTTCACGAATAATATAGAGTAAATTAACGAGTTCACATATGAATCGCTATAAAAATTTTATACCTTAGGGTAACTAACATCACAATAGCCAAACTTTTCCCAACGACGGAAAAGCTGCACACGCAAACAATTTAGCAGCAGACATCGCTGTTTCTACCCCTGTCTTATCCTCCCCTCTCCCCGTCTGCCCCACGTCTCCTTTCCTAATGCTAAGCGAGTGTGATGATCACTCGGGGAAGCAATAGCAGGCCAACACGCGGCGTGAGGATGGAGATGAGGCAGGACCTGCACCAATCCTACCCTGAAGTACAAACCTGCCAGCTTGTAGGCTTAGTGACACGAGAGGTCTCGTGTTGTGTTGTCTGTCTGGTACGAATGCATCTTCCGTCTGACCGACCGGCTCGTGCTCACTGTTTCCGAAGAAGGCAAAGCAGGAGCAGAGGAGTAAATGTTGTCCAGTCTCCAGTCAGAAGAACTACATCGTCTTGGTGTAGTGAAGTGGTGCGTGCCTTGGAAGAGTGAAGTGGAGAGGGGACGGGTCGTTTGAGAAGGGGCAGCGACGCACTCGATCACTTCTAGACACGAGTCATTTGGCAGACAATCGTCAAGGTACAATTCCTTCTTCGCAGCCTACGTGGTAGGCGTGATGACCAAATTGACACTCTTTCAGAATCATTGGAAGCACTTCCGGGCAGCACATTCTATTGCCGCGTCCCCACCTAACGCTGTCTCGACTACACAAGAAGCTTCTGCAGTCTTGGAGCTTAATTTAACTCGCTTCGTGCTTCGTGCGAAATGGCCATTTTAAGCCCGGCTTCTTTTTTCTTAATTTCCCCTTAAAAGCTCCACTTGAAACCATTGATGTTTTGGAATGGAAACGAGGATAATTTGCTTTGCTAATTCAAGCAGTTTGTTGGAAACCGTATGTGGCAGCGTCCTTCACGTGCAATATTGATGCATGGGTTTTCTTTTGCAAATACTTATAAAGGCCTTGTAATCGGCTTTAAGTTTTCCAGGATAGTATTTTTTGTGCTTTGATGTTTACGGACCACAATTGCTAACCCTTTTGGAGCTAGAATAAAGCATTTACAGAATGCTAAAAGTCTTGTTTATCTGTTGAGCTGACTGGATTTTCCCTCTTTTTGCGAATTGTAACATTGCACCAGACTTTTCGCTTTGAAGTTTTGATAGTCTTGCTCATACAAAACGATGTTCTTCTTAAATATAATAATCTTATTGCTAATCAATGTAATTGAAGAATAATGCCGGGAGTTACTTACCTCCCCATGTCCACACATTGGTGTTAAAGGGATGAGCTCTGAAAATCGTCTGAAATGACTCCTTTTTCCGAATTCGTTAGAATATTCTCTGCTGTCAATTTCGCTGCTCAGGGTCTTGGCAGAGCTGCCGGCTATGTGCCCGATTTCGCGACGGCCTCACAAAACATAAAAAAGACCCTCGCATCCATTCACCGGGAGACGAAAATGGACGTCACCCAGGGCGACTATCCACCCGACCCTCCAGTGGGCAGGTTTGAGTTCAAAAATGTCTACTTCCGCTATCCTACCAGAAGGCGTAATCCCATTTTGAGGGTACATTTCATATGTTACATTAACAGTTTTTTTTTTGAAATCCACTATTTGTTACAGTGATGTGTATGAATAATGTTTGGCGTTGGTCTTACACTTAACTTATATATGGGCAATGAAGGTTATCATTTTCTAAAATTTTACCCATACCCACAAAACAGTTTGGCTGTTAATTAAATTGTAAAATTATGCAAGTGAAAAATTGCACAGATTTCTGTTGAAACGAAGAATTTTCGCAAAATTACTTGACCCACTTTTTCTACTGTCGACGCAGTTTTTTCTTATCGAAATCGCACCCGATGTCCGCAGGAGCAATAATTAACCAAAGGGCTATGGACTCGAAGACTGACTTTTACTTAATTGATAGAAGTTGTTCAAGCATCATATTGAACAGATGGACACTGTGATGCGCATACACTAACTCCGAGTGATTGCTCCACTTCGTCCGACAGAACTTCTCCCACACCGTGCAGCCGGGCACCTCGGTAGCTATGGTCGGACCCTCTGGATGCGGCAAGTCGACTCTGCTCCAGTTGGTGCAACGTCTCTACGACGTGGACGACCGGGGACCAGGGAGCGGCATCTTTTTGGATGGTCGGGACTTGCGCAGTCTTGCACCTGCATGGATCCGGGAGCAGATCGGCGTTGTCTCGCAGGAACCCAACCTCTTCAACCTTACCATTCGCGAGAACATCGCCTACGGCTGCCTCAAAGGCGAACCCACCATGGAACAAATCATAGATGCTGCAAAACAGGCTAATATCCACGACTTTATTTCGGGACTGCCCGAGGTTGGTCACCGCGTTTGCATATTATTCTGTGTATCTTCGACTTCCAACTTGTTATTGTTTCATTTCACTCGAAAATTCAGTAGTGACTAGACATTTTGGAAATAATTTTGTCAAATCGAAGGTATTATTAAGAAACTGCGGTAAGAGGTGATATTTTCTTGCGTAATCCTTAATTGGGTAACAATCTAAAGAAAGGAAAGCTAAAATTTGGGTCCTTCATGGTAACATTCCTTGTTCCATTTGCGTGATTCCAGTATCTCTTGCCGCCATACGAATAGAGCTGGTTTTTATATGTGCTCTAAATGAATTGTTTGCAACCATTTTAACACTTCAAATCACGTTGACCTTCTTTCAAGGGATACGACACCAACGTGGGCGCTGGCGGCTCTCAACTATCAGGCGGACAGAAGCAGCGCGTGGCTATCGCGCGAGCATTGCTGCGGAAACCGAAGATCTTGTTGTTGGATGAGGCGACCTCAGCGCTAGACGTTGAGAACGAGCGGATCGTACAACAGACTCTGGATGAAGCAATGCGCGAGCCTAACGGTGGACGCACGAGCCTCGTTGTTGCTCATCGACTCACTACTGTGATGAACTGTGACGAGATCGTGGTCATCATGGGCGGCCGAAGGGTGGAGTCGGGCTCGCCGCAGGCCCTCCTGCAGCAGAAAGGCGCCTTTTACGAGATTCACAACTTCGGTGTTGGAGGACAATAGACTTGTTCCCTCCCTTAAAATAACTCCTTAATGTTCTTGTGTAATCTCTGCTGTCCAGTAGGGGTTAGCGATATACTAGAGAGGTGAATAAACTCGTTTTTGAATGGTTGCCCCACTTTAGAGTATCAACATTTCGAGCGGAAAAGCGCTGATTTGTGACAATCACTGGTTTCTTTATGGGCATGGGTCTAGTCCTCAGTCGTTTTTTTAAGTTAAAGATGATGAAAGTCCAAAGGAGGAGTTTAATGACCAGTATTAGCCGCATTATACGTACGCAATAATTGATTCATCAAATGGGTAATGATGCCACGTTTTAGCTATGGTGCTGATGCAACAGCTTCCAGTGTTCATCAGTGGGTCGGTGTGCTGTATCCTAAAACAAGCTGTCGTTTAGTTTCAGCTCAATTTGATGTCCGTCTGTAATATTGGCAGGTGGCTCGCAAAGTAAGGATACCCTCAGGTAGACAACGTAAATGTACTGCAACTTGGATCGGTATTTAGGAATGCTATTAAATTATAAGCATTAAAACACAAAAAGCCGATCACAAAGCCGCCTCAAATTCGGGTTTGATCCAATCGCAGACAGTGATTACGCCGTCATGTCCATGAACACCAGGGAGCGTCATTTGACACTCGTTGGTACCACCTTGCCACCACCGAGTCTACTCTATGCTATTGGACTTTTCTTCATTTAAACCTTGCGGCTTTGGCGTGTATTTTATGACCCATCATTACGCTCAGAGCAATGCAAATTGAGTATATCTTAATTGAGGCGAATTTCGAGCAGGAATGCGTCCCCTTAGCCATTACGCTTAGCTCATAATTCAACATATCATTTGACTGAGGCATCAATTTGGATAATTCGAGACGTATAATATGTTAAAATGTGTTAGTGGTTCGGGAATCTTCCAAAAATGCAGTGGCAATTCAAAAAGCAATTGTGAACTTCGCAGCAGCCATTTATAGTAGTCACATAAATCGTAATTGATGCACCATTTAAGACACAGCCTTTCATGGATTGCTTTGAACAACAATAATGACTTAAGAGAAAACGCATCATTTCACTAAGCCAAGCGCTCTTATGGGGGTGGGTAGGCTGGCCTGTAATACCTTGTTTGTTCGAACTGCCGGTTTCGGTCACTTGGGTGGTCATATTGTACTAAACGGTTGGCAGTCGTTTGGGCCGTGCCAACAGTCCCCAAGCCCTCTGTTCCCAGAATATATATTCTGCCCCAGTACTATGCCTTCTTCTACCTTAAAGTGAGTCTTGGGACGCTACAGGCCTCTGAACCATGTCAGTTGCTGTAGCGTCCCGAGGCTCCCTTTACGGTAAAAGAAGGCGCAGTACTAGGGCAGAATACATATATTCTGGAAACAGAGGGCTTGGGGGCTGTTGGCACGGCCCGGAGGCCGACCAACCAGCTAGAACAAGATGGCCACCCAAGTGACCTAAACCGGTAGTTCAAACAAACAAAGTATTACAGTTGCCCCAACCCATTTTTCCCGGATATGTATGTTCAGTCCGAGTAGTACATCACTCATTGCCTTCAGGAAAGTCTTGGGACTCCAGGAATATCACTCAAAGCTCTATCAGTGGACCGCCCACAACTGCCTCAGATCAAATAGATTTTTAATGCTGAAGCATAACACCAACAATCCAGTACAAGCGATTACAAATATGCGTTTAGTAAGCTCCGGCTTAACATTGGGTTTAGAGGCAGGGAGAAACTAACGATCCTGGTAGGTGCCAAGACGTTTCAACTTTATTTGTAAACCAGTGTAAGCACGTGTTTATAAAATCAGTAAGGAAACTTGTCAGTAAGTGATGCAACTAAGTCTCTTAAGAAGCAGGCGATTAAAGACAAAATAACAAATGGCTGATATCTAAATGAAGTAAACAAACAATGCCATTTAGACCCCTTTATGTAAGTTAATTTCTGAACCAACATGAGAACAAAATATTAATAAAGTATATTTTAAAATTGTTCTTAAAAATTAAAAGTTACATCTAGCACATATTTAACTGCGCCTATGATAATCCGAGTTTAGCTATTGATTGTTTGATTAAATTGTCACTGTGCTCCGGACAAAAAAGTGCGTCTGCCCCTGTTAATGGCGTGGGGTCTCGAGGCAAGTGTCTGATGACATTATTCGATGGGCGGGCTGATGTCTCTGATGTGCGTCGATTGCTGAGTTTGTCATGTGTTTCTATTGTATTTCGTCTATTGTAGGTTGTCCAGTGATGCGCTCTATCCTCTACTTTCACTCAACTGAACGTCGGGTATGCAACACTTAGATGATGACCATGCACCACTATGACTGTGATTAAAATTATTGCTTCTCTGATTGCTACAAGCATTGTCAGCTTAAACACCCCAAGTTTGTGCATTTTAGGTGAGTCGCGTGTGGAATCTGTGGTAAGATATTGGTGATGACAAATACGCTATTCCGACCGCACATGTGGTGTATCCAAAGCTGAATTAATATTGATTTGAACTGAATTGCGGCCGTTTAATTTCAGGCGGTGTGCGTGACCGACCCTGGATCCTAATCAAGAGGTACGCTTTGCTCCACCTTCGTGTTGGGCCTCCATTGATCCCCGTGATCCCTGCGACCACGGCTACTAAAAGAGGCAAAATTGATGCGTTTCTGCAACCATTTGAGGGCTCTCAAATCTACAAGAAACCCTACACCTCTTTTCAACCCTATGTCTGAGTACTCGCTGAGTACAGGGAGTAATTACATAGGGAATATTGAAACCGAATTAGTTAGTCATTCTCATTCGCACATTTTCTTGCAGAAAGAAATCAAATGGAAGGAGGATGTGCCCAGTGAACAAAGTTGTACAATAAACAAATTCCATACAATGAAGTTAGTTGTGCTTGGGGGCGTGGAATCTGCGGGGCCTGTCACGGACTGTCGTGCCGAGTGCGGAAAGGTGGACGGAGAGGGAGCTGCACCGCAAGCCAGGTCTTGCGCGGATGCGATACCGCCATCTGATGGTGGTCACTCGCGGGTACGCACACGGGGGGATCACGGATTGGCAGCGGTATACAGTAACAGGGGTAGCGTTAGCTTGTGGTGTGAGGCGGTTCCCCAACGCGCGCAGCGGAGTCCGGGGAGCCACCTCTCTCCGACAGGTTTCTAGGTTTCTGCTTGTGAGGCCCAACTCCGGCCGCCCAGTCAGCGATATCCTAAATTACAAACACTTGTTGACAGGCCTGCCGCCCAGGACGGAACGCGCGACGCGGACGAGGCACAACACGACCGAGCGTCAGCGTTCCAGGCGTACTCACAAGCAAATTGTGACAGCTAGGGAGTTTTACCTGGGAGTGCGGTTCGATTTCCAAACTTTTCATGCGGCGCTTATGAGGTTTTTCCTTCTCGTGAGCTTCTAAGGCGAACCTATTACAAAAATACTTGTCACAGGGGAGGCAATAGTGTTGACCAAGGGCCGGTTTTTCCCAATCGACTTCCGTTGCCATTCGAAGACGCTTAGAGACGTTCTCAGGTTTCAGGTCCTCGTGTATCTGGTCTAAATCGCGCCGTCTATACTTTACCTTGAGCGCGGAGGAGCGAGGCATCCTTCCACCACACAGAAGCGTTTACGCACACACACCAAGGTCGTTCAGGCAGTAAACTGAAACGTTCTACGGGTTAAGGGGTAATTCGTCGAAGCGAACAATAGAACGCTACTAAATCTAGCCCTTAGGTATAAAAGAAGCTTGGATAATAAAGGTTTTTTAATGCGATGAATTTTCACACTGCTTTGTTACTCTTGTCAGCACTTGAAGGAGCTGTAAGCGAATTTAAGTTATGCAAGGCTAACACCGTACGATCATTTTACCAAAACGTCATAGTTATTGATTTATAAGTTCAATTTTATAATGATTGATATGAATTTTGTTTTAGTCGGCCTTATAGAGAACGTCGATGATTGAATTGAAAGTCCTGTGCGGCGACATGGAGTTGGCGGCTGGTGACGCTGTTGTCGCTGATTCAGGTGGTTTTTTTTTTACAACGGCTCTATTTTTTAGGTGGAAACAACGACATTAGTGCAAATGGTTTACCCGAAGATGCCTCAGAAGTCTCAACTTCACCGAACCCGTCTGTAAGCGTCGTTGATACATCTATTGGAAATGATCCTGAAGTGGATACCAATGCCACCGCTGATAAAGCCTCTACGAGGGATGAGTTTGCAGATGCAGCGATTGAAAAATTCGGTGACGAAGAGGACACCGACGAGGATGATGATGCCGTTAATGTAATAATTAAACCTTCTAAGGGGAGTATCTACAAAACTGGTACTACTTATCAGGCCAGATCTCAACAGGCTAATGCTCAAGGTTCGTTCTAACGTTTTTGGTGCCTTTATTTATTGTCCCATTATTGCGCTCTCCCTGTTACAGGTCAAAAGACATTAAGGCCAGGCATAAATATCAATGATCCTGGCAGTATTCAAGGTGTCCCTACAATAGAATTTAATATTTCGTCATTGGGGGAAGATGACAAACCTTGGAAAAGGCCCGGAGCCGATATTACCGATTATTTCAATTATGGATTTACCGAGGACACTTGGTTGCAGTATTGTGAAAAACAAAAGATTCTTCGTCAAGAATATGCTAACACAGCTCTTAAGCCTGTCTTAGTTGGTACTGCTGGTGGTTTTGGCTTGACAAGTATCTCCTCGGGAAGTCATCGTGGAGGTATGCGGTTCTCTCAGCAGCAGCAACTGCAGAACAAGGACATACATGTTCTTAGCGGTCGCGGTCGCTCTCCTTCAGTTAGTGATGAGGAATTGGAAAAGCGGAATGGTCTTTTGGGACCAGGTCAAGCTTTTAATATCCCTCCTCCGTGCTTTGCTCCACCTACCGGCGGAGATGCCCTCAGTCAGTTTGGGAACGTTGCCAATGCTTTGAATTTCCCACCGCCTGGATTTACAAACACTTCGGTGCCGCCGCCTCTTCTTGGAACAGGATTCAGTCCCCAGCAGCCGAGTCATCAATGGCCACAGTCAAATATTGGGAGTGGATTGCTTCCTCTATTTCCTGGACAGTCGGTTCGATCGACTGGTGGAAGAAATCATCATTCCGATAATCGCAGAGATAGAACTCCCGAAAATGAGTTGTAAGTTTTATTCGCTTTTACTTTGTATGCGGAAATTCATTCATATTTCGAACGTGTTGACTGTGTTGAAACATAAGTTGTTATCTAAGAAATACCCACGGATTTCTCCATTTGCTATTGTTGTGCAGGAAGTGGGCACTACTGCTGGTTCTTTAATTCCCTTTTCAAGCTCTGAAGAAGAGTTAAACGACTGTCGTCGCTCACGCTATCGCGGGGATGATGAACAGGAAAGTCGCTACGAGCGGTGAGCTATAAGAATGTGTGATATTTTGCTATTAGATAATGTATATTCACTCAATAATGCCTGACATTGCTTAATCATCTTGAAATGACGCGTGTGACTCATTCCTGGGTCGCTTTGCTTCAGCTCAGGTTTCCTTTTAACGAAATTCGCTGACCCTTAAGAAATGTATGATACGGTACCTACTCTAACGTTTTAGCCATGTTTTACCAGGGGAAAGGGCTATACTGTTTTATATTTACTTTGGTAAATAACAATCCCATTGTCTTCTTGTTACGCAGAGATCATCGTTTGACTCGTCGCAGCCGATCGCGTAGTCGTGACTATCACTACGGAGGACGCAGTAGACGGTGAGTGCATCATTTTTTGATGATTTGAAATCAAGTGCTCAAATACTTGTCAAAACTCTGCTTCCTCCTAGTTGCATATCACTACGTAAATCGGTTTAAATTGATGTATTTGGAAAGTGAGTGTCACTAAAATAACATATAGTGTCAATTTACAAGACAAAATAAGTGGTAAGTTAGAATGCATGTTGGTTGTCACAGAGCATCTGAGATAATTTGTAACCCGTAGGGAACCGTGGAATGCACGAACTTCTCTACAGGTGTAAAAGCATAAATAGGTGTCAGCGACTCAGTACAGCACTCTTTACCGCCTTCTGCCCTCTCCACCGTCTACCATACATTTCTTATTTCACAAAAGTCGGTTGAACGTAGTGGATGTGACTCATTCTTACCTGGCTTACCGCGAGAGTTAAATTGGGTTCCAAGACTGCAGAAGCTTCTTGTGTAGTCGAGACAGCGTTAGGTGGGGACGCGGCAATAGAATGTGCTACCCAGAAGTGCTTCCAATGATTCTGAAAGAGTGTCAATTTGGTCATCACGCCTACCACGTAGGCTGCGAAGAAGGAATTGTACCTTGTCGATTGTCTGCCAAATGACTCGTGTCTAGAAGTGATCGAGTGCGTCGCTGCCCCTTCTCAAACGACCCGTCCCCTCTCCACTTCACTCTTCCAAGGCACGCACCACTTCACTACACCAAGACGATGTAGTTCTTCTGACTGGAGACTGGACAACATTTACTCCTCTGCTCCTGCTTTGCCTTCTTCGGAAACAGTGAGCACGAGCCGGTCGGTCAGACGGAAGATGCATTCGTACCAGACAGACAACACAACACAAGACCTCTCGTGTCACTAAGCCTACAAGCTGGCAGGTTTGTACTTCAGGGTAGGATTGGTGCAGGTCCTGCCTCATCTCCATCCTCACGCCGCGTGGTGGCCTGCTATTGCTTCCCCAAGTGATCATCACACTCGCTTAGCATTAGGAAAGGAGACGTGGGGCAGACGGGGAGAGGGGAGGATAAGACAGGGGTAGAAACAGCGATGTCTGCTGCTAAATTGTTTGCGTGTGCAGCTTTTCCATCGTTGGGAAAAGCTTGGCGATTGTGATGTTGGCTGTTCGAAGAATCAGAAGGTAGGAGAATTCTCTTGTGGCCATTAAATTTTGCATGTTACTAGCTAAACTTTTGACATTTTATGCACCCTGCCATTTGTTGCAGTGCTTTGTTCGCGGTTTTACTGCCACTAGAGTTTGTTGGACTCCAAGATGTGTTACTTGGTTTAGTAATCAGTGAATTTCCTTGTAATTAATCGGCATGCTTGTTGTAGTTCATTTTAAGGTCCACATTTAATGCCTCTGCTTGTGTTAACTGAAGACAAGTGGTAGGTATTTCCGTTCTGCGTCACTCGGATTGTATATGCATCTTGGTCAAATTTTAAGTGTTCAATACAGTTCAATCTCCATTTGGTGACTATCAGGATGATTCGCGAATTGCTTTTTTTCGAATCGATGGCTAACTACTTATCTATGCACTGTATAAATGGAAGGTAATTCTTATAATTCTTGTGGAATTACATTTAGATATCATGAGGAATCCTCACGTGATTTCGGCCGCCACGGTGAACGCTCGTCTCGGAGACGCATATCACGTGAGCGTCGTCGGGATCGCTCACGCGACCGATCGCGTGAGCGGGACCACTCGCTTGTGCCCTCGGTCAGCACAAGCAGTGGTGTTCCTGGCGGCGTCACTACAGGTTCAGTAGCCGAATCTGGCGCTTCGCGCTCCACTCGAAGCGGCGAGTCGAGACGACGCAGCGAGAGAGAGTCGCACCGCAGTCATCACCGCCATCGCCGCACTTCCCGTCATCGTTCTCCCTCTTGTCAAACCTCCCGAGCCGAACCCACCGAGTCCCTGAATTCACAGCTGTCTGCAATCCCTTCTCAGTCTATCGATCCCCTCGAAGCCGCATCAGCTGCTGCCGCTGATATCAACGAAAAGATCCGTCGGGCTAGTGCCAGCGACGGTGTATCCGCTTAAACATTTGAGAATTGAAAATGATAGCTTTGTATTGTAAATAGTCAAGTTCGAACCCTATTGTTCACACTTTTAGCTCTTTATTTGGATTGTCTTGTGTGTTCCATGATTTCTTCATTCCTATGTTATTTAGGGTTCCAAGAAGATTAATCTTGCATAGTAGGTCATCTGAAAATTTAAAATTCGTCAACAGTCACTTGTCCATAGTGTTGATTGAACTGTTTGAGAATGTTGGGGTTCGTGTTTGCAGCTTGAATCACTAATTTTCTTACTGTTGTAGCGAAATATCGCCACTTCTAGCTCTTCGTAGAAGTTAGCATGGTCTTCGTCTGATGAAATAGGCGGAATCAATTAGGTTAGGATGTTCAAGATTTATCCAGGCATGCGCGTCACTTTTGCTGGAGAAAACATTTGCGCTACTTAGTGTAGGTAGTAGATAAGTAGCAGAGCTAGAGATTTGAGAACACGTAGGGGTGCTGATTGCGACTTAGCAGCCGAAGTCTTGGTGTTTTAGTCTCACGTGGAAATTGCCTGGGTACAAGAAAACCGAAAAGGTACACGTGGCGTGACGCTTTTCTTTTAAGCAATTTTGAGACAGTTGGATGGTGATTGACTGTTTCGCCGGCGACGTGCTTCGTTTCAAGTGACATTCGGTCAGATGAATACAACCCACGGAAACTGGAATCCATGTTTAGTTTAAATTCTTCATCGGGCTGCGACTTGAGTTCAGAAGGGGAATGGCGTCCGTCGGGCTGTGGTTCGCTCCTTCGAGCAATAGCGTTGGGGCAGGACGATTGTATGGCAGTTTCCTCTTAGGATCGGACTTTGCAGCTGCAAAGTCGTGGTAGCTGCTTTTATCAGATGGCGGTATTTCTCAACCGTACTTGTTTGCTACGCTTAATCAAGCCTTAATGTTAAGCTGCTCTCTCACCTATCGGTCGTGCGTACTTTTTATAAGGGTGCAGACAAAGGCATTGCGCGACCGGTTGACGGTGACCTATAAGTATGTCCAAACGAAAACAAAGTGTTTTCAAAAAAGTAGCTTGTATTTTAGAAAACGGGTAATAGGCATACTTGTATGCCTATTAAATCTTATTAAGTGTCATTAAGAGGCAGCACGCCCTGCAGCTTTCACACTCGTGCCTTGCCTTTCGGTTTTTGGGTTCTTGAAGAAATGCTCCTAAACCTTTTATGCAGTTTGCATACAATCTGCGCAAAAATGGGAACCAGTGATTTAATGAGTTTGATGCCGTCCAGAGAAGTGGTAATTTCTCTATCCAATTGACCATGGCGAGATTATGCTGTCTTGAAGCCTACTACTCCCTCCTTTAGATGTAGAGCGCCCTTGTGAACTGAAAGTTGGTTGGAGTGGCAGATCTCAAAGAAGGAGGAGTTGCCACAATGACACTTCAAAAATTATCGATTAGGACCTGCAATAAGCGGCCTGATTAGAAGAAGTCGCAGGGTTCATTCGATATAAAATCCAGTAGACACAATCGGATGGGTGAGAAGCATACTCCAATGACGACAATCTTTTAATCAGTACAAGTCTTGTCGTTTGTTTTCTCATCTGTTTGAGATATTTCAAAAACGGGAACACTTCCACTTTCATAATGCTATTGCTCTTGTATTCCGTCAACCAGAGTACTCATTTTAATGTTAAAATTATTAATACGGAACTTCTTTTCTCACACTTTTGGTCTCCTGGTTGCACCCTCAGTGTCAATGTTTCCACAACGCAGTTCAGCCGCAAAAGTAACATTATCGTGAACGCATTAAGTGCTATTATCATTACTAAGTGCAGTTTAATCTCCAACCAAAGAGTTGTCCCCGACTGCCATGGGTGTCGCTAATACACGTTAATTGTTTCATACTTAGTTCTTCGGTTACAAGCACCTTAGTGACAGGCGGACCGTCGCTGCTCTGGTGCTTCGACCGCCGATAAGAATTAGAAACTATGGCTATCTACATGCTATAAGCATCCTGTCCCCACATTCTTACCTTCAACCCAGTTAGCCTATTTGGGTCATGTTTTGGTGCACGGTCATCACAAACTGATAAAGAACTATCACCCACTTGCGGTTGGGTGGAGACGAGAAAAGCTAGGCGTCACATAATCACCACGCTGCTAACGTACATTTGGTCTTCTTGTGCATTTTATTAATGAAAGTGCTCACAGACCATTACAGTAGTTCTTTCAAATTCAAAGGTTGAGATCAGTAGATAGCCAAATTTGGCATCAACTGAATAGCTACGCTTCTCAGGTTTGAGATATAATGAGCCTCGTCCTGCAGGTGTGGTATCGTCTTGGAACTTCCCTGAAGACGGAAAAAGGCATAATACTCGGGCAGGATATGTACTGTCAACGTAGAATCGGGTCGGATTCAGACGATGACGTGGATCTGAAGCGGTCTTTTTACAAGTGTGGTGTGGCAGGAGTCTGATAACTTGCACAGTTCTCCATACACTACAATACACACCACGGCCATCATCAATAATGCATACGCAATACGTTAATTGTTTGCACAGCCCTCGATTTTGGTAATGGGTCACTTGGAGGCTCCCCTGTTGTAACTTTGCCTAGTGACCTGGTGTCCAGGTCATGTCAGCAGCTCCAGTCCCTAATGTGGGTCAATGACACATACTCTATCCAAGTGTTATACCTACTCTCGTCTTTAGGAAAGTCTTGGGATGCTATGCATGCATAAATTGTGGTAGATAGATTATTTCACAGAGGTGAAAAATTAGAATTCAACAATTGGCGGACTCAAATTATTGAAATTTGCACACACAAATACCATGCCAAAGTGTGTAAAACCGTCGAGCATAGGATGTGCAATGCGTAGTTTACGCTCTCTCAATCACAAACAATCCCAGCTTTAGCCAACGAGAACGGGTGTTTTGATGTTGAAGTAAGTGGGATGTGAAACCTTACCTATGCTAAAACGTGAAGTGATTCACAACGCGAATATGAATACCTGGGAAATCATGAATGCACGCTCCAACATGATCCAATATTTGATCCACCTAAACTTGTCAGCGGTGGATAATTCAGGCCAGAGCTGTACGACCTCGTCCCCTTTGCAAGGCGTGAAACGAGGCTCCGCCTGCCTACATGCACACATCTTGGTAACCGTGGCTTTACACACAGCAATGGGGATTTAAACAGGTTTTAGCGGGAACTTCACTTGATGGTGCTTATTATCGACTGACGGCTTCTTTGTGCAAGAAAGGCGATTTCATGGTGTTTGCTCATGATAATATAAGGTCGTGGCATTGACACAGTGACCTAACGCTGTTTCAGCCAAAACCCCTACCTATTAAGCAAATGTGCGTGCGCTTTAGTCTGAATCAGATAATGGATGCATTTAGTAACACAGGGTTCCATAACAACGTGAGTATTCCGTTGGTGATACTGTGCATAAAATATCGCCTAGTAGGTTGTATACCCATCAGCATTACACGTTGTTTGTACAATAACCATGAATCTGCCGCCATTCTGGGTACCGCGATGCATGCTCCAAGGTGGAGTCATAGTGGTTGGGTAAACTGAATTGGTATGTCACCTAGCCTGAACGGAAAAGTGAATCGCATTACAGCCCACCATTGTGCCTACCTCTGATGGAAAACTCACATCGAAGCAGGGAGTACTGTAGGTAAGTTTGCTCCATGCACCACAAATTGGTGAATTTAGTGGTGTTAAGAGCCGCCTGATTCGATTCTTTCAACTCTGACTCGCATAAACGGATTGGTGAAACCTAACGGCGATTCCGTGTTTAAGACATTTTTAACTCGCGGTTTTAATAAAGGAGCATCTAGGGTCTCCACTACGTGGACTGGCCTCCGAGCCATGCCAATAATCCGATTATAGTGTCCTCTATTGTCTTCAGGAAAGCCCCAGGGCACTAAAATGGTGTCAAAAGAAAGCAAACACGATCTTAAAGGACATCAATTCTGACGATCCATAACAAGAGGAGTGAAAATGACGTCCACCTTGGGCAACTATCTCAGTCCTTTAACCTCCAGAATAGCTTTTAACAACAGAAGTGACACTAGGTGTAAACCATTTGGAAAAGTATTGTAATGACGATATTGGCTGTGAGCTCGCGATACCTCTTTTACTGCCTTACTAGCTGGCGAAACCTAAGCAGATATGACTGGACACCTCTGGGGTGAGAACAATGAGGCAGGAAGGAATATTTGTAAAGCCTTACCCTCAAGGAACTAGGTTAACTTTCGTCCTTTGTTAGTTCCCTCTGCACTTCTGCCGGCGTCCCTACGTCTAGCTACAGACACACGTGATGGCCAGTACAGTCCTCCTCCTCCAATACGGTTCCCATACGGACCAAAACTCCAGACCCAGTAGAATTGCCAAAAGGGATCAGTGAGGTTACGGCCAGGTGATTCCTCAATTGCATAGAATTTAGGTGACTGGTGCGGTCAATTCGTGAATGTTAACTCACCACGGATTGCGTTTTGATGGCTGATGTGGAAGACTGAGCCAGGGAAGCGTTAGGGGTGATGCTCAAAGGCAGAGAGGGGCCATGCAACATATTGGCTAATTACTAACTTTTAGTTTCGGCAAAGAGAACTTTAGTGCCGAGTGGACTGATCGCTGGACCGTGCCAATGGCTTCTCCACCCGCCGTTCCGTATGTCGAAAATATGTGCTCTACCTGAGTATTATGTCTTTCGCCTTCAAGAAAGCCAAGGAGCTCTACATGCACAGAACCACGGTATTTTCAATATAATGACCGAGAATGACTACACAACATCGGCGACATAAAGTGGTACAAATTACAAGTTCTTACTTTATGTCCACAATTATAAAAATTTAAATGAAATGAGTGTTAACATTTTGGACCACAAATGCATTCATCCGCGTGTAGGATTGCATTCAGAGAAGTAGCAAGCAAGCCGTTAGGAAATCAATCAGCAGGCTGAGCAAAAATATGAAGCAATCGAAGGAGGCTGGAGAAGAATTTTCACCAGCCTCCATGTCATGCCGACTGGCGGTTGCTGCTCAAATGTGACTTAAGTCTCTAGTACGCACTTGAAATAAAAATAATGGCGACGAAGTGGTAGAGAACTCTTTTTCGTTAAAAGCGCACACCTTAAAAAGTTGCATGATCCGTTTCAATTGGGTTGTAGACAATTGAGACACCGAAAATATGCCTATGAAGCACGTTGTACACCTATTCAGCAAAAGTTTTCTAAAGAAAGCATAAAATATGCATCGCATCACAGAGAGGATGAACACCCACTTTTTTGCTACATTGTTTCACCGGTACATTTCGTCGAATAGTGAACAATCACCACAAAAGAGGTTCTGGTGAGAAATGAAGAAAATCTGCCAAAGCTAGTGTCTATCAAAGGACACCTGAAAGGTATCGCCCATGAGCGGAAATAATCGCACCTCACCAGCTTTGAGCCGATTTGCCGACATAGTGTGCCTATTTATGGTACGTTCGGAAGGAGGTGGTGTGGCTTCGACCTAGAGATTGCCACTGAAGAGTTGCTTTAAAAACTGAAGTAACGACGAGGAGTGAACAGCATTAAAATCACAGCGGTAGACATACCAAATCTCATCTGAGGTTAGTATCGGCAGAAGCTACAAACGATAGCATACAGAACCCATCTGGGTTTGCCACAAAGACTCCTGGACTATTTCATCGAGTATGGGCACTGTTCCGAAGCAAAAAGTGACACATCTTTGATCTGCACAAACGTTTTCAATTATACAATGCAGAAAAACACAATTGAGCCACAACAAAAAATGGATAGCGTTTGCGAAGTTCTTGCACCCCGATTGAAATGGATAATGCGAAGGAAAAAGAAAGGAATGGTGCTCGTAGCAAAGTTCAATCAGTCAAATTATTAACCGATGGTAGACCGTCTTTGGCAATACCGTTTGTGCTGGGAGGGTCGGTGACGTGGATCATATAGGCTCTCCAGTAGATAGCGCTTCCCACCGCAGTCAGCAGCACACCCACCCACCAGAATCCAGTTGTGTAGACGCGGAAAATGATCACAGCCAGAATAGTCTGGAGGAGAGATCGCAACAGACCAATCAACTCTCGTCGGCCCGTCGAGTGAGTCGTGGCTTCACGAAGTACAACTGTACCCACGAAGGATGAGGTGATACAGCTTAGGGCAATTAGCGACCAGAAGAGGACCGTTTCTAGGCTGTGTATTCAGACAAAGGCAGTGCAATAAAAGTAGTTTGCGGAGAATAAGAATAGCTGAAAAATATAGTAAAAAAAAAGGATCATTTGTGCATTGGGTGTGACCTTAAATGCCTACAGCACGTCAAGAAGTATGCGTAGAGTTAGTGAAGCACTACAGAGTAGAGACTTTAAACACCTTTAGAAACGCATACCACATCAATAAATAAAGTGCTAGATGGGACGCCCATAACACGAGATGCTTTCGGAGTTCAAAATTCTGTTATTTGTATTCATGAGCGATAGAACATTTTGAGATGAAATTTAACTATCTACACAAAAAGGGTTCCGATTAAGCAAAACATTTAATCCTTCCAGACCATAAAGAAATCGAAATTCTAAACCGAAACATTCACACTTAATGGCACATTAGAGTAGCTACCGTGAAATAAGCCATACGCTAAGAAAGGATGCTTAATTTTAACTGCATTACAAAAGTGTTCCCAAAGAATTCATTGAAAGGAGTATTATCGCCTTATTATCAAAGATTTGATTTTACAAAGAAATTCAGACGCAGGTAAGTATTTGGAAAAGCTAAAGTCAAAATATCAATTGGTGTGTTGATGCTAGAGTGTTATTGAAAGATGGTAACAGATCAACCAATGGGACCTCCTCCTTGGAAAAGAGAATGGAGGTTGGTTTATGCTGCTCATGTGAGCGAAATATTATCAGAGAAAAGGTATGACCTTAAAGCAGACCGCAAGCAGCAATTGCGAAAATTCTTGAGAAACCAATTCAAATCCAATGTGTCAGTTGACATGATCGGCAATACTAGGCGCCAAAACGAAGGCGTACTCGGTTGCCATAACACTATGCCAAATGCTTGAGAATCGTAAATATCGACTGAAGCACGGAGAGTGAGCTCATAGAGCGTGGCGTATGCAAGCAGAGCAGCGAATAATGAAATGAAATTAGGTACATGCACTCAAAAACTCGCATCAAAACTAGCTGAAAGTGAATTGAAAGCAATCCTCTCGACACAAATGTTGGGTGCAAAAATAGCCTCCTCCTAACTGAAAAGCCGATTCATGTACCGTAATTGTATGAACACATATCTGGCGCACATGTGTAAGCCTACTTGATTGGAAGTTAAGTTGTGTACAAAATTTAGACTTCCCAAAGCGTGCATGATTCTACTGCGCCATAAGCGTCCAGAAACTTCAATATGACGAAATAGGAGCTCCTGTTTCCTCACAGATACAAAATTATAGAGCGCAGTGATGAAGTTTGCTAAAGTTGAGGTAACTCACTAGAGGGAGTATGGGAGAAACATAAGCTCCGAAGTCTCAGTGAAGGCAATAGCTATGAGTGTAATGAGGCTGCAAACGACATTGTTCACATAAACCTGCTTTAGATGAACGTCGTAATTATTGCCAGACGCAAGACGAGACGCCTCCTGGTAGTAGATAACGACGAACAGAGAAGCGAGAACGCCAAAAACGATGCCTTCAGCAATCAGTAGATCTTAAAAAAGGAAGATATTAATAAGCACCAAGCACCAGGTGATCAAAAGTGATCTACGTAACTGCAACAAAAACTGTATGATGTGATAATCAGAAACCAAATCGTCAATCTTCATCCTAGAGCCAATCGAAAAGAAGAATTTAAAACTGTGTTTAGTCAATAAGCAAAATTTTCTTAACTCCCGGAAGAGCAAGCATGATTGATGCCGCCACCGAATGGATGCATAAACTTGACGTTTGCATCAGGCTCATCGTGTCTACAAAATCTGATTCACCGCTGTTCGTACGGTGACTTCTCCTCCACCAGTATATGAGTAGTGTTGTAATGCACTGGATTAGCATTGCAAGAAATGCTAAGCCGTAAAATAAAGAAATTTAATATAAATCTGCAGTGATCATCGATATGGGAAGCTAGGAGTCAACTCAACCAATGAGGGCGCAAATCATGTAGGTCACCGAGGTGTCAAGGTGTGTGCTACTTGGATGAGATCCGCTGATAATATAATGGATAACCATTCAAATAAGATTACGCGACTGCGTTTCGATTGATTGTCATTTCCGGCTTAGAAAAGCAGTGAACTCAACAGAGGGAAAAGCAAAATGTTACTCATTATATTAGGCTTTCTTAGGCACAAAACATATGGAGTGAGCTATTAAGTAACAATAAGTGCAAACATTGCGGTGTTGATTGCACAATTCCTGTATATCTATACAAAGCTTACTAGTCAAGTTTTCCTCAATTAGTGTAACGATATAGCCAACAACCACCAAAAGAGCGCCCAAAAGGACACCAACGCAGTTATTCACCGACCGACTACGGTACGTAAAGGTCTGAAATAAGGAATAGCAAAGTCTTTGAGAGTAATCCTCTCTACCATACCTTGAAGTCACATGTTCCTATGAGGAGTAATTCCAAAAGTCAAACTAGAGAAAGACTTTAAGACCTCTCATGCTAACCCGAGAACACCTCATTCATAACGTAGCAAAATTGAGTATCATAAGGAGAATATGAAGCGCTTCAAAGTGAACCCCAGTAGTTCTCATAGTCAGCGAAAAAAATGCAGAGGGAATAAAATACATAGAGAAATATTAAGAAAAAAAACTTCGACGAAAATGATACAAATGAGACAGGCGTTACGACACAATATGACTTACCAGGCTGATGGGAACGGCTAGGGAACGCGCAACGAAATACATTGGCATGTCCATGTAATAAAGGCATAAATTGTTGCAGATTATCATGAGGGAGAATGCGAGCGACAGTTTGATGTTCTGTGAAATTGTTAATTTTGAAAAGAAATTACCAGAGAGTGCTCCTTAGCTGCACCTAAGAAGCCCTGCTTCAAACTCCGCACAATAGAAAATGAACTGGACCTGAGTCGGATGAGACAGACAACTACTGTGAACATGCATTCGGCAAATGTGATCCAAAGAGGTCCATCAAACTAGACGGAAGGTTTACACAAGAGGATCGGGTTACCAAAACGTTGATATTCCAAAAGAGTGAACGATGTACAAACAATAAAAAGGCTGAGGCCAATCCATGCACTACTGAAAGCCATAATCCCGAAAACCAGTTAAGCACTTTCTAAAAAAAATAAAAAAAAAACATTTGGAAAGAGTTGGAGGAAGCCAAACATTCTGCGCACGCTTGCCTAGACGCAATAACGAAACGGGGAAGTACTTCAGCCTACACGTGGTTTGTGGGAAAAATACGTTGCATTGAACCGTTCAAAAAGAAAACTTTTCTCCAGCTACAATTGGAGGTCCCATAACATAAACCTTCATTTTTCAATTGTTCGTGAGTCTTATTAGTGTAGGCAACAATAAACCTAATAGTGGTAAATACTGCCCGATCAAGTAAACAGCACAAACCACTCGTTAGGCCGTTCTAACAGACAGAAGTTAATTGACTTTGAATACCACAAAGCATACTTACGTAGAAATTTAGTTCCTTTTAATACGGAATCGAGGTACTTGAATAACAAGGTAAATGGGACAAAATCAGACACGTTAGAATAAACGGGTGGAAAATGTTCTAACTTATGTCAAATAAAGACAGTTATGCACATTTGTGAAACGTCCTCCTTTGAAACCATGAATGTAAAACAAGTAACTTGTAACAGTATAAAGGGGTATATATGGACATGAAAACAAACAAGTGAAGTTTATGGTAAGTACCTGTGGTATAAAGTAGTTAAAACAAGATGAGTCTTGATGGAGACTACTTCAACATCGACCATTTGGGATTACATAGAAAAAAAACACAGAAAAGGACAGAACATTGCATAACAGTAATGCGCTGGAGATTCCGGGATCTAAAAACTGTTAATCAAGTTGAGTCCACTATCAAGTAATACCAAATTTAATCAGGTAGACCCATTAGAGCAAAACACCAGGCGTATTATACATGAATCATGAGAAAGAAAGACAGTGCATAATTACTCAAAATAAAAGTGGTAAAATTCGTTGAAAAACATAATTTAGATTTCTGACACATGGAAACAATTCATAAACATTTAGCCCTCACCGTGGCACTGTTCTAGTTTACTTTATAGTAAGAAAACGATGGCGGCTGCTATCGAAACGCCCAGACTCGGCGATAACTAATTTCTTAGGTGCTTCAATCCAGCGTCCTCCCTTATAGACCCAAAACGTGGCAGCATTCAATTCGACAAATTTAGCAATGCGTATGAGATCGACACAAAGCAAACTATAATAACATGGATGCGGTGGGGAAGTAAGGTAATGATATAAGTCCTACGATCGGAAATTAGTGAACGCAAGACCTATCAATTATGAGGACGCTATTTTATGCAAATATGAAGTCAAACCTGCAAGAGAGGTTGAGTCTAAGTTAATTGTGAGAACGACTACATGTAAAGTAAAACGTACCATGATAGACGAACTGCGAAGACCAGCAACGACGCTCCGCCGCTTTCCGACCAGCGAAATCTAGAGGACACAGAACCTTCGACCCGATTGGGTAAAAGGTCATTGCGCCTAGGTTACACTATGCAGTTTGCATTTATCTGAGGAAAGTATAGCAAACACTAAACAGCGTTTATCTCATCTTTCATGTGCATTAGCGGTCTTTTATAAGGGCTTGCTTTGTCTTGTTTTTTTTGAATAATCGGCATCTGCAATTTTGGCCATTTAAAATACTACTTACATCAGAGCTCACGTACGTGAACAATTTGCCCTAAAATACATTGTTTTCATTTTAATTGTAGGCATCAAACAAAAAATAAAACACATTCACCCCACCTACGCTAGTTGTGGCGCCCAAGCACTAGACTGAAAGCATAAGAAGACACAATGTCTAGGCAGAATATATGTTCTAATTAAAATAGGGCAGGTACATTGTCGTAGTCCAAAGTACAGGTCATTCAGCCAATGCGAACGCAACCTTTTACCAAAAACCAAGGTTTGGGGCGACGATTAATGCACAACATTAGCAATGCATAATCCGCCGCATTGCATTGGAATCTTACGAGTGCTGCACCTAAAGACGCGACTGCATTAACGCTTATGCCCAAATTCTACATTCCAACGACTCATAATATTGTGTTCGCGCTGGAGCTGTGAAGCCATGTTGTAGAGCGTAGATATATGCAGTGCATGATGCTTAAGATGCGTTTTCAGTAATGCATCTAACAACAATTCTTGCTGAAATCCAAATCCGAGCACGGTAAATTAGTTGTATATAAACTCTGTTGACAAATAGCGTTAATGATTTTTTATCAATATTTAACCCAGTCCCATTAGCACTAACGGAATTTTTACTACCTAGCACAACTACAATATAATAACCAATTTTGCTAATTCAGCTTGCTAAATCATGTGCAATTTTTTGAGTTTTTGAAATTCTATTGCAGAACTCACAAAAGTTGTACCAATGATAAGTTAAATTCGGCATAGCTGGGTAGTTTGAAGTTGGCGTCATTTAGTATGCGGTCGTTTGCTCCAACTTGCCTTTGGGGGTGTCCACGGCGTTCCTCAGTATTGTAATCCCTAATATTCTCACTTTTTTCTTTTTAGAGTGGGAAATAATAGTGCAAAAGGTGGTGTTAGGTCGCCGCCAAAACGCGTCCTAAATGATGTCGATTCCACACCTTTTGCAACACCGGGATTCTTTCCTCCCTCCGTGTGGTCGATTCATCGTCCTGTAAATAAGGCATTGGAGCGAAAACTGTTTTCCGACAAAGCCAATACATGTGGAATTTCAAGAATTTTGTCTAGCGGTGTCGTTTATACGTCAGGAAAGCCCGTGACTGGTAATCTGTCATACACGACTTATCGTAAAGTATGACTTATTCATCTACATATTTTTCTTTCAGCCTTATTAATTAAAGCATTTCTACCCTACTTTAGTTCGATGATCTTCCTCTGGACAGAAAGTTGCTGTACAATATTTCACTTTTGCATCTCATTGAAATGACACCAGTCCAAATGCATGCCATACCTTTGCTTTTGGCCGACCCTCCAGCAAGTGAAAACATTAATAACGTAGGATTGTATGATCTTATGGCGGCAGCACAAACAGGATCAGGGAAGACTCTGGCCTACCTTCTACCGATTCTTCAACGCATCATGTGTACTTATCCGTCAGACTCAATGACCGCTCTAGTTCGTTTTGCCCACTGAGGGCTTTTTATTTAAGTTGTCAGCACTTGGATTTTGTGTAATATTCTTGCATACTATTCCATACAATACCGGGTTTTTTGGCTGCCTTAGCAAGCGCTAGGTGGATCAGAGTGAGTTCTTTCGTTTCCACTAGCAATACTCAAATTCTGACATTGATTTTACTTCTGATTTGGCAATTGTACTATACTACATAGTTAAGTAATCCTTATGCTACTCCCCTTGGATGTAATATATGTGTGTGCACGAACCAAGTCATTCTGCTCTCCGTAATGATTGATCCGGGATTAGTTGCTTTACTTTTTCAGGCGAAGAGCAATTATCTGATTCAATTTCCTTCGGCGCTTATTCTCGCACCAACTCGAGAACTAGTTCAGCAAATCAGGACTGAGGCCAGCAAGGTGATGCTTTCTCTAGCTCTTGTAATTGTTTCTATGCTATTTTTAAACGAAATCTAGTTTTTTTAAGGAAATGATTTAGTATGAACGAACCTGTTTATAACATTCAACAATTTTAGTCATTTTGTTAAGGAACCAAGGTGAGTGTATGTTAGTATTTCATCTTTCTCAACTTGTATAGCTCTGTTATCGAACCAACGTGCGACCAGTCGCTCTTTATGGGGGGGAAAAGCCTAGCCAACAAATATCGGAATTAAACCGTGGTTCCCACTTAATTGTCGCCACTCCTGGTAGACTCCTGGATTTCTTGGGAGAGCGTCTTCTCAACCTCTCGTTCTGCAAGTATGTATGTGGGATATGCACATTTTTAACCCTATATGATCTCCCAACGAAAAGGCGCATTTTGGGCATTACTACCGTTTACAAAAATGCTCGTATCTTTTTTATGATTTATCGCTCACGTTACTACTTCCCTTGATAGCAACAATTTCCCAAGTAATTTTATTAAAATTCTGCCAAACTAAACACCTTTTTTCTAATGTCTTGACAAATGGTACCAAATTTTCCAGACTCTCTATTAATTCGGAATAGTCTTGGTTTACTATTCCAGAAACCTGATCATAGACGAGGCAGATCGTCTCCTTGACATGGGCTTTGAACCACAACTGCGGAAGATTATTCAGTCTCGCAATTACGGTGTTCCCGATGGTGAGGGTCGACAGACCGCTCTCTTCAGCGCAACTTTCCCCCCGAGTGTCGCCTTGCTTGCTCGCGACTTTCTCCGTGGACCGCGTTGCATCTCCCTTAACGTCGTTCAAAGTGACGCTGATGATGCCGGCATCGGCAAGTTCATTGTGCCTGTTTGGGGCCAGGCTGTCACCCGGAGTCGGCACTCCAGTGAGGATGCTTTCAAGCAACTGAAGGCCACTGTTCCAAAGGAGATTGTACAGGAGGTTGAGTGGGTGGAGGAGAGCAATTGTAGTCCGAGCGCATTCTCGACCAATATGTTCGATCGACTAGTCACTGTACTTAATTCCGAAACGGCTGGTAAGTAAGTGCCGTGTATACGCATAGCTTTCTCGATGGTCACATATTCGTGACCTAATTTTGTAATGTATGCTCGTTGGAGATGCGCTCACCTGCCTTCTTTCTTGCTCTTTAGACATTTCCTTTGGAAAGAGTTTGAAAAGGGACTTGCAACATAGTTCTGTCGACCGCGACCAGCGAATTTTGGTCTTCTGTAACACTAAGCGAGAGGTTGATTGGGTCGATCGCTGTTTAATAAGACAGGGTTTTAAATCAGTTTCCATCCACGGTGATCGATCACAAGCGCGTCGAAATGATAGCGTAAATCGCTTTCGTGATGGAAAAGCAAACATACTTGTGGCGACTTCTGTATGTTGCTTGCATTTTATGCTTGCGGTCATCCGGAAGTAGTTCAAATTTATTAATTGTAATTGTTGACGCCGATTACAATTATCGGATCAATACTTTTCTCCCTTGATTAACTTGACGGAATGATGTATGTAGATGTGTTTTTTTTAGTCGATAACTAGATGAACAACCTTTTTTAAGCCCTTAACCCTGCTATCTGGATTAAAGTTCCTATTCCTTTTTTAGCATTACTTTCATTTATTTAAGCATTGTTTTTGTCCATGAGAACTCATTGGTCGACCTTCCCTGGAAGACAAATTTCCGGATACAATCTTGCTGCAGGGGATCTCATTGTCTTTTTACTGTAGGTCGTAGCACGCGGAATGGATTTTCCCCGGGTGGAAGTGGTTATCAACTTCGGCTTACCACCTGGTCTCGATGACTACGTACATCGAATCGGTCGAACAGGTAGAATGGGCCAAACAGGTCGTGCTGTCACTCTTGTCACCTCTTGCAATATTGGGAGTGACAAGCACATGCAAGGCGTTGCTCGTGGTATATGCCGCCTCGTTGCTGATCCCTCTTGCCTTCCGGAACAATTTGTGCACGCCGCAAAGTGGAATCCAGAAGATGCAACTTGTGAGGACGAATTTGCCAATTTCCATCACTCTAGGATGATATCGCCTTGCTCAACACAAAGGCTTAAAAATCGACACTCAAAACACAAGAAACCATTTGTATGATGTGAGTTGATTCTATCCTGGGTCGGGTGCATGCCAGCCTGAGGGTTCGGTTGTCGTTGGGTTTATGCGCTCTGCCGTTCGGGGTCTTTGGGGGGTTCTCCTGGGTGTTATGCGTGCGAGTGATGACTTCAAGGTGTCCCGAAGAGGCGGATGGGGATTCAGTCCACTCGGGATGGTTTGCTGGGGCTTGGCCGTGCTGGGGGGTCGGGAGCTGCTGTTCAATGAGGGTGTCTGGTTAGGCTGTTGAGCTGCCCTGGTTAAGATAAATGTCTAGCAACTAGGTTCGTGGATTAGTCTTTTTGTAGTACGTCTAGTGAGATTAATGTTTTTTGTATGCATAATAATCTTTCATCAAATTTTCGTAAACAAAACAAAGACTGCAAACAATAAATTCCAGAGGAAGTAATAAGCGCCATAGTTAACAGTTTAAAGCTAAATCTTAGGGGAATTTCAGAGTATTTTAACAAATTGTTTAAAGTATTGTTGGACCATTCCGGGTTGTTTGCTCCAAGGCACTGTCCTTCGACGTGTCAGGTGGAGTGTGTTTCCCTTTAGATATCCTTAAGAGCTTCGTACGTGCGTGACTGCGAATTAAGTGGTGGGGTCTGGGTAGGGTTTTCTGTTGTTTCTTCTGCTAAAAACTTGGACAGACAGTGTGCTTTAACCAGCAATAAATGATTGCATTAGTGCCTTATCAACGTATTTCTGAGTTATTGGTCACAAATGAGGGTACTTGAGCCCAAATCAGCTTGTTGCACATTTCATTATGTTTTTAAAGTGGTCGATTTGACATCACCTAGTTCCGAGTAAAATGTCAAACAACTTCCAGTACGGTTTATTGCTCACGATCTCACTGGCCTTTTTTTCGGTTCTTACCATGATTTGTCGTTTGCTATACCTTCCATTTGGTTCTTTTATTAAATCTCATTGCCCGACAAGAATTCTTTTAAATCGAGGAACCTTTTTTTACTTAAGACGGGCCTACATTTTTCCTTCTGTGTAGTGCATTTTTGGAATTTTCTGTCATTTGACTATTTCCTTTTTCTCTACTAAAGAAAAATGGCAAATGGAGTCGCTGACGCTGCTTGCTACACACTGATTTCACTTACCAGCGAGAGCAAACAGTACACAGAGCAGAAGTTGCGGGAAGACCTTCAAAATGAAAATGTAATTGTGAAGCGTGAAGCCCTTAAAGAGCTGATTCGAAATTCTGTCAATGGCGAAAAATATCGGGATCTTCTCATGATCGTAATACGTTTTGTGATGCCATCAAATGATCACACGACTAAAAAGTTGCTTCACTTGTTCTGGGAGGTCGCTCCCAAATACTCTCCCCAGGGGAAGCTGCTAAACGAAATGATTCTTGTTTGTGACGCCTATCGTCGTGATCTTCAACACCCTAATGAGTACATTCGGGGCTGCACTCTTCGATTCTTGTGCAAGTTGAGGGAACCTGAACTCCTCGAGCCTCTTATGCCATCTATCCTCCAGTGTCTTGAACATCGCCATGCGTACGTTCGACGAAATGCTGTCCTGGCCATCTTTACTATTTATAAAAATTTTGAACATCTTATTCCTGATGCTCCAGAACGCATGCTCAATTACCTAGAGGAGGAACAGGATCCATCTTGTAAACGAAATGCTTTCCTAATGCTTTTACACGTCAGCCAAGACACTGCTGTGCAGTACCTCTCACGCTGCATAGATACTGTGGACACTTTTAGTGAAACTATGCAGTTGGTTGTTGTTGAGCTGATCCACCGAGTTTTTCAGTCTCATCCATCCGAAAAAGTGAAGTTTATTCGCTGTGTTTTCTCCCTCCTCAATTCGACGAGCTCATCTGTGAGATATGAGGCGGCAACTACACTGATCACCCTTAGCGGCGCCCCTCCGGCTATTCGCGCTTCAGCTAGTTGCTATGTTGATCTTATATTGAAGGAATCAGATAACAATGCGAAACTGGTCATCCTGAACAGTCTCACTGCTTTGCGCGCTCGCCACGAAAAGATTTTACAAGAGCTTGTCATGGATGTTGTCAGAATTTTGAGTATGTTTTACAAATCTTCAATGTTTCTGTAGATGGTCAATTACTAGTGATTTGATTTGGGGGACTGTTAAGTTTATATCTTTATGCTGTCTATTGTTGTGTAAAAATGCATAATACTCAAATATCGTAGTCAGTTGCCGGTGTTATTTTTTCATTAATTCATTTTCTATGTTTTGAAGATGCCTCGGATGTGGAATTAAGAAAAAAAGCGCTTGAATTAATTGTTGACCTGGTCACTACGAGGACAGTTGATGATTTGATTAGTTTCTTACGCAAGGAGCTGATTAAAGCAAGTGCTTCGACGTCCAGCGCTTCTGCAGCATCATCTACCGAAAGCAGCAATGGATCCATAGTTAAAACAGGTGTCACTGATGAGGATGTTTATAGGCATGCACTGGTTCGGGCTATTCGAACTATCTGTATGAAGTTTCCGAATTGCCTTTCTGCCATTCTCCCTACGCTATGCGATGTAGGTTCGAGTTTGTGTCGTTAAGCTTACTAATGAATATGAGGTCCATCTTCCCTTCCGCATAGTGTTAAATGGTAACCTGACAAATAATTTTTCTTGAACTGTATGTTTTAGCTCCTAACCTATACGGAACTGAAGGATTCGATGGCAGCCATAGAAATTTGTCGGTTTTTCCGAGATGCTCTCTTCCGACACCCCCATCACAGGAGCCTCATTTTGGAAAAAGTTTTTCAAATCCTTCCTTCTGTTGCTGGTTTTGATGTTTTGCGTCACCTTCTCTGGCTCTGCGGTGAATTCTGTACGATTAAATCGGAAATAATTGAATGCATGCTGGTTATCCATCAGGTTAGTTCTTTTTGGTGATTTTTAGCCTCGATCTTCTCTTGGAGGTAATGAAACACCCTTTGGTAAATTGCAGTGCATAGGCCCGCTTCCCATCGTTCAAAGAGAAATGTCTCGAATTATTACAGAAAATGGTTCAGCAAGCGAAGACACCGTGGAGGATAGCGCCAGGCAGAACTCGGGTGTGCCTACTGAGGCTGCAGTTAAAAAAGTTACTGCTGATGGTTCCTACGCTACCCAATCTGCATTCACCATCCGTACATGACTCGTTTTTCAGTCAAGTCTAATGCATATTGCTTACAATACCTACTTCATTTACTGAAATTGTGTCGCATTCAATGTATCACTTCGCCATTCACTTGTTTTGGCCTTTGTTGCAGTTAAGCCGACTAGCCATTTTGCAGCACGTCATGCCAATTTAACAGTTTTGAAAAGTGCCATCATTGTCGTCGTTGTAGGATCTGAGGCTGCGTCAACCGATGACCTAAAACGTTCGGTGATTCAGGCAGCCCTCTTTGCCAATAACTTTACCATCGGTGCCGTGGTCTCCGTGTGTCTGGTTAAACTTTTTAGTCAGTTCATCAGTCTGCTGGATACTTCCGACACAAACGCCTCAGTCACAGAGAAGAACAGGTTTTCGGCTGAGTGTATGCTCATAATTTCGAGCATAATCCACTTGGCTCGCAGCGGTCTTGTAGCTCGTCACGTCAATTCCGATACTATTGACCGTATGTGGACGTGCCTGGTTGTAAGTCTCCATTTTTCTCACTTCTCTTTCGGCGTCTAATAGTCTAGAAAGGATGCCCTTTCTTCTACTTGAAGTTTAATTTATTATTCCACTTTCGAGATTGCTGTCTTTCATACATCCTTTGATCTGCTGTTGTGCGTAGCATTTCGTGCCAGTGAGCATTTGCAATAGTTTTGTATTTGGAATGGCTCATGACTTGATTGTAAAATTAGCTAGTAGGATGGTTATCAAGGTTTATATATTTTTCAAACGTAGGCTCTCGCAGACGCCAGCACAAACGTGACGGGCGCCTTTGGCAAAATTGGTCGCGATTTTCTGAAAGAATTGTTAGATGTCCAGGATGCGGAAACGAAGAAACGCATTGCCAGCTGCGGCAACATGTCGTCTACATATACTGTCGAAAGCAATGTAGTTGACGCTCCAATCGATTTCGGGTTGCTCGTGCCACCTGGAGGTGATCCGAGTGAACAGGTTGATCAGTTCACCATGACTCTTAACCAGGCCATCAAGGGTACAGCAAGGGCTGGTGATGCTTATGCAACATCCAAGCTCAAAAAGGTTTGTGAGTTCAGGACAAATTCTTGGTCGCATTGTGAGGAACTGTCGGTTTCTTTCACTTTAGGTCCGCATTTCACCACCACAAATCACGGATTTCCAAACTGTACCACTGAGTATTATCAAATCTGGGCTCCTGTTAAATAACATACATGACACACATTTGAACGTTTAACTTATCTATCGCCTTAGTGACTGCCTTGGTTCCGATTTTACGTAGTTTTGTCGGCTGACTTGTATGTTCACCGAAATGGCTTAAATTTGGATGTTCTTTTACTGCCAAGGTACATCAACTCACTGGCTTCTCCGATCCCGTCTACGCAGAGGCCTTTGTCAGTGTTAATCAATTCGATATCGCACTGGACGTTCTGCTGGTAAACCAGACCAAAGATACTCTGCAGAATCTCACTCTAGAGCTCTCCACTTTGGGAGATCACAAGCTCATTGAGAAGCCGCGTCCTATAACCCTGGCCGCACAAGACTTTGCCAACGTCTGTGCTACCATCAAGGTATGCGCCGACGGATTCGCTCCTTCTGTTTATCACTGTGGAGCGAGTTTTCGTTGCAGCAAGCTACGCTGTTATTTCTAAAATACTTTTTTAGCATAAGCTGATGCATATTTGAATGTGCTTTTATTTTGCAAGGCTGTCATGTTATTCAACGTTTGTGCTGAGTACTTTCTCATGCTTGTCGATTTTTACATGCCCTCTCGTATGGCTTTCTCGCCGGATACGCTCGAAACATCGTTCATTTAAAATGTCATTTGAATTTATGATTGCACAAAATATCCTCCTGCTTGCACGGGCACGCTTTGACCCATAACCGAATTCCCTTGCACATCAATCGAGTTGCTATCCTCAGGTTTCCTCCACGGAGAACGGGATAATTTTTGGCAACATAGTTTATGACACCCGAGGTTCGGCGGGCGAGTCCAACTGTATCGTACTCTCGGACATCCGCATCAATATTCTTGAGTATATCCAACCAGCTACGTGCTCCGATGCCGACTTTCGTACCATGTGGTCTGATTTTGACTGGGAAAACAAGGTACGGTATGATGCTTAGCATTTATTCTTACCCGTGCTATCACATAATTAGTGATGATGCCTGTTGTAAATTTGGCCCAAGTACCTACTTCTACCTTGCCCAGGTCACGGTGAGCACACAGCTGACCGATTTGCGGGCCTATCTGGACCACGTGACGAAGATCACCAACTTCAAATGTCTCACACCGCCAGAGGCGCTGCGTGGGGAGTGCAACTACCTTTGTGCCACCCTCTACGCCCGCTCTATTTTTGGTGAGCACGTACTGGGTAACCTCTGCCTGGAGAAGCCCGCCGATGGTGCCCCTGTCTCTGGCCACGTACGCATCCGCGCCAAAACCCAAGGCATGGCCGTCACTATGGGCGACAAGGTGGGACGTTAGCATGATGTTACGGTTCTCCCATTTTGCACGCATGTATGCTGATTCATGGGCAGTGGTTTTGTAAAGCCCGGCCTGTCCCTGAAGGAGTACACAAAGCCTGAGGTATGGTTTCGTTAAAGCGCCAGTGAAGGACCGGGCTGGTGGAATTTATAGGATTTGGCGCAACGATTGTAGTTTATTCGACTGAGTGTTGCCAGTTTGATATACTACAGACCCACACCTTTGCACCACAAAGGGTTGTCACGTAGTTATAACTGTGTGTCCTTTTTGCGGTCGGAGGCATTTATAAGCAAGTGTTTTTTTAGATAAGCACCTCGCAAAAACAATGGAAGGACGAAAAACCCTCGAATGTATCGGGGTCAAGCAAGAATGCGGCGGAAGATACAGGCGCAGAATTAGCCTCTCTAATACCGGGTATATGATGCCAATGTGGTGATTTGTTCAACATTCTTTCCTCTTCTTCCTCATATTCTTTTTTAAAATTGGTAAATCTTTTTAAAAAGCTCACGCTTTACGATGACCATTGTTTGTAGGGATATGAACGCTGTGTCGAATGAAAGAGCCGTTTGCGCATGTTGCATGGTCATATCATACAGGAATATTTCTTTATGTTTTGTGAAAGGGTTTGTTTACTGTAATGCTTGGGTGTCGAGATTTGGCTGGAGGAAAGTTACTTCCGCAAATCACTGTCTAATCAAAGCGCTTGCAGTGCTCCTGAGGTCAATGGAACAAATTGATTGCATGACCAAACTTTATAGTCAACTTTAAAACACGTTTAAAGCCTAGTTATGCCAATGGTCATGCTAGTGGCGGTGGCTCCTGCTGCAAGGGCATCCACAAGGGTGGTCCATGGTTTGGCATTTGGTCAATAACTTGATCAACTGCGATGCGGCGTCTTTAGAGTAGTGGACATAAAGGTCCTACCTCTGCATTTAAGATTCCCTAATAGCATTAGGTAGGGCTATGAGAGGACTGGTTTTAGTAATCCCGATCGTAGAGGGATTTCCAAAAGGACGGTGAGGCCTATGAGAATGGCAGGGGAGGGAGTTGTTGTGCCAACTATTTGCGCATTAAAAATGCAGGTGGATTAGGTGGAAGTGGTAGGCTGAAGTGTGGGCTGCACGCGGAAAATGTGAAGCAAAAATTGGACTCAGTTTGAGATGCGGCGCATCGGTCTTAATTGGCGAAGTCCATTAAGGCATTGCAATGAGTTCTCATCTGCTGTAATGGTGGTTGCTGCGATGCGTTTTTTTGGGTCTTTGGACATGCGGTATGTACATATCAGATCTCGTACTTTCCATTTTACCATCGCCTCCACCTGATCTGTGATAGAATTACCTCAACAAAAAGATGACGAAAGCGATGATTGTTTTAAAGTTGTGATCCGATGAAACAAAGGAATCATGAAGTCTTTTAGCGGCATGGTGTTGCATTTGCAGCTCTTCCAGCAGCAATCCACTTTTCCTACAGTTGCTTCCAAGTTGTAGTCAGCCTCCGGTTTAAAATCTTAAAGGGGAACACTAGCGCTACGAGACACTGGGCGTAGATGTCGAAAACTTAAATTCAGTTATGATGGGAAATGGATGCTTAGAGTGCGTAGGTTACGTACCCAACAGTTTAAGCGATCTGCTAATTAGCTAACTATCTGTTCGCAAAAAAAATTGAGCTTTGTTACGGTTGTTCGGCAAGTAATTCTGCAGCAACATCCTCATCTCCGATACCACTTTCAGCACGAGAGAAATGTTTGTTTTGCGACATTGTTATTATCTCTAATAAAAGGGAAATCAATTCATTTTTAATTGGGCCCAAAAGGGTGGCTTCTCTCAGCATCTGGGAAACCGACCTTTTCGTCAAGCACGATGTTCGAGCTGTGTTTAAGCCTATCGCCCAAAAGACGCGTTTGGAGAAACATAATTATTACAAACGCAACTACTTATCAGACTAAACGGACGCTCTAGACCTCTCCGATTGTTATTTAACCTAAGAGCGCAGTCCTGGGACTGCAAGTAGCCTCCCATTCGTACTGTGTTTGTGGCATATGACGACCTCAAGAGAAACTCGTAACGCAAGCAAAAATGATCCTATGTGAAGACTTGCCTGATTTACACGGCTAATTAACAAATACCAACATCCAGGGAAGGGCATAGCCTGGGCCATCAGAGGGGACAGAAAGACGTCTACCTTTAAAACGAAGGCTGCAAAAACCTAATCATTTCCAGATTTGTTTGACTTGAGAAAGTCTATTAAGAAATTGCTTTCGGTACCTACACGGAAGTGCTAGTCTTGTAAGTAAACGCCGCCTACTTCAGATCTCAACTAGATATGCGGGACTCGGGTAGACTTGAAACATTAAGGAGAGGAAGATGCAAAATACTAAATTTACAAGTTCGCTTTAAACATTTGAGGGACCTGCTCTTTAACTACTACCTCTTCTACGATCGATTTTGATACAGATGCGAATTCATTGGAGCATAGACGATTTTCAAGCAAATGAATGAATACACCTAGTTGATGCGATTATCTCTCATCATTCTTCTTTTAAAGGCAATAAAAACGACTGACTCCGAAGGAATTCCCGACACAAAGGAGCGATTAGTAAGAAGTCGAGGGAAGACGCTCACAAAAAGGCAGCCATGTGTCTATTGAAAAGTTTACTCATTTGCAGACCCAACTGTGCATATACTTTACACTTTGAAGTATATGCTTAAGCCCGATGCCACAGCTCTCTGGTACTTCCGAAATGCGTTTTAGCACCAACTATCTCGAAGTCATGCGATCAGCTTGCAATAAACACCGGTGCCAGACACAAAGGTGAACTACATTACCCTCGAGACTATGTAGCCCGTAAAATACATATATATCCCTTCATAAAAAGCAGTTAATCTTAACTCTATTTTCTCGTTTAATGTATGTGAAATCATACGTGGAAGGGAAAGAATGAGATCTGTTGTCCACATTATCTGCCCAAATAGAATGTGGCCACAGACAGGAATGACATGTTTTGAAATTTTTCAAATTTCTTTTTAGGTTATGATGTTACGACAACTGTTTCCTAAGCGTTGTTTGTATGTATTGTTGTGGGAGTCACGCCCACTGATTCTATTTGAATTGTGCACACGCTAATGGGAGGCAAAAAAAAAGGAGGCAAGACTCAAGCTACGGGCGGAGATGTCGGAAAGGCCGCCAAAACGTTGGAAAACATGAAGGTTGACGACTCTGAAGACGACTGCTCAAAGGACTTTTATGGAGTTTGTCCTATGCATCAGTCTCAATCAACGGAAGGTCCAATTTACACTGAAATTCATGAGTTGTTTGACAAGAAATACTTGGATCACGAAGTTTGTATTCGCGCTCGTCTCCATCGTAGTCGCGCCAAGGGGAAACTATGTTTTATTGTTCTAAGGGATAGGCAGTATTTGCTGCAATGTGTTCTGTCTACCGGTGAAAAGGTTTCGAAGGCTATGCTTAAATTTGTTGGAAAGTAAGGTTTCCGTAGTGATACACTTCTTCTCTAATACGATAAGCTGATTTCTGCATAAAAGATGCTGTAAACTACTTAACTGCTAGTTAACCATTGTAGGAATTAATTGTTTCAACAAACTAGTGCTTTTCATGTTTTCAAGCTTCCTCCATATTCGTGTTTTATTGATGAGTTTTATTGCGTGTGTGGTCTGTGTGTTTTTAACAATTTTTCTCAATCGCTAGCATCTCCAAGGAATCCATTGTTGATGTGCATGGTATTGCGAGGGCGTCACCGGTTGCGATTGAAGGGTGCTTTCCTGATAACGTTGAGCTACACATCATCAAAGTGTTCGTTATCAGCGCCTCTTCACCTGTTCTTCCCTTCCAGATCGAGGATGCCATGCGACCCGATGATGAGAATGACGATGTAAGGGATGTTGGACTTAATTCCTCAGCTGACATTGCAACAAGTAATTTGTTGTGCTCTTTTTTTTGTAGAACCTATCCCGAGTTAATCAAGACACTCGTCTCGACAATCGTTTCATAGATCTGCGGACGCCAGCCAACCAGGCAATTTATCGTGTCGAACACGGTGTCGTTCATCTCTTCATGGAGTACCTCGACGATCATGGCTTTACGATGATTCACACTCCAAAGATCATTGGTGGTGCTTCGGAGGGTGGTGCTAATGTTTTCAAATTTCAATACTTCAATTCTCAAGCTTGCCTTGCCCAATCACCTCAGCTTTACAAACAGATGGCGATTGCTGCTGATTTTGGGCGTGTATATTACTTGTCTTTCTCTTTCATCCATCGAATGCAGTGTTTAGAGTAATGGCTTAATTATCATTTTAGGTGTACACCATTGGTGGCGTGTTTCGGGCTGAAGATTCTAACACTCATAGGCATTTGTGTGAATTTGTTGGTTTAGACTTGGAAGTTGCTTTTAAAACTCATTACCACGAGGTTGTCGATCTTATTGCTGATATGTTCGTCAGTATCTTCAAGGGTCTCCAACATCGGTGGGTGTAATTTTATTATCCCCTTAGTATTCCCTGTAAATTTTCCTCACCGTTTTCCTTCTAGGTACGCGACGGAAATCGATGCAGTTGGCAAACAATATAAAGCTGAGCCATTCGAGTTCATCGAGCCAACGTGTGTCCCTACTTTTTCACTAAGTTTTTCATGAAATTTACCGATCTTCCTGCATCGTTTACACTTTAGCCTGAAATTGGAGTTCGCTGAGGGCATAAAAATGCTGAGAGAGGCTGGGTGGGACGTGGAAGAATTTGCTGATTTAAGCACTCCAGCTGAGAAGTTTCTGGGAAAATTGGTGAAGGAGAAGTACAAAACGGACTTCTACATCTTGGACAAATTCCCTTTGGCAATTCGTCCATTCTACACTATGCCTGACCCGCATAATAAGGTGACACGGAGCTAGGGATGTATTGTCTTCCGCACTTTAGGTGGCTGTTTCACTACTATTCTTTGAAACCACACCCCTCTTCCCCTGTTTGTGATTCCTACACATTTTTTGAAGCCTCATTATTGCCCGAAACCGGTGAGGTCATAACCGTGTGTTTCAGGCGGGTACTTCTCTACTGCATCTTGGTCCTTAAGTTTTCCTGCGTGGTCTAGAACTCGTTGCTTCCAAACTTTGTTCTCAAGTTCGTGCGATTGTACTTACTCTACAGTGAAAATCCTTACATTTTAGGCCCTTTCGAATTCTTACGACTTCTTCATGCGTGGTGAAGAGATAATGTCTGGCGCCCAGAGAATTCACGATCCTGAGTTCCTGACAGAACGGGCCAAAGCTCATGACATCGGTGTGTGGCACTTACGTCATACCGAAGCTCTGAAAACTTGGTTTTTACTTGAGTCCACTTTGGAATGCTTTTTTTTTCTGTTTAGACGTGAAGACTATTCAATCGTACATTGATTCCTTCCGCTACGGATGCCCGCCTCACGCTGGTGGTGGCATTGGTAAGTTTTTCTTCATTTAGTGGCTTAAGGTAAGTGGAATTAGCATTCAATAACGCGCATAGTCTGTTAGTGTCGTTGACACCATATTTTCTTGACTCCAGATGAGTATTCCATCCCTTTCTGCTAGGTCTTGAACGCGTGACAATGCTCTTCTTGGGTCTTGACAACATCAGAAAGGTCTCCATGTTTCCTCGCGATCCTAAGCGTCTAGCACCCTAGGCGGTATTATCAGTCTTCGAATTATTAGTATTCTGAATCCTCTCTGGTCAATAAATAAGGTGGTTTTGAACAGGAGCCTCTTCTATCCGTTTACTGTAATGGCTGACGCCCTGGCTATTCGCAGCGTTGGAGGCTTCGGCTCCGAAAGTCTTGAACCCGAAAAAAATTCGTTCATTCTCTCTTTGACTGTGGTTCTATTTACGATTGGGTACCTTCGACGCGTCACTTGCGCTTGAGGGCAACATTGATAAGATGATGATGGGAGACGTGTGGTGACTTTCCAACGTAAGGTTTCAGGTCTCTAATACGAGTACTTGCTCATACTTATTCGGGGAATGGAATGAATGCCAGCAGGTCAGGAGTTGGGCCGAATTTTAAAGGATGACTGAGTTGGTTCTACTATCGGCTAAGGTCTAAGCTGATAGGTATCGCCTGTCGACCCGCAGACAAAGCGATATCTAGTACCAGCGATCGGGAATTCACAATTGGAGGTTATCCTAAGTGTAGGGCGTAGGTAGCCGTCCATAAACCGAATTAATTGAAGTTTCAAGGTGCGGGGAGGCTATGCTTGGGAGATTGAACTAAGTGTCTGGATGTAATAGCTAGAGAATGCAATGTAGATGAAGGATTAACCTACGTAAGGCCTGTACAGTTTCCCTATCGTTCAATGCCAAATATTAGTTCAATACTCAATCCAGAAATGAAGTCGAGGGGGTTAGTTGTTTTATCCATACAACCCACATGAAGAAAAGTTCTTCAGGGATCCGCCTAAAAAGTGATGAAAGATTGGTATCAATAATTCAGTTTAATTTGACTAAAGTAAGTGACTGTTTCTAGTTCCGCACATAATTTGCTTGAAAACCCACCTATTACCCACAGCTGTCCTATTCCAGCGAGAGAATGGGATTGAAAGGCTTTGGGTGAATAAGAGCTTCAGAGTTGCGTCGCTTGGAAAACATATGCTCCAAATCCCACCAAATGTTACCACTCTGAATTGTACACTAAAAGATATGTTCACAAATGCGCACTATTGCTGCCTTAATATAATACCAGCTAATTGATGGTACTAGGACAAGGAGGCCAGGACTGAATGACGCGCTTCAAGTTGGCCTCACTTTGAGCCGGTTTCAATTCAATTCAACCTACGCCATGGGGTTGGTCGTAGCAGATGCTGACCGAATGCCTAAAGGTACCCAATTAAATCCATTTAACAGATGGAAGTGCAGTCTGTGGAGTCAATGAAGAATCAAATACTATCTCACCGGTATCATACCCCTCGTTCTGGGGGCGCTGGGTTCTGCAGCAGTGGTGATGTTCTCACCCTCTCCGCTCTCCTCCTCCCTCGACCTCCCAGAGCTTGAAGCGAAAAGAAAAGGTATTGATTTGCTGATCAACAAACCATCGCAATGCTGATAAGGAGGGTGCCTCACGCTGACAGTTCATCTCTTTCTTTAGTCGATTGCATTGGCCGCAGTTTGAATGCGCCCGACTTGAATTCCTCCACGATATCCGAAATTCGAATAGCTTTTGCCGGTAGCATAAAAATTTTCTTCGATTTGAAAGCCTCCTTAGAAAACAAAGGACGTTTATGAGGTCTTTTTGATAATCACACATGAGCTCCGTAAAGTAATTACTTGCAAACAGACCACCATGAAAGCAGACGTAAGGTACGAGATAAAATACAAAAATACCTTTTGAGTGGCAATGTTGGTTTTCCAGGTCAATGAGGGAGGTGGTGGTGGTGGTGGCGGTGGTGGCGGTGGGAGATGCAAGGCAGCTGAAGCTGAGTCCCCAAACGTGGGGAGGTCAACAGAGACGGGGCAAAAAGAGGGGAAGTCACAATGACACTGACAGGTACGGCTATCTCCAGCGCCTCTGCTTCTATCTGCACTGTCCGTCATGCAGGCAACCTCCACGGTATTCGAATTGCCTTCAACTCCACTCTGCCTTACCCACCTCCAAGACCCAAACAATCCCATTATTTCGTCGATCAAATCATCAAGACTTTGATCGATGCTGACTAATCTGTCGATCAGAGCATCACCTTGAAACGTAAATAAAATAGTTAACGACGTTACCTGCATCTGAAGTGTTTCGTTAAAAATCTCATTTAAGTAGTAATCATTCATGTGCTTTATTTATGTAATCAGTGCCCCATCTGTTTTAGCCTATGAAACCGCCAATGCAAGCGAAAATAAAAGTAAGCAACTATCCTCATACCTAGACATATCAGTGTATTAGCATGAGAAGGTGCAAATGATGGTCAGTTACCTTCATTTTGCTTAAATGGGACATTTCTCTCAAAATCTCGCGAAATTCCAGGGGGCGTCCTTACATGCATTTGCTTCTGGTTTCTTCCAATCACAGCAAAATCACTTGAAACCTCCTTTACGGGTAACAAAACACACATGACACTTGCTTCCCATCGTATGAGAGGTTCGAAGGTTGCCTGGCTGTGACAGATGGTGATTCCAATCAGGCTCTCTCGACGATCCCATGCATTGCACTCCCCTGACATGCTAGGAATATTTGTGAACTTAGCCTCCACACAAACTGAACTAATGCCCAAGACCGGAGTTTTGTAACGACCGTACACTGCTTGTTTGCAAGTGAGTGCATTGATGAAAGGAAACTTCACATTTGGTCCATTGCATTCATATAGTGTGGGACGACTTTGATGTTCATATTTGTTGAAAGAATCGGGTTTTTTAGATTTTTTATATTCATGCATTGGATAACTCAGCAATGCGGCCTACAAGAACCGGATACGGTATTCAGGACAGTCATTAGGGATCCAAGAAAAACTACATGATGACGTTGGGATAACATCGGAACACATAAAATGAAGGTATGCTATTCTAATCCATAATTACTTAATTTTCCTCATGCTGATGTAATTCACAACAGATTTTTACAACAACCCGTATTAAGCATTTCCAATTCACCGAAATCTCCACAAAAACTGAGCTAACTGGAATCCAGCATGGACTATGAATACATGAAATTTGTAAATGCATTTCCAAACTAAAGCAATGTAACCTGAAGAGCAGTTCAGCTTTGCTGTTGTCAATTAAATTTTTTTTATTAAGGACACCAAATATGAGAGAAATGTTGTTTTACGCCCCATTCGCACGTAAGCAAATAAGAAAAGTGCACAGCTAAAGATAAAACAAATTGTACCCCAGATGCGATGGTGTTGGAACAATTGCTCGAAGTCACATCTAACGCTTTGGTCGGTTTTCTGCTCCGAAGGGCGTTGTATACCAGTATTGACATCGCATAAGCGAATGTAGCGTAACTCAATACGAAACACTTAAATAAAAATGGTCCGATAGTTTAATAAATTCTGACTCGTAAGACCAGATCTAGTTCAATAATCTATTCTAATGGAACCGCAAGAAAGGCCTTTGTAAATGGTGCGACAAAATCGTAGTAAGCGACTGCAAATATCGCTAGTTTTTTCGCCCTATATGCCAGCTGTAAGTAAAATGTCTAGTCAAGTTTATATGAGCTCAAAGGAAATGTTTTTGTGGTTGAAATCATTAATTGTGTAAGCATATGATCAAACCCCAACTACACAAAAGATTGCAGAATCCTTCATACCATCCGAAGCTTTAAATAGGCATAAACATACAAAAAGCTAAGTACTAAAAAAAGAAATGGTCCGCGTTAAGGGGCACACTTACCCACAGCTTTGGTGACATTTTAAAAAGCACCTCCACTAGCGCATTCATTGACGGCAGTAAAAGGCGCTTCAACTGGAAGCCCAATCGTCATGGTTACAGATGGGCTAAAGTAAATCAAAATCCCATAACTTGATGATTGTGACAACCTCGATCATGAAAAATATTTTATTTCTAGAGCGATAAGGTTTTAATTTTGATAGTACCTAAATGCGTGTGAAGTGAGATTCAATCCGCGAAGATTTTTGAGGCCTTGCTTGTAGCAAAAATTCCTGCTGCATTTTACCATCACAACCATTGACAGAGTAATATATCTTCTTTCCTCATTAGCGAAATTTAAGGGCTAGAGAGTTGCAAATGGAAAGCAATCCCCGTTTCAGAGGTCAGCGATCCTAAAGCCTCATACAAAATAATGTGACCGAGTGTATCGACACCTTGAAGAGGTTTGCAATACTTTGTTTGTTCCAACTGCCGGTTTCGGCCACTTGGGTGGCCACATTTTACTGAGCCGGTTGGAGAGCAGGATGCTATCTAATGGCATTCTGCACCTTCTACATCTGAGAACAGGTGGGAGAGCTTACAGAGGATGCTCGACCACAATGTCGCAGGTCCCTCTTGGCAGTCGCACTGGACTTGGAATTCACGGCTAGTGTCGCTTCAGTTGTTGATAGCTTCCCTGTCGAACACGAGGGCGAGGGAGGTGCCGAAGCTGGACGTCGGTCTCAGCCCTTCTCTTACGAGATACCAGAAGTTATCCCATCCATAGCACACACACTTCCTTCACGCTGCCAAAATTTGTCAGAAGACGCATAGAGCAGGATAAAATCCATCGAAGTCGGGTCCGCTTTCCGCTGCCACCAATGTGGCGTCCCGAGGCTCCCTTTAAGGTAAAAGAAAGCACAGTACTGGGGGTAGAATACATATATTCTGAATACAGAGGACTTGGGGGCTGTTGGCACGGCCCAAAGGCCGACCAACGGGCTTAGTACAATATGGCCAACCAAGTGACCGAAAACGGCAGTTTAAACAAACAAAGTATTACAATTAACAACTGAAGCGACACTAGCCGTGAAATCCAAGTCCAGTGCGACTGCCAAGAGAGACCTGCGACGTTGTAGTCAAGCATCCTCCGTAAGCTCCCTCTCTCTCCTGCTCTCAGATGTAGAATGTGCAGGATGCCATTGGATAGCATCGTTTTATGCTTTGCACACTTGGATCGCATGCATTTTGTTCCTATGAGGCCCGACCGCCACATTTGCTCAGGTCTCTGCGATACCCTTGCGTTTCTTCTACGGTATCAATTAAGCCTGCAATCGCAATATGTGTTGTGTGTGTCTCCACCCATTCGAAATCTTGGATTCGTACCTCCATCTTCCATTGGACCACATTGTCGTGAGGGAGGACGGCCAAGGAGCGCGCATTTGCTGCACTGAGTGCTACGCGAAATGGATGGCACTACAGGAACACATGCGTTCGAATCTCGACGACTGGGGCGGTTAGCTCGTGGGTGCTTCTCGCAGCACTGATTACGTTGTGATGGCTGACACGGGAGGCTGGCTGAGGTGAGTGTTGGGGACGACGCTTGAAAGAAGAGAGGGGCTATGTAATACTTTGTTTGTTTGAACTGCCGGTTTCGGTGACTTGGGTGGCCATATTGTACTGAACCGGTTGTTCGGCCTTTGGGCCGTGCCATCAGCCTCCAAGCGCTCTGTTTCCAGAATACATGCATTCTACCTTCAATACTATGCCTTCTTTTACCTTAGAGGGAGCCTCGGGGCGCTACAGTGTCTGTAATGCTTTGTTTTTTCTAACTACCGGTTTCAGTCACTTGGGTGGCCATTGTAGCGTCCCGAGGCTCCCCTTAAGGTAAAAGAAGGCGCAGTACTAGGGCAGAATATCTATATTCCGGGAATAGAGGACTTGGGGGCTGTTAAAACGGCCCGGAGGCCGACCAACCGGCTGGAACAAGATGGCCACCCAAGTGACCTAAACCGGTAGTTCGAACAAGCAAAGTATTACAGCCATATTGTACTAGCCGTTTGGCCAGCCCCTGGGCCGTGCTAACGGCCCTTAAGTTTTCGATTTTTAGAATATATATTATGCAATAGTACTATGCCTTCTCTTATTTTATGGAAACTCTCGGGACGCTACATTGTCAATTAATCCTAAGCACTTTTGTATATTATATAAACGTTCGGTTTCGGAAAAGTCTAAAAGCATTTATAAGCTATCTGTCTTTTTAAAAAACCAATATATCAAACAAAAAGTGTTTGTTGAGCCCACTTTTGTTTTCAAACTATACTTTTAAATGTTAAGATTTTAATACCATTTTATGTAAATATTTGGCAAAATCTAATAGACGTGCATAATATATATAAATCAGGTCTCACCTTAAAATAAATTTTATAGTTGTTGCTCAACAGGCAAAAAACAATTGGTTACCTTTAATGTTTTTGTTTTAATACATCAACAGATTCTATTAATTATTACTTTGCTCAACGGTGCGCTTTCGATAATGAGGCTCCAGTTGGAAACTAAGGAGGACTTCCATCATATCCTTTGGCGATGCAATATATAATTTAATAACTTTCATGTTGCTTTTTAATTGCTTTAACTGCACATGTATATAATAAATCTATGATGCTGTGGGTTTAGTTTGGCAAAGTTTACTAATGGCTTACCAAGTCAACTGTTCGTTTGGTCAACAAATGTTTTCATGCCTATAGTTATTTTGTCGTTTATTTTACTTGTGTTATGTTGCATTAAAATTGTGTTTGCATTCAAGCGACAAAACGAATTAGCAATTTATTTTTAGTGGGGTGTTTTTTGTCAGGTTTTATGCGTTAAGACTGTAAAAGGTTGTTTTTTAGGTTTTTCTATAATTATAATAGTAAGCGCGATAAACACGCATGCATGCATCTTTTGAAAAAAAAAAGAGTACCGTCTCTTGAACGCGTCATACTTGGGTGGACTTATACATTGACTTGCTCTTTCTCCTTTTTAGCAAATTTATATTTTTGAATTTAGTGTAAAACAAGAAGACTAAGCAGTCATTATGCTTTGGTAGCCTTTTTACTGCCTTTTCAAGGTAGTTTAGATATCAAACTGTGGTTTTTGCATCTGGAAAGTAAAAAAATTTCTTTTATTCCAGATTTTAGACATGATGGAAATTTTAATTTTTACGCAATTTTTAGGCCATTTTTAAGGTTTTTTAAGATTTTTGTTAAGCTCTTTTTGCCTCTGCAGTTCATTATTTTGGTTTATGCAAATTTTGTCTTTTTTTGGGTTTTTTAATTTATAAATTTAGCAGTTGTCTTTTGCACTTTTAAGCATATGTTATGTAAACGCTTGAGTCTAGTCTGCTTAACATTAGCGTTCCCTTAACTGCTGCATTAATACATAATTCCACAGTGACATGTGTTGCTTGGATTTCTAATGATGAGTTGATATCAGCTGGCGATGATCACAATATTAAATTTTGGCGCCCTAGCAAGAATCGGTTCTCATCCTCGCTTACTCTCTCCGAAGGTCTCTTTCCCTTAGCTATCGCAGCATGTCCCCCCAAGCTAGCTGCAGTGGGTCTGAATAAAAATGCTGCCATCACTACCTTTGCTGTTTCGTCAACTGATGGTTTGCTCTTTTTGAAAGTTTGTAACCATCATGCTGGGTTTCAGGTTATTTTCACTTGGTCAACAAGAGTGGCCGAGTTGAAAAAAGCGTCGAGGCACATCGAGGTGCTGTCTTAGGTCTTAAGTGGAGCTATAATGGAGACTCTTTTGCAACTTGTAAGCGACACTCCTCTGATTGTCTTGAGTAGGTGGTGAAGATGGGCAGGTAAAGATCTGGTCTCGCAGTGGTATGCTACGCCTGACACTAGTTCAGAAGAGTAGGTTCAAAGTTGTAGAAGTGTTAGTTGTAACATTCTCAAGATCACTCTGTTTACGCATTGGCGTGGGGGCCGAAGTCAGAGCAGATTGTTCATACATCCGGAAAGCAATTAACGATTAGAACGATTCGATCGAATGCAGCATCCCTTACGGTACGTAATTTAACATGAATGATTCTAAAATATTTATGTGTTTTCTTGTATGGTAATTTATGTTGATTCTATTCAGTGGATGGCGCATGATGGACTTATCTTAAAAGTTGACTGGAACCCAATCAATGATTTGCTCATATCTGGTGGCGAGGATTGTAAATATAAAGTGTGGGACAGTTTTGGTCACCCCCTTTTCTCAAGCCAAATGCACAAGTATCCTATCTGCTCATTGGCATGGAAGCCCACTGGAGACCAATTTGTCGTCGGTAGCTACGACTTTCTTCAGTTGTGTGATAGACTTGGTGTGAGTTGAACTTAGCTGTGTTGGTAGTTTTATTCCCAGTTAAGCTACGCCTTTAGGCTTTTTCACTTCAGCCTTGTTTTATAGACTTTGAAACCCTAGTCATCTACCATACAACTCTACAGCAGTGCCTATTTTTCGTTTTAATTTGCGTGGCACTTTTCAGTTCCAGTTTAAAGCCTCATCCTATCACACTTGTGTTTATATCAAAATGACGTAGAAAGGATTAACAGTTATTTTGGCAGAGTTCGATCGCATGATGAATGTAGCATCCCAAGGCTTCCCCGAAGGTAGAATATATATTCAGCAAAAAGAGGGGTTGAGGCTGCTAGCATGGTATGGAGGCCAGCCGACACAGCGAAACCGCCAGTTAGAACAAGTAGTGTTACAATTAATGTAATGACAGATAATTCTCTTCTGTTTGCAACGACACCACACAGTGGTCACAGAACGTCCAGAAGCTGAAGACGGGAAGCATCATTGACTTGGCCTGGTCTCCAAACGGAGCAAACATAGCCGCTGCAGGTACCAATGGCAGGGTGATTTTTGCGCACCCTGTTGACCGTCGTCTTGAGTGGGCTGGATTCGAGGTGGTGCTCACTAGTACCAGCTCAGTCGCGGTCACAAAAGTCTGCGACGACTCTGTTGAAAATCTACAGCTTTGTCAGCCGATTCTCTTCTTCTCTCTGGCCTATGAGTATCTAATTGCGCTAACTCTAAACCAGTGCTACATTTATAGGTATTATACAACTATTAAGTGATTCACTATCAGTACTTGCGACTATTTATTGACGATTAATACACATAGCTAGCTTTAAGAAGAGTTTTGTAGTTTACGACTAATGCTACCAACATCGTACACCTAAAGTAAAATCATCTTAAAGCTGAGGCGAAAATTAACTTGCACTAGTTTCTTTACTGAAGCATTCACATATACTTGCCCTTTAGTGTGAAAAATTTCAACACTCCAGTGATTTTGGATTTGAAAGATGCTGTCATTTCACTGATGGTCCAATCGCAAGAGTAAGTAAATAATCTTTAAAGAAAAACTCAAAAAATCGGAATTTCCTGGCAGCTGGAATAATTCGTATTCTAAGAACACGAAAAGCATCCTTGCGAACTGCTTTGTTAGAGAAGGAATCAATCTTCACAATGCTCATTAATGAGCAATAACAATGATTTCTTGAACCACTTGAACCCTGGTAAGGTAGACAAACCCCGGCCCAAACAACAATGAACTACGCGGGTGAAATTCAAAACAGCTTTGAAATTTTTAAGCACTTTCATATCTCAGTCTTAGCAAAACTGAATAAAGTAAATTTTGCATATTCTTATAATGGTAATCGGGTAGTAGACCTGTTTGCCCCTGTTTTGAAGTGGACAACTAACCATTTGAATGAATCTAATGATAGCCCTTGACACAAGGTGCAGATCGATGAACAAAAATGAAACCCTTTTCTGCACTTTTAGATCCAACACTCAAAACTAGCTTATGTCAACTTTTGTTAGTGTTTTTATGTTGGTCGACTGGGGCACCTTACTCATCTATAACTACAGTGGGCGACTCATCTCCTCCGTGAAGAATGGTTTTGTGAGAACCGACCTCGTCTATCCTGGATGTCTTGTCCTCAGCAGCGACACAATTGCCACAAAGGATTCGGATGACGAAAAAGGTATGAATTGCATTCATGCTCCCTAACTTCCAATGCATGTGTAACTCAATTTCTTTTCGTCCCATTAATTCCAAACACCGAAAATCGCTGCAGCAATACATCTGTTCGAAGTAAATTCTGGAAAGCCAGTTGGTGATGGTAAACCCATAATCCATGCAGTAAGTCACATTTCATTTCTCCTCAGAAGGCCTATATTTATTAACGCTGGCAACAACAAGAGCACGGACTTAAATCAAGATTCTCCTATGCCGGTTCTGCAATTTAATTTGAATTCTGTGTCTATGTATCTCGTTAAACCTAGACTCTTTTCATGGATAGAAAATAGCCGAATTAACTGTACAAATAGCACCTTACTATAGCCCATGCAAATATGTTCCAACAAGTGCTAATAAAAATTTTTTATTGGGTTGCAACTTCGTCAAACAGATCATTAAATGCACCGCCTGAGTAAGTTAAGAAACAAAGGTCTTGTGAAACACCAAACAGCTCGAGATGAGAATGAATCAGACTCTCAAGCACTTTAAACCATCCTCATGCAGGCTGATGTCATGGCCTTGGGGTTGAATCAGAAAGAATCCGTCGCAGAACGACGACTTGCCGTCCTTGACAGAAACAAGGATCTCTTCATCTACCAAGTACGTGTTTATGGGCGCAGCAGACCAATGATTAAACTGGGTAAGCCGATTTCTCGATCCTTGCACCCACCTTTACTCTTAAAATCACAGTCCGTGTTTCTGCTGCAGGAAGCATGGTCTCAACATTCATGTGGTCTGAGACGCAAAACTTCCTTGCCGCGATCAAACATGAAAAACTCGCCATTTGGTACTATCCAGCAGTCTCCTTCATAGACAAAGAGCTCCTCAACCTCACTGTAGAGGAGAAGAATGTGGTGTAAGTGGAGTATTACGGAAGCATGCCATTTTGTGGTGCTGAGATTGTTAAGCATGGAAGAATCTCATGTACTGTTGATCCGCCACGCACAGAAGGCCAAATCCAATCACTTCCATTGGGAATCAAGCAATTTACTCATTGGATAGCCCTATTTACCTTCTAAGTCCGCCGTCAATAGAGCATTGGATAGGGACACAGTCGTTTTAATGCATTTACAAACTGGGTCTGAAAACTGCGAAACAATCTCTTCCACACCACTTTTGTAGGGAAGGTGGTGGAAAATACTGCACATTAAATGGTTTCAACGAAAATCAGGTGACAATTCGTCGACCAGAGGGTACTGTGGTCTCTTCTTATATCTCACCCTACCCGGCTCTGATTTACGCTCTCGCGTCCAAAAACAAGTGGACCCAGGGTACACAGCTCTGCCGTAACGCAAAGGTTAGTTCAAAATTGCCTTACCAAATTTGAAGGACCCTCTGTTGTGGGCCTGTCTTGCCGGCTTGGCTATGGCGACGCGAAGATTGGACCTCGCTGAGGATGCTTATGCGGCTCTCAACAAGGTAATGCCCAGTGCTTTTCACTACCCCAGTATTTAGCCGGATAAAGTCGAGCACATAAGGAGTATACGTGAAATGGCCTCCAAAGAGGCTCAGAACGCACAGACACTGCTTCTTGCAGGTAAGCATCGCAAGACCACCTTATCCATTTACCCACATGACACCCAGGGCAACCTAAGGAAGCTGAAAGAACACTTCTACAGGCAGACCTTCAATTCAGTGCAATGATGATCAGTCTTGCTCAGTTTAAATGGGAAAGGTAAGTACTATTATCGTCTACTCAAGTATTCTGAATTATTGTTTCCATTTAGAGCCCTGGAACTAGCTAGCAAAAACGAGTTATCAATTGCAATTGTGTTATCAGCACGCCACCACTACCTCTCAAAAATAGGGCGACCAGAAAACATCCAGCTCTTCCTGGCCAGTCAACATCAGGTAAACTCCCCAAACAGATCGCCCAGACTTTCTACGAACAGATTCAAACACAGTACATGAGAAATTGTTGCGCTTTACTTCACGTTAGCAAATATTGCATTAGAAAAGCATGCATTAGTTATAATCTCCGCAACAGTGTAAGAGAACCGGTGGGTTGTCATGGCACTACTCAACGTGGCGAGCCTGAACTATTTTTACTTAGTTAATTGTCTGAAATTAACTTTTGCAATGATTATAGAAGATAATGGATGAAGACACATTGAAAAGGACTGTCGCGGAGGGATATCAAAAGGAGGCTGAGCACAAAGCATGAGTTCCAAGAGACATTTTTAAATTATCAACATTTGTTTGTTTTCTTTATCATTCAAGATAAAACCTACCTCGTTGCGGCCCATTAAATGAAAAGGGGCACGGTAAAAGACACCAAAGTCATAAAGTACTAACACACGATAGAGCATACACGTATTCATTGCCATATGTGTAAGCATCTGTAAACTGACAAGCCAGATATCAAATAAAAACCAATCGCCCGATGCTTACCAAAATACACGCAGATATGCACCAAATAAATCCATCATCCGAAAATGGCCTTGGAGCACGAAAACCATATCGTTTCATTGTCAGTTTTGAATAATACTCCACACGCGTGTCACTTTCCATATCAGTTGAGACGTCCAAGCCGTCACGGTGGAGATCCACTGTATCACCTGCAGATAGCACATATAGAACATGAATGGATCCCATTGGTGGTTTAAAGCTCAGCTTTGGGGTGATATCATCGCAGCGAAATTGTCTATCGGTTTTAAAGCACACATGAAGATGCGTAGGCGAAGTGGATTTAAATATAGCATTAAGGCATGGGTCGCCCATTAGACCTCTGAAAAAAGAGGGGAATTATTGCTCCTTGATGGATCCACTATCACTGTCGTAAAACCGCGACATCGAAATTTGAACAAAACTACATGGAGCGGTTCTTGAACGTTTGGTCCCAGTATAAAGAGAAATTGCTCTATAGGAAACGCTGAAAGGCTTCAAAGTTCTTTATCGAGCGATGGCGCGGGGTCGATGGACAATTGAAGTTCCTTAATCGATATTAATGCCTTAGAAATAACAAGACAAAATAAGCTCACAGAAATACCACTATTGATAGCGTCGTCTTTGCTGCTCAGTAGTTTGAAGTCAGGAAATTGTCCGGTGCTATAGAGGAAGAAATGCAAGGATTTTATCAGGAGAAGAGTCTTGTGAGTCGATGACAAGATCGACTGCCCAACCAGCAGATCCGAAAGCCAACATGACCCCGCGTGAACAATAACTGAATTGATGTCCAAACAGCCGCTGGTTCCTGCTAATTTAATTAAGCGAGTGGTTAAAACAATGTGAGTCCTAAATCCACCGCAGCCTTAGGTTATTCAAACACACCTATTTAGGTTTGAAAACATTTGAACGTCCTAAATTAGGAAATTCGCACTTAGTTCAAGCTTGTAAAATATGGTTTTTTGAGAAGCCATTTAAAGGAATAAAATTGGTCTAATCATGTACCAATCCTATTCCAGGTACTGCTGTATCCATACCTCTTAAGCCTCATGCAGTGGAGTCCGTGGGTCAAAATCTGGGACATCGATTTAGTGCGAGTGTAGCGCTTTCCTAGTTCCCCTCCTCTTTCGTAATATTATCCCAGGAACTGCCAAGCTGATTGCCCTGTGGCATTTATCATCTCGGATTAATGGAGAAGAGTACGGTCTCAAAGAAAGTGGAATGGTGAGCTTCTGCTTTCTTCGGGAAACTAAGATTTCTAGTCAAGTATACAGTTCGAGTTGTGTTCCTGCCTCTTACCTAAAAGACATTTAAAACACAATTATTACATGGCCTCCTTGTCTTTTCAAGCACCGTTTTTGGTGCTGCTTCTATGAGTTGTCTTTAATTTTGCTTTGTTAAACTCCATTCTTTCGTCGGTGAGTATGCTTCACCTTCGTATCCGATAGTTGGCGTGCCTTTGTAGGGTTGCAACTTGCTGTGGTGGACGGTTATTAGCTGGGCACGGGGTTGTGCGCTACACGTGGGTGAGATAACATTCACTAATCAAAGCGGGCCTTTGCTTCAAGGGTGGTAGAATTTGCGGTGAGTTTCGGGCAAGAAAATTGGCTCGTTTATTTGCACAATATTGTCTTCTCGGTGGACGTTAATTCGGCTATCTACGTGATGTTTCTTCTGTCTGATATAAATGTTTGTAAGTGCCTCCGTGGGATGCTAGTTTTTCCCATGCCTTCTTTCAAACGCAGTACGTGTTCGGGGGACATTGTTGACTGATACTTCCGTGTTTGGTAGGAAGATATTGGAATACATTCATTTCACTACCTGTAAGCATCTTGAGCGGTGGAACTTCAGTTGATTTATGCGGGAAGAACCCGCCCTAGACTTAAATCCTAGTCTTAAGTTCGTGCATTCTTGGCGAAGGCTTCTAATTATTTGATAAGAGTGCGAATCGTACTTCTACTTGTCCGTTGCCTTGTGGGTATAGGCTTTCAAGATTAGGGCCTTAATCGCTACGGACCGATACATGCACCCCAAGCCGACACGTTCACCGATTGGAGAAAACTAAGGCGACCTTTTCAGCGTCTTATGACTTCATGGGTTCCGGTTCGGCTACCTTCGCGAAGTAATCAGCTACAGCCACAATCAATCGGCTTCCTTTAGTGGGTGATAGTGAGCCAATGATATCTATACCCGATCTTGCCCCTGGGGATGCCGTGGGTGTGGATGGCAGTGGCGCAATCGCTGTGGGGTGGGGCCCCTTGAAACTGCAGAAATCCACCACGTCTGGAGCAATTCGAGACCACCAATAGCCCCTGCTCAAGGCATCTACCATCTTTTCATCCACATGACCCTGTTACTTGTGCAACTCTTAAAGAACTGTCTGTATCAGCGAGCCTGAGACCACCAGGCACTTGGGAAATACGACGTCTTCTTGGTACCATGAAATCTCATCCTCTAGGTAGAATTTCGACTGTTCTTACTATATCCGTTTGGCCACCCTCCTGGACGAGATCATCTCTTCCGCCTATGGGCCCAAAAGAGGATGCCGGGAACCTCCTGCATACCAGAGCTGTGTCAGAACCAGTACTCCGTGTGCTTCTCCAGCGGCGCTTAGTAAGCTCGCTCATAAACAGTGCACCCACCACAACATTGTCCAGTTCTACTGAGATTGGTTTGCGGGACAGTGCATCTGCACCACTATGTGTATTCCCTTTTTTCGAGACTTATTTTGAACCTTTACCGATTACTAATACTTAAAGGGAATTGTGGCTCTTCCTTCTACCAGAGGTCGAGTGGTTAGATCATTGGTGTAAAAACTGCTCTTGTTACTTACCCTTCCGACATCGAAAGCCCCTAGATTACACTCCATAGTAAGATAATCGTGACCATGCAGGGTACATTTCAAAATTGACGACAACGCTACAGGACGAGTTCGCTACGATTTTCATCTCGAATCGCAATCATCCATACAAAGGGCACTTATACTCTAAGGCATCATGCTTAGCACAAAGTGTTCCCATCACAGCGTCTGACCCTAGTATCGCCTTAAGACGACGAACCAATACATAAGGAGTAAATGCGATGGTAAATATGGGCGGACGAATGTGGACCTTTGAGCGCATCATGGCGATGGCAGTCGCTGGCATGTGCGAACTCCCCTCATTTTCGCTGTTAAGAATTGTGGAATTGTGACAGTGCGCAAATGCCAGGAACCAAACGTTGCCAGACATCTCCACATGCGGATATGCATGTATACCTGTATATATGCATGGACATGCGAACAAAAATGGCGTTAGATCAAGAGAAAGAGTGGGGAGAAACGTGTTGGTGGTGGGAGGACGAAAACAGGAGAGAGAGCCTTAGTCCGATACCATCTAATCTTGAGGAGTAAAAGGAGTCAGCTTATCGTGATTGCATTAGCATGGGAGCCTGAAGAGAGGAAGCTGGTGGAAGGGGGTTATGAAGAAAAGCACCGCAATCGGGGTGCTGAAAAGGCCGAGTGAGGAAGTGCTTTTCCAGATCACTCTTGTAGATGGGATGTCTACGGTAATTATCTATCAGCGCGTCCACGCTGGAGAAGACCTTCTGGCCTATATAGAATTCACCGTTTTTAACATGCACCTTGAAGTTTCGATTCTTCGCTCCTGCATTCATCGTAATCGTTAAGTCACCGGGCTGAAATAATTAAAACAAATAAATGACTGCGCAATTTAAGGAGGATACTTAAATAAGTTACTGGTTAGCTGAAAAATATTTAATAAGTGGCAAGTGGGGACCCACCCTTTTTGTGAATACGTTTAGGCACAGATAAAATCGGTAAGAATAAAATCCAGCGAATAAAGGAATCGTCTATTGAGTCGAAGGGTTTTTCGCTCTAGTTTACATTTACGTATAAACCTAGTGCACTCTTCGAATAGCATACTATCGCAGAAATTATTGTGAATAAATAGCCAAACACACGCACACCCAAATTCTGTGGCACGAACAAATAACGTTTCGTCATCACTGATTGATCTCTTTGTGCCGCTGCTGCTGCTGCTGTTTGGAAAGGAAACGATCTTAAATATAAACAGCAGTTTAAAAGGTTGTGCTGGGTCAGAGGCGTGAGGATGAAGGCGATCTGTTAGCACCATGAGGCGTGAACAAGCATGGAGGCGTGCATGTACACGTGTGCAACGGCCATGCGCGGAACTCAGCGGACCTTTCGCAGCGCTTGATCGGTTGAATATGAATGTCAGATGGAAAGTAGGCTACTTTACACACACACACACACCAATGCATCTTTCCATCCACAGGCCGCAAAGGAGCGTTACAGCAATTCTCTGTATCTGCGGCTGTGGAGAGAGACGCGAAGGTGTAATAAGAAGGTAGTGATGAAACGAATTTCGCGTCCCCGAGATTCCTGACCATGGATATCGAATACCTTAAGTCCTTAATTCATTAAAAACAAGATACTTTGCAGGGCATCCTCGAGCGACAGGAATCTTCGCACGAAGCGAGTCATAGCTTTAAACCAGAAGAACTGGCGAATAAATTGTCTAAAGATGGTTGGTGGTCTGCAGCTGGGAAACGTGGATAATTAGATGGTCACGAGAGAGGTATGTCAAATAGATGCAAACCGATCGTTGACATCTTTTTTTTTCTAGGTGAACTAACAATTCAGCGATTCGTTTGCATGATTTTATTAATAAGAGCGAAAAATAAGTAGTTTTGGAGCCACCTTAAGTTCCACGTTTTACAGAGAGTAGGCGATTACTGTGTTCTCTAAAATAGGTGCATTTTTGATGGGAAACAAAAAAACTAGTCGTTTACTTACGAGGTCATACCAAGCCAATGTGGGGTCATGTCATAAAAGATATTGGGTTAGTGATCAGGAGTGAGTGATAAAACTCTGAGCAAGTAAATGGCAACCTGCCAACCACGTTCACTTCGTTCACCCAATGAAACAGGTTGAGGTCAAGAGCCTTTTAAAAGTACACATAAGTCGAATAAGCTTTCAGCAAACCTGGGAAATTCTTCCAATTGGCCGGTCACAAAAGATGAATTGAACGAATTACAAAACAATGAAAGCAGACTGTTCTTGAGGGAAATAAGCTTTCCGAAGCCCTATCCCCTTAATATAAAGACATAAATAGATTGAAAATCTGACAAACAAAAATCGAATCTTCATCTCAAAATCTTTTGGAGAACAAAGCCGTCAAATTCCGCTCACTGCCCTTCATTAAGCTCAAGCCATGGTGACAGTTTACACCCGCTACATTTGACAGGAGAAGAGGAGGATGTGGAGGGAATATCAAAGTGTCAGTGAGTGGGGACACCAGAAGAAACGCGTCTAACTTTGAATTATTTCAACAACACTGGAGTTGGTGCAATCAATGCGCATATTTTTGGGACAAAAACCTTTCTAGCGTGTGCACTCAAGGGAATTAAGTGATTTCTAGTGATAAACTTGGTAAAATTAGGCGGTTAACATCTCGATTTATGAAATCCAATTCGTAAAAAAAACCTGTCGACAGCAAAGTACGATATTGAGGCCTATGCAGAACAAACAAAAGTAAGCCGAATAAAACTCACAAAAGGATATCCTCACAACCGTTAGGATTGCTAATTGGCTTAATAATTTCGCAATTTAGGAGAAGTGTGATACATTGGTTGGCTGTTGAACCCTCGGTTGTGGTAAAGTGGTAAAGGAGCCAATGTACCTTCACAGATGGGCTGGCCTCCGGGCCGTGCCGGTAAGCGTAATTTCTTCTTTAGGTCGAGTGTATGTGTATTCCACCTAAGTGTTATGTCTTCACTCATCTTCAGCGAGGTCTCGAGGTGGTACAGTAGATTTCAGTGAAAAATCCTACAGTTATCGACAATTACAAGGAATGTTCACTTACAGTAAACAAATACTTAACACACAAAAGAAGACAATTCGGTAATACTAGTTAAATTACTTTGTTAAAAGAACCAAAATGAATCCGACAGCCGATGGGAAGGAGAGCAAGCACAGTGATCCATAAATTAAATGACAGAAAAGGCACTCAGATCTACGCGGCTGGTACTGAAGAGCAATGAATACGCGCTACCGTAAAGTAAAGGGGAAATGACGGAAATATTTTTCAACCGTAAATCATGATATGGCCCCAAGCAACAAAAAGCACAACTAATGCCCAATAGAATCCCTTCGCCATTTATTTGCACAAGCTAAAATAAATTCCACCTAGATCATTAAGAGAACCCACCACAAGTGAGCATTCCCTGAGGATAACATATGTAGAAACGGTTTTGGCATAGGACCAGCTTTTAGTTAAAGCCCTAAATTCCTGCACTTAAGGTTATGTTTATTTGAAGACTATACGCCTTAAAAAGTCATTCAGATATATTTGCGGACGAGCATATGTACACTGGGATAAATAAGCTAGACCAGAAGTGGCACCGAATAAACGAGTTTTTTTTGAAGACACCTCAGTAAACACACCAATTTCATACTTCTTATATAAGAAGCGTGGATATACATTGGCAAAAGTGTCAAAATGTTGAAAATAAAGCAACTATTTTCGTCAAGATTACTTACAAACCACTAGAGTGTACTGAGAAACATGAATTTTGGAAAGTGAAGTAGGAAATCGAATGTCAGTAATGAAAAAAGGGAAACCACTAAACAAACTTTTAGTGTGTATTTCAAGCAATTTTCATAATGGGACGACCAAATCCATACAACGGGATAAAAACACAGTACCGCTATCGAAGTTATGGGGTAGGCATAGGTTATCGCGACTGGTCTGGACCGGACAAGAAGTCTGGTGGTGTAAAAAACGGCGGTAAGGGGTCAAAAAAAAACTCAAAATTTTAGTGATTGATGAAAAGCAAGGCAGTGGCTTTTGATGCATACAAGGGAATGTTGTTGGAGAAGCCGGGTTCGAGAAAACTGGGGACCACAAGTACCGGGTGCCCTGATTTATACACCTACTACCAAGAAGAACCGCAATAAAAGAAATATTCACAATTCGAAACAGTCTCTCCTAACCTAAGATGATAACCGAAATCACACAGTGTCTAGATTCGAAATCACTAACAGGGTGCAAGTGAACTGACATGAGAAGACGGTACGAGGCGCAAAAGGAATGCATGAAGTGCAACAATTAAGAGAGAAGCATAAGCACTGAGCCAGTCGCGACTGCTACTCCATCCCTCCATCCAGCACAGCCTCGCACAATGCACCCAGTGCACACACCGGTCGCACGGGCACACACACGCTCGCACGCACATACCGTCGTCGTGGTGTTGATCGATCCTCTTGCTGTGCGCATGGACACACCCACGCCCATTATCATCACCACTAGCAGAGATGCGTGCATCTACAGCCCTCCTCCCGCCTCGTGCCAAGACGCGATCAGAAGGGCCCAAACACAAACTAAAAGTGCGTTCATGCTGAACCGATTGCAGCGATTATAGAACCAATGGGACTGGAAATGGATGCAAAATAAATAAGCAAACATTTGGACGAGTATATTCAAGAGGAGGAAAAAAGTAAGCCCAAAATGGCGCTGATCTCAGCAATGTTATTCCGAGAAGCATTCCCGAGGGCTAAATTGAGTTTGCACTGCATGTGGGTGAAAATAATAATAACGTCAAAACAGTGTAAACGATAGGAACCATCAGGTATTGTGAACCAACAGTAACATCCAATTACAAGCATACTTAAATTCGACACATCTAGTGCCATGGTGTTACTCATTCCATTGCGTCTTTGTCGAAGTAGTTTTATTTGAGGCCAAAATTAAAACACATGGGGCAAATAAAAATGAGATTTAACGCCTTATTAGGTTAGAACTTCACTGGAGGGAGCGCAAACTCCTTGTGGAATTACAAACCTAGTCCGAGATCGTGGTTACGTTAGTTTGCCAATTCGCTTTTAACAACTTCAAAAATTCCCCGCAGAACGAACCGCAGACACATTTAAACTGAACAGTCACTTGCTGCGATTAAAAGTGCGCATCTTTTGAACAACAGCTAACTGTAGGTGAGAAATGAATTCTGTGAAGATGAACACCAGTTAAGTGAACCGCGAATACAAAATCGTGCAGTGTAATACAAGTCGAGCAAAGATAGTCAAGAGAGCCGAAATACACCCAAATACTCCAGATGCGTTGGAAATAATGATTTATAAAGGACTGGTACATAAATCCATCCATTAGTTTGATAAACGGATGCGAGTATCACAAAACGGGAAACATTAAATCAACTACGGGCGATAAAAGGTAGTGAACCTAAGTGAAAAAAAGTATATCAAGGGGGCATAACAAACACCGAAACGAAAAACAAAATACTTAGTTCTTCTATTTTTCTTTAGAAATATGGTAAAGTACCATGTAAATACATGGAGAAACGGGATAAGAATACAAACCCCTTACATGAGATTCGCTGTCCCTGATGATGAATTCGCCAGAGACGGCCAGATTATTGAGAATGGATTCGCACTCGGAGCGTGAAATGACACCCCAATACCAGGGCTTGCGAGCAAACTCAGAAGCATTTGGAGAGGCCATAGCGAAGACCAGACGCACCTCTTCACCACTGGCACCGCGAGCAGTCACCTGTTGAGGTACTGTACCCGCCATCGCCACGGCGCTGGTCGAGGGTGAATATCGAACGGGAGGAAGAGCTGGTGGAAACGGGTTCTTAATGATTCGAATGTAGTTACGTGGAACGAGACCGACGTTCCCAACAGCATTTCGACAACGCCACCAGTCTGGATCGTCAGCGGGTTTGTCGATTACCTCCAACACCTCGTCGGCTGCAAAGGAGAGCTCCTCAACCTGGAAGCAGAGAAGAAAATCTTGAGAGCAGGTTGCATGATTGTATTGACTGCAGACGCAGGAGAGCCTGCACCAACCTGATTTCTAGTGAAAGGGTAGAGGGTGAGGACAGTTTCGCGATGGCGGAGGCGATCATCCAATGCATCGCCGGTGCCATCAACAAATGCAGTGGGTTGGAGTTGGAGTGACTGCTGTTGCGGTGGTTGTGATGCTGATGGTAGTGGTGATTGTATTGATTGTGGCTGGAGAGGAGGAAGCACAGTGGAGGCGGGAAAGGATACAGCTGAGTAGGAGGCGAGGGAGGGTGCTGTCGATGGCGCCTGGGGGGTGGAGGTCTGCGGTGGCGGAAGCGAGACGCGGACGGGCGCGACGGATGTAACGGAGGTGTTGGGCAGAACGCTCGGCTTGGTGCCCATTGCTGCAGGAGGCATCTGAGGGGTGCTAGAGACAAATGTTTGAGAACCACAAATCAGGTTATTCGGTTGACTGATGGTGGTATCTCTGCAGAGAAGTCGTAACGAAAGTACTGCTCACTTTTATCAGTGATAAAGTTACATCAAAAGTTGCATGGAATAATTACTGGTCTCAACATCTAATGCAAGGGAAATTGTGCCGAATCAAAGCACAAAAAGGCAGTAGAATAAAACGGGAAAAAGTTCGATTGTAAAGTACCCGATAGATAGACGGCGTGAGAAACCGTACAACATCGTATTTGTGAAGAGATAAAAAAATTACATGTTGTCAGAGTGCAGATTGAACTCAAAAAACGTCACCAGGTAGTTAAACCAAGTCTCCAAAATGTAGCACTTGTTGCGGTGCTTTTGGACGAGGAAATCCTAGCAGAAACAATGGGCACCTTGCGAAAAACTAGAATCAATATAAAACGAAAGGCTTAGGGCTGCGTACTGGAACAGAAAACTACTTAAATGTCTAAGTGAATAACTGATGCATGAAATTCACTGTATGCGATTAAATGAAATATGATGTAAATGAAAATCCCCAAAAGAATAAGTTAGTTTCGAAGACTTCAGAGATCCAGTCTACTGATGGGGAAGGCGTCTGTGTCTCCTCTAAGTTGAGCATCGCATATTACCTGAGATGTTTAAAGGCACAGAAAGGAAACTATGAATACTTTGTAAAACAAAGATTCCTCGAATGCAAATGACACAAATAAACTTTCAGAAATCAGAACCAAAGTAGCAGTACGCCTAGAAAGAGAAAAACCAAGTATGCAAATCAACAGCACAACACCAACGAGTGGGGAATCCTCAAGTTATGCAAATAGAAGCCATGAAAAACCTTCGGTTCAAGGTGCATTTTCGAAGTTGGCCGGGATTGCTCAGAGCTTACTCCTTCTTCGTCTCTGATTTTGGATGGGCACTGCCGCTTTTTTGATAGCTGAGTCATTGCCTGGAGGGAGGACCGAACATTCCCAACCGCTCTTCTTTACGGCAACGCTCATTCGCTAGGGGGATGTAGGTCAACTCTCAGCTATCAGAAAATTATGTAGTTCATGTTTTTGTTTGCCGTATCAATTTGAAACGTCACTTCAAGTGAGAAAAACTTGTAGGCCTCCAGTCAGAACAGTAGACTAAAAGCTGCTTTTACTAGGAATCGGATAAAATTTTCTTCGACACAAACAAACTCAGCGGCATGCCAAGCCCCTCACACGTGATTCAAATGTTCAATTTCTCCCATTATATGCCTTCTTATGACAGCCATTGCGATTCTTGTTCATTAAAGGAAATTGTTTGTTGCAACAATACATGACACGGGGGGCGATTTAGCATGGCAAGATTTGAAGACTGGAACAGACAGAATAATACCTCAATAGACTTTACAATCCCTTAATGATTTTGTCAAGGGTGTCCATTTAAACAGATGGGTTACTACAAATTTGGGATAGTTGCTCATATCCAAGTAGATGCACGCATTTCCTTTACCCATAAAAATAAAGAGGCAACTGAGACGATTTACGATAGAAAGTCTACAGGAGAATGAAATTCCACACATCACATACCTGTCCGCGAGAGAGGTTCCATACATATCAGAAGCTATGCGGTGATTTCATTAGATTGTGATGAGATTAGAGGAATAGGAGAACCGAGAAAATTTCCCCAAGATTAAACGCATATGTCTAGTTCGTGCATTAGCACAACACCTAATTCGCCTAAAAAGATGCTAAAAAGCACTTAAGTGCTCTCAACACGCAACAAATGAAGGAATATAAATAAAAGAATCGTTGAATGACAGAAGGATTGCAAGAAATTTCAAGTTAAATAGGCGGCCATACCAGTCTCCGATACTGACACCGTGGCAACTTTGTGTAAGACGGCCTGAAAGCTTTTTGCCACAATACAAGCAGAAACAAGAAGAGGTGCTTTTTTTCACTCCTGCGTACTGAAATAAACAGCACACACACAAGCTTCTACGGTAAATTTAAATGCACTTCGTATGTGTGGATCGAAGCCAATGGTTTGGAGTGGGAGTGAGTGAATGAGGGGAAGGGAGGCGTTATGGATCAGAAATGCGGTAGGGAAAGGGGCACGTCGTAACTAATGCATATTGCACCCTGAAATGCGCGTGCCAACGCCTCACAAGTGACCATGACTGAGAGTGGAGAAGAGTTACCAGCACGCAGTAAGCACCAACTCCAAATGCTATCGATTGGCGCAGCCTTCTAGATGCCAAGTACGGAAGCAAATAAAGAGCCGCCATATTGCGCGGACAACCATAATGTCCACCTCCCTCCTCTCCCCGCACCAGCGAAGAGTATGCCGAGACAAGAGGGCGTAAATCTCCCTGGTTATATGAAGTTATAGAGGCTTGACATGAATGGAAAGACGAAAATTTTACCAACTAACGGCAAGTGAAAACGGTAACAGAATAGGAAATATGACACCGTAATCGGACGATTTTCAAAACCCAAGTTCATGCAAAGCACTGGTGCATATGAAATATGTTTCGCAGGCAGACCGAACCTGGGACTGCAGGGGTGCATTCAGTATTTAATGAGCGACTTAATTGTTTGGTCTGGAAATATAAATACGATAAAATTACACCATTTGATTAATATCTGATGCTTAGTGTCGGTGCGAAAGTTGGTTGTACGGATCATGTACAATTAATACTACCGGTCCCTAGTAAGATAACAGACAAATGTGGATCGGAAAAGAAAACAGGAGTAACTTAGAATATGGCTCCCCAACTAAGGTACCCAACTATTTCAAAAGCAGGTTCGATCAACATAGTGACATTTTTAAGCGATTTTATTACAGTTCTCAATTAATGCGACATTTTCCGTAGCGCGTTGGGAACGAGGGCATAGAGGCCACGCCGTCCGCAATAACGCAAGTCATCCGTTATGTGGCGTTAAACCAGTAAACCATGCACAACATCTGGCATCGAAACCGCATAAATGGGATGTGTTAAAAAATGCATATCAATGCGATGAAAGGCCCCACGGCGGGGAAACACAACGCGGCTGTACCCACTTATGAGTGAACTTATTTAGCGGTAAGAATGCTACGTTTATACACGTCCACTCGACGAATCACAGAGTCCACTTTATTTTGACCTTCCAGTGGGAATGTCCGATTGGTGCGCGTTTCTCCCCAGGAAGCAGCCGCTCCAATCGCCCACTGGAAGAAAGATACAAACTTTCTGCGATCCGAGTAAACTAAATCAATGTCACACACGTGCGTGCAAGCTCTTGAATGATGGACTGTTTGCCATCCTTAATACAATCAGCGGTGAAAGTGAGAGTAGGCGACACGAACAGCATTAATGTGCCAGAAAAACTCACCATTGGTATGCTGGAAGTACATGAAACCGAGCACAAACATTAATGACTTCGTCAACATCCTTAACAGCAGTTTAAAACCGAGAATTTGAGTCCCTATTCTGTTAATTCACAAAACGCATACAAAATTATTACGGAAAAATATTCCTCAAATAATTAAGAGTAGCGGGCAAACATTATAATTGGTGAGCTCTGGAAAGCGGTTTAATCTGCGAGGGTTACAGAAGTAAACCAAGAGACAAAGGGCCAAGGGAAATATAAATGCTGGAGACGTTTTCGTGGTTAGAGAACTCATGAAAAAAATGATTTTCCTACGTTCCATGAGCTCGTGAAACTGGGTTATTTATGAATGATAAGGTAGATAAAACGGTGATGGTGTTTTAGAGGTTACTTCGTAGACGGATAACAGTATTTGTCTCAAAATGAAGGCAAAGAGGTTAAAAGTGCACCTCGAATCGGCGTGTGCTTTAATTATGCAGCTTCCATATTATAATAATAAAATAAAAGAAAGTGTAAACATTTGGAAGATAATTATTCTTTTTCGCCAGAAACTCGCTATAATCTGAAAGCACACCTCAATACTCACTTTGAAGCCATTCAAGAAGGTCTTAAGCAAAAATAATCGTTCCATCATTTGTCACAGGGATCCAATTCACAAGGTGAAAAATCCTAGGTCATGAAGAGTGGGGACACCTGTGAATGAGTTCAATATACTAATTAATTTGTCACCTTTCGTCAGTGAGATCGGCCAAAAAGTAGTGGAGCCTGACCGAGCTTTGTCAAAACTGCAGTTTCATAGTAAAATGCCGGTGGTTTGCACATGGGAATAAAAATTCAGCAATACACACAACCGATATGATTTTACAATTTTTTCACTCTCCCCGCCGAACAATTAACAGGATCTAATGAACACAGTAACGAGAGAAGTAGAGATAAAAATATATCACAACAGTGCAATTAACGCCTGAATTTTTCTAACGAAAAGCCATAATGCAGAGCAACTACATTCAAGTGCCAGCACAACCCTCGAAACGTGAACAAAATATCTAACACCTCAAGTCAGGGGCATAATTTCCTTCAGAGATCGGGTAAGGAAAGCCCAAAAATTAAAGTGAAGTTGCAAATTGTTTACAGTGAGGAGTCTCGAAAGTTTGCGTATGCAAAGATGCAAGGTATATTTGTGGTTGGAAGCACCTCAGCCAAATGACTCAGTTTGGGTTAGAAATGTGCCAACGACATGTAGTCAAGTCGACACCAAAGTTGTCTTCGACACACGTGAAGCCAAGTCATTACGATTCGCCTAGAAGTGTCGCAAGCTGATAAGGGACATTGACGCTTGTGTAAGAGCTGCCTGCCAACCCAAAACCCTGATGTGTGATCCCTGCGAAATTTATGCTACTGTAGATAAGCTGGTGATGGTCTCTGCCTCAAACAAACTCACCATCCACTTTCCTGAAATGGGGATTCGAGTCACCTGATAAAGAGAGCGGCGGAAAAAATTGCATCACTGCTAAGATTATTCCTACATATGAAGAGCCCATGCTTTTGTCGTTAAATCTTCGCCTGTTGCAGAGTGCGCTTAAGGAATCATATCAAATAGTCAAAAGGCTTATTATTCCTCAAAAGGCAAGGATTAATGGAGTGCATGAAAATTATAATTATTTCTGAAGATTCGGAAATGGGTAGGAAAAATAACTCATAATATAAAAATGAGCAAAAATATCTGCAACACTAACACAGAGTAGTCGAGATCACATTTAAATGGAATGCGGTTCCACTCGGCATTTGAATTAGGAATACACTTGAATCAAGAATGCAATTCGGCGGAGTAGAAATACGTAGTGCATTATATTTTCGTAAAAAAATGCAATTATTTGGCGAATTTTCAAGTGGGATTAATTACATAATCGAAATAATGGTGGATGTGATAAGCATCCACAGGAAGGTATGACGTGAAGCGGTTAAAGAAATCACTCGAGTACAATCCCATGAAACGGTGTGCGTGTGATTAGCTGAACATTCACGGTTTTCAAACAAACAACCATGTCCAATCAGAGAAGTTAGCAAAAAAGGATAACTTTCATGCACAATTGAGCGGATGTACAAAAATGGGATAAGGCAAAATTAAAACCCTGGGTAAAAAATTATGCTATCCAGAAAAATGCGTATTAGTAAAAGTAGGCAAGTGAATTTAGTATTTTTAAGGTGATAGCATGCTACACCAAGTCTTGCGCTTGTGAAATGGAAAGATCATCTCCACGAATCATGTTGGGTAAAGTAGGGAAGATACCATCATTGAAACTTTAACGTAATGCTCGAAGTCCACTTAGGGAAAGGTCAGCAACCACAATTTACGTGCCTTACACCGAACAGAGGCGGCATGACGTACAGCCCGACAAATTACCAATAATCACATCAGTGTTGATTTAGTGCAGTATTTCAACGGACCTCAACAAGGGCCTGCACATTAAGACGTATAAAAGAGGCCATGATGCAGGAACATGAACGCTAGAAACAAAATAAATGAGGCAACGTACCCAAGAACCGAGGGCTTCGTAGGTGTAGATTCCATAGTGACGTAATTGGAGGGGAACCAGCCGGAAGTCTGCTGCTTCTGAGAGGGTGGTAAAGTGGTAGAACCTCCCGGAGGGAGGAGCACACCGTGCCACCAACCGTCGGAACTCTTTTCCAACACGCACACCCGGTCACCGCGCTGTATGGTAAGCTCATCCGGCTGACTTGCGGTATAGGCGAAACGTGCTACGCAGATTTGACGCGATGAAATACTACCGCTGCTGCCGTGAGTATCAACGGGTCCGCCTCCTCGTGTCAACGGCGCTACGTCAGAATTCCATGAGGCAACACCAGCGCCACAATTGACTGTACTCCATCCAGCATTACCGTTTTTAGCTTCCAATGCTACGCCACCGCATAACGGTTTCTGTGGCGACTGATCCCTAGGGTCAGGATGAGCCTAGACAAGAACAGATTCAATAATTTACCTACGACAAAGGCGGAAACTAAAAATATGCCAACATTGATGCCCCATTGCACTGACTGTTAGGGAACTCAGAGCTTCTGAAAAAAAATTTCCGTATTCAACGTTGGAAATACTAACAGTTTCAGCAATGCATGATAAGCGAGAACACACAAACCAGTTTGAAAAGTTTAATAAGTACTAGCTCCCGAATGCTCTTAAATCTACTAAGCAAATTTAAAAAGCATGAGCGGGTCAGTTCAAATAAAAATAGAATATATTATGGTCTCATAAAGACAAGAAAAATGAAGTATGGATTTCGGTGTTAGAGGAATGAACTCCTCCAGTGGACGGTTTTGAGCGCTTTAAAAAAAACATCGCCACCTTTTTTCCTCACTGCCATATTAAACCCTGGCTGGCTTAACAAAAAATTAAGCCATTTTTGTGGGAGCATCAAAAATGGGCCTCTTTTAATACAAAGGTCTCAAAAAAAAAAGCCTAGAACTCAACAGCTCTAGGAAGTGTGAGGAGGCCATTTCCAACATGCATTATCATCTGGGAGGCAGGCGGGATATAGGCTTACCTTGTTGCCCGCTTCAGTCGGGATCTGTGTGCACGATAAAGCAGACTGCAGAAACGAATTAGCAATAACACAAGAACTGACGAGACCGTTGTTCATCAACTTTGCGAGGTAGCGTGGACCGCAGCAACCAAAGGGCACGACAGTAATCTTTAGTTTGTACAGACGGACGGACAAACAAATCGGCACGATGTGCAAATGCACAAATACACACGAAAATGAGCATAAACATTTTGGACGACGGAGTACAAATCCCAGCAATTCGAAAATAAATGCATCAACCGAATGTAGTTGGATAATAGTTAGAGAGGCTTCCTATAATTTTCAACTTTTCCTGTGTGTGTGTTAGAGCAGTAAAATTATTGTTTCAGGACGTCGTGTACAAGTCCTGGAATATGCAACATTTTAACCATTGGTGGAAAGGAAATTGCAACTGCAACGAGTGTAGTGAAAGGGAGGATGGAATTCTAATGAAGTCGACCCATTTGGGCAACTGCTATCACCAAAGCCAAATGCAATTCGATACATCACATTGAAATGCGTTTTAGCATAAACATTAGCTGTCCCTGTAGAAACCCACCATAGCCTCCAACAAAGCTAAAAACAGAAAAGAAGTGGGAACTATACTCACAGGGAAAAATGTGTGTCAAGTTTCACCTTCACAACTGTCTAACAGAAGTCTACGCCCTTTCGACGCCGCCTACACTGAGCTCTATGCAGTCTCGGATGAGGTGCAATGAGTGATTTCGCTACCGCAAGGCACAGTGGTTAACACAAATGGTCTCGAGACGACAGTCCCCACCGCAAAACGTAAAGAACAATGCTCTATTAACAACCAAAACACTCTTGAATACATATGCAGTGAGCATGTGATGAATGATGACTCGTAAAGTGCATGGCTGGTTGGGCAAAATCAACAGTCCATGTAGCTCAAACGAAAAGCCTGAAGGAACAGTTTTGATGCATCTCAGAACATAAACATCAAAAAGAGCTTTGCAGTTGAGCAGCAAAATAATTAATTTAGCACTTAATTATCACCACAAAGTTTTCTGGACTTGAAAAAGACCACATAAGACATGAGCATAGCACAAACAGAACAGTAAAAGCTCGGAATTGCAGAGATCAACAGCATGCACTAAAGGAAAGAAAAAGGACTGCTTCAATGTTCGAATAGCAATCACTTGATATCACGTTGCAACACACCGTGTTTGCAAAGGGCACAGATACGAATCATCAGCTGAGGCGAGGGGAAGCAATTATTGTCCAATTGCCTCAATATACTACGACAATGAGTACGAAGGACCTTTCAACTGTACACATAATAACTTTTGAAAGAATAGAACACCGCGAAGTATCTTCTTGCTTCTCTTTACGAAAAATTTGCGTAAGAATACACTTTGAGTTAAATTGGGATAAAACGGTACCCCAGTTTTGTAGTCGATAGTTCGCTTATGCGCTGGAGCATGCTGAAACACAATGGCTAATGGAGAAGAACATGAATATCAATAATGAGGTGAAAAATAGTGCTTTCTAGAGCAATTCCAAAGAAATGAAAAAGACCGTGAAGAATCCATGTGCCAAACCTCGACGTAATGGAAGTGTCAACTGAATCATCAAGAAACCACACAGGCGAAATAAAAGCTGGTGCACCGAATAGAATAGGTCCATAGTAAAAATAACGGCTGAAAAGATATCTTTGATTCATGTTTGTGCACGTTAGCCAGTGGCCACTACGAATAGCGCCTGCTGCTTCACGCGAAAAGTCTCTGAGATACGCACCATCGGGAAAGAGCCTTCAAAGTTTACATGTGCAGGTGGACTGTGATAAATCGCTTAATTGCCGGGAACAGCGACTAGTAGCGGCATGGACAAGAGAATAGCTCCACCAATTGAGCCCCAACCGAAGCTTGGTTTCATGTATGAGAAAAACCCCTTGCTATGGCTTATTATTCAGGATCACAGGGAACAAACTCTCCACTGTGCTAGCTTGAGAAGAACGGTGTTCTCCAGGTTTTCTGAAACATTTTCCCGGCGAAAATAAACCAACCGTAGCAAAATATTATCAAAAAAACACGTGAGACACATGAAGCATCAAAGCTGAGCTAAGAAACAAAAAATTGAATTGAGGGAGAAAAGTGAGAGATTGAAAATTAAACATACGCATCGCATCGGATCATGACACTGCAGTCGAAAAATTTAAGCTCAAATAAATAACTGCCGAAAAACACAGGCAGTTTTGAATGCATCTAGGTGGACGATTTATACAGAGGCTTAAGTGCATATGGAAAAGGCGATGGCCGTAAGGGGAGCCTTCATGAAACCTCCAACAGGCGGAAAGCCCGGACATCAGACAAGAAACGATCAGTGATGAGGCATGGAAGTAAACATACCGAACTACTAATGTGATATAGAACAGGATGAAAAGAAATTTCAGTAGCATAGTAACTTGGTTTTGGCAGCAGGTGCAACACTAGTAGGCTTGAAAGAAAACAATCACCGAGATTGTTAAGAAAGCGGAATAGTTTCATAGATGATAATGCAATTTTCAAGAATAACAAGTTACAGAAGACATAAAAACAAACTGAAGTTCCAAATTACGGGTGGCAGTTGTTGATTAGAAGATGGGAAGGACGAGCGCGGGTCATTGATGCCGTTAGAGGAGAACTGGCCGGTGACGGGTTGGTAACCGATGATAGTGCTGTCTTTGGCGGGTGATTGGCCCGAACCGGAGGACGGAAGCGAAGGGGCCACATAGTCAAGAGATTCTGCACTGACCTTCGCGACCTTTCCGCCCGCACTCGAAACCCCACCGTTGCGAGTGGAGCTGGGCTGCGCCGGAGGCGGTCGGCCACCCGTTGATGCGCCCGTCGATGGGAGCGGAAGGTCTGTTCTACTCTTTCGTCGACCAAGGGTGTTACGCAGGCTCGAAAACAGGCCCTAGTGTGGTAACAAGGTGCAGAAAAATAAAAAGCAACATCAAGAAAATGCTGTAATGATTTTAAATTTGGAAGCATAATTTGAAAAATTAATATAAGCTTTGAAGAAATAAGAGTCAATGCCACGTACCTGCTTAGATCGCTTGACGTAGTTGCTTGGAACGTAGCCGACTTGGCCAAAGGAGTTCATAACCTTCCACCAATGTTGTGTGTCATCCATGAGGGTCAATTTCTCACCCTTTTGTATGTCAAGTTCTTGGCTATCAGTTGCTTTGTAATCGAACTTAGCAATGACAACATCCGTTTCCTTGACAGTTGCCATTTGTTTCTAGTTCAGTTTAAGTAAGAGTGGGGAGAAAATAAACTACTATCAGACACAGTTTACAGTTCAGGCTAGTCCCTGTGAGACGCTTCTAATGGGAAGCGAAACAGAGGAAACAAATAACTCACAAATAAGAACTTAATAATTAGGTCCTAGAAAAAGTAAGGTATCTATTTGGGGTACACTACTGTAGATTCACGAGAAATGATTATGCTCGCTCTTAAACAAAATGAAGCTTGAGATACAAATGTACCCCAGCTGTTATATTTTGAGGCAATTAGCATAAGCATTTAGCGGCATTAGAAGAAACAGAACGCGACTATAACGTGTTCAAAACTGGGGCTGTGAGAGACAAGAAAATGTACCATAGTGCGCAGATACTAACAAGTGAGACATGCTTACATTTAATTAGATTAGATGCTAGGTAAATGCAAAAAATACAGCCTCGAAAGACCCGGTGCTGAAGCACCGCTGTACATCGAAAAAGGCGCCCCAAACGCTGCAAAGTATAACCGTCGTTAACATTAGGTAACATGTTATATGTCTCAACTCACAACTGCAATACAATTTATTTTTTAAGCTAAAAAGCAAATATTTTAAAACAAACAATGCCTAGATCAATGTTTACTTGCGTGATTTTGTGCTCTACAATAATTTACCTTTAACTTCACCTTTTAAGCTAAATTTTAAAACAAGCTAGTAGCTTTAAGTCTTTTTTACTTTAAAGTAACGGAAGGGCGTTTTGCAACGTAAAATTAGCTGCTGTCTATCTACAAATACATGCCTTGAATTAAAAATTGTGCGTTGTTCACTTTTTTGTGAAGAATTTTTTTGTTTTTACGGTTATTTTTGAATTAAGTTAAGTTAAGTTTGAATGTGCTGCGCCCGTCACTTTCGGTCTTGTTCGGCAAGATGACGTGAGTTGCCTTACGCGATGAATTTTGTACTGCTTGACTTGTGAGAGTATTCCTCTAAGAAGTTCTGATTTTCGCTGTAATTTACTTGTCTGTTTCGTTACACCTCAGGAGTAAAATCCCCAAGGATGTCATGGCTAAGGAGATTGAAGATATGCTTCATTACAGTCTAAAACTGCGTCGCAGGAAGTTTTTGGAGACTGTTGAGCTGCAAGTAGCTTTGAAAAACTATGATCCTCAAAGAGACCGTCGTTTCGCAGGCACTGTTAGGTGAGTACCGCCGCATGGTGGGAGTCAGTGGTAGACTGACGGACCCCCACCCAGGGTCTTAAAAATTTGGGAAGGCCAAACGCTAATTTTCCCTATGTAGGCTAAAGCACACACCGAGGCCTAAATTTTCTGTGTGTGTTTTGGGAGATCAACAACACTGTGATGAGGCCAAGGCCAACAATATTCCTTGCATGGACGTTGACGAGCTAAAGAAATTGAACAAGGATAAGAAGCTCGTGAAGAAACTCAGTATGTTTGCTTGAATAGATTTAGCTATCTGTCCAGGCAAGAAATACCAGGCTTTTCTCGCTAGCGAGAGTGTCATACGACAGATACCCAGGATCCTGGGCCCTGGTCTTAACAAAGCGGGCAAATTCCCCACTGCTGTTTCCCACCAGGAACCTCTCTTGCAGAAGGTTGAGGACATTCGCGCTACCATCAAGTTCCAGATGAAGAAGGTACTCTGCCTCGGCGTCGCCGTCGGTAATGTAGGGATGACGAAGGAGCAATTGCAGCAAAACATAACTTTAGCAATTAACTTCCTTGTTTCTCTTTTGAAGAAAAATTGGCAGAATGTCCGCGCTTTGTACATCAAGACAACTATGGGGCCGCCCCACCGTCTTTACTAATTAGTTAATAAAGTGTATGGTGTGTCACTTCTTGGATTTTGGTTGCTACCCTACAGTGACAGTTTTTGCTCTGCGGTTGGCGGAGATCTAAGCGCCTACTGACGGATTCCCTCACTGGCTCGCGATTGTCGCATTTGCTGTGGCGTGTAGATAGAAAGGTTTAAGAAAGTAAAAGTTGCCGTATACGACTATGCATTTTCGCCAAAAGGGGGTTACAAGCGTTCGAACTTCTGAATGGCATCTAAGAAGGGGTGATTGTCGTGAAGGAAGATTGGAATGGTCCGCTCGGCGTAGTATTTGCTCTTCATCTCCACATTCGCAATAACTTCCTCAGCTAGAATTGCCTTACCAACCTGCGTGCCCCCGTCTGCTGGTCCCTCCACGTGGACAAAGTGCATATGTAAACGATAGAAAGTGGGTGGATAGTGAAAGTAAGCAATGATTTGGTCCTCCCGTAGGCCATCTTCCTTCTCGCCGTTGTATTTTGCCACAAGTTGTTTTCTTCCCTCTGCCAACATCCTCCTCAGCATTGGTAAGTGACAAGCTTCTAGGTCACGAAGGCATTTAAGTTCTGGATTCCTTGCAAGAGCCAGAGCATGAAGCTCATGTAGCTTACTACCGTCCCATCGATAATCTAGCACCAGAGTGAAGCCGAAATTCGCATCCTTATCCGTAAGCAAAACCCGTTCCACCTCAGCCGTTCCATCGAGAATATTGTCGACCCAGCTGAGGTCCTTGGGATTTGACTCCAGAAGCGGGAGAATAACATTCTTATAGATTTCAGGCGACTCCGAAATTATGCGTCGCTTGGAGGACGTGTACTTTGCGAAGTGGTGAGCCTCTGCCGGATGAATCACCGTCATATTTACATAGTTAGCTCTTTCTAACCCGGCCGCAACGGTAAATCGATGGTATATGTCGTTACTTACAAGCTCTTCCGCTTTCCATGTAGAAAAATTTGTTTCGTTTTCATGATGATCATGATCGTCTTCAGTGTGAGCCACACCTACCTGTGCCTCACACAGATCCGGAATTTCATTTGGAAAGGGTGTCTTCTGTAATATTAGGATAGCATCCTGATCCAATGAATCGTTAAACCTGACATGCAGGTAGATTGCTTTGTTCCGAATGTCATTTCGAAGCACACGCAGGATTCGAGTGTTTGACGGAGAATATGCGCTAACCTGGGGCATAGGTGAGGATTTCGATTTAATAGAAGTGCGACGCCGTTTACAAGGTGGGGAACCCGTGAGAGGAGTGTGAGAACTGGAAGAGTCCGACTGACTCATTTCTGAGCTATGAGATCGGACAGACTAATTTCGATGGCTATCACGTCCAATTCACGAACTCGAGCCTTTGGGACGGCTCCAATGGGGGTAACTAGATTTTTACAGCAAACAGCTCCTTCAGAATAAGAACTGTTCGAAAAGCGAGGAGCCCACGCCTCAAGATGACAAGAAAACGGCTCAACACAATTAAATAAATAAAGAAGCGCTGGTGCGTTGGAACCAATGGATGCGGAAATTAAAGAAAGGAAGTGTAAATGAAGATGATCGCGAAGGTCTTCGATAATTTCGATGGAGGTCTTGTCAATCGACATACAGGCTCAGAAGTCGTCTGACAAGTAAATCAGGGCGGGATCAAAATATGGGCGTGTTAAATTAGATCGATCAGCGGGATGTAAATTCTAAAACAAAAAAAAACAAGTGAAGCCTACCCAAGGGACCACAATTTGGAAAACCACAGGACGACAAGTTATTAAATGCGCTGTTAAGATACAGGTTTATCATAGTAAAACTGATGCCACTAGGATAAAATTATAAAATTCGATATCGGTTTGGGACACTTACATTGTTCACTAACAACACAACGTCAATCAGATACCATAGGCCCAGACCACCAAGAGACCACATTTTTAAAGCACCTATGCGGAATTAAGACACAGTAACAACGAACCCAAAGCAAAATATCCTAGGTAGAATCTGTCCAGACCAAAAATTCCACCAAATATAGATAAAATTAATGCCGTTCCATAGCTATAGCCATTACTAAATCAAGATAATCAGTAAGGATCATGCATTTACATACGTCCACAGACAGGTAATGTTCTTGAAGAAGTGACCTCGTTCATTACCACTTTTCATACCGATGCATGAAATGTTCGGTGCAACGAAGCATTTGACTATACACATTAGAAAAGTACGAAAAATACTTTCAGCTAAACCGGTAGACTTTTCGCAGCCAATGGGTTGCTGTGTCAGGCGGTCTATAACTGTTTCATTACATGTATACTGGCCTGGAAGAAGGTCAGAGCACTTAACAATCAGAAATGTGCTTCCAAGCTCAACAAAACTGGTCAGAAAAAAACAAAACCTCAACAGCATTACTAAGCACCAAAGAGAACACCACGTCATATAATCGCCAAAACAAGACGACTAACCTACCAGTCCAATCTAACGCAAATTCAATTTCAGGCATTCAGGTTAGATAAACAATGACTTGTTTCATTACACTAAAATTCAAGTTGGGCTACGCAAAAAGGTGGGTGAAAAAATATCGAAGCACACAGATCTTTTTTAATTTACTCGGTGGAAGGGCACGTTAAAAAACCAGGTACGAATGTAATCATATATACAATCAGCACATCAAGATTTTCCCGTAAAAAATACAGGCTTAGACCTTAAAATGAAAGTACACATTCTACAAGGGAAGACATCGGGCCTAAGTAAATGGTCCTAAGGCCAGCCATCTCTGCGGGGACAGAGGGATTAATCCACTCTGTAAATGAAACCGGGAGTCGGACTGTAATGCTGAGTTTGTTCGGATTGTCGGTTTCGGTTGCGTGGATAGCCATGTCGAACTAGACGGATAACTGCCCTCCGTGCGATGCCAGCAGCACCCAATCCTTCTGTTCCCAGAATATATATTCTGCCCTAGTACGATGACTTCATTTGCCCTAAAGGAAGTCTCGATACCCTGCATAGACAACGAACTAAACAATATTGTAGCGTCCCGAGGCTCCCCTTAAGGTAAAAGAAGGCGCAGCACTAGGGCAGAATATACATATTCCGGGAACAGAGGACTTGGGGGCTGTTGGCACTGCCCGGAGTCCGACCAACCGGCTAGAACAAGATGGCCACCCAAGTCACCTATATCAGTAGTTCGAACAAACAAAGTATTTCACAGCCCCTCTCTTCCTTCGAGCGTCGTCCCCGACGATCCCCTTCGTCCGTCTCCCGTGTCAGCCATCACAACGTAATCAGTGCTGCGAGAAGCACCCACGAGCTAACCGTCCCAGTCGTCGAGGTTCGAACGCATGTATTCCTGTAGTGCCATCAATTCCGCGCAGCACTCAGTGCAGCAAATGCGCGCCTCTTGGCCCTCCTCTGGACTTGGAGTCCACGGCTAGTGTCGCTTCAGTTGTTAATAGCTTTCCTGTCGAAAACGAGGGTGAGGGAGATGTCGAAGATAAACGTCGATCTCGACCCTTCTGTTACGAGATACCAAAGGTTCTCCCCCCCTTAGCACATGTACTTCCTTCACAACGCCGACGTTTGCCAGAAACGGCGTGGAGCAGGATAAAATCCATCAAAGTCGGGTCCGCTTTCCGCTGCCACAAATGTAGCGTCCCGAGGCTCCCCTTAAGGTAAAAGAAGGCGCAGTACTAGGGCAGATTAAATATATTCCGGGAACAGAGGACTTCGGGGCTGTTGGCTCTGCCCGGAGGCCGACAAACCGGCTAGAACAAGATGGCCACCCAAGTGACCTAAACCGGTAGTTCGAACAAACAAAGTATTTCAATATGTATCCATAATCTGCGGGTTTATTTACCATTTGTCTTGCATTTATTTTAAAATGAAAATATGCATTCTGACCAAATTCGGTTTCTGTTTCTGCAATGAAATTCAAACGGTGTTTAAAATCCTTATAAGTTGGTCGAAAAGATGGCATCTAAGATTAGACGCAAAAGGACCGCAATATTGTCACTGCTAGCGAAATATTTCAGCCAATATAGGCAAAAGGTTTCGCCTAAAGATTTATGATCGCCAATGTAGCGTCCCGAGACTCCCTTTAAGGTAAAAGAAGGCATAGTGCTGGAGGTAGAATACATGTATTCTGGAAACAGAGGGCTTGGGGCTGTTGGTACGGCCCGGAGGCCGACCAACCGGCTCGGTACAATATGGCCACCCAAGTCACCGAAACCGGCAGTTCAAACAAACAAAGCATTACACAGCCCCTCTCTTCCTCCAAGCGTCGTCCCCAACACTCACCTCAGCCAGCCTCCCGTGTCAGCCATCACAACGTAATCAGTGCTGCGAGAAGCACCCACGAGCTAACCGTCCAAGTCGTCGAGATTCGAACGCATGTGTTCCTGTAGTGCCATCCATTTCGCGTAGCACTCAGTGCGGCAAATGCGCGCTCCTTGGCCGTCCTCCCTCACGACAATGTGGTCCAATGGAAGATGGAGGTACGAATCCAAGTTTTCGAATGGGTGGAGACACACACAACACATATTGCGATTGCAGGCTTAATTGATACCGTAGAAGAAACGCAAGGGCATCGTAGAAACCTGAGCAAATGTGGTGGTCAGCCTCATAGGAACAAAATGCATGCGATCCAAGTGTGCAAAGCATAAAACGATGCTATCCAATGGCATCCTGCACATTCTACATCTGAGAACAGGAGAGAGAGGGAGAGAGCTTACGGAGGATGATTGACCACAACGTCGCAGGTCTCTCTTGGCAGTTCCATTGGACTTGGAGTTCATGGCTAGCGTCGCGTCAGTTGTTGATAGCTTCCCTGTCGAACAGGAGGGCGAGGGAGATGCCGAAGCTGGACGTCGGTCTCAGCACTTCTGCTACGAGATACCAGACGTTCTCCATCCATAGCACATGCACTTCTTTCACATTGCCAAGGTTTGCCAGAAGCGGCATGGAGCAGGATAAAAATCCAACGAAGTCGGACTCGCTTTCTGCTTTCACCAATGTAGAGTCCTGAGGCTCCCTTTAAGGCAAGGCAAGGCATGGTACTGTGGGTAGTATACATGTATTCTGGAAACAGAGGACTTGGGGGCTGTTGGCACGGCCCAAAGGCCGACCAACCGGCTCAGTACAATATGGCCACCCAAGTGACCGAAACCGGCAGTCCAAACAAACAAAAGTATTACAGCCAATGCAATAATTTTTTTCCTAACGGCCGGATTCGTACTAGCTAGTTGGCTGGCCTCCAGGCCCTGCCAAAAGACCCCCAATCTTTTCTGTTTCCAGAATATACACTCTATCCAAGTGCTATGCCTTCTTTTATGATAAAAAAGTTATGGTCTAGCTAGTGCTAAATCAGTAAAATATAGTATTTCAGCAGGAAAAGTATTCATGTATGTATATAATTGCGGTGCCTAATATTTTTGGCCAGCTTTTTTATAATAATATTTGCGCCATTTTGGCAAATCATCGTGGCCCTTAGTGGAATAGCCATTTTTTAAATTGTCATTTTGATTGTCAATCGTAAGTGCATTCAAACAAGCACCTCGTTTGGTTTTGTTTTAATTTCCGGCAGTTTCGGGCTTTGTCTCCGATGGCTTCGGAAGTGTATTTCAAGTTCAAGTCGAGTGTTAAAACTGATTCAATTCCATTTGATGGGTCAGCTATATCTGTTAAAGAACTTAAGAACGCCATCAAAAACAAGTGTTGCCTTCGTTCCGCTGATCTAGATTTAAAGTTGGAAGACAACTCTGGAAAGGGTGTGTTCCTTGTTTGCTTTCGAATTACTTCCATTTAGAGTATTCTAAGGACACAGAACTTATTCCAAAGTTTACCAGCATAATTGTCAGGCGTGTTCCCAAGCCAAATGGTGAGCCTCAGAAGAGGAAATTTGTGCAGCCGTCGGTTTCTCGCGACAAATTTGTGAGCTTCGCCGTCTAAATCTGTTTTTTTTTCTCGTTTACCTTGGTGATTTTTGGCTTTCTGTCGCTTCTTAGGTCAGTCAAACTGACTCAGCTCTCCCTAATGTAAGTCCCTTTTGTCTGCGTTTATCTGCTAGATTGCGAATTTGGCGGATTCTGACTTACCAGAAGAAGAGAAAATTCGACTCATGATTGACAGATCTTCGGAGGCCTATTCCACAAAAAAGTATGAGTGTCTCCTCATTTTATAGTTTTAGTTACACTGTAAAGGCGAAAGCTTTTGGCACCCCTCCTCCAACTTACACTTGTCATAAGTGTAACCAAGGGGGACATTGGATTCACGATTGTCCTGGTATAAAGGACGTTCGGGGGAACCTAGTGGATTCTAAAACTGTCAAGCGGCCTACTGGGATTCCTCAAGATTTTCTTGTGAGAGTCGATCCGGGCACACCGGGGGCATATCTCGATAAGTGTGGGCGCTATATGGTTCCCATAAAGGACGCGTAAGCCCAATTATTCATTAATCTGTTTTAAATGTAGTGAGGCCTACTCTCAAAAAAAGAAAGAGAAACGTGCGTTCTCCCTTGAGGAAAACCCCCCTTATGTTCCACCCCAGGAGCGTACGCCCTCCGCTGGCTTAGTTTGTCCACTGTGTAAAAAGTTGCTTAAAGACGCCGTTATAATAACTTGTTGTGGTACTTCATATTGTAATGAATGCATTACAAATCATTGTTTCGTTGCGGGCTCACAAAAGTGCCCCAATTGTGGGGCGCCCGCAGAGAAGTACGATAGTGCTATAATTGAAAATGCTGCTATGAGACGAGCTGTAACAGATTGGCTGAGAGCTGGTAGCTCTCCGGAAGTGTCAAATCAGCGAATTTCACCCGAAGTAGTCCAGACGAAAGGTACACCTGAGCCTGAGAAGGTTTGTTGTCGATATTGCTCTATAATTTGTTAATAGGTGGTTCGTCGTCTTCTTAAACCGAAGCAACCGGCGTCGGTCGGATCTGGAAATGCAGAAAGTGGATCTGTAAACCAGGAAACTGGTGGCGAATCAAAGGAACCAGATATGGAATTAGCTGACTTGAAGAAGGAGAATGATGATGCTGTCAGGTCGGGACTTCCTCCATCAGAGCTTTCAGACTCGAGAACTTTGTCATTCTCACATAAATCTGAATCACCTATTACCCATGTCAAAAGTACCCCCATTGAATCTCACACCCCTCCTGTTGTTTCTAATACAAGTAGCGTAGCCAGCTTGCCTTGTGCAAATTCCTTTGGTGCAGAGAACGTTGCTTCTGTGTTACCAACTCTACCAAATGTTACATCACTGTATAATGGTGCACCGTTAGTTTTCCCCGGCGAGGGTGCTTCTCTCGCAAATGCTGTGTATAGTGCGAATCTCGCAGCCTCCCTGACAGCAGTAGGTGCAGCTCAGGCTCCTCTAAATACCGTCTTTCCAAGCAACTCCCTGATCCCATCCAGTGGCGTTTGGCCGCCAGTGGATTTGTCTCTCTTAGGCGGTGTGGATCAGAGCGGCTTTCCCAACCCTGGCAATGTTTTCTCTTCAGTCAATCCTCTCGTGGATTTGCATGGCGCCGTTGGTGGTGATAAACTTCTTTCCAAGGAGGAATTTTACCGCATGAAGAGGCGCTTGTTGGAGAAATCACACAGAAGGTAACTGGTTATATTTATCAGTTGTTAAATGTTGCGTAGGAAATGCTGTTGGACTGGTGTTTTATTAGCGTTCTTAAGCATCATTGTTTTAATTTTAAATCTTGTTTTTTCTGATCATAATGCGACGTGTTGGTGCGATGAGGTGTAGACGTTACTTGAGAAGAAAATGGGTGTAGAGGTACTGGTACCTGGTATGCAATCGATGGTAGAATTCGAAGGTTGTCTCGCTATTCAGTTAACTAAGGCACCGTTTTAAAATCTAACTATTGGTGGTGGTCCGACTTATTTCGTCACATTTTGGCACCTAGAAGTCGAAAGTGTCGTATCGTTTGTAGTTTAAATCAGAGTGATCGGCTTGGCCTTGAACCCTCAGCTAGATCTCACCTTCTTTGTTAACTGTCTGCATTTTTTGACATTCTGGATGCATTATTTGTCTGTGACTACAGGCGTCCACATAGTCGAGACTCACTTCACTCACGTCGCAGATGTGAGAGTCGCAGACGCGCAGCTGCTGACTACTATTACCATAGGCGTGATGAGGAGCGACGGTTGCGGAAACGGTCACCCCCAAGACGTCGTCGGTCCCGTAGCAGTGGCTCTGATCGCCGTCCTACCAGAGGGGATGGGGTGGCCGTTGAGGACTATGATACATGGAGGCGCAGAAAAGAGCGTCGTCTGCAGATGGAAGCCGCTGGGGGCAGGCGTGTATCTCCGCTCCGTGGGCTTCGTAGAAGTGCTTCTCCCAGTAGCTCACCTTTACCAACTACCAGGCAAGAAGCGTCACCTCATGAATATCCCAGTGAACGCAATCGTCGGTATCCTGATGAGACGGATAAATCCCGTTTGCGAAGGTATGGAGCTGAGGAATCGACGGCAGGTTGTGTTCCTTCAATTCCCTAATGCTTTCTCAGGGCAGTAATTTTTTACGCCTCGAGTTATTACGGACGATGGGTATTTTAATGTGGGCGATTTTTGAATTGATTTAGGTGATTCGCTTGATTACTCTTTGCTTATTTGGAGACATGAATAGAGTGTTTAGTAGTGATTGGATGGACGTTTTTTTCAAATAGTCCCTTTTACGTTGGAAGTCCCATTCGGAAGACTTTGGAAGGTAACTCACCGAATCTTGAAGGAACCTTTCGACATCAAGATCGCCGATATCGTTGTGAAGGTTCGGAGCATTCCCGAGGGCGATCTTTTTCAAAAGAAGGCTCAGCAGTGCCTAATATCGTCTCAACACCGCCTGAAAATGTAGATGACGATTTGGATGCTAAAGCGTTAAGGAAGCTTCGGAAAGAGCAAAAAAGGAAGGCTAAAAAGGAAAAGAAATTGTAAGTTGTTGACACTTCTGATTCACAGGTTTCCTACATGTCGAAGAGGATGACACGTCGTTCTGTGAAATTTAGTCGGTCTATTGATATCTACTAATTTCTCTTGCTGCGCGATCACTATTTATGAATTGTTGATGATGGGAATAGGGTTGTATAGTTCCATAATTGTCTTGAAAGGTTTGGATCATGATTTCCATTATGGTTCTTTGTACTTGTTATTTCACAGAGCAAAACGAGCCGCTCGGGCTCAAAGAGCAGCAGCTGCCGCTAGTGGTGGTGGTGACAGGGGCGCAAGTGAAGGCATCTATGATGATCTGGATGGGGTTTCTCCCGTAGTCCCTGAGGAAGACCGCGATGATGGTGAAAGCTCCAAGTCAAAGCGTGACAGAAAGAAGAGGAAGAGGAAACACAGGCACGAACGTGACTTGGAGTCTGACTCTGGAAGTGATTCCAGAAGTAAGCGGAAGAAAAAGGATAAATCACGGAAGTACCCAAGCACTGATGAAGAACCAGATGAGCTTGTTGAAGTTTGCTAGAGCTCTTTTTAGCCCACCTAGGTGTACAGTTCTATTTTGATATTCTATTTCTCAAATAAAGCCATATATGGTTTCAGGCTACGCGATAAGATGATTCGCTTTTTGCCCACTGGTGGTAGGATGTTTGAGACAACTTTCTGGCAAATAAAATTTGGAATGCGTATTTGTCTTTTGATTTGGATGCCGTTTTATTTTAAATTTCTTACTGCTAAGGCGATTTAAAAGTGGAAACGAGTTTAGACTGAGTTGGAATCCTGTAAAATAGACCGATTGGTTTTTTACTTGTGTAGTGAATTTGTGAAGTGCTTGGCGTGTTTTGGAAAATTAGTGGCCAAGCAAGTTCAGTGTTTCCAATGATCGCCTCCTGTCTACGCTAGTTGTGCGTTTTCGAGTAGCATCGATTCGTTTTGGCCAGGATAGTGGCGGTTCTTGTAAAGTTGTAGGCGTAGTTCGTGTGAGGTCGGTAGGTCCCACTACGTCGAGATATCTGCTGTAGGCTAGGGAGGATGTACCTCTTAGGGAGGGGAGGCGTGCTGCGTGGTTAGTTAGTTAGTTAGTTAGAAGCCTTCAAATAACCAGATACGTGGCTCATTCCAAGTGCGCGCTTCCTCCTAGTGTGGTTCGGTCGTGAGTTCTTGAGGGCAGATGGGTTTAATCAATTATGGGGTCGGGAACCGTTTCATGATAGATGGGGATTTGGGGAGCCGGAGCGTGCTGAGGTCGATTGGCTGACACATTGGGGAAATGTCGTCGTCAGGGTCTGTTCATCCGCAAAATAGATGTTCCATTTCGGAGAGAATTTTCTCTATCTCATTTCTGCTGGAGCTCATTCTCCACGACCTTTTGAATTGCAACTTGAGCCAGCAAAATTCCAACGAGCAGATAGTGGTGAGCCTAATGCTCTCTTTTTCTAATGGCTTATACGGTCTTCAGGAGGGAAGGGAAGAAGCACATTGCCATTAACTTGACTTATTTTGAACAAGTATGGAAGCGTTCACATCGACAAAATTGGATTGTTCCGTGTCCGAAATTCATCATGCACTGCAAGAAAGGGTGGTAGTGGTGGTTGATGCCAAAAAAAATACATTTTGTTTGTTGATAATAGTTAGGGAAACAAGGTCTGGAGCATTGAAGTGGGAGGGAATTCAAGGCAACAAAAGTTACAGATGGCAATGAAGCATTTAGTGAACTCGCCAAGGTATTATTGTAATGTCAGGTGCCTCAAAGCTCTTCCTTATGTCGGCATTACATCTTCTGCCCAAGTGTTGTGTCTTCCTTCAATTACAAGGAAGTGTCCAAGCGCTACATTATACCAGTGTGAAAAATTGGAACAAGCATGCTTATGGCAGTATGGGTGTGAATATTTACAAAACTTTCAACTGACTCCTTTTTATCTAAAATCGCTTTCTTTTGGGAAGAACTGTAAGGTGGTTCTGTTAAACTGATAGAACCAGAAAACAATGCAGGCTGATCATCAGTATCTACATTTCTAAACGGCAGAAGACCGCGCAAAAGTAGTCGACGTCGAGTCACAAGAATTCACAATAAATGAGCATTGTCATAATTTAGCCGTGGATGAATTCCATCACCAGCTAAGGCTTTTGATAGGTGGGGGTTGTCGATCATCCAAAAATACGGCTAGTAAAAATTGGTAATCACCTCTGGCTTTACCAACTGTCGATCCAGCGCCCCAGGACCATCCCAAAGAAGAATAAAGGCAGCATTCGAACAGAGTATGCGCTATCTACACACAGTAGGACTTGGGACAGCCAGCCAGCCCGCCCAACAAAGGTAAAATAAAGAGGCACCAAAGAACTCACTTTGCCAAAACCGAGTAGTACTACGTCATGTTAACTCCATACCCAGAATGATGACAGCAAAGAGGATTTGAATTATCGAAAAAATTACCGGACAGACTTTGAGTCAGAAATGTGGTGTCGATTTCCATAGCCTCTTACTCCGACTGTCTCCTGTTGATGACTTGTGGCTCATTATTCAAGGTGGAGAAAACGGTGACCTATTTGACCTCATTTTCGAGCCGAGATGAATAAAATTCGTTGATTCAAGGCAAAGAAGTAAGCAATCAGCCCAATACCTTTTGAATTTTAAGCTGAAACCTAGGAACTGCTCCTTAAAGTACACAACCTCACGCACCTCGTGACTTAGTGAATAACTGCATAGAGCCCAAGTGTGCGATAAACTTCTGGATTTGTGAGATGCAGCCTAGATTTTACAGAAAACTAATTGTCCGACATTGTAATTTACATATATTATAGCATTTACTCGGACTAGTTCGGTGCGCGTTGTATTCCCATTCTGTGACATGGTATTTTGAGCCATTCAAATAGCCTCCCAATATTTTGGATTACTTTGGTTTTTTGAGACCCCAGAGCAGACTCAGACATAACACTTGTAATGCATTGTTTGTTTGGACTGCCGGTTTCGGTCACTTGGGTGACCGGTTGGCTGGCCTCCGGGCCATGCCAGTAGCCCCCAATCTCTCTATTTCCAGAATATATACTCTGCCCTAGTACTATGCTTTCTTTTGCCTTCAAGGCAGTTTTGAGACGCTAAAACACTGGTTTTAGTCGAGTTAGGAATAAGATGCATAATTTCATAGGTTATGCTAATTTATAATAATTCAAATCACAATTAGATGCATTCCAATTTGAATTGTGTGCTGGAAAGACTACGAGGGCACCTCTGCCCACAGGCAGGATTCTCCGTTGGCTGCATGGATCTCTCTAGAGGGCACAAGGCGTTATAATGCTGGGACAAAAACTGGATTATTGACACACATGAAGACCGGGGACTGCTGGCGTAACTCAAGCTATATTGCCCAGTGGAGGTACAGTTACGCAGAATTAAGAGACAACAAAACTTGAACGGCGAACAAACTAAACAGTCGAAGCATTACATCTCCTCTGTACCTTTAAGCGCTGTACCCTATCGGCCATAGCAACGCAGTCGTTGGTGTGAGGCTAAGCACCCACGAATCAGATTTGAGTCTTGATCCCACCTGACAATTTTAATGGAGCTTTAATTTTCGTCCTTGTGGGGAAAGGATGGGAGGAGGAAGTAATTTGTTAACTATCACGGATTGTATCGATAGCCGTAAGAACATTGGCCCAAAAGCAAGACCATTAAATAAGTAATGGCGTTTAAATGAAGTCGTTTGTAGCTATCAGTTCTATCCAAAGTAGAAAAGCGGAAGTGTAGCGTGCTCAATTAATTAAAATAGCTATTAAATGCGTAGACTACTTAGTTAAGGAATTTCCCAGATGGTTCAGGAGATTCCAGCGCAACAAGAGATCCAAGTAGTTGACGCAGGCAGTTGTCCCAATCTGACCTGCTAGAGGTGGTCACAGAGTTTCCCACCCACAGCCTATGCCCTTCTCCCCTCACTTTAAGGCTTAGCGTTCAGTAACAGAAATCAGGATATTTGAACTTTAGAATCGGATTTGCTTCTCGTTACCGTAAATGCAGCACCCAAGTCTTTTCTGAAGACCGAAGAAGCCATAAAATTAAAGTAGGAAATAAATTGTTTACATGCGGACAACTCGGAGAGCTGCTGATGCGCAGAAATTAAAGCAGCCATGATAACAAAACAAAGATTTACCCAAATAATAAAAGTTTTGCCACAGCTTACCAATGCTTCTGTACACTGGTAACAAATGCTCTACTATATTTGTAGTACTTTGCTTGTTCGAACTATCGGTTTCGGACACTTGGGTGGCCATATTGTACTAGCTGGTTGGCCGGTCTCCAGGTCGTGCGAACAACGCCCAAGCTCTCTGTTTCCAGAATACATACATTCTGCCCTAGTACTGCTCCTTCTTTTACTTTAAAGGAAGTCTGGAGACACTATAATTTTAGCGTCCCGAGACTCCCTTTAAGGTAAAAGAAGGCATAGCACTGGGGGTAGAATACATGTATTCTGGAAACAGAGGGCTTGGGGGCTGTTGGTACAGCCCGGAGGCTGACCAACCGGCTCGGTACAATATGGCCGCCCAAGTGACCGAAACCGGCAGTTCGAACAAACAAAGCATACAATAATAGTGCATTGTGTGAAGGAAGATAAGTTTCTTTATGTCTAGCACATGTATAGGCTCCGAGACTTCCCTGAAGAAAAAGTAAGAAATGGTGCTTAGCCATAAAATTCTTTGACAATGAGGAGGACTTAAACCATTTGCAGAGCTGGAGATGTGTCCACTCTGTAAAGGTACTATGGTGGGTACCCAATGTGACTCACTTGCCCAGACCGAGAATTAGACCGCCCCACCACACCTAAACACAATTAATCACAATGTGCTGGATCTAGTTCAGAGAGTAAAAGAGAGCTTTGTGTTTTGATTTCCATTTAAACGTGAGGCTATCTGGAGTGCTTTTACCCAAAAGGAGTAAATGGCTAGGTCGTTAATATGGAAAACGAATCCGCACATCATTTTGCATAGTGGCTTACCAATCTGTCCTTCTCTTCATAACCATGCCTGAAATCAAAAATTAAGTTGCAATGAACTTATAAAAATATCGCAAAAATTGATGCTGATTACTAAGCTAAGGTTTTTATCGTGTTTTGTTTTATTGAATACTCCAAGACCTCCTCAGTGTTCGTTTTGAAAAAAGTACCAGTTATTGCTTGAGGTAAACATAGGGTTACACACATTTGTGAACAGTAAACTTGATTAAATGAACATTTTTTTATTTATCACTTTAAAGCGCCAATATTTTTTAAGTATGCTTAGGCAAAATAAGTATGCAGCAAGAGACATTATGACTCCAGATCCCCCATATTGTTTTCAGCTTAAAATTTCCTGATAAAATAATTAAGTTAAAAACAAGCAAATTGTTTTTTGCAACGACTTTTTTACAAAACTTTTAGCATACCTAATAGGCGCAACTCACTGACTTAAGTCTATGTTCTGAGCACAGAAAATCGCAGATGCCTTTCATGTCCCTTTAAATCTAACTTAAATTTGTTTAACTTGTTAAAAAGGTCTAAACTTTATCTAATTTAACTGGTTTGCACCTAATAATTTGGCTAATATGACTTTAGTATCTTATTGGTGATTCAATTTTATCACCACCTCATTATCAATGTCGTTGTAATGTGCAGCTACATTTAGCCACACTCATTCTACGTTACAACACGTTTCTACGGTAACTATACTATAATATATGTTTGAAAGCTTTTAGTTTTTATCAAACTGACCTATTTGCTGCCGCACTTTTCATTTTAAACGTGTCTGATGTTCCAAGTATGCGATGTATTAAGTTCTGCAGTTTATGTTATTTCCTAATGCCAAAAAATGACTTTACTTTTGCAAACATGGTAAAGTGGTGCCTGTGAAGTTCGTGTTTTAATGCTTACTTACTCGGTAAAACGCAGAGGCAAAGATTTTTGCACATTTTTCCTGTTGCTAATCAGGAGCGATAATAGAAAATGAGTGAAAAGCAGTACGCTCGAAAAGCTCTAGAAGAGGTGATTCGACTAGCTGATGAAAAAATTGTGGCTACAGAAGAAATAATTCTAAAAAAAGAGGATGATTTTAATGAATTCGCTCATTCATGCGACGACACTGTCAAAGATCTTGAACAGTATTTTCTTTCTATTGTGCGCCAGTTAGAAAAGTGGAAGCACGTATTTATTCAGGTATGATTTTGCCTATTTTTATAAGACTTAATAGGAGTTACAAGCAAGTACTTCAGCTGCTGCTTCCGAATTTCAAAATCGTAGTGCTCAAATCGGTGAATTAATAGGTCGCTTAAGAGAATTACGTGAAACGTCTGCACATATTCTTGCAACAGAACAATTTAAAAACACAGATCTCGTTTTTGATGTCCATGGATGCATTTTTAGCATAAATCAAGCGATAGAAAATATGACTGAATTTTTGACTGAATGCGTACCGCTCAAGTTTGTTGGGAAGCTTAACTTTGATTCCGTTCAAAAATCCGATGTCGGCTCAATGGAGCGCTTGGCTGACAACAATTACGCTGAAATTCTTCCGAGCAAGCTTCCCAAAATCAAGTTAGGCCAATTATTTAATCTCGACTTTCGGATTTCAAAAAAATACTGTGAAGCTGCTAAGCGCTTTATAACATATTCGGTTACCAAAGAAGATGGCCAGTACCAGAAAGTTTGTGCATACTTACACGACAACAAGGATGGCTCCTACGCTCTAAGCTTCCCAATCACTGCCATCATCCCACACACTGTGCACATCTACTACTTGGGGGAGCATATACGCAACAGTCCATACACAATTGTCTTTAAGGTGGGACAGAACCAAGGAGGAAATGCGGTTGGAGTCGGTGGTCAGACTTCCGTAACAGGTTTCGTCGGCTCATCAAAGGACATAATGGGTGACGGAGCAAACAACTCCACCAGGCCTGTGGGCAAGACAGGCGACGAATACCGTCGAAACAAGTGGAGTACCAGTTCAACGGACAGCTCCCAAAATAACAACAATTGGAACCAGGTCATGGGTGCTAACATTTCTCCTGAGTCTAATCAATCTTCCGAATCGGGGACGTAGACTAGCCTTTGTCAACCAAACCTACCAACACAATTTTTCTGCCAATACGCGTTTAGTTTGGCGCACTTTAACCACATTCATGAACATGGTATCAGTCTCCAGTGTGATTCTTCCCTCCAATCTTCGAAGTCTTTCTACCTTTCTCTAACGCATTTGATTAAACGAGAACAATCCATAATCCTAACTCGGTCCTTCAATTTATCTCATGTATCCAACTTGTTATTAACTCCCACTTTTGGCTAATCTTATACGTGGTGGAGTAAGGAATGGCACCCCAAGTAAGAAAAGCAAAGAGATGAATTTGGAGTCTAAATCCTTCTTTTTTACTTTTTTTTACCAGTGACCACTTCAAAGCTTCCAGCGGCAATGGGGAGAAGCTCGAAAAAGCTTTGAACGCCACAAGTTAAAACCTGCAAAACCACGATTGCGAAGCATTGCACTACTTTATGTCCCAGTAAGTCCCGGTAGGTCTTGGAGACGACTCATGCCTAAGTAGCACGCAAGCTTTAAAATCGTCAAGGTCATGATACTATAATTGTTATTAAGTGATCCCGTTTGCCAAAAATGCGTTTAACAAAGCTCAGGATACAGATCTCCGATGTCACCAACGCGGTGCCCAAGACTTTTCTGAGTGCGAAAGAAGACGTGACGCTAGAGCGAAAAAGGCATTACTGCCGTGCAGAATGACTGAGTTATAAAAATTCGTAAGCATGACTTAGGATAAAAGGCAGTTCTCTAAAAAGTTCAAAACCTAATAGGGCGTTAAGTTGACGCGGGAGAACAAAACGAGGGGACTTTTTATTTCTGTTGAAAGCATACGGCATTTCATTTTAACAAGTAAATGCTTCAATCAAATCATATCGAGCGAAAAGAGTAAAATTGTTACAAAATGTGGAAATGGTCCCATAAGTTCATCAACAAGTCCCGGTGAGGGGATAAAACAAGAGTAGGATCACTTGGTGAATTTGAGAAGGGAATTCAATGCAACCGATGGTTCGTTATCGGCCAATTCGGAGTCGTGGGCAGCTAGAGCGTGTGCGCAGACGGTCGTCCAGTGAAAATAGCGCGATTCCATACAAGCGACGGAGGCAGGGTTGGGAGTGAAGCGCGTCTGTGGAGCTTTGGAGGCTTCAGATGACGGGAGTTTTGCACTTTGCTCGCCCACACACTGTACTGCCTCAGCATATGTGCCCCATATCCCTGGAATGCGTGATATGGCAGAGACGTTACAGGTCAGTCAGCAAGGCACGGATTCATTAACGTGGTGCAGTCAGTCACTGACTTACCAGCCCCGACTCCAGCAGCGATGGCAGCGCCGAGGCAACATGTTTCAGAGATGGCACTCCTCTCCACCGGCAAATCCAGTGTGTCCGCTAGGCGCTGCATCAACCAGTCCGACTTAGTGAGGTTGCCATTCAAGCGCAGTACTGATATGTCAGGGACCAGTTCTGCAAAGTTTATGACATCTCCAGCTTTGCTACAGCCACAAAAAAATTAAATGCTTGTACGCATTCAGCAGCGAGCGAAATTTCGCTGGGCTGCACAAGCCTAGACAACCCCAGTGAGGCCACCTGACGTTGTCCCACAAAGAACAGCTGACTGGGGAGGAACAAAGCACGCGGAGGCCAATCAAAGCCGGGACTGGGGGCGTTGTTGGCGTAAGGTGAATCATCAAGTGTGCAAGTAAGTGATTGTGTGTGGGTAGCCTAATAAACGGTAGAATCGTCTCGCAGCTCTTACGACTTGAGTTTGTTTTATAAAGCGCAATCTTCATAGCTGGGCTGAGAACAGTAAGTCGACCGCCAAACAACAAAATTTAAAACCGCCTCCTCGTATCAAAGGCTTGTTTACGTCAGGTGAAGGCACAGGTGTCAAAGGAAATAAGATGCCACAATTCGTTTTAACCTTCAAATATGCAAACGACTGGTTCAAGTATTTTTCGCAAAGGTACTTGAAAAATAGAAACAAAGATACATTACCAGAACCCAAATATCGGAACCCCAATTGCTAGGGGAAATAAAGTTTTGCTTATTCCAAGTCTACGTTGTTCACTAGAAGGTGACATTGGAGAAAGCAATAATAGCGTTTTATTACAAAAGATAGGGTTCATTTCTGGTTTGGAATGGAAGGTATGGAAGCATTAGATACTAAGACTGCGAAGTTAAGGACTTGCAAAAACATTTCGCATCCAATTATTTATTGAAGTCATTAAATGACTGAGGTGAGAAAGCAGAAATAGGTAGAAGCGGATTATCTCACCTTTATTGACTCCCTTGACGAAGAGGAGACGAGCGGACATGACAATGGAGTCCATGAGGGCAAAGAGGACAGAATGGCGGGTGGAGGTGGGAAGATTGCGTTGGGAAAGCAGCCCCGGCAGTCCCACGAAAATGCCACCTTCGGTGAGAGTGGTATTGGTGTTAACGAAAGTTAGAGCCTTCTCACCCTCACACGAGCGTGCCCTCTTCTTTCGAGACACTTTACGGAGGCCCAAAGAGGAAGGCACAAAGAAAGGCGAGGTCTCCACAGCCATATCAAAAGACCCTATAAACGTAATTTATTCAAATTAAAAAAAAAAAAAAACGAGAAATGCCGCCAGATGAAGGCTGCTTTTAAAAACAAGGGAATGTGAGTGTGATACTAATTAAAAGGCGTTCAAATGACGTTGAAGCCAAGCTGGAATTTGTGATCTTCAACCGTATAAGTGGATGCTATTGTGGCGGTATCTACCGTGGCCCGTTTACGGTAGCGATAACCATGGCACATCTCGTGAGTCGGTCAACACACCAATCAAGGTAGTAGACAGTTCACCCACAAAACAGCGTGTCGCACTGATGCTCTTGGCGAATGAAGGAGTAAAATGTACGCCTGATCTCAGTGGACCAGAATCACAGTGAAGCGATTGGACGCGCAGATATAGGGCGACATTTTGCGGTGTAAATTCCAATGCGGATGGGTGTCTGTCAGTGATAAACCCAACCGTGATGGTTCCTGGCCTGATGTCCATAGCAGTTATTGGCCACGATTATTCAACGCATAAAACACCTGATCCAGGGTACTCAACGCATAAAGTGACTTGAAGGTGCACAAAGGGCAAACGCTTGTAAGTTAGAAGAAACCAGCACATGTTGGATACCAAGGCGGCTTTCCACACGAGCTTAAAACGCTCACCATACTACGTTTACGTTGAAGCGACCTGGCTAGGAGGTACAGCCTGATGAATCCAACTCAAAGCCCCGAAAGGGTACTTTAGGAGTCAGTACTTCGGCACTGATGGTGAAGTCTATCGGACTAGCCCAGAACGGATTAGCAGTCGTGGAAAGGTTTTTGTAGGCCGAAACTTAGCGGCTATCGGCTAAATGCTTAGGCAAGTGCATGAATGCAGTAGTAGGGGACTGTCAAGAATGAATCCAGTTCCCGTTCTGCGAAGGTTGTTCTTAGCCGCCTTTATAAATACAAAAGTTCCAGTACTATTCAAACTCGCCTTCTGGTTTAATATTAAGGTCAATCTCCGACTGCTCAATCGTAGGAATACACCACAGCGATTCGCTAAATGGCAGCAAAAACGGGAAATTCTAAACCAAATTTACTTTAAATGGGACATATGAGGAGGCTGGAAAGATTGGCTAGTTTTTTGCAGAGACAAAAGGCTTTTGAGTCACATTGCTTTCAATTCAGCATAGTCAAAACAGGTGATCAATTTAACCATATTGTTGCGCATGCAACCTCACAAAGTGCTAAACTCCTCTGTGTGCTATGATTTAACCTTTCTAAGCTACAATAAACGATCATAAATTATACTTACATCCTTCAATGAATAGCGTCGGGCGTACAGAGGGTTAAAACAAGCCTGGTGGATATATTTAAGCCCACAAGACATTTTCCACCTTTTTGGAGTTGGTAGAAGATTTAGCCTCTCAACCGAGGGCTCACAGGCCGAGAGTCACTGACTAGCAGTGCATGAGTACTTAAATGTGGTCTGACCCACATTGAACTGCCTTGAAGTGCAAGCAGTTCTATCTCACTGGATTAACTTCCATTACAGTCAAAACAACCAATGACCACAAGCATTCAATGCCATGCGAATGAATCAACACGACACAAATCATTGCTTGTCAAGCAGTAAGTGAAGCCTTCACACTAGAATTTGAAGAATATGCCACGAAATCACACGTGCGGGGTACGTGTCAGAACAGGGTAAACATTACTAGCATAAAAGTGAAGCATATTTTGGGAATGTGCGAACAGCGACTTGTCAGAGCGTGATGCCCGTGACGGTAAGTTACAAAGTAGAGCAGACAGTGAATGTCTGCTTACGTGCGAGATGAAAACGTCTTTCCCAAATCACTCTGGTAGATAATATACGTGTAAAACACAATATAAGCAATTTCCAAAACCTACCTGAAGTGGCTCTAAGTATCTGCTCCAATTCTACATACGTTTGAAAGTATCCTAAAAGTGAAATCAAGCAATTAAACACTGTATCAGGGCAACAGAAGGACACAAGAATTAAATAGGTAAAAAAGACAAAGTGTTGCTGCTGAGACAGGGTCTACGAGCGGAATTTATCCTAATGTCCCCATTGGAGTACGCACAATATTCAGCACTCCAAGTCTGCAATGCAGAGAGGTAGTAAATCAGTGCTTCTGGGAATTTAGGCGACAAGTCCAAGAATTCGCTTCCCCGAAATTCCACCAGCATTGTTTAAATATTCACATGCTAGGACAAATAAATCAAAAGCTGGACTTAGCCAAATGCTAAAAAACTGCTTTCCCAGACAAGACAGACAGCATAAATGGTCTAACTCGTGTGCTATGGGGATAAGCAATAGTTCTAGCCGGTACATTAACTCATCATCTTATTCAAAGATTCTCAAATGCTCAACTTAAGTGAAAGAAACTATGCGTAGAGTTTGGAAGTCTCTTTAGTCATGCGAAAGCACTGTGATGCGTACTAAGTTCACTTTATTGACTTCAGATTTTTATTTTGATCTTAACTCACGTTTATATCAACTCAGAAATGACAGCGTTGTAGATGATACCATTTATAGAAGTGGCGAATCGGCAGCATGCAACATACCAGCCTCTTTTAGTTTGATCAATGAGCTGCCTGCATCGGAGTTGAAGCCTTCGATTAGGTAAGTGACGTTTTTCAGTTCCGTATCGGGTAGAGTTTCACAGCTAAGGGAGCCATCAGTCCTCGCAGATTGGGCCCATCCAACGACCGGATAAAATCCTATCACACAAAAGTTATAGCCGTTCGGTGTCCAGCAACTTGGACTCAATTAGGAATTTTGAGACATTTTTTAATGAACGAAAATTTGTGATGAAAAATGGCAATTTGAGTGAAAATGTAATGGCTTCAGGGTCGTGATTTTATGTAGAGCCCTCGGAGATGACAGCAGAAACTTCCCAGAACTTAAAAAATTATGCTAGCAACGAAACGGTGTTCGCACCACAAGACGAATCTTTACATAAAACATTTTGAAAATTAACTTCGTCACAAATACAGACAGCGAGTACGCCTGTAGAATCAGCAGCATGGGGCTGTAAGAACAGAGACCGCTGGAGTAGTGCATACACAACGTCATAACCGGACCTTAGGTATTATGATTACATCTATATTTTGGTACACCTTTCAATAATGCAAACAAAACTCACATCAGCAGCTCTTTATATTTAATGAAGAGATGTTTTCGATGACACAGCTAGTGCTATGACAGCATGTTGAGGCGTGGTTCAAGCGAAAGCTTCGTCAAAGTGAACCTGAAAGAAAGGCCCAAATATGCACAAAAACCTAATTCCCCTTGAGCGAAGCGTATGCGAACAACTTCATTGACTTAAATCCACAGCATGGAAAGAGTTCAGGTTCGGTAATGTCTTTATTGCTTAACAAGCAGTAAATGCGTGCATACGAATGCTCACTACCTCACTAAAAATGAAACGTATTGTGCAGTGTATCAACTAATCTACAAATGATTTTGTCCTGTTAAAAAAGGTGCTAAAGAATTGGTCCAATGAATAGGCACAGTCTTCTTGAGCCACCATCAATGCAGAGGTACTTGCCAGTATTGGGAGGGATCACGTGGGAACCAATGTTGACATTGAGGAACGCGCCAGTACCGAGGGTGAGTTTTGCATCACCCACGCGTAGACAGCCCTCGCCCAGCATCGCGGCTTGTGAGTCACCGATGAGCGCGGTCACCCGCGCCCTTCGCCCCCTCACCGCACCACTCTGATCTCCCAGGGGACCGCAACGAATCTCACCGAAGAAAGTGCTTTGAGAGGAAAAAAGTTTTCTCGAGGCCTTTTCACTTAGCACATTCCAACAAGTGATCACTCTAATAATTGCAAATCAGTCGCTTGACACTTTTGATAAGCTCCAAATCAAAGCTGAAACTAAATGTGAACCAGCAAGTGGTGGCTGGCCTGGTTAAGACTGCCCGAATTTCGATACAGCAAAATGAACCTCTAGCATTGATGTGCTTTTAAAGCCTAAACTACGCGAAGGTTTATGTAAAATCAAAGTGAATAGAACGCCTCAACAGTACTTAAGCCGTAAGTTGATAAGTCGAACTGTTAAATACGAGTGAAGCAAGAAACCTTTTAAATTCAGTGATCACTAAGTTCACTAAAATGCCCCATCAGATACTCTTGATAACGACAAAGGGTGATAAAGTTGTTGCTTTTAAGCACATCAAACTATACTACTGTAAGGTTAAATAGGATAACGTAAGCGCATAAACGGAGTTGAAAAGCAGTTGAGTATTTACCTTGTAGGGCATATTGCAGGGAAACTTTTCGGTGAAATTTTCAGAAAATTCAAAATGATTGGACTAAGACCAGGCTAAAAGTCCAAAAAAAGGTCAACAATTGATAATAAGTGGTGCATGATGCAAACTGGCGAAACATGGCAGGAGAAAGTTCGTATTTGAGGTGGGCATACATATCTTACGTATTGAAAAAGGCCCAGCCAACCGCCGCTAATAATTAGTTCCGTAAATCTCCAAAACGCTCTAAAAACGAAATGGCGCTTGCCAAGTACTGACTAGCTGAATAATTTTAAACTACCAAAGTAAATTTTGTCCAAATCTACACTCAAACTTTTACAGCATTTGTGTGAATTCCCGAGTTACTCCTATCTAGGTCAAAGCTTGAGCTTTTGGCTTGAAAGTGTTGACTCAGATTTACTAAAATCAAAAAAAAAACCAAGGTAATGTACGACTACATAGGCATGAAATGGAGACCAGGGACTCACGATAGAGGGATCAAAGGCGCCAGTGGCACTGGTGCAGCTGACGTCCGTACACCAGGCCCTTCCGCCGGTTAGACGCCACAGCAGCCAGGTCTCCAAACACCCGTAGACAAGCTCACCATCGCGGCACTTCTCGTAAAGCTAAGGACACCACAAGTAGCAAGGCAAGAAACGTAAAGGACTTAGCGAACACGTTCAGAGAAGAGCACAATGAACCTATTACAAGTAACCGTGGTAGAGGTTATGAGCTCAGGCATTTAAAGTTCATATCCACACCAAGTAGACGACTACGCGCTTGCCTTATAATGAAAGTTTTGCAGCACGCGATTGAGTGTGCCATGCAAAATTTCTTAGCACCCTCGGTTATGAATGGATGTGGATATTAAATAAATCGCATTAAACAATCGTATTCATGAGAAATGCTTAAGGAGTCTAGTAATTACTCAAAGGATGCAAATTGATGGACCCAAACTTAAATTCACACCATAATACAGTAATGGCGGAAAATTTGCGCAAATTGGGCGCCGTCGGTGCAGCGTTTCGAGATGGACATAGGTAATCCGTACTTTGCCCCTACATTCTTACTATCGGTTTAGCACTGCATAATTCTGTAAAGCAAATCACTGTACGGCTCAAATACACCTCTGGTTATTCATCACACTGAAACCTGTTTTAATAGCACTGAGACTTCTTGAATAATGAAATGGGACACGCCAATCTCCATTCGACTTTGCGCGGTATTGAAGGTTATCTTTGGCGTCCCGGTGCATGGCGTTGAATGTAACTCAAACCGAATGAAAAGGAAGTGTCTGGTTTTTCCCATCGCGTCGAGAAGGATCCTTGCGTGTTGGCCAGCAACATGGCATCCCCCACATCTGTGGCACGCACCCCCAATAAGGCATCCCAGAAGACACCTTTGCAAGATTTCTAACTAACCGATGTAGAGCAGCCGAACCAGCATGGCAATTTGTGAATTCAATATGCAATTCACTGCACTAGGCCCAGCTAATTTATCCACTTCTTGCTAGGGTATGCATGGTACACTGCCCACAGAGGCTTTTCACCCATCTTAGATCACGATTCTAGACAATTCAGAAGGTGAGCAGTATGAGGATGTCAATGTTCAAAATGCAGCTGCGAGACGGGATTAAAAAAATCCCAGCCAGATTCAGATCCATACCATTCTAGGCGACTATAAATGCCATTAAAGTAGAACACCTTGCTGCTAAAACCAAGGTGGCATTTTATTGCATGACTCAGACGACATCCATTCATGGTTTTTTTGCAGCCTACGCAAATTCTCATTTGTTGGCTAAATTATTGACGGCAACAGTTTTAAACCAAGTTCCGAAAGGGTGCCACTGCTAGTGAACCAACCTTCATCAATTCATTCATACAAGATATGTTCCGTCCACCACGCTCTTCAATTCTGCTCCCGTTCCGGCCTTTGGCTTTGTTCAGCAACAATAAGTGCTTTTGACTCCCTATCCAGATGGAATCTTTTTTGGTCCTCTATCCATTGTGACTGCACAATTTGTCGCCTTACCTTCAATCGGAAGCCTTAATGAAGCCTAACCCAATGACCGATGTATTAATTTCTGATGTGGGAGCATGGAAGTGGGTCTGATGTGTACTTTCTTCATCTTCTCAAGGAGGCAAAATGCAATTACTTCGGGGCATACGGGGATTGTCAACAATCGCAAAACATCTTGAGATGATTTGCACTGCTGTCACTCATCTTACAATCGCTATATTTTGCATCGCAAGATAGTCTATTTTCATTTGCTGCAATTAATTGTGGCAAAACTGACTACTTTTAGTGCAACCACCGCCAAGTCAGACAAAGTGAACTTATATGTGGTGCCGAAAGTACTTTGTACCCAACGTTTTGGTACAACATCAAGAACAGACAGCACGAACTTCAGAGCTCCAGCCTCTAGCTGTCACCACGAATGCCTGACTAATAGAATTTGCTTTACTGATCGTGCAATCACACCATCGACTTGGAGGAATAGAAGCAAGATGAATACAGAGAGAGGAATTCGGAACTCGGTGGGCGTAAGCAAAATCTCCAGCATAGCGAACGCTGGTGACGATAGACGTACCCAAGCCTCAAGGATCCTCTAACAAACTGCAACCGCTATGCTTGTAGAATTCGTTCTAAGCCGCCAAAGCGGCTTGAAAGCTTAACATTCTGGAAGACTTCTAAGTGAATGCTACGGTCCTATGATAGACGAATCGTCGTCTCGCTGGTTGGATGTTTTACTCATGATCACTCAGAGGAGTGAGGTCGCCCAGGGACCTACAATCGGATCACTCAGCTGCGAAGGCGTACCGGCTGTGCTAATAACTGATGACGGCTTCCGCACTACTAACAAAACTCTAGAGAACAAATCAAAGGACCCCAACGTCAATATTTGTTAAATGCTCTTCAATATCCGCAATTCAATGATCCTGTGGAAGATTTCATACGTTGCTTGGAAAAAAGTCTTAAACTATCTATCACTAATTTCCTGATTTCCGCTGTTGTATAAACACTGGATAAGTCCGAAAAGCACTCCCTGTATAGATTCAAATATTTGTGTTCCAGTGCGTTCCGTGGTTCTATAGATGCCTTGGGAGGTTTGCTTCATCACCTATCACACTATTCCAATTTAAATCAATTCAGCGACTAGAAATTTGAAACTCTTACAGAAATTTATGGGGTTGATACGTGAATAATCTATTAGAAAATTAGGTTCCCATCGCTCTTTAATTTCGACTAAGAACAAATAAGATACTAAGGGCACTTTCTTACAAAAAATTGAATCTCATTTACTTACCATTGGATCCTCATTAAACATATGCGCAAGACGAGTGACAGCGAAAATGCACGTGAGTTTGTAATGTGATATCATCTTAAATTTGGCGTTTGGGACCACTTTATACAACATCCTTCCGCTCCTATTTAGAGCCTTTAATGAAGAAAAATAGAATTTAGAGCCTTTAGTGAAGGAAGATAGAATTAACAGACATGACACTAAGAAACTGGACACATTGGGAGGCAAAACGTGAATAAACAATTTTGTTATTACCTAAACGGACTTGTTGGACTGTGTAAAACTGCAAGAAGGCAGAAAAACCCACTCGCCTTAATAAAATGGGAGTTGTTTCGGCTGGAAGCATAGGCGGAAGCGTTGATTTCCTGCCACGTACAAAGACGTGTAACAGGCACTGATGTTTCTCTACGAAACATGGATATGATGGTAAAGTTACCTATTCCATATTAAAAATGTATTCCTCTGCACCGATAAACCAAGGCAATAAACATCAGAAGGGTGGATTCCAGACCCTATTTATTGGTAACAGTAATGCTTGTGACAAAAAATTACGGCTAATAACCAATTGCAACAAATCGCACAAAACATCCCAACAAGCCTCAGGGTTCGATGTATTGCTAGGTAGTATCGCCTCTGCAAGCTATTTAAAAACAGGTTTATCAAACAAACAGACATTACGCTTTCACATTTATCATTATAGATTCGAGTACAAGCATGGGTACTTCCGAAATCCACTGCAGCAATAAGATTACGCGAAGGGTGCTTTTCAGGAGCCATCATCCAAGTAATGTAGAAAAAACGCACCAGAGCAACTAAAAAATATAAAATTAGATAGGAGTGATTCAGTGCGGTAAATGAAAATTTATGCCGAGCCGGTCATCGTCGAGCTTTTAATTAACTTTTTTTATTTAGTGAATGAAAACCAACCACACATCAATTAAAAAGGGGATTCGAATCAAGTGATAGCAAAAAGTGGACCAACTAAAACCGGACACTGACGACAGCCCGAAAATTTATACGCATAACTATTCCAGCGCACCAGATAGTTTCTTCGCTTAAAGTCTGCTCCCAGCAAGCATGATACAACTGATCAACGTTCATTTACAAAAGTTTGAAATCTATTCAACCAAAAAATCTACGTTTCCCTTGACAGAAAATGCCCGAAAAAACCCAACAGCACCCACCTCGACTAATTTCGAAAAAAGGCACCGAGTAAATCAACCTTCAATGGCATGCGGTGGTCTATACAAATAAACATCATGTCCATTTGTAGAATTGTGCATTTATTTGTTTGATTTCTAAGACTATAACTCAAAATAGAAAGGTTTCTTGTGCAGGTTAGGTAAAGTTTACAAGATCTGATTGCGCTAAAATTAATTTTAATTAAATTAGCTACACCATTTCATTGCTGTTTACTTACATACAGTACATCAGATATATATTGTACTTTTGTAGACGTTACTAGCGCAATCACCGATCGTTGTTTCAACTTGTGGTAAATCCACTTTTTCCTTAAATCCATCGTTATAATTTCGGTTTGAGTGGAGTGAGTGAAGGAGACACGCCAAAGATTGTCGGCGTGTATGGATAATCAGATCCAATAATTGTACAGACATGACGCCGGCTTAATCTGACTGCCTGATGTCTTAATGTCTTATTCAAGCTGAAAATTGCGACAATTACTCTCACTTTTATGGTAAGCCACCGATTAAGCTTAATAGTCTTTCTAGCTCAGTAACGCTCCCATAAAGATGTTGTAAGTGTTGCCAACACGCTGAACAATTGAAAGAATACAATTCAGAATGCAAGCTCAATTTCAGAAGACAAATGCAACAGCGCAATTAAAAACACAATTACATGAATAGATGAATTTATGTAGCCTTTACAGTGCAATTAGAATACACTAGTCCCTATTACTTCTCCATCTCAGACAATCCCTCTTTGGTGCACCATTAGGTTTCATAAAGAAAATTATGGCAACAGTATAAGTGTTTGTAAACATTAAGCCTTATTTTCTCCAAATTTATTTCCTACACAGGTGTACACATTTATGTTATGATAAAGGAGGTTCAGCGGATTATCCCATCCAGTCATATTCGCCGTGAGTTTGTCTTTATTCTCAAGGTGACTATGTCCCCTGCAGGTTTACAAGTTTAATGTGGCTAAAGCAGTCATTTGTCCGTAAAAACTACACTTTGTAGCAGATCCTCAGGGCAATCGTCCGACTGACAGCCTTCATTTTTTTCCCTTAAACAATGCAATATGACCGTAGTAGTCTGGTGGTAGCGTAGATGAGTCTTCCCTTCTTCCCACCTTGCTATCAGAAGGCAGAGTGTTACGGGCCATCTTTAATGTGACTCAGTAGGAAAAGCGTGGTAAGCGTATGTTTGTTGGTGAGACTGTCTCTCACTCCCGGGAGGAACAGCGTTCGTCCGCGAGTAGGTTGAAATTGTCCTCCCGCCTCTAACCTACAAAGCGCACTTATACAGCATAGTTATTACAGGTAGTGCTACTGGTTCCAACAATCAGCATGCAAGTGGGAAAAAACACAGAAAATTGGTGTTATCAAGGAGTGCAATCGTAAGGCCACTTCAAATGATGGGCTTGAAATCGTCAATTGCTTGGACAGAAACACCTTTTCACACTAGCTCTATAACAGCATGACTCTTCTTCCCAAATCCATTCCACCGTTTCGAAGCAAGACATCAGTCATGCGATTTCATTCACTTCTAGGCATCCTATAATACCAGTGCAAAGTAATGGAAGCGCATGTCCTGGATAGTGAATTACGTTGATTTCATATAGCCTAGCTTTTTGAGCGTTTTCAAGGGGTCATATCGGTGGTTCGCAGTCTGGTTTAAAGAAGACTTAAAGTCAGGACAGGCCCCGCTCAAATGTGAGCTTTTCTCCACATTCGACACAGGAGAATAACGCCAAGGTAATGCCTGGGGGATGCACATGTATGTGGAGTCCCAGTGCTTCTTGTTGCCTCGGATATGGGTCGAAATCCTCCCTGATGCTAACAGTTTGAGTGTTTTGGCGTTCAAAACATTTAAGTTGATGATTTCCCAGTTGGTATACAATTCCTTAGGGATGCGCCGCTTAACTTGCTAAATGGATGGGAAGGGAAGAGTGGACACAGGTAGCGGCAATTCAGCAAAATACCGTTCATCTGCCCTATGGGCGTGATTGGTGTGCAGTGGTAAGACGACTAAAGTCAGGAAAGAAAATGTAAAATGTTTGAGCCTCTGGATATGCGTACTTCTCCATTCGTTTTCCATCCCACAATTTGCGTAGTAGCTGTTTCCACAACCCGGAGTAGTCCTGAGGCTTTAATGCAGCTCAGTGCATTCCCATACCGGATACTAACTGACGAAGGCGGGGAGAGGGGCTACGTAGTACTTTGATTGTTTGACTCCCGGTTTCGGTTACAGGACTTGATTGACCACATTGCCTTCTTCAGGTGGGGTGGCCTCTGGACCATGTCAGTAGCTCCACTACGCTTTGTTCAACGAATGCATCCATTCTGCCCAGATATTATGTGCTCTTTCGTCCTCAGGAGAGTCTCCTGGCGCTACACTTGCATCTGCCTTTACCTCCGCATCATTCAGCCACTGGTAATTGGTCGGGCAAGATTTGTCTGCGCATAGTCCGCTTCAGTAAAGTAATTGCTACTAACCGCATGAAATACCCAAACTACTAAGCCATTCATAGAGTGAATAAGATTTAGGAGTGATTCGTAGTTGAGGGATTGTTTTACCCCGTGACCTGCATCAACAAGGTGCATAAATGAGTGACACGTAAGACAGGCACACACCCCTATGCCTCATTTCAAACCTTCTCAACTTTTAAAGAGTACAAGTTTTGGAATAAAACGTGAAAGCCCAATCAACCTAGCAAAACACCTAATCACTCCCAGATTAGGCGTGAGTCGAGAAGGAATGGATACCGAGTGTGCACTCAACAACCAATGACTCCGTGATTCATGAAAACGATATAAAAAGGATTACCGCTGATATCGAAATGCAGCATCACCCGAAGTGTTCTGCTCCCATGATCAGGCTAGCCTTAAAGCTCCTGAACTATTGACCTCAACTTTTGGGAGATATTTGTTTGAGGATGCCAACAAGGTATAAAATAGAGTAATGATAATATCACTCCATGTGCTCCATGGATAAGTAGCTGGTTTATGTAATCTAAAAAGTCTGTGCTAAAATTGAGATGCTGCCCCAAGAACAGCTCATTTCGTCAGAATCGTGATGTCACAAATGTCACCATTGTTTCCGCGCATTTTTCGCAAAGTGAAGCCAAAAATTCCGGGCTCCCAACAAATTGCATTTGTAACCAGGACATTACATACCTCCATTTAACGCGTCATGAAATTGCGGTCTGCCAAATGCGTTATAATTGGGACCTAAGGAAGAACGTTGCATTGGCTATGGCTACAGTTCGTTGTTTGGCTCCTCTCACGCAAATAAAGCTATTTAGAACAGCGAATAGGTTTATGATGCATGCAAGTCGGACCCTGCGATGCCCTCTTAACTCATTATAACTTTTGCATTTCCCATGTAGTAGTTAGCATATCACGAAAAACAACCCGCCTTTGCCACATTTTATAGTAACTGAGCGTAATTCGTGCATTAATGCATTATTAGTGTAAGCAACGTCTTTGAAAAGGAATTTGAATGCTCCCAGCTTTTTGGAAGGCTCAAAAACTCTTTGATAACTGGGCAAAAAGGGGAAGACTGTCTCTTTTACTTGCTTTCAACTCCATTAGTCATCATCAGTCAAAAAGACGGAGGGCTGTTTATACTCACCTCTCCAGCTATCCACGAATTATGACCTAAAGCGCTCTTAATCCTTCCAATTTTTGGGTCATATCACTTCTAACAGCAACTTATATACCTTACTTTGATGTTCACTGACTTTCCTGTGGTAGGATATTGCGACTCAGTTTAACTTTTGCACTACCTACATCATTATTACAGGAAAGCAAAATGGGCGATTAGTGAGCAGAACGCTTACTTCGGTAAAGACGTAAAAGTGTGCCATGCAATACCTCAGTGAAGAAGAGAGAAGGCATTCTACTCGAGCAGGGTATACATTGTCGACGTAGAGCAGGTTTAGGGCTGCTGGCATAGCCCAGAGGCCATACCACTTGGCAGAAGTACAATTGCGGAGCTTTAAGTGCCTGTTAAACCAAAAAAAATCAAAGCATCGCATACCCTCCTCTCCTTTTGAGAGGGTCGGCCATTGCAGTTAAGTTAATGGTGTAGGAAAAATACCCAAGGACCAACCAATTGCACCAGTGTTGTGATTTGTGTACAACTAAGATGCCCTATTGCAGTGTCACTGATCCCTCATGGCAATTCTACTAAACCATGCTTCTTACAAAGTTTTGGAACTGTATTGGGGAAAGAAGGAATGTGCTAATCGTTGTGCGTGCTCATGGTCAATGGTGAGGATCACTGACCTGAAAGCAGAACCACATAACTGAGGACGGGGCTCAAAGTAGTCTCGTGTAGCCAAGATTTCGTGTCTGTGCCTCCTTACTTCATTCACACTTCATCATCACACACCCACCTCCATATAGGTATCGTAGACATCTACGTGGCGAGCTCACCCAGATGGTTGAGGTTATTGTCATCGCCATTGTTAGCAGTCGCCCAGCAGACCTCGGGAGTAGGATAGTTGGCGAGGGTAGACACTGCTTTCAACCTCTTTGGTCGCCTAAGCTTTAATTTGCAGGGCCGCAAAACTCCATTTCGATCCATGCTTTTCCTTTGAATCCCAAGCAATTCATTGACTACTGGATTACTGAACAGCAGAATCCCTTTTGTAATCAGTCAAAATAGCCAAAAGCTAAGCTTTTTTGTGTATTTCAAAATAAAAAATGAGCAAAAACCTCGGTGTTTACACATAGGCACCAACAAATGGAGTCGTCAAAACCGGTCAATGAAGCACATGAATAGGGCTGTGATCCTTTTTTTTATTTTCTCACGAAAAAGCATTTTTTGGGAGCATTTAATTTACGTCTAGGAGACATTTAGGTTTATGCTTACCAACCTTCGTCGCAATTAACAAATGCTCATTGTAGGTGGCCTATGTTTACCTATCAGCTAGGCGTTATATAATAATGTCATATTGCAACTGGAGGTTCAATGTCATCCTTGTTGTTGGTTTCCGCCCATCTCTAATTGCATTAATGGAGGAGAAAAGCAGGTGATACAACCATTTTTGAACAGCAGTCTTGGTTTGACTATTGTGATAGAATTCTATGCTGCACCCTGAGACTTTACTAAATGTGAGAGTAGGCATGCAGTAGGGCTTATCAAAGGTGCCAAGGCAAAGCACCTCACTAAGACCGTGTGTCAAATTTAAAAATAATGTGACCACGTAAAACGGCCTACTTTGCCAGCATAGTTTAAGGTCTTTTAATTTGTCTAATGCGTTTTGGTTTAAACAGCCTAATTTTTTTGGGTAGATGATCATTTACTCGGCACACAATCAGCCCATCCCCGTCTAGCCTTGAGATCGAAAAACTAGGGCAGTGGTGGAAGTTCCGGAATTGAGTTAGTTGGAAAAGTGGATATGGCGAGCTGGATCGCATTGGTTCCCAAATACCCCATTAGCCAAGCTGTTATTGAACCTTTTGGTACCCGAAAACGGCGATAATTCTATGTGAAAATTCGCTTATACACATTAATTTAGGCTTGATTTTGTAGTTTCCTTGACACTGTGTCTTTGCGCCTTGTGCTTCCGCTCGATGGCCTGACCCAAGGGCCATGCGAGCGATCACTCAAGCCTTCCGAATGCTGGCACTATCTATTCTGTCTCGCTAATGCGACACTAGGGCTTCAGGGAAGGTCTGGGGCGTCACAATGCAATGCTCGGAGCGTAAAAGTCTGTTGGTGGTTTGACCCACTAAGGTAACTCTCGCCAAATTTTTGCATTTGTACCCCTTAATTACGTTTTTACTATTTATTTGTCACAAATTATTTCGCTTCCTGAATGTATTACTGCATGACCTGATGGGCAAGAATTTAACTTAACTGTTTGACATAGTCCCTTGTAAAGAGGAGCACTGCTAAGGGATTGCAATATGGTTGAAATGTATCGTGATTCCAAAACCCTTAGGATGTGTCGGCTCAGGTGCTATGCTCTAACTAGCACAGAGTAATGTCACCCCGGCTATTTCATGTTACTGCGAGATGGCGCTCAGGCTAGCCGAGGGGACGACCACCAAGATTACATCATCAATATTGAAACAGCAATGGCAAACGATAGCGAGATTGGCGACAATGGGACAGACGACAACGGATTCACAAAGAAACCAAGCGGCAAGTGATTAATAGACCTGAATGTTGAGTCGCTTTATCAAAATATTGCACCAAAATCATTCCAAGTGCAATAGCACATCTCACTCAATGTCCCACTGCTTTCACTAATGCTAGTGATGCTGAACAAAGTCGCAATGTGAAAAATTCCTTCCTTACAACCAATCGGTATTACTAATAACCGATTTACCCATCACATCCACAATGGGAAGTAGGGATACTTTATTTTGCAATTTATCATTGATCAGTACAAGTAAACAGGCTATATAAGCTGTCGAATAAACAGCCCTCCAGATACCCCGTAGAATAAAGAATGAGGGATCGGAGCCCTAGGCAACCAAAAGTAGTGCCCAAATCAGCATGAAAAAGTGGTTGCTGATGTGCGCTCAACACCGACTGGCAAGCCCGGTGACAGGAGGTGAAAACCAACAACTTCACCTGAAGTCGTCCTTGCCGATATCCATGGCGATATAGCTAAGCGCATGCTATGAAGTAAGAATGCTTTGACTCAACGAGGTTTCCCACTTGGGACAAAAGGCCAGATGTGTTGTACCATAAGACCTACGCCTCGAGGTGCTAGAGAGGTCATGACCGGTCTTCCCCGAAAAAATACTCAACCCTGGGGGGAGTTCTTCAAATTCACCACAAAACGCATTGTGATGCAACCCATTCTAACTTGAACGTTTGACCAAAAGTGCGTGACCCCTTGCCAGTAACCCGAATTTTCTTAACACTCTTCCTGCAACACAACAGCACGGCATTTCCAACAACAGCAATATACTTCCTGTCGTGAATTTAGCAGTTCTTTGACCATAAGTCCGAATGTTTATGCAAGCACCTAGCAAAAAATCGAATCATTGAAACTTCATGAGAATGTTGATTACCCAACGCATCAGACGCAGTACAAACACTTTTAAAGGTACATGATAACATCGAAAAGTAAATTGTCAAATTATTCAGCACCACTTCATGGCCCTCATAATGATTTATTAATAATCTTGGACCCTATGCATTCTGCTGGAGCCTTTTCCATGATTTGATCCCCTTGACGAGGACAGTTAAGGGGACGGCCCCCATCAGTGGAACAAAGAAGCAGCTGATCACGTTTGCAGTAGTCACAGGTAGTGAAAGTTGAGCGTACTGAATGCATGAGAAAGCACCCGCCAGCGATCCACTGATGCCATACAGTGTCCCGAATTGCTCAATCGGAAAGGCGGTCATGATGAAGGAGCTGATGGTGCTAAAGAGGAAGCCGCGCATCACCACCAGAATGAAAAAGTTAACGTAGAACACCTGTTCGTAGGGAAGAAATACGAAGGCACTAAGAAAAATAGCCGCTGTGGTTACAACGAGCATAGATACTGCTTGAGGACAAATTCTTAACCAGAGAAGAGTGTTGTTGGCGCTAAGAGCCACACACTTGGTCAGGTAGGGGCGCAGGCGTAACCGAAGGTAATCAATGGTGGAACCGCATGCCATTCCTGCAAAAATCCCACCGGCCAGAGAAAATGAGAGGATTTGAGCCAAGCGCTGCCGGGTTGCCGGTTGGGTTGGAAACTGGGCTTCTGTCAGAACACCAAACTGTGTCAGAAAGAAGGTAAAACGCACCATTGCAAAGGAGAAGAAACAGGTGATAAGAATGAAGGGAAGAGAGCGCAAGGAGACTAAAACTGTCGGATAGTAGCCGCGGATGATGTCAGACATTTGTTCTTCTTGAGCTGACAACTTAGCAGGCGAACTGCTCTCATTTTCCTCATCGCCATCACCAAACTGCAAAAAAGCAGACAACCGGGAATATTTTAAGACTAAATAGTAGCCTTCTTAAATAACACCGCTTATAATGAAGGGTTGGTTGTACTCATTAATAGCTTACTTTCACCTATCATTTCGACAGCTTGAGGGTGGAATTTTGAAGTACCGATCACGTAAGCCGCGTACGAACTTGATATAATTTGTTAATTATTCAAAATAAAGTTAGAGCGAAATCCAAGTAAGGAACGCTACTTGCCACGCTTAAAGCAAATATTCTCATTGCTCATAATTGGAATTACGAAAGTCAGCAAACTCATTTAGGTGAAAAACCGTTAGCAAATAACCAATATTTTGTAAAATGATGTTATCGATGCAAACATCCGGCCTGCTTGTTGCCTTTGGTAAAGTTCAGTTCACACACGCTCAAAGCCATCCAAATATCATCGCATTATCATCATGCGAAATTGCGCATGCATACCTCCTGTAGTCCCGGATCATTCAGTTCTGAGAGGGAAGTAGGCCTTTTGGAAAGGAGTGCTGACATATCCGAGAGACGATGTGTAGCAATAAAGAGGCTGCTAAATGTATTCATTACCAAGCCCACTCCAGCAAGTAGGAAAAAAGTTAATTTGAGAGAAAAGCCACTGTCGTACGCAATAGCGACGACAGCAAACACTGTCGAGGCCGCGTCATAGGAGCCAGTTATTAATGCGAGGACAAAAACCGAAGTCTTCGTAAAGAGTTTCGAAAAGGAAAAATTGCAAATGAGACCAGCCATTCCACCAACGCAGATAAATGAGCCCCCAGGAAAAATTAGCCATGAATTTGCAGGGCCAACAACCGCAAAGAGAACTGCTCCAATAGAAAATAGTACAGACGCGCTTAATTTTACAATTCGAAGGCCTACACGGTCCACGAGGAGGCCGACAACAAAGAGCATGACCATTTGAACAACCATAAAGGTTATGAAGGCATAACCATACATTGTCGTCTGCTCAGAGCACCCGACGGTTTCATTGTCACTTTTGCCACAAAGGTAGCTAAAAAGCCCTTCTTTCTGAAAAACAGGGGTAAGAACGTTGAAACCAAAGATAATGCCTCCAAAAAAGAGCATTTCCACCGTACCGAAAACGATAGCGAGAACCTGACGCAAGCGCAGGCCCAAAACTCGATCAAGTTTCTCACCTGAAACACAAACAATGAGTTTTTTAACACTGCTGCTAAAATTATTCGAACAAACAGCCAAAAAGTCCTGGAAGAAATTCAGAAACAGTGGTGGTTGTACGAGACAAATGGTTGTCTGCGAGCGACTAAAAGATGAAACTAACGTAAATTACAATCATTTATTCACTGCTTCAGCTTAGTATCAAGCAGCGTAATGCTACTATAGAGAAATTGGAAGAGCATACATAAAGTCTTAAGTTTAAATTAACCAAGCAAATTATAAATAAACTAAAATATCCCCAGCGCGATAGGTCTTTGTCTATTGGTAACAACGGTTATAATTTATTCCCTATAGCAATTATATTAACACAAAATTCCTTCAAAAGCAACAAAATTTAAGAATAACCAATAAGAATTACATGCACGTGCCTAAACTTTACGTAAAAAGGAGTGTAGTTCAGACAAAAATAATCTGCGAAGATGAAATATATGAGTGCAATACATTAATGTAATTGTATTTGTTAAACTACTACATTAAATATTCATGTTTGTTTACCGTTAAGCCTAACTTACTATCAAATGGCTAATCAAAAACATTCAACAGGTATATTTGAAGTGGGTATTTATAAAATTCGAAAATTACACACAGTGCAATGGCAACTATTGAGTTATTTTCACGGGATGATCTTCAACAATCTAGAACAGCAAATACTTGTGCATCACTGGCAAGTCAATTACTACACGTTTCAAGTTCTAACGCATGTCAAACTACATAAATTAGACAAAATTAATCCTTTGAACGAGGGACGAGTCTGTGCGTTTGAGCATAAATCAACAACAGGCCATACAAAACAGCAAAGATGCCAAATATAAGCTAAGACTTAAACTTAAATGCTCATAAGGATAGGCAAAAAACTTACAAAAACCCATCCCAAGCAGAGTCACGCGAACAGCGTTGAAACCTCAACGATTAATGACCTATAGGATATGCTTATTCTGACTGATTAAAACAAAATTATTTAAACAACTTGTTTACCAATGATTACTTTGTCACACCTTGCACGACACAATACTAGCGTACTGTTTTTCTGTACTTTTGATAAAAATGTTTGCGAAAGGCAAAAATGAAGTCCTTTAAATACATTTAACTGTAAATATTCATTAACTCCGATCAGAGTCTGGTAAAATCAAGTTGTACTTCAGGGTTCTCCAACAGCATAAGGGAATTTCTTACTGAAAATAAGTTTTGCTGTAAGCATGGCCGTCCTCTCCCACGATGGAAGATGGAGGTACGAATCCAAGTTTTCGAATGGGTCGAGACACACACAACACATACTGCGATTGCAGGCTTCATTGATACCGTAGAAGAAACGCAAGGGTATCGCAGAGACCTGAGCAAATGTGGTGGTTGGGCCTCATAGGAACAAAAGGCATGCGATCCAAGTGTGCAAAGCATAAAACGATGCTATCCAATGGCATCCTGCACATTCTACATCTGAGAACAGGAGAGAGAGAGAGAGCTTGCGGAGGATGCTTGACCACAACGTCGCAGGTCTCTCTTGGCAGTTCCACTGGACTTGGATTTCACGGCTAGTGTCGCTTCAGTTGTTGATAGCTTCCCTGTCGAACACGAGGGCGAGGGAGTTGCTGAAGCTGGACGTCGGTCTCGGCCCTTCTGTTACGAGATACCAGAGGTTCTCCCATCCATAGCACATGCACTTCTTTCACACCGCCAAGGTTTGCCAGAAGCGGCATGGAGCAGGATAAAATCCATCAAAGTCGGGTCCGCTTTCCGCTGCCACCAATGTAGCGTCCCGAGGCTCCCTTTAAGGTAAAAGAAAGCATAGTACTTGGGGGTAGAATACATATATTCTGGAAACAGAGGGCTCGGGAGCTGTTGGCACGAACCAAAGGCTGGCCAAACGGCTCAGTAAAATATGGCTACCCAAGTGATCGAAACCGGCAGTTCAAACAAACAAAAGTATTACACCGGCATTTTTTACAAACAAAGTATTTTAGTTACATTTTGAGAGTTTCCCTTTTCTACCTTTGGTTTCATAGTCCTTGCAAATAAAGATCGAGTTAAGAGGTAAGTACTTCTTTTGATGAGCGGGGAAAAGTTTCTTACTTGTCTGCCCCCTTTTTGAAGGAGGTGTGTGGACTGCTGGCTTTGGTGACTTGGGTTACCATATTATACAAGCCAGTTGGCTGGCCCCCGAACTATGCGAGCAGCCTCCAATCCCTCGTTTTCCAGAATATATGCATTCTGTCCAAGAATTGTGCCTTCTTTTACCTTAAAGGAAGTCTCAAGAAGCTACAATTATGGTTCAAGATTAACGGGCTAGAGGCGCTCACGTGTATGAATACAAAGATTGTTAGATACTGCAGAAAACAAAGCAACAATTTCCTAGTGTGAGATTTACGATAATTTGACAAATACCAAAACAAAATCCTAATACTCCACTAAGGTCTGATTGTAGTTAGAGCTGGCTTTAACGCCCTCTTCTTGGTTTTTGAGCCGTGCGAGGCCATTCAGTTTAATGTAATCTTTGTAGTTGTGCAGGTCTTGACCCATTTTACTACAGTTGTATGCCCCTTAAATGGCTTATTTTGGTTTTGGTAGAAGTTCATTTTGCGTCTTGGCCATCGTACCTTCGCCAGGTAGCTTGGTTCAGGTATCGTATTTTCTTCTTTAGGGAAGTCTAGATGCGCTGCCTAATGGCAAACTGGAGGGCCTTCAGCCATGCCTCGGACCTAGGTAATGATAGCCAATAAATTGGGTGTTTCGGTGATCACAATGTAAATAATGATATAGTGAACGCAGATAATCCTTTAACTTGTAAATAGGTGTTAACACATTTCAACGATCCTGAAGAAATTGAACTGATTGTATTTTAATTGGACGTCTGGTATAAAAAAAACTCCTTTAAAGGCTATTACGAGTTTCTCAAAATGCAGATTTTTCCCATGTATTCGATTCCAAAAGAGGATAATTAATGATAAGCAGTGTATTTCATGTAAGTCCATTTCAAATCATCCAAAGTAGGCATGATCAACAATGGAATGGAAAATTGGGACGATTATCACTTCGAATGAAACCAGTTGCCCCAAGACCCCTCTTAATGGAAAAAAACCTTTATATAGTAGGGCTTGGTCCCACTGGTGTGGTCCAAAAACCAACCCACTCGGCGATGCCACAATGGCGGAGACCTGGATTGTAGCGTCCCGAGGCTCCCTTTAAGGTAAAAGAAGGCGCAGTACTAGGGCAGAATATATATATTCTGAGAACAGAGGGCTTTGGGGCTGTTGGCACGGCCCGGAAGCCGACCAACCGGCTCAGTACAATATGGCCACCCAAGTGACCGAAACCGGCAGTTCAAACAAACAAAGTATTATATGGAGTGGCTCATTTACAAAAACCGAGGATTCAGCAACTAAAAAACTATAATAACCTTTTTAATTTTCACATAACAAGCGAATAACATTCTGAGGTTAAAATTATTTTAAAGCTAATTAAACAGGTCCCGCTTTCGTTATTTCCCCATCTTCTGAGCGGAGGTATCGTAGCCAGCTCGTTAAATTGGCACGTCTCAAACGTGAGAAAAATTATAGAGGATATAGTTTTAAATTAGCCTTCCTGATTGTAAACGCTTCGAGGTTGTACTAACAATATATGCAATTTAATGTAAAACAAAGTGAGGTACGATTGAATAGGCTAATAGGCCGCAACAACTGAACCCTTCTAACCATTCCAGATGAATCTAGCCCAAATGCGTATTACAGTGTAATTTGCTGGTTATGTTAATTGTATCATAAAATGTCATTGCGAACTTAATGTTTTGTGTACGAAAATAGGGTCTTGGCATTGAAGTCTAAAGGCCATTTAAGATTAGATTGTTAAAAGTCCTATGGAACTAATCATAGATTCAAGTGCGCAAGATTTTACAATCTTCTCAAGAGCACTTTTCGGGGTGCGAAGTCCACCAATTTAAATTTTGTGGATTCCAAGGCTTTCCACTCGTTCTCCATATTAGCCATCAAACTGCTTTTAGAGTGCTGCAAAATTACATGAAAGGGGACACAAGTAAACAATTTTTCAGGTACGTAGAGAAGATATTTGGAGAAATCAAGCCTGGGAATTTATCCACGCTTAGTGCTGATGCCATAATCAACTCCAAGGAACTCAATATTAATTCACATAGAGATTGCCTGAGTTTGGGCGGATTTACTCAACCTAATCATGTTCGCCACGAGTTTGTTTTATCCTAGTGCCTACGTCCCCTAAAGGTTTACAAGCCTAGTGTGCCTACAAAACAGTCGTTTGATCGTAAAAACTACACTTTGTAGTAGGTCGTCAAGACAATCATCGGACTGACAGCTTTCATTTTTATTCCTAAAACAATGCAATACGAATGTAGTAGTTTAGTAGTCGTGCTACTACTTTGAACAAACGGCAAACGGTAGTAGGGACCACCGACCTGAAAGCAGAACCACATAACTGAGGACAGGGCTCAAAGTAGTCTCGTGGAGCTGAGATTTCGGGTCTGTGCCTCCTTACTTCGTTCATAGTTCATCATCAAACACCCACCTCCATATAGGTGTCGTAGACATCTTCGTGGCGAGCTCACCCAGATGGTTGAGGTTATTGCCATCGCCGTTGTTAGTGGTAGTCCAGCAAACCTCGGGAGCGGAGGAATCGGCTGGAGCAGATGCTATTTTCAACCCCGCCGCTCCTCGTATTCGCTGTATACGCACTTCTTTCGCCTCTCTAAAGCTCGTCGATCAGCAGTAGAAATCAGAGTGGATGTTTTTTTAGTTTCGGGTCCACTTTTCGCAGCCACCAATGTAGCGCTTCGAAACTTCCACAGAGGCCCAAAGGAAGCATAGTACTAGGGCAGGAAGTGCATTGTCCATTCAAATTTTTCTCAGTGAAACCAGTAAAACACTAAGTGAGACTAACTATCGTTCATGGTTTACTTCATTACTGAACGAAATTACCGTGGGCAGACTCAAATCGGACTTATGTGGGGGATCAAGGACAGGGGACCTCTTCTTCTCCCATATCTAATTAGCACGTTTCATTTTCGATGGAACTATTACTTCTGTCTCGTTTACCAGTAATGCCTTCCTCTGAAGTAGTTCATCGCATTCTCAAAGTGAATATATGACTTAAGTAATCTGGAAGCCAGGTAATCATTTTGGCCTTGCTCTCTTGGTAACGAAATATAGCATGCTTTTGTGAATGGTAGACGTGTTAATGTGGGAAATTCCTCGTGCACACGGTAGAGGTGGGATAGTCAAGAAATGGAATCAATCAGTTCTCAAAAAAGATTTTCTATTTTTTTTGAGGGAATAACGAACATTTTATTTTATATGCTGTGTTTTTAAACACCTTTGTAGTCATTTTGAAGACTCATAACATTAATATGTAGATGTTGAGTACAAACTTCGCCCAACCAGTACAATACACTACCCCAATGACTTCCTTTGTTGTTTGCCATTGAACTCATAGTTACTATTGACGATTTTCTTGTAAAAGAGTTACCAAATCCAACTCGATGACCGCTTAAAGGTTAAAGTATGCATCGTCCTGTGAACAGTTATTTCCTGCCAAAGTGGAATGCTTGCATACTCCGATTCTGACCCTGCAATGATAAGATATGACGGTATATTTACATTTGGTTCAGAAGTATTTCACTCCAATCGGGGCTCCGATTCACCATACTCATCCCGCCACCTATTTAGACACGATTAAGGCCTTCGCCTGCATGTGCCGGATATTAAAATACGTGGAGACTAAATTGTGTAGAATTTAGACGTCCAAGAGGAACATGGGGAGTCGAATGGAATACTGCGTTTTTTTTTAATTTTATATTAAGAAAATTTTGCTTAAGTTCTATGATTCTAAACCACTTAACTATTGAGTCAGTTTTATCAGGATCAAATTGTAAACTCACAAAACCCCTGCTACTATATATCTTAAAGTGCCATTGAATGAGCTTAGGCCAGTGGTATGAAATTACCAATTTGATTAATGAAAAATGAGCGTATAGCCCTCTGAGGCTTCTCTAAAGACGAAGAGACGTGACACTTTGGCAGAACATGCATTGCCGACGTAGGGAAGGGAAGAGGCAGAAGCAGAGCCTTAATCGTCCTTGAAACCAAGACGAAGAGGTAAACAACAAAGGGAATAGTAACATTGTTGCCTCTCGCAAACTTCATGTGGTTAGGTCCTTTAGGATTTCACAGCACACGCATGCGAGTTTGCATTAGCAAACTTAAAACTTGATCTCACCGCATACCACAAAGTAGTTTGAATAGAGTATGGGCAAGGAAACAGCCACTATTCATGCAATTTGCCTTGTAGTTAACTCTTCCATTTAAAGTTTAGTGTTTGAATTCGAGACGCCAGTTCTTGCCTTAATTACCCAAAGATCAAGAATGCCGAACTTGTTTCTTAATTTAATGTTTTTTCGGTGAGTTATGGAGAGATGTAGAGGTCTTTAAGTGCCGCTCCATCTGATGAAAGTCTAACGCCTCGACCTGCGGTGCCATGCAGAACGGTCATTCAGCATTCGTAACACATGGACAAGGTCTTGATAAGTAGCATCGCCTGGCTGATGCCCTTCGATCTCTTTATCTGGCTCACATATGTTTTGGGTAACATTTCAAAATTGCATAAAACAGCCTTTTTGTAGCTTTTTAATGAACAAGTATCTGCCTAATATTTAGCGTTAATCGTTGTTGCCGAAACTGAAAGCTCCTACACGCCATGACGCTGTCTGGTTTCGTGGTTGAGGGAAAGGAACACTTATGGGTAATTACCCAAGCACAGTTGGATGATTTGTGCCCACGAATCGGTTGTCTACTCGTTTTGTACTGAAAATAATGATGCTGTTATTCCATGCACGCATCTTCAGGATTTTGCGCTCCTGACAGCAGACCTCAGTAATAATAACAGTGAACTGTGAAATTTAGGCATGACGAATTCTCTGACACGACAGCAATTCTAATTTTAAAGGCTGCTTTCCTCAAATAGTAGTTACCAATACTTTCCCAGCATTAATTTTGTTTTGCATGAGTGTCAGGAACATTGATGCAATTCTTTAGTTAGCACCGATGCTGTGAGGGGAAATGCTTTCAGCTAACCTGTTAATTAGTTGAGAGCAAATCTCACAGCACTTAAAGGCAATGCCATGTTTTGTTCGTCGCCCATGTGGGCTCGGTGAGATTGACAAATGTCCATTCCAGCTCCTCACTACCAGCGTTGCCTTCTTTAATATTACTAACTTGGTACATCTTACTGTAGCAATCCGTTCAAGTGTCAGTGGTTGTGGTGCAACTGGATTTAATAGGTGTTTTAGATTGTGCTCAAACCTTTCAACGTCGGCACGCCAATAAAATGCCTGTTAAATAATTGTCTCAAATTATTTGATGGCTTGGCCTACCGAATCGGTTCCCCGTGCATCGCATCTGCGCAGTTGTATGGGAACCAGGCTTGCAATTTGAGAAAGTGGGGGACTCGTCATCAAAGTAGTTTATTGTAAGCATAGCTAGCAACATTGAGGAAGGCTTCCAATTGTGCCTTTCAGCGCGCATGTGTAGCTGCCTGGATTAAATGAATTGGCGAAGCATTCATTGCAAGAAGATGGGAGGTAGACAGAAACTGAAAAAAACGTTTGTATTATTAACTGTGGGTATCAATTAATAATTCTTAGAAACGGATCATAATTTGACTCCTAACACTAATCAAAAGTGTATTTTGCGACGAAACCAGAAAGAAATTCTGATTGGTGCACCTTTAGTGCTCTGGGACATTTTAAAAGACAAAGGATGGCATTGCATTTTCGACATACGATGGGGCTTAGGGCCGCTGGTACGGACCGGAGGCGAGCTGACTACGCAGAGACTGAATGGCGGGGTAACTAGGTGGCTCTTTGGCCAAAACCGAGTCTTAATCAAACAGCTAACCTAGTACAAATGCAAACCTAGTGATCAATTAAAATGGAAACTATAAAGTGCTTTTGCATGATTTCCTTTAATCGTTACAGGTTCCTCTATAAAAAACACTTGTCTGGACCAAAATAGATCCTTTTTTTAGCATTTTACTATGTACTTGCCGAAAAAACTGTCGTAACGTTATGTAGAAGTGGGTCTACTTCAGCTATGGCTTTTTGATGCCAATTTTATTTAATGAACCTTTTTTTCAAAATTAACACTATGGCAACATTGTAACGTTACAAATTACTGCGTCGTTTTTTTAATTTTCCAGAAACATAATTAATTTGGGCATTGTGGTGTTTGGCAAGAAGTGTTTTACTCACTTGTCTTCCGCCCACTGCATTTGTTTGGCTTGCACGTTCTCCGTAATAATAAGGCAAAATTAATTTCCTATGAGGTGCTCCGCACACTACTAAAGCATTTCACACGCTTTGCCTACAGCTAAAGGAAGTGCAGGAGGTGCAATTCTTTTGCTCTCCTTTCTCAACACTGACGAACTCGTTGATTGAGCCCGATCCCCAATGTGACACCATAAATTATTGAGTGATAGAAAAGCCGGATTTAAAGCCTTGCATAATCTCTCTTGTGCTTTCCATAGAGGGTTACTTTTCTATTACAGTACTCCTAGGATGCAATCCAATCACTCTATAAGTTGTTGGCAGTTTTTTCATCTTTGATCATCCTTGCAATTAAATGCGGGAGTGGCAAGAATCGGAAGGAGTTGCTAATCCCCCTGCATATGTGTAGCGTCCCACCTGTACTTTCTTACTTCTCCCACGAATGCGGAGCAGTTCAAAAGGTTGTTGATAAGGATGTTCCACGTAAACTGGATGCTTGTGTATTTCTGCCTGTATCTAGTAGACGCAGCTACTGGTGCATTTTCCCCATTCTCGTTTACGTGCAGCTTAAAACCTGTCCCTGTTATCAAATAACTTCTCCAATTTTCAAAGACTTTAGAAATTCCTTCAACGATAAAAGTTGTCTAAATTAATATTAGCCAAAGCGGGAAGGTTCGAAATTCCAAAGTCAACACTTCTATTTGCTATGCGACTTGTTTAGTTTACACAAGATGCTATAATGTTAACGACCGACTCTACTTCCTAGTGGTCGTAAACACTGTTGCGATATTTGGCTCAACCGAACTTTTAAGTAAGAGCTACAGTTTCGCCATTGTTGCCGTGATTAAGAGCTTGTGGAGAGGACGTGCTTGAAAAATGGGGAGAGTTCAAGCCAATCAGGCTTAACACCTTCGAGCTGTAACGCGTTTACGGAGAAGGCTGGTCTCCAGACTGTGCCAGTAGCTCCAAGCCCTACTGTATGTAAATAATGCATATTTTACCAAAGACCGGGTCTTCTTTCGTCCTCAGAGGACTCTTAGGACGCCACAGAGTACTTTTGTTAGGACTTCTTTGGGCAGCATTCTGTACTAGGCTGCACTGATAGTCACTAAAGAATCTAATTCTTTGCCCTTAGATCTTTGCATGTAAATCCATCTACCCCAATCCACCGAGCTTTCTAGGAAAGTATTAGCTCTATAAGTTCTTTTTCTTTAAGGCGTAAATACCTTTGGGAGCTATAGAATTTCAACTTGTATTTTCTATGCAGAGGGCGCATTTGTGTGTGCTCGTTTATTGGCAGTGGACCTTCAGAAATGGCGGCACCAGGCTCATCAAACTTCATAAAATTTACAACTGCATACGTAGACTTTCACTCTTTCTGATGGAAAGTGGTCTGTTTTAGCACAGGCTTCGACGATCACGATGTTGCGCCCTTCCTTCAACCTATCTTCGCAGATTCTATTGTTCTTGCACGGCGGGAAAAGTCTAATCCGAGTAAGGGTTTTTGACCTCAAAGCAGGATTTCACGATATGTTTGCTTCTAATCTGAAGCCTGAGCTTATCAAAATGAATCGTAGAGTCCGTATCTTCTTTCCAATTAAAGGATAAAAGAAACAATAGCAGAATCACAGTCTTGTTGTTTCTATGACGAAATCGCCAGGCGCTCAATTTTTTCAATGGAATAGGAAATCATAAATATTTGTGCATTTTGATTTTAATGTTGCCCTAATGGCAAAGCATTGCAAGTGGATTTGCAAACAAGCTGGATCAATTTTACTTGCATTTACAGCCCAGAGATGTCTGCAAAAGTACAAGTCTTGGGTAAATTTCATAGATGGATCAGCAGACAGCACTGATGTTAAGCATACTTGAATAAAACCAAGCTCTTAGATTGATGTTATCTTTAAGTTAAATCTACGCATGCAGAGTGATTTGTATTGCATGAATGAGCTATGTAAATGCAGTGATGCTTTCTCTTTTTCTTCTCGTTAATTTTATTCATTTCGAGATTAAATCAAGTTTTTATTCAAAGTGCAATGGTGCGACATGGGTTGGAGGAAGAGAGAGTCTGAGCCCTGACTCAACTGCACACCTCGGCTAGAGTGCTGTAAGTCGGCGCTACTTTCATAAGTACTGAGTCGTCGTCTAATCACGGCAGGAATGAAGTAGGCCGGAAGGCCAACAGACTGGGAACAAGTGATGCAGTTAGGTTTGTTTTAGGCATCTGTCCACTTCGGCCCTACAATGTTCTTAAATTGAGGGCATTAATGAAGCCATTCTTGAAACGTCAAATCAACATTTTCCCACTGCTTTAAATATGCTTGCTCATGTAATATTTTATTCTGCTCTGTGTTTCATGAGCTCCATCTGATTTCGCATAATTTACTGCAACCTTAAGGACGTGCCTTAATCTTGACTCCCTTCTGGAGAATCCTAGAACTGCTTTCTTTGTTTGTCGACTTAAACGTAAACATGGTTTTTGTGAAGATAAAATAGAAGCTGACTTGGATTTCCATTTATTCACCAAACCATTACAATTATTAGCTACCTGAGACTTCCCTGAAGATCAAAGAAAATGGATTTTTGACCTACAGTGGGGCTCGTCGAAGGTACAATTGCGGAACCATTACGTAGCCTGTTACTAACACACTTTATCTCGCCACTTCGACATCACCAAGTTCGCTTCCAGATGCCCAAGTCAATTCGATTACGTCGCAGAAAATGAAATTGGATAAAATTTGCAACAAATCAAACATAATCTCTATATATTTACGGAATTCAGTATAACCAAGACTGCTCACACAGTTAAAGTGAAGCCGAAGTCGAAGCCATACTTACTCTTAGCAACTCTCGTCGTTACCTCTTCCAAAATAACCCCAAAGATTCTGTGCGGGATAATTGGTCTTTTTTATGGGCTGCAACCCAGAATTAAAAGCATTTTATTTTAAATTTGACCCAAAATTGAATGTTCGAAATCGTGTTGGGCAATCACAAAATTTTTTACACAGTAGGCTCATTTCCACCTCACTTTGTACCTCAAATTAGTTCAAAAAATATTCACTAACCATCCCGGCACCAAAAATAATTGTAGATTTGTGAAGAAGTTTTTTTGTCACTTATGTAGATGGCGGTGCGGCTGCACACGCACACGCTCGGTCAGACTTGTCGAGCTACCTTCGGCGCATAATCCCCTTCCCCCTTGTTAAAACACCTTTTTACCAGGAGAAAGGACTCCACAGACGCCTGATGCTAGATACCACTCTAAGACTCAAATGAAATATCAATTGATATAACTGGATGGAGAAAATAAATATGAATTGAAATAGCCCTTTCGATTTCTAAAGTACCCATAACTTGAGGAAAAGTGCTTAATGCTTTTAAATAAGTGAAAGCTGCTAAAATGACATTCTTGAAATTTTTACAAACCATGTGCATATTTTGGTGGTTCACTTGACCCTTGGCAGTACTTGAACATTCGTGCCTTTGTCAACAGAGTGTCTAGCCCTCCATCGGTGTGCATACAGAGGTGAGATCGAAAAGTGTAGTTAGCACCACCACACCGCAGTCCAGAGGGCTTTTGAGCTGAGGCCTCGAGATCGTGAGGCACTCTTTGTGTCCTCTTAGTATGCAGCTGTGTGACGTGGCCAATCACGGCTACCAATAAATGATCTGTTTTCAGTTTCTATCCATATTTGGAGGCTTCAAGAGATTTCCCCATCAACTCTTGATGTAAAAAAGTCAAGATGCACTACTTTGTGAGGAGTATAAATGAGCCTGCTCATTTGCATTGTGTGACAATTATTAGCATACGCGCGGTTTCCAGGTTGGTTTAGTAGTAATTTTAGCGATCTGTGCGATGCTACACTTTCTTCGAATGCTAGAAAACTTGTATATTCGTTGCGCTACAATTAGTGCTTTAACTCTACTCAGAAACTGCTTGAAACATTCTATTCTAGCAGTTTATTTGTTCCTATAATTCATTATTTTTCATCTTTATAACGAATTCAAAGTCCAGTGGAAAAACAATTAACCGACCACTTTTTAGAAGCCACTAGTAAAAAGGGTCCCTTTTCTGAAGCTCTTGTAAATTGCATATGTACTAATTCAATATCCGTTGGCTGCAATTACCATCAAAGAAGAGGAAATAGGCAATAACTGAGTCTCATTAAATTACTCTTCAAAGCTACTTTCAGTCCGAAAAAAAAAATCAATCTACTCGCCCTGTACAATATTCGGTTCGAAATAAGTTGAAAAGTGAGGCTAGCAAGACCTTATGTTTACACTCGTCAGTTCCGGATAACTTGTCTAGCCTCGTGTTCAGCGGTATTTTTTGGGCAGCCCAATGAATGGGCAAAAAATGACCCGCCTTCGGGCTTCCAGGTCACTTCTGCTCCCCTTCCCACAATTTTCATAATGATCTTTAAGAAAACTGCTGCAACAGTCGAAGCTAAATGATATTTTGGGAACACAATTTTAAAATGATGTGTTTTAAACTCGGTTATAGAGCTTGATTCGAGTTGACAACTTAGATCTATTGTCAAATCGAACAAGCCAACTTCACGTACTGTGTAAATTTGGGTTAGTCCCACACGCTCAAAAGGGAATAGCAGGACTTATGCTCTTGACAGGGCTTTTTAGTGGGTAGCAATACCTATGGAGCATAAAACGAGAAAAATTCCATCATATTAATCCAATTCCCTACATTTTTAATCATCTGCTAAATTAATGCATTGCTAAGAACTGTGAACCATTGTAGGGGAAAATTTCCGCTCATTAGTTGTGCTCTGTTGTCTAATTGCCTCAATTGGAATACTTTTGCTAAATTGGTGCATGAAGTACCAGATTAATTTTCTTTCCTAATGAAAATGTGACCGCCCTTTAAACTGCTGCAGGTCTTCTTCCTCTCTTAAATTACATCCTTATTCTCTGCATTTACGATGGATATTAGCGGTGTGTGTGTTTTAATGGCCGTTTTTTAACATCCGCTGATCATATAGGGATTACGGCAACCTCTCAACCCACTCCATCATTCGATAGATAGAGACACAGGCTGCGTATCCTCCTCTCACATTTAACACCAATTTATCCCTTGGGGAAGATAGGGCTACCAGCTACACCATTATAACCTCATAAACAATGGACCAATAAAAACGCCATTTCAGGCTGCCTGCTTTGGAAAGGATGCTACCATCAATAGTTAATTTCAATGAAACTTGAGTAGCGGGTGTCGCCCTAGATGACTTTACTCGAATTTATCGCTCAGAGTTTTCGGCACCTTCTGCGTATTTACCCGATTTTATGCATCCATAGACGTTAAATGGGACGAAGTGGCCTTTCAGGTTAGCTTATCTTTCAAAATTACTGTTTATTTACTTTTGGCCACAGCAACAGCGGCGAAGAGGGTAATTAGACGGGCATAGACGCCCTGACAATGGCGGATGAGAGGAATGTTAATTGCTCCAAGCATTAGGGCGGATCCGATTGCAAAATGCGTTTCGTCGTGTAAATATAACTAGAATTGACTAATGTCACGACAATATCAAGGTGCATAAAAAAGCTTAAATTCACACAGTGTAACATTGACGACCTAAGTAAACAAAAAGTAGTTATTTGGGTCTCTCTTTATTTGCCAAAATTTAAGAAGGTAAATTTCAAGGTTTCTATATCCATATGGAGTAATTTTAAAGCGTCTGAAAACCTATTTGAGGTGACTTCAACTTGCTCTAGTTGAGCTTTCAGATCCACGTTTAAGTACTCTCTCCTTTTTTTCTGTTATAAAGCCTCACAAAACATTTGAAATCCTCAAATTACGGTTCGTGAATAAAAACTTCTCTGCATATTTGTGGCACATTGGACGTTTGTTTAATGCCAAATTTTGGTAACAGACCGAGCGGGCTGGCCTCTCTAGGTCGAAAATGCATATTCTGTCCTAGTATTACTTCTCCCCTCCTCTTTAGAGAAGTTTCGAGGCGCCACAGGGGTGGCAGCAGAAAGCGAACCCCATTTCAAAGAGCATCTATCCTGGTTTCCAGCGCTAAATGATAAGACTTAGCGGCATCGATGGGTTTCATAAACTGCGGATGGGAGAATCGGTGAATGGCCACAACAGAAGAGCCATAAATAGCATCTACCTACGGCAATCGTCTGAACACCATGTCCTGCAGGAAAGCTACTAAAAACAGAAGCCATTACTAGCTGTGAACCACCTGTTAAATTTTTTTATGGAGCTGTTCATTGTGTCTGCGAGAAAATGTCAAATATGTGAACGCGCGATACCGCCTCCACCTCAAATAAGCTATGCAGGACCCAGACGGATGTGGGGTAAGCAGCTCTGAAGCGGGAACAAAGTGACAAGGAGGAATTAAACGCTGAGCTCTATCACCACCAAACTATGTTAAATCTGTCCTCAAATTTAGTTCCCATACAGGGCGAAACTCCTGACGCTGCTTTTAAGCATCTCCTCAGTTGCATGGAAATTCAATGGTTGACACGATTCACTCGCGGATATTTTCCATACAGCAGCGGATGCGTTGTGCTGAGTGACACGAGAGGTTAACAAAGAGGAGCACCGGGGACGAGGTTCCAAAGGAGGAGAGGAGCTGTGCATTGTATTTTTTGTTTGCTTAAATCTCAGTTTTGGTGAAGGGTTTCATAGGTTCTCCACCCTTGTACCTTCGCCAGGTGAGCTAGCCTCCTGCCCAAGCCAGAACTCCCAAGCCCTACCATATGCCGCGCATGTATATACCGCTCGAGTATTACATCTTCTGTCGTTCATATTTTAACGAACCTTTGTGAACAAAGTCTAAGTTGTTCATTGCACATAGTAAGTGGCAAGTTTAAATGCAGACGTCAATTTTGGTTTCATTGACATTTCATTCATTAAACTGAACATTGCCGCGGTTAGTTCGTGTTCCCCTTTCAGCAGTAAAACGTGCAGCTGCCTATCAAAGCATAATCGACTACAGACGTCACTGTTTTGCGTGCTATTACATGAAGTTTTGCTGCATTAGCATTAAGTTTTATTAATGAAAATGTGTTTGACAGTGCGGAATGATTTTGTTGTTGTTTATGAAAAAGCTCATTACTCACCTATTATTTTGACCAAACCGTCCACAGCTAGATAATTACAATGCAAATTATGGTATTGCTCTAGTTATTCCGAGGTGGCTACAAAAGCTCCCGAAAAGTGTCATCGAAATGGAACCGAATTGTTTTGATGGAATAAAAGTTACAACCGAATGATCTTGTCCTGCACTCTACACAGACTCTTTGTCTCACGAGTTTAGGCTTAAATCACTTCAACTCCTCCCCACAAACCTCTGGTGCCCATTGGAAGCGGGTGATACACTTTGGTCACAAACGATCAAACGTAGAGGGGAGTGAGGCCCCATAGGCCCGAGGCAACTACTTCTCCTCCAATAGCAATGATACTTTAGGGCATCCTAGCGGCACTTTATACATTACATTTGGTTGAAACCATCCGCGGAAGTGCGATCACAGGTTCCAGTGGTGCACGCAATTTCATTGCCTCTCATATGAACTTTTCCATCGTGAGCTTATTTTGCAATGGAAATATGGACAATGAAAAAAGGGTCTAGGTGGAATGTTTTGCGTATGAAGCCCAACTGGTTTCGACTTACTTGTTGATCTGGGCAGGCGTGCAATTGGCAAGGCTGTGGGTGTGGTTTGCATGATTTTCCATGCACAAACTCTCATCAACACCTCACACCCCGTCGTCACCTCCAAAGTTGTGCCTTCGAAGGATCACATGTACCTGTACACGTTGCAGTAGGTAAAAATACCCGTTCCAAAATGTGCAAGTGATGGCCACTTTGGGTCAGGAAACAGGTAACGATCATGCGAAACCACACTGCCTGTCCCTGCTCACGTTGTGCTCTAGTGTGCTCAAAGCTATAAGTGCGCTCTTCTGCACCATTTACGTTTTTAAGTGCCTTCTACGCAGTTTAGGCTCACAGAAAAGCCTATTATACATCATTTATAAACGTTCACATTTTAAGGAACTTGGATCCAACGTAAAATTGGATGCAGTATTCCATATTTGGCGAAAAATGAAGCAGTCATGGCCAAACTGATTAGCCTTTTCTAAGGCCTAATCGTGTGGCATTGACCCGAATAAAAGTGTGCCCATTGGTCGCATTTCCTTCGAGGTAGTAATTTCAATTAGGTTGAGGATAATCAAGTTTTGGAAATAGGATTGCCGTTATTTAGCACAGGTTGTTACATGCATAGGTTATGCAGAAAAGATACACCTTGTTGCAAATGTTACGAGTGTGTGTGTGCGTGTGTGTGTGTGTGTGTGTGTGTGTGTGTGTGTATGACCAACGTGTGGTGGGACCGGTTGTGCTCCTTGTGCCGCTGAGTGTTTGTAAATGACTCGACGCGTTGGTGTTTGCAAGCCCCTACGTCACTGGCACACTAGCCTATGCTTGCAACCGCAACCAAATCACTCCTGTTTAGTCCCGTAGCTTTCACTTTTCCCCCTTTAATGGTCTTTATTTTGTCTATTATTATGAGTCCTTGTACCAGTTTTCCCAACAATCTTAATTAAAAAGGGGAAAAATCACAATGCCGCAGCATGTCAACAAATTCCCGTGCCATGAATTGTTTGAACCAGCTATCCCTCCTATCAACTGTTGTTGAATGTTTTGAGTCCATATCATCTTGTGTATGTAGGTATGCATGCCTTTTAGGGGGGGAGGGGGGTGGATACCGCTCTTCCCACGTGTTGTGTCAGGTCTATCACATTAGTAAGCAGTTGAGTGCTAGGAGTGAAGGATTGGATGCATGGATTTCACTCCCGCCTATCACACGCACACCATCTTTGATTGGACACGCATCTGCCTCTGCTCGAAATTGTGGTGTATTTTCCAATGTACTTGAAATATGTCTTATATCATCGCCTTTATCTACTCTGTGTTGAGCAACTGCCTGTGCATGATAGCTTTCTGCTAGCGCTTGCTAGCTAACCCCTAGAATTTCGGTCAAAACTGGACCATCGTAACTGCTGACACTTGCGTGCCAGCACGTGCCAGTTTCCGGTCAATTTACTTGCGACTCCGGCACCCAAAGCGTTGAGATGGTGGTCCCAGCTACACATCTGCACGAGAGAGGGAGTGGCAAAACTGCTGGTAGGTGGTATGTCGTAAGAAAATCCACTCCGTTTTAATAATGCCGGCACCACGTGATCTCTGGCACCTCCTTTTATCTGTCTGTTCGTATACCATCAAGCAAAGTGTACCTCGCATTTTGCTACACTTACAACGGTTGTCTTCATTCGAGCATACTGAGTAACCAATGCACAACTCAAACATCGTAGATCGGCCTCCACTCTCCATCAACGAAAAACTTGTATATTTGTAACGATTTCCTCCGAGAGTGGGATTTCCACTTTATTCTTCCCAAAGAGAGTCCTGTTTTGAAGTGGACAGTAGTCAGAAATGGCTTCCCTGAATGACTTTTCGCTCGTAGAAAAGGGAGCCCTCAGCTCACACACAACCCCTGCATGGATGGATTTTTACCACTTGCCTTTCAATGTGCGGACATTATTTTAACTAAAGCTAGGGTCACAGCAGTCACGTGTGCCAACAAATTGTCAATTCTGGTTGGACAGATTAGCATGTCCAAACGGAATCATCCATTTTGCCTTCGCTTAGAAGTGATAGTGATAGCCAAAATTTCGGTTTGATCACTTCACAAAACGCAAATATTCATAGCACGCGAACTAACGAAATGAGGCGAATTTTTACTTAATTTGGTTGATTTCTTCACTGGGCAGGAACATCAATTCACCTGCGTGAAAAAAAAGACCTGGAGAACCAGGTAAGATGGAGGTCATGGATGTGCATCATTTTCAGGTTTAGGATACAACAAGATACATTGCAAAACCACATCCGTCAGTTAAAAATGTAGTTTATCTGGAAAGAACTAATTGGTCAGATATGCTTGAGATGCCAGTATTGAAAGAGTATCAGTCAAACTTTCGGATTTGCGATAGCCCTAAAAATTAAAAATAAGTATAACTGGTTGCTACATCGGACTCTCAGCCATCTCTTTTAGTGAATTGAATGGTTTAATTTCATGTTGCAACAAAGGAAACTGAACGATCCACTTTCGCCAGTGATGAGAAAGCGACTACACCCTTAGTAAGCCCCTATAGCATTTATCTTTGCGTCCGGAACACCGCGATATAGATTTACTTGCTCACGTGCTCTCTGACCTGGCACTGAACTTATCCTGACTACCATGTTTACATTTCAGTGAAACTTTTCGACTCTAGTGAGCTTAAAACCGAAAGTGTTGCAAATGTTGCATTCTCTCATAAATATTGCTTAGCGCGTCTTTCTGAACGATTAGCAATAGCCCTTACCGTAGTGGTATTTTGTGTGTAAATGGTGTGAGGAATGAGTGCTTTTCCTTTCCCACCACAAAGCAATCACTGACATATACGCATAGGAAAGTATGCACAGGCATCATTCAAATAGCGGGTCAGCTGTTGGGCTCACAGTTGATTGGGCATGCACCTCAAAGTGCACAACAATAATTCAATTTTGTAAGAAAATAAAAAAATGAAATGACCACAAAATAGCTCATCATAGTTTGCATTTAATGATTTTCACACGTTGGTTTCAAGAGGTAGTACCGTAGTCTGTGAGACCTGTTCCCTTTCTGAAGCACCACACCACTTTCGATGGTGTCGACGACGCAGGTGCAAAATGATAACATGCCAAGGGAAACCAATCAATGCCAAAATTGCCGCACCTATTCTATAGCTCGTAAAGATGATCTGTAAAAAAAGAGCATTGACATTTCCGCTACATATAGAGGGATTTCTGCTGCCAACACTGGGGTCCCCAGGAAATTTTGTCTCTCACCCGCATTATCTGAGCCTTTGTTTTACTACCATACCTTTTTTATCCCTTAATGATAACTATTGATTTGAAGACAAATGGTTTCGATTCGTAAACTTTCGATCTCTTTACAAACAAACAGGAGATATGAATAACTGCATACGAATGAACTCGTTTATATGCATGGAGTGGCATGAGTTAATGCATAAGTGACAGAACCACACACAGAGAGGAAAGAGAAGAGTGTAGATCTACGAAAACAAAGAGCGGGGAATCACTGTTTGTCGGTTTGAAAGGTAGTGGAAAAATAGCTGTGATTTTTTAATGCATCATCACGAGGACAGTCGTGGGAATTAGAAGCCAGTAGGGCAGGAAAAACAAAGTGAGCAACGTCTTTTGTTTGACTAACATAGGCGGGAAGGGAACTAAAACTTGAGGACATACCCTTGTGGTTGCAGTGACAAAGTAGTCCAGCGGAGTTGCACCATTCGGTGATTGCCGTTGCATTTTCACTTGCTTGGGATCTTTGCACGTCTAGGTAAAGATTACCTAGACTAATACCGCTCCCTCTACGGAGGTCGATCCACAAGTAATGAAGCTTCAGGATTGGAAGAGAGGGAAATGAATGCATTCAGCTGTGTTTAGCTATGACGCGCGGAGAACGAAATGGCGTTTCATTGGCACAAAAAAGCTACGCTTCAAGGAACGCAAGAATGTACCCTGAAAGTTGCATCTTGCAGCCAGTATTCGTCTGAGATGAATGGAAGGATAATCCTGTATCTACGTAAAGAGCTTTCGCTGATGACGATGGGGGCTGTGATTATTTTGAAGTTTATAAGCACGGAGTACTTGTATAGATACAACATGAAAGCGAATAAAATGAGGGGAAGGAACAAGAAAGAGAAATAACAAGGAGTAAACGGGACGCTTGTCCCTTAGTGACGTAACTCGGGTACATTGTCGAGACTGCCAAAAACAGACTTCAACTGGTTCTCATAGTTGTCAATGTTGCGCTGAAGGATATCGAGACAAGGTCCAAGGAGGCGCTCAAAACTGCCTACATCGAGAACAGCCAACTTTGTTCGGGTAACTGCATAGACAGAGGCGGCGCGAGGGTGTTTGGTCAGCAGAGCAAGTTCACCAAAGTAACCACCCTTTTTTATGCGAGTGAGTTCAGTTTCCTCATCCGACCCGGACTTTTTCATGGTTATACGAACTTCACCATCCTCAACAAAGTACATTTCATCACCTTCCTGACCCTGGCTAATGATCTTTGTGCCCTCCTCATAAATTTGCGTATGGAGAGCGTCGGCAATGCTCATTCGCTCGTAGGCACTGAGACTCTGAAGAATGGGCACCTGGTTGAGTAACTCCTCGTACATCTGTCTCTTTTTGAAAGCACTCTTTAGCACAATACTTCTAAATACTTCTCGAGTCATTGCCCACAAAATTCCAGGGGTGGTGGCTTGAATTGTAGCTGCTCGTGGTGTGTTATACATAAGCGCAAGTTCACCGAAAGACCCGTTGTTATCGTACTGCCCAACCTTCTTCTCAACACCATCCACTTTTACAATAATATCATAAACTCCTTTTTCGATCACGTAGAAATTGTCACCATCTTCTCCCAGGGTAATAACCTTTTCCCCAACTTCCACCTTCCTTTCAAACATGGCATCAATGACATCCCGCATTTGATCCTCATCGAGACATCTAAAAAGCAGAATTCCCTTGGTTGCATTGGTTAGTCTTTGCCGTTGTTCTTCTGTCTTCTCATGAACAACTTTTTCAAATTTATCTTCCTTTTCAGGGTCATAGCTCTCTGCTGCAACTCCTTGACGACGCCTGGCTCGAATTGGAGGTGCCATAACTTCCTCATCGCTTTCGGCATCTTCGTTTTCCTTCTGTTGGTTCTTCTTCATTTCAAAATATTCCGCAGCAAAATTTATGATGTTTGACGGTCGATTGCGCAAAACAGCGACTGTGAAATCTTGGAGTATTTCACGCAGGCCTGCTGGTACATCAACAGTCTTCTTTGACATTGGGTGTAGAGGCGTGTGCGTGCGGACGTGAGCGTAGGAACGGGCGAATTCTCTCCACCACTGATCAGTGAAAAGGGCTAGCCAACTTCACGGCCTGACAGAATCTGCGATCCCCGCACACGTTATTTGCTAGCTTCGCATTCATTGGCAGTCACCACTTGTCTTGTATAGGCCAATCACCTTCAAGGTTAACATTAGCTTGCTACCACGTGCGCTTATTACTGCGACTGGGCTGCATGCGCACAACTCTTCCAGTCCTGATTGGTTGCATAAGGCAGCCATGTTTTCACTACCCCAAGATCTCTACTGCACGTAACTCGTATGGCTAATCGAAGCATGCTGGTTCTGGCCATCGGTTCAGCGCCTTTTTGTGTGGTTTTGTGACGAACAAACACAGTGTTCGGCTGAGAAGTGTTTAATTATGATGCTGTAAGGTTATGGCTCCCCAATCTGTTCGAACAGCCAATTTCGCTGCGAATCAAAGTGCGGTAATAGAATGTTATCACTGCCCTGACGTGGTCCGTTGAGTTGAGTTACATTCCAATTGACTGAACCTTCTGGCTATTGACTGCGAAAACTACTTAGTCATTTAAAATTAGTACTGAGATTCCAGTTTTAGCTGACTTTGCTTCCGTGACTGCCGAGATCTATTAGCGCTCACACGCAATAGCTGTTGTGCTGCCTTCATAGCATAGTGAGTCTCGTAAACAACATGTAAATGGCTGTTCTCTTCCGAATAAAAAGATCGGTTTGCTCTCAGGTGAAGTTGTGGCTCCAATTGAAAGGTTTCCGCCATTTTGACACGTAGTTAAATTGTAGGAAACGAGTTTTGACCACATCCTTTGCTGTTCTCGAACAGTTTGTCGGTAATCATTTCAAAATTTAGGACTAAATATTGGCCATTTCTGCCACTCGTGCATGTTACTCGACATCGATACTGAACGCTGAGGTGTCTTGGTTACCGACGTGCTTCCATCCTCACGCATGTCTTCGACATGCTCATCGGCAAATGGCCTTACGGTACTAGGCGGCCATCCTAACTCACCTGATTGGCAACTAGCAAACTAAATTCTTTTTCCATTTCTCTGAATGAGCAAATTTTGCGTCTTTTTTCATTTCTCTCGAAAAGCCTCTACCCATAAGACGTGTATTCATTTGCGCCAAGAAAATATTACTAGTTTAGTCAATTAAAATGACCTAATGCCTACAGCCTTCTCCCCTAATTAGCAGTGCCACATCCTTTAATGGGTGAAGTTTTGTAACCGCCTCCCATCGGCAGCAGTAGCCACAGCCTGTCCGGCTCCTGAGCAAATTTTCGCCAACAAAAGTCGCTATTCAGGCCTGGAATTTATTTAAAAGTCCTGTTTGTAAGCACTATATTACCGGCTCTTTGCAAGCAATGCGAAGTGAATTTTGAATATATAATGGTTCCTCTTTCGGGCCGGTGTACTCCATGTTAGAAGCCTTGCCTTTCGAAAGAAGAATCACATGGATTGTCTCTGAGATGAACGCCAAAACAGACAAGCAAATGTGGCCCTCTAGGGTAGCTAGTGGGTGTGTCGAACCATTGAGGTAGCCAAAGTCTGTTGCATACTAAGGTATCCACTCCGAACTTACTTCACACAAATGTGAACAAAATTTTTCTGCACGTGCTTGTACACTTGTCGACATTCTGTAGGGACTTCTGGCATAACCACTGTCCTCGTAAGGTAAATGCGGCATCTAGTCCCTCAGCGCACGTGCAAATTGTGAATTTTTTAGTAAACGCCACTTTAACGGTGACGTTTCGTTTGTTTAAACTGACCGATTGGCGAAATATTGTGTGTAAACACAAATAACTTCGATTCACTCACACGGAATGAAGTCTTTTCCCGAAGAATACCAGATCATGAAGTGCAGCGTACATAAACTGTTAATTGGAGAATGGAGGTGATGCTTAGTCTTTATTGCTTGAAATGGGTTGCATGGACTGTAAGAGCTTTATCGGCTTCCCCTCCAGATTTACTTAGAAGAATTTTGGGCGAAAGTTTAAGCGTTCCTTAAAAAACACCAACCTGATGTCTCCTTTCTGCAGTCTGCTACGTCGCGACGCCACACTTAGAGGCTGATTTGAATAATTGATGAAAAGAATAGTGAATTGTGGAGAAACTGAGTGGGAGTTTTCTCCGCATTTAAAATTCCTAATTTTGAGGTGAAAATCCAAAGTGAGAATCTGGTTTGCTTGTAAACAATCGCACACGAGCGTCACTTTTCGACCCATCACCCTAACAGTGGCTCATTTTATTGTAAACAGCTTCTTCGCCTAGTTAAATCGTAAATTTATCAAATCCAGGCAAATGATCGCCAATATCACCTCGATGAACCACAACCATTGGGGTCTTTGTTTTTGACAGCAGGGAAGGACAGTACTATCGCCTTAAGAAAGCATATAAGGGATACAACTTCCTACATATATCTGTACTTTTCCATTTACTTCGAATTCTGCATGCAGACTTTGGGGTCCCTCATTGGTCCTACGGAAGAAGAAGTAGCACAAAATTTAGGGAAATATTCATAGTTATATTCACACTTTGAACTAAATGCTGTTGTCCACATGAATAAGGATCACGTTGCGATACATAAAAAGTTTAATATATGGTCGCGTTTTAATTTTGTTTTGAAATTTTAATTTCCTCTTGATGATTACCCAAGAGTATTTTTATGAAGGCTGCAACTGGTAGTGCGGGCAGGTCACGCACCCACCACGGCTTAGCCGTAGAAGAAGGCGAGGAGGCCGCGGGACTGCGCCCACCTTTGGATGAGCCTCGCAGAGGCGAAAATAAAGGCAATAAGATAGGCGGAACGGAAACCCAACCTCAAATTACAATTTAATTTCTTGAATAAAATGTTTCATTGCATGGCATTTAGCTTAGTAGTCTATAAGTACTCACTAATTTCAAGCCTTGTCTATAAACCGGAAGAATTGCATTGCTTTTAAGAGGAACTTCGATTTTTACATTTCAAAATGTTTGAGAACGTTCATGGCCTTAAATCAGCCAACAATGAAGGCTTATTCTCGGTCTACCATATTTCAGTTTACAGTCTTAGCAATGCTATGTACATCGTTTATCCAGTTGACGCTATTGTATAGATTCCGCCTGGGGATAAGACTTTCATTCGACAGAAGGGCACTTAGCAGTAAAACAACCTTGCGATGTGTCTGATAAATCACATGTAATGTCTGAACTCCGCAGACGGTGCACAATACCATTGAAAACACACACCAACCAGGTCCTTTCTAACGAACACTACCTGTATTTCTACGCGCACATCCCACCAAGCAACATTGTGCGACGGAGTGTTAACACCCTTAGCATTGAAATACTGACAATTGGAGAAAATTACTATTCGGTGTATTTGTTGTCCATTAAAAAAGGGAACACTTCCAGGGCAAAAGTATTTGGCATGACAATTTTTTTGACAATATCATTCCGAAGTTAGTTGAATAGACATTGTGTTAACCGATTTTCACAAGTGCAGTTCGCATGCATGGCAGACCAAAAGACTACTTGATTCCCTGGCTGAATTATTTCTGGTCTTGAAGTAATAGGTTTACACTGGCCAAGGCGAGGAGAAGGGCAACTTCCGGTAATTTTCCATGGGCGTCCTTAGTAAACCGTTTCCGTTTTTTGTAAAAATGGAAACCTAACTTACTCATAGCTCAATAAAAACAAAAAAGCAGCAGGACAAGTGGGTTTATGAGAAGGCTAGAAGCAGAAAAAAACCTGTGTAAAGCACCCAATGTCTATTCAAACCAATTTCGAAAAACAATGTACATTTAAATGCATATTTTACACATTAGTCTCGGTTTGATAAATGTTCAGGAAGATGTGTTAATCAGTCACGAGTGCCAAATAAAGGAGTTATTGCGAGCAACTTTCTGCTGATAGTTTATTTCAAAAAATTGATAATACATTTTGTACTTACATTCTATCATTACGCAAAATGACCTTAACAATGTTCAAGGAAATTAATCTTACCAAATTTTGATGGACTTTAAAGAAGTGTACCACGAATCGCGGTAAGTCGAACGTTTAGTCATTGATAACGCAACGAAAAACATGACTAGCATAAATGAATTCGTAGATTATAATACCATTTAATAGAACTAATTCAAGCCACCTGATTTTGCCGAGATAATTAAAATAGCGTAGTCAATAAATCCATAAGTAGATTGTGCACTTGTTTTAAATAAACTTAAAACTCCCTAGAGTACAGCCCCGTTTGGCGGCATGGTTCCAACAATTCCTAAGATTTCCCATTCCTTCTGCACATTAGCAGTAAGTCCCCCGTAGTATAGGAATCGTGACACTTTGTTTGTTCGGACCACCGGCTTCGGTCGCCTGGGTGACCATAATGTGCTAGTCGATTGGCTGGCCTCTGGACCATGCCAACAGCCCCTAATCCCTCGGTTTCTAGACTTTATGTATTCTGCCCCAGTACTATGCCCCCTTTTACCCTAAAAAAAGTCTGGGGAAGCCACACTAGTGACAGTGGAAAGTGGACCCGACTTGATGGATTTCTGCCCTGATCTATACCGTTTGTGGCAAACTTTAGCGTTGTGAAAAAATTGCACATGTTCGAATGGGAGAAGCTCTCACATTCCACAACAGAAGGGTTGAAATCAACACCCGTCTTCGGCATCTTCTCCACCCTCCTGTGCTGCAAGAAAGCTTTAACAACTGAAGCGACACTAGTCGTAAAGTTCAAGTCCAGTAAAACTGCCAAATGGGGCCCAGCGACGTTGTGGTCAAGCATCATCCGTAAGCTTTCTCTCAGGTTCTCGGGCAACTCGCCTCCTTTCGCCGAAATGTGTATCTACATATGCAGAATGTGCTGGACGCCATTGGATGGCATCGTTTTATGATTTGGGCACATGGATCGCGTGCATTCCGTCCCTATGAGGCCCGATTACCCCATTTGCTCAGGGTTCTACGGTACCCCCAACCTTGTCCTACGGCATCAAAAAGCCTGCAATCACAATTTGTGTTGCGTGTGTCTCGGCCCATTTAAAAACTTGGATTTATACCTCCATCATTTCACTGGGATGCATTATGATGAGAAGGAGTTCAGAAAAATGTCTTTTTGATAATCTTAAATGCATGATCATTATTGTTGCAAAACTTTAATATTAAGTAGAGCAAAACAAGAGCGAAAAGAAATTCTAACTAAAACTTCAGTCTGTTCTAGAAAACTTACTATTCGGACAGTATATTAGGTGAATTGCAAGTTTATTTAAATACATGAGATCCTAGATTTGCACGGGCCTATACTGACCACTGGCAGCCCTGCACGCTAGTGACATGACCTTCACAGCACTTTAACTTGTTGCATCCACAAGAAGGATAGAGGCATTGCAATGCATCAAGTCTTACCTGACGAGAAACAGGGCCTTAGTGGCCGAGGCTGTCAACATGGGCCGCAGATTTGGTGTAAAATTTTCTACGCAGTATGGATGTATCAAAACTACTTTAAGTTATCAGTGGCTTCCAGGTGGCCTAATCGTTAGTGTGATTAAGCTCAGTAATTAAAATACAAAGACGTCACCCATAGGGAGGCCAAAAGTAGGTTATTTTTGATCTGAGTTAAATTTTTCAAGGTTATTAGGCAAATCAAAAATTAATTCAACTTTTAAAACTTTTCGTGAATCGTATCTACGATGAATGTGTTTCAATAGTTAAAACTACCACTTGAGTCTTTCTACTTTTTAAAATAGCCAATCAAAGGGTTGTGTCGCGCAGTGCGGGAGGTTTCCTTTAGGGAACTTCGGTGTTTGCTGTTGGTTGGTTATGGCTGGCTCAAGTCTTGCTATCAACCGCATAAAAAAGGAGCTTTTGGAGTTGCAGAAGTCTACCGACGTAAGAAAGAATCACAGTATATATGTCTCCAGAATGCTGATAATCCCATTGAAATTTATGCAGAAACCGATAATATAATGAAGCTGCGTGGTGTTATAGTTGGTCCGCCAGATACGCCTTATGCAGGGGCGAAGTTTATATTGGAAATAATTATACCTGAAACCTATCCTTTTCTGCCCCCAAAAGTTTGTTTCCTCATAGCCTAACCGCTTGTAGGTCAAGTTTCTAACGAAGATCTGGCATCCGAACATTAGTAGCGCTACTGGTGTCATTTGTCTGGACATACTGAAGGACCAATGGTACAGCATTATTAGATGTGATCTGACTTTTATTAACTGTGTTATCTGCCTCCATGTGTATGGTCTCCTGCTTTCGCTAATTATTTTACTAGCTTGGACTTGAGTCTTCTACAGATGCATTAGCACCTTGCTGCTACATTTGCTTTTATGGAGGACTGTGCTCTTGAAGAATATCATGCTTTGTTTCTCATCCTTAATCGCAGGAACCGCTCTTTATAAATTGCATTGAGTTCACTCCTATGCGGTGCCATAAACTCCCGTTCACATAAGGCAATGAACACCAAAGCCTTTTTAAATTTTAAGTAGAACTTATGCTTTTTCGATTTTTGGTTGTACTATCCTGCACCTGATCCGTTCCACGTGATAGTTCCAATTTTTGAGTCCCCCAGTGATAGCCACCACCTAAGCAAATCCACCAAATGAGGCAAGTGTGTCTATTGTCACTCATCATTTATTTATCTTTGTTCTGGAGATGCACATAATTGTGCAATCTTCTTTGTTACTCTTTTCTATGGGTATTTTTGAATGTGTCATTTTGTGTAAGTTTCCCTATCCCACTAAAGTCCTGCCTCGTCATTATTTGTCATAACAACTGGCAAGTAAGGGATGGCACCAGGAGTTGGTTTATTTTTCATTGGGCTTCTCGGTAATGATTACAGCTTCTCTCAGGATTTCATATCAACAAACACCTTAACCTAACGATAATCATTATTTAATTTGATGGTACAAGACCCCTTAGGAGGTGTTTTCTTCGCCATTAGGCTAATATTTGTGGCTGCATTTCGTTGCACAGCTAACAAGGCAGTTTAGAATTTATTTGCTGTGGCATGTGTGATGCAGGGGTCCAGGGGGTGCTAGAGATTCGTGAGGATCAATACGGGTTATGTGCGCTCTGGTGGGAGGCAGCCTCGTGGTGAACGGAATCGTTGTGCAGCATTATCGATAACTCTAAACGTAGCAAGCATTCTGCATTTCCTTTGGTGTGACTCCATTAAAAATTGCTTCCCGCCTAGTTTACATTTTTGGATGCTGAGCTAATCATTCAGCCCATTATCTGCCTTATTCTAGGGCGGCTGCAATGTCGTTGCGCACGATGTTGCTGTCGATCCAGGCGTTGCTTGCCAGCCCTGAGCCAGATGACCCACAAGACGCAGTTGTGGCAAAACAGTTCAAATCCAATCGGAACGCCTTCAATATAACTGCTAAACATTGGGCCTCCATCTATGCAAATGGGCCCTCTAGACAGCCCGACTGCGAAGCTAAGGTGGAAAAGCTTGTGCAAATGGGATTTTCGGAGGTAATCGTCCTGTTTGAAACTTGGTTGTGTAAAACAGTTTGAAATCGCTTAACTGTTTTATGGCCTGTCTCCAAAATATTAAAAGGGCTTTTTTGCCATTGCATTGCTCGGCGTTTATCTTTGCAAAAGGTCTTCAAATTGGTCTTATTGGCAGAGAGAGTTTTTAATGGATGAATCAATTTTAAGAGAGTAAAATGTAATGCCTATTTCATGCAAAGCGCCTTCTACCAAGTTTTCCCGAACAGCACTACCATTTGTGGGAATGAATCATGCTAAACTTTTGTCGGCTCATTCTGTCTTAAATAATGCAGTAAGGAAGAATTATGTATGTTCTCTTAGCCTTTTTATGATCTGTAGGAAATGTGCATTAAATGCACTTGTTCGATGCTTTGATAACATCTTTTATCACACAATAGAGAATTATTGTTTTCGTTCTCACATTACCAGTCTTTTCATGCCTTAAATGGCGCTTGAATCATTTGGGACTTTCACCTGTCAATAAAGACGCTTTTGACAATTCCTTCCATGATGCGTGCGTTAGATGCTCCGAATCGCGCAATTTTTTGAAGGAAGCTGCTAGATTCTCACTCTCCTCAAAGTAACTGTATGCAAGTACATCTCAGCGCACACCTATTTGCTAAGACCTTAGTGAATTGTTTTGTACTTAGTGCAATTTCTTACTTCTCGGGTTTTGACCCTCTTGTAGTCATACAAATTCCCTAATGAAACTCAAAAAGTTAAAAGTTGTTTGATTCTACATATGATTTCACGTCAACTATTTATTTTTTGCCTTAACTGTTGAACATTAGCCATTTTCTCTGCTCTCACTTTCGGTATGAAGCTGAGGGCTGCTTGCGAAAATTGGTGTTAGTCATATACCATTGGTACCCTTTCTAGAGCGATTCCAGGGCGGCACTGTCTTCAAAGGACTGGGATATCCCAATGGCGGCGGAGTTTCTTATCAAGTAGCCGCCTGCAACATCTCAGAAGATGGCCCAACTCTTCTATTAACTTGGTTCGATTTCTTCACTTGGAATCCCTCTTCCTAGTATGAGTACTATTCTGCGGATTTCGTTTCTATAAGTTCCTACCGATATCCTTCATGTAAATACCGCCATTCACACCTAATTTGTCGCCATTTCAAATCGCTCAAAACGAAACTCTTGCTCTGATAGGTTGTGGATGCGATGCGTAACATTAGAAACGATTGTATACCTTTCTCATCCCTCGGTGAGTTCAATAAATGGCTGTCTGTAATCAACAGCGAATTACTGAAGTGTGCTTTACTGGGGTTGTGTGCTGAAGTTCTACCGATTGCCAACGCTGTAGCTTCTGGGCATGAATGCCGCTGGGGTCCTACTTCCTGGGTGCTGAAAGTGACTACCTTGAAGGGTAGAGGTGATTGTGATCCTTTGGTTTAGGTGTACTGGTGGGTCACGACTCTCCATATGGATGTTTGTCTGCGTTCAGGGGCAACATTGGCTCAAATTGATTTAGCACGTGCTAATGGCTGTTACAAGTTTGAGCTGCATTTGTGCTAAAATGGGCTCGTTACTAATAGTCAGCAGTACTGGTAAATTGTCGCCTGAACTAAAATAATATTCGTTTTGACCCAACCACGTGGGATCTTTATTCCAGGCAGGGTCTGATCAACATTGTGTTGGTGGGAATCCCGTTTGCCCCGGTCCCGTCATTCTTCGGCTAGCCTTTCTATGGGTGCTGCCATTGGCGGCTTCAGGATGAACAGACCCACGCTATGTGAGTACTAAAGTTCAATTCTAGGAACAGTTTTGAGTCGCTGAAATGCAATGTGCGTAAGCATGCAAATAAAGTAATCTACCTCAACAGCACAAGCACATGGCCATTTATTAAAGAGGATTTTATGTTGACCGAATTCGACCATGGAGCAATAGAATTGGAGCATTTACAGTTCTAGATGTTGTCAATGTGTAAACTAGATTTTTAGTGCCATTATTTTCGGAATCCAATTTTACATCTAATCGACAGAGTTATAATTAAATAAAGCAACTGCTACAACAATAACAAAGTTAGACCACAATTCAAGCCTTGAGAGTTCATTCTCATTTTAATCATGTGGCTAAATCACATCCGAACCCGTCCAAATTTGTTATAAACACTATTCATATTTATATGACCTTGATTGCAAATTATCAATTTGGTGTCGCTTTTGAGTAACTCTTTGGTTTGCTCTCACGTTTATTAGTTCGGTGCTCCTGGTCAATGCTGGGCCAACTCTAAGCTCACAATTTTGCAATGTGTCATTCCCGTCAAACATCGGGAATAATTTGAGTTATACAAGTCATTTGGGGTGCTGTATTTTAAAGAATTTGAACTAGTAAATGCAATAACCTTGGGCTGGCTGTGCTCCCCTACGCATTTCTTTATAGACCTAGGTGGCTGTCACACTTGTGTTGGCTGTTTTTCATGCTGTTATCCTCTGTTATCATGGTATTCATCACAAATTCCTAGCCTTATTTCTCATCTGCTGTCCTGTATTTTGCTTAGCATCAATCGGATTTAAAATGTCCCTACCTTCTCTTGACTAAAAAAAATCAATATACCTTCTACTGTTATGTGCAGTATAGTAGTGGAATAACTTTTCCATTAATCCTGGCAAGTGCGAGGCCTTTTTATTTCCATTTTGGAATGAGTTGATAAGTGGAAATGCTCCTAATCTAGTAATGTGATCATGTCCGGAATATGTTTCTTGACTTTTGTTCGTAGTATAAAACTCCCAATGGGCTGTGTTCATGTGGTAAGGCGTGTACTGTTATCCTTTGTTGTGCTTGCAGGAGCATAATGGATAACACGCTTATAAGCGATGCTGAACGGTTTTTCATAATTCAAGGTGCTCAGGTAGGCAGTTTTTCCCTGACTTATGAGTTACGAAAGCTTGGTTGTCGATTGGATGGAAGACAACGAAGCGACTTTCGACCGATAGAAATTGAAACGGGTATTCTCAACCACACAGCTGGTTCGGCACGAGTTAAAATAGTGAGCTTATTAGACGATTTTAAAATTAAATTTATCTGTTTAGGGAAACACAATTGTTATTACTTGCGTTTCAATCGAAATTGGCACCCCTTCTGTTGATGCCTGTAATGAGGGTCGAATAGAAATTGATGTTGAATGGTAAGCTTGCCTTTTTTTATCCCAGTTTCTTCTTCAACATTGCTTTTTTGGTGTATCCTGCCAGTGAACATTTTATTCATCTTCACTTCTCCATAATCTAAGTGTTCGAGCATGGTAGATTTTGTTCTTTTTATACAAGGTCACTATTTCGCCCATTTCTTTTTCTACAAGTTCTCCTACGGCCACGCCTCGGTTTTCTGGTAAAAGTGGATCAGATATTGCGGACACACTGAAGGCTACCCTCTCGACTGCATTCACAAGGGAATGCCTGCCTTTCAAATTGCTGTGTATTCAGCCAGGAAAGCAGTGCTGGGTCATCCATGCTGATGTTCTTGTAGGGCATTTGCTTTTGCTTCTCACACTTTATAGCTCCTAGAAAGTGCTGGGAACCTTTTAGATGCGGCCTCTCTTGCAATTGTCGCCGCTTTGTCAACAATCAAGTCAGTATTCTTTCCTATAGCTCTAGTTATTTCCTAGATTACCACTTTCTTTAGCCCAGAAAATTGCAGCGGAAACCGGTGATGTTTCTAATACTATGGATTTCGCACTTTCAATGACAAATCTTCCTATGTTTACCACTGTTCACAAGGTTGTGGTTCAAATACTAGTTGTCGGTTAGACATTAATGTTTTGGGATTAAATTTAAAGTCTGAATTTTGTTCATGACAGGTTGGAGACTCGTATATCGTCGACGCTGACAAGGAGGAAGAGGCCTGTTCATTTGCCCGGTAATTTCGAAATTGTTTCTACTGAGTAACTCTTAGTAGATTCTGCACAGTGTCGCGTTTATTTGAAGCCTAATGGTTTCCGTTACTAAATTTTTTTGGGCTGGGAAAATTTTAGCGCCCGATAGATTGCCCACTGTTAGAACTAAAATTGAAGCTTCCATTCACTTTAATGGTAATTACGTTACAGGCATGGCGCTTTTGAGAATACCACGCTGCGGAAACTGCAAATGCTGCTTTTTCACGCTAGTTGCCACCGGGTTGCTTTGATTTCTAGTTAAAAAAATGGAAGTCCTTTGCTTGAATTAGATGTTTGATGATATGCTGATAACTTATCGAAAAACATTTAGTGCTGATTATCTCAATCAATGTGGGTGTAAGTTGCGAGTAAGTATACGTAAATATGAGCTAATTCACTGTGCATTAAATCGGTTTTAATAGGCTTTGTAAGCACGAGTTTGTGTACATTCCTATATGCTTTAGTATTTTTGTCGCCGTTCGTGCTGATGGGACGATCACAGCAATCATCAAGGAGGGCTGCGGCAGTCTACGGATCGACTCGGTAATGGACATGATTGAGGTGGGTCTCTTTGATCAAATGGATTTGATCTTCCTCGATGCCTCCGGTTGCGTTAATGCAGGCGGCACCCCCTCTAAGGGTTAGAGCCTCTAGGCTGGAACGGCTGAGTTAATCTTCGCAAGCGGCCGTTGGATGGAGTATAATCATAGCTTCCATGAGTTCCCGTCATTTAAGACCCATTTAATAAGCCTGTAAAAGGACAAGCGAGTGAATGATGCAGAACCGAGTGTTCTCAGACATGTAGCATCAAAACATTTTATTTCGCATTGATAGGTGCACAAATGGGGCGTACTTGTACTTTTCACAGATTTAATGAATACTGCCTATAGATTAACATTTATTATAACTCGGTTCAGAGTTGGGAACTTTGTCCAACGACGTTTATGTTATTTTGTAATATCATGCCAGTTTTTGTAGAAAGGTGAAGCTTTGGTTAATAGCTTTTTCTTATTTGCGGTCACTGCTAATATCCTGTTTCGTCGTTCTTCGCATTGCCTGTATGTATTTTCTGATTTTATGAGTTACTCGTTTATTTCACTTCTTAAATTGTCGTTAAATTTAATCCGCCTACCAGGATAATTATTTTGCGGTGTTATGATGTAGTCCTCCGAACTTTTTTGATCGCTCGTGTGCCAAATTACACACGAGGCTTGTAACCGTTGCACCTTCATTGGATACTGATATCGCCACAGGTATCGTTACTGACACTTCTCAGGCAATCAGTTAACATTTGCTTGGATTACGTTTTGTTTCTTTGTATCATCTAAAGTTATTCGGTCCATCTCTTGCACTGTTTTTGGTGCTGCTCGTCCTTATAAGCCTATAAATTTATCTATTGGTCACATAGTGAGATCATTCAGTGTTAAAGAGATTGAAATAAAAATTTGCAGATAGGATTTCTACCTATCGACAGATGCTTATGTTTTCTCCTTATTTCATGCCCCTTTTTCCTTTCTTCGTCCTGTTACTTCTAGTTGTTTAAATCTTATTGCATTCTTGCTCATAAAAAACATCAACATCACGGCTGGCCATTGGACTTTCGACTACCATACCGTAGCGGGTTCAATTTTTTCTTCTGTCTCTCAAACGAGAAGATGTAGTTTAGGAGGGCATCTTTGATTCGTGCTGAATGGGGAAGGTTTACAGATTATTGAGGTTTTCACCTCAGAGGCCGAAGGCGTCAGTTTGGTCACGAGGTCGGTGCAATCTGATGGCTTGTCGCCTAAAATGCACAGCTGACTGCACTATTATCAACGAAAAGTCTCCCTAAATCGGCTCTTTTTTCCCAAATCAACTTTTTGCTTCATTGTCCATTGTCACTGGAACAAATAGCGGCCTGTGCACGCACTAAGTTTCCGTGTTCAGGTTTCTGATCACCCATGAAGAGGATCGATTGGCGTGAGAGTGTTTATTTTCAAGTTTTTTCTGTTTATAACAGAATGGGTGTAAAACCAATTGAATGTTTATTCTCAAATGATAACGTTCAACAGGTTTTCACCTTTTGAATTCTACTGGTATAAGAAATGTAACACAGTTCTGTAAATTCTCGATGCTCTTCGCCCGTGATTCCAGTGTCAATGCTTTTCTTGCGCCTGAGTGTCATTTGATATTACTAGAACAATGAACTGCGTAGCTACAAGTCTCCGGTTGCGACACAAGGCCATTTGTTGCTACTACTTGAAGCAAATATCACTGCCTCTGGGGTTAATTTAAAACAACGTTAATTTCTTAATGAGTTGCTCATGCTAATACATGAAAGTATAAAGTTTTTTGCAAATACCTGGAAAAAATCCCAATGCAAGTAGACGTTGATTCCATGTTATTCAGCCTTCAATTTCGTCAATTCGGGGTTACTTTTATTTTATTCTTCTCGTTGTTTTTTTACTAAAGTATGTGCTAAGGGGTGGTGGTATTGGCAGCTTTAACGCGAGTACAGATAAGTTATCCCAAAAGTCTTGGAATTTGCACACTTTCCTCCACTCGAAGAGCTGCGCGCTTGCAGGAGCACAAGCGATCCCTGTGTAACGTCATGTTGCCGAGCCTTCTTGAGGTCATTTGTGCTGCCAAAATGACCGTCGTGTGATCTCAGGCGACAACAATAACCAATAACAATAATCAGTTTGCATTATTTATGCACCTCCCGATTGGGATGGCAGGGTCTCATTCTCGATGTCAATGCTAAATTCGATAGCAATTGCACCCCATTCCAATTACCACGCGGGGTTCTCGGTCTGTCCCATCTCATCTCCACGTTTTTATCAAAAGAATCACTTATCTGCGGCTGACCTTTGAAATGTCGTGCCGTTTTTCTGTTCTGGCTGCCTTAGTAATTTTCATAGTGCTTGAAAGTAAAGGAATCTCGCATACATCCAGCTCCATACCCAGTTAACTCTATTTCTTTTTTATTTAAAGAAAAGTTATTCTAATACATAATCATTTCGCTCCTATTCCATCACGACTCACCAGCTAGCTTCGATAACAAGCCAAATACAGCAGGTTGTTTCGAGTGTTTAGCCGAAGATCTTTTTAACTATTAGTTATGGGATTAAGCAGCAGTCTCCCTTTATGGCTTTTATGTAAGCGTTAGCTGCTGAACTCGCTTCAATGGCATTTTAATGCTTCTCTGCTCGGTCACGTGTATCTAAAGCTCCTCTAGAGAAGTGCTTGCTCTGGCGCTCAATCCCATGGCTTTTTACAGTTCTTGATTCAGCGGCCCTAACCACGCAAATGCTTTGTGATCTTTCTGATTCGACTTCATCCAACTGATCTCTAAGTTTTACTTAGATATTGTATTACTGGGGTCGAATGTTTCCCTTGTGATGAATGCTGAAAGGATCATCGTATGGGAGTGAGAGTCTAACTGAGACGCTACAACTTACTGACTAGCTTGTGTTCCCATACTTCATTATTGAACCGAGAGAGGGGCAAAGTTAATGCCCCTGACGTGCACTTCGTTCATTGGTGGTGCAGTTGCGCAAAAAAGACTTTTGGTAACACTTTTGGTCTGGCGTAGAAGCGTTCTTTCGGACCCACATAATTAAACTTTGTTATTTTCGCTTCGCTCTGTGTGAACTCCCGCGTACAACTTTTTAAGTAATTCTGTTGACGAAGCGATTGAAAAATCATTTATTTGTTTCACACCTACAGTGGTCCACAAATAGCTCAAAGCTTTTTTGTCCAATTGTTATACCTAAACGAACCTTTCGATGGTGTATAGTTTGTGACCACTCCAAAATTAAAAATTGGATAAAAGTAATTAGCTTACCATTGCTACTTTTGCCTGACGCTGTGTCTACTTTACATATTAAGTAGCTTCTTTGCTTCTTTCAGATTTATTTATTCATTTAGTACCATTAAATACGCTAAGTCAACCACTAACCTTTTTATGTTTCATTTGCGCTACGACCTCAAAAGAATAGTTGGCAACAATTTTTAATTTTTCATTTTTAGTTTTTCTATGTTTGGCAAGTCCTACTCAGACAAAGATAATGTTAGCTTTATTCTAATCCGCAATGTATGCATCGCAGCTGGATTGCTTTTGTTTTCAATGGAAGTGATACATCTCACTGGTTCCGGCCTTTGTTGAATGTGTTACCCAGATCTGACAGGTATTGCATTACTGAATTCACTCAGTATGTCAGTCTCCCTCCTTATCGAATGAGTGGGACAACTTTAGCTAGGTTTGAATTTGTTCGTTTAGCTAGGATGAATCGTATTTTTCGAAATTTGATTCAAACCATTATTCTTGAGTTAGAATTATGGGGCTTCACTGTGCACCTACGCACTTTTATCGGCCTCTCGATGACAGATGCAGCACACCTTGAACTGGTTCAAGCCGCTGAAAGTTCTTATTGTGGCACCAGCAAAATCGTGGTCGTATCTTTGTTCAGGATTACAAAATAAGCCCTTTCTTCAGATGCTTTCATGCGAAATGCAGGCATCTGTAGTTTCTTAAGACAATTGCCATTTGTTCTCCCCCCGTACAATATCTTGTCCAAATGCTTAATTTGCGTCAGTAGGTAATTTCCCAACCTCTCGGTTTGTTGCGTTCAGCTTTTACTCCTCTTTGCCATAGATTTGCGATATTGTGGTTGGGGGAATATAGGTGGTGGACTAGTTGCTAACATGACTAAACCGTCCCTGCTTGCATAACCCATTGTTGGCAAATCTATATGCATTTGGGGAATCTGCTTCTTTTTTCTCCATGCTTCTACCATCGCTCTAAGCTGGATCCGACTCCACAGCTAGAGAAGGGAAAATTGGAATTGTTTGGTACAAGCATTGGTATTTTTGCTTCATGAAGAAAGCAGGCATGTTTGCTTCTGTGTAAGTACGTGGAAGCACCTCCGTGGCATGTGAGTTATGGTCTTTTCTGTGTTGGAAGCCACCCACTTTTCTCAAAAGGAAATGGGGTTGTTTTTTTCCCCTCGATGGCGCTTGAATTTCGCGCTGCTTTGAAGATCTCGTCCATTAGTTGTCGATCGCCTACTTTCTTTTAATGATGTTGCAATCCCGGTTTTTACAAGTCCTTATTGTCGTGCTTGAGTGTTTAATGGCATATTCATGTTAGTGATGTGCTCTGTTGTGTATCTTTCCGTTTAATTTGTTTTGGGAACCAAAGTAAATGGTTGAGAAATTTGAATTAATTTTGGTGCGCGCGCACTACCGAAGTCACTAACACCAAATCTTGATTTCCCGAATTTGCGCCCTGATCATATGCGTTAGACACTGCAAAATGTTAGAGTTTCATTTTAACTGGGTTGCGTAGTATTCCATGCACCACACGGGACGTTATATTTTCAAGCATCCTCTCCTAGATGCCTAAATTGGTGGTTTTTTGATTAAAACTTGGCTTGGGTGTGCGGGAGAGGCCACTTGTACTCGCGAAGTTCGATATGATCATCAGTTGTCGATGTTTGCTATTTGCTTGAATCTGGTGAAAGCGCCTCTAGCCCAATGTAACTCTCAGTTCGGCTTTTCACCTCAACTTAGTACTACGGTATACCAGATGAACCACTCCAATGATTGTCTGGCCTTGTTGGATGTAATAAACGGTTTTTAACAGCCTGCTTAGGTCAACGTGGGTGCGAAACTTCACTAGTTTTGGTCAAGTGCTTTTTCACTAAGTTAAACATCCATTACATACTAATCCGCCCTATTCATGTGATTCTGTCTAGTCATTAGTGACTTACTTCCTCTTTTTCTAAGGCCGACTTACTGTTCCACCAACTACTAACTGCAATATATTTCACCACGTCAAATCCCAGTCCATAGAGTGTCGGCAAAGTGACACCGACGTTTATTTTCGTCCAACTGGTGACCTTATTATTATGCGTATTTTTTGTGCTACTAAACACACTAAGAGTTGTTTTGTCAAAATATGCAGTAACTATATTTGGTTGGCAGAAATCATGCCAATTATACAAATGCGCAGTCTTTTGTTACGCACTTCAAACCCATCCACTGTCACCTCTCAGCTTACCACTTGACTATCAGAAGTCATTCGAAAGTCTCAAAATGAATAAGAAATTGCGACTAGGTCATTCACATGCATTTTGAGGTGTCCTCATTGTTGTGGTGATGCTGTGCGCATGGCTCAGTGAATCTCTTTGCTCGTCTAGTGATTTGATTAAATTGTGTTGTGAATTAGACGAGGTAGACGGTCTCAGAATTCCGTTTTTCGCTGTACTCGAGCCATATATGGATATCATATGCCTAATAGAGGCGCATCCTTTGTGTAAATCATCGGTTCAATCAGCATACCCTCTTCAGTCGCAGTCTGTTGCTAACCTGGCTCAGCCATGACTCAGGAATGCATACTTTATCATTTAGCCTTCGTAACTAGGTGTCCAGTAATGTTGCGAAAACACTTCTGCATCCACGGACAGTTATGTAGCTACCAAGTAGGGCGTCCGTTGTCAGTACCGCGATGCTTGGATCCGGAGGGCTTAGCAAAGGACGTGCACCACGGGGCTGTCCTATAGTTGGCTTACTTTTTAAACTCTCCCCCTCACAGAAGCCCTCTCAAAGTGCTTGTATCTATATTTTCAACAGTTTCTTGCTACTGTCAAACCATACCTGAAGAAATTCAAATGCATAAATCACACCTAATACCGCTCGTTTACTCAAATTTAGAGGAGTACCTGTGTGGTTTAACTAATTACTTTATGATTATTTTTCACAATGCTTTGTTTGGACTCCATGCCTCTGTTCGTTTCTATTCCACTCGACACTCCATATTTCAACATTTCATTGCTATCTGATTCTATTTGTTGACACCAGTTCATTTTGAAAATATTGGACTTTCCCAGGATCTTTCATAGGTTATTCCCTTTTAAATTTCTGACCAAATGGAAGCCTAACACTTTTTTTCCATGCCCATAATTATCCTCGTCTAATCTCAAACCGCCAAAGGGTCGATTGTGTTGCAGCTTTAAGACCAGGTGCCGCAATGCTTTTGATAATTTCAAATTGTCTTCCATCCCAACTTTCTTGAACGTGTGCGATATTGTGTTCTGACACCCATACCTCGTCGTGACTACTGAGCCTTTTTTTTCACTTTTATATAGATGTTGTGGTTAGAAAAGAGTAGTGCATCTACGAGGTAAAGTAATTAGCATGCCCGAGTTGCTTATTTATCGAACACGAGGGAGTGTAAGGCTGGTTGCCGCCCCAGTACCAGTGGCTCGATGTCGTTCCGTGCCACATAATCGCACCCCTTCACATAATTCAAGGTCGATCGCGCAGATCATATTACTTTAGACGTCGAAAAATTAATTACGGTGTCAACTTCAGGCGGTCTTTTTGTACTTTAGATTGGTCAATCAATGGGCAAGGGGATGCATGCGGCTCTGGCCTCGGCACTGCAGCAGGAACAAAGCATGAAGTCTGTCAACTAAGATCACCTACGTAGAGGAAAACTACCGCCCCTGTACATCCACGTTTATGTCAAGTCTCTAGTTTTTTGAGCTTCTACTTTTCTTTCTGCATTGTTGATGAGTGTGGTCGACTCTTGTGCCTAAGACCCCCTAAGAAGTCCACCTGTGTTCTGTTAGGCCACTGATAGTTTCCCTTTTGAATTCGCGGTTTTGTGCAAGGGACCGAACGTAGGCGTTCCAAGAGCGTCGGGAAATCTGCTGCCAAAACAAGATATTTTTTGGCTTGGCCCATTGCATATGATGTCTTCTTATTCACCAACAGAACTAAGTTTGATGATTTAAAATTTAAAGTTGGTCATTTCTTGTGCATTGTAATTATCATAAGGATTTCGTTTTTGTTGTTCAAGTACTTTCAACACTACGAGTGAAGTTTTTATCCAAGTGCGCTGGTAGTAGAAGATCAAACTATCATGAGGCTGAAGCGCTACCAGTTGCTGCATCGCTTGAAAGCCTCCACTCGTAAATGTTATGCATCTGCGGAACGTCTTGCACCACACTAAATTTCCGTGCTGGCATTTTTAGCGCTTTCCCTTTTGCCACCCTCAGGCAGTCTACAATACCGCAGTGGTGATTCTGTTTTGAGTGAGATGGTGTCTCATGTATTTTGATAATGCCTTAGACCACCCAGAAGTGGATCGCAAGTACACACACTACTGTCTGATGTGATACTGCTTCAATGGTGTGTTGATCATGTATTTTTTCTCTTTGTACCCTGATTTAATGTGATTGATCGAGCGCAGCCCAGTAGTGCGCTGATATTGGAAAAGCAGGTATTGAAATGACTCTCGATTGCACTTTTGTGGCTCAAATTAGTACTTGGTAAGCTTCCTCTTGTTAATTCATGCTACAATTGCAATGGGAAAAGCTTGTTGGGCGTCTTTTGATAGGTAACCCGCATTGTACGAGAGGCTCTTGGAAGTTATACCTGCATTATCAACATAGGTAAATGAATCAGCACTTTGCAAATGGCGTCTGTCCGCAAGATAGGCATGAAACATTCTGCACTGTGAGTTCATGTCTTCAAGGCACCCTGCTGCATTATGGTGCATGGTCCCGATGAACACCTTAATTAGGTTTACAAATAATTGAGTAACCGACTTTGCAAGGCCGCAATTTGATGGGGGCAAACAGAAGCCATCATTGCGGTCACCACATAGGGGTTTTGAAGCTGTGATCCGCGTTTCTGATGGTAACGATGTACCAATTTCTTCTCTACCAAATCGGTAACAAAATTCTCTGCATCTGGAGACGTATTGAATGCTAGCACTTAGCTTATCCTTTGGTCTGTCACAGTGTAGTGTTACGGTGTATATCTGTTTTGTTCATTTTGGCTTTCCCATTTGGGCCTAAAATGCGGTAATTGTTTCCAACTGAGAAAACACAGATAAATTAAGGCGGGTGAAACGCAGTTGGGAGCATCAGTGTTGTTCTTATACGTCACTTACAAAAAGGCATGCTAATGTGATTAATTATAGGTGCGTAGTGTGCGAATTTAAGTTATGGAGGCAGCTCTGTTTGGCATGACTGCTGACATTCCAGGGATTAAGGTTCGCTTTGCCAAAGGCTGGGTCTGCCTAAATAACCTCTGCTCCGTGATCTAGCCTGCATACCGCCACGGATTTGCACATTATCCATGTTAGGCACACTTGAGTTTCCATCATCCATGCATTCTCTCTAGTTCATTACCCTTGCCATGACGTCAACTATGTGTTTATGAATATTGAGATAAGCTTGCATCTCCTCTTAAAAAATGCATTCCTTTTGTGGTTTAAAAGCTCCATACTAATAAGCAAAAGTTATACCTCATGCCTCTGGTTCGAGGACTGTCGAGTACAACCTACCTTCGAGCACCGTATGAATACTTGACCCATTGAAGCAAAGGGGCTAAATCACACTTGTTTTGTAAGATCACTCACCAGATTTTCAATCATGAGGGAGGGGTGGGGGTGGATACGATCTGTCTTCAGCTCTCAAACAGCGTGGGTTTTATCATTTGGAGTCATCTGCTCTCTGGCAGTCAATACGTCGACTTTTAAACGTCACTTAATCGTCTTACATTTTATTCATAGTAATGCACAAATATGAGCCATGGCTTTCTCTGTTCTTATTATTTTACTTTAAAAATTCATTTTTTTAAGGTAATTGGTAGGTGGGGAGTGGGTGTTTGTCATTGTACGGGGTCTTAAATGGAGGCTTTGGGATTACTTCGCCCATTTGGCCCTCTTGGTGTGGCGGCTGGACCAAAAAACCTCGTTTGACCCAAAAATTGCACATTTCCAGTCCTCATTACTTAAGCTGGTTATCTTGCCGTAATTCTACTGTGGGATAAAAAAGCTGTAAGTGTGTGACAAGTTTGATTACCTGTCATTTACGTCAAATCGAGTGAGTCAATATTCGAACAATTACAGGTAAATCCACCTTTACCAGCTCTACTTCTGGCTTTATAGCAGATCATAAGCATTAAGTCTTTTACACATTCCCATTCAAGCAGAAGAAGTGGATCCAACGCTTCCTTGTAATTCAAAAAACTCCTATTTTCGTAGCATGAAGCAGGGGAGATGCTGCTCAAGCTTTAATCTGTATCTCATAGTTCCAAAAGGGTCAATTAAAAGTTAAGAATTGTACTAACTACATATCTGATTCTAAAAATTGAATGCCTCTATTTTTGCGTACCTTAACTACTGAAAAACGTTGCATGTGGCTATATCCCAAGTACTTTTCATTTTTATGGGCAAATCTACAAAGGAGTCATTTATTTATCATGAGGATAGCTCCTCGATCCCTTTACAACCAAATGAATAATCTCCAACCGACTATTCCTTTGTGCAGGATGAGCCTCATAGCAGTTAAATCATTGTGACATGCATCTAACGACTGGACTGAGCGAAATACCCTGTGTATTTGGAAGAATGGAAGGAGAGAAGTCTCACCGGGTTTTCGAAACATAAAATGCTCAAGTTTTAAACGCACTGTTTAATGCGCAATTATTAATTAACAGTAATCACTTCCAAATGAACGAAACAAGGTTCTTCTTTCTTCAATTAACCTAACTCCTGTAATTAATACAATCCATCGCAGAGCTATGATTGACTACTTACCTATGCTTCTTCCTTCGGGAATGAAAACAGAATTTTTATGCTGGAATGTGTATTGTTTGAAAAAAATCCCCTCTGCACTGTGTTTAAGTTGATTCTGCCAATTAACGATGGATGTAATAGGCTTTGCTTTGAAATGCTACTTAGCCATTATTGCACAAAATTTCGCATACTTCAGGTGTCAATAGCATTATTACGCTTAGACTGAGCAACTTGAGGTACTTGGAACGTGTCCGTGAGCTGCCTTTGAACCATGGGGCTTTCACGCTCGGGCTAGGACAAGTGATTCTCTTTCAGCGTACTTCAATGGTGCATTATCGTTTGTCGCTGCGTTGACTCGCATTTCTTTTGGTGGTCATTCCGTCTTTCCATTGGAATAACCTTTCTGGCGATCTTTGAGGGTGAAAAGTGGAGGCGCTGACCCATCCACAGTACTTTAACATCACTCATTCCTTCAAAAAGGAAAAAAGTACTGCTCAACGTTAAGTATGTAAGTCTGCGTGCGAATTTTCCATTAAGATGGTGGATACTGCTTACACCATACGTATTTTCAATAGCGCTAACCAAGTCTACTTTCAATGACTTTCAGGCGTTATTAACTCCATTATCAAACAACTGTATTGTTTTCATTTCACGCCTTCATTCTGTGGAGCACTACTAGTTATTTTGATTGCTGTATCACAACAATAAACCGGACAACTCATTTGTATGTAATTGTAAGCTATGTCATTTTACCCCAAGCCTTGAATCATTGAAATTAATTGAATGTATTAGCTATGGGTTTGAGAAGTATTTAAGTCGCAAAGACGCTTATTAAGGGGCTTTGAGTACTTTGTGAAAACATGACTTATAGGACCGACTGATACAATTGAATGCTGTGAATTGACGCTAAAACTTCACTCGTAAGTGGCATACTGTTTCACATGGATGTCATCATTTAAACACAAATTTGGGCTTGCGACCTTGCTGAGGCCAAGGCAGTCTCTTATGGTAAGTCATTGTACTTTTCGTCAGTTGCGCACCTCGGTTGCAGGTTATGGCAGAAAATTCCAATGAAGACTGATAGTCCAAGCCCGGTGTTCTCTGTGGCAACACGCTTGATGTCATACACTAGTGTAAACTAATCAAATGAAACACCTTAAAAGTATCAATCGAAGCCGGAGGCCAATTGATCACTATAAAATTGAAAGAAAGTGATATATAGCGTCTCGAGAATCTCTTGCAGCCGGAAGGCAATAGCACTCATGAAGAATATGCATTACCGACGAAGAGAAGGACTGGGCGCTACTGCCACAGCCTGGAGGCAAGGCCAACCGGCGGAGCCTACAGGTGACTCGCTACCAAAACCGACAGTTCAACTACCAGTCATAGCATTACGCTACCCTTCTTCCCTTTCGAAGGTCTTTCCTAACACTCCCCTTGATCAGCCTCTCGCGTCGCCCATCACAACGTAGTCGGTGGTGTGAGCAAATATCCACCAGCCAACCTTGCTAATCACCCAAGTTCCATGCAAGTGAGGCGATACTTGACTGCCACACTGCTGATCCACTTTGGGGAGCCTACTGCACCTGGAGTTTCACTCCGTTTGGGAGCTGGATTCGGGAGCGGAAGAATCCCAGACCATCACGCACGTCCATCGCTAGTCGTACAAACAGCGGCCTCAAAAGCCGAGTCAGTTAGGAAAGAACGGGGTTTAGTATAGTGCCTTGGGGATAAGGTCTCGTATCGATTACTCCCTACCGATTGGTTCCCCACCCAATTCTGCAGACCATGGGACTGGGGGCGTTGCTGAAGGTGGACGTCTTTTTCAGACCTTTTGTTGGGGTCACCACCACTTCTCCTCCCTCAGCATATGCCCTTCTACTACCTCCTTAAGGTTTATCGCCATGCCGTAGAAATCAGGGTAGAGGCCCTCTAGGATTGGGTTTGTTCATCGCTGCCACGAGTGTAGCGCCCCAATACTGATGTGGAGGGGAAAGAAGACACAATCCTAGGGCAAATTGTGCATTGGTAACGCACGGTAGGGCTTGGTGGCCAGCGGCATGGCCTAAAGGTCAGGTCGCTCGGCGGCAGTGCAATGGTGGAGTCTTGAGTGGCCGAAACCGAGAGTTAACTAACGAACAGGCAAACTAGACTTTAATCTTCCAGAGTACGAATAAACGTTTGGGGTGGAAGGCGATAGCTACGTAAATAACAGACAGATAAGGCATTTGATGAACATCTTTGTCCAGGCAAAAGGAGGGAGCTCTTGCCGGTATGGTCGCGAAATAGTGCTTAGTTATCATTTATGCAGATTTTTTTTCCAAAGATTTCAACAGATAGGACATCTAGATGTTAAATGCCTTCGTCTATACCCAGAAAATGCATAGAACGCAACATCCGTAGAAGTCGAAGTTAAAGTGGCCCAATGGTGGGTAATACGATATTTTTGTGTGGCGTCCTTTGCTTGAATCCAATATCTGCCTATGGGATCTGTGAATAACGAAGGCGATTTGAGTTAATATTTCCTCCAGGCCATGACAGTAGCCCACAACCCTACCATACGTAGGAAGTTTATGCTCTTCCTGAGGACAGTGGCTTTTTCGCCTGCAGATAAATCTCGAGGAGCTACATTACTTCCTTTGGATGAATTTAGAAGAAATGCAAATAATTATCTTCAATTTATGTATTGTTATGCGCAAAGTAGCCTTTCTTCAGAATTTCCTTTAAGGATTCACACATTTTATACGCTCCATCATTAAAATTTCCAACTGCAGGAAAGATGCTGAATGATACAAGAATACAAAAACCTGAAGTTCTATGGGGACTATTGATAATGTTTGAATTCTTTTGAGGTCCTCAAAGTTTGAGTAAAATTGTCTGAAACGTTTGGTTCAGTGTTCAATTTAGATTAATATTACTCTAGACAGAAGTGTAGAGCTGCGAGCCTTTACTGATGCCGAAAGAAGTCGCGCCGGCATAGCCGAAAATACACGACTAAGGCAAGAAAGGCGCGAGAAGGGTCTATTTACAACTCGCAGGCGAGGCTGCCATGCCCAAGTGAATTACGGTTAGTCAAACGCCGAGTTAAGCAAACTTCTAAAGCATAACAATAAAAACTTGTGGGCACTATAATACTTCCGCCGTCTGACTTTCGGTTTTGATAAAGGAGACATTGTGGTGCTCTACAACAATTGTACCTCAGCTGGGTCATGCAGGCGGCCACAGTCCCTTCTACATGTCGAATGTACACATTCTGTCTTATTTTGTCTTGAAGGGAGTCTCGGAGGTCTACAGTACCACGTGATTAAACTGACCTGGTTTTTTGAAAAAAATAAGGCTCCCTCTCAATACACTTTTAAACGATGTCACTAAGATTATCATTCTGAGCACAGTTGAATTCAACTTCTGACATTCAGGAAGGCAATCGTCAAAGTTATAAATTAATCCTTTTAAAAGTAAAGTTAATGTGGAATTGTAGTGTCAAACGTGGTTATATTTGACACGGTTGTTATAAAGTTCAATCGAAGACAATCTCTACTTATTTGGAATCTTCAACCGACACGTAATTGAATGAAAAAATCGCATCTATTCGTCAGTTTCCCTATTCACAGCGATCTCGAGCTTGCGATTCTCCTTAGGCTTCACTCCCATTAAGGCCACCACAGTGACTGCAAATAGCCAATTTTATGACACAAATTCTTCACCTTCGGCATGCAATTTTGGCACCACCAGATTACCACACACACTCTAGTCTTCCATTCGTGTGCATGCCAAGATGCGTTTGTTTATCACGTGTTGCCATCCTTGGCACATCAAGGCAATATCGTTTAACGACTGAATTTTACCCACAACAGACCATCCCTGATGAAACCAAACGCGATAAAACGCTATCCCACATACCATGGACAACAAATACATCAATTTTATATGTGAAACTCGACGCTGTGGCACTTGGTGCAGTGATTCTTCAGTGCCAGGTTTAGTACTCCCACCCCTCCTCCTCTCCCTCCTATCCATATGCGTTATCGTGCATGTGACACACTTGGAGCGTTCAAAATCTTATGTGCGTTGCGAAGAATCGCATTAGACTCAAGTATCGTGCTGGTTCACGAGTCTGAAAAAGGCAAAGTAATGCCTCACGCCTTTTGTATTAATAGGTAGCTAAGTCATTCAGTTGATGATTATACCTTGTCTACCAAATTGGCGATGAGTCGCCTATCTACCATTCTTCACACAGTTCTTTCTCTACTTGCAGTAAAGAAGGGAAATGAATGTTTCCCAAAGCAAAAGCATATCGAAGAGTAACGATCGTCAATACTACCGGCCAAGTATACAATAATGGTGAACCGTTCAAAAAGGGGGAAACTTTGATTTTAAAGGTGATTATAATTGGAGTCTTCTATGGAATGGGTGATAACTTGATGTGTAAGGAGAAGTGAATAAGTCATATGATCGCCTTGGGGCTGTTCACTTCAATCAAGTGACGCACAACCAGGTGGCGATACTGTGTTTACGCAATTTCTAAAGTCTTTATCTCCCCTTAAAATGCACTTTCCTAGCTACCTCACTTCGATACAGCCACGGAAATTTTGAATGGCTTGAAAGCTGAATATTTTAAGGAAATTACGCTTGGGTCTTTTTATACCTTCACAACTCCACAATGTTGGGGAGGTGGAGGGTATGTTGCAGTGCTTAGAACAACAGTAAGGCAATACCTGATCCAGAAAACCTTTTTATTTATTGCCACAGTGTAGCACTGTAATGTGTAATTAGCACCCACCAATGAAAAAAGGGAAACTTGCCAAGCCTAGCTACGAACTGTCAAAAGCAACTGAAGATGAAGCTAATTCGCAGGTCCGTGTTGGAAAACTGGGGCTGAACTGAGAAGATACTTTAGATGTTAACCTTTACAATACTTCCATCTCCATCATTTGAAGGTGTTGAATGTGTCTTCTTATTGACCAAGACGTAGCCACTTTCACTCACAACTCGGCTTGGTAGAAGTATTTCAGGACGCTATACTTTAATGCATTTTAATCCTCTTGATACTTTAAAAGCGATACAAATAATGAAGCGGTGTTACCATCCTGACCACGCCAGTGCTATCCGATGAAAAATGCCGAGGCATTTCCTGTGTTCAGAGTAAACCAGATTCATTAGTCGAATCAGGTCCACCATGAATAAGCGTGTTTACGTGTTACCAATATCGAGCCCTTCCATCAATTAATAAAGCTTGTTTCCCAACTAACACTAATGAATTTGCGTTTTAAAAGAAAACGAAACATAAAGTTCAGCAAATAAAGTTTAAAAAAGTAGCATAGGAGAGCCTCAATGAGGTACGAAACTCCTTTACCCTGTAATAAGCAAATTATTTGCTCAAACCTCAGTTCTAATAAAGGAGTCACTGAGGGCTCCGCCATTGCACTGCCGCCGAGCGACCTGACCTTTAGGCCATGCCGCTGGCCACCAAGCCCTACCGTGCGTTACCAATGCACAATTTGCCCTAGGATTGTGTCTTCTTTCCCCTCCACATCAGTATTGGGGCGCTACACTCGTGGCAGCGATGAACAAACCCAATCCTAGAGGGCCTCTACCCTGATTTCTACGGCATGGCGATAAACCTTAAGGAGGTAGTAGAAGGGCATATGCTGAGGGAGGAGAAGTGGTGGTGACCCCAACAAAAGGTCTGAAAAAGACGTCCACCTTCAGCAACGCCCCCAGTCCCATGGTCTGCAGAATTGGGTGGGGAACCAATCGGTAGGGAGTAATCGATACGAGACCTTATCCCCAAGGCACTATACTAAACCCCGTTCTTTCCTAACTGACTCGGCTTTTGAGGCCGCTGTTTGTACGACTAGCGATGGACGTGCGTGATGGTCTGGGATTCTTCCGCTCCCGAATCCAGCTCCCAAACGGAGTGAAACTCCAGGTGCAGTAGGCTCCCCAAAGTGGATCAGCAGTGTGGCAGTCAAGTATCGCCTCACTTGCATGGAACTTGGGTGATTAGCAAGGTTGGCTGGTGGATATTTGCTCACACCACCGACTACGTTGTGATGGGCGACGCGAGAGGCTGATCAAGGGGAGTGTTAGGAAAGACCTTCGAAAGGGAAGAAGGGTAGCGTAATGCTATGACTGGTAGTTGAACTGTCGGTTTTGGTAGCGAGTCACCTGTAGGCTCCGCCGGTTGGCCTTGCCTCCAGGCTGTGGCAGTAGCGCCCAGTCCTTCTCTTCGTCGGTAATGCATATTCTTCATGAGTACTATCGCCATCCTTCGTCTTCATGAAATTTTCTTTCTGCTACAGTATTGTCCTTTTTTTTGCGTTTAACACAGTAGGTCGGCAAAACAATGGTCTGTGGTTGCTCGTGCATTGTTTTCTGTGCAGTTGGCCTTAGGTAATGAGTTTAAATTAAGCAGTGCCAAAATTTTGAACTCTTTCGGTTGTGTATTTAACAGTCCTAAGCACTCAGTGATCTCCAAGTCAGCCGCTGCTAATTTCATTTGAAGTGTCTCGAAAAGCGTGAACAATCGCAGTTATGACGAAGAACAATCGCTCCGCTGCTGTAGAATGGAGATGATGTTTATTCCTCGATCAAGGAATAAAATTACTTAACTCCCTACCATTGTTAGGAAGGCAATACTAATTGAATAAATGATTGAAATGAATGGTAACTGGAAGTAGATTAATGCATCTAAATCCATTGGGCAATGCGACAGCCCCAGGGGAGAACAAGCGCAAAGTGTGACGGCACACACTTGGCATCTTCAGCATTGAGAGAACCGATCGTTTTATGTTTAATAAACCTGTGATTTTCAGAGGCCGTAATAAAGTGCACTATAACGTAAGACGCTCTTCTGAGTCAAAGTAGCTAACCACTCGAGGAACATGCAAGAGGAGAACAGCTGGAGAAAAGCATACACACCGTCCACCTATCAAAAGCATAGTTGGCTTTCACCCTGAAACGCCCTTTACGGTTGGGCGTAATAAAACCAGGAAATTACTTGATGACAGCTTCCAAATGCTAAGACCATCAATAACGCCACAAGGCAATCAAGCAACAAAACTACTCGTCGAACGCAAAGCCACCCATCGAACGACTTGGAACATCACGAGTCCGAGGGGCAGATGCCCAACACCCGACTTTTCAACCGTTAGCCGTTAACACTATCAGATGCCGGTGCAATCACAAATTGTTGAACCATGGCCTAAAATTGACTTTCATTTAGCAGCTTAGTGGTAAAGGCTATTCTGATTTTTAAGTAGCTCACATCGACGACCACATTGTCTCAACAGCCACAAACCCACTTTAATCCAAATAGAAATCAGAAAAACACTTTCAATATTACTTCGACAGTCATAAGAGACGAAATAATAAAGGCAGTTGAAAATAATATTAACATACACAAGCGGTGTGTGTGTGTGTCTTGTGCTCAACGATAAAGAGCGGAAGAGAAACATATGTACAAAGAAAACAAATGTTCAAGTGCGTGCTTTGGTTGCATAAAAATACGTGTATATGTATAAGTGTTGGTGTGTCAGTTGATTCCACGCAAGTCAGCAGAATTTGTGTGTGTGTATGTATATATACAATCCTTGTACGGGCGTCAGACAATCCACCACACATCCCTCAGTCCTGCTCAATCATATCAATATCTAGCTCTCGAAACTTCTCTGCTGAGGCAGAGACCTCCTCTGTCTGCATTGGAGAGCATCTTCTTCGGTGATTTAGACCCGGAGCAATGCCACCGAAGGAATCCTCATCGTCCACCTCATCCTCATCGCCATCCTCACTAAAGGCCACAATATTCGCACTGTTGGCCTTGAACGAGCAAGGAGAACCCTCAGTAGAGCAAGAATTGTGGTAATGGTGGTGATGATGGTCCGTCTCGGTGTCCACTTCTTCCGATGAGGGCGAGGGTGCAATAGGACGGAAACGAGTTTGAGGCGGCGGAGTCAGGGTTCCGGCATCGTATTCTTCCAAAGCGCAACAAGACTGGTTTTGGTGCTGAATAATGGTTGCCTCGTTAGATTCTTCCTCTTCACTAGCCTCTGAAAGGCCAGATAATTCTTTCCGACGGCAAGACATGAGAAATGCAGTCTCTGAATCCTAAGAGACAAAAAAAAACAGATTCCAGTACGGTTAACGCCAAAAGGGTTAACCGACGACATACAAATATGGTGGTCATAGAAGATGCTGACCTGTGGGAAGACAGGGATATCTGCTTGGCCCTGTTGCTGCTGCTGCAAGCGTAGAGGGCTAACCGAGGTTTCCTGGCCAACCATCGCGGTCTCTACGGTGATGTTGGCGATGGTGGTGTCAGGGTTGAAGGAGGCACCGTCAAAGGAGCCTGTGTGCTGGTGTGAGGCAAAGAGGAAGGCGCCACTGTCGGCCTCCCAGATGAGACCCACATCGTGGCTACAGCGGCGGCGCTTGAGCCCCACCTGGCGTGAGAGGCACTCCGCGGAGGCAACCGAACCACAGACGCAGGTTGGTGCACCCCCTGCACCCGCTGGCTGCGACTGACAACGTAGTTTTGCCGCCTCCATTGCACAGCTATGGTGTTGTTGTTGTAGATGCTGTTGTTGTTGCTGCTGGTGGTGCTCAAAAGCCGCGAGACTGGTAGTCGAGTCATCAAATTGCGGCACCTTCAGGTCCATAGGTTTACTAGCAAAACCGCATTGGTGCACCAGGTTTCCCACCTATTTTAAAGCCGTAACAATAGTCCTTACGTTTAGCAACACAATTCGACTGGAGCAAAGGAAATTGCGACAAGAACGTTTCACAAAAAGGGGGAGCAGAGAGATTACCTGGGCGGAGTGTTGATCTGAGTTAGTTGAACTGCTACAGGAGGAATGTGAGAGACTGCAGCTATCCTGGAAGAAGCCCGAGGAGGCAGCAGAAACCGTAGGACGGGAGAGCGCTGTGGAAGAGGGCACGACGATACCACCATAGGGCGAGGAGACGATATCGGGGAAGAAGGTAGTAATCGGGTTTGTCGAATCACCTTCATCGCCGGTTAAACTCATGCGGCGTGACTGTGTTGTTGGGGTAAATGCGGACAGACGGCTATAGAGTGCAAGAGTAGAGGCGTAAGATGTGAACTTAGAATATTAAAGGCTAAATCAATTCAGTCGGAGCAACGTGGCAGTGGGAAAAGTAACAGCATGAAACACCTCTCTTCTAATTTACCCAAAACAATTAAGTCATTGCATTATTGAGAGGAATCAGCAGTAAGAGTATGTTCAACTGAAATTTATTCCTCATTCAGCAAAAGCCTCAACGCACTAGATCCTTGGGCTTTTTAGCTGTTAAATACTATTCCTCCTCCTTGAACATCGCTCTTTCAATAAAGATATTATGGACACGAACTCACTGGTGGCTGAAGTCAGTCGCGTTTGATGCGGAGGACGAAATACAGGCCAAAGAAGGTGGCTTGCGCAGCCTCACATCTCCGACGAGTTCAGACACAGTGCTGCCAAATACCACGCTGTGGCGAGAACAGCCTGCAGGTCCCGGGTGGATCACGTGGCGTCTGTTGCCACAGGCGATCGGATGATGCCAGGAGAGGCGAGAAGTAGCCGAACTGAGTTGATGACCTGTGGTGTTTGCATTTCGGAGCTTGACGCATCCAGAGGCGACAAGTGCGTAGGCGGTGGAGGAGAGAGCGGAGGCACTGGTGCCAGTGGTGGAGACACTCGTCGTGGCGGGTGAATAAAGGGCTCTCTGGGAGATACGGAGAGCAATGGGTCGAGCGATGGTCCTGCGAGAACCGGTGGTACTTGCAAGTTTTTGGTTTGAGCTCGCGCTTTGCGAACGACAGGAGCGCTTCAAGGGCGGCTGTCGAGAGGATATTTCTTCATTTGTTTCAATTCGATGTCGACAGAAACAACAACTCTTTCTTTCCCCTGCCTCACACCAAGTCCCCGCGTCCACGGTCGTCGGAAAGAGTGAGGCAGGACCATCGGGTGCACTTGTGGATACTACGAAATGGGAGTAGGGATGTTAAAGGCAGTTTTTTGTTCTTAAGAGAAGTCATCTTTTGTGGCCGGTTGATGACTCACGACGCAGCCTAAATGACGCGAGGCCTGGATGCGTGTGTGTGTGTGTGCTACGGTCTTAGACACAAACCAGACACTGGTGCACATAATTCGCCAGGACTCTTGCGGGCCACCTTTGGTAAAGCAGAAAGCCACTCACGAATATTGATGATCCTGAACACTTTCAACTTTGGTGTGGTTGAGCCACATAGCGTTTTTATAAATTTAAGAAGCATTCCAAGTACATAACATTAACAACCTGGTCACCAGCACATTGCAAAACCCAAGCTCCGCAATTAATGCACGGAAAGTTAGCCTGAATAATCCTAATTATTAATAATATACCGGAAGGTAAGGGAAGGTCTTCACACTACTTAATAATGGCAAGACTTACGGCAGTGTTGTAGGGTTGGTTGATGGGGCCTTAACCCGATAGAGAACCCATCACTATTTTCAGGGGCGCGGGAAGATGACGGGAGGGCAAACGCACCACCGGCCTGAGTTTTTTTGTAGAGGCGGTGACGACGACGGGAGAGGGGAGTAGCGGACAAGTAGGGGAGAAGAGAGGCGGAGAGGGAGAAAAAAACGCTCACGAGTTAGGAATTGGCAAAGACAAAGCAGGCGCGCGCGTACGCACGCATTGGCAGCAAGCCAAATGGACCGCTAGGCGTCAACACACACGCGCACAAACGGTCGCATGCGCGAGCACGTCTCACTGCACGATGTGATGCGTCACGTGCATAGTCGTGGTAGTCGCACGCACGCACGCACGCACGCCAATGCTAGTGTATGCCAAGGAGCGGAGTTAAACGCGGTCGCGCGACCACAGCACGCTCACACGTACGCACCACCGATGCGTCACGTGTAGTGTGTGCACTCGGTCATAACGAAGGGGCACGTTCACGCATACATATACGTGCGCACCAAAGACAAGCACGAATGCACGCACTTGGCTAGCTCGCTAAACGCTAGGGTGCTAGCGCGCGTGCGCCCACACGCACACGCAACTTGACGAGCGTAGCACAAACCTGGATGAGGCTTGCGAGCATCCCTTCGCACAGGCACGTATCAACATTTGATTTCAAAACGCTTCCCATTCTGTCGCAATGGCACTATGACCATGGTTAATTTTTGTGGAAGAATTGGGGATATCGTTCCATCAGAACTAAACGCAGCAAGCAGATTGAAGAACACATGAAAATGAGCGAGCAGTAGCTCACACACAGGATCTTCCACGTGACTTATGCCTTCGATCGGAAAAAATAAATACACTTCATTTTGGAGAAAACATTGGATGACTCACCCAACTTTCGGAGGAGTCCTCATTCCCAGAGTCGCAGGTGGCAGAACTACCATCCACATCTGATGGAGTAGCAGACCGTTGCTGATTAATGGGAATGATGTCACACACTTCCTCGCCGGTGAAGTTGACCGCCTTAGGACGTCGAGCACGACGGACAAATCTCGCCTCAGAGAGATCGGAAGGTTCAACAAGGCCGAGATCGTAGGGAGTGTCCTGTAGGTTCGAACATTTAAGGCGCTCCGCGAGCATTGAGATAGAAGAAGGAGGGCGGGCGGGGGGTACCCGAAGGGATTCTGCGCTCGTTTCAGACATTATGGCATGCTGAAAAAAGGGGAAGATGGGCTTGAGTATAAATAACGGGGAGCACTAGGAGCTCCGCGGTGTGTGAATGTGCGCGCCTCAGCAGAGCTTGGCACGTGGCCAGAGCACAGAAAACTCAACGTGCGGCGGTGATGGGTGTGTACGTGTGGAGAGGGCGAGAGTGTGTGCGCGCACAATTCATGCGTCCCGTGCGTGCACGTACGTCCGTGCCCAGCGCGCACGCCTGCATTTCCTCTGTTGTCGATAGAGCGGAAGCGCAGAGCTTTATGTATGCATGTTGTTTGGCTCGCCCTAGGCAAAGGCGCATACCTGGACGGTTAATTGGTTTTTGTTCGCGCGCCTGTGCAACTGTAGCAAGTATGTGTTGTTAAGCACATTTTCTCAGGGCATCCCCACTTACGCGCAAAGGTAAAAAATCACACTAACAAAATCGATTCTGACCAGTTAGATTACACAATCCACCGCGGTTAAACTGTATTTGAACCTCATACAGAGTAAATGATTGTGAAAGTGAATAGGTTATAAGAGAATGGCGCGACTCCAAATTGGGGAGACCAACTTATCTACCATGTTAAGCGCACTTCCAAAATGTTTACAAACGGAGCTCTAAACGATAAAACTGGGCAGCGAAATACCATAACTTCCTTGTCAAAACTAAATTTGGCAGCAATAACAAAGGATTCATAAGTTTGACGGGATACCATTCATGCCGGAGACCACATGGGCTCAACAAATTAGGAACGGAAAAAACGGCACGAAGGTTCAGAGTGGTGGTCCTTTAAATTTAAAAGCACAATGGTAAGACGGCGATTAACTAGGTGAGTCGGTGAGGATTCTAAAAACGAAGTAAATGCACCGCATAAAAACTGTGTGACTCCTACGTGACACAAAGCAGAAAGCTTGCCAACGCCCTCAGAATTGGACATTAGGTCTGTGAAAGAAAAAGGGCCGCGCAACATCAAAATCATACCAGTAGCCGACTTCACAATAGTGCATGCAGACCAGCGCAGTAATAACTCCTCAAAAACATCTCAAAACAAACTTAATAGAAAATACAGTGGGCGCTAAATCAGTCTCACACGAGGAAAGTGTATGCATAAAACAATAGGGCTGAAAAAAGAAGAGACCCCAAATGAGAATGAACAAAGACCAGGTTTGTCACAATGCTACTTCAATCCTTAACAAACGCAATACTGCTACAATTAGTAAAAAGCCCCGATGGTGAAGCCGCCAAAAAGGGTGTCGTGTAGCAAAAATATAGCAAAAACAGGTCAAAGGACAGCACGAGAACTCACAGACAAACCCGAAAGCCGCGAACCCCAAACTATGCAAATGCCGCAGCGCGCGCCTTGTAGTGTTCATTTTAATTAGTAAATGTAAACAAAGGCCCAATTTTTGCTCTTTTGCAATGCGCTAGTGCAATATAAGCCTTAAAGATTATAAAAAGTTTGTTTGTAATATTGTGTGAATATTAACATAAACGACTTTTCTAAAGCAGGCTCCGAATTGGTTACCGCCAAAGATGAATTGCAGTACCGTCTGAAAAAAACAACTGCTCAAAATTTTTGCTTATAACTTTTATAATCTTAATCAATTTTATTAGCATTTTTCCTCTCATCCATTTATTTGCTTGTTAAGCATTTTTAGAAGATAATATGGGGCTTTTCTGCTTTAAATTTGTTAAGCAGTCTGATCTTAGGATCTCACTGACTGCCTGCATGTAATACTTTGCTTGTTCGAACTGCCGGTTTCGGTCACTTGGGTGGCCATATTGTGCTAGCCATTTGGCCTGCCTCCGGGCCGTACCAACAGCCCCAAGCCCTCTGTTTCCAGAATACATATATTGTGCCCTAGTACTATGCCTTCTTTTACCTTAAAGGAAGTCTCGGTACCCTACACTGCAACCTCCATTATGTGTCTATGATACATATTTTGTCTATGCTTTATGTCTTAATTCTTCTCTGGGTAGGCTCGGGACGCCACACTTCTCATGGTCGAAGTATTATTGGGTTTTATAGCTAAAACTTATACATTGTGCATTTTATTTATAAATAACATGTGAAGCGAGCATATTACTCTAAAACTAAAGCAGTGGAAAAGGCGTTTTACTTACGAGCGAAAAGGTTCTGGGTTACTGACTTGAGCTTGTGATGCTGTTTTAATAGGGAGACACAGCCTAATCACTCAAGTACTACTTTGGACAGTATGCTTCCAAGCCTTGCCATTTGATTGAAGCTCTTCTCTGTGGCGATAATACATGGACAGAATATACATGTATGCTTGACACTCAGTAGGGTTTGATGACACTGAAATGGCCTGGAGCGGGGCCTACTTGGCGCAAGCGCAATGGCAGAACTCCGAATTAATCCACTACCCGAATCGAAGGCTAAACAAACAATTATAGCATTGCAACACTATTCTCTTTTGAGCCTCGTCCAAGGCACTACTCTTGGCCAACTTCTCCCGCATGAGCCATCACAGCGCTGTGGGTACTGCGATGAAGCATTCATGAACCAATTAAGGAGAAATTTGACTGCACTGTCACCGAATCTCTATCGCGGTCTTTGTGGATCGAGATTTTTAGCCTCTGTAGGAATTTGACTTGGAAATGGGAAATGTGGTGGCCATTACGAGTGTAGTAGGAATACTGACCTAAACGCAATGTAATGTAACAAAAGGCATGATTTGTTCTTTGTTCTCACTGGAGTGCTACTGAGCCATATCCATCCAATTCCAGCCTAGCTAGTAGATAGGTGACAGAGTTATCGCAGGTTTGCATCATTGGCATCCTCATACGGATAAGTAGGCATGTGTGTAACAATCCGAAACTTCCCTTAAGGTAAAAGAAAGCATAGTACTAGAGCAGAATATGTATTCTGGAACCAGAGGGCTGTTGGCACGGCGTGGGGGCCGGCCATCTGGCTAGTACAATATGGCCACCCAAGTGACCGAAACCAGCAGTTCGAACAAACAAAGTATTACAAGTTGCGTAGCGAACAATTCCGGATAGTTTACTTCCATGGTTGGCATTGATAGCATTTCTACAGAGTACCGAACTTTGATATTTGCTAATGGGTGGCCTTAATTTCAGCCACTTTTTTAGGAGTTGGCTTTGATTCCACCATCCGTAGTACGTGCACTGTTTCGGCCCTGCTGGGTTTTGCCATGCACTAGTAGAAATCCTGACATATCTTCTTTACGATCGGGTTCGCTTCTCAGGGTTGCCAATGTAGCGCCTCGATACTGCCTTGAAGGCCAAGTAGAAGACAATCTGAAGCAGAATATGAATGCATTTGACACAGAGGGGATGGTGGATGCTAACGATACTCAGAATCAGGCCCATTAGGCGGATGAATGACTGAGGTGACCCCAGGAATCTTCAATTAGATTTTTAATGTTTATACTCACACCTGCCACCATTACATGGCGCATATTCTAATAATTGGTGTTGTGTAACTATTAAAAAGGGAACCTCCGCTAATATACTGTAGCGTCCCGAGGCTCCCTTTACGGTAAAAGAAGGCGCAGTACTAGGGCAGAACACATATATTCTGGAAACAGAGGGCGTGGGGGCTGTTGGCACGGCCGAGAGGCCGACCAACCGGCTAGAACAAGATGGCCACCCAAGTGACCTAAACCGGTAGTTCGAACAAACAAAGTATTACACAGCCCCTCTCTCATTTCGAGCGTCGTCCTCGACGCTTCCCTCCGTCAGCCTCCCGTCTCAGCCATCAAAACGTAATCAGTGCTGCGATAAGCACCCACGAGCTAGCCGTCCAAGTCGAGATTCGAACGCATGTGTTCCTGTAATGCCATCCATTCCGCGTAGCACTCAGTGCAGCAAGTGCTCGCTTCTTGGCCCTCCTCTCCCACAACAACGTGGTCCAATGAAAGATGGAGGTACGAATCCAAGATTTCGAAATGGGTCGAGACACACACAACACATATTGCGATTCCAGGAGAAGGTGCCGTAGAAGAAACGCCAGGGCATCGTAGAAATCTGAGCAAATGTGGCGGTCGAGCCTCATAGGAACAAAATGCATGCGATCCAAGTGTGCAAAGCATAAAACGATGCTATCCAATGGCATCCTGTACATTCAACATCTGGGAACAGGAGAGAGAGCTTACGGAAGATGCTTGACCACAACGTCGCAGGTCTCTCTTGGCAGTTCCACTGGACTTGGAGTTCACGGCTAGTGTCGCTTCAGCTGTTAATAGCTTCCCTGTTGAACACGAGAGCGAGGGAGATGTCGAAGATGAACGTCGATCTCAGCCCTTCTGTTAAGAGATACCAGTGTTTCTCCCCTCCGTAGCACATGTACTTCTTTCACAACGCCGACGTTTGCCAGAGGCGGCATGGAGCGGGATAAAATCCATCAAAGTCGGGTCCGCTTTCCGTTGCCACCAATGTAGCGTCCCGAGGCTCCCTTTACGGTAAAAGAAGGCGCAGTACTAGTGCAGAATACATGCATCCTCGAAACAGGGAGCCTGGGAGCTGTCGGCACGACCCGGAGGCCGGCCAACCGGCTAGAACAAGATGGCCACCCAAGTGACCTATACCGGTAGTTCGAACAAACAAAGCATTACATATACCAGTTATTTCTCAACTACTTAAACTATTTCGTTGAAATTCCTCTGATTATTTTTGGTCTTTTGATGCAGACATTTTTGGAAGCACTCTATGGTTTAAATCTGCCTAAGTTTTGGGTATAGAATCTAAACAAATATGCAAAATATAAACAGACAATTTTGAATGAATGTTGTTAAACTTTTTGAGCATGTCAATATGACACCCCTTTGAGATTCTTTACGGTGCAGTGGGTTTAACCCATTTTGTTCTCCTAGATTTTGTGTAACATTTTATCGATAGCAGAGCCGGGTAGTCTTAACTTGGTTTGTGTAGGTTAGAAACCGCATTATGTAGCGGACCTTTGGACAGACTGTTATGTTTTCGAATTGTGCTTATTTTTGACTGGCTCCCTCCCTGGTGCACTTCTAGGTCACTTTGGTAGAGGCTGCCTTGGTCTCAGCATGTCATGTAGCGAGAGGTCTGATGCTCATAGTAATGCTTTAAAGTCATTTTGGGCCGGTGGATTCGGTGGAATGTGTGCCGTTGCTGCTGGTCATCCATTTGATACGATAAAAGTTCGTCTTCAAACAATGCCACGCGTTAAGCCTGGTGAAACGCCAATGTATCGTGGTGCTCTTGATTGCGTTGTCAAGACTATTGGGAAGGAGGGACTCGGAGGTCTATATAAGGGGATGCTTGTACCCCTGTTTGGTGCAACTCCTCTGTTTGCTGTGTGCTTTTTCGGTTTCGACTTGGGGAAGAAGCTTCTTGCACACGACACAAAAAACATTAAGTAATTTTAATTCCTACCTAACGTCTATGTAGAAAGAATGAAATATTTTTTGCTGGTATGCTGTCTGGTGTGTTTACCACTGTCTTAATGGCCCCGGGTGAGAGGATCAAGTGTTTACTTCAGGTGTGATACCCAATTTATTCATGTACGGGTGATGCGCACTCTGTTATAGGGTCGTAATTGCTCAGCGAACTTTGTTCTCATTTGATACTCCTTGATTGTAAATTGCTTATATCTAAACAGTAAACACACATGGCACAGTTGATTGATACTTTACCATAACTGCTGTATATTTTGGACTACTAGGTTCAGAACCTCGGTTTGCACCCTGAGTACAACGGTCCTGTCGATGTTGTCAGGAAATTGTACCTTGAAGGTGGTGTACGTAGCCTCTTTAAGGGCACTGCTGCAACACTCTTAAGAGGTGATTTCGGTTCCCAATTTCACCTAACCCGATTCCCTGTGCTATTTGGTTTCTGCAGATGTCCCAGCTTCGGGAGTGTTCTTCCTTAGTTATGAATGGATAAAGGAGCTAACATCGTCAGCCGTTTCGTGAGTCTATTTATCTTGTTTAGATGACTTTTGAGACTGAGATTTCTTAACTAACAGTTTTTTACATCCATACATAGAATTAAATTACCTCTACGAGTTATTTACCGCTGCCATCATAAAATATGCTTTACTGAGTAGAATTGGGAATTCAAGTTATTGATTGTTAATAATGTTTTAAAGCTTGGGTAAGGTTTATTACAAGTGCGAAATTTTTCGTTTTTTTTCTCTGCATTTATTCTCCTTTCCCGGTAACACTAGTTCCTGTGTTTGACATTATAACGTTGTTTTTCAAACGTCTACGTCTGGCTTATTGGTGATTTCTCTTCGGCTTATTTTCTTGCTCAATCAAGTCTTTCACACTGTCGAAGTCACACTCATATTTCAATAATGGCTAAGATATGATCCATTAGTTTCTTTCCTAAGCAGCATAGCATCGTGTAACTGCGGCGTGAAAGGGAAGGTGCTGGCTGTATGCGTGGAAGGGACGTGCTAATTTCGCATAATGCTAGGCAACACCAACCTTAATCAAATTCAATTCTTACCCATTCTTTGTGCCTTGAATTCCAGAAAATCTGATCCTGGTGTGGTACGGACCCTCTTTGCTGGAGGGATGGCTGGTGTTTTCAATTGGTTGATCGCTATTCCTCCGGACGTGCTCAAATCCCGACTTCAGACAGGTTATTTTTATTCAAAATCTAACCAAATTGTACTCGATACCTGGTTTTACTGAATTTGTGGTGCATTTTTTACATTTTTGGAAGAAAATGGACTTACTGTTCCTTCTGACACTTCAGCCATGTTTGCAGAGCCCTTGAATATGTTTAAGCCTTACTGACTCTATTTGTCTCCATTTGATGACTTTCCATAAATATATTTATGTCCAATACATTTAGTTCTTGCAATTGCACAGTTATCCACCATATTATTGGCTGTACTGTTTAAGGTTTTTATTTCTAGTTTTTAGGGTTCCGATGGAAAAATTTATGTTTATAGCGAATCCACATTGAGATCATGTTAAGGTAGGGAAGTCTGGGAAGTCGTGATCCTAACCTTTTGCATCTTGCTTACCAATAGGAATTTATCAGATGCATTTGCGCAAATTTTAGTATTTTCGGGCTACTCTTATAAGAGACTAAATGTTATCGCGCTTCGGTAAAGCAACTTATTGTTATTAGTTGGATATGAAACAGGTAATTTTCGTTTACAGTGCATTTCATGGGCTGCGCCTGCCGCCACATGTTGTAGTGATTTTTTTGTGTGGTCACTTTTACAAATCGCTTTCTACCCAGCTCCTGAAGGCAAATATCCCCACGGTATACGATCTGTCTTTGAGGAATTACTGACAAAGGAAGGTATCCTCGCACTTTATAAGGGTGCAGCTCCGGTCATGGTTCGTGCTTTTCCGGCTAACGCAGTAAGATTGTTCTCTCTCAACAATTCTAAATCCTCCCTTTATACATGCCTTTCACAGTGTTAGAACCCCCACTATTTATTGTTGAATATTCAACAATGAGCTCTTGTTTTTGTCCTCTATGAATAGTTTTTTTTCACATTAAACGGCGGAGAGGGCTGATGTAAGTTGGTCGGTTCCTTTCGGTGGTGGTGTGTTTAATCTACTTTCACTTTGCAATGACCACTGCCGGAACTCAACCGCTTGCGTTATCGCAATTTTCTTCGTATATATGACAATAGAAGTGTGGTTTGTTTCTTTTTAAAGGAGATTACTGTTTCAAGCTTGACCGGTCTTTAAGCGGCTCGTTTAAACGATGATAATACAAATTCACTATCACGACTATCTCCACTCATTTAATTATTATTCGACGACCTGCCTGCGGTCACATCCACACGTGATTACTATTCCGGGATTTTTGCCCGAATCACAAATTTATTTTGCAGATTCAGTAGGGGATGAATACCAAAATTCTCATCGTGTGGCGTGCTTCTTAATTTCAGGCCTGCTTTCTCGGTTACGAAGTAGCCATGCGAGTCCTCAGTTATGTTTAGATTCCAAGGGGGCGTTGTGTACTCCTATGTATCAGCGAGGTTTACCCCACGACTTCGTCGTAATTTACTAACAGTGAATGCTACTTTGCAAATATATTCTTGTGAATGTCTTGGCTTCAGTATGTTCTTTTATGTCGCAAATAAAATTTCGCTGTTGTCTGATATGTATCACGCAAGTCACTAGGCCTCAATAGGAGCGCATTGAGACACAGTGGTCTTTGTTAGGAGCGAAAGCATACTTGGTAAGTCTAAGGAACGTTTAGAAAATCGAATAGCCACAAATTCGGAGGGTCTCTTAGCCAAGAGAAGTCGGCCCATCTCACATTGTAAGATTTGCCTTTATGGCCACGGGACCCTGCCCTTACACTCGCGAGAGCGAAGGGGCATTCACACTTATTGGTCTATTGTGTTGTCACCACGTTCCGTAAACAAAGCTGAGATGGATTGCAGTGGCACTCTGGACGTGGCACACTCGAGCTCAATGACATGGGGTAGCGTCGAAGTGTTTTAATTTGGCGTCTGATTGTAGTTATAACACCTAGTATTTGCCATTATCGCAGAGCAGGAGTTGAAGGATGGGTGTCCCTCAGTGACCGCTTCTTCGAAAGTACGGCTCAGTCGTTAGGCGGTTCGCTCTATCGGAGTCGTGACGTTCGATCTAAGCCATTTCAGGACTTACCAACCTGTACATGTACGACAGTTACGGCCGGGTAACCTTTGAGGGGACTCAAGTTTTGGCGTCCCAGGACCTCCCTGAAGACAAGTGAAGGCATAATGCGCGAGTAGAATACATGTATAAATATACAGGAAAGGGTTTCGGTCTACTGATATAGCCCAGAGGCCAATCCACCCAAGGAAGGCACAATGGCGAGGTCAAAAGCGGTCCTTTTACCAAAATCAACAGTTAAGCAACCCTCACATAGCGTAGCTCCTCTGCCCTTTTTCGCGTCATCACTGACGCTCCCCTTAGTCAATCCTCCGCATCGGCCATCGGTGCTGTATGAAAACATCCACAATCCAACCTAAGGTAGACACCATTATTAGACCATCTATTAGGGGTAGTTACCAATTCACCCGTCTACAGCAAGTGCTCTTACTCCACCATGCTAAGGCTCATCGCTTAGCAGTCATCATGAGTAATTTAACAACAGCGTAGCGGCCCGAAATCTTCCTCAAGACGAAGAAAGGTAATGCTCAAGATCTTGGCATGGTTCGTGGGCCAGCCCACCCAGCGAAGGCACAGTGATAAGGACCCAAAGTAGCTCTAAGCCAAAACTGAGAGGCGACCATCCAACGTAACACCCCAGCTTTAAGTAAGCCTAGCTACATTTCTGTCTATTGATTACCTTTAAGGTACTGCAATATCATTATCACACCGCAAATCTTTGCTTAAGTCGTAATAAGCCAAAGCAGTACATATGAGCATAAGAACAGCAAAATGAAGGGCTGGGAGGTTGCTAGAGTTCCCCGAAGCCTATAGCCCATGGCAGAGAAACAGTTCACACAAACTGGGGAGCATGCGTAATTAAACACTAGATCGCTACAGACTTGTGATTTTAGAAGGAATTTCAGGTTATTAATCGAACCCTCAAGACATTGAAATTATTGCAGTTAAAGCAGAGGTGTGCATGTGAGGCAAAAGGATTTCGTGATTTTGCCTCAGCAGACACGTGCATTTGGACACCTGTAATACTTTGTTTGTTCGAACTACCGGTTTAGGTCACTTGGGTGGCCATCTTGTTCTAGCCGGTTGGCCGGCCTCCGGGCCGTGCCAACAGTCCCCAAGCCCTCTGTTTCCAGAGTATATGTGTTCTGCCCTAGTACTGCGCCTTCTTTTACCATAAAGGGAGCCTCGGGACGCTACAACACCTGCTTAGGCCGCAAAGTAGGCAGTGAGTTTTAAACCACCTGCAGCTCCTCAATACCCGGGCATAATATACGCATTCACGTACAGAAATGAATTGTGGATGTTAGGATAACCCAGGGATCAGCCCACTCATTAGGGGCAATGTGACCAAACAAAGTGACCGTAATCAGAACCGACAGTCAAATAAAAAGGTATCACACTACCTTTCGCACACAATTTAGTTGAAATTGTACTGCATGAAGGGTTGGTGTTTTACTGGACACTTAGCGTTGATTGCTTTTCCTTATATGTTTTATAAAGGGTGGATAAGTTCGTTCTGGAAGAAAAAAATCGGATGTTTCCAAATGACACCTGGTTGTAAATCGCCAAAACTAAAAACAGTAATTTCATTGTTTTGTGAAATGCTGCAATCACTATATGTGACCTACAGGGGAGAAATCATTGGTTCTTGTTGCCTTGCTTTTGCTACCTCATGTCTGTTCTGAAGGTGTTGCGGCGCAAGCTCGAATTTCTGGGTTATCCGTCACATGAAACTTTTTCTGTGCAATGTAACTTGTCTATTTTGCCCCAATCTTTAGCCGCTGATGAGGTTGCCAAACTCCTGATTTGGCTAGAAGATAGAGTTATATGTTCTCTCCCTATTAGCGAACGTTTTAGAGATATTGATTCAAAGATTTGGCCAGATTACGTCGACTCGGTACGCTAAGGTGATTGTGGTAATGTAGAACCAGTATCTTAGGAAGCTAGGGTGCCCATATGGAATGAAAGAGCCTCAGTGCATGGTAGACTGGCTCTTGAACCGTGGGATCGAAACACAAACCGAGGACAAAAGTAAGCACTTGATATTGCAGCTATTTGCAGAGGGAAATCGTGGTGCCAAAAGTTGTGATACTTTTCAGGAGGCCGATATTTTCGCTAGTGTTAATAGTAGGCTTTCGGTTTTTTCTAGCAATATAAGTCGACAGTCCTCAATTTAAGGAAGGTGTACACAGGCTTGCAGAAATACTCAATGTACCTCAGCACCCAGACCCAAAACAAACTTTCCGAGTAACTGAATTTATGATATTATTGTTTGAGGGCATCTGCATCCTGATTGAAAAAATGCTGTCGAAAGAAGCCCTAAAGCGGGCTAGCGAGGAGTGCGGGAAAAAGGCAAGCTAGGGCAAATTTCCTCACCTCCTTTGATTTTTTGAGTGCTACTTTATTATGAGTGGTTTCTTAAGGTTGAATTTTTGGAAGCGGAGGATGTGTTTTTGGGATTTGATGTCAACGACTCGGCTTTACGACCTGCTGCTGTCGCCCTTCGTCTTCTACACGTTTCGGAACTGCGCAACTTGCAAGATCTAATCAATTTTGCTATCGTCAAGGTCCAGCAACTAACTGCGGACCCAAAAACGGACGAAAAGCTTGGCCAAGTTGGGTTTTGAGTTTATTGCTTTAATCATGCTCTGGTTAACATATTTATTTTGTCTTGGGGCATTTTCTACTTGGGAAAAACGTCTGCCAGCTGGTGGGGGAGGAAACTGAGGAATCATGTACATATCACAAGTGGAAACAGTTTTGCCATTGTTGTGGTCATAGAATGGACGTCTTAACTACAATGAACTCCGAGACGAAGAGTGTAGAACGGTTCTAAGGGTTCCGTTTGCTCCAATTCGATAGCACTTAGGAATGCGGTTGTTGCGATAGCTTTGGACTCGGGGTCATTGGAGGTTTCACTACTGGATAGAACTTCTCCGAGGAGGCGCCAGACGCGAGAGTTCGTCGAGTCAACTGCCAGAGCGTCACGCAACGCCTGTTCAGCCAAGATATACTGCTCACTTTGTTTTAGTGTGTTTGCCTATAGTAGATGAGATATCATTCGCCTGTGGGTTGAAATAGTGAAGGCTTAAAATAAAGCTAAGCCACTCACCAAGCCATAGAGGGATTTCACATGAGATGGATTGATCGCGATGGCACTTTCATACATCGTTCGCGCCTCCTCCAGTCTGCCTGTGGCCTCGAATATGCGCCCACGCTAAGCAAATAGACTAAAATAGGTAACCTGCACTTTGGGGAGTTGGCCATCACGGATCTAAAGCGTGGGTGAGTCCACCCCAATGCAGTGTGGGCAGTGTTTTAAAAAAAAAGAGGTTAAGGCATTCGTTAACAGGGTGGAGTCACGAGCTTGTTAGCAGCGGAACGCATAGCCTTACTTACCAAGTAGAGCAACTCGTGGTTTATTTGAGATAGAGAAATCGCCTCTGCTACACAGTCTTGTGCATCTTCAATTCGCCCAGACTCTAAATAAAGCTCCGCTAAAATTTGAAAATTCATTTATTTAAGTTCCCAGCTTCGACGTATGAGTTTCGGGTTTGACTTGGCGCAGGTCTAGCAATACCTCCCAGAACACAACTTGTGAGGCCTACCCATACAACCGAGGATTTTGGCAAGCAGAGTCTGAGGGGAGAAGACTGCACCAACTGCTCCAGAGAAGGATGCAGTTTGGGGCTGCACGGGAGAGCCGTTTTGCGCAGCGCCGCTACCGCTACCACCAGAGGCTAGCTCGGTGAGAATTGTCTCCAGCCGGTTGGAAGGGAGGAGAGCAATATGTTCGTAGTTCATGGTACCATCACCCGTGACGTTACAATCTGTGTCCGAGTCACAGAGATCCAATGCCGAGTTCTCACTAGGAGCTAGTGGCGCATCTCGTAAACGTTCTAACCCTGTGCTTCTAGGAAGAAGAAATGAAACCACTTTTGTTTTTATTATCAAACACCACCACGTACCTATTTTGGACGTACCTGTACGTAAGCGGTCAGCAGTTAACTACTATTTTAACGACGCGCCTATTCTAAGACTTGCCGTTAGCTGCTTACTTGTACCCGACCAGTGGAAAACCAGATCAAGACAACAAAAAGCACATTTTTGGTCCTTTGGAGAATAAAAATTATCAACGACGTTATGAGGATAACCAAAAACACAAAAGTCCACTATGACAGATGCTACACACTCCAACTCCACGACAAATCACTGTTTCTGTGTTTAGAATCAAGAAAGGGTTAATAGGTTTAGATAAATTTCGTCTGGGCTAGTGCCACGGATGTACGAAGAATAGAGTGATTTTTCCAAGGTTTGTCATGAAATACAGGCAGGAAGATAGCATACCCAGGTTCAAGCCGTTGACCCTGGAATTGCGGGAAGCAGTCGCACCATGTGTCAATGAGGTGCATGTAGACCTTTAGTCCAGCCTCGGGCCCGTGGAACTCAGCCTCCACTTTGGCAAGGGTAAAGAGAAGTGAAAAGTCGTGTGGACGGTCGGCGAGGCCGCTTTGGAGAGCCCTTACGGCTTGATGCAAGTGTGCATGACGTCCATCACCTGAATAGCCTGTGGTAGATGCGGAGTTAGTGGAAGAAGATAATGAGGCAGAGGCAGTGTGGAGGAGAGCCAAAAGACGAATCGTCTCAGGTTGCGTTGGTGCCAAGAGAATGGACTGCTGGCAAGCTCTCAGTGCCTGCTCGATTTTCCGCTTAGTAGCAAGTTCCGCAGCAAGATGATACCATGCTAAGTAGTCCTCAGGATCTGATCTAGTCGCGCTGAAAACATCAGGTATGAACGGTACATCGTGAATAAAGAATGTGGGAAGTGCGTTGCGGGGCAAGCAAACATACGCGGTGTACTCCTCAATGGCTTGTTGTTGTAGTTCGACTTTACGCTGTAACATTTGACATTCCCGGGCTGAAATTGAGTACCCCCAACCCAACATCAGATGGGACCTGGCACACAAGTACGTTTCCTTCGCCTTAGAAGCGACCTATCAAGGGACAAACGCGATTGTCCATATTCACATCATTTAGTGACAACTTCTCTCTCATCGATTCCCAAATACGTGCGACCAAAATTCCGTTTTTTTTCGAAAAAGCCAACCTTTTGCAAGATGGCGATTTATATAGGAAATAAGCATACCTCAACCCCGTTTTTGGCGAAGGAAATACCCTCTTCAATCAAATGAAGGCGACCCAAACAAAGTGAGCTCGCGAGCAAGTAGATGGAAGGGTTGTTGGGATCAATCCGTTGACACTCTCGCAGAACTAAATAGGCCCGATAGTACTAAAAACACACTACTTTGTTGATTTGGCTCAAATCATTCAAACAAATGACTTGGATATGATCTCATGCTTATAACTATGGCAATGTGAATGAATAACCATGCGCTTTACCAGTGTGGTAATTTAAGTTGCATATACATAACGTGTATCTGTTAATCTTCAATAAGTTGGTTATAAATCATAAGGAGGAGACACGAAAGTCAGAAGTTGAAGTTACCTTTTGAGAGGCTACCAACGAGAGAGCGAATTGATACCAGATTTGAAATTCTTGGTAGGAGAACTTCAGCGCCCGTTCTAACGTCTAGAAAAGTGGAAAAAGAACGTTAAAGTGGACAGCTAGCCATGCAAATGGTCTTATACGATCGAAAGCAAAAAATTGTGGAGAAGAAAATCGACAGGCAATGTCTTTTTGCAATTCAGTGAATTCGATTGCCGGCAACTAAGACATAAAAATATGAACAAACTTGACCATGTTTGAAGAAAGAAGTGTCATCATAGGGTAGATTGGAAGACATGATGCTGTTATGGTTAAATAACCAATTCAAGTATAATACCTTCGAAAGAAATGGGAAGTAACCCTTGCGAACAAGAACGATAGCTAACAGATCGTAGATGACGATGGTTTCATTTACGGTCTTAATTCTTCCCTCGGCCAAATCAGCAGATCGATTCAAAATCACGTCTTGACTAGCCTAAACGAGTAAATAATCGCGATAAACTGGAGGGTTCTGCCAGAAATTACAGTATCCTAAGCTGATGTCACATCAGTACCCCATAAAAGCCAAAATTCAATAAACACACTGTATCAAATCCAAAGCAGGTCTTGGAATGAAACTTGTTAATTAAGCAAGAAGGACTTACGATATATTCAGAAATAAGAAGCATCAGAATAGCTTCCTGCAGCTGATCATCCGGGACATAAGCATCTGCCGGATAGCGACGAGGCTTATCGCTCTATAAAATACGTCCAAACACTCACTGACCCTAAGAAAGTTCTTGGCTTCGAGGCATAAAACACGATACCCAAATTTGTTTAGGCATTTGAAATCAGCCACCAGATTTACCAGGTCGCGCTCAGACGAGGTTAAATATTTGTGGTATTTTCCGGTGCAAACGACACGCAGAAGAAGTTCAGCCAGCTGACGCGCTAGAGACTGGCGAAGTGATTTTGTTGATGGCGTCTCCACATAGCGCAAGAGGGAACGGAATTTCTGTACCGCCTCGGTCAGGTCACTGAGTTAATGGAAAAGTGGGAATGGTAGCATAAAAGTCCAGTTGACTGAGAAAACATACAACGAGTAGCAGCGCTGTAAAAAGGAGATTTACTTTTGCTGAAGTGACCCAACAACCTGTCTCCTGATGGCGGTATCTACAGATTTGGGCAAACCGATGGGCTGAAGGTTCTCAGGTAGGCTCGGTTCCACCTCCTGCAGATAGCGGATGCATATGCTGCCAGCCAACTCGTATAACTCGTAAATTTCATTGCTAATACCTTCATGAGATTCGAGGTTCGGCCGAGTGGACAGCAGCCGTTCCTTGGCGATTCCTTCAAATTCACAGAAGCAACAAAAACCATCCAGCATACCAGTGCTGACAAGTTAGTCGAAAGAAAACTACGGCAGGAAATTTTCTACAATATTTAGAAGAGTGTTTCAAAGGAATCCTTCGAGAACGGATAAAAAATTAATACAACGATTGTGACAGACTACACTTTCATTCACTGCAAAAATCCCAAGTGTAACTGTTTAATCTTAGAGAAATGCTCCAAACAAAAGACAACATCGGCAAAAAACGACCGCAAGAAGTCGAGGACTTACTAACTTTAAAGAAGAAAACGCAAAAAACTAGACCCGGCACATAATAGAATGCAACCTAATAATAATCAGGTTAAGGTACTCATGGGTCCATTCAAAGTACAAATGGCGCACAATTTCATTCCTCCGTAAGACCTATAACAATTAACGATTCACTCTACTGACAAGACCAGAGTTAAAGACGTGAGAAAGGCTACTGAAGAAAAGTTTGGAGAAATCGAGAAGCGTTGAAAAAAATCAAACTCACCAAGCATGGCAAAACCCTCCGAAAGGAGGCAAGCGAACCGCGATGCATAAGAATCGACCCGTACCTTTTTAAGGTCAATGCCACCAGTTGTTAGTAGTTCAACAACCTTTGCATATTGATCCTGAATAAATAATATCTTTGCTTTTAGAATTGTCGCCTCATATCTGTACTGATCATCGGCGTTTCGTAGAGCGGCTTCAACGGCTGCCTCCACATCCTTAAAATCTATAGCATAGGTGCAATCCTTCTCCGAAAGAATGAGACGACTCTCACAAAACACCAGATTGTAAAGACAGGCATTCAAACCACTACGCTCGCCTTTGAATGCACAGACCAGCTCAAGAGCCTTGTTAAAATTACCCTCAGCACGATGCTTTTCAATCTCAAGCTCAAGCCGTGACTTCCGAGATCTAGACGCTCGCGAAACATACATGCCTGTAAAGATTAGAACAAGCTTTTAACTACAAAGGTTTACGAAAATAAACCTCCAAAATCAAATTTCCACCACAGCAAAAAGTGTTAGGAGTCAAGATAAATAACGCATGCAAGACATGTGCCCATGAACTCCGCATCTTTGTGAGTAACATTCAACTTACTTCTAAAAACTTATATCCAAAAAACCTCCCGAAAAATTTGCGAAGCAAAAAACTAAGAGAGGGGCATATAATCACTTTGTAAGCAACGAAACTACTAAAAAATTGTTTTTGCAATTAGAACCTTGAATGCGTATCTGCTTATCAACAAGTTGTGACCACAACGTGCGGCAGACCACATAAACACAAAGTGTATGAATAATCCTGCAGGAAAATAAAAATAAGCTTTGACTATACTAATACCACCAAAGAAATTTAAGGGTCAATTGCGCATAGAGACACATTCATAACAATTACTTCAGCCTAAAAGACAACAAGCACGGCAGCCCGGTCCAGTACATGCCTGAATTTGCACATATTACGTTCCCTGATAAGAATGTAAGCAAATAAACTCGAATGAATAAAGTGACTGGAGGAACCGCCCAACCCTCACACACCCAACCGCTTAGTCCGCCGATACTATCATACAAGATGTGGCATTAGACAAAATAAATTCTTTAGGAATTAAGTTGAGAAAGCCATAGCCGCAACGCATTATCGTAAAAAGGTCTTGCATAATTATGTTTTTATCCAAGAACTAAAAAAAGATGAAACTGCAAATTAATGGACCAAAATGTCTTTCGATTAATACTCAGAAAGCTTTAAGCTGATCATGTGTTAACTAAGCAGAAGGTTGCTTATGTGCGCCTGGGAACACTGTTTGCACCGACTTTTGTTAAGAAGCATGTGGCGCGATTTCACTTAGCATTATATATCTAAAAACTAGGAATTTTGAGGCCTCTCTGAAGCCAAAAGAAGAAACGATACTTTTACAAAATGCAGAATGTGCACATTAGGCAGACAAGAAGATGCAGAGACCAGTCTCTTCATAGAGGGAACAATGGTCAAACGAGTAGCCCTATATCGGAACCCAAATTTATAAAAACGACCTAGACATGATATTTACGTGTAATGCTTTGTTTGTTCGAACTACCGGTTTAGGTCACTTGGGTGACCATCTTGTTCTAGCCGGTTGGTCGGCCTCCGGGCCGTGCCAACAGCCCCCAAGTCCTCTGTTCCCGGAATACATATATTCTGCCCTAGTACTGCGCCTTCTTTTACCTTAAGGGGCGCCTCGAGACGCTACAGTACGTACATATAACACATATATTTGTTCAATATACAGAAAAAAGCTTGAGCCACTAATGTGGCCCATATGCCAGCACACCCACCAAAGGTACAATAACCAACTGAGTGACCTTGCATCAAATACTTTGTTTGTTTGGACCGCTGATTTCGGTGGCTTGGAAGGCCATATTTTACCAGATGGTTGGCAGGCCTCCAGGCCGTGCCAGCAGCACCTTAATTCCTCTGTTTCTGGAATATACATCCTGTCTAAGTACTATGCCTTCTTTTACCTTAATGAAAGTCTCGGAACGCTACAGTGCATAGCGTTTGTTGTTCGCCTAAGCCTTGGTTTTAGTCACAGACTTCGTTGGCCACCTTTGGCATTTCTGGGCGGTCTATTCTTTGAATATGTATTCTGTCAGAGCATTATGCCCTCTTTTGTATTCAGGGAAGCCGTGGGACGCTAAACGAAGAAACGGCAAGGGTGTTGCAAAACTTTGGCATGTAGTATTAGGTTTTAGACAATTGTACAGCGTAATTTTTTCCCTTTTTTCTTTTGGTACTTTTCTGCAGCAGAGATTAATGTCTGCAAAGAGATTTTCACGTTAAAAACAATTATTAAGAGGTTTCTAAGATTCATTTTTGCATTCACTCGGCTACGTCTTTGTTCGCAGTAATGTTTGCGTTCGAGGTCGAATGTATCCGCATTAAAACACAAACATTTTGAGGATTGACGTAGATGTGCGTATGTTTATGACATGTTCGCCAACTCAATTGCGTCAAAGCAACAGCTAGCAGCACATTATCGAAAGGTGCACTCTGCAAAAGGTATTTTATGATTTTCATTTCTTATCATCTTAAGCTGCCATCGATAACAAAACTCCTAATTCGTTGCATACAAATCCCAAGTGTAGGTTAGAGATGTTCAATTATTTCAGACAAATTGAGCATGAAAAAGAAAGGTGATGTGTGTATAAATGCGCGACCGTTGAAAGATTTTAAGGTACGCAAATCCAAAAGGGTAAAATATTCCTGTGCATTTTCACATCAATATTTAGTGTCGTACTTACTCCGACGGCCCAACGGCCAATGAAATTGTTCTGAAACTGATTAATCCATTTGAGGGACATGGCACAAATCGACAAAAATCGAGAAAAGTCGCCATTTCAAGCGGAATTTCGCCTAATGTTTCACTAAATCTTGGAAGTGATTATAAACCTCGTGTGAGTAAATTCCAGTTGAAGTGTACCTTCATGCCAGTCTTAAGATCATAACTAGGAAGTATGTCTTTATAGCTTATTTTAACAAGAAACAGTGTCGTTTTTGTTTAGTGTGTTTTCTGATGTCATCATAATTACTCTGTTTCCATGATATTTGTCCATTCTTAGTGTGATAAATAATCGGTGATTTTAGATAGCTTATTCAGCTTCATCTGCCTACTTAACGATGGCTTTATTTTTTGGTCACATAGCAACCCTTTCATGATCCACCAGCCGACATTCTAAAGCTTCATGCGAGCCTCTTTACTAAGCCTAAGGATTTTTGTCCGATAACACTCAAGTCGGCAGCACCCTCTCGAATTCGTGAACTCGCATGCTACAATCCGCCTCGGCGACGTCAGGCACCAGGACATTTGGAGGAAATTGATTTAAGTGGGTCACTATTATTCTTCGCTGCACCAAGTATTATTGGTGATGGCGCTTATTTATGCAAATCACCTGAATATTTTGAGGTTTTATTTTAATCTATTAGATTGGATGGCCAATGTATTAAAATGAGTAAATATGATTTCAACTGTTTCAAGGGTTTAGTAACAATGATCTATCGTACACTTGCCTCTATCTTTTAGCTAGGACGCCCCCACAAAGCAATAACGGTGATCTTAAGGCTCCTACTCGAAATGCATTAGCCGACAAGGGTAAAGATATGTGCTGTTTGGGTTTGTCTGCGTTTTGTTAGTTTATTATGTGGTGGTTATGATTTGTTCATCAACTCCCGGCATTAAAATGAAATTTTAATAAGTTTACTTAGGGTTTCATTAATTGTTTGCCAAATGTCAATGGTTGCTTACTGAACGCAACCTAAAGCACTGTACATTATCCATTATTTGTTCTGTTTTATAATTAGGACCTCTTTGTGGTATTCAAAAATCACCAAGCGGTCCCAACTTTATACCGGAAATGGTGCAATTATTGATGCAGTTTTATTACAGGCCAAGAGTTTATTGAGGACTCTTCTTGGATTACAAGGAATATAAAACTAGTCTTATTGACAGCCTGAATGAATGTGATAAGTCGCGTTTTTGGCCTGAGGCTATGGTGGGTTATTGGCACGGAAAGTCAGCTAGCTGCTGTAGTTTTATTTGTTGATTTAATTGTGTGGTTATTGCTACATCTTTCCACAGGAAGGTCTCAAAGGCCGTCTTTGTTCAGCGACTACCAGTCCAGAGACCCAGATTTGTCAAGCAAACCTGTTTTGCGAAATCCCACATCAGCTTCAGCATACACTCCAACCCGAAGGGTATCTTATTTAACGCGCTTTTTATAGTGTGATTTACTAAACTGCAATCAAGTATTAAGTAAGGCTTTCCCGGGGTAAAAATAACAAATACTCTTATATAGACGTTCGAATGTGTCCTTATCTCATGTACTTTTTTGTCGGTTTGCCACTTGGGAGCATCTATAGGCACTAATCTTGCCGTCCAAATTATAACTCATAAATTGATCGCAAATCTAAACTCCTATGATGAACTGCTTTGAGACCTGAAAAATTGCACCGTTTCTTAAATGAAGTTCTGGTTTTTGACAAAGTTTTGCTTGATCGAGAACTTTCAGTATGGTGGAGCTATGCCACAAGTTAATTCCAATCCATTTCCTTTCGTAAAAGCGATAACCTTCAGTGTGTACTGATTGAATGGTTTTGTGGAGTTAGGCAAGGTAGCCAACTTTCTTATTCGAAGTATGAGTGAATATTTATGTGTTGACTCGACGTTTTAAGTAACATTATACGGTTTGCTGTCATTATCGGAACTGCTATGAATTGGTCAAAAGGGCGTTGTTTTTTATGGAACTTAAGATGATTATGTTTTCGATACAAAATAAGGTTTCTGATAGGATGCTTTTGATTAAATTTGACCGGAAATGAACATTTTTAGGCTGATTTAGCTCGAAGTGGTTCAGACCGGCCCACTCAAAACATGTAAGCATCACTATCATGCCCCTTTTTTATTCGGTCCATCACTAATGGACGTGATTCATAAGCCTTGTTTTGACGAGATTCTTTCTTGATTCGCTGGAATCTTCCTGCGCACAGATAGCGCTGAGTACTCCAATTCACTTTTCCTATTTCAGACTGGAGGATATTGAGTACATCAAATTTTCATCAGCTGTGACAAATGACATCCTTATGAATCGACAATTCAGCAACAGGTATATCTTGTTGTTAATGCTAAGTGAAGAGAGTTGTAAGTCATTTTAGTGAAAATCTTTGCTGCAACAAAAAATTATTGTGAGGTTCTAAACAGACGAGGGTGTTCGGTGTTTCAAATTGCAATGAAGGAGTTTTTGAGGGCGTTAAGAAACGATGCACTATGCTCGACCAGTCTTTAGTACCTCATTCAATGTGACAACAAGGCTCACTCAATGTCCTGTTGCATAGTAACAATTGGTATTTTGGATTGGCAGTTAACGTTTCCAAGCAAGTCACTTTCACCTGATCGGTGGTATTTACATGCAACTTGTATTTTTAGCCAATTAGTGGAAATTTTTCGAACTCATTTAAAGCGTTCAGATTTGAGGCTCAGTAGGGTAGGTTTTGCTTTCTTTGTTTGTTCAGGTGTGTTCATTTTTACTGCTTTGTTAGTAAACGCTACCATAGACTCGCACTGATTACTGCACTTGGAAGCCCCACTGATCGTCGTTTCACGTCACTGTGTCGAGTTGTTGTTGTTGTTGTTGTTGTTGTTGTTGTTGTTGTTGTTGAATCTTCAGGCAAGTCAGGCCGTGTTTTGATGACGTCTCGATTGCCTTTCAGGAACAACAGTTGAAAGCCATTCGCCAGATTGCTGAAAAATTAAATGTACCTGCGAAACTGATGGTGGAGTTTTCTTTTCATATGAGCCAGTCCAGCGCTGTGAGTAAATGCGTAGCAAAAAGCAAGCAGGTTTACGTTTTAATTGGAAACTAAGTTCCAATGTCCATGTGACATAGAATTTTTTTTTGCGACAATTTGAATAAATAGAAGTAGGGCTCAGAGTGAAGGTTTTGAATTTTACCTTTGCTGCCTTTCAGAAGAATGTCTTTAAGGTTCAAAAGTCACGAATAGACCCGGCAAAATTTACTTTGAATTATCGAAATCCCAAACTTATTTGTAAAGCACCTTAAAAACATCTTAATCGGCCCTGAACGGTTATAGCTTCATTTGATTGACTTGTGTTTCATCATAAAATGATAGTTACCACAGTCTCAAATCTGACTTCGATTCACTTTAATGGTCTTTGCTCTCATCTTTTTTTGATTCCGATAAAAAGAAAAAGGCAAGCCTCAACCCTGATGTTAACGCCACTGGCACGAAAACACTAAACAAGAAAGGATCTGGCGCTGAGTCTCGAAACAGTGAAGGCGGTCTCCCCAGTCCTGCCGCGCTTCCACGAGGCTCATGCCACACGAGCGTTCCAAGTCGATCAAGGCAATCTGACCTTAGCCTTCCGAACATAGAGTAAGTCGTCAGTGTCATTGTCATTCACTCTGCGTTAAGGAGATCTTTTATTTATTTATTTATTTATTTATTTATTTTATTCAGTCAACTGCTTGTCAATCCCACGAACCTGGAAAATATGTCCCATAAAGAGCTACTTTTCTGCTAAAAGTGACTTAAAATATTTGTATATCATCACTAATGTTCCAAATACCCTTCAGCTAGCAGCTTGTTGAAGTTTAAATTTTTGTCAATAAAGTCTGAAAGAAATGTCAGAAGCCTTAAAACTATGAAGAATAGTCTAACTTGGCCTATTTTTCTATTGTAAATATATTCTAAAGGGTATTTCCTACCTTGGTGTGAAGGAATGAATCGGATGTGGCGAGTGAATCGTACGGTAGCACTATATCTCTTGCTTCCTTATCTCCTGCGAAAGATCAACCGTCTCTGCAACAGCCTTCGAAATCGACATCCGAGCTTGTCACTCCCTCAAAACTGTCAGATACAATGTCTACCATGAACTCGGAAATTGAAGAGACCAGCCAGTTCCTCAGTTCTCTTGAGATTAAAAAGACGGTTGAAAGTGATGGAAAAAGTGATCATGATGATGATGATGATAGTCGTGATTATGACGGTGATTATGATGATCATGATTGTGGTGATGATGTCGGGGAGGAGCAGACTGACCTCGATGATGTGGAGGAGAGCTACACTATCGAATCCTTTGAGGATGATGAATAGAACTTTTTGGACATTACTTAACACAGACGGCTATCATCGGATAATAATAATAATAATCATAATAATAATAATGCATCTTTATTGACATTGCGAATTGACTTTGAATGTTAAATCAAGTCGTGCGGCTGGTACTATTTGCTGTTTCATGCTTTTGTGAATAGGCAGCACTGATAAGTGGCAACTTGTTGAGGGCACTTTTGTTGCAGTTAGCATGGTAAAAAAACAACATCAAAGACATTTGACCTTACTAGTACGACACACTTGCTACGCCTCAATTTCTCACCCGGTAGTGGTAATTGGTTAAACTAAATCGTGGGTGGTGCGCTATGTTCTTGTCCCTGGTTTGCTTGCGTTTCTTTTTCTGGTTTCTGAACAGGGTTTGATCCAGTCAAATAATCCAACAGTATGGACGTGTCGAGCTAGTGGCGATTCCTTCTGTTGTTTTAAGTGACTGCAATATTCGCTTCCATAGGTCTTGTATACGTCATTGAGAACACTTAAAAACTATAATGTCGGTGATCATGACTGTGCTAAATACACTAATTTTTAAAGTACACGCTTACAATAACGCATGATTATGCAACAAGCCTAGGTTGTGTCAGTGCTATCCATCATGAGAAGCTTAGACGAGTTGTGTTCTTGAAACGATTATGGGTGGGATCTTATTTCCATCACCTGGAGTATGATCGGACTTCGTGTAAAACATTGAATGCGCTTGCCAGGTTTGAGAGCTTGGCCTTATCCCAGGAACGATGGCGTTGGTTATATTGTAAGTGAAATGGCTCCACTCTATGAATTGGTACCATGGCAACTTAAGGGAAGAACCTTGAGGACAAAATCTGGCATATCATTATTTGCAGTGCGTACTAGAATGAAAATACACTTGCAGTGTGAATATGATACTACAACTGCAGAATTAACAGCAACTTGTGGGCTTACCTACTGAATCGTAGATCCTTCACGGACCTGTTCATTGCGTAGTTTGTAGGACATCCAGCCTGTAGTGCCCCGATGAAAGAGGACAGAATAAGTCTTGTCGGCGTACGGTAGGACTTCGGATAAGGAAGAATGGTGGAGCTACCAGTGGCTTGTTGCCAAAATTGGGGATTAGACCAATCAATGTATTGTATAGTCATCCTTCTAGACATCATAATAAATAATGAGAGTAGCTCCATCAAACACTGGTTTGTGAAAGGTTAAAAAAGTGCTTTGTTAAGGATTTAGTTTTTTGCTTACTGATGGCAATTCGAATGCGTTAAAATTAATTTCTTTGTAGTCCTCTTGATCGTGACTACGAGACTTGCTCACAAAGAAAGCTGTGAACTTATAAGTGTCACATCAACTCACCGACCCGTACACCGGAAATAACGCCCCAGCCGTGCCATCGGGTGGTAATTGGGTAATACGCCCGGTACTGAATTGTTGCTAAGTAGCGCCAAACTTCAGAGCTTGACTAGCTGCTTGTGCAATTGACCAAGATGACATGGTACTCACGCCTCAGCTGTTTTACTCCAGAGGCTAACTGCTCAATGGCTTAAGGTGCAAGTAGTGTGCACAGTATAGTTGTGCTTCTACACCTGAAGGTGTAAATAATGCGTACACCTTGCGTCTGGCAAAGTGTCAGTTTGTAAGAGGGACGTTGAATTCGCGCGTGAGTGCTTGCAAAACAAGCAGTGTAGCCCTCAGCACCGCTTTCAGTGAGACAAGGACAAGTCAATTACAACCACCAGGGTTCCCTCCCTTTTTGAACGGTTGATTTGACTAATTACTACCTTTCATACTAAATCGGCAAACTCATTTCAACTAAAAGGCATTCCACTCATTCAAAGTGGAAGTGGAACAGCCCTATTGGTGATGCTGAACACCATCTTAGCAGTATTCAGGGAGTTCATTCGTAAATTTGGATCCAAATCACCTCCTTTGGTGAAGTTATTTTCGTCAACTGTCCATGCTGCCAGCGTGCTTTAAATGGGGATCATGGACTCGCTTCACCCTATGTATTAATTCAATCAAATCAACAATAATCTACTTGACTTTCAAACGCCATGGTAGAATACTCGACCAAATAAAAACCCCGTATTTTTCGAAATTTTGTTAAGTCCAGCAATGCCAGCGATCCAAATAGTGGCATTCAACCTAATTCGCACTGGGCAATTTCTTTGTCAATGTTATTTAATGAGGAGAAAATATGGCGTTCATAACATCAGGAAAAAATACTCAAGAGGAGCAGCTATGAGAGATGGTAAGAATCAGAAAGAGGAAGGCTTATAGCAACAGAGGACGAAAGTTACAATTCTCGATTGCAAATGTTTTAATGGTTAGAGTTAGCTCGTGATAGGCTCGTGCGGCCAATCATTATCTGAGTATGTGGTAAAAATAGACGCACACGGTTTGTAAATATGTATGGAAAAGGAAACACTGTCAAAGTTGGTATTAATGCGTGTGCGTGAGTGAGTAGAAAAGCAGTTGGTCGTGATGATTGTGGATTAAAATTATAATGAGATGATAATGTCGGCGCAGGAGGAAGGGGAGAAGAGAGAGGCTGTATACAAAGTGGGCACTACAAACACAAGACGCACAATGGCCGGAGACGAGAGAGAGACATCTGAATGAAATTGGGAGGTGAGGTGGCAATCAGGAGGGAGCAGAACAAAGGATGATTACATGGCGTGGTCGAACTGCAGTTCGTCTGACATGCCGCTAGCCTGCTGCGCTGGCGATGTTTCCGTGGGTACCTGCTGGTGTTGCCCGGCGGAGAGTGGACGCGGCAGTCGCTGCGCCCAAATGGGCTGCATGCCTCCACCACTAACACTACCACCGGCACTGAATTGGGGCTGGTAGGAGTGCGAATGAAAGGTGGTAGTCGGGTTGCAGGACACCTCCAACATGGGCTCGGGCTTGAATACGGTCGCTATTCCCTCCTGGCATCCGCCTCCGTCACCGATATCAGAAGTCATACGAAGATAGGGCTGAGAGGTTAATAAAACGTACTTAGTCGAAAAATGAAAATAACCAAGTCTCCTCAATCCGAAATGAATGGGTTTCAGTTTACGAGCCCATAGATTTAGTTCAATAATTGCCTTGTTAGGAGAGATACAGGTTTTCATCGATTCAAAAGCGCTCCTAACTCAACGTAATGTTATCCAACAAAATTTGGCTTGGGATGAAGCTACAGGAAAGAGGGAGAAGTGCGTTCACAGAGCACTTCGTATGTGCGCGTGTACGTATCTATGAGGTAAAGTGTGGTCAAAATACGCATAGTAGTGAAGGTGAAACAGTCCGTACCGTAGATGTTAGTGGGTGCGAAACATCACACAAAAGCTGAATATTGGGAGTGCAAGCACACTTTTATTTTAAAAATTGGCACAAAATACGAACGACTAAAACGAACCATAAAATGCATGCCTTCCATAATAAGCCCCTAGTCCACTAACTCGGTTCATCGACTGACTTCCAAAACATGTTTCCGTGCTGTAAAACGCTAGCTGCCAAGTATCCAAAGTGCCTATGCACTGGCATAAGGATCGTAGCATACCAATGTGTGCAAAAGGAGCAACGAATAGACCATCACACCCTCAGTCAACTCATACGATTTAATGACGCACGCAAAAATACCTAAGCCTCATTAATAATCAAATCGGCATAATAATTCTATCTTGCGTGCCACAAACACTGCTTGTAAACAGATGCAAGGCAGGGCGGGATGAATAACCTCCATGACGTTTACGCCGACAGCGGGAGTTGCACTGAATTCGAATAGCGTACAAAATGGAGTTGAAAGATGAGATTCCACACGTTGCGGAACAGGAAGAAATTACAGTATTTCTCTAAAACCACCCCCACTAATCGTCAACAGGATCGCGGGGTGTGGCTGCATACACTCGCGGTTGTTTACACAGAATATGCTGATTCACGTTCAATAGTTCTATCCAGAAAAGCATCGAACGAAGCATACGGGCCAAGGAGCCACCAAATTCACTATACGCATCAAAGTAACCCTCATCAAGCAAAGACTTCACGACGCATTCAGCTAAATTCGGAGGTACTTTTACTACATTACAATTTGGTTTGACTCTAACGCCTCCGAATTGGTATTGAACGATAACAATCGGCAAGGCGAGGGACAGTATTAAGAGGTAAGATATATTTTAGCGGAAATTGTCCCCAACATGTGTCCATCACCCCAAAAAATTGCTTTACCGTAAAACTATGACTTAAAGAATCGGAAGATTTCATAGCAAAGCTGAAATGAGTAGCGAAAGTGGGCACAAAGAACAAATCCTGCCATAAATTCGGAGTTTAGAATGTCCACAAGCAGCACAAGATCACTAGAAGGTCAGACTCCGCTATGATAAATCTGAAAAGTCCGGTTTTAAGAACTTAGCATATGTCAAATTAGTGTCTATTGGTACTGCTGGATCTAGGATTATCTTCTGTTGGAGATTAAGTAAAATACTAGATAAGTGAATATAAAGAGTAAACAGCATAAAAGTTGCCCTAGATATGAAGACTTGTTCCTCTCCAGATGGTTCCAAACATCTGAAGTGTTGATATCTGCTGGCCTAAAATGAAAATTCTGCACCTCTCCAAAGACGTCCCTCCTACCGTGTGATTTAAGGAACGCCCTACTAGCAACGAAGAGACGTACGTTCGACGACTCCATTGAACGAAAGTGGGATTACATGCCCATAACACTAAACTAGCCACCGAGAAAATTTTAACAGTGAAAGCAGAAAACGAACACGTCATTCGCTTCCTCTCCCCAGATATGTTCTTAACGCCGCCAGCCAATAGTAGTGATCGCAACAAATAGTGAGAATTTGCTGGTTTTAAAAGTTTGACGTCATGTAACTCAGCACAGCCACCACCGTTGCAAATCAGTGCCTATACATCAAACTTACCTCATCAGTATTCATTTCCGATGTGGAAGGAAAATCATCTGGAGCCATTCTCACAGGAAGGCTGGTACTAAGACCTCCAAACCCACTGCCACCGCCATCACTGAAGGCATTGCCTCCACTGTTGGTCGAAAACATGGTACTCTGTTTTGGTACCGCAATGGCACCACTCTCTTCCATTTTCGTGGCGGGTGGTCTCCCGGAAGCAGTACGCTTGCTCGCGATCCGCCCTGAGGGCGGCGAGGGATGTTTGGTACCGCCCCCGCTGGTGTACAGTTGAGAAAAGAGAGGACGCATCTGTGTCAGACGTGCACCCGACTGTGTGGGATTTGGCGGAGAGGTGGCAGGCAGAATGCGAGCGCCGCGAGAGGGCAAGGAGCCCACCAAGGGGGGCGTAGCCAGAGGAGCTCCCTCTACACCACCAGTATTGCCGCCTCCACCACTGACTACACTTAAACTCATCGGCTGCCCCGTTGTTGAGGATGCCGAAGTGCAGCGAGTGCGACTTGGCCGACCAACCAGTGGCACTGGTGAGTTGGAATCACCTTTTAAAGGAGGAGGAGAGTGAAAAAAGCACATGAATTCACCTTCTTTACGATGGGGAAAAAATTTATATGTGGTCAAATGCAATGATTTCCTTTATAGCTAAGTTAGGTTTTACAGCAAGCCAATGTTATAAAGAAAAAATCTAGGGGAAGTGTTTCACACGCAAGTTATTTACTGAGATAGTTAAAGCGCGACTTCATGTAAGTTACAAAGCATTACACTTGAATGGAAAAGGTTAGCGAAAAGACTCATCCCAAACAGCATGTTGTCAGGAATAGGTTGTAAAAATCCAATATTTAGCACCATTTACTAGAATCATTCAGGTTTTGGTTCGTCAACCAAGCAGAGCAGCTGAAGGTGGATACCTAATTTGGGACCCTGAATCAACCTCCCAGACCCGATTGAAATAACAAAAAAACTAAGCGCTTTTTGTTGTCATCCTTTTCCCACAAAAAAGTAAATGACTTAAGGCGACTGGAAAAGAGGGGTTGAGAGCACGTTTGGGGCTAAATTTCCAACTTGTCTACGTCCCCAAATAACTTCGGCAAAATTGAAAACAAAAACGAGCACAAGATTACGTCACACAATGGCATCAAAAGGGTCGTTGTCACGGAGAACGAGATTAGATATGCGCTGCATTTTTTTCACCTCATATCGCATGTGACCTTACATCAATAAAATTATTACGCATCTAGTGTCTATCAGCGGTTAAATTTCAGAATTCTAACTATATATGTGCAACTGTAATAGACAGCCGTTTATCCCACTCATTTACGATACAACAACTAATAATGCACGGCACATATCAAGTAGAGAAAAATACATAACTGAAGGTTAATATTGGCGAATAAATTGCCGATAGCATAAATTGAACTGCTATCTATCCAATATTTGGATCCATAGACTTTTCAAGAAAATAGTAGAGGTATGAAAAGTCTCAACAATAAAGCACCAAATACCAACACAATAACTCATGACCGAAATAAAATTACATAGGCTTAGACACCCATAAAGGGCAGAGTGGGTAAAGAAGATCACAGAAGAGTGAGTGAGGCACAAACACAAACAAGAACTGGCCACCTAAATTAAGAAAAGCGCCACCTCAGGTCGGAACTGAACCACGCTGCAACGGAGTAGTGAGACAGAGGGATCATGCTACTCCGTGACACGTTGAGACAGAAAAGGACTACCCGACCGTAGGAACACGCCGCCTCTGCACAGTGGTGCCATGCCAAACAAATTCCACCTCACATCCCCTGCTAATGAAGTGAGATTGTGTGCAATCCCGATTATTAAATTGCGACAAAGTCAGTACTAAGATTGGCTACTTAAATGCGAGCCTTAAAACCGAACATAATGCAGTTTTCCTGAGATCCCATGACAGGAAAAAGTAGTCATACCAAGACATCAATTTCGAGGTCTCCCGTATTCTCGCCCACGTCAGCTTCAACTTGGCAGATGGTAAAACTACAACTCGACTATAGTCGTATTGACAAGCAGGGTAATAGTGACTGTACCAATGCGCTGGTTGCGACATATGGTGTGATTCTGTGGATGTGTTAGGAAAAGGGACAAATGTTTAACTTGCAATGAGAACCGCTTAAAGGAATTGCTGCCAAAACTCTCGTTGATCCTAAATGTTACAAGCGAGAACCTCAAAGTATTAGCACATGAATACCTACCACCCGCATAAGCATTGCTGCCTATCAGTTCCCCAAATTCCAGTTTTGAAGAGAGAAAGAGAAGCCTTATAGGAATTGTTACGGAAATCGAACAAATTGTAGTCAATTGCTCAATCGGCTTGGGAGTTATTGATGAAACTTATTAAATGCCAATGCTAAAGTAGGAAATAGGTTGATAGATGAGCATTCCTAACAGGTAACCGGTCAACTAGCAAAAAAGCCTCAATAACACTGTACAATCGGAAGGCTGGTAATATAAACTTATCATCAGCTAGAAACGCAGAAGCAGCAAGAGTGTATGGGGCGCTTCAAGAGATGTACAGCCTATGAATTGGAGTCCCATCAGAGCGACAGAAGCAGCTGATGACTCGCCAATTTATGTGAAGAAAATTGCATGGATATGACAGGAAAGACTATGCCTCCCAGCCCATCATACTTTAAAGCGTAGGAAATCTTTTATACCAGACAATTGAATCGAATGCTTCTCCTTTTGTGATAAAGAATACTGAGATAATATTTCATAGATTACTGTCTTATGACAGTGAGCAAAAACGGCTTTTTGAATCACAATTCACCTCCAAACAATAAGCTCAAATAGATCCAGTAAACATACAATTTAGATTATTCATGTATTGCCGGGTTTACTAAAGGGAAAGCTGAGAGAACTGTAATTGGCAACATCTGTCTGCAATAAATTTAAGGGTGCATTAGGGAACAATTCTAGTAAAACAGCACAAAGCTTTTAGAGGTTGACTGAACATCAAAAGTGATGGATTACATCTTCAAAGGATTTATTTTCAAGAGAGGAGAGAGATGTCGCATTTGAGAACTCCCTAATCATCAATTGCAGGGGCCGAATTTTCGCCCGTGAGCAGGCTATCAAGAGTAGGGAGAACGTCATACCTCTGGCATCAAGATAAGTGCCAACATCGTCGTTGTTGCCGACAGAGGACATTCCGGGAGAGGATTCACTGGTGTCGACAGAGACCTGCCCGATACCACCACCACCACCACCACCACCACGTCCGCCGACAGCTCCGGCGGAGGCCCCAGCAGCTACGGCGCTGGAGATTTTCTGTTGATTGCTATCATGTAGCTTAGACCACTCCTGCAACATTTGTCGGTAGTCAGCTGAACCCGCGGGCGTTACCTTGATTAGGTAATCCGGTGACAAAAGCGATTCCAGATGCTGAGAAGGACACAATTTTGATTAGCAAGAGACCGGTCTTACTACCTCGTAAGTGGCACGGCAAAAAAGGGAGGCCTCCACTACCAGTAATCTAATGGTGAAATAAAGAGTGTTGTTTGCATAATTGATTTCAAAAAAAATTCTACCCTCCGGGTTCTAGTATCACAATCCTGCGTCACATTGTGACGATAAAAGATCCAAGAACATTGCGAGCACTTGGTGCCAAAACAAGCTTGTATCGCATACCAATATCGCTGAAGGCACAAGGACTGTGAAAGTTGAAATTTACCTGGATACGCTTCACCAAGCGATCGATGACGGAATTGGCAAGGGTGGTCTCGTTATAGAGATCGGCGTAGCATTGGTTTTCTCGTTGCAAAGCAGATATATACTCCACCGAGTTCTTCAGAATACTACCCTTGTTCTTCTTGCAGTCGCTAAGAAAGGTAGTTATTCGAGGTATGGTTACGAATCTTCGCTACAGTTCAAGCACTAGTGATAAGGCTGGTAGGGAGAATGCAGGGTTCCAAACAGAAAAAATACTAGAAAAACTTACAATTCCCAAGTGGCAACCAAGAACACCCTCACTATTGATGTAATTAGTTTCTTAGACAAAGTTTGATTCAGGACATTAGGTCAGTAATAATAATGGAATGAGGATTATATACTTAAACCAGAAGTTACAATAGGCATATATGCAGTATTGCCCAAGCCTACAGAGAGTACTTCAATGCAAATATGTGCCAACGTGTTCCAATCCACTGAATACAAGTCCCAGAATAACAGTTTAAGACTTCTAATGTTTTCATACCTGTGCACACCCAAGCCCTTTCGCGAAATTTCAGCTATAGATGATAACCCTTTATGAGTTTTTATGATGAATGCTTTAGCTATTCCAATGAAGGCTTCAATTCCATAGATATTCCTCCTTCGTCTCTTCCATACACACCTCGTTCGTCATTTCACTTTCCTTTTCTACCATTCATTGGAGAGTAAATCCCCTTTTAATGATTTATCCGTTATTTGTAAGCTAATTCTGCCAATGAAGTTTTAAGGGATTCAGGATGTATGCAAGGCCCACCAGCAAAACAATATAAGGATTGGTGAGTTGTCCAGCCAACTTATTCCACCGAGCAGCAATACATGCGCTACTCAGAAGGGGTTATGGAACATGGTTCATTCTGTAAACGCAAAAGAGGGCGAAATCACGGAGTATACCTATTAATACTCAGTGTAAACAACTTAAACTCCAAGCTAAGTCATTACAATGAAGTACAAATAAAAAGCTTCAACTCGTTGCTAATTCTACAGCTGTTTCAGCTAAAATGTAACATTCCCATCTCAGCTGAAACCCCTAGTGACTCCTGGTTATGAGTGGTGTAGAGATGCTAGTTAAGACATTACATGAATTTTATGGGGTAATGCAGTAATGACTGTCATGAAAAATGCATAGAGGAATAACTACCATGTAAACACCTTCGTCAAGCAAGAGCAAAATCAACTCAAATATGAAAGAATAGTGATAAGCAGAATATGCGATGCATATACAATCCATGCAATGCTTATTTATTCGCTACCAAACTACTGCCAAGCAGACTCTCTTTTAAGCTACTATAGCTTACATAGCTCTACTGTTTCTAAACGGTAACAAGCTGAGTGGATGTGAAAGCCGCGTAAACCCTGGGTGCAGAGCATTGAAAAGATTAGAAAGTCACAAAACGCAAGTTAGTTACCTTGACCACGGGACAAGGTACAAAATCCAGTGAGCATCTGTGTACTTACCTTCAAGTAGGATTATTACAGAATGCTACTGTTTACGTTAATCATAAATCGACTACCTTTACTAGAGAATTGTCACAACAGGTTATGCACCCCTGATGAGGTACACACATTCACCCCAGGTAATGAAGGCCCGTCTCTGTATACTAAAACACTGTTTTAGAGGCTGTCAACAATCCTCACACGATCTTATACATTTACCTAAAACACCATTAAGACCATTAACGCAAGGGTGATATGAATATACGTGCTGCCGTTCCTTGAGAAGCAAATTACTTTGACTCTTAATTACAATCTGGCCTCAAGTACACAGCTATCCTCTTGCTAGTTGCCATGATGCAAAATTGATAAAGTGCCAGTTATGTGGCTAGCTGTTTTCTATTATTAACAGTTCACTGGCATACATGTTGAGATTACCATTGTTACTTAAGTAAATAAAACAATCGGATGTAAGAAGAAAAATACTACCAATGCTTGAAAACGAGACCAACCAAAGGCAAGAAAACAAGTTTGCTTCCCCATTTAATCGCAAGGTACATCACCTATTAACGTCGAGATAAATCAAAGAGATGATGGGAAAGACACATATCCTCGACGGGCCAGTGTGCCCCGCCGACTAGCAAAGTGCTTAAGGCGGCAACGACGGCTGACGTAGGCAGACTGTATTCTGCGCTGTTCATCACCCTATTTAATGTATCGCTTTATGTGATAGCGTGGGTGCTAGGGCAATCCGAAGTTCAATCTGTCAGCATGAAGTCCGTTTCGAAAAGCTTGTGGCGTGAGTGAGGGTTATTGAAAATAAACTCAAGGGAGCTTATTAGCAAATAGGCTGTACTCTCATCAAGGGCATAACTCGTGGCTATGTGACCGAAACAGTGTTTGCGTGGCATCTTACAAATTTCTGGTACGTTATGGAAGTTAACGACCACAAGACTATTGAGTTGTTTGATAGAAAACCTCAAAATAATGAAGAGGCAAATCCATAAGGCTACAGAATTTCATAGTTTAATAATGGTACTACAGTATTTGCACAACTGCGATTCTAGAGACAAATTTTCCAGGACGGGGAAAACTACCTAAGCAGAAACAGGTGGCGTAAGTAAAAAATAGGTAAAGTAGGCACAAGGGATGCGAGAAGGTGTGTTTCCAAAACAAAAACAGAAAATCAACACATACCATTCAATGATCGATAAATATGTCCCTTACCTTGGTAGCTACTTATCCAAGGCATGGGTAGTTACATTTGACGTTTTCATATGAACACTAGTGCTGCGAATGCAGATGAGTCCCTTGGCACACGAGTGGAGTATCTAGACGACTGCGCCGAGGTGGCGAAACCATGATTTCGATGCAGTGTCAAGTGTTAAGGCACTGTGGAACCCATTCCCCTGCTTCAGTCAAAAGTCCTGAGCTAGAATACACCTTCGTTTTGAAGACTTCGTCCATTACAATTCCTGATCACAATTACGACCTCTTTCGCCTGACGTTCTTAACGCAATTCGGACCATTCAATCTATCCTCGATTTTCGAGCATTCAGATGCAGCGGTGCCCACGAATTATGCTGATAGTTACTGAAAGCCTAGTCGACTTGAATGCACATTAATTGCCATACAATAACCTCCACTCGGTGATTTCGCGTTGAAATTAAGCTTGTTCAAGGACCCACTTATATTATTGATGAGGTTCATAACATTGCAATAGTTCGGGATTTGTCAATCGAAACTGTGCTTACCTCTTTCGTGCCAAAAAAATCAAATTTACACCCTCAACCGAAGGTCCTTAGGATGCACGACGTATTACAAGGATAAATTAACCAAGAAGTTAATTAGCTGCTATGGAACTAAAGGCGTGCATAAATCCTCGCTCCAACCGGGTTTTATTGGCTAGATATCTGTAAGCCATCGCATAAGGCGAAAGATACTAGTTCTATCAATCCAAAAGAAATAGTAGAAAAACGGAATCGGTGGAAAACAAAAGGTGGAACTAAATCCATAACACCAATCAAGGCTGTGATGGGCAAATACTGAGCTGGTTGATGAATTGTTTCAGCTGTGACGAAGAATTTAACTGACTTTAATTACTAGTGAATAGGGCTTAGGAAAAATATCCATGTTTGATTAAGTTAATTTCGTGTTGGGAGATAAGTAACCACAGACTCACTTCCAGTCCCAAGTACAACTTGGATACATTTCACACGTCAATTCTCCCATGTTGCATGCTCAAAACCCAAAACCAAGGAAAACGTACGCACTCCTTGCCAAACACCGCCCTCAAGGACACTTATCGCGTAGCATGCCAGAGAGTGATCGGATAATTTAGAATACCGCAGTGCCTATTGCAAAGTAGCCTACTGGTATAGTCAGTGTTTCCGATGGTCTTCAACAAGAACAACAAGGGAACAAATGTGAAGAATTAATTGCTAAGAGAGTGGAGCAGTACGCTGGCACTATCTTGAAGTAATAGAACAGTGCACTTACAGTAAGGTGCACGAAAACATTTCGGGTAAAATAAGGTGCTACATAACCATATTCAGTGAGAAACTCTTCAAATACTCACGCCGAATTGACAGAAAACAGCCATGATGAAAGCCGTATGCAACATTGGGCAAAAACCAACTAACCTACAGTGCAAAAAGTCACCGACTCAAACAGTTATGATTGGCACGATATATCAAAAAGGTCACTCAGACTTTCAGATGGAAGGTTTCGATACGAATGAAAAGGCTATAAGTCTGCGGCGCGGCTTGGATCTACCTCCCACTTCTTTTCCTCTCTATAAGAGAACTGCGAGTGCGATACGATTACACTCGTCACTCCTTTCCTCCTTCGCTCTGTGCCCGTCAAGAATTTATACTTCGGTGGAGGTGCTGCGATTACTATCACCCTAGTCCACTGTAAGGTGGACTTAGCTACCGAGCTCCAGGGCCCATCGACACGGATTACACTGCGAAATTGGAGTTTTGGCGAATAACCACGGGACCTGATGGCTGTTAGCTACCCTATCGTTGTTTAACTTAAAGCAAATGCTTTTTATTATGTTCTTGGCATTGCAGTAGAGGCCATGGTCTTGCATGAGGTAAAATAATATCAGGTTAGTAAAGCTTCGCTAAAACCAATGCCAATAAAGTGACTCAGACACAAAGTTGAGGAAACGGGGACCCGACAGTAACCTAGACACACTTCACTTGGAAGTGTAAGGTCAGAACTGTTGTAAATTATTTGTCTGAAACGTGAGTTTATGTAATCTCAAGACTAATGAAAAAACAATTTTTGGATCAAACCGACGAGCCTTTAGACGTTTTAGATGGGAAACCCAGTGCCTAGTGAAGGACCAGACAATATGTTTAACTGACAATCTTATGCAATCAAAGATAAGGATTAATAACTTCCAACCGAAGAAAGGGATCGTAGAAGCTTTCAAACTCATAGCACCAGTAATACAACCTTTGATAAGTTGATTGGACACATTAACAGCACATGAAATGAATGTGCTGTTAGGGCTCCAACCCACTTATTTGTACCGATACACGAATCTAACTTGTTGAGTTCAGAAAAGCCTAGGCGAATTCAATTATGAATGATGCAGTTTTAGGTGACGACGGACTAGGCTAATCCAGTAGAAGTTAAGTAAGCAAGCAAGTAATCAGTACCATACTTTTGGCAAAGCGACTAAATGAAATATCTGGAATGCCAAAAGTTGAAGCGACCAACAGGGCAGGTCGAAGCAGAGTAGAAGACAGGATGAGGGCAACACAGACCAAATGGCACATGCACCCTAGGAGAGACTGCATGAACCAGAATCCGGCGTCACTTTTGGGTAAGAATGCGCTAACTACCCATACATTCTCCTCCTGTGATTGGTAGATAAGTCACGACCAAGCGGTAGCCGCTACGGTGCACGCGAATATAACGGACACGCTCACCATTGCCAGAGGCACAAGCGCGGCCAATTTTTTTCGTCCGAGTGATGCTGACCAGTAAGCAAGGTCGCGGGAAGGCACAAAACCAGATAAGCACTTATTTTTTTAGCCGAACAGTTGGATTGTGGCCCATGAAATCATTGAATTACAGACTACCTTACCCCTGACAAACGCAAAAATTCACTTAGACCAATAAATTATTCATTTGAAGCAATAGGTGCTGAAAACATGACCATTGCAACGCTGCTCGTGGGTCAATGCAAGCAATTCCTAAGCGGGAGCCACTTCGAGCATTGCCCTAACCAAGTAATGATGTGGGAGCATCGCCTCGAGAAAAAACACAAATAAAAACAAGGCCAAATGCTGTCCAACCATGTAAAAATGTACCACAGTTCAGTACAAAAATATTCATCGAATCAGTCTATGATGCCACACTTCAAGCGGAATCTTAACAAAATCGAAAATGGTCATTTGTTTGCAAGGCTCTCCGAGACAAGTTATCCACTGGTACATCAATTTGCCAATAGTAAAGTCACGTCTGACATTTATTTACCGTTTTCGATGACTTGACGACGACCATGAGGTTGGCTCGACTTAAACTCAAGGTCGAAGACAAATCCATGACCTCTGACAAATAAATGTGGTATTCTTGATTGTTTATGTGTATTTATATGGATCAACGTTATGCGTGACCTCAAAACGATTTGATTGTCGACGGGTAAAAACAAATTCTTTCTAAGGCATAAAATAGAAAATCACATGGGAAATATTCGATGATGAAAGTTAAATAAGTTCATTTATACGAATCTATACCTTAAGGACAGCGAAGCAGTCACTAGGCGAATCCAAAAGGAAAATGAAATATGAATACAGTCAAAAAAAAACTAACTTCTCGCGGAACATCTCTTCGGGGAGTAGAGTGCCCAGCTCCGTGATCTGGCAGTTAATGTAATCCCGACGTTTCCGTTCAACTAAAAGTGCATAAGAAAGCCTGGTGATTATCTTCTGCCAACATTTAGGATGAACTGGATAGCACAGATACTAAAAATCGAGTTAAAATTCCAATCCACCTTAGCAAATTACAAACCCCCCACATCACTCACTGTGTGGTCAGTTCAATCGACCCATCTGTACACAAGAGTTCGAAGGGTTATGGGGAGAGATTTTGTAAAGAGGTGGTCGTAAACTGTAAATCTCAACGCTCTACACATAAGACTACCCGCAGAAAAATTATCACAAAGAGAATATAAATAATATTCGTAAGAGTTGAGAAAATAATGGCGTAACTTTATCCTCAAAAAAGCATATGAGACAGCAATTGTTGAACAGGAATTATATGAAATGTCATCCACAATGCACGATAGCGACTTTAAACCTGCTACTTTTTACTTTGCGACGCCATTGCCGCCAAAGAACAGTCTGTTCACCGATGCTGGAGTAGACTGTAAACTGACCAAAGAAGCGGTCATAAGTCCATAAAAAAAAATCGACAAACCTGCCCTAGCAAGACCGATCGCCATCAGAAGAAATAGTGACCGAGGTAATAAGAACGACTGGCATTGCCGGTTATGGAGACACTCTAAGAAGGGCATTCAGAATGTACGCCTCCAACTGCACCGGATTCCAGTGGTGATAAGTTTATGGCCATTGATAAAAAACAGCATCATGCTCATTTGGCGGCATGAGCTATCGTAGTGGTTACCAAACCGTCTAATAGCAATAGTGACAGAGGCGTGTTACTTACCATGGCAACAGTCCGAGGGTGTGAGCAGCCGGTATAGAAATAGCTCAAGGCGCTAAAACCTGTAGACCAAGTAGTACAGACAAAAGGGCCATTAATGCACATTCATACAATGGCAAAACCACAAAAAGGGCCGAATGCTTCAAACCAATGGGCGCAGATAAAAAAACTTGGCCAGTAAAAGTAAAAAAAAAACACACTTGACCAAGTAAAGACGACCCTAGTGGTTAACGAGACAATAAATCTCAGTACCGGTGTAAGAAAACTAAATTTCGCTCAATGAAATCTGCATGTGAGGTTGGTTTGATCAATTCAAGGTAGACAGTTAAACATGTGATAATGAGGAAAGGAATTCTGCTGCAATTCATCACCCGGTAGACTTTGGGAACAATTTCTCCAACACATCTTACGAGCAGCTTGATATCATTTAAGAAGAATTGAAGCAGAGGCAAGTGATAAGTATCCTTAACGACGCTTTGAGTGAGCAAGCGAGGGTGTGTAGCCCAGGATAAAACTAAAATTGAACCACAGAATTTGCACAATGGTAGTGGGGAATGTTCGCTAAATCACTGCTAATAAACCAAGCAGAGATGACCAAATGAAAGAACGGTGAAACGGTGTGACTGTTGTAACCAACGTTGGGATAAATGTTCAGGTTTTTAATAGTACATTCAGGGATAAGCTCAATATATGATTACACATCAAAGCGATTAACAAAGAACCGGAGTAGCGACACTTTGAATCAAGTTCAGTGGCAAGCCATCATCTCTTTGGCTATTTCGTATCCAAAACCCGGCTTTTTGAGATAAGAGACAATACCTAGAATGAAAAAGAGTTCAAATAGTCCAAACCCCGCGTTGGATATGGCTTGGTTAAAGGTAAAACGGATATAGGCAAAGAAGTAACGCAGGCTGATCTTTGTTTAACCTCCGATGACACCCAACAGTGGTTCTGACGTTCTTCAATGTTTATCTCGACTACGTTTTTATTTTTGACAGCGTACGCAGTACACACAGGCTGACGGAAGCACACCACGCCGCGCTGACTTAGAGCAGCAAAATGAACGCAAACAACAGTCTCACTGATGCTGATTCACCAGTAACAAAATGTCGTTAAACATCATTTATTTCAGAGGTAAGTAGATTAAATCGCGCCCTAATAGGTAATTTAGTGACTTCAGTGGTCGCCCGTAGACAAAACTGGCCTTGCACCACAAAAACCATACAGTTTATGCAATCCCCACTTACTGACAGCACTGCGAAAAAAAAATCGGGGCACGATTTTGAAGTGCCGTATTTTAGTGAGGTCTTCAAATTACTAAAACCTATTAAAATGCATTAAATTCTGCGAAAAAACTTGATGTTATCGTGAACACGATACATTGCGAAAGAGCAACTCATGTGGGTCGAGACCGTGGGGCCCAAAATGTGGATTTCAATCACCATTTCGATTTTTCCTACCATTTACTGTGAATGGACATTTACTCAAGACGGCATTCACTCAAAGTGGAAAGAAAGTAGAGATGCTTTGAAACACTTCAAGATGAAGAAATCCTTGCACAATTACGCGGCCTTGTACAAAGTGGTCCACAGACAGCGAAAGTCGCTCAATGGATATAACGAAATTGTGCAGCCGTCACAGGGTTGCGACCCCACTAATAAACACTCCGAAACTTGATGAAAGAAATATACTTGGCTAGTAAAAAAGCTCGACCAACCAAATGACAAGACCGTTTTCCGACAAATGCACTCAAAAAGCATCGAATGAAAACACGTTTGCCTAGTTCCAAAATAAAAATCTAGCCGTAAACTACCATGGCAACAGTTGTAATTTTAAGAGGATTACTTCTGTCTTGTCCAATTCGCTCTCAGAATTTCCATAAGCCAAAGTTCCGATCAAACCTCTACCTTTTTCACAATCGACAACATAGATTTAGAAAATTTTCATTATAATTTCAAGTAAATTTAGTAAAAAATGAAACAAAGCGTATGGACAAATACGTATGACAAAGTTTCTGTATGAAATGGTAACTAAAACCGACGTTGGAGGATAATCAGGGTCCATCAAGAAGCGCCATCATAAAGTAAACTAAAAGCAACCTTTGTAAACATCATGAGAGACAATACACGACCGCACATACAGACATCTAAGATTTCCAAGCAGACGGTGGATGCTAGCCTTACGTGTAAACTAAGACCTCCCGGTTCCGTAAAACTTTTAAAGCATATACGGCGCTGTTTCATGGCTAATGGCGCACCTTAGAGTGTTAGAGAACTCGCCAGATAGCATCGGGTGGCTCTCATGAGACCATAAAAGGCAGGAAATACGGCGGTTAACGCATCACCATCCAACAACTATGGCCCGCTGCATGGGCCTGAACAAACTCCTCTAAATCAGTAGTGGGCGTATCGTAAATACCAACAACGAGCAATAATGAGGTAAGGCCCTGAAATTTTACAGCAATCAAGGAAACAATGCCAAATATCAATACCCCGATGAAATCTGTTATTATAGAGTTCATATGTGGATGAGCTTACTTCGATTATGGCTGTCTTTCTTGCTGCGGGCTCTGATCATAGCAACACGCTGATTATCGTTGCCAGTAGCGTTGCCCGAGAGCATGGAGAGGTTGGGGGGACCGAAGAGGCAGGTCCCAGTGACACTACTGGCCCCACTGCCACCCGAGGCGTTACCACCACCGCCACCACCCCCGGCCCTGGGAATGCTCAGAGCACCTGTGGGGCTCTCGAAGGGCTCTCCAACAGTGAGATATGCCCCGCTGCTGTTGTCTGCTGGGCAGGAAGTGGAGGGTATCTCAGTCCCTCCGAAAACTCCACCACTTCCACCGCCTTTTGAAATGTCACTCTTTACAAGCGGTTTACCACGACTACCGCCGCTGTTGCCTCCGCCGCTTCCATTGCCGCCTCCGGATGAAAAGTCGCTTGGTCCCAAAAGAGTCAGCTTTTGAAGAAAGGTGCACGATTAATAGAATGGTAAATCAAGTGAATCCAATACGGTTGCTCAGCTTAATGTGAGGCCGATCGATGTGATAAACACTGGAGAGCCTCCAGGAAAAAAATAACGCATCAATCTTTTAAAAACCATGCAAATAGCCTGCGGCAACTCCGTAGGCTAGATGGTGGCCTTTTTACCGAATGCGTTCGTGAATGGAACTTACTCCCATTAAAAATAGGCCCCCTAACGTACTGAACTAATAACTGATCAGTTATTCTGCCTATGGTATCGTACTCATGTTACTCAAGTTCTAACGGTCAGAGAAAGCTCCTCACTAACCTCATTACTTTGAGGAAATTAACTTGAATAATAAATAATAAAGGCATTGTAGTAAACTCGTTAATTTGAATATTTTACATTGGCTGAACCACGATCCTCAGTAGACGGACTAGTGGACATTAAGGGAACAGTAAGTAGCCAAGAAAAAATACTTCTATGCATGACTGAAAAGAAATAGCAGCAAATGGGAACCTCAATTGCCAGATGGTAAATAACAATGACGAAAGTTCCTATTCTGGATGCAGATCGTGTGAGCATTAAAGCTACTGCACAACTATACATACGCTGAAAAGCACTAAAATGAATTTTGTGAATTGATAATAACGTCAAAAGCAACGGCACCAGAACTTACCGACGAGGCAAGTTTAATAGAGGGCGTTATGTTATTGAGGTCAATGTTGTCAATACTCTGTTCATCACCGATGTTTGTGAAACCCAAATCCATAGGCTTCAGGAACAAAAAACAGAAATATGAGCTAGTAATTCCATAGTAAGTCTGGTAACAGTGAAACAGGACGAAGTCACCATATATGTGAACAGTAAGGAAGGGAATTGACGTGATTAAGTCTGCACAGGCCTCCACACTTAAACACATAAATACCTTAAAATTCCTGCTGAAATAACACTCTTCTTTGTTTATGAACCAATCATTCTAGATTTAGCACCCGACAACCATATTCAATTTCAAAGCATCGACTTATGATTTCAAGCCAAAATGAAAACGACAAACACACCGACGTAATGCCAGAAGATGGCGACATATTCGGGTCGATATTCATGAGTTGGAAATCGAGCTCGTTAAGGGGATTGGGATTGCTGTGGTCTGCAGAGAGTTGAACAGCTGAATCGTTCTCACTAACACTGACGGTACCACCAGAATTAGGAAGACAAGGAAAACAGGGGCGATGACTACAGTTGTAACTGTGATAGTTGATCGGAATCCCTTGTTTTTTCGGGGAGTTAACAAATGGACAGTTAATTGCTGGCGTCTGATGTTGTTGTCGAGCAGCCAAAGATTGAGATGCGGATGAGAAATAAAGCGTAGACTCAGTTGCTACTTGGTGGTGTTGATTTTGACGCTGGTTATCAAATGTTTGATTAGCGCCTTCACCGACGGGCATTACACTATATTCGGGGTCCTGTCTCCCAGGCAGTGAAAACGAACACCTGGATTGAAGATTCCCAAGAAATCCTCGATGTTCCCCTGTTTTCCTACAACAAAAAACTGATGATACAACATTTTGAACAGGCTCAATGGAGGTCGGGGCAGATAAGATAAAGCGGTATTAATAAACAAGCGTCCAATAGCCAAATCACGGTCAGCCTTAAAACAGGCTTAGAGACCAAAACCCAGCAAGTGATTCACAGAAACTTAATCCTAAAAGGCAAATTATGAATGACTATGCAAGTAATATTAACACGAAACTTAAGCGTAAACGAATCATTGTAATGAAGTGCCTACATGGTAAATCGTCAGTGAAGAAAATAAGTGAACTAGCACATGCTGTCAGTTAACACCGTGGCTAAGAACTATGTTGGACCGTGATTTTCCAAAACAACTGAAAGTCGCCCAGAAAAGTACATATTCGTAATATTTAGGAAGCAATTTAACGGCAAAACGTTGGCGAATAACGTGCAACGACTGAATTACAAGTGATTAATAATTTATTTTAATCATGAAAGGAACAACAATACGAGTTAACCGGGTTACTAATTAGGGTAAAACTAACCCAAGGCGACTAAAATCTACAGTATTCGAGACAGAACCACTCATAGAATCCCCCTGCGTTACAATGAAAGAACACCTCACTCACCTAGGCTAAAATGGCGCTACATACCTCGCCTGGTTCCTACTGGCCCATTAGATATGAGTTCATGGCCATGGTGATTTCTTTATAGTATAAACCCATGTACGCAAATAATTAACAATTCTACCTTTGAATAATTAAAGCACAAAATGCAACTCGCTTTAATAAACGGTTATGACCCCCATCGTTCAAACACTGTTACATTTTCGTTTACGAACATTTTCACCCATTTATTTCGTGTGAAAAAAAGTCGACTTTAATACTTTTACTGCTATTTTCAAAGAAAATTTGTCACAGCAGTTTTTTATCGATTAGTGGCTTCGTTGGACGGCGATTAGTGAATGCTCGGCTTCCCTCATCACTTCTAACAATTATTCTCAATATTGTCCATCTGTCCTTCTACATGCTCCAAATCCACTATAAACTGCGTTTAACAATGATACTTGTCTTGTTGCTATGGCTATTCATCCGCAGTAAACTCTGCCCCTGTGTGCTATGCCTGTATTTGTTTGTTCTGACTGCCGGTTTCGGTGACTCGAGTTGCCTTATCGTCCTAGTCGGGTGGCCCGGGTTTTGGGTCGTGTCAGCACCTCGAATCCCTTTATTTGCTTAGTTTATGCATTCTGTCATAGTATTTTGCCTTCAAGGAAGTCTCGGAACGCTTCAACGCCAGTCTGCGATTCCAAAAATGATCCCATCCGACAAATGACCATCTACAATACCGTGTTGATTTAATGAGTGTCCAACTCCACTTTTATTCCGTGGATCCCCAATCTTCGCGGGTTATGCTTCCGCTCAACGTGAGGCCTCGGCATGGGCACCTATATCCTCTCAGCTCTCCTGTGTGATGATAAAAACAGTTCCGCAAATTCAAAGATCTGAGATGTTTCGACACTATATTTAGCTTAAAGATCATAAAACTACATATTGTGTGTCTCATATTGCTTTATGAAATGTGGTAACTTTTATTGTTGAAAAATCATCAAGTAATGAATATTGCTCTCGAGACGGACACTTAGAAAAAGTTGACAACTCATACTTTAGCAACTCTTGCATTTTAGTTTTATGATGAATGGAATTAATGTAGTGCGTTAAGTGTTTGATGGGCGCTAAGGGACTCCGCCCATAGTTTTGCCGCCGGGCGGCCTGGCTTTCGAGCCATGTCAGTAGCTCTCAAGCCCCACTAACGCCGCTAATACATACTCCTCCCATGTATTATGCCTTCACTCGTCTTCAAACTAGTCTTGAAGAAGTAAAAACAAACAAACCCGTTTTTAAAGCACGGCTGTCCTGATTTCAGTTACTAGGTAAAAATCAGCAAGGTAAAAGTACGTATATTATGGATGGAAGTATCGGTGACGACCCCCAATAGAAGGGTTGGAGTTGACGCCTAACCTCAGCAACTATCCCGGTCCCACAGTCTGCAAGAATACTGTTAAGCAGCACCAGCCGCTAGCCGTCCGAAAAATTTCGTTAAGAGGCTGTTCACTGTGCTCGTATGCTGATATCAATTGTGTGAACACGCATTGCTTCCTCCACCACTCAACTGGCTGGGTAGAATCCACACAGGCAGACATAGTTGGGCAGCTCAAAAGTGAAAACGAAGTGGCAGGGAGGAACAGGCACTAGACCGCATCCTTAGGGAACTATGCTCCTAGGTCAGTGTGCCTCCAAATAACTGTGGGTACGCATGTTGATTAGCACATTCCCTGGCCCCGAATCCAGTCCCCATACAAAACGAAGCTCCAAGTGAGTTGGAATCGCGAAGAGGGATCAATGACGCTGTAATCAAGCATCAATTCACTTGCATAGAAATTCGGTGACTAGTAAGGCTGGCTCGTGAGTGTCGCTTTACAGCACCGATTGGGCTATGGTGGCTGATGCTGGAGAGTGACAAAGGAGATCGCCGAGGACGACGCCCAACATAGGAACATTGTGTATTGTGTATCCCCAAGTCCTACTGTCGTCGAATGCATATATTCTACTCGACTGCTACGTCTCCTTTCATTTTCAAGAAAATATCGAGACCTTAAACGCGACCTCGAAGGAGCCATTCATACTTGTCCCATCTCGTGAACAACCTACACACCATCGCAATAATTTTTTAAAAGGGAACTACAGGGGGGGCTTGTTTTCCACTTATAAATTTACTTTTCATAAGTACATATGCCCTCACGTCTCTTTTAAACTACTAAGAGTAAGAAGACATTGTTAAGCAGCAAAAAAACCAATATGATGGACGTTTCCAAAGGCGTATGAAATATTTACGGGTCATTTTGAAAGAAGGCATCAAAGTAAGGTAGTATAACAGAGATGTAAAGGGTTCATGAAAGGGGAAGATAGAACACCGCGAAAAGGTGTCGCATAGCTAAAATCATTCAGCGTCAGCAAACTCGACTAGGAGTGGCTTGACCATCGCCAGGACTTTCGCCCACAAGCATCCGTATCTTTGTAAGCATTCGCTAAATTACAAAAGGCATGCTAATACTAGCAGACACATCACGATAGAATTGTTGCGATAGAAAAATCAACCATACTCTGCGACACTAATTTAGTTCAAGTGAAAGCCGACGTCCCTAATACAAAGTGGGAAAGAATCATGGGGTCATTAAACCGTTATCACGGGCAGGCTTAAGTCAACTGCGAACAAGTGGCGAAGGACGCAAAGTTAACTTTACGATTACATAAACATCACTAACATTTCGACATTTCTTCCCTTTAAGGAATAAATCACGTAACTGTAAATCTTGCAAGATTCCCGTCTGTACTTAGACGAAGACCATGCATTTGCCTTTAGTTGGTTCTAAGTAGGTTAGGATCTCCAAGCTGTGACTGTTACTTTATGCACAAACATTGGGGACAATCAGTGAACTCTGAAAAAAAAGACCTAAAATCTGGCACAATACCTCAATATAATGACGCCAAACTTTGCACTAAGACTCAGGGATCACCAGCTCACGAATACAAAACCCTTACCAAAGCGTTGTCAGGGGCACATTCAATCTGTTTCACGTTGGGAGCACCGCCGAAGAGCTTTGTCTTGGAGACTTTGCCAAGCGAGAGCTCTAAACCGTATTCGTATTTGTGCTGTGGGCCACTGAGCTGAGATAATTTAGCCTGCCAATCGATTGTGCAGCTGCCCAAGATCTCGTTTATTGTCACTATCAGGATTCGCCTAAGTGAGTCAATCATATTTAGAAGTTCGGCTATTCTTGGAGTTCAACGTCATACAACCAGTGAACAACAGCCGTGCTTATTTTTCTAAATATCTGGGACTAGCATTCGAAAGCGTTTGATAACCGTGCCACACCCATTCCACATTGTGTAAAAAGAAGGCGTCGACCATAGACTTACTCGGTAGTCAATATGCAGACACCTTTCTGTCGCCTTAGCGGTATGTGAAAAATATATTCCTCGGATGCAGATCTGTCGCGAAGTCGCTGAAACAGTTTAAAGGAAGTCCATTGAAAAACATCGACGAAATATGAGGGGGGAGGTGTTAGATGATATGCGTTCGAGCATACATTGAGAATGATGTTTCCTTCGGCTTCATTCCGATCGTAAGGGCGGATGACACCGTCCAAATGGATGAACCGCGACGGCCGAATTGGAAGGACGTCCTTCGAAGTAGAAGTGGCTCTAAAAGCAGTAAAATTAGAGTGGTTAAAGCACATAAAAAAATTAACAAAGAACGATCGCAAGTTAAAAATAATTACCCTCAGAATTTTTTATGCGTTTCAAAGTTCATAGACAATACAATTGTCGCTCAGATGAAATGAATTAGTGCATTCATATACACCAATCTAGATAAGACAATTCACTGATATCCTAGTGTATTCAAAAGACCAAAATCGTTCACAAAAACCTCTTCCATACAACGCAAGGATTTGACGTTACACAAAGTGATCAAAGGGTTCAGACAACAAAGTGAAGTCAATGCGCATTTAGCAAGTTGAAATGCCTAATGAGATGCGAACCTTCGAATGCCCTCAAAGGAGCTGCTGGCAAAATCGACCATGCCGGAGACAGGACGAGCCACGGTGCCGATAAGGCCTTTGCCCAGACCCTTGAAAAAACCCTCCACACCCTCCTTTCTAGCTCCCGATATCGGCTGTGTGATGATGCCCGTCACACCACCAACAACACCCTGGCAAATAGATGCAAAAAAATGCGCAAGATTTGAAGTCATCTTTTTCCAGTCCAAAAAACCGCTGAGAAAGTCAAGGGTTGTGGCAATACTAAAAAGCAGCATTGAAATCGAAAATGACTGTCGAAAACAATAACTCATTGAAAAGTGTTCACATTTTCCCGCAATATCATAGATTATGCGTCTAAGACTAATCTTGGTCGAATTAGAATTGACGTTCAGTGATGAAGTTAGCCATTAAGTTGGAACCGATAGGTAAAAAATTGCATACATTAGCATGTAATAGCAGGTAGAGGTCAAAAACACCATGAAATAAATGCAACCGCCATAATCATTCACAAAGAGGAGGCTGGACACAGATGACAGCGAATAGAGGTGTGGGGAGAGAGGGTACTTGCCATAACGAGGCCCTTGCCACCCCGGGCCATGCCAGCGCCAAAGTTATCAGGCGTTCGGGTCATCTCTTCCCGTCGTCGCCGCTTGTACTCATCGTCTAGTGTTAGCGCCGCCACACCCTTGCCCAGAGTACCTGTGATACGCGACATCGCACCTGCGGCGCCACCTAGCCAAGTCACAAAAGGGTCACCGGGTTCATATACATTGCATCCATTTATTTTATTCCGTTGGACAAAACAAGAGGTGAGGTTATGATTACGAAAAATAACTTACCGACAGTGTGGCCGAAGAGACTTTTTACTCCCAACGCAATACCCTCAGCAAATTCCTCCGTTCCAACAACAGCCCCCTAAAGCAGTAGCGCATATTAAAGGTGATGGGACCCAGTGTGGAAATGGAGTCAATGGCATGGCTGAATAATTATTGAAGTCAGAAGTATGTATAATTTTTGACTATCGTTGAGCGCAATCAGGTAAACGCAATGAAAATCCGGATGTTCACAAATTAAGGCTGTCCGTGTGAAAAGCGGTTTTCGACATCCCTAACTGATAAACAAAGAATATCATTTTTATAAAAATTAATCTTCAAGTACACAAATTCAAGTAGTCAGCCATGGTCTCATTAGGTTCTGAACAGTGATGCTGTTCAAAATACGTAAAGAAACTCACCTTAACAGGTTCATAGAAAAGATCTTCCACGCCCTGTGCCATTCCGCGGATAACGCCAAACGGATTTCCGATCACATCCAAGCCAAGAATGAGCACATAGGTCTGCTTAATTGCTTGGTGCGCGTAGTAACGACCCATCTCAGTAAGGATTTTGGAGAAGGACATTATTTTTCCCCGACGTTCAAAGTAGCCCAGCCTATAATAATAATTTCCAAGTAGTCACATTTCGCCAAATCATTGGCCAAAGGGGCTAGAGAAAGGGTTTTTCGATCAAGAATTAGGCGACAGCTATGCAAAAATAAAGTGTAGGAGGATCTCATACATCCAACAGAGTTCAGAGAAGAGCTTGCTCATTCGCAATAAAATTACCCACGTGGTTTAAAGTAGCAGACACAGGGGGAATTTGAGTTGCACGGAAAAGAAAAACTAACTTGAAGATGACGTCCTGCACATCTGTCAGTGCGACCCCTAGAGATTGAAGAAACAATTTGAGCACATCACTGTGCAGAGCACTAGGTTGAGATTCTTGAGAGCTTCCGAGTAACGAGAAACTGACGTGCATCTGTAGGTGGAACCGAATTAGGAGGCTCATCGAAGGAACTACGCACAGATTTGATTGTTCTCATGTACAAATGGAAACATACCTTAATGGGTGAAATATGAATGTAATCGATAATGGACTCTCTTCCAGTCTGTAACACATCTTTCACCACAGGAGCATCAACTAATGTGCCACTTGTAAGCTTCTGATCTGCGAGGAAACCAACAAGCTGAAAAGAAATAAACACTGGCATGAGTAAAAATGGCCATGCTGATACATGCCTAGAACACCAGACTCCGACAAGAGGACCCGAAAACTCAGGTTATGAAAGTAACGAAAGCATTCAAGTAAACCTAATAGATAAAACGATTAATCCGACCCACCTAATAGAGAGATCCCGGTATAATAACGATGTTAAAAACATGGGCGTCCATGATGCAAAGCTTTATCAAATAGCTAGAACATGAGCTTATAGTTCTTTTATGTTAATAAACCACGAGACTGGGTGTGTAATTTTAAACTTGGATGCCCTCTGCATGACTTAACACCTCAAAGAAGTTCGTACGGTAAGAAACCAAAATGAGATGAATTGAGTGAAGACGATGAGACAAGTAAGTGCAGAATGGCACGAATCGGCCAAAGGACACACAAGCAGTGGCCATCGGTAATACCAGAGCACTTCTGGAAATTTGCTGACTTACTTCATCCTGAATTGTTACGCTTCCTGCGAAGAAGTCAATCATATCATTGAGGAAACCTTGGTCTAGTCGGAACTGCATCTCCTGAATTAAACACTCTAGACGCCTACACGGAGAGAAAATGAAAGTATCAAAGCATTAAAGTCAGTGTGGTGACAATAGCTGTGCATTTCAAAGAAACCCACTTGAATCGATATACCTCTTCGTCCGTTGTCCTGCAGATGACGGTGAAGACCTCGACTAAGGCCTTTGGACCTAAGAAAAGGGAATGATCAGAATTGTATGCATCACACTTCTCAAAAAAATGAGATTATTTATTAGCATGGACAGACAGAAATGAAACATGACCATAAACATGAGATTTAAGGAATCTGCAATTGGTACTAACGGTGGAAACAGATTATTTCTCATCAGTCATGAAGTGCAGCACCATGTTCCAGTGAATCGACAGATTAGGTGGCTAAACCCTAGTTCATGAAATCTATCTGGTTCAAGAATAATACAAAGCTGGATGTACCAGAGTCGACAACGACGGAGGCGGGCTGGGGGAAGGGAGCGAAGACCACAGGAAAGGTTGCGTCAAGTCGTTGCGAATCTACCTGCACTCGAAAGATCTTTGCGTGGATTTGTATTTGATTGGCAGAGGCGCGATACTGCAGTTGCATGCCTGGCTCAAAAGTGCGCTGAAGGGTACAGTTTTCGGGTTCCAGCATGACCATCTGATTTAAGTCCACCGTGGTTGTAGGTCGGATGGAGTCAGGCAGAGTCACGCGCTTGGGGAACTCCTGGTTTTGGGCGACTCTGTTGAGGAAAGTGTTGTAGAGGTCCTCCAGAGCCTCGCTCACATCCGGCTTCAGAGGCTTCAGTCGGTTACCCCGCCTCATCTTGTTCCATATGACATCCGAGCTAGGGATTAAAAGGAGGGGAGTGCAGCGTCTACAGACACTTCAGCTACTAGAATAATCATTGCCCACTGCAAGACATTATTGCACCAACGACAAGTCTCCGTTCCTTCGATATACTTTTCCCTGGGAAATTTTTGAATATTCAATTCATAATTCTCCAGAAACTACATTATTTTAAAAAGCAATGTCCAACATTTCATCTCCTTTGAATAAAAGGAGCAGAAAGACCTTGAAAATTTATTTTTATAATAGAATCGTTTAGTAATGTAAAAAGTAAAGTTGATTTGGAACTGTGTGGAGTCACAATTAATAGACTAGGGATGTTTTAATGGTATGCAAACCTGCGAATTGAGATGTAACAGACTTCCTTGCGGAGCTGATTAGCCACCAAGGAAATCCCAACAGACTGAAGTACCAGAGAGATGCGATCAGTAACCGACTCCAGTTCTCCAGACTAAAGAAGAGTAAATAAAAACACAACAAACAGTTTTAAGTCAGTTCCATTTGTGCCCAATCGAAGTGGGGAAAGAAAGCCAATATTAGCTACGATTTTGACCTCAAATAATTGGAATTGAAGCACAATCATTCAAGCAAGAGTCTATTTTCATGTAAGACCTAATTCAGATCCAAACGCAGATCAAGTGATTATACACAAGTAATTTCACCCAATAATTGCGACATTTCACGCTGTTTAAAATCTCCAGAAAGATTGGCATGCAGTTTAAATTAAAAGTGAGGCGACGCTGGGAGGAGCAGGGTAGGGATGTCAGCACTACCAAAACAAAAAAAAACAACCTACTTTGGCTGTCAAATTTGCAACAATAGGGTCGTTTGTGAAAAGAAGAGTTCTTTGAAGCTTCGAAAGGAAAGATACAACATGGATGTTGGCGTTTCCAGACACAAACGTTTCATAACTGTCCTAAAAGTAAAAAAATATACATATCGAAATGAAGTGGATGCCTACACAAACTGACGTTTGCTTGGTTAGAATTTGCACTTAAATAACAAATACGAAAAAGAAAAATCAGACTGTGCAAAAATAATTAATTTCAAATAAAAGTACAAGTACCGTCGTTATTTCCACCTGTCTCGTCTGCTGAGAACTGTCAACGAAGGCGAAGAACTGCCGTGGTTTGCTGGCATCGTCCCACGTGTAGAACATTTGATGACCTGACTTTAGGGTGTGCGTTATACCTGTGCTTCTGAAAATATTAGACAAAGGTAAACCAAACTTTCCTCCTCCTTCACCCATCCAATATAAATCGGAGTTTATACATTGGGATCACAATCGATCTCGGTATTTCAATTTAACATAGATAGAAGAGAGTCCAGACAAATTTCAGTTGGTTTTAAGAGATCACTGGTGAAGGCTCACTTCTGATAAAAGTGAACATCGCGTCCACCATCCATGTCGTTGATGATGTGCACCAACGCCATTCCTTCTTTGTAAAGCTGGAGATTGATAACAGTCGCTTCATCCGTTGTTTGAACATCCGTGTACAAACCAATGTACTAAAAACAAGTAGCAATCGTCAAAATGTCTTTCTCAAGTGAGCAGATAGCATTTCAAGAGATCAACAAGTGCCTAGAATTTAGAAAAGAGAAAAAAGATAGAATAGTGGAAGGCGGTGAACGTACGGGATTGGGTAGCTTCAGGAGAACAGTATTAGATTCGTAAAGGGGGAAGTAGTCAGTAATTGCCTTCTGATCCACGCGACAGGTCATGAGCATCTTCTGAGTGTCCCCAGTGGCCGGCCAAAACGGTTTCACGTCACCTGCCTCGATGGCGACCCATGTGTCGAGAATGTTTTTCCCTAGATCCCGAACTTGTGCACACTCAACAGTCATCTACATTGACATTGATTTAGCATTATAGTCAAAGATGCCAGAATATTCAGCACACATTTTTTTGGTTTTGTGAGACGTGAGTGCATAAATGTCACATAAATAAACACTAAGGTATTTAATAAGGGCCAAGTCTGAACAATAAAGGTCTTACCGGAGTTTTGTTAACGATCATGAAGTAAGGCATAAAAGTGATTATCTTCGTGAGACCAGAAGCCGAAAGATTTATCTTAACACCGATCTAAAGACAAAAAAAATTATTCCCAACGATAATAACGATGACAAGGTAAGGTTAAATAAAACCAATGTAATGCTAACGTATTCTGGAACTTCAAGAAAATTCATTTTTCTATTTGTGTGGGATTACTAGATTGATGGAGGGACAAACACCTCAAACGGACCTCATAAGACCTTCCGAGCTTGCCTTCACAATGCACTCGGCCCCAACTTCCAACTGTGTCAAGGGAGAACTTGGAGGACCAAAGTGAATCCTCCGTTCGCATCACAATCTGAAATTCCAAAATGACAGTGGAAAATTCAATGAATTAAGGAGTTGCTACGTTATTATTTCCACAGTATCATCTGTCCGTGCGCAAGGAATCAAGAGGGGGTACCTCTAAATTGTGCGTTGTGAGAACGTGCAAACAAAGGCACAATGCACCTCTGTAGGGAAGAGCAATCAGTAAAGTGCGCTAACAGCAAAACAGCACTTAAAAGCAAGCATTTACGTGCTGCTAGTGGAAGAGTTTGAACCACAATGGCCTTCTTAACATATTCTCTGTTGTGGGGGAGAACGAAACATCTTCTCATGGTTAAAGAAGGCACAACTATTCACATGGTTTTCGCCGCATTCCTCGCCAGAAGCGGATGGATATCGAAGCCTAAAATGCCATAATCGTATTTTCCTCGCTGGCTTAGATGTTACTGTCGTTACAATTTCAGCATCGACTACAAGGAATCTGTCACGACGGAATAACGAAGCCATAGGCAGGTAAGGGGAAACAGCACCCAGAGATTAGGCACAGCCACAGTGCAAGATTCAACGCGTGTGGGTGTGTGCATAAATAGATTGAAGGTTGGAATGACCACCTTCACTTTCTGTGCCAAACGAATTCCACGATGCATGCTGTGAAGGGGCTTGCGCCAATGATGGTGGGATGATGTCGATGCAACTGTGCTGCTATCAGCATCCACATGATCTGAGCTACTGGTGGGCTTCGGATGAATTTGACTGGAAGGCTGAAGGCGGAGAAAAACTTCACCACTATTTTCAAAGTTATTCAGCACCTATGAGTTCCTAAATGCCTTCCCAAGTGGTAATATTTCATAAATTTGAAAAATACGAAAGCTAAATAACTTTAGAATCGGCTAAATAACTAACTCTTTATCACACTCAATTAATTGCATTAAAAAGTTAGATCTGTCTAAACAAAGTCAGGTCACGAAAGTAGCAAAGGAATTATGTAACCTAGGTTTTAAACATTCCGATGAAATTTTCTCCAAGAATGTAAATGGTCGTTCTCTTTGCCATTTAAGCATTGATTAACGTCAATATTATTCAAATAAACACGTCAACATTAAACTCCAATAGTATACACATCCATTTAATTTACTTTGACTATCTCAAACATTCTTCTCGCCTTATTCGTATGTTAGAAAACTACGTTTCGACCCAGAATGCCAAAATTACACACCTTGTGCTGGAGTAACGCAGTTCTTGATGTGACGGAGAAGAGGAACACATCTGAGAATCCAGCAGGATGATGAAACTCGAGTTCATTTTGATCCTAAAAAATAGAAATGTACGAAAAAGAATTACCCGAGTGGTAGTCAATTATTTGGGAATACGTGGGCATGCGTCGGAAAATAAATCAAAACATGACATAATGTAGAGAAGCAGATTAGCAGTTACACAATACCTCCATCCAATGCAAAAGAAAAATCGCTCCAACTTACTCCAGGTGCATCTTTTGATCTGAACGGTGACCGGCGGAGTAAGGTCTTAAGAATGTAACATTGCGATAATGCAAAAAAACTCGAACTTAGCGAGGAAGGGAGCGCCACATAGCTGAGGCCAGTACTGTAAAGGGTTCTGGGATTTTGAAGAAGTCCTCTTCAGGAAATGATTGTGTGTGGACGATCTAACTCATGATTTCGAAGAGGACTCGCGAAATCGGAAGATGAAAACAATTGAAAAAAGCAATCGCAGGAAAAGTGCAAAAGCAGATTAAGGATACGACGCTACGCGATGCATGCCCGATGTGCAGTCAGTGGAAAGATGAAATGACACACAGTGATCGCGATTGCGTGAAGATACTAACATCAAGTTTGAATAGTCTGACTGAAACCAATGGGGATCCCGAGAAAAAAAGCTTTTATTTCATTTATTAGCTACAATTTCATAAATGTAACCCATTATATGCGACGATAGAAAAGACACTTTAGTTGTGTATGGACGATGAATTCAAAATTCAGCCCAAAAATCACCTTACAAGCAATTAAAACAATTCCAAAGGAATTAAACACATCCATGCTACAAGAATGATTTACAGGGCAATGGGCACAAATGTTTGTAGGTGGCAGTTGTTATCCTAAGCAAAGAGGAATTCCAAAGGGATAAAAATGGGTACCATTTGTTTAGCGCCGTAACAGACTTGTGTGAAGAAATGGCCTTTCAAACATTTTTTCACCACTTTTATTTTGAAAATGACAAATAGTAATTGAGTGAGGTATTTGTGGAGGAAAGTTCTGCTACCATAATGTAGCATACCTATAGCTAAACAATATCTGCATCAAGGAGTCTGACAATCTGTTATTAATAATGCAACCCAAGGAAGATTGCATCTGATTAGAGTCAAAATCGGGCAAAAAGTAAAGCGCGCAGAAAACTTTACTGCACCTTATAGGTGAGAGAGAGACCCGTTTTGTTGATCAACCAATAGGGGCAGTAAACGGTTAAGTCGGTATGACCCAGGCGACGCGAACAGCGTAGACCCAGGTTCTAGAAAGGTGAACGCAAAAACGACAATCACGCAGAACAGTGAAGGGGTCGCTATCTGTGGCTAAAAAATAGTTTCTCTTAAGGTGTAGCAGCAACTTACCAAGAGAGAAACGTCATCTCCGTCATGACTTTCACAAGGTAGTAACGACATTTCTTCAGTCTTGCTGCTGATATTAATCCCGCCCAAATAGTCCTTTTCATCATATGTAAACTGTGAGAAAGTGCTGCAATTAATTATCAAACTCTTTTCAAATGCATCCAACAAACTCCACGACAAAACTTACATTGATTGAAACCGCAAATCCACTAGATTTGACAGATGAAAGAACAGCGGTATGGCCAGGCTCTATGCTCGAACTTGTATCCTAGATTTTAACAAAGAAACAACACAATGACTAGAGGTGAAACGATGCGATGTTAATTAGGATGTTATTTGGGATTTTAAAGGTTGCAGAAATTTCATGTATGCGGAAACAGGATTGAGAGAAAAGTTTTGTTCATCATGTCAACGGGGTAGCAAACTGTATGACAAGGTGTTGGGGAGGCAAAAATCTGAGTTCAATCCCCATAGCCACTTCATTGAGATCGCTCCAAAAGGTAAAGTTGACTTTAGCTTAAAGTTTTCACCTACTTTTAGGCTAAGGCAGGGTTCTGCCGCTTAAGAGACTGCATCAACCATAAAACTGGACCAAGATAGCTACTTTTAAAATAAAAAAAGTTCAGGGATGTGTATGACGCGAAGAGTAAGTCAAAACAACAGAATTAACAAAAAGCTCACTTACACAGAGGTAGAATGTGATGGGGACAGGAAGGTGATTGTGAAGAGAGGCGGGAGCACGGATCACCATGTTGTAGGCCACAGGCTCCGTGGTGATTGAAGTGGAGGGCTGTAAGAAAACCGGATGCCCATCCCGGCCTTCAGGAAAGCGCCGCTCCATGGTAATGGTGTAGTTGTAAAACGCTGCACCGGCTCCCGTCTCTGCCTTCAGGGGAACCGAACAGCCCACCTCCTGAACCGGCCACTCACCCTCCCCCCCAGAATCGAATCGGGGAAGCAGGTAGATGCAGGTGTCACCACGATTCTCACACTTCGCAGTCTGAGGACACACCTTGGGTGGCCAGTAGATCACATCAGTGGAAGGCGCGGCTCTTAAAGAATGGTAATTCCTCATTTATTCATTCATTTATTTCTCCCATTCCGAACATCCAATTGTGTTTTTAACAGTGTTTTTTTCATCAAGGGTAATGCAAATGGATTCCCAGCGTAATGGATTTATAATCTATCCCAGGAATCTGCAAACAGTCAAATAGCTTATAAAATCGAAGTACAGGGAATTGCCTTTCGGAGAATGCTAAAAAATTAAGATTAAAGATTGATAAAATGTTGTGATGACTTGCCCATACCCGTCCAAATCTGGACACATCCTGATACCGGTTATCTCGCTGTTTGTGACGACTTCCACAGGTAGAGAATAGGACCCACCACCCGCAATTACGCCCAACAATTGTGTTCGAGCGGCAGTATCTGAGACGATGGGGGAGGAAAGGAGTGAGAAAATTCTAATGGCCTGGGGTGTTTCATTAACAACCTGAAGGAAAGAATACAGTAGGAATTCATTTAAGGTAAAATTCATCCCCAGGACCTGTAAATTATTAATAAATAAAAGTTTGGAGGACGTTTGAAGGAAAAAATAAACGACACAATATTTTTATTAATACAATTTAAGTGATTTAAAGAAATTATTTAAGAATGCAGGAAAGGTGTAATGAAGAAAAGTGTCTTAAAGGATAATAGATGGAAGGTACTTATGTGAGATAGTTGTTGGTACCTGGAGAGTGGATTGCAAGAAGAGAGTTTTCTGTCCCAAAAAGGCCGAGATAGTGGCAACAACTGGTTGGCTCTTTTCATCATCATTTATGGAAGCTGCCGAGACTATGTAGTTTGCGGTTCGGTGAATTTTTAAAGCGGCTGTTTGGGAGGCAAAGGTTCCCCAGTCATTAATTAGGTTCGGTGACTTAGGGGCAAGGCCGATATTGATGGAACGAGGTGGAGCCAATGGTGCTGACCTGAGGTATTGTACCGTCGGCTGGAATTCAAAGAGATCATAGAAGCTTATCCTGATTCAACAGGCAACAGCGACAGCCACCCTTTCCTCAAACCATCAGAACGGTAACGCAGACATTCAATCAAGATTTTCAAGCTATGTTGGACTGATTCTAATTCACTGATCCAATAACGGTGCCTTAGAGACTTTCAGTTCACAAGATTCAGAGTTCCAAATGAAAATCAGGCTATCATCATAACATTTGTAGTACAACAAAGTGGACAAAAATAAGCAATCTACCTATAACCTAGAGCAATGTTCAGTAAACGAGTAGCTGCAATGCTCAGGATCAATTGTGGGGGCTGATTCTTGTAAAGATACATTACGCAAACGATGTCAGCAATAACAGTCCACTCAGCGGCGATAGCAACTGTGACCTTCGAGGACCGAGCGGCTTGCTTTTAACGATATAAGGAGATACGCTAAAGCTAACTTACGATCTTGTTCATGTACACGTCGTAGAGGCCAAGACTTTGTCCTGCTTCAAGTACGTGCCCCACAAGTCCGATCTTTTGTTGTGCAGCACCGTGACTGAGTGAAGGGACCGATTTGGCCGAGATGGGTTCGTCAGTGGTGTGCAATCGCTGTCCGTCAACTACCACCAGCAGTCGAAGACCCGTCTGGTTACGCAACACATAAGGTGCTTTTATTTCAACTGACTCTCGTAGGGGCATCACGGTTTTCGGCGACACGTAAGCCTCCTCAAAGGACTAAAGGATTACAATAGAGGAACAATGCAGTAAAGAGCCAAGTGCCATTAAATTTTGCATTTCTGAGGCTGCTAATAGCGGCACCTCAAGTGGGGTGAGAAAAACTTGCCCTGCCAAGTTTGCTCAGAACATCAAGAGCAGTTTTTGAGATGGTGATTTCCAGATTGTCTTGTGAAATAAAAGTGAGAAGGCGACCCGAGTTTTGAAGAGTTGAAAGTTCTTGCCAATCTTTCTTAGTGTAGAGAGACTCCTGCTCTGCTGAGTGGTACTCCATCTGAAGTGACCAGAGTCGATTTCCCTCTGCTGGTAGAGTCTCCAGCAGCTGCTCCCATTCATTCACGTGATCATTGTAATAAGAAACAGTCAGCTCCAAGTTCAAGCTTACTCCCAGCTAAAAAGAAGAGATTTTCGAACTAAAAAGCATAGGAAAGACTATGGTCTAACATTCAAAAACTATTAAAACCAATGATAAGTGAAAAGTGCTACGCCACTTCAGTACATTTCGCAGCACTTGATATTTTGCAATGATATGAAGCTTGCAACGGGCAAAATAACTTCTATGCATTTAAGTTGATAATTCGCCCTTCAAGTTTGACAAAACATCAAAATATGTTCACTTTTACAAAAAAACAACGTTAGTTGCTAATAGTCAACTAATCGGATCACTAAAGTGGGGAAATTACAAAAGGTGGTCGCAGGATAAATTACCGCTAAGCAGGCTATAACTGCAAAAATCACAGATACAAGAATACGTACTGCAGTGGAAGGGGATTTCATTTCACCATCAACGTGAGCCTCCATAAGCAGCATGGGAACCTGTTTGTTACCAATCTGCGACTCCATTGACAAGCACACGTAGTCAATACGAACAAGAATCTAAGTTCATAAACGCACATTTAAATATTGATCTAAATAAATGATCGAAACACACCAGAAGACAACCACGAATGCAAGGAGTTACCCACAACCCCATAAGTATCATTGAAAAAAAATCCATAAAGAGAAAAAAACTTCACAACTCCAAAGCAGGTAAATCATACCCCATCTGAAGATGACTAGAAAAGTTCAATTAGTGCTTGAGATGGTTATCCAATGCGTAAAATTAAAAAGAGATAACAGGAATGCTGAACTTGCCTTCTCTATCCGTTCCTCATCAACTTTCATAAGAACGTCGGCAACATCGCAGCCTTCCGCACCTTCTGAAGTTGAGTCTGTGAGAATTGAAAAAAAAGTGGCATGAGATTCCGCAACAATCCGGAAGCCTTTTAACGCCATGCCTTAACTGCAAACACAAAAACAAAAAATCAGAATTCCAACTTCCATGTTCTTTTTGAAAGAAGGAATGAAAGACAAACATACTGTAATGTGGAGTTTACGCCCGTACTATATCTGCAAAGCCTAGCCAAGTCCTCAGTTAAAAACCTAGGATGCTTTCATATGTAGTAGTGAGACACCACAGAGGGTTTAAAAGCAACGTCGCGCACGATCGCCTACAATATTAAGTGCCTTTTCTTCAAGTGTGTAGCAAAATTACGCCTCTCTAACTATGCAAAAAAAACATGCCGTCATAGTCAATCTGGCCCATTGGGATGGGGATATCTGAAGCCTTGACGGGCCTGATTGACCAAAAATCCTCTGTCCCATCATCGCCTAGAGTCTTTCCATGCCGCGAATCACCAACAGTCTGAGGCGTAAGAGAGACATCCATGGTGCTTTCGGTCAGTTGGTTCATAATTTTCGATATAGAGCGGATTATGGGAGCGTTCACGTTGATAAGAAGCGACTCCATATTGATTGTTCCGTGCAGCGCATCAGCGACTGGTTGACGGGCGTAAAAGGACACTGAGGTCGGAGTGACAACCTTTAAGTTTCGACGAAAAGATAACTGTCAGGACTGTTTGATGAATCCTACAAGCCCCGGTAGATACCACAAAATCCTAAGACAAATAATGAGCACAAGAATATTGAAAGGGGTCGGTTCGAAAGAACTCACCTCCATGTTGTTTTTACCTCTTTGGGTGCGGTCAAATGGACAGGCAAGAATTCTGAATTTGGTTATGCTGGCATTCATTACTGTTTCTTCTCGAAGCATCGTATAGTCAAAATTCAAACTTGTCTAGGAAAGACGTACGCTGATATTAACAAAACCCTCAAACAGTGCACACTTTAAACGGTTGAAGCTACTTCTTAAAGCATTCGGACTGCTTATCGAACCTTTTAAACATAAAGCATTACCAGTCATGAAATTGGCAGTTGAAGTGGGTAGGCTGTACATACCGTTACAAGAATGGCATTACAATTAGGATTTGACATATCTTCTGGGAGAACGATTTCAGGATCCGCAATGTTGGTCTTGATTCGAAGAGTGCTGGGGTTTTGAGATGCAGTGGTGTGTTGAGCTAAGCATAGGAACGAACATGAAATTTCGTAAGAGGGTAAGCAGCATAGTGAGGCACAAAAGTAAGCTGAGGACAAGAGAAATCCTACTTTGCCTGCGCTTCGTGACGGAAGTCTTCTGTGATGGTGGAGAATTGGCTTTGGCAGCTGGTCTGTTGCTATGATGTGCTCCTTCGGTGAAGAACTTCGACAGAATCATGAAGTAATCCAACGAGGCGCAGACCATGATACTGCAAACATTCACAGTCACTGTAAAAAACGGAATAATATGCTAGTGATCCGACCTCTTTTGGAACGTAGCTCACAGAAATAGCTACTCCGACACTTCCAATTCTTTGTGAATTTGGCTGACCTAATTAAATATCTTTAGTTAAAGGCGATTTCAAAACCCTCCGTCTTTAAATAAGCGAGAATCTGCAACCTGTGTAGGGACCACTTTAGTGACTATGAGGAGTAAACACCCTGAATATATTATGGAAATTGCTGGCCAAATCCGTTCAATGAAACGCATACATAGATTCAAAAAATGTGAATTTGAAGTCGTCTAAACAACGTGTTACTTATGGCCGAACAAAATTGTAAGGCATTTCATCTTCAAATTGACCCTATTATTTAGGTTACAGCAGTAAAATAGCCGTCAAACCGTGAATATACTTGCCAAAATTGAAAACCTCAAGTCCATTTTATGTGTTGTATAAGTAGATAGCTGGCCAGTACAAGGACACACACCACATGAATGCATTTGCGAGCACTTTCCAATGACCTCATGAGGTCAGGTAAGCACATGGCTACTTAGACTTTTCTCAGCGAGTAGAAATAAAGCCGCGGAAGCAGCGAAGTAAGAAACAAAATTTACAAGTTTGATTTGACTGGTTATCCGAGTAATAGAAGACTTCAATGAAATTCGACATCTGGCCTTGCGAATCACCCGTCTGACTGAGGATGCTGAAATCCAAAAGGGTTAACAAAAATCCGTAAAAGTGTGATCGAAAGTACACAATCCATGAGCCAACAAAGGCGATAACAAATGTAGACAAACAAATAATAATCGAAGGGTGCCCCAACACCAATACAAATTGGAAGCTTGTGTAAGCGGAAGGCTCGGAGAACTACAATGCCCTCCGGGAAGAAAAGAACAAATTGCTTACCCCAAAGCAAAGGAAAGAAATTGGGGTAATGCAAAGAGGGGAAAATAAAAAGCAAAGAATAATAGGAAAGCTGCATATTGTCCAATACGACCATTTTTTAAGTGAGCAGAGATGATTGCTCACAATGTGCCAGTGAGCACTATCCCATAAAGCGGGGAATCCCAAACTCACTGGATGAACTATGGCAGAATTTATGGTAAAACTATGAGGAACACTTTTAGCATTGCACTTGTTCATTAGCAATCTCAAGCAGCTCTCTAGGTAATTGATCAATATTTTCCTTGTAATCCCACTTTTAGCTCAATCGGAACAGAGAAATAGACATTTTGGGACACTTAATGGAAGTGAGCTAGTAACTCAAGAAAACTCGTGCTAGTTATGCACGGTGTTGTCCGATTACACCGAAAGTGACCCTGAGATCAATTTACAAATAAACTGTGCCGCTTGTGGATGAATGCATACCCATGCTCAAACACGGGGTGGATCAAAACACACTTTTCGCGACAAGAACTTACGACATTTTCGTATTCTATCTTGAGACGACAAATTACATGGCAAATGTAATTGCTAAAAGAACTGAAGCTAGAGACGAGGCAAATATGATGTATCGATATTTTACAATTGAGTCCCGTCATCGGGCTCACTTGGACAAGGATATAAATATTGGCAGTACACTCAGGCAGTTACCACTTAAGTTCATTGAAGGCATTTTGAGACCGCTACGAACAGTTCCACTCTCGAGTGACCAGCTATTAATGCTTTACATGTTTCGCCGAACTGGATAACCCCGGTCACCCTTTTACCATGAAAATAATTAGGGAGCGTACTTAGTTATGTGTTCGTCGGAGTGAGGTCGTGTGTCGATGAGTGAAATATCCTTGAGACGTGCCGTCATGTTTGAGGAGGTATCGTCAAATGAATTTCCCTCAAGGAATAATTCTGTGCATGTAAAGACGCCCAGACGTCGACTTGCATGAATCTCTTTATTCCAGTTTTGCTAAAACAAAACAAAAAAACGCCAAATTTTACTTTAAAAACCACAATAGCGCCATTTCCAATTATGACTCTTCAAAGGAAGCATTGGAAAAAACATTCACCGTAACCATGAAAATTGGGGAATAGAATTCAATCACCGTAGTTACATCTACTTCACCACCAGGTCATAAGGCGTATCACAAGCGTACCGATTCATCAGTGCCCTTGAACAGTTCAATCTCCAATTGCTTTAGAACAAAGGTCCAGGAGACACTCTTTTCTAGCCTCGAATCTAGAGAATCAGAAGTTGAGACGTCGGCAATCTTTTGAGCAGTCAACTCAGTGAAAACTGCAGGATTCTCAGAAGTCGCCAAATCGGTCGGATTAGACGTGGGAAGTGGGCCCATGAGGGAATCAGCCTCCTCAAAGTTGTCAAGGAATACTTCATTTATCAGTTTGTAATCACCGTAGGTTATTGAAAACTGAAAAAAGGCAAGCATAGATTCCAGAACAATGATTAAGAAAGCGTTGGATTTTAAGATATACTAGATCAAATAACAGATGGCATTATTACTACTACACGGAAATAAGATAAAAATACTTAAATTAGTACCATACACCACTGCCTCAGTAGGGAGCGGGGGCTAAATGTGGCCTAGCCAATTACAACAAAAAATGGGCAATGTGGAAACATACTCGAATGGATTCGAGAGCACCAGAGATATCAAACTGTGGAACACCATCACCCTTAGAGGGAAACACCTTTCTATTCATGTTTAGGCTCAAATTGATTGGTTGGATCACATTTCTGTCAATTTCCACTCCTCCATCGACCAGAATAGCTCTAAGTGCAAAAAAGAAGGATTTCAAAAACTGGTAAGCCACAAGAGGTTGAAGGAGAACCAAATTAAATAACGGAGCGCTGAAAAAGTGTGGTAAACCGGAGCTTTACTTGCGGTGATAGGATAGTGAGCGGATGTATCTTCGCCGTTTAGATCCCGCGGATTCTGCGAAGTACCCGCTATGGTAAGATATCGATTACAATTTATTGTTTGAGATGCAGCAAAACGTATGATTCCCGTTTCTTAAGGCAAATACATCGAAGGAAAGTCCATACGTAGACAAAACATGGTAACTGACGAATCGTATTCTAACTGGCGACCAGTGTATAGTGTTCCTATCTACACTTTCAGCAATGCATTCATAACAAAACGGAGTTGTAAAACAGTGGCGAAAGATAATTTTGGAGAGGAGAGAACTGAACACAAAGACAATTAATAAGTAATGTCACTTGGGTATCACTCCAGTGGAATGTGATGGGGTTTTAATGGGAACGAGTAACGCACAAATTTGGTCGCACAACAATCGGTCTATGTAATTTCATAATTGTGTTAAATCGCTCATGGAATTAAAGCAGGTCATTGTATAAGAATTTACCAGCATCTTGCTACTAAGCGAACTATTTCTGATGTTTGCAAATGTCTCAAACACACTAATGTCCACGACCAGTATCGTGCATCCATATTTACGCATAGGAGAATCTGCCCCCAAGTTCGAACAAGATATCCTTATGGGTGTGGAATTGTCAGCTTTCGACAAGCAAAAAAAATACTCCTTATCACGAAACATGAGCTCAAGCAAAATGCAGGCAGTAAACTAAAAGGTGATGATTCATAGTTTAGCTTTACACGGTGAAAGGAATAAAAAAAGGAGAAAAAAACCAAAAAAACTTACGCGGACATTTTGAAGTCTTCTAGACGAACGCTCATGTAGTCCATCATAAGAACATCAATAGGATCACCCTTTGACAAGACGGGCTTCGGAATAACTTCAAAATGGTTTTGTATTGAGATGCGACCCAAGTCAAAAACGAGAGCTGTACGAGAAGTTGAGTTCTGAGGCATGTAAATCACTGGTGCTTCCACATTCACCGAAAGTGCCAATCTAGGTGGCAATGGTTGATTCACCGCCTCTTTTACCTGTAAAAATATAAATTCAAGAGAATATCTCTACTGGGGAACATACGAATCCACGCAATACATATATCTATATAGATACAAGCATATAAAGAAGTGAATAAAGATTCGAAACGAGGATGTTCATTGCGACAGCACCTGTGTTTTTGCAGCATCCGTTACCTCCGAGGCCTTTTCGATGGCGTATTCAGTTGCGTCTTTGAACGAATTCATAAAATTCTTGACACAAAGTAAAGCGTTATAGTAACTGATTCAAATCACAGGATACTGAAAGGAAAGAGCAGGGTACTCACAACGACTCTGCGGAGGAACCAATAGAGCATAATTACGTGGGCCTTGCCGAACTGCAAATTGACTGCTACATCCATCTTCTCGGGGTCGTACTGATCATCCAGGCCTTTCGTGCCCCGATGGTACAAGACCGTCTGCATCAAAAAAACATTGGCTCCGGGTTCGATCCAAAGTATCTGAAAAGTGGAAAGGAAAGGGTCATTGTGAACGCTGCTAAACGGAACTGAACTGCATGAGTATTTAATTCGCCCTCTTAGTAGTAATTACATAAATTGACTGTCAAGAGACTCAAGGAGAAGTTCAGTGATTGTGATTTTTTTGGCCAAATTGGCTTGAATGATTCCACGTGGACATTGGATTTGAAAGCCGAAAGATACCATCTGTCAGCAGGTGACAATGGGACAAACCTTGCATGTGGGATTGAATGTCGGATGAGAAGCACGACGTGCGCGCCAAAACCACCAAGTGTAAAATGAACTCCGAGTATTTTTACAAAACTGGTAACCAATTTTCAAGATCAACCAAGGGCCAAAAGGCGAAAAATAAGCTTGTGCTGAAAACCAGAAATAAATCTGAAATTATGCTAACCTGCCGGTAAAGTGAGCTTTCATTGAGATCGGAGATGCATATGTCCGACAGAGCCATAGCGATCTCAGTAGTAAGGTATGTCATTCGAAGATCAACACGCATACCCCTCATGCTGAAAGCCATCAGTCGCATTTCCGAGGAGCAGAAGAAGACTTGGACTTTGTCTAGGGTAAGCTGAATTTTCCACTGCGTGGCATTGACCTCAGGAATCATCAGACAGCGTCCTGATTGGATAAAAGTGTTCCGTGATGACAGGGTTTATTGAAACAATATTAACAACGGCATCCGGGTAAAATGTTTGCGAAGAAGATGCAAATTTACTTAGGGGCAAAACTGATAAGGTGCAATTTTTTATCCAACTGTACGGAATAGACATCTAACAGCAACTAGAAACTATTCAGAACGAAAATTTATTACTTAGTGTAAGGTGTAAAACCTCAATCCAATAGAAGGTTAAAACGCATTATTTTTTAAGATTCCGATACAGGATACAGATTATACGAACTAACCCATTTTAGCGGCCTCAGATACAGCGTCAAGTCGAATGTCACGACGTTCGCTTCTTCTGGCTAGAACACCAGAGACTGCATCGACAGCAGTTGTCTTGGCAGCGGAGAGACGAGCTTCGTGTGGCGTCATCAATGAGCTGGTCTGCAGACGCTCCGAAGCTTCCGTATCACCGAGGCGATTGGCCCATTCAAGGGCCTTTTGATTCTTGTCATCCATAGCATCCATTTTCGGATCCTTAGCAAGAATCTTAGCCAAATCGGTGAAGAAACTCAAGAGGGAGACCAAAGCTTCCTGATGTAGATGAACCTAAATTTCGAGAAGTTTAAGGAAATGAAGCCCAAATCTGAAAATCGAATCCATCTAAACGGCATCAGTGATAAGTGCCGTCCGAAATTCATACGAATAAGCCAGAAGCAGTAATGAACTCTTTAAGGAATCGCCTTGAGTAGGAGGAGGATATTCGGCAAATTAGGTTGAAGGCGCTCCAAATATTCATTTGGACTTTGAATACCAGAGCTTACCTCTAATAACCGGAATTTCAAATTGAACATGCTTGAACATTAATCGTTAGCCGACTTTTGACAGATCTTGACCAAAAACATTATTTCAGAATGCCTATGGCAAAAGTGTTGAGTCTGAAACTGAAAAATGCGCGCGACTTAGATGTGTGTAACTGAAATTCGGACCACTATCCGATGCAAGATACCTTGCCGTTACATGCACTGCGCTAGTGGCTAACCCCATTTCAATGTGCTGAGATCAAACGCGCACTCGCGTGGTGATTACGCTTGACATAACCCATCCTCCTCGACACTCATTCCTCAAGTGATGCCCTAAAAAATTGTACTGGGCTGAATTACACAGTACAAAGGGGCTCCAAAACCGTTAGGCAGTCAAATCAAAGAGCTTGTGCCATTTTATAAAGTATGCAGCCCGAGAAACCTTCAAGTTCAGGATGAAGAAACTACCAGCCACTCATTGGGTACAGAACTGGAATAATCTAACAACTATTTGCATACTGAATTATAAAATTACTTTAAGCCTATTTTGCGATTTGGAAAGCGGACTGCCTCAAAATGTCGCTGTATAGCACAATAACGACAAAACCAGCAAAAATGAATTGAGTGAGAACTGAGGCAGGCTCACCTTTAAAACTCTAAATTCACAGATAAGGCTGTGACGCGTGTTTGCATATTTGGTGGCGAAATCGGGACTACCTTTGTCCGCAATGAGGAGGTGTGCTGTGAAGAGGTGCTCACTGCCTTGAGTAGTCTGATCATCCGACCTTGATAAGGTGTCCACCAGGCACACTTCGTTTACGCTGCCATACTCCTTGAATCGCGGCGCCTTCAGACTCAAATGGTTCACATGAGCCTGAAAACAAATTCACATCTTTGACAACAGAACCAAAAAGACAGCTATTGTCAATCCAACTATGGCTTTCCTTACGAAACCTGCTTGAACAAGAACCGGGATGACAAAGAGTGGTATGACTGGACACGTGAGTTCACATTACTAACGTAATGAAATACTTGTTTACTATGTTACCAAAAGAAATCACACAACTTTTATAACAACGCCGAATTAATGCCGTGGATTCATGCTCCTAAGATGTCTGTCTTATCGAACTGGTCTTCCTTGCTTAAAGTAAATGGAGCGCAGCATAATCAAGAATTACTTTGAGGAATACTGACCATTTTTACATATGGTTGGAATGAAATAATGACTAATTAAGTTATGGGATGGGAAGGGCATTCATAGCACATCACAATGAACTTCATGATAACTTTTACTGATCAATTAAAAACAGCTGTCCAGCCCGTGGACTGAGTCCCAGCTGAAATCGGTATAAACAAGAAGTGCAAAGTATCCTACAAGCCACTAAACAAGGTACCTTGGGCATCTAATGGGATTAGTGGACTACCACAAATGAACTTATCCTTCGTGTTCATACATTCAATTCCTGATCCCACTTGCGTAGAGTGAAGTCTGCGCCAATTTCACTGATAGTGAACTTCAACATTGGAGCTGATGGATCAGAAATATCTCCAGAAGTTGCCTGCTCAAACATACGGATTCGAACCTGAAGTAGGGAGAGAAAAATATAACAGTGAAGAGTTGGAAGCGAAGAGGAGATATGAAGCATTAGAAGACTAACCTCTTCGACGAGAAACGACGCGCAAATCATGACTAGATTTGCTAACGGCTTGCGCGAGGGCGACTAAATCGAAAGAGGAGGGAGGTCAAAAAACAGAAGCAATATCAAGTAAAAATAACTATCAAACGTTTCCCAGCAGGAAAGGAAAGTGTCTGGTAGATAACCTGAGCAGCGCAGGAACTGCAGGCTTCGGGAGTTTCGTACGAATCAAAGAAAACGTCGCTTTCATCGTCTGCCTGGTCGGGTTCGGGGGAGGGCGGAGTAAGAACAGTCTCAGCCATCCGCAAGACATGCACAGCTTTCAATTGACCTGGCAATAGATCCTCGGTTTTAGCGTCGAAGAATTTTATACCCTGAAAAAAAAAACAAGCGAAAGTGAGTTCTTGCAGTAAAAAAAGACCGAAAACGAAACTGAACGATTCCATGCGACTGAAAACAGGAATAAACAGGTTATGCCCAATTACACTTTTATCGCCAGTAACAGCAAGTTGCCAGTAATGGGTATGCAGATTGAATGAAATGCAGAATGAAATTGGCACAGAATTTACGAATTTTTATGATTTAGGCTTTTTGTCAGCTTACTGAGGCAGTAAATCTACACATGCTGGATATCATACGATTTCGATATCGAATCAGAGCACAAATATGTGATAGTCTGATGAATGTGCTGCTTAATGATCGACGGTCAAGCGTATTAATTTTATCGGATCAGTCGAGCACTAATGTAAAGTTGAATAAATCTACTGGAAAGCCCCAAACATATAATTGTATCGTCTCAGTGCAAGTGGACTAGATACTCCAGCAAAAAGAAACTAAAACTGCCTCTGAGGTAGGGTGGTACACACGTACACACCTTCAGCAGAGTATCGGGGTCGGTAGGGATTCGCTGAGAAGGGTCAGTCTCAGGTAGTGGTACGTGGGCAATGATGTCACAGAGGGCCTCCAACACCTTGTCTGTAAAGTCGATCCCAAGGAGGGGAAGACGACCGTCCACTTGAAATCTACGAAAGCACATGACCATTGAGGCAATGTAGTCCGATGTTTTAGGCACACATTATTCGCACATTAGAATAATTATTAAGGTTTGGTTTTTCCAACCGAGATCCACCACAAACATTCGAAAAAAGTTAAAAAGCAAGTTGAATTATAATAACTGAAAACATGCCTGGTCTTTCGGCTTCAAAGAAAACTTCACAAAATTGTCTAACAGGGACTCCAAAAGGTCTTGCCATTAAATCACTAATTACCCATTGGATTAAAGCATTAAAAAATGTCGATGTAATCCTAACGCAGCTGCGTGGAAAGGGAACGGCAAGTAATCACGAGATTAAACAGACGAGATTTTGAAAGCGCCACAGACGAGAATTACTCCTCAAAGGGGCGAAAGAATTCAGTCAGTCATGCTGACCAGTTGCGAGTATGGGCCGACCAAGGCCTAGACCAGGCTACTAGGGTAAACACTTACTGAGGGAGGCCGAATTCGGGTGGCGCAACGCACTGACGCAGCACTAATTTGACACTCAGTGGTTTAAGCACATGACCCGGTGTATCCGCCAGAGAACGCAGTTCGCTCCAGTTATCGCCTAGAGTGACAGAGGCCGTTTGTTAGTAAGGTTATTTGGTTTCTGTACCTGCAAAAAATATCCACACCATAATAGCTAAAAAAAAGCCCAATAGCCCGGATTGTCGAGCGGCTTCGTGTCCAGCCTTGGCATTTATCACAAAACTAGTGATTGAACCACTCTCACACAACTTAATCATACTTAAATACAGCTCCTTCACATCGGGACACCTGCAAGAAAAGAAAGATACAAATCCTTAAATAGCTAAGAACCCCTGATAGTGGTCAGCTGATTGAAAAGTTGGATGACAGTATCAGGAAAGAGGAGGATTGTGGCCCAAAATTGTAACCTTGGTGTGTTACAATTACAGTAGTTCGAGGAACAATCACGACATTCAAATGATTAGACAGTTTACAGAAAATTGCTTAGTCCACTTTATGTGTTTACTGTCATTCGTCGCTTGGACTTACAAAGTCGCGTTCAAATCAGCCACCGCGTCAACATTGAAAAACGACAAAAATTAGATTAAAAGGACTGTAGACTTTTGTATAATAAATGTGGAGAATATAACAGCCGTTCACCTTTTTGAACCAGGATGATTTGAGTGGCGGACAAGATGATCTCGAACTGATCGTAGGCTTCAAATAAAAGCTGCTCGTAGTTCGCTTGCAGCAGCTGCTTGTAACGCTCGTCAGATTGCGCTCGACCGACAAGTGCGGAGGAAGCCCGGCTTGCTGCACTACTCTGGTCAGAGGTAGTCTCACCCTGGGGCAGATCCGGATGGGCGAGCATTGACCGAAGAGTCACGCTGCCAAAGTCCACCATGATGAGACGGCACCCTCTTCGGGAAAAAAAAATTTGCAAGACTTGATTTAAGAGTTATGGTATAGCCTTAGTCATGGGTGAAATACAGCACCTAAAAGACGCAGATAACTCCAACAGATTGTAATGCTAAATAATAACCACAACTAATAGGACCAGTTTAGATTAATGATGCGTTCATGTGTTGAGGTCTTAAAGACATTAACCGTTTAGTACTAGACTTATCTGTACCACTTAACAAACACGTTCAAAATCAATGCACCAACTTTTAAATTTTTAGTAAGTGCTGCAATGGCAGTTGTTGAATTTCCCAAGGTAAATCGAGGTCTCCTAAAGTAAGTGCCACTATGAAACCTTAATTCTGCACACTGGTCCAATCCTCCTAGTCGCCCAAGTACGAACACAAAGAGAAGAAAACTTCCGGCTAAATACCAATTTTTATAAAAGTATGAGGTGACGACAAGCAAAATGACCACTTTTGCCTGGTTAGATTTGAAAATGATGCAGTTGCTAGAACGGAAGTCTGTTGTTTGAAAAAAAGGTGCCATCACCCTTCAGCCTATGAACGAAATGTGCAACAAATTCACGAGGACACCTTGCTTTCTGCCAATAATTAGTTTGCAGGCAAAAGATGCGTTCAAATAAGTTGTCTCTCATGCCCTCCACGCAAAGCAATGATAGGTATCACGTTGAGGTTAATGACGTGTCATTTTTATCCTAGGCTCGAAGCTAGAGCGCCGAAAGGTTTGGCCTCGGTTACCTAATTTCGCCTGAGGTAATTGGTGCTAACGCACAAATGCAATCGAACACTTCCAAAAGACCGTGTAATGCGCGATTTACTTGATAAGCATTATAAATAAGGCAATATAAAGCTTCTTGCTTAAAAAGCCCACAGCAAATAATCCGAATCCTGCAAACCAGCGGTGACTTGTGCCCAGTAGATAAACCTGATGGCTACGAGCAAGAAATGGGAATTGTTACGCACTCTATGTAAACTCCATGTTCCGGAAGCAGAAAGCAACTCGGTTGGATGTTGACTCTTAAATCAAGGCAAGTCCGCCGACTGAGAAGATGGCGTAGTCCCGTTGTAGTCATTGCCTTCATCTCGTCCAGCGACGGCATTACCGAAGAGGATATCCTGGAATAAATAAAAAAACAAGCCCAAATATGGGTCCTTTGCCTCATACCTATAACCTGTGCTTCAATTATTGTTACGATTTTCCCAAACGGGGCTTCAATCGTACAAAAGTGGGTTTGAGCAAGTGCACGGCACCTTCTTGAGACAAAAAAACGGTTCGAAATAAACCGATTTACAAAAAAGGTCTATGCATGCAATAGGCTTTAAAGTTGAGTGATTTGAGAGGAAGACATATTATCATCTAAAAAGTTCAATGATAATAAGAATATGAGCAGTCTGAGCTGGAAAATGCGTTACGTGATTTTATAATCAAATAGGCAACAAACAAAATAAAAAATACACCTATCAGATTAAAAAAATGAAATAAACTGCAAAAAATTAAGGATCCGAAGTCGCACTCCAACATGAGTTTGGAGAAACAGTTTACAGAGATACTGTTTTCCAGCAGCCAAGGAAACTCAGACAGAGTTCGCATGAGCAGGATTGTTGAAGGGTTAGATAATAGCAATGTCATTTTACAAACAATTACTTCCGGATGGAAAAGGTGCAAGATGCTGGAAACTCAAATTTCAGAAGTTAACAGCATGAGAAAATATTCAAAGCCCCAATGGAAATAATTGAGCACGCGATGGGAAAACAACCAGGTACATCAATTTCAAGTTCTTTGGTCCGTAAGCTGTGAACTTGTACAATTCAAATTTGCTAGAAGAACGATGCCCCACTGGAGAGCTTGGCAGATGCTGCGATCAAATAATTTACAAGACGACGTAGCACATTGACTGGATACGGGGTATGAAAAATGAAGCACAGAAAGCTGACATCACTCTTGCGGACAAAGATTCGGACCCTAATGAGGCATTCTAAAGCTTGGTGGTCGAATACATACCGTAGGCGAATCAATTTTTGGAGCAAGATTAAGGGGCAAAAATGACTCAGTGAAAAAGTTTTACCGATAATAATGCCAAACTTCAGCTTTCAGTACAAATGTTTACCATGAAGAAATTCTACACAACCGAGAAGTCACTGCGACGGGAATTTAAGTTCCACAAATTAATAGAGGAATGAGCATTCATGGTACTGTTTGGCTACCTCAAAAGGGACAACTAATCCTTTAAAGTGCATTGCTCTCCAAAGCAAATAAGCTATTTAAGAACATACTCATCCAGACGAAGACCAGCAGGCAGTTTGAAGAAGTCGACAATCTTATTGACCGTATCTGCATCGTAGGTAACCTGGAGGGGAGCTGCTGCAATGAAAAGGCACTGGTCGGCGGTTCGGTCGATGGGATTCTTTGAGAAATCCACGGACAGGAGAGATTCACCCGTAGCTGTGCTTGAGATGAGGATTGGGGCAATGTCTGTGGAGGCATTCCTTGGCCCAACCACCTCGAAACCCGCAAGACGCATGGAGAAACTGCAAGATGGCAGGATGAATTTATAGCAGTAGCGACTAATGAGATCAGCTGGTGGATAAAAGAACCAACTAAAAACACGAATATCAAAAGACGGCGGCCCCCACGATAACCTCAAAAGCTTGGAGTATTTTCCTCCTAACTTCAGCAATGAACAAGAGTTTGTTCATCCAATACAAAAAGTGGTCTCAGAACGCCGGAACGGAACTCTACTGAAACGGGAATAGAACTACGCAAAATATATTGGGACTGATTTCTCTGATGTAATAATAGGCTTTCAAATTACAAGTATCACGTCTAACTACATGAAAAATGCAACAAATAACTTGTCAAATTGGAACCACCGCATATAAGATGGGCGTTATTAAGTTCCTTTTAAAAATATGTTGACCTAATAAAACAAATGAGAAAATTTCCTTACACTGCTGAAAATGAATCTTGGTACATCCGTAGTGCTTGTCACGTGAACACATCGACTGTTGCGATGAATGCACGCGGAACGACTATGATGATATCAAAAGAACATGGTGCTCAGGTGTTTCTTCGATCAAGGTAACCAATCGGTTAGCATTGAAAGGATAGCAATGGTCCTAGATAAGTGGGCGCCTTTGAATTTGACCACCCTCATCCGGACTTGAGGTCCGTTTAGCCTTATGTAGGAGAGACTCAAAATAGATTGCGTCTTTGCCAAGGCTTTTGAGTTCTTTTTATCCCATGCACTACGTTTTCCTTGCAGTACTGTTCTCACTAATGTGACGTGTCTCCCGGACTCATCGTGCCATAAATGGTTGGAAGTTAAACTCTGAAGCAGTATGATGCCAAAAGACCTTAAGTTGGAACCTTAATCTACCTTAGGAGGCATTGAAACACGTCACAAAAAGCACAGTACAAAAAGCACAGGCGCAAATTCTGTGCAAATACAATTCAAGTCTTATGATAATTGAGTGCCAGGTAAAAGTAATAGATACTACAAACAAAAACTTACTCCATGGCATTATCGCCTGTACGCTGTTTAAAATTCGATGTGACAGTGTTTAGCTGTATCTTCAAAATCCCCGGATTTCTAGAATTGGAAGCGTACAGAAACATAAAATCGATTTTGTTGTGATGAATGACTGAAGTTATTGTGAAAAAATGTACATCCAGCAGAAGTAAAAGTAAATTAAACCTACTAGGTAACCCCATAAAAATTGCTGCTTGCTTTCGAAAGGCGAAAGTAAGAGCTACTCTGCAAGCTCAACCTAGAATTTCGAAACGCTCACTCGGGAGTACTGTGTGATTATTGTATATCCAAGTGATTAGTAATTTGCTTGTCTGATGCGATTAACAAAAAACACTTAAGACATTTCAAGAAAGTAAGCCTTGTAAATATTCTCAAAAAAATACCATGTTCGTCTCATGTTTGATAGTCTCAGGTTTTATTGTACCGATGCGTCACAATAAGTCTACATCCCGTTTACAGATGAGAGGCTTTCAGAGGAAAAAACCAAAGCCATATGAACGAGTACATACTTAAGGTCGTTGTTTGCGAGCATGATCGCAAGACCACCGAGTGAAAACTCGACTGTAGTGGAAACGTATTCAGGAGGATAGGTGCTGTGGCCCATACCCTCGGAGTAGTTCAGGGCGGCGTACAACTTTGCCTTCTCCTCAGGGGTCATCTCCTGTTGTACGCGCTGCATCACCTGGGAGCTGTCGCCTCGGCTACAGGCAGCCAAGGTGCCTCCCGTCGTCGCTGAAGATACGGGGCTAGAACGCCCAAGAAACCAGGAGAACCAACCACCACCATCATGTCTACTGCTTTCCTTAGCAGCTCTGCTCTTCGTGGCCTAATAAGGGAAAATCGGCCACACAACAAGGTACAGTTATAAACTGAAAGGGGAATCAGAATTTTGAGCCAAGTTTTCGAAATCCACGATTCAAGACACTATCATACTCCTTGAAACGGTAAGAAATCCATTCAGGAGTAATGCATGAGCATCCCAATGGAAAGTACAGTTGTCCCCACTAAAGTAAAAAATAATCGCACCCTTTCGGTCGATTAGATGAGAGAGGCACTGAATGATTCTATCGTTTTCCAATACAGACACATCCGCTGAAGAACAAGTAATTTTTAAAGAAGTCGTTAAAATAGTTCTTAGTAGAAATAATATCTTACCAGGAGTGAGTTCAAATTCGCAAATGGTAAACCAAGAAGTGTGTGGCACTGTAGAGTTTGTAAAATGTAAAAGTACCTTAATGCTAATCTAGTCTTAGTGCTGCGCTACATACTTTCTTAAGGAATGAAGGAAAACACTAACTCAGCAAATAAGTAAAAACAATCTTCCGACTAGTCACTCAATCGATAAGTAGAAGACAAGACTTGAAACGAACGAAACTCAAAGGTTTGAGTCCTTATCGTTAATACACTCTCGTCGTCCTCACTACTGTTCTCCATGCGTTAGGCGCAATACCATGCGAGTCTAACTACGATAGACCACGATCGGTTCGCAAGTCGCCGGGGTCGTCGGCCTTAGATTTAACGTTAACTAGATTAGTTAACCAGCACCACAATGTGCAGGTCAGACTACTCAAAGACAAAAAAAGTGGCTGCCGTGGCGAAAAAGTTGTTTCCACAATCATAACACAACAAGTTCTTGTGAATACAAACATGCAACAACGGTGAAAGCACCTATCTCACCAAGCGGATATGCATCCTCTTCCTTCTTTGAGACTGTAATGAGATTTAAAGCTATTTCAAAATGACTGTAGATGGCAATGAAATCGATGTACAAGTGAAAGACACAAATGAGTACAAGGTAAACACACATATCCATGCAGTTTTGCGATAAATTAATCCCAGAAAGCCTCTGAATGCAGATTATTAGTTGGAGTAATGAAACAAGCTTGATGCTAACCCAAATTCCACCAAATATTTTGCCTCTAAAAGCGAAAATTCTAGTCATGGCCACCTTAATTACCATCTCACATTTATTATTCAAATATTCACCCTTTAACAAGTTATTTCCCAATGCAAGGAAGAGGTAACAATTATTATTCAGAGAAACACGAGAATGCCACACTTATATAGCATAGTCCTCCAGTCTCATTCTAAGGTGCAAATCCCACGGCCAAGTTTTGGGACATGAGACTTTGTATTGTCGTCACATATTAGAACATTCACAATTCATAGCTTTATGAAGAAGTTCCTTTGTAGTTATACCGAGTAGATCGGCCGTAATTGCGAACGCTTGGTTTATGAGTAAACAGCAAGCATGGTCGTCTGGAAACGGAACCCCGCCTTACAAGTGGATTATTTTGGAATAGCCCATCGATACATTCGCATGCTTAGCATTGGAAAACAAGTGCCACTTCTTATCACTAGTCAATCAGTTAGCAAACAGCATAAAGTAAACGACGCGTTTTTATTACACACGTCAATGCATCCAATACCCATTTATGTAATTCGCACTACTTTCCCTACCGGTGGAGGCATAAACCACACGCTTCACAACTCCTATTAAGCAGTACTGGGGGGTGGTTCGACACGCAATTCACCTCTGTCAAGAATAGACCATCTTCCTCACCTTGATGCGCTAAACTACCCACTTAAACCATGGCTTAGTGGTGCATTCCAATACCATTCACTCTCTAATCGTTATGGTTAGCTTCGCAAATCGGTCGAAGTCGAATCACAAAAACCAGGTCCAACCGATGTTCTATGGGGGTCCAAAATGACGGTAAATAAGGAACAATCGCACCGTAGCGAGCTATATCGAAAACCACACTAACTTTTCGGCCACTCGATAAGTTTCCAGTGTAAGCACAGAAAAATAAGGATTTTTTGAAGTGCATAAAAATGCATGCACGCAAGCGCAAAAGAACAAGATAATAACGAGTGAGCTTAAGCACAATTTTGCATTGAAGTGAGACAACCGCCTCCACAAATATAAGCTGTCCACAAGCGGAGGGTTGGTCGTCTGTGTAGAACCTGGTAGAAATTTTCGTTGCCACACATGGCTTGGAGGTGATTTAAAACAAACTGTAATTCTACGCTGAGTCATAGGAACTAGACTTTCGCGTAAGACTGGGGACTGGGTTTATCATGTCTAAGAGGCATTGCGGTACGATCAGAATAGTGCACAAACAACAAGTATATTACCTTCTTTCGTTTCCGAATCTATGTAAGGAAAACGACAATTAAGTACAATCGATTGACGTCTAATCGTAAAACATAGAAAACTGCCATCAAGCGCACAGGATCCTTTTGAACTGCAAGCCATAACAGAGTAATCAATTCGAATAAACTAAAGAAAGTGGCCTCTATTACCTGCACTTCTGCGTGTTGACGCGCCAATGTGAGATTCATGACGTCCAATTCATCTTCGAAGTACTGCAAATTCAAATAAAAGAGTGCACGTAGTTTCAGCAAAGAGAACTTGTCAAATAAGAACTGCCCACCTCTTCAGGACCAAATTTTAGTAAATAAGAAAGATCAAGGATTTCTTTTGAGACATATTGTGATCAAAAAAACGGAGTTCTGAAGACCTCCCCAGCCCACTTTCTATGCAATAATATCAACAAAGGAAAGCATTAAAATGCACTACTGCACACACTAATTACATCTAGACCTCTTAGCAGCTTCACAATTTTACTTTCGTGCTATGGACAATTTTGATCACTGATGAAATAGATAACTGATCGAGAACCGCGAAACAAATATTCACCATTCGGCATCTTAAATTATGCGTGAAACTTTAACGCCAATCACCTCGAGTTTCGCTTCCTGTTCAGAGGTAAGACTTTCCTTTAGGAGCCTCTTTGTCCATAAATCTGTGTACTCACGCACCATTCGGCGATGTTCCTGGATGTGGTTCCAGGACCACATTTTAGAGCGCCGACGGACAACTTCTTCCAACACAGCAGTGTATGCGAATAGCCATCTATAAATGTTAATGCAACCGTGGTAACTAAGTTAGCGATGATTTGCGTGAATATGGTTAAAGACTAAACGTGCCTCGAAGTACTTCAAGTACGGTGTAAAAAAATAAAAAGACTTGATATAATACGCACACAAATACGAAATCTGCTTTACATCAAAAGGAATACCTTGCTCGAGGAAAATTCTTGGATTCAATAAGCGATTTATACTTCCAGAATTTGTTCCGTAGCATTAGACGATCAACAGAATCGAGGAGAAGGACCAGTCCAACGTATTGTTGATGATGGAACTCGATCTCGATTTCCTCGAACTTTATGTCGACGCCAACCTGAGGAACTGTGAACTGAACTCTCTCCGGTTGCATATGCACGTGAAGGAGTGCGTTGAATGAAATTGGCCGCAGAACTAATTTGTCATAGAGGCAGTTAAACATAACCCGAGGTCCAAATACTTATGAGTCGTTTGAGTTAAAACTTACTGTAGTCGATATCCACAACAGTTCTCTCGGAGCTCGCAACAGAGGAACTCATTATGTTCTAAAAACCACTAAGTCTCTAAATTCCATACCCTGAGAAGTCCAGTAGGAAGACATGCGTATAATTTCGTGTCATGGTTCCAATAAACTGCAAGTGAATCCAGCTCAGCAAGCTAAAGGTCAAAATGAAATGGGATTCGCTCACTTTAAAGAACTCCTTCGAAGAATCGTTGCTCAATACGACAGGTTCCCCAGAACTATTACAGGTCTAAGAAATGCCACAATTTATTTATTTCTTGTGTACTTGGAAAGCCAATCGATTTAAAGTTAATCCTGCAGAAAATCGAACACCAGGAATAGTTGTTTGATCTTCATATCGAATATGGATGTTCTCAATTTTGACTTGAACATTTTTAATTATCTGTGCAGCCAATTTTTCAATGAATGAATCGGAACTGTCGCCCTTTTCTACCTACAGTTAGTTCGCCCAAGAGATTAACCTGATTGACGTCCTTGCTTGAGTTCCTCAATAGCTTCTAGTGTTTTCCGTTTTGTTTCCCGTCGATATTGTTTTTCTTTCGCCTCATTATAAGCAACGTCTTAAAAACTGCGCATGAAAAAGCGTTCCAAACCAGCACGCGGTAAACAAAGAATATATAATCCATCCAGTTCGGCTACTACAGGCTCAGTGTAAAGATTTTTGAACGGAATTTTAAGGGCAAAGTGACCTATCACAACGGTAAATACATAAAAAAACGTACGAATGTGACCCTGAACAACCCTTACAGGTATTTCAAAGTCATCAAACGCAGTGGCCCGCACATCAACATTCTCCAAGGAAACATTGCCTAAAGTAAATTTTATCAAGGTCCATTACGCCATAAACCCACCAGAAAGCAACCCCAAACGCAGCTGGGAGGCGTTAAGAGTCTCAAGGTAGTTGCCCAAGTATCTGTTTAGTAGGTCAGCAACTAAAGTCTCGAACACCATCTTTACATGTTCAACTGTATGATTTAGCAGACCTAACTACAAGCCTGAAAACTATCTAACCAATTACGGCCCAACGCCCTTTAGCTAATCAGCCTTGTATTTGCTTTGCCGCTCCAATCGAAGGGTGTTTAAACTTAGATGCAAACGTGTTTTTAATCATAAAACACCATAAATAATCCTACAACCAGCGTTAGCCAAGATTTTTAAGATTACCGACTTCTTATAACTTAAAATAAAGGGTGATAAATTGCACAAGTACAGGTGTGCATTTTTTCGTATTCGATGGTCAGACCCTTGTAAATCGATCAGTAGACCTTAAAGCCTTTGATTCTGTAGAAGATTCCCTATATTTATTTCAATTCAATTTAATAAACTAATTCTAAGACGTTTATTTTATTTGCTGGCAATTTTTCAGTATTTCATAGCAGCTTTTTGAAAGCCCAAGTTTTCTCACCGAACGCTTTGCAGTGTAGCGCCCTGAGACCTCTTTGAACACAGGAGAAGGTCTAACACTAAAGCATCCCACGACTTTTGTGACGGCAAAAGAAGTCATAATAGCTGGGCAGAATACATAATCAGCCAGCTCACCCAACTAGGGCAATATGGTTAATCAAATGCCTGTAATGAAGCCGGGAGTCAAGCCACATACAGTAACGCTTGGAGGTGCTGGCTTGGTCCGGATGTTGGCTCAGTTAGTGATGATGCAATGGCTCCCTGCTAAAGCTGGGAGCTAAGCGAACGACAAACTTATTAGAGTAGGTTTTCGAACCTTCTCCGCAACCGTAGTTGGTCGTACCAGTGTAGTGGAAGGTTTGCTATTTGCAAGGTTGTTGGCAAGATGCTTCGTCCATGCTGCTGACTGGGCGCACCAATTGTAGACTTCAGCACCTACCATCCGGGATGCGCAGCATCGATCATCTTGGCTTAAAACCGTCAATTAATTGTGTGCCCCGACAGGCGGATGGCCGCGCTGTGAATGTTACTCTCAAGTTTGAGTGGATTTTGTTTAATTCAAGCTAAAGAAGACTTTTATAGTTTTTTTTTCATCTGGCAAGCAAGGCTTAACGATCATTAAATTCAAGCGGTCAAATCCATTGGATTTCAAGCCTTCCATCCCAGTAGTTAAAAGTATGCAGGATGTCTACGTTTAATGCATCTTTGTACAATCCGGTCTAAGACACACATCAAAACACCAACATGCATTGTCCATGTGTCATTAAGGCTCTGGAAATCAACAGAAAATAAGTTATTAATTTACAAAGCATCAAACCACCCTAGCATCACGATGTCAGAGGCGAGCTTGAGAGGGTGGATACCCCCCTGCGCCTCGTTACTGTGGGCGCGCATCATCGCCACTGGCCACAGCAATTGTAGCAGCTGCTGTGGAAGTGGAAGAAGGAGATGGATTGTTTGACCTTAAAAGGTTGCAGTTTGAGGTGGAGACGAAGCTGGCAGGATGCGGCCGAGGGCGATACGGATGTAGTACAACAAGGTCCAATTCCTTCGAATTGCTTCCTTTCTTCGGCACTCTCCGCATTCCAACCGGCGTCTGCGGACTCGATTGATTGACGCCGTTGCTATCGATTGATGCAGGTGCCACCTTACTGGCTAGAACCAGTGTTGCGGTACGCCGACGACGAGTCTGGAATCCGCTGGTATTGTCTGAGGAATCGCTACTTTCTCGACTTCTTCGTGAAGGGCTTACAGAAGAGGAACCAGATCGGGTCAAAGTGATGGTTTTTGAGACGGCCGATCGTTGATTTCTGTGTTGAAGGAGGGTCTGTTCTGTAAGGCTGTTGGTTGATTTGGTCAGGGAAGATATTTCATCTGTGGGCGAAGGTGGGTAATTTAGCCAGTGGAGAGAGGGCGTCGAGGTGTGGGGGTAGGGACGCTGAGGTGTGGTTGCTGAAGGAGTGGGGCTGGCTCTGGATGCAGCGGAGGTTTGAATGTTTAGGACAGGACCTTTTCTGGGCAGTGACAATGGTCCAAAACTACTGCTATGTCCTTGTCGAGATCGAGGGCGGCTGGTAGATTGTCGACGTCCTTGTATATTTAGCAGGTCGATGCGTTCCCTCTCCAACCTGATTATAAAGGAACGATTGTTTTGAATTCAGCGAATTCATTATTGTAGAAATAACTAGGTAGTAAAATACCAAGTGGAAATAACACTGCGAACCAACACATTGTAGATTATCAATCCGTGCGTTCTTATAGCTAGCAAAAAGAGTTAAAGGTGCAAGTGAAACAATAATAAATGTGTAAAAGGTGGGACTAGGTTCAAGGCATTTAATGGAACTTATAAGTATTGACCAAGAGTCCGTTAATTTGTGCTGGCGAATTCACATTTGAACACACCTTCCAATGTAAAGATGAATGTTAACGACTGTTGTTTCCCTCCCTCAGAGTGATTGATAACGCGATTAGGTGGCAAAATGTTTGGCTGGATAGCGCCTTGAACACACGAGGTGCAGCAACGAAGTTATTTTGTCCACAAAAATAACTCTACTACTGAAGCTGTGATCTTAACTCAGGGAATGACCATGATGCTGGGCTCACAAGCCGTGCGCTTGAGCAGAAAATGTCGTATTTTTCACCCTTGCATCAAAGTCTCAGTTACCTCCCACTACAAATGCACTAGTTTTGGCTGATGTCACCCAACGATAAGCCATATGTACGATAAAAACATTAGGTTCCCAGATTCAATATCATCACCCATTTTGTGATGACAACGGTTGGTATTATGGAAAGGTAGCCGACTATTCATTAACTAAAAAATCCCCAGTGGTTCTTAATTGCATTACAATAACAAGTTGGCATGGAGGAGTTGTGCAGGAGTAGAGACACTTCGGGAGGATGGCTGTTTATGCAACACAAGCATTTGGAGTTGAAGTTGAAGAATTATATCCAGTGGGGTCAGCATGCATCTAACTAATCCAAGTCACAATTGATTTTAAGACAAGAAAATGGGCTAAATACACTCCTACTATTTCAGTAAATAATTGTGGTGTCGAAATGGAAAAAAAAGGGCTTAAGAAGCAATGGCACATGGGTATCAGCGAGCATAACTAAACGTTGTATGGTATGGACCATGGTTACATTGGGGATATAAGGTGCATAAAAGGAGATAGCGATCCACTGAACATACTGCCCGAAGACCCTTTTCGAGGATAGAAGCTCACCAAGCAACTGCGTCCCCTAGTTCTTCTAAAGTCGACGTCAACAGTTGGTCATTTTCAGCCAAAACAGGCTGTGAGGGTGGTGGATGGCTTCGACTTCCAGTGAAACCATTTATCCTACTTGTTGGCAACGCACTTCTCGCGTCCACCCCACACGTAGCTTCGGAAGCCCAGCAACTGCCAGTTTCCATTGTGGCAGAATCATTGCCCAAGCGGCAGTCCATCTGGAAGAGGGTGCTATCCACCGAGGAAGACATTGTCTGTTCAGGTGACATGTTTGTCACGGCGGTGGCAGCAGTGGCAGTGGTGGTGACGCCAGAGCCGTAGTTTGCTAGACCGGCGTTGACAACTTGGCGGTAAGGGTAGTGGTGCGGTGCAATCGATTCCTTTTTATTTGTGAGGGATGAACGACTAGAGGAAGAAGTTGTTGAGGATCTCGAAAGATGAGGTTTTAACTAAAACAAGCGAAGAGAGGAGTAGCTTAGGAAAGTGCGGATCGTGTTTGCTGATGAAATGCGTCTTTTTAACCTGCACCGGGATTTTTTTAGCTGTTATTTAACGAATAATATTTTGATGTTTCTAGCAAGACACAAAAAAAGAAGAAAATAAGATTTACCTCAATACAAGGAAAGGCCGAGATTTCAAAGGCAAACTTCTACAGCAAATTGCTAGAAAAGTCGAATATACTTTGTAACAATTAAAGGAGATGTATGCAAACAATGCAATAGTACTTTGCAATAACCATGTAACAAGATTTTAAAACTGATGATAAATACCTGGAAGAAGATATTAGCTCAAGGTCAAACGCGGTTTCGATGGTAATGTATCTTCATTTCAGACAATATTCACTATGGAATGACGCAACCCCGATTCGACAAAAAATACTTTCGTGTTTGTGGTGGGTGTGATGATGTCACAATCATAGTCCTGATAATTTACTGAACCCTACTTCTATAGCCCAATTTTGAGACTATCGGGATTATTCAAAACAAAATGCAGTCTCCTCTTTATCTGGCGGATTCCACTCCCTAGGCCCTCACTTCGGATACAAATTGAAACAATCAGAAAGCATGATTTCCTAAATCGTCAGTGACCACTGTTCTACGTCATTTACAACTTTTGCCACTGAAGACTCAAAGTAAAATGACACATACGTCTAAGAGCCCGTTTCAAGGAGAATGCAACTTTAATTAATAGAATTGAGATAAAAATAGAGTAAATAATGCAAAGTCTTGGTACTTGCTTCAGCCATAGGAAGATAAAAACTATACAATTCAAGGTACTGGTTGCATTATTCACTAATTTCCTCAAATCAGTGCACCCTCAATGGGGCTACACAGGTGCCACAAAGGAGTGTGACATACATGCGTGATTATTAGATTGGGTCGAGGTTCAAGGACGAGAATGTCGCTAGCCGGAGAACCCGCAGCACATGTGAGGGACGCTTTCAGGGGGCCCCTGGCAAGGACAGGATTATAGTGGTTCGACCTGCGAGGTGAGATGTGCAGATCAGCAGTAGTTGTGGCGGCGGTAGTAGAGGGGGAGGAGACACCACAGGAAGTGGACGAGGTGGGAGCAGTGAAAGGCACTGTGACTGGACTAGACGTGCACTCCATTGGGGGCAAATCCGTGAAGGGAATGTCGACTGAGGTGGAATTCGTCGCCAGTGGTCGTCGGTAGAGAGAGAAAGCGCTCGGGAGGGAGGGATATTGCAGCATGTGCGCTGGACTCGCACCACTGCTCGAAGTCTGACCGCCCCCGCTTTTCTCCCCTTCCTCGTAGGGCGCATCGTAAATAGTTCTTCTACGCGAGTTCTGCGCCTGTCGCATGCAGTGCAAAAAATCGCAATGCTAAAAATTTCACGACACTTATGCACACTAATTAACCAAATTTTTATGGAAATTGTCGAGCAAAATAATAAAATTCACTGCTCATGTGGCCTTGAAGCTAAAACCCGTTGGTGCGTAGTCTACATGAGACTGCAGTGTGACGAGAACCAGAAGCACCCATTTTCAGCCAAGATTCAATTAAAATTACGCACAGACGATTAGCGTTCTTCGTTGAAAAACGATTTCATGATATTTAGAGCCAAATTTTTATGCAACATTAAGCAGAGGAGCAAGGAAAGGGTAATGGCACATGTGTGGTAAGTCACACATGCCTAGTTTGGCAAAGCATAAATCACATGAGCAGTCGTTTACCGAATCGTAGGCTTCGTCAGTGTAGGGGTCGTCGTAGTCCACGTCGTTTTCACGTGAAGTGGCCTTAGCACTGGTACCGCCGCAGGATGCTTCAGGGTCTCGCGCAAATGCAGAAGCCTTGAGAAGCTCCTTTAGAGTGACTCGGTCATCCTCCTCCTCCTCCTCAAGGGGAGCAGCTCTTTTAGGTGAAGTCATAAAATCATCAGTGCATGACGACTGGTGCTGTGGGATTTGTTGATCACTGGGCGAAGTGGTCTGCAATTGCACCGTAGTAGGTCGGATTGGCCTTGGCTTCCGAATAGATGAATCCATGGTGTTGGTCTCGAGAAAATGGTGGTGAAGCCCTGTGTTCGGCGAAATGTCACTCACAGACTCCTCCATAGATAGGTAGAATCGAGAAAGGGGATTTTTCAGCTCATTTCTCGCACTTATGGTTGTTGCGTACGCTGTGGTGGAAGCTGGAAAGCGTTTGTTTGAATAAACAGAAGCATACGCTGAATCAGAAGTTGCCCGAGCGTTGGTGAGATCAGTTTCAACAGAGTCTCCATTCTTCAATTTCTCAAGGTGAGACACAATCTCAGGAAGGCAGGCCAACGACGGGGGCAAGGAGGAAAGTGATGAGTTTCCATTCCCCATCGTGAAAATCTGCGATGTTAAGGTGGTATGAAACGCACTAGAGTTCAAAGGCGGAACAATACTAAGCTAAGTGTTTCTTACAGTTTATAGCAATTACTTCATAATTTTTGAGAATAATTTCGCAGCAAAATGGACGTTTTCTGCAATGATATATTGAAACGAACTTCAAAATGGATTACATTGGTAGTACTTGTCACAAATGCTTTCCTTCCGTACCGAAGAATCGGCCTAGCATCGCGGTTACAACGATTGTTTGTGAAACATGATAAACTTAAAATCAGTATAGATTGGTTGCAGGAGAGTTACTGAAAACACAGGACACTGAATGGGTATTAATGTTAATGGGACATTTACACGTGAACATGGATGGTAATGAAGTGAGTTTGATTCGTACAGATAGTGTTTCCTCAAAGGTTAGCTGGATTTGAAAGAGAGCAGCAGCGCTTAAATATATGCATGATTCAAGAGGTTCTATTGGCAAACTAATGTCTAAAAGCCATATGTAATGTCAATTCTATGACCATATAAAGACCGAATTTGCTTTCAGGCAAATAAAATTACAATTTTTTTTAAATATAATTAAAGTAAGAACTCAAATAACCGCTCAACAGTGTTTCGATGTCGACTTGACGAATGAAAAAAAAACCAATACAGAAGGGACCACTTCGGATCCACGCCGTTGTACCTTTGTCAGGTGGGCTAGCTTCTAGACCATCTCACCCTAGCATTATATCTTTCATTTTTAGAGAAGCCTCCTTAAGGGCATCTATCCTGATTTCTGTGGTTGGGTGACAAACCTTAGCGAGGCGGAAGAGGTACAGATCCTGCTGATGGGAGAAGAGGTGACGGCATCTAACAGAAAGACTGAAAATGACGTATACCTTCGGCAACAACCTCAATTCCCTGGCCTACATGAAAGCTATTTACAACCAAAGCGACACTAGCCATGAACCATTTAAATAAGTTTGTTAAGAAGCTGTTTACCGTTCCAGCACGACGACATTAATTGCGTGAAATTGCAAAATTTCCTCCACTTCTCCGATAGCTAGATGTAACCCAGGTAGATATGACTAGGCACCTTTGAAGTGAAAACAGTGCTGAAGAAGAATAGACGCGATACCCTAACCCAAGTAACAATGGTAAATCCCGTCCTTTGTTAAGTGACTCCGTTATAAGGTCAGTGTTCTTACTACTAGGCCCTGCGCACACGTGACTTCCGGCGCATTCTCCTGCTCTCGAACATAGCTCCCATAAAGAGCAAAACTTTGAATCCAGTGGGATTGACGAGAGCGAATATTGGCGTTACGGTCAAGTATCATTTCAGATGCCTGGCACAGCTGGTTCGTGGGTGTTTCCTTACAGGACCGACTACGTTGTGATGGTTGACGCGAGAGGTTGACAAAGGGTAGTGTCAGGGTCTCAAAAGAGGAAAAGGGCTATGTCATACGTTGACTGCTTGTTTAACTCTTGGTTTTAGTGAAGTGGAGCATTATATCTTGTCCATTGCGCCTTCGCCGGGTGGACTAGCCTCTGAGCCATGCCGGTAGCCCCAAGCGAATGTGTACAAATATTCTGCCCTAATATTATGTCGTCTTGCATCGCCAGGGCGGTTTCAGCGCGCTACAGAAAAATATGCACATCCAGAAGTAGCCAGACAGGTTCAAGCGGAGCTGATTTCAGACGACTTATTTCATAACCTGACAGATGGTAATGCAAGAAAGTTTGAGAACTTTTTTCAACGAATATCGCTCATTTAATTAACTTTTCTATCTTAGTAAGTGTGACGTAAATTTTAGCTCAAAGATACAACAAGCTATAATTAATTAAAAGCTTTAAACTCTCCTTCATCCGATGTAGCCCGGCATTATGAAAGCATTTTTTTAAAGAACGAACTGGAGCATTGGTGGTTAAACTCCAGCAAAATTAGTAGAAAACCTTCGAACGGCACATCTCAGATCAAAGATAGCTATCTGTATGAAAATATCAGAGCAAGGCTCAAGCAAATCATCAGATGTATTCACTTTTACCGATGCTGAAAATGTACTTGACAGAGCAATCTCACCTCAGAGGTGTTAGAGAGTTTCTGTTGACCACTATGGGTGCTGAAAAGTTCCTGGCAGATGTTCTGCAGGCAGGCCAGCTCGTACCCACAGTCGATAATGCCAGCTACTGGTGGTGCCACTCGTTTCCTTGGCTCAAGGACCCCAGGCAGAGAGGAGATGTCTCGCAAAAAACTTCGCATCACCGGTATTTGCGCCTCCACATAGGCATTCATAAAACGCATGAAGGACTCCTATCAATAGAAGCAAAAGCACACTTATTACGCGATCGCCTTTTCAGTATCTGATAAAAAACGTTCGCATATTAATGAGGAGAATGGTACGATTTAACCGTGGAAAATGGTGATGCCCTCCGTTAGCTTAACATTTATTCACCTCGAGGCTCGAATTCACTTCAATTGGGCTTGGGGAGTCTTTAAGCAAAGGGCAGATATGGCATTACTTTTGCAACCACGCTACTCTCAGTTAAGTAGCAGGTGTGTTTTCACCACCATTAGCCTCAACAAACGATATCTCCCGAAAGGCCAAAGCAACTTGCACAGCACAAAATCAACTTGTTGCACCTGCTTTGGGGTTAAAGATGTCGGATTATAGAAAATGGTAGTCAACCGTAGTAATGACTGAGCAATAAAACCCCAAAATATTAAATACAAATACAGCTAGAAAATAACGCGTATGTTTAAAACCTGATAGAAACATCAGAAGAATAGAGTGAAATGGTTTTGAGAAGATTATGTTCAGGTGATGACAAAGAAATGCAAATGAAAATACTTGTCTGAGCTACCATAAAACACGATCGAAAACAAGCCTGAGTCTTGTATTTTCAGGTGTAACATTGACCTTGATTAATGATATTTATTAGACAAATACCCCAATTTTTTCTTTCATACTGACCAACAAGTCCTACAACAGACATTGGAAAAGGATTCGGGAATGCTGGGCAATTGTCGACTGGCGATCCTGGACGAACAACAGTAACTACCAGAACAAAACAGCGGAAATCAGAGGAATGCTCCAAGCCCAACGTCCACGTCGAAGTATTTGAGATATTTTTTGCCAAAATTGATTTTGACTTAATATTTAGTTAGTTCAATGTCGAATCACTTTTTACCTTATAAATAGCAAAGACTTAATTTGCGTGAAATTTTTCGCAAGTAACTACTACACTGCAAAGATTGCAGGTAATTTTAGTAAAAAAGACCGTATTTAAGGGTCATTTAAGGCAAAACGTTGGCAGTTTTGCATCAACTTATCACCACCTCCATCATACCTTATCTCCAAACGTTGAGAGGTTCGCGAGTGACTGCAGTGACTTGGCGACAAGTGTGAGATTGCGCTGACAGTTCGACTCGCCGGGAAAGGTGCTGGCGAGACCGAATAGGGAGGGAGTCAGGATGGCGGGGCAGACAAAGCGAAGAAAGATGCACGCCGAGATCAACTTGTCGCAAAACTCGGCGCCTTTGCTTGGCTCAAGCACTGCCCGAAATGACGAGAACACTTCTAACAGTGGCCTGGATCAAAATACAGATCATTAAAAAATCTGCATCCAGGCCGGAGCACTGAAAACATCAACACCTGTCCAACTTATAAGCGACCGAAAATAAGCAATATTTAGCATAATTTTGCATGCTGCCCATTTTCGTCGTGATAATTATGCCAACCTACCCAGGACAGCGAAGCCAGCAGTCTTAAGTTATGAATGGAATGCCGCTCGTCGTAAAAATAATTAAAATCACACGACTCTTGATGTCATGAGCATTAGCCGACTGCAAAAGTAGATAACCATCTTTTTTAAATGCACAAGGGACTAAAATGAAAGCAGAGTTCGGTCTATCCCCAGTGTCTTGAACCAGCGTTTTCTTATAAGAGTGTCAGAATAGCAGCCTACTCATCAGGAGTTGTTAATTTCCGTACCGAACGAAGCCAACTTCGATTAGGTCACGGTGGTCTTGTTGCACCCAGGGCTGTGTTAACCCATGCAATCGAAAGGTGTTGACGTTCAATGACGGCATTTTTCACATCAAAGTCATTCTACAAGTTAGTAAGGGGAAGTAGACGCTTTCCTCCCACATTTTAAACAAATGCGAAGGTACTACTCTAAGTTGGAAAACCTAGGGTCAGAAAGTGAATTTTAGTGCAAACAGGCGCCCTCGAAAGAGAGAATTTGTAACTTTGTTGAGCGAGCTGACCTCCAAGGCATGCCGGTAGCCCCATCCTTTTTATATGTCACAGATGCATATTCTGTCGGAGTATTGCGTCTCCATGCGCCTTCAGAAATGGCACGGGTTGCTACACAGCCGCAACTCTAGTCATCAGCTGATTCACAAACTCATTTAAAGTGTGCGTAGGATAAATGGAAGTGGAATGTACACAGACGGTGTACATTTAATTTAATTTATGTTATTTGGTTATAGGTCTATAATACTTTGGTGGTAAAGCTACCAAGAGGTGAAAAATGTCATCTTCCTCACGTCATTGAGTCTTCCAAAGAGAGTACAAGGTAAAAGTGGTGTTTTAATAAAATGAGAAACGACAAACTATTGAAAAGCCAGTTAGTGCAATGTGGGGAAGAAACAAGCGACGGTGACAGTCATGACATTTGAATGCAATAAAGTGTACGCAAAATCGGCGCACCAACCGAACTGCGATTTTATTAACCGTTTGGCTGGAAGAATGTCAATGCGGCCAATTGACCATCTGAGGATTTATTGTTAGGATACTACACATGCTTCAGCGGATACACAAACATCCTCAAGTAATTAAACATGGATGCACTATTATGAGCAAAAAAGTGAACTTGGTATAAATGGGCCATAGTCGCACAATTCATGAGGATAAGAAAAGAGCAATGTGTAAAACGAAATTGAACTCACCTAGGAAAATCGGGGAGACTAGCGCAAATCGAATCCCACACCAAATCAAGGTGTTGAAGCAGTTGAGTCTGACTGAAGACTAGGCTGCCCGGCTGTGCAATGCGTCCACTGTTGAGTACGGCCAGACGTGAGAGACCACCGCCAGGAGTTGACTGCTCATAGCCACCAACCAGCATCCGCTTCTTGGCGCAGTACTCCTGAATTATCAGAGCCGCTGGTGTCGATGTACCTTGGCCATCAGGGGCCAGAAGCGTACCTGGTGCGAGACTAGAGGGTAGCAGCTTGTCTGGATCCACTTCCCACGTCTCAGGGCAGACCAAAACCCGCTGGATGTAACGATACAACAGATTGTGGAGGTACTAAACAAAAAAATACCACCAGGAAGTTAACAGGCAGGAGATTTGAGAATGAGGGAGTTATCTTTGATTGAAACCTACGAAACTGTCAATACGACTAGATCTTCGCAAGATACTGGGATGTGCTTGGCTATCGACTCCAAATTAGTGTAACTAAGCTTAAAATTCCGAAGGAATGGGTAATAATATTGGAAGCGATTCCATCAAGACAGCGTAGTTACACTTGTTTTCAGTGGACTTAGAGTTTTCCAAATGAGCTTGGCATTCTATGGTTTACATTCTCCAAAAACGTGGCCAAAACGCTAGACGACCGTCAGTCTGTTTGAGGATGCAGTACAGCCAATTTTATCTTGAGGACGAGACATTAAGCCGTACCGCCGGACTGCATTTAGTGTCACTACTTCTGTGGACGGAGTTTCTCACACAACGAAGCGCTAAAATTACATCCACGCTAGTAGTGCTACCTTTAATAAAAAAAACCCATTTTTTCCTAATGGCACAATTTCGGACATGTTGATTTCAAACTACCCGATAACCTACTTACCAGTGCAGGTGAAAAGTTTTATAATTTTTAACGTCTTAAATGCGTAGATTAAATAATACTTTTTCGATTTTTTAACCAAAACCACCCTGTAATCAAAGATTTTTGGGTTTCACTTTAATAAGACTAATGCAAAATACCGTCTTTAGGGCAAATGACAGTCCTGGCAACGATGGTCAGATGTGAGGAAATATGATCCACCAATGGAACAAAACAATGTAACACCTTTCCCACTCCAGCAGCGCCACCGATACATGCAAAATAAGGCAAAGCATTCTAGTAGTAAACGAAATTCGACGACCTTATTACGGCAGGAGCTTAGGGATAAGTATATTCCCTGAGCAGGGAAGTTATCAGCGTTCAATGCCACTGACAGCACGATTATGAGCACGAGGAATCGACGACTCCTACTCCACAAATCCCACTTCATCCTCTGGATGTCCAGTAAGGATGGCATTGGTTTGAAAATCGGAACTGAATAGAGGTTAAGGACTGATTCGAGACAGTACCTGCATCCGCATCAATACAAATAATCTATCAGAAGAAAAAAGATTAATCAGGAAGTCTAGTTGTGACAATACTCACCTCTTTACCAACGAGTTTGATGTAACTTTCCACAGCCTTGGTAGCCATTGTATTCGACCGGAAGGTCATCGAGTCATTTTCTGCAAAGAAACAGACTCTTGACTATAGAACAGGCATAAGGGCGTATTGAGGTGTGCATTCAGAAAAGTTAAAGGAGATAGCCAAATCTTAGTGTGAACGAGAAAAGGTGATTGTAAGGTACCAGAACTAACAAATATCTTCTTTTGAAAAATAGGCAATTGTGCCTGATTAATTACAATGAACAGCAGAACACCGTTAAATGTGGTTTAAACTAAAAAAGCCAATCAGCATCTTTTAACAAAATGATTATACGATGGGATCTAGATTAGAGATTAAGCTTAGATTATTACATTGGCCGGAGGACAAGGTGCGATCGTAGCTTATGCTGAAATGATCACTACATAAACTCGAATAATCGCTATATCAAATCACTACTTCGAGCTGAAAATAAGCAAAGGATGTATCTGGTAAACTACTGTACCTACAAATGTGACATTTGGAGCTTCATTTAAGCCTGGGAGCATCAAGGGATGTAGTACCCATTTGCTTGCTCTTACGACTCAATGCACCAATCTGATTAATCGTGAGGAATAATCAGCAATTCAGGCTCTTGCAAAAGCTCTAGACTTTATAGCACACTACAGATCAAAACACAGAAGGTATACACTATGATAGAGGTTGAGTGACATTAAGTAGCGACCTCATCATCCAAATTCGACAGAATTCTATCAAATCTCATCAAAAGGAGTGGTTCACGATAAAATAACCCTTAATTCAAGCGGTTAGATTCAGGAACAAATTGTCACAGTCGGTAGCTAATGTGCGGACTTTGATCTGATGGTGGATTTGTAGGAATTTCGCAGTAATGCACAATAAAACCAGCACCAAATATACTAAATCCCCAGTTGAATTCGCAACGAAAGATACGAATCCATTTCAGGACTTTAGAAATCTTTTTTTTTTCCATGCCAAAATCAAAACGCCTAGAATGGGCTGTACTCGATACTCTTTGATGATTGAACACCATGTGCGATGCCTCAATGACCTTAAGGCTATCTAACAGCCATATATATGCGAGACATGGCCACGACTCTCTTTGCCCTCCTGTAGACCGAGCATTACCCCGAACTTTGTCATTCTTCGTCTCAGGTAAGATCGTAAGTGGCCTAGAGATCGGTCAATTAAACTAGATCAACAAGTCAGCGTCATACACAAAAAACACGGGATACAACCATGACTTAGGCAAGAAATAATTCACAACCCCTTCACCCATAATGATTATATTGTACATTTTCGGTGCAATGCACACAAATCAGTGAGATTATCAAGGAATGATTTTACATAGTTCAAAGAAGGGGAGAAAATGCAGTGACTGAGGTAACATAGTTTGTCAAATCAACGCCGGGCTAAAACCTATGACACTTATTGCTAGAAGTAAAATGTTTAATAATGGGTTTAAATTAGGGCCACGAAACGGCTACGATTCGAGAAAGTGGTGTCTAGATTACCGAGAACTTAGAACCAAAGACAGTTAGTCAAAAGCTGAAACGAGATTCTTCGTTTTGGGCAAGAATATACGTATATTGAATAGGAAAATATAACAATATCTATTTGCTCAGAACTAGTGAACTCATAGGGCAGTGGCATAATTACTCACGGGGCAGAGAGCCGCATTAAAGGGCTCATTGATTGGCTTAAATAAGCGGCGGCTTAATTGGAGCCAGTGTTTTTTTTTCAAACTAGACATTATGACTTCGAACCTGGCTAGAAGCCCTACGATTGTGTAGCATCAGTAAATGAGCAACAAATAATTTGTTTAGAAGGACATACAGTGATTTTTCGGAGGTGCTCCACTATTTAGTCAATAATATGTTACGTGTTGGAGACCAACCAAAAATTCCTGTTTGATATATTCGTTTGTAAATCGGCATTTAGCTCGTTATGCAATGCGGGGGCTTAACCAGTATGCAAGTGGAATTCTACTAAACCATTTCGATAAGCTGGTTGGAGAATTAAGTGGTAGTAACTGCAGTTACTAATGCAAGCTGTCTCACCAAGACTGGAGACCTCGCGAACCACAAGTTCCGTCAGGAAGGAAGCAGCTGTTCCATTACGTTCGTGGAGGTTTACGAAGCATGAAGCGACTTCCTCTTTCAGTTTTAACGGAATCAAGTGCTCGAACCATTCAGTAAACTCGAGGCCATTCTTAAGAACGAGCTGAAAAATATGAAAATCAAAGAGTACAACATTATTTATTATTCATTGTCACACTCTGACATTCTGTGCCATTAACACATACTGCAGCAATGAGCTGATGGGAAATAATCTAATTCCAACGGTTAATAATGTCGGGATTAGTTCTTTTAATAGCCGATTATGCAGCATTTCGATTTGATCAACCAGTATGGATGAAAAGTGAACGAAATTGGAAATACAAATATAAATTATAATTACAAAAACTGCACATGGAGCTTGACGTCCGAGGACGGGATGACCTAGTTTTTCGTGGGCGACTACTTCTCCACCACTAAACCCGTAAATTTGCAACAAAGAAGTTCCAATTCAAATACCATTTTTCAATCCAGTAGAACAGAAATTTGACAAATAAGCGCCCAATAGGACCTACTTCTCCGTTTACAATAAGTCTTGTAGTAGGTAGAAAGCTGATTTTCCTTCACTGCAGAAGAAATGGCGCAAGAGAATTTCAAATGAATCAAGCCCAGAAACGTTTAACACCAAAAAGAATTTGAACTGGATAGAATACTGCCACTCCCTTTGGGAATCGATAGTGCCAAGTCGAAACATTTTGCATGTAAATATTTGTGGTTTTCATATTTTTATTTATCGCAAAATTTGTGCATCTGGGTCTCAACGGCATGTTCATGCAAGTTTTGCCATGAGTTAAGTGAAATCTTTTGCGATTTGTGAATAGATATAAACCCAGTCAGTAAAAATATCAGAAAACTCGTAGTTCGCTAGTACATAGTGGACTTGCGCTTGGCGATAATAGTGCAAAAATTTTGTAATTATGTTTTTAAATAAAGTTTGAATTTTGAGATGAGATGCACACATTCATCATGTCTTAGAACATGACAAACTATAAAAAGCCACTTTTGACAGTAACAATACTGTGCTAGCGAAAAAGGTCCAGTGAAATGCATCACCAGCACATTTCACGCGAAACTATTGGCTAAAGAGTTAGATGTTTGACCCCGGGTCTTCACATAACCACCCGGTTACGCACAGCCGCGTGGTCAATGCAGAACAGGCTGCTATTGCACTAGGCTGTAAATGCCTCCCTGCATTTCGAACCAACGATGACAACGGAGAATATGTTCAAGCGACCACGATGGTCTGTGGCAAAAAAATGCCGTACGCTCCTGTGCATCGAATAGGTAGTAAGTTAATCAGTAGCGCTGTAAAAATTTGCGCGTGAACTAGGAAAGAAACATTTGAAGCAATTTTCAGGTGTTCTACTCCTAACTGTAACCAAAGCCTCGTCTTGTGCCATCGGACAATTGAAGCAGGGCACACAAGTAGCTCTGTGATAGCAATTACATTAGTATTTCATTAATTTGGATACCGAAAATAGCTAAATCGTTCGCATTAGTAGATGCACACAAGCATGCAGGGCTTCCGGACTGGTCATCATGGCCTCAATTACAGCATTGGTGACTGGAGTCAAGAGCAGATAGTTAAAAAATTAACATGAGTGGCGGTCTTGTCTGTTCGCACACGCTAAGTTAGACAACAGAAAAGAGGGACGCATACAACACTGCCATCAAAAATTTTACACCATAACGTGATTTGTTGCCCATTCAGTTTTTCAGTGTTTCAGTGGAAAAATTGGGCATTCATTTCGAAAGAGAGTAAGTTAGTGAAGGAAGATCTGTTTTGGTAACAAGCATTACATGCACTAAAAAAAGATCGTTTTTATTCGCAGCAGCAACAGCGTGTCTGTCAAAGTTTCTTAACTGTTATACCATTCTTTTTCTCACATGCTCAAAGAGAGCGCATAAGTCTAAGTGTCATGACTCCCGGCGTTGGCACTCATTCGCTTGCCAGCCCTGGAGCGCGAGTCAACCTGGAAAGGCGTGCGCGGTGAATCATCAGCGCACACCCGCGAATGGGGAAGAAGAGATTTGCACACGGCTGTAGACATAGAGCAATTCAGCGAAATGTCGAGTTGGAGAAGAGGCTAGGTGTTGGAGAGCGAAGAACGGTAGGGTCAGCAAAATATTTCACAAACACTGAGTGCAGACGGAGGATGGAAATTAGACTGAAAGGACTGCTACCAAATAGTGCTGATTTCTCCAATGAATGTTCCAAGTCATTGGACCCACACCACTTCATAATTAAACACGTCCGACATTTACCAGTATCTAGGATTAGGAAATCTGTCAAGGTAATGCTATGTGTGGACGTTTCTAGTGCGTGTGAAGGTAATGCCGATCAAATGAAGCATATGTAACCATTATACCACATGACTAACAGTTGATGGATAAAAGCTGCCATGGTGGCATGCTAACGAAACATCCTGTATAAAGTTAAGGTTTCTCTTACTTCTAGGAAAACCAACCAAGGGTACAGCAAATGCACTGAACTATCTCAATCAAATCAAAGAACTTGAACTAAGACTCCCACTCTCCTTTTAGAAACAGTGTCGAGTAAAGTCGACTGCAGTCACCCCTCAATTTCCTATGGTTGGAAACTTGACGATAATGCACAATTAATCAACCCATTCGATGAACTACGAACAATATATTGCACAGATATAGTTTAGAACGAGTAGTTGACATTTACTGTACGTTTGGTAATCAGAATAACTTCGTGGCATAGTCACGAATAACCTGAGGGTGAAACGATACCTGGCTTTCCAGACAGTGTAGGCATCACTTTGGAAATTGACAGATGGGTTGTGAAGCCAATCAGACGGTCCTTCTACTGGCCTTATGTGTTAGGAAAAAGATCGCCAAATGCACATACAAATTCGGTATGGTGTTCTTTACGTGTGTAGTAGAGCAAAAGTTTGTTCTACACACGAAAAGTATTTTAGCAGACGTCGGGACAAAACATGCACTTGTGTCTTGTCTATTAAATTTATCTATCTCAAAAGTGGACTGTGGCCGGGCCACACGTTTTGTGGCGACGCTTGCCCTGGGGATTTGAAATAGCCGTGAGAGGGGTTGTACTTGGACCATAAAATGAATGCAATTGGGCGCACATACTGTGTGGAGAGGAAGGTAGGTGCTGATAGGAAGAACATCGACGGATTTGTATCGAACGGAGACACGTAACTGAACCCCAGTGCTCCCGCTCACGTTGTTGGCGCTTGCAGAGGAAATGAAGTTTGTTGAGATGGTACTACTACTGCCACCGATTTCGCCGGGACCGAGGAGGATGGGATTCATGGAATCCGCATTTTCAGGCGGCTGTAAGGTGAGCCACGTCTGTGCAGGGTTCCGTGTGCACACTTTTGTTATGGGAAGGGTAACGAAACCTAGGAGAATAGGCAATGTGGCTATACAAACATTGACATTCACATTCTTATTTACTTAACAAGAAACCTGTGGTGGGACAAAGTGCGCGGAATTTTGAACTACAATTTTGTCATGGCGATGTCAAAATAACACTGATTTGTTTGTCACGACTGCATTGCGTAATGGTGCTGTAAAATGTGTCATTGGTCCACTAGGCGATTCCGCAAATAAACAAACAGCTATTTCAAAAGGTCAATGCAATCGAAATGTCGAACGGTGAGCCTAATAATTAAAGCATAAAAAGAATAAATTGTGAATAAATAACATTTGATGCCTTAAATAAATTAGTGTCTAAGACGTTGGAAAATACAAATATTTTTATATCCGTACATGGCAAAGTAGTACGAATAAAGCACAAAATCTTAAAGGAACCTATTTCATAATTAAACGATACAAATATCTGCAGTCTATCCAAGGGGAATTGGAGTGGAAGTCATTGAAAGTTGAGGCAATAAAAAGGAATTTTAAACCAAATTTCTCAATTCTCCACTAAACGGAAAGCAGTATGATAAGTTGAAAGAAAAGCAATTCCAACCATCCCTTCACCGAGTGAAGATAAAACGACGTCAGTAAGGATGGAAGAGACTCCTTAAAAAATTACTGCCTGTAGAATAGGCAAATGAAAAATAGGGTTTTAAGGCATAAGATAAACATTACATGTCAGGAGGCGCAGCTATGGCCAAAATGTGCACTTTGGCCTTATTGCGCAAGCGCAACCTAAATCGTTTTCGAACAGTTAACAGTTGAAGATTTCGATAGCGAGCAAAATTGTGCCAATGAGGAAATTGCAAGAGAGGCCTTTACTCCCTCCCCATTCCAAGCTTGCAGAATTGATGATTAAGAACCGATGAGTTATGCGAAATATTTGCCAAAAGTAATGTCATCTTGCCAACCATCTTATAGATTCGGTAGTCAAAATTTGACTCTATTTTCTCAGCTGGTTGAAGTCAGAAAGAAGCCGCTTGAGAATGTTACAAAACAAAGTAACATGAGCAAACGTTTAAAGCGGATGAGAATTAGTCTACACACTCCCTTCAGGCATTAAGCACTACAATAAAAGTTCCTTCAAGCTCTGACCGTGTGTGTAAGTCGGTACTTATTTGGAGCTGTTGGGCCATTGGGCGAAGGTCAAGGAGACCTTCTTCGATTTGCAAAAATAGTAGGCAGTGGTTTCTTAATAATGAAACACGAATAAATTGCACTGAAAAACAGTATTCTATCGTGAAAATTTGTCGAGTAAGCGAAATGTAACCCACGAGAGACAGGAACATTGTTAAATAGCAAATACTTAGGGGAACAGGATACGCTGCATGCGGAGAAATAAATTCATGCCGTTTAAATTGGCGTTGAAGAATCTAAGAAAGCAAGGAATTAGAATTATTGTCATTTGATTTGTACAGTAATTCAAACAAAATTAGCCCCAAATAGCTCATTTTGTAAATATATTTAGCTGGATTCATGTTAAACTTCCAGTAAAAAATGTTAACAGTCAGGAGTTAGAGGACTTGCTGAGGCTTGGTTATGACCTGTATTTTGTCTGTGTCGTACTCACAGAATGGTGGTGGCAACGAAAAACCTATTGCTAAACCGACCTGCAAACATTGCTTGCGAAAAAAATGAACGTAGTTCTGCATTCCTGGGAAGCACAGGGCTTCAAAGCCTGGAATTTTACTAACTCCGCACTCCTCTTTCAGGTAGATAGTTGCAATGAAAAAAATCTAAGTAGCAGAACAAAAATTACTAGGAAAAAAAGACTAGTTAAAATTACTCCACCTTATAGGACAATAAACGGGTCATTTGGCACCGTCAGTAAAGCAGTGTGAGTGCACATTTAAGCGTGAGATTTCTCCTGCCCACTTAACTTGTCTCTTCAGTGAGACGGAGAACTTCTAACCCTCGTTTGCCAAATAATTGCGCAGTTTATTAACTTCTGCCAGTTATGCAACACCCCTTTGGCGCCCTAAAAATCGAGATTACTAATGAAATAGCCCCACCTTCGATGCAAGCAGTTGTGTAACTCAAAAACTAGCATAGATCGAATCAAGCATATGAATTATTTTGTTTGTTGAAAATAAACACAAGTATCAGTTACTGATTGCTTTCCAAGTCCTTGGGACTCACTCTGGAGCCAAAGCACATGTTTGGTGACTTACCTTTTGTCTCTTTCCATAACAGATTCGGCGCGCTGATTACAGTGCTATGCGAGAGCAAAACTATCTTGGAATAGACACGGACCAAAATGCTATGGGGTTAAACGATCATTATAAGCAGAAATCCCGATACAGATAGATTCCTTGTAGAGCTGACATGCAGAGTGAAATGAAAAAGCGATGCTCCAGCTACCGTGAAAGAAGTGTGCCACAACCATGACAAGATGTGTGTAGTGTTTAGTTCAAGATGGGTACCACTTGCGTAGAAAATAGAGCCAATTTAGAAAGTAACGTTCTTAGTTTAAAATTTCAAATAAAGGTTGTTAAGTTCACACATCCATGCAACGCACGAATGAAGACAACAAACCAAATATTGGTCGAGTCAGTCACATTAAACTCGTTGTAATACGTTGATTGCTTGTTTAACTTTCAGTTTTGATAAGGGAGTCGCTTGAGTGCTCTACCATTGTGCCCTCGCCGGATAGGTTGGCCTCTGGGCCGTGTGTATGTCGACTGCACATGTATTCTGTCCAAACACTATTTCTTTTTTCGTCTTCAGAGAAGTCTCGATGCGCTACGTCATTCTGTGCACACTAGGAAACTCAAATTGAGATGAAACATATTTTATCCCAACTTGTTTTGATCCATGAAATGAAAACAAAATATCCTGTGGGGTTGCGTTTTTATGGAGCACGTATAGTTAAATACTATTTTAAAAAAACACGATTCGCAAGGCTTTCACCCAAATGTAAAACCGGAGATACAATCCTACTTTTCACTCAACATAGACTAAACATCCTCACGCCTCGAGGTTACAATATCTCATCTGCCAATCTCAGTAGCAGTGACTCTATCAGAAAGTTGCGCATTCACCGAGCTATTAGGACATAAAAAGGCAACGACTTTAACCCCCGTTTTTCTTTTCGTCCACACTTCTAAGTGTTCTTCTATCTCGGTCAATAGAAGAAGTTACCCATAAAAAAATGAACCAAATTTGCAGTTCCCAAGTAATCAACACAAATTTAAGGAATTTTCCAGTGTGTACCAAGCTAAACTCACACAGCGCATTAATACAGCAGTAAGCCTCTTCTTACTTTTGCAACACTGTAGTCATTTTGAGACCACCGTAGCATTTGTGAGTTCAGCTAATTTGCTTATCCCATATGAACATACACAAACGACATAAACCTAAATCCACACTTCTTAAGTTGGAAGGTCCATTTAAAAAGCGCCATGAGCTTAGAGCGGCAACTTGCGTACCCCTTTAAGGCATCATATTTGTGGTGATGCTATAATCCTGGTCAAAATTTTAAATCATTCGCAATTTCATGAAGTGTCATGGAGAACTGCCAAGGACTAAGGTTAAACTATTCTTCTAAGATAAATTATTATTGATAAGGGGAGTACGTATAAATGAAGATCCATAAATTTTCAGTTTGGCAATGCAAAAACATTGTTTAGCTTGCTTAAAGTACATCTTTCCTCATGTTGGATTTGAAAGTGCCCATAAGAGGACTGATAATTCCCAAGGTGATGAGCAACACTTACCGATAAGACGGTTTTGAAACTTTTTTGAAGTCTTTTTACTATTCGATCGAACAAGCAGACCCTTTCTTCCATCCTTTGCTCCACCCTCTGCTTCACGATAGAGACTCATAGTGAGAATCGAAACGTCTGGAAGGTTGCTGTAACAAGAAAATGGCATGTATGTGTGCAATATATCACGTTTGGGCAACTTGGAGACTGTTCAAAGAACACAAGCGGCAAAATATCCACCTGTTCGTTACAATGGGCGTGTCTACCCAGGTTTCTATGGGAGAGCGTCTTCGACACTGTGGCCATCATATGCCATTAATTATTTCCAAGGAACTTTAATTCAACTAAGCGAAAGCACGCGACGAGCATAAACAATGATAAACATCATTTTAGTTAGATAGCATTTAACAACTTTACCAGAACTTGAATTTCTTTGTGACAATCAACCAGAGTGTAAGGTAATTACGAGCAGGGGCACATCCACTTAACTCTCTTGCCTTTGTACCCCGCTGTCCCGCTAATTCCAACAAATAGAAGCAAACATTGATTGACAAAGCTTGCAACTACAATATGTAAGCTCCTACTCAATGTAATCAATTTCGAGTGCTTTGGAGTCATGGCAGTACATGATATGATGCGGACTAAATGAAGATAATTGACGCTTTGGAAAACCGTAGAAGCAATTCGTTATTTTCAATTCCAACACGTTACTGCAAATAGCCATTGCACAGAACTGACTTCCTGGCAACGTTAAAAGAAAGGGAATCTACGTTTAAGCGGGCAAATTATTCTGCTTAGCTCAGAAAATGTCACTCGAGCGATTTTATAACCCAAAAATGAAGTCGAAATTTCCTCCGAAAAGGCATCAGTAAATTTTGCCAAATCGAAACAACTTCGATGGCAGCTCGAATACCTTCGGCACTTTTTAATTGTACACCAACCAATATTTGCTGAATCTTAATGTTTAAATTTCTCCCATCAACTGAAAATATTTTGCCAGCATTAGTGTTGGGCCAAAATATGAGGATATCTTAGGTTGTAGAATATTACGAAAAAGGATAAAATCTTGAAAATTGTTCATAAAACTTTGAGTGTTATTGAGTAATAGCTCCTTGGCCACGGCGGCATTAGAACAACACAGAAGATAGACCACCAAATACGCACCAAGGTCCATGAGGAACGTGACACTTCTGATGGTTGGACCTGGTATGAAATGCATTATAGTTATGCTGCAGCATTACCCATGGAAGAAAAATGAGCATGATGCAGTTTGGATGATTTGCAGGGAAATCGTTGGTTTGTTCGCACTTTTACACATTGATAAGCGCAACTTGAATGCTCGCACAGAAGGACAGATCACATTCGTTAAGTGGTTTTGGGAAAACTATTCGCATAAGCATCATGACATTTGGGTTCGTTTTTCTTTTCGACCTTGATAACCTTTAAAAGAAGCGCCTCTATTATCAATTTACATAGCTTTCACATTCCTTGACCACGTTGGGATAGTTGGCATGCTCTCCCGAGTGGATCCTAGGGTGCAAGAAAATGAGACCGTTGGCAGTCAGAGCTAAACAAAAGTCCAATAATAGGTTTTAGAGGTGCTGCATGCCCTGAACAACGAATGGATGAAACGTTAATAGTGAAATAAATATACAAGTGGCTGTTGGAGGGCTTATTTGCGCTTTGACGGTATCCTTTCCGAAAATAACAAGAGAATTGACCATTTCCCTAAACAGCCATCTGCTGTGTGGATCCCAGACAGATATTTTAACTAATATGGATACGTTTAACTAGTTTTCTCTTTTTCCACATTGGTAAGGAACAAATTTGTTGAAGGATTATAGCTGACTGTTGAGCTAACCGGACAGGAGTTCAAGACTTAAAATGCCCGAATATTCTACGAAAGATGACTGGGCTTGTAAAGAGGAGACAGATGGTAAATGCTGCATAAAAGGCACCATATACTTGGACTTGAAAGACATTTCAGTGCTTACATGGAAACGGACGAAGCGAGAACGGCACGCCAGATAAAAGGGGTGTGACAGCATACACAAATTTAAAAGATGGAAAGTAGAGTAAACAAGGGTGAAGATGAAGCTCACACATTTCCATAGCAAATATTTTTTTAAAGGTGGTTATGAAGGTGATTGCTGGCACGCAGGTCAACAAGGAAAGATTGCTGACTGTTTCAAATGACCACAAGTACAGATGCATCTGAAATAAGGCGTCTCAAAAATCACCCAGACCGAATGAAAATGCTACTGAATATCTCAGAAAGAGCTACAATACGTTGTGGCCAATCACGAAGGTGACTGCAGTCTTGAAATGAACAAAATGTTCATACTTCAAATAGAGGCGAAAGTAAAGTGTGGGAGCGAGTGTATGGAAAACGTCAAACGAATATTTGGTCAAAAATTGCATAGCACTTTTAAGATCCCATTGTTAAGTGTCTATTTTATCCTCTCGAAAACACGAATGCAACACTGAGTCAGTTCGACATAACTTCTAAGCTTTTAACAATAAAGGGCTCCAGGGAGTTGCCATAAAATTAATTTATTACTCATGTGTTAAGTCTTCCGCGTGCAAGGTTTACTTTTTGAGTTTGGGTTGCACAACGCTTGCAGCATTGTGTACGACCATCCACTGAAAATAAAAGCATACCAGCTCAAACCAGTCATCAATCGACAAATTCATGAGTGGTCGAGATAAGGATTCGCAAAATCAGTTTACAACACACAGGCATACAACCCCCGGAAAACTCAGTTCTTTTTTTGGATTTAAAACAGAAAAGTGAAAGGTGTATATCAAATCAAGTCCCTATCATACGTGCACTTCATCTGGTAGTTACGAAATTTATTCAAAATGATCTCATGCTAAGCTGATCCTTCCTTGCTATATAAATGGCAGGAACTATGGAAATCAACACTAATGGATCGTTTTTAAAGCACCACAATCTCATCAAAGAGTTTGTCTAGCGTACACTGTACAAGAGGCGGCCAAATTACTTGAAATATGTGAGCCTCAATTGTCCAGACAGCTTTAAAAACCTTGGAGCCAATTAATTTATGCGAACGTTGAAGAAGACTAGGTGGCCGAAATAAGTACTATAAGAAACTAAAGTAGTTAGGATTGTATCGTGGAGACATGTCTCAATAGCTAGAACTCGGCGATGTTGGAAATAATCCGATAGAAATGCGACTACGACCCCTTCAACAAACATCGGCCAGTTTCTGAGGTTAGTCCAAAGTAGACAATTGGAATTATCGCTTCCGGTATCAGCAGTAATGTTACTGTTTTAACCGTTCATTTGAATAAATTAAACGCACTGGGCATTTCAAGGTGCCCAACCTGTTACATTAATGAGAATGCCACATAAATCGTGGCAGAATAAGCAACCTGGTAGCCGTTTGGCGTTTAATGAGAAAAAAGCTTATTCTGTCCAAGTTATTTGGGAAAGATTTCACCAGATGCCTTATTTTATGAAACGCGTTTACAGCTCCAAACTATTCATGTAGCGTTTCCAATTTGACAGAGCTATTAGTTCCCAATTTGAGTACTTGCTGTCTAACAGGCAGCAAAAGGGCGATTTTTAAATAAGATATGCACCTTCAGGCAGTGGAAGATCGGGCTGAATACTGTAGTCAACTTTTTTTTCAACTATCTGAGCGAGTTCCAAACATTGCTGCATTTAAAAAGTCATCTAAATTCGTACCCTAAAATTTGGTGAATATAACAAAAACACGGTTGCTAAGGTAAACTAAAGTCGAATTTTTGAGAATGACATTATTTCTCGGATGTGAGACTGAGGATACTCACTTCAGGTCGAATTCTTCTGCCCAAAAGATGCTATTACCGAGGCATTGTTTGCTGGTTGTTCTTGCATAAAGAGTTCGATCTAGACAGATATCACAGTAGTATCTAAAAGTAAAAAATGCAAGGGCAGATTAGTAGCTGATCATATTTGAAGCTATTACACGACGATAAAACAACTGAATAAAGACAGCTCGCGTACGTGTGGGGTCTAAGACGTCTGCTGTTTAAATCGCTGTGCATCTCTTAAGTGTCAATAATAACAGTGTGAGGCAAAAGCGCAGCTGTTTGAGCGTTAAAAGCCCTAGACCTTGCCCACATACACCTATCCGCTCATGGGCCGTGGATTCTGTTGGCGAATAGCATGGAAACGAGTTAATTTAGCATTTGACACAGCACAGATTTTGTGGCGCTACAGAGGACCAACTTTTAATTGCAACTCTGCTTTGCACTAAGGCTGTGCAGAAGATGTCCACCACTTGCAATCAATCGGACATCGTGCATGAGACAGCGTTCGGCATTGCATGCCACTGTACGCCAAAGCATGACCTTACGACGACGACGGCGACGACCACAATTTGCGCCCTCACATCCTTCCCCTATGGTTTTAGGCAGTCATTTTAACGCAAATACAGTGGTTGAAAACGAAGGGGTAAGAGGTAAAAAACAGCTTGGAATGCATGATGAGGCTCAAGAACACAATCGGGGCAGCTGTTTCACACTGAAAATGGAAAATTGTTACGGCCACCTCAGCGACGAATATGCTGATTTAGTGGTAAACCAAGAAGGTTTTCACAACGAAGTCATTGCTAATCACTTGATGTTCTGCTACAAGTTACATGAAATTCTGTTAGCAGCCAAAGAGACTTAGCAACATGTAACTGCATCAAAGTATAAAATTTGTTGCTAGCACTTGCATCATGTTTTGTGAGACCAAGTGCTAAAAGCGCCGCGGCTATAAAGGAAGACACCAGGGAGGTTTAAGGTAGTGGAGCAAAATATTCCCATGAACAAGCAGAGCTTCATTCAACAAAATAAAGTATGCGCAAAATGTTTATGGAAATTCATGCTTGATCCAAATTAAACCCAGCAGATATTTAAGCCTTTTGGATAAAGCAATCCTGTTTAAATCGCGGCACCACCCATATTGGGACACAGGTCCAGGGACACTTTCGGCAAGAGAAAATTCAGTCGCTCCAAAACGTCGATTTCAATTTACAAGCATCTAGCGCTTGTGTAGTGGCATGCGTAGTTAAGATGGTCATTCATTTTAGCATGGGAAATGTGCTTCCAAAAGACATCCAAGCAACTGAGAAAAACATGAAGTATCAACAACCGTGGTTTTTAATTTGGTGGAATTCAAAACTAAACATCAAAATTTCTATTAATCTTCTTTGACTTATCGCAAAGATGGAAGTCGAGAATACTAGCTTCGGTTTAGAGTGGCTACAGTAACAAAGGAAATTAATAAAACTGATAAATGTCGCAGATATTAAAGTTCATATGTATATTTGCATGACTGTATTTCGAAAAAACCGAGGATCTGCGAAACCGCCCGCGTTAGTTGCGAGTATCCTTAACATCAAACGCAGATCAGGTGAACGGGTAAAAATCCCATTATTTGCATTCTGATCCGCGGTATACTTAGTTCTTAAAGTGAAACCGAGACTAGCTGGTTGGAATCTTTTGACCTGAGCCCGAGTCCAAACTACTGATGATAAAGCTATGGCCAACAGCACGTTAGCAACCAGGGTCCCAAGGTAAATTGACTAGCACAGCCAAGATGTTTTTAGGCTCAGCTGTGATGCCAATTGTCTCCTTTTTTTCCTCTTTCCAACTCAAAGCATTGCCCTCCATTTAAGTGTACAGCATTCGTGTGACGGGTGGAATTGGGCAAAGAAATTCTGATGTCACTGTAAAAGGCTCCACAAATGGCTTTACGAGCCGGTAAAAACGTGTTGTTATTACCAATACAGTTTTTTAAGCGCATTTACAACGTAATTTTAAGGTATTTAGTGTCGTCTAGTGAGATCCCAAGGTATATTTGGCTTTCCAATGTTCACATAGAATAAACATGCCCGGTAGAATGAGATATTTGCCTGTTGTCTTCCTCTTGGCCTTCAAAATTGAAAAAAAAAAAAAACTGAATTGAGTACTCAAAATCACACGACAGAGCGTTCCATTGTATAATGCATCGCCGGTAAATACAACACCACCACATTTGGGGAATCAAGCAGTGAAGAAGCATTGGGATTTGCGCACAACACTGGGAGGTGATGGAAAGTCGGCATGGCAACCAGTACCAACTCGGAGCATGAGTCACAGTTGTGTTGCAGAGGCAGGCGCTCCCTCTGCTGTCGCTCTGCTGCCGAACCAGATTGGGACCAAGTGAGTCACGCACGACGAAAGGATACAGTACCACGGAATATTGACGACAGCACACCCAATTCGACAAAACACAGAGTCTATCCACAATGCGCGTACATGGTGGTGTTTATGCGGGTGAAGTCTGTCCGCCTACCAAATGGTGAACCCAAAACCCATTTCATTTCATCTTGACGGGCATTTTACGTTGATTAAGTCCACATACCAAGTAGATTTATTACCACAACATATTCCACACCCGTTTGCGTCACAAATGATTCAAAATAGTTTATAGGCACCAGCAAAACTGCATATAGACACGTTATCAGATGCTAAAGTTTTTTCACTGGAATTATCTTCGATGCACCAACTCGCTTAAGCAAATGATTATCAAAAAGCGGTTAGTGATCAGTTATGTTGATCGAAAACGGGTTTAAAGTTTTGAGTTCCATGGAATTTGGGTCTTCTCAAGGTAAAAATCAAACCCTCTTGAATGTACAGTAACCACCCAGAGTACGTATTGATACCGTGCTGATGAACGTAACGTAAAACCTTCCAAAAAGCATACCAACTAGCAAGAATTTCCGAAACGATCTTCCCCCTAGAAATGATTAATATAGGTGCCGGAATCGGCTTCTAGATCCCCTCAAGATGCTACTAAGTGCAAGATAAGATCGTCAAAAGACGGCTGTAGAGTATGCGAACGTAAACGCAACTGCTGCAGGACCGAAGCAGCAACTTTTGCACTGGAAAGAAGGAAGTAAATGATGATTGTTTACGAGTACACATGTCTTGCTGCTTGAACAACGATGAATCCAAAAAAAATACAAGACCATCAGCAGAGAGGTTCGGGGAATTCGCATGAGCCATAGGCTTTCTGGTTGGTCCATAAATCGAAACTGCAATACGCTTGGCATACACATGAAAGTGGCTCTATGGCATTTCAGCTGGAGAAAAGAAAATGACAAATGGTGCTTTGAGTTTTAAACTGCAGTGGAGACTTCGAACGACGTAAAGCACGGACTGAATGTGCACAAAACCACATCAGGTTTATTTAAAATGACGCTTAGTTTAGGATATCAAATCCTCCACGATTCAGATACTGTCAATAAGCAGACACTTGGGCCAAGCGTGTGGCGGAACTTTGGGATACGATTGAAAAACATATGGTGGCAATCATGTGCTGGAAGTTCAAACACCGGTAAAGCGTATCGTGGAAATTCGTAGCTGTGTAGGCAATCATCAATGACCAAGCATTCATTGCCTGGAGAAGGCAATCCGTCCCACCACTAGCATTGCACTCGAATCAAAGACGAAGCGTCCAATTTCCGTCCACAGCAAGTCGCTAGGTACCTGGCACTTCTATTAATAGCTGTTTTGGGCACTGTGCAAAACTCAACCTACAATGGAATTGCGAACAAGAAACAGATTGTCTTCTTTAGGTTGTGGCAAAAAAGACATGAGAGATTGAGGTAAGCAAGAGTTTGCCAAGACTAAAGTACGACATGTGAAATACGTTGCTTGAAAACGCCAATAAGTGAAGGGCGGTGAAACAATGCGCACTTTGTGAAATTCGAAACGCGAATCTTTAACAATCACATTTCCGAGGCAAAAACAACAATAATTAGCTTAAATGACAGCCCAATTTTCTGGCTTCGTCTCGTGAAAAATTTCGGAGGATTGATTGGATTGACACAAAGAGGTGGTATGTTGTGCAGTGCGAAACGATCCAAAAGTTTGGTTTTTAAGAAAAGAATGGCAATAACTACCCTAATCAATGAATGCTCTCAAGCAAATTGTGGAACTTATGCTGTAAGTTAAAAGTGAACGTGGATATTTTAGTCAAAATAACTACTAGGACATGCTGGATAAAGTCGACAAGTCAGTTAACATTATGAAGTGCAACAGCAGGGAGAGGGGAATGGCAACTTTGATGAATGCACAAACTCACCTTCTCTTGTTGTGAAGGCCTTTTGCCTCGAGGATGGAAAGGAAAAGGGAATTTTCGCGATGTCTTTCGTTCTCGAGATTAGGTTTTGCAGTTCTTCGTAAACTTAAAGGAAAAAGTAGAAAAATACGATAGATAGGAAAAAGTGTCGGGCTAAGTGGAATGTATTCCTTATTCAGCACTCCAATTCACTCAAAAGAAGTGCCTTTTGATCGACAAAGAAAAGATGAAGTCGGAGGAACATTACGAACCGGGAGGAAATGGCACAACAAGCCAAATTACAAGGGGGATTAGCCTTTCTTTTCAACATACATTGAGAGGTCATGAAGGTGTTTTAGATGAAAGAGATATGGAGAAGATGACATTAGAGCTACAATGAAATCCAGTTTGTGCAACAGAATATCAGCTTACGCGCGAAGAGGTAGAACAGAAATAGTTAATTTAGCTTTGCAAGGTATTACAAATGCACTCGACTAGTCTTCCACTCTTGTGAGAACTCAAGGAAATCATGTCAAGTAATGACTTTGAATAAAGTGGCCATGGTTCTACAAGGAAATATGGACTAAACTACATGGACGATTATGAACCAGCCTTAGGAACATTAGTGAAAATGTGATTGTTTGAATACCCACGTAAAGAGCACTCAATAATCAGGGAACATACCCACCTGCAGAACCGTTTTCGACTATTTAAAAAGGTAAAACCCTAAAAGTTCAATGGCATAGGGGCGTCATGATCAATCTCTGTAATTATCTCACATATTTAGACCTTAAATTATTAAGGAAGTTCAAAGATCCCGTAGAAATCTGTCAGTCTAGTGTTATTCATTGATACACTACTTCACATAGCCAGCCAGTCAATTAATAACAAGTGGTTGAAGAAGTAAGACGGAACCCTCCCTGAAGTGCAAGATCTCCTAATCGACATAAAAATGAAGAGTTTAAACATTCACACATTATTCAAAGCATGACTTTCGATACTCGATTAATGCATTTATGGCTCAAATAAAAACGGGCATTCAAGGTTTCAGTAGTTAACAATATTAGTGCACTAGGTTGTCCGGCCGGACTTCTTCCGTAAATGACTATAGCAGCTTTAATAAAAAAAGGTTGTCTAATAGACTGTAGTGATTTTTAGTAAAAAAAACAGAAATCGGGAACATAAACCCTAAGGATCAGTTCCCAAAGAATCTGAACTGAACAATAGAAAGGCAAAACTATTTAAAGTATTTATAAAGAGTTCCGAATGATCGGTGACAGGAGAGCCTGATCACACCATCTAGACTAATTCAATACCTGACTCGCCACATACACAGTGCGCTTTAACATCATAAAGCGCAGCTATTTCGACATGTGATTGCGAACGTGTTAAGGACTACACTGCTTGCAAACATTTCACTGTGCTAGAAGTAATTCGATGTAAAGAGGCATTTTTGCGATTGCTTTATATTCCATTCTGTGCAAAGCGGCTCAACCACCCTCATAGCGGTTACAGCAAGATTGTATTATTGTGTGAATGCAAGTATCTGAATACGAGTTCACGCCGGCCAGTCGGGGTACTACAACATTAAAAGTGAATGTCAATAACTCCGGGGATCTTGATGATGCACACTTTTCCCTGGTTCTATTCCGGAGCACAAGTGAGCTGAACCGAAAAGCATCAGCCATCTGTTCGTTTCTTTCGATTTTCTCCACTTCCTCATGACCGCACCATGACCCTACGGCACGTATGGAAGCAGCAAACTTACTAAGGTCACGTGCCCGACCAAAGTGAGACAGTTAATCCTTCTGCGTACTTACACCGGGCGCCATTGCAGAGCGGCTATGGTGCCCATGCAAAACCACTTGTGGCGGACGCTGAAGCGTCAAGTCAAGTCTCAATATTTCATTTCCCCATAAAACACCAGATCACGGATGATTAATGAATGGCACGAGTTGTAGTTTATGTACGGAGAATGTCACTAAAGCGTCTAAAGTCCCCTGGTGCACAGGTTTGGGCAAGTATACCATCGTGCATGCCAAAATTTAAATTAACAGTGAAAGCAATGCTATAGCATTCCAAAGAACTGCTGTTTCAGCGCATTTACTGTGAATCTAAATGACGCGCATTAGGTTCGATTTTCCCCAATAGATATAAACGAAGTCATTTTATTGCAGCGATAAACTACAGTGGGTGCAGCGAAACAACGCATATAATGACTTTACGACATTCATTGATGGTGTCCAATCAATTTTGAAAGCAATTTATGAGCACAAACTTGATATTGTTCGGGTTCATGCCGAATTCACGTAATGCAAACTATCAAGCTAATACATTGCATTGGAAGTACTATGTTGGTGTTGATTCAATATATACCAGGCACGGTGATCGCGTGTTTGGATGGTTCCACTTATGATGAATTACCTCAACGATTAAATTGGAAGTTCATGTCAGTACCCGCTCATCACCCATTGAAAACTAAGGATCCATAGCACCCGATCTTACTAAAGTGACCGGCTAAAACCGTTGCATTATGCATATTGAATATTCGCCATCTACAGTTCCATAAACACACATAATAAGCACCGAGTGGTTGGATTTATAAACCACCAAAATTATGTGACTAGCAGGGCAGAATAACATCACTTAAACACCTAACGGTTCAAAGATGCAGTGATCCAGCCTTTGAAATCACCAATTTGCCATTAAGTATTTTTTCGGAGCATAAAGCCAAAAATGAACTGTTAATTGTCGCTTTGAGGTGGAAGTGACAAAACTACTTACGAAATAGACCCGACCCAGGGATCGTTATATCTCTCCTCAAAATCTAGTAGAGACGAAAACTGTTGCACATCCAGAGAGCGAAGTTTTCTCAGGGTACTACTGCTCGACCTGTGGTGGCTCAGAGATAGCAAACTTAATCCTGAGTAATGATGGTGCTTCTTGTGTGTGATCGGGAGAGACAGATTTCCATCCACAACTGATGACAAAAGGGTACCGCCCTTTTTCAGCGTGTGACCCCGAGCATATTCCTGACTGGCAATTGAGGAGACGAGACTATGCATACTGGCGCTACTAAGAGGATGGTGCAACCGTCGGCTAGAGTACCGTAAATTTTGTTCGTCCCTTCCGTCCTCTTTCCTGTCCGTCTCGTGATTGGATAACGTAGCTAACTGAGCCTCCAACGCAGCCGACATAACAGGTGCCTCAGGCAGGAGGTGATTGGAAGCCGACAGCTCATCCAGGGAACCAGCTGTTAAAATTGATGGAAGTCTCCATTCCCCTGCTTCTGCATCACTCAGAGGTGCCTTTTGTAACCGAGAAGAGACATAACCATGAGGGTCTTGACTCGACGTAGGCGGCGTGGACGCCTTAGAGCCACGATGGCAGAACAGCATGCTCTCTCACGAAACTCTAGCACAGCACACCATGCTGAGTGCTATGATGATTAGCCGAGGGCACGCACTAACGCACACGTGCTCGTAGCTTTTGGTTATGACGTACGCACGAATGTGCGCACATGTGGTTGGTGCGTACCATCACCACATAGCCAATAGCCTAAAGGCCATGCTTCCATTGGTTATCAAATAAGGCCAATCAAAGCACAAACATTTAACGCTCGTTTTGGCACAAACTGGTGTTTGCGTGGGGGCTGGCGGGTGTTCGGTTGCACAAGTAGGCATTGATGGTGGTGGTCTATGGTACGTGGAAGAGTGTTTCCTATCCAACTAGAACTACGGCAAGAAAAGTTGAGGTCGTTTTACTGTACTAATAAATAGAGGCTGATTTTGCAGACACTTGATCAAAGTAATGTAAAGGAACTATTAGTTCCATTGTTGTCTTGGGACTAATAAACCTTTGCAAAAAGTAAGGCTCGAAGTCAGATTAGTGATTTTGTAGCACTGCTTGCTCCTTCGGTAATAATAACCTTCAGAATTCGGTAACTTTGTGACGTGCTTTTGCTAACTATAGACGGTAGGAAACGGATAGGTGTGCACACCAAAGTCCTGTGTGATAAGCGCTTTTTGATAAAGCGGTAACATTCCCGACCTTCAATCGCTTATCGGAAAGAGCGTTTAGTAAACGGGATAAGACGTTGGGACTGAATGTAGAAGATATTTACAACCTGTCTCAAGCTTATTCCGATTCTGCTGTGACAGGAAAACTGTAGTTTTATCTATTCACATCTAAGCTCCTGTCGTCTTAACATTAAAAGCTCTTAACTTATGATTCCTGTTTAAATGAATGAATTAGAATGCAATTTTTCTAACTTCTTAAGGGTACATACGATTTGCCAGTTCAATATGCTAAAGATGGGCATATTTTGAAACTCGTCTGGATCTGCCTCCATAAAGGCCGCTTGAAAACAGATGACTTGCGAAGCTAAAAATAGCCAGTGCCGCTTCCCAAAGGCAACACAAACACCACTATTTTCCGGCAGTCCAACGCACAATTAGTTCCTTTGGTCACAGTTAAGATCATGCTTAATTCTAAGAGGTGCTAGTACCTATTTTATGCGGTCTATTAGGTAGAAAGTTGGGCGCCAAATGCTGTGAAAGCCACGGAAACACAAAGGCACAGGCAAAGGCACATTAATACAGGCTCTGTAAGCCTTCACTTTATGCCTGTAGCTCACAGCCACTTTCCAATGTCACTGAATTTCATACGTTATTAAAGTTGAATTTATGTTTCAACATTGGATGAGGGTATGGGTTCTTGAAAATGCCAGAATGCGCAATCGAATAGTTCGCTGGGTTTCAGTTGCATTAAGTAACAAATGCCTTTATTTACTCTTGTCCAATTGATCTAAGGCCCTTTAGTAATCAAAACAAACCAACCTAATGGACAAGATGTGGTTTGGCTTTGTTAAATTTGAACAATGACGCTGATATCAGGTGAATACCTGTGAGAACAAGACTTGTAACAGCAGCGAACATGGCGAGTTACAGGCAGTACACTTATTAGGCTGCCTTCAAACTTTCTTGATTTGTTTTGTCAGTTGTGATGACTAAGTGATGTGCATCTTTTGGAACTGGGGCTGATAACTTCGATAACCTTTAAATGTTAGTAATCGGGATGCCTATTAATTCACTACTTGGATTCATCCCAGTTGCGTAATATTTATGGAAACATGCTAATGCATTATGGAATTACATCAGTTATGATATAGAAGTGTATAATTGCAGTCGACAGTGGTAGCACACTCCTTTGACGAAACAGTAGGCGGTAAAGCAGGGCTAACGTCGCCTTCACATGGAAGCGGATGAAAAGGAATCAATTTTGCGCCATTAGACCACAGCATGCTTTTCTTGCCTTGGCAGCAGATCTGTTAGTCACATTTGGATAAAGTGCTATTAATACCTTTGTTGGGCGGAGGGATTCGACGCTATTAGCACGCTCGCTGTCGAAGTGGCATAGGTGACGTTTTTTGTTAACCTATTATGGCTAGTTGGACTAAGTCCAGTCGGGATCAGATCAGGTGGAAACAATTGACCACATGTACGATGCCTTTGGTCTCGCAATAAACACAATTTTTTGTTCGTTTTTAAGCAGAATAAATTTGAAGTAAACATACCTTTTATGGTGTGCGGATTTCGGTTTTCCTACGGGGCCCTAGAAGCGAACGTGCTAATACGACGAATCCATTCTGCAACTAGTTCAAAGGTGGTGGTCTGCTAACTCAATTGCACTTTCTACGTGGTTGAGCCTTAAAATAAATCCTTGCTACAAGCACAAATTATGTTGCAAGAGACGTTTACCGGAATTCAGTAATTGTAATTTAGTAGGGGTTTTAAAAAAAAGTTATGAAAAGGGAATAGTGACTGCTGCTAATGAATGGGAAAAAAACTAGCGCGTCTTTTAGGAAAATATCTGCATAAATTTGGGGACTGGTGGGTATTTTGAAAATCTACACATTATTGCGAGTTAATTAAGTTCATTCGAGATTTATGTACCTATTTGAGCAAAATTGCATTCAATGGCACCAGAACTTAGCATTTAGTATTGCGAAGGTGAAATAAATGTATACGCAGCCACCCCGTGTTAGGATGTCGATGAGCGAACTCCCAGAAAGTTCCAAATGTTTTATTGGCCCGCGTCACGTGATCCTGTTGATAATAATGGGATTGTGCCATCGGGCATCAAGGCGACCACAAAGTTGTGGCACTAACACAACAGGGAAAACACCTGGGTACGTTAGGAACCTGGGTGTTCCAGGGTCACCAATAAAAGGGGAACGTGAGGGGAAGGGGAAGGGGGTTGTTTGTGGACTCCCAAATCGATCTGTTTTGCACGAAAACACTGGCAAAATCGAAGGAATTGTGGATAGAAGCACCACTCAAACGGAATAAACGTCCATTTATTGTTGTCTCATCGCTTAACTTAACAAGTTTTATGCTTTTCTTGGCAAGCGAAGTATCGATCAATCTTTCATGCCACCAGTTGCAGCATTCTTGCATATTTGTTGCCTTACAAATACCCTCCAGGGAGAAGGGCCAAAACCAGATCAAATTAGTCCAAATCTTGTCCTGCTTAAAACGGTTTGTTGACAAGAGATTTTGCGTCATGTGGTGCCTTCACTATTGACAAGCGCCAAATGACTTTGCCGACCAAGAATAGTTGACATTGGTAATGTTGAAGGGACAGAGGTCATGTAAGTTGGACTTCAATTTCGCATCTCACTTCCATACCCTGGTATTTGGGCAAAGAGATAGGCACCCTAAGCACAAATATTTTGTTAAAATAGACGTTAATACACTCTGCATGTTAAAATTATTATCACACTAAAGTAATAATTCACTACGATGAGTTAGCAATATGTGTCCTGCAAACAGCCGCCAGAGATAAAGCGGAGAATGGGAACTGCTGCCAATTTGATTGCGGTGAGAGATGTGCTGCTAACACCAGTGACTCATCGGCGTTCAAAGCAAAAGTAAACGTACAGCCCTACAGCCAGAAATTTGACGCTCTTGAAGTCCCCTTTAATTGGTTAGTCGAAAACATTATTTCCCTTTAAATGAACCTTACCACTGTTAATACAAGTTACGAATCAGATTTGACGACAATAAAAGTGTGTTTAAATATAGGTCACCGCAGTCACAAATTATTGTGGCGATTCTTTCAAAGCCTGAGCTTACGCATTCCAGAATAGTTTGGTGAAAAATTATGAAATAAGTGGAGAAAGTGTATGGAAACGTACTGGTTCGTTTACTGATTGTACTACTTTACTTAAAAAGTGGGAGTCGTGGAAAATGCATATGTGTTGATATTTCGACCTGGAAGTAAAAATAAGCATTTTTTTGCCGAAAACGAACAGAAGGCATGCTAATCACACACAATGCTTTCGATTTCTAGGTTTCAGTCGGTGTTACTCGGGACTCGGTAACGTCCATTGGTAAGGAATTTAGGAGCAAACGTAAAACAAGCCATGCCACTGACGGATACAACATTTCTAGTGAATGGCGCTTTTAAATTTTTTGCTAAATTAAGGTCTTATTGTAGTGTATCAAAATTTTGGAAATGAGTGCTTTGCTTGGCTACCTTTATATGCGTCAATATTAATGCACTGAGGCAAATATCCTTTCGTTTAATGTCGCTATTCATAGTTAAAATAGTAGCTACTTAACAGCCGGTCCGATCCAACACTTTAGTAATGGAACTTTTTTAATGTACTTTATAAAAAGCGACGCAACTGTGAATAAAAAATCTAATCAACTGCACCCGCAATCGAGATCAGCAAACAATCATTTCATGTGTGACGGCATATGCAGCATACCTGGTAAGCCAGCAGTTGCGTTCATCCTGAGAAGCTGTAGCGAAGATGTACGTCTCACCCGTCAAAGTTTTAACGTAAAAACAATGCCCCTGACCTCCTAGGAGACTGGCCTGAAACATTCCAAACTCTGAGCCTCCATTCTTGATATCGATCTCGTGATTCTGTGACTGTTTGCTGGTAGACTCGTCCAGAGGTTGCCGCGAACGGGAGAGGAGGCGTTTTCGGAGTGCCAACCTTCGCCGCCGCAGCACTGCTGGTTCTGACGTTGTGATGTTATCCACCTCATCAGTCGAGGCATTGGCACAGCTCTTCTGTAAACACACTGAATTAGCCATAAAGGGGGCAGCAGGTCGATGTGCTCTGTGGAAAAATTATCAGTAAACTATTCGTTAAGCGAAACATTTTATGTGTAATCCAAATTAAAAAGAAGAAACAATCGGATTTGTATGCAAACACCACCTTTGGCAACCTTAAAGTCTAAAGTTTTGGATAAACTAATGGTCAAATTCATTGTTCTGAAGCATACTGTAAAGAAGAATTAATGGTAAAGTTGGAAATGCGCATGCGATTAGAATGGTATTTACAATGGCTCAATGGTGGTTGGGGAGTCATGAATAAAGAAAGCGCAGTTGTTCCTGAATCGAAGCATTCCAAAAGCCAAAGAAGTTTAATCTCGCCAATACAATCTTTTGTTGTAATGAGAATTCATAAAAATATGCTTATGAATTCACCGATGCCATTTATGAATAGCCTAAGAGTCGTTTGGATGTCAATGATTGACTGTGGGAAAAAAACCGACTTCATTGTCAATAATTCCAAAATTTAATTGCGAGTGGGATAAAATCGTAATGCTTTTTAACTGGTTACAACATACGTCGTTAAGAAAGGCATTTATTATATGGAAAATTAATAATAACTTTGACAGGCTGAAACCATAGTGACTTACTCGTTGAATGCCTGCTCAGAATCTGGTCTTAATATGTTGGCTTTGCCAGTCTGGATATCTCTGAGAGTAGGGATGTGTTTACTATCGATAACTATGCATGTCTGCTGAGTTGGAGTCTGTCGACTTTGCTCACTCAGGAGGGAAGTCCACGAGTCGCTCTCTTTCAAATTGATCGACGATGAGAGACATACGTGTCCCAATGTCAGTGGTTCTTGAGGTGATTGCGACCCGTCAAAGACCTCTCTGTTATCTTCAGGAGGGGAATCTGGAGTTTTGGAGGATCGTCGAAAGAAACGTGAAAGCGAGAAACCACGCTTTGCAGGTGGTGCTTGCACTTTACAATGTCTGTGTCGTCGAAACTTTGCCTTGTTATGCGAAACGCTGTCCAGCTCTCCTGGATGGCTTGAAAATACGTTTTCTGAATAGATGGAATCAACAGGCGTCTTCTCGACTAAGCACGCAGTAGATTTTGAGCTAAAATTTAAAACAGTATAAGTGCTATTTCTGATCCATGCACGCTGAGTTACCCCGTAAACAATCAACATTTAAATAATACATGGTACCTCAACTATTTCCATTACCTTTTCACAAAGTCAATTACCACAATCGAAGCCATCGTTAAGCATTTTTCGAGATAGTGAATAATAGTAGTTGACTTGATTTAATTTGTAATCACATTTGAGCTCTGAGTTCTACTTGCTTTACAACACAAAGGGAAATTGTTTTATTTTTGATGTAATAACGAAACAATCAATCATATGATTTAACTGCTTACCATACGCAAGCATTTAATAGCTAGAAAACCTTCTAAACAGCGATTATTTAAAAGCAGAGCTTGAGAAGTTTTCACATTAAAGTGTCCAACTGCAATGCGTTAGTTGCTGAACTTTAGGTTTTTGTGAGAGAGCCATACAAGTGCCCCGCCATTGTGGTTTCTTCGGATAAACTGGCCTCCTGACAGTGTCAGCTGCCCCAACCCTGGGGTGTGTTGAATATACACATAGTCCCCCCAGGCATTACGCCGTCTTTCCCTGTCAGGCAAGTCTCGGGGTGCTGCATTGGAGGCAGTTGAAAGCATACCTCATCCTCATGGACACCTATCCTGATTTCTGTTGCTGACTGATAAATCTTGACAGGATGGAAAAGTGCTTGTGACGTGGACGGGAGGATTCGTGACGACCCCTAACAGAAGGACTTCAAGTAGAGTCTACACTCGACAACTACCCTAGTTACGCGTTCTGCAGGAAAACTATCAACAACCGAACCGACACTAGCTCGCCATACCTCCTCCACTTCTCCAGTGGTTGGACAGACCGCACACAGACAGACAGACAAACAAACAAACAAACAAACAAACAGACAGACAGACAGACAGACAGGCAGACAGACAGATAGATGGATAGATAGATAGATAGGTATGGATGGGCAGCACCGAAGTGAGGACAACGTGGCAAGGAGAAACACACGCGAAACCCTACTCTCACAAAGCCATTGAAATCCATCCCTCATCAAATGACTCTGCACTTAAGAGTGCTCCAACTTCTGGCTATGAACATGAGTAATGGGTGGCACACTCCCTCGGTCTCAAATACAGCTCCTGTGAGGGACGCAACTCGGGGTCTAGTAGGAGTGAGAAGCGGACTCAGTGGCGTTGCGGTCAGGTGTCTCCTCGGTTGCATGGAAAACCGATGACTGGCACAGTTGGCTCGTGAGCGTTGCCTTACAGCACCGAGGATGTTGTGATGGTTGACGCGGAGCGTTGGTCATGGGACGAGTCGCGGCAGAGTCTCAAAGGAGGTGAGGGGCTAGGTAATACGTAGGCTGTTTATTTAACCCTCGGTTTTGGTGAAGGGGCCACTTAGGGGCGCCGCCACTGCAACCTTACCTGGAAGCCCAGCCTTTGGGTCACGCCAGCAGCCCCAATTACATGTATATGTCTTCATTTGTCATCAGGGAATTATTGGGGCTCTATAAAATTATGATAAATTGTACCTAATTCTAGAGTGCAAGAACTACATTCCGTACAGTTGCTACGACTTTTTATGTTCCCGAGATCTTGCAATCAATTTTCCAAACGATGTCTTTGGGAAGGGAGAGTCATAAGCAACCATAGTTGTTATATAAGATGTTTCAAAATGTCTCATTTTACATTTAAGTGAAACACAAAATTTGGAAACACCTATAGGGACCTTCGGAATGAATGCTGCAGTATTGATGTCACCCTTTACTTAAAATACACTTGTTTAAATAAAAGGAAACGTTGCAAGGTTTGTGGTGAAGTATTCAACACCAAAAATGGTAAGTACTAAGATGCTTTCTTTGTGGATTAGTTGTATTGTTTCAAAGTCTGTTAAAGAACTATGAAAATTAAAGCCGGTATATGGAAACTGTGTAGAATCGGAGGGAGGTGTTAAATTTGGTTGGAGAAATCGCGACGTTGCTACGATCTGCATAGCATTGTGCATCGAAGAATAAATCAAACCCATTAGCAGTACAACTGGCAGGCGGTCACTCCTTTAACTCGGTTTTATTCAAACCCTTAGGGTTAAAGAACATAAACTCAATCTTGACGGATTGTATTTGCTGTCATCAAACCAAGGCTGACTCCTGCTTGGTTAATTGAATTACACAACGGCAGGCGCAAGCCATGTGAACCTTCAGGTGTGATGGGCGCATGACAACTCACTCACGGTGCTCGTGTTTGGCAGGATATTTCATGGCGTGAGGAACTATCTGCTCAAATGTAAAAGGTGAGGTTTCAGTTGTGTTTCCGCTTGACTTCACGACAGATCCGCCTGGTGCAGGAGATTGCATCCAAAAAGTTTCCAGCATAAAGGGTAGACATTCAACGATCGTTCATTATTCCAACAGTGCTGGCGGCGAAGGTGAGGCATCGGGGATACTCAACCCAATGGGTGACTCGCCACTGTTGAGTCAAGGAATTCACACATTAGAAAAGCCTGAACTTTTACAAATTATCAGACCAGCGCTAATGGGAGTGATTAAGCGACTTACAGTGAAAGCAAAACTACGTATGAGGAGGTATAATCAACCACAGAAGTTACGACCTCTGGGGGCTGAAAAGCGGTTGCTGAACGCCATATTGCCTATTCTTCTAGGAAAATTGATTTTCCACTTATTCAACTCGTGCGGTATTTTGGAAGCAAAGAAAAATCGTAAAGGGTTTTGCTTTAAGGATACAGAAACTGTACGATATGGGGCTTGGTTGATTAATTGTAAAGAAGTAAATGGTCCAAATGATGGGCTATAGAGGCAATAGACATGGGGATGTGGTCAGTAAAATTGCAGAATTGGTTGGATAGCACGTATACAATGTCATGCGAATGCGTATCAGCAAATTATTTCCATATTTTTTACATCAGATGCTTACCATGATGGCACTGCTTGATCATGTTCGCAGTGACGGCGATTTTTACGGCGAAAGTGACGGTTTGAAGCGTGTTGATTCTACAATCAAGTTTATATGCCAATAAATTTAGATAGTTTACCTACTAATTATTACAAAGCAGCAATAATTTACCCTCTTTTTCGTGTAGCTAGTCGAAATGGGATTTTCGGTCAAGGAAGGACCACTGAAAGCGTTTTCCTCATAGGCATCGCAACCTATAATTGTCAAGACATAACTTCAGAAAGTGTGGGTTGAATGAATCAAGTTTTAGAGTATCACATGGAATTCCTTATGTAATTGCATCACCTATGACGGTATCAGTAGGCGTAAAGGGCACATTTAAATTGGAACAGAAAGACATGGGACTAATAAGATTTAAAATGTTGGTGCGTACTTCGAAGCAATTGATTTAACAAAATACTTGTTTCTGCAGGCCAATTCCGGCGAAATACGCCTCTGCAGCAAGCAACTAACGTGAAATTAAGTAAACATGAAAGTGTCCGTAAAAATCCCCTATGGTTATCCCAATGTCGGTAGAGAACTCACTTGAAAGTTTGTTACCTTAAGTAAAATACCATTTGGCAAAATTGGGTTCAGTTGAAAGCATTTGTGAATTTGACGCATTTTAGTTTTTAGGACGTCAGTACTGAACATGCAGCATCACAGAGTTTATAATGGAACCAAAGTAATAATATCCATAGCGATTTTATGGAAACAATGCTGGCGAACAATCTAGATCGTACAAAGTCCAGATAACCTTAATAATTTAATTCATATCTTTTCCGACACCGCTAGTTAAATTCTTCATCAGATTGTTCGAGTGGTATCCACATTGCCAGGGTGGGACCTTCAGAATTGTAAAACAAATCTATAACGTGTCAACTTGTTTAGACAAATCGGTACATCAATTGTCGACGATACTACTTACATTCATGAAAGTATTATGTTCCACACTATTATGGTATTGCTAGCTCGGAACATTACACAACATTCACAACAAGTTGCTAAATTCACTTGAATTGGATGCGCTATTAGACTAGTTTTTTTTCGTTTTGGAAGTCACTGATTTGCAACTCAATCAGCTATCTCCTAGGATGCCGGTGCAGATGCAGATTTACCAACAGAAACATCGCCAACTGCTCAAATAAAAGCCTTGATTGAAGGTACAAGGCGCCTTAGATACATTCTTTTACAAAATCCATTTGTGGACAAACGAGCACAAAGACTAAGAGTTTGTCTCTTTAAAACCTCCAAACAATCACGAAAAATAGGTAATTTAACGAATGCATAAGTGGTTATGCTTACTAATACTGACGCACTGCGTAAACATAAGTGAGAGCACGGATTAGCAGGCAGAGGAGGCAACGCTTTCAGAGCCTTGTCAAGTGCCCATAACTTAACCAACTTGCCAGTTAATTGACCCAGTGGCAGCCACAACCTCAGTTTCACCCGCCTGTATGCGGCATGGGCGCACGATGGGAGAGCCAATCAGAAATTGCAATCGATCGAAAAAGTGCACGCATGAGCCGGCTAGGATGCGTCACTGCTAGCCGCACAAGGAAACGCTGTATTGCTACTCATGCTGCTACACGAGGAACGCTTCGAGGTGGAACACTCTACTGTGTATAGAGTAACACCGATTTCTTTTTAATGCTGTGATAAGACGGGGCTTAATTAATTTCAACTCGCCTCGTTTCAGCATACTTATTTTGTTTTTTGCACCCCGGTCATCGCTGTCAGCCGTGATCGAATGACCCCGGCACACTACACACGATCACTTCCGAATCTTGGGACTTAACTCTGACGACCTCTACCTTCATACTGATCACGCGTAAGTGGATGGATTTTTGTTTCCCACCTGCATCCTTGGCCCAAAAAAGGGCAATATCCCAACTCACCTTCCATTTGGCGTGACGTATAATACAAGCTAAACAGACGTGAATAGTCAATAAGACTTAGCGGTGCAGGCGATCAAATTCATCCCATGAGAATCTTTTATGCGAAAATATGAAAGCTTGTTCCCTAAAATAGGCTGTAAATAATAATGGAAGAACATTATGCTGTGTTTGGTGGGCTCATAGATGGTTTGGGCATGATAATGACGTATGATATGATAAAAACCCATGTTCATTACCTTTGATAATTCGAAGTAGAAATTACAAAGGAAATCTGAAGATTGAATGATGTTCTCAAAACATGAAACCTGCAGCTAGTTCCACCAGTGAGAGTGTTAGCTTAAATTACGAGTAAAAGCAAAGGAGGCTGCCATTCCCCTCACCATTGCCATTAATTTAATCGAAGTTAACACAAATCTCGTATAACTAGAGAATTGGCGTAAACCTAAAATCGAGAGGAGTCACTTAGTGCACCGTGGTTTGGCTACTTTCCCACCGTCTTAATAAGTTAGAATAAACTTGTCGCCAACATAACTTGTGTGAGAGGCGTAGCTGTTTTTATTCTATGCTCAGATTGGTGACTTTAATGGGCATTCAAGCACAATGCCTTTGCTAGTGCACGTTTTCATTTTGAAGAGACAATTTTCCGTGAAGTGGCAACAATGTGCGCACAAACGGTCGCATTGGTTGGTCTTAATCTGAAGCACACATTCGTGTCATTTTCCTAAGTTTCGAGTCCACTGATGTCATTGTATGTTGAAGATACGTTGAAAGGATGCAAAAGTGGAAAAATAAGTCTTAAAAACAATAAGCTCTACTCTTTACAGCAGCATTATATTAGCCGCTAACGAAGGTACATCCTTCGAAGTACTCCAATAAATACAAGTTTGCTCCACCAAACAGATTGCATAGACTGGTATCTTTAGCTTTGACGAACACATTTGGACTGCTTTTTTAAAGGTATCTCATAAGTGTAAGCGCTTTTTGAGATTATAGGTGGCCCACAGAAGCAAAAATCCACGAAGAGTATCTCTTCGTTAATTCAGACCCAACCCGATCCCAACCGACTTATGGTTCATTCAAATTGGCTTCGTCACCCCAAATGGGAAACAAAATGAATGTCTATGAATTTGGCAGCATTTAATAATGAAGCCACACAAATTAGCCCACGCTTGTTAATTATTCTTGTATTTTGGCTGAGGAGATGCTCCAAATCCAAAGTGAATAGCATCATTTAAAAATGACGAATTTGAAGTAATTCAGGGCTTGTAAAACCGATTTTTCGGTCTTTTAGATTAAACTTAGCTCAACTTTCCAAATTTAAAGCATTATTTTGAGAGGATTATCGGCACTAATTTAGTCCGGGCTCCTCTATTTGGTAGCCTTAATCAGCGAATAGACACCCATACTGCATATATGTTCACGTTCACCAGAAGAGGATGTGTCGCAGTTTATTTCAAGACTGCTATTTGTAGCGACACTCAAAATAACCACATCCTGCAGTAATGACTTGCTTTGACTCGACCGAGGAAAAAAGCAAGACGGAAAAACTGCTAACCCGTTTTAAATAAGCTCTCCACGTGGAATGAACCTCTTAACTTTACAACCACAGCATCGTTGTTGTGTAAAACCGGATGCTAGTATTACTGCAGTTGGAGCAGATTTTGACACAGTGCCAAAGTAAATGAAGCAATGAAATGCGTTTTTAATTAATTTTCTTGATTTCAAACCCAGTACAACATTAATGCTAGACACTGGGGAGCACTGGCTTTGAGTGTCTTCAGTTAATTAAGAAGAGTAGTTGCGTGATACCCTTAGCATGACTTGAGATAAAGCGCCCACCAAGAGCAAAGCCTAACCTCTTTAATAAATACAAAGTAAGTTGTGTGCTGCTAGGTTAAATTAAGCCCATTTGTTTTAATACGTGGCATGTTGTATACAGTGACTCATTAAAGATACTTGAAAAATCTGCTTCCCCATTTAAAGAAGCATTTCTGATGGCTGTCACAAAGGGTGGAGGTCTCATCCATTTTTCACTTCAAAGATTATCAAAACTAAAAGTTTATTTTAAAAATAGTGCATAAAGAGATGCTGACTTAATTTTGTAGTAAAAAATATAGTTTTTCAGAAATACCATGCAGAAGTATCTGCTACAACCTGAAATACGTGATTGCAATTGCCTCAACGCAAAAATTATCTCAACAAACCTTTGATTTTCACAATTTATCAGTTGTTCTCTTGAAAATATGGACAATAACAGTATTTATCGACACCTGAGGGAGTCAGAAGTCCGGGCTGTTATCGCCACGACGGCTCAGTAGTTTTGAAGTGGAAATTGGGGGCAGAGTAGAAATAGAAGGAGAAATGGAGAGTAAGGAAGAGGAGCCAAAAGTGGATATGAGTGAATGCCATCAATGTGCGTCCTGTTTACGCCGAATCTACTATCTACGGGCACTCACGGGGCTCCAAGGTGTGCCCCGGGTCTACAACGCAACTAAACCAAACTTGCATTCAGAAACTGGGTTTGATCTGTTCCACTGCCATAATAGTCCAAAGTAGTATAACTTTATTTAATCAGTTTTACCCGTCAGTATTGTCAATCCGGGTGTTCGAACTTAAATAAAGTACTGTGGTTAAAACTTAGTAAAAGTTTCAACGGCATCAAATCTATTTGTGCCTATGGCGAATTTTAAGTAGCTTGGAATGAAAAAAAATGCTCCGATTTTGACAATGCGCGTGGCGCAGATGTGGTGCATTGTATAACTGCTCTAATTTTGATGGGACGATTTTTACAAAGTGCCATATGTGGCATAAATCGAAATTTAATTACCAGATGAAACAATGATCCCTTAATCTAATCTCACCCAACTTCTCTTACAGCTCACTCCCTGTGATGTTCTGGCGACTCAGGCGAAGGTGGAATGCCTGCATGCCATATGCCTTCAGATGATTGGTGCACACTAATGCCACTTCGATAAGGCAGCGATTCTCCTGAGTTAAAAAACTACGAAATTTGATCATGAATCCATGAGTATAGGTGAAGGAGGGACGGTATCATTTTAGTCGAATACAACATGAAACTCCCAAACATGTTACTTTGTTGGAAGCGAGAATTTACAAAAAAACAGGGAAGAGGATTAAATCAGCCTCCGAGGAGCTCTGCATTTTTGGGTAACATGAATCAGCAATGAGTGGCCCAAAAGGTTGGCTTTCTCTACACAACCATCCCAATCACATCCTTGTCGTGGATTCTAACATCAGTGGTTGAATTGCAAACTATTCACATAGTCGAATGGGTAAAATATGAATGCTCATCTGTGAAAATCTTATAACAGAAAAGTTCAGCACTGTTCAAAAGAAGGCAATTTTCCATATCAACTCATATGCTGTTTAAAATGGCTCCAATCTGTTGACTGATGAAGGGAGAAACATGAATAATTCCCTGTGTACTTTGAAAAATCGTAAACTCAATTTTAGTTTTTTTTTCTTTAATGATCATCTTGATCGTGTTGTGATGACAATGTAATAGATTAATTATTTCTTTAACTCTCGATTTCGGTAACAGGCCACTTCGGGGATGCGCCATTGCACTTCCGCTGGGCGGTCTGGCCTCTAAGACATGCTGGTAGAATCTACCCGAGTATTATTCCTTCTTTCTCCATTGGGAAGGTCCCGAGACGCTACGGATAAAGCCTCTTTTAAGGTCAAAACTGAGTCGAATCAAAAGTGTCACACGCATTAAGTCAGTTGGTAGCTCATGGACGGACCTCAGATTGCGCTCCCGGGAAGCAAAATTTTTAAAGCTTCTTGTCTTAAAGACTTTTATAAGATTATAGCACTAGCCCACTGCTTTGGATTAAGCGCATTATTTATGATGAAGCACAGGGCAGTTATGAAGGCCACTAGCAATATGAGATCGTTCCTCTAATTCCTCATGTGACATGACCAATAAATTGTGGTAATGCTCAATAATAGAATATATATATATATATATATATATATATATATATATATATATATTGACTGATATATGCTCAATAAAGTGTTTTCCGAATTTTGAAGGGCACACAATTAAGAACATGTTTCATTTAGTTAAAATGAACGGTGAAATGAAGTGAAATAGACTAGTTTTTGAAAAGGTTAAAACCAGAAGTAGTCACTAGCGGTGAAGTTGAATAGCATTTCGTAGTACAACTCTGGGGAAAATGATTGTTGGTTTTATGTTTATTCGAAGGTAGCGACACTGGTAAGCTAATTTTTCACTGTAATGTGACCTCGAAAAGAGATTATCAATGCTCCATTCTTTCTCCTTTTTTGACAACAAAGTTCTTAAAATAGGTACCATATGATAAATTGATTATAATCTACAGGAATCGCTACATCTGTTGTTTCGCTTCCAAGCTCATAAACAAAGCAGTTTCTTGCCATAAAGCAGACACAGGTGTGTGTAAACAACAGACGAGAGAGAGAGAAAGAGAGAGCCAAAAGTAGACGTGTAATTGCTTGTTCAGGACGGACTCTGAGTAGTGTGCTACGGGTTGACCCGAGAGCCGACGCCTTATTGCTCACGTGAGCTCATGCTAGCACGCAACTCTGGTCAATTTAAATTACCAGCATACACTTTCCACCACTGTATGGCGTGGTCATGGTAAACAGGCAGACCACTGAGCACACCCCAAGGTCGACGCACAAATCCCTCCGGTGGGCATGCTGTTATGAGAAAGCTATTCGTTTGCTTACAATAGTCGGTGAAAGACCTCTTGTCGACAAAAGTATTAACATTGTATGAAAGGAAAGGGATGTTACCAAATTGTTGGAATTAAATGACAATGATGATAAGCAAAAATGAGTTTTTATCAGCAGAATTATTTCGTACTGTTAATATTGAAATTCATAAGTCTAGCTAATTCGGACACTCCAAGTCACCTGGGTACTTGCAACCGCCTTTGTACCTGCGAACACATCGCAAAATGCATAAAAATAGTTTCCCAAACTTGATGATCGTCTCAAACCACTTGTAAGTGGACTCAACAGACAAGGGCAGTTTAGTATCAACCAAAAAAAAGACAACTGTCACTGGGACAAACAATTTGGTCAGATGGAAGACCAACGGCATTACCGTTGTGGCACCGCGTAGTGGTCACTTATGGAAACACAACCAATAGTTGGTGATACTTGCTTTTGAGAGAATAATAATCGCTGTATGAGAAAGAAAAAGTAAAAGATTGATTTTGACTTTCTTTACAGACAACTGAATTCTACAGAAGAACAAATTTAGCCTCAAAATTGGTAGACCTATAAATAAAACCGAGGAAACCATTACATAAACTAGAGGGATTTACTGCAGTCTTCGTTTGCTTTTCATGGAATGTTAATCAAAAGTTCTCAATGCAATGAGTCGAATGGTAAGACGTATACCAACCATCACATCAGTATGAATGATAAAGCCCTATCCTGAAAAACCCAGTGATACAAAATGCAGACCTAAAACATAATTTCATCAATCACTTTTATAGAGCTGGCTTTAAGGGTTCATCTCAAAATCTTGATCACCCATAGAAATGATTTTTTTGAATTCGCAGTTTGATTTTTTGCACAGGGCACCTGAGGAATTGAATAAAAGCCAATTGAGGAATGAGATAGGCTTTTCATAGCTTTTAGTTCAGACAAGAGAACAACCACCAACCTTAGGATAGTTACTTAGGCATATGGGGAGTTCCTGCTATTGCATACCTGGCACAATTTGAGTGCTCGCTTTGCACTACATCTGTATGCATGAATCAGAATTTAGACGTACAGCATGCCGGGCATAAATCGCAATAAAACCTTCACGTATACTACTGAAGTGCTTCAATTGTCTGTTCAACTCGTGACCTCCGAGCCATGTTAGCAGTGCCCGCCTCTTCTATGTGTCGACGACACGTATTTTGCCCTAGTAGCGTCTTTTTTCACCTTCAGAGAAGTCTCGAGACGTCAGACTATAGGTTTAACAATTTTAAGCCAAATGGAATGCACTCCTAAAGCTTATCCTGAGCACATGCCAGGTAAGATTTAGCGACTTTTAGTTTGTGAAACAACGCACGCTAGGGAATTTTACCGCGTTGTTGAAATTTGGATCTAAATTAAAGCTGCGGATCGGAGGCAACGTTAATTTTAACTAGGAAGGAACTAACATAATTACAATTATACCTGCTCTAAATTAGCAACCAGAAACCGCTTAAACAACCAATCACCTCATTTTAATTTATCGGAGTAATTTTGAAAAGAAATGAATTGAAGGAGGTAATGGTCAGCAATGGTCGGAACCGGGGTTCACTTCCGTCGCGTTAATATGCCTCAATGTAGAGGTTAGTTTGAAGAAACTGCTGCACAATGGCAGAACGTCACAGACTACAATGCTGTTTGGTGCATGAGAGCGCACACGATTTCGTCCCTTATTTCCTGCTACAGTTCGTGCTTCTTCGGTTCTTCTCCATGGGCCCAAGTGCAGCGAACCTTTTGTCTGTATCATCTGATTGTGCAAAAATAGCGTCAAGGAAGGTTTGCAAAATTTCTATTCTGTCCTGCTTGAAAAAGGCTATTACTGCAACGTTGCTGACTAATTTCCGACTGAAATTCCGTATGGACATATTCCTTTACTCAAAATATCACAACTATTAGGTTACAATAAGATAAATCTATTCAAGTCTGCGCTGAAAACTGAGCCCTTTTGATAGGAAAACAATCTATTTTAAGCAATAGTACTGAAAGGGAATGAGTTCAGTACATTTGGGCGATTTGAGCTTCCGCTAGTGTGGTTTGGTAGACGCCTAAAAACCGTGCACGTAACAAAACAATGACATACTTTTGCTTAGTGCAGTGGTACAGAGGTAAAGACAACTTGAACACCCCAAAGGTGCTCCTTTCTAATTCGGCGACGTATGTGGAATGTGGGGGAAATAGTAATTTAATGAGCATCACAAAAAATCCGAAGACGACGGAAAGAGGCCATATTTACTGAGACTTAATCGCATGAAAAGCAATGCAGGCAGATCGACAGCGCAATTGAATACGAGTACACTCACAAATAGGAGAGGAGAGCAGTTAAAGCGTACGTTCTTTAAATTTTTACATTAAAATTGCTAGCAAATGCGGCGGAATTCCATTTAAAGAAGATTAAATGAGACCTTTGAGTCAATATTGGCAAAGTAAAAGCGGTGTATTTTGTTTCAGTTCATTGAAAGAAAGTAAACGATTCTATAATATGATATGAGGCACACCATTTTATCTTTAATACATAATGTACTTGAGCAATTTGTTAGTTGTTTGAGGCTCAATTTTGATAAAAGAAATATTTGGGCGCTTCGCTGCTGTATTTTAGCCGGTGGGTTGCCGTCTGGGTCGTCTCAGCAGCACGGATTTCTTCTACATGCCGAGAATACACATTCTACCAGAGTACTTTTGCGTCTTTCCCTGTCAGGCAAGTCTCGGGATGCTGCATTGGAGGCAGTTGAAAGCATACCTCATCCTCATGGACACCTATCCTGATTTCTGTTGCTGACTGATAAATCTTGACAGGATGGAAAAGTGCTTGTGACGTGGACGGGAGGATTCGTGACGACCCCTAACAGAAGGACTTCAAGTAGAGTCTACACTCGACAACTACCCTAGTTACGCGTTCTGCAGGAAAACTATCAACAACCGAACCGACACTAGCTCGCCATACCTCCTCCACTTCTCCAGTGGTTGGACAGACCGCACACAGACAGACAGACAAACAAACAAACAAACAAACAAACAAACAGACAGACAGACAGACAGACAGACAGACAGACAGACAGATAGACAGATAGATAGATAGACAGATAGATAGATGGATAGATAGATAGATGATAGATAGGTATGGATGGGCAGCACCGAAGTGAGGACAACGTGGCAAGGAGAAACACACGCGAAACCCTTCTCTCACAAAGCCATTGAAATCCATCCCTCATCAAATGACTCTGCACTTAAGAGTGCTCCAACTTCTGGCTATGAACATGAGTAATGGGTGGCACACTCCCTCGGTCTCAAATACAGCTCCTGTGAGGGACGCAACTCGGGGTCTAGTAGGAGTGAGAAGCGGACTCAGTGGCGTTGCGGTCAGGTGTCTCCTCGGTTGCATGGAAAACCGATGACTGGCACAGTTGGCTCGTGAGCGTTGCCTTACAGCACCGAGGATGTTGTGATGGTTGACGCGGAGCGTTGGTCATGGGACGAGTCGCGGCAGAGTCTCAAAGGAGGTGAGGGGCTAGGTAATACGTAGGCTGTTTATTTAACCCTCGGTTTTGGTGAAGGGGCCACTTAAGGGCTCTACCCCTGTACTTCCTTTGGGTTGGCAAGCCTGCGAGCCGCACCAGTAGTCTCACGCCCTACTGCTATCGTATACATGTATTCTGCCCGAGTATTATATCTCCTTTGGTCTTCAAAAAAGTCTAAGTGCACTACACTTAAGTGAAATGGTTAACAACTTGACTAGCAACATATTCGAAGCATTTTTATGTGTCCACTCAAATCAATACTGGAATGCCTTAAAAATTTTCCCTGAATTTCAAGCAAAACCTTTTCACCTAACTTTTTATAGCAAGTCATAATTTACAGAATTCTAATGGAATTAATTTGCTAAACAGTCTCTAATGTAAAATCTACTATTTTTAAACAAACCCTTGAAGTATGAATAAACATTTATGACACATTTTCACTAAATTTGGCTGTAAAGTAAGAGTCAGCATAAAATTTCACTGCAGAAAATAAAGTTGAGAAGGTGGTACCATGTATAAGTGTCCAGAGTAGAAATAACCACTTCTTTCCACGGTTTAGGAAATGCGACTGAAGCAAGCCACTTGGACTTATCAGATGGCACAATTTGGATAGTTTACGGCATAACGTAGGTCTACGCAAGTGTTAACGCTGCAGGTGCTTTCAGTTTTAATTAACCAAAACAAATTACTTATATTTTCTCACCATGTCGAATGACAAATTGACTTCCAAAAAAAATACCAGAAGTTACGCGTTGTTCACTTTCTGTTGGGAACGACAGTGATGCGCTCAATCATGTAAGCAAATTTTTAAAAATTTCAATAAATTTTATTATTTTGGAAGAGGTACCGTGCATTTCTTGTCCGTCGTGTACATGACCTATGCATAGCAAAATTTTCAGGCGTTGAGTTCGAAATTTCACTGACTTAAAAAAACGCCAAAATGTCCCAATTTCGCGCGCAGTTACCTCACTTTTAGGTGGTAAATCAAAATGTTATTTTAAAGCAAATAGGCGGGAACTACAAGGCACTGTTTGGTAAGGTGACTGTTGCGGCGATTTTGGGAGAAAATGCGAATACATGGAAAGGGAAATGAATAGACAAATAAACAAAAGAAAACGAAAAAATCAACCTCAACAATAATGCTTAAAGAAGTCACTGCTGTAAGGTTTCAATTAGTGATTGACGATGCCATGCAACCTATCAAATAAAAAGAGGTTGACACAATTGTGAAAGTCGTGGGCAAAAATGAAGTATTGCAACAAATTGGAGCATGTGAGACCACTTGAGCGGGCATTGGTATTCCGACACGTTTGTACACGGCAGAGAGTGGTCTTCGTGCCATGAAAATGTCACGAGCCAAACAACGCCACACAAGCATACACACGACGCTATTCCGTTGTTCTTATGGTAACAGTCTATAATAGTGATTGGCAGAACGCAATTGAGTTCCTGCAAGAAAGCAGCCCTTCCCGCCTCTGGGGCGTTATCGATGTTCTATTACCTTAATGAATAAGATCAGGGAGCAGGACAGTTGCGTGATGGATTCTCAAAAGAAGTACGACTAAGTTGGTAGTGCTCTTGGTAGCTCCGAGTACGTGGTTTCATGACGCAGCTGCCAGCAGAGACAAACAATATTTGGATGATTGTGCTTATTTGAGACGGCTATCTAAGCTATTATAGGCAGGATGTTAATTGAAGCAGAAATGGTAGGTTTAAAAATATGTGAGAAACATAAACAAGCAAAATGCCAGATTTTAATCAATGAGGAAAGCGTGCCAGAAATTTTGCAGTCAAAGTTGACAACATAAGAACGCATCTAATGCGTTGTCTTGCCATCTAGTAACGAGTTTTATGAAATTCTGCCACCAATAACTCTACCTTACTCAAAAAACAAGCTGTGTGTACAAATAAATTTGCCCAACATCAAGGAAGTCTCCTGATTATTTTGGCACGAATGACAGGTCCGTTAACAGATTTGGCATGATAACTCAATGGAAGGGACTAGGAAGTGCTTCTTTTGGCAAGACGCCGCATAACTTACTCGAAAGAGGCGTATTAAATGGAAAAGCTCGTCGGCTTCAAGCCCTTAGCACAAATGATGTCATGGCTTCTAATGAATGAACAAACCCTTTTCCGGAATGCAAATAAGGACTCGTTTTAGTAAACGACTTTCACACCAAATATTCTCCAGTAAATATGCAAATAAGCAATGTGATAGTTAATTACCTAAAGGGATTTTGCGCATTAAAGAGGCCACCTTGTGGGGAGACAGAGTATTTTAAGCATAAAACATCCGAATGGAAATACATGTTTTCCGTGAAAACGCAAAGCAACCATCCTTTATGCAAATATCCTTAAGGTGCTTTGAAATCAAAGGCACTACTTACCCGATGGGAAAGGTCTAACGCAATTGAGTCGACATACTTGTAGATGCTTCGGTGCCGTTTCAATACGAGCGTCCTAGGCAAGTAAACCATGAAAGCACATAAAATTCGTTGCTATAAAGGATTTTGTATTTGGAAAGAGAAAACTAAAGGCAAATAATTATTATTTTGCTTCAAGTTCAGGCGTGGCCCAAAAATATTTACGGTGGCAGAAGACAAACAGAGCGAAAGATAATGACATTGAAAGTACCGGGGAATTTTTCCAATGATCTATCGTCAATGAAACGCTGAATGTACGGGGTAATCTTAGTGCACACTAGGTTCGCACTCATCAAATAGTTAGAAAATCTGTGGGGTTACACTTCAGGGTTCCGACCATTGGGACGAGCATTGCAGTAGGTGGGTGAAAAGTGTGTATCTATTTTGAAATATCCATAATTCAATAAATCTAACTTGCTCCAACAAAAGCAAAAAGCAACCTTTTGACAAATAATGAAAATGCGAGTATTTTTGTGGCCACCAAAAGTAGCTGTTTTACATAAATGTCTATAGAGAAGGAAATTAACATCCATTTGTAAATCGCGCAGCTTTTCTTTGTTAAAGCCAACCGTTCAAGCAGATGGTTTCAAGTTTTGCAGATTTTAGAAGCGCAATGAATATTATCCAATAGAAAAGGTTACCTCTTCTTTGACATATAAGTTGAGCTTTGCCTCGTCTTCCCTGCAAACACAGTAATACGGTTTCCATTTCGGTTTAAGAAGTTGTGCCCCACTGTTGTCAGTGCAACTAAAGCCAAGTTCCCTTTCGGGTAATTCTAAAACATTTATACTCAAATAACTATTAAGCAACTAATACAAAATTTAACTGATGACCAAAGAGCTTATTAACAAGAAAGCAGAATTTCCATCAGATTTCTAAGGAGCTATATAATTTCAGACACGATATGAGTCATAGCAACTAAGAGGCAAAGCGGAGGTGCTAAGGTCCCACGGACACCCCAATTAATTGGTGGTAAAGTAATGGTTCAACTAGAATTTGGCTACAAGTTTAAAAACCTAAGACAATTTTCGCATTCGGCCTTTCATATTCCAGAGTGATACAGTATGGTTATCTGAGAGTTTAATTTCTTGGATAAAAATGGTGTATGATGAAAGGTTTAAATACAGTAAATAAAAAAATTGTGGTCATTTGTGATTTGATACGGCTGCGGAAAAAAAATCAAACAAAAAACGTGGAACTCAAAATGCAAACTAACCCATTCAAAATTTTATAAGATTAGAGTCTTGCAACAAAAGTCAAAATTTTTTTGTAAAGTATTGCACTTAAGAGCCGCTGTATAACCACAAATTCATTGTTCAAACGTTGTAAATACCCAGTTAATAAAATAATGAAATTAGGCATGCTTTCCAACAAGTACGCGCTATGAAAGTTGGGCGAGTTAAAGGTAATCACAAATTTAATAAAGGAATACAAAAGCAAAACGACACGAAAACGTGGAAAATGGATAAAGTACCTAGGAAAGACTGACAAATACTCCAGAAAACTTGTGCAATCAAATTTTAAAAGTTTGTTATTTAATTTGATGTTAAACAGGTTATTATATAATTCCATATTGTCATCTCTTTAATACTTAAAAAATCGTCAGATGTATGTCCTGCATCAAGAATGAATAATAGTATAGATACTGCACTCCACCCTGATTCCTATTAGTATTTTACACCGAAACAGCACAGTATACCTACAGCAAAAAAGAATACACCCTAAACAATGCTCATGTTTAAAACACTATGCGCTGTAGTTTGGTATATATGCTCACAAAGAATAAAACCACATTGCACCATTGATAACTTTTCACTTGCAACGAGTTAACCTCTTTTAGAAATTTCTTACCCCAAACCAGAAGCCATGATTCCACAAAACAAGGAAATTGAGGTAATTCAACCATTTTACCGCCCAAAAACGACCTTAATTACGCGAATATGCATAACCGCGTATTTAGGAGTTTCAAATAACCTACTGCTGTTCACTCGTATAAACAAAGTAAAACTTACCTCGACAAATTGTAGTGATTTATAGGACAATTTTTGTATAGCAACTTTAAAAATAAAAACATTTGCGTAAATTTTTTATTTTTGGTTAGGTTTGTACCTTGAACTTCCCAAAGGCGCCCGACTGAATAAATCTTTTAACTGATGTAGTAACATATTCGCCTATCCGGTGAAAACCCTTTTTGGTGCTTTTATAGGCTTGACACTCATTACGTTTTATTATTGCCACAATTACGATTTAAGTACTTATTTGAAAGAGGGGATTATTGAATTGTTAACGTCTCCTAATTTATGGCATTTCTTTCCTGCAGCTGGCGTCCTTTCGACCTTGCATAGGCCATTATTGCGGTGTGTTTAATAATACATTATCAGCATTTAATTAGCTATACGTTCATTTTGGGAATTGCACTAACGATGTCAGAGAGTATTTGAATTCTTTGGGCACCAACCATTTAGGGAGAAAATATTTAATTTAAGTTGCCGGTGTCCCATAAAATTACTTCCGCTATCATTCAATTCGATACAAAGGATCTTTTTAATGCTCGAAGATCGAATCATTTGTGCACTTAAACGAGGCAAAAGCTCATCTGTCTGGCTGACTGAGCGCTAGGAGCTTACTTTCTTAGCTGTGATAGCAAAATCTTAGTCATTATAAACTGTGTGCGTTTGGAAATTGGCACTTCTGCTTGTGCTACGGGCAGTGGGATGCTCATTATTGCTGAAGGATGTGCAGTAAACATGATGGTGTCATTTATCTGTGTATGATTTTTAAATGGGTGGCTTGCAGCTAGTATGGTTTTCTTTAAATTGTGGATACCATCGGTTCATGTACGCTTTTTTGTTGTGGCTCGTGTGTGAGGTGTTGCAGACGTCACTGCTTGCTAAATGAGGTAGGAGTCAAAAACACTTTAGCGAAAGCAACTTTGTTGTATTTATTCGACTTGAACGTACAAACGCTCATGATCGCAATTTACAAGCAATTGCAAATTTCCAGTTGCTTACTCGCCATTCAGTTTTTAGGCCCCATTGCTGTTAACATAGCAACATCGTACACTAGCGCTCAAAACTTGGAACACATCAACTACTCATGCCTTCAGCATACCTTTGAAGAAGAATCAATTTTGAATTCTTAGAGAATGCACAGTATTTTGCAATCGATCCATTGCCATAATGCTGGAATCTAAATATTTTCTTTTGGCTTAAATCGAACTTTGTTGCAAAGTTCTTCGCACTCCTTATTATCAGTTAGGCACTGCACTGGCGTCGCATTTGGCTTAAGTGTGTGTTGAACCACACGGGCATCATGGTCTCCATGGCTTTTACTTCCACTTTTCGGCATGGACTTTGGCCATGCCGATGACCTCTACACTCCTATGAAATTTAGCTACATAGATACTGCCTTGCTATTTTGCCTTGTTCCTACTTGATGAAGACTCGGAAAGGCAGTATGAGGCTCCTTCACTTAGGCGATAAAATTAGACTTAAAAAAGCTTAAAATCAGCAAACATATGGAAGGCCTGAAAGCGATATCTCCAAAATAAATAACTTCTGGACATGGCAAGCATTATGCCCTGGAGTCCGTGAAAACAAATCTCATACCGCCCACTCATGAACACTCAGGATGACGAATTCCAAGCAAGACTTTGTACTCCCAAGATGTGAATAAATGATGTATGCTAAGCTTAGTAAATGTTCTTAATGCATTTGCCTTAATTCTCGCTTTAGTAAAGGAGTTACCTTGCTGCTCCGCCACTGTACCTTTGCCGGGTAGGTTGGCCTCTAGGCCATGCTTCTAGCTCCACTCTCTTCTGTGCGCTGCCAGTACCCGTGCCACTCGAGTATTGTCTTCTCTCACCTTCAGGAAAAGCTCAAGGCGCTACAAGGCTCTTGGGATTTCCTTTAGGTGGCACATTGATTATCAGTGCAGACAAGCCTTACAAATTTTTCAGCAATGCTCCATCAAAATAAACATGAGAGTGAAAAATCTGATGCTTTACCAAACAATACCCCTTGATATTTGCTCAGACTTGCTTTCATTTAGATTTGGACCTACGTAAAGGTGGTGAGGCTAAAAGAGAATATATTTATGCCAGGATATGTTGTATGATAGCTGCTCACCGATTGATGCTGTTTCTTTTTAATAACCACAAAGCTCTACAGATCAAAAGCATGCTCTGACAATTGGCATCGGGGTGCTTCTACGATTGGGTTAGCTGAACTATATCTCTTGACCAATCAATGGTGCCATATTAACAATGGCAATTCATCAGGAGATGCAACACCTCTTAATGCATTTCATGTATTTTGAGATGTAGCACGGAATTTTTGTTTGGAGGTCGTACAAAATAATCATTTACTTGAACAGACTCATGTTAGAATGAGTCTCTTCTGAATGTCCAAAGTAAGTGCAGGTAGTTGAACTGATTCGCTGCTAAGTTGCAAATCAAGACACAAATTTGCATGCAGATGATAGCGAAACATCAAAAAGTTATAATCAATAAATCACCGCAAACTAATGGTAGAAATTTGAGTCTCTAATTGGCAAAGAAGTGATGTCGGAAGGCTACAGTCGTCCGATGTAGTCTTTTACTTTGGATGCAGTACGTATATCCATACCGCTATTAGGTGCTCACCTCCGCTCGGCAGGTATCAAGTAGCATTCCTATTGTGTACTCCATCGCGCATATAGAGATGGCGAATAAGTACCTCGCCTAGATTCGATGACGCATTCCATCCTACAACAGTGTTTAACGGAGATGGAAAGTGTGAAGAATGCTGCCACTGCTGTTCATCAGCATGCACACACATAAGTGCCAACTTAGCTACGAAATGAAGTGGTAGTTGGCCTCAAGTTTGATTCCTCAACGCTTTCCGAAGCACTTTCGCACACTCATGCGTTCGCACCCAAGGCAAGGGCACTCATGCGCTGCCGCCTCCACAATTGCGCCTCTTCTAAGGCCCTTTACGCCTGGGTGGTCGGCGTGGCACCGTGTGAACCGATTGCCGCCAATGCTGTTCACTTCATTAAGAGCTCTATAAGCACCTGAGTGACCATAAGATAGGTTTAAAGTGCAACAATTCGTATAAAATTTTGCTAGTAGATGTGTAATCAAGAATGCAGAATGTAAGGCCTTGTATAGTAACTTAAAAGTAAGAGTCGTATCGTCTGATAATCCTCTTTTTCAGCCATCTCCGAATTAAGGTTGGAGAAAATGCTTTAAAGTGCTGTCTAGTAATAAGTGAAGAGTAAGTGTAAAAGATGAAATTGGATTTAGAGGTTTCTTTATGCACACATATGCAACAGTTTCCATTCTCCAAGTAGCTCACCCTATATATGTGCTGTGGGATGGATTAAGCTAACTCTTATGAGATTTCAGTGGCGTGTTTATTCTCAACAAAGCTCATGTTGACAAATATCATTATTGTAGGGCTCTGAGACTTCATTGAAGATGAAAGAAGAGATGATACTTGGGCAGAATATGTATTTCCGACAGACGGACCAAGGGATTACAGGCATAGCATAGGTGTCAGGTCGCCTGGTGAAGGTACAATGGCAGAGACCCCAATTGGTCTGGAGCAAAATCGAGAGTTAAACAAATAATCGACACATTCTAAATGTTATTGACACGGATGGCTTTGCTTTGGAACTGATTTTATTCATGCATTATTAGTGTACCTGTAATCTCAACATCGAGGAAACCAGTAAAAGACAAATCGGAGGAAGTAATTACTAGAATGTCGCATTCCTAAGGCATTTTTTTAAAAGAAAATTGGACGAAATTGAACAAATTTTGCAAGCGGCATCTCTGTACATTTGGAGCTCATGAGCTGCTTTCCCAACGTTGTTTTAGACCTGAACTTATGTACACCTCTATTGCGACAGTACTTGTACCGTTGAGACGGCAAGGTTCATTTCTTGAGAGCTAAAGCTTTCCACCCTCTCAAGACCACTTTTACTGGAGAAGATTGCAATTTATCTTGTTTATCATACTGATGAATGAAATCGAGTTTACTCTACAAATTGCTTCCAAGACTATTCGTTTATTCAAGTGTTTTAAAAAAGTGACATTAAAGAGGCGAGCATCGTAGGTCTGTGGATCTGGGAGGGATACCTGCCAGAGGAGATCTGACTTCTATTAAAATCTGCATTTTAGCCTTCGAGAAGTGATGATTTATCAGTATTTGGTGAGAAGAGCCCCATTTTGTGAAGTCAGGCGTGAAGTGCGTGCAACATGTTTGAGAAGGAATGCGGATGCCTGCCCTTGTGGCAGAGTACAAAGAGGCAAAGCTTTGGAGTACCATCCACCTGGTGAGTCGATTTGCCACGTTTGAGAACTGCATTGAAAGCTACCCAGTCTATTTAGCTGGTATTTCAAAAATGAACTTTTAGCTAGGGTGTATCCAATTGGGTTAATTTCATTCGGTGCAAAACCGAGGTGTTTGTTAAGGCTGACCTTCCCAATTTTGCAATACTGACTCTCGTCCATTCCGCGTTAGTTAAGTGCTGATTCCCAAGGGTCTACTACAAAGTGATTGAATTACAATTACCGAGTTGACATCCAGCTATTGTTAAACTCGAAATATTAATATGACGCCTTCACCTTACAGAAACACTTGCTAAAGTTGATGCCAATTTGATGGATGTGAGCGGCCCTGATTGACAGTCCACTAATTTACGTTGGGAAATGACTGGTAAATTATGTTTGCAATTAATTTATATTTTTAGATGTTTGGATAAACCTTGCTGTGACGCCCCTAAAGACAAACGAAGACATATGTGACTCGTCGCCAGAACCAAGAGTTAAAATAATCAAAGTAGTACATAGACTCAACCTTAATCTTGGTCATCTTCCTGTGTCGGCCATCACAACGTAGTTGGTACTGCAGGATAACGTCCATAAATCAAACGCGCCAGTCATCGAATTTGCGAGCGACTGAGAAGGTACTTAACTGCAATATCACTGATTTTTTCTTGATAAATCTTCCAAAGTCGCAGGTACGTCAAATTTGGGAAATGAAATAGAGAACAAAAAAGTTTGCTGATCAACATGTGTGCCCATAGCTAGCAGTAGGAGCACTGGCCCATTGGCGGACGGGATTAAAACGGGCTTAAACACAGATTCGTGGGGATCGGGTTTCTATTCTATGCCTCCTTGCCACATTTTTATCGATTTTGATGTTGCCCAACTAGTAGAGAGGTGAAGGAAGAGACGTCACATGATCATCATTGATACCATCATACGGACACTGTAAAGGGCCTCGTAATGAGCCCTCCCAAATGATTCACGATTAGTGTCGCTTTATATGTTAGTAGCTTTCCTGTAGAACACGGAACTAGTATAGCTATTGAAAGTAAACCTATCTATTGATCCTTCTGTTAGGGGTGGTTTCCAATTTTCCCGTCCACAGCACATGCCTTTCTTCCGCCTCACTGTTTGTCAACCGGCATCAGGAATCAGGATCGCTGTCACTAGTTTGGCACACCGAGGCTTTTCTGGGGAGAAAATGAAGGCATAATACTTGGGCAAAATATGTATTACTGGCGTACGGTAGGGCTCAGCAGCTGCTAGCATGGTCCGAAGGCCTGCCCCAGAACTGGGTACAGTGGCAGAGCTCCCAAGTGAGTAGTGACTAAAACGAAAGTTAAACTAACAATTAATGTATTACAATGCAAGGACTAAGAGGCCTTGCTGCCGAGTGGATATGCAATGTGTGGAGAGTTGAATGCCAGCTCAATTAAACGCTGAGTTAAGCCATCTATTAGGGCATTACGAATCCGCTAGGTTATGCCATTGTTTGGGCCTATGTACTGCGGTCCTAACCCGTTCAAGTAGGCACTTAAATGCTCATTTTTTTTACAAAAGATGGTGAGTTTCTTACCTTCTTACAGCAATTTAGAAAAATATTAACCTCTAAGTAGGTAGTTATTGCCTTTTAGAAGATATTTCTCACGTTTTAAAACCTTGTTTTCCACATACATTCATTTATACAGAGTTACAGTTAAACAGTTAATTAACATTTCCATTGTCAAAAATAGCTGTGAAGATCTTTGAGTTACCAATATGTGTCGCTGCAAGATCCCAAGTAGCAAAGTTAACGCATACGCTATTTCACCTCTTCCCCATTCCTCTCACTAGACTCGCAACAGGCCATTTTGGTGTGGGTCAACTAATTACAGTGATGGCATATTCCGTTGCGTCCAAGACTGCCTGGCAATACTGTTGAGTTCACATAAGACGCACCCAATACGCAAACACTTTAATACAAAATCAACAGGAAACTTTCTTAAATACGAAAATATGATTGAAATTCGCTGATAGAAAAGGACGTTTTTGCGCTTCAAACGGTAACGCTATCACATTTGGTGCGCTGGATTTGGGCTCGAAGACTCCTTTTATTTATCTTGTAGGGGTTGGGTAGACCTGCGTGGACGGTGGAGAAGTGACGACCCAGATCCCAGCTCCACTTATAGCAATTGCTGCATATTATGCACGAGTAAGGCCTTGAGTTGTCATGCACCACGATGTGCTTCTGCAGCTCCGTGGGCCACTTGGCGCAGTAACTGCACAACGGACAAACATGGCTCTTGCGCGGACTCTTTTCCATCTTTCCCGCCGCTTGATGGTCACACACCTCTGTGAGCGACTGGGACTGGCTTTGTGCTGCGTTACTCAACGCTATCCCCACTGATGGAACTTCCTTCTGGGTCAGAGGTTGGTCGCAGAAAAGGCGCCGCTAAAAAGCCCAACGGTTACCAGTGTAAAACAGAATAATCGGTTTCAGTATGGTGGTTTGGATGTTTGTCAGACACTTGAAATTAAGTTCGGCTCTAGTATGTTAGGGTCTCTGCGAAGAGGTGGAGTATTTGAAGTCCTTCAGTGCAAGACAGCAAAGTGATGCGCCACCAATTCGCGTAGCATACACCATCAAATGGTCAGCGGTGTACAACGATGAAATCGAATCACTACTGCTGCGTTGGATCCTCTACAAGGAGGATTCTGAGTCGGTTAGGACATATTTTTTGAAATTATGCAAATACGAATATATCTTTTAAGTTAGTTCTGCATAATTGGTGCAGTGGCTTAGTCCGAATCACTTCAGCAAAGAACTTCCTAACTAATCTATTTTTGTAAAAAAACCATTAAAATGGATGCACGAGACGGAGGTCAATGGTGTTCGCCACGTGCTCAAAGTTATTTTAATTCCATTTGAAAATTTTTTCCTCATGCCACTTGATAAATTGATAAACTATGCGGATACCATTTCTCGCAAGCATTTTGTTTGCTCTCACTTTTACTACTCGTAAGCAGAGGTGGCATTGCTTACACAATTGGAGGTCTTGTAGCACCTTCGCTGTCGTTTGATTAGTGCGGCAGTCCATTCCCGCTCAAGTAAGTCCTGGTGCTTTTGCATGTAATGGTGGTTCAGATCACTCATTTTACTGAATGGTCTGAAACAGGCAGCACACACAGATAATCCTTTCCATCCCGCTCGCCGCCGTGTCGGTGGCAGCACTGCATACAGGTTTTCTTTGGCCTGCAATGGGACCACAGGCGCTTCACAACCCAGAGATGTACGGGGCCGTGTCCATATCTCAGGTGCTAGTGGATTTGCTCTGTTTGATGACCGAGGGTTTACACTAGTGAATTGGGTATTCAGAGCATTCTGGAGACCCTACCTTACAAAGGCTGATTTTGGTCTCTGGTCTCGAATGCATAGATTTACAGGGACGTCGGATGACATCTTGCCAGGCAGTGTGTCTAAAATATCTCGGGAACTCTACAACATATAGCATCTAATGGTTGAAAAAAGCTACTTTGCTTACACCACTGAGACATTCGTGCATCACGTCGGGTGGAGGAACAGGGAGACGGAAACTGAGAGGGAGCCTTGCCAGGAGGCTAGCGTAGCTATCGGTTATACCGAGGGATTGGCTAAAATCCATACTTTACAATGTCACGGAAAATACTCACCTCCCTTTTATATAGAGTGCTCTGATTAGGAGGTGCTGCGAGGTGTGCGTGGCGGTGAGCGCCAAGCCAATGATTTGCCACCGACACTGTGCCTCAGGGTGGGTAGGCGGGGGGAGAGAGGGGGGCGTTCAGGCTGAGGCCTGCTCGCACGCCACGAAATCCACCAATGGAGGGACGTTGCACCAGCACGAACACAAATCACACTCGGGTGGATGGGTGGCCCTCGCCAGTTGCCTTGGCAATACAATTAGCATTTTTAAGGCGTTCGCTCATGAGTCTGTGCGTGCGGCATGGTAGTGAACGCGTACTAATAAATACTTTCCTCTGATGAGTTTTAATGACACCTCATTGTCAGCAGTGAGGCGGTCTGATGAAAAGAAAGGTGAATTGTAGTAATTTGCATAGGGTTCGCAAGGCCGCAAAAAAAAATTATTCATTTGATGAGTCAAGATTAATTTGCGTGAAATCCTTCAGAGCACCGAATTGTAATTCATATTAAAGTAGGCTTATTTTTAAGAGGCATTATGAGGTACCTCTGCTGCATCAGTTGTGAACGCGTTACGCACTATAAGACTTTTATACAGCAATACAATGACGCTAGCTTGTCTGAGAGCTCCTTTGCTAACCCTATGATTACTAGTAGAATCCACTGAGGTAAAATTGGGGCCGCAATTCAGCCATTGCTTAAGACAATTACTAAGGGAAAAATTAGCCAACGCCTACAAACAACTTGACCTCAAAGTCAGCATTGTAATCCTAATAAAAGGATTACTACAGACAATACTGGCCTACAAGGTTTTAGTGGCTGCAACTCATGTTCACTCAATCTTGAAATGACTATCTTGAGTGATTTAACCAAGCCTCAGTCCAAAGTCAAACTCAGCAACAAACCCAGAAAACTTTTTAGGCAGATAGGCGTCCCTACTTAAAGACGCATTGAAGAGTATCTCCGACGAAATTGAATGCTTTCAACTTGTGCGAATGGTATCAAAAAATTAGTGATGGGTAGAGTTCTCTAAAAAACCTCCGAAATCCCAATTGAAGATGGCTTAAGAACATATCATTTCTATATTTTAGCCTATATTCGGTAATGAGTATGCAAAAATCTTATCTAGGACCTTAGCCATTACGGCCTTAGGAGGTTAGCTACCTTCATGGCCAAAATAGATGGATTCTTTTCAACTTTATGCTACTCTAAGCTAGAAAATGTGATTGCCTTTGGACAAAGCACAGTTATCCTTTATTCTACTTCCTTGAACTTTGCCAGCCTGTTTGTGCCATAAATATTGAGGCAAGTATGCAATATACCTGGTGAGCAAAGCTTTAAAATGAATCCGGTAATTTCTCACCATCTTTGCTGAAACCATTGTTATCAAGTTGGAAGGAATGTGGGGACGTAATTAATCAGGAATAGGAGCAAAATTTTTTGGGATTTTGTTAGCAAAATAAAGTAAATAAGGCCTGGACTCGATGAAGGCAACTACATACGGCTGTTTGGGTTGATAGACACGCATTAAGGACCAGATACTCATGCACAATTAAAGTACGTTCGCTTTTGGAAGCAGTAAAGTACGTCGTCATTCAAAGTTAATGCATTTTAATTAGCAGACAAGGCAGAAATGTCATCACATGATCATCCAAGAAAAAAGCCATTTAACAACCGGAATTGTTTGCCTTTTAAACAGCGGCAGAGATCAAACCCACCTAAGTTTTTTTAACAGGACAGCTAAATTGAATCACTTGTCTTGTGTGCTTAGATAGAACTACCTTGCCAGCAGCAAAGCGACAGACTTTTTAATTCGATTTTAAACCACAGAGATGCTATTGCTCAGCTGCGTGACTGCTCACTATAGTTAAGGGGAACGGTGGTAGCCTTAACATAAGGTATTGGCCACAAAATCACTAGTCACCAGATTTTTAGTTGAAAAACGCAATGCATTGAGTCGATAGGTACACCTCCACTGTATCATGAGATGTTTATCACAAAGATTGCTACAAAACTTCTTCCCATTTCAGCAATTTGATGCAAGATCATGAAACCGCACGCTTTAGAAGCAAGTAGTACTTGCGGGTAGGACAGACAAATGTGATCGCCTAACTAGCCCACCAACTGCTTTGACTGGGAGCACACGAATTGAGGAGGAGAAAGAGGTGATTGCGAGGACACAAAAGATTAAGGACGTGTCATTCGTGAACAAGAAAATTGAAGTAAGATTTACGCAAAACGTTTACCAGCGAAATACGACAGTGTTGAACAAGGCAAGAGAAGGTTGATGGGATGTGGTTAATAATGCCAAAATAGATTTAATCACTCAGTTAATTTATGACATCTTATCGTTTCTGATATGTGTGTGAACAATCATGCCAACGCCTGAAAGCTACACCGAGGCGACCACGAGGCACTGAAGTTGACCTATTTGAATGTCCCTAAGGGCACACAGTTTCAAGTCAACCTTGAATAGCGACTGGACTTTGCATTGGATGAGCAAATGCCAACAGATGCAGTTTTAAACTGCATACAGCTGCTGGATCATATAGACATTTTTTTGAAGAAGAGAAACATTTAAATTTGTCTATCGCCGAACAAGATCGTATGCGGCGCAATATTTCCTCTCATGGTGAAGAGGAAACTAACCAGAATGATAAGAATGCCGTTTTATGCCAGTACAGATAGATGTGTTATAAATGATAAGTTTGAGAAGAACTTAGCAAAATCTAGTGAGGAATGTCTTGCAAAGGGGTGAAATTAAGTGGCCATTTTTAATTAGACATTATAATTGCATAATTTTTTATTGAGAGTCAATAGGTCACGTTCATAACAAGGTAGTCACTGATTATTCCTTATATCAACAGAAAAAGGCCACTATTTATGTTATTGGCCTGAAAAATAGTTTACAATAGTTTATGAGGGATGTATGCAAACTACCAGGAAACTTGGAAGTGAGACATAGCACTTGATTCCCCACGCACGTCAAGCAAAGCCTTGTAGTCTCATCAAGAAGGTACCTCTTTCTATTCGATTAGTTCACTTACTTATCTGGATTTCGTGTACAAAGTCAGCTTCTTTAATTTTTAAGCTAGAACCTAGAATAAGTATATGCAAGTCATTTGGTGTCTGTGAGGAAAGAACATCAACCCAGGACCGCGGTAGTTCCTGGTTCCATTCACTACTCCCGTTGTAGCAACCACACACACACATACACATCCAAGCATGGGAGTATCCGCACAAACATCCAAATGCGGTTATTGTGTTATGCTGATCCTCGGACGTCGCCTCACGGTGATCATTATCAATCTCGATCTTCTGCATTGAATTGCTAATTGTGATTTCCTGCAGCAATGGATTTCTTGTTTTTTAGACTCTCGGCTTTGATGATGGTTACTTAGGGGCTCCGGTATCTTTATCTCCGCCCCCTCTCAGCCCCTTTTCTACATTGGCAATGCTTATTCTGCCTGAGTATTATAACTTTCTCCGTCTTTAGGGAAGAAGCAGGACGCAACACTACTTCCTGTATTCTACACTCCACTCAAAAATCGTATTTAAGGGGACAAATTTTAGGCCCTTGGCACGGAAGCTGGTAGCTTGGTAATTCATTATTTTCTCTGTTTATGAACTTGCGGCTTTTAATTTTCCAGCAGGCATACATGCATGAACTAGATTCACTGAAATTAAATTTGAGTTTGAAATAACTACATGTTCCCATTTTAAGTTTCATTTTTACTTCCCCATTATTGAGGATTCATGTAATTGTTGATTACATAGATGGGATGAGTAAAGCCAGGAGCAATAATAAGTAGGAATGTTAGTTGCGATTAAAAAGAAGTCAAATGAAGTGACATTAATGACTGGCAAAAACTAAATGTTTTCAGATATGTAGCACTTGGGGCAGATAGTTTCTTCAGCATAGTTAGCTTATTGCCATTATCTTGGATGCTGCGAATCAGCTAGACGTAGTTAAGTGAGACAAATTTCAGCAATATGACACTTTAGAACCCATCGGCGAAGGCTCCCGTTTTAAGTGGCCACACGGCTCATTTAAAGCCTAATTACCGCTCCTCAGCAGGTGTGATGGTGCGTGGTGATTAGCCTACCTCTTCTGTGTTTCCATTACTTCAGATGTAAGGCAGTTAAGACCACTGGCACCAACACGCAGACCTTCAGCCAGCAGAAGCGAGTGCTTGCATGAAGTTAAGGGTTGTTTGATACGCCGACAACGATAGCTGTTGGAGTAAGGTGCGAGATAGTTACCGGTCGAATCTGCGCCATAAGATAAATGTGATTTAATGCTTGAAAATAGCGCTTCACCGATGGGTTCACTGCCTCATCTAATAGGTCTCCAAATGTAAGTATAATTTGCAATTTACACAGCATTTGAATCAGCACATGAAGTACAAAACACCGATTTTTTATCGTAGCGATAGATTAATCTTGAGTTAGCTGCGAGGAAAGGGGCTTCCACTACCTCGCCTAATGGTATTTGTGCCTCATTTACACTCGTTCAGAATGGTGAGGCATCTGCCTCTCCTCTTCTTTGTGTGTTTTATTTCAGCCAAGCCTCCTTTTACATTGCATTTAAATAAGTAATGCCATATAATATAAAGTGATGTCCCTTTGACTACTGCCGCCAAGCGGCTGCCACTCATTGTACAAGTCATGCTTGAGTGAAAAGCGCATTTAATGTTAACATTGCGTTCACTAAACTGCTGTATATTATGCTTTTCAACACGTATTGTTAAGCCGCAAGCAAAAAAGCATGCGTAATTGTGTGGTAGATTAACCGTTTGAAAGTCATGAAAGTTAATTGCAAGCTCCACATCTTCTCCACTACACCCTTTGTATCCGATGCACGATCGTGCGATTGCAAAATGACAGATGCGTCTGGATTTGTTTAATTGAGTGCTGCTATTGCCTCAATAGCATCTATTGGTGAGACTCCACAATGACAATCAATCTCAGAAATCCTCCCTCCTTAATGAGAGAGTCATTCATTCACAGCAAATTGCTTGACGTTGACGGCAATCTTCAAAGGCGCTCTGAGAGGAATCAAATTGCTGATGTGTGCAGACGCTAATTGCATTTGTAAAAAGACGAGACTTGAGCACCTCTTGTCTGTGGATGAGTGCAACGCAAACCTTAACCACCATCATTTGATATCTCATGGCATTGTGTTCCTCTCAAATGCAACAAACCAGCATTTACAGCAAGCAGGGAAATGACCAGACGAAAGTAGGCGCGTTGCCTAAAAGGAGACCTATAACACAAAAGTGTTTCATTACTGCTTGTTAGGAGCCGTATCGACTGGAAAGCCGCTTGTAAGTTTTTTTGTGCTCATGTGGATTTGTGCCCTTGATAGCGTCAAACTCGCAGGCTCATACAGGGTGGTCAAGGTGTAGAATTGGGCTTTGTGTAATATGAAGACGCCTACAAGCGTTTTCATGCTCTCAAATAGAATCCGTCGAGGACCGAGGCACTTTGGGTCTTGGAGAGCTATTTGTCTAACGATTAAACCTCGAACCTTGGTCTTCTCAATCACATTAGGCGCTCACGTTAAAGAGCACACAACTATGTTCGAGCCGGGTCCAGCGAAACTGGCAATCAGGGAAGCTGACGTGTTTGTTGCGTCAACAATTATGGGCAATATTTGAACATCCAATGCGTAATGAGGAGTTCGAAAACCCCCAGAAATGTGCATCCATAATGATTGCCGCTGTTTTACATAAGTCCTTCCTTGTTTTATCTCAATAACCATTTGTTGTTTGCACTTAATAGAAAGATCCTAATACAGTAAGACTCGGTTTAGTTAATAAAAGGGGAAACAATTAAGCAAATTACATACCTCTGATTTAGGGAATTTCTGAGAGAAAGATTGTTTAAAGAACCCCACATTTTCTCTGTCGAATGCAGACGCCTTGACTTCGTCAGCTGGATGGTGGATGAGGAGGAGTGGCGAATTCTCGATGCGGTGCTTTGCAAATAACTGCACCAATGCCATGCTGTAAATGTGTGTAACGGAGTTTTTCAACTTTCTACTCATTAAAATTCAAATAAGCATCCGGTAAATTGCAGCACCGAAAGGCCGCAACCTGTTTTCCATTTTGTACTCACACCTTTCTTGAAAACACGTTTTGCATTTTAATGACTTAACAGCATCAGTCTGAAAATAATTGAAGTGGATGAGGTAATTCTTGATGATGAGCAAGTTTTCAAATCAATTTTCTGCCTCATTAAGTCGACAGCTAGACAAAGCGACAGGGAAAGTGTTTTAGAGGCGCTCCAGGACCGGATTTCACATTGCTAGCTTTGAAGTGCATTTTACCAACAGATCTCTTTGTTCAAAGCACAATGATGCAAATTGAGAATAACATTTTCACGTAGAGAAATTGAGTGCTATGCTATTTAAGTGAGACCATAAAATTATCCTCTGCTATTGTGACTTTCGCATAACACATAAGGCAAGCTCCCTTCAAGAAAACAAATTTTGATACCGTTTTCGAACATCTTTACGCCTCAGTTTTATAAATCAACCAAACAAAGTCATAGATAAAGTCCAAGTCTTTTGCATAATTATCCTCACTGTTCCTTTCAAGATGGCGGATCTTCCTCTTTATTGACCGGTGTAAATGAGGGATTCTAGGCTTGATCTTGTGGCTGTCAAAAGCACCACGTCTGATTAAGTCCATGACTTCACTCTTAAGAGACATGTCAGGCAACTGCATTCCACCTCCATAAAGGCGTTTACTGTTGAACCGGCAAATGCCACACGCAACATCCACCCCTTATGCTTGGCTGCGCTTGTGTTACAAAAATTTCTGTAAAATAAGGAGTTGTAGATCACATTGATTTGCTTGTTAACTGAAGATTTTACTTGTGAACTTAAAAATATGCTCTAGATCACCAAACAGACGGTCGGTTATGGCGATTGAATTAGTGCTAGGTAGGTGGATTATGCTTTTCTTTTAATTCAGATCGAAATTGCTTTCGCAGTGTTAAATATATGCACAATAAATTCTAGTCGATTTCGAGATAGTAAAAGTCAAGCCGCACCTTTGCTTACATTACTTTGTAGCAGCCCGAAACTTCCCTGAGGGCAAAAGAATGCGCACTAATCGACATACACAAAGGCTTGAGGCTTCTGGCATAATCCAGAGGCCAGCCTCCTAGGCGAAGGTACGATGGTGGAGATTTAAATTGGCCACTTAACCAAAACGGGGATGGCAACATTTCAAGGATTGTCAAGTATCTTTTAGTAAGCAGAGCAGAATCTTTGGCCTAAAACACCTAAAGTGGTTTTTTCCATTCAACTGCTTTACTTTTTTTATCAGCTCCGAAAGGCAGCGACTTATCGTCCTTGTCCTCTCTCCACAGGCCTGGACTGCATGGTATCGACAAATGAATGCGTATTCGGCTAAATCTTTAATAAATTTAAGACTTTTATGAAGTAAGTATTTTATAAAAAGTGTCTCCCCTTCAACTGAGTGCATTTTCGTTGTTTCTGCAAATCGATGATGGCTTAACAACTTGATGAAGGCGACTCATCAGTCCTACTTTCTTCCTGTTCGATTGAAATTACAAGACGTGTTTCACATTAATTCCACTTTTCTGAGTCCACTTCCTCGTACACGATGTAAAGTCTAATCTGTTTGCTCTATCGAAAGTCCCTAGGGCTGCCTAATTTTTTGGGTGGTTACATCTGTAGGGGCTTGAAATGTGCAAACCTAAAGGTATGTGGTAGGAGTCTTTCAAAGTTATGTATCTAGACCTCTGTGATTGTGTGATTAAAATCATGAGTGGAAACCAGCAAATTCCAAACAAGATAGCGATTGGAGATGATTAACCACATAATTTGGAGCATTTCCTATTGACAAAGATAGGATTATCCGGGGATTCATCTAAGACGAGTCACAGAAAAGGGCTCTTAAGGAAGACGGCTTGGGGAGGATTAAGGGAGAACAAAGCAGAAACGAATTGCAAACACGGAATGTGAAGTCCGAGAAGCTACTCTGAACCAAGTCTTTTAGTAAGTGATCCTACTATTAGGTTGATGTTCAGGCAAATGACAAATAATAGAGAAAAAGCTTCCATTGTAGAATTTGCTCAGCTATCAGCAGTTAGAGGTTAATGGTGTATCTATTTCCAGCCTAAATTTTGGGGCAAACAAATGCCAAATGGGATAGAATTGACGAAATACATCAAGTACATTGGAATCAAATATATTTATCATCCTCACTGCAATTTTACGGCTACCGTTTCTAGCTAATGGGTGCCTTTTGGCTCGGTGACTCATGAGTGATGGTCAATTATGGGAGTGATTAAAAGACAGGTAAGAGACGGTTCTTAAAGGAAGGCTGTGGAGTCCCAAGACTTTCTTTAAGGCAAAAAAAAGCATAGTAGTAAGGAACAGAGGGATCGGAAGCTGCTGGTATGAACCGGAGACCAGCCAACCGGCAAGAACAATATGGTTACCTAAGTGGCCGCGACCGGCGGTCCAAACAAACGGTACTATGAAGGGAGGTAAGGGTCTGCTTGAATATGATGGTGAACCAGCCTCCACAGTTTGTAACTTCGCTAAAGAGAATGGTTCGCTGACTGTGCTAAACCTCTCCATCCCTTCGCCGTCTTCATTAAAAATAATTTTTAGCCTTGTTACGAATTACCCTGATTTTGGCGACTTAGGCAATGAAAATCATATCAAAAGTCAAAATGTCCACATACAGAAGTTAATTGTTAAAATTCTCACATGAAGCGTAGCACCTATTTTGCCTTGGAATACTGAATCCTCGTGAATTCAGGGCGGGACAATTTAAGAACTAGAACTAGTGCAATTATTTAACATTTTGCCTGGCTGCGTGGTAAACTACAGTAGCACTTCAGTATTCAAGGCAGTGCTTCCATTATGTGGCAAGATACTGGGATTGTATTACTAGACAGCTAACTCCATCGTACGTTAGTACTATACGCACTTCCGAAAATTTTGGCTTTTATTATGTAAGAGAAGACTTAGAGAGCTATTTTGGTGTGGTAATTTGAATGTTTGCTTAACACCACGCCTTGGCTACGTAGAAAATTAAACTGAGGTCACTACCCTTCCACTAAGCGGCATGGCCTCCGTGTCATGTTGGCAGACCATTGACCTATCCGCGCTTTAGCGGTGCACTTTCTGCCCTAGCATTGTAACTTCATTTTGACCTCAGGGAAGACTTGCGTGGCGACGTTAGATCAACCCAACTGAGGTACACGGATGGCGAAAATTTTACGCAACGCAACGCTACAACTACTAAGCTTGACCGACTTAGTTTCGTAATTAATATCTAAATAGTGTCAAGCTTAAGGTTATGAAGCACAAATCGTGAAAATTAGTGTATGATTCAATTCCTTGAATAATGTGGTGGCGATTTATGTTCATAACATTTAAGTTGTCGCAGCAGGCCATATGCACCCGATGAGCAACTGTTGTAGTAAAATGATTTTATAAAAACATTGTTTTAATTTACTGTCTCACCCCCTCGTGAGTCAATTGCTTGCTGACGCTGTCGTAACGCTATGCTTGATTTTTTCGTAATACTCACTAGAGGAGGTATCGTATTGTGGTACATAAAAAGCACGTCAGAATGCATCAGGACGGCAATTAACGCTTTCTTAAAGTCCCTTATACTTAAGGTAGGACGCATTATTTTTTATCGCGTAGGAAAATCTTAGCAACGGGCCATTTGTGCATGAAAGCATTGCAATGAAACATTTCATGGATAATGAGTTTGATCTGTTGTACATTGTATGTTTGTGTAACTGCCTAACAACGGTTCTTTAGGCTGGTTACCAGCGTGTTCTTCAATTAAGCTATGTCGACAAATTTCTAACTACAATTGCCTTGGAATTTCGGGATAAGTATAAAAATGACTTGCTCGAAAAGAATCGATTTGGATATTTTAGTGACTTTGGTCCCCTTTTTGACTCAAGATTGCGTGAAATCGAGGCGGATTCACGAAAGTCTATCAAGGCTGCCAAGTAAGTGCTTTAACATCTTACCATGTGCAGGCCCATGCGAACTTTCGCTGATTCTGCGAAATCAAAGAAGACAATCGCTTCAATGATTGTCAATAAAGAGAATCAAAACTCTACCTCCAATACCGAGAAAAGAGCTAATTTAAATGAGGGCTTGAACTCAGGTGAACCTATTTTTGATTCAAACATCGGTATGTACTGCTTTATGCGTATTCTTGATTGGTTCTCGCCTCTGAAATATTTCAAAATTTTAGCTCCCCTTCAGTCTAGAAAGACAAACTTGTCTTCACCAAAATCTCGCTTTGTCAAGATGAACAAGAAACCCAAGGATTATTCTGGGTAATTATTTTTTATGATTCAAAACATTCATTGTTTCTCTGAGTATTAATTCCTCTGCCTTGAATGTTACTTTTGAACCCTTGGATTGCAGGCAATGGAAGCGCCTATTTAAACCCTGTTTTTCAGTCCCTCAGAATCACCTGTTTCTCTCAAACCTGGCAAAAAGGTAAAGGCGAACCGTCGTTGGACTGATGAGGCCGTTGGAGCCGAGGCTGCCGCTCTTGATTACAGCGGCGGAGGCGGTGCTGCTAACTCTTCCTCGGGGGACCCTGTTCATAATGGCACAAATGCTGTTGTCCCTCAAGGACTGCAACTAACTGCCAGTGAAGTAGAAAATCTCACCAAACTTCGTGGCACATTGCGTGATGGCTTCGATGAATTAGAGGTTTCATCTGATGAGGAGGAATATGTGGATTCATCAGAAGAAGGGGAAGAAGAACAGGCGTCAAAAGTTTATCCTCGCAGCGGAAATGCAATAAAGGCAGGTTCCTCGTCCAAACTTACATTATTTTAACGGTTTACCTTTTTAATCAGTTTCTAACCATGTCATTTCATCAGTTCTGATTTTTTAAAATGTATCTCAACAGTTACGGACATTTTCTCTCACGATGCCTTCTGAGTGACTTCCATGTTTACTGTAAGCTCTTTAAATTCAGTCGAACAAACCGTTCGGCTTCATGTCAGGCCTTTTGCAAAACTTGAAAACGACGGCTATCGGTCGGGTGTTGACACGTGAGGACATTCAAAACCCACTGGAGCAGCTGCGTGATCATCTGGTACACAAGAACGTGGCTTTTGAGATCGCGAACCGCCTCTGTGATGGAGTGGCCGAGAGCCTAGTCGGAGTGCAACTTGGTCGCTTTGAGCGCGTTGGGCCACGTGTTCGCGCCGCTCTGGAAGAAGCCTGTACCCGTCTTCTTGCTTCCGGTCGTCGTGTCGATGTACTGCGTGATGCTCTTGAGGCCCAGCAGTTGGGGAAACCGTATGTCATCGTCTTTTGCGGTGTCAACGGCGTCGGTAAATCCACTAATCTCGCCAAAGTAAGTAGCAGTTTTTTGTGGTGATTTCATATGCCCATGAGAGGGATAGCAGGAGTTATTTCCTATCATAATCTTGAACTTTTCCAACCCTTTTTCAATGAGAATTTTACCCAAGATAGTATTCTTGCCCAACCGTTTCGTATATTTTCGACATGCGCGAGGATATTTGGCTCAGTCATCCATAGCTCACATGGCTTATTTGAAACTGCCTCGGGAGAAGAGTTCCTTTCCCGTTCCTACGCTATCTTGTACTTTATCATACCTTTGAGGACAAGTCTGCAAAATTGACCACTATCCATTACAATCAACTATCATCGTGTTACGGAATGTTTTTTCTATTTATTAATGAACTTTTGTTCGGTTTATACTTTGATCAAACTTGTAATTTTGAGATTCGGGTTTCGCTTTTGGACTATTATAATGCAAATGTTTAATTCCGGTTTAATGAAAGTGTTGTATCCCTTAGATAGCCTTCTGGTTGATAGAAAAGAATCTCAAGGTCCTTATAGCTGCCTGTGATACATTCCGTTCTGGTGCTGTGGAGCAGCTTCGAACACACGTGCAAAAACTTAATTTTATCCACCCCCCTGAGCATCATGGCGGTCAAACAATGGTTGAGCTGTATGAGAAGGGCTATGGCAAGGATGCCGCAAATATTGCTATGTCGGCTATCTCCTATGGTATGCTGTTTTGCTTCTCGATTGCTTCAAATTCGTGCTTTTAAGTGTAACGCTGGGACATGTCCCACCTTATTGGTTCTGGAAATGGGATATTTGAACTTGCTACTAGCGATTGTTAGTACAGTGAATCGTCCAGTCTAGTTTGTAGCTGTGACTCTCAATGGTTATACCTTTTTTGAAATTTTACAAGAATCTAACCTTTGAGTGGCGCCTGTGAATCCAAGTTTTGGTCATTTTAGCTAAGGAAAAACAGCGTGACGTGGTTTTGGTTGACACTGCTGGACGTATGCAAGACAATGAACCGTTGATGCGTGCGCTTGCTAAAGTAAGTTGATTTCACTGATTAACAGGGCGCCCAATGCGTCCGTAAGACTTCACTTACTCCACTTTCCACGCGAAAACTTTGGAGTGTCCCGAGCATTTGTATTGCATTTCTTTAAAATAATCAGCATTATGCGTATAATTCCTGTGTTCTAACATGGGCGAAAGGCGGTACTTTTCACAAACATTAATTGCGAGAGGACACTATTTGTCCGCTCCCTTTTATTATGTAGCCTACCTGAGACTATTTTATTGGTTGTTAACTGTTATGACTCTACCTCAACATGTTCTCCCGTCTCATATTTCAGCTCATTATCGTTAACGAACCAGACCTGGTTCTCTTCGTCGGTGAGGCACTGGTCGGAAATGAGGCGATTGACCAACTAGTAAAATTCAATCAGTCTCTGGCCGATTATAGCAATGCAGCCAAGCCCCATGCTATTGATGGGATCGTGCTCACTAAATTTGATACAATTGACGACAAGGTTAATTTCCTGTTATTTTCCACGATATCAATTACTTCTAATAACTTGATCTAATGCGAGTAATGGTTGCGTGGGTTAAAGGCTGCAACTATCATGAAGAAGGTATGAGCAGTGTCTTGTCGCTACAGATGCAGCGGTCACAACTTGACTAATTATCCTTTTTAGGTTGGAGCAGCTGTCTCGATGGCCCACATCTCAGGGCAACCGATTGTTTTTGTTGGAACTGGGCAGACATACTCTGATCTACGTCAGTTTTCTGTACCAAGTGTGGTCAAAGCTCTCATGAAGTAGATTCCTCTTCCTTCTGACTGCTTCATCACCACCTTTTTTATTACGATTTTGTCGCGCTCTCTCATGCGCGGTGCTATTATTAATTGACTCCTCATCTGCGGCTCAATTGATCTCGCCCTCTTTCCCCGATTTGGTGTTGGCTATTATTCCTTCCAGCAGGCCGTGGTATTAGGTGGCAGTAATTTGCGGGTGGTGCCTCTGGTGTCTTCCGCTGTTGGGGCCATTGCCAGCAACCAAAAGGGGTGGCTTAGGGAAGCTAGCCAGTTTGCCATGACACAAGTCCTGTTTGCTTAGTTGCAGAACGCAGGTTAAGTGCGTTCTGAATGGGTACTTCCGGGAGGCCTGGCAGGTTTGATACTAAACCGACGAGCAGTTACTGAAAAGTTGAGATTTTCCTGCAATGTCTGTACCTAAATTAAGTGCTCTTGATTATCAATCATGTTGTAGGTTGATTTATGGTAATAGGTAGCTTTATGTGGAATGGAAGTTTAGTTTCTTGGCTGTTCATTTCAATTGGATTACAAAAGCGTTAAAATAAAGAAGGAAAATGTAAGCCATTAACTAGACCAAGCAAGTAATTAAAATATTCAAAATGTATTCGTAAAACAACGCATGATTTAAGGTTGTTAATTTTAAGCATGAGGTCTGTGTTTATATTATCTGCATACACAGTGCGTCGTCTAATTTTCACTCTCTCGTTTTCAAGGTCGTGATGCGATGTCCGCTGATATACTGCTGATAAAGCCAGAGCTTGATGCCAATGGTCAAAGCCACCTCTACAAATATTGGGAGGAACTATCTCTTGAAGAAAAGGGGCGTTATTTTAGGGAACTTCTGGCCCTTAACCTGGACCGAATAACTTCTGCTTACAAGGTAATGTTTTGACTTAAACGGTGAATATGTATTGTAGGCCGCATTGAAGGTATGCTGATGATCAATGTTCTTAAACAGTGTGTGTTGAAATAATTCATAATGTTACTGCCTCGCTTTTCTTACAAAGTTAACGGAAAATTTTCAACAAGTTGATGAACGGCTTATGTGTCCTGATCCATCGATCTGTGGTCATGCTGCCTCCCTTCGTACTTCACATCCTGAGGAGTATGAGCTATACATAGATAAAGGTTTTTCCTAGTGTACTGGTCTTACTTTGGCAATAGGTCTTAGGGCGATTTCTGAAAGACAAGTTGGAGTTGTTCTCTTGGCTGGTGGTCAGGGGACCCGACTTGGTTCAAGTAATCCCAAAGGAATGTACGACATTGGGCTCCCATCACAAAGAACTCTGTACCAAGTTCAAGCGGAACGTTTATTAGGTCTGTGTCGACAGGTTTCGTCCAAATACGGTCAAGAAATATACATTCCCTGGTTAGTGATCCTCTTTGCTTTTAGGAATAACAGATTACAAGCTTGATGTTCACTGGTCCATAATTCCTCTGATGTCTTTTTGTTGCCAGGTATATAATGACGTCTGGCTACACGCAAAAACTCACGGAAGAGTTTTTTAATGAAAATAACTATTTCGGTTACAGTCGTGATCATGTCATTTTCTTTGAGCAGTTTAACTTTCCAGCTTTGGACTTAAATGGCAGGATTCTTATGAAAGACAAGACGTCTCTTTGTTGGTCTCCAGGTGAGATAAGCAGAATTTTTGAAAATACAAACCATCCTTTTTCTCGCGAAATATTGTATAATTAGTGGCTGAATAATGCGCTGAATTTGTAAGTAAGGCTGGAATTATGTCTTTTTACCGAAATTATGGCCCATTACTTTTGCGTTTCTATCTTTGAAGGAATGGCTTTATGAAAGTCCTGATTTAAAGACAGCAACACAATACCAATCTTTGTGATTCACTTATACTAGTGTGGTAATGTCGCTTGTGACAACGTTTCGCAACACAAACATTGTATGCATTTAAACCATTTTATTATTCTTTATTGAATTCCTTCATGTGAGGTGTTTTTTTTGTTTAGAAGGTAATGGAGGTCTCTACCGAGCTCTTTCAGGGCGAGGAATACTGCAGAACATGAAAACACAGGGCGTCCAATATGTTCATATCTATGGAGTAGACAACGTACTCATCCAAATGGCTGATCCAGCTTTCATTGGCTTCTGCATCGCAAAGACCGCTGATTGTGCGGTTAAGGTGGTTGAGAAAGCAGACCCAACTGAACCCATTGGTGTCGTTGGTGTGGTTGATGGGAAGCTCCGGGTAAATTTGAATACTCCAGGCTCTTTCCGGGAAATTGCATTAGGATTAAAGTTGCATTAGAAGGTGGCACCCTATCTAATCCATGGGTAGTTTTTCCCGTCTCCTTGAGCTAAACTCTCAATTTTTCCTTGTGAGGGTAAAGTTGTTTCAAAGGTTTGTTTTCGCCTCCATAATAGCAACTAACTCCACTATCTCCGACTTTACGAGAAAATTCACTTTTAAACACCCTATGAGCCATTGAAAAAAATGACATTGCTAAGATTTGTGCCTACTAATGAACTGTTGCACAAATTTCGCATACTAGTCAGTATTGTGCGTAAGGCGCTGGGATGATGCTTTGCATCCGTACACTGTGCGCGTCAACTGATAACAATCACTGCAAGGAATCTTCCAAAGTTTGGCTGATGAAATTTCATGTTAAGCCAAAACATTTACTCTGCCAGAACTTCCGCTTTTGTTTACTCTACCTATTGGAGAATGATATTGTTCGAACATCGCGAGCCTGTGCGCAATTACATTCACGCCTATTCGCACAGGTTTCGATTGTGACAGTCGAAATCTCATGTTTATACTAGCTCGCTCTGAATCTCCTCTATTCAAATAAGCGTCTTTTTCATAAAACATACTTCCAAGTCGAAGCTTTGCTGTAATGCTGTGCTCTATGTGTATTGGTGGAGAGGAACGCACATTAGGTGTATTGGAAGGTAGGTGGAGGTAAACTGACATCCTTTGTTAGAGCCACATCTCACTCCAGTATCTGCACCATTAGCTAGTTACGACACAAAGTTACCTTTGATTCAAGTAAATAAAACCAGACAATTTCAATTTAGCAACTCCGAAGCTCCCTTGAGGTTAAATGCATACTTAACGTCATGATAGCAAATGCAAACAAATTTTGAAGGGCCACTGAACAAAGTTGATTCCTTGAATTAACGGGTCACTATTATGTTTCTTCTTTCAATCTCCACTACCACGGGTCAATACATCACAGCGGAGAAAGGAAGGTTTTGGTCTTGGTCTTGAGGTCAGAAGGGTTCAAACGAGGTTAGGTGTAAAGTACAATCTTCTCTCCATTTCGCTCGCTTATTGCAAATCACTAATGCGTGGCACACAAACTAGACCCGTTTCGGAGATGCGTTAATTTTAGTGATAAAAATTGTAGGTTATTTTTCAAATAAACAAAAAGATGACGTCTGATCTGTAGGCTTACGTAAAATCTTAAAACTGGCTCTAATATGGTTCAATTCCTCGTTTGAGCAGCTTATTTCCACGTCTCAGTTGGATACTATTTTCGCCGAAAGGACACCCGATTGGTAGTTTTTCCTGTGATAGTGCAACAAACAGTGAAATGTAAATGCTTCTGAGTTGGGTTTTTCAACAGTGCGATTGGAAACACCTAGACTTGCAGTGCGTTGGTAGCATTTCCTATTTTGTATAGGTAGTGGAGTACTCGGAGATTTCCCCGTCCACGGCTGCGTTGATGCTGCCGATGCCACCGTGCCAGATGGGCCAATGCCAAGGCAAGACGGATGGTCAGCTGGATTCAGCGAAGCCACGCTTACTCTACTCTCTGGGGAATATTTGCAACCACTTCATGACCACTGATTTCCTGGAGCATGTCTGCAACCCCAAACAGGAGGCTCTCTTGCCTTACCATATTGCTCACAAGAAAGTGCCTTATTTTGATACAAATTTGGACTGTCTGGTCACACCAAGTCAGCCGAATGCTCTAAAACTGGAGAAATTCATTTTTGATGCGTTCCAATTCTCAAAGTAAGTTGGCTGCCATTTGATATAGACTGTTACCCTGACCATATTGTCAACATTTGGATAATATGGCCTCGCACCGTCCACTGTGCATCGCCGGTATTCCCTGCTTATTTGTTTAAATTGCAGTAAACTTGCCTAGGTTGTCTAAGAACCTCCTGCAAAACCACATCTTTGATGTGGCAGTGACCTTAGTAAAAGTGCAAACGGAAGGCAGTTGCATCGGGCTGGCCTATTAAATGTTGTAATCAAGTTTAACGGCGTGATGCTACACATTTCTGTCTTATTTGAAACCGTAGAATCCGCTTTTTTGTTTAATTTTTAGTCTACGTAATTTGATTGGCATGTTGTCGAAGAAAACTACCTTAATTATAATCTTCGCCAAATATTTATTATCTGGTAGCTAAGCTTCAACCAAAGCTTAAACCTCATCACAAGTTTTCTATTTCCAAAACCTGTGGGGCCTGCTTTTATCAAGCTTTAGTCAGATAATCGACATTCCTGATGTCTCTGTCAAAGCCAGTGAATCAGTTTAGGGCTGCGCGAATATACCCAGAAATAGCACAGCAGCCTGAGGATAAATTTCTGAAGTCATTTTTCTTCCGCATCATCACCAGACGCTTCTTCATTTGGGAGGTGGATAGAACAACTGAGTTCTCACCCCTAAAGAATGGTCCAGAGGCAGAAAGTGATTGCCCAAGGACTTGTCGTAAATCCATTCTCGACATGCATGCATCGTGGGCCAGGGCGGCTGGTGTCGTTTTTAGCAACGATGCTCGGGATATCATAGAGATTTCTCCACTTGTCAGTCTAAGGGGAGAGGTGAGTATTGAGACTTAAAACGAAGTTATTATTGCTTTGTTTCGTAAGACAGCCTCGTGGGATTATATAGACTTGAAATACCACGTGCTTGATTGAATAAATTGTGCGCTATTTCCTACGATTTCAGAACCTGGAGTGCTTGAAGGCTAAGCAGATAAATGGAGTCAACATTTTGGAGTTGCGGCGGAATGAGAAAGGTGAGGAAGTCCCCGTTTTAGTAAGAGTGGGGTGATTTGATTGGATATATGGATTACTACTCGGACAAAAAGGCTCTCCATGCGATTCACTCGGGGCTTATCTGATTTTCTTGTGCTGCTTAGCCTTATCTACCTGTTCTGTCGGACTTTCTGTAATTTTTTGACTGATACAAGGTTCTTTATACAAAAATGCTTACGTATGGGCGCCAGTTCCTGTATTGCTTGTTAGTGAAATGCATCAACGCTAAGACTCGGGGCATCTATGGAGCGCTCTGAATCTTCCCTGAAGACAAAGCATGATAAAAATGCTTGACCAGAGCATATGTATTTTGCAAACGGGAAAGGATTGTGGCTACTAGCATGGCTGAGACGTTAGGTGATGTAGTCATGCAGTTGCTCCTAACCGAAAACGGAGTCCAACAATCAGCAAGGTATTGTACCTCTGTGGGAGTCCCGGTGTTTGGTGTGAGGTGCGCTCGATCAACCTTGAGGGGTTGGGTGTTCAGGGTTATATTTAACCGGTAGTGTGGAAGTGGATTAGAATATGGCACAATTGACTGAGTGTGGTGATACATTCACTAGTCCGGAAAGAAGCAGGAATCAGTTGTGACTCCATAGAGTAGGATTAATGTCAAATATTTCTATAAGAAAATTAAGTGTGTGCTAGAGAAATCTGTGGAAAACTTTTAGGCCTTACTTGTTTTCCTGTTCAAGGCGCTTTTTTCGCATATTTAGCACCAATTAAAGAGCACCATGTTATTTAAAATGCGTTTTGATAAACTTAACTAGTCTTACTTTTTTAAAGTACTATCTTAATCTTATTAATTTTCGTTAAGACCATTTTTTTGTTCGAGTAAATTGCGACTACGTTCTTGCTCACTAGTGATTGTCGAAGATGAAATTTTAGCCTAACATTTCGTTTGACCCACATAGTCATTTGCTATGTGTGCTTGTGGGTCATGCGTGCCAAAATAATTATTTTGATCTCGATTTCCTTGCTTGTTCAACTTTCTAGTGGGAACGAGAACTTTGATCTTCAGTCCCTTAAACAGCGAGTAAAAAACATATTTTACCACAGCTATGACAATTACATGAATCATGCCTATCCCTATGACGAACTCCGTCCGATTTCTTGCGATGGTCATGACACGTGGGGTGGATTTTCCCTTACTCTGATTGATTCACTCGATACTCTGGTTGTGTTGGGCAACAACTCCGAGTTCAGGCGTGCTGTAAATCTCATTTTAAATAATGTTGACACCAACCGAAATGTAAATATCTCAGTTTTTGAGACGAACATACGAGGCAAGTTACATGTTTATTGACCTGGCATGTGAAGTGGTCGGGGGACTTCTTGCCGCACACTTGCTTGCTGAGAGGGCTGGGATGGATCTGGAACCTGGCTGGCCCTGCCATGGGAGGCTGCTTGCTCTGGCCGAACGTTTTGCGAGCAAGCTGCTTCCTGCTTTCAACACACCTACTGGGATGCCATATGGCACCGTTAACTTAGCTCTTGGTGGGGTTCCTCCGAATGAAACTCCTGTTACCTGTGTTGCGACAGTTGGTACACTGATTCTTGAGTTTGGTGCCCTTTCCAGACTAACTGGTAAGTCAGACTCTCATCTTAGGTTTAGGAGTTGCGTGTTTCAATGTCAATTTTCTTTGACTTAGGTGATCCCCGCTACGAGCAAGCGGCAATGAAGGCTCTACGTGCCCTGTGGACGTTCAGGTCTAGTTTGGGACTTGTGGGAAACCATATTAACGTGCGCACTGGAAAGTGGGTCGGAAAGGAGGCTACTATTGGTTCTGGAGTGGATTCATATTTCGAATACCTTTTTAAGGGTTCCATCCTCTTTCGTCTTCCAGAGCTTGACGCAATGTTTCGTGGTACGTTTTCCAACCATGATTCCGCTGTGTCACCTGTGAGCACTAAGTCCAAAGGTTTACTCCCGATTTTTTTTGCAGAATATCGTAGCGCAATAAGGAAATACCTGAAGTTTGGGGGCTGGCATGTCATGGCTACCATGGATGCAGGATCTGTAACTGGTGCTGTTTACCAAAGCTTGGAATCGTTTTGGCCAGGCGTTTTAGTGAGTTATATTTTGAGTGGTCATTTTCGATCACATCCAGTTACTTTAAATTTGGCGTTGTGTTTCGTGTGTAGGCAATGGCAGGTGATATCGAGGAGGCAAAGGAATTGCTAATTACTTACCATTCAGTATGGAGAAGATATGGATTTTTGCCTGAGATGTTTGACGTTCCCTCCAACAAACCGGTTGGCAGACAAAGCGTCTATCCTCTTCGTCCCGGTATTTTGTCTCATGACTCGTCAGCTTTTTTAGTTTGAATTATTTTTTCATCTTTAGTAGATTTGAAGCGGTAAAGTACAAGTTTTTATTCTAGAATTTATTGAGTCAGTGTTACACCTATACCTTGCCACAAAGGATCCCTACCTGCTGGAAATGGGTGTTAATGTTCTAACATCTATCGAGAGGGATGCAAGGACACCGTGTGGATTCGCTACGGTGATTTCACGTGTTTTTTTTAGACTGGCCAAACTTTAAGATGCAAACATTTCAACGCATTCATTTGTCACGTTCTAATTCGTTTTTTATAATCTCTTCTCAGATTCACGACGTTCAAACCCACACCAAGGAGAACAGAATGGAATCTTTCTTCCTATCGGAGACCGTGAAATATTTGTACCTTTTATTCGATGAAGACAACTTCTTACATCGCACCCCTCTATCTTCGACTGACTCGGTCCAATTCGGCGATGATGGTGGCTACTGCACGGGTGGTACGGGCTATATTTTCAATTCTGAGGCTCATCCGCTTGACAGTGGCCTCATTCATTGTTGCTCTATTCAGCGTCTGCGAGAATTGGAGGAGGTAAGCAGTGAGGAATCCCTTCCTATCGACTTGGGCTTACATCGAGACCTTGGAAGCCTCGTGAACACATCCACTTCCTCAAATTCGTTTACACACACTATCCTAAATGAGTTGGACGTCACGTTTGAGGAGATTTTGTCCCCAAGTGTTACGTGGACCGGGAACCAGAACACCAGTCAAGAAATTGACACTTGGATAGAAAATTTGTGGAAAGAAATGACTGGGACAGTTCTACTTTCAAGTGCAATGAAAGATACTGCCTCCACACCACCAAACTACGTACCCCCAGACATGCATCGAAAGTCCGCGGCGCCGTTAATGAGCTGCCCAACCGTGCCCTTCCACGTCCGTCTTAATACGATGCGAGATCTCGATTACCGAAATCTCAACTAGGTCAACATTCGCGCAGTCTTTCCTTTGTCACATGGCCCCAATTTTGTATTGAATGTAATTCTCGAATGTTAAGCTGTTATAGTGCTGTGATATCACGCTTTTTTCAAGCACATGCGAATAAATTCTGGTCTTCCTGACAAATAACATCTCAAACAGACCTGTCAATCTCAACCCGCAACACCTGTCAAGTGGATGCATTCGTTTTGAAACTATATGGGCTTAGCACCAAAAGATGGCTTGCAAAACTAGATTAAAATATTTTAATGAATCGGCATTAATGATGCTCGCAATCATCTCCCTACCAGCTTCGCTCTTCGAACTAGCATTTGCATTTGCTCAAACAAGTCGCACCGCATTCACACCAGAACTCACAGCCATTCTCATTACAGCACTCATTAAAGGAAAAATTGAAGTCTGCACCCAGACTCACAGGTAGTGTCGTTTAGAGGAAGCGAAGTAGACAACAAGGGCATTTTAAAGAATAGGGGATTTTATACAATTCACAAGGCGTTAGCGGCATTGACTTATCGACGGTACCGGAAGCGTTTAAAGTGGAACCAGAGCTGAAAAATGGTGTTGTGGAATTGGCACCGGAATCCGTGTTTGTACGAGTACTCCCACTCACGACTGACAATCTTAAAGGCGATATCCTCATAAGGTGGACCCGCAATGAAGCGGAGTATCTCGAAGTCGGGCTCGCCGTCGCAAGGTGTTCTCGTATACGTGGGTGTCTTGGTCATATCGATTAGATCTGGGTAGAAGATGTTGAACTTGTAGCCCTGAACCACTTTTGGTGGGGGATTGTCCAGATCGTAGTGAGTCTGGTTGTACTTGTTCCACACGAAACCCGTGTGCACACGATTGAAGAAGCGAGGTTTACGCGGACGATACTTGTCTGACCAGAGAAATGACTGATCCTCCAGTGGCGCCTAGATGAGTGGATATTCGGAGTATGGTGATTAGTCTAGAATAGTACCTAATCCAGTCCGACAAATGCATCAGAGGTAAGAAAATAACGAACGGGAGTCTGGAGTTCTTATTCATGGAATCAGTAGTCCCCCAAAATTTTAGCATAGCACAAGAATTGTTTCATGTCAACAGAAATAAAAGAACAAATTTATGAGAAAAGATAGTACCCAGCATAACTACTGAAAAGTGGTCTAAATTGAGAAAAAAACATGCGAATTGGTTTACCAGAACGCTGAATTCTGCATCCCCTTCTTCCACACCCTCACGAGCTCGTTTCATTAGTTCCTCCTCCGCAGTCTTGCGTAGTGCTCCGGTGTGCATCACATCTTTCCTCTGTTAGTGATAGAAGTGAGGGCGATGTTTTAATGTATGCTCCACAAAACCACTCTATTTTAATAAGTGATTGCCTTCAAAGACATCTAGTTGACAAATTACTTAGGATGCAAGTTAGGATAGCACTTTATTTTCAATGCAGATGGGAGGCTTTTGAATCGCGAGAATTTCCGCAAGAAACCGAGGTACAGAACACTTTGTTCTAGCGATAACAAATGAAAATGTAAGACTAGGCGACAGTTTGGCATTCGGCCATAGTACCGTAGAGAATAGATTGTACCAACATCCGGGAGCAAAAGTGACCCATACATAGAGCAGAAGAGGACTTAGTAAAAGAAACGCATTCACCAAGACCAATAAGACGCGCAACAAACCTGATACTCTAATTTGGCGCGATCATCTTGCGCGTCATACAACACGGCGTCAATCTCTACATCTGACTGATCCAACAGAACGGGCGAATAAAGGGAGGAATCGTATGGATCCGGTTGATTTAAAACAGTCGGCACTTCCAGTTGTGCTGTGGAAGGTCCCGGAGGGGGCTCAACTTCTTCCTGACTTGCCGGAGCTGAGGACTCCTCCGACACCTTCCTGGTCTCCTCCGATTGCTGCACTTCATCTCTCTGCATTTTGAAGGCAACTTGCTGTTGCAATTCCCGAATCCGTTCAACCATATTGCACGTGGATCCCGAGCCACTTGGAAAGATAGGATTGGAATCGGTACTCGTACTAGAGATCCCTTGATTTTGCTGAAGAAAAGCAAGTTTTCGACGAAGATGCTCCTGATGCCTCTCACGGAGACGTGTTCGAGCCATCTGAGCAGCCACAAATTGCGACAGCGTCTCCCAGTACCCAACATCTACGCCCTCACCACCGTGCAGTTTGGGTTGAATCTAGGCAGACATGCCAAAAAAGTATATGCAAGTAGAAAATACTTTGTATAAAAAGCCCTGATAAGACAATCCAACGAATCGGACAATACAGATGAACTGTAGTTTTGAAAGTGAATACGAAAATAAAAAACACGAAAAAAGGATGATGAACTGCAGGAGGAACATACCTGTCGTTCGAGAGCTGCTAACTGAGCGTAAGTTTTGGACTTTAGTGTGTTAGCAACCGACTTTAGAACGGAGTTACTAATGTTAACCGAAGTGTGCCTTCCTCCGCCTCCCTCTGCATCCTCGTCCTGCTTTAACCGTCGCAGTTCGTCCTCTACTATCACCGTCATGTCCCGCCAGTACTCCACGTTCTGACCCTTCTCAAGTTCCATGTATACAATCTGAATGGGCAAAGGGGAGAAATAAACACACGCCCTCTGCAATCCAATGAAAGCGACCTTTGATGATAGGAGTTCATTTTTTAGAAAATACCTTACATCAAGAGTGAAATGATCTGCTCCAAAACATTTAAAATTGGATCACGATGTCCCAAGTTCGTACAGCCGACCAACATTTAAATTTGACTTTCAAAACAAAAACCAACTTCCAAGTTAACCTGTTTCTGAATCAGAGACCTAAGCCAGAGAGACTTCAAAAGCTGAAATGATCCATCCAAACCAGAAATGATAACAACATTTAAAGATAAGAATTTCTGTAGATATGTAATACAATTGCAAGCTACTTTAACCACTTAAAAACAAAGTGCAGCTGGAAAGGAAGAGGTCTGCTTTGAAGCCAATTTAATGTACCGCAAGCAAATAAGCATAACACTAGTACAGACTGACTTTATGAAATCTCATCTGAATTGACGAGTCTGTTTTAAGACAAATAGGAATAAAAGATAAAAAGACCACACCTTTATGTCGACTAGTAGATCTTCCAGATCATCGATGCTCAGGCCAACCAAAAATTGTGTTGGTTCCATCACCTCGATAGCGCTAGATATATCACCACCACTGGTCATATTCTGTGATCCCTCATCCTGATCGGCTATATACTTCGAAAGTAGATCAATTGGCTTCGCACGACCATCGGCAATCCTGATGCGTGAGCGCAGCTTTGCCTGCTCCAAGTGAAACGTATCTTCCTGTTGCCCCCAGGACTTATAATACTCGGCCTCTCTTTCGCGCTGAAGCATTTCCAACTCCTTTTCCCTCTCCTCCTTTTCCCTTTCTCTCTCCAGTCGTCGTCGGCGGACATTCTCCAGCTCTCGCCTATTTTCTTCCATCTTTTGTGCTTGCAGCGTTTGCAGTCGCGCGCTGTCAAGATGGGAGAGACCCTTGTCATCAATCTTTTTGCGCCAAACAAATGTTTCTGATAAGTGCCGATCTCCGAAAGGATTATCTTCGTTTGTGTAACCGAGATAATCCTTGCCCCAACCAAGTTTTTCCCGACGTCGGCGCTCCTTACGTTCTTTCTTCGCCATTCGGCGAGCACGTTTTTCTTCTGGAGTTTCCAGCTCCTTCATAATTGCCTTAAAGTGATGCATTGAACGAAATTAATTGAAACAAATGCATAAAAGCAATTACGCGATCCTACCTATAGGGGGGAAAATCATCAATGACAATAATGTTGCTAAGTAGTAATATGATTAAGAAAAAGCAAAACCAATTCTAGCAAATAGTCAGTTCAACAGATTCTGTGAATGAGCGCGAAAGAGTAAGCAAAATCTCTCACTGCTTCAGCAACAAACAAGTCTCGCGAACAATTCAGTTTGAAGCTATTTTGAAGACGCAACAACTAACCTTTTTCTGGCGCACCATTTCCTTGAGCTTTTGAATCTCTTCTGGTGGGAGGGAAATCTCTGAATCCGATGAGCTCGACGACTTTGACCGCTTTCTGTGCCTGTGAGAGGTCCGGTCATTCAAAGTACGTTTACTCCTGGTCTTAGACGACGAATCGTAAGTGTGCCCAAACTTATCCTTCGATTTACCTCCATCACGCTCCCAGCAGGACATCTTAATAATAGAACAATAATTAAACAAAGTAACTAGTGAGCAAATTCTACAGAAGTCCCCATAGAAAAATACCTTTTATTGTGAAAATAAACAATCACACACTATGCCTGAAGTAAAAATCGACGATAGTGGAGAAACATGCAAATCCCACAGCACCAGCCGCTCCTGCATTCAAGCCTGCCCTCAAACCAATTGATCCACCAACGAGGGCTCCTGTAACCGCACTATTAAATAGGTCAGAACGTCCTCGGTACTAAAGGAGTTAAAACATAAGCATCCTACACTCTCTAATCCGCACTCAGTACCAGCAAAAAGGGCACCGATGACTGCAAAGTTCTTCCCGTGAGATACAGCGCGAGCGTACATTTCTTTCGCAACTGTTTTGACAGATACTGCCTCTGTCCCAGTAACAGTACTTAGCGGGTCAATACTTGCCGTGAATAATCCAAACACACCACCCAACACAAGTCCTGAATGTGGTAAAGTTGCATAACGGGGTTACCACCGAAACAGCTGATGAGGGATTTAAACGCACAGCCGTCCATGAATTTATGGACGTAAATTTCCTCACGACTAGGTAGAGGAAAATTAGGAACCTTCAACATCATCAGTGCATTTAGGTTTTTGGTAATATGATCAGATATAGCCCTCTTAAGAAGGAGAGGATCATCAGTATCAGTAGCAGCTTTGAACCTTGCAGAAAGCGTCAGAAGACGAGTTTTGTCATCATCAGATATATCTAGTATATGCTTATATCGCTCCCGAAGTAAATGTTGAATCTCCACATCGCGACCTACATCAGACGCCGGAGGTTCTCCCATAATAGACTGGCAAAACGTACGTCCCGCTTCTCAAAAAAACTAACTTAAATAAGCAATTGAATGCGAGAAAAAGGAGAAGCTAGCTAACGTTCTGGTATACAATGTTCGCTTTTAAACCATGTAAACCTTAAGAATGTTACATTTTAATTGTTAGATTGGCCAGCCCAACAAAAAATCTATTTATTAAATTAGGACAGACGTTGAGGCTAAATTAAGAAACATGTTCTTCTAAGGTGCCTCAGACCAACTTCTTTGCGGGCATGGGTTTTATTCAAAAGGGCTTTATTGTGAGATTCGCCTTGTCTTAAACAATAGGAAATAAAAAAATAACCCTTAACAGATTAAAAACACGACGTAACTGTAGATGAAATTAGGGTTTTTAGGTGCGCAGGCGATCCTTAGACCAAATAGCTTCATATTTGCGAGGAATTTCGGTCACCCTGCCCCCGTTTTGCTGGCGTTTTTCTAAATATTAGCAAAAAGATGACCAAACCTCATTTAAGGTGTTAAATATGCACCATCTGTGCCGTGAAGCGTTTACAAGGAAAAGAGCCATCATGGCAGCCGACAGCTGAGATTCGGATACTTAGCGCTCTAGACGGAGGAACTATGTGCTATCAGTGTTTAGCAAAGTTTGAAAATAATGAAGGTTCTGCAATGCTTTGTTTGTTCGAACTGCTGGTTTCGGTCACTTGGGTGGCCATATTGTACTAGCCGGTTGGTTGGCCTTTGGGCCGTGCCAACAGTCCCCAAGCCCTCTGTTTCCAGAACATATATATTCAGCCCCAGTACTATGCCTTCTTTTACCTTAAAGGGAGTCTCGAGACGCTACAGTTCAGTAGCTCCCGTTCAAAATTTCTGGGCGAAGTAGGGAATGTTAAATTAAATACATTTCCCGTAGGGAAATTAACCAAGAGATTTGGGAAATTGGATTAATTAGTGATTCCAACCACTCTGGTCGTCCTTCAACGGGTAGTGATGCTCTTTGAGGTTTTCTTGACGACAAAAGAATTCATGATAAAAAGCAGAGCATATATATATATATATATATATATATATATGTAGCGTCCCGAGGCTCCCTTTAAGGTAAAAGAAGGCACAGTACTAGGGCAGGATATATATATTCTGGAAACAGAGGGCTTGGGGGCTGTTGGCACGGCCCGGAGGCCGACCAACCGGCTAGAACAAGATGGCCACCCAAGTGACCTAAACCGGTAGTTCGAACAAACAAAGTAGTACATATATATATCTGACGAACAGAAGGAATTGGGGCCTTCGGAGAGGAAAAAATGGCCAACCACGTGCACATATCCATGGGGCAGAGTTGAATAAACAACGAACAACAAACGAGTCGTTTTGACAAAAAAATCGAAGGATTTTGTGTGTTTGCTGCTGAGAGTCCAAGGATATCAATCCAACACACTTTAGGAAGCTCTCTACAGCTCATTCTTACGAATGATTTATGTCCCCAGGCTTGCAACGTGCAGTTGCCGCAAGAACTGAAGCACAACGATTAGGATTTGTTGAATGGATGTAGCGTCCCGAGACTCCCTTTAAGGTAAAAGAAGGCATAATACTGGGGCAGAATATATATTCTGGAAACAGAGGACTTGGGGGCTGCTGGCGCGGCCAAGATGCCGGCCAACCGGTCAGTACAATATGGCCACCCAAGTGACCGAAACCGGCAGTTCGAACAAAAAGTATTACAATAGAAGTACAACAAGTGAATGCTCGATGTTCGAACAAAATAATTTGTAGCGACAAGGCTCGTTTTAATCTAAGTAGCATGGTTAACTGACAAAATTGTCGTACTTAGGAGTCAGAAAATTCATAAGTGGTCGCTGCGAGACAAATGCAACCACTGTAAGACTTTGTTCGAATTGCCGGTTTCAATCACTTGGGTGGCCGTGTTGTACTAGCCGGTTGGTCGGCCTCTGAGACATGCTAACAGCCCCTAAGTCCTCTGTTCCCAGAATATATATATTCTGCCCCAGTATTGTGCCTTCTTTTACCTTACAGGAAGTCTCGGCACGCCACACTGGTGGCAGCGGAAAGCCGACCCGACTTTGATGGATTTCTATCCTGATCTGTACCACCTGTGGCAAACTTTGGCGGTGTGAAAGAAGTGTATGCGCTACGGATGCGAGAATCTCTTACATCGCATAACAGAAGGGCTGAGACCGACGTCCATCTCCGGCACCTCCCTCGCTCTTGTGTTCTGCAAGGAAGCCATTAACAACTGAAGCGACACTAGCCGTGAACTGCAGGTCTTGTCGAACTTCCAAGAGGGATCGGCGACGCTGTGGTCAAGCATCCTCCGTAAGCTCTCTCTCCTGATATTGGGCAACTCGCCCCCCTCGCCAAAATGCGTATCTACAGATGTAGAATGTGCAGGACGTTATTAAATAGCATCGTTTTATGCTTCGCACACTTGGATCGCGTGCGTCCCATTCCTATGAGACCCGATCGCCCCATTTGCTCAGGGTTCTACGATACCCTCGCGTTTCTCCCACAGCATCAAAAAGCCTGAAATCACAGTGTGTGTTGTGTGTGTCTCGATCCATTCGAAAACCTGGATTCCTACCCCCATCTTTCATTGGGCCACATTATCGTGGGAGAGGAGAACTAAGAAATGCGCATTTGCCGCACCGAGTGCTACGCGGAATTGATGGCACTACAAGAAGACATGCACTCGAATCTCGATGACTGGGACGGTTAGCTCGTGGGTGCATCTCGCAGCACTGATAAGGTTGTGATGGCTGACACAAGGGACTGACCAAGGGGAGCGTCGGGGACAACGCTCAAAAGGAGAAGAGAGGGGCTGCGTAATACTTTGCTTGTTTGGACTGCCGGTTTCGGTCACTTGGGTGGCCATATTGTGCTAGCCGTTTGGCCGACCTCTGGGCCGCGCCAACGGCCCCCAAGTCCTCTGTTTCCAGAATGTATCTTCTGCTCTATTATTGTGTCTTCTTTAACCTTAAAGGAAGTCTCGGGACGCTACAATGATGAGCTATCACGATCATTCACGCCTTGAAAAAGGAAATTGAACGCTGTATCAACGAAATTTAGCCATTTCAACGCAAAAAGATGGTGCAAATTTTCAACAAGAGTGTAAGCTAATTCCAGCAAAGTTTCGAAGGTCATTCGCCCTGTGTGTTGTCCATGCATAATCCAATGCTCTGTACTTTATTAATCAATGTTGAATTTACAATTTTTATTATAACCCTATGCCTTCTATCAACGTCACTTGCGTGAATTTTGGTACACCCTTTACATTGTAGCAGTTGACGCAGAAGATTTGCCAAGAATGCCGCAAACGATGCTTTAAAAAGAGATTGATAGTAGCTCATTAATTTGGCAGGAGCTCTAGTCGCAGTGTTTTGTACTTTTGGCCATTAAATGACCTTGGGGTCAAATTGGTAGACTCTAAACTCCCCTATTCGTTAATAATGTACATTGAGGCTCGTTACTTTGGTTCGCTACGACTCCATGGGAGGCTCCTAGGTTCTGCGATGCTGAATACAACTAGAAAAATGTGGCTTAGGGGCCGTGCCAGTAGCCCCAAGTACTTGTGTACATCGATAATACTTATTTTACCTTGGTCTTGTGCCGTCTTTCGCCTTCAGAGAAGTCTCAAGGCGATACGAAGAAACTCCCATTAGAAAGCTGCAAATATCCTGCAAATGCCATGTGAAGCCTCCTGATCTGGCCCACTTCCACCTTCAAGTAGAGACAATGCTCTGTAGTTTGCTTTACATAATTTCAGTAATTGCGGTGACATTTAGGGCTTGCTTCCCATGACTTCTTCATGTCTACCTTCAACACCGGGTACACACAAGCGATCCTACTATTAAAACAGAAAAAGTATTTATGTGGCTGAGATATCAAATCATACACTAAATCAAACGTTATAAAATCTGATCTACTTGAGAAGTCAAATATTTATTGCCATTTTAAGAACACTCATCCCCACATTTCCCCACTTTTATATTCCTTTGCCCTTTTGGCTTTTGCGGAAAGGTGTGTACAGTACAGAAAAAAAACTATAAAAAAGAAGCGAGATAACAAGGTAGCGTTTCGGGAGGAGTTGCTCGGTTGTCAACATTATTACTGTTAAGACGAATATTTCCCATTTAAAGGTGCTCCAGGAAGTCGGAAATAAGGACCATTGATACCGATGAAAGAACAGCAAATAAGGCTTCTAAAGTGTGTTGCATCTTGTACTCCAATGTTTCGTTTCAATTATTAGAGTTTAGGCTCTAAAAACCTTTAAAAAAATGAAGATAGGCTTGACTCCACTAAGAATGATCCAATTAGAGGTCTAGTGTAAACTCAAAAAGGCTATTAAGCCAACAAAGAGGGACTTCATGTGGAGTGGTAAATAGTGCTGTTCTTAACTTATGGGCCTACTATCTGCTTCACTCTGCAATTTCAGTTGCTCCACAATTTGCTTTCACGCTTTATCCAAGTTTCACAGCCTTAATCATGCCCGTTTTTTAGTCAAGGCAACACACAAAGCTGCACTTTTGAGGAGGAAGACATTCACCAATTGAATCCTCTTGGTAAACTGGCACAAGACTGGCACACCAAATGAGGCTGGGATACGGATGCCTTCCTTTCCTGAAGTCAAACCATTAGCATTGCATTTACTGTTTCAGAAAATTCTCTTCAGGAACATTCCACCACGAAATTCGTTCAGCACACAAACGCTATGTATTGTAGTGTTTACTTAGGTAGAAATAGTAACATCAATAACAACATCATGCTGTTCTGTACAAATTCTATCCACAATCTGTTCGGGGAATGCCAAAGCCATAGTGCGGGGTGGTGGTAGATTAGGATGTGCCTCCAAGTAGAACTCACGTATTCCGGTTAGATAGCGATCGTAGAAGCCTTTTCCACGCCCCAATCGTTCGCCTTTTATGGTAAATGCCAGACCAGGCACAACGAACAGGTCCACGACTAATTGAAAGAGCAGATACGACTGGATTATTGTTGATGACGTATTTTCATTGCTGTGATCAGGTGTTATGGTCGAGAAAGGAAATGTTACTCTGAAAATCTACCAGTATTTTGAAACAGAGGCAAGGCGAGTATTCACCTGTTCCCGAATACCTAGAACCTTGAATAGGTAGAAACGCTTATTACAGATGTAGATCTATTGCCTAAGTCGAACCTACAAAATAGTGTTTAAAATAATCTCAGAGCATGTAAGCCTGTAATTAGAAAAAAATCCTACAGTGCGTGAGGGCGTCATCTTGATCGACGCCATCTGAAGGCTGTGGAGGCTCCCGAACACCGAACTTGTTGAGGGGCCAGGAAAGAAGTTCGTCCAGATCGTGCAGTCGTCGCATGCGCATAAAGCCCAAGCGAGTGCTCAATTCACAGCCGCGTCCCCGCGCCTCAGAAATGATCTGTGGCACGACCACAACTTTGCCTCTCCCCAGAGAGTCTCGAATTAGTGTGCTCGTGTCAGGCTCAGTGGAGAAGCTCACGTAGATAGAGACACTTTTAGCGGCTTTGTACAATTCATGCGCCAGCACCTACTAAGGCATTGCAAATTGGTAACCTAAAGCAGCCACTCACCTCTGTGTACACCGACAGTGGCATACCGATTTTATGAGGAGCTCGGAGTATTTCGATCGTACACTAGAGGGAATGCTCGCCAATATCAGCTTCATGCGTTCACGAAGGTCTTGCTTGTTCTGGATTTGAACAAAAACTCCTCATGTCAGTAGTTGACCGGATTTAAATGTTGACTAAATACACGACCGGTGCTTTAACAATTACTGTGATATATTCTAGGCAGCTGCATAAATAACAGCCACTCTGATTAAAACCCAAAATATACCGCCATGGATTATTTAATTTATCTAAGTTTAAGTAATGAGGGAAATATTATGCCAAGAAAAAATATAATCAGTAGCCACAGTTAGTTACGATCGAAGACCAAGAACAATGGCATTGAAAAGAAGCGAAGACCGGGAACTAAAAGTGCTTAGGCATGATACACATTTCACTCACCATAATCTTCGTTCAACCTGAAATAAAGTGTAAAAAAGCGTTAGAATCAATCCTTGGTCAAACACCAGCAGTCAAATTTAAATAGCATAACTAGGAACGGAGGAGTTCTCGAACAAAACAGGATTGGTCATTGTGGAAGATGGTTTACTTTTGCAAACGAAAGTACATCAAGAGATCAAGTCCAGAAAATCGTTCAAGGAGGATCTATCACTCTTTGCCTTCTTGATACGGGATTGTTGAAGACGCACCTCTTTAATCAATTCATCCTTCTTTCTCTTCTTTTTTCGAGACTTTTTAGCGCTAAAGTTAAATGCAAGTCAGCATGTAGAAGGCAACTACAAACTCACCTGAGGGTGAAGAAATGGGACAAATCTAAAACTTCTGATGACGCATTTGGCTTGAGACTCCTAAACATGTTTGAATTGATAGTAAAGATTTATAAACCTACGGGACTGAGATAGTTTTAGACGTAGCCACCCGTGTGCTTGTTCTCACTCGGCAAAATCGGCAAGCAAAAGTCTAAGATTAAGGAAGTAGTGAGGACGTAGTGGGAAATTACACACCTCCCTAAACTGAACAGCTGATATTTTATTTCGCTTTTGGTTAAGCGCCTTGACTCGGCAGATGCGATCAGGATGGGACAAACTTCGGTAGCATCCAGGGCAGATGCCAGAGCAGCATCCAGGGCCTTGAAAAGTATGAGTTAAGGGCAGGAAGGAAACAAAAAACTCATTGAAAGGTAGGTGAATGATTTGACTTACGAAATGGCAGAAATGATCTGAGACTGAGGTATCTGGGTGGGAGAAAAAGCAAACATATGCATCTTAATCGAAGTCTAGCTACCAGTTGATCTCACATAAATAAATAGTTCACAGTTCAGGAGCAAGAGTGCCTAGCTCTAACATTTTTTCGCAATAAATTCAAAGGCTCAAAGTGGTTTGCTTAGTCTTAAGGAATTTGTAGGACCACCTTGGGTTCATTTATGATGTGGTTTTTTTCAATAAGCCAAAAATCACATCACAAATTTCATCGAATTTTAGTGCAACAATCGAAGAGGTAAGGTAAGGAGCATGGATTTCTGTATTTTAGAAACCTCACCTATTATATAACTGTTCTAGTGAAGTGCCTTTGAATACACGTGTTCTGTAAAGACATAGCGCCCTTGTTTTTTTAGCGAATATGTCGGTTTCCATTCTCTACGAGGGGAGAGACGTAAAATACAGATAAAATGAGACATCGGCGAGTGCAAAGGCGCAAACAAACAGGCGTGTACACAAGAGAGGCAAACAGAGCATTGACACCAAGAAAATATATTTATTGAATTGGTTGAAAACATGTGAATCAACTCCAACCTGCAAAGATTTCAAGCAGAACAATTTAATCAAAAACATGGGCTGGCAAAAATCGTGTCACAGCGCGTGACATCCACCGAGATGGCGATACGATCGGTGCGAAAACGCTTACGAGTGTGTTGACTAAGCAAACAAGCCGACATCATTTATTGGGTAAAATTTTTAAAAAGTCCTCCTGAATCATTCAGCTACACAATGTTCCAATGTTGAAAACACTTTCATTTGTGATTGGCAATGGCCCCTAGGGTTGGCTTACAATCCACTCACCTTTGCGGCAATCTTCCATTGTTACGAATACCTAGATCTGCGACTTCACTATTAGGATTCCCGCCAAACATCTACCTTTAGTAACGTGATCTACGTTTGCTCACATACTTTAAGAGCAACCACACGCGCTTTGTCGCACCTCGTCGATAGTGAAGAACCCAACACCGCCTACCGCGACTAGTCAAAATAAGCCTTTCAGCAAAAAAAAAACCAACTCACACCTGCATTGTAAGGATACTGTGTAAAAATTTGCAAATGTGAATAGCAAATGAACCTGCATAACAGCCTTGATTTTTGTAACTAGATCCACTCAATACTACAAACATGAGGCACTAGGAGAGATGCAAAAGCAGTTTTAATTTTTCTTGCCAAACGGACATGCAGCGAAATAGGATTTAGAGGCCAAAACGAGAGGACATTTCTCTTAACTTATTGGGGAAGCCAGCTAACTCTAGAATTAACCGTGTGGAACAAAGTAAATGGCGTAAAGTAAAAAAATGGCTGACATTTAAGCACTTATACGTTGGATTTCAATAAATTCAGTGGGCATGAATTAACACGGAAGAAAATAGGTAGTCAATCAAAGTCACGTGTTAAAGGTTGGCGAAAAGGAGGTAATAAGGTAGACACGTTTGATGGTAGAGGTTGTCACAAGTCTCAGGCTCGAATGATCTGCGCGAGTTTGGTGATACTGTCGTCGGTTCGGCTGTGGTCGTGCGACGGATGACTCCGTTGGTAAAGTCTAAGAAGGTTCTGGTAAACTCCAACCTCAAAAGCAACTCCCTGCTCGATCACCCTATTCACTACAGCCTGGGAGAAATGGCAGAGAATAAGTGTTAAATGGAAGAATTGATACAAAAGGCGAGAGCCGACATTAAAGGCGGTCTATTAGATGGCAGAATGCCAGTAGATAGAAACTAACCTCAGGATTTAGGTAGAAGAGTTCGTAGAGCTGCTTAACTCGAATCAAATCAGACTCATGATTTTCGGTCAACAAGGCCAAGGCCTGTTGCAACTTGTAGATATTTCGACACATTTTGCGATTGCCATTCACATTCATTCGTGTAATTTGGGGAATAAGACGAAGAAATATTTGTGATATAAAGTCTCCAAGTCCATCGAAAATGAATCTGCAGAGAAGTTGCATGCAGATTGAAACCGATTAGTTAAGCATGAATAATATGAGTGCCAGCTGTATGGGTAAAATGCTCAAAAAAAGGAGGGTCTAATGCGTACCTGATTTCATGAGGACAGAAGGAATGAATCAAAACCTCCTGCAATTGGCCCCAATAAATAAGGCAGCGAGTGACTTCGGAGTCTACGTCTACTTCGTCTACAGGACACCAAAAGTTGGCTGTTCGCGGAAGGTTGCCAAAGAGGTTGTAGGCCTGCACACGCACGTCGAGGTAGACCGTGAGGAGGGTAGCGTCGGAGAGGGAGGCGAGCTCCTCGGCAGCTGTAGCGAACGGCACCATGTCAAGGTCCGACACGTTGCTCTCCAGCCACACTAGCCAGTTCTGCACGCATCGCTCCAACCAGTGCTGAAAAATCAATCATTTTTATTCCTTGTTACTACCAATGCTCCAAGACCTATTTCCTCATAGTGACAGATAAACACGGTAGTTGGATTACTTAAAAAAGAAGGTTCCTAAGATCCAAGAATTATGTCAACTTGTCTTCAAACTTGCAGTACCATTGCAATAAACCAGGATTGGTATTAGGCGAAAATAGTAATAGAAGCTATTTCTTCAAAAAAAATAATAAACGAATAAGGAAAAATGAACATGGTGGATTTGCATACTTAAGCACAAACAAGAGTCGCTGAAAGCACAATTTTTCACGACTAAGCATACCACTGATTCGCGCAGGCGTCCCATGCTCTTAATGGTCAGCATATCGGCAGTAGGTAGACAGAAATCAGTGCTCGATCCAACCTCATCCCCAATGATATGAAGCAAGTTGTCCATCTCCTTCACCGCCAGACGAGTTGCCTCACGTTCGTGAAGAAGCTGAAAATATCCAACGGCAGATATTGCCATCTCTAACTATGGAAGTAGGCGAGTTTATAGTTCTTTATAAATATTAGTTGTGAATGCACGGGTTTAAATAACTCAACGCTTTGAGCTAGAGGATATGAATACTGCAAAAAAACCTAGTTGGATGGAAAAAAATTTGCAAAGAAAGGTATATGCATTACCGTTAATACGATCACCTACCACCACCATAAAAGTAGAGCCATAAAACCAAACGTACGATGTCCTCCTGCTTCGAAATTCCTCCATTGCTTACAGCAACACCACTGATGCCCCCATCAGCTCGATCACTTTCCACACCACTGTCCTGTCCGACAGAATTGGCGAAGGGAATGGCCTGCAGGCTGGCTCCTCCTGTGAATGTCGGGTCGGTGCGTCCGTTGAGCCCAAGGTTGGAGAGACCAAGCACAATGGCTGCCGCCGAACTGAGGCTCGAACCAGGGGTGGAAGGTTGGCAAGGATCGCCAAAAATTGCCGACTTGCTGCTGTTCGCCCCACTGCCGAGCTGAGCATCGTGTGGGTTCCCCACATTATGCGCTGTATTGACGGTCGCAAAGGCGTCTGCCGCCATCATACGTTGCCAAACGGGAAAATTTCTGCGAAACGAAACGACAGAATGAGAGGGAGCTAGTAAACAGCACAACTCATACACAACACTGAAATGCTTAAGTTAGTAGAATCAGCTAAGGCATATTTAGCCAAAGTGCCGAGGTCATAATCCGGCTGTCGATTAATCAAAGAATATAGGAAGGACGGACACGAGGGACAAAGATCAACAAAAAGTTGCAATCGAAGCCAAAACATGCTACAAGTTAAAACCATTGCCTTCAAAGACGATTTGTGCAAAGTACATTTACTGAGGATCGCAAAGCAGTGATAATCTTTCCATTATATGATGCAGCGCCTATTGCCAAACCCTACAATCGATGGCTCGAAAGCGGTAACCCATTTTGCATTTGGTAATTCTGTGTAGAGCATTGCGCATTTATCATGTGACATCCTGCGATCATAGGGAAAGATCACTCATAGAAGGCCGTATAATTAATAGCAAACTCACGTCCAAAATCTGCTAAGATCGTTGTCTCGTGCCCATTCAGCACTAGGAATTGTCGCCCCATTGGATTCTGAAACGCTTATACCTAATAAAGGAATTACGAAAATCATCATATTGAATAAATGATAAAAACGGCAAAGGCTCATCAAAAGCATTTGCCTGAATCTGGCGGATATAGCATGATTGTTAACGGTGTGGGCTAGATAACCATATTGCAATGCTTTAAATGTACCCTTTGTTGAGTAAAAGATCAATAAATACCAAAGAAAAAAAGGAAAGACAAACTTTTATAAATGGATGAAGCCCAGTTAAGGAAGGTCTCAAGAACAGAGAGGCCTATCTTGGCGCATTTTGCGGCATAATCGGGGAGAGACATGGCCATGGCCTTGGTTTCCCCCAAGGCATGATTTGTCAGGTAGGCAACCTAGAGTGACAAAAGGTCCTGCTTTTGTGAGGAGAACTTTTTACATTATTCAAGATGCTATTTACAAAACACCAGTTACCAGAGAAAGATGTGTAAAGTATCCATCTAACAAACTCAATTTTTCGATTTAAAAAGAAGTAAACGGAACTAGAGGCAACTTAATGTTATAAGCAAACCAATTGCCTAATCGCTCTTTTCGCATCAATGTTCAACGCGTACTTATATGACGTCAATATCGTAGAATAAGATTGCTTGAGCGTACAGAAAGAATGGGACGTTGGAGACCTAGCTCTCGCTGTGTGTGTTGGGAAATGACGGCTGTTAATGCATCCGGACCTGGAACAGAAAATTGAGTCTGATCAGGTTCAAACAAATCACCCCCCCGCCTTTTAGTTGGTGCAGACGTCATCAGAAGAAAAACGGTGTTAATCCAATGAAATGTTACATGATGCCCAGAACAATGGTACTAGTACTAAATGCGACCAACTAGGACATGCCTGGAACCGTATCGATGTAGACAAGAGCACCGGAAATTCGTATTTGGGTCGATTCACCCCCAAATCAAATGAACATTGTAGAGTTTTTTCCTTAAGTATTAAGAAGAGATCTTACTTGAGACCGCAAGCACAATTGGTTGTCGAAGCTCCACTTCCGCGTTTGGCAAATAAAGACGATCGATGAAACTGAGCAAAAATACTCTCAGTTGGCATCGGACTGTAAGCCTACAAATTACAAACGGTCTCATTTAATCAAAGGCAGGAGCACTGATTTGTTGGCCAAACTGCTGACGGACAAAGCAAACAAGTCGAACACATGCAATATGCGCGCAGACCTGGTGCTCATGCAGACAGAAAAGAGACGATATGGGACAATCATGCTCAGGGCAGGAAAAAAAACCTACGCATCACCATCCCAGTAGTCCCATGACTCCATTTCACTGCCGATTGTTAAAAGAAATGAGTCACTGCATAGAATAGCAATGTTTCAAAAAAACAAAAGTGAGAGATAATCCAAGCTAAAGCTGATTGTTGCCTTACGGTAAGTGGATGTGTCCAGCACCGTCGCAAAGAGGGGGATTTGTGGCAAAATTACCGACGCTTGTCACGCAATACTTGGCAGTTTAATAAACATGCGGAGCTAAACACAAGATCAATGGCACTGCAGCATCCATAAATTACTAGAAACGAGAAAATCCATGAATAGGTTCAAAACATAGTTTACTCCTATGATCGGTCAAATATCATGCGATCTGGATGCTAAAAATACAGATATGGCAAGGTATAATCTGAATGCTGTTAGAAGCGCAAAGGGTTATTCTTTTCTTGATAGTTAACTTCAATAACACTCATTATTATCAATGCCACTGGCTCATGTTGGTGTGCCAACGCCAATCTGCTTACTAAATATGCGCTGAAATTCTAAGTTGGTAAGATCAGGCGGATAAATGGATTGGAATTTCGTTTCACATTTGTACAAATGATTGTTTCTGGAAAAAGAGCACGACGAAAATGCATGCTGCCAAAAGCTATTTTGCAGATCAGAGTGAAATTTGCACTGCTGGAAAGTTTTACGGTGTCACAAATCGGGGCGATGCACGCCAATTGTAACTACTTGGGGAATGCCACAATCACAAGCAAGCAGTAACCTTTGTTGCACTCTCGCTCCTATGGAGCACCATTGCGCCTCAGCAGCCACTAAATAGTTTTGACTTTGAATATATAGCGACCAAAACCCTACTTACTTCTTCGGTAACATTTTTTGCGCCCCCATAGCAAAGATGGCACCCCTGAGACCCTGAACAATAGAGGTGGGACCGGTGCCGTTCTTACTTTCCCGTAAGGATGCAACCGTTGGTGGACGCCGTTCGCTACCCGTGGTAACCACATCAGTTCCATCCCCATCGCTACTGAGACCTCGCTGAACCACGCCCTCTGATGACACAGGCTGCATTTCAATGTGACGCGCGAAAGCGAGCACCAAGGAGTAGATGTTCTTCACATTTCCAGCTGAGGGACGGCAGACAATTGGGTAAGAGGAAACCGTTTCCCCTTGCACTCCGCCATTGTCCTCCATGTTAAGTAGCTTTATACCGACCGAATCATCTGATACAAGATCCTACGTGGAATAAAAGCAGACAAGAACAACAAATGTTCACAATGACTCAAACAATAGGCGCATTAGCAAATAGTTACTTGAGCTATGTTAAATATCAACCAATTTTTCATGATTTGATTAGCTTAGAGTTATTACAAAACGCATTGCCTTTCTGAAGGATAATTAACACTTAGCTTAGAATACATAGGCGAAAGCAATTTTCAATCGTGACTGGAAAAGTTAATTTGAAATAGGCGTAAACTTGCGGAAGGTATATTGATGCGATTTCCCCGAAGATAGCTATTTAAACTCAGACTGTGAGCCGTCTTAGAGAAACTAAAAAAGAGTTCACCAGTGTTGGATGTCGACGATCCATCATTTAACCCACTGTGCTGCACGTTGGATGATCCACCTGAATCGCCGGTGACTCCTGAGAGAAAGGCAGGGAGAGCTCCCTTTCGTTTACCCATTAGCGCATTTAGGTCCAACTTGCTCGCGTTGAAGTTAGAGACTGCCGTCACTGATGTCGAGGAACCACGATTGTCAGTTACTGGAAGTGTGGGATTATTTAAAGGTATCTGGTTCGATAGATGGGCGGAGAGAACAGTCTGAACCTGTATAAGTACCAAATTGAGGGATAAATATTTGCATGACTAATCTGAATGAGAAAAAAACTAGTGAAAGGCAAGATGTACACCAGTATAGAAGGGTGCTACTTTTGATCCATGCCGTCCAAAACTGTTGGAAATGTTTACGAAGCCAGAAAAAATCCTCATTTCAACGTATCAGAGGTTTCTGTCCAGAATTTTAAAGTTCAAAAAGTTTAGAACACTTCTTGTTAATTTCACCACACTGACCAATGTCGCGTGGAGACCAACTTTACAGATGCTAATACTCACGATAAGGTCAAGATAATTCAGAAATGTATGCGCACAGTGACCATCCTGGAGCTCTAAAATCCAACCACTAGGTATGTACACACATTCAATACTCCCAGCGTCTTGATTACCTCGGTTGAGATCGCCATACAATCCGAGCTTACAAACGAAACACCAGTTCATGATGAAAGCCAATGCTGACTACATCAGAAAACGAACAAAATCTCAACGATTTTTAAACCGAACTATTTACAATTCAAGTGGAATGATGCTTACTTCTATTTGAATGTACTCCCAAATGTGTTCCTCCGAAAGTACATCCGAAAATTGGAAGGAAATGTTAGGATTTTGCTAAAAAGGCAAAGGAAATTAGACAATGCTAAGACCGTCATACACGCCTTATAATCTACCGATGTTGTAAATTATAAAGCACTAGAACTACGCTTAAAGCATGAGACTAAAATAGGTAAGAAATCAGGAACCTCTTTTATTTTTCTAGTCGTTCTTAAAACAAGCATAAAGGCGTTGAAGTGCATGCAGAGAGCAGGAAAGAGCAGTTGCAGCAACTCGACCAAATAAGTCGGGTCGGCTAGGCTAGAAGCTGGAGCCGTTTCCCCTTGTACGGCAAAGCTGAAACGAGAAGAATAGCGTAAATGGAAGATGGTCGTCTTAAAAAGAATGCACGGTCAGTAGCGATGGAGAAAAAAGCCTATCAAGTGGTGGATTTTCAAATTAGTCCGTTAGATCATTGGTTTGATTATTTACACATGCTAGAAAAAAATGCTCCTAAATAGAAAAGCCTTCCCGAATCCATTCAGTAGTGGGCTAATTTGTCTGCTGGCTAAAACGCAATACGGTACTGCTAGCCAATTACAGGGACATGGAAAAATACATCAACCACTTCGGCTAATTAGAAGTCCAATCGCGGAACCATATTCTATGATACTTGATATTATGATTTAAGAACCAAGCAAAGGACTTGCGTGCGTTCAATTTCCGCAATGGCCGGAAGAGTAATGGAATTATGAATCTCTGCGATCAATCCACGCCCCGGCACAAAAATTTCATTATCATTCCGAGCAGATTTTGAAGTAGGAGTCCTCGATAAATCACTTTGTGTCTTGTGGCGCCACGAAGAGAAGGCCTGTGTGAGAATGTTAACGATCAAAGCCGACAAAGAGACGTTGCAGGGATAACAAATCTTTAAGAGAGTTTGCTTCTAGCTGAAAACAGGACCAGGTGTTAATGGTCTGCTTGAACCTGGCAGCCCCTGCGCAGTTATGGCCAAAAAAACGTTACCTACAAAAGTGCTATTACTCCTGCTAATTGCTAATGGCAATCCTTTATGTGAAATTGACAGACACCTTTTATCATAGGCAGCTCTCCACCAATAAAGGAAACGAAAAGGTCAATAGTAGTGTACGTGCTTTAGGGGGAGAAAACACAACCCTAAACCAGGGACGAAGATAACGTGTTTTTAAATGAATGTGTAATTAGGATAGAAAATGGGATGAATATGCAAAAAAACACAGTGCCATAGGTTCACTTCACCTCAATGTTGAGAAATCGTCCGATTTACGTACTTTGTAGGGCAGTTACCAAATGATTGCTTTTGCCTAATTAAACTTGGTTAACAACTTTTAGCAGCTGAATAACGTCTATTTACAAATGCTGCCCTTTTCATGCACAAATACAGAATACATTCGGTGAAGGGTATACACTTCTCCAATCTGCATTTAAACCACAAAAGAAAATTTCGTCGCTACAAATAACTAGCAACGTTCACAACCCTCCATCAGAGTGAGCACGCAAAATTCTTCAAAACCGCCAACTGAGGTTGGGGGGAACTCTACCGTTTCTTATTTCGAAATCCAAACCATCAAGTTAGTGAAGAAAACAGCACCGCATATCTATACAAGGTAGATCAACTTTCGGGAACTTCATGCAACGTACTAAGTACAATATACAATAAAATTTAACGATGCCACTTTTAATTGATTAGAGGATTTTAGAGTAAAAAAGGCGATCACAACTTTCACATAGTGATACGCAATACAAATGAAAGTAAAAGATCCATGAATCTTTCGACTTTCGCGATTGGCGTCCCCGTGATGCCTGCGAATCCTAATAAGGACGAAGCTTGGTGTAAAAATGGAATTTTTAAATAATTGCGACACAGTTGGTTGAGTTACTCAATTTAACGGCTTCTCATAGCAACTTCAAATAAAAAATCGACTCAAACAAATCCCCAGATTTAGCGTCCCCAAGTATTGTTCTGCACTGAAAGCTATCGGAAAAAAAAAACGCCACAAGATATCAATATTTACAGGTGATCGAGCCTCCACACCGTTAGTTCATCACTCTGGTGAAATCAGATAACAAACACGTACGACCGTCCCTGCGATGGCAGACAAATCGTAATTCAGTCATTAGAAATACTAACCTGAGACAGTTTCTGCAATCGGTGCAGGCAATGAGTTAATGCAACAATGTTCTCCGCCCACTGGCTTTTGTCAGTTATCATACGGTCCATGAAATCACGAGTTCGATTAGCTTCGCCGTAGGAATGGTGCATCATTCTATTCTTAGCCTCCTTTGACGAGGTAAGGGACTCACTACCTTGGCGCTTGGAAAGAAGGCTTCCAGCCACCGCCAGGGGATCGTTGAAGAGGCTTGAATCGACCTCCGGCGGATCGGATGAAAGGGAACGCCAATCAGAGAGTGGAAGATCAGAGAGGGTCGAGACACCATCGATTAACTGACTTCCCCGATGAGACGGGTAAAAATCAGATAAATTATCCGCGATATATGACGTCATACTGGAATAAATAAAGGTCTCTTTGTGCCAAAATCACATATTTAAAGTTAGCGTACAAGAGGCGTTAAGAGTTGCAAGAAACCCAGAACAATACTTGCACAAAGGATTGGGTTACCCAGTAAGGCATGACAAATGTCTCAAGGTGCTCCCTACCGCGGACATTGTCGTTAAAACTCCGGAACCGAACAACCGTCCACAAAATATTATCAGTGTTAGAAACAGTTGGTGGGCTACGAATAGTCGAATAAAGCTAACTTGAACGGACACTTAGTATAGAAGACTCACGATCGTGAACACTGCATCCCCGTACCCGAACCGCTGCGATTATTCTTATCGTTGATCACCAAAGCTATCGGCTGATTGAACACGAGGAAAAAAAGGGTTGCACGCATTTCATCAGTCAGAATCTATAATGGAAAAGAGAGCCCTGTAAACGTCCTTGAAATCAAACGGAGTGCATTTTAGTGAAGTTAAGTGTCAACAACCACAAATTGAATGCATGAAGCATCATCCAAAGAAGATACTCTTAATCCCCGATTCTAAAGAAAGGCACCCTTATAAGTCAGCAGTGAGTCACGCACTACCGATCTTGGAAGTGGTATGCAAAAAAACCAGGCGATTTAAAAAATGGGAAAAATAACTACATGAACAGGACTAAAGATTTCAAAGTGGCAACATTACACGAAAACTACTAATAAAAATTTTAAAGCGCAAATAAACCTTCTTCTTGGTGGACAGTTCGGCCTTGACGGTATCCAGAGCCGGTACATGTTCCACTTCCTTGGTCATGATTTCAGTCATTTTAAGCAAATATTCGGTAGCTTCCGGCCAAGCCTTAGCAGCAATTAGATTTTTCAAGACCTCAGGAGCAGTTTTCACGCGATCAAGTACTTCAATAAGCTCAAGAGAGCGCCGTTGTTCAACTAGTTCCAACCAAAGACGGCGCAATTCTTCCCTATTAAAACTCAACAGACTTTTGCATTGACCGATATCGCGCTTCATTTTTTGAACTGCTTTACGATTTTCTACAAAATTGGATATACAGCAAAAAAACTCAAGCATACTTTCAAGGTCCCCTGAAACGTCACGATATATGTTCAAAATCCGTGTGACGTCGACATACTTTTCTAAACAACGCAAAAAGTTATAAAAATTTAGAATAATTAAGGGGAAAGAAGGGATTTGGAAATAGTAACTACCATTTAAATACACGTTCAGCACTTCCTCCGTTTCAGTATAGTCGCGTTCCAGAAGCCTTCGTTTTCTTTCTCGCACCTCCTTGCTACTACTACACACGCAGGGATAAAAAAAACCAAACAACCAACTTTTCAAGGAGTCCATGAATGAATGACATCAAGTATGATGATTGAGTCTGAATTAGGTATAAACAGAAAAGTAAAACCCACCATCTTTTAAATATATCTGTCTTGCGAAGGTACAGATAGCGTCGATCCTAAATATACAAATATACAAAGCTCCCGCAGCCAAATAAACAAAATTTGCGCACATTGGTGGGTAAAGCCAAGTGAAGCAAAAATTCTTCTCATGGTACTAACGATGAACGAAGTAACTACTGCGAGTCCAATCAGGAAAATAGGCTTAAGATATTTGCAAAGGCACATTATACTCGCCAACGCAGTGAAGCTTCTGGGAAATTCAACGTTTAAAGCGCAACAAAAGACTGAAAACAATAATATGCTACTTTCCAAATCAGATTACTACGTTCACGAAGAAAAAATGATACAGTAAATGCCTAGAGGAATATATACCGGCGGGAGACTAGGTAAAGAAAGGTCCCAATGCGTCAACAAAAAGTAGTAAAGTGCACATATGACTCCGACCGAAATACGACCGCTCAGGCTAAATGTGCGATTAACTAACCTATCGACCTTGAAAAAGCAGACATTCTTGCCACTATGCACCAAAGAGCTCATTATCAAATATAATAACTGGTAGCCTGCGCCCTTTGCTTACAAACGTTTCGCAGGCAAACATGCATTTAATTGGCAAATCTATTCAAAAAATTTTTAGATACTGCAACATTTTTCACAGCTTTTTTATCAACATGCATATTTCCGAACTAACTACATGGTAGAAATGCAGACTACGAATTTTTCAAATCGAGATAAACACAACAACAGAGTTACTATGATGGCAATGTTTAAGAATGCCTTGCTGGACAGCTTTGCGTGGAGTGTAGTCCATGCTAGTGTAAACCAAGGCCGGGCTCATGAGATGAATGCCCAGCGTTCCGAGACTTCCTTGAGGAAAAAAAAATGGCATAGTACTAGGGTGGAATGCATGCATATTCTGCAAATAGAGGGACATGTTTGGCGTCCCGAGACTTCTTTTAAGGTAAAAGAAGGCATAGTAATAGGGCAGAATACATATATTCTTGAAACAGGGGATTGGGTGTAATACTTTGTTTGTTTGAACTGCCGGTTTCGGTCACTTGGATGGCCATATTGTACTGAGCCGGTTGGTTGGTCTTTGGGCCGTGCCAACAGCCCCCCAGCCCTCTGTTTCCAGAATACATGTATTCCACCCCCAATACTATGCCTTCTTTTACCTTAAAGGGAGCCTCGGGACGCTACATTGGGGCTGTTGGTACTACCCGTAGGCCAGCCAACCGGCTAGTACAATATAACCACCCAAGCGACCGAAACCAGCGGTCCAAACAAGCAAAGTATTACAACTTGGGCTGCTGGCACGGCTCGGAAGCCAGCCAGCCTGGTCGGACCAATATGTTTACCCAAGTGACTGAAACCCACAGTCAGAACAAACAGGGCATTACAAAACGGCTAGATTGATTCAGCTTTTCGAGTGATTCTTTGTTTGTTCTACAATTATGTGCGTGCTAAATATACAGATTTGCTCAATAGGCCAATAGTAGCAGGGTAAAGATGGCCCAATGAACAGACAAATTCGACCCGCACCAATTAAAATACGCAGCTTGGGGTTTTGTTTCTGAGGTCTTTGATTTTTGAGCTGCGTCAGTTTACATCGCTTCAATACTGGAGAATATGCTTTCAAAAGTTCTTTTTTGCTTTTTATTGCGAGTATCATCCTCAATAGCTTCTATTAATATCGAATAATGCTGTTAGAAATAGTAGATTATTTCATCCTTGGTGTCTTTTCGTCTAATGTATATCATACATCTGCGACTGCGAATTGAAGCTTTTTGTTAAGATCTAGATGTTGTTTGACAATAATCCGGTGTGCCATACATAATCGTATCTATTTCATCTTAGAACATGGTTGGCGTCATTCTGGAAACGCTGAATTCGAAGAAGCTAATAGCATTTGGCGTCATTATTTTAATTGCGCAAACTGCATTTTTCCTTGTCGGTGGTCTTATATCGCCAGCACCGCATTCGAGCGAGCAAATTCTTTTGTCAAAATGTGTCGACTTCGAAAGTACTCCAGAAACGTTCAATAACAAATGGTTCTTCTTAAGACCGCAGCTCTCGAATCAAACTTGTAAAACAATTCTTGGCGATGGACCTCTGGAGGAGATGGCTGCCAAAGCGAATATTACTGCTGAAAATATTGTTTTCGTTGCTCAGTTCCCACATCCCAGGTCGGGGATTGATCTCAAGATGACACGCTGGTTCCAGCAAATAATCGCCGTACTTTGGCTTGAAATCAAACAGAAATATGATATAGAGGTATGTGTTTTGAACAAATAATTATTACCTGTTCATATATTTTTTTGCCATAATCGGGTACTACTCTTTGAATAGGTTAAGCCAGATGCATGGTTGACGTTTGACGTAAGACTGGGCTATCGCAACGACGGTGACCCGCCAGAGGCTTGGAAGGAGATCGCGCGCTCCCGAGAGATGCGTCCGCTTTTATGCAGTCTTGACAAGAATATCACCGGTGAATCTGTGATGGCTGGGCGTGGATCTAATGAGGATTTTGTGTTTTATGATTGCGAAGTGATGCCCCTTTTCACATTGGGCAGTTGTCACCATCAAAACTATCTAGTCAATATTCGAATCCCCCACGATCCTGATAAAGGAATCAACCACGAAATCGGTCTACTTCAGGATGTCTGGATGGTGGAAATTCATCAAAACGGTGGTTTTACAATGGTCAGTTTTACCACTCATTTTTCTACTATTCGGTTTTTATTCGAGTGATATTTGATCCATCATCGTAACCACGTTGGGCCTTAGGCGTTTCTGCTGGTAATCCTTACCATTAGGTGAAGTCGAATTTGGAGTCGTTAAATACTTTCAACATCTTTCTTTGTGAATCGTAGCTTGACTTCAACAAGCGTCTATATCTGCGATGTCGAATGAAACAATCACATTAGGGGTTTATGCTAGTCTTGGGTCTGAAAATGTATTTACATTGTCAGAGATGCTTTAAACGAAGCAACAAAACTTGGGATTTTTAGTCATTCCTGAATTGTTAACAAGGAATCATTTTATTTTAAAGAAAAACAATATCCTTATATTTTTTACTCTTCTTGTGTTAATGAGTAAAAGTGAAGACTGAATTTAGTCGAAGACCGAGAGGCTCGCTTTCTGCTGCGCTGCTTAAATCGTGAAAAGGATATTTTTTACCTATTAAAGGTCAATATTGCGTCTCGGCGAACGGGAATATGGAATAAATCATGCTGTGGACTTTCCTCTGCCTACCTTTTGTCTTACTTCATTTCTAGTTTATTGTTGCTCTGCCTCCTACTTCGGCGACGTCATTACTCGCTACACCGTAGGCGAAACCGAATTCGCTAGCAAACTTAGAAGTCGTGCCCCTCGTCTACTGTAATGCGCACATTTCAGAGCTAAGGCAAACGCGTCCTGGCGACTGTTTGCACACTCGGTGACTCACTACTAGCAACAACTCTCCCATCAAGATGTTGGCTGAGGGCAAAGTGGTATTTTTCTTGCGAGACCGACAGACCTTTTTCCCCCAATAATGCTACACATCTTAGTGGTAGTGCTAGTGTTTTGGCAAAGGTTTAACTCGTTTGTCGCGGACAAAAGCGCGTTTTAGAATTTCGGTCATCTTATCACTGGTGAGAAAATAAGCATTAGCGGTTTGCTATTCGTCTCGTCCATGGAATCCTTCTCAGATGTAGTATTTTCCTTCCCTAGGTATGGTTTAGTTTGAAGACGTTTCTGTTCCCAATCGCATTGTATACGGTGGTATTTTTTTGGCGTCGTGTCTCCGAGCTCGAGCGCTCGCCCACCCTAATGGAACGCACAATCTTTGCCCTCGGTTTGGTTCTCTGTATTTTCGATTGTCCAGTTGAGTGGTTGTCCCTTAAGTGAGTTTTGTGTCCTCAATCACCATCGCGTATTTTATTACCGAGTTATTTTGGTTCATCGTCCTTGCAAATTGTTATTGCTAACTGATTTATGTTCTCATTTATAAAACTAATCAGAAATTTTCCAAGTACATTTGAATTTGGAAATCCATATTCGCATGCATTACTCTAACTCCATGTCATATGCTCATTTTCTCCACTGTATTGGCTAATCGAATTTGCTTCTTTCTTAGGTTTGATGTCTCTTTCTGGCTTTTGCTTTCTGATATTCGTCAAGGCGCGTTCTACGCAACTTTAGCCTGCTTCTGGCTAGTCTTTACAGGTGAGCATCTGATGGATTCACCTCATGGTCACCGCCACCCGACACGGTTTGGCTTCTCCGTGTATTACTGGCCAAAATTGCTGCTTGTCGGTGGCTGTTGCTCGGCTATGAGCATATTTGAACTAGCTGAACGCGGCGTTCAATTGCATAATCCATTCTACAGGTGAGTTAGATTATTCTTCTTTGTCTGTATTGCTCTCAACGGCAAGAGACCTTGTTAAAGGACCTACGAATTTCACCTGTTTTGAAGTGTATCATGCACATTTGGGCTACTTTATCACATTTCAGTTTTATCAAAGGTAAAGCTTTATTTAAGCGGACGGTTTCACCTTTGATCTAAAAATCGTATTGACCACTGAAATTATCCGTCTATCATGCTTTTTTGGTTTACCAAGCATGTCGATTACGCCTGACCAGTTCATGTTCATGCGCATTTTAGCGGATTGCAACTTCTTTTAAATCGGCTCGACCACTCACACTAAGAATGCTTCTTTTGTTGTCAAAGCCTGAACTACAACAATTTATAAAACTATTTAGCTATATTAGACAGGCAAAATAGTGTGTAGACAATTTTTTTTACATTGATCGCTTTCTTTCAGTATATGGTCGCATCCCGTAGCAGCGAAATTAGGCTACGCGAGCGTTATTTTGGGTGGATTGTGTGCTGCTGCTTACTTTCTCTACCTCACCGTGCTGGTCTGTCAAGCACTTTGGCAGATCTTTACCAAACGTCGGCTACTTCCCGCCTTGCAAGCTGATCAGCGTGTCTACTACAGCGGGCTCATCTATCGTTTTACGGCTCTTCTCATTTACACCATTCTCTGCGCTGCTCTCACCGTCATTTTTTACATCTTCAGTCAGGTTGATTTCCTCACATTTTAATTATCCGTTTCCCATATGTTAGTTGACAACACCCAAGCCTGACAGTGATAATATCCACCTGTAATCTCCTAGTGACCAGCCGAATTACCTACTAGCCTGGAAGGATTAGGAAATTTGTGCATAAAATTTACTTTGACTAGCAATTTCATTCAGCCACAGCAGCTGTTTTAATTGTAACTCCTTAGCCAGTAGTTTTTGCGAAGACTGGCAAGCCTAGTTAGGTTGCATGGATCTTGCCGCCTGCGACAATTTCAAATGATTAGTTTTTACTACTCTCTCGGTTGTTGGTGGCTAGATCTCACTGTTATTTCTTGCAACCATACAGAATGTTTGTCTCACATTTTTGGCGCTGGCCTTCATCGCTGTGCACCAATCGCTTGTGGGAATAAATGGCTGCGAAGTCGATCACTTTGGAATGGGCATAATAAAATCTAAAGGTCACGTCGAAAGTGGTGGCTCTATTTCTGTTGCCATGTGTACTTAGTCCAAATCATTAAATAAGGCATTTTCGAGGTTCATATTCGACATCTATGCGTTAACCTGACCAAAATGCTTTAATCCTGCTGTTTTCGCTTGAACTCTCCTTGCCATGGTTTTTGCCATTCAGCACGTCAATTGGATGGTGGAAAAAGTGCTGATGCAGGTAGCCATGACGCCCATATGTGATACTCCGTTTATCTGAGAATTCTGACTCGTGGATGGGTCTTTCAATGCCAAAGTATTCCTTCACACGGTTCAGCGCTATCTTTTGTAGCACTGTTGCCTGCTAGATTGGTACGAAAGGTCACTTCACACTTGAGGGCGAAGCTTTATTCAGTAGCTTATTTATCTCGTTTTCTAAAACAGATTTCGATTCTGGCGGAAAGGTTTCATTGTATAGAACATCGAGGGCGATCAGAAGATGAGAAGGTCAGAGGGTCCGCGAGTAAAGTCGCTTACAGATGGTTATTCTTATCGCTCGTATTACCGTCCACATTCATGGTTAATTCGCAAATCCTTGACCTTCCTTTTCGATTCGTGTGGAAGGTAGGGCATAATGGGTCGTGACACTGCCTGAGTGGGGGTTTGCTACTGAAACAGATGTTTGCGAAAATACTCTCGTAAAACGATGTCATTTTAAGGCAAATTTGTGGTCGAACGCGCTCATTAGCATACAGTTGAGTTGGACGACTGGAAACCCTTTAATTGTTATGTAACTCCGTACTTTCCTCCAAACTGACACGTCTACCAGAAATTCGAGAATGTACATTAATGGTGTGTCACTTATTAGCTGGGCCTTGTGCTCCAGTTCAAAATCATGCGTTTACGTTAGCGTTTCGTTGGCTTTTTCCTTTAGGCAAACGAGGAACAATGGAAGTGGGGTAGCCATCGTATCGAATATACATCAGCATTTATTACGGGAGTCTATGGCATGTGGAATGCCTACGTTGTCACCATCCTCTGTCTTTATGCACCTTCACACAAATTTCGATCGCCAAATGGCAATCAAATGATGGAAAATCTTTTGGTGAGCAGCGATAGTCGTGGTGATTGCTCACCGATGGAGGGACAGCGTAGAATGGAATCAAAACAAGAAGACTGTGGACCCACAGAAAATATTAAGCTGGTTCCCGCTCATGGACTCTCCTTTTTTACCAAAACGGCTCAGGAGTGAAAGCGAAATCAAAAAACGATGCTGACCTGACAATCTCTTCCCTCTTCTGCATGCATTTCATCGGCATTTTTTGTTCAATTTACCTGGCCTAAAGTAGTTGGCTTGCCTTGGCACTTACACAATATTATTTGTTGGACTATAATAAAGTGCTTTTTTATGATAACTTGCGACAAGTGTTTTGATTGTGTGGTTCTAACGTTGTGGTAATGCAACTTTTTAAAGTGAATTAAAAGTCCACAGTGAGCTGGTTGGAGGGCGGCCCAATACATATTATGGCCGAGTAAGATGCCTGCTTTCATCTTCGAAAGCCTTAAGGTGCTACACTGATGGCAGTGAAAAGCGAATCTGATCTCAGAGGACATTTATCCTCATTTCTCCTCCTGAGTGATGAACCTCACCGGAGCAAAAAGGAGGGCATATGCTACGAATGGGGAAATGGGTCCAAAAATGACACCCACCTTCGACAATTACCCTGGTCTTGTGTTTTGTAGGAAAGTTATTTATAACCGAAAGAGCTTCGTTACTGAGCTATTTTTTGTACCCGTATGAAGATATCAGGTATGTGAAAACGCGGTACCTCCTCCACTTCTCTGCTGGATAGATGGAACCCATATATGGCTGCAAAGAAAAATATGATATGTTGGTTAATTTTAAATCCGATCTCTTGTGGCATAACTACTTTTGTGCCAGCGGTCTCTACCACTAGCTATGGACGCGTGTTGGCCAGCCCATCCTCCGCCCCTCAATACAGGTCTCCACATCCGGTAGAATTTCTAAGAAGGAGCAGTAGTGGTGCGGTCATGCATCTTCACCGTCGCATGGATATTCGATGGCTGGATAGGTTGCCTTGTTTGTGTTTTTCTTACAGCACCGACCGCGCTACGACGACTGACACGAAGTGCTGACCAACGGGAGTGCCGGTGACGACGCTCAAAAGGGGGAGGGAGCTACTTAATACCTTTGTTGTTCATTTTTCTCAGTTTTGGTGACGAGGCCAAGTTGATCCCCGCCACTGTCCCCGTCGAGTTGGCTGGCTCTCGAACTATGTCAGTAGCCCTCCGTCCTACTGCACGCCAGGCATACATTCAGAAAGTCTCCAGGTGCTACACTTTGAAGACAGTGCCAAAATTTATCGCATTTGTGTCGTGAAATTGCTTCCAATGATTTACTGTAAATCTAGGGTTACTGATTGTAGAACTAACAGTTCGTGAGCATTGACTTGTAAGGAAGCAAGAGTTACTAATCACAAGCCTCCATGTGAGCATATCCGAAATGAGTCCGAAGGTTGTTTAAAAGTGGGAGGAAAATGGATTTATTTTTTAGTAATAAGGTTTTTTTCAGTATTTGACTCATTGTCATCGATTCCACTCTGGTTCTCGTAACATTTAGCAAACAGGATAATCATCGTGTCCCTACAAAGATAAAATAAGATTCCACCTGAAGAGGTGGGCCATTTGTCTCCCACCGTTTCCACAATGCTCCAGCTTATATAAGGGTGGGGGCGGCAGAACATGGAGACCGCAGACGCGATCCTGGTTGCCTTGACTAAGGATGCGTTCCGACAGCGCAGCAAATGTAATGGTTGCAGTCCTCCAATTGTTCGCTATCCCCCAGTTTGGACAATGAGACCAATGCGCCACTGTGCCCTTGGAAATACATACTCTGTCCGCGTATCATGTCTTTTTTTGTCAAAAGGAACGTCTCTGGACTCTACAATCGGAATATTATAGCTCCGAAAAGGGGAGAAAAAAGGGGGAAACAAAGGAAATCAAGCTGGGATATTAGAATACATTGTTTCCACTACAAGTATACAGGACAGGCAGTTAGCCATCGTTTTAAACAAAAGAGACCATCAAAACATTAAAAACTGATTTTGCCCCATTCTATCAAATGTTCGTTAGGATGGTACCGCATAATTAATCTAACAAATTTCTACTAAAACCCTTGCATTATCGTGGCCAATCTTCCATTCAAATCATAAAAAATGAGTTGAAATACAAAGATAAGTTTTCATAGCAGAGATATAGAACTCAATCATTTGGAAAATTCTGAATGGATAAGCAGGATAGTTAAAGTTAACTGTTTTAGTTAGAGAAGATTGGATTTGGAAATAATTAGCCATGATTGAAAATGTAGCTTCCCGACTCTCCCTTGATGTCAAAAGAAGGCATAATACAAGGGTAGGACATGCATTGCCCACGTGTGGAAGTGTTGAGGGATTATTGACATGGCCTGGAGAACACGCCGGCCAGTGCTTTCGCAACCAAAAAAGAGGGTTAAGGAAATAATCATATCACTACATTGTCCCTGTATCGTCCCGAGGCTCCCTTTAAGGCAAAAGAAGGCGCAGTACTAGGGCAGAATACATATATTCTGGCAACAGATGGCTTGGGGGCTGTTGGCACGGCCGAGAGGCCGACGAACCGGCTAGAACAATATGGCCACCCAAGTGACTGAAACCGGCATTTCGAACAAACAGAGTATTACACAGCCACTCTCTTCTTTCGAGCGTCGTCCCCGACGCTCCCCTTCGTCCGCCTCCCATGTCAGCCATCACAACGTAATCAGTGCTGCGAGAAGCACCCACGAGCTAACCGTCCCAGTCGTCGAGGTTCGAACCCATGTCTTCTTGTAGTGCCATCAATTCCGCGTAGCACTCAGTGCAGCAAATGCGCCTTCCTTGGCCGTCCTCTCCCATGACAATGTGGTCGCATGAAAGATGGAGGTACGAATCCAAGTTTTCGAATGGGTCGAGACACACACGACACATATTGCGATTCCGGGCTTAATTGATACCGTAGAAGAAACGCAAGGGCATCGTAGAAACCTGAGCAAATGCGGCGGTCGAGCCTCATAGGAACAAAAGGCATACGATCCAATTGTGCAAAGCATAAAACGATGCTATCCAATGGCATCCTGCACACTCTACATCTGGAAACAGGAGAGAGAGAGAGAGAGAGAGAGAGAGAGAGAGAGAGAGCTTACGGAGGATGCTTGACCACAACGTCGCCGATCCCTCTTGCAAGTTGAACTGGACTTGGAGTTCACGGCTAGTGTCGCTTCAGTTGTTAATAGCTTCCCTGTCGAACACGAGGGCGAGGGAGGTGCCGAAGCTGGACGTCTATCTTGGCCCTTCTGTTACAAGATACCAAAGGTTCTCCCCTCCGTAGCACATGCAATTCTTTCACACCGCCCAAGTTTGCCAGAAGTGGCATGGAGAAGGATAAAATCTATCAAAGTCGGGTCCGCTTTCCGCTGCCACCAATGTAGCGTCCCGAGGCTCCGTTTAAGGTAAAAGAAGGCGCAGTACTAGGGCAGAATACATATATTCTGGGAACAGAGGGCTTGGGGGCTGTTGGCACGGCTGAGAGGCCGACCAACCGGCTAGAACAAGATGGCCACCCAAGTGACCGAAACCGGCAGTTCGAACAAAAAAAGTATTACAATAGTCAACTCAGATTTGGTTTTTTAACATCTTGGTGGCACATGTAATACTTTAATTGTTTGTGAACACCTTCGTTTTGGTTACGCGGACACTGAAAAGTTTAACTGTTGCGCTACCGCTTGAAATGCATGACCTCCGGTCCATGTTAATAATCTCTAGGTTCTTAGGTACTTTGTCAGGATATTTTCCGTCTTAGCGTTATTTATAATACTTTGTTTGTTCCAATTGCCGGTTTCAATCACTTGGGTGGCCGTGTTGTACTAGCCGGTTGGTCGGCCTCTGAGACATGCTAACAGCCCCTAAGTCCTCTGTTCCCAGAATATATATATTCTGCCCCAGTATTGTGCCTTCTTTTACCTTACAGGAAGTCTCGGCACGCCACACTGGTGGCAGCGGAAAGCCGACCCGACTTTGATGGATTTCTATCCTGATCTGTACCACCTGTGGCAAACTTTGGCGGTGTGAAAGAAGTGTATGCGCTACGGATGCGAGAATCTCTTACATCGCATAACAGAAGGGCTGAGACCGACGTCCATCTCCGGCGCCTCCCTCGCTCTTGTGTTCTGCAAGGAAGCCATCAACAACTGAAGCGACACTAGCCGTGAACTGCAGGTCTTGTCGAACTTCCAAGAGGGATCGGCGACGCTGTGGTCAAGCATCCTCCGTAAGCTCTCTCTCCTGATATTGGGCAACTCGCCCCCCTCGCCAAAATGCGTATCTACAGATGTAGAATGTGCAGGACGTTATTAAATAGCATCGTTTTATGCTTCGCACACTTGGATCGCGTGCGTCCCATTCCTATGAGACCCGATCGCCCCATTTGCTCAGGGTTCTACGATACCCTCGCGTTTCTCCCACAGCATCAAAAAGCCTGAAATCACAGTGTGTGTTGTGTGTGTCTCGATCCATTCGAAAACCTGGATTCCTACCCCCATCTTTCATTGGGCCACATTATCGTGGGAGAGGAGAACTAAGAAATGCGCATTTGCCGCACCGAGTGCTACGCGGAATTGATGGCACTACAAGAAGACATGCGCTCGAATCTCGATGACTGGGACGGTTAGCTCGTGGGTGCATCTCGCAGCACTGATAAGGTTGTGATGGCTGACACAAGGGACTGACCAAGGGGAGCGTCGGGGACAACGCTCAAAAGGAGAAGAGAGGGGCTGCGTAATACTTTGTTTGTTTGGACTGCCGGTTTGGGTCACTTGGGTGGCCATATTGTGCTAGCCGTTTGGCCGACCTCTGGGCCGCGCCAACGGCCCCCAAGTCCTCTGTTTCCAGAATGTATCTTCCGCCCTATTATTGTGTCTTCTTTAACCTTAAAGGAATTCTCGGGACGCTATATTATCACTCTATTTGCCTTTTGGAATTACTCGAGCTGCTACAGCACTATTGCCACAATTCCTTTGCGACCAATCAACTAACAGGTAAACTTTCTGTAGTGAATTATGGAGTATGTCTAGGGAACTCCTTCGTACTTGTGGCCCTGACAATGCTTGTTTGAATCCTGGTTCCAGCAAAGGCGCTACTTGGGTGGTCCACTATTGTGCCCTCGTTGGGTGGGCTGGTCTTCGAGTCATGCCAGTAACGTCGAGATCTACTGCCCTAACGTGATACCTGCAGGAAAGTCGCGGGGTACTACGATGGAACCAGTTTATTTTTCTTTGGTGCCTAACAGTAAAATATACTTTATAGAGTGACAATTTATTTCGCAAAAATTTGGGAGAAGGAACGGATATTTTTCATGGTATACTCAAAATTTGTCTTTAAGCATTCTGGAAACACATTTCGTGCGAATCCTCTAGGATAAATTTCGCTAATGACAAGCCAACGATTTTGGAGTCTACAGTGCATTTTGGAAAATCCTTCACATGCACTTTGCGCTGATAAATGGTTTTGTCATATTTTACTCACTGTCAACATCAAGATTGATGCAATCTTCATACATTTTAAACACGAAGAAATGGCTACTATTGCAATAACAATAGACTCGGTACTGCGTTTAGGATTCAGTTAAATTTGCATGATATACCACAACTCGGACATTTTTTGCCTTCAGACATTGCAAATCAAATTTTTTGCAATTAAAAAAAAGAACTTGCATATGTATGCAGCAGTTTGATTTATTAACAGCTTTTGATGATGATTTGTTATTATATATGCAGTACTGATGGTATTGAAAAATGACCTTGGGGTTGAGAGAAGGGAGGAGAATTTAAACCTTGTCATGAACGAGCAAGGTGGGTCCTTGGATTGCTACGGTTTCGCTACCACATAAACTCAGTGTGGACATTGATAAAGATATTTAAAAACATCCAATTTTCTCTCATCAAAGTTGGTAAGAAGGAGAAACACCTGCAGTATTCGTTTGCCTTATTGGGCCTATGCGAAAGTAAGCCAGCGATGTCGGATTTGTTCTTCCCGCCTCAGGGACGTGCCAGACTCGGTCATGGAGAAACTCCGTTTAGCGGTCCAAGGCTCCCCACTAGAAGAAAAAGGTATAATACTATGGCATGATATAATTTATCCAAAAAGTAAAGGGCTGGATGTCTGTGGGCGTAGTCCAGATGTCATGCCACTCGACTCAAATACAAAAGCCTTGGTTTTCTTCACATATGCAGCTGAAGTGAAGAACTGGAAGTCTAGTGTAGTAATGTCGGTGTTTATGTACGCTTTGTAGGTGAGAGGCGGGAACACAAGATACACGTGGTCGGTTGCCCGCTAGCGTGTTCTCCCCCTGCGCCGGATACCTCAGCTCCGTAGACTGGACATCCCTACCTGACCTTTTCCCTTTAAATAAAACCATGCCCAGAAAAGCTCGGTCTCCTGCTAGTAAGGTAGAAAGGAATGAGGAGGAAGAAAAGGAGAGCCCTGTCACACTAGGCTTTGAACAACAACAATCATTTCATAGGGCACAATATCTTCACACAGTGTGAAGCATTTTCTGGGAATCGCACTAGCGGTTTGAGGCCGAAAATCAGCAACGGCAGCTTGGCAATTGGAGTTTATGTTCATCAGTGTACTCAGTATCCGGTCTGCAGTATGTTCTTAAGGGCATGCTAGTAAACATCATTAGTAAAGGATATTCCGAGTTTCGTTGACCTACTAGGCCCTCAGCGAGGAGTCGGAGCTTTGCAGAATCCAGAGAATTAGGACAAAATTTTAACCCGAGATGAGGATTAGGCTTTTAAATGCTCTGAATTTTTCTCAGCCAGCTTTGTGTTAAAAACTGTTTTAAATTGCAGCCATAGTACACTGAAATCGGTTGTTCCGAGAATTATTCATTGTTAAAGCTTGTAAACAGGTTTGAAATTACGCCACAATTATTTAAATTTACTTTAAATTGCTGCGATATGCCTTATTACATTATGAACTCAAAATTTTCATTTGCGTCTGTGTTTTGTTTGAATCCTTCAGTTAACTGCACTTTCAAAAAGTGATCTTGTAGTTCAAGGTGGTTGTTGCAGCACTAGTGATAATTTCGCTGTTCTGTTTTTGCATAATTTTAGTGTTATGAAGCATAATTTGAACGCCTAAGCCTAATCCGATTATATGCTATCCTTACGCACGTGGCACTGCTTGATCGATAGCACCTTTCTGTTTTAATATTTGTTTACTCACCACCGAAAAATGCTTTGTTTCTCACATCACATGCGCAGAGTTTAAGCTACACATGAATGCCTTTTAACTTTGTTACCTATATTTTGCATTTACTTACTGTTGCTAATTAGACCAGGAACAAGTTATTTCGCTTGATTGTGTTTTAATTATTGAATAAAAAACCTCCCTTGGAGAGTGCAATGTACTTGTTCCAATGGCATGTTTGCTTTAATAAATTTTTATCCACAGTCATGCAGGAACATTGTGGAAGTGCTATCTCTCCTAAGCATCCCGTTGGCAAAAGACCTATTAGAGTCCGAGTTCTGTTATTGGATGGGCATCTAGAGAATTTCATACTATCGGTAAGCCAAAGGCAGTGTTGTTTTTAGTTTGCATATGCAACGGTTTTCCATTTCGTAACAAATAAAGCTTTTGGTTCCCTTTTGCTTCTTATGCTGATTTTAAGGCGAATCTTGCCTTTTTTAGCCGCGATGTCCTGGTCAAGAATTTTTTGATTTGGTCGTTCAGTCATTACAGCTGGAAGATACCGATTACTTTGATTTGGAATATGAAGACGTCATGGGGAACAAGGTTGCGGTTGACATTATAAACGCATTTTTTAAATGGGAATTAGTTGCAAAACAAATAGGCAGTAAATACCACTACCTAGATTTCCACACTTTACAGGCGAATTTTTACATCTATGCTGTCATGCGCTTTGAAGACCTTTTTGGCCTTAATATAGCGTTCAGAAACTTGCCCTTATGCCCTTCTAATATTTTCGTGCTTAAGAGTGGGGTTCACATAAAAGCCTTGGTGATTCAACACATTTAATACGTTTTGACACATGCCATTTCTGCCGTTTATCAATAATACAATGTACTATTTTAGTGCTGGCTTGACCATTTTAAACCCATATACAAACCTGTTTCGCAAATGCTTCGAAAGCCAGCTCAATTTTCCTTCAAGGTGAAGTTTTATACCACACATCTTAATCTCCTCACGAACAAGTTGACCAGGTACGTAAAGCTATTGCTTAGGTGTGTGGCAGTGGCTGAACTTATCGGTTTGCATTTTATATAGTATTTACTACAAATGAAGCCAATTTCTATATTGCAGTCGCAGACCTAAAATGATGCCCTCACTCCTTTTATTTTCATTATCTTGATTAAAGATAAACCACTTATTCTCTTGTTTGCAACAAACAACATTAGTCGATATAGCAACTTATCCCTCTCTAATTTATCAGTACCATTCCCGCAAACCTTCGCAAAGACTCAAGAGGTTTTGTTTAAACATCCTGCCATGCTACATAGTAGATAGTTTATCAACTTTTAGGCTTAAAAAATTCTTTTTGTTTTTGCCTTACAAATGATGAACGAAACCTAAACTTTTCTTAAGCAACATTATCTTACTTACCTTATGATATCTTCGGCCAGTAATTCAATTGCGACTAATATCTGTGCGGATTGGATACTGTTGTACGTCTAAGCTAAGAACTGCAGTAGTAAACCTTTGTTCCTTTTAATAACCTTGTCTTGTTGTAAGCGATTTGTCTTTAAGGCGCATATTACAAGTGCAGGACGTTGTGGATGGAATCTACACTGTAAACATTAATTTGCAAGTGTCAAACACGCTAATAGGAACTCCTAAACTTCGGACTTCCTATTGTTTCTCTTTGACATCAAATACTACCGCTGCATAATCTTTTAAAGGTTTTTCCAATCTTTACTCTAAGAATGCCTAATATTTGTTTTTAATTTGCTTGAATTGATTTTAAGAGCATTGCTCCCTGACACCACACTTCCATTACTAACATTGAATTGCATTTTATAAAATCCTCACCTGCCTTTAATGTGCGAAAATCATTCAGTCTGCGGAACCATCTTATTAACCACATTTTATTGGGGCAGAAGTGTGATAAAATTACGTCGATGTTACGATCTCACTCCTGTTCGAGCTGTCACCCTAATTTGATTCACCCAATGGTCGAACGCGTGTAATTCGTCCAGTTTATTAGGCCACACATCAGTGCTTCAACCTTCATACGAAATAATAATTTTACTCCGTGATTTCTACCTCACCCTTTCCCCCTCCCCTAATTCAGGCCCTAAAATTTCGATTTTTTGTAGGTTTTTAAATCCTTATCCTTGCCAAGTTTTTTCCCGATTGGGGTATTTTTTAACTAAATCAGTCGAGAACATCACCTAAAATTTTATGAAAATCGATATACTATTCTCTCACTATTTAATTTATGTTAAATTGGCTGTTGCATTAAGATGCTCCGAGGTTTTTCACATTCAAATTCCAACTTAATTTTTGGTACCGCTGCAGACTAGTTCTTTGCTATTTTTATTCTGTTGAAGTACGCTTGTTTAAGGGTTTGGATTGTTAGAAAATGTTCGTAAGCAATGTTATTCGTGATACGGGTGCCTCACTCTCAAATTCCACCTTTATTACTTTCTATGCCCTTGGAAGCAACTATTCACGCTTTCATCACAATAATCCGTTGTGTTCCTGTTGGGGAAGTGTCCATTTTATTTCAATTACTACGGAACACATGAGCCAAATTTTCATTCCTTCATCAGTATCTTTCATATTTGGCTGTGCAGACGGTTATTTGCGCTACAAGTGAAAAAAGATTTAATTGATGGAGAGCTGAACTGCGGTGAGAATACTGCTGCACTTCTAACGGCTTTTGTTCTTCAAGGTAAGCGTAAAACCAGAGCACTTTACGAACTGAGTATTGTATTTTTGCCTCATTTAATAATTCATAAGCTCATAGGTTCATTCTAAATATAGCCGTTGCTCCTACCAGTGCTTCTCAGTTTTTCACAAATTTGCAATTTGCCTACACATGGTATCTACTTACGTTTGCATAATATCCCTCAAATCTTGTTTTCCAACTTAGGCATTTTGATAGGTGTTTTGGGTTTTATTCCATACGTCTTTTTGTACGATCTGCTTTGCTTAAACTGACCAGCGAGATCACGCGCACTTTGTATTCCAGTATTGGTGATAAAAGCTGAATATATGGTGATGGTTAGGGACTTCTGGAGAAATTATTTGGCAAATTGCCTTGGACTCCAACCTATGCATAGATTTTAAATTATTAATCTTTCTTGAGTGTACGATTTCCGTTCACTGAAAAAATACCCTTAGACTTTCTTACAAGGTTAAGACTTTAGAATTACTTATGCCGTATCAAAATCCAAACCAACGCTTCAATATCCAGCAACTTTCTACATTTTGCACGTTTCTAGTAGCATCATTTCAGTCACAAATTTTTGATTGATTTATACGATCCATTCCTGTCCATATGTTTTGTTATGTGGATTTCTCTCTTAATTAGCTGCCCGCTAGGATGTACCACCGACTTTTTGGCATTGAAGCATTGTCGCTTGTAGTAGGTTGCCCTGAAGGCGTTAGAGTTCGTGTGCTTCAGTTAGGTCTCCGTTTAAAACCTTCCATCAAAGTTACAAATTGACTTTGAGCAAGATCCAGCTACTCAGGTGTATATTCATTCCATCACTTATTCCATGGTCGCAGAATCCATTGTGCTTTGCATTTGTTTACCCATTGGTGGTGTTTTTTTTGTGAAATGAGCAGCTACAGTTGTAAATTTAAATGACAAAATTGCTGGGATGCGAATCTTGGCAAATTCTTTTTAACTAATCCTGAAGTTCGTATGTCATTAATGTGAAGGAATGATTTTATTCGGATGCAAGTTCTTTACGACACGACTCGACGAGTACCGAAAGGTAGTTTCCACATAAATCATTTGAAACTCTTCGACTCCTTGTCATCGTAAAAAATTTGTGATGCTTTTTAGGTTTTTGACAATGTTTTTCCCTACACTTTCTACTTTGGTAACTATGCCGTTTTAAAATGCTTCTACCTCTGGTTTTAATAGGGGGTTCGCAATACCCGTTCATCCATTCTAAACACCATTTTTTACAACAAACCTAAAAAATTTAGTACGGTTATGTAGCGCGAAATTGGAGGTTTTTTACGTGCATGTGATAAATAGTGCCTCAGGTAAAATCCGTTAGTGTTCTCTAGGCGTCGGTGAATTAGGGGACGTTGACGATGCTAAAATTATTTGAATCCACATTTTTTAAAATCCTATTAGAAACTATTGTCCTTTCTCATAATGGGAATTTCCTCCGTTTTTGCTAGAAACATTTTGTCAGTGTACGCAAGTGTATCCTTTTCAGTCAATCTCCGCTAGTGTCCTTGAGGTAGCGGTCAATCCATAAATGATTCTTATTTCTACGGGAAAAACCGGCCCTCTATGAGCACCCTATTATATCATCCTGCTGAATTTGGAATTTTTATGTTACTCATCCTTTATTTGCAAAAGCAGTCTCTTCAATTGCCGTTTTTGCCTAACTAATCACAAACAAACAATTGGTAGTGACTAGCTTTACATCAACTGCTTTTATAAAAAATTTTTATTTGCGCTTTTAATGCCTAACTTTATTCTTTTAAATGTAGCCGAGCTCGGAGATCGTGAAGAGGAAGACAGGCGCGTACTAAGTTACTTGGAGAACATACGACTGGGCAAGCAGTACTCTCCTGCCTTCATATCCAAAGTGGTAGACTTGCACAGTAACCTAGAGTAATTGATCTGCTAGGATTTTTTGCTATTACCTCTTGAAATAAGCTGTTGTTAGAAGGCATTCAGTCATGATTTATGCTGGGTGTAATTGCCGTTGAAGCTTTTTTGCACATTAGTTTTAAAACTCAGGATGGATTCGTAAACACTTAGTTACACTTCAAACTACGATCTGTTAATGACTCCCTCCTCTATTTCAACCCCAAAATAGATGTTTTTGCGTTATTCTTTTTATTCAAATTATCTTGAGTGCGTTTTTATATCACTGTGCCTTGAAAATAAACTATCACCTATTTATCGTCAGAATTAATTCAATAATTAATTTTTGCATGGTTCATACCTAAGTTCGCCCCTAAATATGCAAGTTTATTTGCGTCTCCTTAGAGTAATTTATTTGAGTCCACTTATTTTTATAATTTATTCATTAACCTTTAAAACCAGTTTGTTTTACCCCTAGCATGCCTACTTCTTATCATTGCGACTTGGAGTAAACTTACTTTTTGATTATTTAGGGGGATGTCCGAAGGAGAAGCGGACTACCGTCTTTTGGATGCAGCAAGGAAATTGGAGTTCTACGGTCTGAAGCTTCATCCTGCCAGGGTAATGTCTCCATAGTTTACTATGGCTATTGACTTTGCAGTGATTAACACTTCCGCATCCAAATTAGCATATTATTTTTGTGTACCGCTTTCAGAGTAAGAGTAATCTCAAGCGAATGAAAACCGTTTTCGTCATGTCATGTAAGCAAATTTAATCTTTAAATTTCTGGGGATGAATGTTACTCAAGTAAGAATATTCTTTACAAATGAATAAGTCGCCCATTGCGCTCCATTTGGTACCTCATGCAGGGGTTTTTGTTTTGCATTTTTATGTTAAGTGCCTATGGTATAAATCTTTAAAAAAAATTTCGGAAAAGTATTCGCTCAAAAGGTGCTCCAAAATTTAGTTGACCTCAACTGTGAGCATTTTATTACAAGCTGTATAGATTGTGTTTCTCGATGAATAGTTTATTGAGCTTCTTCACTAACAAGAAGCATCATGTAGCTGTTTCCGCCTCTTAATAATGTTGAAATCTTGTGGGTGCTGTCTAAAGGAAAAGCTCATCTTAGCAATCGTAAGCTGCCTTTGTATTTAATTCAACAATTCATGTGTCTGACAGGACCTACAAGTGTACATTCTACAAGGTTTGATGTCTATCCATCCCGGTCTAGTCGTTGGCACACGAAAGACGTACCCAATTTGGCTATGTGGATAGTAATCTAGCGTTTTGTCCAACTCTTGAAGCTGAAATTTTCCTCCGACGCCTCTTTGAAGTTCTATTGAAGGGATTTTCCTCCGTAAAAACGGTTTTCATAACCCTATAGGATTTAAGAATGGCTGCAATAGTGTAGCCAATCTTCGCTACATGGTGAGTGTTTTACCGGGATAACCAATCCGGCTTGCCGTTCGCTCTCCACAAAATCGTTTGCTTCTAATTTTGTAAATGCCGTTTTCGTTTGGGTTGTTTCAGCACAACCCAGAGGCGTTGTAGCATGTTGTTTGCATATTTTGTCAGTATTCTCCTTCTTAAAGGATAAAATATGTTCTAAAGCAGCTACTTTAGCAATGGCGTTTTATGCTAGGTTCAACTTGTTACTCGGCCTTCTTTGGGACCAATCAACTTGTGCTTTCTAATGCATTTGGTGTAATTTTCTTTTTTAAAGGCACCACAGAGTGCCTAAATTCAAAGCAAAATTTACCCCTACGATGCCTTTCCTTTTCAAGAGCGGGTAGTAGTAGTAAAAAATGTGCTTCTTAACACATCTTATAAGTAGTTCTAGAAATGAGTCCATTTGAAAAACGTTTGTTCTTGAAAACTATTCATTTACCCTAATATTCTTTAGCATTTGCTCGCATTTCAGGAGAACGGTGGGATCCTTCTCAATTTGGGCGTTACGCATGCGGGTCTTTTTCTCTACCAGGGCAAAAACAAGTTGAATCATTTTAGCTGGTCGAAGATACGCAAGCTCAGTTTCAAACGTGCCAAATTCCTCATAAAGCTACATTCTGGAATGGAGGTATGTTACTTGCTACCACCCCTCAAATTAACACTTCTTTTCCTGCAATGTTTATCGCTGCCTCGAAGCATCTTAGTTTCTAATTTACCAAGGACACTTTGTTACTTACCCTCAGTTAATGCCCTACTTACCCCATGTTTAAATGAACCTAAATTGTAATAATGTTTTGCAGTGTCTTATTGCAGAAATGCCCAAGCATTGGTACCTTGCAAATGTGAGCATATTTAAATCAACTTGCTGACATAACTTCTAATGGTCTATGACCAATGCTAGCACAGGCGTATGTTGGAGCAATAGTAACAAAATTGCCTTTTTTAGTTTATGGGCAAAGACCTCCAGTTTTGGTGCCACAACATTTCATAATCTTTGACTACTTATTATACCCATCCACTACCTACTCGTTATGCCTAGTTAAAAACTATCCGAATTTTTAGTAATGAGTGAAGTTTTAGCGCCACGCTAACCAAATGCACAATTACTATAGTTTGGGTTAAGCTCACATTATCAGATGACAACTTACCTTAGATGATCCCTAAATACACTCTCTGCCTGGCCCAAGCAAATGAATGCCTTGAATTATCTAATCAACGTTGTTTTGAGTGCTTTTTCATCCGGTTTCAGATAGATCATGTGGTCTTAGGAAAGTTATTTAAGAAATCTGGTCATGATTGAAAGGCGCATCCCATAATATGGGTGTTGCGCCCGTCCTATTTTGCTTAATGCCACTTGAGATAGCATCGGCTCCCAACCATAATGTTTAACCCTGCCTTTCCAATAAGCCTTTCGGAAAGGACACAATTGAGTTCAACTTCGAGAGTCGAGATGCATGTAAGAACTTTTGGAAGAAGTGCCTCGAGCATCACGCCTTCTTCCGGTCCCGAGAGATGCGCGGAGAGCCGGGTGCAGGAGGCGGAGGAGTAGGGGGATTCGGATCAGGAATATGGAGCTCCGCTGCGCCGCCTGCCCACCCCTACGCCTCGCAGCCGAGTCTTCGTTTTGCCGAGGACGTCGGAAGTAAAAGCACCAGCCGGGGGCTCACTCGGAGTGCGAGTCTCAAAAGCGGTCGCAGTCAGGGTCTTTTTAGCAAAGGATCGTCCTACAGGTAGCTTTTAACGTGGTTTTTTCTTTAGCTTTACGTATTACTACGCCGTCGCATAGGCTGCCATCAATAGCTATTTTTGTTTAAGTGGGTGTGCATCTGTACTCAAGTCCGCTCTCAAAGGTGCTCATTCGTATGCTATTAAGCTGTTGTTCAAGTTTCGTGGACGGTCTCTCCTTCACGGGGCGTGTATTTATTTAATCGACATCATAATGGATCGAGTGTTTAGATATTGATATTTAATGCAAAATACTTTGCACTACAATGAAACTTTGTTCCCTCAGAATTATCTCATGTTAAGTCTGGGAGTGTTTTTCAAAGAAGGGTCAATATGTCAACTTTGATGTATAGATTAATTAATACAGCGTTGTTTAATCAGGCATTCTTCTCATAATAAGGAATATTTATCTACACTCAACCTTCTTAATTAATTTTTTGATGTTAAAAGCCAATCAGCTGAGTGGATTTCCGTCTTCAGTAGTGGACAGTTTTTTTTTCAATTTCCTCAAAGTAAGGATTCCTAGTAGCATGACCACAACAGTACTTGCCGTTTTTGAAGCCAGACACCCATTGTACGTCCAATTCTTAATATTCTCTGAATTCAAAATAGGGTTATGGCTTTCACTTTGCGCCCAACTATCTTGTTATGGTATGATTTATGACTAATCTCCAATTTTTTTCGTTATTGGTCAAATTCAAACAGCAATGGGAAGGAAAGTTGCTTGTCAAGTTGGTAATACTGTGTCACTTTCACATTGTCTGCTTAAACGTCTTTTATGTTGACATATCGCCCTTAGATTAAGCTCCCTCATCTGGATTTAGAATTCAGTGCATCATTTGTTAATGGGTTAATGTGAATCCTACAGTTCTTATTTTATATTAAGTTTGCTCAGACATTTATGCACTTCACATAACTTCGATTTTGCACACATTATGAACGGTAAAATCAAAGCCTAGCTTTTTAATCCTTTAATAGTGGACCTCTCTGTTGACTTTTTTCAAAAAAAAACACCAAGCGACATAAAATTTGCCCTTTTTAGTAAACGCACTTGTTTGTGAAAGTTGGCAAAGATTTTTGTAACACAGTCGAAAATTTACATGTTTTCTTTCGCGGTCCACCGCAATTAATTTTCTTCACTGATTGGCCAAAATAGGACGTCTTTACGGGTATGAAGGCAGGGGTTAGCTTTAGATCAGTTTTATAAATGCCACTTGATTTCGTTGAAGTGGGTCTTGTTATCATTTGGCCCTGCACACGCTTTGGCATGCGTTCCAACATTGTACAAATGCTGAAAATGAAAAATTATGCAATGTGTACGCGCATTTTGTACCCAACTCTTTTTGACGTTAAAGCCATCTGAGTGTATTTCACGTAAGCTTATGTTGGTGTAACTTAATTAAGCACGATTTGAGTTTGTTAGTTATCTGGCTCAGCCGTACTTACTGGCATACTTTTACCCCAGGATTACTTTATAACTCGCTTTTATGTGCAGATACTGTGGGAGAACACAACAACAACTCATTGAAAACTCGTATAATTCGAGCCCAGGAACCATGTCCTCAGAAAAGTGAGTGATGAACTGAGCGTATGATATTGGCTCAAATCTGCATGGGAAATCTTTTTGTACATTTATTCTCTTTCCCTAGACGATCCAAGTCAGTGGGTCGCCTTGGTTCAGGTCAGAATCTCAGTTGCCTTGGCTCACCTCACCTTCATCGTAGTGTCGCTCATGTTGACGAAAAGTGCGAAGAGGACCTCCCAAGAATGCTGCGGCACCAACAATTTCTCTTCCGAGGCAGCAGCTCGAGCACGGTAGCTGCTGACTTTGGTCCGCCAACAATCAGCCTTCCAGATCATTATCAACTCCTTTTCCTTTCCACACCCATTCGAAGGCCACTTTCCACTAGGTTTGTTCCGCCCATCCCTAAATAATCTAATCCACTTCAGAGAATGCAAAGATGTGTTATCGAAGTTTAGATTTTTTCTCATGTCAGGAAAATTTTCACTTTGTTGTTAATTTTTAAAGTGACGAATCCGCATTTTTAAACAATGTTCCCTTTTATCTAACAATTTCCAAATTTACCGGATTTATGTTTGAGAAATATTGACTTTGATGTCTCTTGAGCGCATCAGGCGGTAATATTAGTTGAACTGTCCTCTGAAGGACCATGCTGGGCTCCTCGTTATGCATAACAGCTAGATTGTGTTCCCTTTTTTACCTGGACAATTTTTTATGGCCCAAATTCTTAAGGTACCGAACAGAAACAAGTGTGTCCTCCAAAAACAACGATAATTTAATTATGTATGGATCCGTTCTTTTTCGATCTGATTGCTACATCTTGATTATTTTTTTTTCCTACGAGATAAATGAATCTTTTTTGTTATAAATGCTTGTTACTACAACGATTCTGTTCAAATATGCTGACGTTTAAAGGGCCTATCCCGTGGTTTATTAAGCACAGATTTGTAGTCAATCGACGTCTGTTTAATTCGCAGGCGCCATCACTGCAATCGTGACACATAGATATAACAAAATAGACAAATTTGTAATTTTCAATGGTTTACTCTGAATGTTTACTCCAGATAGCAAGTGTTCTGTCCGCTCATTTCCCCTTTTCAATTTCCCAGATTTAGCTATATGAAATATGACTTAATGTAGTTGTGTCTTACTATGATTCGCAGTGCTGATTAATCGAATGAATTTATTTGGGTATGGACCAATTCACTGCATGCATGTTGTTGTCTCATTTTTTTGTGATTGTGATTCTTGTTTATACTACAGAACTCTGGCAAGGTCTATTGCATTTTTTCTACCCATTCCCGATCTTGTCATTGAGAATTAATATTTGTTGAACAGTCTTTGTCATTGCGCTGATTAATTAGACTGAAGCTCTCGCAAACAATATTTGGATTAAAGGGACGATCACCTTGCACCCATCCTTATCTTCGACATTGGCTTTGTGTTTGTTCTTATTCCGTAATCCTACCGCCATGTTTGTTGGTCAGGTTTGTGCACGAGACCGATTTGCCAAAAAGCGTAACCACGGCTGCCCGCTTGGCAATCCCCTTGGGTTTGTAATTTGCCAAGAGTGGATGACATATTCGTGCGATTAATTTTCTTTATGTAAATGAAGCTCCTCCTCTCCTTTTTCATTTGCGGTGTAACGGTGAAGTAACTTTATAATTTGGATAAGCCCAACATTTGCCAAACAGCCTACATCAATAAGGGAATCCAAGTTCTTTGTAGAATTCGTCCATTGGATTTAAAAATCAAGACAATAATCTAAGCAAAATGAGCTAATGTATTTATGCCAAGGCACCTAAAACATTTCCAGCTTTTTATGAAATCGAGTAATATGCAGCAAATGTTTTAGCATTTGGGCATGCATTGGTAGGGCTGAAATGGAATGTGGTAAATGGGTGTATCAGCAGGAAATCCTTCTAAAACTGTAATGAAATCACTCAGCTGTCACTTCAGTTGGTTTTCTAAGTGACGAAATCGGTCTCATTGAATCGTCGGTGGAATTTTAAATGGTTGCCGTGTTGTTATTTTGGTGACTAATTTCAAAAAACCGTGTTTAAAACTGTGATATGTGGTTGGTGCTAGAAAAACCCATCACTCCTTTGAATAAGTCAAGCGATCGTTTCATGTAAAAAAGTATGCAAATGATCGGACTCAGTGAACGAAATGCATTTGGCTACATTTACTGTCGAGAAAACAAAATAAAACATACGAATTCAGTTACTTTTGGCAAGAAACGGATAGAATGTCAGACTGATTTATTTATTCCTATTGATCAGAAGTCACAGCCTCTATAAATCACTCTTGGAAGACTTTTAACTCTTATTTTAATTGAAATCTCCTGAATAAGTTTGCTTTATTTATTGTCTTTAAAAATCTCATTTTTCCTGATAAAAGTGGTAGTGTTAACATGCTGGCTACTACGGTTTTAGAGGGAAATCGACAATTAAGGGTCCACATCTTTTACTGGTGTAATATATCAAAGATAGCTTTAAAATATGTAAAATCCTACAAATAACCATTTTATCATTTTTAACTCAACCAACCTACTTCTGACTCGATTTTATGTAACAACTTATCTTTGACGGGTAATCGACGAGTGTCATTTGTTTGCTACGCCAGCTTTAATTATGAAAACCAGTTTGGCACCTAGACGTGACGCTGACAGTAAACGTGTTTTTTACGATTTATTTCATGTTTCACAGATACCGCACTGGGAGCTCTCACTCGGTGGATCAGAGTAGTTTGCCGGCCGAAAGTCCTTGTAAAGTCGGTCCCCAACTACTGGAGTCTGATTATGGAGCTAGTGTGCCTCGTGTGTTCTCTGTCAACGTGCTTAGGGGTCCCAAAAGGAGACGCGAATCCGGCATTCTGACTAACACCTCTCCCGCCGTCACCACCGCAGCTACTAGAACCTCAGATGCTGAGTCAATTACTAAATGTGTGTACACCCGTCGGGCTATTTTCCTTGCTTCACACTAATTTGTATATCGGCTCTGGAGGACAGAACACAATTTCACTTTATTCCTACCTTTAAAATGCCCCTGCTCTTGACTCTCAATCTGTAATATGCTAATATTACTAACCCTATTTTCAGATAGCCTCTCAACCGGCTCTCGACCATCCATTGCGTCAGCACTCACTTCCGGTAGCGTTCCCAATGCCCTCAACGAAAAATGTGCAGAAAAACCCACTAAGGAGTCCTGTGGCAAGAAGCATATGGATAAGGGCAGCGGCACTTCTACTCCCTCTGGTGCCTCGTCTTCGGAAGAGCCTGTATTCAGACCCGTAAGTACCTGGCCTCTTTGACAGAAACAGACTGAAGCCTTAAATCTGTAATATCTACTTGAGCCAAAATGTTATGCCTTTATGTAGTGCTAAGTTTTTTTCCTTGTATCTTATGGTATTCTTTTATATTTTTCTGTTTTTCGTGTTTTCATGTGAAGCAAGGTGAATGTCCCTTTTTGACTTGTTTAGGGCCAACTTCATGTGATTAGTTTTGGTATTTTTTAAAATCCTTCTCGATTTTTTCACTACTCCGTGACATTAACTGGGGTTTATGCGCACCGTCTGGGGCCGAAGTTTAATTGAGTGTTCTCCGCGCACATTATCTTATCTGTTCGGTTTATTTAGCTTTCAAAATTATTTCTGCCTACGATATTAACTGATGGTGCACACAGCCAAATGTAGTAATATAAAACAATGTGTTTCACAGAATTTAAGCAAAGCGTTACTTTGTGTTCTGGTGCTGAGAATAAGTTGTCAAGTTAGTGGGCTTTTGAGACGGTGCATCGTTTCGAAATATTCTTCCATTTCTTTGCTAATGCTAAGCCATGGGTATTAGTAATGGAACTCTGCAATAAGTTCAAATACCTTGATAGGATCCGGTATTTTGACCAAGGTAAATGTGACCAATAATTTCGCACCGCCTATGCCCCGCCACCAATTCTTCCTTCTACTACCCGAAAAACTTTGTTTTCTACCTTTTAAAGGTCTCATCCAATGGAGCCCGAACTTTTGCCTCGTCCAGAGCCACACATGATTCTCCCACACCGATTCAGCGTGCTCGCGCCTTCTCTGCCATTGAAGAGCGCTCTCAGTATTCGATCTCGCTTCCGCCCGAACACTACGACGAGGTGGCCGAGGATGAGGACGATTGTTATGATAATGACAATATCAGTGTTGATAAAGCAGGTCTCTCTGATGACTCCCTCTTGCAGCACCCACTTTCTGTCTGCGCCTCCCGCGCTGTTTCCTCTGGCGATCTTTACCGGTCGGAGTCAATCAACTTTCAATATCCTATTTGCAAACTTGACGATCTGAACTCACCGTTGGATCAGGAACTTGAAAATGGGTTAGGAGTCTACCTGAAACCTTCTGTTGGTATTTCTATAAAATGCCTTGTTTTGCTTATGTATTGACGCTGCTATTTCTTTACCTCGATGCTTTCATTAAAGCGTTTGCTGTTCTAATTCAATAACACACTAATTATATTACCTTCGATGTTTATGTCTTTTGAATTTTTAGAAAGAAACCGAATGATTTTCCTATCTTCTCACCTTTCGCTCAAGAAAGCCCTCCGGACAAGGTATGCTGAGTCTGGAGTCTTTTTCATCGACTGATTTATCATTGAAGTACCATAGTTTGGACTCCACCCCGCTTACTTTCCTCTTAGCTTCCTATCACCTAAGAATATTGTAAAACTGGGGCATTAGTCGTTTTTGCTCGATGGAAAATAAGGGATTTAAGCTTTCAATTGGATCTGCGTACCTTTTTGGCATTGGTTGGGTGTTTTGCATGTGCAACCCATTCTTGTCCTTCTGATGACATATAGAGTGATAAAGCGTGTGACAATGCCGTCGTCTATCATTTCATTTGGTATTTCATTCATACAGCCTCGACTGCTCATGCTCACAATTTCATGCTCCCGTTTAGAGAATAGCAAGCTTTGGCAAATGTGTGTGTGTGTACATAGCATTTGCCTTTTCCTTGTTTCACTTTAGCTAATAGTACTTATAGGCAACTGTGGTTGCACGTATTTTGGTAATGATGTACTCCATCCCACGGTCACTCATTTCGAAAGGTCTATCATTCAAGAAACTCCCAAAACTCACTTGCCTGTAGTGTGCTTATGTGGTAGAGGCCGTAAAAATCGTGCCATGATTGGTTTTTAAGGATAGAATTCTCCACTTTTTATGTCCAGAGTAAGTAATATTTCGCAACCAAATTGCAGCAGGACTAGATAATGTTTAACTTTTGGTGGCTTGATAAAACTCTCTTCAAGTGTAGCCATCAGCATTCCAAAGTAGTATCCGCGTGCCGTTCCCTCCAGCCTTTGTGATGACGTCACAGTAATAACTAGCGTGTGACAGAGCTATCTCTGTGGCTCCATGTGTGACAACTTCCGAGGCCTTTCCTCCGTGGTTTTCATCTTTCACTTTTGGTTCTAATTGTATTTTTTTTAGTGACAAAACCGTAGCCGTAGCAGTTTGCATACAGTGTCCATCCTTAAGTTTACAATATCCATTTCTTGGTGCTCATTTACGTCGTATTTATTGGGAAAAGGTTCCATATTTGCGCATAATCCTTCTTTTACTAGTTAAACTTTTTTTCCCACCAACACGCTTTGTAGGAAGCTCATTTTGTAGTGCTCTCGTTAAAGTATATTAATGTTTCGAATCACTTAATTCGATTAAGGACACTAAACATACTGCCTTACTTTCATAATTTCAGAACTCTTCATGTTGATCACTAATGTACTCGCATTGACATCAATTGAACTTATCTTTTGACTGGAATGTAAGTGACGCCTTGGCCTGATTTAATTCGTCCAAAACACGATAATAGGAACAGCCAACAAGGTGGCTTTTGATTCTGTCACTCCCTGAATAGCAGGATCCTGAAAAGTGATGCTGGAAGATCAGTTTTGTTCTGTTGAATTATCTCAATTTACTTGCACGTTTTCAGTTAAAACATTTGATGAGCGGAATTTGTACTTTCACTAGTAACTTCATCTGGAATTTGTGAACGAAGTTTAGCGGTTTTTCAGACAAGAATGTGAGATTTTACCACTACGATGAATTACTGGCTCATCATTAAAATTAACTAGCATCAAAGTACCTTATAAATTACTAAAAAACAATGTACTTTTCAGATTGATCCCCATGGCTCTCTTTGCTACCCTTCAAAAAGTGCACCTGCGAGCAGACGTGCTTCAAACTACTCAACCCATGACGAAGAATTCGACGGAGAGGATCCTATGGAGTTAGGTAGCCTCGCACCGGCTCTGTCAATTGGTGCGATTTCTGCCATCACAGGTGTCTCTTGTTTCGATGATGATGACGAAGAAGATAGTGGGAGTGGTGGTGGGGGTGGAGAAGGCATCGATACTTGCGAGAGCAAGGGTGAAGGAAAAACGGAAGCGATGTCTCTCATCTCTGGACCCTCATCGCCAGCCGTCGACACTCTTTTCCCCTTGACGGGACAGCGAGCGCGATCGGAGCCACTGCACCCAGTGCCTTTGGTGACTGAAGGTTTGCATGTGGAGGTTGATTCTCAGGCTTCCAACCAGACACGGCGGCAGCGATTAAGGCGAAGGAGGACAAGGAAACGTGAGGTGAGAGGCGGGTTAGATTATCTCGCCTACGACGCCCTAGCAGCAACTGTTCAGCAGCATGCTTCGACATTGACAGCTAATCCTACGTCAAGGACGCTTCGAAAGGTGAGAATACTCACAAATTTCAATGCTTGGAATTGTTTTTTTATTTCTCTTGATAATTAAACGGTTGTTTCATTCCATAAGGCACCATATTTCTTATGATTTGGGTGTTTCGAATAAGGTAATCTTGATTAAGCCGACCTACATACCACGATGGACATGAATCGTTCTAAGGATTTTCTACATGAACTTTAACTGGTTTACAGCCATTATTAAAGTAGAAAAGCGCAGTTTTGCGAAAATTTATTTTGTGTTGAACAATTTATCTACTATTTCTATTCTCTTTTGTTGAATGCTATTACTGTTTGAACTTTACCCACTTCTAAAGGATGCATGTTAATATGGGTCAGCTTGCTTGATTGTTTGGAAATTCTTATTCTATAATGTCGATTGGACTCGTTAATAAGCTACTTTCAGTTTTTAGACCATCCTCTCGTTCTGTCGTATAATTATGCTAAGCTGATCATATAATTAAAAAGACTATTATTCTTTTGTTTTGGTTTCGATTGTAGACTATCTTTTTTTGCAAAATTACACTTGATTGCAAAGCCAATGATTAAGTACATGTTCCATCACTAGTAATAGTTCATTTCAGATGTAGTGTTTTTTACGCAACGCACTATGTATTTTTATTTTTTAGAAATCGCTACCTCCGTACCACGATCGTACATTCCAACTGGCGAAGGAGCTTTCAGTTACTGAGATGACCTACATTAATGCCCTGCGACTGCTAACCATGGTGAGCCCCTCTATCTCTATACATTCGAGCAATTAAGTAAATTAATTGCAATGTTGCGCCCTGTAACTTCCCTAAAGACAAAAAAGGTAACGCTCGGATAGACTATGTATATATTCGACATACAGAAGGGCTTGGGGATACTAGCATGACCCTGAGGCCAGCCCACCAAGCGAAGGTATAGTGGCGGAGCCCCAAGGTGGTCGCTTTGGCAAAACACTTAAGCGCTGTTCTTTCGCGTCAGCCATCACAACGCAGTCGATGCTGTAAGTTCACACTTGAGCCAATCCTACTGGATCTGGAGGCTCGTCCTGCATAAAAACTGGATTCGAGGTCGAGAGGATGTGCTAGCCATCACGCGTGTCCATAGCTAGTCTTAGGAACACTGGCCCAAAATTAGGATCGTGTAACCAAGGGGAGGAAATGGACATAGTTCTGTGTGGGTGCGGTAGGGTTTGGCGTCTCTTTCTCCTCGCCACGGTGGAGGAGGTATCGTTAGTCCACATGAGTGACATCGTCTTGTAAGTATCGTAGACAGCTCCGTCATGAACTTTTCCAGATGGAGTAGAGGACTGGGGTAGTTGCCAAATGTAGGCGTAGTTATGGCTCTTCTGTTATAGGCCGTCATTGGTGGGACTTGGCAACTAGCAAAGTCAGGGTTCGATTTCCGCCGCTACTAATGTAGCAACTTGAGGCCTCCCGAAGATGAAAGAAAATATAATACTCTAGCAGAATAGGTATTGTCGACGTGCAAGCCAACACCCAAGTGGTGCCTTTACCAAGACCAAGAGTTAAGCAAATAACCAGTCTAGTACGGTAGATTGAAACGATGCTCTTATATTTGTTTTATTTTTTTTGTTCTTATTAGAACAAGAGCAACCAGTGTTAGTTTATCCACTCTATAAATATGTCAACTGTTTTTGTTTCTAGAAACCAAAAATTCATCCTAAGTGCATTCTTTGCAAGCAATGGGCAATTGCACCTTAAGCCGTTTCCATTAGATTATCAAGCATTACTCAAAGAAGAACTGATGCTTTTAGGGAGGCATTATTGCTTAGAAGTAAAAAGCAGTAAAGTTCCCCAATTGCCTTGTCAATTTTTTCCCTTTCGCAAGTTGTATTTCCTTATTTTACGTGTTTGGCGTTAAAGAATTGCTCAACTGTTTTAGCCCAGTTGCATTCTTCAAGCGATTTTACCGTCGCTTCAGTTATTACATTCACTAACCGCAGCTCATTCTTATGTAAATGAGAGTTGACGTTGTTGCAATCTATAATAACCTAGCATTCCGTTCATAACATTTCTAAACGCACTTTAAATATAACATTATCCAGACTGGGTCTTACTTTTACATCCTGCAGCATAGCTCATGCGAACATTCACTCTCTTGATTAGGCCGACAGTAAACCAGAACCTTGATTTTTTTATAAATTACTGATCAATTTTGCTAACATATGATAGTGTTATAAAACTCTTCAAATAGTGGTGCTAGTTTGCCAAAACCAATTATCTAATCTAAAAGCAAATTTCTTCACAGCCCTACCACAGCAATTTCGTTCCTGATGGAAACCTACACACAGAAGTCACACGCCTGATCACACCACTCCATTGTCACCACTCGGCAATATTGCAGTCAGCGCTGACGAGAGTGGCTGCATGGGAGAAGGCGGCCATCAGTGCAGCCACGGCAAGGACACGTTTCCAATCCGCTCTTGCCGGGGTGCATAGGGCTCAGCGAACCAGGCGCAAACGAGCAGCCAGGCAAATCCAGGCGGGCCGACGGCACAAATCCAAGTGCTCACAGAAATTGGTCAGGGACAATGGTCGTGGTAACGATCTTGGGGCCAATGAGCTTTCAGATTCTTCAAGCACGTCACTACCATTTGTTTATCGTATTTTATGCAACCGAGGGATATAAATGCCGCTTAAGAAGATTATATCGCAAAAAAATCGTTCGACGTTTCTTACGTATGCCTGTATGCATTTCCATGCTTTTGGTTAGCCTCGGTAAGCGGTGTACCCCGTTCCTCCTCTCGAAACGAGTTACCCCCATCAATCGAGACTAGTCGAAATCGGACTCCGCCTGCAGAGGGCTGTAACCTCACCGCTTCGTCGTCCTCGTTGTCCTGCTCTTCATTCTCATCATCTCCAAGGATCTCCGACGTGGAGAGGAGTTCTTATCAGCCCGTCGCTCCTCCACCTGATCTCGCGTCGGCGGAGAGGGAGCTAAGGGAAACAACAAGATGTTTGGCAGAAATGGCCCGGATCGCAGATGTCTACCGACACCCTCTGTTGGATGGCATTGTCTCATGCTACGAGGACTTCCTTGCAGCGTTGCCCGAGCTTCTCAGTAGGCACATTCCGCGTCATATGGAGAACGAGGGCTCCGAATGCGTGGCCGGCTACCCTTCCAGACTCGCCTTGTTAAGGGTCCCTGCTCGACGTTTGTGGTATTACACTCAAGCCTTCCGGCGTCTGGCAGAGTTATATGGAGATGAGCATCCGGATTTGGATGATTGTAATGGTATTTAGATAAGTTCAAATGAGCTACCCTCTAATGAAATGTCATTTAAATGAGACATGCGTAAGTATCATCTGTCTACAAATTGCAAAATTTAATTCAAAATTCATTATCTAAAAAGTTATTTGAAAATGCTCGTACAATGAGTGGGCATTCTAAATCGTATCTATTTAGCTCTGGTCTCGCGATTGTCGGATTTGGTGTCGAGATTTGATTCGGTGTACCGAACAACGGAGGCGTACGCCTTGGTTGCCGAGTTTTGTCAGGACCATCAAGTGGACGCAGTGGAGAGGCCTAGTGATCATGACCACTGCCGCCACCGGGAGTGCTCTATTGCAGTGCTGAGCAGCCTTGTGAATGAGCCACATTCTTGCCTAATTCGTGTCGGTTTTCTCGAGAAGATGTCCTCAAGAGGTCGTGGATTCCAGCCTCGAATGGCACTGCTTTTCACCGATCGCCTCATCTACTGTGGACGAGTTTCTGGGTCCACGAACATTCATCTGAAGGTGCGTTAATGTGTCGTGTATCGCATCACTTTTTCGATCAGACACATGTAAATTCAAAAAATTTGGTCATAAACTGATTAGGGAATCATTTGCTTACTTGGATCTTTTCCATGATCAATGAAATAGCGAATTGAAAATGCACAACCCTTTACTGTTTTCTGAATCACTTAAAAACCTGTCTTAATTGTCACCCTATAACTTCCACATGAGGAAGCAAAGCCCATAATGTAATATCCATGGCGCTTTTGACGGCATGAGTAGCTTTTTATCGTTTCTGTTACATCTTTCTTGCGCGTCTTTTAATCATGCAGCTGCCATAATCATAACCACACGTGCCTCGGATGTGCAGGACGGTAAGCCCTTCATCCTTATGCTAATAACTCATTTTTTCCGCATTTGATCGTCGCATGAGTTGCTGTGTAAGAGTTGAAAACGTACTTTCACATCATTAGAGGTTTCTTTACTAGGGCTGGCTTAAGTCTTATGTGGATTCCAGATGCTAATGTAAGCATTTTTTATCCAAAAAATCTCCTTACTTTACATTTTTCCTGTTTAACTTCGAAGGCTTATCCCGCATAGTTGCTTTACTACAACGCTGACCGTTTTATCGAAATTTATTAGCTTTATGTAAGGAAACTAGATTTGTTTGCATCCTATTTGCACGTTTTAAAAACAACTTGGTTCATACGACTTTCGATACAGTTGGTTCGCCAAATACTTGTGTAAATTACGATTGTCCATCAATCCAAAGTAGGCGATTGTCTTTAACACCAACAACGAAAGCAATCCAACTTACCAATAATAGCACTCAAATGTCGTGCTTGTAAGGAATCCCGCGTTGTCACGCTTCATCCTTCGTGTTTCAAATTTATTTCACTTTCTATGTATATGTGAACAAATGGACTCAGTATTTTGATGTGACGGAGGGTCCTTCAGCTTCGCGGTAAATCGCTTTACAAAATGTCAGAACAGTCAACGCGACAGATGCTGGTGGTGTTAGCGTTTTTTCGGTCATGTTTAGAAAACTGATCGCCAGCTCTTTTATTCTCCCGCCAATTTTTGCCGTCTTGATTAACCATTCCTTCTTTAAACGCTGATATCGCTGAGGTGTGTCATGATTAGATTTTACCATAGCTTTCACGTACTCATCAAACCCGAAACTTTTTAAAGTGATGAAACCATTTGACTTATGCGCAATTATGTGTGACCACAGTACGGTTAAATAGCCTTAAATGCTACTTTGTCGATTTTCTACCTTTTCAGCAGACAATTTTTTACGGGCGGAAAATTTCCAGCACAACGACACATCAAAAACTTATTAAAACAACGTCAGAATACTTAAGTGTCACCACTATGTTGATCAATCACGAGCAGTGCAAATAAAACAATGCGATGTTTTTTTTGGAAATTACGGCAGCAAGCCTAAATCTGTGGTAGTAAAATCGCAACAGTTCAAGTAGATTAAGTAATCTCCTTCCTGCTTTATTGCATGTACTTTCCGTAGTTTAGCAGTTAAGTTTCGTACTCCCTTATCAACGTCATAAACACTATCTCCCGTGTGCCATTTAGAAAAAGCCCGCATTATCTCTCGTGCATTATTATTGCTGTTTTAACTTACCTAACATGTGCGTACATGAAATTAAGGTCTCAGGAGCGATGAGAACATATTTTTTTTATTTTCGGAGAGGTTGGCAAACATCTACCATCTTGCTGTTAGATACACGGTGTGGTGTCCCTCTACAATGCCGGACTCGAGTCCCACATCAAAACTTCAGTCTCATTTTCGGAGGGCATTTCCCAGGAGGGCGCTGCCGCAAGCCGGAACTCGAGTAAGGAGCGATACAGTTTTGCGATCCTCGTTTTCTCTGGCGAGAGGGCAGACAAAGGCCACTCCACCATCAAAACTGTACATTCTCGCACTCATCGCATAGTCTTTGCAGCGCCAAACGAAGAGCAGAAGCGTTTATGGCTAACGGCTCTTAACAGGGTGCTCGGCTGTGATAAAGAGAGTGGAAAAAAAATGAACACGTGTCCCTCTATGGCGCCTGTACCTTCGTTGCACGGTAATATATTGCGCGCGCCTTATTGCTGTTTTTCAATTACGATCTCTCCTATTTAAAGATAATATGTGGATTGTCGAGCAGATGTCTTCTGTTAAAGTTCATTGACAATCCTTTTGCGTAATCATCTATATCACAGCATCATTATAGACTGAAATATAGCGTATTAAGCATTTCCAGCTGAAATATTCGGAACTGATCAAACCATTACTCTCCTTGTAGTCCCACTTTTAAAATCGAAAAGCATCCTTGTGATTGTTTGTTCCTAACAATTTATGCAAACCGACAGCCATTTATGTTTTGCTTGTCTTAAAAGTATATAATGTGGCAAAATGCTAGTAAATTACATTCAAAATAAAATTAAATTCAGTTACGAAAACAGGAATTTCGAAACATGACCACTCCAATACCGAGGGCAAGTCTCAACCTGTCTCGGAAGCTCAGGAGGCGCAGGAAATGCAGTCAGATGTGGCGCCCAACAGCGGAAACAACCACTTGGGTTTACTGGGCCCGAGGTCCCACCTCCAGCAGACGGTGCTACGCTGTAGCGGTCTCGCGTACGTCTGTTGGCATCGGCGTCTCAGCGTCTCTCTGGACAACGTTCTCAACGCCAACCAGGTGAAGTCCCTTGAACCCACGCACATCGTCTTATTCCGAGATGTATTACAAAGACTTCCCATTCCCTTTCATTATTTGCCCAAATATGCATAAAGTAGAAGTACCAAACGTCCCTAATTAACCAGTTTGTGAAACTTGCTGGAGTTCGTACAAATTTTTCAATTTCTAATCCTTCATTTGCATACGAAACCTATTCTTAAATGCAAAATTTGGCCTAGTCCAAGGACATGATGCTTCCAAACGCTAGTTCTTCGAGGCCCGCTTATCTCAACAATGGGAACCATCATCGGTGATATACACCGACCTACGTAGCATATACAAGCATGATTTTAGCATAAACTATTTAGTTATGCTAGTGCAAATTAAATTATGAGTTTAACTTTAACTTTCAGTGCGAAATAAGTGGCTATCTGTTGCGGAAATTCAAAACCAGTTGCGGTTGGCAAAAATTATGGACAGTATTTACCGACTTTACACTTTTTTTCTACAAATCACCGGATGACTTCACTCCGATTGCCAGTCTCCCCCTGCTGGGCTATCGTCTCGAGTCGGCACGACCAGCAGCTGCAGCAGCCGACGCTCAACTCCACAAGTCAGATGTTCTTCAACTGACCTACAAATCCCATGTATATTACTTCAAAACTGATGCACCTGTCTCCTTTGAAAGGTATGACAGATGTTTTCTTCCTAGTCATTGAGCTCTGACAGACATTGCTGCAACCGAAATTGATATAAAAGTTTTGCCGTTGCACTAGATGAAGGGCAAATCCCTTCCTTGTCGCCCTACTGGAATGTGAATGGTTTCGTTTTTTGCATGTTTCGTTGCAATTTAATCACAAGCTAGTTTGTCCGATATCGTGTAGCAAGCGCCGTGAATAATTAAGGGACACAGTGGTTTGTAAACAACAACAGCATAACACAATGCTAGTTTAATTCCCCAGTAAATGCATTGTTGGGTTTTCTTTTGCGGTCAAGACCAAAGTACTTTGCACTTCCTCTTAGGTATCCTTATCCTCATCCGACAAGGGACGGATATTATTTACCTTTATTTCCCAATCAGTCAACTTGTGTCTACGTTTAGCATTGGTAGAATTTGCTTTCAAATAGTGAAACCCCGTTCTAGGGCTACTCTTTTCCTTAGATGGCACAGTGCACTATCCTCCGCATTGAATCCCTTATCAACCGAGAAAAAATGACGCCCGCTCTGCCCAACTCCTCTCAAGACATTCGACAGTTTTATGTGCAAAATGCCACTGATCTGTAATGTAACCATACCTATCCACTCTAAATCCATTCCCTAGGACAGACATCTTTGTCACATCTCTTTCCCTCCTCACCTTTCCCCGTGTGCCTTGTCAAATGGATCTATTCCCCTTTGGCAGGAATTTTGCTCTCTTCAAAACTTTGTTTCTCTCTATTCTTCCTTAGCTTATCATGCGGAAACCATTCTTTTTCTATTAAAATATAACACACTTGTGAATGAAGTACCACTTTTATTGTATTTCTTCACCTCGATTTAGGCATCAAAGACTACAAAAAATATCGCTATGGTGAAACATGTATTGGATCGCTCTTCTCTATGTAACTCCATGAAATTGATCCTCCATTTGAACCTTCTGAACCTCTGAGAGACCCCTAAAACGACAAGATATCTGGTGACATAGTAGTTGATGCATGAACACCAACTGTCTGTTGCGAAAAGTTTGCTTTAGGATTGCAGCGTGGTGCTCCACGACTTGTTGAACGGCATTGCCCTCAAAAGAGAACTGTTAGGTCGTGTGCGTTGGGGTGATTTAACCGATAGGTACTGTTTCTCAGGAAATTTCCCGATTTTTGGCCTAATGAGATTTTTGGTAAACTAAGCCTAAACTCAGTTTTAAAAATGGCTTATTAATGAACTAGAACTTTTAAAAAAGAATCGGGAAGTTGTTTGCAAATTAAAATTGCGTCCAATGGAGAAAAATGTCATTTACATGCCCTCTTCAGCGACACTTGGGACGACCTACTTACTAAATTTCACCGAAAAAGAAGGCATGCCAAAAAAGGCAACCAGTGTACAAGTAGATGGCGCTGCCGCATAGGGACAGACACAACTTACTCAATGTTTCGAACAAGCCGCTGAAGGTGCCCTGCATAGCCCGCTCGACCCAACAGCTCAATAAAGTCTTCATCGTGGGTGATGATAATGAGTTGAAAGTTCCTCTGACTCGAGCGGCTTTTGATAATCCTACAAGGCGTACAGACCACTCATGCGTACATAAACCAGCCCAACTTGTTGTGTTGCATAGACTGGGTAAAGAGATGACAACCATCGCCTTTGGTAGTTAATGCTATCAATTAAAAAACGGCAGAACTTGCGTGGAAACCATTTGAAACGTAGGAGTGGTTTCCTGTATCGGACCCCACTGTAGCCTATTCCTAATCAAACACTGCAAACGCTCAAGCCAAGAAGGACAATGCGCTAGACGAATGGTCAGGTAACTATACATGGAAGTGTAATGCAGCTTGATTCGTGAGAGGTTGTACGAAAAAAGGCAGCATGGAAAACGGAGACCAGAACAATATAGCATTTGCTACAACGCTTCGTATTCAAGGGATCTCTGATGTGTCAGTGAACTAGTTGTTGCAAGGGAAAACAAGCTTGATATTCGTTACCGGCGTTATCCGTAGGTAATGTACTCTTCAGTATTTCAAGATAATCAGTTGGATCAAATCTCGTTGCAAGTGAATTTGGTTGGGTCTTAAACAATAAAACAATTAAAAAACGTTTTTGGCCCTTAAATTGCTGCATTTGTGTTTATTGCCAGCATTACTTCAAATAAAACACCGCTATTTTGCGCTATGGTGATCTCTTTTCTCCAGAAGTCTCGGAAATGAACGTTTTAAAGCATTATCCTTTCGATCGACAGTGTGCTTACACATCAAAATAAGGTGGATTAGTGTTGCCGGTGCCTCACTAGAACCCAGGTCTCAATGAAATTCACCTCACTCGTGCACTTTTTTACAAAAAGGCCCGTTTGTCGCATGATTTCATCATTTAAACAAAATTTAATTTACTTTTATAAAAAATCCACAAAACGCCGGAGTCTGTTAATAGCAACGTTGAGATCCCATCAACTAAACCTTAGAACAGTATGAGAGGAGTAAAGATTGGTAATGCGACTAAAAACAGAAGCGCCACTGACAGGAAAAATGAAAATATTCTAAGAATTACTCAGTATACTTCCTACACCCTTACGACTCAAAGTGAGCAGAAAACTAGTAAATTATGGATAAAGTAGTGTAAGAAACAACCATAATGGGAATTGGCATTCAAATTTGGGTATCTCAAGTACTGTCAAATGACAAGGCATGCCAAAGCGCCGGGAGGGCTCATAAAGGCTAGTCTGTCGAGGTGTCGCCGGAAGGCGAAGAGACATACTCAGTGAGGGCATAAGCCAATGACTCGATGTTCTCGCGATCCAAGTTTGTGGTAGGCTCATCCAATGCAAGTACTCCACACTGGAGGCAGAAGACCTCAGCCAGGGCCAGTCGAATTACTAGACTGGCGAGCACCTTCTGACCGGCCGAACAACGACCACGCATGTCTATCTGCGTCTCCGTGGAAGCTAGACGAGCCTGCTTACCGCCGCCTGTCAGCACTGGGTTCGGGTTTGCTTTTACCATCACCACGCGGTAGTTGTACGTCCGCCGAGTCCTACTTGCGCTCACGTTAGCCGCCAGGGACTCCTCCTCACTACATATCTTTATGTGGTCTATATCTGCGATGGACAATAGGATGTAGCTTGAGTCTAAAACTTAGCAGCACAAATAGCACATTAGCATGCTTATTTTTGAAAAAAAAAGTGGAAGGCCTTACCGTTTCCTCGATAAGTTGTTCTCCATAATTCACGAATTATCTTATTAACTTCATTCATTTTCTCCACATGGTATGCAATAATTGCTCTGAAGGAGGGGCATTGTAAGGATGAGCCTCGAGAAACCGAAAGTGGTGAAAAAAAGTGATCCCAACTCACCGATCAAGAGCTTGATAATAGCGCTGAAGATCCGTAGCTGTCATTTCTGTCGTCTAATAGGAAGTTTGGAGCGTCAAGACTAAGCAATTCCTAGCGTGTTCAACACAATATCACTTAAGCATGCAGTTGCATGGTCCAATAATGAAGCAAAATTGGGTAAACTACGCTCTGGGATAATTCAGTCGATTCATAAAACTGTTCCCCATAAAACAAAAAGTTAAGTAGAGGACAAAATTTTGGGTTCAGCGACAGTAAACAACGAGGTAAGTGAATCTGTTATTATAAATTTGGTAATGAGTGCAAAAATTGAGGCAAGTACAGCTTTTGAGTACGTCCCAAGTGTATTGATAAGGGAGTCATTACCTTGAGTTCATACATCTTCTTCAAGTATTCAGCTTCAGCGTCTCTATATTTCGTAGCCAGGTTACTTTCTAGTATTCGTAGTTCGGTCCGCAACTGCATGATTTTTTCGTTGATGACCTGTTTCTGTGACATTGCAAAAAAAGTTTGATCAAGGTAGTATGGGGGAAAAAGTTGACAAGATGAATCGTCCATGCCGTTTTGCACGGCATTTTAAAAAGGAACAAGCGCCTGAACAAGAGGCCCTTCAAATGAGAACCTAAACACGTGGGCCTAAGGGGGTTGCTGTTCCAAACTTTTTTGAATGAACCGGTGGCAAGGGCGTGTGAAGCTGTGAAATAAACGCCAAACGTATGAGAATTGAGTAACAAAGCAGATGGTCGTTTAATTGGAGTGACTTACAAGTTAACTTTGAGAAATTTTGCACGTAGAAAATCTCGATCACACTTGTACCAACTTTTTGCATTTTTCCCGGTCAATAGACTACATTAACGTGAAAAACTGAAAAATTCCAACTTTCAACCAGGGTGGGTTGGATACATTAGTGTGGGGAAAATATATTCTGATTAATTAAGGCTTCGGATTATTTTGGATAAATTAGACCTTCTAGTTGGAAGCAAATAAACTTGAAAATCATGGTGTTTGGTAGCATATAGTTTGCGGCTTTGAAGGCAAGCAGTTGCACTTCCCAAAACCAAGCACACAGTGCCATAGGTTACCTATCCACCGAAGCAACAACTCAGGATGCCAACCGATATCTTAGCATTAAATGTTTTTCAATCTTCTTAAAAATATGACAATTTTGAGGCTTTATCGATGAGAAGCACAAAACGAAAACAAGCCACCACTCCACTCTATAAAATGTACATATTCACAGTGAATAGAAATACTTTAATAAACCAGTTTGAGTAACCCGCTTAAATAGGACCGGAGAAGCAGATGCGCTTTGCGTAGAGTAGTAGGGCGAGTTAGTGAATTTACCTGGCTGCGAAGCCTTTCCTCCTCATTCGAGAGATTATTGATATGATCTTCGAGATCTATCGACTCGGAGATGCCAGACTGGCAAACATCGATTTGTCGCTGGATGACTTGGACACGTACATTGAGTAACGACAATTGACTACGGGTTTCTCGCAACCGCACACAATCCTCGAGTTCACGCTGAATAATCTAAAAGATTTGTAAAAGGTAAAGAAATACGCTTTCTCAGCACGCATTTCATTGGCAGAACTGGCAGACGATTCACAAATATACTAATGGGACAAGACATGATCCAATCGACCTGCTGTGGAGAGCAAGGATTTCTGGACAGCTTAATGACTTCGTAAAAAGATATGAAAAGCATACAAAACAAATTGTATCTAAATTCAATCCCACAATTCCAGAGGCGATTGAGGACAATGTGAAAAGCTATCATAAATCCGCATTGTGAACGGGATTATCACGATAGTGTAATACCTTATGGTTAGCGATTTCAGTACGCAGATCTTCGATGCACTTAGAGGTGGTTGCTACAGCAGACTTGAGACCTTCAGTAGACGCATCTAGTTCCGCAAGTTCCTCAGTAACGCGCTTCAAACGGTCCCTCAGGGACTCTCCGCCGCCAGTTTCGAATACTACCGCGTCACACGCCTCCTTGACTTGACGACTTCGGTCCCGCCATTCTTGCCACTAAATTTAAGGTATCACGTGTCAAGTTACTTTGGGAAAGTTACCCTCCATTATCGAAGTGAAATCCCAGACTAAACCAGGGAGTGAACCACTTTACTGTCAATATTTATCTATGCTCGAGAGCTTCCTGCTATGAGTCGCCTCACGCATCTCCGACACCAATGTATTCGTGCGCAAAAAACATAGGGCTTTTGATTTCCCTGCTTAAGAGACGAATGGCCTGAGAGATTTGAAAGGTTGTACATTGGAGAAGGCCTTTGATATAACACGATGAAATCATTTCTTCAAACCCATGTGATCACAATGAAGGCGGAACAGAGAATTCCGCCACACACGCATAATGCATATTTGAAGGCTAAATGTTCTGAAAAAAAATGACCCTATGGTTCATCCCGTTTTCGGGAAAGAAGTCAGTTGTGCCCGCACGCACCACACTCTCGTCTATTATGGTAGCACACGCGCACTGCGATACCAACTGAAGTGCACATGCACATAAGGCGAAATTCATTTGGGGTTTAAACTGTGTTCCTGCCTAGTTTGATGACAATGGCTTGATGTCTGAATAGTCAGAAGAATCTGCTAAGGAGCCGCAACAATTTAAAAGGGGTATAAGCGAGCGCTTACTGTTGAGGATGGCGCATAAAGTGGAGACCAAGTTTCTCGTGAAAATGGGAGAGTGTGAATTCGGATTGAAGGGAAATCTTAACGGTCAAGAGCTCCCTCTTCGCAAACAAAGTGTATATTTTGTCATAACCGGTCTTTGAAAATAAGAAAAAACTGAATTTAACATCATTGGATTAATTTTAAAACACCTATTATCAGGTTCAGATCAAAGAAACTACAAGCGCTATCGTCGAACGAGTTTCACATCATATGATCAATATTTTGTAAGAAATAAATTTTCTGAATTTTTCTGATGCTTGGCATGGCTTGCTAATAAATGTCAGTCCGGTTGGGGGTTTAAAAAATGTGCACCTTTTTCTTGTGGAAATTGAACATAATAGGCAACAAAGATCTGCGACCAGAGTAAATCCCAGAAGAATAGCTGCATTTCGATTCATAAAAGGATGTGAATCCCGATTTAGAAAGTAGTTTGTTTCCCCCTCCTTAAATCACAATCAAGATTCGTGAGCCATTTATCCCTTGCATAGAGGCAAACTAGTGCATAACCACTTTATGGAAATGGTAATGTTTTGAAGCAAGCATAGCATTAGCATATTCTTGGCACACAAACAACAGCTCAACTACGATAGGGTAAAAATAACAACGCGATTCAAGCACAAAACGACTTTCAACTAAGTTCCAGGTGCTATTAAGATTTTTTTGGCACAGAAATGGGGACTCGCTTAGCTCATTCCTAGTTGATTAAGCCTAACCCATGAAATGACAACGTGGATCGTAAACAGTAATTCTGCTCAAAACCCTGCAATGTAATGCTTAAAGCATTTTACTGGATACTTCCACAAAACCCGAAAAAAAAAACAACAACAAATTAATCCCCGCATTCTAGATGCAAAACTCTAATCCATGCCTACCATCTGCTCACTTCTTTCGACAAAATCGCTAAAACACTTTAGGCGATTGCGAAAATAATACAATTAAGAAAACGTTGCTTTGGTCAATTTATAAATTTATGTCGGATCTCAAAAAGCCCTAGTTTAAAAGCAATTGTACGAGATAGGTTAAGCCTGTAACGAGGTGATGGTGCTGCGGTCCATCGCTCGTGGGCAAATATAGAGTTTGGCTTTTCCTAACTGTACGGAATCAATGAAACCATAGAAAGAGTGCATTCGGCTTGAAACTTGAACTCACCTCGGCCAGCGCAACCGCCTTTTCGTCGCTCCCCACCTTTGTCAGCCTCTGTTTATCATTCTCAGCCTTAGTGAGAGCTTCTTTACAAATTGGGAGTTGTCCACTCAGATCCGCCAAGTTACTGGTAATACGAGTTCTCACAGCCATTAAGCGCTCAAGCTCGGCGTTCAAACTGGTTACTGCTTGGAACTCCTTTTCAAACTGAAACAAGTCCATAAATTTCGAGCATTGCATGCACATTCTCAATTGTATACGGAAAAACTAAGCGTTTCAGTTTGGGTTTTGGAGCTACTTCATGAGGACCGTGAAAGAACAGAAAAGATCAACAATTGATTAGTCTTAACTTATTTTTTTTAATTTACCCGTGCATTGATAGCCCTTTTGGAACTTGCATTCTACACAAACTTTGCGCTATTCTCAACACAATTGGATGGTTTTGATAGGATATTTGTCTTAATTTAGCGTAATCCTTCACACCACCAATGGTGCAGCTTTCCAGGAGGACGATTTATTGTCTGAATAATACGGAAATTCGTCAGTGAGATTAACACCACTATGCGCTTATTCACAGTTATTTGTACACTTGAGACTCATTCCAATAATTGTTCAACGTTGCCGACAAAAACATTTGGCTAGCCTTGTCAACGAATGGACGCTACTGTATTTCATTGCATATGAAAGTTCAAACTGCCTCAATGGAGCAGTTCGGAGAAGTGTGCATAAAACAAAATCTTGCCTTGAGAAGGGCATTCCTCAATTCATTCTCCTCATTTCTTGCCTTCTGACGTTTCATTAACTCCTGATCCAGTTCATTGCGAAAATCATTGATAGCTGTTGAAAGGAGATTGCTGTTTGACTTAGAGTTGAGAAAAGTTGAAGTAAAACATTACCATTTAGCACGCAACGAATCCCGGTCTTCTTGGAGCTCTGCAATAGGCCTTAGCGCTAAAAGAAGAAATGCTGATAAGTTTACCTTGTTAAATTTTCTGATGACCAAAATTTCGTTCCGGATGGAATTCATTCAGATGCTTTCTGGAATGATAGGAAACTCAAACGGCTAAACAAAGAGTTCATAATGAGGAGTAAATAGGGAGAAATACGGAAATATTGTATGAATTAGTCTAAAGGTCACAGACGTTTGTAATTGTGCTACCAGATGAAAACCCGTCACACAAAACTTAAAGGAGCAATATTAACAAATTCCTCACTTGTATTTTCATTCACAGAAGTGAGAGAGGACAAAGAACGATTCAAATTGGCAATCTCTTTCTCCGTTTTTTCGATGACAGCCATGACACCTTGCAACGATCTTGCAACTGACTCGTTCGCTTGAAGAACTTCTAGTTTTGATACTTCCTTGAAAGTAAGGAGTAGAAAGTACAAATAAGACGCAAAAATATAGGTTTACATTTGCTATTTCATTTTGCAGCTTCTCAAGGCTCGATTGAGTGGCTTGAACCTCGGCTTTCAGCGCGGGTAGTTCAGTTTCCTGTAATTCGGCAAACTAGTGGAGTGCATGTTAAGGATAAGACCGTAAATTACCTTATTAATATGTGGTTTTAGCTCAATAAATGTCTCGTATTGAGCAACCATTTGTTGAAGCGCCATTCTTTTGGTGTTCAAATCGTGAGGCATGGTGGCAATACGTTTCTCGATCTAAAATCATCGAAATACGGCATAAGGCTGGAGGCACAGCAATTTATGCAAAAGAAAAAAAGTGGATGACTATTTGCCTCGTCCTGCAAATCATGATGATCCTGCACATTTTCAAAGCCTCTGTGGCATAGTGGACACGCTGATTCGTTAACGAGGCGATCTCGAAACTTCTTCCACAGATGCAAACCTCCTTCTTCAATCTCACAATCACTGCAAAAATGTGGTACAAAATAATAGTTTTCATAAAGTATTCATTAGATGTCGCATGTATCAAAATAAGTGTGCTTAAAAATAAAGGATTCCGCAAGAAAAACATTTGGCTTTTGTCCCGCGAGGAATTCATGAGAAGCACATGTAAATTAAAATTAGCATTGCCCATCAGAACTGTCAGAAGCCCAGTAGTTGCTCGAAAAAGAGGGAAGCTATTTATAAATACATGCATAATGATCTTTCAAAGATCGGAAAGCTTGTCTACTTCATGATACGATGGTGGGACATTATCTGCATTAAGTCAAAATCATTTTTCCCGATTTTGAAAGACATTAGCGCTCACCGTTCAAGTTGTTTTTTCCTTGATATCAAATTGTCCAATTCCTGCTGCAAATTTACGCTACCACAAGCGGAGATAAGGCGTTCTTCCATCACTCTTAAAGCGTCCTCTTTTTCATGTAGCTGTTTCCTAAGAAAGTAAACACCGAGTGAGATTATCTTGCTCACAAGAGCTGAGTATCGTAACTCCTCAAAAGCACCTTTTGAATGACATCTCGGTTTCTAGTTTAGAGAGATTCCGCTGCAACATGTTAAGATTCTGCTGAGCAGTTCTGGAGGAACGCACCAATTCATCAAATCGCTCGTTAAATGCCTTTGGGAGACTATTCAAGTTTTGACTGCCATCAGTGCAGACTGGGGGAATGGGTTCACCGCCAAAAATTTGCTCCAGCAAATCCAAACTACGATTTCGGCTGGGAACATAAGGCAGATAATCAGTCCCTTTGAACGAGGAAAGCGGATTAGTTTACTAGCAGAATATACTTACATCTTCTTGGCCGTTTCAATGGCAGCTTTCCTACTGCTTTCTAACATGGAGCGTTCGTGGTTTGCCATTGCACTTCGCTGCGCCTCAACAATTTGATTGCTTTAAGTTAGTGAATTTGAATTACAGGCAATACAAGGTATTCACTTACTCTATAATTGTTATATTATTTTCACAGGAACTAAGCTCGGCCTGCGCCTCCTCTGCGGACTTTCTTATTTGAGCTTCACTCTTAGAGGATTCCAATAATTCACGAGTTTCTATCTAGTAAAAGAAAGGCGCAAATATCTCGACAAAACTCGCATCGGAATTTCAAACAAAGTAGAATAAACACAGACGCTGATAAAGCGCTCCCTCAATCAAAGAGTAATACCCTCATGTCAGGGTTCTAAGTAGCCGTGACGAATTATAGCCAAAATGCAGGGTTAACTTTACTCAAACCGATTTGTAGCACATTGCTTGATAGTGAGAATACAATGACCAAGTCGAAAAACACCCAATAGTACAAAAACTAGTAAATTTAAAGTTTTCTTTCCTTCTAGAGCACATCTCATTAGCATTATATTAAAAAGATTGGGTCAGGTAAAATTAATATTATTAATGTAACATGAAGAGGACCATTCTCGTAAAGAACCACACAATCCCAAGTCTGTACGAAGCCTTATGAAAGCAGAAAGACATTAGAATTTGCTTAACAGCATGCGCTGACAAATTTCTTACTAGCTTTAGGTCGAGCGCCTACCTACTAAGTACAGATACGACAAATTTCCTAGAGAACTCACAGCTTCGGTCAATCTTTTGTTGATTCTTTCTAGTTCACTACCTGCGGACTTAGCCTGCTGTAGCTTGAGCTCAACGTCCGCCATCTCTTTTTCATTATCTGCCTAAAAGCAGAATTTTATTGAAAGAGTTGTGCTTAACTTAAGGGAGGCATAAGTCGACTACTCACTAAGGCTGCTTCTTGACTATTGATAGACTGTTCGACACGAACCAAGGCCGAGCGTGCCTCATCAACGACCTTTTGGGCCCTTCTGCTATCTGATTCTACGGATATCTAAAATGAAAAGATGGTAAACAGCGACTTCGTAATTTTACGTGGCTCACTTTATCAAGAACTTACCTTTGTCGACTCCATTTGGGACTCAGCTCTCCGCAGGGCGGCTTCCAAATGCTTTCGCACGGTTTCCACATCAGCAGCAGCAATATTGTCAGTGCTGCCGAATTTTTTAGCGACTTCTGAAAGAATCAGCAATACATATTTGGATGAGATTATTGGAAGCGAATGCTAAGCTGGCAACAGAACACTCACCATAAATCTTTAATTCAACACATAGCTCCTCTAAGATCTCATCTCGTCTCTTCAGAGCCTCCTCTTGTTGCTGTAAAAATGAACAAATCTCGGTATTTGTGACACCATAGGCAGGAGAAAGAAAATGGAGGTGTCGAATACACTTAACGCTGGTGGCAATCGTGCTAACTGGCACTGAGAGTCGTTATTGTAAGTAACTGGAAGCTTTTCGCAACCGTGATAGCCTCCTTTTCAGAACCATACCTACTGATATTATAATGAGAATGAAATGACAGAAAAATCAGAGACCTAGCAGAAACACTTGCCCATATATGCCTGGTAACCGACCTTTACTTTGATATCCAATTGTGTTCTCTGAATGATCAGATCTGACCTATTTTGCTCTTTGGTGCTAATTGATGCCTGAAGCTGACGCAAGTCCCGTTCAGCCACTGAGGAAGACCGATATTTCTCAGCTAAACTTTCCCCAGCCTTCTCAATTGCATCCTTCAATTCCTCGTCCGTTCCTTTAAAGCGAAAGAAAGTTGACTATAGTCTTCACGTTTTGAAAGTACAGAAGCGTTTATAGGTCTGGTCTGCTTGTCCCCACTCATCGTTACCAACTTGATTACCTACAATCACTGATGAGAGGCTCAGTTCCAGTAAAAACGCGTTTCATCAAAACACCAAAAGGCTGATAAGTTGCTTGAACAAACTCCAATTGATTCTAATGATATAACGTTCGGAAAATATCTCAAAAAAAAAACAGTTGAAAATGTTAGTAATCATAGCTCTTTCAGTCAAAAGCAGCATAGGTAGACAGCATCAATTTAGGCCTAGGCTATTCAAATAACAAAACAACGAATCGTTTGTGTAAACTATTTAGAAAATGTGAATGCTCAAGAAGCCTATCACTATCCAATCCATGTTTGGGAAGTTTAACAAGACTTTACCTTGGAACTCTGTTTTGATTTGTTCGGTTAAATTTCGAAGTATTGCTTCCAAATGTGATTTCTCGGCAACACACCCTTCTAAACCGAAAATAATGAATGCATTATTTCTCAGTTTCTCAAAGATAATTTATCTTCAAAAATATAAAACACATCTACTAAGTTCACATGAGCAGCAAAGGCATTTCAGAAGTGACGCACGTGCATCTGCTTGATGCTGGACCAATTCCTTATACTTCTTTCGATACAAAGTTAGCTTCGTCTAAATGATAAAATGAATTTAATCGCCTCAACAAAATATTCAAAACTATCAGGTAACGAAAAACGCCTACACTTATTGGATCTAGCTCCTCATTGACTTTTGAGAGAATTTTCATTTGATCATCCAGAGCACGCTCCGTGTCGATTCTCTGACTTTTTGCCTACATTGATTAAAATAATAAATTTAGTTCAAGAATATGTCATCCATAAGAAGCCTAATTACAATCCAATCATGTTGATCATTTGGAGAATTTCACGGAATGGCCAACCTGAATCGCCTCTTCCCTAGAACGACTGAGGTGCTTTAGTTCACTTCGATAGATTTTCGCATTTGTCTCCTAAAATGCGTAGAAATATAGGAACGAAGTCAATTACTCAAACAAATTTAAACTAATAAAAGCGCTCACCTCTTCAAGCTTGGACTTCCTGATGGTATCAAGAGCCTTGACGTAACGAGAAGAAGCAAAGAGGTCATCAAAACGCTCTTTCACAGCCTTCGCCTCGTGTAAGGGCCTAGACACTCGTTTCATAAAACTCCTCACCAATTAGATTCCTCTTGATGGCAGAATATTACATTATCAAAAACAGCCTTGGACGTTCCTAAGCTCGTCATCATCTGAAAGTGAAGCTGGTAATGCTGAGCACACCAAAGATGAAAAATCTGAAACACTTGCTACGAAAAACAGACTAAGACTTCTTGATTAGTACTACAGACAGTGTTTTAATTCATAAGTATACCTCAAATCATAAGAAAAAGTTATGAGTTCAAAAAATTTGAGGTTCAGTTCTAATAAGTGGCCGAAACCCGAAGCACTTATGCATTGAAAGATGAAGACTGAATGAAACCAATAACATTATAGGCACGCATTTTTCCCATAAAGAAGTAAAATTTACCTCCTTGTCGATCCCAACGCCGCGATAACTATGGCTAGTCACTTCGCCTGTTGGAGACAGTCTTTTAATGGTTCCATCCAGAGTCTTCAGACTCGGTTGTTTAGCCTGGGGTGGAAAATGCCAAATTAATGATCCCCAATTGTCAAGTGTCTAAATTTGCAAGCGGATAATATTTGTTCGCCTGTTCCGTGTATGAATGTGTGATATGAATGGTCTCTATTCTTCTTACTTGAACATGCGAATTGTACTCTATCCAAGCACTAGTTTTCAGGTAGAATAAAATGTTTTACGCTGAAATTTTTTATTTACAAAGCGGACAACTAGGAAACGCTAATAATAACAGCAAACGCACACGTTGAGGAAAATTAGTCACTAAATACTAAATCACCTTGCACAAAAATGAGCACACACACGGATGTGTAAAGACGTAGGATCCTTAAATTATCCGTTTTATTTGTTTACGAATTCTAGTCACCCAACCTCATCGAATTAAACCTAAAAGCCTAGGGACTTCAAATCACGAGGCAACTACTTAATTCACATCCTGCAGCTATACAATCGATTGTTGATGTAATTTAAAATGCAAATCATTTGAAATTAGGATAGGGCAAGTTCATGGATTAAAAGTTCATCGATTAAAAAATTCAAGTTGGTCACATACCGTTCCGCGTTGAGTGGCAACCAGATTGCGGGCAACAACGAGAGGGGAGTTTTTAACATCTCTTAATCTGAGCGCCACTTTAGCTTTAACCTCAACCGAGTGGGCCAACTGAAGTAAACATAAAAGAGCAAATATCAGACACAAGCGTACCTAGAAGTTATAAATAATCCAATTCCACGGCACTCACTTTTGGGTCGTGAATGAATGATGCACCAGATTTTGCGCCAGGCGGCAAGTCTCCAGTAACAGCATACTTAAGGCACTCAATAATTGTCTAAATTAGATAAATACAGGCTTAAAGGCAAAAGCTAACCGTCTTTCCTGTACCATTGGGACCCAAAATTAGAGTAACGGGTGTAGATAGCTCGATTCGCTGCGGATTTTCAGGTCCAAAGCTCCTGATACCCTGTATACACACTTCCTCCAGCAAAGACATTTCAGAGGGAGTTTGAAGAAGCTAAATATTTTCAAAATAAACCCTACTCAGAGAAAACCTATTGAAAGCCTAGTAGACATGTGATTTCAGTATAATACACTAAACCCGAAAAGTGCATTGGAACCAACTTCAATACTCGCGAAATGTTAGCATTTTAATTCGCGCTTGCAAGAATTTGGCGAATCGGGACTCTTGAAATCCAATCAAACCTAAAACTTTTAGCATGAAATAGCCAGCCCCATATCCTCAGAAAATTTTCGAAAGACGAAGAAATAAGAACTGGTCAAAGAGGTTGCAGTGTTTAGCACGAATCGTCCAACTGTGCACAGGTAAATCCTGACCCACAGCAGCTTGGTAACAACAAACAAAAACTAGTAGTTTGCGGAGCAATGCATTCCTCCAGCTACCCAAGCAAATAATTTTTTCAAAGTTTTTTTAGCCATAAAAGATTTCCGTTGTGAAAACAGTGATAATGACCGTAACCACTCACACGCTAGTTGCCTTCAACGCACTGACGTCTGTCCTTGAAAGAAATGATTTGAAGCGTAATGTAAATATTAGTCCTGAGTACATTCAGCGACTTCTAAGCCATCAAATTCACAATGCTTTTCCACAACTTTACATTTTATTAGCATGGTGCAGGTACAATCAGCCTAGAAAAGAACTTATGGTGCAATGCAATTTGTTATCAAAATCGCCATTTTAGTTATTTATAAAGCTAGCTAAAAATGGCATTAAGTCTGTTCTCACACGTGATATGCTGGCCCTTAAACATTTTTACGACTTCATGGCTAAGCTTACGGCAGTACTGTAGACTTTTTCTGCATCTACTTAAAGTAGAAATCTAATTTTCTGCCACTGGTTACAAAATCTGAGTGATTGCTGTCACGTCAACCTGATAATTCTATATTTTGTGTTCTATGTAACACCATTCAATGGAGAAAGGTAGTGATTCAGCATACTGCGTTCTTCTGCATCACTGCCTTTAAGCAGCAGTTGTAATACTTTGTTTGCTTGGATCGCCGGTTTTGGTCACTCGGGTGGCCATATTGTGCTTGCCGATTGGCCATGCCAGCAGCCCCCAAGCCCTCTGTTTCCAGAATATATATATTTTGCCCTGGTACTACGCCTTCTTTTACATTAAATGAAGTCTTGATACGCTACAGTAGTAGAACAAAGAAACAAATGGACAATGACCCTCGCCTAATTCCCTTTCTCTAACCTTCAGAACTTACGAATAAGTAGGCCCTTAGAATCAGGGCGTGTTTTATTTAACTAAAGATGGGTACAGCTTTAAAAACCTATGCCCTAATACGGCTTCTGTCTAAAGGTAACCTGATATCTCTATCGTGAGATTAGTATCACTGAGCACTTCCCTCGTTAAGGGAACATTTAAACAACACGCATTACGCCATGCCAGTTTAATCTGTCAATGAGGGTTCCGTTTCCCTTTCCTCCACCTCTCTTTGACTACTCTTGATATGGGAAGTTTGAATGGTCTAAGGCATCTTTATTGCATTAGGTTACATAGCAGATAGCATCCCAAGAGGTGTTAAGGAGTGGCACTGTAATACTTTATTTGTTCGAACTACCGGTTTAGGTCACTTGGGTGGCCATCTTGTTCTAGCCGGTTGGTCGGCCTCCGGGCCGTGCCAACAGCCCCCAAGTCCTCTGTTCCCGGAATATATATATTCTGCCCTAGTACTGCGCCTTCTTTTACCTTAAGGGGAGTCTCAGGACGCTACAGGCACTGTCCGCGTCAGGCGAGCCGGACCTCTCCTGGGTACAAAGTGTCCTCCTGCCACTCGCCTACAAGTAACATTTAAAAAACATAGGCGCTACAATCAAGTCTTAAGCACCCGCGTGGTTCCCATGGGAATTAACAGAATTTGAACTCAATAGCATGTATTGGAAGCTAATTTTGCATCAATTCCAAACCTGAGATTATATTTTGTTGATTTACTTCATGTTTTTATGTTTGTTGCTCTAAGTAAGCATTCGATGTACCCAGATTTTACCTCTGTTTAGTGTCATCGCCATTCCACAATGCCTAAACCTCTCAATCCAATGTGTTAATGAAGCATTTCATATTATCATACGGGTTGCTCAAGTTTTAAGGAAGGCTTCCAAGGTAGGGTGGCGCGTACTGGAAAGTCATTTGATTCCGGGTGTGCACATTCGGTAACTTCTGAAACGAGGCTACAGTAATTTAGGTCTTTTTGCAATGCTTCGTGTGACTACTGGTTTCGGTTTAGGCGAATTTAATGCCGTCAAGGAAGTCTCGGGGTGCCACACTTTTTATTTGCCAGTCAACGCATTGGGGCAGTCTCTTCAGGTTTAATTCCACTGATTATCATCGTTGGTCAGGGTAATCTTCCGAAATTTTGCAGTCATACATGCAGCGGGTGCATTTTTGGTAATCTTTAGACAACAAATCGCAACAACTTTTTAGACTGCTAATATCGTTATTAGAAAATCGGACTTTCATTCCTCTTGGATTTTTGCAAGCCATGAGTTAAAGCCACTTAGTGATGTGCTGCCATAGTTGTAGATTTGTTTCTGCAAATTTCATTTGCACTTTTTTATCTGATTTTCAAACGCGATTTGTTTGAATGATTGAGTATATGTTAAAGAAATCCTTTTGATGCCGCGCCCAGGTTCGTCGAATTTGGGTTTGTTAGGTGGTGTCTGGTCAGCCTGTTTTTCTTTGCAGTGTACTTCTTTTCAGTTCATAGTAGTATTGTCTGACACTGTTAATTTATCATCCCCTAAGCCCACTTCGGTGGAATCTTTTATCTGCCTCCCCGTTGAATCATTGCCCATAATTCCATCGATTTTTCAAAAGACGTCCAAAGGGCTGTTTTTAGACGCTGCCGGTGATATAGTTATCGCTAAGAAGGTTGTAGTTCGTACGCATTCCCTTACCAATCAAAGTGTCGTAAGAGGTTTTCATTTGTCACTTACTGGGCACCATATAACGGGGCTTAGGATTGTGGTCTTTACCGTTAGCTTATCCGAATGCACTTCGCCCACTCATGTGATGCACTTTTCTAAGGTTTTACCTTTGACCATTTTGGTTGAAGTTCAAGCCTTCATATCTAAATCATGAGGACCTAACCTTCATGTCGGTTTTTTTTCAGAAAATTATTCTAGTCTTCTTGGGCTGCGCTCACATACAAATGATAAACCTACCGGTAATACTAGTTAAATTTAGCCATTACGGTAATGTTTAGACCAAGAAACTATTTGGTTCGTTCAGCAGAAAGTTTGCTTTCATTCTTTTCGTAATCGGAGCTCAGATCTACATATGGCTGGAATGCAGGAATTACCCTTTTACCAGCTTTGCTGAAAACATGGCTGCCACTCCGAGGAGAAATGCAAGCTTGCCCCTTTTGGTTCATCAATATCCACTGAACCGCGCCTCAACTATCAACGACCTCAGAGATGCAATGCATCATTCATGGAAGGCTTACGTTGATTACGCCTGGGGAATGGATGAAGTACTGGTACTAACCAAGATTGGAAAGCGTTGGATGGACGCCGGCCTTACAATGATAGATTCTCTTGACACTCTTTGGATGTACAATATGAAGGATGAATTTGCCCGTGCTCGTGATTGGATCGAGGCTCATATAAGTTTTGACTATGACAACGATGAAACAAACGTTTTTGAGTCGACCATTCGGTTGTTGGGCGGATTGTTGGGTGCCTATCATGTTTCGGGGGATGTCTTATTTTTGAGAAAAGCGGTGCGATTGTTTACTGCGTTGGGCCATTTCGCTTTGAGCATTGATTAAAGACTTTGTTCTGATTTAGGAATTGATTGGGAAGAAGCTCGCTGCGGCTTTTAATTCACCTTCCGGTCTTCCATACACGAATATCAATTTCCGAACGCTTAGAGCATCTCTTCCAGGTAACAGTAAGACGGTATCACTTTCGGAGGTGGCAACACTCCAGCTTGAATTTAACGAACTTGCAATGCTTCTGCGCAACGAAAGCATCGCAGTAAGTATTTCCTTTAAGTGCTCTGCTGGTTTATGCTTAAGTGGCCGTTGAGTAACGATGTGTTTCGCCAGTCCGAGACTCATGCTTTGATATGGTAAGTAACCAAGACTTTTTTGGACACATTTTGATCCGATACTTGGGATGTCTGCATTTTTCATAATCCTATGCTATTTCATTAATTTATGTATACGAGAGCATAATACTACACCACTCGCGTGCAGAAGAACCATCCACTTTATTCATATTAAATTTCCTACCAAATTTGGCGTCGTCTGCGTTTTTTATAATGTACAGCTTTTGCGACCGTCGCCGGTATCGGGAGGGCAAACTGGTCCGCAAACGATTTTGCCCCTCTACACTCATTCCACAAGTGGATATCGTATCGACTTGCACGCACCGCAAGCGTGCTGCATCGGTGCTTAGCTTACCTGCACAGCGCTGTAGATCGTAGTGGATTCCAGCAGTTCTAAATGTTCTTTTTTGATAAATGCCAGACAGTGCATTCTTGACATCGCTGAACACACGAGTCGGGTCAATACATTGAGGTCTCAAGGGTTTTTCCCTCATTGTTGGTTATACTGTCCCACAAAATAAAAGTTACCTTAAATCGCTATTTTTTACTGTGTGCATTTTAGAGACCGGCAGCAGGAGTATACAAAATACTGAACAATATGAATAAGCTCTCTGGCCTCATCTCTATCGCAATAAACTTGTATCAACCTGCCCATTCACCAGTGAACACCATTACCCTGGGTGCACGAGGCGACAGTTACTATGAATATCTCCTAAAAGTATGTCAATTTTCGTCAATTTCTGTCAGACCCATCGACTTTCTGATTTTCAGTTAATAAAGAAACTCAAAATTTCTTGCAGTACATATAGCAAATGCAAAGCATGTTTGGGAGGATATTATCTGTTTTATGCACCATTTAGTGGCTTGGGTGTTGCATTCCCCGTCTTCTTGGAGTTGATTTAAGTTCAGTTCTATTAATTAGCAGTTAGGCTTGTTTTTGCAACCGATGAACAGCTGCAGCTTTACTAAACGACACGGATTTGCGCTAAGGCCGTCCGTGCCCCCTATTTCGGCAAATTTTTGGGTTCTTTTTTCATCTCTACTTTGTCTTCCATGGTTCAAATGTTAAGATGCGCTTAGCTTCGACAAGCCGTTTCAATCTAGACGCAATTGTCTGGAATCTCCCTAGAAATTAACCGTCGTTGTTTGGCGTTTACTTCAGATTATTGTGCCAATGTTTTGTTTTTTCTAAATAGCTAGGACAATTTATTCTAATCTTAACTCTACTGCCAAGAATGTTCTACCAACTAGAAAGTGATTCACGAAATATCCCGGGTGATGGCTGCGCATTGCTCTTTTGTGGTTTCTTTAAAATTAGATGTGTTAAAACTGGTGAATCCTCCACCTTTTGTACTTTCCATGCTTTCATTAGCCCAACAGCCATTAGATGAGCTGTAGATACCATCGGTGACCCCCTAGGGCATTCATGCTGGCGGTACCTATAAGATTTCTACGTTTTGCCTTTGTGACTGCTTTTGGTTACATTTAATGCGCGCATTTTAAATATTATGTGTTGCAAAGGGTTATTTAAGTATTGAGGCCCTTAATTGTGCAGAGTTCCAGATGAAACGTAATAATTATTACCACTATTCACATTCTTTGTGATAGCACTCGACCGCACGTCTCTGGAATTGCCTCATATGAATAAATCCATAAAACGTATTTAATCGTATGAATTGGTTACCACTCTTAATTACAAAGCCGACTAGCATTCTCATGTTGCGCTGCTCAGTGTAAAATTATTTTGGAAAGTTTTTTCAGTTCATTACTTTCTGAGCACCCTGGAAGAGCTCTCTTCGAATCGAATCTTTCTTTTGCGCAAAAAAAATATTTCATGGGATGGATTCTTCGAGCTACGCTGATTAAGTGCTTGTAATTTTGCGGTGTGGTTTCGCGTCCTAGCTCTTATTGTTATTATTCTCTTGTACGCAGGTTTGGGTTCAGACTGGCAAGGTGTCGGAATGGCTTCGAGATGCGTATATTACCGCTGTCGGAGGCGTAAAGGAAAGGTTGATTCGCCAAAGCGTTCCTAATGGGCTCATTTTTGTTGGAGAATTGCATGAATCGAGATTTTCAACAAAAATGGTAACCTTTTCCACGATTGTTTTTTTGCGTGTATTGTTCTCTTATGTGGTCAAGGCGCTAAATTAAGGGAAAGATTATCCCTGCAGTCGCTTCCCAGAGCCCCATATTTTGTAAATGCAGTTGCTGGCTATTTCGGTAAATGCAAACAAGTCACAATAGCAACGGATTCACGTGATGTACTTTCTTCCTGGTCGGTTTGAGGGTCATGTAGGCTCCTGTGAATTAGGCTTGTCGAGTTAACCTGGAATGAAAGTTGAAAATTCACACCACACTTTTGGGTAAATTTGAATGCGTGTTTTGGGACCCGTTTCAGTCTGCCCCACCAATCCTTTCTTAAACAACTCATTCTTTTCGGCTGTTTAACTGCACAAAAGGTCATGGCTGTTGGGGTCCTGCCGTGGGAAGTCACGTTCTAGTATTTTCCTTGGCTGTGCATTTACAGGGTTTCAAGTCTTTACTATGTTTGTGCTGCTTTTTTCTGTCTTAGTGATCTGAATTGTCACTTACTTTCATGGTCTTGATTCTCAGTGAGTCTTTCCAATCGAAAAACTCAGGTATGGTCCATGACTTTGTCGCATTGTGCATCCATACAATCCCCTTGGGCAGCTATCATGCATCCCTTGAGAAACCTAGCATTGATTTTGTACAGACCTTTGCTGATTTATGCAATCCTTTTAAAAGGATCATCTGGTGTGTTTCCTGCCTGCTACCTTGGCTTACGGCCACCTTCACGGAATGCCAGAGGAGCATTTACATTTGGCAGAGAGCCTGATGGAGACGTGCTTTCACCTCTACAACGATACGCGAACGGGTCTGAGTGCGGAACTTGTGTACTTTAATCTGGCTAAATCTGACCGATCCGATTTCTACATAAAGGCGAGTTCTTGCGATCATATCTTATTCGTGGTTTAAGGCTTGTCGTTTGCTCATTCACCATAGCAGTTTCACCGTCCATTCTTTGTTTAATAAATTTTTCTGTACAGCCAATGGTGCAATTGGCCGTTTCGCACATACCTAAGCCATGGGATGTTCTTGCATGCACGCAAAGGTGACTTATTGCAAGGGCGTTGGTCAAGGTCGCCACGGTGTAATGGATGCTCTGTTATCGATTTCGGTTCTTTCTGTCGGTTACACAAATGGTTTACCTTGTTAAGGGGTATTACTATTTGACCCTCATTTCTTTCGGCTCATAAATGAGATTTCAATTTGTTCCAAACAATGATTGCTTATGTGAAATTCAATCGGTCATGCTGTGTTTTTACCTTCAGTATTTTAAATTGACCGCCTCAGATATTTATTAAAATTTCCACACTAGCTCCAAGTTTACGTATACATGCGCAGTCAGCTAATTGGGCTATATGCAACAGAGGTCATAGCGCAATGTTTGCAACCACATATTCAAAACCTCATCCAAATTATACGCTAGCAGCTCTGTACCGCATGTTCTGCAGTGTTCTTTTACAGCACACGCGTCTTTCCTTCTTTACGGACTGTGTTTTGATTTTGCCATTTTTTAGCAATCAGATGCATTCAATTTGCTTCGTCCTGAGACAGTAGAGTCCCTTTTCTACCTCTATCACATCACTAAAAATCCCAAATACCAGGAGTGGGGTCTAGCGATATTTCGCGCTTTCAACGCCTCTTGTCGTGTCAATCCGGCAGGTTTTGCACCAATCCAGGATGTCCAGTCCCCCGTCCCTCATCACAGAGACAAGATGGAGTCTTTTTGGATTGCAGAGACTCTTAAATACCTCCTTCTTCTCTTCGACGAGCAACTTGCAGCCAAGTTCGACCTGACCGAGTGGGTCTTTAACACCGAGGCACACCCTTTCCCTCTCCCCAAAGCAGATGCTGTTAGTGTGATTCAGAACTTGTACAATTTTAACTTTTAATGCCTTAGTTTTGCGTGATAAAGTGCATGTAGTCGCTTTTGTTGAACCTAGACCAACGGTCATTGATCTGCACTTCCCTTTTTATGAGCTTGTGATTATATTTGTTTGGTTATTCATACTTTATTTGAAGTTTATAAAAATCCTTATTTTTTATTTTCCTTTTATGAATTAACAAAAGTCACTGAAAGGTCTTGTAACTCTGCTGGTCATTAGGATTCGCATAGCCTTGTTCATATTTTCGCCAAACTGAAGATGGATAATTTTGAATTGTTTTCACTTTTAACCAAAATCGGCTGAAAGTTCCAAAGACCCTAAGTCTTCTCTGTTAATGTTTGAGCGTTTTTGTGTTGAGGCTTCTCTGAAGGTATAGTACTAGGGCAGAATATACAATTCCGCAGTACTGGTTACTGGCATGCTCAGAGACTATTCCGCGCAGCAAAGGTACAGGAGCAGAGCCTTAAGCGCTCGCGAAATCAAAACAATGAACCAAACAAATAACTGACGTGTTCTAGAGTTCCTCTCTCCTTTTGAGCGTTGCTTCCAGTACCGAAGATTGTTCCGTAATGAAACCTTTCTAGATGATTTATGACGTGTCGCTTTATTTGTCAATAGGACTCTTGTTAAAAATTGGGCCGGGGTGGTTGCCCAAGGTAGCCGTCACTTTACAACCCTTCTGTTGGGGTTCGTCACAAATTCTCCCATCTGTCCCACTAAGGTTTTTCGCTGTCACCAGTGCAGCGCCCTGTGGACTTTGAATTCGAAAGAAGGAATAGTACTTGGGCGGAACATGCTTTATCGAAGTAGAGGTTTGGGGACTACTGCCGTGGTTTGACGGCCATCCTGTCCAGTAGAAGTGCAAAGGAGGAGTCTTAAGCGACCTTCTGACCAAAATCAGGAGTTAAACAGTCCAGGAGCTGCAGAATTCTATGTTGTTCCGTCAAGGCCGATGTTGATATGCATCTCACATTCAGCATTAGCCGAATGTCGTGTAATTTTTTACAATCAAAGTGTGGGTCGGTCGCTATCTTCATGGCACATTCACGTTTTTTCTGAAGCTCCCAGAGTTGGGTGATGCTTCATCACTAAGGCACTTGCCAGGAACCCGTCGGAGAGTTGTGTTTCATTTCCCACACATTTGTGTAATTTGTAGTCGTGAGCTAGTTGGATTAAGAATTGTATAGATAGGAGGCCGCCATTCAGAAGAGCACTCCCCATGAAGTCATGTCTACAGATGTATGCTGGACTAGTTGATGTTAATCCAACAATTTGCAAGTAGATATGGCGCGAAGATGTTCGTTTGATGTTTCCCTCAAGAAAAAGCGACCGAAATTTAGTACATGATTGGAAAAGGGCGATGGGCTTTGCCTCTTCCAGCTGTTCATTGCTAAGCTATAGGGTTGGGTTGAGATTGTTGTTGCTTCCGCAGTTATCTTACTAGCTACAAATAAGTAGGCAAGAAGGGATTCTTGTTTAATCAGAATGACTAGAAGCCGGAGCTGAACGAAGCTAACGAATTATGGCATTATCTTAACAGTAAAATTAACACAGGCCTCCTCTGAGACCTAATTTGACCGTTCAGTTGTCGAAAATCACCAACACGCGTGTCGGAGCTATTCGAATTGGCTTTGATGCATGGCCAACTTCTTCATTTGAGCAGATCCACCAACTTGAGCTAGTTTTAAATTGACATGGGAATAAATTTGGAAGAAGTTTACGCAGAACTCAGATATGACAATTCGACTCACATCTCCACTGTGAGGTCTGACAAGGTTGGTCCCAATAATCTATTCCCATGTCTACTTTAGACTAGAACGCGTAGCCCAAGTATTGATCAATGAAACCAGACCTCAAAATAGGCAAGATGAAGACTAACATCTAAACGTAACGACACCAAGCCCCTTTAACCCTCACCTTCTCGAGAGGTTTTCTCCCGGTCAACTATTCGGGGAGGAGGATGAATCGGTGAGTATGGATGGACACTTCAGAAGTGTGGGAGCAGTGACTCCCGATGGCTCCGCATTTCCAGAGTTGCAAAACGCTTCCAATGACCGCCCCTCACGAAATTCTCGCCCGCCAAGCCGAACAACTGACCATAGCTGACAAGCTGAGCCAAAAATTACCCCTTGCCGCATGGGGTAAATACACAACAATGGCAGCGCTCAAGGCAAACCTAGCAGTCTGTAACGCGAAAGAAAACCACGGCGATGAAACGCCGAGAGGACGCATTGGTTTTCTGGTACAGCTTCTCGATACTCCACTTCACCAGCTCAGGATGCCAGTAGCCAGAAAAGACGGTGCCTTCTGACCCAAGTCCTCCGCGTGAGTAGCACCGAGAAGAGGTGACAACCGCACAATCTTGAACGCCAGTATCAAGCAGACAGCCGTTCGATAGTTATGAGAGACAGAACTGGTGGTACCATTGCCCAGGGGAAGCGTACAAGCCATCGGCCAATGGCGACTCGCGCTCTAGGACCCATTCCGCTTCGTCAAAAATAGAGCGGAGGACACGGGTAGGCGATGAAGATTGGAAGTGTAGTCATAGCTCGGAACAATGTCGCCGAATTTTAAAAAAGGAGAAGACGAGTAATCAACAACCCTCTCTCGAATATCCCAAACAGAGATCCCCTCAACTATGGCCAAAAATGTTTATTATTGGAGTTGATTTAAGGATAAATCGTACCATGTTTGTGTGAGGATTTTTCAATGTTCACAGTTTAATAATAATAAGAACCGTCACTTTTTGTATACCAATGGCGCGCACGTGGTTGCAGAAATGCGGAGTAGGATGCATGCCTGATTGTTCCGATCGGCGACAGCCACCAGAAAAAAATTGCCATGCTTTACCTTTGCTTGTACTATGGGAGGGTGAACACAGGCATTACTGAACGCGAGTACTACAGGAAGTGCTTGGAGTGCTGTGAAAAAAAAATGAGGTCGAGAAAGAGAACGTCATTGGAGAGGAGTCTGTCTGCTTGTGTGAGATATAGCAAGGAGGATCGAAGTAATCCTTGAAAGACACAACAAGGCGGGAAGTGAAACTATACAATCTCGTTGGTGCAGGCATTGTACGTCGGTCGGCGGCCGTAGCGCAGGCTGGAAAGACGGCGGACAAGAGAGGTGAGGGCATGGTGGGAGTAGAGAGTGTGACTTCCCAAATGTGCAAATTAGGGAGTCTGCAGAGCGAATGGGTTAATCGCACGACAAAGAGGATACTTCAATAAAACCGGTTTGGTGCCTCGCACGGGCAGGAGGTTTCGCGTGTAGTGATGAACCATAATGGGTACGGTGGGGTAGGGCTGACTGTACTCGCCAAGAATGAAGGCCTCGGATTTGGGGTCGTAGGAAATCTTCATGTGCAAAAAGTCCCGATCGCGTCTTGAGGGAAGAAAGGTGATTAAATTATGGTAGTTTGAAGCAACGCGGTAACTACGGTTCGCTAGGGCGCTGTGAACACAATTTGAATGATTCCAAAATCGTAGGATTGAGAGTAGGTTGAGAAACTTTTCTCTCCATTTTCGATGAATTTTCAAAAAGGAGTGAAAATGTATTCTGGTGATGGGTCAAATAAATGAAAATGCGTCTCTCGTTCAAGAGCAGGGAAAATTGTCCTTGAAAGCAACTTATATTCTATTAAGTAAACGGTGGTTGCACTGAAAATAACTTTGCAGTTTGACGAGTACCTGCAATGCAAACTATTTCCAACCTCTGATTGGGGTGACAGAGTTTCTTAAAGACTGCTTACCTCGAAAAGCACTTAGCTATGGGAAAGCTGTTTCCGAGTATTGCATCTTGGTGGTATCGCTTAGTGATCCATGCGCATACAAACAGCTCATGCGGAACTGTTTCAAGTAACATTCCCCATTTTAGCAGCAGTTGCCAGCGTAAACGCAGTGACTGCTAGTCACTCATTAACGATAAAAGAATGTCGTACAATGCGATTCTACATAAAAAGCCCATAGTAATAAAAAATAAATGCTGAGTGTAAGTGCCCTTAAATCAATACGTATTAGCCAGTCGCCGAGTTATACATTTTTAACCCTTCTGGACAAAAAGCTTCCTTGCCCTGAAGCCCTGCAAAAAGCAGGCAGTGTAAAAGTGTAGTAGACGTAAGAGCGGAGTGTAGAGAGCGATACCTCGCCTATGTCGTAAGGACCTGACTTACGTGGAACTCAGTAGACGCGAAAGGTTTAATAAGGCTCAAACATGCACTTGGTTAATGGATAAGATTACCTCCGACACAACCGCCAACTACCGCCTCTAAACTAGCACGCCCATGCGAATACACCGCTTAAACGGCTAAACACCTATATGCACGATTTTGCATGAGACAACAGCCGCGATAAACAAGAGGTGGATATTAAAAGAAATTGGTGTAAACACAATGAACGCAGGGCGCTGCCACTTTGTGCGCGAACGGCCGTACGAGTACAGTTACGCGCACAAGACTGGTGCTATAGGGCAGAAATCGTTTCGACTAGCTCAAGTAGACATCTGTTCGCATAAAACTCAAGAGTTCATTATCTCGTAACCATTCTCCTGCAGTCGTGATAAACGGTAGTAGCACAGTTTCAAATAACGCGTATGTGCGAGTAGCTCATCAATGATACCATTGCCTGTTTTCGAGTAGTCCAAATCTCACTGGAGGGTGAACACGCACGGTGAACACGCATTCCTACTTGAATTCTTGACGTAGAAAATGTACACAATCGGTTTGGCGTGGACAGGGATAGATAGACAGCACTAACCTGATGGACAGGGAGAACGCAGCCTTGCTGGTCTCACTAGTGCGCACAAGAAAGCTGCCAGGAGGAGCTGAACGAAGGAGCGATTCAGCCTCGGCACGTGGTAAGTGACCGTGAAACCAGCTAAAAAGGAGAAAATGAGGGGAGGAGAGCATTGAACGATGTTTATTACTGCAACCGTGACCACGGCTACTCAAAAAGAATCGTGCGCGAGCAACCAGGTCCGCCGTTACAGACAGCATCAGCGCTGTCGTGCGCGCACGCGGTTGCGTCTACCCTACTGGTGCGCCCATGTCCACCGATCGATAAGCACGCGCACGGATTCACGGACGGCCTCGCGCGTGGACGCACGCACACATGCACGCGTGAGGGCTTTCGCTCAGGGGCGGCTGCGACGGCGGTGTGCAAGCGTTTTGGGCAAGACAAATTCTCAGTCTGTAGAACTTCACGATGTGATTGCGCACTACACGCTAACTAGGATCTCACCTCGTTCTCTTGGAATTCGGAGTAGAATTGAGGTTCCCCAAGAGGGTCCTGTAATTGTGAGTCACAAACCCACTTAAAACAAAACCAAAGTCGTGAATCCACCACACCTTGGTGTTTCGCTTGACCCTTCCCCATTGCATCCAGCATACATCTCAAAAAAGAATAATATTGTGAGATCTGTGACGTGGACAATTCACGGAAGCAATAAGAGGCACAGCATCATTGCGATAAGGTACCCCATGTGTTCGAAAAGAGAGTTTCTCCACTCTTGAGACCATCATAAAGGACTTCATGTTCGTGTTCCTTTTTGTTGATCCAGAAACGGTTGACTAAACACAAGGTCAAACAATGGATTATCAAACTTTTGAAGGTTTAGTACCGCTTTATATTAAATTAAATGGCTTCAAATCTAGGAAAAGCCGTGCATGTCCAATGCTTGGCATCCTATCGGAGGACTTCTCTGTAGACTAAACACAGGCCGAACGGCCCCCCAAACCCTTAAGTAATAATTCATTATTGTAGAAAATTGGTTTCCATTTTGTTGTTTTTAATTGACTACTCGAGTGCCCTGCAAACAAAGTCATATTATTTACAGCTTTACCTAACCGGGACAAAACACTACACAACAGGTACGTTTCGGTTTCAAAAAGCAGCTTTGACTTACGGTTGTTCCTCTACTGGCAAAGAGACAAGAGCTGCCAGATCGGCCGCCCTTTTGCCATGATTGCGCCCACTGACAAGAACCTGCGGCCGCCCGTTGTGTGGCACACTAATCTTAGTGGAGGTCGACCTTTTCTCTATTGGGAAGGCAGCCTCATCCCCGGCAGGAACAATGATGGGTTGCGTGGGATGGTGGTAGTGGTTCTGCTGTCGTCTTCTACGTTGACCGCTAACAAGTTGGTGTTGTGGCCACACCATGTAGGCCTGGGCAGGGTAGGCATGGGCGGGCGCCGTTTGGTACTCGAACACCCGACCATCCGCCCAGACACCATCGTCCGCACTCATCTTCCCACCTAGATGGGGTGGACAGGAGACCTGACTCTGAAAGAAGTAGCCTCCGCCAGGAGGCACATCGCCAGGCGAGGTTGTGTTTGAGGAAGAGGAAGAGAAAAAGACGTGTCGGCCATGGTAGACGGGTAAGGAAGTGGCGTCTTGGGGCGAGAGCACGAGCCCCGAGTCGGTGAGATGAACGGCCTTCATGCGTCGGCAGATACGCTGTTGCTGACGCTGGTTGTGGAGGCCAGAGGAGTTTGAAGAGGTGTCGTCGCAGCCAGGCCAGTCGATGAGCGACTGTGTCATCACGTCCGCGCTCGCGACGGCTGCAGCTGCAAGAGCTTTGTGCTGATTGGCTCCCGAGGGGCGCTGATGACGAGCGCTGGAGCGAGAGCCTGGATGCTGTCGCACATTGCAACCTACGCGTACAAACTGGCCCGCTGACTCATTGTCTAAATCCAGGGGGAGAAAGGGTGAGTGATAAGGAGGGGGGAGACGGATGGGGTGGGGAAAAGAGAAAGTAAATTAGAGCGATCACTTACATCTCATCAATGGGTTTAGTCTGGCCCTGGTACAGTCAGTATGTCAACCCATATATGTAAATCAGTGAACTACGCCACAAAGCAGATTTATTCCGATGGATAAGTTACGAAATCAGTCAGTTAAAGTGGAAAGTGTTTGATATGATAAAGCAAGATGGAACTTCATAAATGTAGAAAAACCGTGTAGCGTAGATGGGTAGTGCGCAGAATGCGGACGTGGATGCTCTACGGACTGAACGTGCGACCTCAACAAGCTGGCCCAAGACATCTGAATCGAGTTGGTGTTTCAGCTAATGGTGCTCACCGCACAATTAGGTATGGAGAGGAGCCGGGATCAGGAATATCTAGGCAACTTCTACGGCATTGTACGCCGTCAGTAGAACGCATAACCATTTGTTGTAATTATTACCGATACCCAGCCAAAATCAACAGAGTGAGTCCATATTTGGAAGCAGAAAATTTTGCCCACAGATTGATGAGCCACATTAGTCGGAGAAAGATGTAGGGCCGTCAGCGCTATTTTCTGTTACTGGAACGCCCCAAATGGGGTAGACTCGTGCACTTAGCTGCGCAAACACGCAAATTCACCGTCATAACGACCGTTAGGTGAATTTATGGATAGCCTTGCCGTTAATGCGCCATTAGTGAAGAAATGCGAAACAATAAGCAGATAAATCACATCTACCAGGTTTCATAACCGGTAGCTGAGAGAGATCACTACCATTGTGTATAATTTACTATCCGGCATCGCGGACGATTCAACTTGACCAGAGTCTGCTGAAAGCCGCAGATCAATGAATCAGCGACCTAACAAAAAGGGTAAAAAAAATGAAGTTTTACACAGTAAATGTAATGTGCGAGGTCATTGTTGCCCACTGAGTCTTTATTACAGCTCCACTTTTCACCAATGTATTCAAAACAAATAGCGCTTTGGTTTAAAGGCAACTAGTGAAGAATTGACTTGCAGATATGAAGAAATATCACCATAACCTACCATCTATGGGAACATCAACGAAATCCTTTTTTTCAGCCAATGTTTACAAAAGCAGTACAAAACACATCAAGCATAGAGCACGAATGATATAAGTGTTCGCTCATAAGAAGTCATCATGAGGTAAAAGAATACGGGAACTATGCCTCAGTGTATACGGAAAGCAATGTTATAACGGGGTGAATCCACCACAAGAAATCTGCAAGTGACAGTGAGAATGAAGGGAGGGAAAAAATTCAATACAATTTGACAAGATCGTCCAAAATGGAAGTTAAACCACTATCAGCAATGGGAGATGTGCCAGAGCTGATAAGGATCTCCCTTTGGGATGCCACAAATGTGAGGAGGAACCAGCTCAAAAGTACCCAGGTGGTATACGGATCAGCACCGCACCGGAGAATTGGGGATAATGAAGACAGAATGCAATTCATCATAGGCAACACAAAGCCGACCCCCGTGTGAACTGTAAGCAAGTAGGCTAACAAATTGGCTCTGCCAGTTAGTTCGTTTTTTTAACAAGATACCTCTGGCTCCTAAGAAGCATAGATAAGCCACAGAAAAAGTGCCTTGGTCTTTCAGAAGGAAAAAAGAACTACATCTGCTTTTTATGACGCCACAGAGCTTTCCAGAGTGAGTGATGACAGAGCAGGCGGCTTGTGCGGAAATAAAGCCAGTGAAAGTGGCGAGTTCTGGTATGCATATCATACGCTCCGCAACCAAGTGGGACAGTTGCGCAGCATCTATGATTTTTAGTTTTCTTGAACCAATTTGGTCAGAACTTGGATATGATTGTTAAATCTCTAGTGGAGGAAGGCGAAGAAATTATCCGTCAACCACACTCCGCTCCCAAACCTTGTGAACTGGAAAGGTTAGGGGTTTACAGGACAGGTTAAACATAATTTATCATGCAAAATTATCGTTTTAATAGAAAAAAGTCATTTTTCGGTGCTAATAATTCAAAATAAATGCATCTACACTACCTACCAGCCAAGAGTGAATAAATAGCGACATTAATAGTCAGAGGTGGGAAAGCACGAGACTGCCTGTAAATGGATGTCTTGGTGCAGAACTGAGTCAAATGTCGGGGCACTTTGGCAGACTGCCAGTGGGCATACTCATAAGTTTCGAATAAAGTGGTGGGACTCAATGCCTCAATCCTATCAGCGTTAGCGAATGACACTGACAAAATTACAAGTTCAAAATACTCCAGAAAAGGAAGGGGAAGCAGTAGATAGGTGACAGAATAGAACCACCATCAGTAACAAATTCGCCGCTGTAGGACGAGATAGAAAAAGCCCACCAAAACTAAGTTGTTACATTAAGCCTTATTTCATATACATCCACCTACTTTTGTAAATTAGTCATACGCTCAAGGAAATTCTGACTAAAATGAACCGAGAAAATGATGTTGCAGATACCTAGTGTCCAGCAAGTACTAAGCACTTACAAAATGAGATTATAAGCTCCACTGGACTTTTTGTTTCATCACTGTTTTGCTACAACATACACCTACCACTTCAGGTGAAAAAGGCACAACAGTTGCACGACCTAAATGAGTCTGGTAACAGAATCACTGCCTTCTTTTTCCATACATCCTCATACAGTTGAAAAACGTTAAGTCTAGTGTAGCCCAACACCCGCGGTAGTATCTGGGATAACGATGCGAAGAACAGATATTTATTTCAGCTTTATTAATTCTACCCTCCTATTAGAGTTTATTAATTTGAGCATTCGAAATACCCCCCTTGGAGTTGTCACTTTCGAAGTGAAAGACGATCCGGCACTCGGGCGCTACCCACTCACCTACACCTCCCTACCTGACGAAAAAACGATTGATGTCCAGCGGACACTTGCGTCCCAAAACTTTTTATGGACGAATACAACGAGCGCACGAATGAGAAAAGTGAGCAAAGTGGTTTAAATGCAAATTACTTCTGTTCCTTCCGTTCCCCCTAACCAATTTTGGAAAAGACATGGTAAAAGAATTAAGGGACGTACAATAAACAGTAGCTAGATTAAAAAGCAAATATAGCCATCGTTTACACCCTACGATAAAGTATTCGCGGTAATTACGTGAGAACAATACCCATCACGTCGCGACATCGTTTCTTGCTCTCAATCACAGTCATGGCAATAAGCCATACTCCGCACTGTCGTATAATGATGAAGAAAAAATTCCAACAGAAATTAATGCTCCGCGTGAAAAGAGCCGATTTATTTAGACAGATTTTTCATAACTGAGTCTGAGTGATTGAAGGGGGAGAGGAGAAGGGGGAAGATGAAATCATTAGGTAAAGGGCTTGATTTCAGTTTCAACCAAAACTTGAATACTTATGATTATTCGAAATACAGTCATATAATTATTGATGACGAGTAAAAAAATACAAATCGCAGATAAATTGCTTTAGCACCCGGCCTGCTGCATTTATTATTCACTTCAAGTCTAAATCGGAGCACTAAAAACTAGCAAATTCACGGCATATTGCGTACGGAGGCCGCCACCTCAAGATGAGGTGAGTCTAGGGTAGATGCCCTGGATTAGATATGCAGAAAAGCTCCCCGAACCGTAGTCTCAATTACGGTACAAAGGACGGGGGCTCTTATTGCTGCTTTGAGTCATTCGGATGCAAGGCCACCAGGTTGGTCGGGCTTGGTGATTGGAGGAGTGTCTCCGTTGAGGGATGGTTCCAGACAGACTGATGCTTTCAGGTGGAGACGTTTGTGGAACTGTCCATCAAACATCTCCAACGTCAGCCCAATTTTTGTTAGCCATCACCACGCCAGATGTATAAATAGATTGTAAAGTTCTAGTGCTACTAGGAGAGCAATCGAAGGTAAAAAAGGACGACTTAATGATGTTACTAAATCGAAGGAGCCTTCGGTGGTCGCGGGAACAATTCGGACAAATTGGGCTTAAGATTATGACTCCTGAAGATAGTGTTGAGAAATTCCAGGTAACTTTTCAAAGAGAGCAGTCGGATGACGGCGATAACTCAGACAATTTACTCGGCTAGGCTAATAGGAAGCGCCAAAAAATAACTAAGCAAATTAAAATGAAGTCCACTCTACCCTGACAGATCATCTTTACTCTCTTATCAGACAGCATTAAGAGGAAGCTATCTGCAATTAATTCTGACCATATTTTTTTCTATACAAGGAAGGAAATTGTTGATAGAACCCCTATTATGCATAATTAAAAGCATGAGAGAAGAAAATTTGTCACCGCAAAACAATCGCGCAGAAGAGAAGCACGGGCTGTTCTAAATAGGGGAAAGAAAAGAAGGAAAACGAGTGCCTCTTCTGGCCTATCAGGATCGGGGAGGATAACGCTTTAGCAGGAGTTTTGCAAAAGCCTCAGAGGGTGGTCAATTTTAATTAGGCGGGTTTCTGCTTAAGGTCGATGATTCAATGCTTTGATACTACAAATCAGATTGGCCTATACAACTACTTTGATGGAATGGCCACATGCGGAAGCAGTGGTAGTCTGCGCATCTGGAAGCCCATTAGTGGCCGATAACCGCCCATCAAGTTTCATTGATGAAAAACAGAACGCCACAGTGACAATCGCTACCGAATCGCATCACGGAAGGGATAATTTTAACACTGCAAAGCGGCATTCCTACCAGAAGGAAATGTCTGAACAGCAAAGCGATTCCAACCAAATGCGTTTTAGAGGGATAGGAAGTGCGAACCCCGATAACATCGAATGTGACTAAAAGAGCGCAAAATAAAAGCCTGTAGGACTTGCACAAGAAGGATTGGTAAATAGAATGACCTCTTCTGATGGAGACAAAAAAATGCCAGGGCAAAGTAAACAAAACGAAAGAATAACAAGAACTGAAACGGCATTCAATCAAGCAAAAATCATAAGATTACGTCCATCCACACCTTTTGCATTTGCTGCAATGTAAGATTGCATGTTCTCATCGCGAGAAATTCACTGACCGCTTATAAAAATACCCCGAGAACTTTGAATCTACCGCGAAAAATGATGTGCGCTTTGGCCGAGATGTATGATAACGTAAAAAAAATGAAAGGATCTGTTTCTCAAACCCTAACACTCGTGTAAGTGGAGAAAAGAGGGTCGCAAAACAAGGTGTAACCGTTAGTACCTGCCTGCACTTGGCTTCTTTGAAAGGTTCACATTCGTGACCACCGTGAGCAGTGCACCGTCACCGCTGAAATTGCGGCTTCGCCTGGATACTGCCATTATTGTCATAAGCGCTTGGGCAGGTACCATCGTCTGACCCCGCAACCATTGCTGTTTGCAAAGACGAGGGGGTGGAGGGGCGAAGTAGACTAAAGCAGGAAGCTGTTTTCATTTCCGCCTCCCAGGCTCTCGTAAAAACTGGGCTTAGTCTCAATTGAACAGTGGTAGTAGCATCTGCCTGCCTCCCCTCCCAAGGCGGATCATTGCAAAGTCATCTCCTGAGGGTTAAGAGGGCAGCGGCAAATCATTCTCCATATTTCCCTTTGATCTCACCGCCTGGAACACATACTGCACAATCATGCTGCCTAATGGCCAGCAAACTAGGTCGCACTACTTCAAAGCGAAGAGCGTAAATTTGAGGCCACTTTTGCATGCGCTTGTGTGTTCGAGTGTCAAGTCAGTAGGGTAATTAAGGCGACCACAGCATCATTAATGATTCAAAAAATAAATTTGAACCACTGATGTCCAGTTTGTCTGCATCTCACAACTAACCACAGCATTTGGCAGTACACAGCTTAAAAGGCGACAGTGACTTGATTTCCATAGTGTTGTAAAAAGTAACGTTGGGCCTTAGATGTAATCAAAAGTACTGAAAAGCAAAAACAGATAAGGCGTTGGCCAGGATAGACGGGTAGACATTTCATCCACTGGTGTCGCCCAAATCGTAGACAGGCTAGGGCAGATGAAGGTCGTTACAGCTGAGAATTGCTAGTTTAGCGACCTCGGCTATAATTGCTGCATGCAGCAAATAATCGCCCTCTAAATCGTACTGCAGAATAACAATCTCTACAGATAACTGCACATTGGGCATCAAGTCGCTAATATTTGCAATTTTCGGGTGAGAACTATGAAAGAGACTTAAGATAGATGTCCAATCTTTGTGCCCTGGCAGGCCGCATTTTTAGTTAAAAGTCATGAATCTCATGTACGAGATCTTCAATTTCTCCCAAAAGAAAAATTTTACTGCACAAGTCGCGGTGTATCAAGTTCATGCTGCCTCACTAATGTAGCCGACCCAAATTAATGGGGCCCAGTTAGAAAGCGTCGCCTTCAAAATGATTTGGAAGGTGGCTGATTGGATGAGTTCATTAATATTTGAGAAATGCTTTGCTCTCAACTGAGAGGAGATAATACGTAAATTTGTTGCTGTGTAGCAAAGCAAGTTTACTACAAAGTGACCTGAGTTGGTTACCGCATTATCTTAGCACTGGCGGGTTCTCACTTCGTTCGATCGACTCGAGTAATGAAATTCAACATGCAAAATTCGCCTCATTCAACTATGACAGAAAAGTTAATAGTTTCAAGCCCTAGAAAGCATTATTCCTAACCTCAAGACCTAAAAGTTCAATCAACTCAACAATACAAAAAAATGTGGTCCCAGTTGAGCGAAGCCACAATCCTGTTCCTATAAATGCATACGATTGTCGTTTTTAACAACCAACAAATTGCGAGGAGCAAGTGTATCGAAAACACCACGGACAATCTGAGTTCCAGATAGTGGTACCTGAGGTCAGTAGCTTAATATTTTAAAAGGGCATGTGGTAGGGACCTTTGCCACACCCTGTTACTGCTGTTTCGTAAAGCCGAAAGCGCCGATCCCCAACATGTGATGCGGAAGTTGGAAAGGGAAAGGCCACGGACGGCTATGCTATAAGTAGGCGGCGGCACCAATAGTGGTAGGAGCGGTGGCGATCAAAGACAGAAGGCCTCTGTAGCAGCTGACTAAACACGCACGTCACGTGACAGTTCTGCCCGCATTCTGCGCCCTTTCACCTTTACAGCTCGAAATTCCACAACGCACATCTAAACGTGGTAGTGGTAGTTATGCTTCACGATTCATGAGTTAGTTTTTTTAGTTAAATGAACATGTTGGAAGGCCACATAGGCTTCGATTCGATACATGGGTTTCAAAAGTACATGCATAGTGCAGCGAAAATGAACATTGCACAGCAAATACGGGTAATTCTCCCCAAATTGCAAAAGCCACGGTTCAAATCCATAGTGTAAATTGATCCGTAGTGGCTGCAAGGAAACCTCACACCTATTGGCCTTCATCTTGACTTTTACCATTTAAATGCCTCAATTATCCTAGCCAACTTCAACGGAGTGAATGGAATGGATATGCAATAAGAAATAGCTGTGGTATTAGGAAGAATCCTTCCTGTTAGTTAGTTTTGAAAATCATGGCATGAACATGGAAGTCTAATATATGGAACTGCCTTGCCTTGAGCGTAAACAAAAGTACCACTTTGTACTGACTAACATACAAAATCTTTGGATTAAACAATTCATACAAACGCCTTAACTGTGTAGTACAATTTCAACTGAAGCAAATCATAAGAAGAGGTTATTAGTGGAGACTTCTACTGCCTTGAATAAGGAAGTTTAGAAAAAAATACCGTCCCAAATTATTTCCTTCTATGAACTTAGTACCATTTAATGCGTGTAACTCTGCTTCTTTTCACCAAAGCACCTGGCCGGGGCCTTACTTGGACTTGTTCTGCAACTGATGCTTAATTTGCATAAAAACAGACGCACAATCACCGTTGAAGCAAATATGAACAAAAATGGGAAAAAGGAGTGTTTTTTTCTGCTGATAACAAAAAGTTTCCAACGCATAGATTTAGACTTAACAAGAACGCCCATCAAATCATGCTATAGTATTGTTTATAAAAAATAGAAACCTCGTCCTTGCATCCCCGTATGCAATTAGGAAGAAAAATTGAAGTTCATGAAGTCAGAAGAAGGAAGTGTGACAAACTAAATGCAAGAACCATTATAAGGTAAAGCGTTTCTGCATAGGCGCGGGTGAGATTTCCACATTGAGGATTACGAATAGCAGTCGCTGAGACAGTGATTAAACTCTACGCAACGACTTCATTGAATGTTGTAAAATTAGCGCATCGAAACCGTCTACGACGTCAAAAGGCAGCACCTTATAGTTGAAAAATAACACCGAGTCGAAGGAAACGAGTTGTCTATACAGTTAAGGGAGGATTATGGAGCTTCAAAAGTTTAAAACAAACTGAATTCCCTGAAAGCGTACCTGCGCTACGCTATGTATGCACATTCAAATATAAATCTGAGTTTGTGGTGCCACGAAGTACCTCTGCGAGGTCAAAACTGATCTGCGAGAATGTTACCCACCATCACAAGCCACAGCGGCAGCCCATACATCGCCAGTAGCAACCAGTGTGCGCGCTTTTGCCATGCCCGGGGAGTCCGAGTTCATACGTACAGCTCGTCTGCTACCGGAACTGCCGTTAGTTGGTGTCTCCGCAGCATCCATAAAGTCGTCACCGAAGCTCCGAGTGGTACGGCGACGCCCGCGGTGTTGCGACTGTGAGCGGCCACCAGCGGCGAGACTCAGCTGACCCGAGCTTGGACCCTCATCAGTAAAGTCCTCACAGCCGCTCTGCGACTTCGACGATCGGTGCCCGATCGACCGTGAAGCTCGGTAATGCAATGCCGCCGCCTCCGAATGCTGTGGAGGGACCCACTGCGGTAGATTACCTGAAAAATCGATAGCCTTGGCGGTGGATGGCGCGACGCGTTCCCAGGGTACAACCGATCGACCATCGACGCCTGACTTCGGCTGAGAGTGTTGGACTTTCGCCTTCTCCGAGTCCTCTTTCTGCTTGGCGATAGATATGACCTCAGGCACCGGTGGCTGGCCGTCAAGATCGGTTACAGGTGGCTAGATCGAAACGAACTTACTCTCTTTAGAGAGATTGTAGGGAAACACTTCACAATTTTCATTTCCCCGATAACTCTTATAACTGAAATACCAAACTTTGAGATAAACGAAACCCGCCTACTAAAAACGAAAGTACTGTACTGACAGAACACGCATATCAAAGAATTAATGCACAATTAATTGGGAGAAATAAATGGACATAAATCAGGGCTGTTGAGCGAGAAATAAGCTACAATGCACACCCATGGAGTGTAGTTGCAGAGGTGATATGGATGAACGAAACGGAAACATTGCCGTAGTAACGCCACCCAGTTTGCGGCTGCAATAAGTAGGCAAACTGCCATCTGCACCCGTTCAGCAAGAGCACTCACCACATAAAAACGATGAAATGGAAAAAAACCGCCTTCTCAAAAGCGACTAGCGATTGCATTTTGAGGAAGCCAATACAAGCTACTGACATTGAAACACCATCCATCTCCGAATTTTTCGAAAGTCAACGGGTTGTGATGAATGTGCGAAAGACGCCACATTCGGGTTATTCACTTGGTAAAAAGGATGTGAATATCGCGGTTTACTTAAGTGTTGCAATTCTTGCCAATGGTCAAAGTGGGTTATGCCCTTCCTTACTGTTTCCCTAGAAGAAAACAATTTCGACCTGAATAGAACTGAAAAAACTGCGCATATTACGCCTCGCAGTCAAAGTTTCTAGCCTGCATTGGCCTTTTCTTATTGGATGGTAATGGAAACCTACCACACCTACCTCCACCCCAATTTCCGGTGTATGACCAGCGGGATTGTAATAGTCTAGCACAAGATAAATCGGTTGCCACGCTTTCTGGTCGCGGTGTGGCGGAATGAGGGCCAGTGTAAGTATACGCCATGCATCATGAGCTGGGGAATTGTGTCAGCAGTCACGAAGAGAATGTTGCGTTCACTATTAATTGCTGTCATTATTGGCGGCGTCCGCACCGCTGGCCAAACAGCCCCCTCAGAAGGAGGTAGCTAGTCATGCCGGTCATTCAAACCCGACGGCTGACCTGGAGCATGCCCACTGTAATGCATTCCTTAAGGAAACTTAAAAACCAAAAATTTATGCCAAATTTCCTCGTGACAATGGCTTGCAATTAAACGGAACCAATGAAACAGGTAAAGTTCAATCGGATCTCCGAAAGGAAAGCTCCATAAGCCAGGAGATTTATTCTAATGGGTCCATACACATGGGGAAGGCAGTGCTTGCGAAGAATTGCATAAAATATGGAGGTGAAACTGCATTGGTCGTACAGATAATTGAAGCACTTTTTGTAAAAAGCTCTAACTACTCCAAAACAATGTGAGTGGAAAGAGCAGGTTTGAGACGGAATCAAAAAACAGAAGTACAACATCCAGTATGCGCTTGCACAACGACGAGATTAATGACACACTTGTCTGCTTTTTTATTGTTCGAACATCAATTAGATCCACTTTGGATCATCTAAAGTTCCTACTGGTGCAAACAAGTAATTCTCTATAATGAGCGCTGTTTAAAAGTAGTAGTTTTATCCGCATGCTGAACCAGATGCTGCGATCGTTTAATGTCTACGCTTCCTGCAGCGGAAAATCCTCCAAACATTGATCAGAGGCAGTGAGTTTAAGAGGCCAGACAAGTCTGCCAGAAGTGTGGGCAGTTACTGATAAAAAGTGGAAAGTCAGTAAGATTAACGGGTTAACGTGAAACAGCTCCTGAACATCATGTTCAGTCACGGAGTATATATGAGGTCGATAAAGGTAAATTCAAGCCGAGACACCTAAAATGTAATAGCAAAACATCAAATGCCCCTTTTGTCTCGGAGCGACAGCTCTGAAGAAAGGGCGGCGGATCAGCCTAGGATCTTGAAAATACGACTTCAAAACTATGCATGAAAAGGGGATAAAAGCACCACTTAGCTCTCCATGGATTGACTTATAAAGGTCTGTTCATAAAACTCTACCAATACAAAATAAACTACAGCTTGATATTTAACTGCACCATTACTGGGAGATACATTGGACGCGCAGCACGCAGGAAACAAGATCAACATTTCAGACCTACAATGCATCTGACTGGACACTATTAACACTTGCTTGGGGAGCGACAAGAGAATCTGAGCAAAGCGGTTTTTTAAATGTACACTATATTCCGTGGATGAAATCAAATTCCGTAGTAAGATGCGAGGAAACAAGCAAATCACACATTTTTGGTCCAAATCTTCCCATAGAATCATGGAGAGCCGTGATAAAGAGGAAAGGTTGAATTATAGCATTTTGTTCAGGGTACCTGACAGATTAAAAACGAGTTAAGACCAAATAAATTGCATCAAACCAAAAATAACATAAACCTAGCGCCGACTTGGGTTTGGAAATGGTTACGCGGATGCCAAGCGTTACAGGCACGCTATGAAAGAATTCTGTAACACCAAACCTTAGCGACAGACCCCGTAAATACATTGCTCGTCACAAAAATGAGACATTCTACTAAGGTTTGAAACACGAATAGGTTTGCTGGAACGAAACTCTTCGTCCAGAAAATCAACTTGAGGTCAACACCCCAGCATCACATACAGCTTTACCCATCACCTGACAAAAAATTGGGTCAAAGGTTTCCTTAAGCTTGGAATTTTTTTTTCGGCCAAATGTGCCGAAACCACGGCGATGAATGAAAAGGTGTTATTCCAATAATCCTCACTGAAGCCGTTCAACGAATGCGGATTAGACTTTTTGAAAAGTTAGTCCGCTCTACAAAAAGAAACTGGTTTATTTAAGAAGCAGTTGCGACAAGATTTTTTAACGCTATGGGGTCAAATTAAATGCATTAATACATGAATGGCGGAAATGGGAAGGTGTTTGCTTATCCATAGTTCTACCCATCCATGTACGGCTGCAGAGCAATAATGTAATCTTCAAGATCAACTCACGTCGGCAGGAGTAGTGATCGAAGTTTTGGGGTCCCTTGGTGGGATGGCTGGAGGGGAAGGAGGTTGATCTGCCGAGAGGTCGATCACAGGAGGTGGGGGAGGCAGATTGAGAAGGAAGCTTGCAACTGAGGTTCGGCCACCCCCGTTTACAGAGGTGTTTTCCTGCGGTGATGTCGGCGAAAGTGGGGGTAGTGTGATCGCGTCACCGGGATCTACTTTAGTCTCTTTCTGGTCATCATCCATCTCGAATGAGCGACGGTGCTCGTGATAACGTCCTGGCTGACTGGCCACTGGCTCGTCAGCATGCAGCGAGAGATGAAGCGGCGTAGGAGGTGGGGGTGGGAACCAATTAGAGTTGTTAAGGGGCGTTGGAGTTGATACACCATCGACCGGATCGGTTTCGGCGGGAAGCAGGACAGAATCACCTTTGCCAGTAGATGCCGCTTTAGAGTTGGTGTTCTAAGATCGGCATAAGTAACCATTAACTAATGTAATTCATTACTTTGAAGTCAACGTGGACACTTCGATAGGCTTCTCCAAACCAAAACTCAGCTAATTGGCCAAGTTCATTCGTTATAGACTCAGCATCAAAGCTTAGCTAGCTAAGTAGATGACAAAAAAAACTAGCTATGCGATACTGTGACTGTACCGGCATATTTATAGTTTTGAATCGGCTGTAAGGGGGAGAGGGTGGATAAGCGAAAGGTTATTTTAGTATTCACGACCCGCAGGCCGACACAAAATATAAATGCCAATGGCGGCGTGTCAACGCTGAAATATTTCCAAGGCAGAAGGTCACCGAAGTAGGAAGTTGGGAATGCTTCTACTAAAGTGGAAAGGTTCTACAAAAACGAAATAAATATGCGTCTAAGAATGACTCCTACCTCAAGAGAGGATGATCTCACGTACAAAGTCTAGAAATTTGCATTTTATTATCCGCAGTTACTTTGATATCTACAGAAAACCATGCTATGCGAAAACGAAAGTTGGACAAGTTATGACAGTAATTTAAATTACCTTCCGCATGCAACTTCGTTTGCCGTTTGGAGGACCACCACATTTTTTGAGTTCAAAATAAGGTTTGCTGACGATTTACAAATCCCAACCTTCACGTGGTTAACTTCAAAGAACACACAACCGCTGGTACGAGTGTTTCTTCAAGTAGCCAGCACGAAAACGGTCCCGAAACAAATTTTATCCCGACGTATATAAAAAACATGGGTCACCTAATTGTTCCAATTTCCAGAGCATTGAGATCAAAACCGAATTTCACCTACGTCTAGTACTAACGTTCGAGCCCACTTTTCATGGTATTTCAACGTCATCGGCAAACTGCCTTGCACAATTTCATCGTAAGTGAATGCTTGCATCAAGACTAGCCGCTTTTGAGAAGGCTCATGAGTTTTCCTTGCAGCTGACTCGTTGATTTCAAATGAAAATATGATTAGTACACAATATAAACACAACGGATCCCGCCTGGCGAATGTGGCAGACTAGTATGGGACCGAGTCAACCTGCACGAGGCTGCGCATTTCAAAAGGAAAGAGCCTTGGTCATCTGGAACAAATGGGCAGTTCATGGTGTAGGCAAGTACATGAATAAAAGTTTGTAATCAAAAGCCCCTCTTTTGGTCACATCAAATTGTCAATCAAACTAACACAAATTGGCAATACAGCACGATCCAAGGAGGGCATCACGTCTGACTTCCGAATCGAATTCCAGTAACGGCTGTGGAAAATCTTCTTCAGGACGGAATAACGGACATTCCATAACTTTGTTCATCTTATTGAGAGAAGCATTTGTGATTGTGTTTGAATAAACCCACTTTAAGACCTTTTATGCCTATTCGTATCAATATTGGTAATAAAACGGGTGGAGAGCGATCAACCAAGAACTGAGAGAAATCTATGAAGATGTATACCAGTCAAAAAATAAATACTTTCTATTAGTATAACCAAAGATAGAATTGACAAGGCGTAGTCATTAAAAACTTTCAGGTAGCGGTGAATACGGCACTGTGTAATGTACTCAAAGCCGTAAGAGAAACTATAGCTACCAAGCTACTGTCAAGTCCTTTGTCAACATGGCAACGTAAACGCCCAGTTCATAAAAAATCAAAAGGAGTGGTTGTTAACGTAGAACCGGTAAACCAACGTGCCACGGCTGAATAGCACCATTAAATTGTGTAAAAAAACGGGACCCACCAACTGAGTGGCTGAATGCGGTGCAGACGACGTGAACGTTGAGATGGTTGTATTGGCGGGGGTGGTAGATGTAGTCACTACCTTATCCACATCAGAATTCGAGACAGTGGCTGAATTGAGTGCCACGACTTTAGCGGAGGAGGGAGCAGAGGTAAGCGAGCAGGTGCTCTCGCAAGTGGCTGCACCATCTGGGGGTCCTCGGCCCCCTTCTTGGCGATGTTGCTGCTGCTGTGTCGACGCGGAGGTTTGAAGGCCAAAACGCGCCAGGCGGATGTCCCATGCGTCGTCGTAGAAGGGTCCACTGCCCTTTGACGAAACCAATTTCTGGCCGACCTTCTCAAGGGCGGCAGAATTCTGCGTCGTGGCTGGAATGATGCATGCAGACCGCTTCAGAACTCAATGATTGCATGGATATTAATCATATACCACGCGTTTATACCAATTAGAAATTCGGGACATTAGCAAAGCTATTTTGAGATCCCGTGGGGCTTGTTTAAGACTTCAAGTAGGCGATAGCACCATCATCGAGGTAGATACTTCTTAGAAACGAAAAAATAAATCAATCGTCAATGGCTAAAGTCAGCGTTGTGAAAGTTTTGGCAGATTGATCCTGGGTACCAGGGCCAGTTAGCGAATGGAGAGAGTAAAATACAAAGTTGAGGCGTTCACTGATTGCTTGCATAATCGGAACAGAGCTTTGAAAGGTTGGACAAGGAGTAACACATATCTCATTCATATTTCATACAAAAAAGCCAAAAGTTAAAGGCAGACTTATAAGATTTGAAGTCGCCAAATGCGTGCGCAGTTGGTCATCGCCTCAGAATTTTGACGTGGAAAGAAAAGCAGTAGATGAAGGGGAAGGCTCAATAACCGATGAAATACGTTGCGTGAAATTATGATGGCGTAAACGGTGACCCTACGACACCTGCAAAGTAGCAACGCTTAAACGGGTGAGAACATACAAATCCGAATACACGTGAGTTTTCGAATCCTATTTAAGCTATGCTTCCCTATTTCGATGTTCGATAAATAAGAGTTGACAGGACACCTTCGCTATGGTACCCATTTACGATTCCAACGATACAAAGTTCCCAAACCAACACAAGGATACACATCAACTGCGCATGAAATCAGTCGAATCAGCAACGCAAGTAGTCATGCCACTTTCGAATCACAAAATGCAATCCCATAGATGCAGGTTATTCACACGAAGGGTGGAATGCAGTTGAAGATTTGTCTTTTTTATTTGTACATGAGAAATAACCACCCCATGAGAGCCAGCCACGGCTACGGGAGATCACACATCAGGTAGGTCAGGGAACTATCCTCGGTCTGATTCCCAAAAAATACAGTGAGGTTATGAAAAAAAACATGCTGGTGCAGAAGACAAAACACCTTTCATTCACTTGGCGTTTTTCCAACCATTCTGGCAGCGCGATGGTGTATGATTTACCTAAGAGTACGCAAAGAGGTAGGGATACCACATGGGCTGTGCAAATGGATGGAAATGCTGTTTTTGTAGGTGGATTGAAAAATAGGGTTAATAAAAATTACGTACTTAACAAAACCGTAATGCTGAACATGCGTGACAAACGATTTCGTCGAGTTACAATACGAAGGGTAATTTTCAAACCATTTGCTCTGAAATTGGCTGTTGCAAGAGGCCGACGATGTATAAAAACGGTGGATAGGCATGAAAGCACTGTGATAACTAGGCCTCAACTGACATAGCGAGTTCTCCAATGAGAGAAAAGGCAGTAAACGCCCGAATGATAAAGGAGTAAAAGAGAAGCGAGGCTTGAACTAGTGGCACCAACATGAGTAGGGCGCAAATGCTAATGCACACACTACCTCATACTGACAAAGCATGGCCGTGAGTCAGACCCATCCTCACTGATTCCTAAATAGTGCCATATTTTGGTATTTCCAGGTTTCATAATAGCATTAGCTTGTCTTTTTTCAATAGTTTCCCTTGCACCTGATGACTGGGTTCCTTTACGTCTTCCCGTTCGGTAACAAATCGGTCTAACGCACACGCGAAAAAAGTAGACTGCAGTACTATTAATCAATTTCGAGAGTTTTTAATCGCACTGAAACGAGTGAGGGACTTAACGTGATAAGGCAATGAAGAATGGACTTGGAAAAGGGTATATCGTAAGGGCATCCTGCGGGTCCACTTACTGGGAAGAATGCTTCTCTGTACGCCGAGGTCTGCTGATGAGTAGCAGTAGTTTCAGCCCCCACGTATCGTGGAGTGCAATTAGCGCATGCAATCATTGCATCGAAGCGGTTATGGTCAAAGCGGTGGCTTATGCAAACGATCGCTAAAAACACTTGTACATGGCTAGAGTACCAGAATTATAAATGAAGACACATTTACGGCATAATGTGAAGAGAATAAATATGAACGCAGAGATCACGGGTAAAAGAACACAATCTCATCGTGTATGTGGTTGGGAAGCAGGGAATTCATTTAAATGCTCCCAAACAGTATCGAATGGACAGAAGTGGGGTGTGGGAAAAAAGACTACCCAGACAGGCCTACGACGACCGAGCAACGGGTGGAAGGCCAATGGTGCGGTCTCACAACAAGCACGAGGAGTGGGATGGTCATGCTGGGATAAAATTTGGCCATATTAAAGTGAGCGTGCTTTCGAAAAATCTCAACTCCAAGCAGAAATCAGCCTTTCATATGGCCAATTTTCCCAACTGTCCATATCAATTTGACCAGTTCTGTCGTGTAGTTTTATCTTTATTTTGATTTGCATTGGAAATTCGGACATTAGAGATGAAAGCGGAATAAGGTAAGCAATAAAACAGAAGTAAAAACTTTTGTTACGAGGCCGAAGCCGATTACGTACCATGCAAACATTCATTTTAAACAATGAGAAAAACGACCTTCTGCAATTAAAAAGAAAGGGTTTTAGATTGCATATGAACCTACGCTGTGACAAAAACGAGATCGGTAAGTGGATGCGAAATACAGGGAGAGATTTAGCGATGGGAGCACTATTAACTAGGCCCACAACAAAGAAACTTCCAGTGTAATAATGATGAAGTACAAATTTCTCTTGTCGGTTGATAAGAAGCAGACCCACTGCTTAGTAGCAATGCGGAACAGTAGTGTCAGGACAGTGCCATTTTCTCGACTCCAAATGCAACATGGGAAACATTAACAGATATCGTAAAAACGTTACTTTGTGATTTCGTTCATGACAAAAAGAACAACGACGTTGGCATTCCCCTTTTAATGCATTCGACAAAACAAATAGACATCTGTCCCGAAGCGAGAAAAAAAGTGCAAACACCGTAATGTTAGTCACTAGACTGGTCTGTCTCCAAAAGGAATGCTGAAACCTTTGGTTGGTTTTAAGACAAAATTTGCACTTTTGCAAGTGAATCAAAGTGAACTACTGTTAGTACTCCAGATTTTAAGGTGAATGAGAAAGCCGTAATTTTAAATTACATGCAGTGGGGATTCAGAATTAAAATACTTGGAGCGCCTGCTAACAAAACATTCCAATATGCGAATACGTCAGTCGAGGATATAGCGATAGCGCTCATGTTTTGCGTTCTTCTTTGAAAAGATTTCACCACTCATTAAATTCACAGATGCGTTGGTAGGATGGACATAAAATAAACCACAATTCAAATTAAATTTATGGCAACCACATACTCGACAGTTTCTCAATATACCTTCAAAACGCATTACCTAAAAGCGACGAAATTTCGTCCAAAAAAAACTTGGGGTGGTTTCTTTGTACTACTGTCATAGGTTCCCTAAAGCGCCCAGTGAAATCTCCTTTGAAAATAGCTCGCTCCTTAGCTTACTTAAAGGGAGCAGAATTATTCCACAAGGAAAGTAGTGAAGCCCTACAATAACAATTACATCACTTATGTTGTAGTTCATTTATGAAACCCAATGGATGGCATAAGCTGTTACCAAACAAAAGACACGGAGATCATTCAAAGGAACTCCCGAGGAGGAGGGTGGATTGGAATTCTACTACATGCAGAAAGCGCTATTGGGTCAATGGGGAAACACGTCCCAAGCTCCACTTTTCTCGTCTGCCGCCTAGGAGGAAGGAAATCAGCAAAAGGCCACAGGCAAGCTCAAGGGGGAACCAAATAATCGCATTGCCTCGAAAAATGAGTCTATTGTGGATGAGGAAAGAGGCTTCATCGAGGATTGTGTCAGCGTGAGGGAAAATAACCGCATTAAACGATGTTGTCGGGCCCCGTCGAACGGCCCCATTGTAGTGCAGAAAACGTCCACAATCCATTTTCAGAACCCTTGGTGCTCTATTGTAATAGCGCGTGGCGGGTTTGGTCTAGTAAATTTAGGATGGTAAAAAGTGCTTCTTTCTCTTAAAACCTCATTTAATGTTCCACTTAAGTAAAAGTTAATCGTTAAAGTAAGCTATAAATAGAGGCAAAAGATAATGTTTGTACCAGTTTCTATCACTTACTGCAAATAATTCTGGTTCACCTCGCATGATTAACATGTTTTATTACAGGTATGCACATAAAACGCCCGGACCCCCGCTTCACCAGTCACACATGAAAGTCCACATAAAGGCGGTGAAATAAACACAAGTATTTTACGCTAGAAATAATAAAACTCAGCGTACAGCTACGCCTCAGATGTTGTATAGGGCAGAGAAGAGATACCTATACCTCCAACTCCACTGAATGCCAGAAGAACGGCTTGATGTCAGAACATCATGAGGGGACCAGTAGTACCAATGCATTAAAGGAATTCGAAAAGACCGATCTGTTGAACCTATTTATGAAAAATAAGTCGTATAATGGTATCATCACCGCGTGATTAGTGCGAATAAGCTACCAGTTAAGATGTAAAAGGGTAGCTTTTTAAATTACGAAAAAAATAGGTCAAGTACAAGACAGCAGAAAAGACTAGTTTCGAAGACATAAGGCCTCAGTTCAAATCAGGTTTGATAATTCGCCTATCAAGCAGACGGGTGTGTGCATTTAAAAACCCGTGAACGGTTTTAACCGTGTTTCACGGACGTTTACGACAATGGGCGGAGAAAAGTAAGCATGCGTTTAAGGAGGCATACGCACAGGGGTCTGAAAACAGGTAGCAACAATGATGAGCGCATCCATTTGCGACAGCCATTACATGTCTGAAGTGCTTTCGCGCACCGACTTGCCCCACGAATGGCATCGCACCCATACATCCATTAACCTATTATAGGTTTACCGTTCTATTACACGGGCAAAACCAATAAACCACTACCATCGGAAGAAACGGGCTGTCCCCTAAACCTCAATCGAAGTGATTGCTGAAGTGGAAACATAGTTATTTTAAGTAAATGGAAGGCGAACATAATTCAACAAATCAGGATGATTACGCAACATAAAGGGGATCCGCCCATATATTTTACATGACAAATAAACTAAGACGTAAACTCGACCCTGCCCGATGAAATCTGCTCAACATTGATGCGAGTTGCATGTATCTGATGCAAGGGTGAATGGAAGGTAAAGAATGGGGGGCAACTACTAGTCCACATAGGACACGCTACGGATCAGAAAGTGGATGTAGTAACGAATGCTTCTCTGCAGTAGCCATGGAAAGGTTTGATTCTGCAGAACCCACCTTGCACTGTGAACAGAACAGTACCAGACAATGATGTTATAGTCGGGCAAGTAGATACTCAAGGTTCTTTAGGAACCTTCAAAAGCGCACATTAGCCTCTAAAGTAAAAACGCTTAAGGATGGTTGTGTATCTCGTAGATGGCTGCTTCCACCTTAATGCTGTACAATTTCCAACTTAATAAACGCTTGGCGATTGTCGAGGCACTGATGCTCGCTTTACCATCACTTTTGTCAATAGAGAATAATGATTAAACTGTCATCTTCAAAGAGTAAACTATGGAATTTCACAATTCTTAAAAGGATAGATTTAAAGAGCAACAGTAGACCATAACTAAAGGTGAGAACATCAAAATTTGAAGTCACATAAAGATGTCCATTACAGCTTGGGAATAATTCCTAAACACTACCTTTGGTAATTCGTGCAGGTGGAGGCGGTGGGTTCTTCGTCACCTTCGTTTTGCGCGATTCAAAGAAGCGGCTAACATTGCTTGCGAAATCTGATTTTGAGGCCTTAGGAGCAGCCCCATCGGTCAGGTCTCGGAGCGGTCCTCCAACAGCATTGCTTTGCGCGGTGCTATGAGAGTAAAATGCCTCCATAGTTACCTCTAGATCGACATTTATGAGAGTGCTTGAAGTAAACATCTGAATGTAAACAAAAGACAAGCAGAATCAGCGAAAGTTAGAAAATGGTTGCCGTAGTGACATTGACGGAAATTATTTCGGGAAAGGTTAAAACGTGACATTGAGGTAGGATTGCGGTGTGTGTAAATGAATGGCTTATGAGCAGAATAAATGGAATTTAATGAATGCAGAAGACGCATCCAAAGGACTGCTGATATATGTGCCTGCCGGTTGTGGCTCGATTATTTATCCGAAGGATTGCAGACACCTTCGAGCAAGATACAGACCTTATAGCGGACAATAGGGCCGACTTTCGAGTGGAAGCATTAAACGAAAAGGAATAATAAAATTAGCTTCGGAACAAGTATTACACAGCCCTCCTTCCTCTACATAATAAAATGCGTTCAGAAAGGAAAATTTTGTTCGGAACGTAACTGAGAAGTTTTTGGAAGTAGCCGACGTGAGACTGGAAATGCTCCAAAATTGTCTGAAAGGTATTTCATGTTAGACTGCCCTCTGACATTGCTAAAAAGTGCTTGTTAAGTGGATGTTTAGTGCCAGAGCTATGACTAACTTCACCACTTAAATACTCCGACTTCCTTACACTTTTTGGTGCGCTTTCTAATCGCCCGTGTCATTCGCTGGAAGCACGAAGCCACGATCTAAATTGATAAGGCTGTTGAGATAGAGGAGAAATGGACAGAGAGAAATCTGCTTAAAAACGCCTTTCAAGTACATTTCTCAAATGACTGCGCATAGCTATAATTCGGCTACCTACGCAGGATACAAGCATACTGCTTCGTAATTGGCCCCTTTAGAGATTAACATATCACAGAATAGTGGCGCATGTGTGGAGAGGAAGAGGGAAAAACACACCAGTACTAATGTTTCACCCTCCCACCTCCTCAACTGTCACTGAATGGTCTTCCTGATAGCCGAGGCATTCAGTGCGTTTGAGTCAGGCTAGATAGCTTAGTCCTTCAATCCGTTAGATTCGACATCAACCACCAGAAGTTAAGTTGAACACTAAAGTGTTGAAGCTAGCTGAGAACAATGAAGTTGAAATTATTGACATAGAGCGAAATTTGGAGGTGTCAAAAACCCCCATAATCACACAGGATGACAAAAATGGCTTCGATCTTAACATTCGATGATAAGATTAAAGACACCTTAGTTATAGCTCATAATTAAACCGGATTATTGGTGTGCCCATTTGGGGTAGCAAATGGACAAAAGCAACTACACCTCCAGACTACAAAATTCTGGCGTCACATCTGTGTACGGAATTCCGATGATTTTTCGATACGGCAAAACGACAGCACTCGTCCCTCCAAGACTGTGGGCACAATGTTGGTGTTGAGGGGATGGGCCAGTAGCGACTGAGGCCGTGTAACTGAGATGGTTACCATGTTTAACTTTGGTCAACGTGTGAGAGATCCCGTTTGCACTACGCGATGCTCGACTTGGCCTTAGCATTATGAATCGTGTGATTAATGGGTTTTGAAACACAAAAAATTCTGGATTCTATCGGATGAACAGTTGGGTAGTCCTGCAGCCCTTCAAGTATTAACACAAAACTATTTGTAGCGCCAAAAGAGTATTAACACACTCCCTTTTTGCACAATAGAAGCTGGATATGGGGTTTCCTATTGAATCGAAAAGTCTACCCCATCTCCCACACATTAAATTAGTAAATGAAGTCAGAACCGTACGTTGACTCAATAGAGCAGATCAAGTGCAACGAAAACTTTTCCGTCTAACATTTATGGACGGCTGGATTGACCACTCTAGGAAGCATCCCAATTACCATAGCTTCAAGAAGCGCGATCAATTGGCTGAGCGGCTCAAAAAAATAAAGGAAATGATCGTCGAAGCGTTGACTAGAAGTCTTAGTAATTTGGGTACAGTAAGCGCGTTTCTCACAGTTCTACAAAGCCCATTTTTCCAAAGGTTTACCAGGTGCCTCAGACACGGATGTCTTGACTCTGTCGAAGTCTGTACGTTGGGATGAGAGTTATTCACTTTTACGACAAGTGAGGTTGAATTTTGAAATATGTAACAGTACTGGGGCGTATTCTACTGCCATAACCATTTCTAAGTAGCCACCACACACAGACAACATAGGTGACTTAAATAGTGAGAATTTGCACCAACAAACTCTCCGAAGATACTTCACAAAAGTGACAAATGAAGTAATGGGAATTCCCGACAAAACGGCCGACAAGTTAGTTTAGATACTTCAAAGTTATACATTCGCCGCATACTCCATTCGTATTTTGTTAAGTAGTGTAAACATTCGATCTAGACATAGCGCGTTATCAAAAAGTGGTTCGCTTAATGTACTTTCAAGCTGGCACTAAACTATCGAGAATGCAGAGCATGAGGTCGCTGATAGACCGAAGCATACAATATCAAAACACGCTAACCTGACTTTTGTCAAGCATGATTTTGAGAATACATTGCGAAATTTACTACAAATATTGTGAATGCATTTTTGAGCACTAATAAAGGAATCTCATGCGGTATTGCTCAATACCTTTGCATGAAATGCGCATTAAACACTTCGGGTACACCTAAGAACGAAAGTCGTAAAGAAGACGTGTACGCATCGAAGCTTGATGAGATTGTCGAATCTGAAAGTGTCGATGAATCACTAGAAGCCAGATGTCGGATTGCATGAGAAAGTGTAAAGAAGGAAACGAAACCCGTTGCTAGAGAGAAGAAAGAACTGTTTGTTTATGTTGAATGTCAGGCCTGATACTACAGGGGTTGCAGATGAGTCACACTCACATGCTTTTTTAGAGTTGATCACAAAACCTTGGCAATCCTCAAGACAAAATTTGATCCAAACAAACCTGAGTGGGAAATCATTCCACCAATTCATTAACCGCACAGCTGGGGCAACACGGATGCAAGTGAGGGGAGACCATACTGCGGCAACTGAACAATAGCGGAGTTATTGAAGCGTATGTGAGAGAAGTAGGGGCTATTAAGTTAGACGAATAAAGTCGCAATTCAGGACATTTTTGTCATCAAGACCCAAGACTATGGCTCGAAATCGACAGATTGCACAAACAAAACGATTTCTCCCATTTAGTGGTCAGTAATGCCCAGCTTCAGTCTAGCAGTACTGTTTAATACAGAAAAAAATCGCCACTTTAAGTCGTACAAAAATTGCTCATGAAAGGCGACCCAAAACCTAGAGGGATGCAAACGCTTACCCCATTGAGCGATACTAGTGTATGTCTGTGATAGCGCCCAGGAAAGAAGCGACTGACAAGATTATCAAATACAATGCAGCGGTAAAAACGCACAAACTTTGCTGAGACGGTGAGTTTGACACGCAGTGGGAAATGACAGCTGTGATTTAGTGACATTTGAGACATTCCTCTAGCTGACTAAACTGCCTCCCATGTTTACCATCTTAAGAACACATTTGTTTATTCAAGGACAGAAACGTTCAAAGAAACACCAATCTAGCGATTGATTCTGGGTTGAGTTACTGACTCAACGGCAAGTCCAAGTTCCATTCAATTGATGCCTCGGATTTCAGTTAAAAATTGGGTCGAAGGACAAGAAAACTGAAAAATGAACTGTATTTAGAGGAATAACAACATGCACGTCAGTGGAAATCTTCCGAATGCATGGTGTTGCAAGGAAGGTGGGACTAGTCTAACACCAGTTACCGAATGTACATTATGAGAAAGTAAAATGCTCAGACTGCAAGCAGGAAAGCATTTACAAAAAAAGCCGGGACGATAAAACAATTGCTGAGATTACCATAAAAGATCTAATATAACAAACAATCCACGCAAACAAGCTACAATAGAACAGAAAGGCATAATCTTTTTACCATGACTATCTCTCATCTTCATGTTAACTAAAGAAGCTTTTTGTCTGAAAAGAAAACAAAGTATAATACCAAGACGATCCACAATGCCACCGCTTACCAGCATGTAAAACAGTGCAAAACAACACGTATTTAACACTAAAAACGGGTATTTTATTGCGAGAAAAGACTAAATTCAGCTCAAATAGCAAATCAGTCCATGGTCAAAGATGTCTATTCTCATTGCTACGCCAAAATTGTTCAAGATAGCGAGTTAAAACTTACTAAATGTACAATAAATGAGCTTAGTTAAGACCTATCACACATCTATTCCTGGAAAACAACTGCTCACAAGACAACTAACTGTCTTTAGCAACCAATAGTCTTTGAAGAGGAGCATCAACACAGAAAGCACAAGAAAAACCTAGTTATGCAAGCATGAAATAACCCAAAGCGCGAACATGTTTCGTTATCATAGATTCAGCAGTCGCTTAGGTTCAAAGAGCAACAGAGAAGGTGAGTGCGCAGGCACAAGGACAAAAAACTTTCATTACAAGGACAGACAGTTGGGAGTCTTGGAAAAGATAGAGCTCAGAAACTTACATGGGTGTAGATGCCATATTTCGAAGAAAAGCAAAAGTATGTATCCGCCACAAGTCACTAAAAACAACATGGGCCGAATTAATTGAACGTTCCGACAATCAAAAGACAAATACAAAACAATTGTTTATAAACGACACCGATTCCGCTCCCAACAATAGCAGCATGGCTGTTCAATAAGATTAATTATCTTATCTACAGCAAACTTCCAGAGCCAACTTTTACACATGACGCGTAAGTGGAGGAGTGGGGTACAGAAGAACCGAATAACGCACGTTTGATGAATTCTCGGAAAACATATATGACAACATAGGTCCACAAAGGATAACTCGACATTTCAAATGAAAATATGTTCTTAGGGTTGAATTAACCGGTACCATGAAAGGATAATGTAAGAGAACATCCAAAAGCAAAACAGAAAACACGGCTTTATTCAAAACAGACAAAATTCAGAACAGGACCACTAATAATAAAGCCAACAGGGCGATTAACACCCTGAAGCCACTCAGCGAGCAACCAGACGACGGCAGTCTAGCATTCCCCTACGCTAGCACGAACTACGCGGAAAGTAAGGTCATAATTTCATTTGACTTATCAAAACAAATCTCGCACCAACAAAAGGGCTATATATTGTCACCTGATGTCGTTTAAAGCCACTAATACAGGTTTTAAAGCTGATAAAAAGCCTTTTAAATTACGGTTCATCTGCTTCTACGCGAAAAAATAATTGCTACCGCTATTGCTTCCCGCATGAGGTGCATTAATTTGAGCTACGTGGTCTGCTAATTTTGCAAACAAGCTTAAGAAAAATACGTAAGACCATATATCACCTGATCACACGCTGCCTTGGAGTTTAGTAATCCTAACAACAGACTGCTTGAGTGTTTGCTCGTTTAATGTTGTGAAATCGCTAAACACCATATAAATCAGCAGGTAAAATCAAAAGATTGTAAAGACATGTCCTTTACTGATTGTGTTCAAGTTGCTGTGTTTCTTTCTTTCGTACTTTCATCACTCAACTCGTAGTCAACCTTTTGTAGTCGAGTCGACTGACAGCTGCTATAATGGTCGGCTTTGGTATGTAGCGGGCCGAATTACTTTCTGTCATCTCACTTGGAATCTGCTCACTGAAGTACTGCTATTTGATACTAGACCTTGCGTTTCTGATGAAATTCCTAAAAATATTTGAGTACTAGCAAAGTGGAAAGTACCTCATGTACATCACACTTTGAGGGCAAAAGTAACATTATTATCGACAGGTCGAAAGTTGCTTACGTTAACAGTCCTCACCTTGTCCTCTCCGTGTTGCGAGCCACGAATCCACCTAAAGCTTTTCATGCAGTCACAGGATTAAAATCCTTGCCTATGCAAGCGAATACATATTAGTCTGGTCATTAGCCTCAACAAAGATCAATGACGCCCTTTGAGAGTTCCCTTCCACACGAAGGAGAGTACTGGGCACTACATTACATCTTCTGTTTGGAAGCACGAACGCTGATCGCTTGTGCGGTTGGGGCAGAGCGATCACATGCACGGCTTAGGTCTGTCATCAATCGGGTCACCGTCATCCAATTTTGGTGAAGCGTTACTTTATTTTGTGAAGCAGAATTTATGTAAAAAAATTCGCTTGTAATGTGAGCTGTGAGGACCGCAAAACAGAAATATATTATCCTACTATTTGGTATGAAACTATATAAATGTACTTTCTAAATTGTTCATTTAAACGAGTGAAACTGTCTAAAATGCTTGCTCACTTACAATTCCAATGCTTGGTTAGTGAAGCGTCACTGCTAACTCCGTTCGCACTGTCACGGCCAATACCAAGTCCATTCATGTCGTACACAACTGGGGAAGTCGTATCTGTTTTTCAACTTCACTACTCCACCCCCCCCCCTCTTTTTCCATTGGTCCCGTAGTTGTGTCGCATGACAGGCTTCTATTGTGTCCAAATTTACGTACACACATACATTCACCTTGGCAAAAAGATTACCGTCCCAATGACCCGAAACCTGAGACAAGGCCTGCCAGAGGCAGGAGAAGCAGAGCTGACACCCTCAAACACAAAGGGACTCATTATAGGCGGGAGCATTGTTGGTGGAAGTATAGCCCTTGCGGTACTGATCATCTGTTGCTGCTGCAGTGTTCGATCGCAGAAGTCAAGTAATGCGAAGGTGGTGAAACCTGTAAAGAAGCAGGCCGGCGGTAGGATGGAATTGGACGTGGTGGAGGAGACTGCTTGTAAAGAGGTGGGCAATGGAGCAGAACAAAGAGATAGGAGCTGTGAAGGTGAAGCCGTCTCAGATTTACCTGGGAAAAAAGTTCGATTCTCCTGTGAAGATGATAAGAAGACGCCAGCCAGTAGCTCCGCATTAATGGAGGCTACACCTGTTGCAAAACCAATAGCAAATTTGCCCTCCTATGCCAAGATTCGAGAAGGTGAAACTTCTCTATTTTACTCGACTGCAATGCCATAGCGAGTCAAAATCTTCTTGGAGCTGGACAAGTGGTTTTCTCACACTATGCCATGGTAAAATTTTCATGTTTATGAGTATTTGCCATTCCACAGCACCATCGCCTTACAGACCTCATTGTTAATAAACTCATTATTTAATTTAAAAAATAGTTTTCCTCAAGGCTATCGGTAAAATTATGGATGAAGCTTTAAGGCATTTAGTAAGTACGGTGAACTGTAGTGCAGCTTCCCCAGACTTCCTTTAAGGTAAAAGAAGGCATAGTGCCTAGGCAGAACATACATTCTGGAAACGGAGGGCTTGGGGGCTGTTGGTACGGCCCGGAGGCCGGCCGACCGGATAGTACAATATGGCCACCCAAGTGACCGAAACCGGCCGTTCGAACAAACAAAGTAGTACAGTAATGAGACACTCATAGCCTCTCCATTGGAATATGGGAAGGTGTTTTTGGATTGTTGTCACTTATATCTCACTTGAATCAAAGGCATCGCGCGTAGAGAAAACTAATTCGTGCTTAAAGCATAAAATGAATGCTGCCAGGAGGGATGGTAAAATCAAAGAGGTTCTACCAACAAGTCATGAGAGAAATGTTGGTATGAATGTATAATGGCTGCATCGTTGCTTTAATTTATGCTAGAAGTGCTCCAAATAATCAAAATGAGTGCAGAAATTGTAACTTGCACGTTTAATGTGGAAATGCAATGGGCAGTAAGTCAGTCTCTAATGCGTGCATTTCCCTTTTTAAAGATGCAAATTCAAAAATGCCTAAATTTTCAAGTTCACCAAAGTTATTGAAAGAGAGATACACTTTTATTTAAGCTAAAATGTTTTTAATGGGTCTATTACAATGCTTTTCTTGTTTGTTCGACTCTCTGTTTAGGCAGCGGGTCGCTTAAGACGTTGCAATCGTGTATCCGCCGGGTGGTCTGTCCTTGGATCGCACCAGCACTTCGGGCCGTACTGTCTATCCGAGTACCATGCCTTCCTTCGTCTTCAGAGAGGTCTTGCAGCTCCATATTACCATCATTTATCCAGTAGGAATTGCGGTTATGCGCCTTACATGGCGAGCTTCAGCAATGAAGCACAGAAAAAGCCACGATAGAATAAAGTGGAAAGGTAGCCTGCCACTAGTGATACTAATTGGGTGTCAATTTTTTAATTTTTTCTCAAATATTTGCGGAACTTGCATAATAAGCAAGTCTGCTTGGAGGACTAAGGAGTGTTTCGATAAGTATTACATGCTTGTGATTGTTGGGCGTGTTTATGATGATTATCAGCATTAAATGGAATGGATTCAATAAAAAAAGCTTTCATAATGGAAATATTTAAACTCTCAATTCTTCCGAAGGCGCGCAGCAACCTCTTCCAGTGATAAAGGGAGTGTAGCCCTCCGCGACTTCCTTATAAACGAATGGCGGTGTTAAACTCGGGCTAAACACGTATTGGCAGCCTACAAAGTGGCTTGAGGCTGCTACTGAGGGCCAGACCATTCGACGGAGGCGTGTACTAGCAGGGTCCTGAAGTGGCCCAATACGGAAACTAGGAGCTTGACATGCGACAAAGGTACTGCATAAAAAATAATCGCAACTAATGCATAGACAAAATGGGGAGAGTTAGTATTTGCACTTTTATTAGGTTTAATCACTTTTGGTTTGAACGGAGAGTAAATTAGCTGCAAGTATTTTTAACTATTTGAACCCAAGTGCCTACAGGTACCTACAGGTAGATAGGAGCGTTGCAAGTGAAAATAAAGTCGCATTTTAGAATCAATGATGTTCTTAGACGCCCATCAGTCACTCTACTCAAAGAGTAATGATTTTGCAAAATCTCGAAAGACCCGCTTACTCTGGATGTAACTTAAGGAGCGTTAACTTTTAGATTGAAACGATTCTGGTCTGTACAAGCTGTATGAAAGTGTTATTCTATGCTTTTTAGAAGCAAGTTGTTTCAGAAGTTGTTTTTACCGAAAAGTGGCGGAATGCGAAAGGTTCACTACAGCCAGACAAAACAAATCCAAGAGACATTTTTACGGAATAGAAAGGTGGAATTCAATTTTGGCATCAGCCTTACTTTTACCCTGAAAAAGGCGACTTCACTGCCGTCTGCCTGTCAAGCGTTCAGCCCCTGTCTAAGTTCAGGACTTTAAGACTTGCAGCTAATTGCAGCGTAAAATTTCTTGAAACTTTAGGAGTGTACTTTACTACTTCAACCCACTTAGCTGACTTTACTTTAATTGCCATTAAGCAAGCGTGTCAAAATGGAGCGAATGGTGGCATGTGCCACTAATGGCGTCTCACCTCGTCCAATAGACGTGGGTACCTTTGTCTGCCACTTTCCGCCTAGAACAATGGCCATTAATTCTTTTCTGCCAAAGTGCGTTTACCCAGCATCAATTCCATTGTCATTTTACATGGCTTTCTTGCGGCCTATCCAACCATTAAACTTTTTAGCAGAGAATGTGGGTACAGGTATTTGACTCACAAAGTAAATGGACATTTTTTAGCACAATTATTTGAGAAATTCATTCAATCAGTATAGGTGACACCTAATTTACAATCCAAAAAACGCCTTTCATTTATGCCACGCAAGAAATAGTCCAAGAATATTTTCTCAGCAATTGGGCGGTCTCAAGAGGTGCGTTTCACTGTACTGCAACCGTTTGCCAACCAGGTCCTTGGACGGTTTCGGAGTGATAGATACGCAGATACGTGAGCACGCACCGCATTACCTTGTTTTAAGTATTGCAGATAAGACACGAATAAGTGGCGAACATTCTGACTGATTGCCATGTTATCAATAGCATAATGTTATTAAAAACTCACGACAGTAGAATTAACGTGAGAGGGAAGATCGTAAATGTGCAAGCGCCTAGTTACTGCGTGCTTTTACTAGCACCTCCTTGATTGGTCCAACTCACATGAATTTTAAGGTAACTTAAAGCCTGGTTTAGCAATTTCCGGATATTGATGAGAACCTTTAGCTAAGATTTGCTTGAATGGCGTTAAAGTGAAGACAATGGGACTAAAGTTGCTGCTTCTTCATAACATATAATTAAGAAAAACAGGAGACAATGGCCGCTCAGTGCAGCATGAATAGATACAAATATGGGAAGTTATGCATGACGATGTTTGAAATACACGGCTTTTTGATTGCATCGTCTAGGCGAGAAGTGGTCAGTAAATACGAACCTCACAGTGGGTCGAACGCCTTTCGCTCAAAAGAGAAAACCTCCCTCGAATACACTGAAATCGCAACATCTGTAGCCACTTTGCTATGACTACATAATAAAGCATGTCCTCCTCATTCAAATGGCCTACTCTTTTAAAGGGTATGAAGAGGGAGGTAAAAAGAGGAACATCGAGCCTAATGCGCCATTGTAACGCATTAATAACTGAGTTAGCCCTCAGCATCGGTAACCACCACTCAAGGGCTTTGCCACGATGCATCCACTAAGTGGGATGACCTCCAGGACATGCCAGTGGCCACAAACCCTTCTTCATGTTGGCAATACGTATTCTTTCTTTTCACTGTACTACGACCAATTTTTGTAATGATCAATTGCTAGTGTTTTAAGTTATAAAAGTGCGCAAAAGTGTATTTCGGTGATAGTAATATTGATGAGTTTTAATACCATTGAAGCTTCACTTTGCAATGTTTTTTTCATCGCTGAGTGAGAGCACTTTGATAGTGTTAAGTACGACCATACAACATCTTTACACTTCAAAAAAAGCAAAATCCCTGAAGTTTCTGACAAGTTTCGTAGCATTAGAGATAGTCAGAGTAGTTTGTTGCACTTTGTACTGCACGAGAATACAATGTTGAACAATTCCCAAAACTTAATCACTATTCAGCATGACATAATTGTCATAATTAGGCCTGACATTAAACTTTTATTTAGCTAAAATACGTGGATCGTACACTTCACCTTGAGGACAAATTGCCCTTAATAACAGAGGGCGCTTATTAGGTAAAAGGGAAATACATGGCTCTCATTGTTAGTTTGATTGACCGCAATAATGTTTTCGAAATACAGTTAACTGGAAGATCAGGTCATCCAAAATTTGGGAAGAAGTTCCTGTACTCATGGTTGTGAATCCCAACGAGTCATCCAAGGGACCAAGAATACAGCCCTCATTGCTACAATGCATTAATAGAGTTTTTTTCATGAATAGCACACCTTGCGGTTTCGCACTTGACAGTGCTTCGTCGGCAAGGTTGGTAAGAGTTTGCAAAGTAAAATTAAGCTCACTATGTTAAAAACGCATAAGACATTTGTGAACGGCCAGTTGATTAGGATTCTCATGAAACCCCAGTAAAGCTGGTTGAAAGAACTCCAGAGTTAAGAAATGTGCATTGCCACTGCCATAAACGATATATAACAGAAACTCAAATACAAGGCAGTTAAGGTAACTTTAAAGACAAGAGAGGCTTCCTCTTCGGTGATCCCCGTTCTTAATAGAGGGTACTTAGTTTGTCACTTACTATCTGCCTTATATGTACTAAAATCTGTCGGTCGTATAACCACCTTTTGAGCATTATTTGAGCGTTCTTATAATAGACGCCCTTTTGAACAGATTTTTTTTCTAGGCAGTATGCTGTAGTTAGAAGTGGAATCACAACAATTATTCTATAGCACTTTTACTGCTATCATTTTACGGCTAATACTGATATTTCCCGCACCGAGCGCCGGTGCATTTTTCAACAGAATTCACTTAACCTGTTAAGAACATAAAATGCCTTAGTAGCAGGTGTTGAAAAGTCTACATTCAAAGATGTTGCAACGTCTTCGGCATTCTTTCCTCCTGCCTCTGGTTCCAAACCCTTGGGTCGAGAAGGTTGGCTGGAGGCAAACGTATTTTAGCAAATCACCAAAGGTCAGTGGAGAGAACATTGCTTCCATTCTTCTTAAAATAAATGCATAACTGTTCTCTACTAATCGGTTTGTAAAAGGAACACTTAATTAGGTAACTACAAAGGCGGAATTGACAAACGCATCAGTGCACTGTGACAACGGGATCCCTTGTTGTTCTCATTGCCTATAATACAAGGCAGGTGCTTGCTTGCTTGCTAGTTCAAATTTTAATATGAAGCTAATACAATTTTAGTCAAAGCTAGTACACACTACTTCCAATTTTGTATAACAGGAAAAAAAATGCTGCAGAAAAGAGTAAAGGTTAAAAACATTGAGGAAAATAACGAAGCTCACATTGAACACCTCAATTGAAGCGCCACTAAAGTCACTGTTTTGAAAAAAGGGCATTAAAATGGTCAGAATTGTAAAGACTTAGGAGCATCAGCGTTACACATCGATTGCTTATTTAACTCCCAGTTTCAGTGGACAGGTCAGTTGGGTGCTCCTTCACTGCACCTTCCCTTCATCGGCTGGCTTACGGACCACGCCAAGAGCGCCGAGCTCTATTGGATGGCAAATATATGCATTCTGTCCTATTATCACTTTTCCTTTCCTTTTCATAGAAGTCTCTAGGCACTAAAGTAATGCCAGCGGAAATTGAACCTGATCCTTAAGGGCATCAACCCTCATTTCTAATGCTGAGCAATAAATAGCGTGACGATGGGCGAATTGTTGACGACTCTCAACGGAAGGGCTGGAAAGTATGTCTAGCTCTGGCAACTACCAAGTCCTGTGATTCTCGAAGCTAATCGTGAATCGTTCGGCAAAGATTCGTTACAGAGTTGCTTAACGTACTTGTATGAGGATATCAATTAAATGAACATGTGGCACTTTCTCCAACTTTCTACTAGCTGGATAAAACCTAGATGGATATAGCTGGGTGCTGATTCCCGTTCTATGTTATTTGATTGCGTTTAGGCGAATGGACACAAGCGATGGTCAGCACATTCCCCATTTCCCCAATACAGCCCCTGCACAGAGTAAAAAATCCAAATTTATTGCCGTTGAGTTGTAGTGTCTTCTTAATTCCATGGAAATTCGATTACTGCTGTGGTTGGCTCGTGGATGCACCCTTACGGCACCGATTACATAAACTAATAGAAGTGCCAGAGAGGACCCTCAAGGAAAGAGAGGGGCTAGCTATTACTTGAATTGCTCGTTTGACTCTCGATTTTGACTAAGACGCCACTTGGGTGCCTTGCCATCCTACCTTCGCCTGGTGGGCTGGCCTCCGAACCGTGCCAGTTTCCCAAGCCCTAATGTACGTCAATAATATTCCACCCGAGTAGTATGCCTTCCTTGGCCTTTAAAAAAGTCTTGGAGCGTTAGAGACAGCAACTAGATTAATACAATGATTAGCTTATTGGGGCTAAAGACTGGCTAGATAGTAAAAAAAAATAACAAGACGCCCGGGAATTAAATATACTTGGAATTTGCTATTAAAATGTGCAGCGCAATGCAAAAAATTTCATTCGCTAAGGCTAAGGCTTTTATAAATACAATCGCACATCTGGACATCGAGTACACATTCACCAATAGAAGTGGAGGTCCTCGCTCTAACCAATTCATTTTACAAGGACAGGTAAAGTAATTCTGGTTAAGCGAATGTGGTTAAAGCCTGGCCATATAAGATGCAACCTTACCCAATTAATAATACTAAATTTTCTGCATTAGATCGCCTTAATGTGAGTTACCTTAATCGGCTATGGCCCATATTACATCTCTGCAGGTCATTGTACCTAACTAACTGGCTGTGCTTTGGAAATACGAGCAGTTCTCTTCAACGGTCAACACATTAAGGGCTGTTACAGCCTTACAGTGTAGCAAATCATTGTCTAGTGTGCTACAACAACAGATGTATGCAGACAAGTTCAGCGGTGCATACAAGTCTGTAACTTTATTTCTACATTAACCAACATGATTAGTGCGCACACTACCTAATACACTTTCAGAGCTTAAGAAGAATGGATGACTAGGGAGGCCGTTAAAACTACCTTCGTGGCCATTCTAACCGTGGCGATTTCCATCCCCCCATTCGGTGGAAATTGCTCACGCTTATTATTCCCTTGCTGCGCCCAAGGAGGAGTTGGGCGGAAAGCTGATCATAAAATTGAGATACAAGTTCTTAACTGTTAAAATGATGTTATGGTTAGCGCCCCAAAATTTTGAAAAGCTTCTCTGCCCTGCAATTTTTAAAAAATAATTTATTCGTTCCAGTTCAACAGTGTTCCCTATCCATCGTATAGGCAAATAACATGTGCTGAAAGTTTTGTAACAAAGTGTGATGTCTTGATATTCATATGGATTTTATGAAAATATGTGACGTTTTTTTGTTTTGAGATAGTTTCTTGAAAATGGATGGCAAAAATAACTATCAAATTAATCTAATCACGATGTCTTATCCGATGAAAGGTGCCATCGCCAGCAAGCAATCAATCTTTGATATATTGGATTTTATATCTTTAATTTTCATCATTTAACACTTTAAATATCTAAAATGTTCAGGAATGGACTGGTCGAATTGGGCGATTGTTTTGTAAATCTTCTTTTTCCATGCCGAATGAGTGTCAGCACCGGCAATAATAGCGGTGAAAAATTCCGTAATGGTCCTTTCTACTATTGCGATGAATTCTGCTGGGGTCTAAAGAGTTAAAAAATTTTAGTTAAGTACACAGATATCCCTTTTTTCTCCCCTACTCCTCTTCCAGCACAGGCATCCGTTTTTGAAAATGCAAAACTGATGGGAAAGAACTTAGGTGTATGGACCAGATTAATTTAATTATTAATTAAGTTGGGTAGTTTTGCCGATTAAATGGCAAATATGTAAACGATAACAGAGGTCCAAGCATCCTATTGTCTAAATTCATATTTCATAAAAGGAGTCATAAATAATTTCGCTAAAGTGCTTGACATTTTGCACCTCCCCTAATAAAATGGTGTCTTGGCACAATTACAGGAGTATTTTTCTAAGAATACGCAGGTTCGTAGTCTAGACTCCAGTCTGATAGAACGAAGTCAACACTAACCTCGCTTTCCATTCCACGATTGTAGTGCAAAATGAGAGTTCTGTAAAGTCCAAATTTTGGTATCAGTCGGATGATTTGAGATGATTGTACGCCTTCAGCAACAAGCGCGCGTGCATATCTTTCAATATTGATGTAGAAAAATTCGCTGCAAAAGCAAGCAAAGTACGGGTCCGAGTAGAATTATAATACGTGTTACTTAAAATGTTAAGTAGCAAATTATGACTAAATTCAAAATGACTTGTGGAGGAGGTAACGCATTCCCTGTCGCCGAGTCGGTGGGGCACACGAACACGATAACACTCGCGGAGAGGTTGCCTGTTGCCTTAGCTTACCGGAAGTTGCTGAACCATTTGATCAGCTGGGCTGTGTTGTAGCGGTTAAACGTTACCTCTGGGAAGAAGTGTTTGAGGTAGGCAGAACTCGGATAACGTGCGTAAAAGAACATCAGCTTTGCCTTTCGTAGATGATCGCCACTCAAAATTGCATCCTTAATTTTAATGCAAATGCAAGCACACATTTTTAAAGATATTTCATTGGCTTAAGATACTACCGGGCAATTTTTACCACTGAATTCATCTTTCATGACTATTTTATGGAAAAAATGAATGCCTAGCTTGCCTAAACTTCCAATTTTGATTCAATATATTTTAAAAATGGGCATAAAAACCTGTATTTTAACAATATTAACAAGGAGGGTGTGATAAAACTTCACTGTTCAACAACGCCACTTGTTTAAAATCTTTTTAGAGGTTTTGGAAGACAATGTACTCGCTTAGCACTGCTTAAGAAACGCCTCTTTCTAATTGCTATAACGAGGTAAAAGTAAACTCACAACCAACAGCTCATAATATGCTCTACACATGGAAGCAAAAAGGCAATCACAGTCAACTCACCTTCAGGAGGCGTTGGAAAGCAGTAACCTTTGAAACTGCTACAGCGCGCACGGTTTTGGCATTTTTAGAGCTCAAGTTCACTGGCTCTTCAATGGAACAGTTTTTTATTCGTTTTAGAGGGGCATAAAACATCTTGCGGTCTGCCTTCTGCTGTTGTTCCCAAATATTTGCTTTCCCTATGCCATTCTTAGACAATCGGTTCTCAATCTGTCGCATACTAAGTTCCATGATCTGGGAGAAATCGTCACCTCCTTCCCCTACCCCTAGTCCCTGATTCCAAATCGAACCCCGTGGCTCATCTTTAATCGGGGACCAAAGCGGCAGATTTGCTCGTATAAGCATTGGAGCGTTTAAGAGTAGGGATGGAGGCGGGACGACATAAACAGCTTTTAGTGGGCTCAAGTAGAATTGTAGGCGATTATTAACTTGCGGCAGGGTTGAGAAATCTGGTTCAAAAGACGTCTGTTGACTTAGTGCTGAGCAGGTGAATAAGTCCTCATTCCGAGAAGAAGCCATTGTGGTAACCTACATTTGATAGCACCAATATTTACTAGATTGATTTAATGAATTTTTAGTAAATTAAAGACAGGAAATAAAGTAAGTGGCACCTCTCCTCCTTCTCCTATTTACAATTGTTATTTTATGTGATATTTAAAATGGGCAAAGAAAGACAATTGTAAATTTGAGCAGTAGTACTCGTTTAGCCCTGTATAATGCTGCTATTATATTTTCTCAAACAAAAGTTACTACGTAAATATGAATCCTCGTTTGAAGTGACGGATGGCCTTACGGCCGTACTCACCTGTATGAACCACTGGCTAACACAGGTTGTGAGGACTGTGTTACACGACCCATTCATATAAGGGCCGGTGTCAGCTCATGGGGCATGGACCATTGGATGCACAGATTTTTGCGACCATGGGGTGTTGGTGGTGGGAAACTGTGAAGGAAAACCCACGTATGCGATTTGACTGTGATAGGGGCAGCGGGGGGAGGAGGAGGAGGATGGGAGAATGCATGCTTATCTGAGCGAGGAAGTAATGTGATGGCTCCTTCACTTGCATGGAAATGAAGTCTTAGTAAAAGTGCTGGTAAGCCATTTGCTCAAAAAAATGTTGTGGTTTTCCTTAACTAGACCACAATTTTGCAAGTGCAGCTCTTACTTTACAACGGATTGCAATTTTATAAATTTACTAGCTCACAAAATTTCTTCAGTCCATCTCAGGAACGCTAAAATGGCAAGCCATAATTTTTATCTGGAAAACAAATTGAAATTTGGCGTGACATAACGCATACTCTTAGTTTATAACAGCTTGAATTAGCACAGAACTGGTAGAGAATTTCTCGTCCCAATTTAATACCTACTAAACTTATGTAAATAACCTGGGTCTATGGTTTAAAACAATTTTGAAAGAAGTAACTCTTTTATGAAGTATCTTTCCACCTTAATATTTTTAAAGGATTGTTGGGGAGAGGCATGAATAGATCCAACGGGAGGATTTTAATGCAGCTTCAATAACCTCACTTCTTTTGACCTTGCACAATACACATGCATATGCTTTTTAGAAATATGGTTGAAGGCGTAAAAGTTATGAGACTGTGAATTATGCGGCCTCGACTTATTTGGTATAGCCAGTGTTCCTTACCCTGCTCTTTTCTACATTACCGTGAATCAAACCTTAAAGTGACCTAATGTTTATGACCACATGTGGTCAGCGCTTTAAACGAGTTTTTTTCAATCAAATGGTGGTACCAAGTTGTCCGTAGTTTCAGTCACAAATTTGCCACTTGCGCGCCTTCAATGCGATCAAGTTAACCTTATTCCCTTGGCTGCAGCTACACAAATGCTCTCCGCTTTGGATGTGGGACCACCTGCCTCCGCCACCGGAGGTGCGGGCGCCACGTGGCCCGCCGACTAAATGACACCCCCTTCTTCCAAAACCGCCTCAATAGGGAGGCCCTGACAGCATTTGCAACGTCGTTAAATGAGTAAGTCACGACTTATGCGAAACAACTATAGCAGTAATGTTAAAACAACTAAAATATGCAAAAAGCTCACTTTTGTCTATTTTTGATAAGCCTGAAACTATTCTTTTCGGAAGCGTGCCATCAAGTACTGTTTAAGCTCATCCACCCTAGCTTTGGCTTAGAGAGAATGTCAAATAGGGATTGTTACTGATTGTATGATCGCCTACGCGTAATGCAACAGTGCATGGAGGAATAGCAGCTGCATCAAAGAGACGCTAGAGGTGCAGTAAGTGTTGACAAGTTGTTAACGTCAGTGTCAAATGCAGCGCGTGCAAACATGGGATGTTTATAGTGTTTCACTCTAGCTAACACCACTATCTTACTAATACTCCTTTGTTCAGATTAGATGTGGTCGTGCTGTGCCTCTTCCCTCATATTTCCTATCTTCCAGCTCCGATTTATCAATACCATCGCCGTGCAGTGAGACAACCCGCAGCATTGCTTAGGTGAGGGCATACAGGGGAAGGAGTAAAAACTGGTACCCTCATTTGGTCAATGCGCAAGCGGGTTCATAAATCATTGAAGCTGAGCGTTAACGTGCCAACTCTGCCTTCAAATGCAACACCTCAAGTTCCCGGCAGAAATTTTGCATTTGCAATGCATCAGTTATCTGATTCAAAAGTTCAAATAAAAGAGGAGCTGATGATAAAAGATGGCCAAAAATGAGATTTGAAGCCTACTTTCGGATAGAAGCAATAGGGTTTAGGATTTGACTCTTATTTACAAGAATGAAGGAGAATATTTATGCTCAGAGGGTGTAGTAGGTGTCACTTTATGTTAAGGCTCCATGAAATGAAGTTTTACTCCCTGTAGGAATTCATTTGCCGCGATTGGCATGGTAATAATTTTTCGTGACTTACAATTAAATGAATAAACAGCAAGGAATTCGCTGAATTTTTTGGGCCCATTCTGGGGAAAAAGTGGGGTGAAAGGGCAGTAGGAAGGAATGTCGAAAACAAATGGAATGCCTCTACCCGTGGTGTGCGTTCAGAAATGTAACATAAACTTTGCACAAGGACTATAATTAGAAGTAGAAATTCTATTAACTCCGCGAAAGCCTTGCTGAGCCGTCTAGCCCTTTAGGAGTCGGTTAATTCCACTTTAACTGGCTTGCAGTAGGCTGAGACCTTTAGCTACGATTCGCACAAATAAGTCATTTTTAACGCTATTCAAATTTTCTTTGTAGAGGCGCTGGGCGCCTAGTGAAACAGCACACAAGACCTGACATTTCACCCAGATAAAATCTCCTTAAGTAATGTATATCAATACTAGAGACTGAAAAACTGAAGCATGTGACGCCAGTAGCAATAAAAATTGCGATTTATTCGAAATCCATTCTGCCAATGTATAGCGGCAGTAACATTTTACCTTTATTCAGAATGATGCTCACAGTTCACATTTTTTTACGATAAGGACATGGAGTCAAATTTAGAGTAGTTAAAGGTCAGCCATAAATCATGGTCCATGTTGATTAAACCACAAATGCACGACACTGAACAACAATCTCTTGTTCATCCTAGCTACCCTTTGTGGTTTTATCAGAAAAAATACACCTCGTGGGGTTTCGTGCTGGCTGCACAAAAGAGCGATACCTATAAAAGAACCGCGTACACGGACGCAAAAATCCATGGGGCAAGAGAAATGATCACAATGAAAGAGAAACAAGGCACATGATTTTATCCAACAATTTGCTGAACGAAACGTTGATGTTTGTGTGATTTGTCCCTCTCAGATGACATCCTTCGTCTCTCCTGGATGGTAACTACACAAATCTACTAATGGATTGAAATAACTAATTTCCAATTGGTGGAGCTAGAGAGTGCGTTTTGAACCGAATTTTAGCAGCTGTGCAAGTAAAAAGCGAAACATCCTTAAGGAGAAAATAAGGCAGAAATTTTGTTGCACGTTAATCTGTCAAAAGGTCATGGACTCAAATTCATGCATTTGTGAAAATTTAACTAACAAATGTTGTGGAAAATCCAAGGAGAAAATCTCAAGTATTGTTAGAGCGTGTGAAAATGGAAAGTTCTTGTTGTCAGTATTATGCACTAAAGTATCGAATTAATTACAAGAAAGCAGAGAATCTGGTTTAATTAATTTGAAATTGCAAAGTAATACTTTAAGGGAGAGCAGTGTCAGTGCGTCGCCCAAGTATATTGATTCTAAAAGATTTGACTGGATAGTATATTTGAAAAACGCGGAGCAGCACATAAGGGAAATAGTGGCTCGATCTTTTAGCGAAGTCCTCTGGGTTTTCAAGCTATTGCTAAGGTAAAAATGCAAAAGCCTGTGCAACTTCAGGGTTTGCAATATCATTTACTTATTTTGAATTCACAAAATGTTTTGAAGAAGCACAGCATATCTTTGTCAAAAGCAAATATTTGCCGCATTCAGAAAGCACCCATTCAATAAGAAGTTATTACCAGGTGCTAATAATTTGTGGTAGGAGTTCTATAGTGCGGTAACACCTACAGCATCTGCGTGTCTTTAAATCAAACATCGCAGAGACATTTACAACTTGGGCACTTCTGCGGCTGCAGCGATGTGGAAAATCTTGGTTCAAAAATGCCGCTAAGCTACTTAGATGAAATATTAACGTGTGTAGTGAATCGCTCTATGACTTGTAGCATTCGAGACTCTTCTGAAGACGAAGGAAGGCGTAATACTTGGGTAAATTATGTAATATCGACGTACAGAGGGTATTGGGGCTACTAACACAGTTCGAAGGCCAGGGTAGCAGTGGACGCTAGAATGGTGGAGCCCTTGAGAGGTACCTTTACCAAAACTGAGAGTTGAACAGTAAATCAGCGTACCATTCCTTCGTGCCAATTTGTGGTTAATTTATTAGCTTGACTAAAACAGCCATCCTAAGGGGACTTGCGAGGGAGCTTAAATTACAATGCTTGCATTTCAAGACTTAATTACGAATAGCTCAGGCAAGTGGTTGCACCAATGTTGGGTCCTTTTGCCCACATGCTTAATGAGTAGTCACAGACGGCGAGAATTTCAATGGGCAACTCCAATTGTGACGAAGGGACTTGGGACTGTCTGGAGCATTAGGGAGGTAATAACGACCTTCCGGTAGCCTCAGGGAATGCAAATCCCATTTCCAGGCTAATTCGCCATAAGACAGAGGAAGGTGATGACATTAACATACCAGAACATAGCTTTGGTGAGGCAGCAATGGTAAGGGAAAGGGATTCAGATTGTTTTTATTTTTTGACAACCGCGAACATAAATAGGGCGCTCCATCAAAAGGTAAGCTACAGTGCTGATTCACCGTCTGACTTTTATGACTCTTTAAGGGATATACACATAAGAAAATTACATGAAAATTTAGAAGAAGCACTCGGTCATGCTGCCTACACCTTACACTTTCTCTTACCGAAAGTAACCGAGAAACATTACTCCGTGTTGTGATAAGTGATAAAATGACTATTTTACTGCCATTTGTGAATCTAAAAAAGTAAAATGTAATGTAATGGAAGGGATATATTAAGAATATTGCAGGATTAACAATCTGACAACTATTACCACAACTTATCAGCACCTCACATATTTCAACACGAAGTAAAATAATAAAGTTGTAGAAGTCATTTCCTAACTTTTGGGAGTTTATATCACTATTGGAGGGAAATGCAGCCATACTTCTAGTCTCAACTCCGCTCTATTTGTGAGAATTTACCTTGCGAAGTGAGTAAATGCTCATACAACGCCCATAGAAACCCTCGGGTAATTATGATATTACAAAAGGACCCTAAAAATGCTTCCTTTTCGCTTTACGTTAGGGGGCAGCGAGAATTGGTGTAAAAGGAGCTATCAGGAAATTACAGAGAACTATTTAAAATTCCAAGCTTTGGTTGGCAAAGTAGTTTGTGAAAACGATTCGTTGGTTTAAATATGAAAATTTTGTTTCACGTTACTAGCTTAACCTGTGACGACTTTCCCTTATCTTAGGATTCCCGAAGGGTGTTATCTTTCCTATAGGCAAAGATCTTGATAGGCCCTAAGTTTCCATTTCAAAACTTGGTGGCAGTAAGGTTTAAATTAATTTAAAAATGCCTTTACCGGCTTTGTTACTAATCTAAAGATGAATGAGCCCAATCAAGTGAGTAAAATAGAGACGACATGATCAACCCTTAGCTTGGTTCACACTGGACCACTCTAAAGGAAAACAGCTTTTATGGTGTGGCATCGCATGCGGAAATTGAGGGCAAATGCTACTCACCAATTATTTGACATACCATTATTCCTATTTGGGACCTGCGATGGATACAAAATTTAAAATAAACGCAAATAATCATGGAAACAGAATTTTTTCCTTACAGCATTTTTAGCTTTTTAAAGTAATCCTGATCCTTTTATTAGACTAGGTAAAATGAGAATTTGCTTTTGGAGTGCAAAAGTCTGTGTCAGTGCATTCACCTATCAAAATAAGCACTTTGAAATCAACAGGTAAATGTCAACTGAATAAAATGCTGCCGCTTTTGATTGAAAAGTCCTCGCATAAAGTACATCCGTAACCTTTACTCCTCTTCACTAACGCTGCTTGAAATAATCCCCTGCCACGCAGCGGTCAATCCGAGGGCAGCTTTCAAAATGCTGTAGATGGGTTTGCGGCATCTATTTCTTCATTATAGCAGTAGAGGATTACCAAAGTTTCTTTAACAATGATACTCGCTTCTCCTGTGAAATCCAGTATTCTTCCTTTTGTAATGGTTCTTTCGATCGTTATGTAGTTTCCCTTTTGATGCTACTGCTGCCTTCATTTTTTATCAGACCACTTTCGTTGATAAACGGAACGTTCATTACAGAAGTAAATGTTTGTGACGATTGCTTGGAACATCGGTTTGCTTGTCTGATCTAGTGCACGAGACCTTCATGCACCCAGCTTTCACAATCAGCAAGTTTTTGACTTCTGCAAAGGTGTGTATAACTGGTTCCAGCTATTCACCCATTTGTCCGTTTCCTATTATAGGTTTAGGTACGCCAGGTTAGGCGGCGGTACGATCCTTAAAGCTTCTTATTTCTAATCGACTGGACGCCCTGATTATGCACTAATCACTTCAATGTAGCACTTAAACCATGCCCATAACACCATTTCTGCCATGTCTTTCTCATACATGGCAGAAATTACGGTCTATAATCCCCAACTAATCTGTGTTGTTTCGGTCCCCTTTTCCTAAGTAGTACTTGTCTCCACTATTAGGTGGCACTTGTGGCAGGCGCCATTGCTTACGCTTACAATTAGTTGTTATCCTCTAAAATTGCCTTCTCAATTGGGTAAAAACATCAAACAGAATAGATGCTGTCTTCTACTTTATCTTTTGCTATTTTTAGATCCGTGTTTTGTCCTCGTCATCGTCTAAGCCAGTGAGACTGATTTGGTGTCACCGAACCGTATAGTCTTACATACCATTAGCCAGTTAATTCAACAGCCCATCCACTCCAAGGACTTAGCTACTTGCAAGTAGCAGCAAAAGAAACCCTAATTTGATGTTATTAAAATGATCTCCAAATTATGAAGCAAAAGTGTATGGCTGATATGCAATCACTTTTGTAATCGTCGTGGTACAAAGATGCTTGATCCGAGCATGCTATCTTTATTGCCTTTACAACCTTATCTGTTTACGCATCAAGTAGTAGTAAAACTATTTTCCATTGTATTAAAAGCACCTCTGATTACCTCAGTGGAACACAGTAATACTTTGTTCTGTTACTTTAAAAGAATCTTCAACCATAATTTACATCAAATTCACTTACGAAATTGAACTAATATTGGAATGGTATTTAATACTATCCTTCCATCTGCAAAAAAGTAAGAAGTAGCTTTAGCAAACAATTTTCGATCACACTATAGCGCCATGAGATTTCTTTAAAGACGAGACAATACAAAATACTGGCAGAATATATGTTCGACAAAGAGTAGTGAATGGAGCTACTGGCATGGCCCAAAGTGCAGCTTACGCGGTGAAGGTATACTGGCTCAGCTTCTCAGTAGCCCGGTACCAAATCAAAACGTAATCAGCCATCGAATTTCCATGTAACATCGTTGATCCCTCTTGACAATTCTATCGTATTGGGAATTTTGCCCTGCATATAAATTTTGCTGTCCATCGCTAGTCGTAGGGGAATTGCTTAAAAACAGCGTTTTATTATAAAGAACAAGATTTAACATGGTTTGTCTTTGCCATTTCGCTTTACTGTTGGTGCCGCCCATCCGCATCTATCTGGGTTCCTACCACCTAGTAGAGAAGTAGGGTAGGTGGCGCTTGTACACCTAATTTATATCTTTATACAGATAGGGTAGGAAAATCCGTAAAGAAAATTTTTTAGGTAGTTCATGGCAAGCACTGCTTTGGTTGTTAATGGCTTTCCTGTAGAACACGGAAGTAGAGCATTTACCGAAGGTAAACGTATGCACTTTTCCACTCCAATAAGGCATATCACTCACAGTAGAAATCGAAATAGTTTTCTCTTAAAATAAAGTTCCCTTTTCGCTGACGTCAATTCTATGTTTTAAGACTTCGCTTAAGACGAAAGAAGAAATAATACTCGGGCGATATACGGTGGTCTTAGGCTTCTGGCAAGGTCAGGAGGTCAGCCCGCCCGATAAAGTTACAAAGGCGGTGCCTCTAAGAAGCCGGTGGCCACGACGATTAACCTATTACACTTACAATATCAAGTTAAACGAAATTGCATAGTATGAACTATCAATTTATGTAATATGCCATCTGAATAGCCAAGAATCATGAGTTAACTGAAGGTATTAAAGGCACTTAGTAATAAGCTGCTGAGCTTTTTCCCTCTGTTTTTAAAATACTTCTCTTGATAATACTTTAAATGAGACTAAGACATACTGTGAGTTCTTTATTATGAACAGTGAATTATGTTTTAGGTCATTGTGATGTTGGTGTTCAAAAATGGCCTAGAATGCAAGTGACTCAAGTAAGGGTTATATGTCATGCCAATTCGCAAATATTATAAAAAAGTAGACGTGGATCAACTCCAGCACACAACCATGCATCTTAAGGTCTCCAAGTCATTTAATCTATAAGCTCATCCCCGTGGTTCCCCAGCCCATAGCCTTACTTTTGTTTTGACCATATCGATACGGAAGTTGGATTTGAACACGAAAAGGGTAGAAGATTCATCTAGGATTTGATACAGAGATCCATATTCGTCTGACATTTCATAGGTTAATTAATCTTTACTTGAGTGAATACATGATTCAGTGCTGACGTTAACTTTTTCATCGACAGTTGAGCGAGTCGTCGATGTCCCGTCTGCTGTAAAATAACGTGGCTTAAGGCACTTGGCACGTTTGGTTAGGCCAAACACCAATTCGAGATGGTTGAAAGCGGGCTAGCTTTCAAAGGACACAATGGCTGGGATTCCTTTTGTGTTATTTCCATTGAACATTTCTGCGCTGACATTTGCAAAACTTGGTAGGCCTTCACAACAGTCATAGAGAGGATTTCGATGAGTCACTAAACCGGAAATTTACCCATAATGCGGATCACCTCTCTGCGCCTCATCAAACAATAAAAAAGGGAGGCGCATACCAAACCTTCAGAAAAGAATGCCTAATAAAAGCATGTAGGTGTAATTGAACATAATGGAATAAAGTGTGTGTTCATATTCCAATTCAATTGAAAAGTTAAGGTTGATCTCTTGAGTTTAGGGAGTTGATTTAAACCAGAGGTAATTTTTTTAGTTTCTGAAATCGATCTTCTCAAAATCAACCGCATTTTCTGCTGCTTAGGTGTTCCATCAATTTACTTTTATTCATTGAGCATTCCAAGGCAATCTTTTTAATTTGGTTTCATAGTTGCTTATAAGTATGTCGAGTCCACTATATGCTAATATAAATTGGGCAACTTCAGTGAAGAGTGAATTTTCATAAGCATTTTCAGGTGGAAGGTGTACCGTGGCAGGTTTTTAAGATACGAATCTGTCGGTCTCTTGCCTGTTCAAACAACGCATTGCCTACAACCACTCCTTAACTCCCAAGAATTATCTCCTATCCTTAACGCGCGGTGTGGAGTCAATGGTGTCAAAAGCAGGGGATCGCACGACATGACAAATACTCATGGGGAAAAGTGGTCGCAATAAAAGTTTGTTGTGGCATAGCATTCAAAGGTTGTGACTCCATAATTCCATCAATATGTTGAGCTGTGGGTTTATGAAAAGTCATGCAAGTGACGGTGGATTGAAAATCCAAGCACTAGCTCAGCTTAGTAGGTAGGTAGAGATATTAACTTTCAAAGATAGAAACTAACTCCTGGATGAAAGAACTTTTTGCAGGAGGAAAAAACTAAATAAAAGGATTAGTTTATTTGAATTATTACGTTATGTTTTGCATAAGACGGGATTTAGATACCATTATCGCCGTGGAGAAGGGTAAGATTCGCTGCATACTTTCCAAAACCTCTTTTAAAAATGTAGCCTTATTGAGAGGAGGTGGAGAGGGGCAAAACAAAAAGATTGTAAATTAGTCAAAAGTAATTAAACACTTGAACGATTGAGTGAAGACTAGTATTTTAAAAGCCAGACTTGATCATGTAGTTGGCGCCTGTCCTAGCTCCCAGTGACTTTATAACACCTTTACACAAAATCAACCCATTTATAAGCGGAAAACTAATTAAAAAAAGAAAATACTAAATCTTTGCAATTTTAGGAAGCAGCGTACCACCTGTGATTTCCTTTATTTTCTCAATAAAATAGCACTTTTACAGAATCATTTGTCAGTCAGCAGCAAAAGTGGTCCGGCATGCTGATTGTCAACTTCTCTAGCTATATAGGTTGTGTTGGACAGAGTAATCAAACAAGAGTCTAAATGGGATCTATCAGCCCCACGGCCAAAAAATTTTTGCTTAATTTTATTTTGGTCTCGGAGACACTAAAGACTCCGCCTTCGTACTTCCGCTGGGCGGCATAGCCTTTGGGACATGCCAAAAGCCCCCAGCCACTCTATACGCCGGCAATAAATATTCTGCTCACTATTTGTTTTGCTCCGCTAGACTTCCCTGAAGACGAAGGAAGGCATAATGCTCGGGCAGAATATGCATTTTTGGCCAACAGAAGGACTTAGGTCCTACCGGTGTGGCCCGGAGACCAAGCCGTCTGGCGAAGGTGTAATGGTGGAGCACCCAAGTGGCGCCTTTACCGAAACTGAGAGTTAAAAATGATCAGCGCATTGCTGTTTTCTTGCAAGTTAATTTAGGCAAACTTTTCGATGTTAAAATGCCTGAATATTCCTTTTTTTCTTATGGAATGAGCATTTTATATTGATTGCTAACCTAAGTGAAACATTGAGGTGTTTTGAACAAAGAATCTTGGTGTATAAGAAGTCATTGATACAAATCAGTGGGATTGTAACTTTAAGCACTGTTTTGTCGTAGTAATTCGTGGAAGGGAAGAATTTGAAGAAGTTGCATAAAGCAGCAAAATTCGTGAGTGTCATTATTTTTACTGTTGGGCTTCTTTTGTTAGGCACCAAATTATTGAACCATAGAGAAATGACTGAAGGCGAAAAAAGGAAACCAGAAAACAGAACCACCTCAAATAAACTAGCCAAATCATGGTTTAAATTGCACAAGTATATTTTATTTTCAGAAGAGAAACCGAATTAAGCGGTCCTTTGTTTGAACACACAATTTATAATAAGCAGCTGATGCTAGATCTTTTAGGGAAATTTTGGGTGCAAATCATTGCCAGCAAATAACGATCAGGTTATTTTTTTAAGGAGAATGGGATCATATTGTGTATTTTAGGAAAATTAAAGCCAAAACAGGCGAAGTGTGTGAAGTGGGGTGAAAAATTTTACGTTGTTGAAGTAAAATCCCGAGCTTATTGAAAGTTCAATGCTATTTTGGGCTGGTCGGAGGCGTAGTAACAACTGACAAAGCACAGTTGGCATTGTAGAAGGTATGCCGTCGGCATGGCGATTCATTTTGATGACAAGGCAGTCGGACACCATGGTGGTTTGGTAAGAGTGCATCTGGTGCAGTTACTCAGATGTACCGTCCCACCGATGGCATTACTTACAGGTAATATTACTGGATGAGAACCTTGCAATCTGATTCCGCACCCCTGCCAACATTGGTTAATGACAGTCGAAGAGATAATGGAAAAGAGATCAATTGGCTTAAAGCATAAAATCAATCTTCGGCGAAAAAAATTTCGCTTATGTCAAGTAGGGATGCATTGTTGGTAAATAAGTGTTACTGTTAGAGAGCATCTCTGTTAGGGCCTCTGAATGGCAATTATTCCAAATGATGTTCAACTTGATTGGAATGAAATGTTGGTACTTAGGCAGAATTCCCAGAACTGACCTTTAGGAAAACTACTTTCATCGTGCTTTAATTAATAAGTCAAAGAGGAGGGTCTTCACATTTAATCTTTGACTGCCTGCCAGGAGCAATCACGTCCCCAGTAGTTAAGACCGGATCCGTGATGTGCAGCGCAGCCGCACCGTAGGGATTTTACTAACATATCGTCACATACTTTCCTAACTATTTTATGGAAATGCACTGCAAAATTACTCCCCTGTCAGCATTTGTGAAATAGCTTTTCATTACCGACTGGATAGGTGAATATTCAAACAACGCGGTACCTGGTATGGAGCAAACACAAAAGACAACTAATTGCAACGAAAAATAGTCAGTTAAGAGTATTTTCTAGAATTTCAAAGGCATAAATGGAACAAATAGTCGTACTGTAGTGACAGTTAATCGTAGTTCTTTACCATTGCCTTCACACTGAGAATCATACAAAGCAAACGCACTTATGACAATGTGGGCTTTCATTCCTGTCTGATTGATGAGGCGATTATAAAGCATTGAATTCCACAGTTATCTGGTAAGAACAAAGAGATGCTACCAAATGCAAACTTTTCAACAGTCTTCTGCACCATTGCAGTTGCCTTTTCAGCATGGTTGCAGCGATGCGATTCTAAAGCTTACTCAGGTGAGGGTAAGTTGTTGCACAAAATTGCGGAATTTCCTCGGACTTTGCTTAAGGACATGAGTATTCCCTAGTGTGAAACCACTTGTACAGGCATCGGGAGTTCTGTCTCATCTATGTAATCCCTCAATTTGGAATGCTCAACTGCCTTTCGCATTAACGCCCACAAAATATGGCAGTTTTTACTGGTTCCAATGTTCGTCAGTCGGCTCCGTGATTCAGTTCCTCAGCGAGTGCGGTGACTAATGTGCTGAGGCAAAATATGGATGGAACGGCAACCAAAGTGTGCATGACTCCTTTAAAGAGTCTCGAATTCCTTATGTTATTCTTCTGAATGAAAAAGGATAACAAGAAACAAGACAGAAAAGTGTTTGAAGTACATGGGAGTTCATAGTTCATTCAAACAGCAACTCATTCCATAATTTATTTTGGTATCGTATTGCATCTGTATGTCATTTCAAACACACTGTTCTGTCTGGCCTTGATTTTTCCAAAGATTTTTTGATCGTATATGTTAAATGCGGCTTAGTAGAAACATAAATTGTTCCCACAGTTAAAGAAAAACATTCTTTAGAAAGTGTCAAGGCATGCCAAAACTGACTCAAGTGAATAATTTTCCTCGAATAGTGCTGTTGAAACTACAAAGAGACCAAAAAAATGGGAAAGGTTCTAGCTCACACGACATTAATTTTCAATGTTTGCAGCATTGCTATTTGTTTCAGACGCATTTTGGATGGCCATGGTAAGAATTCATTTAGGCTCCAAGTAGCCTTTGAAATTCGATAGCCATGAGACCTTCAAACGAATATTTTAAGTGCCTATAATAAATACCACGAAGGCCTAAAGGGTTAAGGCTTGGAGGGGCGAGACGCCTACTAGGTTATTAAATGATCATATTAGTAACCTTATTGCACTAAGAACGGACCTTAACGTTAATCATTGGTACACAAGAGGCATATTGGTTATCTGCAGCAGCACTGAATTTCTAAAAAAAAATTCATAGCATTTGTGTTTGACTTTTTCCTCTAATCTACGATAACTCTGGAGTGCTTGCCAAAAAAGATAAGGTCATCGAAATTCTGCACATGCGTCTTATATGTACTGCAGAATGACACCCTTCACAATAATTTTTACTTATCTGAAAGATTTTCTGGAATGTACTGATTTACCTCGCCTAAATCATTACTAAACTCATGGTTACTTTTGAACACACGTAAATAAGCATTATACAGCAGTGGATGTACGCATGAAAATGTAGCGCCGCTTTAGAGACTATCCTATTATACTGCTTTCAGGTATTTATTAGGTTAGGCTAACTCTTTGACCGGATCAGTTAGATCTGTTGGCATAGAATCGACACAGTATGAATAAATTTGCCACCTAGTTTGCGGCACATTTTGACAGCCTGCTGACAGTGTGAGTATATGCATGCATTTCTTGGCATTCACACCTTACCTGCCATGACACTGTGTACATGCTTTGTCCGAGTTATAAGATACGAAGAAGAAGTTATCAAGATATTTCTTTGTTTCAAAAATGCATCTGTAGTGCAAGCAAACGCACATAGCAACACCTTGAGTTGCAGCACTTACTTTGAGTACTGTTATTTTAGTTTTTTAATAAACAGCAAAATATGCTGTTAACATACTACATACCCTCTGAATGGCTTGTTTTTTTTTGTGTAAACTAATCCAAGCATGGACTTGTGGATGCTGCTAGAGACCGTCTGGTGGACGACTAATATATTAGGTCTGCACAAAATAGAGGACTACTAGTGCACTCTAGATGCTTCGAAGTTGAAGACATTATGGCCATGGAGCGCCCCAAGACTTCACTGACGACGAAAGAAGACATAATACTAGAGCAGAAATTGTATTGTCGAAGGACAGCAGGGCTGGGGGCGATCGACATGGCTTGTAGGCCATGACACTTGGTGGAGGTGCAATGGCGGAGCCCCTAAGTGGACCGCGACCAAAATCGAGAGCTTAGTTGGCACATTTCATTCATTTAGTTTTGGATTAAAATTGTACCATTAACAAGGAATTGAAACTGGAGACAATTAAATGCTGCGTGATGGAACGAAGTTGGATTTAGGACTCAATAAGGCAGAGGAAGGAAAAATAAATAATTTCATCTAAATATAAAGTTTATAATAGTCATGTGCATAAGTGGAACTGACCGATAGCATTAGCAAAATTCTGTGGGATGTGACTACTTTACATAAAAGTGGTCTTTAAAAATGTGTCGATACCTCGGAGTCCGCTTAAATTTAGCCACACTATCAAGAAAATTTAAAGACATGTTCAAATTAATTGAAAAGTGGATCTAAAGGGACAAATTTGTTGCTTTATGTGATGAGTGCTCAGCCCCAAAAAGTTCCCACTGTGCGGAAAGTCTTGATTTCGATTTTCAAAAAGGTGCCCAGACGCGGGTGTGCAACATCGAAGTTTCCTGTGGAATTAACATGACCTTGGAATTCAAATATTTGTTTTGACCATCATGAGCCATGTTTAAAAAAGTCTCTGAAGCTTTAAATTCACTTTGATACTACCAAAACATCTTATTCGGTTTTTAAGGGTTAGGCAGCAAAGTTTATAGCTTTTCAGCACTTTCCTTAAAAAACGTGACTAACTTAAAGAAAAGCCATACCATGGCGATTGATTGGCGTAGGTGAATACTCCACTTGTAATATCCTAGATCCCATTTTCCCTAAATAAAAAATAAACGAAGTTCAAACATCCACTATGATGTGTAGCAAATGATCGCAATAGTTTGTAGTCTTGACAGCGAAACTTTATTGATTAATCAAAAAGGAAGGATTTGACAACCAGAATGTATTTCGAGTACCGAGGCCCCCTCGGAGACGAAAGAAGGCATAACTATGGGACGGAATATGCGCTACCGGTGTACTGTAGGACGCTAGACTACTGGCATGGACCACAAGCCAGCTCACCCGGTGGAGGCACGCCAACGGAGATGCGACTGCTTTACCAAAGCTGAGAATTTAGCAAACAACCAAAGGATGATGAGGAAGGAAGCAATAACTTCTTTCGATTTCGGTTTGAGGCATTTTTATGTTATGCACTAAAACTGACCTCCTTAATCAGTAAGAAATGGACAGTAAGTAGACATTGCCGTTTGGCTTTAAATGGCATTGAATTTTAAACACACATCGTCGATACATGTTGGTGAATGACTTCCTTTGTAAAGACCGTACTTGAATTACTGTAAAGGTCTTTAAGCATTCCTTGTCGAAGTTGTGCTATATGACGCAAACAGTATCCACCGACTATATATTGGGACAGGGAAAAAATCTTCACATGGGCGAATTTTGTAGCTCCTTCCATCCGGTGCATGGAAGAATGTATCGCAGTAAAGTAAAAAGCTTTTTCTACAAGTGAAACACCCTTGGGAGCAAACAGCTATTTGACCGTTAAATTTGCAGGCAAAACTCTTTAGTCCTGCTTTGACATTACTAGCATTAAAAATGGCCTGCACGATTTTTTATTGTTATAATGCATAAGATTTAACAATAGCTATTCTAATAATAAATGGCTAAGGTCTAGCTTCCATTTTGAAGTGGAAGTAGACTAGAAAATTATTTAGATGTCAAATCACATCCCCAAAAAAGGCAGCAACAACTTTACATCTCACGTAAGGTTGGAAGGGGTAAAACGGCATTAAAAACTAATTTCTGCACGAATCATCTCTGTTCCTTAACACCTGCAATTTTTTGTTTGAGAGCCTATACAATTTACGCAGTCCTCTTTAACAACATGGGGCTACAAATGCATCGCATTCTTACACCATTCTCCCTCTCCTACATGGTTTAGGATTTACCAATGACTTTTCCACTTAATCTTGGGCTTTGCTTGAATACCAATGCAGCTTGCCTGAACATTTTAACAACAAAACATTGAAGTCAGATTACGCATGAAATAAAATGCAGCTCTCATGATGTTTACAGAGAAAAAAAGTAATTTTTATCTACCATATCAGACTGCAGGTCTTACTTAGGGATTGATAAGGTGAATCTTAAGTCTGGTTGAATTCCTATCAAATTAGCGATCTTCACCAGACTTTACGGCAATTCCAATAGTTGAAAACTGTTCGGAATCCATGGAGCAACAAAAGTTAAGCTGCAAACCCGAAATTTGTTCGGAGAAAGAGGTAAAATGTATCAATTGGTCAAGAACCTGCTGAATGATTCCATAAATCCACTCAAATATACTGGAAACAGTGATTTCTCGTCAAGTTGAGTTTATGATGTTGGTGAAGCAGTGTACGAAAGACAGGAATCGCATTTTATCACATCAACAGGGAAAAAATTTTATAAAATTTTGGTAGCTTCGACGGGTGGGCTGACCTCCGCGCCACACCAGTAATCACAATTCCTTCTGTGTGTCAGCATTACGCACTTTATCCGAGTATTATGTATTCATTTGTTTTTCAAGAAGTCTCAAGGAGCTAAATTGCTGGCAGTGGAATACAAGCCGTACTTTAAAGGATGGTTATCCCCATCTCTACTGTTGGGTGGCAAAACTTAGCGTAGTGCAAAAATGCATATGCTACTGGTGGAGAATCGATGATGACCTTAAAGGGAGGAAAGAAAACAACGTCTACCGTCGGCAATTACTCAAGTCTAGGGAACTATAAGCGACTGAAGTGACGCCATCCATGAACCGTTTGGATGATTTTCCTCACAAAGCAGCCTAAAGTACCTAGATGAGGACATCAATTGTGTAAACACCCGATACCTCTCCCACTTCTCTACTGGCTGGACAGAACCCGGACGCGTATGGATGGGCAGCACTGAATTGAGAAAAATGTGGAAGAGAGGAGTTGAAGTGAAAATCTATCCCCACAGGCTCATGCTAAATTGCATTCTTTGCTACATGGCCCTGCTTTTTTAGACAATGTTCCTACAAGTAGCGATGAATATGCATGATGGTCAACACACTTCCTCGTCACCCCAATATAGTTTTCATATAGGTCAAAAGTCCAGATTTAGAAGGAATTTTACGAAGAACAATTGATGTTGACTGGCGCGAATGGCTCGTGAGTGTTTCCTCACATTACTGATCCCTTTGCGGTGGCTGACGCAAAGTGCTGACCAAGGAGTGCGCGGAGTAAGCCGCCCCAAAGAGGAGAGGAACCAGTGAGGGGCCTCGCCAGTATACCTTCTCCTCAAGACCCACTGCATTTCAAACCTATAAATTCTACCATAGCATTATGTCTTCTTTCGTCTTCAAGGACGCCATATTAGATCTTGGACCAATATAATTAATTTCTAAGATTATATCGAAGTGACTTCGCAAAATGTGTGAGAATTAGGAATCCATTTTATAATTTTTTCAACAAGTTAACAACGTAGCTTCATTTAACGCAGGAACGAGTTCTTGGTAGTGAATCCTAAATATAACATGTCCTACTAACGTAAAGTTAAAACGCAAAAAACAATAGAGGTAGTGGAATTCTAGAACCTGAATGGAATGGAAAGAATTCGGTAGCACAAAGAAAAAAATGCAACGAAACACTTGGGACGAACAAGCCTGATGAGGTAATTTGGGAAGGAATAGCAAGTGTGATCAAGTTTGTTTAGAACACAATGCAAAAGCGTAAATTTGTTTAACTCACTACTGGATTCATCTGCAAAAGTTGAGAGGCAGGCAAAGAAATGGATTTGAATTTTTAGATTTTATTACCGAATGAAGTACACTCAGTGGGAAAAATGTTAAAATCTTGCTGATTAGTATATTTACGATTTTAAATATTTTGGTAAAAAATCATACGAATTCATGGTCCAAAACTCCAGATGCCTGGTTGCAATAATATAATTTGCAGAAATAAATAACAGTTTTATAGCCGTAAGTGCATTGGCTGCAAAATGATGAAAGCGCAATTATTATATTTTCCAGAACTAAGGACCTTTTTTAAAATAATCCTTTGCATAAAAGGTAGAACCGTGATGCGCCTGAGAGGTGAATTCTACAAGTTTGTGCCAGATTTGTGATACGACATTTAATAAAGCCCGTGCGTCAACCGAGGGTGCCGATTTCACTGAAATTTGAAATCTGGCAGTTCCAGCAAATGACTTCAAATTAAAATACTCGGCAAATATCATTTTTAGGCTTTTAAACTGTACCTAAAGTTTATCGCTACATGAAGCTACAGGGACCCAGTTTTGTCCACCTTTCAAGGCATCCTGTAATACTTGCCAAGATGACAAATATTTCTAGTTCCAAGCGTTTCATGGTTAGAGTTTTTGCAGATGATTCTACTCTGGCGCATTGCAGACGCGATTCCATTTAAGAGGCTGTTCTTCCTCTTTACCAGAATATTAGCACATAAGAGGATTTTCGGTTGCGTTTGGACAATTGTGTCTACGACGTAACAAGCGAAGTGCACTTCGCTTTGGCACTTGATCCTATCAATTGGCGACCAAGTCCTGGGTTCTATTTCACATTACTGTTTTTCAGACGTTTTTAAAATTAGGTTAGAAGTAGTCAAACGACTTACATAAATAACAGTTCACAGAGGCATTAACACTTCCAATTTTATGACACAAGCTCAATGCACTTGAATTAATTAATTCCCAAGTCTAGGAGTAATCTTCAAATATAAAATTAACTTTTAGAGGCTGTGTTTTTATCTCACCTTCATCCATCTCTAGTTAGTTAAAACTTGAGGTTTTCAAACTTTGAGGTTCAATTTGTTACTTTCTCTAATAATTTGTGATAAAGAGAGCAGCTTGAATGGGTTTAGGCGACCACGTATAGCGCTCCGAGACCGCCCTGAAAACGAGAGAGGACATAATGCACAGGTTACTGGCATGAACCAGAGTAGTTCCTCAGTGCCGCATTACCGAGACCGAGGCTTCAAAAAGCATTTAGAGCATTGTGGTGCTCTGTATGCGTTCTACACAGCAAGAACTTGCCGCACATTAAAATAGGAAGTGCATTTTGGAAATAAAATAAATTGTAAATTCGTTAGCTGTGTTTCGATACAAAAGTAAACACATATTCATTGTAGAGTGGGAAGAGTACTACATCATATTTTTTGTTTTATATATTCCGAGCCATTCGCGTATCTTGAACGACATGGAGCGCATGGTCTTTTATTGCAGTATGTATTCGTGCACGGAAAGGAATCCGTGCCCAAGAAGGTGGAGCGCCAAGTCAAACTTCTGGATTTGATTTCCAGTGTAGATTACCAAGTTAATTTGCCAGACCGTATGCTAGAGATAAGAGAGAGACCTCTGAGTAAAGTGCTACGACCTTTGAGAATTCTCAAATTGCAAATGTTTAACTTGTCACTGTTTGTTTTCCCCTGAAAAAGGCCAAAATATAATTAATTTTTTCACCGTAGTACCTGCAGGCTAATTAGAACTAGCGGACACAAGTTTACAGCTTCATCGGCTTTTTCAAATCCTAATAGTTCTATGATTTATTAACTAAAAAGCGATGTTAAAGCACATAAAAGTTCCCTATCGTTTTTCTTCGATAATGCAAAGGAAAAATCGAACCACAAAACCGAATTTATTTAAGAATACTCTCAAAGATAAGATCTGCAGACCATCTCTTCACAACCTGTTTAAATTATGTTTTACTGATACAAAAAGTAACTGCGTCCTGCAAAATCAGATGACAAGGGTTCAAGTGACGTTGTCGACTGATTACTTGGCGAGACTTTGCGGTAAAGCCATTGTAGGATGGCGCAGGAATACCTGTAGATGAAAGGAGACCAAACAGGCATAGATGGAACAGAGGAATTTTCAGGAGTTCTTTGTTAGCTTTAGCTTTACAGGCAAAATTCTTGCCAAAATGAAATGAAAGGGCTGATGCTTCAAGCATATTTTCATTAGTATTTTTGAACCAAAAGTCAACATTTTCTCATTGAGCTTAAATCGAAGTTTTTTAAAGATTTTTTTTATTGATAGGTCTGGAATTGCAATTCTTTGGCAAAGATGCAGTTATTCACTTCTGATAGCATTTATAAATGTTGAAAACTGCCTAATATGACCAAGAATAATCACACAGGGGGCCTGGACACTTCTGCTGGACTTACTACTCTTCATTTGAGGGGCCGGATCTCTCTTTGGGAGAGGCTACAACACTGCCAAGATCAGAGACTTCTGTTTCAATGATCCACGGATGTTGGAGTGCTTCGCATGCAGTCATTCGTTCCATCGGGTCCCAACGCAAGCACTGGGACAAGAAGTCCAGTAGCTTGGGCTCAGATCCTCCTTCACCAAGCGAGTTCTTCATGAGAATCTCCAACGTGAGAGCACCTGGATCCGCCCGATTCATTCGTTTGGGGTGATGACTATCCTGATTCTCCAAATTAACGCAAAATAATCCTTTCATATCGATATTGAAGTGCTGCGTATAATGATATTGATGACGTGGTAACAAACAGCTAACAGGCGTAGTTATTTTTTGTTAATCGTAAACCATATAGGAAATGATAATTGTCCAGTTACACAATCAGAGCCATAAGTGAAGACAAAGCTTGAATAAGTAACCATAAAAATGCCTAAGAACAAGTTTGTTGATTGCGATATGGGCCTGAAAGAAGTAGCGTTACCTGACATCATTACCTAACGCCATTGCTTGGTGTTGGCATTTTCTCTGCCTGATTTTTTGCTTCATAAGCCAGGTTAAAGATTGCATTAAATAGATTTTCAAAGAATAACCATGGCAGTAAATTGTCAAAGCTGAAATATCAGCAGACAGAAATGACCCGAGACCCCCCACATACTTGTGCTTCATCGATGGAATGCCTTACTAGCCAAACGGCTTTGTACATTGTTTGCAAGCAGTTCACGTCGATCCCTACTCAAAAAGCATCGCATTGATGGGAAATCCCCCTCTTGAAACTACCTTTACAATGATTTTGCCAACTGTTTTCCTAGTAGAAGAAACTCCAGTCGCCAAATTTAAGTTGACAGCAAATAAGCCATGGGGTTGTGACCAAAAACAGAGACTTTGAATTAAGACTTAGCACTGGGAAAAAACATTTTACGCTGTCCACTGTTTCTACTGCAACAGTTTCATCGGCTACAACAGGAAATCACCGTAAAGATTTCTATCCCAATATCTCTGCCGGCTCATACAGTATGTTTTTTAAAGTGTTACGAAGTCCAGGCTGCTTTCAATGCATGATTAGAAACAACAGATGAATATACTTTAAAAGTACTAGAGTTCAAGATTGCCAAACTGATTACAGTCAAATTAAGCCAGACACCATAGAACAGTTGAGCCATTCCCGACTTTGTTGAATGGCCATTCACAGTTTGTTTTTTCTGCTTTTTTGGTTGTTGTAAAATCAGCCTTCCTCCTGATTGATGCAAACTATTCTAATGGGTTTAGAATAGGAGAAGGCGGGATAGAATCTTATGTGTGGTAGCAGCCTACAGTTGCGTATTTTAGCTGACACCGCTAAGGAACACTAAAGTAAATGCACAAAATAGGGTGTTAAAAGTTAAACAGTGGTTCTGCTTTAGGCAGTGTGTACGGAAGTTCGGGAGGGTTGGCAAAACCAATTTCAAACAGCAGCTTACCAAAATAGCAGAAGGGAAGAACATTTAGTTTGTGCTACTCGTTTGCGACCAATAATTAATGCATTATTGAGGGAAATGCTTGCAGTCTTAGATTAATCGAAAAAGCCTTCATAACGAGCTTCAATACGTTATTCCTACGCTAAAGTGGAGGTGGTGATTATGACTTGAATAGTGAAGGAACACCAAAAAATCACTTATCTTTGCATATTAACACGAAGTGGAAGAGCAGAGAGGGTGTTCAATGTCATTGATATTATGCGAATGTAATTCAAAGAATGTGACACACTGCTCTTCCAAATAGCCTCCAACTCTTCAAGTTTTGGCAAAAAAGGTTTCATCCCCAAGTCCTTCCCATAAAACCCACTTCAATGGATTAAAATCAGGCGAATTTATGAGAGGGGAAAAACAAGGGTCAGCCTTTTAAAGCATGCGGCTTTACGACTCTATAATTGCTTCAGGAGACTCGATGACGTGCATGTCACCGGTGGGGTTCGTGTAATTTCAAGTATGCTCTACACCTGAATCGGCTACGGGGAACCCTAAAGGAAAGAGCATTCAAAGCCCAAGCTAAGCAATACATCGACAATATATATTGCACTCAAGCGTACTTTTTTGGCGATAACTTGCTAAAGTATTTTTTCTCGAACTTCGAGACATAATTAAGACATTTTATCAAAATACCTGATGTTCAAGTTGCTCTGCTCTCTCAACAAGATACCGTGGTACACCGCCAGCCGTAAAGAAGTGACGTTGCCTTCGTATTTTTCGCATCACACTAGCCGGTGGAAGGCCGAGGACCTCCATTATGCAGGCTATCTGGTCCTGCTCGTTTTCCCCAGGAAATAGTGGAGAGCCTGTAATTATGAGCAAGAAGCACATAATTACCAATATTTACAGCAAAGGCAGTCGTTGCTATTTGCGCTACACTTCTACATTGTTATGCTTTGGACTGTCTGCAGACATTAATTTTCTGGTTAAACTTAAGGTGGTGCTAAGTACAGACAGGGGTTTTAGAATGCTCTTTTTCCTTACCATTTTTTTGTAATCTAATTTACAGTCAAACACTCAATGTGCTTTTTATTGGATGTTGCTATGATTGAGTTGTCACCTGTTAAAAGTTCCACAGCTATACAGCCAAGACTCCATATGTCGATTGGTGCTCCGTACTCACTACCAAAGATAACCTCCGGTGCTCTGTAAAATCTTGACTGTATGTAGGCGTAGGCATTTTGTCCAATGTAACAACTTGAGCCAAAATCGATGACTTTTACGTTGGTGTAACCACACCGCTCCAAAAGAATATTTTCAGGCTTCAGGTCACAATGGACAATTTTATTTCTGAAAACCGAATGTGAAAAAACCAACTCTTAGGTTTGCTGTCACAGTATTATAAAGTGCTTTTAAATCATTAATATAAGTAAAGCAAAAAATAATGAATCAAACACTGATTTTCTGCAGCAACAATTTCAACGGTTAGCTACATAATCTCACCTATGCAGAAACTTGAGGCAATTGAGGATACAACGAACAAACTTTCGAACCAACCGTGGCGCAAAGCCTTGATAGTTATTTCGATGTAGTAACTGGAACAAATTTACGCTCAGTAAGTCAAAAACCATAAACGTGCAACCTGCTGTGAAAAAATGATCGTTCAAATGCAGAAAGTTGTATTCATCATTCTGATCCTGTTGCGCCAGAGTCAATAAAATCGCAATTTCCTCATCCGCGAGTTTTCTGAAGTTGGATATATCCTTAATGCACTTTAAAGCACAAAGTTTCCCTGTTTGGTTGTCCGTTGCTTTGTAAACCTTCCCAAAGCTACCCCTGCCTATCTCTTGGACTATTTGATATCGGTTCTCTATGACATCGCCCCTCCGGAATGTATCATCGTTTAATAAGTCGTCAAAAGAGTTTTTCAAATGTGTACGAGGAGCTTGATAAACAGTGTCGAAAAGAGTATTCCGAAATGCAGAACTACTGTTGTCGTTTAAGCGCTCCTTCAAAACTAGTGGGTCTTCCGAAGTATTTCGAAAACGTTTAGAATGACGCCAATGGTACGGCCGATCAGCATAATTGAAAGACTCTCGATGTGGTGAATATTTGTGTAGATTAGCTGCACTTGTAGATGAAGGCAAATTTTTCAAAAGCCCATAGCATGGCACACGCAAGCGTTCGTAGCTTAGATCCTTTGAATGGGGGAGGTAAAATGCAAGCTCTGTCTCGGACTGAGAACCTGTCCTTTTGCAATATATGTCTCCATTGGCGCATTTCGAACCGTACCTCGACGAAGCCAAATAGTTATTTTGATGCACAGGTAAAGGCGCTGTGTCAACAGAATGAGAAAATCGTCTTGATGTTCGCAATACATTTCGCCAGTTGGACCCGACCTATTATGAAGAAAAAGCAAAAATAAATATCATTGAAACACATACTTTGTTTCCAGGATCGGCAGTATGATTGGCATAATTAGAGTTAGCTAAAACGTCATTACTCCAGGAAGGAATGAAAGTTTCATAATTGCGGTTTAAAGTGGTTTTAGAATAATTCGAAGGTCTTCTTGTACGATGCCCGTACTTCGATGAAGTGTATGAAGGATTGTAGTAGTTCTGTGGGACCGATAAACTAACGGCTGGTACAGCAACGTTAGCCATATTTAGTTTTCTCTGACTGCGCGAGAGCCAATCCACCCGAAATTTCACCAAAGGCAACAGAGAACTTTGTACAAGACCAATACACGCGGGTGCCAAGCCCCGCTGTCAGAGCCAATAAACATTGTCCGTGCACAAATATCAAGGTAAATACAATGGTTATGAAAAAGTTAAAACTCACATTTTTTCTCAATAATGTCCTAATACGCCTAGAGATCAAATAAAGCGTACTAGTCTAGCAAATTAGTTTAGGCAGGGTTATCTGCTTGGAGATGATAAACTAATTATTTTAAATAAGCCTTCACCATTTTCGACATTTTATATCGCTACCCTATATTTCAGTCTTCATGTTGTAAAAAATTTAAAAACTGAAAAGTATGGCGTGGTGAAGAAACTTAAGCAATGGTCTGAGGAATGTGCTCAAGGCCATGTAATTTTACTGTGGTTCTCCGAGTCCTCTCTGTAATTGTAACAAGCTGATGTAGTATAGAAGAACACGTTACTGCCACACAGCAGGGTTAAAAGGTTGCAGGCATGGCCTAAAGGAATACCATAGGCTGCAGGGACTCGAGTGCTAATGTAGCTCAACAAAATAGCAAATAGCCACATCTACTACTTGGGTGAACTATTTACGGTGACCATGACTTGTCGGCAATGGTGTGCTGGAATACAATGCCGCTCCCTTCCGAGACCCCACCTAAAATCCGTAAATCGGAACTACTCCCCTGGGACCCAGCCCTGTGAACTCAAAAAGTTACTCAATGAACCCATTGAGCCTCACACTTGTAGAAAAAAGCCATCAATGTCCCAAAAATCACACAGCTCAATCCCTGCCTCCAGATGAGTTCCGAATTGACCCTTGCGCTGGCTACATCTTGCGGCACCGACCATACAGCAATAAGACCACTATTTCTGAAGCAATTTAATTGATTCCCAACGAAATCATAGACACACTCCAATTCCCACAGGACAACGTTAGTGCATGAATGTTACTCAACAAATTCCTGTAAAAAAATATAAATAAACAGGTAAAAAGATCACACAAGGCTGTATTGATCCACTCCACGCTTCAAGAGAGCCCCAATATTGTTCAAGTTGTCAATGAGAACACTCAAAGTACCGCCTGGGGTGCAACGCTGGTAGAGAATGCTGTCATCGCCAGAAAGGCCGATTTGGGCTGCAACGCCAGCGATCTCCTGGGTTGTAAATGTACGACTCGCACCCGGTCGAGAGGCTTCGCGCTAAACCATTGAAAACCAACATTGAACTTAAGTCGAAAATAAGGGGTGAGAGAAGAAGGGAGGAGCACCCACATGCAAAGCAGAAAGAAGACGCCTAGTAGCTGCAACACCTGTAGCGGACGCGTTCTTGCGCTTCTTCGCTGAGGCGAAGCTGACCGGAATATCACCATTTGAGCCTGAGGACTGTGATGTTCCGTATCCCGTCTCCGACATGAGATCACACGCATCTCGTGCGTCCTGGAGCAAGTTCGCAAGCGAGTTGTTATACATTTATGTAACAAGTGAGCAATTGAAGTTACAAAAAAATTTGTCACCTGTTTGGTGATCTCCTCACGCAGTTCAGCGCGAGCTCGGGCTGACGACAAACGAATGAGAGATTCAAGTTGACGAATTGTCACCTGAAATAGATCACCTTCTTCCTTCTTGCGCTTTCGCAACTTGAGATAAAATTCGTGGATAAACTGAGCCGCCTCCCGAGTCATCCTAAGGCATGTGAAAACGTGTGTCATTGACCAATGCATTGTAATGTGGAAAATAATCCCAACACCAGGTGACCAAAAAACTATACGGGTTTTGGCAATGGTAGGGCTGCGGTAACTTGCTATCACTTGTTGAGAATTCGAAAATGCGATCGCTCACATCAATTATGCGCCAGCTTATCACTACAGTATCCCTCATGCCAATCTCTACCGTTATTCTCCTGCTTCGAACATTTAGATCATGAAATGCCGACTGATTCTGACTAATTCGATCTAAGCTTGTCCGCTTTGCGAATCGAGATCGTTTTGGTCCATAAATTGCAGATTCGTAGCAAAATTCTGCCTTTTCAAAAGAGATCACGGAATGTAATAGCGATTACTACAATGAATAGATTAAGAGGTTTTCTGTAGTTACTTTGTTTTCATTAATTGACAATAACAAGAACTCCTTTAGCTGCCTTACAGTCTTACTCATTTCTAAAGCTTATAGGAGTCATTTTAGTTGTTAGCTATTTGATGCTACCGACCACAAAAAATAACAGATCAAAATATGCTCCATCTCCGTATCCCCGGAGCATTTCCAACGGTAAATGGGGACAGCACCAATTTGGTCTGTGACTCAAAAGTGAACCAAGTGGAAATGCTTAATGTACGCAAAAAACTGCTATCAGTATCGCAAAAGTTGAACAACGACTGACCTAGGGTGGACATAGGCCCTTGCATAAGTAATGTACTTTCGAAGGAGTTGAGGAGGAATAAGTCGTCGACTGCTAGTTCCGATGCGCAGGCGGTTTTCAAGGGGCAAATCGGCGCAGTTTGCACCTCTGTCAGACCCATCCAAAGTGACAGAGAAGCTTGTGAAATCGTCGTCCCGTTTCATACGCTTGCCCATGTGAAGTGCCAGGACGTGATCTGATAAACGACGGTCGAGATTCTCTGACGGCCGATCCGGCAAAATGAAGACCAAGTCGAATCTAAGGGCAAGCCAGTATTGACAAGTTAGCCATTCCAATAGTCGAAAAATAATGCCCCTGCGCATGCGCAGGTATAAAGTTATGGCGAATTGAGAAAAAAAGTAGTATCGAAGACAATTGAAAAAAACTAATTGGCGGCAGATACCCACTAGAGTTAAAGCTAGCTGGCTACGGCATCGGACCAAAAATCCACTTCCACGACTTCAACCAAAGGAAAGAAAAAGAACTGAAAGATTACCGTGAGATAAGAGATCTTGAGATACGAACATTTTCATAGATGGTCTTGGAGGAGTCGTAATGTCCGACGATGGGGTTAGCAGCAGCAATGACAGAAGTGCGAGCTGCCAGATTGCAGACGTAGCCACCACGCGCCACAGAAACAGTCTGTTGCTCTAAGACTTCCAGAAGTGCCGCTGGGTCGCAAGAAATCTTATCAAACTCATCGATGCAGCAGATGCCCTAGAAGGTATCATTTTACGATATATAGGAAATAAGTCAACTGGATGGAGGAAGGCGATATCGCATCATAAAACACTGAGGAAATGCCAAAAAAACTTACAGCCCATACACAAGAATGAATAAGAGGTTACCTGATCGGCGAGTACGAGAGCCCCTGCCTCCAGTCCAAAGGACGAATTGTCTCGACAGGCACTCACCGTCAGACCGGCAGCTGATGTGGTGTTGCCGCAAACATAGACAGCTCGAGGTGCCACACTGGCGGCTGCTCGTAGTAACTGACTTTTTCCAATACCCGGGTCACCTAAGTTATTTGAAAACTAACATTTAGTCATGCATGCAACACACTCCAGACATTTAGTGCAAAAGGTGAACGGTAATCGGTAATCAAATAAGCCATACCTCCCTTGGAATCAGATTAAAATAGCTCGTTAAGCCAAAATCCGCTCGACAATACTATTTACCCACGAAGAGGACGTGTGGGGAGATACGCCGTACAAATGTATCCTCACTAATCGTCAAAGCGCCAGGTGGAGCAGAAGCAATCTCTATGCTCAAAACATCGTTAACCATCTCGCCCTCGTCATCTTCTGAAGAAATGGATAAGTCTGGGGACTTTTCACTGTTTTTTCGCAACGATTGCACCTGGAGACCCCAAGAATTTGCCGACCCGCCAAAATTAGCCAGCAGAATGGCCATCTTGACAAGTTCCCGACCGCAGATTGAGGGACAGAAGGAAGCGATGAGGAGGTTAAAGAGATTTGACTCCTCTGCGATTCCCCGGATCGCATATAGGTCATTTATTGAAAAGTGGATGTCTGGAAAATAGAAGCGCTAGAAGAGTGCAGTTCATGTGCGTAAAAAGTAGAAAATTTAAAAGGATAGAGACATGATAGAAGATATTACCCGCAGTTTGGATGTCACTCAAGTTCTTCACGGAAATTTCCTCGTTGATGCAAGAGTCCTGACGACGAGTAGTGAGACACTGTGCTGCTTTGGTACAGTCACTACCTTCTCCAGCACGGCTAAAGATTCTCGTCAGATTATTCACGCGTAGACAGAGGTTGAAAACGTTGGTCTTACCACCGGACGCCTCCTGCGCAGAACCGAATGGACAGCGAACTCCACCAGAATAAAAGGAAGTAGTGTCGGTAGCGGCTGAGAGGAGACTAACTATACCACAAACGTGGACGAAATCACCGGGTACACAGGTGTCAACAAGGTCTCGATCAACGAAACAGATGAGGTTGTGTGGAACCCGACCGGTCGTTGACTGATGGTCTAAACAATTTTCATCATTCGATTCTTGTAAAAGCATCATCTAATCGGGAAATGTATTAAAAATGAGATGAAACATACTTGCGTATCGATGACAAGTGTGGATGGTGAAGAGAATGAAGGACGAAATACTTTGGAACGACAACCTTTTTTCGGACACTTTGCCGGATTAGCAAAACATCCGGTCTCTTCAATGACTAAAACCTGTTCACTTTCACAAAGTACACAATGAAAGCATAGTCTGCAACAAAGTGGTCGAATCTGTAATCAGAATAATGTCTAATTCACTACAGGACCTCACCGGTCCAAGTCTAGCAACTGTTGCACGGAGCGAGACAAGATTTCCAAGATGATGCGCCCTTAAACTGTGCATCGGAATTAAGAGGTGATGATCCACTAGTCGGGCAGCTATGTAGGGCAGTTTCGCTCCCTTATTCAAGTCAACTATAACAAAACAGAAAGAGAATTTTAATGAGTGGCTTTGATATACAAATGTGAGTCGAAATCACTAACAAGGATTCGTACTGACGCCACATAGCTTTTTGGAAGCTACTGTGTGGACAGCAAGTCCAAGTGCTGAGAGTAACTGTTTGGCGTCGAACATCTGCTTGGCATCGGGTTCAGGAGGCCAGCCAGGTATCTCTCGTGCCAGAAGCGATGAAGACCTAAGAGATCCAAAGTCAATATTAATGAATGAACGCTCTTCCACCGCTGCCCAGTCGATGAGGGAGAATGTAGGGGTAGTACTGGTTGTTTCCGAGAGACATTCCGTCTCAATGAAATCGAGAAGAATCTAGGCGAAAATGCGACTAATCAAGGCCTTACTTTGGTATATTTCGCGGCAGTGTTGTCAGACTCAAAGGTTAACCCGGGGAAGTATAATAGCCAACCAGGGTATGGGGAGGATTTAGGATAGTTGGCGAGTAAAACCGGTCCTTTGTTCAAAGCAGATGAGTCATCCAGAATAAAAGACGAATTGCCGTTCGATCCAAGGACTTTTGCAGAGTTCCAAGAGCTCCTATTGACACCGCGACCACGAAGACGCCAAAAGTTATTCCTTTTACTAGGGTTTGACTTTAAAAAAATAATCATTCATGGAGAGCAATTATCTAGTACGCGGAACCATCAGGCTACTGAGGCTACGCAAAGCTTTAACACCCACTAAAAAGGCAAGCCAGTATGCAAGAGCACCTGCAATCATCCCATAAGTACGGGGTGGGCAGTTTCGAGGGAGTAGTAGATAACCCCGTTAAAATACCACCTCAACCATTGCATAGACTTCTAATGAAAATACATCTAAATGACGATTTGATAGGCAAGCATTCTGCAAATAGAATAAAGTTTTGACAAATAATCTGGTTAGGATGTGCAGATACCGGGCATGCACCAAATTAGCCACAAAGGCTCACCATAATAATGCAGCAGATGTCGAGACGCGATGCTTGTGTGCTATCAAGGCATCAACCAATCAGACAATTCCAATTTCGATGGTACTAAACAAAATTACTTATGGAAGTTTAGAACTTAGTTGCAGGCCTTCCAAAGTAGGAGCGTTTTATTATATTTCAAGAATTAATGCGCAAAAGGTTCAGAACTTACATTTAAATTATGCACTGCTTTTACAAAATCTAACCATATTGTGTTAATTGTGCAGAAAGATATTTTAAGCAAATATTACGCGCAACGCGTATTTGAGAGCTGCAATGACCAGGCTTGTGATCTGAGTTATTACAGGAGCTACCAGTGTAATATTCTGTTTGCTCGGACTGCCGTTTTCGGCCACTAGGGTGGCCATATTGTACTAGCTGTTTGGCTGGCCTCCGAGCCGTGCCAGCATCCTTCAATCCATCTATTTCCATAATGTGTGTATTCTGCCCCAGTATTATGCCTTCTTTTACCTTAAAGGAAGTCTAGGGACGCTACGACCGGTTTTTACAGGTCTAATAGACTTTGGTGTCTTGACATTTAGTTTAGCCCTGGGTCAATCAACTCAGATACTCCAGACTACACAGGCTGCACTTTAGCTCCGTGATACAGTCCTAGGCCACGCCACTGGCCTCAGCAGTACGCATTCTTTTATGTTATAGGGTCTCATTACAATTTGGAGTTCTCAGAGTTGCTGTATCGTTGGATTTTTTGAACTTCCACTTGACAAAATGTAGCGCTGATAGCTGACTCAGATTTGCTAACATTTTTAAAGAATGGGTGAGCCTTTGAAAAATACTACCAGCATGGTCAAAAATGATTTCCACCTTTGTCATCCCCCCCCCCCCCAATTCTGTGTTTTGCGAGTAGGCTACTAACATTTAAAACGACATTTGACGTGGAAAAGCTCATCTTAGTGTTGGCTACGGCACTTATATTGCCGACGATAACCATGTGAGAAGTGGCATCGCCAGCTGAGTGGAACCCATGGGGACTGGTGGGTGGGGCGCATTAATTGGGGGCAGAAACAGGGGGCGGGATCAGTAACTTTGACAATTTTATGGCTTGTCGTATATTGAATGGCTCTGCCTTAAAGTTAATCATCTTAGGGCCAGCGGTTGGCATGTAAGTTGGCTTCATCGTGAAGCTGTGCGAAGATATTGCATTTATCCAACAAAGTTTCAAGCTTAAAAATTGGGCGAATGTCTCGATATCATTGAGCGAAGTTGGAATCAAATGCTTTTCTACGTGCAGGGAAATCTCAAAACCACCGTTTCTGACTTGAGCGTGGTTTATGCAGTACTAACAACGGTGTGATCGAAAGCTCCAATTGTCCAGATGAAGCATTCCAGTCCTCGTTGACTGTACTTTTACTCTACAGCATGATTCTAGAAGCGCGCAAATGGTCTCCCACCCAAGCAGACTTCATTACAATTATAATTAGAAATGTTATAGGCCATAGAGAACCTCATGTTTTAAGTTCCTTAAAACTCAACAACTTTCAGACGAAAAAACAACAAAATAAGGACGACATAAGTGCTGAGTGGACGTGAATTCCATGTCCTCTGCTTTGAGATGAGCTAGGGAGCATTCGGTTTTTTGTTCACCGAGCAAATGGATGCCATCGTTTGGGATACATTTCCCCAACTGACTCCCCAATGAGCAGCAAATAAAAAGTTGGCTGACTCATTGCATATTAAGTTTCATAATAAGCATTTCGCTCTGAAATATGATGATTATTGTCTGATTGACATCGTTCGGTGTCCTTTATGCTTTCATTGCCGAATATCCATAGATCGCTTTTATGCATATCAAAGTAGTCGATCAGCAATGTTATCTTGCTCTAAGGGCCAGAAAAAGTGATAGGAGTATGCTTACCTAAATTGATATCTCATATTTCGTGGGTCCTCTGGTAGATGATGAGTTGGCTTAGACTTCAATCTACTGTCTGAACCCACACACAGGAATCAACCGTGGGGACACCGACATCAAGGAAAAGAATGCTGTAGCTCCAGCCGATCCTTAACTTGAACATATAAGTGGCAGTGAGGGAATGCCAACAGCCCTAGACGTGTGGCTGATCTCGTTTAGGCATACTTAGCTGTACACAGTCGTCAGAAGCTCGGCCTTCCCCCTCGGTCGAACTTTGTCGGACTACGGCGCTTCCAGATAGCCGTCTCTGCAAGAAGCCTTTGGATTCACTGCGTCCGATGGGCCAGTGTGGGATGGCACACCTATTTTAGTGCTGCCACCGAGACATCCACTCATTGCGTACTTAAAAACCGAGCTTTATGCAAAGAATAAATAAATATCCGAGAAGCACAAATAAATTTTGAGACCCGATTTGATTTCAAAAAGAGTTTTGCAAGATCCCTCGCAAGTTCTATGTGGAGCATGCAATGGCTTGGTTTCATCCGCCAAGTCTTACCCAAAACGGCTACCAGAGCTTCACACGCGCGATTCAATTTACCCAACATGCTTGTGTGGCCAAGTTATTACCAATGGACTTTATGTGCCAACTTAAACGCAGAACAGAGATTGAATAACACGATACATCCACAGCTGGTTAAAACCCAGCACAACTTCCAATTTTTATCGCCAAGCTTGACTGGTTCCTAGAAATTTCAGAGGAAAACGCATTAAGGTCAACAAGTAGACCAGTAAAATTAGGGTGCCGAAAACTACTCTCGGGAAATAAAAACATGTTCATTGATGCACACTAAAGCGTCCATTCATAACAAGGACAAGTCGAGTTCTGAACAAATTTGATGCAAATCTACAGTGATTTAAGTCGATAAAGGAAACAAATGCTCTATCAGTTTCGAGATTGAAGAGTGCCTTCGCAAGTCTCCCCGCTGATTATGCACCACGATTGATGGATCCCCGTCTCGAACCATTCCGTCATAATTACGGCATCGCACCTAATGCACCTCCTCAACTATGGACCATTCACCTCAAACGATAACGTTGAGCTGCTACTTCAGCTTCTCCAGCATTCCCAGAAATGGCAATGCGCCCAAGTGACACAGAACCACACTGCTAACTGGGAGGCTATTCAGATAGCTGCAGACCACAACGCAGGTTGGATGCACAACATGAACAAAGTACCAAGCCACTACAATGTATTAATGGAACTTCAAAAAGCCATGCCACCAACTCCTGTGCGCCCAAGCGCCCACCTCGTTCATGCTTTTGATTCAACTAAAAGATCCAACGCATAGGAGAGTGCGACTGCAACCCAACACTGTGTCCACACTGGGCCGACTTTAACAACAAGAAATACGCCACCCCCGTGACCACGAAGAATACTTGACGTGGTCTTAACCGTTCGGATGTTCATAGTGGTTAGAGTGAGTGCTAATGATCCAAGTGACGATATTAACAAAACGCTTTATTTTTTTATAAGCACGCGCAAAAGTCGATTCCTTGACAGGGCGCAACACAATCGATGATGACACCTGAAACAGAAAACACTTTATTATAGCAAATTAAGGCAATAAAAAGTAAAATATTCCAGCTTAATTATCACTCAGAAATAATTTTTCAAAAAATCAAAGGACACAATATGGAAGCGTATTACTGATTTTAGAAATGAACCACATCAACCATAATTTGCTTTCGAATGTATGAAACGGACTTTGCTCCAGATCATTAAAAGTCATGTCTTTAAAAGATTAAGAAAAATCTGCAGATCACTGCAATCCTTGGTGAATGAATGAGCCTTTTAAGACGAAAACATGCAGATGAAATGAAGGTGTACATGAAAACGAACCTGAAACGAAAACAATGCCCTAATCTGTCAAGTGAGGAGAGCCACCTAATGCAACAAACGTTGAATACTCAGTACTTCATGAATGCTGCCTGACTATACATGAACAAATGAAATTTATGAAAATAGTGTGCAAACCACTTTGTTTATCACGGGATGTTAGTGAGGATTTTTCACATCGCAAAGTGACTAGAATAAGCGAATTAGCAAAGCCTACAAGAATGAAGCCTGGTCAATAAAATTTTGGAACTTATACTCCAAGATACAATTTAACTCACGATGGAAGCATTAGCCAGAGATTTCAGCAGACGCCGGCTGTGCAGGAATTGAAGTTGCGGCAGTGGTGGTGGTTCGAGCCATGTTCTCAGATGAGGAAGGGGACATTTTCTTTGTGGTGGAGGTGGGAGCAGTAGGAGAAGTAGCGGACTTTCCCGGAGCAACCCACTTGAGTTTATTTGAAGGCACGGGCACGAGACCGGCCTTGGCCTTTGCGGCTGGTATGGGGTGCGCGAAGGGGCAGGTAGTACCTCTGTTCAAGCATGTGGCACCAAAGCGGCACACGGGCGTAGGAGGGTGGTAGAAGGGGCAAGTGCCCGCGGGTAGCTTACAGTGAGGGAAGTAGCGACATACAACTTTCGGGGTGAGTAGTGAGACAGTGGCGTCTGTCGGTAAAAGGTAAAAAAGCGGATCCTGTCAAAGTGTAAACTATTCGACAGGCAAATTTTATTTGACTTGCTAAGCTAACTCAGAGACAGATAATACCATCAGCGTGGAAAACCGGTATATGAATGTATAAAATCCCTATAACTGATCAATCTGTTTAACCAATGTTTACACATAAAGATCTTTAGCTGCTTTCATTGATAAATAGATAGTATGGACTAGGAATGAATTGCACTCATGAGGCTCTGAGACCTCACCACATTGTGGCCAGTTTATATCGTATAAAAGGAAACACACTTAAATGGATAAAAAAGACACTACCCGAAAGTCAGATTACATGGTTAGACTTAGCCAAAATGACAATCGCATTAAGTGTAGGATGAAACTATCAAATGAATCGTCCTACCCGAAACGTATTTACCCCAACTCATTTCAAAATAAAGCAATGGATCTAAAATTCAAAGATAAAAAGCCGCAAGGACAGGAAACAATAGATACCCTGTCCTGTGTGAGAAAAGGCACAACCAGGTCGAGAGCATTGGGCACCATAGCGACAAGGGGGGTGAATGTAAAGGCAACGATCACCAAATCTGCATGAAGGGAAGGCTTTGCACTCCTCTCTGGGATGAATGTATTGGCAATTCTCCTGGTTGCGGCAATTAGGCCAATACTTGCAACGTTGAAGGGAGCTGAAGCAGAAAACAATGGGCATAAAAGGTGATGAAGTGAGTTTTGATGAAAACATAATTTGCGGAAAAGAATAATGCATGCAGAGGTGTGCAGATTAGTCCTCTAAAAATTATTAAATCAATCCATTCGCCTTGCACATATCAGGAGTGGCCGAACCGATTATCCTGGTTAAGTTCACTTTTACGTAGACATAGAGTGAACCACTCAGAAATCGTAATGCTTCCGAAAAGCACTCCCTAATCTTTCAACCGAACCCAATGTTTTGCGGTGAAATAATTCATTAACTTACGGTATTCATATGGGGTATACACAAGTTTGATTATGCTGCCTATGTTTCAGCACTACTTCGAGCATAAATGATATTTAGCACTGGTTGAAAAACCTAAAATGTTATGTTTTTTGGGGTGGCACTAACGAGTCAGTGAGATTTTTTAGGATAAATATCAAAGTCTTACCTGGGGATATTGCTTCTACCAGGTTTCTTGTCCTCTAATTTCCCGTCGCTACTCTCAAAAGCAAAGACATCATTGGCATCACTCTCAACTTCCTCTCCTCCGTCCTCCTCCTCATCCTCCCCGAAGGAATCGCCGAGAATGATTTGCATGCGAGGCGACTTGACTTGAGATTTCTTGGCAATGAGGATTTCACGGGCGTCAAGCATTTCGACATTGTTGGAGGTGCTGGTTATGGGCGCGACGACTCTCGGTCCCAGTCGAGATTTCACGCTTGGCTTCAACAGCAACGGCTCCTCACCCATGGTTACAACGAATCGCGTCATCTTTGTCGGCACCTCCGCCGTCTCTACCTCATTCAGATCTATAGACGCCTTCTCCTGAGGCGTAGCAGCAACCTCGGATCTGGAAGAATGCCATTTTCCCAATATCACTTAAAAAGGAACCTTATCAAATAAAACCAAATCCAAATGTGTATTTACCTTTAGCAAAAAATCTTTCTCATCCACAAGGGTGTCGTACATGTGATAATAAGATGAAAGTAAACGATAACAAGACCCGCTTAGAAGATGAGAGGAAGTGTTGATGAGAGTAGTTCAACACATATCAGAAGCCAATTGGAATCCAACTTTTTAAATACTTATTTGTAATTATGCTTGTGGACTGATATGATAATATTCCAAAAGAATATTCTGATATTCGTGATTCTTTAGTGTGTGGATATCTAGGTTGCAGTGACGATACTTGACAGGTAAAGCTGGTTTTTAATAAAACTCTTATAAGGTCACCAGCTGCATGGAGAGCAGATGCTTCTCTCAACCTTTCTTAACAAGGCAAAATCCCTCACTTTTCAATGGGTCGTTTCTGTCCGCGAACAACAGCCGCAGGTCGTTCTTGAGCTTGAGCAGTGCTGGCTCGAGCCTCATTCATTGCACGTTTCAAGAGCATGCCACCGACGGCTGCTGAACTAGCTGTTGTACTATTGCTCACCTGCGCTGATGGAGCAGTTGTTGAAACCTGAAGCAGCAAAGAAATACAGTGGGGAGCATGTTGCCGCTTGAAACATTCGCCACTAGCGTCATGTGTACCTTGTTATTTTATAGTAAATGGCTACAAAGCACCGTGACGCAAACTAAACGACAGGGTTTTAAAAAATAAAATGTACGAGGGGTATTTGAGATCCGAGGATAACCACGACTATAAACTATTAATTGAGAATATGATGGCAAACGTAACAAGCTGTCTCAAAGCTCTGATTGCAAAAAAATGAAGTCACCCACGAGAGAACCTAAACTCTAAGATTTACCTTGACGACAGAGCGGACAGCTGGAAGCTCTTCAGAAGACTTCTGAGTGGACTTGCTACCAAGACTTGAGGTGCTTACAACCCGTCGTTGCTCTGTAGGTTTCGGATCAGAATCGCGTTTGCTTTCACCAGGAAGAGAATGTGAGTTTTCCTCAGTAAATTCATCTAAAACAGTGATTAAATAACTCAATTCATAGTACTTTCGTCTGTTTGGACGTTTACAACATCGGCTGCGATGGGTTCCTCGGACGGTAGTTTAACTGACGGAATTGGAGAGCGAGACCTAGCACCCCTCGGTTTACTCGAGGATTCCGAACGATGCGAAGATCGTCCCAACCTTTCCTTTTTCTGACTCTTACCAGATTTTAAACACGATTTTTCACTAGTCACGTCCTTTTTGGAGCCTAAGCAAAAGAATTACAAGGATGCCACCACAAATACTTCTTTGTTGGGTCTTCGAATCGAGAATATCATGAAGCCTCAAAAAGCCGTTAAAATTAACCTTATCTTACCAGTCCGTAAATGGTTCTGTCTGAGATCCCAGAAAAAGTTGTAAGTCCTTGATCATGCTACTACGCTTCTTTTTGTTCGCTACCATGACTGTTATATAATCTGGCAATTCTTCATCAGCGAAAGCGCCAAGAGCACTAAGCTTCACTTTAACGAGTTCCTAATAGACTAAGTATTAAGAAGTGGCAAAAGAACCTTTATTTCGGACAAGAATTCAGAGCTGTAAGGCATTGTCAGATAAAAATGACCGAGAGTGAGTGAAGCCAGAGGCCTTTGTCTGAAGAGGCTAATAGGAGATGGATGTTATATAAACATCATTATCTTCTTCCGCAAAAAAGTTGTGTAAAATCATTTGTTTGCTTTTATTTGAAGAAAATTTTCAATAGTAATAAAAAACACTATTTTTTGCGCCTAGTTTTTCAAAACGCAGGTTCTAAAAATTTTGACCATATTCGGTGCTCACTGTAAACAATCACAAGATAACCAAGGCAAACATATGATTGAAATGAATTTTTTACTACCAAACCTCATTTGTGGCAGCGGCAAAGGGATTCCTAAACAAATTCAAGAAGTGGTAGCATTGTGACCTCAGATGCACTGGAAAGAGTATGTAGTACCGAGCACCCACTGTAGCGTCCCGAGACTCCCTTTAAGGTAAAAGAAGGCATAGTACTGGGGCAGAATATACATTGTGGAAACAGAGGGCTTGGGACTGTTGGCACGGCCCAAAGGCCGACCAAACGGCTCAGTACAACATGGCCACCCAAGTGACCAAAACCGGCAGTTCAAATAAACAAAGTATTACACAGCCCCTCTCTTCTTTCAAGCGGCGTCCCCGACGCTCCCCTCCTTCAGCCTACCGTCTCAGCCATCACAACGTAATCAGTGCTGCGAGAAGCACCCACGAACTAACCGTCCAAGTCGTCGAGGTTCGAACGCATGTGTTGCTGTGGTGCCATCAATTCCGCGTAGCACTCAGTGCAGCAAATGCGCGCTTCTTGGCCGTCCTTTCTCACGACAATGTGGTCCAATGAAAGATGGAGTTACGAATCCAAATTTTCGAATGGGTCGAGACACACACGACACATATTGCGATTCCGGGCTTAATTGATACCGTAGAAGAAACGCAAGGGCATCGTAGAAACCTGAGTAAATGTGGCGGTCGAGCCTCATAGGAACAAAATGCATGCGATCCAAGTGTGCAAAGCATAAAACGATGCTATCCAATGGCATCCAGCACACTCTACATCTGGAAACAGGAGAGAGAGAGAGCTTACGGAGGATGCTTGTCCACAACGTCGCAGGTCTCCCTTGGCAGTTCGACTGGACTTGGAGTTCACGGCTAGTGTCACTTCAGTTGTTAATAGCTTCCCTGTCGAACACGAGGGCGAGGGAGGTGCCGAAGCTGGACGTCTATCTTGGCCCTTCTGTTACGAGATACCAGAGGTTCTCCCCTCCGTAGCACATGCAATTCTTTCACACCGCCCAAGTTTGCCGGAAACGGCATGGAGAAGGATAAAATCTATCAAAGTCGGGTCCGCTTTCCGCTACCACCAATGTAGCGTCCCGAGGCTCCCTTTAAGTTAAAAGAAGGCGCAGTACTAGGGTAGAATACATATATTCCGGGAACAGAGGGCTTGGGGGCTGTTGGCTAGGCCCAAAGGCCGACCAACCGGCTTAGTACACTATGGCCACCCAAGTGACCGAAACCGGCAGTTCAAACAAACAAAGTATTACACCCACATTACAGTTGTAATAAGCCGTACAAGTGTAAAAGGCGTATAATTAGTGCGTAAAAGCACTGTACAGCTTTTCGTATGGATACACAATCAATACAATATATGGACGACCGTGTGGGAAGAGATAGCGTTAATAAATAGTGATTAAAAATGTAACAAGAATACAAACACTTATTGTTCAAGCGTTTTAAAGCGAGCGTATAGCTTGTCTAAATATCTGTTGGCACAGTGGGGTATAAGTTCACTAGTTCTGCTTTCTACTCGACATAATAAGCATAAATTTATAAAGATGTCTTGATTGTATTCTACAGCGATTGTGCTATGCAAAACAGGAATTGATTGAGCAGAATATTTTGCGTTTAAGCTTGTAATATTTTGCTTGTTCGAACTGCCTTTTCCGGTCGCCAGGTGGTCATATTCTACCAGCCGGTCGGCTGGTCTCTGAGCTGTGCCAATGGCCCCCAATCCTTCTCTTTCCAGAACATATATTCTGCCCCAGTACTATGCCTTCTTTTACCTTAAAGGGAGTCTCGGGACGCTACATTGGTGGCAGCGGAAAGCGGACCCGACTTTGATGGATTTCTATTCTGATCTGTACCGCCTGTTGCAAACTTTGTCGGTGTGAAAGAAGTGCATGTGCCACGGATGGGAGAATCCCTCTCATCTCATAACAGAAGGGCTGAGATCGACGTCCATCTCTGGCACCTCCCTCACCCTCGTGTTCTGCAAGAAGGCTATTAACAACTGAAGCGACACTAGTCGTGAACTGCAGGTCTTGTCGAACTTCCAAGAGGGATCGGCGACGCTGTGGTCAAGCATCCTCCGTAAGCTCTCTCTCCTGATATTGGGCAACTCGCCCCCCTCGCCAAAATGCGTATCTACAGATGTAGAATGTGCAGGACGCTATTGGATAGCATCGTTTTATGCTTTGCCCACTTGGATCGCGTGCGTCCCATTCCTATGAGGCCTGATCGCCCCATTTGATCAGGGTTCTACGATGCCCACGCGTTTCTCCCACAGCATCAAAAAAGCCTGAAATCACAGTGTGTGTTGTGTGTATCTCGATCCATTCAAAAACTTGGATTTATACCTACATCATTTCGTTGTGCCACATTATCGTGGGAGACGGGGACTAAGAGATGCACGTTTGGCACTACAAGAACATGCGCTTGAATCTCGATGACTGGCACTGTTAGCTTGTGGATGCTTCTTGCAGCGCTGATAAGGTTGTGATGGCTGACACAAGGGACTGACCAAGGGGAGAGGGGCTGTGTAGTACTTGGGTTGTTCGAGCTGCCGGTTTCGGTCACTTGGGTGGCCATATTGTGCTAGTCCGTTGGCCGGCCTCCGTGCTGTGCTAACAGTCCTTAATCCCTCTATTCCCAGAATATACATTCTATTCAGGTACCATGCCTTCTTTTAACTTAAATAAAGTCTTTGGACGCTACAAAGCTTTTATAAAACAAAGCGTTTTGTTGCCTTCGCTAACATTTTTTCCTCAATCTTTTCCAAGAGTGCAAGCGATCTGATAAAGATGGACTGAGCTACAATCTGTTAATTTTTAGTGTGGCCAATGTAGTGAAATATAGAACTAAGCAAAACACCTAATGCCCGCACAGACAAGCAGCAGTTTATGTTGCGCAAATCTCGCTTTAAGGAAGAAAGCCACTTGCTCCGCCATCTTCGCCTTATCTGAAGGGCTGATCTTCAGATTAAGCCAGTAAGCTCAGACCTTCTCTGTGCCAATAACACATATTCTGACCTAGTGTCATGTCTTCTTTCGTGGTAGCGCAAGGCGAATCCGGACCTAAAGGATACCTACCCTGGTTTCTGCCGATGGATGACGAACTCTTGCGCAACGCAAAAAGTACGTCTGGTGCCGATTCATAACAGAATGGTTGAACATGACGTCCACCTTCGCCATCTATCCCGATTCCGTATTCCGCATGAACGCCATTTGCAACTGAAGCGGCGCCAGTCGTGAACCATTTGGAAAAGTTTCTTTGTGGAGCTCTCTACGGTGCTTGCATGGGATTTCAACCATGTGGACCCGTGATACCGACTCTGCGTCTCTACCGTCTGAGTAGAACCAGGATAGATATGAAATAACAGTACTGAAATGAAGATATTTCTTCATGAATGATTGGAAGCAAAGCAAAAGATTGACCAAAATCTTTTTAAGAATGGCGCTTAACAAATAATAGGGATTATTTAGTAGGTCAGATTTTTACCTTTCGATATGTTTACATGTAATACATCGCTTGTTCGGACTGCCGGCTTCGGTCACTTGGATGGCCATGTTGTACTAGTCTCGAGACGCTACACTCGAGCCATGCCAGTAGCTCTCAATCCCTCAATTTCTAGAATACATGCATTCTGTCCTAGTATCGAGCCTTCATTAATCTTAGAGGAAGTCTCAGGCCGCCACATATATGCCACAGTGATTCTATATCAATGCCCCTTCTTTGTGTGAGATTGTTTCTGTACCTCAGCAGTAGATTGAGACCTTCCTCTTCCTTCTTCTTTATGAATGTCTCAATGAGCAATACGCTCACGCAGATATTTAATTTCCCCAGGATCGTTAAACGATAATAAGGCTGTAAATTATTATGGGATTTTACCAGGGCTAAAATATTTTTTGCTGATAAGCGTTGGTTTTTAAACTTAACTTTACAAAATCGAATTTAGAGTCTTAATTGAACTGAAAGCACATCATCTTGGTGGGGAAAACATTAAATTATTTTCATTTTTAAAGAGGTTTTATGTATGGTAGTTCCTATAGCTATTGGAAATAAAATTTAGGGTTACGAATACGACAATCCTCTAAGTGTTAAAATGATTCAAATATACCTTTGTAAACACAAAAAGGTCATATCGGAATCGGTGGGCTTCAGTCTGCGTACAGGGTTGAAAAAGGGAGGGCGTGATGACTTGGTAATGCAGTGCTGGCGTCTCATTAGTGTAGTCCAAAAAACTTTAGCTCTCTGACTCCATATTTTGATGTATATGAAGGGGAACTGAAGCAGCTAATACTAGATCTTGATAAGCTAGTGGAACGGAAAAAAATAGAATGGACTAACAGAATTAGGGCAGCCGAGGCAAGACTAGCCGAAGAGAAGAAGATGCATTGTAGAACGAAATCTATAGTGGCTTTAAAGGATGTGGAGGTTTGTTGGGTGTACTTTGTTGACAACAGATTGTGAAATTGAGTCAACATGCTCAGTATCTGAAGGAGCGCAATGAAGCGGTGAAGTTGGATTACGAGCACCAGATCGAGAGCCTCAAAAATTCGTCAAACATGATGTCGGAAAGTCTTACTAAACTGCGGGCAAAATACAGTAAATGGCGCTCCCGGTGTCACGTGTCGGATATGCACAGGCGGAATGTTGGGACATACTGCAAGTAATTTGATTTTCTATGCCATAGGGATCCATTAGGATGTGTTTGTTTGTCGTCTTTTTCGGTTTTTCTAACACTCCCTTTTACTCACTTTTTTTCCTGACTGATTATCATTTCCTTAGTTATCCATTTGAAGGCAACGGCGCTTGTGAGGCTACACCCGTCGTTTCGGTTGCTCCTTTAAAGCATTCAGACGAAATCAAGTCGCACATTTTTGCGAAAACATTAGAAATTGACGAGCAAAGGGCTCAAATCGGTTCTCTTGAACTTGACTTTCGCTCAGAGATACGAAAAGTTGAGCAGCAGCTTCAAGAGCTTATCACTTTGAAGCGTGTACAAGTAAGTTTTGTAGTTTTCTGACGATTCCTTGTTGCGTATTTTGATATCTTTGGGGGATCTCCTAGGTTAAGGCATTAGCTTCGTCTCGCCAATGGCTTAGTTGATGCGTACCTTTATGGCTGAACGTCAAAATATTTTGACTTTTCACGTTATACCTCGAATGTATAAAATCGCTCCATTCAAGTAAGACAAAATTTTTTGTCACTACTTACTAAGACCACTTAGACTTATTTTGAAGAAAGCAGTTTTCGGGAACAAATTTTACCTGTAGAAAAATACAGTAACTTCTTTTCAGAATACCACTGAGTAATGTACTGCCTTAGTTCACACTTGCTTTGTCCTTAACTCCGAAACTATGCACCCCCTTATCAGCTATTTTTCCATCTTTGGTACCTGATTAAAATTATGCTCTGCTAATTACCAATTTTAGGATGAGGAAATTATTTCCTTAAGGCAAAAGGAAAGCTGGCGTCCAGTCACTCGTAACTTTAGACTTCAGTGGTCGCCACCAAAACCACACATTTCCACTAGCGATGTTTCCACACAAGTGCATTTCAAACGCGATGTGCATTGCGCATCCACAATGACCAATTTCAAGAGTCCTGGTTCTTCTAAATCTGATACCACTATAGCAAAGCTAGAGAATGAAATTGTACAGAAAAACGACCGGATTCGGTAAATTTGCTTATCTGTAGTAGTTTTACTTCAAGCCACAGTGCGTTGCTCTTTTTTAATTGCATATTACTAAGGAGTTAATTTTATAAATAGCTTCGTGCATTGAAGGCTGTTTGATGAGTTGTCAAATCCACCTTTTACTGGTTATATCGTTGGATCACTTCTGAGTTGGAGTTCTGCTCTTTCGTTTCACAATGTCAAAGCAATACAAGCATGTACTTCACCACGTCTACCTTTTGTTCAGCGAAATGGAAGAGGCCTATGCTTCTGCATTGAAGTTGATAGAAGAATTAAAAACTGGAATCGAGGAGAACAAGGCAGCCCTCGCGCAAAAATGTGGCGAACTGGAACAGGAGAAGCTCCGACTACGACCTCGCGAACGGCAGGACTTTCGGTCAAAGGTGGCGATATTTTCTCTTTGCCAGTTCTTTACAGGCTATGAATGTCGTTAAGCAATAATTCATTTATCCTAGGCATGTCAGTCTGAACCAGTCGGATATTGTAATCGTGGTGTCTACTGCAAACCTGTTCAAAATCAGGCTGCCGAATGTCAGGTGAATAGTGTTTTTGCGTCCCTGGCTCTGGTCACATGTGAAGCATTTCCACTTTCACTCCTCTAAATGCTAAAATTAAAATTGGTTTCGCACAATTTCCTGCCTCTATTTGTTGTGTCTACCAGTTGTATTTAAGTATAGCGTGTTTTCTTCCATTCAGGTACCTGAGGATTTTGTGGACTCCTCCATGAACAATATTCCGGGCTTTCTTGCAGAAGCACTAATGGTACTGGACGAAGATCGCAATCTAGTGTCACCGACAATGCAGAGGGGAAGTGTATTGGCAAACAACAATGCTACAGAGCTCATACGCGAGTCTCAAACCATGCCTCCTGAGATCTCGAGTCTTGTTAACGGATTCCCTTTGGCCACGCAGACTGAAGTAAGCTTCACTTTCACCACAACCGCGTCCTATGATTCAGTCGTTTAAGCTGTACAGTTATCATCTAGAGGATTCCGATTAAACGAAGGAATCTTTGTTAGTATGGCTCATTTTCGACCTCTGATTTCCTCTTCCATTTTGATAGTTTTCTGGTATTACGGCTCATTTCAGAAATACAATAATGTTGCATTGTCATCTGGTGAAATAGTTGAGTGAATTGTAATTGTGATCTGATAATTCATTTTAAGAGTTGCTAATTTCAGAAAAAAACGAACAAAATGGCTTAACTTCAGTTTTATCCAAATATACTCATGAGACTTTTGATTGCATAGTATTCGTAAATTTCATTTGATCAATAAACGTAAGGTTTCTTCAGCGGTTGTCCTTAGTAGGGAAGTCTGCTATTTTTTGTAATTCCCCCGAGCCTTCGAAGGATTCGACTGACCACACTCATTTGCCGTATTAGAAAAGTCATGAAGTCTTTCCGGTAGCCATTAAAGGTTCACTACTGACTGTAAAGTTCTATCAGCTGCTTTAGTTTTAAAGTAATTCTATTTTTAACTTCACAATCCGGGCTATTTGCGGAAATGACCACTGTAACTGTGTGTGCTTTGTGCATCAACTAATTCTTGATAAGTTCATTCTTGGTAAATTACTCGAGTTTTTTTTTCACTGTTTTATAATGGTCCAACCTGTCTCCCGACCCTCGGTGTGGGGTCATTCCCATCACTTAGGTTAACGTGTCTGTGGATATCGTCGATGCCTCTCACGAGAGCGGTACGAACGTTCAGGCCCTCTTAGACGACTGGAATTGCACAGAAAACCAATGGATTAGTCAGCTTAGGAGCAGTGTGAGTTTCATCCAATTTTACAAATACTTTTGGTGTGCTTCACTTGTGAGTTCACAACTTTATAAAACACCAGAAACGCTTAATGAAGACAACCTGCCGTGGCCAAGAGACTTAGCTATTTGTTAACAAATCATTCTCGCCTTCTTTAATATTAAACGGGGCTGGCTTCCCCATGTGCTTGATTCCCCAAATCGCAAAGTATTTTGCAACGCTTAGGAGAGTCGATCAGCAAATTTATAAACAGTGATGGCAGTTTGAATCAACACTTCTTTGTTTATAATTACCGGCCTGACATTTAGTGAGAAATGGCTTATTCTCTCCTTTCATGTTTATGATGGTACGATTTTTACTTTAAATGTCAATATCCCAAAACAAAGAAGTTTTGTTCCCACTCGTCTTTAGCATTTTCTTATCTGAAACAACAAAAACAAGGTGGAATTGGCAGCTGTCTTCCTATGGTTGGTATTGAAGGTGCTTACTTGGCTTCCATTCTTATCGGCAGTGTTGCTCTTTTTTTCCAGTCGGCTCATTCGAGCCCAACTCGGAAGGCAGCAGTGCGGACGAAGCCGGTGGATTTGGCGGTCAGTGACATGGAAGGTGTTCCTGCCGTCACCGTTGTCACGGTGCCTGTCACTACAGTAGCTGCCACGGCCCCTACTTCTGAGGGAGTTTTCGATGCACCACTTTGGCTACCAAATAAAGAACGCGATTTTGAACCCACTTATGGGTAGGTCTACGTACTTGACTTTTCTGTCTTGTTATTTGCAATTTGTTTCGCCATTTTTCATCTCCAATTTCCTTTGAATGTCTGCACACATCCTGATTTTGTTACCTACCGAGACATCTGTCTTCGATACGTTGATGGCGTATAATTGAATATCTTTATTTAAAGTATTCAACAAATGCCCTTTGATAGCAATTGAAAATTCATTTTAATTTTGAAATTTGAATTCGTTTAGCTCTGCACTAGTAAATAATACTTTTCGCCAAACTAAAAACAATTTTGAGGTCTGTATGATTTGATACATTGTTGACAGGGCATAAATTATAGGGTAACGTTAACCGTTCGCGTTTGAATTACCAATTCCTGTCAGTGAATCGCGTTCAAGTAACCCTTCAAGTCGAGACTCGATGGATGCGGTCATGTAATTGTGTAGAATTCCAATTTCCTCACATTCAAATGAGTGAATTTGGATATGCAGAAGTCCCAACGATTGCCAATGTTGTTTGTCAGTTGTGGCTTTGACAGCTTTACCAAGTAGGCGCCAAAAACAACCCGTTCAATGCGCTTGGTCCTCGTTGTCCTTTACCATCCAGGGTTGGCAGTTTTGGGGAATTCCCCTTGCATTGATTAGACGGGGAGGGGGGACTGGGTGTTTCATAGGGGCAGCTGTTCATTCACTTTTTATCCCTCCGTCTTCGTCGTCAACTCTTGCATGCACGAATACGCGCTCTCGTCCACTGTTTCAGACGTGAATATTTATTTCATTAAAATGAATTACTTGGAGTGCAGACTCCTTGCAAAATTTAACAACATTTGCATGATCCATCAGCGTATCGTGTGGCTCGGGACTTGACCTTCACATTTCAATGCAAAGCAAAAATGGAACACAGATGTAGGTTTTAGGAGCACCAATGCAGTTGATTTTGGATTGCAAGTGTGTGTGTGTGTGTGCTTGTGTGGAAGATGTTTCATCGCTCCTTTATTGATAGACCAACATCGTAATTTGAAGTTAAACTGCCTATTTAGCAACTTTTGCAACAATAGTTAGTTTGCCGCTTGCGAAAGCGTCATTGAGTTTTTATGAATTTTCTGGGCATTAATGTATTTGAAAATCTGTGCATGTGTTATTCTGATCCCCTCGTTCAAAGAGTTGATATATTTCAATCTTAAAGCCTCCAACTCCCTTTATTCATTAAAAGTATGTTACCATGTGTAGTGAAACTCCGTTTAGGTCGTAGTGAATTTTTGCGAAATTTTGTCCACATCTAGTGCCTTAGAACTCTATAATTGTTTACCGATCTAATTCTGACAACCAGCTACTCGGCAAACACAAGCTCTTACAAAATTAGCACTCCATTTCCCTGGTAAGACATTTTCACTCCATTTGTCATTTTTTTATTCCTCTTTTAAGACAACTACTGGAATCTATTTTAAAATCCGCTTTATTTTGTCATTTTTAAAACTGTCGTGCATTTGCACCTTCTGGGTTATTATGGCTCAATAGGTTGTTTGTGACAAGATCTTCAAGACACTCCTTTCAAAAGTGCATTGTTCGTTTGCAGGATGCATTGGCTACCATGACAAATCACTTCCCTGCTGTCATAGAGGCACTGTTTCTCGTAAGGTATTTACTTCTGTATCGTAGTATCGTTTTTACAATCATATTGTGCATGCCTAGGTTTTTTCTCCTTACTGACTCTGACCAAAAGTTGCATCTACTGAAGCTTGGACGGGACGTTCTTTTTCGTGTAGGGGTCATTACCGACAGTAGTCATTTAACTTTGTGAGTGCTATACATTGCTTATAAAAACGTACTATCGACTACAAGAGTTCTTCATCTAGTTAACACCTCTATCCCACCACTTATGTTTGTTCTTCACTATCTAAGGTTCAAAAATCGAAACCGCCGTTATAATCGGTTTCGAGTACCGGACACTTTTCATTGCTTTCTTGGGCTACTTTAATGTCCACTTAATGGTCTCAATACTGTTAGTCAACTGGATAAGTACATCTGGCAGAATTTTGTTTTTAATTGTTCCTCTCGCAAAGCCTTATTTTGCTCTGATCCTTATGAATTTCGTGTAAGCTAAAGCCCAGTACACGCTCATTATTCTGTCATTGGTAATGTTACTATAGCTTTTAGATTATGTATGTAAGTAAGTATTGCAATGGCCAGTGTTGACTATATGACGTTTTCGGACACTTACGAGGGATGGTGTGTAGGATATTTTGCATGGTGTGAGACCGTTTATCACAGTTAAAAGTCAAAGTTGTCGTGAGTTGAAACGTGCAAACCAATTTTTCATCTGGACAATCAAGATCTTGCCTTAATATTGTAGGAATGCTACCGAGCTTGATCAGCACGAAGTCGGTGTGTCTCCTTCGGCGGATTTAACACCCGCAGGCTTCACTAACGTCACACCAACTGACACTCAAGGCGCCTTAGAAGGAACTCCTCAATTATTCGGTGGTGCTACGCAATCATCCCACTTCACACCGACTTCTGCATCCGCTAACAGAGGCACTTGGAACGAGGTGAGTTTTTTATCCCTGGTGGTAGTAAAATAATCATATTCTACCACCTTACTTATATCACCCTATAATTATGCGAAAAAACCGTGTTTTACACACTTGTGATTCTGAAACCACAGCTCTGCTCCTCGTGAGGGGAGTTTGTCTTTACTGTTCCTCGTGCTTGTATATGTTTGTGCTGGCCTTCATGATTTTGTCAGCCAACCTCCCTGTTCACATATCACCTTGTGATTGTCCATGTATCTGTTCGGTTCACAAAACGGTTGGCAAGAGCCTTGACGTTACTGGGACTGTGAAATTGCATAAATTTTGCGGGTAGGCGTTTTCTGCCCTTAAAATATGTATTTTCTGGGAACGCTCTTTTACCGTTTATTACGAGGCATAGTTTTGCTGGCTGTCAATTTTTGTTTGCAGTTGGGCAAAGGAACTTTTAGATGCATAAACTAACTAATGCTCAAAAGTTTGCCGATTCTTTTTTTTCCACGAGATTACCGAAACTACTACGCTAAAAGTGTAGATATTTGAATTTCGCTAAATTATTATTATTATGGAGCCGACAAATGGGATCACTTTGAGCGTCACAAACGTCTTCTTTGTGAAACATTTGGGAAATTGGAGCAAATATTGCGGTTGTAGTTTACGGAGAGTGTCTTGGGCGTCGGTTTTAAGTACCGTTGGTGAGGCCATGAGGAGTGGAACCATATATCTACCGCCAGAGTTTCAACTGATAATGAAATGAGATGCAGGGACTGAAAAATACTTCAATTTGCTACGGTGCCGGAAGCGGTCGCATAGCTGTAGCGCCTCCAAATTTCCCTGAAGACAAAAGTAGACATCAATGTTGGGCAGAATATACATATTTGGCACAGTAGAGCTTGAGGCTACTGTCATGGTCTGGAGGCCGGCCCATCCAGCGAAAGTATAATGGCGGAGCAACTAAGTGGCTCCTTTACTAAGATCAAGAGTTAAACAAACGGCCAACGTTTTGCATACTACTATGTGTAAAACGTTGGGGAATGTTGAATTTCGTAATGTAATGCGCACTGGATTGGTATCCACACGGTGAACCTTCGTTACAGCGATCCTTGCCCTCTTTATCTTCTTATGGAATACAATCCTATAAAGGAACAATCGTCCCTAAATTTGACATCATTGGATTATTACAGGGGAGTCAGAGTATTAGTACTCTTGTGTGTGCGTGCTCGCCTTTCACAGTGTGTCTGGCTGTAGTTTTTAATGTGCGAAAGGTTTGGCGAGCTGTTATCAAAAATGACATAGAAGGAGAGCTATAGCACGAAGGTAACGAACAAAGCTCACGAAGACCGGAAAGTTCTAGTGTTCGTTTGTAGCCCAGAAGTCCATCGAAAGGACGAGAGAGCTTCATCGGCCTGGGAATTTGGAACGACGACGACGTGGAGCAGTTGGCGGTCCACTTCCTGGCGACGGAACGCGAGCACTCGACGTCCCTCGAGGCGGCGATCGAACGACATCTCGAGGGCCTCCGTCTCGACGTCGTCTCTTCGAGTCGCCCTCTCGTACCCTCTGCGCAGTAGGCCTACAGATCCCCTCCTCTATCCTTCGTTTACATTTTTATTTCTCTATCATATTCTCTGACATAGTGTTTAGCTGATAAAGCTTCGGATCCTTTTTTCCACTTTGATTAACTGCACAGCGCCTGGTTTTGTGCAAGTGAATACGTAGAAAATATCTGGATTTATCTTCTGTCGTTTTTATTTATTTTTAATGGGTTGCCACGTGGAATGCCTATTAGATGGGGATTTGAAAAAGTGGTGTAGCTTTTGCTTACTTATCGTCTAAAATGTTGTTCCATGGATGTGTCTACCATTTCTTTTCCATAACCCTTCGTCTGGTAAATCTGCCTAATGATTTGCATTATCGTAAGTGAAGCTCGGATGGTCTATTGTAAGTGGTAAGGTGGAATAGCATAATAATCTGTGATGACTGCTTCGCAAACAAAATTTGAATTATTTAAAAGAAAAAATCGCCTTTGCTGGTAGGAGGTTGATGCTCAAAGTTTAATTGTCATTCTTCACAGGAGCAGATTTCTTCCACTTCTTCCTATCCGATTGTGCTCGAAGAGGGCCTTCATTGCCAGCAAACATATCTATATAAATGCCTTTTGTTATGCAGATTCTTGACAGTTCTGAGTGGTCATGGCATTCCTATACGAAGAGTGGCGCTCTATTTAGCATATGCAGGTTACCTGAAAAGGCTCCGGGCACAAATTTCTCTTGTTTAACCCCATTTGATAATATTAGTGTACGTGAAATGTCTATAATCAATGGAAAACTGAGGCGACCCTTTAGTGAAGTTAAAAGTCGGTTGTGCAAATCCAATCGCTTTGTTCCCTCCAATTAAAATCTGGCTGAAATATTTCTCAATCAGTGCGCTGCAATCGTTAATTTTAAGTCACCAAATTACATAACGGCAACAACATGCAAAAAGAGTATGGATCACTTTCCTCTGCTGAATATCCGCTCAATGGCTCTAATTATTCTGGCCTGGTGAGTGAACTCCTCACAATTCCACTGATTTTCATCTTAAAAACAAGGTGGGGTATCTGGATCATCGCTATGTTTGCTAGGACAGTCACGCGCGTCTCTTGACAGTCCAATGGGGAGGCCTGGTGCGTGCCCGTCCTTCGGCCAATAAGACCCTACCTCTGGGAATAGGTCCTACCTTGCCAGAACACAGTTTTCAGTGGGGCATGCGCACCCATGTCTTCCTTAACGTCATCATCTTCTGCCATCTCTAGCTCTGAAGAAGATGTGGGAGAGAGGCGTCAGGAAGAATCGGAGGATAAGAACGATCACAAGGAGGTCGCTAAGTCATCTGATAATGCTAGTGAAAAGGTCGATGTAATCGACAATGAAGGGGAGGAGCAAAAAGAGGATAAAAGTGGAGATGGGAGTGATGATAAGGAGCTGCTCATTGAATATACTGTTGAAGTAAACCAGGTTGAGGATAAGCCTAATGAAAAGACAGATGGTTCTTTATCTTCCGAGGTGGAAGCCAATAAAAATAAGGAAACGACGCCCACCTCAGAGCCCGTCAAGGTGGAGGATCAGCCATCTGAACCCAAGGAGCTCCCAACAGAGGCGCCGAAAATTCCCATTTCGACAGCAAGTGGAGCTTCGCCATCACCACAGCCCCCTTCAAACGGCGAAGTAGTTGAAGAGGTTCCACGTTCTGTAAAAGAACAGGTTGCTATTTTCTCAAATCTCAGTCTACAAAAAACTCACGATGCGCCGAAGTCTGGCGCAGTGGGTGCTTTCGAAATAGATCATAGCAATCAAAACAACGTCTCAAGTAACTCTACGCCTCCCACTTTATCCATGCAAGCCCCAAGAGTCACGACGGTTTACAAAAACGCCTCGCCACAACCATTTGTGTCGGCTGAGACCGATTTAATAAAGCAGGCCGACCGACAACCCGCTGAGCACCCACCGAATCAACCCGATAGCACAATATTTGAGAGGCCTCAGCCGCTGGATCGACCGAGCGAGCCTTCTCCACAGCCCAAGAAGTTTGTTTTTAAGGCGGTCACCTCGACGCCTCCAATGACTTTCTGTGTCCCCTTCGGCAGTAGTAGTCAGTCTGTTAAGTCTACCGAGTCGCCTGTGAGAGCGGTTTCGCCGTCACAGTACTTAGGGCCTGGGGTTATTGCTCAGACCTCACGACCCCCCATGATGATTCGCCTGCGTCGTCCCGGCCCCGAGGCGCCCTGGGGCTTTGCAGTATTTGGTGGCGCCGACTACGGCTGTCCACCATTCATAAGCCGGGTGCGTTCGCTTTTTACTCAGCGAGCTTCTAATTAACATACTTATGTTGTCTACTCGTGCTGATTTGTTGCAGGCATTCAAGTTTGCTCGTTATGTCACGACTGAGATGATTCACTGAACGTGCTTTCGATAATTAGGGCTAGCATACATCGGTGCGTCATTCCATAGTGTTATTTGAATACAAACAAATTACGATCCAGTAGCATTAATAGCGTAAATTATCCATGAATTAAATGTATCATTTAGCATTAATTATTTAGAATTACCAACACATCTCATTCATTTCAATCTTCCAACGCTTTGGGTGTTATTTCTTGTAGTTCATTTATAAAAGTTAAATCGTAATATCCACAATGCTAAGTTTATCCGTGACGAAGAGTGCTCCAAATAGTTGGAATGGTAGATGAGGTGCGACTGATAAAACATTTCGACATATCTGCCTTGTTCGCTGAAATACCGTCATTATCACAATAAATAAGGTGATAGTATTGAGCGTAGCATCATTTTACTTTACATGGGCAAGTGAAGTCCGTAGGCTATGCCCGTAGTGCCTGAGGCTTCATCGAAGACGAAAAAAGTCAGCCTAGATGATGAAGGTGTCAGCCATCACAACGTAATCGGTGCTGTAAGGAAACACCAAAGAGTCAGCTATGCAAATGAGAAGACGCTTGACAGCAACGCCACAGATCCCATTGGAAAATTTTACTGTAGCCTGAGTTTAGCCTTGTTTGCGAAATGTCTTGTACAGGTCATCACGTATGTCCATCGCTAGTCGAAAGAAGAGCCGTTAAATGGGGTTTAAAATAGTTTTGTAAGGATACGATTTCGCGCTCATTCCTCCTTGTCGTTGTTCCCACCTCAGAGCTGCCTAGCTATATCTATCTTGGTTCTACTCAGCCGGTAGAGACGTGGAGGCGGTATCACGAGTCCACATAGTTGAAATCCCACGCAAGCACCGTAGAGAGCTCCACAAAGAAACTTTTCCAAATGGTTCACGACTAGCGCCGCTTCAGTTGCAAATAGCGTTCATGCGGAATACGGAATCGGGATAGATGGCGAAGGTGGACGTCATGTTCAACCATTCTGTTATGAATCGGCACCAGACGTACTTTTTGCGTTGCGCAAGAGTTTGTCATCCATCGGCAGAAAACAGGGTAGGTATCCTTTAAGTCCGGATTCGTCTTTCGCTACCACGAATATGTGTTATCGACGCAGTGAAGGTCTGGGTCTACTGGCTTAGCCTGAAGATCAGCCCATCCGAGAAATCTACGATGGCCTCCTCACTAAAACAAGGAATTGAACAAACAACCAACGTCTTACAGTATTCACCTACTTTAAACTGATTTCTTTCTTCTTGCCACCAATTTTTAAAAATAGTTTTCGCAACCCACGTCAGTCAACGCTAATTTTTCACTCTCGTGAGGTTAAAGCCATCCAACATTGTTTGAAGCAACTTTTTTGATTACATATGGACTATACTTATATCCAAAAGGAATGGAAAGGAAAAAAAGATACTTCATATGTGCTTACAAATGCGACTGAGTAAAGGCCTTTTTGGTGTGCTGTTAGTCTTGGATTCGTCTCTTTTGAGGCCTCTCTGGTCAATGTATGCGTGGAGTTTATTGCGTATTGCATCCTAGTGGCTGCATACTTTTTAACAAAATCAGGAGCAAGATCTGCTTGTGCCAAGCGAAAATTGACAATTTGGACGGTGTAGCAACACTTTTTTAACACCACTAATCGGTTCAAATAGCCTCTTCAAGGTGGTGTCACCCGGTTTGGCCCCTAAGCGATTTTCCTTTCGATTTCTACGAATAGAAATCTAACGAATGTCACCACCATCGGCACAAATCCCTCTCAACAGATGTTGTATCAACAAGTTGTTAGATTGCAGTGATTAAATCGTGATAAACGTCAACACCCCTGCTGCCCCTAATGGTAATCTTAAAGAAACTGTAGGTATTTTTTCATGTTTTTTCTCATCTCTTCATTAATCTGAATTCAGCATTTTAATAAATTTATCCCTGAAAGATTCCCATTTTTATATTTGAGGTGATGAAAATGCATCGTAGAAGCAATGAAGCGTAGAATTCTACTTTTAACAAAGTGGGAAAACACCGCCAAAGCCATGAATGATCCACTCGATGCAAAATGGCCAAGCTAATGACCTTTGACTTTTGTACTTGGCCGAGTACCGAGTCGCCCTTGTAACAACGCTTAAAAACATCTCACTTTTGACATATCATTTGCCACTACCGATTAAATTCGCCAAACGCACTCCCACTCGATGTCAGATTCATGTGGGTTTCCGCAGACATTAGAGAATGACTAATGTGAAATACTTTTAACTAGGCATTAATTTTCATTCCACCCTTTTTCCGGTAAAAATCTCACCTACTTTCATTCCTCCGAAATTCGCTCTTCATTTGGCCAGTGTCCAAGCGTTTTGCAACTTAGTGTAAGCCGTCTCAGGTGATTGGCTTTGTCCCGCTTAAATGATGTGCTGCTCGGCTGCCGAAGCTTGTGAGATCGTTCAAACAGTCGGTAAGGTCATCCAGCTGTTTACAGGTTTGCACTTTTAGAAAAGCGCCTTGAACTTGATGTTGCTAGCGCTGAGATAAACACCGAAAGACCACAACTTAAAAGCAATAAAAAATCAAGGCTGCAGTTCCATTAAACTGCACTCTTAGGAGGTGAAGTTTCAAGTTTGAAAGTTAGGCTGGGTAGCCGCCTTCTTGGAGGTCTTCAACCTCATTGTTTGCGGCGAAACTGTGTGTGCACGTAGCAACAGTGGCCAGAATGCGGTAAGCGATTCACAGTTATTGTTGTGGCAAAATGCGATTCCCACTACTTTCAATCAAAAGCCTTGCAGATTCCATTTCGTTTAATGTCTTACGGGTTCATTGCCTATTTTCTCGATCACTTGACCCTATTATAAACATGATTTCCAGCAGTTTCTTTAAGTGATCCCAGCTGATTAGACTCGTATGAAAAATGGGATGTTTGGAAATTGAAAGATCGTTAATCAGCAAATATACTTGAAAGTTAATTACATTTAAAGCATTTGCATCACCATGTAGTTCTTTTCTGCAACAATTCACATTTGTATTTCAATCCTGGTGACTTTATTACCGCAATGGGTGCGAAACCGAATGCTTTCAGCGGTCTTAATCCTTCCGCTGACTTTTGTAGTGGTCGCGACACATAGTGTGCTACTGAATATTGACCAGGGAATTATAGTAGTAGTATGGTGCGTTCAAACGCAGCACAAAGACCTGAGCTGCATAAAAATAGGGACTAAATGCAGGGACTTTCAATTCGACCAAATGGGATGAGTTTACAAATGCAAAAGGTGCTCACCTTTGCCCTTTTCCTCAATCACCACTGGTGCGCACCGTGACATAACTGCGCAATTCCTCATCGTTGTGGAACTCAAAACCGAAGAGCCAAGCTCCATTTGCGTAATAAAACGACATCCCTACTGGACTTGAATCAAATGGAACCCTTCTAGTACTTCAGTAATGCGATTGAATCAGGCTTGCAGCAATTTGCGAACATGAATAAGTACTAGTTCTACTGCTTTAACACGTCTTAAAATATTCAGCTAAGCACTGGGCTAGCACATGAATTATTTTAACTATGAAAACAAACGTTCATCATTATGATAATCTGCGAAATCCGGGTCAAGTTCTTAATGTCTGAAACAAAATTAGGAGAATGTTATCCGTTTTTCTTACAATCAGCTGTATTTTCTAAGCAACCGTAATGTTTACTTTAGCAAATCTTAGCTAAGGCTGTTCAAGGGACCAACTTCGATGCCTTTTAAGTTCTTCCACTGTCACAATTTAACCCTACCTTGTGATGACGAACTGAAAAAATTGTAGTTGGCACTGAAAGAAGCAATACGGTGATTTAACTGCCTTATACATTCCTATATAGTTGCCTTTGAGGGACTGGCTGCTGGAGGAATTGCTTCCATATGCTGATTTGGGGGGTTAACGCCAAATTCATTTCATCCCTGAAGTGAGGGTGCTGATTTGCCATAGTACCCAGATTGTATGTGTTAGGGGTGGATCTAGAGTATTAGTGTTGGGTCTGTTTGACTTCTCCGACGTTCATTGTTCACCATTTTAGGATAATATCACGTTTTAGCTTTAAAATTTGCGTCTAGCGCACAACTACTTCATGGAATGGATTAGTGGAACAAAAATTACGTCTTGTGCAGACGTTTCTGCTTTAAGCTGCATAAAATACGCTAAGCGTCATACTGGAAAACGGTACAACATATAGGTATGTTTTTTACTAGTCCTAGGCACATAAGGCTTTTAGCTGTTAAAATCGGCCCTAGCTAAGTTGTCCATATCATCGGCTTGATTAAATACTTCTGCACCATACTGATTTTGAAGCCATCCATCACTATTTACTGTGACATTATTGAAAACACCAAATGTATGAATGTTGATCGCGTAGGTCACCCTACATAGCATCGCTGCAAGAGCTGGTCTAGAAGTTGGCGACATTGTTGTCAGCGTCTGTGACGCACCGGTTCAGGACAAGGAGCACTCCCGAATCAAGGCAGAAATTCTACGTGCTGGAAATGAACTGGATTTCGTTGTCATCAAGTATGTTACATACTTATACATCACAATTCGCGTTGTGATTTACCAGTTAAAATTATTTCTTGCTGTTTTAAAGACGCCTTTCATTGTCACACTACGTTCCCTACAATTAATAATTTTCTATATTGGTTAGATTTATCATAAAATGCGCTTATTTTATTCGTCTGTTTCGACTTTTCGTTGCGTTAAGCCACACCCACCGTGTACATCCTTATAAGCACATGCTTCCCGAAGTCCTCTAAAATTGCTCTCTACAACAGCCCTAAGTAGTACCCGAATTACGGACATCAAGTTTGGTTTTCTACCGCCAGTTTTCCGTTATAGGGTCTAAATGGTGATGAAGGACTTTCATAACTTCATGCCCATGTAGCTCTTGTTGATGAGGTCACTTGTTTTCCTCCCATTCTTGCAAAACACCATGGGCCACGTGCGTCCTCCTGGAGGAGTAGTAAGGTCGAAAGTACCTTAGCTCTTTTGGATATGACGCAAAAGTGATTGTTTTGGGTTTTGATTCCCTTGGCATTATGCATCATTTTTAGAGCTAGCAGAGCAACAGTAAGGCAAACATTCAGAAAGTGGCTCATCTGCTACGGATTATTACTTTAATTGTGTCAAAACCAATAAAGTCCCACTCATTGTGCTTGTATCATAATGGTACCTAAACGAAAGGGGCCAATGATTTATAAATTTCGTGTTCCCTAGATTATACTTAATAAATGAAAGGCAGATCGCATACCGTGCTCGTCAAGCATTCGAGGTTATAGCTGCGGCTTTTGGTTACAACTGCCTGAAGCTGGAGAGTCCATGCTGTATGGTGGCCCATTTAATCCGCTTAAAGGCGCAAACTGTGAGATTTAAATGCTCCTTGTCCATTGGAGCAGAATTATTCACTGCTGAAGTCTATTTTGCAAACTCTTGTTGCCCTTACGTCTCCAAGAGTTCACTGGAAAGACACATAATAGAGGTGATATGAGCTTGAACCTACGGGGCTCCATGCAAATGCATACCCCTAGAAAAGTTGTTTAAACACTTAATTTTATGTGGGCTTAAACTGAATAATGGGAATTATTTTACAAGCAATGTGCAGCGTTTGGCCCATACCTGTATATACGCTATGATAAACGTGCACAAGGGCGACTGTGGCGTTTTGCGGCAGACTGAAAAGGTGTGTGCGTTCAAAACCGCACAACATAAATGGAAGTAATCTAGTTGCCCTATCAAGGTTGTATCTTGCCCTGTGTGACCCAGGCAGGGCATTGACAAGGACATATTGGCCCAGAGAGCACCTCACCTCATGCGCACGCCAGCACCAGGCGTAGCCTATACCAGGCAACCGCTCAGGGCAACGGGAACGTGGACAAACGCTACCAGCCCCACCTGCGCTGATAAGGCCACACGCACACGCTCCTTCCGGTTGCTTGATGAGCATCTCAACGCTATGAGCGCGCAGCCGCCACCACTGAAAGTGACAACATCGCATCCCGCCAGGGTCTTTTCGCCTGTGAGTCACCAATCTTGGAATGCCATTTGAGGCAAGGCGGAGAGTTAAGTATCGGGACTGGACTGTGTCAAAAGCATTGATAGGCAATTCGTTTTCGCCTGAATTGTTGTATCCAATCTTCAAAGGCTATTTTAGTGTTTTGAAAACCCTCGGCTTATTTTTGCTTTTATTTTATCAATTACCCTGCATAGTTAGTCTCGAAAGAGGACGTATTTTGGTAGAAAACGAATTTCTACGGTTTTGCACTTGGTAAGTGTATTGCTGGTGACATAGCTTTCAGTGGGGGATTACGAATTACTGAGATTCTTGTGGGTAAATGTTTCCGTAGTCCTTTGCACTGCTGTGTTGCATATACAAGTTTATTAAGTGAAACCTCACAACCCTCCGGAGAAATCCATGCACTTCTTGAGAATTTGTTGAACTGTCACGTCATCACCAGTAAGCCCCAAAACTCAAATTCAATGATCCGTCTATGCACATCTCGTTGCAGTTAACTAACACCGTCACTAGAGGTAAGCGCTGTTTTCATGTACCGTAATTTGTTGCACACTTATAGCGATTTATTCGAGTGCATCAAATAACTGAGGTGTTCAGTGTATAAGGAAGGAGTGAGTTGAGAGATGGGTGTGTGGCCGGACGCTACTACTGAATTCTGGTTTTTGTCTGTGCCTCTTCATCTCGGAGGTTGGATGTCACGCATACACACACACACACACAAACACATTCATTCATTCATTCACTAATTCATTCATTCATTCATTCATTCACTCACTCATTCATTCATTCATTCATTCACTCACTCATTCATTCATTCATTGATTCACACACTCATTCATTCATTCATTCATTCACTCACTCATTCATTCATTCATTCATTCATTCACTCACTCATTCATTCATTCATTCATTCACTCACCCATTCATTCATTCATTCATTCATTCATTCATTCATTCATTCATTCATTCATTCATTCATTCATTCATTCATTCATTCATTCATTCATTCATCATTCATTCATTCATTCATTCACTCACTCAATCATTCATTCAATCATTCATTCACTCACCCATTCATTCATTCATTCACTCAATCATTCATTCATTCATTCATTCATTCATTCATTCATTCACTCACCCATTCATTCATTCATTCATTCATTCATTCATTCATTCATTCATTCACTCACTCAATCATTCATTCAATCATTCATTCACTCACTCATTCATTCATTCATTCACTCACTCATTCATTCATTCATTCATTCATTCACTCACTCATTCATTCATTCATTCACTCATTCATCCATTCATTCATTCACTCACTAATCCATTCATTCATTCATTCATTCATTCATTCACTCACTCATTCATTCATTCATTCATTCACTCATTCATTCATTCATTCATTCATTCATTCATTCATTCATTCACACACTCATTCATTCATTCATTCATTCATTCATTCATTCACTCACTCATTCATTCATTCACTCACTCATTCATACATCCATTCATTCATTCATTCACTCACTCATTCATTCATTCATTCATTCACTCACTCATTCATTCATTCAATCATTCATTCACTCACTCATTCATTCATTCATTCATTCACTCACTCATTCATTCATTCATTCATTCACTCATTCATTCACTCACTCATTAATTAATTCATTCATTCATTCATTCACTCACTCATTCATTCATTCATTCACTCACCCATTCATTAATTTATTCACTCACTCATTCATTCATTCATTCACTCACTCATTCATTTATTCATTTATTCATTCATTCATTCATTCATTCACTGACTCATTCATTCATTCATTCATTCACTCACACATTCATTCATTCACTCACTCATTCATTCATTCACTCACTCATTCATTCACTCATTCATTCATTCACTCACTCACTCATACATTCATTCATTCATTCACTCATTCATTCATTCATTCATTCATTCACTCATTCATTCATTCATTCATTCATTCACTCATTCATTCACTCTTTCATTCACGCACTCATTCATTCATTCATTCATTCATTCATTCATTCATTCACTCACTCATTCATTCATTCATTCATTCATTCACTCATTCATTCATTCATTCATTCATTCACTCACTCATTCATTCATTCATTCACTCACTCATTCATTCATTCATTCATTCACTCACTCATTCATTCATTCATTCATTCACTCACTCATTCATTCATTCATTCATTCACTCATTCACCCATTCATTCACTCACTCATTAATTCATTCATTCATTCATTCATTCACTCATTCATTCATTCATTCATTCACTCATTCATTCATTCATTTATTCACTCATTCATTCATTCATTCATTCACTCACTCATTCATTTATTCATTCATTCATTCACTCACTCATTCATTCACTCATTCATTCATTCATTCATTCATTCATTCACTCATTCACCCATTCATTCACTCACTCATTAATTCATTCATTCATTCATTCATTCATTCACTCATTCATTCATTCATTCATTTATTCACTCATTCATTCATTCATTCATTCACTCACTCATTCATTTATTCATTCATTCATTCACTCACTCATTCATTCACTCATTCATTCATTCATTCATTCATTCATTCACTCATTCACCCATTCATTCACTCACTCATTAATTCATTCATTCATTCATTCATTCATTCATTCATTCACTCATTCATTCATTCCTTCATTGACTCATTCACTCATTCATTCATTCATTCATTCATTCACTCACTCATTCATTCATTCACTCACTCATTCATTCATTCATTCATTCACTCACTCATTCATTCATTCATTCATTCACTCACTCATTCATTCATTCATTCATTCACTCACTCATTCATTCATTCATTCACTCACACATTCATTCATTCATTCATTCATTCAATCATTCATTCATTCATTCATTCACTCACTCATTAATTAATTAATTAATTCATTCATCCATTCATTCACTCACTCATTCATTCATTCATTCATTCATTCATTCACTCACCCATTCATTCATTCATTCATTCATTCATTCATTCATTCACTCACTCAATCATTCATTCAATCATTCATTCACTCACTCATTCATTCATTCATTCACTCACTCATTCATTCATTCATTCATTCATTCACTCACTCATTCATTCATTCATTCACTCATTCATCCATTCATTCATTCACTCACTAATCCATTCATTCATTCATTCATTCATTCATTGATTAATTCATTCATTCAATCACTCCTTCATTCATTCATTCATTCATTCATTCACTCACTCATTCATTCACTCACTCATTCATTCATTCATTCATTCATTCACTCAATCATTCATTCATTCATTCACTCATTCATTCATTCATTCATTCATTCATTCTCTCATTCATTCATTCATTCATTCACACAGTCATTCATTCATTCATTCATTCATTCATTCACTCACTCATTCATTCATTTATTCATTGACTCACTCATTCATTCATTCATTCATTCATTCACTCATTCATTCATTCATTCATTCATTCACTCACTCACTCATTCATTCATTCATTCATTCATTCATTCATTCACTCACTCATTCATTCATTCATTCATTCACTCACTCATTCATTCATTCATTCATTCACTCACTCATTCATTCATACATTCATTCATTCACGCACTCATTCATTCACTCATTCATTCATTCATTCATTCATTCATACATTCATTCATTCATTCATTCATTCATTCATTCACTCACTCATTCATTCATACATTCTTTCATTCACTCACTCATTCATTCATACATTCATTCATTCACTCACTCATTCATTCACTCATTCATTCATTCATTCTTTCATTCACTCACTCATTCATTCATTCATTCACTCACTCATTCATTCATTCATTCACTCACTCATTCATTCATTCATTCATTCATTCATTCATTCACTCACTCATTCATTCATTCATTCACTCATTCATTTATTCATTCACTCATTCATTCACTCACTCATTCATACATTCATTCATTCATTCATTCATTCATTCACTCACTCACTCACTCATTCATTCATTCATTCATCATTCATTCATTCATTCACTCACTCACTCACATCATTCATTCATTCACTCACTCACTCATTCATTCATTCATTCACTCACTCACTCACTCATTCATTCATTCATTCTTCACTCACTCATTCATTCATTCATTCTTCATTCACTCACTCATTCATTCATTCATTCACTCACTCATTCATTCATTCATTCATTCACTCACTCATTCATTCATTCATTCATTCATTCACTCACTCATTCATTCATTCATTCATTCACTCATTCATTTATTCATTCACTCATTCATTCACTCACTCATTCGTACATTCATTCATTCACTCATTTCATTCACTCACTCACTCACTCACTCACTCATTCATTCATTCATTCATTCATTCACTCACTCATTCATTCATTCATTCACTCACTCACTCACTCATTCATTCATTCATTCATTCATTCACTCACTCATTCATTCATTCATTCATTCACTCACTCACTCACTCATTCATTCATTCATTCACTCACTCACTCATACATTCATTCATTCATTCATTCACTCACTCATTCATTCATTCATTCATTCATTCACTCATTCATTCATTCATTCATTCAATCACTCATTCATTCATTCATTCATTCATTCACTCACTCATTCATTCATTCATTCATTCATTCACTCACTCATTCATTCATTCATTCATTCACTCATTCATTCATTCATTCATTCATTCCTTCACTCACTCACTCACTCATTCATTCATTCATTCATTCACTCACTCATTCATTCATTCATTCACTCACTCACTCATTCATTTCATTCATTCTTTCATTCACTCACTCATTCATTCATTCATTCACTCACTCAATCATTCATTCATTCATTCACTCATTCATTCATTCATTCATTGATTCACTCACTCATTCATTCATTCATTCATTCACTCACTCATTCATTCATTCACTCATTCATTCATTCATTGATTAATTCATTCATTCAATCACTCCTTCATTCATTCATTCATTCATTCATTCACTCACTCATTCATTCACTCACTCATTCATTCATTCATTCATTCATTCACTCAATCATTCATTCATTCATTCACTCATTCATTCATTCATTCATTCATTCATTCTCTCATTCATTCATTCATTCATTCACCCAGTCATTCATTCATTCATTCATTCATTCATTCATTCACTCACTCATTCATTCATTTATTCATTGACTCACTCATTCATTCATTCATTCATTCACTCATTCATTCATTCATTCATTCATTCATTCACTCACTCATTCATTCATTCATTCATTCATTCACTCACTCATTCATTCATTCATTCATTCACTCACTCATTCATTCATTCATTCATTCACTCACTCATTCATTCATACATTCATTCATTCACGCACTCATTCATTCACTCATTCATTCATTCATTCATTCATTCATACATTCATTCATTCATTCATTCATTCACTCACTCATTCATTCATACATTCTTTCATTCACTCACTCATTCATTCATACATTCATTCATTCACTCACTCATTCATTCACTCATTCATTCATTCATTCTTTCATTCACTCACTCATTCATTCATTCATTCACTCACTCATTCATTCATTCATTCACTCACTCATTCATTCATTCATTCATTCATTCACTCACTCATTCATTCATTCATTCACTCATTCATTTATTCATTCACTCATTCATTCACTCACTCATTCATACATTCATTCATTCATTCATTCATTCATTCACTCACTCACTCATTCATTCATTCATTCATTCATTCACTCACTCATTCATTCATTCATTCACTCACTCACTCACTCATTCATTCATTCACTCACTCACTCATTCATTAATTCATTCATTCTTTCATTCACTCACTCATTCATTCATTCATTCACTCACTCATTCATTCATTCATTCATTCACTCACTCATTCATTCATTCATTCATTCATTCACTCACTCATTCATTCATTCATTCATTCACTCATTCATTTATTCATTCACTCATTCATTCACTCACTCATTCGTACATTCATTCATTCTTTCATTCATTCACTCACTCACTCACTCACTCATTCATTCATTCATTCATTCACTCACTCATTCATTCATTCATTAACTCACTCACTCATTCATTCATTCATTCATTCATTCACTCACTCATTCATTCATTCATTCATTCACTCACTCACTCACTCATTCATTCATTCATTCACTCACTCACTCATACATTCATTCATTCATTCATTCACTCACTCATTCATTCATTCATTCATTCACTCATTCATTCATTCATTCATTCAATCACTTATTCATTCATTCATTCATTCATTCACTCACTCATTCATTCATTCATTCATTCATTCACTCACTCATTCATTCATTCATTCATTCACTCACTCACTCACTCATTCATTCATTCATTCACTCACTCACTCATACATTCATTCATTCATTCATTCACTCACTCATTCATTCATTCATTCACTCACTCACTCATTCATTATTTCATTCATTCTTTCATTCACTCACTCATTCATTCATTCATTCACTCACTCAATCATTCATTCATTCACTCACTCATTCATTCATTCATTCATTCATTCACTCACTCATTCATTCATTCATTCATTCACTCATTCATTCATTCATTCACTCATTCATTCACTCACTCATTCATGCATTCATTCATTCATTCATTCATTCATTCACTCACTCAATCACTCATTCATTCATTCATTCACCCACACATTCATTCATTCATTCATTCATTCATTCAATCATTCATTCATTCACTCATTCATTCACTCACTCATTAATTAATTAATTAATTCATTCATCCATTCATTCACTCACTCATTCATTCATTCATTCATTCATTCATTCACTCACTCATTCATTCATTTATTCAATCACTCATTCATTCATTCATTCATTCACTCACTCATTCATTCATTCATTCATTCACTCACTCATTCATTCATTCATTCACTCACTCATTCATTCATTCATTCATTCATTCACTCACTCACTCATTCATTCATTCATTCACTCACTCATTCATTCATTCATTCACTCACTCATTCATTCATTCATTCACTCACTCATTCATTCATTCATTCATTCATTCACTCACTCATTCATTCATTCATTCATTCACTCATTCATTCATTCATTCACTCATTCATTCACTCACTCATTCATGCATTCATTCATTCATTCATTCATTCATTCACTCACTCAATCACTCATTCATTCATTCATTCACTCACACATTCATTCATTCATTCATTCATTCAATCATTCATTCATTCACTCATTCATTCATTCACTCATTAATTAATTAATTAATTCATTCATCCATTCATTCACTCACTCATTCATTCATTCATTCATTCATTCATTCACTCACTCATTCATTCATTTATTCAATCACTCATTCATTCATTCATTCATTCACTCACTCATTCATTCATTCATTCACTCACTCATTCATTCATTCATTCACTCACTCATTCATTCATTCATTCATTCATTCACTCACTCACTCATTCATTCACTCACTCATTCATTCATACATTCATTCATTCACTCACTCATTCATTCACTCATTCACTCACTCATTCATTCATTCATTCATTCATTCACTCACTCATTCATTCATTCATTCATTCACTCATTCATTCATTCATTCACTCATTCATTCACTCACTCATTCATGCATTCATTCATTCATTCATTCACTCACTCAATCACTCATTCATTCATTCATTCACTCACACATTCATTCATTCATTCATTCATTCCATCATTCATTCATTCACTCATTCATTCACTCACTCATTAATTAATTAATTAATTCATTCATCCATTCATTCACTCACTCATTCATTCATTCATTCATTCATTCATTCACTCACTCATTCATTCATTTATTCAAATCACTCATTCATTCATTCATTCATTCACTCACTCATTCATTCATTCATTCATTCACTCACTCATTCATTCATTCATTCACTCACTCATTCATTCATTCATTCATTCACACATTCATTCATTCACTCACTCATTCATTCACTCATTCATTCATTCATTCATTCATTCTCTCACTCACTCATTCATTAATTCATTCATTCTTTCATTCACTCACTCATTCATTCATTCATTCACTCACTCATTCATTCATTCATTCACTCACTCATTCATTCATTCATTCATTCATTCACTCACTCATTCATTCATTCATTCATTCACTCATTCATTTATTCATTCGCTCATTCATTCACTCACTCATTCATACATTCATTCATTCATTCATTCATTCATTCATTCACTCACTCACTCATTCATTCATTCATTCACTCACTCATTCATTCATTCATTCATTCACTCACTCACTCACTCATTCATTCATTCACTCACTCACTCATTCATTAATTCATTCATTCTTTCATTCACTCACTCATTCATTCATTCATTCACTCACTCATTCATTCATTCATTCACTCACTCATTCATTCATTCATTCATTCATTCACTCACTCATTTATTCATTCATTCATTCACTCATTCATTTATTCATTCACTCATTCATTCACTCACTCATTCGTACATTCATTCATTCATTCATTCATTCATTCATTCATTCATTCATTCATTCACTCACTCACTCACTCACTCATTCATTCATTCATTCATTCACTCACTCATTCATTCATTCATTCACTCACTCTCTCACTCATTCATTCATTCATTCACTCACTCATTCATTCATTCATTCATTCATTCACTCACTCATTCATTCATTCATTCATTCACTCACTCACTCACTCATTCATTCATTCATTCACTCACTCACTTATTCATTAATTCATTCACTCATTCATTCATTCATTCATTCATTCAATCACTCATTCATTCATTCATTCATTCATTCATTCATTCACTCACTCATTCATTCATTCATTCATTCATTCATTCATTCATTCACTCACTCTTTCATTCATTCATTCATTCACTCACTCACTCATTCATTCATTCATTCATTCACTCACTCATTCATTCATTCATTCATTCATTCACTCATTCATTCATTCATTCATTCAATCACTCATTCATTCATTCATTCATTCATTCACTCACTCATTCATTCTTTCATTCATTCATTCATTCAATCACTCATTCATTCATTCATTCATTCACTCACTCATTCATTCTTTCATTCATTCATTCATTCACTCACTCATTCATTCATTCATTCATTCACTCATTCATTCATTCATTCATTCATTCATTCATTCATTCATTCATTCCTTCACTCACTCACTCATTCATTCATTCATTCATTCACTCACTCATTCATTCATTCATTCACTCACTCATTCATTCATTCATTCATTCATTCACTCACTCATTCATTCATTCATTCATTCAATCACTCATTCATTCATTCATTCATTCATTCACTCACTCATTCATTCACTCACTCATTCATTCATTCATTCACTCACTCATTCATTCATTCATTCACTCACTCACTCACTCATTCATTCATTCATTCACTCACTCATTCATTCATTCATTCATTCATTCACTCACTCATTCATTCATTCATTCATTCACTCACTCATTCATTCATTTATTCACTCACTCATTCATTCATTCATTCATTCAATCACTAATTCATTCATACATTCATTCATTCACTCACTCATTCATTCATTCATTCACTCACTTATTCATTCATTCATTCATTCACTCACTCATTCATTCATTCATTCATTCACTCACTCACTCATACATTCATTCATTCATTCATTCACTCACTCATTCATTCATTCATTCATTCATTCACTCACTTATTCTTTCATTCATTCATTCACTCATTCATTCATTCATTCATTCATTCATTCATTCACTCACTCATTCATTCATTCATTCAATCATTCACTCACTCATTCATTCATTCATTCATTCATTCACTCACTCATTCATTCATTCATTCACTCACTCATTCATTCATTCATTCATTCATTCACTCATTAATTCATTCATTCATTCATTCATTCACTCACTCATTCATTCATTCATTCATTCACTCACTCATTCATTCATTCATTCATTCATTCACTCACTCATTCATTCATTCATTCATTCACTCACTCATTCATTCATTCATTCATTCACTCATTCATTCATTCATTCATTCACTCACTCATTCATTCATTCATTCATTAACTCACTCATTCATTCATTCATTCATTCATTCATTCACTCACTCATTCATTCATTCATTCATTCATTCACTCACTCATTCATTCATTCATTCACTCACTCATTCATTCATTCATTCATTCATTCACTCATTCATTCATTCATTCATTCACTCACTCATTCATTCATTCATTCATTCATTCATTCACTCACTCACTCATTCATTCATTCATTCACTCAATCATTCATTCATTCATTCACTCACTCATTCATTAATTCATGCATTCACTCACTCATTCATTCATTCATTCATTCATTCACTCACTCATTCATTCATTCATTCATTCACTCACTCACTCACTCATTCATTAATTCATTCATTCTTTCATTCACTCACTCATTCATTCATTCATTCACTCACTCATTCATTCATACATTCATTCATTCATTCACTCACCCATTCATTCACTCATTCATTCATTCATTCATTCATTCACTCATTCATTCACTCACTCATTAATTCATTCATTCACTCATTCATTCATTCATTCATTCACTCACTCATTCATTCATTCACTCACTCATTCATTCATTCATTCATTCATTCATTCACTCACTCATTCATTCATTCATTCACTCACTCATTCATTCATTCACTCACTCATTCATTCATTCATTCATTCACTCACTCATTCATTCATTTATTCATTCATTCATTCATTCACTCACTCATTCATTCATTCCTTCATTCATTCACTCACTCATTCATTCATTCATTCATTCATTCATTCACTCACTCATTCATTCATTCATTCATTCACTCACTCATTCATTCATTCATTCATTCATTCACTCACTCACTCACTCATTCATTTCATTCATTCATTCATTCACTCACTCATTCATTCATTCATTCATTCACTCACTCACTCACTCACTCACTCATTCATTCATTCATTCATTCACTCACTCATTCATTCATTCATTCATTCATTCACTCACTCACTCACTCATTCATTCATTCATTCATTCACTCACTCACTCATTCATTCATTCATTCATTCATTCATTCACTCACTCATTCATTCATTCATTCATTCATTCACTCATTCATTCATTCATTCATTCAATCACTCATTCATTCATTCATTCATTCACTCACTCATTCATTCTTTCATTCATTCATTCATTCACTCACTCATTCATTCATTCATTCACTCATTCATTCATTCATTCATTCATTCATTCATTCCTTCATTCATTCATTCATTCATTCATTCATTCACTCACTCATTCATTCATTCATTCATTCATTCACTCACTCATTCATTCATTCATTCATTCATTCACTCACTCATTCATTCATTCATTCATTCACTCATTCATTCATTCATTCATTCATTCACTCATTCATTCATTCATTCATTCATTCATTCACTCACTCATTCATTCTTTCATTCATTCATTCATTCACTCACTCATTCATTCATTCATTCACTCATTCATTCATTCATTCATTCATTCATTCATTCATTCCTTCACTCACTCACTCATTCATTCATTCATTCACTCACTCATTCATTCATTCATTCATTCATTCACTCACTCATTCATTCATTCATTCATTCATTCACTCACTCATTCATTCATTCATTCACTCACTCATTCATTCATTCATTCATTCATTCATTCACTCATTCATTCATTCATTCATTCATTCATTCACTCACTCACTCATTCATTCATTCATTCATTCACTCACTCATTCATTCATTCATTCATTCACTCACTCATTCATTCATTCATTCACTCACTCATTCATTCATTCATTCATTCATTCACTCACTCATTCATTCATTCATTCATTCATTCACTCATTCATTCATTCATTCATTCATTCCTTCATTCATTCATGCATTCATTCATTCATTCACTCAGTCATTCATTCATTCATTCATTCATTCACTCACTCATTCATTCATTCATTCATTCATTCACTCACTCATTCATTCATTCATTCACTCACTCATTCATTCATTCACTCATTCATTCACTCACTCATTCATTCATTCATTCACTCACTCATTCATTCATTCATTCACTCATTCATTCACTCACTCATTCATTCATTCATTCACTCATTCATTCATTCATTCATTCATTCATTCATTCATTCATTCATTCATTCACTCATTCATTCATTCATTCATTCATTCACTCACTCACTCATTCATTCATTCATTCATTCACTCACTCATTCATTCACTCACTCATTCATTCACTCACTCACTCATTCATTCATTCATTCACTCACTCATTCATTCATTCATTCATTCATTCATTCACTCACTCACTCATTCATTCATTCATTCATTCATTCATTCACTCACTCATTCATTCATTCATTCATTCACTCACTCATCCTTCATTCATTCACTCACTCATTCATTCATTCATTCATTCACTCACTCATTCATTCATTCATTCATTCACTCACTCACTCACTCATTCATTCATTCATTCATTCACTCACTCATTCATTCATTCATTCACTCACTCATTCATTCATTCATTCACTCACTCACTCATTCATTCATTCATTCATTCACTCACTCATTCATTCATTCACTCATTCATTCATTCATTCATTCATTCATTCATTCATTCATTCATTCATTCATTCATTCATTCACTCACTCACTCATTCATTCATTCATTCATTCACTCACTCATTCATTCATACATTCATTCATTCACTCACTCATTCATTCACTCATTCATTCATTCATTCATTCATTCATTCACTCATTCATTCATTCATTCATTCATTCACTCACTCACTCACTCATTCATTCATTCATTCATTCACTCACTCATTCATTCATTCATTCATTCACTCACTCACTCATTCATTCATTCATTCATTCACTCACTCACTCATTCATTCATTCATTCATTCATTCATTCACTCATTCATTCATTCATTCATTCACTCACTCATTCATTCATTCATTCATTCATTCATTCACTCACTCATTCATTCATTCATTCATTCATGACCTCTAATATTTTTGCTCATTCGCCACTGCATCAATGACCTATCTGGTCTCCCATAACCCTGCCTCAAGTTTGTGCTCGATGTAGGCAGATGTTTCTTCAAAACCAAAATGTCGGGTTTCATCCAAATCTACGGCTACTCTGGTAGCGAATAAGGTGGTTTAACTCCAATATGCATCCACTGGTGTACATTTGAATGAGTTATCAGGATGACTTTCCTTTGGAAAAATGTCTTTCGTGTCTATGAGTTTTCAGTACTTTGAAAAGATCTTGGAAATCAGTTGTACCATAGAATACACATGCTTATAGATGGCACATTATTTTGATTCCTAACCCAATGGAATTTCGTATCTGCATAAATTTATGAAATTCGATACAATAAAAGATTACTGCAACAAATTGCACTAATGGAATCGCAACGAACTGCAGTTGGTCGAATTTTCAACCCCATCATCAAATGATCATTAAAAAAGGAAAAGTTCAATAAAAGAGCAATTTTCTTACTTGTCAGACACAAAGCTACCATTTCGAAAGCGCACCTCGGTCCAGTTACACAATGGGTCGAAACCATTGGACAACCGGATCATCTAACTGCGGTCGCACGAACCAGACCGCATACTCATCCGCCCATTCACCTAGCACGAGTCACGGATTCTACGCCTCTTCTCAGCCAGTACGTGTGTCGGGGGTGAGCACAAACCGCAGCCCCCTCGCAATCCCTGCTAGCTTCTCACAGGGGTCTGGTGGGTGGCTTAACACGAGCCCCACTCGAGTTGGCTATGACTCTGTCGCCCCACTGTCCTGTCCGGGCACGTGGTCTTCGTCGACCATTCAGCAGGCGGGCTACCACGAGAGCAGAAACACAGTAGAGCGCTCAAGCACCGATGATCCGGGCCTCATGACCCAGTACTACAGCACCCAGCAGACTTGTTATACCAAATATCACCCACATTCGCAGCACCACCAGCAGCGGATGCTGCATCAGGAGGGCGGTTACCAGAGCAGCGGTGAGTGGAGTGGAGTCTCGCCACAGCAGTCTGTACTTACCTCTCGTCTCGTCTACCGGCCCCCAGGAACAAATTTCGCTACTACTCGGGAGGCTAAAGACCAGTTTTGGCAATACCAATCCCAGCAGCAACAGCAAAACTCTATTTCAGGTCAGTTAAGGTCTGATGGGCTGCACATGCTATCTTAAGCTCCTTTCTTCCCTTGTTATGGCTGTAACTCACATGTTCCAGAGATTGTAGTAAAGTGTGTGGGCTCTCTGATGTAAGTTACATGCATAATTGTTAGTTCTGGCAGTGATCTAATTAATTAAGAGTCTTCTAAATGAATTACTAAATACGGGAAATCTGTGCTTATGTCAACCGTGGTAATTTACAGACGAGTGGTAACTGAAATTGATCCTCTGAGTTGAAAAGGAAAGCATAGAAGTTATGTGCATCTCCTAGTTTTATGCGCGTTTATAATCCACTGGACGGCCACGATCTGAGTGCAGTCTACTGATAATCTGACCACTGATACCGGATAAGTTTTTCAAGTCAAAGCCTATTCCACCCACTTCATTATGTTTTGTAAATATTTTATAATACTTCCCCACTTACTTCATAATCACTACGGGTCAGATTAGTAGAAGGTATATTTATCCTAAGTCGTAACTCTAGATCTTACAAAAACAATACAAAGGGACACCTCAGAAGTAAATAAATCTTATGCCATTCAAATTTTTGGCTCCACTTTAGTTAAATATTTTGAAAGTACTTACCATTAACGTTTAATTTCATTGCAATAAATAATAGTGAGAGGGCAAGGCATCCTCCGGTCTCATAATATCATGTTATATCAGTGCATTAAACTCATTTTTGTACCTGTCCGTTCTCCTGTGATAAAACTTTAAATTTTATTGCTTTATAGGATCGAATTACCAAGACCAGGAGAGGTGGGCAACAGCAGGTTCTGTGCAAACGTACAGCACTGGGTGGATGTGAAACAAAACTGTGCCTTGCTCTAAGACTTTCGACCCCATGAGCTCAATCTCATTTGCGCAGCTACTTCTCCACTAGTACAAAACTACTCTAAGAGTTGACCTTGACGCTAATTTTGAAGCTTGAGCTACAAAGTCATCCCAACAAGTGCACCGCCTTTCTTCATTTCAAGCATCAAGCGTAGTACTTATGCATCCTCGATTCAGCAGCTGAGCGGCTATGAATGTGCCTACTTTCAGATAGCAGAAAAGGGTTTTCGTTATCTTATAATATACAACCATTATCTTTGAATTGCATGACTTTCCGTTTCCAATCGTACCATCGTCAACTCAAGATTCATTTGCGATCCAAGTATGAATACGATTGTTTTACAATCGTTAGAATGAAATGTTTTCTTCTTCAGAGAAATATTATCCCAATAACAATGTTCGGCCAATGCAAATCTAGGTAAATCTAGGTAGCTTACAAAGCATTTGATGCACATTTGATAGATAGCCCGAATATCTCCAAAATTCTTCTGAATGGTAGTGGAATAAAGCGTATGTGGATAGGGTAAATATAATTTACCATGTGGATGCCAAACTGCGTTACAATTTGAGGTTATAAGGACAAATGAAAGTTGACAATCATAATTATAGGTGATTTGCCAAAAATCCACCAAATCGTTTCTAAATCCAGAACAGAGCTGAAGTTGCGTCTTGGGGGCATAGGCGCCAAACATTCCGCGCCTTTGGAACATGCCGGTAGTCCTCCGACCCTCTTGTATGTTAGCAATGATTTTTCAGCTGTAGTACCATAGCCTTTATTGACTTGACGAGAGAATTTGTGACAAGCTGCAAGTAAAACCGATGCAAAAGATAATCTACCCTAATTTCTACTACTGAATGCTAAACATTAACGTGACAGAAAATGAGCTATACTGCAGACGGGAGAAAGGCTGAAAATGACGTCTACCTTCGCCAACTACCTCAGCCCTGTGGTCTGTAGGAAGGACATTGACAATTAAGGCGACAATGGCAGTGAGCCGTTTGGAATAGTTCGTTGCAGACCTGTCTACAGTTTCTCTACAAAGATGCCGATTAAGTGAGTGCACGCCACTTTCACCACCTCTTTGCTAGTAAGATAGGATCCAGGTAGATAAGGCTGGGCATCATGAAAGTGAAACCAAGGTGGGAAGGAGGAATTCGCGCGAAATACTGTCTCACATAATTATTCCAATCGCCTTTCTTCATTTAACGACTCTATTCTTATGCCTGTGTCTTCAACCCTTACAATGCACATGCGAAATAACAAACGCATTTAATTTCCTACACTACGGTTCCCAAACAGGTTGAAATTACAGATCCAACAGAACTGTCAAGAGTCAGTGACATTGCAGTCATGATTTGTCTTGGCCACATGCAACTTTGATGACAGGTGCAATTGGTTCGCGGTTGATACTTGTACAATTCCGACTATATAGTGCTGTCCAGTGCAGGATTTTCACTGGATATTGCCGGTGTGATGCTTAAACTTTACGTTTTGGTTACGCAGTTACTTGGGTCTCGATAACTGTCAGTGTAATACTTTGTTTGTTCGAACTACCGGTTTAGATCACTTGGGTGGCCATCTTGTTCTAGCCGGTTGGTCGGCCTCCGGGCCGTGCCAACAGCCCCCAAGCCCTCTGTTCCCTCTGCCCTAGTAATGCGCCTTATTTTACCTTAAAGGGAGCCTCGGGACGCTACAGTCAGCAATGCAATTTCTTCTCTAGTAATATAAAAATTGCAACCTTGTAGAAGGCCCAGAGGGCTGCAGTTTTGCCTGTTTTATTAAAAAATTGACCTTCAAAGTGACTTAAGTGTCAAAAACTGTGTATCGCAAAGTAATAATAGGTTGAGTTGTGGTGACTTGATATCCAGTCTGACTATAATTGGATGATTGGAGACCTAAAGCTCCCTATGTTGTGATTATGTTCTCTTGCATCTAATGATGCACCGTTCCCCAAACCGGTGAGGCTAACCGGGATTTCAAGGGTGACTTTGGGCTTTCTAACATAAAAGTAAGTGTTCAGCACCCCACAATTCCTCGATTAGTAAGTAGATGTATATAATTAGTAGCGAAATCTTAACTGGTGGAAAACTAGGTTACGTAGCATAATTAGCGCGTCAAATAAGGTTCATAAATACAAAAATTGAACTAAAAATAAGGCATACTTTGATTTATAAAATTCGCGATAAAGGTGCTAGACAATGACACATGACGCCACGACTGACTTAGAATCCCACAATTTATTTAAATATTTTGTTAGAATTACTCCCCCCTAGAGTGCCAATTTCGAGTGTTTTGCGGAAGAGCAATGTTGGGCTCGGTAGGTGGGGTTCAACTTATTTGTGGTGCAATATGTTGAGATTTATGCTGCGCGAAACGTCCTGCATTTCGTGCGTAATATTGTCTCATTATATTGGTTCCATCGAGTTTGTTGCGTCTTACATAACAGGGGCTCAAATTAATGTATGGTATTTGGTGTTTTTGTCTTTGGAATGTGTTTGAATAGATCTTTTCATGTTTGCTCATGTATGCTGCTCAGCGAAACTTAAAATTAAATTTTCACCAGCACAGGTCGAACGCTTTATCCTGTACACTGTCACTGCATATGATGATGATCTTATACAAATAAATAACCATGCAAGCCTGTTAAGCTGGTTGTGAACAGGTGATTTAACTACTGGTTCTACTTTAAATTTGCGTGTTTTCCATCTGACTATAAAATTCATAAACTGCCAACCTGATGTTATCCAGATATCGTGTGTTTTGAGTCGTTCGTTTGTTTCTCTTAGAAATTTTGACAATTCACGTGATTACCTCCTTTTTACTCTTACTAATTCAGCAAGATGACCAAATAAATTCCGCTCTTGATCTACTGCGGAGAATGCCTCCGCAAAAGTTCGAGCGTGTTCTCCAATGCGTCCTCGACATCTGTCCACAGATTTCTGATGCCGTTCTCAGTATGCTTGATCAACCGCTGAAGATAAAGAAGGATCCAAAAGCTGGTCGAGATTACCTACTCTCTGATTTCAATCGTGATGGTGACTCGTACCGGTCACCCTGGACCAACGCTTACGACCCACCACTTGATGACGGCGTGCTTCCTTCAGAACGCTTACGTGCTCTTGAAATCGATGCCAATAATGCCTTTGATCAGTACCGTGAAATGTGGGTCGAATGTTGATACCTGTACTTTCTTTAAAATCACCACGTATACTAATTTATACTTTAGTGGTTGGACAAGCAATGTGCCATTCTTTTAAAACGGTTTATTTCTCAATTTCTACTTGGCATGTCTATAGGTTTAGCTACTCTTGCAGCAATGAATGTACTATTTTTTCATTTCTGGTTGCTCTTTAAAGTTTAAACTCATCCTTTTTTCAAATTAAGTTTTTTAGTTATCCACACCTAAATACTGCCATTCACTTCGTTATTTGAAAGTATTCAACAGATTTTTATTATTTAAGGTAAAATAGAGTTCTATCCTCCTTTTTTCGATCGTTTAACATTTTCCCTTGATTCCTCTCTAGGTATTTCGAAGGGGGGCTTTCTTCCGTTTACTGTTGGGATCTGGATCAGGGTTTTGCAATGGCCATTCTCATTAAAAAGACCGGCAACTCAGCCTCCGTTAGCGGATCTTGGGATTCCGTCCACATCGTTGAAGTTCAGGTACAGCTGTGTATTACTCGACATCTCTTAAAGCATGTCAGCTGCGTGAATACGACTATTAGTTGTTTATTGCTTCCAAATCGTTAGACTTCACTGGTAATGGTCTTATAAAAATAGTTTTTACTCAAAAATTTCAGCTTTTTTGTTTAATTAGCTATCTTTCCCACCTTAATAGGAGCACTCGACTGCCAAGTCGGCTCATTACAAGCTGACGAGCACTGTCATAATGTGGGTAGATACGAACACATCCGAGTGTGGAGCTTCAGCGTTAGGCGGTCACTTCAGTCGCATGAGGGAGCATGAGTACCCTCTCACCGATCAGAAGCAACATATTAGCAATATTGGCTCCATGGTTGAGGTGTGTGATTTATCATTGCTTAAATTTTTTGTACCTTTACCTCTTTTGGCCTCCTACCTATTCTTACCACCGAGCAACGTTTTTTCGCTGCACCATGGATACGACATTTTAATAAAACATTATTTTTGCCCACACTTATGCATTCATAAACCAAACTGTAAGTACATGCACGAATTGAAAATCCCTTATTTCTCATAGCTTCGAAAGCTAAAATAGGTTTAATCGTCTCTTGAGCCGTGGCGGATTCAAAGATAACATTAAAATAAGCTGAAAACTGTTCATGACCCTTACGCTATCAATTGTGCAATGAGTCGATGGGGCTTGCTAATTTTGTTATGTGCACTAACACCATAAATTATGTGCTCTCATTTCGCTCTAAAGCTAATGGTGTTTCAATCTTGTAAAAGTCCGGACACTAATACTTGATAATGTTTATGCGAGTAAAAGAAGCTGCGCTCGTTGCTTAAAAAATGGTTACCAAAGTTAACCCTTCATAAATAATCACCTCATGTGTTTTCGTAGACTCATTCTGTCATATAATCTAGTTCAAAGAATGGGCTGTTTTTCATTAAACTACTCGAGCTTTATGCATTTTGTTAGGGTCTATTTAACTTTTTGTCTAACTGTTTCGCAGATTCATTTGTCAGATTAAGAAGCTCTTGATTGTGCAAGTTGACTGGGCGCGGGACATTCAGGGACATTCACACACCCTACCTTCGTGGTTGGGTCGAGGGTTTGCGACTGGTACGGAAATTGTGTAAAATTTTCATCACTATTCACGTTGGAAACATTTCTGGGAGTGTGCAAACTCAGTTCACTAGAAGAAACGCGCCATTCTTGGTCTCTGTGTTTCCATTCTTGTTTGAGATTTTGGTTACCGATTGGATGCTGCATCATTTCAGACCCTTGAGAACCAAATGAGGTCCCTCTTGAACGAGGTGTACTTCGGCTCGTCCAAGGCAATAATCGATTCGATGCGCACCTACCGAACCGCCGATGAGGAGCAGATGCAACGGCAGCTGGCACATAGTGTGAGTCAGGCCCTGCAGCAGAGGATCCAATAAAAGGCCATCGCGTCCTTCCAATCTTTCCATCGATTATCAACATCAAATTCGCTCTTTTTCACTCACTCTCATTCCGTTTCTATACCTGAGAGTATGATACCACCTCCACCTTGCACCCGCGTCTCTCTCCCTCTCTTCCTTGCCTAACTTTTTCTATTTTCTCGGGCCTCTGGTCCTGTTTCGGAAATTCCACATGTGCGCGTAGGTACAAAGACTCGCTCGCACACAACTAATGCTCAAGTCCTACCATTGCTATTATCAACAGTAACCACTCCATCCTAGCTGCGGGTGTTCGTGATTATGTAACCGCGTACTCGTGCAAACACGGCCGAACTCACTTATGCACTGAAACGCCTTTATAGCTGCTTCCACCTTTTATTGTTTTTCTTTCGTCAACTCCTTGTTATTGGAATACTAATGATTATTTACACTAAGTTTCTACCTCCTACAACCATCTTCAAGACCACTGCAATAATTACGCTACTCATCTGAAATAAATCCAAACGGCGCGTCTGGATGGTGTGAATGGCGCAAAAGGTAAAGCAGTTTAAAATAAGCCAAAGCAGAGGGAGGTCGTACGATGTAGCACTTCCCAGGTGAAGGGTTTTAGATTTTACTCGTCCTTCTATGCACCGATGGACCCTACTTTTGTGCCGTGACTTAGTTATTGCGAAGGTAAATGCCTCGAGAAAAGAATATCGTGAGCATGCAGTCAAGATTATGAACCAACCTTGAAAATGGAGTCAAGTATGATCAATCATGTGTTGGTGTATTACAAACTAACATCGTGTTCTGTTGTACGAAAGGATGCTAAGGTACTTTTCTCGCTCTCTCCTTGATTTCTCAGTCCTCCACAGGAGTAAGCGAATTCGGTGTAGTTGTTGCGTGGTAAATATCAAATCCTATCGTTTGAAGTTGTTTGCTTAACCCCTCCGTGGCTGATCCTCAATACAGTTCATTTACTTTAGCACCGCTTCAAGATTTTGCCAAAACACATTCTTCTGGTGCTCTACTCTCCCTTCTTCGCCCTAAATTCTTCGTTACATAGTCATTTTCGTCTTGTTCATGATCTTGACTGAAAGCAAGCATCACCATGACTACAATGAAAGTGCCAAAATGATTTCGTATCACCTCCAAGATACGATCGTGTGCATACTTTTGTGATGCACTACAATGGTCTGGCTCTATTCATAGCCTCCTCTGCATTTCATTTCACGTGTGGTAGTACCATAACAGGGCATAAATAATTCAACTCGCAACTTATCTCGAAATGGTTTATTTTTTGAATAACACAAGCATTTCATAAATCTCGCCAACAGATTATGAAATGAGGAATATTTGAATGCAAGCCGACCTGGTTCTGGTTCATTCTCCACCGCATCATGTGGCATATTGCACCTTTTGCTAACGGTAGTTTGCATCCACTCAAAAGCCCATTTGACACAAAGCGGCGATTTGACGCGTTAAGATTCCACATCATGCGTTCAGCTCTTCATTTGCTATCACAAGGGTCTCAACTTACCAGGAAGAACATGTGTAAGTTGAGAGGAAAGTACAGTTGTCTGGAGACAATCTCTTATAGCTACACCGACGGCTACCCTCCCGCTCATTTCGGTTTTGCCCTCTGCCAGCGCTGTTGCGGCGACGCAAAGGCGCTGAACGCCCGCGTATGGGCGCGCCTGGGAGTGTGATGGCAGGCGCTCTGGCACACGCCACATCAGATCGCCTACCATATTAGACCTGTCTGGATTTCCTCATCAAGGCTGTTTCTTTAAATGAGATGTTTTCGTTGACTTAGAAGCACCAGCTTCTTCCATCCACCATTGTAATACCATTCTCAGGGATAATATCATGATTTGATGATCAAATAATAATAATATGGGAAATTGTACATAAAATCTGCTTTGAAATGAATAATACTAATCCACAGACTATTTTCAAATCACCCCAACCAATGGAAGATTACTAATATGGGTTGTTTGACTTCCAAGAACATCTGAACCATAATTTTTATGGAATATTGAGCACAACAACAGACCTCGATTAAAGCGTTGAGTAATGGAATTTCGACGTGATACACAGTTAAAATGTACTATGAGGCACGAGCGAACACCACTTCACCACTACGTCAAAAAATGAGCTCAAATTTATGATTTTTTGAAGAATAACGTCAACTTTTTATATTTTATTTCATTTAACCATTTAATGTTAAACCGAACCCAGATAGTGTTATGCCATTTCGAGGAAGCGCGAACAGAGCATCATGCAGTGGGTCAATTTCCATTCCAGTGCAGCTGCTTCGTTGGCTTCAGCTGAGTTTGCATCATCATTGGCATCGGCGTAGAGATGTCCTTCTCTTTTTAGATGATGAGTTTCATCGGTACTGTCCATGCTCCACGTTTCAAATTCTTTTTCAATAGCTGCTGATAAGGTAGATGCAATGTCTTCCATCACGATGAGAATCTCGTTCAGTTGTTCGTTTTCAATGTCATCTCCCAGATCATCTGCACCACTCAACATAACTCTGGCTGTCTTAGTCCAGTCTACAAGATGGTTGAGTCTCTCAGGAATATCCCTGAGTAATTTCTGCCTCTCCGCAGCAGTTTGTATTGAAAAGCTCTCAACTCCGGCCTCCATTATTCGGATGCTTTCTTCAATCATAGCCACAATGCGCTTAAACTCACCAGCGTTACGGACATTCAATGCTTTCGATTTGTTCTGCGAAAAATTCTCGCTGACTAAGAGATTAACTGCCATATTGCTTAAAACCGTAAAGGTTTTAACCTCGTTCAGAAGCTCTTGATGCTTCTTTTCATCCAAATCATTGTTTTGCATTTGGACGTAATCAGAGTGAATTAGTCTCATATTCCGTTTTACAGTGTCAGCAGACTTCATGGCACCACCATGGCTATCAGGAACCGATCCAACACCAATCGTTTCATCCTTTTCAAGTCGAGCCTTTTGACGTGGTGCATAACGAGGATGTTGTAAAGATGCCAACGATTGCCTTTGATGGTTTCGGTGCTTAACATCTTTGTAATGCTGAACAGGTGTAAAGTGGTAACGTTCTCCAAAACCAGCAGAGTGCCCACCCCAGAAATCTTCCTCTTGAGACGGCCAATTCTGAGGTGAGCCCATAATTCGAGTCTGCTTTCTCTCAAAACGTTTGGGCGATGAAGAGCGTCCACGATAGGCAGCGTTAGCAAGCATCCTGTTCCTCCTGTTCCCTTCCTTCCACTTATTCTTCATTAAGTTCCTGTTTCTGGATCTATTGCGCTCTCGTGCAGTGATTTCTGGAGATCCATAGATGGCAGAGCTTTCGTGACCACTTTCATTTTCAGAGTGGAGCGGCCAACTTGAAAGTCTGTTCACAGTGATGTCACCAACTGCGCTAATAGTATTGTAGTCAGGTTTGCGTTTGGGTCTAAATTCTGAGGCATGACTAAAGTGTTTATCACTGCCAAAGTGACGAGACCTTTTCCGTGGTGTCTTTTCACGCAAGTGATCCTCTTTTTGCTGATTGATTCGTGCCGCATCGTGGTTTGAGAGCGAAACAGACGGGTGGATATACGAGTCGCCGTTAGAGTTATCCGAATAAGTTAACCCAGATTTTGAGATAAATTCACGTAATTCAGGTTTGACACTCTCATTGAACGGAGATCCTTGAAGTAAAGAAGGTTTAGATGCCGCCAACTCTCGTTTTGGCTCCTTTTCTTCTTCAATAATAGTGCCTTCCTGATTTATTTGATAGGGCAATTTTTCAACTCCTCCCGAGGCAGATTCATCGGGTTGATTGGAAATGTATGTTTCAACCAATTTTTGGAGTTTAGCTGTAGCTTCCGCTTTCTCCTGATCAGTCAATTTGTCGACTTTGTCTGAATTCAAATCAACCTTGGTAGTAGCATTATTTCGGGTTTCCAGTTCTGACAGTTCCTTCTTTTTACTGGCCAATTTTTGGGCGTTCTGAAAATAAAAACAATGATCAGTTCTGCACGTCCTTTGCCGTATTTTACCCAGATATTTGTCAGACTAAAATGAATTCCGAAAATGCAAGGAATTATCTGCTGTAAAATGAGCGCATAGCCTTCATTCCTTCCACTTCCATTTATGTAAAACTTCCTCCAATGCAATGCGAGTGGTGGAAGTAGTAGGGACAAATCTGCAACGTCGGTGTGATAAAGGGATTTGCCAATCAATAAACCAAATCAGAAGTGTTTTTTTTTTCTACTATATCATTTCTCCTACTAAGCACTTAATTTATGCATCCTTACGGTTTGTTTAATGCTTTCATTGGTGCATTTTGAATACGTTTTAATTTTGTGTAATTCTTGCGTTTCTTTTCTTTTTATGCAAAGAAATGCACATGCAAGTGTTTGTTTTTTTCTAACTTGCAAAACAGCAAATCAAGTCAAGTAGAGAAACAAACAACACAGGGTTAAGAAGTAATAAAACACTAGTTAATCCCCCTAGGTCACTGCTTCTAAGATTAGGGCTGTTCACACCGAGACCTCCTCTATCTCCAAGTTGGCTAACTCAAACGCGCCTGGATCGAGAAAGTGGTGAATCCAATTTACCATTTTAAACTGTTTATCGCAAGTTGATCAAGAAAGAGCAACATATGCGTGACGTTAAAGAGATAGCAGAGTAACCTAAAAGTACTTTGACCTCAAGAGCGAAATTTCTCACGCTGCTGAGTCATGCTAGAATTTGCGAAAAATGTAGCTTTCAAGGCAATACAACATGAGAATAATTTCAAAATGAACTTTTATTCAACAAAATCCGGTGACAACTTACCTTCTGATAGACTGTTTCACAGTAGTCCAGAACATCTTGGCCAGGATGAGAGAAAAATTTGCATCCGCCCTTCTTGCAGAGGACCGCACCGTTCTCGCACTTGCATTCGCGACAGCCGTCGCTAAACCTGTAAAAACGAAATAAAGTCTTGCTGACAAAATAAGTGAGAAATCCAGCGATCGACTAGAAGGCTGCGCATTATCAATACCATCTCCCAATTTGGAAAAATTCATCTCTATTTGGAAACTTATATCTGAATGCAGAAATCAAGGCGCTTATCACAATTTTTACTCGATTGAAGCAGACGGAATGTACCCAGTACAAAAGCATGCGACATTGGATTCGTAGGTCATCAAAGGAACCTTCAAGTAGCTTATTCAGTAAACCATAGCCCTCAGTGAATGGAAGCGGAAACAAAACAGACTAGCGCCAACAAACCGGTTCAGACACCATTCAACTCTACGTTTGAGACGATAATTGATGAAAAGCAAATGACGCTTTAAAGCTCATCCTACGCAACTCCATTGGCTTACTTTAGTCCGTTTGGCTTTCCTTGGCAATACTGGCGGTATTCATTGATGCAGTGAACTTCAACCCTGTCTTCAATGTCGTTGATTGGAACGCAAGATGTTCCTGCTATAAGCAGGATTGCAACAGCCAAAAGAAGCCTCCACCCACTCATTTAAAGGTGAAAACTTTTTTGATGCCAAAGTGAGCCATGCTTTATGTACCTTAGAGTGCTGTAAATCACAGCAACACCCATTCTACCCGTTGAAAAAGTCTTAACTCAATTTATGGCAATGCGGGTGGCAAATCACCACCTTTTTACTGCAGCAATTTTTTTTTGCAATTCCACTTTTAATTATGACAATATTTGAGGAATCTAAAAGAACCAGGTTGTAACTTCAGAATGTTATGAAAATTAGGGATACTTTTGTGAAATAACCTAGCTTTCAAATGGCTAAGATACAAAAATGTTGTAGAGCGTTTGATTGAAAGAATATCGCCTTCCATCACGCTATACCGAAATTCTAACATCACTGGTCGGGCAAACAACTTTAGGCAAGAACTTATTCGGAAGATCTCTTCTGAAATCTCAACAAATATTTTGGAGGACTAAATCTGACTGATTCGCATAACTCAGATTAACCAAACACATAAATGAGTAAAAACCCTTCCATATTTTCAAACGAAACTAAATCATTCAATGCTTGCAACATCGAGAAGCACCCCCGCTCTTGTCAAACATTTTGCGGTTCCCAAATTGATAAGTTTCGCAGCAGGGTTGTACGTGCCCCGGTCTTTTTTTTCCTCAATTCCACAGAAGAATGGTACAGTTTAATGATGCCGACAACTGGACAGCTTCTGAGCAGCATTTGTATTAAAATGGTGTTTCTCAAGACATCTTACAAAGCGGGGAATCAGGGCAGGCCACACAGCGTCGAGCAGAGATCCCGCATGAAAGAAAATTAAACTAATTCAGCGAATAAGCAATCGGCAAAGCCAAAAATAAGGCGCGTCAAGTTGAACCTGAGACACTACAGCTCACTCTCAATACAATTTGATTGACGTACGAACCACCGCTGCATGCCGAAAACGGTGCACATACCGGATTACAAGATGCTGCTTCAACATTGCTAGATAGTAATACTACCCCATCTGCTTACTTGAAAAGCACGATGTGTTGTAGTTCAAAAGAAAAGAAGCATACTTTACTACGAGTCTGTAGTAGAGTATGCATGTCATGCTTCCCCGAGTTGGAGGTACGTATTGAACACAGTTTGAGCAGCTTGTAGAAATTGCATCAATGCATTTGATGAGTTTTCCAGAACCATACCTCAACAAATATGCTCGTGAAGGCAGAGAACTCATAGAATTGCAGAACAAGGAAAATTAGGAACCTTCATTGAGCGCAAATAACAACGGAGACGATTGAACTACATGCGTGGCACAAATTTTTCACCAAACACCGTGTTTGTCTACGAGCATTCTAGTGTCAAGTATTAGTAAGAGTTTAATTGTAACAAGCTGGTCAACATGGCTTATGCCACGCAGCTTTAGTCAAAATTCACAAATAGCACTTAATGGTTCATTCGATCTTACCATTCTGAATTCTAAGCCCAACACCCCAAAAGGGGAAATAGCACAAACTCCTAATCAACAACAGGCAGGGAGAATTGTAACATGGATGCCGAGGAGGTATTAATTTAGACAAGCCAAGCACTTCGTAAATAGACGTCCAACATTATCAAACAAGTAAATGCGGACGATAAGGTGAAGAGAAAATGCCCAATGGAAAACAAAAAAGAAACACAATCCAAGTTGCCACTGGCCCGTGTCTAAATTAACCAGCAGAATAAAAATGTAAAAAAATTGTTGGTTGACATAAGAGACCAACCGATGGATAACACCCTCTATTTCATGAGCAACTATTGAAAGCTTTGTCAAAATCAGGAGTGCCAGAACTGGTAAATTTGTATTATCTGAAAGTTTTAGAACTGTAGCTATAGTAAAGCAGCACGGCATGTTCAAAGTACGGGCCTACTTTGCGGAATTAATCCACATGAAATCAACGTTTCTCACAGATAGCATTCACCAAATTCAAAATCTCGAAAGGTCCCCCACGAAGTCTAAGGCATACGCGTACATAAAGCAGCAAACTTAGAAAACTTACCCTTAAGCAATTCAAGGGTAACGACCCGCGCAAATAAAGTAATTGAAGAAAAAGTAGATGAAGACGTTGGTGACAGAGAAACCCGATCCTGATTTACGAAAAAACACACGCAAAGCCTACCAAATTTAGACGTGTGAAACAAAAAAGCGAAGAAATAAAGACAGCTGATGGTACGTAAAGTAACTAATTTGTCTTCGTAAGAGACTCCAAATACGTGAAATGCTTCAAAATTAGCAAATGCACGTTAAGGTACATGAAATACTAGAAAAAAGGCCACAAAGAGACGGAAGAATATAAAGGAAACAGAAAAAGAAGACGAATCACACATTAGGCCCAAGCACGACAAATCACACGCCAACGCAAACGACACAAAAAAAATAACAAGAATGACTAGCAAATCAACCGCGAAAAAAACCCACTTTGTCATCCCGAGCTAAAAGTGTCCACTTCCAAACCTATCCGACGAAAAAAGCAAAAGACTTATGGGGAAATAGCAAAATAATCCTATATTTTGTACAAATCACTTCTTCGACGACTTAGACTTTGCAGCAGCTTGAGTGGTCGGTAACTTAGGGGGAGGAGCAGGAGTCTTCGATGTCTTAACACCGGATGCTCCCTTTGCCGGCTTCGATGCCTCAACCTTGGTGGCAGGACCAGGCTTCGACTCAGTCTTCTTCGCCTCAGCTTTAGGTGCTTCCGCCTTCTTGCCATCAACTTTTGCCCCCGTCGCCCTTACCGTCACTGTCGCCGTCTTAGGTTCTGGCTTCGATGCCTCACCTCTCTTAACCTCGGCACCTGAGCCCTCCACTTTCCTAGCTTCAGCCTTCGGCGCCTCCGACTTCTTGGAGGGGGCAACTACTTTCGGCACCTCAGCCTTCGGCGTCTCCGACTTCTTGGAGGGGACAACTACTCTCGACACCTCAGCCTTCGCCTGCTCCTTAATCGGCTTCGCAGCCGGTTGACTGACGGCCGAAGCAACACCCAACATCATCTTCTTCCTGCGCTCCACAAGACGCTCCTCCCGGCGAATCTTTGCATCGCGTTTGCGCTGACGCATCGCCTCAGCCTGATCACTCAACTGCTTGGCCCGAAGACGCTCCGACTTCTTCTTATGAATGTGGTCGATAAGGATGCGCTTGTTCTTAAATATGTTACCCTTGCACTGCTGATACAAGTGATGGTACCTAGACGACACAAACACCAACGTCACCAACAGATCTCAGGCAAAAACGGCGGCATCGAAGTCACTCAAGAGACTCACAAATGCTTATCAATCTTATGGGAAGCCCTATAGCGCTTCAGAAGGCGACGCAGAACCCGCATTCTGCGCATCCAAAGCACCTTCTGAGGCATACGCGCATCGGCCGTACCCTTCCTCTTCCCCACGCCAGTATGCCGACCAAGACGCCGAGCGATGAGTTGACGTCTCGCGCGTGAGCGTGAATGCACAGTCACAGGCTTCCTAATTATCAGATTGTCCTTGTATAGCTTGCGGATAAGCTTTCTAGAATTAGCCGATGCGATGGTCGAGTTCTCATTCGGATCTAGCCAGATCTTCTTCCGACCACATCCCAGAACAGCGGCCGCAAGCCGCTTCTGACATCCCAGCTGGCTAAAAATCCACACAGACTCACGTCAGCTAAACATTCGAGAAGCCACAACACACCTACAAGTACCACCCTCACCTCATCCCAACTTATCGCAAATGTCACGCCGCAAACTGTGCTGGTTGCTTTAAACAACACTCATCGTAAAATTTGTCTAGTCGAAAACAGCAATCTTGTGCGAGTCCACCCACCATAGCGAAAACAACGTTGGCTGTAACTCTTTTAATATGCATTGTTTTCACTAAAGTAATTTCCTGTACTTCAACACGCTTGTCAACTCACGCCACGAAAAACTCTAGAAAATTTTGTGATAAGCGAAGCAGTCTGCTCCACCGAATTCATAAAAAGCGCAAGGTTTTACCAGTGAGATTGCATGACTTCCACCCTTTTGATAATTGTCGTTATATCATCCTGAACAATGCATAGATCATTACGTAAAGCCCTCCTTCTCTAACGGAACATTTTATGCTTTTGTACCATTATTTTGCTAACATGGCGTCATTTACATGCCATACTTATATAATAGCATTAACTTATCAAAATATTAGTGAATATCATTTTTATTTTCTCTCTTTATTTAATCTTTATCTGTACATGCTATTTTACATTTCTGCGGCGTGCATTTTCTTTTTACAATAAGGTATTTTTTGCATAATCTCGTGTTATTTTCTATCTCTTTGCATTTAACGCCTTTGCTTTTTTGTATGCATCATGTTTCCTTTTTTTGGTGCACATGTGGTTGGCCCCCTTTTCATTTATCGTGCAAAGGTTATTGTTGTGTTGCCGGGCCACTTTAATCTATCCAGACTTTGTTTTTATCCTCGAGGTTGCTTTTGGTTCAGGCTACTAGATATAACCCTTTTCTGCGTTAGTAGTGTAGCGTCCCGAGACTCCCTTTAAGGTAAAAGAAGGCATAGTACTGGGGGTAAAATACACGTCTTCTGGAAGCAGAGGGCATGGGTACCGTTGGCACGGCCCAAAGGCCGGCCAACCGGCTAGTACAATATGGCCACCCAAGTGACCGAAACCGGCTGTTCGAACAAACAAAGTTTTACAAGTAGCATCTCTTATCCTTCCGCTCTGCCCTACTACAATTTTGGAGGAGGGAGGAATGGAGTGTGACACTTTAGCTGTCACCAGGGTGGATTTCTTGCTAATTTTGCGAGTTATTCTCCAAAAGATTCATGGTCATTTGTCTTATACCTTTCGATTGGTTTCGCGTGGTGGCAGCTGTAATCTGCGTGGCTAAATTTCTGGATTTACCTATTGAAATGCTGCCTTGATAATGTGCTGAAATAGCTTCTAGTTTTCGTATCTCATTCTCTACGAATGTTGGTACTCTTGTGGTTCAGCTTTCATGCTCATCGCATTCCTCTCAACCTATTCGCTGTGGTGTTGTTCTCTGTTCGAAACCTTTTTACTTCCTTGCAATTAGACTTACTCATGGTTGTCATAAACAGTAGCTCGAAGTAGTGTGGATTTTATAGCTGACACGAGAACCAAAGGCAAACATTCCTTTGTTCTGCATGTGGCTGAAAGCTGAATGCTCGCTTTAGGTCGAATCTTCTTCATGGATGCATATCGCTTGGGCTCTTAGTAACTTTTGACCTCCAGTAGGTCAAATTGCCTCATGTTCTACAGATATATCTCAATTCAGGTGTCGGCTTGGTAATTAAAGTTGTGTTATGATCCAAGCATTACCTATTCATGGGCGGGGAGCTGAGTCAAGATTAAATTCAAGTGTTTTTTCCCCGATAGAGCGGTGGCACTACCTATTTGATGTGGGTGATTCAGTAGAATTTAAAGTTGGCACTTGACAAAGGTGTTGCTCTCATAATCCGCCATATTCGCTAGGCCATTCCCGAAATGGCTACGGAGAGGATGAAGTCGGCAGCACTTTGGCAGCTGCTCTGATGGGTATGCGAAGTGCAGGTATGGAGCAGCGATTCCTGCAGGTATGGATCGCACAGGCCTATGGGATTCGATGGTACTATCTAGAAACGGACGCACGTACTTAGGTATCCTTGTGATTACAACTTTACCATCATCGCTTTATCTTTGTCACCATTCCTTTGCATCTCGTACTCTCCAAGGCTTTCACAAACAGTTTGACCATTGGTGTTTGTGCACAGTAAGCCGTCGTGCTTCTCTCCATTACTTGTATGTTACCTTTTACGTGTACATTCGGTCCGACTCTTTGATCATAGGTGGTTTCGACTACCCACTTTCATTATATTTGAAGTGACCCTCAATTCTTTCATTTTGACCGGAAAACAGCACATCCGTAGTACAAATTAGCGTCACACTTGTCAAAAAGCAGCTTGAAAGCTGATTATCAGGTATTTTCGTCAGGAATGCAATAATATCACTTTCTCCGAGGCTCATACTGTAGAGACAAATTAAAAATTATGATGGAGTGATAACTTATCACTTGAAAAAGCTAGAGCAAAATTCACCCAAGTGGAATTGGCGTGCAAGCGTTGCTTGGCGTACTGGCGTCCTGTGGTTATTAGGACCCAAACTGCATGTCTGCCCGTTGGCTGCGCTGAAAGCAAGCTCCATCCGTGAATGAACTTTCGTTTTCCGTTATCCATGCCTTGAGCAGCACAATCAGGGATTAGACTAAGCTTTGGAATGTTTACGTCCGATTTGAGGGCAAACAATGATGACCCAGGTGTCGAGGCAACGTTGTATTTGTTCTAATCGAGCCTGATGCCACGACACCCTCCATCGACCTTCACGTAACTAGACATTGTTCGAATCACAGCTCTCAAACGCACAAGCGCCGCGCGGCCCAAAAGCGGCAAACAGCCCATCCCACTTTAAGCGCATTTAGGATTGCCCATTATCACGACGACCAATAGCAACCCACTGCCGAGAACTCTAACGCCTTCATTACGAGGCTTATTCCAACCAATTCAGTGGTGCAATCGCAAAAAAAAATGGGACCAAAAACGCCCAAAAACCGCCCTTGATCCACAGGTCCTATAGAGAGCACAAACTGCTCTCACCCACGCCTACCAGCGAGCAGACCTCATGCCCCAGGGACTCAAACTGACAAAAAACTGGCACGCATGAGTCACGCGACGATAGCAGCATCCGACGCCGTCTATACTAAGTGGACACAATTCCAGAACCCAACCCAAGGTCTCGTAGCATTAGGGCCAATCAAACCACATTTTACAGGGTAAAATAAAGCCCAATCGGGTAGCACACAGTTGCTCGACGGGGCTAGATGTCAACCACCTACATTGTGGATGGAATTTGTACAACCAAAACCACTACTAGAATAAAATAACGGCATCGTACGGAAGCACAAGACTCACACACACTGGGGTCGAAAATGAGAATCTAAAGTTATAATAATAAAATAGCCAAGTTTTATCCGTCAATAAAAAGTTTTTTGTCCATGGACGGTCATTAATTTCGCCGTATAAAAGTGATATGATCTGGTTATTGGTGGAGAATAAAATATTGTCTTGATCGTTTTAGCTCTCAAAATGCAGATTTCTTGGGTTGGGATTGACAGCTTTCATCTGCTATTACTTCAACCGACCTCTTTCGCGTGGCAGGCTAAAAGTGAGAGATGAAGCATTTCAAAAAGCAGAGAACACAAAGCAAAAATTAAAACGCAGTAGTCTTAAGCAGAAACATAGACCTACCGAATTTCCAAGAGTTGAAACAGTGTCATTGCTTTCACCACCATCAGTTCCGTTGGCGTCCCCATCCAACTTGACTGGCGCCAAAGACCTATTGCACCTCATGCAAGAGGTGAGATTACGAGGATCCAAAACGCCATCCACAAGGTCGAGAAAACCAGCGGTTTTCATGAGATCGGCTAGCTGGTCACGTATTGCCTGATCTGATAACCATGGGTGGAGCAACGCTTGCTAAGTAGTAGGATTTTAAAAAAATGATGGACTAAGTCTCACAGCAAAATAACTCGGTTTGTTTCTAAAGGTCCATATCTAAAAGCCTACCTCAAGTGTGATGCGCTCAGTAGGATTCACACACATAAGCCTTCTAACAAGATCCTTTGCGGACTCACTCACTCCCTTCCAGTAGATATCAGGGAAATCGTAAAGCCCATTGGTGATTTGCGATTTCAAATCACAATCCTTGCGTTCATCAGTAAACGGAGGATACCCCACAAGGCTAATAAGAACAGAAGATAAAATAGAGGTAATGGAAACGGGGAAAACGACTCATACACCTACCAAACGTATAAGATAACCCCCAGAGACCAGACGTCGATCGATGGTGTGTAAGTACCATTGCCGGCAGTCAGCAACACCTCCGGTGCTAAATAGGTGGGAGTTCCACAAAAAGTACGCAGCATTGTATTGTCATGCACAATTTTGGAAAGACCGAAGTCAGTAATCTTAATGAGACATCTGTTGGAAGTTCCAGTAAGTAGTATGTTCTCCGGTTTAAGATCCCTGTGAGTTATACCATTATCATGGAGATACTGTAAATTGAAAAAAAAAATCCTCACACACCTTCGTAGCCATAAGTATTTGTAAAAAAAAGAATTTCGAATCATCTTCTGATAAATGGCCGCTACTGAGGATTCGATCGAATAGCTCTCCACCTTCAACTCTAAAGAGTCTTAGATATATGGCACTACTTACAGCTCGAGGACAATAAATAGGGTCTCTTCAGTTTCAATAACATCATGTATTTTCACAATACAAGGCTGAAGAAAAGGCAGTATGAAAAGTTATCAACAAAAAAAAACAATTGAAGAACTTATTAGACCAACATAGTTCAACTTCTTTAAAATCTCAACTTCCGTCAACTCGCGGTTACCAAAACGAGAACGGTGCGATGAAAATGTCCTTTTTGGTACAATTTTTATTGCATATTGGACGCAAGTTTCTCTTGCGTAAGCGATGCGAACTTCGCCGCATGCACCCCTGCAGCTCACTCCAAAAAAGATAGGACAAACCTTCCAAGCGACCTGCAAATGGTGTACTTAGAAGACACTTCATCAGGATATTCACTCGACAACGTGTCCGTAAACAAGAAACCTTAAAAAATGTGAGAAACATCCTAACAAGCTAACATTTACAATTTTGTGTCGCAATTGATATCTCATCATTGTTGCAGAGAGGCTGCATACGTCCCTTCCCTACAAGTGAGACGCCTCACCTTAAACATACCTATCTTTTGCCCGTTAACGAAAGTTCCATTCGTACTCAAATCGTATATAAAAACTTGGGGACTAACATTCGTATTTACCTAAAGCGTCATTTAGAGAACACTGAAGCCATACTCGAGCGATTCGAAAATGCACTTTGCTAACAGCGCTCAAAAGCGGCCCATGGGTAAACATTTCGGATGTAAGGACGATATCGCAGCTCCCCTCTCGACCGACTGTGTAGGATTCTTTCGACATTGCTAAAGGACAAGTCAGTTAAAAACAGACACTACGAAGAGGTGGTATATTCCTCTTCAAGGGGAAAAGTCCGCCCCAGATCTGACTGATAGCTTGTGAATTACCGTCTAAAGTCGACACATCCCCCACTTCCTGGGTTGGCGGCAAGTCAGACATCACTGCCATCCAAATGCTCGAGCAAGAAAACAAACGCCTTAAGAGGGGATTTGATCGCCCCGCTCGGTTAGGACAAAAATGCTTTCTGAAAGAGCTGCCGCAAAAGCGAGCCGAAATACAAAACTGCAGAGTTAAACAGCAAAATTTTAAACAAAACATTTTTAAAAATATTTAAGCTAAGTCACAACACAAGTTAAAATTAAGTTTAAAATCTGTCAGTGTTTTAATTAAGTACGGAGCACTAAAGGGGGTGGTGTAAAAAAGAACAAAGTTTTAGTTTAGTAAACTGCTTAATATTGATTCATCTTTTTTTAAATGCATATTTCATCTGCGACTCAAAACAGTAATATCTTCTGCCGTTCATATAAAAGCAGCAGGAAGCCACGTTAGTTGCACAAGAAAACTTGTCCAGATGGATGATTGTTTATATTACTGCTAATAGATTTTATGTAGTAGATCAAGAAAGGAGGATGCATACCGAGTTTGTGAATGTCTGGGCCAACACTTATAAGGGGGTTGGAAATGACATTAGCCCTCGACTACTATTCTGACTTTATCTAAGTTCACATCTTTTGAAATAGACCCTGGTAATGGGCCATTGGGTAAGAATAACAGCTAGCGTGTTCTCTTTTATCTGGTAGGTGAACAGAATTAAAGATAAACGTTAGGCTTAGTGGCGTCATCAAGGAGATGCAGTACCTTCGCGGTCACATATCATCTAAATTTCACCAAGACTTGATGCCTAACGGAAGTGGTTCGCATGTGTATTTCCAGAGATCATGTCACATTGTGACCACTAGCGCTGCAGACTAAGCCAAAGGGTGGACAAGATAGCCACACTCAAGGGTAAATGGAAGTCTGGCAGTTTATTTGTTGGGAAAAAAATGTTTGTACTTGCAGGCACATCAGTATCCACGGTGCCGGAACGGCCTTTGCGCCAAGATGTAGATTCCGGCACTAAAAATTCGACGCTAATACAGTAAATAATCTAAACTCAGGATAGATTTGGAGCAAAACAGGAACACTGGAATAATTGTGCAACATTTAGTTTGTTCGAACTACCGGTTTGGTCAATTGGATGGCCATATTTTACCGTGCCGGTTGGCCGGCCTTTGGGCCGTGCCAACAGCTACCAAGCCATCTGATTCCAGAATATATATTCTGTCCCAGTAATATGCCTTCTTTTACCTTAAAGGGAGTCTCGGGACGCTACAATTGTTATACTCTGTGTGGTCTAATCAAAGCACCTAGCACAAACGCGGCATTCATAAACAAAGCATTGAAAGTATGTTATTTTTATGGCTACTAAATGTCGAAATATTTTGTGCGCTTTACTGAAGCAAAAGACTACGGCAAAAAGATATAATTAACAGGGTATGCGGCGCAACGGACATTATTGTGGAGAAATATGCCCTCTCCTCCACTCCCTCACTTCCACCCCTGCTATTAGAAACCCGGATATTCCTAGACACCCTTGTTACGGATACAGGCGGAATGCACGATAGGAATGTGTATTTGACACATAGAGATGTGAATCTTGAAAGGAAGCATTTGTGTCCACGAGCAAGTGGAAATTGCAATCATCAAAAGGGTGGAAGTCATGCAATCTCACTGGTAAAACCTTGCGCTTTTTATGAATTCGGTGGAGCAGACTGCTTCGCTTATCACAAAATTTTCTAGAGTTTTTCGTGGCGTGAGTTGACAAGCGTGTTGAAGTACAGGAAATTACTTTAGTGAAAACAATGCATATTAAAAGAGTTACAGCCAACGTTGTTTTCGCTATGGTGGGTGGACTCGCACAAGATTGCTGTTTTCGACTAGACAAATTTTACGATGAGTGTTGTTTAAAGCAACCAGCACAGTTTGCGGCGTGACATTTGCGATAAGTTGGGATGAGGTGAGGGTGGTACTTGTAGGTGTGTTGTGGCTTCTCGAATGTTTAGCTGACGTGAGTCTGTGTGGATTTTTAGCCAGCTGGGATGTCAGAAGCGGCTTGCGGCCGCTGTTCTGGGATGTGGTCGGAAGAAGATCTGGCTAGATCCGAATGAGAACTCGACCATCGCATCGGCTAATTCTAGAAAGCTTATCCGCAAGCTATACAAGGACAATCTGATAATTAGGAAGCCTGTGACTGTGCATTCACGCTCACGCGCGAGACGTCAACTCATCGCTCGGCGTCTTGGTCGGCATACTGGCGTGGGGAAGAGGAAGGGTACGGCCGATGCGCGTATGCCTCAGAAGGTGCTTTGGATGCGCAGAATGCGGGTTCTGCGTCGCCTTCTGAAGCGCTATAGGGCTTCCCATAAGATTGATAAGCATTTGTGAGTCTCTTGAGTGACTTCGATGCCGCCGTTTTTGCCTGAGATCTGTTGGTGACGTTGGTGTTTGTGTCGTCTAGGTACCATCACTTGTATCAGCAGTGCAAGGGTAACATATTTAAGAACAAGCGCATCCTTATCGACCACATTCATAAGAAGAAGTCGGAGCGTCTTCGGGCCAAGCAGTTGAGTGATCAGGCTGAGGCGATGCGTCAGCGCAAACGCGATGCAAAGATTCGCCGGGAGGAGCGTCTTGTGGAGCGCAGGAAGAAGATGATGTTGGGTGTTGCTTCGGCCGTCAGTCAACCGGCTGCGAAGCCGATTAAGGAGCAGGCGAAGGCTGAGGTGTCGAGAGTAGTTGTCCCCTCCAAGAAGTCGGAGACGCCGAAGGCTGAGGTGCCGAAAGTAGTTGCCCCCTCCAAGAAGTCGGAGGCGCCGAAGGCTGAAGCTAGGAAAGTGGAGGGCTCAGGTGCCGAGGTTAAGAGAGGTGAGGCATCGAAGCCAGAACCTAAGACGGCGACAGTGACGGTAAGGGCGACGGGGGCAAAAGTTGATGGCAAGAAGGCGGAAGCACCTAAAGCTGAGGCGAAGAAGACTGAGTCGAAGCCTGGTCCTGCCACCAAGGTTGAGGCATCGAAGCCGGCAAAGGGAGCATCCGGTGTTAAGACATCGAAGACTCCTGCTCCTCCCCCTAAGTTACCGACCACTCAAGCTGCTGCAAAGTCTAAGTCGTCGAAGAAGTGATCTCTTTGAAATAGTAATTCTTTGGTATGCTTTTGTAATGTCTTTCTTGGGCAGTTTGGTTATGGTGATGTATTTTAATCTTAATGAGTTTGGGTATTTGAGAGCGTCATCTGTCGTTATTTTTATTTGAGTTGGAATGCGTTTCCCTCCCGTCTATGGGTTGAGGTGTCCTGGAACCCTTTGTTAAGTCTTATTGAGTGTTTTGTTAATGAGCTATTTCCCTTGTCGAGTGTGCTCTTGTTTCTTGTTATTTGTATGTAAAGTAGTCTTCTGGACATTATATCTCGCTGTGGGGGATTTCGGTGGCGCATGACGTCGTGTGGCTTCTTTGCTCGGTTATTTTAAATATTGATAATAAGGCGTGTGCTACATGACGTTTACTTTTTTGCTTTATGTACCTGTGGCTAATTTGCCTTCCACATTTCCTCTTCTCCTTGATGCTATTTCAGCATTGGCTTTTCTTGCGTCGGGATTTTGCTTGTAAAGGACCTATGAATTCGGTTTCTGCATGCTCTCGTTAGATGGTAGAGTACGGCAAGGCTAACTTACACCCTTCTATGTGGATTACCCTTGGGTTCACCGTTGGAAACAATGACCCGGCTTTTTATATTCTAATGGGGCTGGCTCTTAAGTCGTAATTACCAAATTAATAGTCTTATTGTAGGTCTGGGTAGCGTGTTTTATCGTGTGCTGCTGTACGGGGGATTTATCTGTTGAAGCAGTAGTATGTCGGGTGCGTGTGTAGGTTCGATGGTACCAGTTTTTCTTAACTTATGTGGCAGTTTTGTGTGCTCTAATTGAGATGTAGTGCCGTCACCATAGGGAAAGGCGGTGGGTTTAACTGAGAATTGAGGGCTTGCGATTCAACTTTTCAGTGACTGACCATGAGTGATGTGGAGGATCTTCCCTCGTTAGCACAGCTTTAACAATTGTCAGGTGGTGGATTTGTGCCTGGGCTGCATGCCTTCGTGCACCAAAATGTACAGTTATTCGGTCTGTTCGTCCTTCGCATGGGTGCGTTGGAGGTACAGTCTGTTTCAGGTTGTGATCGAAAAGGATGTTCAGTGGATTGATGATGAATTGGTTGCTACCTTACCACTCGTAATGTGCCTGGTTGTGCGCAGAGTTCTGACTTGCTGCCTTTTCAAGTGAAGTTGCGTCGACATTGATTGCTGCTAAGTGTAAAAGTGAGTGTAACTTCAGAAATCTGGCAATCCGGGACATTTGAATTTGGGTGGAACAAAATTAGCAGTAAAGAAGTTTATAATCCAGTGACATCTGCGAGGAGTTATGAAGCTGGGAAGATGATTAGGCATTTCTATGCATTTGTGAACAATATTGCGACAGAAAGTGCGGCAAATTTCAAGTTCACAATGCTTGTTTTAGTACCCATTACTGATCACGAAAGTTAGTTCTAAATGCCTGGTGACATTTCAAAGGGGCTGTACTCAAAGAATTCAGTAGGATGTTAGCGTGCCTACACGAGGTCGCAGAGTGAAGTGAGGGGAGTGTGGTGCGAACAACACTCTGAATAATAAGCAGGTTAAAATAAGCAAGAACCTCGGTAATTTGTAAGACATCTAGTAATCTCATGCGTCCTCCTGATGGAAAGTCTATCGCTTTAGTCACCGATTTTTTGAGTTTGACTTTATGGTATCACATTTAACCCACACTAACACGAGGCAGTGCAACCTAGATTTATGGTTAACCTCGGTGTCTCCAATAAATACCGCCTGGGCACTGATGTTTCCACACAATCCTCCATTCCTCCAAACGTCACAAATGATCGTTCCACTTGATGTGTGATATTTTGTCTGCCAGTTGGTATATGCTATGCCCAGGTATTTATTCGCACCGCAAACCTGCATCTATTGGTGCCGCAGCACAACATTCCTTTCATACGTTCGTACCATCTCCAAAAATTATGCGTGCTGCACATATGCAACATGCGTTTTACATACACTTTCTAGATAAGTGTTAGGTTTGTATCTGCCTGCCCTGGCAACAAGCCTAAATGAAACATTGGGCTCTTTTCCCATTACCTCTGTCCTTCACCGGGAGGCTGTTACGGTGTTTGAAATCGGTTGTAGACCATCGATGAGGATAGTAAACGATATGCCAGAAAACTTTTAGCGGAGTAAGTTGTTTCTAACGAAAAGGACTAATGTTTAGTGCGTTAAAGTAGATGCAGAACCATTGAAGCCGATTTCATTATGAAGAACAGGGACAAATTGTAGGAGGAAAAATGTAAAGTGAGATCCTATTGGGTGTGCTTATTTCAGGAGGCAGGACCGGATATACATGGTGTATACCGAATATGGCTTGGTAAAATTAACTTTTTAGAATAAATCCAATGGAGGAATAGTGGATTCATGGAGATCCAATAGTACAATGGTAAAGTTCAAGTCCTACCAATTAGTAACGGTGGTAGATTGCGTTGTACGTCTGTGTAGTTAAGTCCGAAATAACCTCTGGCTTGATGATGTTAACCGCACCTGGATGAACGCCCATTTTTACGCATTTGCGACAATTTTGAACACCCAGGTTGTGCACATGGTGAAGATTAGCTGATAGTTATGGGCTGGGAATAACTTGGAGATTGGTCTCTGCATTAAAATCTGCTTGACAATTTTCTCTCATGTGGCTCTCCCTCCACTCATACAGCTAGACTCACCATTTGGGACACGAAATTACCCCCAGGCTACCAACACTAGGTTGAATCAAATTTATCCTTACCACAATGAGGACACAAAAAGTTGTAATTGCTTCCAATGGCTACCTTGTTTTTACCGGTAGCTAGTACCCTGGACGAACGCGCTACCTCGTCAAACTTGGATGAAATAAATTAAGGGTACCTTTCTCCTATGCCAGGCAAGAGCCAAGATTCATTCAGTTTAGCTACCCCGATGCCTCACCGAGCTACCCGGACATCTCAAACGTGATTCACTGAACCAAACTATCACAAACCCTCTACACCTCTCAGATGCGTGCCACGATGTCTCGGCAGAATTAACCAAAATTACTCTTCCCGTCCACAACGAAACTCCATACCCACCGCGATAACTCAAAAGGTCTAAATAAACCTTTCAGAGCTGGGTGTCTGAGGTGCAAACCTAGGCGCCGAAAACGAATCACTCCTCGCTCATGGGGATTTACAAATCCCTTTTAAAAGGGGGTAAGTGACCTGACGGGGCCTCATCCCAGCCCTCAAGAGCGTGAACGCCTAATAGGTGAGAAATTTACACGGCGGTTAGAGTGTTGCAAATCTCACACACAATATTATCGAACCGGATATATGAAACAGCCTATGTCGCTAAAATGTGCCTCATCCCATTATCACCGGTAAATTACAATGTGTCAGATAGTCCAAGCTAGAAGCTGCCTCAGGCGGATCTCACGATCGATAGGAGTACTAGCATTATCTTTACGTACCACAAAACAAAAGGCGTGGATTTCAAGAAGTGGCACTATAGTAGTGATATCAAATAGGGATGAAACAATGTGGGAGACGGTCTCCGAGCGCAGGCCAAATGCTTCTTCAGCATCACTGGTTGCCATCTTGATGGTGCTGTTGTTGAAGTGTCTGTTGATGCTGCTGTTGCTGGAGCGCGGTGGCATAGACGGTCTGTAGATGCTGTTGCAATTGCAATTGATGTTGCTGTTGTTGTTGCAAAAGCAACGCTGCAGCCACCGCCGCCGCAACTGCTTGTTGTTGGTGCTGCTGTTTGTAGTGCTCGAATAGTTGCTGTTGCTGCTGTTGGTGAGCAGCTTCGGCTGGGTTGATGAGACCGGCGGAAGCCAATAAAGCTTGATGCTGCTGTAGTGTTGCCAAGTGCTGTGCTAGCGCGTAAGTGCTAGCTGTCGAGGCCGTGGTGGAGGTAGGAGGCAGAACTGAAGGCACAACAGACGGAACCACGGTGGTTGCGCTGCCCACCCTTGATATGCCCCGAGCTACAAAACTTGGAGTTGTCAGTGCTACATCGTTACTGAGAGAGGGCAGAGGAGTTAGAAGTTGGGGTACGGAGGCCGGTTCCGGTTCAACTTTTGCTTTCTTAGGTTGCCTTGACTCATCCACCCTAGTAGCACCGTTTGTCTCGGCTTCTGAGGTGGAAGGTAAAACCGTGGATTCCATGCCATCCTTTCCATCGGTGCCTTCTGGACTTGGAGCTGAAATTGGTAAATAAGGTTTCCGATAATAAGAAACAAGCACAGGAAGACTCCGAAGAGACACGAGTAAATTGCACACCATTAAGATGTTCCTGTGAAATTCTCGAAAAAAATTACAAAATATTTGTGCGGACAAATTTGATTAAGCACTGAACAATTAAGGTATGACTAAAATGCAACAAATGACATAAAATGCATTTGTAAATATGAAAGGCGTTGGTAAAAAAGAGCTCATTTAGCGATGCAATCTGACAGATTTCCACGAAAAACCCAATACAAAATTAATGAAATTTGATGCCATGGTAAAGTGCAAGGAGCATCACATTTGTACCCCTATCTTCTATTATAAACATATTGACTCCAGCGCAAGCGTGATAGCAACATGTGGTAGGAAGTCCCAAAGTAGTCAGCTGTGCGATTATCGAAAAGAGCGCATTCGAGCACACTCGGACATCTATTTCAACACAACACTTGCTGGTTAGCAAAGGTGATAGCTCAATGTCTCAGCAGCAGTATAGGCAGTCCTTGAAGTGCATTATTACTAAGGCAGTCAATAAAAAGAGTGAGTAGTCAGTCAAGTTAGAAAAGGCATCCCATGACTGTCATTACCAAATACCGATTGACCGATGAATTAGCTTAATAAAAAAAGAAATAAATTTCTTGGCTTAACAAATGAGCGCTCCTAAACGGTGCATACATTTTAACACCCTATAATGGCCATTCAGGAACTTGCTGATCGGCGCTTAAGAACGACACAAACTGCATTCCATGGCGTCGAAAATTCAACCGACTGTAAGCAACCTAAAATTGACGAAACATCACGAAGGAGAAAAGGTGGTATTGAAACCAACAGATTCTAGTTTGTTGAAAAGCAAAAGAAATTTCGGTAGGCACTACCCTTGTCCTGATATGACCAGCTTACGAAATGCCATTTCGACTAATTACACAAAATCATTTCAAGATAATGAATTCTCAATAATATATGCACCTTAAAATCACACTGAGATGCTCTTGAAACTAAATTGAACATCCAAGACTATGGATGATACGAAAAGCCCAATGTTTTCGGCTACGGCATCTCAAAATACCACGCACGTGTCATTGATTTGGGAAGCTAAGTCAACCTCGCTTCACCGCGTGTATTATTTGTATTTACCGAGCATTCGCTTGGCATTTTTCATTGAACACGCACGTACACGCAGCAGAGACCAACGGAATAACACTGACGTCGAATGCTTTGGACTTTGGTTCAGAGTCGAGGCTAGTCAGGTTAACAGAAAAGTGGGAAAGAAGGAAAATAACCTGTAAAGACATAACGACTTACCTATCCATTTTATATTTTCATGAGAAAAAGCCTACAAGCATGATATGGAATAACCAATGCATCTAGTCCTTCTGATAGTAGTGGCACCGAAAGAGTCAATGGATTGAGCATATACCAATGCATTCGACGTCCTGGATTAGTGCTAGATTGCAGGAGCAGCAACAAGGAGTTGAGAAAGTGGTGGTTCATGGGTCGTTTTAGTGCAAAAAAACTCACTAACGGAGACCTCATTCCCTAGAAATTCGAACATCGCCACGGAATAATGGAAGGATATTAAGCCTGAGGTGATCTAATGGAACTACTCATTTCAATATCGAATTATTCAGAAACGCAGTTATGCTTAAATGCAAAGGGCGTAGTGCAGCACAGTTGAGGATCTAAGTAGACACTTCTTGTAAAAATGACACAATGCACACTTCTCGTGGATTTTAAATATAAAATAATGGTTGTTCTTTAAATGCTGCACTTACCATCCCCAAGTGGCGCTAATAATTTACGATCAAGTCAGCAGTCGCAACGAGTCTATTAATCTTGGTCTGGTAAAAACTCAGGTTTTTCTAGGTAAAACACCACCATGTGTCTAAGGGATCCTAGTATTCACATACATAGCCCACAATTAGTGAAAAACGAACTCACCCGAACGCTTTACAGCAATGGATTCAGTAAACATGGCGACAGAAGTCGTTGCTTCGTTCTCTGGGGCGACTGGGGTCAAAGCAGCAGCATTGGTGTTTAACGAAACACCCTCGGTCTTAGATGGGAGTGGCGGAGTTGAGGATGGTGAAGAAGGCAATGGAGCAGAGGAAAAAGAAGGCGCGTCTGTCACGGTAGGAGGTCTATTGGGCGCCTCAACCTCCTCAGGAAAGACAAAAATGGAGTCATCAGGCGCAGAGACGAGACGCACCTCACGGTTGGCGTCGAAACAGAAACTGGTGTTAATGCACTCGTCTGAGATAGCTGCTGCTCGTTCTGCCGACAACCATCGCTCCAAATGAGCACGCACTTCAGCCACATTCTTCAGTCGTGAACCACCGGGTCTGTAGAGTTGGAGCAAAATGATATTTGGCCCCATTTTGTATTATTACACAGGGATCATTCAGCCTCTTGTGATTTGGTTTTGATACTTCCGAAACCATATGTTTTATAAAGTCTTAAAATACCTTGAACTTTACAATGGTAGCAAAAAGCAAGTTTTAAAACATTCAATTTAGTACATTCATCGAATGATAATAAAGGAGTGTCGGTAAGGTGGATTTTTATGCCATTTAGTTAAGGATAACGAAAATAAAGTTGGCGAATCCAACAGTTTGAAATCTAAACGATGCCATGGATACTTACAAAAAAATTACTTCAGAAACACTAGTTCTCGGTGCACTGCGTGATGCGATACCTTAAGAGGCAGGCGCCTAATGGGACTGAGGTGAGAGGTAAATAGAAGCAGTAATTTGCAATGATGCTACGGTACCAGGACACGAAGTAGGCGGGCAGGCTTGCCCGAAACTCACCTGACAAGGGTCACACCGCCAATTCGAACGACTAGGACGGAGTGCAAAATTAGCTTCGCAAATCTAGCAAGTTATTTACGGCTATGAAGCCGCCTGGCTGGAGGTTGGTCATTTTATACTGTATTAAACAGTGGATAACGGTTTAAGAAAATTTTCAATTTAATGAGAAGGACAGATAACCACACCTACAAACACATAAGCAAGCATATATGGACACATATATATGGGAGCTAAAGGTTTAAAATTGCATAGAAGGTTGCAAATGTGCCAAGGGACGTAGCTATGGGTGATTTGACGGTCCTTAATTGATGTGATTGATAGGACAATCTAAGGCAAGCAAAACGAGAAAGAATTGTAAGAGGGATGGAAAGCCGAAAGCAACTAACGAAATGTAGACGACTACGTCGGATTGACGGTCCACAATGCGTGTCCAAGCGCTGTTCCAAGGTAGCGGAGGTTTGGTACCTTCCGATTTGACTGTCGCCAATGAAGATTTGACTCCACTTGATGGTAAGTTGGCACAACTAACTCCAAGTGCACGTCTCTGTGTGGTGCGGTTTTTGGCCGTTGTCACGGCATATCCGCTAGTGTTGTTCGGAGTTCCAGCCGCTGAGGCAGCGGCGGAGAGAAAGACTTCTGCAGCATTTGACAGCGGCTGCTGATAGGCGATGGCCGCAGCGCGAGCAGCTGCTGCGTACGACGCAACGATCTGATCCGGCGGACTTTTATTTGCCTCTTTTGATGACACCTGAACGAAGAAAAAGTAGGGATGATCAGACAACGACGGGCAGTAGATTCGTGATTTATTCACCGATGGTCAAAAAAAGGGAGAATAAAGGAGTAGAAAGTTCGGCCTCTCGACAACGCAGAGAGCAAACAGGTAGCATAGCAAGCGCAGGATTGTCGAATAGAGCGAAGCGACATGCAAACAGGAAGTTTCACACACACACACACACACACACACACACACACATGGGTTATTCGATTGAGTGGCAGAGAAATGTGTTACAAACACAGTGCTGCTGCGGCTGGGCGACAAACTACCTGTGCGTATGTTATTTGCAAGAGGAATGCGATGTTGGTAGCGAAAGGCAGTCTCCGGCTGCAAAAAACAACACCTAGAGTACTTAGAAAAGGAAGGGGAGACAAGAGGGAGGGGACGGAAGAGGGGAAGTTGGAGGGGTAAAGGTGGGTGCGAGACGGCCGGGTCGAGTTGGAGCTTACTTGAGACAGTGTCTGCTCCAGGTATCAAGAAGAGGGTCGACAGACTGTGGCCTGAAGACAAGAAGTGTCAGTGGAAAAAAACGAGACCCAAAAATAAATTGATGTTAACTAAGTAGCATGCATAGCGTTAATGCATGAAGTAATAATAGGAAGTTGCAAGCGGTGAGTCCGAAGCATGCCACATGTAAATATCAAAATCATCAAGAACTAAATGAAGCAAAATTTGTGACCAAAAATGTGGGACCGATATTTAAAATGAGACAAAAAATTTCCCATAAATAGTTTCAGATGATATTATACTCACTCGAAAAGTAGAACGCGTTGACTGTCTTAAGACAATAAACGTACCCTCCGCTTATTTCAATTGTGTGGGGCTTAATTCTGATTTACTTAGGTGTAATACGAGTAAAATATATTCAACTGTTCCAAACGTGTAGCTTCAGCAACACCGATGGGTTATGAGTTGCAAAATACGATGCGGAAATGGAGGTGCGGCGAAGCATGCAATTGGTGCAAAAGTGACCGGTAAATGAGCACAAAAACGACAGCTCAAAATACAACCGCAAACTGCGAAATCAACGGTAGCAAAAACGAATGGAGAAATGACAGGCTTCATACCTGAGAAATAGCACTGCCGTTGCTGTTTCCATAGAGGACAGGTGCACGAACAATAGTGTGAGCATCGGAGGATTCTGAAGAGGTGGTAGTGAGGTCACAAGTTGAACTTGGCAGAAGGCCAGGGTTCAAAAGAGGTAGCATCTGAGAAAGATTGAGTTGCGCAATAAGCGGATTCACGGCATTGGTGACGGGAAGACCGCCAAGAAATTGGGTCGTTTGGGAGAGGAAATAGGGTGAAGCGGGATGAAGAGAAGGCGATGCAGAAAGATTGGATTGCGCAGATAAGAGAAGGGAAGATATGTCTTGTCCAGGAACAATGGACGTCGAATCAAGTGGAAGCCCAAGGCTTAAACCAATTAGTGAGTTTACGTTAGGAACAGCTGGAAGCTGCCCATAGGGGAAATAGCGAGGAAACATGCCCGATCAAGAGTTGGATTCCAACGATCGTAGCTACAGAAAATAAAGAGTCCAAACCTATTTCAGTCAAGTTAGGCAGTATCAATTGAAAAATACTCGCATAAATATTTAAAACAAACATTGCAGAAATAAAAGATGCTTGCTGCCATAACTAATAGGGGATAATGCGCAAAATATATGCAGATTCACCCATTCCCTTGGCAGATTGTATAGCTTATAATGAGACCAATGTGGAACCAACCAAAAGCAGTAACCCACATTCCTACCGAGACCACAAAAACATACTATTGAGCCATGCCATTTAGACTGATTATGGTGGGAATAAAACATTAAGTTATGCAAGGATAGCAAACAGTATTAGCTTCGTTAGACATCAAAGAGGCAAGAAATTGATAAACGTAACCAACACTGTGTAAAATATCTGCAGACCAAATTAAATCCCACCGTTTTCGTTACCGCTTAAAACGCTTAAGATTATGGGCATCCTTAATAAAGGTAAACCAAAACAATGGCCTTTTACCAAATAAACTCGTGGAAAAAAGTAACTTTTGTCGCAAGAATATATCTCGCTAAAATAAGAAACATGCGGTGAAGTTGCCCAAAATCGTCCCAAAATTGGCAGCCAAATGAAGCAAATAATGCAGTGACGAATTTAATTTTTTTTGCGGTCAAGCAGCTTGTTGTGTTTTTATAATCCACAACATAACTACCGCATTGTAAGTCTGTTAGAAAGGCATAGTAACAGAAATGCTAGTGTTACTTTGTATGTAAAAATTTCGAAAATATATTACCGGGAAGAAAACTACAACAGGTGTTGTAGCATCCTCAGGCTCCCTTTAAGGTAAAAGAAGGCGCAGTACTAGGGCAGAATACATATATTCTGGAAACAGAGGACTTAAGGGCTGTTGGCACGGCCCGGAGGCCGACCAACCGGCTAGAACAAGATGGCCACCCAAGTCACCTATATCAGTAGTTCGAACAAACAAAGTATTACACAGCCCCTCTCTTCTTTCGAGCGTCGTCCCCGACGCTCCTCTCCGTCAGCCTCCCGTGTCAGCCATCACAACGTTATCAGTGCTGCGCTGCGAGAAGCACCCACGAGCTAACCGTCCCGGTCGTCAAGATTCGAACGCATGTGTTCCTGTAGTGCCATCCATTCCGCGTAGCACTCAGTGCAGCAAATGCGCACCTCTTGGCTCTCCTCTGGGCTTGGAGTCCACGGCTAGTGTCGCTTCAGTTGTTAATAGCCTTCCTGTCGAACATGAGGGCGAGGGAGATGTCGAAGATGAACGTCGATCTCAAGCCTTCTGTTACAAGATACCAAAGGTTCTCCCCTCCGTAGCACATGCACTTCTTTCACAACGCCGACGTTTGCCAGAAGCGGCATGGAGCAGGATAAAATCCATCAAAGTCGGGTCCGCTTTCCGCTGCCACCAATGTAGCGTCCCGAGGCTCCGTTTAAGGTAAAAGAAGGCGCAGTACTAGGGCAGAATATATATATATATATTCCGGGAACAGAGGACTTGGGGGCTGTTGGCACGGCCCGGAGGCCGACCAACCGGCTAAAGCAAGATGGCCACCCAAGTGACCTAAACCGGTAGTTCGAACAAACAAAGTATTACAGGTGTTACTTAGATTTTTCGACAGGACTAACGAAAGCTTTTTTTGGTGGCGGATTTTATTTCTACATGGCTCTCCGAGACTTCTGGGGAGAATGGAGACGACGTATCACTTTTGCTGAGTAGGTATACCCGACACAGTAAGGCTTGGGGGCAATGGAATGGTTTGAGGGCAAACCCACCCAACAAAGTAATCGATGAAGCACCTAAGTGGTCCCTTAAGGCACAACGATAGCCGAACCAACAATGAGGGCATTCCTAGATATTCGGCGTCCGGATTGCTCAAATCTCAGTTTGACCAAATGGAAATCGGCTAAACAATGCCTTCTAGGTTCTAAAAAAGAAAACGGCATACTGCATTCTGCGACCGGAATATTCTTTACTAATTCCTTTTTCCAAGTTATTTATCTTTTTAATAACAAGATTACGTTGAATGCCCTCAACTTTTTGTTAATACCAAAACACAGTTAGTCTAGGCTTCTGTCAGATCGTCATTATAATAAAGAAGGATTTCTGGAACGAAGTCATCGACGTTTAAGAGAAGGTCCTCCAGCAATTCGTCTTCATCTGGTATTCCGTTTTCGGCCAATGTCTTATTCATATCAAGTACATCCTGACCGTATTTCCATGTGTATGATGCGGCATGGGAATTGCAGGGCAGATAACGTTCCAGTATGTCAAGCATCGTTTCCTCTGAACATACCTAACTGATGAAAACTTTGTTAACTAAATAGTATCGAATACTTAATAAGGTTAGCTAAATTATGGAACCCACAACCTTACAATTCAAAACGCATAACAATTCCCAAAGTGAAGTAAAGTAATAAGTAAATGGGACAATTGTGTTGCTTGAAGCTATGGATTAACTAAAGTAAAAATTTGTGTAGGTCTATATTTTATGGTTGAAAATGAACTTACCTCAATGGTGGAGGCATTTTGGGTTAGTGTATTCACTACTCGAATGGTTCTTGCCTTCTTAGTTAGGCGTCCGATCAGATAGGATTTATCTTGCCACCAAGGAATAACGAAATCATTTCGCCAATCTGACGTGGGATACGGTGGTGGCACATGGAGAAATCGCCCATAAGGCGTGTATGGTACGCGCACAAAAGTTATTGGATCAATGTGCGTTCGAAGATTACCAGTTTTCGAGTCGAACCAATGTGAAATATCTGTACCACCAACAGCGAGTATTGGCTTTAACAAAACGTCGCCTATAAGCGATGGAACTCCTTAATTTTATCTTTAAAAACTATTAATACAGAGATTGCTGCAAGCAACAGCTAAATTATAACAAACTTATATTAGCAATTGTCGTTAATGCTCATGAAATATAATCTAGCCAATCCTCATCTTAAAATGATTGCTGAATAGGTGGTAACATAGGCCAAGCTTTTATAAAGCCTTTAAAATGTTCAACGTGACGTTTGCAATTGTAGGTAAATACGAGGACATTTTGTGGGGATTTCCATTAAGGACTATGATTCACACCATTTCAGTTTGTCAAATCTTTGCGTATGACTTTTGCCAGTTAAAAGCGTACCTTTATGAAGATTACATAAGGGGGTCAAGTCATAAACGTTCCCTAAGTAGGAGACCCACAAATCAGTCTCCGAATTATGCAAGGAAACCTCAACCGGTGTGTAGTACTTTACCATTCCCGCTCATGCCTTCAACTCCTTTGTTGCCAAGTTAGTTGTTGATATAAAGATTATCAAGGTTTATTATAAATCACTACATATCAGCAAAGAATTAACCTATTTCATATTAATTTTTAATGGTGCTAAGGTTAGCCCTGGTGGCATTCGCATCAAATGAATATCCATCACATTATAATACGTGCTTTGCCGTTCTACTTTCGACTTTATACTATTGCACAGGTCAAGTTGATCTAAAAGAAGACCCTTATAGTATTATTATTAGTATTACAGATGGTCAGCCTTTTCGGGTTGCTACATTTTCTCCCTTTAATGAAGATCGGTGGCGTCATATCTATAGCGTCCCGAGAATTCCTTTAAGTTAAGAGAAGGCTTGGTACTATAAAGAATGCACAGATTTTGAAAACAGAGGGATTAAAGGCTGCTGGCATGGTTCGGAGGCCAGTCAACCGGCTAGTACAACATGGCCAACCAAGTGACCGAAACCGGTAGTTCGAACAAACAAAGCGTTACACATCCCCTCTCTTCTTTTGGGCGTCTTCCCTAGCGCAACCCTAGGTACCCTCCCGTATCAGCCATCACAACGCAACCAGTGCTACGAAAAGCACTAACGAGCCAACCGTCCCAGTCATCGAGATTGGAGCGCACGTGTTCTTGTAGTGCCATCAATTCCGCGTAGCAATCAGTGCAGCAAAGGCGTATTTCTGACTTCTCCTCTCTCACAATTTTGCGTCCCAATAAAATGATGAAGGTATGAATCAAGGTTTTCGAATGGATCGAGACGCATGCAATACATATTGTGCTTCCAGGCCTTTTGATGCCGTGATAGAGGCCCGTGGCTATCGTAGAACCCTAAGCAAATAAGGCGATTGGGCCTTATAGGAACGGAATGCACGCGACCCAAGTGTGCAAAGCATAAAACGATGCTATCCAATTGTGTCCTGCACATTCTGCATCTGTTGATACACATTTCGGCGAAGGGAGGCGAATTGTCCAAGAACCTAAGTGAGAGCTTATGGGGGATGCTTGACCACAATGTCGCCGATCCCTCTTGGCAGTTCCACTGGACTTGGAGTTCACGACTAGTGTGGCTTCAGCTGTTAATAGCTTTTATGCAGCCCACGAGGGTGGGGGAGGTGCCGAAGATGGACGTTGATCTCAGCCACTCAGTTATGGGATGTCAGTGATTCTCCCACCCGTAGCACACGCACTTCTTTCACACAGCCAAAGTTTACCGCAGACGGTACAGATCAGGATATACAACCCATCAAAGTCAGGTCCGCTTTTCGCTGCCACCAATGTAGCGTCCCGAGACTTCCTTTAAGGTAAAAGGAGGCATAGTACTAGAGTAGAATACATATATTCTGGTAACACGGTTTGAAGGCCAGCCAACCGGCCAGTACGACATGGCCATCCAAGTGGCCGGAACCGGTAGTCTGAACAAACGAAGCATTACAATCTTAGTTGCAAATTTAATTTAATCTACTTGTTTGTTGCATGAAAAATACGTTCTAAAGAATGTGTATCATTGAAAGCGTACTGTTCTAGTCTTTTCTGCAATTCCCTTTTGAAAAGTGGATGCAAAATAACCCACACTTTTAACGAGCAGTGTGGATATTGGGTTATTTGTATGGTCCGAAGGCCACGGAACAAAGTGGGAGTAATCTGCAGACTCGGATGTGTGGGACTAGCAAATTGCTGTAATGAGCTTTTGCCGAAGTGGTTTTTGGAGAAATTGAACTTTAAAAACTCCGCCTCCTTGACTTAAAAATTGTAATTTTGTAGTATGAAATTGATTTAAATGCTCAATATGATTGAAAGCATATTCCGAAAGCATGTTCTAAAACTGGTCGAGACATTCAGGCAGCTCAAAACGGATTGCCTAATCGCATGATTCTATGATTCGGCAGGCCTTATTTACCATGGCACCTTTGACAATAACTTGTTTTTTCAAAATACTCTAAGTATATAAACAGCATTTCCATTTGATTTTCACGAAGTTCTGCAAAACTAAAATCCACGCTAATTCTGATTTGTCATATATTCTAAATCATATTTTGTGGTCCATTATTAACGTTTTATCCCCGGTCTTCCTTGAAGTCATGAGAAGATAGAGCAGTATGCCGAAAAATACACTATGAAAGCTCAGAAGGGCTGAGAAGCTACTGACGTGCTGTCGGAAAAAAGTACAATTTCGCAGAGATCTGGGTGCCCACACATTCAAGCACAGACTTAAACCAACTCTCAGCAAGTTACACTAGTATTTTGCTAACAAAAACCCCAAGAACTAGCGTCACTTACGTGCAACGACTATTTGATGTATGTCCCTTTTTTGATTTTGCAAATTGCCAAATGAATGTAATGCATTTTTAGGCAAAGTAACGACTTCTTCCCAGATGCCTTGCCGTTTCTCTATCAATGGTTTTGAGTAAACGGATGTGCTGAGTGAATTCTCAAAACAACAAACTTTTTAGCCAAACCATCAATGCGTCGCCCTGTTATTGATAAATTGTTCAAAAGTCTAGATAATATTCCAAGGACTGTCGCGTAAAATTATGTCAAATGCTCCAAGAACACTACTTTCTGCTAACTTTAATTTACATAGGAAAGTTATTGCATTCTTGACTTTCCTTTGGAGTTCTTGAAGGAAACAAAGTATCAAAACAAGGAAAAAGTGGTTTACTACTAGCGTATCGAAGAGCTAAAGGACGGATTTACTTGCCGCCAAGAAGTTAGCTGAAGTTCATTTAGGCACAAATAGGTTCCTCAAAGTTTGCTAGAGATTTTCTACGTGAGCTATTGGTGACGTGATCTCTGCGCTTCACGACGATGTCTTTTGCACAGTTATAAGATAAAATATGGCTAGCTTTACCCTTTTCAAGCATCAGCGAACAATGCAGTTTACGCGCTGGTAGAGCTGTCCATGCGCCAACTTTTCAACATAGAGGTGAGGTTCAAGCATTGGTAACACACGATCAGCTAGATTGTATGGGCAAGAAGTTACGCTAGTTGCATGATTAACAGCATCCGCCGAGGAGTGAGACTAACAAGTCCGTTCACAGCATGACGCCCCAACCACTTTAATAAAACATTGGGGTGGGGGAGGGGGGGGAGAGAGACCGTGATGGTAAAGTTGACTTCGAGGCCCTGGTAGCGAATGCGTTACGCAGATATAGGCGTTTGACAACGATGCCGTTGGTAAGACAGAGAGTATGTAAAACAGTTTGCTTACTTTAATGAACACTAGCTTTCCGAAAATACGAATTCGATCTGTTTTATTTCCACTGAAAGGTGAATAACTTGGATTAGTGTGTTTAATAATAAACAGGCCTTACACTGAGGGATGCTGCCGATCTCAACTATGACTAATTGCATTGAATTATGCTAGATAGTGATAACAGAGAGATAATTTTGCATTTATGCGTCCAACGCACACATGCACAATGGACAAACAAGCAAATCGGCGTAAGTAACGTCCGACAATAGGCTTGCTTAGCACGAATTTGTTGATATGGCTAAATGAGCTCCAGATGCGCGTCATTGACGTCGTATTTATGAAGCACATCTAATCTGTGGTCTTTTTGTTTAGCTTTGCAAAAAAACTCCAAGTTTTTTTCAAGTAGTGCAAAATTAAAACGAAGGCAATGCATTCAATGTCCGTTACCCTGCGATGAAATGGTCTTGATGACCTAATTCCATGCTTAGTGGACTTTGCAACCCCATACGTCCACCAGTGAGAGCAAGATATTTTAAAATCCCATTGTAGTGTACACCATCTAGATGAACTGTATTTTGATTTGGCATTTGTTTTAAGTGTACATTGTACCTTTTTCGGCCCTACCAAAACTGCTGGATAGACCTTTATCCCGGCCGCCGGGGCTCCCATTTATGCCTACTGCTCTGGATAAAATGATAACTGGATGCTACAATTAGCACCATCATCGGATTGAAGGCGGTGTGTTCTCTCTTTGTTGCAGAAGTTAAATTCAAACTCACCAATGTTAACGCTACAATGGAATTGGCTATGCTTAACCACTAGAAATGGGGATCGAAGAGAGGTTTTATCTTTGCATATAAACTGCAGTAGTTCCGCCAACTGATACACTGAATCTATGTCTACTGGACTTCAAGACTAGAATTGCACCTCTCTCGTAACAAGATACAAATTGCCATGATTTTTTGAAAATAAACTCAGAATAGCCCTGGAAACGACTTATCTGTGTTTGATTTTCCTACAATGTTTAAAGTTTTTTTATAACCAGGCTAGTATTTAATTTGTGCAAACAAAGTATAACCGTAAATATGAAGAGCAGATCACTTTTGGGAGAAAGGGCAAATGGAGGCTGTGAAAAAAATGCATCTACCGCATCACCTTCAACACATCCTCGTGCCCTAATATAATGAGATTAATGGGAACGAAAAATTGAAGGCTTTTATCAAGTCTGTTTTTTAACAAAAGGAACCCGCACAACTGGTGTTCAAGTCAAACTCATAATTTTGAGCCTATTAAAGGCAGGGACAAATCTGAAGAGCGGAAAATACGTTTGATCTCTAAATAGTTTTCCTCCTAATTTATTCATCTACACCAGCGTTTAGTTTATACATGACGTAAATAGTAGTAGCAGATTTTGTGAGTATAGATAAACCGTCCTAGGCTATTCTTCTTTAACCTGTCATCGGTACTGAAGTCTTGATGCCCTGGATATTCTTTCGGGTGAATAGATCCGTAAGCGGTGGGTGGATAATGTCACTGACGCATCTTAACACAGGACGTCCAAACGCCCCGTGGGTGTGATTCGCTTGAAGTCCACTGCAATTATCCACCAGTTTGGATTACACCCTTCCATTTGGCACCACAAATTTTCACCCTAATTAAAAACATCGCCCGATCCACACACACTATCAGTACAGCCAACAAGACACATGCAGAATCGTCAGGATCGCACCCTTCTCATGTATGCAAAGTTAAAAATTGTGGTTCGACCTGCTACAAGGTCATTAGCGTCTTCTAGGTGTAGTACAGCATGAGTGGAAGTAGACCATGAAATTGCGCATTTATTGGAACGATTAATAAGGGCATCATTTCCCACCTGAATGCATAACCGCATGCATGACAAGACATCCCATGACACCAATTAAGGGAGGAAAAAGTGACAGATGGGGGTGCGGGTCAGGGCAACTTTGGATCAAAGGATTCCTCGACGAGGAGGAGTTTAATACCCTCCAGAACGTTAGCCGCCTCAAAGCTCGGCAGAATGAGGTCAACTGCACCCATGAAGTCACGATGACAATGCAACGGCTTTGAGCGCTTAGCCTGACGATCACCAGGCTTGTAGACGCCTGTCTGCACGAGAATTGCTATAAAAATATACAAATTTTAAGCTTATTTTTTTCAAATGTTTAGTCTGATGCCCCTTGGCTTACCAAATCATCATCGGCTAAAATGTGATTAGCTATTGTTGGCGTGAATCCTTCTGATATCAAATGTATTTTAAGATGGATAGACAATATTTGAGCCGGCAGTAGCACAAGATTTTTGAGCGATGGTTAAACTAGTATTCAAAGAACCACAAACATTTAACCTAAGGTACGGAGTTCAAACACTTTTGGATAAAATAAGTAGGACTTTAAAATCAAATCTTGGATAATTATTCTGCGAAGATACGGTTAGTGATTTATCAAATGACATTGCGATTCGACGACAGTTGTAGTACATCTATCGGCCAAAAGTGAAGATCTGTAGTAATATATTGGACTCATCAAAATTTTGGACGTTGCATGGTCTTTCACCCCAATAGGTTAGCATGTGATTATCGTCCCCGGCCTGTGGATAGTTTTTACATCACTAACCACGTAAAGTAGGCTTCAGACCTGCAGCTGCTAATAAGGAGGAGAGAAGTGCGGTAAAAGTGGGTGGGAAAAACTCACATTCAACTCCTCGACAGGTTTGCGGAAGGAATGTGGCGTCGGCCGGAACAGTGCGAGAGGAGGCGACAGCGGCCTTCATGTGCAGCTGACCCTGCTCGGGCCCCGAAACATCCCGCCCACCAGACAGACGGCGGTAGCGGCGCAGGTACATGTTGTAGAGATTGGCACCCAGTATGTCCACCTCTGGATTGTCTCTACAACCGAAGACACCAAACACCTCATTTGATTACCTTTTCAACAGACACATAATCAAAATCCACCGTTTGTAGTAGTATCGCTACTACCCTAACTTCAATTTTTTGCTTTAGGGAAAGAATACCAGTTGATCGCAAATGAGCACCTTGATGATAAAAATGGTCAAAATTTTAAACATGTCAAATTGTAAAACGAATAAAATAAGCAAACCGTTCACTTAAAAGCGGTAGTGCAATGAAGAGGTAATTCAACCAAGTGGATTGAAGAATGATTTACCGCTTTAGGAAAAGTGAAGTGAGAAAGTTTTCGGCTGGGATTTCAAACTTTTCCTTGGTGCCCCCACTGCCAGAACTGCTTCACATAGCAAGCGCATAAAGATAGGTTCATGACCATAGCTAACTCAGGCTTAAAATTCAACACCATATACGTTTAACAATAATCTAGCCAAAGGGTCGATTTCTTCCCATTGACATGCCATCTTATTCGAAAGTGAGAGCACTGGTACATTGGAGGGATAATGTACAGAATAAAGTGTTGACGTGTCGGTGACTAGCCACACTGATATGGGGAATACGTGTATTGATGCGTGGCAAAGGTGAGTTAGCGATGGTTCTTCCACTTACCCGAAGAAGTAGATTTTCCTAAGGGGCCGTGAGATGCCCATGCGCTTGGCAACTTTGCTCAGTATGTGCTCTGAGAATCGGTAGGTGATTTCACTCGGTTTACCAACGAGGGCCGTGTACTTCAAGGGATATCCCGATACTCGCTAAATTGGTGAAATGATCCATCTCAGTACTATTAAGCCAAGTATACAACCAAGTGCCAGCGAAGTGCAGCTAAAAAGTCCGGTTGATTATTTGGGAAAAATAAAAGTACGCAGCTAAAGTTGATTGCATGTGTAACACAAGGACGTTACGTGGTCAGCATTCAGCTATTCAATGGTAAGTCAAACCAAGTTCATTCCGTGTTATTTGCGATAAAGTCCAATGTGAAACTTACTTCGTACAGTGACTCCAAGCAGACGAGGAAAGCGCCGTGTCCAAATCTTAAAGCAGAAACTTGGGAGATAAGAAATTTGGTTTACATAGAGAAGGATATTTTCGTCCTCCAACTAATTTCAGAACTTTATTATACTATCCTCTGCATTAAAATGAGAAAATCACAATAGAATAATCAAACAGGGTGCTGAAATTTGTTTGATAACGGATGGACCTCAGCTCTTTAATTCAGAGCCGACTTTCCCGGACCAGGGAAGATCCGATTGATTCACGAAGACCGTGAGACAAGAAAACACTTAAAGTAGTAGTGGACTTTTATGTAGGAAATCTGCTTGTTGCAATGTGAGGAGTAAAATTTGCAGGTAGAGTAAGATAAATTTAAGGACCTGGGCATGCAGGCCTGACCCATGTACAGGAGGTCCATGTTGCAGGCTAAGACAGGCAGATGGTTCTTTGGACTGGCTTCGGGTTTGTGATCCGGCTTTCCATCGGTCATTAGTAGATCAATGAGCAATTGCAGGTACATCTCCCACTGAACTGGTTCACCCATCAAGACGATAGCTGGTGGAGGTAAAAACAAATTTGGTTGCTTGGCAAAGGTATAATTATGTAGCGACACCTGCGAATTCAGTTTATTAGAGGTTGTCAGCTAGAATTCGATAAGTTTTCGTAAAATCCATGACTCCATCAAACCTACCTTCAATTCGTGGGAAGTTTTTGTTTTCCTTATATCCTTTTGCCTAGAAATGGAATCGTCTGTTAGAAATCTTAACCAGCCTAAATGACTTAATAATATTGGAATGGGATTGAGAAGTCATACAACAATCTTGCGATTTTCGTGGTTCACCATATCGAGGAGGGGCCAGGCCTCGGCAACCTGCTCCATAGTGTAGACGTGCTTGAAGCCGAGGTCTTCCGCAATTTTCTTCATGTCTCCCTGGCCCACCACCAACACTCGCATGTCGTGCCAGTGGGTGAAGCTCTGGAAGGGGCTTGGTGCGAATATCACTTGTTCTGGCTGCAGCTACACACAAGAAAAGCCAACGGCGTTTAGTACCTTTATGCATGGAGAGGGATGATACCATGTTCATAGCTCAATTGTGTTCAATCGTGTTACCGTATAATGGAGAATAGGTGGATGCACCTTAACATCTTCATTAGTTTTGTAGTTTATTTGAGTTCCGACCAGGCACTGAAAGATGTTTACATCGTTAAATGGAAACAGGACAGTACTGTTAACAGATCGCATAAAAAGCCTCTGCTCCAGTAAAAAAAGAGGTTACGGAACTTACGTCAATATTGAAAATGGATGAGAGTTGATCCACCTTTGCTTGAGCGTTTCCACAGGCGTTCGTCACGAAAGCGATCGGCACCCGGAGTTTGCCGTTGCGTCCCTTCAGTAAGTCCATGGCCAAAAGAGCCTCCGGTATTGGAGTGGCGCCGCGTAACAGAACCCCGTCGATGTCAAAGAGCAGCCCAAAATTGGGCTTTGCATAAAAGACAGAACGTTTTTTCAAAGTCCCGATTAGATAATCTTTGAGAAGCGTGTATTACTAAGAGAATTTTCCTTAGCTAAAAAATTTACATAGTTATAAACCTTAATAATTCCGAGGTAAATTCCTAGCCGAGTCTTACCAATTTTCAGGCTGTATAGATTATGCAAATACACTATTAGGTTTTAAAAATTCTTTGTGCAAATTTCCATTAACATCACAGGTTAAATTCGGCGCGATGACGCTAAAACAATGGCCAAAGCAACTGATATGAATACTCCGGTGTTGTCATGGCCTATGCATGGTAAGGAGAGTGATCAAGAATAAGTTTGAATAGGTCCTTCCACATCATACCTCTTTCTGCTTCAAGCCTACAGGGCAGAAGTCAAGTCGTTCATCTGTGTAGCTATCCGTGCTAATGATGCTAGCTTTGCGGATATCGAGTTGTTCAGGTGAGGGAATAGCGTAGAGATCGGTGAGTGTGTCACCCATAATTCTGGCAAATGAGGAGGCTCGTGCATTGCGATCATATTTATAGAGCCCTTTTAAGAGTACGCATGCACAGAGGTGTACACGGTCGCGGGCCTGTAGTAAACACCATGGTACGTTACGGATCATCCATTTACACAAGAGAGCCAGGGTCCGGGATATTCATTCTGAGCTGCGGTAATCACGCAAGCGTGAGCGCGCTCCGCGTGACGCAGTGACCTGCGGTTCATTCCCTCCACTTCTATTAGCGACGCATCGTGGTGATTGCCGGAGTGATTATTAAGGTTTTTTGTCTCAACGACTTGCCGAAAGCAAGGAAAAAGTATATGAGAATCCAGGGAGAAATTCCAATTGGGCTCCTGTTTCTTAACCTGTGAAATAAGTACTTGTTCAACCTTGACACATTAACATCCATAGATACCCAAATCATAATTGTGTGGGTAACTTAAATTAGTGGCCTTTTGCAAGAAAATAAATGGAATTTAGCAACTAAATTTATTTTCAACATTCAATTCAAACCCTAAGTCTTGATCTAAAAGTTGTGTTCTGCCGTTGCTTTACAATCCTTCCATGGTGGTCTCCGATACATCATTAACGCATACTTGGTGATTAGGTATCAAATCGTGGTATGACTCTCTGACCTCCCAATGTTCCACTCCATTTCGTTCGCACTTTGACGTGTACATACACTAAGGCTTAATTAAAAAAAATAAACCTCAGTATGCTGTGGGACTATTTAAACTTGTTTGGACGATGGTGGCCATCGTGACACAGAGGTCATAAATGCATTTGGGTGGGTGAACAACTTGTAAAGTCCGAACTTGATGGATTAGTAATTAGCGGTCACGTGGGCTCCCCTGCTGGTATACACTTCCCCACAGACGAGCGGAGCAAAGGCAGTTCGCACATCCATGCTTCCGGCTCGTGGTCAGAGGGCGTGGAAGTAATTAATTGAGAGTAAATTTTCACACTTAAAGGCCTGCATAATCGTTCGAGGGGTAATTAGCCAGCAGCGGCGGAGGGCGTCTGATTTATCAGTCCCATTGTGATACTGTTTATGCAATTATCTCACTGGTTAATTAGTTTTGCAGATGACGTCAATTTACAACAAATCACACCAGACCCTCCTTTTCATGAGCTTTCTACTAAAGTCCATAGGCCATTGAATGCCACCGCCAACTCTGCTTGTCGTAAATGGATCCACTTTTTTGTACCCAAAAGAGACCCCTACCTAGTCAAACGGAATGTTGAGCAGCAAGCACTTTCCTAGTTTTCTATTTGTTTTTAGTTGGATCAGTACAAAATTGCGCTCCTACTATTTGCCCTCAAATTCATGTGTGAGCTATCTACTAAGTTAGCTGGCCTGTCCGAGTTAAGTTGAGCAAATCGAAACTGTGATTAGTCGTTCATCGAATCTTCTTAAGCTCCACAATCATTTAATAACAGCATATCATTGAAACCCATCATAGTCCATTGTATATAATATGTAACGTGCCGATCATCGAATCTATTCATCGCATACACGTGCCACGTTTACAAAATGGTGTGTTGTGATGATAGAACCAGAAGGACCCGTGGCTATGTTGGTGGATGCTTCCTTGAGACCCCAGTAGCTAACGCGCCCCAACCTCTGGCATAAATACAGTTCAGCAGTCTGCTGAATGACGCTGGAAAATTTAGCGATAGACGCAAAGATGGGGAGGATTCTTGGCCATACAATGCACACAGCAAGTAGAGACAATGGAGTATTACATTTGCCTTAGAAGTGGATGTGGAGCATGTCACATTTTGTGTCCGGTGGAAGGATTTATGCTCCTTGGATCCTATCTCTTGAGAGATCAATGTGTGTGACTGCTGTTGTTTTGCCATGGGTTCCAAGTAGCCGAAACCACCTCCTATAATTTACTTTATCGTTCCATGAAATATCCACATTTTACAGCATGCATTTAAATCCAAATTCTGAGGATGGTATTTATGGAGGACTATCTTAAGTTCTCAAGGGCAACAGATATTGAATCTGGTTTTCATATCATTAGCAGAATTCACTCTTGACTGCGTACTGTATTAGTGGGTTCAACTCAAATTACTGACTGGTGGCCCTATTGCAATGAGTTCTACCCACTTACCTACTCATTTAGCTATCCCAGCATTACTTAATTATTTGTTTGTTTAAATAAGGGGACGTTTAAAATCCTACGACTCGTAACTTAGAGGTTTAATGAATAAGCAAACAAAACAAACACTCGGATGTCTCCACCAGAACATAATTACCCCGACCTACGAGTTCGCTTGGCCAATTTGTATTCCCATCCATCCACTACGCTAGACACCGGTGTGTGGTTGCATGCGCCATAGACCACCCATTACTCTTCTCACCGATAGACGACAAGTGTAGTAAACGAAAAAAATATATATTTGTCAAAGATGAACCGCGACAGAACAGCGGATAAACAGACTAATCCAAGTAACTGCAGCGCGTTAGGCTCATCAATGCGTCTCCCTCACTGCGCAAACTAAACACCAATTCACGTGACAGAATTACTGTGTGAGCCGATTCATGCCCAGGACTGCAAACAACTTCAACTCGTGACTGAGTTTACCAAGTGTGAAACTACTTTTTGACTACAAAAGCAGATTCACTGGTGAAAGTAGAAATTGTTTGCTTATCCTTCACCTTTTTATTTATGCTTCATTTTGAATGAATTAACCACCTCAAGAGCGCATTTTCAATAATGAAAACGCACGTTCTCAATAGCGATTGAATGGGCAAATGAGAACAAAATGTCGAGCATTTAAATGCAATCTAACGGTAAATGACGTGTTTCACTTCAAGTCGGTATCCATAAGGGCCACAACAGTACGTTGGCTGCATTATTTTTTGCTCAATAAATAGTGAAATATTAATAAGTGAGGTAGAGCTAATTCCCCTGGTGTGGTTGTACTTCCCTAAAGTGGATAATTAGTGGATTATGTACAGTTCGAAGGTTCAGCAAGGTCTGGGACTTTACTATGAGGCCCGCAGCCCTCCAAATCAGAGCTGCTCCGAAGATCGAGATCAGTGAAAGTAACTTCCTACAACAATAAAGTAGACCAACCACTCATTTCACATACTCAACGAGGTAACCAAGCAAAAGTTAGAGACACCTGTTGCAGTCCATTCCATACCTGTAGTGATGCCGTGTTTCGGTAGCATAACATCAGGGGCAAGCAAGCCATTAGCGCACCACAGATTCTGTGCGACTGCAGCCACCAGGATACACAAATGTGCCAGGTATTAGTCTAGCCATAAGTTGAATGCAAAAAAAACACTAAGATGAAAATTTTCTCGCATCGCATTTGAAAAAGACGACAGATCTCACTCATAGCTGCTCTACCTTTATTCAGCGTGAAATTAGAAAAAAAATGAAGCCGGTTAAGAGCAACCAAAATGAGAGAAATAGAAGTTGCGGACTAGTAAGTTCATTGAGGGATTTCTGAGAAGACTCCACGACGTCTAAACCTAAGGACCCCAAAAATTCGAACGATACAGATTCGTCACTTCCAACACCACGAAAATATATAAAGCGCGATGATAATTCCACTGCTGCTACAAAGTGGTTTACTATCTGATAAAGCCACAACATCAGCTCACCATAAACCTCCCTTCGATTGCATGCAAACAAGTAGTTTTACAGTGTGGTATTGTGGTCACTAGAAACCATGCAGACCTACACCCATCGCCTGCTGCGGTCGTCCATGTTCCCATCCTAAGCGTTCTTAAGCATTCACAGCTTAACTTGGCTTAATAGCAGCTTTATGGAGGCTGGATTGGATGGTATGAGCACAAGAGATCAGTATTAACAAGTAACGTCCAGGGCCTGCATGAAAACGGACACACGACTTCACTCAAAGCGGCTCAATAGGTACAAAAAATCTAGCAACTTACTTCAGAATGTCGAGGCTTCCTTATTATTCCACGTCTGTACCAACGCACACCGCAATCTCCCGCATTTTGGTGGTAGCATATGTGAACTCGAGACCAAAAGTAAACAGTAAGGAGCTTTGAAGTGTAGCTGCTAAATGCACCTGATTAAAATGGAAAGAGCCGTTACTGCCAACATCTCAGTCCACGGAACGCCATACGTACAAAGGTGTTCAAACGTGCACAGTCCTTTTTGGCGTGCTTTAAAACAAAAGCACGTGACGACTGACGCAGCTGCATTTCAGGTTCATCCGCGCACACTTGACAAAACAGAACTTTGATAAGCAAGAACTTGTTGATGTTCTCGAACAATCTTGAAGTCTGCTAAATCAGTGTTGAATGCACGAGGGTGCATTGGCAGTTGCAGACATTTTCGCACATGACTAAAAGTGTAATCATCCTCACACCGAAGAACACCATACTCCTATGCTACTGTTTAAACAATCTGTTTGAGGAATCAGTTATCATAAACTGACACGGAACAGGAACTGCACATTCACGACGTTGGTAACGAATCCGTTGAAAATAAGACACATCGGTTCGAATTGGAAAGTTAAATACCAAGATGTAGAGAGATTGTGGTCCTTGCAAAGATCAACATTTCATTGTTTTATGCGACTGACGACTAACACTGCTGACGGCCGGTCCGTAATGATAGCCGGCGTTCGATGAGCTCTCCCTTTCGTGTTGCCGCTTGTCCACTTGGGTGGCTCATCCAGGCAAGTGATTTCGCATAGACCAACATCTAGAGAATTTTGAGGTAGCGATATAGCTAAGAAATCATAAACAAATAGCCAAACAAAGCGGTTTGTTAGGATGTTAGTGGAAAAGTCAACTGTCTACGGCGAATTGATGTCTAGGTGACCAAAACAAGGGCGATATTAACCACTCAAGTTCAGCCATCTGTATTTGGATGACTTGTTTTGATCAAACATTAAATAATCAAAAATATCACGTGCTCACGGGTAATGAAGAGGGAAAACGTGTTCTTACCTAATTGCAGAACGTGTACGTGCGGTAGAAAGCATTTGATGCTTGCACACACTTATAAGTAGTCTAAAAACAAAAGCTTTGCATGAGTAATTGGTCTGTAGAGAATTGCCCTTGCAGGATTACGTCATGCAGTAGTTGTGGATACGCGAAACCCGAACATTTGTCCATACAATTGTGATATTCACAATTAAGGCTTGACTGGTTGAATGTTGAATTGACAAACTCAAGTCCAAATAGGCGAGATAGGAATATACTTTCACAGGACTTGGAAGGAGGGAATCTCGATCTCACTGGCGCTGGTTGCATTACAAAACATTTTTATTTGTCTATTTCATAGTAACAGAGGTAAAATATGCTCAAAATAAGACCATAAGAAGACATAAACACACTTAAAGGATGGAAATTTCCTTATTACTGAATGGTGGTTCCTTTACACGAAACGTTTCTTTTGAACAATGTCACCGACATGCTCCATGGGAATACCGTTGCGACCGAACAGGGTATTTTTAATTATGTCACTGCGGTTGAACGGTTTTTTGATATTGTCCAGTTTCACCATTTCACTGAAATACCAGCCATAATCCCATGAGGCTGGAAATTTGTAGTTATACTTCTGTTCTGGGTTCTTCCGATTTCTCAATTTCAAGTACCTTGCCCTTCACACATAAAAAGGGGAAAAGTGATCGCTTTTGCTACTTAACACTAAATATTAGGCAAAACTATTAGGCGATCCTGACTTGCGTCCAAAAGACTTCGCATTATAGACGATGCTTCAAATTAAGCTCCCTATAACTTCCAACAAAACTAGTGAAAGATATTTCGACCGCTTTCATACGAACCACACTAGTTTATTTTGCTGAAAGCTAAGAAGTAGGAATTAGTGGACTGGCCTGACGACTATTTAGGTTTGAACGAATAAATAAATTCGCGAAGTCATCCACTGATGATAAAATACGTACATTTCATTACTGCTTCCATCAAAATAAGTAAAAATGAAACACTGTTTAAACGAACCTCCCACCACCAGTAGCCGAGATGCCTTCGTACAAGGTTTCCTTGATTTCAGGTGTAACAGGGCGCATCAACTCCAGCGATGGGAGAGTGTCAGCATTGAATCTCCTTAACTCGAACTCACGAATCTTCTTCTTATGCTCCAGTTCCTCTCGTTGTCGCTTTTCCTCCACCGCTTTGAGCATCCCGATGCAGCGCTCATTTTTCAAGGTGCTCAGTTCCAGTTGATGGCGAATAATTTTCGATGCAGTGCCCAAATTATCTGGCGAACAAAGGGTGTCCTTGTGCTCCACGAAAAATTTGTAGGCAGCATCTTCTTCCTTCTCTATGCGATCCTTGAACTCGAATACGGATTTTATGCTCTCAAGGGTTTGCCGCGCCATTAGTGCACCCGATGGGACGTCAACTCTCTCCTGCCTCAGACGTGCACGGGTATCGATCTGTGCCACACTCCTAGCATTCCAGATGCTCTACACCTTTGTCGACTATTTGAATTGACGCTCCCGTCTGACGACATGCTCATTCACTGGCCAGATGATAGAATTCCTTCGGTAGATTACTTGTTTACATAGACTAATATCATATCCCAGTTTCATACCATTTTTTATGCATTTAAACAAGCTTTTAACTCAAAGTGTGATGGAAATAGTATATGAAAAGTCCTACTTTAATGTATTTAGTAGTATGTTTCTGTGCCACCCTCATGGCAGTCATGTACACCGCATTCATGGCCCATGAAGACTAGCGAAGGCTGTTTCATTGCAACAATGAAGTTAATTCAAGCATAAGCTTTTAGTTAAAAACAACCCAATTACTCGACTTCGTTCCATTTTTGTACCTCCTTATGGATACTTTCAAGAAGGGCTTCACTTTTCACCCTAACCAAAGCACTTTGGGCGGTACCAATCTGAAGCCAGATTTATGATTTGTACATTCCGAATGTCAAAGGCAAAAGGTAATTTTAATTCTATACTAGACCGAAGAATCCGTTCCATTTTATGCATTAACTTGCATGAGTGTTAGTTAAAGAATAAATTCTTTGTAACAATGCAAATGGCTTGCAACTGAGCTTAAAATTCTACCTATCATGAGAAACGCAGTTAAAAAGTCACACAAAAGCAAGGATGGACCGAATTTCAAATGTCACTTGTGATACTTTGATTTCTTAGCTCTCAGTTTCGGTAAAAGGGCCATTTTGGGTCCATGTCATTGTACCACCACGGAGTGATCTGGCTTCTAGACCATGTCAATAGCCTCAAGCCCCTCTGTGTGGTGACAATGAATAGCCTCAGTAAAGTCTTGGGGGGCTAAACACAGATTTAATTTCAGTGAAATGGAAAATCTGCTTTTGGGCTTCTGCTTTTCGACCACATGCAAGTCAATTTATTTTGCGTCTATTTTCCTTGGGACTACTCAAATTCAGTAATGCTCATCCTCCATTCATCCATTAAGATAATTTACATTCCTATAAGCAAATTTATTGAGCAAGTTTAGATTAATTCAGTCACAAAGGAAACTTAAATTCACGGGTAAAAAATGTAAGGCGTTTCGCCTGCCTTACTCTCACGCCATGCTGCATTTCTACTTTTAAATTAATCGATGCTTCTAGAATGCTTGTATGCCAACATTTCCGCCGACGTAGGTGCTACGGAAGCGCAGAAAGAGGCGTCTTCCACAGGCTTGTCTAGTTAATTAATAGTGGGACAAAACATGAATGCCATGGCTGAAGAAGTGGCCTCATCGGAGGGAGCGAAAAAACACAATCGCACAACGTGCTCTAATGAAAGCAGGCATGATCAAAGCATCTGGAATGATGCCATCTCCCGTTCCGGTCTTGATAGCGAGCAGATATTTATGGCCATCAAAAAATTGCTTCGTTGCACCGTCTGCTTGGAATACCACACAGAAGCTAATCAGTGCAAGAACGGTCATTTGATATGCCGACAATGCACGCATCAACTGGAGCGAGGCCTACAACAGGAGACAAACAGAGGCACCTGTCCAACCTGTAGAATCACCCTTTTCCCAGGAATATCACGCTGTCTTCTGGCGACCCAGTTGTCAGCTGAGTTACCGACCCCTTGCCTATTTTGCGATCTTTACTTTCGCCAAAGTGAACTTGAGCATCACGAAACAAATTTGTGTCCCATGCGACCGGTAAAGTGTAAATATAACATTTTCGGTTGCCTGTGGAAAGGCAAAGCTAACGAAGCTTCCAGACACGAACGAAACTGTTCAGTCTCTAAGCGGTCGGTGAGAGATGTGGAGACCATAATTCAAGAGAAATTTTATCAGCGCTCCAAAAGGTCAAACGACAGCAGCAACTCCTGGCATGAAATAGTAAATCTTTTCAAAGAACGACCCCTTGGAGTCTTTGTTTGTATTCGAGAGACCACGTTGCATCAAGTGATGCGCGAAAACAGACGAAACGAGTTTCGTTTTCAGTGTACAACAGGCCAGCTTTCTCAAACAGGTCAATTCAATGCTACGATCGAACTCACCATCAATTTGGATGACCTCAAATTTTATTATCGTACTAAATTACACACTGGATTCACAGAAACGGTGAAATTTCGACTGTTGACCATACATGGCTATGATTTAGTCATCCCAACTGCCGACAGGCTTCGTGTGCCCAAGTCTAAGCACTCGCATGAATGGCAGAAGTTTCATTGCCATTTTAACGTCTGTGACAGCAAACTCATGGCATTGGCCAACAAGTTTACTGAGCTGGCTACTGAGAATGGAGCTGACTTTGCACTTAGACTGGAATTTCTGATTATTTTTGAAAATCTACATGCCGTACGCATGCCTCGTGGGGACTACCATGGATGGAATGTAGTTATTCCAGCATCACCAACAGAGTCCCAAATAAATGAGGATACTTCAGAAGCGCCTGCACAAGAGGACTCAACAAGACTAAATAATAACGGGCATCACGAAGAAGATTATGAAGAAGAAGAAGATAATATAACACCGCCTCCTGTGGTGAATAATAATCGAGGTCAGGTGGAAGGTTCATGGGATTCAACACCTGATGAACTGAACATTCCTCCCGAAATCGCCGAAGGATATCGCATTTTCATTGATGAAGTTACTGAAGGAGTGGTTGTGGCTATGAACGGGGCCGCAAATCGAGACTTGCAGCGTGAGGACGTAGCAAGAGTTTTGCGGTTTGACGAACTTTCACCTTCATCAGCCATGAGGAACAACAACGCACTTGGAAGGTCTGAGGAAGAAGCTAACGAATCAAGAATTCTGGAGGAATTAGAGGGAGAAAAAGTGGACAATAAATCTAAACCTGATTCTGAGAATGCAAGTGAGGCAACAAATGGTGATGAAAGAGCATCGAGAAACCGCAGTATTGTTGGTAATAGGCAAGCTTCAGCCAAGCTATCACGCATCTTGAGATCCAAAGCCCATGTTAAAGCGATTAGAGGCGAGAAAAACACATTGAGGACCCCGTGGAAGAATAAAACTAGCGTCACCAAACGATTTGTTCTGACTTTTAACAGATTAGCACCTTACTTGACGAGAGGGCATATGTGGAAGAACTTTGAAGCCATGAGGTGTGGTGTAAAAGGAAACTGTAACGTCAGAAGGCATTTGAGGACTTCTAAACGTCGCAAAGTGGCAAAACCTCGGAAGAGAATAAGGAAAGACCTCTTACCTGCAACACCAGGATTGGTGGACTACATGATACCTCTGCTGACACCGATCATCAGCTATTGGAACACTATGAAGAAGATTAGTGCAGATTTACTTGAGAAGGGGCACCAAATCTTTAAATCACTTCACGCCTCGAACAGAGAAACAGATTTCCAAAACCTAGCGGAAATGCCCCCCTTATCACGCAGAACAGCAACATCGGATTGGATTGCACGACCAATTGGGGATGGAATGATTGCAAGATCGGGAGGTGATACGCCCGGATGGCTATTCAATTAGGGAAAAAGCCACCACCCACTGGCAATGGCCCAATGTCCAGTGCTTCTAGCCGCAGGCGAAACTCGCCACTACTTCAATGATCTGCTAGTTCTCAAATGCAATATCCAAATGTTTATAGGTTGGTTTCATTTAGGTTAAGTAAGTAGGTTGACTTTGTAGATCCTTTTGGATTTGAGAGGAATGGAAAACAGAAAAGTATTTGCTGCACTTCGTTCGACTATATGTTTACAAGCTTATGGTATCACCAGTAGGGTTTCAGTGAAAGCAACAAACGAAACTTACAACGTATTTTTGGTAAATGATTTTCAGTAGTCCGATCTTGAAAAGAAAACTTGGCTAAGGTCTACACATAAATTAATAGCCTCCATTAAAGTCAGGCAATTTTCATTGTAGGCTTGCAACCGAACCTTAAGAGTGGACCTGAGTTGTTGTTAGTATGCCTTGAATAAATGTCTAGCATGCTAAGCTGTTCAACCTCGTAGTATCGACTAAGATTTTGTGAATCAAAGTGAAAAGGATATCAGCTTTTTTACGTTGTGAATTTTCTTAGAGAAAAGAATGTTTCCCAAAGAAAAACGAGGATAACATTTTTACAGACGGAACTCTAACTTACCAGATGTGACTGTTTGATCACACGTTTGATCCGTTCAATTGCGTTGATTGTTAACCTATAAAACATGCCCCGGCTTTGTCTTCGGTCACCCCTCTTAAACAGGAATTATTCCGTTAATTTAAATAGGCGCCTATTTTGAAGCAGTATACATAGGCTGGGGGTTTGAATGGAAAAGTGCAAGTACACATTTTAAGCATTTGTTAAGTGGTTTAGGGCGTTGACTACACAAGCGGACGAGAAGGACATTACTGAAATGCAATTTGAAAACAGATGCGTACGAGATCAGATTGAGCTAATTTTCAGCACTATAAGCGTATTGAAAAGAGGTATACAACCTACCTGTTAATATCTATCAACTAGTCAAGTTCCTCCAAAGAGGAAGGTGTTTGCCTGACTACGTCCAAATTAATTGACCCATCTCAACCTCCTTGTCAGGCGGTTGCACAATGTACTGCTCTTACACGTCCACCTTGCACTGCACTTTGAAAGGCAAATTTGGGCTGAGATTTGAAGTGAAAACACCTCCAGCATGCATATTTCATGCTAAAACCTGTACTTACAGTTGGGTGTTTAAAGAAAAAGGTGTTTATATATTTAATTTATGAACACAACTGTGGCCACCTGGTCCACGTATGTAGAGAGAGGTGAGAAGTTGTAATTCAGTTATTACAATTAAAAGAGACCATTTTGAAAGAATTAAAAGTTCCACTTAACTGATAACGAAATAAGTCAGTGATTCCTCCACAAAGTTATGGTCTGATTTCGCTCTTGAATGCGGCATAACATTCCTATTTTTGCCTGCTCAATTAGTATGCAATAAATAATTCAAGTAACACCCATTGAAAAAGCATCGTTGTATAATATTCCGGTCGAATAAAGTTGTTCTGCAGAATGGGTTTATTTGCAGAAGTATTTTATCTGTCACATGCAACAGTAAATCCAGAGGAAGTTGACAACGCGATTTATGTAGTCCTAATAAGTAAATCGAAGGCGTTATTGTGCTTTGACGTTTTGAGGGCTAGAAAAACAGCTAATGCATCCATCCACTATGTAGAGTCGCCTATGCGCCTACTTTGGTAAGATGAGAGTTCACTTGGACCGACTTTCCCTGATGGCAGTGGGGAAGGCGAAACGAAGCTCGGTTGTTGTAATTTAAATGGGACAAAGTAACTAGCCCACCTTCAGTGAGTCAGAGAGAATCAGGAGTAACAATGCGTGCTGAGAAAGGAGTGGTAATTCACACACTACAATGTTCCTAATTCAGAGTGGATTTATTTGCCACTGATCTTACCAATATTTATTCGTTAAGCTGTGTAGACGTCCGCTCCGCTCTAGACTACCCATATTATCTGTTACGTGATTTCACCCAAATAACTTGCCCACCTAATGGTTGATAAAACACCCATTAGGGGGGAAGCAATGATAATTCCGATTCGAATATAACTTCGTGGCAAATCAAATCCGCTTTTACTAATTCCAGTTCCTAGCTGCGAATTCGAAACGCTATTACATGTTGTCAGGTGTCTGTACAAAAGTTTGTTACTTTGGCTCAATTCCTCTTCTTTTTGCATGACATGAGCCGACCGAAGCAGTGAACAGAACCATTGCCTAAATTTATTACCTGTGTGAAGATGTGTTCTCCGTCATCACTAAAACATTCGTGTGGATAAACAGGCGATTTATCTGTAAGAAAAATCAAATAAAAATGGTGGAAGCCCTCATTCTATCTCAATTCATGAAAGGATGATTGACAAGCTCAAAATGAAAAATCACAGAGCATTTCTACAATCAGCTAAGCAGATTGGAAATAGGATGGAAGGTGTACATTGCGAGGTTAATTCGCTCATCCACACGTTTACGTAAAGCTAATTTCTAATCCCTGCATTTTTTAGAAAAGTTACTTTCGCGTGAAGTTAATTTTGCTACTTGGACTATTTTTCATTTTTGCCGAGTGCGGTGCGCAATTCAGTATGTACCTTGTAAAAGAGGCAAATCGGCCGCCACGGAATGGATGTGTGCAGATGGGATAAGTCACTGTTCCAATTCCCAATAAACAGGATGGTAGAACGGAGCCAACGCCCTTAGTAAAGTAGTGGACACAATCCGGTTAATGAAGTGGAGTTTTAAGGAGCTTCTCAGCCTAAATCTGCTGCGCACCAATCTCCGATGATTACTCACATTGAGACAAGTGATTATTCCGTGTTAATGTTCATTACCCCTATCAACTTTTGCATTTGTCAACAAAGTAATGTGTCTTTTTGCCCAACGCCCGTCTCAAAGGGATTATTAATCAATTCGAACTTTGCAAAATGCAGTACGGGACCTTAGGAAACATTGCGCATACAGGAAAAATGGATGAATCTACCAACCGCATTTATTAACCTAAGCAAACATCGAAGATTGATAGCAGTCCATTCAAAGCGGAGTCTACCGTTAATGAGAAATGAAGGGCTCGGAATGGACGATTGAAATTATGAAAACTATCCCCATAAATGAAAATGCATTGTTCGGTCATCAGACGCCTGCAACTACGAAGTAAACTTTTTTATGGTATAATGACTTTTCCATGTACCAGTAGTCCAAAAGTGGGAACATTTTTTTACCTACAAAACAAGTCACTTTAAGGAACTCCACTCACCCAGCCTGATTTTCTTCCACCTGAAGAAACTCTTTGAAATTTAGCTAAAGTAGTCATCTGCAAACCATTTTAACCTTTTCAAATTTTGTTGCTTGGATATAATTTTAAATTGTGGATAAAATAGAGGGATTCGTTCCTTCTCACTAGCCACAGCAGAGAAAATGTGAGAAAATAATGCAAATGCAGAGGCGGATATGCTATCGGTTCACCCCAAGTCCACACCCACACTGAATAAAAATACGGCCAAGGCTTGGAAAACTTACCTCTGCTTCCCTGTCGGCACTTAAATATTTATGAGGTCATTCCTACGTTTCAAGAGGCGAATCGACATTCAAACCTACACGAACTCAGCGTAGGTGTCTTTGCGAAAGAAACAGATTTGAGTAGAGCCCCTGTCCACCATAAAATGTGGTTGGCGGGCAAAAACTCCGACGACCTCAAAAACAATCACAAGAGGAGTATTTATTGCGTTAAGAACCGTTTGTTGGCCGAATTTAGGCGTTTTGGGCTCAGTTGTGAAGCCCAATACTTATTTAATTTTTAGTAGAACAATACCTTCATGCCTAATTTACACTTTCGACTGTTCAAGCAAATTAAGATTTTTACTACTACAGTAAATTAGGAGGAGAGAAGCTCTGCACTTTAGACTATAGGTAGTAGCCGTTAAATAACTCCACAAAAATATGGGCTTCACCACGTTTCATTGCATCTTTTGAAATATTCCATCTGGGATGCTGTGAGAAAGCTCCTGGTTCTGTTTTCCCAGGTCATTTAAAAGGACAACGTGAGTTCTAAAGCTACTCCAGCTTAAAGACACTTTTACGGGGTTTTAATGACTCTCTGAGTGGATATTCGCCTCGGAACCTAAAAATATCACGAAAATAATATGAATGCATGTAAAGTTCTCGCTCACATGTGGTAGACTTTATTGCTCTGATGCAATGTTACCGAATTAAACGCATTCTCATCTTGAGAATACCGAGATGCTTTTTTTTCTAGGCGGTAATGCATTTACACAAAGTGGATATTCATTTACAGCAGTTCTTACCAACAAACTGGGGGAAAAATTTCGCTCCCATTGTAATCGCTTCAAAAGCTACATTCCAACCTCAAAACGACTATTTTCGAGTAAAAACATCAAGGTGATGTAGAACAGCGTGAGAAGTTAATGAAGCAGCTCACAAGCAGTTGCTAGAGAGCTAATCTTTACAGAGCAAAATACAAGGTATGAACACAAACAGAAAATTAACAAACGAACTCCCACGTATTCTCTCCCATTTTAGCCCATTATGTTTTGCAAGTAACAATTTTATCACGTGAATTTCAGTTAACAAACAAACGATTCTGGGGAAAAAGATGTGCAGTGGAAATTAATTACGCGCTTCTATGCTTCGTATGTGAAGTGATACATCGACGATAATGGACTTTTACGGCTCTAGTGGCAAGTAGCGACCTAGGAGGGATCTCCGTTCCGCAGTCTGATCTGATTCTTCACTTTCCGTGACATCATTAATACTAAAAGGGAGAAGCAAATCGCAATCGCATGCGTTATAGTGTTAATCTTTCATACCCATCAAAAGATCCTAGCCTTATATATTTGTTTAGCATAACTTAAGAGGACCGTGAGTTACGACCCCTTGTTACTTTCGGGGAAAAACTAGTCCATGGTTTTGGAAGGTTTTCCGTGCCAGTAACACGGTCTGTACAAATGAATGGGCAAATATTGTGAAGTAACAAACTTTTCAAGTCGTTCGCCACCGCTTGAAATCCGAGTGAGTGAAATGTAGATTATTCTTAAATTACCTAAAATCCATAAAAGTAGATGTGGAGTGCCATACTCTTCCCTTTTTTTCTTAAGTAACACGAACTGCGGCCAAGTTTAGAATGCCCTTTGGGTACCAAAGAATAATCCCAAATTTATTTGTCCTCCGAACGGGACAAACTTTGTTAAGGCGCCACAGAGACCAGTAAAGGTTAAAAATCATGTCACAAAATGTACTTTATCAAGCCATTTTAAGTTCTGTTACGGACAATACCATCTGAAGGCTGGCACAATATCCATAGGCTTGAGCCTGATCCACTTTTTTCCATACCTTCAACCGAATCCAAGCAGATTTGGATGCCCCGTATATTTTGAAGATAACTGGCTTTGAAACAGCGGCTAGCAATGAAATTGCTAGCATTATACCATAATTTTAAGCGTTTTAAGTCGGGGGAGGAGGGGATGAGAGCAAAAGAACATTGGGAATAGTTAAGATAGGAGGAGCTCCCAGGCACAACAATTCCGGTAAACATGTTATTATTTACCGAGAAGCCTTCACTATATTAAACGGAAGTACAGTATTTAGAATGTTTGTAATTTTACTGGGCAATTTATGATTCTTAACTGCTCGTAATGCCCCCAAAGCAAATGGTAGCCGAGACTTCTGGCATGTTCCATTGGGGAATACTTAATCATGCATTAATCTCTCCGTAGCACAAAATATTCAAACCATCAGGGAAAATGGAGTACATTAAGTCAAAATGAGTAGTAATAGATAATTATTAAGTAAAAACACAACGAGACATCCGTAATATGCATTGGTAAATGCCGAAAAACTAGGCTAAAGCCACACACAAACACAGAAAGTAGGAGAGATAAAAAGAAACAAATGAGGGCGTTGATGAAGATAAAAATTTGTTCAGATATCACAGGCTCAGTAGAACTGATGAAAGAAGTTTGGAATGGGTAAGGGGTGATAAGATGGAATGAATGCCAAAGCTGGAGTGAAGAGAATGCTAGGGATCTTCCAAAAATCGGAATACACATCTTTCTATACAGGTGTCTGGATCAAAGATAAAATACACTTCTAAGCATAAACACGGTCTTTGATTTGTGCGATAATGCGACCATTGCATAACGTGGTTCTGGTTCTCTCCTTCTCCCATTCTAGCTCTCCCATATGTCAGCGCTGCCGAACACTGCGAAAGAACGTAGAGATAGATGATGACGAGGCTCGCGACACGTATGAAACCTAAGGCTCATTTTATCAGCAATTCCCCAAAACACTTTGCAGCGCGTTATTAGTGGTTATGAGGCAATTACTTCTGGATGGGATAAATAGTATACGCTATTTCTAAGCAAGCAAAGTTGTGATCAACACATCATTTCAGGTGATCCAGGAACTAGGATTCAAAAAGCAGAATTAGCTTGTGTAAAAGTTATACCTCGTCAGATCGCTTAGTGGCTGTTTTATAGCAAGGGGTGAAACGATGCAGAGTTTTGTGTTTGCCAACTGAGTCAGCTACACGGCAACTAAATATTGAAGCACTCTTTACCGCGTAATGTCATTGATAGCAAGACAATGGATGGAATCTACAAAAATTGCATAGTTAAGTTCGCATTTGGTAAAACATTAAATTGTCCGAAGCAATTTTAAACCCATGTGCTATTGATGGTGAAGTGTGTAAAAAAACAGTGTCTCCACAGCACTTCTTGGCTTATAAAGGGTTTGAAGAAAAGTTTTTGTATGCGGAAGCAGAAGTAGAATAAGAAACGATATGTACCCAGATTCCCGAGAAGAGGACTTAGGTGGACCCGATGCCTGTCCGTCATTCAACGTGGGTGGTTCTGGTTTCGATTTCTTAATGCGACGATTTCTTTCATAAACTAAGATGAAGGCGGTGAGGACTAGCAGTTCCACGCCGATACCCAGAAGAGGCCAAAACGTTGACTTTGAACCTTTAGGAGAAAACAGTTTATGTATAATTAATCACACGCTTGAGGTTATAAAAGGGCTGAACGGTGAGATAAGCAAAATTAGAAAGCTAGCCAACCTTTAAGCATAGAAGATAACATCTACCATCTGAAAGGTTAACAAAAAGCGCTTAAGTGATAGAGCATTATAGCAAGTAGTCTTCGGATAAGTTATGGGGCGCCGCCTTGTCGTTGCCTTCGGAATAGGAACGCCTCTATCATCCGCAAGTACAAGCCTCTTGTTTCGTAAAGTCTCAAGCTTTCATCCAATGCATTGTATCATACCCAACACATTCTTCCTCGATTGGAATATTTCAGGCCTCTTATTTCTAATCACATTTAATAACCCTTAATGCACATGCTACACATAGACAGAGGAATACAAACAATACTCCGCAGAAAAGGGCAAAAAAAACATTGACGATGTTAAGTAAAGGAATCATAGATGTTAGATATAGAAGACCCGGAAGAGACGCACTTTTAACACGGACAAAAATGCCGTAGCTGTTGTTCCCGACGCTAGTCTTAACGGAACAGACGTAGACGGCACGGTCAGCGGAGGCGAGAACAGAGAAGGCGAGGGTATCATGATGGCTTTGCACAGAGAGGAGATGAACGCGTCCCTCGGGATCGTAGGTGGGCGAGGCAGCCAGCCGACCGGTCGAGGGGTCCTCCACCCGCAGGGGTTGGCTGTTGCGTCGCCACGTGATATCGCCGGTTTGAGCCCGCGGGTAGGCGATTATTTCACAAGTCAGATTGTACGCGTCGCCCTCGTACACCGTCTCCGCGGTCGGCCGTACCACCAGTACAGGTGTTACTGCGGCGACAGAAAAGCAAGAGGCTTACCTAGCCACTTCCCTGTTAGTGCCACATGCAAGACCCTCCAACTTTTATGTCGGAACCCAGAGCCACTAGCATCTTTGGTGCGTTCCCTGTCATTTTATGATAGTTGGTTTAGCTGCTGAGTTGAGAAGGAAATGGATGCATGACATTCGTCGTGAGGGGATAGTAATATTTTTTAGTTTTCGGGTAGTGATTGAACCAGTCGAAGCTATAAATGACAGTTATTACCATAATAAAATAATGATACATTTAAGTTGGAACGGTCGAAATTCCCCTTCGAGAATATAGTAGCAGAGGTGGGATTGATGAAGAGCGAAAGCACCTACTAACATGCCTACTTGGGTGATGAAAATGGTATACCAAAGAGCGGAAACACCACACGAAGGAGAGGGCCGACACTAGCCAAAACCCGATAAGTTTTTAAAACTGGAATCACAGGGATTTGCGAAAAAATATTACCAAACAGATAGGGATGCTGCAACAAATTACTTTTCTTCGAAATGAGCAAAAGGCATGAACGAATCACTTTTACGCAAAAAAGAAGGCAAAGACTGACACCATCACGCCAACTTCAGGCAAATTTCAAAGGTAATAACGTTTTTACTTGCGAATGAAAGCATTTCCCAGGGAATAAAGCGTCGCGGAATACCAGTCCCATCAACAAATATTTCGTATACCGGTGATGAAAAGGTAAAGAATATTAACAGCCTTTCTAATCCCCCCCGGTATGAATGGGCAAAATCGATTCTGTTGCATAGAATTCCAAGGAATTGACTTTGTCACGAGTCCTTCCAAATAAAAAATGCTTTATGGCTACCTAGATAAGCAAACAACGTTAGTTGGCTTCGAGAACTCATTGGTTGAGATAAGTTAACATTTGACTATGGGAAAAGCCAACGGGGGAAGAAAATCAAAGCTCGGAAGGATGAAGACAATTTGCATCCACAGTCACAAGGCTACCTATTAATAAAATACATCCACAACCATTAAAGCACTTGAAAAAAGGTGCTTTCCACTGGTATTCTCAAAAAAAAGTATTCTGTTACTTATCAATGATTCCCATGTGAACGAATACTTACTTCTAAAAAAAACCTTCTGCTTTACAGACGATCCTGGCAATATGTTGAATGAGCATTCATATGGACCAAACAGTTCTTGGTGAATGGAATTCGCTACAAAAGTGAAATAAGGAGCAAGTAATGAAGCAGCATATACAAGAAGAGAAATATTGTGCCCCATAAAGCGCAGAAAATTTACTAATTTTTGTCGGTGAAAAGAGTAGAAAAAGGTGCAGTGAATAAGCAAAAAATGACAGCCAAGAAACTATAGCCCAAAAGTCGCAAATGAAAGATTATATTTTCTAGCCAGTGAAAAAGACCAAAGCCGAATCGTCTAATACTAATTCGTAAATCAAATGTGGTAGATTTGCGTTATTCTGAGCGTCGCAGTATCAGGCAAAAAACAATAACATTACCCCAAATTATCATTCATTAAAGTTTCAATTTAATCGCCGTAAACCAGTAAAGGAATTATGCATTGATCATGCAATCGATGAAATCTGATGAATAAAGTGAAGTGATTTGGTGAGCATCTAAGACAAAACTGAATTGTTTGTTTCAAAATTTAGAGGTAAAAGGCTGATTAAAAAAAGGACTTGCAAGTGACTCGCATTGTGAGATTGCTATAGATCACACCGGTGGCAGCGTTCTTATGCTCAGTTACATGGAACATATCCCGATGTTGTTTGAGGCCCTCTCCATACCATCTTACAGTTGCATAATTCACTCCATTTTGTCCCACTTGAAATTTACAGAAGGCAGTGGGATGAATACTGAGATCGGGAACGTTATGTGTAATTGAGACTTGATGAAAATCCTTGGTGACAGGACTAGACTTAACGTCTGTTCCACCAGAATCAACAACTGAAGATCACATTAGAAGTGAAAATGATCTATTACTTCCATAAACATGAAGATTGACACGAGCACTATAGATGGAGGTTTCACACTGATAAATACCAGCTTTATCAAACGATGTTTCGGTAAACGTTATTTTGCTTTCACCGTTTTTCCTATCAATCACAACAAGTTTCGATTGCCGGACTTCAAAATAATCTTGAGAGCTAAAACTGGCTTTTTTCCATACGAAGTCACTCTTTATGACGCCGTTTGCACGGCAAATAAATGAAACTGATGTTGCAACAGGAATCGCGATATCCGGAACATATTTCTCATTCCCGTCCATATCAAGTACTGTTATCCGAGGACTATATGCTAAAAAAGTCAAGGAAGAAAAAAACTTACCATCGCATACGGTCATCCATAAAATGAGATAGGTGAACAACAAACCGCCAGTCCTTGGCATCTCAAATCCGTGCTAACAGTAATGGATAGGGTCACAACTACCAGTTAATTACAACAAGTAGTCCGAACGAAGTCAAGCATAAAACAACTTATCCCTTGGATATACAAACAAGTACTCTACTAAACGTTCAAAAAGATAGTCAAGAAAGTGGCGCTGAAAGAAAAGGGATTCCTTAAATAACATCTGAGTAAAAGCTCGCCAGTAAAATTAAACTCAATGATGCATGGATTGGACATAGCTGAACCATCAAATGTAAATAATTTAGCAAATGTGCAAGCGAGGACTGGGTGGCTATTGTACAAAGTCTCTCCTTTTCTCACACTGCATTAATAACTCTTCACCCATAAAAAGCTGCATTGTCGTCTGAAATTTGTTGGCCTAATATTGCTAGCTCTTCAGCTTTAAGTTTCAGCAGTAAAATTTATTTGTTGAGTCCCTAAAACTGACTACTTTCTATAATTTGTTTACCCTGTTGCCGATTCAAATTTGCTCGGGTTCTGATAGTGGTTGGTTATTTGGGGTGGGGGTAGTCGCATTTCTTGCAGCTCTTCAGTCTATAATTTTCATTATTTTCACTCTTTGAGCAACAACGTAGCGTTTCAAGGGTGATCGCTTTGTTTTCTAACAAAAAATGGTATTTGTCAAGTAGTTCGTGTCTTGCAATTGCTCCTCTATTTAAGTATCTTAAGTGGTGCCACACTTGGGTAATTTGTGTCCAAAACTGGTTTGTTAGACATGCCTTCTGAGAGTCAGCGGTACCCCATTTTTTTGCTTCTTGGGGAACTTAAGGGGTGGTCCTTTAGTTACTTTTTTTTCTTTTTTTTATTTTTCCTCCAGATGTACGCTACTACTCGTGGCGGTTTTAAGCAGTTGCTGCACCCCTACTATATTGTAAATATCTGCTTGAGTCTACTTTACGTTTTGACAAAGAAGTTACCCTTTACCTGTGAACTACTCTACGACCAGTGTGAAATCGATCTGCAAGAATACGAAATTCTTATTTTCCTCGCCGCCTTTATAACGATGCGCAATAAGAGGCAGTTCTCCGTTCCCGATTACGTGGCCCACTTCTGCATGTTTGCTAAGCTCTGTAACCTCTTCATGTTCTGGCGCCATAGCCTCACCTACGCAACCGTCTATGGGGTACTATGGCTCTTCCAGGCGTACTTACTGTTTCAACCCGTTTACAACGGTCCTGAATCGGTCTACTACTTCCACGAGTCCAACTTTGCCGAAGCAAGTTACTTTTTTGACTAGGTGAAGGCACATGAATGCCATCTCGTCTTCCTATACTTAACGTTTAGGTGGTAGAACGTGGTGACCCCCGGGTGACGTGGGTCGTGGCTTTCTACACGGTCTGGTCGCCGGGGTGCATCGCGCTGGCTCCGATCTTCTCGGAGCTCTCGCATGCCTATTCGGGCTACACAGGTCTGCGCTTTGGCAAGGTGGATGTGGCGCGGTGTTCTGCACTCGCTCGTCAAGTGGGCGTGGATGCGACCACGTGGTCTAAACAGCTGCCTACCATCATTGTCTTCCGCGGGGGTCGTGAGGTTGACCGTCGACCGGGTCTCAGCTCCAAGACGAAGAAGGTGGTGAAATTCACTTTTACTTGGGAGAATATCATCGCGGCTTTCTCGCTCAATGACCTCTACGCGCAGTGTAAGCAGCAAGACGCACAAGTCAAGCGATCCAAGGAGGGCTTGGAGAAGGCAAAGGCGGTGGCGGATAGCAGGAAAGAGAAATGAGGCGGCCTCCTCCTCCTTTTCACCACTCTTAGGTGCTGCGAATGGACATCGTCCGACCCTACCTATCATGCCGCTGTGCTTTAGAATTTATGAATTTTGTAAATGCACTACGCGTGTGTCTGCTGAACGCGCGCCTTTATTCACGAGGTACCGAAACTCTTCTCCACGAAACGCTGCTGTTTGTGGAACTCACTTCATTTTTGCTACAAGGCACTGGTTGATAGTGCTACATCAATATCTTTGGTTTGTAATGTAAACACATGCGCTTCACGAGCGCAGTGCTAGCCCTTCATCTGGTCCACCCATAAAGTGGCACGACCAGTCATTACCCAGTCTTCGTTGGAAGCTATTTATGAAAATCGGCAAAGTTTCTCATTGAGAAATATTAATATTTGGGTTTCGAAGGTTTGCTGTGTAATATGCTCGCAAACCCTCGAATGAGCTGCCAAATCCGCATTTCTACCCGCCTAGAATGGCATAAATTAGCACTTAGATTAGTAGATGCTAACGTCGGGAAATTGAATACAGCTTATGTGTAGCAATTTGCCTCAGGTGTTGTTTACCGTAGATGGCTGAAACTGGGGTGGAGTTTCTCGCCAGTTTGTGGGACATTTCCACAGCGGTTCACCAAAAGCCGAGCTGGTGCATGACTTGTTTGAAGAATATGAACAGAAGGAATGCCAGGCAGTTTGTAAACTAACTCTCCGATGTTGATCCTTTAATCCGCCTAGTGGGACTAGTATAATAGGGGGGAAACCAAATTCATCCCGTGGGTGCAGTTTGTGGAATTAATAGAGTCAAAAACGGCGAAAGCAGAGGGAGGGCTTTATCACTGGCATTAACGAATATCACAGGCTACATACAATTAAGCGTTTATTAGCGGGACAAATTGGACTCGAACCGCGTGAGGCTCCTTCTTATTGTCACGCTGAAAAGGGAGTTAAGGACACATTTTGTGCGACTGTGACAAGGATTGAATGGTATGTAACTCACAAGAGGTAAGTCTAACAAAGATGGTCGCCTAAAATAGACAATGCAATCAATTCGCAGATATTAAGATATGATGAGGCGATGAGAGCTCGGATGGATAATTCCAACAGGGTCTTGGACAAGGGTAAACTGAAACGACAGTACATAAAGGATACAGCAACGCCTGTAACTGGGGCACTTTCGCCATAGCCTTGACAAGCTCTTCGCACTTCGCCATCATGGCATACATCGACTGAAACAGAAGTTTTTTTTCAGACTAATGATGTCCCGACATCCAAGGTCTAATTTAAAAATCTAAATGGGAAGATTAAAAATCAAAACTAATTTTTCTGCTGGCTCAGAATGCTAAGGAACGGTGTGCAAAGCCGTCAAGACATTGATAACGTGCTACTAGGTTTAAATAAGTAACACATAACGAAGAACACTACCATAGATAAACAAAAACAAAATAATGCAGACAAGAGCATTATGTGTAGGGTCTTTAATGAAACAACCTCGAGTGTGTGTGGTATAACTGAGCAAGAGGTTGGATATTGAGCCTCAAAAAGTAGGAAAGGGAGCTTGTATCACAGGTGATTAAGCAGAAGTAGGCTTACATAAGTTTATCTGAAAATTTTCATTATATATTACAAGCAGGAAGCTGAAATATATTGTTGCGTCGCAGCTCACAAACTCACTTTAATGTTGGCATCCATTTCATCGCAAGTTTGAGATACAAGAGAACTGTAGAGATCGAGACAACCGACAGTCAAAGAGGATATCTGAAAATTTATGGGTAACAAAGTACTAGATGGTGTTTATGTAACCAAGTGGTGCAGTTAAAGACATTTTAAGAAACAACGCAATGAAAGAGATCTGTACCCATAGAGAAAAGGGGTTATAAGTGCATTTTTATTATATTTCGTTACTGTATCAAGACCATCATAAAAACCCTTAGAGCCTATTAATGCTAGTTCGAAGTCACAAACGTTTTAGTCCTCAAAAAGATCAAAGTAGAGATTTCGGAAAAAGAGGAAAGTCGTTTCGATTAAAGCATGCACGAAAATATCCACTTAAACTAACCTGTGTAAGACGTACTTAACAACTGAACATAACAAAACCTTGCTATCGTTGCGACGGAAAAATGGACTATGAAAGAATGGTCAAGGTGTAAAGCTGAGCATAAAAAACTCCAACGCCGATAAATAAATTTTGCATATACTGTTATACAGGAAAACACACTCTCTGAAGACCCGACTGCAAATTGGTAAGCAACAATGTTACTTCAGCATCGAGTTTTCTTGCACAAGCCTCAATCTCGTGGATGGATTCAAGTTTTGCAGTGACGCTAAGAGGCAAAAGTCAAGGTGTAAAAAATTACCTTGGAGAAATAATAGAGTCGCAAGAATCAGAGTTCCTCTCCATGCTTGAAAAGTCTCGGCCTAAACCTGCAAGGGGGCAAAAACTGAAGCTAGAACTATTTGTTGGCAAATGACCTCAAACCTAAGGCTTATCAGATTATGTAAAACTTTGTGAAGCATACTTTGTACAACAAACCACCTAAGTTTCTTAGCCTAAATTAGAGGTGCGAACCGTCAATGCTGTAGAGCTTACGCAATTCAAGTTTAAAGCTAAGGTACGAAAAAAGATTTGCAGATAAAATTATTGTTATGGTTCGAACAGTGAAAGCAGAGCCAACAAACATAGGCGGAAAACAAGCTGCCGACTCACGCTTTTCAAATGCGCGGAACATATAGGTCAGCATAATTTCACCCAAGTATTTGACAGAAAATAAAATTGAATGAAAGCCTTGCTATTTGACAAATTGAAACGTAAAACGGAAATGGCTGCGCAACCCAATCGAGAATTTAACTGCAATGTATCACGAATTCACGACTATCGTCAAAGTTTAGTAGGGATGTTCTGTATTTTTAGGCAGTAAAAAACGCTTCGATTAGATGTGGCAGCTAAAAAATGAGCAGTCTTATAATTCACTTGCAATACAGGAGATGCGCAGTTACCCTTGTCGTAAAGATATGAAACGTTGAGCAGCTAAATAAAGGGAGAATTAATGACAAAAAATCACTTTAGAATGGCATCGATTCATGGCACTAAAATACTGTTCTGATTTGTTTGAAGCTAACAGGTGTAGCGTCCCGAGACTCCCTTTAAGGTAAAAGAAGGCATAGTACTGGGGCAGAATATACATTGTGGAAACAGAGGGCTTGGGACTGTTGGCACGGCCCAAAGGCCGACCAAACGGCTCAGTACAACATGGCCACCCAAGTGACCAAAACCGGCAGTTCAAATAAACAAAGTATTACACAGCCCCTCTTTTCTTTCAAGCGTCGTCCCCGACGCTCCCCTCCGTCAGCCTACCGTCTCAGCCATCACAACGTAATCAGTGCTGCGAGAAGCACCCACGAACTAACCGTCCAAGTCGTCGAGATTCGAACGCATGTGTTGCTGTAGTGCCGTCAATTCCGCGTAGCACTCAGCGCAGCAAATGCGCGCTTCTTGGCCGTCCTTTCTCACGACAATGTGGTCCAATGAAAGATGGAGTTACGAATCCAAATTTTCGAATGGGTCGAGACACACACGACACAATTGCGATTCCGGGCTTAATTGATACCGTAGAAGAAACGCAAGGGCATCGTAGAAACCTGAGCAAATGTGGCGGTCGAGCCTCATAGGAACAAAAGGCATGCGATCCAAGTGTGCAAAGCATAAAACGATGCTATCCAATGGCATCCTGCACACTCTACATCTGGAAACAGGAGAGAGAGAGCTTACGGAGGATGCTTGAACACAACGTCGCAGGTCTCCCTTGGCAGTTCGACTGGACTTGGAGTTCACGGCTAGTGTCGCTTCAGTTGTTAATAGCTTCCCTATCGAACACGAGGGCGAGGGAGGTGCCGAAGCTGGACGTCGATCTCGGCCCTTCTGTTACGAGATACCAAAGGTTCTCCCCTCCGTAGCACCTGCACTTCTTTCACACCGCCAAAATTTGCTAGGGGCGGCATGGAGTAGGACAAAGTCCATCAAAGTCGGGTCCGCTTTCCGCTGCCACCAATGTAGCGTCCCGAGGCTCCCTTTAAGTTAAAAGAAGGCAAAGTACGGGGGGTAGAATACATGTATTCTGGAAACAGAGGACTTGGGGGCTGTTGGCACGGCGAAAAGGCCGACCAACCCGCTCAGTACACTATGGCCACCAAAGTGACCGAAACCGGCAGTTCAAACAAACAAAGTATTACAACAGGAATTATCGGAAAATTCGTTACAAATTACTGCAATCGCGTATGATGATAACTTGGCACAATGCGTTTGCAGTGCTTCAAGACTCCTTTATGGGCGATTAAAGGCACATAACTTGCGTCGGACACATATGTTCGACGAGCAGAAAGAAATCTGTGATGCTGTCATAACTCCGAAGCCAGTTTACCCAGCAAAGGCAAAATGGCCAAACATGTGACTCTTAACCGAAAATGGGAATTTAAAAAATCATACGTATTACACAGCTCCTCGCTTATTTCAAGCTTAGCCCTTTGCACGACTATTGTTTAAACCTTGGCGTCAACCATCACAACGTAATCAATGCTGTAATGCAAATACTTGTGACTTATCCGTATCAGTCACCAAATTTCTCTTAAACTAGGTGGGTATTCTAATAAGATCCCACTAATGTCTCATGACTATTCTTGCAAAACTTGGTACTTTTTCTAGGTTGGAAATTGGCATCGGAGACAGAAAATTTTACTGGCTATCAAGCGTATTCGTGGCTAGAATTTAAATCGCTGGCTTAAAAGCAAATTTATGGAAGGAAGCGCAAGGTATAACACAGTTTTATAGAAACAGCGCTCTTTCAATTTTACAGTGTTAACACTTTTAGGAATTGCTGTGCGTAAACATCATTTGTTGTCCTGCTATGGTTTGTCAGTGACTGTTCCATTTGTCGCACAAGCACTTCTTTCACCTCGGCAGTGGAAGTCAGGGTATACGTCCGTTGAGATTGGATTCGCTCTCCACCGCTATTAATGTGGCCTCCAATAATTTCCTAAAGATACAACACTTAAAGCACATGCATATTTGCTAAACAGAACAAAAACTGGAGCTGACGAGAGTTTTGCCGTTCTATATCTTTCAGTTTTATTTGGCCACTTTGTATCCGCTAGAAGGGCCAGCACTTAAGCCATGCCAATGAACTTACATCTCACTACATGCCACATGCATGTGTTATCATCACTTTGCGTACATTATCTGCAAACGTTTCTGTTTTTTCTCTTTCCATTCGCCACCCATGATATGGAAAGGTCGAATATCCCTAATATTTTAAATGTAGTAGCGTAAAAAGAGATGTTAGGATGTAGGTCTGTCCACAGCTAAAAGATCAATCTGCTCGATTCTAAAAATCAACTTCCTTCTCCGACTCTTGCCTTTGGGTTGCATTTGAAAAACATAACAGTGATGCTTTGTTTATTCGAACTGCTGGTTTCGGTCACTTGGGTGGCCATATTGTACTGAGCCGATTGGTCGGCCTTTGGGCCGTGCCAACAGCCCCCAAGTCCTCTGTTCTCGGAATATATATAGTCTGCCCTAGTACTGCGCCTTCTTTTACCTTAAACGGAGCCTCGGGACGCTACATTGGTGGCAGCGGAAAGCGGACCCGACTTTGATGGATTTGATCCTGCTCCATGCCGCTTCTGGCAAACGTCGGCGTTGTGAAAGAAGTGCATGTGCTACGGAGGGGAGAACCTTTGGTATCTCGTAACAGAAGGCTTGAGATCGACGTTCATCTTCGATATCTCCCTCGCCCTCGTGTTCGACAGGAAAGCTATTAACAACTGAAGCGACACTAGCTGTGGACTCCAAGCCCAGAGGAGGGCCAAGAGGCGCGCAATTGCTGCACTGAGTGCTACGCGGAATTGATGGCACTACAGGAACACATGCGTTCGAACCTCGACGACTGGGACGGTAAGCTTGTGGGTGCTTCTCGCAGCACTGATAACGTTTTGATGGCTGACATGGGAGGCTGACGGAGAGGAGCGTCGGGGACGACGCTCGAAAGAAGAGAGGGGCTGTGTAATACTTTGTTTGTTCGAACTACTGGTATAGGTCACTTGGGTTGCCATCTTGTTCTAGCCGGTTGGTCAACCTCCGGGCCGTGCCAACAGCCCCTAAGTCCTCTGTTCCCGGAATATGTATATTCTGCCCTAGTACTGCGCCTTCTTTTACCTTAAAGGGAGCCTTGGGACGCTACAGTATTCATAACTCTAAATTTTATTTCCAACAGCTTTTAGGAACTACCGTGCATAAAAACCTTTTTAGAAATGGAAATAATTTGCCGTATAACCAACAAGACGATGTGCTTTTAGTTCGATTAAAACTTTGAATTCTACTTAGAAAACTTAAGTTCAAAACCAATGCTTATCAACAAAAAGTATTTTAACCCTGGTAAAATCTCATAATAATTTACAGTCCTAGTTTTTTAACGGTCCTAGAGAAATTAAATGCCTGCGTGAGCGTTTCGCTCATTAAGACGTTCATAAAGAAGAAGGAAGAGGAAAAGCGCACGTAAAATGCTCATCCTCCACGTATAAAAGGTCTTAATCTACTGCCGAGGTATGGGAGCAATCTCACACGGAGAATAGGCACTGACATAGAATCAATGTAGCGTCCCGAGACTTCCCTTAAGGTATAAGAAGGCCTAGTACCGGGGCAGAACGTACACTCTGGAACCAGAGGGCTTGGGGGCTGTTGGCACGGCCCAAAGGCCTGCCAACCGGCTAGTACAATATGGCCACCCAAGTGACCGAAACCGGAAGTTCGAACAAAAAAAGAACCACATTACTTGTAACTTTATCACCATATCTAGCGTACGATCACGTCAAGGCCTTGATTTTTTGTGTCAGTGATTTTGCTGAGCCATTTTCTTTTCCGATATTCTTCCGTAAAGCGTAAAATTCTGCTATTAGATTCAGACAACGGACAAGCTGCAGATGTATTATTTTAACTAGCTTGCTGTTTTAAGCTGCAAGTGTGGATTAGTGTTTCTCTACAGTAAATGGAATTTTTATTTAACCTAACTTTTGTTTAAGTGGATCGATTTTGTTTGCTAAGTGGAATAGTGATACGAAATCGGACAAGGGTTGCCAAATATTTCAGGATTTGTCTTCGCAATCAACGTAAGGAAGGCTAGCGTGTTAGTTATAATTTTGATTGTGCTATAGTTCTTAGTCAACCTGATTGATTGTTTTTCGGATGCCGAGTCAAATCGAGCTTGATTGCCAATCAATCCTTTAAACCATTCGATGACGCTAACGTTATTCTTGCTACACTTTTTTGTCATCGTTTTTTTGCAAATTTTGTTTAGAAGATTTTAAGTGACTAATTGCTTCATTTGAAACCAGACATTTTTATTTTTCTGAATTAGCATAAAATTTAAATTGCGCTTGTGCTCTTTTTCTTTTTTCTCAATTTTTACCTACCTTTTAACGCTATTAGTTTCGGGTTTTAGAATCACTACAATGTAATTGTAGAGTTACAGTTCTTTAATATGCCTTCTAGTTGGTCGTTTTAACTGATAATTTGCTTTCCAACTAACCCCTTATTTGAGGCACATATTATGGGAATGTTCCTGGTCACCGCTTTTAAAGTTAGCTGTGAATTTTCAAACATTTTACCCAATTTTAACAACACGTGACGTTTCGTAGTTGCAGTATATGTGTTTCGCTGCTTTACATTATGTTTGTGATTTTGTTGTCGTATTAGTTTGTTGTTGGAATTTTTTAAATGAGTCTTTTGGCTAGTGCTGTCTTATTAAAATTAAAACACTTTAGCATAAAAGTTGTTTGACAGGAGCTAAGGCATTCGAGTTTGCTTCTTCCTGTTACATTTTGATTGTCATTAACTCTCACTTTGTGAATCGATGCCTCTTATTATTTTTGTCGCCTACTATATTTGGATGAAAGCAACTATGTTATTTGTATTAGAAGTCTTATACAAATGCTTTGGAATGTTACATTATGCTTTGACAAACGGATGCATCATTACCTTTGTACTGGGAGGGTTAAAGCTTTTCGTGTTACGCAAAATATGATGCATCATTCTTATTTGATGTAATGGGATTTGTCAACTCCACTAAAATTTCTTGCAGCCTCGTTTCATTTTGCTCTGCAATGCCATCGGATGGAATTCAGCATGAAGCACTACTTTATTTAGAGAGACATGTGGTAAAACAATGGATTTGTGATAACTGATTTTTCCATTCAGTAAAGGTTGCAACGTTTTAAACCTCCTACACAATTGTCTCAAAATTAAAGTCATTGGTATTTGTTTTGTACATCAAATATACTATTATTTTTTGTAGCACATTTACTTGGTTTCTTATGGCAGAATATTGCCAAGCAGACAGATAAAAACACTTTGCCCCCAGAAGAATTCTATTAGAAAACTTTGATATTTGGTTTTAAGCAAGCTATGCTTACTTTTAATAAATTCATTTTAACTGCTTTAAATTGATTTTTGCATGACAACACTGCAGAATCGATACTTGAGTTAGCATGATACATCGTAAAAATCAAATTCCGAATTTCGTAGCCCTCCTGCATTAACCTTTTATTAATTCCTCTTTAAGATTTTGTTCTGATGCAACACGCCTCGCTGGCCGCAATCGGCCGAAGAGCGACGATCGAGACGCAGGACAGCCTCTCTGACTCTTTCGAAAATCACAGCTCCAGAGAGACCTCCTCTCAATCACCAGACCTTTTGCCCTGCGATTCAGGAGTAGCGTCACCCCCACCACCACAGTTACCTCGAGTGCTGCGCCTAGATGAGGTACTGGAACATCTCCGGACTGTAGATCTCCAGCTTCGTGCTCTTCACACCTCGAGATCCCCATTACCGACTCCTCCTCCGCTTGTAACCTCCTGTGGACATGAGGTAGATCCAGCGTGGGCACACTTAATTAATTTGCCCTACTTTAGTCACAGGCTAAAAGAGATGCATTGTGAATTAATCGTTTTGATAATTTGCGCATAGGTTTTAAACTCCATTTAAAGGTGCCTACTATCAATTCTCCCAAGGTCTCTTAGTGACTCGTCGTGGATTTAACAAAAAGCATCCACTGAAACACGCTCTGGAGAGATTAAAATTAGTATTCCCTAAAACCAACAAATGATAGCTTCTTGACTTCATGAATAAATGCACATCGCAAGCTTCCAAAACAGTTTGGGGATTCAAAGACTAATCGCTTTAAATGTAAATAATTGATGAAACTGCTTTTAGCTAAAAGGAGAGAAATGTGGCTCCGCTTTGAAGTGGTGACCAAATCGGCCCATCGTTGCTGTAAAAACCTCCTTTTGAAGTCAAATTTTAGTTATTGTTGCATGGGAACACCTGTATTTTGCGTACTGCTACTTAAACAACTGTGATCACTTAAGCTTTAGCAGCTGAAATAGCCATTCAAGAATCTTTAATGGAATCATGGCCTGTAGATGTAAGTAAAATGACCTCGATTTTAGTGTGGCATTGACGTAAAAGGCAATTTAGCAGTACAAATCTGTTCATCTGTTTTAGTACAAAAAAGAAGTGCAGAATGGTATCATCAAAAGGGAAAGCTTTTACAATGTATAAACGCAATCTGTATGTTTTGTTCCAGTAAGCTACACCATTTCATGGTTAAATCCTCTCCATATGCTTCTGATTCTGCGTTTTTCGTCTTCAAGCTCCACAATGATTCTTTAAAATTCTTTACTAACCAATCAAATTTATCCCTTTTGAGCTGCTCTTCGCCTTAAGCTTTCTATTTTTGTACAGCGCATTAATAGCGAATAACCGATTAGAAATCTACCTTATGAGAAGCGGCGAACATTAAATGAGAGAACGTGAAATATTTCCTTTCAAATTCCATTTGTCTATAGTAAACGTTGCCAGTCGGCTATCGCAACGTGCTCATCAGTTTTCTAGAATACGGCCTTTTTGGTCGTTGTGTGTGATGCCAAGGGTGTGTCGAAAACATCTTACACTTCACACTGAAAAAAATTTGCTTTTGAAGAGTAAACTACCAAATGTAATTAGATGTAGACATTAACTTAATTTTGTTAGTGGAAAACAAACATACAGTGGAGTTATCATGAGTAAGATTTCCAGTAGTTGGTACTTTGTTCCTTTTACATTCTTTTCCCGCGGGAAGAAACGCCATTAATTTACTAAAAAAGACGGGTAATTCGGCTACAATGGTTGCATTACAGCTTTCAGAGCCAGTTACTAACACTTAATCGAAAATTGGTCGTTTCACTCCATGATCATTGCCTTAAACTGTAATTTTTTTCCTGAAAGCAGAAGGCCTTAGAACTGGTTATTTAGAACTTGCTATGTAAAAATTTTACTGATGTTTTTCCCCGAGTTGTCTGTAGTTTTTTAAACCAACAATAGATTGCTGATTTTTCAACAAAATATCGGTTTCAGAGACACTGTTGCATTGTCGTTGATTGCTGTGGTCATGTACCCCCTGATTTCCTCATTGTATTTTATAGCATTTTTAAAGGAAGTATTCCATCTCGGATGTCTAATATTTCAACAAGCAAAGCTGACTTTGCTAGCATTACAATTCAAGCACATGAGCTGCATAGCACCGAGTCTAGGGTAGACTGTATATTGTCGACCGGAGGCCATTCCGCCCAGTGAAGTAGAGAAGCGGAGTCTTAAGTGTCCGTGAAATCAAAATGATGGCTTAAATAACATATAGAAGCATTACATAGCTCCTCTCTGCTTTTGAGCTTTGTCCTCGGAGATCTCCTTGGTCACTCGTCCGCGTCACCCAAACAACGTAGCCAGTACTGTACGAAAAGCACCCACAAAGCAACCGTCCCACTAATCGAATTTGAATACAACTTCACCGGATGTAGAGTTTCTTCCTACACAGGATTTGTTTAGAAGGACGAAGGAATGTGCTGGCCACCACGCGTATCCACAGGTGTTCGTAGGAATACTGGCCCAAAAAACAGGATCATGTAGCAAAAGACGGGGCTTAAAATTATTTCATAGTTATGAAATTCTGATTCTATTCCTACTCGCTACTTTGCTCCCACTTCACAGCTGCCCGGCCATATCTGAGTTCTATCCAGCAAATAGGTGGAGAGAGTATCGTGTGTCCACTTGATTGACGTCTCAACACAGGTACCGTAGGCAGTTTTGGGTAGTTCATGACAAACATCGCTTCAATTGTTAATGGTATTCTCAAAGAATGCAGACTTGGGGTAGTTGCTGAATGTAGCCGTCATTTTCAACCATACGCAGCATATGCTCTTCATCTATCGTTTGTAATTCAGGAGTGGAAATTAGAGTGGTTGTCCGCATAATTGGATCTGCTTTCCGTCACTACAAATGTAGCGCTTCACGGCATCTCTGAAGACGAATAAGGACATAATAATAGGGTAGAGTATGTAATATCGACGTGTAGATGGGCTCGAGGGGCTAGTGGAATGGCCCACAAAGGCTGAGTCTTAAGTGTTAACGTAAGCAATTAAGTGATTTGTTAAAACCCACTTTCTTTTTTTCTCTGTAGTGGGAAAATAATAACAAATTCCTCACTAAAGCCACCAGATTTTATCCAATAGAAGGTAATCAACGTGCGGTACTAGAACTTCCCGTGGTGCACCCAATAAATGTACGCGACTGCTTCTCCCGTTGGTCTAAATGACTCCACTACTTTTTTCCAGAACAGGGTCACTTCGTAGGCCTCTGGGGACTCCTATGCTTGAAGCACAATTAAATAGTTAGGATGAGTGAATAAGAAAACTTTTTAAATGTTGAATTCTGCATTATTTTGCATGTTTATATCATGAGGTGGGATTCCGCAATTGCAGCCACTGTTAATGGGGAAAAAAGGTAGCTTGAATATTTGAAACCAATGCTTAGACTCTTTTTTTTGCGCCGTGAGGGGTTAGTCTTAACAGTCGACTAAGTAGATGAAAGTTACGCTAATCACTCTCCAGTTCGTAAATGAAAATTTTTAGTGGATAAGTTAAAAACGATGCTAATGCATGGAGCATATAAACGGGAGGAATTTTCCGCTAGAAATTGGTTCAGGTCTGTTGCGAACTTTAGAGGCTACATTGACGAACTCGTCAAGCTCTTCCAATCAGTTCTATTTGAGCTACTGGACGTAAGATTTTGATGTGATGGGATTACGGTAAGTCAAAAGACCTATTTTGGTAAACTAACTGGGCTTCTAGAGCACTTTTTAAGTTACAAGCACATGTAAGAAGTGACTTTAAAATACAACTTCTCCGACTATCTTCCACTCTGTTGTAAGCTCGTAGTACAGTCAATACATGCTTCCAAAATCACACTAGGTGACTTTCACCTTTTGAAACACTTTACTAGCACCATCCTGAAGCAGCTCAGAGGTAGATGTATTAACTACTTTATGGCATTTGACAGTCCTTTTATGTTGCCCTTTTTCATATTCTGTCATGCTGGTAGTTACTTCTGTTCCTTCGAAGGAAACGGAAACGGTCCTATCAGCATACCTAATTTTGAGCATTTAGCTCAACTTAGAAAAAACACTGTTTTAATGCACCATTAAGCTATCCATTTATGCAGCCTATTCGTGTGAGGTATGAAAATGGATGGGCTCTGTCAAGTCCCCATCAAACTCCATGAAAATTTTTAAAAGATAGTGTGTATTCTGTCCCTGATGATTGATGGCAAAAATATGTCCATTAAAGATCTATCAAATCACTTCTCAGAAGGTTTCAAAACGTTACAGTCAGCTTAAATAGCTAAAGCCATGTGAAAAGACCCATCTGTGGCTACTAGGCGAACTAACCTAAATCTATCCTCAAGAGAGCTGCACGCACGCTGACATGTTTTGCTATTGAATTGGATGTAACTTCGGGACTCTCCCTTCTAATTAGGTGTTTACTAATCCAAAAGAAACAACACAAGCATCACTGCTTACGACTATAAGGTTGGAACAATGACCTTTCAGATTTTGCCTAGCAAACACGATAGTGTCATAGCTCCTCAAGCCCTCTTTGAAGGCGAAGAAAGACGTGCTACTCGGACGGGATGGGTACTATTGACGGACAGTAAGGTTTGGGGCTACAAATATGGCCTGAAGGTTAGCCTTCGTAGGGAGGAGGGGGGATACAATAGCAGAGCACTTGACTGGCTCCTTTACCTAAATTAGGACTTAAACAAGCAAGGCATTGCAGTGAATTGAGTTCGGATGTTGGCGTTTGGATTGCAGATACACTATCAGACCTCCTGTTTTTCGAGGAAAGTACAAGCAATGAAGCATATTTGTGTTAAATTAAGTCAATTAAGATTGGTGGGATTATAAACATCCAAAGCAATGCTTCTTTGCAAAAAAAACTGTTTCTCGCCTCATTTATCATATTAATTATTCAGCCACCTTATTATCAAGGTACTTGTAGTGGTACCGAATCAAGTTTCACAAAATCGGGCCACAAAATATAGTTTTGCGGTGGTCTTACGCGTTCCGGTACTTAAATTTCTCTAAAGAAGCTGCCTTCGTGGATGCATCTCTTACTTATTTGGGCCACTTTCGTTATTACTGCTATTAACAAGGACTCCATCTGTCGAAATCCGCCTTACGATACGCTATTTAGCAAGTGGCGTGGAAGTTTGATTTCAAAATTGTCAGTAGCCTCAAACAGTCTAGACAGACGTTTGTTGTAACAGTAAAGCAAAGTACCCGCTCTAATTTACAATCTTGTAGGTGGAGGAAACTTTTAAGGCTTACTTTCCCATTCCGCTTGCGCAGAATCATTTTCGAACTCACAACTGCTAAAATTAAATCAAATTGTAGAAATCCAAGAGGGTACAGAAGCCATTAATATGGTCACTCTAACGATGTCCGTCCACCTCATTAGCAGATATTTGGGACTTTCGAAACGTATTTGTTATCACACCTTTTAGGTAAAATCTTTTGCGATCTAGGTGTGTCTTGTTAGAAGGAGAAAAGCTTCTTGTCTCTTCCTCATTCAGCATAAGTTTGACAAGTATCTTTCCTTTTCGATGGAACTTTAGCGTTTTTCCTCCGGGCTATTCGTTATTGAAAAATTCTAGTAAGACAGAAACAGAGCAGCCAGATCAAGCAAAGAATGCATCGGTGGCGGATAAAACAAGTGCTACGACAAGAACAAGAAATCGTACTGGGGTTCCGATTCCGATTTATTCTATTCTCAGCGGTTATCTCACTTCCTTCACCGTTCTGCTGGAAACATAGGGCAAGTACACAAGTGGGTTCCAATTTTACATGATTAAGACATTAACGTTTTTTCTTTGGTCGTTTGAAATATGAAAAAAGAATTAGTAACTTTTGAATGTACACAAGGGTCATATATGACCCAGTTTCGTCTGCTTTATTGCCCTTCATAGTGAACTTCTGTCCCAAGTTCTCATAAACTCATGCCTAAAGCAGCGGCCTTGCCTTGGGGATGCCAGCTCTCAATTGGGAATGGACTCAATGACTGTCTTGGGAGGGAGTTGCCGGTCTCATTTCGGTAGCAAATTTTCATCAAAGCAACTCGCTATGATGAGTTTAGAACTCCAGTTAACGGTTCACTTATAATAAATTGCTTACGCACTTTACGCATTGGATTTGATGAAAGGAGCATCTCCTTGCAAACACCAAAGTGTTTGAAATCCAAAGTGTCTGGTGCAGGTGCCGAAAATAGTATAGGAAACTATTTTTCAGCAAAAGTATAATAGTATATAAGAAATAAGTATATGATCCGATTCTAACTGCTACGTTCGCTTCATTCGCGTTACTGATTGAGTTATAGCGCAAACAAGGTTAATCGCTTTTAACTTACCTTTTTTCCCAAAGGCTATGCGAACAAACTAAATATCTTTTTCATGCAAAACTCTATGTTCATTTCTCCTTTGTTTTTGAACGTTTAGTTGGCAAAGTCGAGTTTAGACTGTTCTCCATTTGACCACGTGCCAATGGTGTTTAACTCTTCTCTCTCAGTTTTCAAACGCTTGCCGTTCCCTTAAACAAATCAATGTCCAGTAGCGAAGGAGAAATGCAGCCATGTTATTTATTTTTGTGCTTCAAAGTACATCTTTTCCTTTTAAGTCGTTTTGCCCATCTTCGCGTCGTTAGGACGGCAGTCTCCGTGTTTGTGTGCATTTGCATGAGTGGGCCCGATGTGGTCTGCTAACTAAGATCTACCGTCATTCGCGGTCCTAAAGGTCCACTATCTCGAGGCAGCGTTGTCTGGTGCATGACAAGTGGAGAGAATGGAACGCACATTCTTTCTGAGCAGGGAATCAAAATGTAGGACCAGTAAGAGAACGCAGTTGTCAAAGATTTGGGGCTAAATTTAGCTCCGGGAGTTGCATGCCTGCACGCTTTCCTCCGCGCGTGGACATACGTATATGCGCGCAAGCGCCACCATTGGCTGGAAGACAAGGTCTCTGGAGTAGAAGATGGTTTCAGTGGTGGTAGTGGAGGTGGAGTGGCAAAGGCTAGAATCCAGATTTTACATCCACTAATCACGTTATTTGAATTCAATTACATTCTGGTGTAAAACCAATTTCAAAGAGTGACTACCTTTGAGGTGGGAAATGGTAAAATTTAAAAGCTCGGATGGCTGCCAAACTGCCACGTCTACAATGCGTCTTGTAGTTCGGCTGAGCATTACCAAAATAAGTTGATCTCAGGCAAAGTCCGACTCGTGCGTAAAACGGGGACTTTTGCATGATAAAAGAGGAAGAAACGACTAGATTGTTGTTTTGGTTTTACTAGATGAAAATAACTCCTTCCACTTACGGACATTGGGTGCCAGTTATGTTCCATAAATCAGCATCTGATAACATTATACGTATCATCTCTTTTGGGGTCAATGTCCCTTAAAGATAGAAAGCTATTTTAAAGTATAATTTATTACTAGAATAAAGTTGAGCAATTGAAGATCCAGGAAATGATCCTCAAGCCATGTATTAATGCTTCCTTCTGGGTAATTTATTATAACTACTTTTATTCTCTGCCAACTTTCCGGGAAACGAATCTATCCTTGCCTAAGGTAATTATGCGGCTCAAGAGGCATTTTGGGGCTTTGCCGATTCAGTTCAAAGGGAATCACTTAAGCGCTCTCAATAATAGGTCCAAGGCAGAGGTTTTGAATGGTACGCTTTTGCTTCGTCTCCTTCCCATTTATTGTGCTTCGCTTCATCCCTTCGCTTTATCTTAAGAGCGTTGGCTGCGCGTCGTCGCAAGCGGTCAATGGTACGGAAGAGACTATTTTGATTTGGCTATCATTTGTGCTTTTGCTAATTCAAAGATGTTTGCAAAGCAGTGTTGGTCTTTGTGGATATGCTTAGTCGATTAAGGCTATGGCTCGTGTGAGTACACAAATACCACAGCCGTTAGATAAATATATTGCTTAAGATACTCATAAACGGATAAGATTTGTTTGAATGCGCGCTAGTGTTGGCTGTCAGTGCGTTAAGCAGTGCGGGCCAATGTTCTAACTCGAATGAGCACCCCGTGGGACACAGACACATCAGTTTCAGCAGGAACGCTACATGCTTTTGCCCATCTGATTTGCCCCTTGCCAAGGATGGGATTAATGATATCATAGGTCTTTCCTATGCCAACTAATTATATTATTGATGGTTTCAGTCGTCTCCCATAAATTCAGGATAACTATTAATGCCTATTTATCAGTCTTTAAAGTGTATAAGGGCAATCCAAAGCTAATATCTTTCTGGAAGTGTAAGATCTCGAACCTGTATGCTTACAAACAAGTGAGTCCATAATGTGGTCCTACTGCTTAAAGGTGTGAAACTTTGGAAATAAACGAAACCTTATCCAGAATAAAGACAGGCGAATATGAACTTTGGAAAAGAATCCAAAGAGTTCAGGTTTAAATGTGCGCTAGACGTAAATAGATCCTGCTGGGCTTCAAAGTGTAACTTATAAGTGGAGCATCGTGAATGGGCAGCAGCGTTTTTTTACATAGAGGTCGTTTGTGTCGATGCATAAAGAATCCAAACCTTGGGAATTTTGTTTACTGAACGGTTGGATTCGCATTTTTTACATCACTACCTTGTGATTTGGTGTTTTCTACCTGGTGAGTTTTACAGTAGTCTCCCTATGGCTGGTCGTAGTTGTACGCCAACTCCGCCACGATATCGTGAAACGAGTTGCAAAAAGTGGTATCCCACACGCAAAAATTATTGCACAAAATTAAACCAAAAGTTTTTGAAGTAAGAATTGTTTGGCTGAGGCATTCAACATTTTTAAGTTTATAGAATGAATATGGGGTATGAAAACACGTGAAAGGTGGTTTTGGCGCCAGTTTTGGTTCCGTGAATTGTGGTTGGAAATTGGACGCCCTCGGGTATGTAAATGCAGAATTTCATAAGTCCATTATGCTTATGGTTTTAAGTTTGTTTCCATCCTAAACCGCGGTAGTGTTAGCACCCTCCATCAACGCTAGCGTTCTCAGGATGTTGCACATTGTAAGCTGTTGCTTAAGTTATTATGGTTTAATGCTCGACTTAACTCAGGAAAATCAGGGGTTCTAACGTCAAAAGAGGCAGTAATCAAACCTCAGTTTCACTCAAAGCCTATAAGAAATGAAAAGCTTCTAATATCACGCCTAAATTGGGCAAGCGACGAATTGGGATGTGTTCGTCGGCTTTGGGGACCGACTTTTTCCTACCATTAATGCTACGAAAATGCCTTTATTAATTCCCGCTCTAGTAAAGCAGTCGATTTTTAAAACGCGTTACCGTATTTCAGGCTCACGCATGCTACGATATCAAATAATTCCAAAGGATTTGAATTAGCAAGGGGAAGTCTTGAATGATTAAAGTGCCAAAGCCCACTTTAGACAAGTTGCAAAGGCAGCAGAGGTAAAGGTGCGGTAGACAATGACAATCTTCCGTAAATTGTTAATTATGTATGAGACAGGATAGTCAGGCGCGTTTGGAGAGGTTAAGGTTGCAAGTTGAAGCTGAATCCTCTTAATTGTGAATGCGGAAACTCATGAGGCGCCACAATGTAGCTGCTGAGATGGAATTATTTACGTCTGCATCATCCATTTATGGGCAACAATTTGAATTTGTGCTTCACTTCGGTAGCCCCAGAATGCTTTGGGCTGGAGATGCAGTTCCTTTGGGATTAGGTAGCGAGGCGCGTGTGCCGAAGCGGAAATCGGTGTAGCGGTGTACTTTGTTTGGCACTTGAGTGGGGCAATTTTTCAGAGCGGACTGCAAGCTCTGTGCGTCGGATGCTTAACAAGTTGAACACTTGAAAAGCGTTTCTACTCAAAAAATTACTGTCGTTTCTTAGTTGCAATGATAGTAAGGTATTTATTAGCAAGAATCGGTGGTAGAAGTTTTGCGATCGAAGTAGGTACCATTACCCGCTGAATGATGAATACGTCGGACTGCAAACGACCGTGCGTTAAAATTATCTTTGCGCAAAATTGCCACTTTTACACTTGTTTTGGTATCAAATACTTTTGGCAAGAAATTAACAATTTTGGGAAGTTATTGGTGCTTAAATCCTAAATAAAACATAATTTGACGCCATTTTCATCTTTCCAGAGCAATAACAAATTCACAAACCGCCATTTCTTTTGTTTTACACCATCCTAATATAAAAATAATAAAAAATGTATTTTTTATCGGAATCTTTGCTTACAGTTCGTACATGCAAAGACATCCATATTCCAAGCAGAGACAATAATTCATCCTCAAGGTCCAATTAAGTGTCCTTGCAAGAAAACATTATCCTTAATTTTTTATGCAGTACTTTGAAAGGCTGTCTTCTGGATCTGTTGGTAATAACTGTACGAACTCTTATAAGGTGAAAATGGGTTAAGATTTTTTATTACTCTGCTGGTGAAAAGTTGAGATTACTGATTCTGTGAAAGCTAAGGTATTTGGAAGGCATTAATGCCAAACTATTTCCAGAGCATGAATTGAAATGCGTCGTTTGTTTGAAAACGCTCCGTTTTTTAAAGCTTGCAATTGTGCTTTCTGCCATTGGGCTGGAAAGATCGTGTCGGAGGGCAGAAATCGGCGCACAAGCGCTTGGATCCACCGCATAAATCGACGCATGTCCTTCAGCCCTTAATTGCTCTTGGTTTCGGCGGACTAATTCTTCTATCAGGGTAAAATTTTCTCTCTCCTTTGCAAATTATTCAAATAGTTTGCAGCCATTGTGAGAAAGTGGGTTTTCCCAACAAAACAAAGCTGTCTTGCTGCATTAAATAAATCCATTTTTCTATAAGTTCATCTGACTCCTTATTTGAATAGTCTCAGTGATTCATTTCATCCTATTCTTGCATTCACGCCTACAGTTTTAGTTTTACCTTGGTATTTCTATTTTAAGCCCAACGAAGCATTAAAAGTCACTTCCTTTATGGTCCATTTGAAATTTGTTTCCGATTTTTAAGTGGCAATAACTGACTACCCTTTTGCAAGCCCACTCACTGGAGTAGGTTTCATCACTCGGTCTAGCGAAACGCCTTTCAGGTAATATCTGGGTTCATTTTTTGAATTATTGAAGGTTATGGCATTAAGAAATAGTTTTAAGCACAGGTAAACTAAGTTTTTCCTTTATTTATATTCTTAATATTGCTGCTTTACTTGAAAACAACCTTAGCATGCAGATTCCGATTTTATTGTGAAAGAACTCCATTGTTTCGTCTGTTGATTTTGGAAGCAAAATTTGAGGAAGAAAAATCGTTAAAATAATAATAAACATGTTACTTTTAATGTCACTGAAGTTGCACAATTCGAAGCGAGTTCCTTACGCGATCTCTCCTATGCAAAAGAATTTGCATGTTGACCGTATTTCTTCTTAGTTCGCCATTAAAGTGTGGGTTTCTAAGCAGATAAGAAAGGTATTTATGCTTAGAATAGGAACTATCTTAGCCCCATTGAAATTTCAGCAGCACCACAACGACACATTATGACCTCGTGATTTGAATCGGCAAATTCAAATGTAATGTCCTGATTTTAAAATTTAACTTATTACTACAACCAAAAGAGGAAAATTTTTCCTTTGATTTGTTCACTTACGGAACGAGTTATACCAGACACTGCTCCTTCTTGGTACTCTGGAGGGTTTTTTGCTGTGCTTAAGCTACCACTACAACTGATCAATGCAAAGTTACCCGGAAATTCTCTGTATCAATGTTACAATGGTTAGTTATGCGCTGATAACAGGAAAAAAACTCAGGCCTGGTGATTCCTGAAACGCAAAGGCATGTTTTCAGAAGCTCTCTTTTCTCTTCCAAGTTAACATGCATGTATTTTTCAAATTAAACTTTTCTTTTGAGATCCTTGGATAGCTCGGGATGTTTTTTGCCTTTTCTAGCTGTGAATAATTAAGCAAACCCGCGAAGGTCTCATTGGCGTTTAATTATGCACAGGTTGTGGCGCCCCGCGACTCGAACAGAATATATATATATATATATATATATATATATATATATATATATATATATATATATATATATATATATATATATTCAACCAACAGTATGGATTAGGACTACTTAGTAAAAGCACAATGGCCAAGACAAAGGGTGGCCTTTTACCAAAACCGGGAGTTAAACCACCAGCGCATTATATGCATTACCACATTCACTATTGGTTCTCTGCAACCAAGCAACCTGATTTCCTTCCCTTTTAATCATGCTAAATAGCATTAAGTAAGGAAAATTATTAGTTTTGGTGTTGCAAAATGCCTTCGCAGCTTTAGCATTACATCGCCACAAAGCGCATACGTTTGTGCAGGTGTTGATACAGTCAAACATGGTTGACTAAGGGAAAGATTTTCGCTTCACCTTAGTAACAATGTAAATGGGTGATCATTTTTCTGCCTACTTCGTGTCCCCTCCTGGAAGGGTGTAAGTGCATTTGATCCGTCACCTTGTTGGTCTAAGTGGTTGTTGGCTGCGGCCAGGAGGCACACTTGCTTTCAAATTTTTCATCGAACTTTTTCACCGTCTACATCCATTTGAAGTTTAGAAAGGCTTTGGACTAATTTGATAAAGCACACGAAATCAACTTTTTTTATTTTAAATTCTGCCAAGCAAAACCACAACTAAATTTCGTGTACTTATCCAACGACGGGGAGATACCAGCGCAATTTAAAAGCATTGCGACCAGAGCAAGTTTAACTGCATTTACGGGGAAATAAAATATGACAGGAAGCCTCTCATTGTTTTCGTCATTAGAATCACCTTATCAGACCGAGAGCATAAAATAGATGTCCATTTACCACGAGTTCACACCGCAACTCACATTAGTGCTCTCCCACTCTCCACCCTCCGCTCCCCTTAATGTTATTGCACCTAGGATCGGTGGACCAAAAATTTCTCTCGAGAACCATAATCTTATCACTTCGAAATCCGAGAGATTTTACCAGATGAGGAAAAAAGGGTAAAAGAAAATAGAAGTGTAATGCAATTTACTCTGGTGATTGTCTTTACATTCTAAATTACTGTAATGATCAAGCCTTGACATTTTAATTGTTAGATTTCACCGAGTGATTCCACGCCCTCAACTGTGACATGCTGCCGGCGATTGAGAGAATTCATCCGAGTAGCAAAACGAGCCATTGAGTTGCACGTCGAGTCGGTGCGTCTAGAGACCTTCAATTCATCACTGTTAGAACTTTCCCAATTCGTAAACCAAATGGCAGAACAGGAATATGCCAATGTCTCAGCCGGTGCAACGGGTCTTATGAACGCTTTCACCCGCTCCAGCAACAGCAGACGCGTCTCTAACATTAACCCCACTAAGACGAGAATGAGTTCAGTTCGAGGAATCTGTGAGGGCTTGAGACAAGGGCTCTCTCTTGTCTCCCGAACTAACACCCTTCTCGCCAGTGAATTTGGTGATTACGCACCCCTCCCACCTAGGACTCACCGTTACACGTTGGTAGTAGTGTCTGTGCTGATAGCAGCGAGTCATATTGTCAACTCCGGCCTTCTCCTTCTTTCGCAATCTGATTTAACTCGGTATACACACGCCGAGCTTTGGGAGATAACGCGAGGGATAGAAGAATTAAGTATGCTCATTGAACACGTCCAAGAGCAGTTGGACGAGAAAAAACAGTTCCAACTTCGTCGTCTGCTCCTAGACGAATGTCCCCTTAGTAGCACTAATGTACCTCTCGAGCAGCGTCTCTCAGAACTCTCCCTTCTCACTGACCCAATCGACAGCTTGAGACCAGCCTCTGTTGGCCACATAATCTATCTTCTCGCTCGCTACCGCTCTTCAACTCCAGCCCGCATTCTTGTTGGAGACCTACTGCAGTCTTTGGAATGTCCTAAAGGTAGAATTGACTTTCTCACTGAGGTGGTTCAAAAGGAGTACGAGTTTTGCTCTAATTTTCTCGATGTTATGACCCAGTCAACAGAGCTGTTACGAAATCTTCGTCGAGTTCAAGAGACTGTGGACCCACGTCCCAAGAGCATTCTACACAGGACAAGTCCCATCAGTTCTGTCCAATGCAAAAACTCTAGGATCTGTCGGAAACTTGTTCATGTCACCAAAACTGAGTCAATTGATGAATTCATTTCCGCATTTTCCGAGAAACCCTTCAAAGAGACCAAATCGTCTGCCTTAATTGAGGAAGGCGATGAAGAGGGAGGCGAAAAGCAACAAAAGAAAGTGGTGCAGTGGAGTGACTACTACGAGGTCGCACTAAGGCATCAGGTTGTGGGACGATACCTACAACTCACGTGGATTGGAATTAGCGAGGAAATGGATGGGCTCTTACAGGCGGTTCATCCAACTGACTTGAGTGGGACCTCAAGGGCATCTACTCCTTGGCCGCTGCAAAGCAAAAACCAGGTTCGTCAGCTGATTGATGGGCTTCAGGAATTTGGAACAAGAGGTATGTACATGTTTGACAACTAGTATTCAGTTTGTGCGAAAACCAAATGTCCAGTGATTTGCTTTAATTTTCAAAGAGTCATTCAAAATTTGTTGCTTAAAAGTAGAATAATCAGAAATTAAATACTACATGAGCAGTCATTCTGAGAAATAGCACGTTCTGTACATCAGAGCTAAATGGAAGTGAATGTAAAATTCTGAGCTATTTGGCTTCTTGAAAGCGAGGAGTAAATATTACAAAAATATCGTTTCGTTATGTCGCGGTAAATAAAAATCATTCATTTGATCATCTATCGCCCCACGAACAACGCGTGTGAGAGATAGGTGAATGCAACGCGACCAAGGAAAAAGCAGTAATAAGTTTATCTTTGGCTTCAGTTGCGATCCATGAGGTGATTTATGCACCTCGTGTTTTGCTAAGGGAAAAGCGGGAGGTCAGTGGGAGAGCGTTCAGTCGAGACTGCAACTGACTCACTCCCTCTGCCTCTCCTTGCGCGCGTGTGAATTGGCAGTACAAAATGGGGAACAAATAACCCCAGTTCTGCTTGCCTAATTTTCGAATCAGTTTATTTGGAAAAGTTAAGTGTAGAGCCCAAATGACCGTGAAATTAAGCTTCAAAATTCAATTTTCACGGTAATGAGACTCATGCATCAAGTAAACGCAAGTTTTTCTGCTTCTAGATGACCTTCCTTTGCCAATCAAGAATGGCATTTTTCGACAATCGCAGCGAGTGAGAATAAATGCTGACATTCATGATTGGCTTACTTGTAAGTTAAGCTACGCCTTTATATTTTTGTCGTCTATGACTGCTTTTTAATTACAAAGTAGCAATGCTGGACGTCTTCTTGCGTCTCCTTCATAAAAATTACTTCAAAAGTCGGTTAAAAATGTCGCTAGCTTTTTTGTCTTCAAAATTGCTTGATACTGAGCCAGGGTAAGTTTATGCAGCCTACCAATTTTCCTCTCATCTAGGGTAAAATGTGTGTTTTGGCAAACAAGATTAAAATAAGTTTGCCATCTCTTTAAGGGCGTCCAGACAGGTGGATTTCCGAGGTTGGAGACAAAGAAGTGTTTCACACGCCTCTTGGACAGGTTTTTAAGGGTCTCCTTACCCAACTGCTAAAAAGCAAGCAAATCGATGTCGAAGGACTTTCGAAACGACTTCCAGAAGATGCTAGCAAATGTTTTGGTGAGAAATAGGCATTTTGCCCTTTTTTTGGTAACCATTCTGTTACGATGGTGTTTAAGATCCACTTGAATATCGTAGTCTTTAAATATGATGAAACGAAATGTACTTGCAGGGCTCATAAACAATTATTTATATTTACTCGCGGTCCATTAAAAAACGTTTCCTACCAGTGCTGACTGTCGTGAGTGGAGAAAGAAATGCCGTAGATGTTAAATGACTGGGTTTCGTCATGCTATTAACTATGTTGGCGTGCTTTTCGCCCTTTGGTTACCCACCATAGAACGACTTGGACTGAATAAGGAGCCCACGAGCCACCAAGTTGAGTTTTCACATCGACTACTCCGCCTCCATTTGAATCAGTGTTTCCGCGTATTGGACAAATTTCTTGCGGGAATTTTGCAAGGATTTCAACAACTTATGATTAGGGACCAGTCTTCCCTTGAATCTGCCTCTGCAGTTGCAGAAATTGCCTTAAAGGGCTGTCACCACCTAAGCCAATGTCTTTCATTACTTGACTTGCTTCGACTTGTGTTGGAGCAATTCGCATCGTCTCAGAGAGTATCAGACAATCATCAATCGATTGCGGAGGTCGTTAGTTCAACTTTTGAGGAAGAAGCCATCACACTCCGGTTGGTCGATCTAGAGAGAGCAGTAACCAAAATGAAGGCAAGTTGAAAATTTATGTCATTTCCAGTAAATTTTGCCAAAAAAACAAGAATAAGGTTGCAAATATTTTCCATCATTTCTAATTTGTTTTTGCCATTGATATTTCAAGGGAAAATGAAGGATTTTATGGCCGTTGCCACAAAATATCTGTATTTGTGGATGCACGAGTCTCTTCAACTTAATTGAAATGTTTACGCAATTGCTTTTTATTGGTCTAATCCACCCAAAATTTTTGCTTTTATGCCATTTTCTCTGACTTCATACATTTTAATTAGAGACCAAAAGATTTAAGACCTAAATTTGTCCTATTTTGGCTGCAACATGAAGTGCCCGTTTTTACAGGTAATGTGAGTTAACAGAATGGCAAAATGATTTCAAACTTTTTCACAACACCTCTCCCGCCCTGAGACTGCCCTGAAGATGAAAGGAGGCATAACGCTTGGAGAGAATATGCGATTTTGACGTACTGATGGGTTTGAATGCTACTGGGTCGGTCCAGAGGCTAGGTGCCCCGTGGAGGTACAATCGCTGAGCCTTAAGTGGCCTGTTACCAGAACTGAGAGTTAAACGATCAATTAAGTTATTACGCACCAATGTTTTTCACCTATGAATTAATGCATAAAGTTCCTTTTGATAAATTACTTCAAGGATTTTAAATTCTACCGAAGGTACTCCAAGAAGTTTTTTATTTGATTTTCTAAAATATTCCCCTTTAAGGATGGTCAGATGGCTCTGTGCGCAGCCCATTCCCGATTTTGGACGGATGTGGCTTCACGGGAATCTTCGGCACTCCAGCGAGCACTGACGAGCTCCAACAGTCCGAATGTGGCGGAACTCGACAGGATTTGTAAAGGCCTTCTCAAAGTTTTAGAAAAATTTCCCCAATCAGCCCTCATAGAACAAAAAGGTCCAACCAGTACTGATCACAGTACTTCGGAAGCCAGTCCAAATCAAATCCGGTGTCTGGAATTAAGCACCAAATTCGCATCGATGATTGCACAGACAACTTTATCTTGTTTGGAGCATGGGTTTTCGATGAATATGTAGGTCCATTTTTAATGGAGCATGATTTTTTAAAGATATTAGTCTTAAGCAAGTTCAATAGATTTCTTTCGATGGTGAAACGTCCAATCCTCCGGTTAAATAGGAAATGTGAGCAGAAAATTAAAAACCGCTGTGTTGCATTTTATTTTGGTTCCACCAGACCATCGAATGGCATCGACTACTTCATCCCAAATGTTGACTCACCCGCTTTGACATAGAGCTTTAGAACTTGTTGGGCATCTCCCGAGCTAAAGCATTCGCGAGTTTCTTGGCATCCGAGTCACTTCTGAATATTTTATGACTTAAGAGCCCACCACTTGCTATTGTATATTGTGAACGGACCAGGAGAGGCGAAGTAAGAATTGTTAAAAATCGTACAATACTATTGCCCAGGTAGGTGGACGTGCTGCTTTATATCATACGCGATTGTTGCGTTTGCATAGGGTTCAAAACGGCATATCTAACCGTCAATTTCGGATCATACCAATTGTGCATGCTATTCTACGCGTTAATATTTAAATTTTAATTTGACAAACACTTCGAGATTGTTTTTTTACAAGGGAGTAGTTGCTTTATTAATGGCCGCGAACTCCCGCTGGGTGGTGAAAATAGACTCGACAAGCCCGAGGATCCCAGTGTACAAGCCAGATTAGTGGCATAATGCGAGGCATAGTAGTGCCTAGTTTGTTCTGCATGTGAAAGATGTAAGGAATGCGTTTATTTAAGCATATACATTCATGCACGCATACATGGGTACAAGACCAAATTCTTTTTCTTCCGCTTACTTAACGATGTCAGTTTCTCCTCTGAAGCCCAAAGAAGGCATAATACCCGGTGGAATATGTACTGCCGACATGAAGTAGAGTTTGGTGTTGACTGACGTGACTTGAAGGCCAGTCCACCCGGTGAAACATCCAAGTGGGACCTTTGCCAACACCGAGAGTTAAACTACCGACGCATTGCAGCACACTCTGGGGTCTAATGACTTATCCCCTATTTCTTGAAGGGTGTCAGCATAGCATCGCAAGTAAAATTCTCGCGTTTTGAGAGGGCAGTGCTACTGCGTAATAACTCCCAACCGGTACTTTCGCCTCCCAAGTTTGTTACCGTACAGGAAACAGTTGATGGATCGAGCGTAAACTATGGGCGTGTAAGGTTCTTAATCAAAGCCATATTTTTGCCATGTACCACAGAGATAGACTGCCTTTTCGTTTTGAATATGCACCATTAGGTGCTACTAAGGAGTAATTTCCAATGGAGGGGTTGTAGCAGCTTTGAGTAAATCACTTCTAGCAGTTAGTGAGAGCTTGAAAGCTGGCCAATAATGTCACTCCATCGACTGATACTTTGTTTCACTTCTAAATCGTCTAATTGCAGACTCGATCGCTGTTAAATCCCTCTTAAGGAAGTGACGTAGCAGGATTAAACACTTTCTACCTAGTAATGAAGCGGATTTAGCACGTTTTAACAAAAATTGTCTTGTATTTTGAACGAATAAGGTGGGTTCTGGGGTCAGTAGCTCTCCCTATTTTGGTGGATTGGCACGTGATACTGCCATTCATCGTACGGTCCAATAAACTTGAGTTGCGGGTTCTTTTATTTGCCTAGAAACGCCAATGTCGTGAGCAGAATTAATTCCATTCAATATCTCCTGGCGAAATTGCTGGCGTTCATTGATCACATTGAAGCTCCCGAATTCATGTTTCCAGAGAAGCAAAACCTTCTTTCTCGCTACACAGCCCTTATGGATAGATTACAGCCTCAAAGGTAAGGCAACCCTCGTTACTCATACAACTTGTATTCGTTCATTTTCACTGGCTCAAATTTTTGGTGACGCTGTTTTTTCAAATGTTTGAAAAGGTCAGTCAATTTTACGTTGCTTATCTGTCACGTTAGTCGTGTCAACCGTTGTTAGCTCACAAATGCCACACGGTTCTTTCAACCAACCACCAAAACTCTTTTGCCTACTCAAATTTCTCTTTACATAGTTTCTGCAGCCACAATGTAGTGTTTGGTGGAGTTACTAAGCTCCCATTTAATGGTCCATATAGTCTATAACAGGGAGCTTATAATTATAGTCTACGCAAACTGGCCAACTATAAATTGCCCAGAGCACAAAGGCTTCTTAGATGACAATCCCTTGTATTCAATTTTTAATTTTCAGAAAGAGAGGGATCAAATGTTTTTGAAGCGTCGCGCAAAGCTGTAGTCCATGTTTTTGTAAGGCAAAAACATATTAATCTTCTGTCGAAGGATGGGCAAAAGATTTTCTCCTTAATAGAGCTATCCTTACATGGCTTGGGTATCAGATTTTAAGAATTCAATTTTCAAAGTAAGGTACTACTTTCTGAGTTAAAATTATCCTGTTTCGCATTTCCGAGCGAAAACGATTTCGACTACATGGATAGTAAGTGCACCACTTCAATATCAAATAAATTTTCCTGAATTATTGCTATTTACCCAATCATATGTCATTAAACAGTTACCTTTACTCAGAATCTGGCCTAGTTACTTCACAAAAGTTAGCTTACATGAACGGAACACTACGTGGAGCAATATGCTAAACGGACTTGTCATTAGACTTGGTGGATCTCCGTTTTGTGTTGGAATCTTAACTTTACGCAGGCCATCGAATTTATGCCAATTATTTCATGCTTGCCCACTACAGCTGCCGCTTTTTAACATAGCGTTTTGAATGCTGTAGAATGGAACGCTGCGCCGGTGGCGGTTCGGAAAACTGTTCCCCTTCACAGACAAGGTCAAGGGATGCTGTGAATCGTTTGCAACAGTACTTTTCTGAGAACGTGCTCATTCCCCTGCACAGCTCAACACCCTTCTCAACCCTTGGGGCTCTCTCCGCTAATGTCCGAGCCTATTTCCAAAACGAGGACATTGCATCTCGAGCCTTTGGCTCATCCACTAAGGACCTATCCGATAAGAGATGATTATGACGATGATGATGGCGGTGGCAATGACTTCCCTCCATCGTTTGTAAACGCAATTACAATCAAAGTTAATACATTACGATCTCCACCTGTCGATTTGTAGAATGCCTACACTTTTTTCAGCTCTTCTTCTAATAGGTGACAATTCTGGCAAGCGTCATCAAAGACTATGAAGTAAATCCGAGACTAAATAATCATTAATGCATAATTTCTGTAGAACCTCTTTAAGTAAAGACCTAGCAGCGGATTGCAACCAGCACTGTGCTATTTAACGCTGATTATTTTGCGAGAAAATTCTAAGGCCATCACAGATGCGCGGCCTGTGAGCGTTAATATTTTATGCTCATAACCTGCTCCAGGCCCGGTCTGCGGTTCCCTTCCCCAACCAGTGGTTGCATGGCGGAATTGCCTCACTTGGCGGATGATACACTGTTGTAGGCAATGGGAATGATTTATAAAGTTCGCATTTCAAGTAAAATCACGTGTTACGTGTCAGACTGTACTGTGAGTCCATTTCACGTGAGGGCGCATTTGGTGGTGCGCTGTGGAACGAAGAAGCCTGTTTGCCAAGGGTCGGACATTTGTTTGTGATTCATGAGAAAATTTTTTGGAGAGTAAAAGGAAACCTAAATGTAGGAACCAATAAATACCCGAAGGTACTTTTGATTGATCGTAAATTCATGTACACCTTGCCGGCAATAAATTAGGCAAAGTTTTTCTAATCCGTTCAAATTTTTAATCACTTCTGCAGCAACAAAGTTCACCTACAAACGAGCAATGCGGAACTTGTTGTTATTGCCTTCCCAGGCCATTGCAATCAGCCGTTGCCTCGCATGGGAATACTTTTTCTGATTTTTGAAGCAGTTTTTCGTGGAGATAACTTTGCTTTTTCTCGTTTTCATAATTGGTATCCATGACAATGTCTCTCAGAAATAACAAAAAAAAAATAATACGCTTTACACACACTTAAGTTGTTTCAAAAGACATTTTATCGCCAACAAGATTTTGGCTCTAATCATGAGTAGGTTTTGCTGAAATTTGTTAGAGTGCTGGGTCCACTGATGGTAGCTGTGCATTTCCATCTGGAGAAGTTACCTTAAATAGGAGCCAAGCATGATTGGACAAATCATCTAACGTACTTCGCTGCATTATACCAGTCCCGTACTTATCTGTAAGCATTAAAAACTTAAAACCTTGCATTGGACATGTTATTCGCTGTTCATCATCACAATTATTATTCACCTTTCAGCATTGATGGAGAAATTACGGTTGGATATTTGCCGATTTAATTTAATAACACAGCTTAGATTGTGTCGCTAACTATCAAGACCGAGTATTCAGCTAAAATCAATTTTTGAAGAGCAAAATTTTCGTAATTGTTTCTAGCATTTTGCATTTTGGTAAACATTGCTTTTCATGCGGTACTAGGTGGTGTTGAATTGGCTTATCACCCATGCTGTTGCTTGACACCCAGCTCTATAACTTGCTGGCACTTAAAGTTGCGCAAGTGATTACGGTTCGAATGCTATCACTATTTAAAATAACTTCAAATGACCAGTAGTGGACGGGCCCTTTTTAAAGATGTTAATGGTTATTAAATGCATTCATGTAGCGTCCCGGGACTTCCCTGAAGAGGAAAGAAGACGTAATACTAGGGCAGGACACGTACCAACGTCATACAGAAGGGCCTGAGGGGGGAAGGGACTATTGGCATGGTCTGGATGCCATGCTGCCCATCAAATGTGCAACGACATCTTTGTGTGGCCTAAGGAACGAGATGGCGAATTGAGCACATAACCGAAGTATTACACAGCAATCTGATTACTTAAGTAATTTATGCTATTTTCCTTGCATTTGATTGTGCTTTAGACCAATTAGTTAAATATTTTTGTCGTAAAATATTTGCTATCTACAACACAACCCTGAGGAGAAAAACTGCCGAACTACTCATTTACCCACGACTTCAAGAGTTTCTTTAACCTTCAATCTTCCCAGCAGTAATCTGCTGAAACCCGAGTTATTAGCCTCATTTCGCGAACGTCTTGCGTCATTCAATATGATAATCTTTTTGTAAGTAGAAAATTAAAATAAATGGGTTCCAAAGGAAGCTGCTGTCTTCCCCTCCAGTAATGATCACCTGCGTTCAATGCAAAAATTCTGAGAATTAACTTAAATCTACTTTACATTTAATGGTGGCAACGATATAGAAATGGCAAATTTGTTATGATGGTGCGTTATTTAATCCGCACAAAACAGCGCAAACAGTGCATTGGCGATTGACATTGTAGTACTTTGTTTGTTCGAACCGCTGGTTTCGGTCACTTGGGTGGCCATGTACTAGCCGGTTGGCTGGCATCCAGACCGTGCCAATAGCCCCCAAGTCCTCTGGTCCCAGAATATATATTCTGCCCTAGTAATATGTCTTCTTTTGCCTTAAGGGAAGTCTCGAAACGCTACATTGGTGGCAGTGGAAAGCGGACCCCAATTCGATGGATTTTATCCTCCTCCATACCTCTTCTAGCAAGCTTTGGCGGTGTGAAAGAAGTGCATGTGCTACGGATGGGAGAATCCCTCTCATCTCATAACAGAAGGGCTGAGATCGACGTCCATCTCTGGCACCTCCCTCACCCTCGTGTTCTGCAAGAAGGCTATTAACAACTGAAGCGACACTAGTCGTGAGCTCCAAGTCCAGTGGAACTGCCAAGAGGGATCGGCGATGTTGCGGTCAAGCATCCTCCGTAAGCTCTCTCTCTCCCGTTCTTGGACAACTCTCCTCCCTTCGCCGAAACGTGTATCAACAGATGCAGAATGTGCAGGACGCCATTCGATAGCATCGTTTTATGCTTTGCACACTTGGGTAGCGTGCATCCCATCTCTATGAGGTCCGATTGCCCCATTTGCTCAGGACTCTACGATACCCTCGCGTTTCTCCCACGGCATCAAAAAAAAAGCCTGAAATCACAATATGTGTTGTGTGTACCTCCATTCGTCCAAAAACTTGGATTCGTACCCACATCTTCCACTGGGCCGCATTATCGTGGGGGAGGAGGACTAAGATATGCGCATTTGCCGCAGCGATTGCTACGCGGAATTGATGGCACTACAAGAGCACATGCGTTCGAATCCCGATGATTGACACGGTTGGCTCGTGGGTGCATCTCGCAGCACTGATAACGTTGTGATGGCTGACACAGGGGACTGACCAAGGGGAGTGTCGGGGACAACGCCCAAAAGAAGAAGAGGAGAGGGGCTGTGTAATACTTTGCTTGTTCGAACTGCTGGTTTCGGTCACTTGGATGGGCATATTGTACCAGCCGGTTGGCCGGCCTCTGGGCCGTGCCAACAGTCTCCAAGCCCTCTGGTCCCACAATATGCATTCTACCCTAGTACTATGCCTTCTTTTACCTTAAGCAAAGTCTCGGCACGCTACAGTCATTGCTATTTGCACAAAGACATGCCTTCATCGGTGAACAGTTTTCTAACCAATGAAATGGTTTAATTACTTCTTTAACCTTTCGTCTTGCTTTCACGGACACTGCGGCTGTCGCAAATTGTATTTCTGCTAGTTGGCATGGCCTTGGTATTATGAATTCTTTCAGCGATGATATCCCATTTGCTTCAGTGCTAATTTGCATCAGCAATGCAAGAATTAGCCAAGTGTCACAACGTCAGCCTTCATTATGCAATTAAATGGATTGACATTCCCTACTTAAAAAAAGCTACATCAGCTTCAAATTGACATGTGTTGTCTTTAGCTCTAAATTCGTGAAATCGACAGAGCCAGACCACCTCCGATTCCTATTCACTACCTCATAACATGTGTCCTGAGTGACAATTCTGGCTTTGGCATTTAACGTACTTCTTGTTCCTCCAAGACGTTATTTTTTAATTAAAAGCAGTCCTGCTTAAAAATTGCATATTGCATGCGTATTTCCACGACAAGGTATGCTTGGACCAGAAACGAAGATTTCGCTTAACTGCTACAGCACACTTGCGAGCCTGTTTCAACTTACAGGCCTTCAGACTTGGGAAATTGGTGTTTCAACCCCTACCTCATGACCTTCTCATTCATCGCGCGATGGAAAGTGCCATATTACAGGACTAAAGAATGTTTATTTTTCCCGCAATTATATAAAGCAGTGACTTCGTCAATTCCCATCTCAGTCAGGTGTTTATCCTGGTGCTTTGTCAAAATGCAACCGATTTTATTCATCGGAGCAGACGGTGTTATAATGCAGGTAAGACATGCAATGCAGATTGTTGATACTTCCGATTTCAGCACTGCTGTACAATGCTTCAGTAGAATTGCAGTAATGTTTTTGGGGGAACGAAATCATTAACTTCGGTAGAAGGTTAGTAGCCTTCTAGTGAGAGGATTGGGTTGACTACGCGTTTTCTCTGAACAGTGACGCCCGTCAAGCCATTTTTTATAAAGAGGAACAATAAATTGGGTCGTATCATTTGTGGAACTGACGCATGATAAGTAGCAGCCTTTGAGTGGATTACCTTTGACTCATTTGATATTTTAAATCCACTTTCAGGTTAACTAAACAAGCTAACAAAAATTTTCATTGTTGAATGTGTGGGCCTGGTAACCTTGACGACTGTCTGCGCCTGGAAATTCTTTCTACTCAGAAAAGGGTGGTTAGTACTTAAATGTGTTAGCATTGTTATTAGCAACGTTTATCAAAGCCTAGGATATTACAGCTTCATTGTATTTTGAGCAAATTCACACAATCCATGCAAATGAACTGCCCTTTGCTATCAATACTTAATATTTAGAAGCTTAGCATAAGCTCCTTTCTCATGTTAGCTACTAGTGTGAATGTTGTAAGTAAAAGCCTTTTCGAGTCAGCGAAACCAATTCTCACAAAGGTTGCTTGAAGTTGTTCTACTATTAACAAATAAGTAGGCAGGTCACTAGATTCGATGAAAGTAAAAAATCGGCTGTAACTCCCGAAAGTCTGCCGTCAAATACCAAAATTTGAATCTGAGACGAAGTTAATCTGAATTGTCATTGAATATCATTTGCTAAATTACCTGGATGAGAAGTTTTTTCCAACATTATTAGTCAAAAGCTTAACCACTAATTAATGGTGAACCCGACAACCACGCTTCCATAAATCGCGGAACAGGGAGGAATTTTGTCTGAATCTTCTACCCGTCTAAAGTACTCAGATTTATGTTGAGAAGGTTTTGACAGTTCTACTAGTAAGTAAGCGGTCAGATCAATAAAATTTGAAAAAAGGAAGGGATTGTCATGAATGTTTACATGTTTTATCGCCATTTCTTGCGTCTGAAGTTTCAAATTTAACGGAGGGATTTACGGCACAATTTATTGTTGTTTATGATAAGTTAAAGAGAAATTTTACACATAATAATCTAATACCTTTACAACTGACCTGTCTCATTCACTTTCACGTGCTTTTTTATTCCTATGCCTTATGAAGGATGATCCAAATACACCCTATTTGATAGCTCACTAAAATATTTGACCTTTTCTTAACTCCTTTTTATTGCTTAGGAAATGTGCAGGTAACTTTTTCATGGACGAAGGGGAAGACAAACATGACACCTGACGGGTATCCATCACTCCACCTACAACAGGGCTGACACTTCCACTTGAAGGTAGTTGTCTGATGGACAGGTGAAGCTTGTAATGATCTGTCAGCTCCAGCATCACCATGATTCACACTTTTGTGTGAAAAATTGCGACTTTTCGTGCATTTATTTTTCAATGAAATGCGTTCGACTTTGCATTCCCATACTGCTTGGCCAAAGTCTTGTAAGCCTAAGATGATCTGCTGTGTTTGGAATAAAATTTTCTGACTACTCTGCCAATTTCCTTATGCACAGACATTGAGTGTGAAATTCGGGAATGAGTTTCTAGCCCTTTCAGTGATATATTATGTTTTAGGGTTATGACATTTGATTGGGTTCGCAACATGACTGACCGAAACTCGAATATTTTATTCCCCTAGTTATAAAAACCCTAATTTAAGAAAAAATTCATGCCTGGTATTATTTTATTCTTTGAGATTGGAAGCGTTAAATGCTTCCAATGGAAAATTTTGCCTCATTTTAAGCGTTCAAAATACCATACGCATCAGTTGTGGATGCGCAAATGGGCCATGAGCAACGCATTAGGGACTTTTGGCATAATAGTAATAAGCCATTTAATTAATAGATATGTTTGCAAAATTCAAATACCCCACAATGTAATTAAAAATCCACAATTCCAATGGTTGCTTAGATATCTTAAGAAAGGTACATTACTTTCTCATATTTCTCGTATGCGGTTCAGACTTTTTTACGTAGTATTGCTTTCAAAACCCTTTATTTTTTGTTTCTATTCATTATAGTAATTTTTGTGAGTAAAATTTTAAATCCAAGTCCATGTTTTGTAATATTTATGTTGTTAACGTAAGACGGAATATCATCCTATAATTAGTGGTTCAACTTTTATCATCCAAGTGCTAGGAAAGACTTAGCGAATTCTTATCGAACAACTTATCTGACTTAACCGTAAAGTAAAAAGCATAGTTAATGCCCTAATTGTTTGTTTAACTCTCGGATTTTGGTGACGAGTCACATAGGGGCTCCGTCATTGCACATCCGCCAACAACACCAAGCCCTTCTGTACGTCGATACTACGCATACTTCAGGGAGGACTTAAAACGCTACATTAGCGAAGCCCAGCCTAAAGGACAACTGAACGATAAACGTTAGTGAGCCAGAAGGGTGTATGCGCTGCAGATGGGGAAATATATGAAGATCCCTTGCATAAGGGCTGAAAATACGGTTGAAAACCACCAAGTTGCGTATTTTGCTAGAATGGTAGTAAGATCCAAAGCGAGACTAGGCGTGGCCATGAATAATTTGGAAACATTCGTCAAGAGGCTGTCTACGGTATCTGATGAAAATCTCAATTAAGTGAACTCACAGCATCCCCTCCGCCTCTCTACTATTTGGATAGAACTCCGATAGGTATGGCTATGTTGAGCTGAGATAAGAACAAAGTAGCGCTGAGGAATAGATGCGATACCCTCTCTTACGGAACCATTTTGAATGCTGTCCTTTCTTACATGACTCTGCTTTTAGGTTAATGTTTCTACGACTAGCAATGGAAACCTGTTATGGCCAGCGCATCCTCTTTGTCTCCAAATTCACTTCCCATAGGTCCGTGACGCTGCACAGAATTTCTGTGACTAGCGCGGTCGGTTCCTGGGTGGTTCCCTAGAGTACCGACTAGGTTTTAAAGGTTGATGCAAAAGGTCGATCGAGGAACGCGCCTAAAAGGATGCTAAGTAGTGCATCAAGTATGCTTTAATCCCCATTTTTGGTAAATGACCACACTCACCTGATGTTCTGGCCCCTGAACCATGTTAGTAGCCCCTTAGCCGTCCCCTGCGTTGAAAAAGAATATCCCGTCCTAGCATTGTCTGCTTTTGTCTTCAGGGAAGTCTATGGGAGCCATGCATCCTCCAGTTCGCAGGTGGTTTGAGGGTCCTGTTTTGCCTGTATCGGGTATTGTCCGAGCCTCACTCCTAAGAGAATTTGGCAAATTGCAAAATTACAAATCACGCGTTGAAAAGTGCCGTCTCTTCACTAGAAGCATACATCGATGAGTAGAACGTCATTACGCATTAGAGCGGAATTTCTACGGGTAATTTATAAAATTTAAACACCCGACCATGCAATCTAAATACTCATGATTGCAAGTTGGTAAAGTATTGCTACTTGGGAGACTAAATGCTAGCTTTATTGTACGACTCCATCACTACTATCATCATTTGCCTCACAAAGCACACAGTCACCTTGTTTAGGTTCCTTCTTAGAGCCTAACTCACCGCCATTTTTGTGCCGCAGTTTGTAAAGGAAATATATTTTGCTCACTAATTCCAGCTCATATTTTACTAACCAAATCAGATGTAGATTCCAAAAAGACCGACACTTTTTAAAGTTTATCGACCATTTTGTATGGCCCACAAGAGGTCCTCCTGTGACAGCTGTTTCGAAATGATGTGGAAGAGGATGTAAGTAGAACAACGCAATTACGGACTAAGGTAGTGACGCTGGAGCATGCAATGAGCTTGCTTTTCACCGTAGCCGACACCCGCGTTGTGGGAAAAGTAGAGGATGGGTTGTAGGAAATGTGTCTCTTTGTGTCACACCCACTATACAGCATAGCATAGTCGTATCCCTGGTGTTGTGCATACCTTGCCGCTGGGGTGTAGTTGCCTGCTCAAAAAGAAAAACATCTTTTACTTTTTCCATGACAAAGTAGAGTTTGAATAAGGCTTTGGGCCGTGTCTAATGACTGGTGGTTGTAGGATTGATCCAGCCTTGGGTTAAATGAGCAACGAAGTCACTTCCAAGGCTTCTTTCCTGTGTCTCGTTAAACGGAAAAGCTTTAAAGATGCTTGTGATTGGATATTCACCTTAATGTTAGTCATTTTTCAAACTTCTGCTAATTATTCCCACTTATTGGAGTGAGTAAAATCTAGTTTATCCAGTCTATTTACGTCGTTCAATTGTTGGGTCTTTATGGTTTAACATTAAGAATGGATGCTGTCATGCTAAGGCAGTGGAACACAGTATCTAGAATGGATCAAATGACACATCTACACTGCTAAATACAAATATAGGCTTAAAGCTGAGGTCGTCATTCATGTATAAGCTATTTTTATGCGATTCGCTGACCCCTTATGGCCTAAAAGGAGCCAAAAAGCATATTGGATTGCGAGCTTACCCATTCAGCCCTTATGCTGATGTTGATTAGTCTTCCGTTAGTAGCGGTACCCTATCCATCTTCGACACTACCGGCTATAGTCAGCATATATTCGAGTGACTGTTCTAAAGTGATGAATAACGGTTCCCCGACTCAAATGGTCTTCAAGTTAGAGGCAATTCTGCACTTTGTTTATTTTTATTAGACGGTAATAACAGCAATTTTAAGACAGTTTTACGACTAAATTCCTTTTTTTGCAAGCATTGCCATTGCCTCCATATGTGACAGCACTTTGCAAATAATGTTTGCCATCAAGGCACCAACTTCTGAAAAACAAAAGCGGAACTTATTTTTGGGTTTCTTTATTATTCTCATACCAAGAATGGAGACGTCGAGAAAGTGGAACAGCTGGTGATCGGTTTCAGGTCCCACTGACACATGTCCAGTTGACCGACAGGTCGGGATCGGTAGACATGTTCACGGTGAACTCTCCCTTCTCCACTTCACTATCAACAGGCAACACTGTTTGCTTGTCATACGAGGCAGGTGGTGATCTTTAATCCAACGGATGGGACTAATTAAGTGGCTGGACTGTCAGTTCTGTGGATTTGGATATTTTCTTGAGCTTAGTCACCGGCCTTGTTCTGTATAAGATAGCATGAAATCCTGGATGAGTTTACCATCCACTCAAACTACCGCTTAAGGGGCGTTCATGCAAATAGCGATTATAAATTAATCATACGTTGCGGGCAATTTGAAGTAATTTCGTGTTGAAAGTATTTTTTGCCTTTAAATAAAAGGATTTATGGAGGTATTGTTCTCATACTCCTGCTAAATGCATTTTTTCGTTTTTATGCCCTACTTTTAGCGCTCAGCGAATTATCTAAACAAAAAACTGCATCTTTGACAAACGGTACAGCTTGGGACCGCTGGGATGGCCAAGAAGGCGCAATAAGGAAGCACCTAAGTAGTCCTTTTACTTAAACCGAGTGATAAACAAACACTTAAGGTATTACATAGCCCATCTCCTCTCGGGAGCCTCCATTTTCGCGTCGGTTAACACAACGTAATCGGTGCTGAAGGGCAAAAACCCACTAGCCACCCTGCCAGGTTTAAAATTGCGTCACTGGTCCTTCTTGACAATTATTCTTGATTAGGAGTTTCTTCCAGCATAGGAGCTGGACTAGACTACAGAAAAATGAACTGGCCAACATGTACTTCCATCGCTAGTCACACGAACACCGGCCCAAAGGCAGAGTCAGATAACAAAGGACGGGGCGTAACATTTTTAGTGGACAGGAATTCTTCCCTACTCCTCAGTTGAGTTCCAATCAGCTAATAGTGAGGTGGTGGAGGACTGGGGTAGTAGGTGAAAGTAGACGTCATTTCTAACTCTTTGTGAGGAGTCGTCACCGAATCTCTCATTCACAGCATATCTACTACATCCGCTTTACCGAGGCTTATCACCCAGCCTTAAAACTCAGAAGGCATGACCTTGAGATCGGGCTCAAGTTTCGCCCCTACCAGTGTAGCACCCCTAGACTTCTATCACGGTGAAAGGAGATACAATACTTGGATGGAATACATACTGTCGACCCAGAAGTGAGTTTCTAGCTACTACTATGACCAGGAGGACAAGCTGCTTGGCAGCGATAGAATGGGCAGTTCCTGAGTGATCGCTATACCAAACCCGGTGTTAAACATACAGCTAGCGTATTACCATTTTCGCTGGAATATATCGTTCTACACCATATTTTTTTAGTCCAAGCCAAGAAGTTACTGAGAGACTCAAAAATTGGGGAGCATATTTAGGTTTGGTTAGGAGTGGAGGGCCAATTAAGGTAAAACTAATCACTAATGGTGATTTCTTGCCCTCTTTTATATTTTTGAACTCAGCCTGATTATTACATGTCGGTTTCAATCGTTTTTGTCATTCTCAAAATAAATGAGGTGCCCAAAACTACCTCAACATGCAGGATGTATTGCGATATTTAATTCTGTATAGTTATCTGAATTCACTGTTATGAATTACAGGAAAATAAGCCAAAGTAATTTCTTGAGGTGGCCACAAATCAAACGTAATTAATCTAAAAAGTACAGTTCTACGGAAGAGTAATTATTCTCTAATCTGCCAAAGCCCCACGTTGGAGCGGTGTCTGCAAGTTTGGTGACAGCTGCTGAAAGTCTGTTCTGCATCAGCAGTGACTGAAACTACTTCCTCATTTTTGTTTCCCATCCTCTCTCTCTCTCTCTTGCCTCTTGTCATCTGCTCTGGAAATTAAACTGGGACCTTTGAGTGCCTTTATTGCCTTTCATTCTTAAATTCATTTCAAATTGTTATTTATCACACAGCTACTAATAGTCCACGTGATGTTTCGGTGCATTTACGAAAGTGTTTTTTCCTATTTTCGCATTAATGGCAACCGCTCTTTTTTCTCATGCTTTGCTTCATCATAAGGACGAATTAATCTATGGCACTAAAAACGCTTCTTATTTTGCGGCAGACTCAAAAACTGCCTTTTTAATTGACTGAATTCGTATTAGCATGTTTTGAAAACCTTTTGACTGAACAATGACCCAACTAAAGAGGTCACTATGGAAGCTAGCTACTGTCCAGTGGGTCGTTGGCCGTGAATAGCACACTAAATTGACATTACTGGTCATTATTATCTAGTTCCCTAAATGTCAGGGCTAGACACATGGGGACTATGAGGCAATTTATTCAACCGTCATGTTCCGGAACCAACTGAGAGGGAATTCGTGACTTCATATCTGTTGCAGAAAACTCTGCTGGGACCACCGACCGAGTCTTCAGCTCTCCCTTCGTCCCTCCCCTTTGTGCCAAGTTAGAGTGGGGGCAATCTGCCGTTGGTGGATCTCTGCATCCACATATTCGCCACTGCTGGTAGGTGGGTGTGTTTGTCAAGGCTTTGAGATGAATTTAGAGGAATGGTAGCAGAGTTAAGAAGGAGAGGGGGAAAGGTGGAGGGGTGCGTGAGTAATGCAACTGATTTATAGGAACTTTCAGTCGACACTCCTGCCAGACGAATTCCGCTGATGGTTGAAGAAAATAAAGCGATAAATCAGACCGCTTGACAGCTCGCAGGACCTCACACTGACAAGCTCCCACGAAGATTGAATTAATTCTGCATTTTTTAATGCCTCGATTTAATAGACACCTTAGAAAAGACCTACAGATTAAATTCTACGCTGCGAGTGTTTACTATTGGATGCAAGCTAGTCAAACACCTCTTTTAGTAATTTACTGATCAAAGCATAGAAATGGAGTTTCTTTACCCCTTTGCCTTAAGGGGGAGTTCATTTTCTTAAAAATATATGCATTGAAGGAAGCCCGTAGCCCACTTAATTCAATAGTATTTGAGGAACTTAAAAATCAGACCTTTATTGATTTACCGAAGCCATCAGAAATAGATGAGGAAACATTGATAATTGTGGAATCAGACTCAGAGCCATCCCTTATTCACCAAAATCGACAATTTTATAAATAATTATACAATTACCTTTGGCCACTTTGAGCTAGTTCCTGATTCATAAACGAGAATTTGGTAACTAATTGCAAGGAGAAATGAAGGAATGCGTGGTTTTTTTCGTGCTCTAATAGCTAAAAGGCTATTATTACGGCTTTTCTCTCGAAAGTTGTTGCGCTTAAGTAATTGAGAAGCATGCTAGTGTTTTTTTACCGAAAGAAGTCGATCAGAGATGGAGAGGGAGGGAGTAATGGAAACATGAATGACAGGCTCTAAGACCATTCAATCACGCTTATGTTTGCATGGCGTGCGTTTTATGAACATCGTCAATTGTAAATGCCGTCCTTCCTCCCCGCCCACCGAGGGCCTTCCTTCCCCCTCCGCCCCCTTGTTGCCCCCTGCCCACGTCACCCACCCCTGACAGCATCGTCTCGCACAGCAGGTGCCTCGAGGAGGCAAGTTTGCACGCGCGCACGCGACTTTCCTGTTCTGCGAGCTGTGCGACCTCTGATTGGTCGGGGTCACCGGTACGCGGCCAGTGCGCAAGTAAACTAAACGCTGCTACGTAGGAGTGCATTTGTAAAAAGTCCAGTCTCCTCTTAACACCTCTTCACCGCAACCGGACTTGGGCTGAAATAGTCCCTTTATCGGCCTTACCAAGGTAAGTAGTCCTTTTGCCTTGCCCTTGGAAATGAAGAGCTTTTATAACTGAAGAATGCCTGGAAGAAGTATTCTAAGTGTTACGTCATGGCATCCAGACTTTTGGAAAAGTTCACGATAGAATTCCCCCTTTGCAAACAGCTCTTTGCAATTACTGTTTTGAATCGCAGACAGGCTAGCGCCAGCATCAAAGGCGTAATATAAATTGCAAAATTTTCAATCTTTTTTTGTGACCTAAGCTTTCCAGTGCAAGCCCAAATAGCAGCATTTTAACTTTTCATCGATGTTGCAAAACTAGAGCTATCCCTATTAATACCCTGGGTTTCCCTTCTCTCACTAAAAATTTGAAAAGTGCTGAATAATTATGGCCATTTATGTAAAAACATTTAAGGCGTAATTTTGATAGATATCAGTACCTTTTGTTGATATCTTCCATTAGTGATTTTCTATACAGAAAATATCATTTTCCTTCCCGCCTCGTGCTTACAACCTCTTCTTTCTCTTCGTGATCCAAGCGTACAAACATATGGCAGTTCGTGCTGTCTAACGCTTATCACATTAAGAAGTTCTGACAATCTACTTTGTCTAGAAGTGAAGGAAAGGCGATTGTCATAGGTACTTAGCATGATGTTCACCCGCTTTCTCTTGCGTCTGTTGAGGCCTGTGTTCTCGGTTAAGACAGTTGTAGATTATGCATGCGTAGTTCGAAATGTTCGAGCGCCTGTTGAAGATGGCTGGTACACTGATAAATCTCTTGTTTATCAGCGAAATAGCTTGCAACAAGATGAAAGCAGGGGATGATATTACTTACCCTTGAATTTACCGAATGCGTTAGCCTACCTGAATTTGAGAATGGAACAGATTAATCGTCACGATTTTGAAGAGAGACAGCCTCCTTCATGATGATTGGTCGGATATTTCGATCCTGTTTTCTGGACCGCTTTTCACATTAAACTCATTAGAGCTGGGCTGGGTTGCCATGACTGAGGTAAGTTTACTGCAGAAATTTACGCCCATGCTTTACTTTTGCTTTTACCTCCATTTCCTTTCCTCTCACACACCCGAACAAACTTTGAATGAATCATGCGAATTCGCTGAGTACTTGGGATGGAATACAAACTTGACAGGTGGACTGGTCAGGAGGTGGATTTGTCCCACTATTTTCCCATCCAAGGAAATGCCAAAGTGTGCTCTGAAAGGGAATTAGACTTCATGCCTTAAGCCTTCCGGTAGCTTAGCTTAATTATAGGTTAATGCCTATTAACACGCAGTGGTAAAAGTCCCACAACTAGCAAACGACCCCATTTCCGAGTTTAATAGGCAGTCTAGCATAGTCATCTCTTAGAAGGAGGCTCTACCGTTCAGCGATCACCTTGACGGTAACCTCGTCGTTAATAATGTAAAAGGCATTTTTCTTCCCATCGCTGATTAGTTCATGAATCTTATTGGTGCTAGGCTGTGTGAATAGGAGTGAATGTGAGATAAAAGCCATTTAAATCACTTTGAAAGTAGTCTAAGGCATGGCATAAACAGTAATTTTTCTCTTCATGCAATTTGCCGACCTCACTTTCTTATGAAATCTATCCGATTATCATCGGAAGTAGCACAATGGGATTGCATCGTCATCACTTGAAAATTTTGTGGTTGCAAGCATACCGTCTCTCTCCGGTCTTCATGATAGGATACAGCAGGATCTAATGGGTCAGGAAACGGTTGCTGCATATAGATTTTGCTTAAGTCTTAGACTCATCCTCTTGATTTCAGCAAGAAACGCAGAAAAACTATGAAAACTGTATGCTAAGGTACACGCTTTTAGTATATAAAGTCGCGTTATTAATGCCGAACAGAGTCAACACAATAATACAGGACACCCACAAAAGAAAGCCAAAATTGTTGAGCCCACCTTATTTCCTTTTTTTAGGTAACCAACTATGCACCTCAAGAGTGGCAATGAACATCTTCTAATAATTTTACTTCTCATTGAATTCAGTACGTCAAGCGTTTTTATGCTTATAGTATTGTCTGTTTTTGGTGGCACAAAATGATCAACTAAGGTGGTCACCGCCTTTGAGACAAAGGGAAGAACGCGGTCAGACGACCAAGTTCTCGTACAGCGGTTCAATGCGTGCCCACTGTCCCTTCACTATTACAGCAAAGTGCGAGAGCATCAGCAGTTGAGAGTGTGTGCGTGCTTTGTTGATTGACAGATTGATCCACCCTCCTACTCATGCCAATTGCTAGACCACAGCAAAGCAATCTACCGCTCAGTGTGTTTACCTAACCGCACTCCACATAAACGTTTGATTTTCTCCGATGGCCACTTAAGCGTTTAGTTTACAATTTAGAGCAGTCTCTGTGTTTACGTTTTGGAGAAGTTAACCAGCCACCTTTCCTTATTTTGGCATTTCTTACCGTAAAATGTTGACAGGAAGAGCGAAATGGAACAAACTATTAAGCGCGAAACGCCGATTAATTCGTTGGGAAGACTAATTTGACTTGTCTCATAAATTCAACCAAACATCTATTTGTTGGCACAGCCGTTTTGAGAGCTTACGCTTGTAGTGTGGATATCGGCAGTACAGTACAAATAGAGTTGATTAGGTCCAGTTCACGGGGTGACGCAAATTGGTGTCAGGTCAAGTGAACACACGTTCTGCACGCAAATTAATGAAGGTTTGCCACGCAGAAGGCTACTAGTGTGTCCGCTACGAGTCATCTGTTCTTCATTATTAAAACCATCTATCTAAGAAGCATATTCAACTAAGTACGAATGCTCCACACCAATTTCAAGGATTTCAGTCAAAACTATCAAAAAGCCAGATTTGTTATCAATATGAATGGGGACATAAAGTACAAATAAGTTTGGGTTATTCTCTAGATTTCTTACTGGTCCATCCTTCTCTATGGGATAGTACTTTGTCTTAACTATTCTGGAGTAGTTAGCCTGGGACAGTTAGCTTATTGTCACCAAAATTTCCAAGTTACTTCGTTCATTTGTCTATTGAAGGCGACTGGACACATCTTCAAGCCTATGCGGCAGTTCATTTCCATTTGTCAAATCGGATGCATAAACTACTAAAAGCAACTGTTGGAAAGCAGTTTAAGGGCAAGATAGATGAGCTGACCAGGAGACATAAATGGAAGGGTATCTAGTATTCGTAAGAATTGTGAGAGCAGACTCGATTTTGGTGACAAAGATCCATGTTCTAAGGTCATGACTCATAGATCAGTAGTGATCCTCCTGTTGCCCAAATCTGGGTGCACCTCAGTCCTCTAACAGGCTTGAAGCTTGATGACCGAGGAGGATAAGCTGATTGTTTGTAGTGATTCATTGATAAAACTGCTTCTAGTACTGTTGCTTATGCTGTCCGTTTGCGTGGAAGTAGGCTAGCGTGTGACTGCGTGGGCGCGCCAACTTGCCAGATGGGAAGAGAAGGCACGATGGCATCACTTTTCTTTGCCCGGGCCTGTTGATTAAGCCCATGAGTCTCCAAGCTATTGATACCACTTAATCAGCCCTACGAGGATGTCAGGGTGACCAATTACTTCAGATGTCAGATGCTGTCAAACTAACGTGCCCTTTACGATAGTTGTTATGATGATAATTGGGCAGCAGACTTCCGACTACGCACAAACACGCAAATACACGTATTGAGGGCTTAGAAAAAATATCAAAGCTGACCCACATGAACCCTTGTTAGGGATTGGCAATTCCTGATTTGTCAGCACCTATATTTATGAGACGGGCTGAAGCCCTCAGTAAATTTTGTCTTCAAATACGAGTTGACCAACTTGATCAATTATGGTAATAACCAACGGAACGACCTGGATACTCAAATCTACGAACATGTAAAATTTGTTTTCTTGCATGCACCCATTTGACAGGTATATTGTCAACACGTAAACATTTGTCGTGTTTTTTTTCCATTGTTCTTCCCTCTCCTCTCTGCCCACGACGTGGTTTCCTTCTGACGAGGTTGTTCCACTCCCATAAATCGGCCTAATGAGTCACGATGAGTTTTGCTTGGGCACTGGTGTGGCCTCTAGAGTGCTGGCATGCACGCACGCACGCACGCACGCACACTCTTGACTTGCCACAACTCGCGCTCGACCTCCAATTTGGGAAATGGGGACTTATAGTGGAAAACACGTTTTTTTTAATTAAATACATGATATCATGCTTTCAAGAGCATTAACAAGTCAGTGATTCACCCAATTACGTTCAAGGCAATAAGCACAGACCACTTTACTCACGAGCCCCTTTACCATGAAGGGACATTTTGATACAGATGGTAAGCTCTTTAGTTTATTTGATTGCTTAATGGTCCATATGTGAAATGATTACAATTTTCAAGGATCTAAAACCACCCATTATAGCCCTCGGAATGCATGGCTTGTTCATATCAGTTTAGAGGGTTCCTTTACTCCCTCTAAAGACGTATGCTAGATTTGAAATCTGCCAAAATGTAAGGTACCAAATGACACTGAGGATTATGATTGCATTGTAGCTTCAGCCAACGTCCCAGTAGTGGGCAACCATAACCGACAAGTCAGTCTCCACGTGGGTGACCATCTCCTTCTTGAATGCCCTATCTGGACGTCAAACGAGGGACCAGCCCATTCAGGAGGGGAAAGCCAACCCTCGTCCTTCCTTGATGGAGGTCTTATGAATGACATTATCTACCAGTGGAACATCCAAGGGCTTCCAGAATATGCTGTGGCTATGGACACCCGTTTCCGTTTCCTTGAGGGTGGACGAGTTGTCGAATTAACTCAGCCGGTGACCAAGTCGGACGCTGGCATTTACCAATGCTCAGGAGTGACTGGATTCGGACAGAAGAAAGTCGATTTCGAGGTTCATGTTGCTGGTGAGTTATATGTTTGGTTAAGGTAAGAGAGATTCCCCGAAATGCCGTCGTAAAGATTAACATTTTCAACACTAAATATAGGGTTTGTGGATATATGAAGCACAAGCTAATTGCTTGCTTGTCAAAAGTAAGACTTCGGTTTTAAGAGCACCATTCTGAAGGACAGAATGAGGAATGACAGGCAGAACAAAAGTGATTTTGGAGCTACTTTCTGACAAAAAAATCTTCTTTTATTATTTCAAACATTTGCGCAACACACCCCAAGTGGCTGAAACTTTTGGAAGCAAAAAAGTGGCCCGTCGGAAACAATTCCCTTACATAGTCACAGATATTGGAAGCAATCGATGGAAGAATGAAGAAAATGTGTCAGTGGGCAGAACTGACCTTTATTTTGACACAAGGCTTTGGCATATCGCCGCTAACAATTTACAGCGAACTGTCAAATTACACCAATTAGGGGCTTGATGATTTGGCATTTGCTCGCGCATTTCCCTCATGCAGTTTGTAACATCTCTGACTATTTGACGAGCAGACTGTAGTGGCCATCAATTTCTTTGTCTTAAAAAACACTCCGATGTGAATTTTAGGGATGTGAGGGTTAATGTTATAACCTTACCAAGCTGTTGCGTGTTTACAGGACTTTCGACTGGAAGGAAACTTGAAACAACTGCATGAATCCTTTCAGGCTCCTGCAGGCACATGAAAGCTTTTATTTCATGGTGCAAGAGGAGGACAGAAAATAGCACAATCGTTTGAAGAATTTAGCACTTTAGAGCGCAAGTATCAATGGAGTTATTTAATTCTGCTGAAGTGACTGGTGGGAAAAGCTGGGAAAGTGTTTTTAAGTGTAAATGGTCGCCTTATTGCGTAAATATGTGTTAAGGGGGGAACGTTTAATGCTTTTTTAACTTGATTATTAATAATCTCGAGGGGCTCAAAAACCATGGACTAGGCTGTGACATCCAAATTCAAGCACAGAATCGACAAGTCCAAATGCCTGCAAAGAGCAGTCCCTCAATTATTTGCTTGTCTTTCTAGATACAAAAGACAACCTCATCTGTGTCAAGGCCTATCCTGGAGCCACTGATCGCAACCAAGGTTAGCTTTTTCCCATAAAAGTCATTTCAACTGCTGATTTATCTGACTACGTGTATTCGTTATCAGACAAGTGGATATGATCGAATTAGTGGCGGCTTCCTCCTTACTTGACGATAAATTAACTGATGAAGGTGCGAATGAAGATAATTATGATGTTTGCTGAGGGAAAAATCGCGCCTCATTTTGTAGTAACAAAGGGGGAGGGTGGGAGAAAAAATGTTTCACCTCCGCTGATTACGAGCTAGTAGTGACAGGAAGGTGGATGAAATTAATTTATTCATTAGGCGTACAAAATGTTGATAACTCAAGAGGTTCGTTCTATCATAGATATGTATAAACTCAGCATTCCTATACTGTTTGGAATAACGTGCTCGAATTCCCATTAGTCCCATTATTGCTTTATCGTATTTTTAAACTAGTATTGTGCCTAATGAATCCCCATCTTCGTCCTGACACCATAATGACAACTGAAGCGGAGCTGGGCTCAGCAGTTGATCTAAGCTGCGAGGCGATAGGTCGTGAGCCCATCAAGTATCTCTGGTTCATGGGGAACGCCGTGGCTGATTGGATATCGAGCAGTCAGGGTGTTCGCGGTCCTAATTTACACATTGAACGCGTAGGTCGAGAACATATTGGTCAATACGTGTGTCAAGTGAAAAACCCAATCGGCACTCTTAATTACACCTTCCGTCTCACTGTCAAAGGTGGGCTGGCGTTGAAATAGCAATCTTAATCCATTTCATCCTCGGTGGGACATTGTGAATGTTGGGTTTGTTGTAGAACCTCCTTCTGCAATTCCGAGGATAATTGGCGAGGTGGAGAATCAAACTCTGATAGCAGGGTCTAGCGGAGTGCTGACGTGTCGTGTTAAATGCTCCTGCTCAGAACCGATTATTCAGGTGCGTTCTCGCTATTCCATAGAATACTTGCTGCAACTCTTCTTTCTCTCACACGGAGTGATTTATAGGGTGTACTCACAGATGACTACCATGCAAGACATGATGATTTGGGAGCATAAATTATACCCGGGACAAAATTGCATGAAGTGATGGATGCTCTTGCCACATACTTCCGTGTGTCTGTGGTGTGTGAGGGGAAATGGATGTTGTGTCCTCGCTATTTGGGGCTATTAACACTTTTCACGCTCTGTTAGGTTAAAAAATGGACCGTAAAATTCCCACCATCCATCGTATGTAACATCTATTAGTTACACCCCTCTGACAAAACTCAGAATGGAATAGCCAGGGCGAATAACACGGTGGCATATACCTCACAACTGTGGTACTTGGTACGTTGACATACGCTATCTTAGTGTTAATTCAGTGTAAGTCTTCATGAATAAATTGTTCTCTCTTAAAAGCCATGGCTTTAAAGGGCTACAAAAGTGACCCTCTAAAATGTTTGTAATGAATCACCATTCATTCTGTTTCACTAATTTTCGCTTTATTCACAAAAAATATTCAACTAAATAACGCAAGTTTTCACAGCAATACTTGTTTACCGACAGTATCCATTTCAAAAACCATTCAGTCTACCCCGTCCTTAAACGCCAACACGTAGTTCAAACTTTATCCTCTTGAAGGAACTTGCAAATACTTCAGCTGATCTCCTAGTACAATTCTATTCTTACCGCGAACCTAGGCAAACTCGATTACTCAATGTGCTCATTTCATAGCCACTTTTGATAAATGCATAAGTATCTGCTATGAAATGTTGTTTTTAATTCCTATACCACTTTACAGAGGCTCAATCCGACAAATGTATCCTTATGCCTGCGTTCCTAATCCAAAGGTATTACCGAACTATGTGTAAATCCAAACACATATTCGCCCATTGGTATTCTGAAACTTAATTTAGTAGTTTGTTCGAAAACTCTCAACTCTCCAAGAATGAGATGGGCATCTTGCCTCAGTATTTCGACATGTTATCGAACCCTGTAATTAGCATTTTTAACTTTACACCCTGGAGCCGCCTGAACAGTCACTGGGTGGGCTTAGAACAGACTGAATACACACTTCACCACTGAATCAGAACAAGTTGATCAAACTGCCCACCTCTGGTTAAATCCTACTGATTCCAGGCAATAACTGAAGTAGGAAGTTTGATACTGACTATGCCATCTGACCTACCGCAATTAGAAAATGCATTTTTTTCCGAAGCTAACGCAGAAACATATTTTGGCATTTTTTTAGAAGTTTTTAATTCTGTCGAACCATTATGATCACCTGTTGATGTGAATATTTGTTCGATTTCCTCACCTTTTAACCATACGCGCGAAGACACATTTTAGTCACGTAATCTTTCTGGTGTACTACAGTGGTAATCTTTCCTTGCCATGGCTAATACTCTCTCGTCTCCACTTTATTTGCAGGTCGTGGACCTGTAGATGCGACCAAGGAAGTTTTTTTCCTATACATTGCTCTTTAAAACCTTTTTCATAACGGAACCACGAGCCTCCTAGCGAAATGGAAAAGCATACATAGGGTTGATTTTATCACGAATTTTTAACCAACCTATGGGTAAAATTCTTCGGATTGAATTTCACTTCCGATTATTCCAAGCCTAGATAACCTCACTTGATTAGCAAAAGTATTTTAAACCGTATCTCATTTCCCTATCCCTTCAAATTGTGCATACATAAAACGTTATTCTATGCAATTTAAACTGCAAAGTTTAATGCTTAATATTAACTTTCACAGTATCTCTCATAGTAAAGACAACCGTTTGATCGCGATTAAGGCGACGATTACGACGCTCCACATGGCACAGGGATCAATAGAGAACCTAATTATTTTGTGACAATTCTTTATCAGAATGTTTCACTTGCCAAATACCACCATTTCCAATGGCAACTTGACATCCTATGTGCCATCCCATAACATGAAGATGGGTTTATTCGTCACATCTCATTTACAGCAAATAAAGGGATTATATAGAGGAGGTAAGCATTGAAGCTGGTTTGTTTTGACTGTCAACATCATACAGTAATAGTAAATTAATCACTGTCTGTATTTTTGATGTTTTCGTCCTTCATTCAAATGAAAAACTATTAGAGTAGTGCTACTTCATAATGGCAAAAGAGAAGCTTTCATGCAAAATTTCAAAGCACTTAATGAAGCAGAACTGTAAGTGGGGAAGAGGGATATAAATTTTCATGGGAACAAGGGTACCGTTTTCAAATGTTTACTCTGCCAAATTTTGAGATTCTTGTGGCGTACCTGTAAAATCGCAACAATGTTTTTTCAAACAGCATTCCTGATCTGTTGTAGTGGTTAAAACACGTCGATCCAGAGGAGGCCGATGCGTACAAAGCGGCAGGGAGATCATTGGTTCCACTACCATCGCCACGGCCGGCAGAGGCGGAGGAATTCTACTTGGCGCTGGAGAAGTGGGAGGACGCCCCGGCCTACATGGAGAGTACGGTGGTGCAGCCTCACCGCGCCACATCTACCGCAGCTACTGCTGCCGCCGCTGGCGAGATTACCGTACCAGAGCGTGAGTTCTTGAGCTCTCGTCACGAGGGGGAGGCGGAGGAGAGGCTCTTCGTCTCTCGCCTCCGTCTCCGAGGACCTGTCAGCGTTCCTCTCCATGCCGGCAAGTACGTAGTCATGACTATGAGCAGGTCTAACCTCAAAGCCATCGACTATGCCGTTGCGTATGTGCATATTGTGCCAAGTGAGTCATTTGACTTTTATACTCCTCGCTTTTTGTCAAAACCCACATTTGTTTCTAGGACAAGCAACCTATTCATGTAATAATTTCAGCGTTTTATTTTCTTGTTGCGTCTTTATCACACAAAATTGATACAAAACAGCCCCGTATGCATGGTTTAAAGGAAAACTCATCCTATCTCCATCCGTTGTAGAATCCTTCAATGTTACCGTGCACAACATTATGGTCTACTGCGTGGTCCCAATAGCTCTGATTCTCCTAATAGCCTTTGTCTCCCTCTACTGCTTCCTAAGTCGTCGCAACAAGGACATTGAGCACCCAGCCACTCGGCGCGCCAGTGCCATGTTTCCTCCCGTGGTGAGAGGTCACTCGTTGTCCGGAATGAAGAAGGATTACCGGCCCATTGTTCGACAGACGCCCCAGTCCTCCATGCTTTCTAACGGCAACACTGTCTCAAACGGAAGTAAAAGCTCCTCCTGTATACCACCCTACGTGGTCCACTCCTCATCCTCCCAGCGGAACGCCGCTACTGCTACTGCTCCTGCCACTAGCCCCGCCTCTCACCCAAACTCCGTTCACAACTTCCAGTCCCATATCTCCCAGCCTCTAACGCAGCTTTCTCCCTCGCCGTCCACCTTTTACAATTACTCAGGTCTTCAGTCCTTGAACAACCAGCCCAATTACTGGCATCCACCAGCTCCTTCAGTTGCTACGGAGACATCTTTCGATCAGTACTCAGCGATCATGGGCAACCCACCCTCCACCTCGGGGGGATTTAGTGTGAACCAATCTGCCTCTTCCTCACAACAGCCTCAACTTTCTTTCCCGAACGTGTAAATGTTCTGCGGTCAATGATATCGAGTTTCCTATCCAAACGTCACAGGGTTTCGATTTAAATAATCAGCAGACTCCATAAATTTTATTTGTACAGATACTATCACGTAATATCATTTCAAATAATGCATTGCAACCTAATCAATCCCATCTTAGTTAGCCTTTTGCTAATAAAAAGTTTTCCTAGCAAGTAACATCGAGTTTTTGGTATTTGTCGTGGATGTGGACGGAGCTGACATCTATGTCCAAGTATGTATGCCGCAAGATCTTGATAATTATAGGTTTCAAGTAAAATCTCAGGCACCGAAAATCCATCCAATGCGCATTATTTTAGATCGCGCGCTTATCATTTTAGACCAGTACCGAATGTAGTTGAACTCAAACTTTTAATATTGTTGCAGTGCATTGTTGTGGTAGACAGGTCTTTCCTCGCCTAAAAGACTGGCTTGTGTTTCCATCACAGCAAACAGTTGAAAACATGATCCATTTATATTTTCTTCCGCCTAAACAAGAAGGAAATTTAATCTTCACCCCTTGATTAACTTGAATTTTAGCATCTCAGATGTGAACTTTCCGACAATTTACTCGAAACATTTTCCCAATTTGGGCACTTGAATGTCATCAACATTAGGAAAAGTTTACTGCTGAAGGAAACAAAGAATATTAAATGGTCATCCTCTCCACTAAAACAGGGCAGATTCGGGATTAGGCGCATAATGTAAGATGTCATGTTTAGTGGTCAGTTTAAGCTGCCCATGAAATAATGTGAGAAACTTTGCCAGGGTTTTCGGACATCCGTAAATCCCCACTTAATGAGCCTGTGCAGCGTCTGGCAGGACTGTCAATCTGTAACTTTACTCAGCATTTATCCCACAATCGAGGATTTCAGGTAATTGTCCACCTGACGAGAGTGGGTGATGTAGTGCGTTCATTTGGCTTAAGTGTTTCGGCAGAGCTTGTTGTCGCGTTCTTATCGTTCACTCATGATTGCTATCAATGGGTTCAGGGCACCACAAACACCTAAAGCATAGAGCAGCTGCAATTCATACCACCTGAAAAATAGCTTGAAATCCATTGACTAGACCATCCTTTACACTAGTGAGTGTGTTCGATGATTCGATCTCCAAATGTCCCATCCACCAGGAATAGCGTGCTCACTTACTGCCGAGCCCTGCGCATTATAACTAAATCACTGACATTGTCCATCAACGTGTGCTCACAAGTCCCCACAGATAGTCATAATCTTCGTACAGATGGTTCCTGGTGGTGGCTCCCACTCCCAGATGCGCGTGCGCGACTTTCTGTTTAGATACCTCATGTCCATCACTGGGCTTATAACCAAGTGGAAAAGTCGTAGCACTAAAAACCATGTTTCCATCGTGCATATCAGGAACCTTACATTTTGCTAATAATTTTGATTGATTACAGAATCCCTTCCATTCAATCTTTTATAGGTGTGCATGCGTTCATTTTAAGCGAAGCATCTTCGGAAACTCTAAATATCATGTTGTTTACAAATTTAATAAGTCAAAATACCTACTCCTCTGTTGGAGATACAAGTGATGGAAAGTGTCATCTGCTCTAAGACATTCTTTCGATGAATACAAATGCATCTCAATCGAACACTAGAAGAAAAAAATAACTCAGCAATATATCAAAACACCGTGACGGATTGTAGGTTTTCTGCAACTGGTGACCAATGTCACTGGGATGCCTCCCAATGAGTATACTTCATTGGTGGAAGAAGAGGATGACGAATTGAAGAACTGCCGAGAATACGCACACACATAGGTACACAGTCTCTCAAAATAGCTATTCTCTTACCAAAACTGCTTAAGTTGTTTTAGTAAAAAAAAAAAAAAAAAACATCTAATCGGAATGCAGTCATATTCTTGATCGGCGTTGGACTGATTAAGACATTTCTTGCGAAGATCGAACTGGAGCTAATCAAGCACTTTTCCTGAAAAACTGTAACATTTTGCCAAAATTAAAATAGAATCTTGAAAATTCCCATAGGAAGGGAGGGAGACGAGGGGTAGTTTAGCGCGTGGTTTAGCCTGCGTGTTTGTGTGCCCCAATGGCAAATCCCGTGATTGACAGCATGACTCACACGCACACCCTCACTCCCTCATTCACTCAATGCGGACGACCGGAAACTGAATTTCTGATGTCACCAGGCCAAATGATAAAGAACGCATGTGGCACCCGGAAGTCGTCCCAACTACACCGTGCTTTTGAATTGCAAAAAATAAATTATTTAGTGGTGCTTTTTTAAAAGTGACCTGAAGCAACTTCCCACTTCTATATTACCAGGACGTTTATCACAATCTGCCTTAAGCAGGAGGAAAAGGGACTTTTTTAGCAAATGAGGGAGGGTGCACATTGGGCATTAGCAAAGGTATATGATTTGTAGTGTTGGGAAGTTGACAGATGTTTATAGAGTGTCTGGGGTCACGATGCGAAATGGCATGATTTTTTGCTCGGGAAAAGACTTTGACGCAAGAGTGTGGCACCTCAACTTTCGTTGATTGGTAAGTCGAGAGGACGATTTTGGTTAAAGGGAAGCAAGACTGAAAAGACCGAAAATAAGCGTTTTTAACAACCTTCTGGCCAAGATACTCGTTCTCTACATTTCTTGGGTAAATTGATAGCCACACCCAAGTGCTGTTTTTCTCTGTCTACTCTTCGTGCAAAGGAGGAGAGCACACATTCGATACATCCGTTCAGTGGAAAGACAGAGCAAATAAAGAATGTAGTAGGAGTTGGAAAGTTCTTCATTTGGACGAGAAATTGGAATGCTTTCCCACATATTTCCACCATATTTTTGTACGCCTTGTCCGTCGCTGTGGCATTACAAAATAGACCATTTTGAGCACTTATTAAAGGAAATTTTGAAGTGTTTTGTTGCAACTTTAAGAGCTATCAATATATCTAAGTACCCTTCATACCTAGTTGCTAGTTTCATATTTTATGCCAATTCCTGAGCTGCTACTGCTCTCCACCATCCGGAGTGTTGGACCTTTCTCCCCCCCCTCCCACTCAGTGAGGCTGATGAATTGGAGACATTCTACCTCCGTCAGTCGCACGCACAAAATTATGCAATTTACATTTTTTAAGCGCTAAATGCTACTTTAAGTGTATAAAGAGCTTTCGCATGCTTCTCTATCCCTAAATCCACCACTCTGGACAATGGTGAGTGGATGGCTAGCCTTGAGTGTCGGTTGTGTGGTGTTAACTGTGATTGAGACTTTCACTTGATGTGCATTGGTGCCTGGTTTCGGGGTGACAACAAAAGAATATATGACAAGGTGTCAGTTGGATGTCCTTCTGGTAAGGAAAAAAGTAACTGACGGCCACCAAATCTACCAGCATCTGTTCCTTATCTTGAAGGGGTAAATATAGGCAAGGGGATACGTCTGTAGGACATAAAACGCTCCCATTGTAAGAAGAACGCAAAATCAAGGCATTGATTAAATTCAAGTTGAAAATTAGTTCAGTAAAACACTGTGATGATTAATTACATCAAGTTCGCGAAAGCCCAAGAACGATTAAAATCAAATCTACAACCACTGATATGACCTGATATGGCAGCGCAACACTTTATTTGTTTGATTAACTCTCAGTTTTGGCAAGGGACCACTGAGAGCCCCGTCATTGTAACTTTACTGGGCTACCTAACCTCAGGTCCATGTCACTAGCCCCAAGCCCTTCTGCGAGTCGACAGTACACATTCCTCCCGAGTATTAATTACTCTTTCCTTCTCAGAGAAGTTTCTAGCGCAACAGTAAACTAGCTTAACTAACTGAACCCACTGTTTTTAAGCTGGATTACTTGAACAACAGACAATTGAATGAAACTGCTTAGTTAGTGTCTCCTTAATGACTTAATTAGGGAACTGAACTGCTGAAGCATACTTGACTAGCCTATTTCAAACAGTCAGTGGGTTGGAAATCTAAGATATTTTAATGCCTGATTCCAGTCTTTGTGCTGCGTTATAGGGACGAGGAAAAGCAAATCCACTCTAGGAGCTACAATGTAATTACAATTTTGTACGATTCCCAGCATTTCCGAATAGCAACACACGGAGATTGCATTACATCTATTCAGCTCCCCCTTTGTCTAAACATGGAGGGTCCACAAGCAGCCCTTTTTTGTCAAATTTGTTTGCAGCATTATGCAACAACGGACAGCGAAAGTGTGCTGAATTGGCAGCCATTGAGAAGGTTTGACATCTCAACCTCTTCCTTTACCTGCCAACACCTTAAGTTACAGCTTAATGTATGTGTGAACAGAAAACGTCTTCGTGAAAACTTAAGGGTTAGGCCCTGTTTCCAGATACGCGTTCCACCTTTCTCACCGCAGGAAAAGATCTTCAACGAAAAACTTACTGTCCCTCACCTCCTCCGTGAGCCAGGCCAGTCGCAAAACGCTGATTTCGAGCAGAATATCCATCATTTAAAAGAACTTAGTGCATATGCTAACGTCTTTCTTAAAATAAGATCGTGAACATGGAATGTTAGCAGAATTTTATTACCGATTTAATGGATTTGTGTGCGTATGAGTGTAGGGGCAGTGATATAATGGGAACAAATAGTGAATCAGTCAACAATTGCTTATTAGAACCGAAATGACAAGTTGGGAAGTGACTTGAATGCAACAAAATGTATGTCTGTGTTGTGTTTTGACACAAGGCTTTCACAAAATTACAAATCCCCACTAGGACTAAATGACGCTGGTTGATATTTACGAAGCACGCCTTGGTTTACAACGAAGCTCTGCTGAGGTGGAGAGTGCCGCGCATTTGTGAATAACTTCAAGGGGCGTGGTGTCTTTGTGTAAGCTTGTGGTGTGGACCTTTGCATGAGCATTAATTTGGCAGTAACAATGCGATGGCGTAAACGGAGGCGCCTAGAGGCGATGGGAGCACTCGCTTCCGACGCTTGTCAATCACCGAGGCAGTAGAGAAAGGTATAATGCGGACCAACCCCGCCCACGTGTAGCTTGAATACGGACAGTTGGGACCAAAATACAGTCTGCTTGGTCACTAAGCTCAACTTGTATGCTGACGCTATTAGATTTCTCTAAGGAGAAGAAACTGCGCCTTAGCGAAGTGAAAATGGTCCAATAACTCACCCTCCTATGCATGATATGGGTAGTATTTAGACATTATAACATTCAGAACATAAAACTACTTGAGTTTGAGCAAGCTCGCTATGGATACAACAAGAGATCACGTGTAAAGTTTCAATTTTCCGTGTTTTTTAATGCATGCATTTCTGTAGTACCCTATTCTTAAACGAGATTAGTTCAAACAGACTCACTGAATAAGACTAGCCGAGGGCTAAGCAATAAATTACGCATATGCTACCAGCTAAGGCATTAAGAGTGAAAGTTGCCATTTGGAATATCAAAATTATTCACTTTAGAGTGACCTCTGAGAATCACTAACTATTTTATTAATGGAAATAAACTTGTTTCACCGCATCCTTTAAAGAAACTACCACAAATTAAAGACAACCAAATTTGTAATTATATTTTGAAGGAAAATGTTAAAAAGATAACTTTGCAGTACAAGTGGTATAACGGTGGTTTTGAAAATTGGAGGAAATGATGAAAATGCAACAAAGTAGCAGAAGAGACTATATATTAATAGTCATTTTTATTTGGCTCCATAATGTAGTTCTACAGGACGTCCATCATTCCCCATAGACAAAAGAAAGCAGAATACGTATTTTTACGTACAGAGAGGCTTAAGGACTACTGACATGGATGGCAGACCAGATTGCTTAGCGGAGGTACAATGGCAGAACCCCTAAGTTACCTGCTACGGGAATCGAGAGTAGAGAAAACTGTCAAAAGTTGCCAGCTTTTATCTCAAGTCCCGAATAATTTTTTTTTGGCAATTATAATAAACTAGGTTTATGAACTATTACTAAGTTATGTTTTGAGAAAACGGAATAGCCATGCAGTACTCCATCTTCTTGGTTCTAGCGTTGTTGGTAAACGTCTTAAAAGTCCCTTTACAACCTCCAGTACACCACAGCTATTTTATGCATTCAAGACGGAATTGCTATGCTGGTTCTTTGATATTCCAGGAAATCCTATGATTTCCATTGAGTTCTAGTTCTGAAAATCCATGCGTAGGCGACTTTGACTATTTATGCCACTTTTATTCTATTGTGTACTACTAAATCACGACGACATCAGAGGGTGAAATTGTGACTTGTATATAGCACTACCGATGATTTATAAAATGCATTTCTCAGTTTTTTTTTCGTTCACATCCTAGGGTAGCTTTTACAACCCTGCACGAAGTAAACACTTCATTTAATCGCAAGATGAAGGGCTGACAGAAATCTAATGGAATAGGTACAAATGACACACCTCCATGCTGTCTGCCCGTCAAGTCTTGTCGAGTGTATCCCTGACTCCGTCTTTTACCAAAATTCGTACAACCACCTGATTGCAAACCTATTCCAGGGCAAAACTAAATGTAGAACTTTGTACATCTTTCTCAGAAAATAAGCTCAAGCTTGATCCCCTCTTAATTGGCTTCCGTACAATTGAAGAAAGACTGATCTTCGATGCAGTGACAAGCCTTCAATTCGCCTCACAGTGCCATTAGATAGAGCTTGTAACAACATATTTAACTTCAAGATATTTATTAAAATTCGATAATTGTTTGAATGTAGGCATCAATGTTGTACCTCCATCAGGAAAACTGACCTCCGGAAAAAGCCGGTAGCTCCCATTCCCTCCTTTCCATGAAAAAAAAATAAAGACAACCCGACCTTGAAGAACAACACCTCTGACTCCTACTACTGAGTGATAGGCCTTTGAGTGACAGAAGAAAGGCATATTTTGAGGATGGGCGAACATGTGACCACCTCTAATCGTAAAGTACAAAAGTACGTCTACCTTCGGCAAATACCACAGTCCCGTGTTCTGTGGGTTTGCTATTAGTAACTGAAGTGACGCCACATCTAAAGTGCCTAGGAAGAATTGGTTACGTGGCAAGGAGGAACAGACGCAACATCGTATTTACACAAAATCACTTCGGTTTCCCTTCTCTATTTAGTAAGTCAGCTTCTAAGCCCGTGTTCTTACGACAAGAATGAACGTACGCGACGACCTGCACATCTCTTCTTCCCCCAGTTCAGTTTCCAAACAGGACGAAACTCCGGGTCCAGTAGAATCGGCAAGAGGAATCGGCAACTTTGCAGTCAACTATTCCCTCCCTCCCCCTCCCCTCCCGTTCCCCCAATCGCACGTAGATTTGATACCAGTCGCGGTTGGTTTGTGGGTAGTGTCCACACAACATTAACTACATAATGGTAGCTGGAGCCGGAGGTCGAGGAAGGGGAGCGCCAGGGGCGGCGCTCAAGAGAGGAGAGGGGCTGAGTAATGCGGTAATTGGTCGTCTAACTGTCGGTGGTGGTAGAGGTCCACCCTAAGTTCCCGCCACTGTAACTCTGTCGGATGAGCTGGCATCTGGACCATGCAAGTAGCCTCAAGTCCCTCAGTATGTCGCCAACACCTATGCTGCCATCGAATTGCGTCTTCATTCGTCTCCAGCGACGTCTTGGGGCGCTACAGGGATTTTCACCTATCGAAATCATTATCAGCAAATTGTGGATCTGTTTTTCTCACAATTTTTTGAGTACGCTTTTGCTGGGCTGCAACCACTAGTTTACCTTGAAAGCGAGCACTGTTTAGCTACCGAGAGAATGTTGTCCTCATCGAATAATAATTGGTAGAAAAATACATGCGCATGCAGCTTCCCTTAATACAAGGAATAATTTATACAAAGTACTTTTTTCCTTTGTACGCCAATATCTTATTCCCTGCGTGACGTTATTACTCGTAGATGAACTCTCAGTGGAGAGTATTTAGGCAATTTACAGCCGCCACTCGTTGCCATTATAATTTTTTTTATATGCATACATTCGAGTTGTCAATTAAATGGATGAATCAGGACTAAGCAAGGAAATATAGTTTAGTTGTTTACATATGGCGCATACTTATGGAGTTCCTTGACCTGAGACTTCAATTTCCACGCAAAACTAATGTCAATCATTGCCTGTCTGGTTATTTATCCACCAAAACGTTATTTATTCGTATGTGTGAGCTTTTCACATAATGAGATTCACTGTGTCCATTGTTTACGGGACGATTTACATTAGTAGTGAAATACTACCATGCAATTCAACTTATACCTACCCTTACGCAGAACGCTTAACCTAGAAATAATCTTGAGGTATTAAAAAGAAAATCCGTGGAATAGTTTTAGAAGCATTTCAAATATTTAACCTTATTTTCCATAGAAAAGTATGTAATACTTTGTTTGTTCGAACTGCCGGTTTCGATGACTTGGGTGGTCACATTGTACCAGCTGGTTGGCCGGTCTCCGGGCCGGGCCGTGCCGACAGCCTTCAAGCCTCCATCTCCAGATTGCATATTCTATTCAAGTCTCGAAACGCTACATTGGTGGCAGTGGAAAGCGGACCCCAATTCGATGGATTTTATCCTCCTCCATACCTCTTCTAGCAAGCTTTGGCGGTGTGAAAGAAGTGCATGTGCTACGGATGGGAGAATCCCTCTCATCTCATAACAGAAGGGCTGAGATCGACGTCCATCTCTGGCACCTCCCTCACCCTCGTGTTCTGCAAGAAGGCTATTAACAACTGAAGCGACACTAGTCGTGAGCTCCAAGTCCAGTGGAACTGCCAAGAGGGATCGGCGATGTTGCGGTCAAGCATCCTCCGTAAGCTCTCTCTCTCCCGTTCTTGGACAACTCTCCTCCCTTCGCCGAAACGTGTATCAACAGATGCAGAATGTGCAGGACGCCATTCGATAGCATCGTTTTATGCTTTGCACACTTGGGTAGCGTGCATCCCATCTCTATGAGGTCCGATTGCCCCATTTGCTCAGGACTCTACGATACCCTCGCGTTTCTCCCACGGCATCAAAAAAAAAGCCTGAAATCACAATATGTGTTGTGTGTACCTCCATTCGTCCAAAAACTTGGATTCGTACCCACATCTTCCACTGGGCCGCATTATCGTGGGAGAGGAGGACTAAGATATGCGCATTTGCCGCAGCGATTGCTACGCGGAATTGATGGCACTACAAGAGCACATGCGTTCGAATCCCGATGATTGACACGGTTGGCTCGTGGGTGCATCTCGCAGCACTGATAACGTTGTGATGGCTGACACAGGGGACTGACCAAGGGGAGTGTCGGGGACAACGCCCAAAAGAAGAAGAGGAGAGGGGCTGTGTAATACTTTGCTTGTTCGAACTGCTGGTTTCGGTCACTTGGATGGGCATATTGTACCAGCCGGTTGGCCGGCCTCTGGGCCGTGCCAACAGTCCCCATGCCCTCTGGTTCCAGAATATACATTCTGTCCAAGTACTATGCCTTCTTTTACTTTCAAGAAAGTCTCGGAACTTTGCAAATTAGTTATTAAAAATTGGAATATGAGTCAAGGATCGAATGTTTATAAGCAAAGCCATTTATTGAAATGCGCTTTGTAAGCAATTAAACAGTCGAAGTCTGCGCAAGGCTGAATGATTTAAACGAGCAATCAAAGGATAGGCGACATTGTGGCAAAATAATCATTGCTACATATTTTACTAGAAGAAAGGACGTTGCATGCTATATGCATTTATCTCATTTGCAAATTTAATCAGGTGGTTCTGCATTTTTTGGCAGTTACTTTTCGTTCTTGGTGTCATAGCCTTATGCACTTCAATAACTAATCCTGTCTTACACTATTTTTCCTTGTCACGGATTCAATGAATGAATTAAAGTAGTACAGTCATTCACCAGAAAGGCAAGCAAAGCTATTCGAAAAAATTTATAGAATGAATTAAAACACTGGTACTGTGTAAAAAAGCGTACTGGCAAAAGCATTCCTTTTTGCTACGCTATTGGGTATGTGAGCCCAATGTAGGCAGAGTTGCAAAAATATGAAAAAAGTTGGTAAAACATGACGAAGAACTGCCGCCGTTACGAAAACTAGCACCACTTTTAAGTACTCATAGTCACCGAAATACCGAAATAGGTGAAACCTCTAGAACCATATAGCGGTTTCTACTGCTGCTGGATCTCTATGGGTTATGATTTCCATAATTACAGCATGCGCAGTACCTTTTGCTGTTTATTTGATTCTCGATTTCGGTTGCGGTCACGTGGTTGGGCACATTGCTATTGGCAGGTGAGCTGGCCTCTGGGCCGTCAGCAGCCCCAATTCCATCCGTTGTGGAAAGTATGTGTATATTAAGCCGAATATTATGTCACCTTTTGTCTCCAGAAAAGTCTCGGAGGCTACGGTATGCATCACACATTTGTGCAGCAATTTGGCCATGTTAGATGGTGTTAATTTTGTTGAGGTTTATTTCCAAAGTTATTCTATTCATTAGAATTATTCTTAATTGTGGATGTAATACTTTGTTTGTTCGAACTACCGGTTTAGGTCACTTGGGTGGCCATCTTGTTCTAGCCGGTTGGTCGGCCTCCGGGCCGTGCCAACAGCCCCCAAGTCCTCTGTTCCCGGAATATATATACTTTGCCTTAGTACTGCGCCTTCTTTTACCTTAAGGGGAGCCTCGGGACGCTACAGTGGAAATTTTTATCATATTTTCTAATGAACAAAACTGGGTAAAATCGACCTGGTAGCAAGGTGTCTTCAGCACATACGTTCAGATGGTTTCAGCAAGTAATTTGCTTAAAGGTTCTATGCAGTGTTGAAAATGTCGCTTTCGCCATGCTTATTCGAAAACAATGGAAGCATTCTATTGTGGCCACGAAACACGTCTATAATGCACCATTCAATAGTTGGTGTACTAAAAGTTAATGTGCCGCAACGTCCACCCATTTAAAGCTCATAACCCACTTAAATATTGTTGTAAAATTAAAACAGTCGCAGTAAAACAATCGAAAGTTATGCTTATGTGGCAAAAACTGAGCTTTGAGAATGTGATTTGAATGATGTGCTCTACAAAGTTCACAAAATCCATTAACTTCTTTCCTAGCCTGTGATTGGGTGAGATTCCTACGTGTTATATCTATCGTTCTAGCCAGAACTTGTCCACCTTTGAGATGCCATTTCAAGGGCGGATAGCGTCAAAAGCAATTTCTTCGGGTGGTTTTACAGCCGAATCAAAGGGCCTTGTCGTTTTGACCGGAAATTCTCATCCTGACATCGTCAAGCGCATCAGCAAACAACTGAACATCCAACCATGTAAATCTGTTACATCGAAGCATTCTAATAGAGAGACAAAAGTTGAGATTCAAGAAACTGTTAGAGGTTAGTCATAACTTTTGAATCAAAGGGGAATGTAAAGGCCGTGATGTTTATCTCATTCAAACGGGTACGTTGCACGTGAACGATGATATAATGGAGCTTCTGATTTTGGCCTTCGCATGCAGAGCTGCCTGCGCTAGGCGAGTCATCCTTGTGGTTCCATACCTCCCTTATTGTAAGCAGAATAAAATGCGCAAACGTGGATCTATTACTTGCAAACTCATCGCCCAGTTGATCTGCTCAACTGGTATTGACCATGTCATCACGATTGACCTACACTCGAAGGAAATCCAAGTATGTCATAACTCCTGGAGATTTCATTTTATCTGCATCTCCCCTTGATACTGTAACCAAGTTTTGTGTGAAGTAGGGTTTTTTTGATGTCCCAGTGGATAATTTGCGTGCCTCACCATTTTTGATTCGCTATATCATGGAGACTATCTCCGATCATCGAAATTGCGTGATTGTTGCAAAAGATCCTAACAGTGTTGCCAGAGCTACGAGCTACGCTGAACGTCTTCGTGTCTCTTTGGCTGTCATCCATGGTGTTGATCGCGAAGACACCGAGCGAACTGATGGTCGAACTTCACCTCCACCAATGGAAGGCGAGATTAAGTTAGTTGAAACCAATTTTTCATTTTCAAAACTCGAATAACATAAACTCCTTGGAAATTTTCGCGGTTTAGACCCACCTGTATGTGAAAGAGATCGTAGTATCGGTTAGATCGTTTGGTTTGTCGTCCTGAGTATCCCTTTTCTCACTTTTGTATTAATACATTGCCATGCGATGTCAAACTGATTAGCGAATTTGACGATGTCCGTGGTCGAATTGACTACCTTTATCGGTAACTCCCATTATGTAACGTTAAGAATTGTCGTCGTTTTGGTGTGCTCTAGCGTCCATGCATATGAGCAATGCTATACCAGTATGTACTGGAGCTGCACATCGTTTTGATTTTTTTATCAAGAGATTGGGATGCGAATGGGATGGTTAGCGATTTTATGTCCCAAGATGGCGAAATCTTGCGTAGATCGAATTTGGAGGCTTGTGGGTGAGTTATGATCTTTGCGAATCTCTATTACCCCTTTATCAATGTTGATATTTTCCCTATCACCTTTCGTAAACTTTTGCGAAACATCCAAAGCGGTCAATTTTTGCTATCTCACACAGGTTACTTGTGAGCTTAATTTGTGAGGCGTAAGCGTGCCATTCTACCCTTTTCAAGATGTCAACATTGTCATCTAAAAATGCTTGGTAGTCATTGTTCCGACCTTAAGTTAACAATCCCATCTGTTCTCAACTCATATTTTGATGGATTCGAATGAATACGGGTTGCTTTTTTAAATCCTTATTTCTAGGTTGCATTAGGTGAACAAATGGGTTTGTTCGCCTTTCTGTGTAGTCCGTTGCATTTATAGGGACTTGTAAACTGGCATTGTTTACATGCTTCATGAAGCATGGATGCGCATCAGTCCATCATTGGTGCTCTTGGTTGTGCTCCCAGCTATTGTCATACTATTGCTGAACCTGCATAAAATACTGGCTGAATGTGATGCAATTCGGGCTTGTTTGTTTTATGATCCTGAATAAGACCTCAAGACTATAGAAGCTTCTCATAAAATGTGAGTAGAACTCTTAGCCTAAGGACCTGCCTAGGAACAGTTCTAACAACTCGATTTTGGTGGTAACTCACTCAACGATGCATCATATTTGGAAGAACTCCCTCTTTAACTGAGTAATTACGTGACGCTAGTAAACAGAGTAGTTGTAGGCGTTTAGCGTAAGAAATGGTTCAAATCAAAGTAACTGAGAAAGCTGGTGTAGATGCAAAGCAAGTGAGTCTTTGTGTTTTTGTTAACAAATGACAACAAGCTCCGAAGACTCAACGTGTTTTTCCTCCTTCTTGCGTAGTGAAATCATTTTAGATTTTCACGGACCGGCTTATAGTGGGAAATGGTTTTCTGTTCTAACGTTTGTTTGGCACTATACTAGTTCCGTGATTATCAAACGCATGCAAAAAATTTTACAGGGTCGCCTATGGCTGGTTAATCGGTTGGAAGAAAGTCCTTTTTAGAAGACAAGGCCTCAGATCTTTTAACGTGAAGCATTCCGAGGAGAATATTTATAACTTGGGGAATGCTGTCTTGCCTTACATTTTCCTTTCATTCAAGTGGCGATTATCACCTTTCCTTGGCATTAGACAGTCACATGCCAAAATATACGCTTGGAAGGGAAAGGGCGAGATATAAGAGCAGTGGCGGCTGGGGTCAATATTTTTGTTACCAAGGTCAAAATGTTTTGTAAAAGTGGATCTCGCAAGAAGTTAGTGTCCCGGTGGGCAAAGGTTATGCATCGTAACGGGAATTATATTAATGAACAAAGCGTCTTGACAGATCTTCTACGGTTATTAAACTGATTTGTTTACAATAGTTTATCCTCATGATTGGGGCTAAATATTGGTTGGAACCGCAACCAGCATCACGATTTTTGAAACGATACCTTTATTTAAAAGAGTGCTTAAAAGGTATCGACTTGAACATTTGTTTAGGTCATTCGCGTAGCGGTTAGGTTTACCATTAGCATAAGCTGATGTGGTTGATTGGGTTTTTTTGGATCACGTGACATAGCTAAGGAACTTAATTGGGATAGTATTGTGTTAATCAAAATTAGGAATGGTCTCCCTCCACTTGTGGGAGATCTCATTCATGAACAATGTTTTTTGGTGGTGGGTTTGTGCTCTGCATGGACTTCAAATATTTCCACATACTTTCATTGCATTGCTAGTACCAACGGAGGCGATCATGAAAACATACCCACATTGGCTGTTCAATTGCCGGCACATCGAAAACGCGCTTCTGAATCCATCAACTCAAGGTAAATCATTCCTCAACCTTCTCATCAATCATCTGCAAGTTTTTCGCTGACACTTAGTTCTTTATAGTAAACAAAAAATTTGAAGCTGATAGGGGCGAAAGCACTTGCAACCATTTCCATTTGTGGTACATGCAAAATGTCCAATTTATGTTTACCTACTACTGTGTTTAATATCGTTTTTTTTCCAATGCGAAAACAAATGGCTATTTCTATGGATTAGTATGTTGAAAACTTGAGGCGTAGACGCATACACAGAGCTACCTTTCATGTGGCTGACACATAGGTTGTGTGATTTTCCCGATTGCTGGCGTCCATTATATACCTGCATCCCAGGTGGGTATTTTAGCCTATTCACTGTTGGTGGTTTCGCATGCCTGCTTGGGAAGAAATGCGCTGGTCTAGCCATTCTTCCACCCACCCACAATCTTTTCACAAAAAGGGGCTGACTTTTTACCCTTGAAGTGGAGGGAATTAACCTTTCTTCCTCTCTGTGTGTCTGACACAGACTGGGTCAGCAACAGGGGTTCCCACTCTCGCATTTCCTTTTTCTTCTTTCTACAGTGGTCTGGAGCCGGAACCTTTGACCTCACCGTTCGTACATAACGTGTTGGACTTCCTGCCTGCGCTGCGGAAGAAGGAGAAACCGCCGCTCAATCTGGTGGGCAATGTGAACGGCAAAATTGCCGTCATCGTGGATGACATTATTGACGATGTGGATGACTATGTTACAGCTGCGGAGCTTCTCCACTCCAGAGGTGCCTACAAGGTTAGTTCTCACGTCCATTTCTCACTCGGTCATGCAGCAATAGGGGCTCCTGTGAAATATACCTCTTAAGAGAGGTTGTCCGTTTGGAATACGCTTTTCCGCGAATAAGGGAAAATCGGTGACAAAAAAGCCTTTGTGATTAGGCCAGGGCAAAAGGTTTTAATTTCGCAATGAAAGCTAAAATGGGTGTTATACGGTGCTTCACTGTGGAGAAGCGGTGACCTATCTCCAAGTATTGTTATGCTTTCAGCAGGATTTAAATATTTTTTGTCGCTATTGGAAGTCGATTCAATGCTAGCTAAGGCGCTGCTCGAAATCTCACTGAAACAATTTTAGTCTTGTAATTTATCAGCCAATATTGCTGAAGCATCTGGTTTTATGAAAATTACTTTTTTTAATAATCATTATTGCCTCAATGACTCCTCGAATTAGGTATAGTTTGGTGGGCGACCCTTTCAACTTTTGGTCGATGTCCGCATTTTTGTTTTGGTATTATTCCATGTAGGAAGCCTTTAAAGTCAGTATTTTTCAGCCAGCTTTGTTATATCGGTGTCCTAGATTTCGCCTATGGAAAATGCTAGTTTATACTGCCTACTTATTTAGTTTAAGTAAAATTGGATTTATAACGTAGCACTCTGGGTGAACATTTTGTTGCTTCGACAAGGGCTATTTATTCTTCTCAGTTAAACAATGGACACTGCGCGTACCTCATGGTCATTTTAAGACTTCTAACCTTGCACACCAGAATGATCCAATCGTAAAAGCCTTTCTTGAGTATCCTATTTTGTGAATCCACGTTATGCCCTTCGATGTGCAGTCGTCTTAAATTGGCGGGATTTTAGTTTGTACGCCTGCTAGCGTAGTTAGCCACATTTAGAGGTGTTTTTGGATGATGTTTTTCTCAGTATCTACTCTGTAACTAATCAATTCGAAAGGGTCTGATACGCTACGAGACAATTATGCCCTCCGGTCACATTGGTTGATTTTAAAACAATTTGCGGTTTTGTGAGCTCGCATGACTGAACTGCCGTGTAGAGTTTACGATGAAAGTTCAATTCAGCGTATCATTAGGGGTTAACAGTACAGACACAACCTTGCGATTGCGCAAGTCGCAAGATTTGGATTGCAAACGGTTAATAGTACGCTGCCTTAGAACAAAATAATGTTCCCTTCGTTTGCAAAAAGGTGAGAATTTTCCACCTCTACCTAAAACCAGTCTTTATTTAGCAGCTGGTGTATGGGCATAAGCCGGCAGGAGTTGGCCATGTGTTTTGAAGCTTACCAGTAAGCACTTCATTTTTTTATTACCTCATCAGAAATGCGAGTTTCTGTGGAAGAGAAATCCGGATACTCTGACATTTAGGTCCAACTGCTTTAGTAGCTCATTTGTCTCAGAAATGTTTTAATCGCGTAAATAATTTGGGTAATTTAAAGTTGTAATTTCAAAATGTTATTCCGTAATTTTACAGTTTCAAATTTCAAATGCTCTAGTTAAAACTCTCCCAAAATGCATTCAATTATCTTCGCATTTCGTTGGACCATTTGTCCCGCTCGAGGTTGAGGTGTTTTTCTTTTTAACCTCCCCGAACCCATTTAGTTGAATTTGACTGAACCCACCGTAAGTCCGCCTATGTCATTTCGAAGGTTCTTTTTTGATTTTATGGAATATTTTAAGCTAATCCCCAAATTAATCGAAATGGGTCAAAGAATAGAAATTTTGACACCTAGGCCTACCATTTTTTGTTTACATGTATTTAACTTTTGGTAAATTTTTACCTCCTTCTTTAGCTTAACCTTGCGTGGTGAGTCATTTCGGACCGAAGAATAAATGGAATACTAAAATTAGAACCAGGTATTCTATGATTTTATCATCATAACCCTAATAATAAGGCAATATATTAGTAGGAGTGGTGGATTTTTGAAGTTTCTAACGACTCAAACCTTCGCTTCTTGTGCCCACACACTTTTACCCATTGTCAGTGTCCTCTGTCGTAAAGCCAGGATCGACCCACCCTTGTGTTTGATCTCTATAATAACGCTAACAACTTTGGACATTGTTATGGTGAGTATTTAAATTAGTTTCATCCTTACCTCAACCTCGCATTTAAAACTGACCATACAGAGTGACACTTTGTTACTCCTGCGAACGATAGTTCGTGTTAAAAGCGGCATAATTAGTTTACCTTGCTGTTTAACTGAAGAGGAGGTTCCTTTGTGAAGGCAAATGAGCCACGACGCTTTGGAGCAGCGCTTTCTTGATGGTATCTTTCCGCGCCTTTTGCCATCGCGACTCCCTCTCATCAGGGAAGTGACAAAAACAATAACTGTTTTCTTAGGGTCTTGCTTTTACATCATATTCTCGGCCTGAATCAATTCTTATTTTTGCTCTAATGCTATCACAGTTCGAGTTTTGCAATGCTGCACTTACCTTCGTCAGGCCTCTTAATGTAGGTGTGAAATAAAAGCATTTTAAATTGCTAAAGATTTTGCATAGTAGTCGAGTGAATAAATGAACTTATAGGCAAGGGCATGGTGCTGCTGTTTTTTTTCTAATCCTGAGCTTAATTGAATGCATCATTGTCATAAAATAGGAATCTTTACAACCGAATAACTGGCTCTAGAAAGTTATGGCTGGCTTGAGGCTCAGATTTGTTCTTTGCTCTTGAAATTTGTCACATTCAGTTTTTCCCAAGTAAAGTTGTGATGTGAAGTGGTACATAATGGGCCCAAACAATGTCACACAATGATGTGTTGTTTCGTTGCTTTAAAAACCAGGAATCAATTCATTTTCTTTCCCAAATCAACCCTGTTAACTACCACTTTTTCATTCTTCCTATCTCGTTCTGTTTACTCTGAAATAACCGTGTTTTTCTGCTATTCTTGGAAGACTAAAAGCTATGTGGCTTTTTTCACTTCATTGTTTTCAGACACAAGCTGTAATTGAGTTGCTTCTTCTGCTTCGAGTCTAACATCTCGACACTTTGAAACTCCAATTTAATGCTCTACTTTGGTAACATTGCTTCATCTCAAAATGATTCCTATCTAAAATCATGCCTAATTTGTGATTATTGAGTGCGCGTTTTTTACTAGAGGAAAAAAGTAATTGTCCTTCGCTTCATGTAAACCCATTTTTTAATTCACTGTTTCGATACGTACTTTTGATTAAGGTTATTGATGCTTGCATTTACGATTTTCAAATCATCCCAACTCCTACAGTCGTAAGGGTATTTCTCTTCAACCCTTTTTCCCTCATTCACCTATCAACGCCTACTACTATAAACATGTTTAGAAACGCTATAAATGGCATCAAAGTCTGTACTTAAAATTTCACGATAAAGTATCTTTTCTGTTGTAAGGAAGTGTCTTCTCCGACATAGTGCATCACCTGCGTACCCCTCGGGTAGTATTTGAGGCTCGTTTGCTGCTGGTTAGGTAGGCGTCACTCAGTGCTTATTTTCACGTCTGTTCACGTTCCAGTTTGTAGCTTTATTCAGTTAGTAAATCCTTTAAATTTTCGCTCGAAACTTTACCTGGGCCTCAGGGGTTCACTAACTACGATTTGGGGATTACTGCTTCCATAAATCGAAAAACGCTTTCCTCCTTGGCTTTGTCAAAATGAAATAAGCATTTTTTTTGCCAAGAATTAGGTCTTCAGACTGCGCCACAATTTCACATTACTTGTTTGCTCCTTCCACTTCTCTGCGGTGGTGTGCTCCACCTATATGGCTAATTATAAATACGACCACCCTCATTCTTAATCTGATTATTAGTTCCTTCTGTCTGTTTATGACCTCCAGAATGTCTCTACTTCTTATCGTCCTAAGTGTCTAATCAATTGCCCCTTGGTCGGCTTTGGGGTGGGTTTCGAATGTCTCTGTCCCTCCTGCCCTCTATCTCTCATGCATTTCTCGTGGACTAAAGAAATGGGTAAGTTGGGTTTTTCAGGGCTCACCAAGTGGACTCGAGCGCTATCCATCATTATCTATGACTAATAAGAGGGAAAAACTGCACTCCCGTTAAAACATACCTTTCATTGGTGTCATGAGCGTGATGTGTGTACCATATGATTCAGTATCTTGTGGGACTTTTGACTATTGGGGTTCAGCATTTGGCACTTGTGGTGTTAACATCTGTAAAAACCTTTACTTTATAGGATGCAAACTATACCCATCAATTATTTTTTTACATTGCGTACATCCCAAGAAAATACACTATTTAAATGGAGTTTCTCCTTAATTAATGCAGTCACGCAGTTATGAAGCGTTATCATATCTGGAAAATCTGAGTTCACAGGTTTTCACTCAAGTTACTGTCAACGACGTTGATGGGATCCGGACTCACAATTCTGAGCTAGTTTCTGTTTTCCACGTGCCTTTTGAAAATCCATGATTTGTTGTAGTCTTTGCATTTGAGTTCTTCGCAGGCTGTACTTTCGAAAACTGCTTTTCCCATGCACCGAATCCGTTGCCTTCCATTTTGAAGTGGCTTTGCACTTATAAGCCGACTGGTGGGCATTACAAGTGGCATATTTATGCTGCGCTTATGGCGAGTACCCTCCCCATCGTGGATCACTTACCAGGTTTTTTGCTCCTCTGTCTTGTCTTATCCTTCTCAACAGGCGTTTCATAGATTCATGTAACAATAAGGTGGTCTCCGCATTTCCAGATAGCTAACAATTCTTTGTGTTTGTGGGTATTCAAGTCAGCTGTCCTTTTGGGTTGCTAATTTCAACTGGGATAATCATCTGGTCCGACGCTCGAGATCAATAGCAGGAATGGATTGAGGGTTCCACATGGTTTGACCTGATGCACATACATCGCGGAATTTGCATTACGAAGGCAGTCTTTGCATGAAGACGGTTTGCTTTTAAGACACTTGGTGTGTGCAGACAGCAAACACGTTGCTCTGACTACACCCTTGAGTTTCACATCAAGGGAGTGGAAGTGGTTTTGTGCCTCCATGCCAAAGCAACCGTCTATCGAAATAAGTACTGGCCTTCATCACTAATAGAATGTGTGCAATTTTATTTGGCGACTTCAAGGCGAATATTCTTCTTTCGGTGTTCATTTTAACACCAATTCGAACTCCATCCGGACTTGCCTCGTTTACTCTTCTCATAATGCTGACACATTTACATTGAAGAGCCCATTTAGCTATGACTTCAATAGTACCTCTTTGCTTGAGTCACTGTTTCCTCAAGCGACTAGTACCGTATGAAGACGGATTTCCGATTGCTTTGTTTTTTTATGCATCTTTTTCTAATGCTTGGCCTAACTGGTCCAATTCGCTCCTTTATTCTGCTAAAATCGCCGTTTCCTAAGAATGCGCCGCTATTTCCACTTCATCCGACGTAATGCTAGGTGGACAGTTGACTTGACTTTATCTGTGGAAAATTTATTGATAGTAAATCATAATTGGGTGGTTTTCTCACCCGTCACTTTTGTGTTTTTATTATAGGTGTATTTGATAGCCACTCACGGTCTGCTGACGGGAAATGCGGCGGAGAAGATAGAGCAGAGTCTATTGGACGAGGTGGTGGTCACCAATACGGTACCCCACGAGGTGCAGAAGATGCAGTGCCACAAGATCCGCACTGTGGATATCTCGCCTCTGCTGGCCGAGGCCATCCGACGCATCCACAATGGGGAGTCCATGTCCCACCTCTTCATGAATGTCTCCAAAAAAGACTAGGCATTCCCTTTTCCAGCTCTAAAACCGTCAAATTTTCGCTCTCGTTTGGTGTAAATAGCGGCAACAATTGGTAGCTTTTGCTAGGTACCAAGCAAGTGAGCGGACCATTGTGGAAGAGAGGGCTTGTGGCTATAATAGATTAAATTCGCTACGTTTTTTTTTTCGCGTTTTCTAATCTAGTGAATGATGATGGTGGGAAAAAGGGAACTTTGTCGTGATTTTCAGAGAAATCCACCCACTTTGTTGCAATTGCATGGTGCTTGAAAATAGATTGTTTTGAAAAATCTCTTGGGAGCGATGTGTTTTCAGTTTAAATAAAATGAATTGAATAACTTTTTTGCGTGGCATTGGGAAACAGTGTGGGCGAATGGCCGTTTTGGGAGGGTTTATGCGCCGCGGTGATGCATTAGGGGCGGAGGCTGAGTGGAAGCGCAATTGCATTATAATTGCCTCATCGGATCTCCGCAACATCACGGGCTACTTGGGCAGCCTTCGAAAAGTTTTCAGTCATATTTTTTGATCGGGCTTCATGCGCTTCCAACTCTCGGATCTGCTCGACTGAGGTATGAGGCGTTCACTTTTAACTCAAAAACGTTTATGCAACTTTCACGTATCAGATCTTGCTTTAAAATTGTGCAATTTACTGAAAATAAGTAGATTGTGGTTCAGGGTGCCGAAAAGTACAAATTAATGAGGTCTGTGAAGTAGTTCTGATCGTGAACCATGATAAGTTGTCGACATCAAATTTTGGTGTCATTAATGTTTGTCCACTTTCAAACGAAACCAAAGGGAGCAACAGATTTGTCGGGATCTGATCTATCACTGTGGCTTCTAAACAGCCCTTTTGGAGGAAATAAATGGATTTCCGCTCTCGTATCAGATTGCGAAATGTAACTCCCGAAGGCATAACCGCATGATAAACCACCGTGCTCAAGTTACTCCTTTGTTGCCCACTGATTGTCAACTTTGTTACTGTACTTTTTTACAAACAACTTGAGTGTTTGTAGTGATCAACCTGCGAATCCAGAATGAGGTCTGGAGTGCTGTGCCTTCACCTTTTTGAAGCTTCATAAAAGGCATTATCGCGTTTTTTGATTAGACGCTCTGCTCCAAATCGTATCAAAATGCCTGCCAGAGGAGGTAGTCGACTTTAGCCTGATTTTAGGGAGAGGAATTAGCGGCTATAAAGAGGCGCACTAATCTCCTGGCAGATGGTCGGTTATTGTTGCAGTTGCCGTTGGAAAGAGGTGGCAGATTTTGTTTGCTCAAGGGCATTTAACCAAACAGATCACAATGCCCTAGTGATTTCCATACCCTTAATTTGTGTGCTTGTGCGTGCGCGCACAATTAAAATCTACCATAAATGGTTTAATGAAACGGCAAGTTGAAATGCACTATTAAAACATATTTCCTACCTGAAATAAGCCATCTTCTAGGAATCCTTGAAAAACGTGCGTTCAGGAAATTCCACTGGATTTTAACTTGTTTTGGCTTCGGTGGTGATCTATCCCAACTGTCACTATTAAGTGGCAGTATGCTCAACGTGACTGCAGAATTGAAGTAAAACATTCGGTACTTATCAGGCGAAAGGTGGACACTCTCTTCCAAATACAAAATAAATATCAACGTGTACGTTGAGTGAAATTCTTCTGCATTTTTGATAGCAGAGGCAAAGAAATCACTACCCAGAGGGCTTCCTCAGCTCTCCCCGAGACCTAAAAGACGCATCGCATCCTGAATTAAAGTGGAACTAAAATTGAACAAATAACATCTTGCTTTTGTTAAGTAGCAAGCCTCATCATGTCTTCAAATCTGCAGTTCATAATCCTGTTTAGCGCAGGATTATTAATAACGTTTTTCAATGTGATAATATAAGCTGATGTGGGTAGGCAGTACTGAATTGAGAAAAACGTGACAAGGAGGAACAGACGCAACATCGTATTTACACAAAACCACTTCGGTTTCCCTTCTCTATTTAGTAAGTCGGCCTCTAAGCCCGTGTTCTTACGACAAGAATGAACGTACGCGACGACCTGCACATCTCTTCTTCCCCCAGTTCAGTTTCCAAACAGGACGAAACTCCGGGTCCAGTAGAATCGGCAAGAGGAATCGGCAACTTTGCAGTCAACTATTCCCTCCCTCCCCCTCCCCTCCCGTTCCCCCAATCGCACGTAGATTTGATACCAGTCGCGGTTGGTTTGTGGGTAGTGTCCACACAACATTAACTACATAATGGTAGCTGGAGCCGGAGGTCGAGGAAGGGGAGCGCCAGGGGCGGCGCTCAAGAGAGGAGAGGGGCTGAGTAATGCGGTAATTGGTCGTCTAACTGTCGGTGGTGGTAGAGGTCCACCCTAAGTTCCCGCCACTGTAACCCTGTCGGATGAGCTGGCATCTGGACCATGCAAGTAGCCTCAAGTCCCTCAGTATGTCGCCAACACCTATGCTGCCATAGAATTGCGTCTTCATTCGCCTTTAGAAAAGTCTCGGTATGAAAAAGTAGTGTCCATCCATTATCATTTGGATTTGTAAACAAAATAACCTTCCTTCTATGGTGAAAAATTCCTAATCCAACTCATTAGATGCCTTTGTGGTACCCGATTATTCTCCAGCGTAAAAAATTTAGTACTTTAACTATTTGGAATATTCTTTTAACTGAGACCAAATGTACGGAATAATCCTAGTTTACTTTGACTTCAACGCAAACGCGAGTGTATCATGTGACCTTCCTCCGCATTGCAAGAGGAGTTTCTCTTTCATTACACTTTTAAAAGCATACAAGCCATAGGATTGCATTACTGATTGTAGACTATTTATAATTTTTATTAATATCTAGCATAACATCACGTAGGAGATAAGATCATGCACTTTGCCAAGACAGAATGTCAGCATTTCGCATTACTATGCTTGCATCACGTGGGCAATCCATCAAGGATGATGCTTTCATTAAGTTACACTTTGAGCAGACTGCATGGGCGCTTAAAACGGTGCCAAACTTTGTAAATAGACGTATCTTTATCTTTTCTTTTGTTACCTAGACTATCAGGCGCGTCGGCTAATTCAACACATTGGCTCAAAGGCTATGTAAAAAGGATGGACTTTCATTTTTTAACCGGGTTGGGATTGTTACTATCTAATCCCTTGAAATTAGGTATTTTCTTTTATCTACCAATTTGTAATAGTCTATTCTACTAAATAGTTTAATTTGATTGTTAAGGCAAGCTTAAATTATTTCGATTTGAAGTAAATAGACGTAAACAAAGAACATCTCACACAGTAACTTAAGCCTCAGCACAGGTTCGAATTCTCTGCACCAAACGAGGAGGAGGTTGCCAGAACACTCATAAAACACAAGTAAAGTATTATCAAAATAATCGATGGTGACTTAATGATAAAAAGCAGGGAAATTTTAATTGCACACCAAGCTTTTGCCCTTGGACGTAATGTTGCAAGGCGTCGACGGACTGAGACTGCTTTGGGCCGAAATTAAGTCACTTAGATACCACTCTTGCCTTATCATTTACTGCTCAGCCTTCTGATTTGTACAGGGATTTAACGACTTGTCGTGGCCAAGTAAAGGTAATGTTTTTAATGTTCTTTAACATCATCGCAGTGAGTCTCCCAATTTAAAGATTTGAAGAAATTCTCTCCGTCTCCTATGCGGTATTTGATCAATCCTTAAAAAAGACAAAGTTTTCTAATCGGAGCACTGAACTTCAACTGGACATACAACTGCATGACTTGTTTTCTCCTAGAGAAATCCACCATTCCGACATCATAATAGATTCAGAAGTAAAACGGTAAAGATGGGTTCAAATTTTCCTATCAGCTGGAGAACGGTTCAACGACCTCGCTAAGTATAAATGGCGAAATCGCCAAGGCCTGAGAAACTAACTGACGTCTGCTATTGTGAGAAATTAAACTCCTTGAATTAAAATCGCCGGAAGAAACTGAAACAAGAGTCCCAATTCAGGAATTTTGCCTCTGGACGAAACCAGGCAGCAAGGAGGAAGTTCGAAAATCAGTTGAAGGCATGTATTAGACTAACTTTACGTAGAAGCAATTGTTCTAATCCTCAAGGCAAGTAAGCTACATCCTATCAAACTCTTATGTTGACATTCTTCTCTCCTGCACACGTCTTGCCTTGAGACTTACCCAAAAAGGGAAGAAGACGCACTACTACAGCACGGCCTGGCGAAGTGGCAGTAGTGGAGATCCAAAACCAAAAGTTATGTAAACGACCAGCTTATTACTGCATTGCCTCTTTTTACCAAAATTGGTACATTGTCAATTAGAATCGCAACGTATACCTTCTATTCGTTGTGATACAAGCATAAAAACTACACTTCAACTCCTACTGCGCAAAAGCGAATTTAACATATTTCAACATAAAAGTTCCCGAAACAAAAGTATTTCTTGGGCGCAATTACCAAGTAACCGACTGCTGGCGCCGATGCTTAATCGACATTTCCAAGGAAAATGTCATCGGGCGACTAAATGATTTCATTTAAATACTTTTCTGCAATCTGCTAAATGCTAGGCGTCCTGAATTCTAGTTAACCTGTAACCAAGGCACCGATTTGTTAGTCGATTGTGATAATTACCAACACTTCATAGGGTACTTTCAAGCCGCCTTTACAGGTTTTTGAAGATGTATCTCTTTTGAACACGTCCGCCTTATCATCTGAAAAAAATGCATGTACTACAGTTTTTAAGGAATTTAAAAACACTAGTAAACGCAAAGCTTTGCTCTTTTCACGATATTCGTCAAGTCAGGCAGCCCACTCACTTTTGATTGGCCACGGAATGGGCCAATAGGGAGCGAGCCTTGGGCAGGAGGTGATCTCAAGACATGGAATAAATTCACAGTCCCGACAGACAAATCATTTCTACTCCCACATGTCGTCGCCCATTCTCTCAATCTCCGAATCCTCCACCATTCCCGACTTCAATGTTGTCCTTTTCGGAGCGGCCAAAGTTGGTAAATCGGCTCTCGTCCGTCGATTCCTCAAAAATAGCTTCACTGAGGAGTACCGACCGACGGTTGAAGAAACCTACTCCACGGTTCTCCAAACAATGAGTATGTTTTATCACATATCAGCCTCCTTGAAGAATGCTTCAAAATCTAGAATTTGTTACTTATTTCTTGATTGGTGTACTTTATACCACTAAAGTTTTGGGGGACTGCAATTTGGGCGAGAACCGTAGTTAATAAAATTAGCGAGGAATGCTTTAAATAGTAGCCAGAGTAGTGGGTTTAGCTAGCTTAGTTACATAGTATTCGCATTGAACAAACTCTAGACTGTTTTCCAGATAGAGCTATGCAATGTGCAATGGCGACTTTGCGTGCAATGCATAAACGCCCACGCCACACTGCTCTTTCCCAACTGTTACATTGCTTCCCATGAAAGGAGGGAGGCCAGCCGCCACTCTGAGTCACTTTGTAGGCAACTATGTTTACGTAGTAGGGGCTGAAGTCCTAGAAACGCCAGTATTACTGGGGCACGAAAGTGAGGAAGTAGGATTTAATAAATTTGCGGGGAAGAACTCAAGCAGCTGTTAACCCATTGGCCAAGGTGCATGATGGCATACTAACCATTCAACCTCATTTTTCCTTGGACCAGGTTGTACATGTGCACGTCTGGTTTTAATCGACACCGCAGGCTTGCATCCCTTTCCAGCGATGCGAGAGTTACGAATGCGCACAGGCAGTGCTTTTGTCGTTGTTTTCGCCTACGATTCCGCTGACTCCCTCCACGAGGCCATCCGACTCCACACTGACCTCCAACGCGTCAAAGGTACGTCCAATTACCTTAACAGATGCAACAAATCCATACCTCAGAAAATAATCTCGCCACAGTTACACAGCATAATTTATGCATTCTCCTGTCGTGCTGATCTCAACTAGACTTCATTGTCGGCGAGGATGTGTGTATTTGCGTGCGTGCGTGCGTGCTTCTCGTTTTGACGGTAAAAGAAATAGTTGAATTGGAGTTTTGTGCACTTAAAAGGAGTTGGGGTAAGTAAAAATGAAGGAGTGATTTACACTACCCTTGCTATAAAAAGGCACTATGATTGCTCACTTTCCTCAAAGTAACGCATCTGCTTTTTCAGTACAAAAAAAAAATTTGACAACACAAACAGCACTGTGAACAATATGTTAAATGCATAGCAAAACTTACTTTTAGCAGAGAATAACTCGTATTTTAGGGGATAAGTTTGACCCAAAGAGCGTGATCTTCGTGGGAAACAAGGCAGACCTTCTGTCAGTTCCATCAATCGTGGAGGATGGACACGGGGAACAAGTGGTGGGCGAAATGGAGACAGAAGGAGGGTCATCACGACGATCAAGCGGATCGATGGTGTCATCGACAGTGGCAGCAGCGGACGAGTTGCAGACGACTGCACGAACTCTATTGGATCGCCTCGGTTGCCCACTGATCGACACCAGTGCACGCCTCGGTTTCAACGTCCTCGAGGTCTTTCATTCAGTTCTCTGGCCCATGCTACTCGCTAATTCAAACCTTACTGGCCGTGTCACCCCCGCTGACATTGCTAGTGGACACTGTGGCGAGGACTCACCGAATCGAGGGCCTCAGGATACTGAGACTACCAACAAGAAGATCAGTTGGCCCTGGGGAAACATCTCAGATCATCTCGTAAGTAACGCATGCAGAGGAATGAGAGGTGCCACCTTGCATCTTCTACTCTAGTTGAAGCTTGAAATCAATTTTCTAGGAAAAACACCCAGTGAGAGGCAAACGAAAAATGCAACTGCTATAGAAGGACATAGTACTCTTCACCAACTCATATTGCTTCTTGAAAGTAAAAATATCGTATAAAATGATATAATAACACATTGTTTATATAAAGTACTATTAGAATTAATTAAATTTAATAGCATAAAAATATCAGTGCAATTAGAGACGGTCTCACTTCACGGTGTCCTCCGATGAAGAGACTTGGAATTATTTCATGCAGAAAGTCTCTTAAAAATGTTCCCCGTACCCTTACACTTTTCTTTGTCTTTTCATTTTGGAAATTATAAATTTAGCATTTAAAGTCCCTTTTAGCGTTACAGTTATTTTATAAAATGCGAAAGTGCTAAGAATGTCCTTTCCGACTTATGTGCAGAAAGGCAGCCTCCGTAGCCGCCTTTTTAAGTGCCGATTTTCTCAGTTAGAGGCCTCATCAATTCCTCAGAGACTTCCTATAAACTAACTCTGCCGTCCCCACGACAATGCACGAAGTTTGCTAAAAGTTAAAACTCATCTGGCACACAATTTCCAATCAAGTCTGCTCCTCCATTAAGTTGGATCCAACTGATTTATGAAAAAGTGCCCTAGGGCAAGATCACGCATTTCTTTTCCTTCAATGAACTCCTCTCCAACTTTTTATGATTAACAAATTGAAATTCAGCAGCACTCTTTTCTTGGGCGATAAGAGATTGCAGTCACGACTATGGACGATTAATTTCTCAATTCCGTGCTTATTCGGTGGACACGGGATCCTCGTGCACCCATGCTCGCCTGACATTGACGAAACTTTAGACCGAATTCTCCCATTTTCTAATGGAAAATTTTTTGCTAATTATTAACACAATTTTTTTAATTAAACTATTTTCCAGAGTTTAAAACAGCAATTAAAGATCAGACATAAATTAAAAGATCTAAAAAATAAATAAATTTATACCAAGTCGTGTTCGGCTACGAATGTAAACCTCCATTTGGTTATCGTAGAGATCTCTCATGTTTAATGCCTTCATTATAATTAAATGGATAGTGAAAGAGCATAAGCTGGGCAAAATGCCTTTGAGCAATGCGGAAACATTTGCCAGATAGTTTATCTTTCTGCTGTTCTGAAATATGCGATGTAGAAGTCGGGGGCCCTGGGTCTTGGATAATAATTTGACAAAGATTTGAGACAAAAACCTGCAAAGTTTCCAAAATCTTATGCATTACAATTTAACTATTCTGTCCTAAAACATTGTCTTGTAAGGAATCAATCAGTTGTTGCGTCTTTGAGCAGAGAAAGTGGTGGTTGAGCGCTGCCCAAAGGACCTTCAGTTGAAGCATCAATTTATTGTTCAAAAAGGGTAATAAAATTGGTAGACATGCCCATTTAAATGGATTAGTCTCCATCATAAAAGACATCAGGTTAAATCGAGGCTTTGATACCTACGTTGATGTACAATTTCACCAATGATTTGCCCCATCGACATGGCCCTCCATTCAAGGTGTTGCCATACACCAACGCTTTCACCTTCAGGCTCATCTACAGAGATGGATCCTGCTATTTTTTTCAAAAAAGCCAGTCCAATTTGTTTTTAAAGTCTCAATATTTTTGCCTAGAACCACTATCTAAACAGTGCGGGGATCCGGCTCACCGCAAAATCTATCCTTCAAACGAGTAAATAGTTGAAGTGGCCTTCATTTCGGTCGCTATGCCACAGTTTTAGCAGAAGTGTCTTTACTAAATTGTTGTAAAAATTTATTGTTAAAGAAAGCCTTCATAAATTCAACACTACAGGCGGTGAGCGATTCTACCTTTGTTAAGCTACAGGGCATGCAATAAGAAGCATACTCATTAGTACCCTAGCCGAAGTTGACCTTTACCTTATCAACGAGACCCATCTGCAAAGGACTAATAAAATTACCCTAGAGCACTGTAATTTACATATTCGCAACACTTGATCTCCATGATAGCTGCGTTTCATTATTTCACTCGCAAATAGCGCTCCTCCAAGGGCGTGCAAAAGCTCATCAAACTGCAGTCAATTGAGCTAACTTCACCACTGCTTAATAAATAACAACAATAATGATAAAATGTTAATTGTGCTAACACAACTTCATCCTCCACTTTTTATTTGCACTTTCCAAACGGTGATTAACTGAACTGCTTCCACGTCAATGCTTTTAGTGGGGTATCCTTTGGGAGTTCAAACTTAATAGGTGCGCATTAAATTTGCACGATTTCTCATTCTGTTACAATTTTGCGCTGTGCCAAATTAGGTTTATGAGTTCACGAAGACAGTGACGTAAACATGAAACACTGAAATCTCCACCTTTAAGTACTAACACTACTTTAAAAGTCTTAAATTATGGGGCATAATGGCTTCAAGTTATATCCGCTTGATCTTCAGGAGTCAGCTTACTCCTAAAAGCTAGCACGATAAGGAATTGAGGAGTGAGATGCACTCGAGGAAACAAAATTTGGCTATGGTTCCTCAGCATCATTAACTCGCACTTTTTGCTCGCTTAAATGACAATTAACTTCCACTTTCCATTATTCCTACAGACAGGATTTCCGGTTAGCTCTACTTTCAGTCCACCTACGCAGCCCTCCCCTAGTCATTCCAGGACGTATACCGAGCGCCGGCGAAAAATCAGTTGCGTTGAGAATGAGATGCTAACCAGGGGCGCACTTCTCGCGGCTAGAGAAGAAGTGAACCGAAAATTCAGTGTGGGTTCGCGTCTCCTTCCCTCCCCACATAGTCACAATCGCCGCTGCCGTCACCCTAACTGCAACAACAGCAACAACTATCTTCTTGTCGTTGACAACGCCTACAATCGACCCGCTTCTCGCAGCCACTCAGTAGACAATTCGTTGGCAGAGAAGGTGGATCATTACCGAGACTCAAACTCCACTGGAAGCGCTTACTCTGGCCGTAGCTACAGTTCTCTCAGCTCAGTAGAGAAGGAGAACGTCTGGAAGTTGTCTGTCTCTTCTGACACGCGTTGCAGATACGGGCGTCTCCTCAGTCCCAGTCCGAAACGAATCTCTAGGGACTGCGAACTGGCTGCGGACATTTGTTTGCATTCGTTGGACTTTGTTCAGGAGGTAGGTTACTACCTGGATCCCTCCCACCGCCCAGAGGACAGTAGCGAGCCACGAGTGCCTCAAGCGCCTTGTCTACAGATGATGAATTTGGGGCGTCGTAGCCGATCGTCACAGCCACCGTCGTCATTACCGTTGTTGCCACGGGAAAGAGTGAAGAAGCGTAGTGTTTTTAGCCAATCAAACTTCTGTCTAGTGGATCAGATTTGTGAGGCAAATGAGCCCACAAGCCCGCGCAGTGAACATGAGTTCAACCTCATTGTGCCAGAGTCGCACAGGAAAGGGATCAGTGGGAGTAAAACCAAGGCGTCAAATTGTAAGATCAGTTGATTGAAGGCGTGACTTTGCAACATAATTGGATTGGTGGCCTCCGAGGCCTCACACATTAACCGCACTTCTATACATAACCAGTTGTACTTTACCATGACAATTGATTATTACCCTTCTTTTAAAAGAAAATTGGACTAAAGTCGGAACCACTGAGTTCTCTTTCATGATTGCAACTAGCAATTAGTAGCTTTTCGACTCAGCTAAACTAGACCGCGGTAAAGAAGTAGAATTTTACATTCTGTAACGATATAAATCGGCGTTAAACTACCTTATGGCAAATTATTACAAACAGAGGGAAATCCCGAAAACGCCTTCCTCAAAAAGCACAAAAAGTGATCTTAAAAGTGGTGATATTTTTTTCTCAAACATCTCAGAGATGGTTACAAGCTCTAAGTGCCAAAAACCACATATGAAGCAGACACACGCTTCAGATGAGTTAAGTGAAGTTAAATTTTTTGTCCATCGGTGGTGGAGGCCATACCTTCAAGCGAGAGTACAATTGCAGAGCTTTAAGCGACGGCGAAGCCAAGGCGAAGAGTTAAACAGAAACTAACGCATTGCATAGCCATCTTTTCCCTTTGAGTGTCTTTTCTGGCGCCCTCGGTGGTCAATTTCCGTCGGTCATCACAACGTAAGCGGTGCTGTAAGGAAACATCCACGAGCCAACTATCCGCGTAGGTCATTAAAGTTGCGTGCAACTGAGAAAATACTCGACCTTAAAGTCACTGATCTCCATTGACAATTCGGCTGAATGTGGAGAGGGGTAAAGGTGCAGGCTATCGTTTATGCTCATCGCCTACAGTAAGAAAACCAGCCTAAAATCCGAATCTGATAAAAGACAGAGTTTAGGATAGAGCCATGGAGCTAATGTTTTGCGTCTGTTCCTCAGGAATAAATGTCCATGTACCTGTCCTAACGGATCGGATTCTCTTTCCAGGGCCACCAATGTAGCACATGGAGACTTTCTGGAGGAAGGAGGCAATGCTATGGCAGAATGTATATCATAAGCGTACATAAGAGCCAATGAAAGTATAAAAGCCGATCTTTAACTGTCTGAGAAATGAAGACATAGGGTTAACCAAATAATTAAAGCATTACACCTGTAATGTTGGCTATACCAGGACTATGTGGTACCATCTCCACATTAACTTACAATGGACAGATAGGCTCAGAGACCAAAAAACTCGTCTAGCTTAAATTCGGCCATTATTTTTCTATGGGGTTGCTATCCTTGAGATTTCGTGCAAACATCAGCTCCATTTCAGTCTAGCAAAAACATTATTTGAATCATGAATTCAAAGTGGAGTTTTAGCAATAATTAAGTTGACTCCTACTGTAAAACTCCTTTCTTACAGGTCGCTAGTGCTTAATACTTTGTTTTCATTAATTCCAGGATAAACTGAATTCATTAAACCAATTTTATCCGAAATGAACAGTCATTAAGGCACACGGTGCGGATGTATAGTTGGCGGCCAACGGCTTACGAATTTGGGCTCTTATGGGGAAGATCACAAAACAATTGTGATGAGGAGGAGTCCAAATCGCTACTTTGCTAATAATAACATGTGCTCAACCAACTTAGTGGGTTAGTTTACCCGAAGCATACTCAACAGGGATGAATGGCCGAGGGAGATCAAAGATGGTTGGGACAAGCGTTTGTGAGCAATAGGGAGACATGTTTGGATGTTATCTGTACAGAAACTAACTGCTCTAGCTAATGCGTATACTTAGCTTGTCTAAGAATAAGAATTTTGCACGAATACTAATAATTTTGATGTGCACAAAGTAATTTCATGGGCGGAGTGTGAAAGGCCTCTTAATGACCCAATTATTTTTGGGCGTTGGAGAGCACTGAGGTAACCCTCTTTATGCCCAGATTTCTGAAAGCATTTACAACTGACTCCGCCACCGCTGACTCTAACTAAAAAGACAAAATTTTACTTGTAGTAGCCCAGGGCGACGTATATAAGTCAAATTTGCATTGAAAGGCATGAAGAGGTTGAGTTCCGCCTCCTGACATGCACAGTAGCGTTTTGTACAACTGTAACTATACAACTAAATATACTGTCGCATGGTTAGTTATGTTCTACGGCTACATTCAAAATGTAATGAAAGAGCTAGTGGAGAGCTCAAAAAGGCAAAAAAACGAGCTGTCACCAAATGACTAAATCACAATTAGAATTGTCTCAAAATTAAAAGTGCGCCATCATGACGCTTGAACACCCGATCCTGTAATGAACCCCCTCTTGAAAGACAAGTGTAATTAATTTTGCCTTCTCAATCACCATGCTTGTAAACTTACTCAAAATAATTTTTGACTGGAAGAGAAGCTGCCTCAAAACTTCTGGTTGGTGATTTACCACAATTAAACGCACTTTTACACTATTGGAAAGAGAGTGAGATCTACTATTGGTTACATTCAATTAAATAATAACATCAAGGCATATCTCAGGAAATTTTATCTGATCTTTGTGCTTTTACTAACTTACCAAGCACTCTCATATTTGACTGACATAGTTATAAGGTAATCATCTTTGAGAGATGCAAATCTCCTCGTAGACCTCGTGCCCATAGGATGCTACTTTAAGTGATATACAAGGGTACGGTCTCAGTGGTACAGATAATTTATAAATTAGTGTAACAGGCGAATTATTTGTCCAACTGTCGGTTTTGGTTGCAGATCACTTAAGGGCCAGACAGCCTGGCCTTCAAGCCATGTCAGCAGCCCTAAACTCTTCTGTGAATCGGAAATACACATTCTACCCTAATATCACGTCTCATTCGTCTTTAGGGAAGTCTTGGAATGTTACATTGGTGGTAGTGGAAAGTAAACCCGATTCACAGGGAATCCACCCCGATTTCTACCCATAGATGATAAAACTTAGCAGGGCTGAAGAAGTGGACATCCTACGAATAGGGAAATCAGTGACTATTCCCCTACTGAACGAGCGAAAATGCTATCTCCGTTCGCCAACTGCCCAGTCTCGCTATCTGCAGAAATGTTATCAAAAAACAAAACGATTGACGCTAGCTGTGAAGCACTTGGATAGTGCATCACAAAATTGCCTACTGTGCATATATGAAGATGTCAAAGAAGGCAACAGGCGATACCTACATCACCTCTCTACTAGTTAAATAGAATCCAGACAGATATGGCTGAGTATTACTAAAGTGAGAACAAGGTGGCAACGAGGGACGGACGCGAAGCCTTGACCCCGTTAAACTGTAGCAAACCTCGTCAGATGCTGAAAAACTCTACTTCTATGCCAGTGTTCCGATGACTAGCAATGGACAATCGCGATAACCTGCACGCTTCACCTTCCCCAATGCAGTTCTCAAATATGTTAATGACTGATGCGGTATTTTGACTCTAAATATTTCCTCATAGCATAGGCTACATTGTGATAGCTAACTCGGGAAGTTGGTCAGGGGGAGCGCCGGAGACGATGCTCAAAAGAAGAGAGGAGCAAAGTAAAGAGCTATTCTTTTTTTAATCCTCGGTTTCGGTAATGGGCACCAAAGGGCTCTACTACTGTGCCTCCGCCAGGTGTCATGGCCTTAAAGCCAGTAGCTCCCAAATCCCTCTGAAGGCCGACTGTACATATTCCACCTAGGTATTGTGTCCTCATTTTGTCTTAATGAAAGTCTTGGGGTGTTACATTGGGTTATTTTAATTCCCTAAATGGAATCGAAGATAGAATGATTTGATGGTTTGTTTAGGTTTGTCATTAACTCAAGTGCATCCGTGTCTGCAGGTAATACCTCCACTCTATGGCATGATCTTCAAGCAAAGCTAATAGCCTCCCAGCTACTCTGCAGGTTGATCATGTCTTTCCACACTACTTTATTGTGTTACGACTGCGAAGGGGAGTCAGGGTGCTGCAGGGTTAGACACCATTACCTTATCCCATGTGTAGCGCTCAAGGAGAGCTCCGATTATTACCGATAAATTTGATACCTTGGATAATTAGGATTGGGATCAAGGCAAACCTTTGAAAAAATAAAGTAGTTAACAACTTTCTTGTGATACTTTTACGAAGACATTGTAACAAATGTCTGTTTGAATGTACCTTCTGGGCTAGAGGCGGTACGCAGATACGTCATCGGCTTGTTAAGAGGACACAATGTTTTTAAACACGTCTTAACCGCGATACTACTGTGCCCCTTTATTTATATCATTCCATCCAACCGTTTCCTCCTCGTCCAACTCGTCTTCTTTCCATGGTTTTGGGAACTGAGGTGGGTGAGGGAAAAACCGAGCCTGTTACACGTGTAATAAGAGGAGTTGGAAGGCTTGGCTTCCGCAATCCTCCTATCCATTGAAAATTCCCTCAAAGGTTAAAAATAAATTTAGATAAACAATTTTTATCTACTTCATTCAAATGTTTTCCTTAACTTAGAGGTTACTATCAATAGGCACAAAAAATAGTTAAGTGGTTTATGAAAGCTAGGGTGTGTTTAATTTCCATCTACAGCACACAGATTACATGAGCTGATTACACTTGACAAATTATCAGGAATTTTTAGTGCATTTTTATAAGAAAATATTCATATCACAATGTGTGCTAACTTTCGAGGCTTCAAAGGAACAGATGTAAACACAATAAACAAGTTAGTTGCATTGTTTACATGAAAATTATCACTTACATGACCTAACAGACCTGGACCTTTCGTGACTTTTAGCGCGTCGATGCTTCCCTGAAGACTAAAGGAAATGTAAGTCTCGAGCTGAATGTGTATTGTCGACCAGCAGGAGGGCCTTGGGGGCTACTGGTATGGCCAGCAGGCCAGTCTGCCTGGAGGAGTCTTCAAGTGGCCCGTTAGCGAATCTGAGGGTTAGGGTTATAATTAACGCATTACACCTTGCATACCTTCTAGAATATTTGCATGGAAGTGAGGGCGGGATGATGGTTATAGGGTGGTACTTTAAGTGTCAGATGTGAGTTTATTGGCGTTGCTATATTTTTCGATGTACGTAGCGCGCAATGGCTTAAATAATACAGGAGACAAATTTGCAGATGACTGGTAGTCACTATCCATCATTTTTTACTGTATTTATCCTTAGCGTGTACAAAATTTTGTAAAAAGGGTAGCACTGCGTTTAAGGGTATTCCAATTTTACAATTTAAAAGGCGTGTACTGGAAGACTAATCGAGGTTGGTGCAAGAAACTAAAGATTGGGGTTGCGTATGTAGCTCAACTATTAACTTGCAGCCATCATTTTTACATCGGGAATTTTGACTACAAATTCAGCTGTCATGCGAGAGTGTGCATGTCAAGTGGGGAAATTTAAGTTGACACTCTTAAAGCAGTGTGCTACCTTAATGGTGCTCTGCGCGGTAGCAAGCGGAAAATTTGACCCATTGCAACCACTACCATCTCCTCTTGTGGGTCACTGCACACAGTACCAGTCGAAATAGCAGCCAAAAGGGTCTGTAAGCGCATGGAACGGCATATGACGATGAACGATGTTACTTTTAGTACCCCAGTTGCTCAGTCCTCCAACAGTAACACGCATGAACTTTTCCAACCTTTCAAAGATAATTATGGCTCTCCGAGTAGTGGTCTTGACAGCCCTGATGCCTGTGACATCCAGTCGATGCAGCTAACCCGATGTGAGTTGATCCGGGACACAAACATTTCTTAAGAGAAAAAGCACTATCCTTTAAGGATATTTGCGATTTTGAAAAGTTGGCGTACGTTGGGTTCGCAGTCACGCAGAGTGCCAATCGTACTGGCGAATTTTTCTATCCCAAACTTCCTCAAGCGTCATTTATATACCGGGAAGATTTACCAAATGCTGCAGGAGGTTGTGAAAAAAAAATGATGCATCACCAATTTTACCACCTTAATACACCAAAAAGTAATGTGTATTCAGTGATTATCTTGAGTTAGGAGAATGTAAAAAACGATGATTATTGGATCGGAGAACTACTACTTCCTTATAAGATTAACTGCTACTTATTTTCGCCGTAAAGGCGACATAAATGTTTTATTTTGTTATTATGTTGCAAAAATCTTACTTGAATATGCCGAAAATGGGAAACCCGGCCTGTACCGATTCACATAGGCTAAAAAGTATCAGACTTTGAGGAAAGTCGACTTGGATGGCCTGATTAAGCGTATAAGACATGGGTTTTTACGTTTGAGTCTTTCCTTAATGCTTTGCTTGGGCCGCGCCAGCATCACTGAGACCTACTGTGCGTGAAAGACACATATCCTTCTCAAGTGCTGTGCCTCCTTTCAGCTTCAAAGAAGTCTCGAGGTGATACACTTCCATGCTCTAATATTTATTTGCAGCTTTGTAACGGCTGATGTAATTCAAGCCCCTCGGTTCTACCGATCTTGGATGTAGATATCGAGGAGTAGCTTTTGCTAGGTGAAGCTTTTACTCATTTAGTCACTTACTACTTTTTATTTTGCTCACCAATTAGGAGGAGTTCTATAGTGAAACAGGAATGGTTGAAACAACCGGGAAGATAAGAGATTAGTCTTTTCCTCCCTACTGAAATGAATGAATACGGTTAACACCGATGTGGTAAGGTTTTTAATCATTGTGGTACAAACTGTTTATAGACTGGAAAAGCTGTACCACACGACACGCTAACTGCGCATCTGATTTTGCGTGTAAAGCAAAATAAAATGGTGTTTATGGTTTCAAGTGTGTCCACAAATTCAACTCATTTGTCCTGAAACTTATGTTACGCTGTCAATTAAAAAAAGACTTTAATTCACTAATTGTTTTGTCCAGTAATTCATCATTTTCAAAGCTAACTTATTTGGCTACAGAGCTTATCTCGCAGAATTCGGTGATACCCCTGCCAGTCTTCCACCAACCTGATGAATGAAGAATGTGTACCACCGATCCGACTTCCGCATAGTCAGTTCCGAGAACAGAAAGACGAGTTTAGTTCATCTGAAGCGTAACCATGGAACTATTTTTACTACTATTATCCTTATTTGTTATCTTTACTATTTCTTTTGGCTGTTTATTTCTTTAAACTTATTTAGGCATTAGTGTGATTTCCTAAATTTAGCTTTGCTCAACGGGAACAAATGCATCAAGCTTGCTGATAGCACCAATGGCGTTTCCCGACCATGTATCTTTCAAAACATGCTAACGAGTGTGAGATCATATGTAGCACTTTGGCACATTTTTTAACTTCTTCAATACATACACAGGTATCTCGCCTCCACGAGTTGCATTTCCACCATGTGGGATGATCTTCGGACCATGATGATACTCTCCCAAGTCTCTTGTAAGTTAGTTGTGCAAGTTCTTTAATGCAACACTGTCTTAATACGACTTCAGAGTAGACTCAGAGATCTAAAAAATTTGACTAGCATGGTAATCACATTGCTGGGTAGGTGTACGTTTACTTCCATTTCTTGGTTCCCATTTGATCACATAATTCAAACCACTCCATTTCGACTTTGTGTGCATCCATCAAGGTAGATTTACCTGATTGAAAAAATTACGTAAATTACTGATGCGCGTGAGGTGATTCGCCACTTTTTAACTACACTGCCAAGTCATTCTCGGGTGGATGCACTTCCACGCTGCGGCATAGCTCAAGGGCCATGCCAGTAGGTTCCCAACACCCTGGTGCATCAGTATTAAGTACTCTTTCACAGCAATATAATACTTTGTTATTTGCTTAACTCTCGGATTCGGGCACGGTCACCTGGGTGGCCATATTGTCCTCGCCGAATGGGCTGACCTTTCAGCCATGCCAGCAACCCCAAATCCTTTTTGTCCGCTGCATATATATATATATATATATATATGGATGTCTATGTATATACATATGTACATATATATATCCATGAAACTAGGTGGCATTCCAGTTGTTCATGCCGAATTTCCGTGAAATAGATGTAATTTTCGTGGCACTTGGTGTCGCGCAGTCACGCATTCTACCCTAAAACAGAGTCACAGTTTGGATTTATAACCAGCAAAATGTGTTCACATACCAGATTCTACTGTATGGTAATGAAATTTAGTCTAGTTATCAATATAATGCTGTGCGTTCCTATAACATAAAAATTTCCCAAGCGCAAGTGGGAGGTGTGAGATGGTATTACGGAAAGACATCCCTTCAATTACGCTGGGTTTAAATTCATATCTCGTTTCTTACTCAACAAACAAGCAAATCTCTCAGTTTTATTCGTTTTCCAGGGAATTTGCAAGAAAATTGATGCGCTTAATCCATTGGCTTGTTCGAAGGTCGTTTGTGTGTTTGTCGTGTGACGCAGTTCAAATTTCCATCGGTGATAATTGACACATTGCTAAAATGGCGGAGGATCAGGCGTCGACGTTGCTATTGGAGATAAAAAATGCACTTTACCCGGAAGCTACTGCCAATGTGGGGTCGTCTGTCCGATTGAGGTCAAAACCCGTAATGAACAAAGTCAAGAAAGTTCATAGTTCTGCATACATGCTTGCCAACATATCTAGGAATTTATGTTCATCGTACGTATTTCATGGTTCTTGAGTGTCCTCTTAGTATTCAGGAAAGCGTGCTAATCGTCCCACTAATGACTCAAATAAGAAGTCACTTGTCTTATCCCATTGAATTCTCCTCCGATGGTAAGTTAAGTTCTGGGGTACTTTTTGGGTCAAATTGGTCTGCTTTGTGTCTTTGCCACAGGGTCACTACTATTTTACCACATGTTACGGGACTGTTCAAGCGTACAACTTGCATGAGGTGTCGACCCACTTGTATCCTTTGGGGTGCGACTTGAATTATTCAATTGCAATAAAACTGTGGTCAGTAAAGGGTATTGGTAATATGAGTGATGTGCAAGCTAATAGAGATCGGATCCATAATCGGAAAGGCGGTCTTGTTGGATCATGCGAACTGGTGGCGTTGGTTTCTCATTTAGGTTCTGGATTTTGTTCGTTTGATGAAATCCAGCGTCGTGGAATGGAAAATCTGAAGCAGGCTCTTTTGCGGACAATCGACAAAGCACAAAACACCGAGGGCTTTCTGACCAAAAGAGTTCCTCCTTCTAGGATCAAGCAAATATCAGTTTCCTCGGTCGTAAATAAGCGTCGAAGACAGGAAGATCGGTGGTTTTTTGAACCGGATCTTGTTGCTTATGCCCCCATAGACAGGGTAAGCAGTTTTGTTTCTCTTGAAAAATGCATGCATAACAGTTACATGTTATTTTTTCCATTTTTCTGGAACAGGTTTTCAATCTTAGGTTTCACCACTACTATATTTCAAACCAAACTTTTCCACAGCAATCTGATTTATTTTTACTCCATCGACTCATCGGTCATCATATTTGTATTCATCACCTTCTGAACTTCTCAAATACAGTAAAAGTCTTGGAATTTTCCTCGTGTTTCAGAAATTGCATCATTGGACTATTCTTTTCATTGTTCGCACTGAGGAGTTTCATACTTTTGAGAGCGTGAGTGAATGTGTCCAAATTTTAGCAGCATTTCAATGTAAATGTCTACCGTGGGTAGCGAAATGTGCCTCGATGATTAGCAGTGTATTGCTGCCATTTGTCTTAACTAGCTGATGTCAGTCTCAAGCCATGTTCCACACATCGACGCAGCAGCGGAGGTGACCCGATCTTCTTTTATTTGTTAACCAGCTTATACCTTTTCAGCACTTGTTTTCACTCGTTAAGTTACATTTTTGACCCTGGTGACTTGATCATCCCATCTTCAGTATGTTTTTGATCTATGTTCCAATTTCCTCGGCTCGTGACCCGTGCGCTTTCACTAAGCATACTAGATAAACATAATCTTTCCTTATAAATTAGCATGTGTAGTAGCATACACTTCATTGCCGTAAACCTTTTCATTCATTCAGTCTCACGCAGATTAGATTTGGTGGAATACGGTCCTCTGATCCTGTGCAGTATCATTCCGAAGAGTTTGTACCTGAAATGGTGTTTAAACTTTATTTCGATCGGTACTTTCGTGTATCATTACATTGTTCGTTCCATAAGCTCACATTCCGACGGTATTTCAATGACAATTCTTTTTTTGCATCTTGTGCGGGTATAACGAAACTTTTTGTGTGCATCAAATTGATGGACAGATGCTGTCATTTTAACTTGGACAGCTTGTATTGTTAGGGTTATGTGGTCAAACGTGAAGCTCATCGGAATAAATCCTCAGAGATCGTCAGACGGTTGCGCTAGGGTTCTGTTTTCACTTGAAACTCATTTGCTTTTGCTTCGGCAAATCACTTCCGCATCTCAAAAAGGTCCACACATATAGGTACATTACAAAGCCCCTTAACCTATATCTATTCGGGGCAGAGTGAATACACTCATCTATAATAAAGGGAATAGTGTTACATGATTTATGAAGCAGAGCATCTCTTAAAATGTTGTTGTTGGTCCCCGTCATCTTATTTTTAGCGTTTTATCTATTCAATCACGAAGGAAGGGATCTTTAAGGATGGATCATTGCTCATCATGCATTTGGTAGTTTTTTTGTGCATTCATTGTACCTTAATTTACCATTTGGGGAATTTAACTTTCTGCCGTTTGTTTATTGCTACTTAGGTGTCTGTCAATTGCTGCCAAGTCAAAAAAATCACCTTTTTCTACAATGAATCATCTTTAAACTACTCTTGAGCCACGTATGCTCGGATTTGCTTCAATTCCTTTTTTTCTTTTGATGTAATGATATTCTGTACATAAATTTATACCAGAGGTGTGGCATTTCGTCGGTGAGTTTTAGTCGTTTTGACTGATTTCCCTTAGGATTACACCACAGTAGTTGTACGTGTGCGTGCATTTATGTGGTATTCTGGCGAACGCCCGTGGTTGGGAGGAATCAATGATGCTGGGCGGCTTAATGACGTCCCCGATGAATCATGTGGTTGTTGCGATGACTTTCTTTTCCCGCTCGTGATCCTTTTTCCCACTCTGCCTTATGCTGCACTTCCATGACTAGGCTCTTTTTCGCAGTCCCCTTTTGATCTGAGAATCTGAAGGATTTTTATGCCGTAACTAATACGCCTTGATTTCTCACCTACTTACAGAAAACCACAGTTCCAAAAATGAAGCTCCCCACGTTGTTCGCGACATCAGTGTTCTGATCCGTGCATTAGACAACCATATTTATCAAAAAGTGATTTGTTTGGTGGATGAATTTATGTACTGGGCACAGCTGACTAGATGTGCTGGTTCATAATGACTTATGTGTTGTGTGTGTTCATTTATTCATCGCTGGTAGTTGTTTGTATGATCCATTTGTAATTCAACAGATTGTAAATACCACGCCTCTATTCTAATAGTATCTTAAAAGGTTGATTTATGTCACCGCTTCTCATTCGCAAACACCTTTAAAAGAGCATATTTTGTTTGTCAAGCGCATCGTTATTTTTTGCTGCATGTAAGGACCGGGAGGCGAATCTGTCCAAATTGTGGCGTCATGACTACCCCCAGATTGTCGGGTGTGGTGTTTTCGATGGTCACGGAGGCCCCGAGGCGGCTGAGCACTGCTCAAACCTGGCGCCTTTTCTCCTCAGTCGTCATTTGCAGCAACGCTTCCTTGAGACATTGGCTCTTCACCGCTCCTCCGAAACTATCCCCGACATCCTCGCGAGGGTCATCCATGAACTAAACTTTTCAGTTACCGAATGTCATCGGCTGAAGGTGAGGGTCCTGCTCATGGTTTTGGCGCTAGTTTTTCCCCTAAGCCTTGGAGATTGTAACATAATCGGTGCCTAAACGATATCGTTTCTTGTACAACTTGCATTTCACCAAACTACTTGGAATTTGTGTTCTTTTAAATGGTCAACTCCCAAAATGATTTTGCGTTTCTCCCACTCTTATTGTCTTGGAGCTATCTAGCCAGGCATCCAAGTTATGCCTTTTTTGCAGCATCAATGAGATTGAATTTTCCGATTCCCATAACTGATCAATGTTAGGCACCATATCCTTTCAGGTGAATGTTGAATACGGGGTGAATTTGAATCAATTGGGATTCCGCTCATTTATCGCAATGAGGATTGCATTTGCTTTTCGAAGTCTCTCTAGTTTTCATCAGTTTACACCTTTATCCCTTATCATTTTATAATGAAGGTAGTACAATTTCATTCTCATTTAACATTTATTTTTTCAGAGGAGTTAAATAAGAAACGGTGGATGCTCCATTCAATTATATCGGTAAATGGTGTTGAGCGCGTCCAGGCATCGGTGCAGTGTTTACTTTCTTTTATAAAGACCTAATGTGGAACCATTTAAGAAAAATATATGTAAGTAGCCCAATCAGAGTTGAGCCCCTAATCTTAGCTGCGAGAATTAAAAAGCCAGCACAGTAGAATTGCAGTTCTTGTTAGGCATGCCAAAAGCGCAGAATAAATTGTTTGCGTTTTCCCACGTTCGACTGGTTTACGTCTATAATGTCTAAAGACCTTCTAGTGGGACTCTCGCGCTTATTTGCGTCAACTGGGGCCTAAGTTGGGTGGCGGTTCATGTCTTCCAACTCTTGGATCACGTCGTCCTCAGTCATGTTACTTTGTCTCCACGTCGTCCTTCTATATTAGTTGTGTGTGAGTGTGTTAGCTTTCGAATTGAAACTGAATGTGCAGCTGTTAAGCCTTCCATTCTCCAGCCTTGTGAGGTCATAGCAACCTTTTTTTTTCATGAAATAAATAACCCCAGTTCTCCCTACTTTCGTGCTTTTTGTCATATTCTTTCCGGAATTTTGGAACCGAATGAAGTTTTAGTCTATTTTTAGTAGAGGGTAAAATCAGATGCTTAATTAAACGCTTGTGTGTGTTAGTGAATTCGGTAAGTTTTAACCCCTTAGTAGTAGAATTGAGTCATGAAACTGAGACTCTTGAAATGCAATGTGAGCTTGTTTCATAATAAACCGCTTTGACTAATTTTTTTGTATTCGCCTATATATTTGGGACTTGGCGATTATGGTTTCATGAAAGCACTGTTTTGAACTACCAAAATGCACATGGGTACACGTTCACGTGTTCTTTTCATTCTATGGTTCATTTGAAGCCATTCACTTTATCCATAACTGGGTCTCACTCCTGCCCACCCACTTTCAAACCAAGAAAATGCTTCCTACTCTTGTGCATACACCGAAGACTGGAGTCAGTAGACCTTTCAGCCAATTTAGATTCACCGAATTCCGTGATTGTTCCTTGTGGTGGCTTAGGGCTTTTGCGATTCGGCTAAACTGTCAAGGCATCTGTAAATTATTAGGACAGGTGCAATCATTGCTAATCTATCATGCCTCCAGGTGCTTTTTGCTCGGTCAACCTGCATTGGCTATCAATTCTGCGTGCGCTCTCACTCCATATGCATATTCCTTGGTTTTTGCCCATTGCACAGTGGATAGTATGATCTGCCTCAATGCCTTTCTGATAATCTGGCCACACGGTTTGAATCGAAGTCGCCATGGCGCCCTCTATTTGTGTCGGGAATTCGAGACACCGGGAGAGTGAAAGGGAGGGACAGTCGGCCGATCGGTCTGGTGGGTGAAGTCCGAGCAGCGGAAGTGTTTGTGTGAGTCACATCGGCGTTAGAGGTTGTGATGCTCCCGTCGCTCTTGGCCTGACGACTGTCGTCGCTGCTGCGTGTCTCTCCACTCAATCCGTCTGTCCGCCTCCCGTCCGTATGTGCTCTCACATGCCTGTGTAACAGACGCTGAGCCGTTCTCTTGTGCGAATCGCGCACTGATCCCTCAATTTCGGACCATTTTTCTAGCCGTAAGGTTGCCTTATTCATGTTTTTCAATGCAACTCATTGTTCTGCTTGTTAAATCTCCATTCTTCTTCCTATCACAAGAAAGTCGTAAATGACTCCAGAGTCGTGTGCGTGAATCATCATGCCTTGTCTCATAATCGAGTGTATCTTGCAGGAAAATGTGCCATAAATTAATCTGATGCTCTGCTCCTGCTGAGGTAGAATGCAGTCCATCTGGGACGTTTTGCTGTTCTCGTATGGGGACCAGTTGCCGTTAAGTTCATTCAAGAGCATCCCACTTCTGATGTATTATTTTGAACTCGGTTAACCTGTTGGCGAGAGGTTTTGTTGTGACCAGTAATCAAGTGGTAAGGGTTCCATTGCGTATATGTGAAACCGGGCTCGGGTAAGGAAATCTGGAAGTCATATGCACGTGACGCTGATGGAGGACCTGTTAAGTTCTCTGTTTGTGGGTTGATATCACCATGACATTCCGCTTTGTTGGTGTTTCCTACTGTCAGGGTGCACCGTCGAAGCTTTGGGCTCGCCGGGTCGGGTTTTTGAATATTCTGGGGCCTAATTATTCGTTAACTCACTGATAAGTCCGTAAAATACCCATTGCTGATTTCCATTAAGCCATTAGCGAAGTGATCGGTAAACTTATGGGTACTGAACACAGATCATAAAATTTCGACAATTTGAGTGATTAATCAACCTCTAGGAAGATCAAATAGTAGAGTTCACGAACGGTTTACCTCAGCCGAGGATGGGATATGTTAAATTATAGATTCTGATGGTCTGGTCTTGATTTGATTTAACCGATGTCGCTTGTTCGGGCTCACCCATTCAGTCTGGAGATGCCTCAAATATAATGGGATGTCTCCATCACCAATAATAATCCATCCTTGCGCAGCCATGGGTGCGCGGTGGCTGTGGCTTTTATTGCATTTTCAACCTTCGGCCAAGAGCTCTTTGTCCATCTATTGTCCCATTTCAACCTTTAACTGGAGGATAGCTTACATGCTGTGATCTTTATACAGCGCGAAGGAAAAGTGGTACGCCTGCATCCTCGTTTTCCTTTAATGTAGGGATCGGCACTTGTTGTTATGCATAGCTTTTTTTACTCTCTGATCTCGTTAACACGGATATTTACGTACTCTTGTGGCGTTGGTGCTGATGGGGTCAACCACTAATGTGCGCGTATTCTTCTTCACTCTTGTGGTGTCTACGGGCACATTCGGATCCTTGGTAAAATTGGACTTCCAACCGCAGCACCGCTTTGATGCTGCACCAAGCTTACCTTCTTCCCTTACCCTTCATCCCACACACAGCTGTTGTCTCTCTCCCCTCGCAACAGGCAGGTCTACCTGTTCCTACCTTTGTATGCATCTGTTAGCTTTATCCACTTGACCAACTGTATGTAGAACCTTTGTATGCAATCACATTTCACTCCCGTCAAATTGTGAAAATTGAACGTAGTTTGTAGTATGAACTGTTTAAGCTAGCAGTGCTGCTTCTGCGGCACTTATTAGGGGCATATCCTGATTTTGGTACTTAGATTGGACTAGATTAATTGGCATGCTGTCCACGTCGAAAGTTGGCATACTTGGTTGGTCATCTATCGCAGTTTTAACTTTCGCCGTTGACGTCATAAGTGTGTTACGTATTCTTTATCTGTTTGTAATGGATATAAGCTTGCTTAAATCATTTTACCAGTCGCAAGTGAATTACTGCGACAACAATGGAAACACCTGCTCAATGGAGTCGCCCACATATAGCAACACGTTCTCTACCACAATCATAAAAGCTCAACCATCACAGGTCAAATGACTCGTTTTTCCATGTAGTGTTAAATTATTCAAGCTTTTTGTGCGGAGGTTTTCTGTAATAACTGACACACACCAAGCGCGGTGTGAGTCCCACTGCAAGGCATGGCCAGAGGCTATTTATGAAACGAGTTGTTTTGGAAATTTCTTGCGAAACCTTTTCCTATTGCTTCATTTGCAGACACACGTTTGCCTCAGTGTATCTGTGGCATTATTCTTATTCTCATTGGCTAGACTTACGTGTCAAACCTTCCCTCCAATTACAATATTCTAAGCCAAATTTTGGGGATTACTATCCGTGATGTATAAGGAATTCGTCATCTCAAAGTTATGTCAGATACAGCTATCTCGTACTTATTCTGGAATTTGGTGCCTGCAGCGTATATGCAATGACATTGGAGAAAACAATCCATCTTTACCCCACTTCTGTATCACTTCATCATCAATTCTGGATCTTGTCATCATTTACTCTTTACCTGAAAGAGGTGTGCTTCTTTCTTCTGACTAACCATCGAACCTTTTCCTATTTCTCTTTCTGGCAAACCTTTCATCACATTCCTGCTGTGCAAGCGCAAACAGTTTGGTTTTTCTAAATACAAGAAATTGAAAAACCTCGTTCACCTTGAATTACCACCATTAAGCCTTTTTTTCACTGTTTTTCTTAATCCACACAACGTTCTAGTGCTAAGCAGCCTCGTTATCAATTTGGTTTTAAACCATAAATCGTATGGCTTTTAAGAATTACCGTTTACAAGGTTGTCATCCCGAGACAGGGGTTTCGACAGTGCTATGAACCAGATTTAAGATGAATGCCAATTTTTCAATGATATCTCATACGCCTTTATCTTATTCCAACAACTCAGGACCATTTACTTTGATCCATGCCACCTTTTCATCGTTTTAACCTAAAGAGTGAATAATGCTACACGGGTTTAAGGAGGTACTTTGCGTCTTAACTCCTGTAACATTGGGTTTAAGCGTCTCATTGGTGTGTCAGGTCTAAATTTTTTATGGAAGCTTATTTGGCTATTTTTTTTTTTGCTTTTTCGCTGTAAAGAGCGTATTTCATTTCTTCTCAGTAGATTTTGCTGGATTGAGTCAATGCTTTTTGCTAAGGTGGTGGTCGAAATTGTTTTCCTCAAACATTGGTTGGAAGAATTATTGGTGTTCCTCAATTTCTCTGTGGTGAAGCTTTTCATTTCCTGATTAACTACTTCCTAGTCAGAGTTCATGAAAATAGGCCTTTATTCATATTTTGTTGGGAGCCACTCACTGGAGCTCAATGCTAAGCAGTCTAACTTACTGGTAATCATCTGTGTGAAAAATGTCTGTGTGCTTGCGTGTGTGTGTAAATATTCTATTTACCATCCTCTAAATCACTGTTTTGTGTGCTATTCACAGTTATGGAACTCTGGTACAACGGCGACAATCTGCCTGATTCATGGTGACTATATCTACACCGGTTGGATAGGGGATTCCCAGGGAGTGCTTTTCGGCCCCGCCAACAATACCACCAAGTCTACGCCCCCACACCAAAGCCCCCATAAGCCAATACCACAGGGAGAATCCGTTCAGCTCACCGAAACACCTCTCCCTCAAACTGCACCATCCTCGGTTCAAGGCACCAACACTGTCAATATCCCTCACATCGATGAGGTTGAAATGGCGAAGGGTGGAAAGAAGCATACTCCTCGACCCCTCGTCATGGGGCCAATTGAACCGCCCTCCACTGCTGCGAGCGCCCTCATTTCCCCTACCTCTCCGCGCACGAGAGCTGCTCGCTGGGGTCTTTCCTTTGCTTGGCTCACCTCCCTGGTCCGCGGCAGCGGGGGCAATAGTGCCAGCAGCAAGGAATCGAGTCCTTCGGACTCGCTGCAGTCGCAGCAGCGAGTTCGCGCACCTCTCGCCACGCAGGAAGTGGAAGGGTTAGAGTTGGCGGAGGTGGAGGATCAGCGGACAACACCGGTGCCGGTGTCGAGTACAGTAGTTCACAGTGTTGCTCGAGTGCCCTTCCGCTACGGGTCGTTACCAATCGGGAAGAAGAAGGAACGCCAGCATAATCATCACCAGCAAGGGGCAGGATGCGGAGGAGGGGGCATAGGAGGCGTTCCAGTCGTAACAAAGCGATTGAGTGCGCATTTCTCGGAGCCCTCGTTGAATATTGCCTCCGCCGTGGCCGGTGCTACTGCCACCGTGGATCCTACGGCTATCGCTCTCTCAGCTGGGCATAGAATCAGCCCTGCCGGCGATATGCGCGACAGTCGGTCAACTTCGGTAGTGGAAAGATCACCTGATTCGCCCGCCTCCGCCTTTAGCATCCTCACGCCTCGTATGCATCGACCCGAGTATGCGGTAAGGGACTCCTCTGCTCAATACATACGCTTGATTCCTGTGGTTTAGTACTGTTTGCTTAGTATCAACCTCCCCATTCTTTCGTCTCTAATGGAAAGGAGCTCTTATCCATATTCCTTTGGCGTTTGTACTTAGAACAGCAATTTTCGAGGATCTATTTGCGCAATTGGTCAGGTGCTACCAGTACACGCATTCAGGTGAAGACGGAAACATTAAATTCTAGAGCGGATTTTACATTGGTATACGTTCATACTTGGCGGCGGAAAATTTCGTGCGTGTTGGATTTATTTATCTTCCACATGCCTTGCTTCCCTTTGGCCTTTGCTAATAAGCTGTTCTATTTCAAAATTAACATTTATTCCCATTGATAGTTCTCGAGTCATTGTAATGCTATGGTTCTCTACTGCTATTTCCTATGTGCAACTTGTTTATCATACACGGACTATCAGATCTTAAGCTTTATATTTACCATACGAGTATCTCCACTTACTCTTTTGGTCTCGCCCACTCCTTGCTTTGCTTTACGGACAAAGTATTCGCTAGCACATTCAAGTTAAATAGAGGGTGGATCCACGCGGCAAGGTGAAATTTATGCCTCTGGCGTAATACGTACAGAGGCACGGTCCTGGGGGGCTTGAGAGGGGAGACAGGTGGAGTTCGTGTGTTGGTAATTTTAGTTAAGCGTAATTATAACCATGGCTTGACCTTGTCCTCCAAGCGGTCATCAGCGAACTGAGAACTCATCTCTATAGAATAGCCGGGGATTTTGGCACTCGAGTGGAACTTCGGAACATTGAACGGGAAATTGTTTGAAGTTTGAAGGCATGCCCGGTAATTCCTCTTTGTCAAAGTGCCAGACTATGAGCATGTTCCAACAACAACACCAATTTGATTTGAAGACTCGTCAGTTATTATGTTCGCTATACCTGGATTTCCAGGTATCTAATTTTTTCATATTAAAGTGCCCTCGAATTAATTAGAGATCTGTTTGTTGTGTCAGTAGTCTGTGTTTGTCACAATAATCCGTATTGATATGATTACTCTTGATCAAACTCAAGGGCTACTGTCAAAATCCCAGAGATTATTACGATTCTGTGCCGAAGTTGCCAATCATTATCTTTCCTTTCCTACACGGAAAGAGTATGTCCCTTATCGAAAGTAGAACACACCTTTCGTTGGGCTAATATGCTTGTCTTTTTTGAAAATAAACTTGCATTAAAAATTGGACTATATTAGAATTGAATTTACGGAAATAATATGCAGTCTCCGACTCGTTGAATACACTCTTTTCCATTTCATTTTTCATTTCTATTACTGGCCCTATTTAACGGGTAAGATACACCAGAGGGTCTGAAAGAGTTCATTAGCCTTTGTGTCCCCCTTCAGGTGGAATTCGTATCAATTTTGCGTGCGGGGGGTTGCGTGACTTTCAAGGCGTCAGAGGACTACGTGGGTGGTGGTGGTGGTGGTGGTGAGGAAGACGAGGACGAGAGTGAGAGGATGGGACCGAGCCAGCCAGGTCGCATACCTGCACCAGTGATGAGCAGCACGCAGCTCCTCTTTGTCCCGGATCTCTCTGTGAGCGGCACCTACCGAGTGGGCGGCATATCGGGGGTGACCCGTTCCCTCGGGGCTAGCACGTCTCTCATCCCCGGTCTCTCTGGGCTGCCCTCGCTCTCCGCCCATCGCCTCTCCGTCGCCAGCTGCCTCATTCTCGCCACTGATGGATTGTGGGACACCTACGGTTGTTCTCCTGACGATCTTACACATTTCTTCAGCGGCACACCGAATCGCGAGTTCGCTAAACTCCTCACCGCTCGTGCTGTCCGTAACGGTTCCAGCGACAACGTCACCACTCTCATCCTTTGGCTGGGTGGAGGCAGCACTGTTAGCGAACCGATGGAGGTAGACCTTCGTTCTCCCACTGCCTACCCGACAGGTACGCGGTACGCCTCGGTGCCCTCTCTGGGTAGCTCTCGGCTGCGTGGACCTCTAGCAGTGGGTGCTCTCGGTGAGACTGACTTCACTCTGCCCTGCTACGTGGAACCACAGGAGCGTGCGCTCACGAGGAGTCACTCGTCGGAAGATTTGGCTGATGTGGACCGTATTCGGGCCTCTAGTCCCATGCGTGTTCTCCCTTGATGCGTCCTCTCTCCCTGTCTGGCTGTTTGTCCGTCTTTCAGTCCCCTCGAATACGTGTGTGTGCGTGTGTGTGTGTGAGTGAGTTTGTGTGAGCATGCGCGTCTGCATTTACATGGACGCAAGCGAGATCTATACTCTCAGTTCTTATTTCTCCTCATTCTGACTCCGCTCTCTTATTTCTTCTCATGATTGACAGTTTTTACCTACGCACCACACTGCGTGCCAGAGGTTCTTTTCTGACTGTTTTAATAATGATCAATAAATGCCTTTTGCATTGCCGTTTGGAAGATATTCAAGTTTTGTCAACGTTGAACGAGGTGAAGTGAGTACATCAACTTCGTGGTTGTCTTTGGGATTGACGTGTCATTTCATGCCACAATCCTGAAGCCTCCTCTGCCCAGCAGTTCTTTGAGGAGTGTGGACATTGTTTTTCTACGTTTTTTATGCGAAGGGCGTGAAGGTGAGTTTCATAATTGATCGAACAGGTGCATCAAGCATCACGTCAAATGTTGGCGAAGCGTGAGACATTGGGTCTTAGAGCGTACCTTATGCGCGCTATTGTGACAAGACTTTCGTTGTTACCGTTTGTGGCACTGGAAGACTTCGAGCATTGATCTGAGAGGTGTTTCTAGAGTATAAAGGTGGCGCAGTAACACCTGAAAACCTCCCCACTTGGAAGGGACGAACGCAATTCCCGATCCCTTAAGACTCACTTGCTTGTTATTGCAAAACTGAATTTTAATATATTATTTTTGCAATTTGGCGGTGGGTTCTTAATTCCTTATTTAACTACCGGTTTCGGTTACGGGGGGTTCGGTAGCCAAATTTGCTTGGCTGAGTGAACTGGCCTCCGGGTCATGCCAATAGCCCAGGTCCCTTCCTGTATGCTAAATATACACGTATTCTGCCTAAGCATTATGCCTTCTTTTGACTTCGAGGAAGTGTTGGGATGCTAAAAGGGTCCTGTCCATTTGGAGAACACTTAACCTAGTGTTTCATCTACTTGGCATACATTTTGGACGGGATTTTCGCGCGTGCAATGTATAACTCTAGGGAGAAGTACTGACTTGAATTGGCCTAACTTGCGCATTGTTATCTGTAGTTTTATGCCAAGTGCTAGTGCTCTCAAACATGCTAGGCTAGCGCAAATATAAACTTTAAAAATACCATTTTTGCATTTCGCACACAGTTTTGTGAGCATACCTCTAATGATGCGCTTCCTAAAAACCTTATTTATTCCATAAAGAAGAAAATTCACGATGTAATACAATAGGTCACATCATACATTTATCAAATCCAAATTTTTTTGAGGCCTATTAACACCCGTCTTTTGTAACAAACAAAAAGCAGCAAATGTTTGGTGCTCATTGGGCATTTCAGACACTTTAATTTCTTTGTTTTAATCGTTCAAAGATGTGGGTGCAACTTTGTAGGCGCGGCATCGCTTCACTGTAGCTTCTTTCTTTGGTGTCGAGTTTGCCCATGGTAAACTGAGTCTACGGTGGTTTCATTCATATGCCCAAGTCAAACTGTTGGAAGAAGTACCCATTCTTACCTGATTGGGAGGAGAAATATGCTCCGAGCACCAAATTAAGGTAAAAGTCATCCAAACATCGTACTGTAGCTATTTCGTTGACCACGCTGAAAGGCGGGCCTCATGGACGGATCCATTGTCTCGGTACTATAGCAATGATAGGTCCTCAACAAGCGGTGGAGTTAGTCATCAAGGAAATGACAACGAAATCCTTTCTGAAGCAAGTATTTAAGTCCATGATTTAATCTGGGCCTCTTTAGCTCCCTTATAGTTTCCCCAGTTCTGCCGATAATGCAGGGAGGAATGCGGGTGTTAAGCTCTCATGCGCATTTAAGACTAATTCTATTGTGAAGAAGTTCTTGACGGAAGGGTGGGTTCTTTGTTCTATTAATAATTGTATTGGTTGGCGTGGTTTTCTACTCTTAACTGTACAACTTTCTTCATTTGGATGTTTTTTAAGTGGACCTTAACATGCATTCATTTCGCAATTCACGCTTTTCAAGACGCTGCTATTTCTCTCTTGAGAAAAACCCAATCTGCTTTTTTTAAGACATTAATATTGGTATACTTACCTGTACGTGCGTCTTATGATTTCCGAGTACTACATTTACCATAATTGCTCCAATAATGTGTGTCCGTAGTGTTTTACTTTTTTGTTGCAAAGATGAGCGTTGTCTCATCGCATTGATTAACGACATTTGTGTTATACATAGGTACGAACTTAAACACCATCAGTTACAGCGAAGGACTAAATCTTCGTCAACCACTCGAAAAAGCAGTGTGAGGTATAGCTCATCATTCTCCTTTTAACTAGCGCCTTTTCAGGAAGAACCGAGAGCGCAGTGTGGGGTCCAAGTCTCGCTCTCCACGTGGGTCACCTTGATTTCTTTGTATGATTCCGACCCATTTTCCCTACAGCGCCATTCTCCATCGCTGCACCTACGTACACCTCCTTCCAGCCACTCCACCATATCTCCCATTGTGGCGCACCTGCGAACTTGGGGTTGATAAAAGATGGTGCCGCGCTGGGAGAGGTTGTTGTTGGCGAGAAGGTACCGGAAAACGAGGTGGTGAAACAACTCTTATCTGTTCCCGAAACAGGGGAGTTGTGTCTGACTCCCTTGCACACGTAAGCTCTTGCTATGATTTCACAATCATGCTTAATCGAGCTTTTCAGATGGTTGTACAGACTCCTCAACCGTCAATACTGGCCATCCAACATTTAAAATTTTTACGTCTAGATTCCCAAAACTATCCGTAGCTGGGCTTAGTAAATTGAATGAATATTATTGGTGTTTGCTTGATTGTCACGCATTCTTTGGTTTTTGTGTCTGAGGCCTTATTTTCTCTCGCAGAGAGTCAGCCTCAACACAAGGTAGTTTCAAGGGAACTAGGAGTCCAAAATCATCTTGCTCTGAAGCCGGTGGCAACTCTGGGCCTATTTGTGAAGTGCTCGAACATGTAAGTTTTCATTATATTCGACTATTCCTGGCTACGGTCAGCGAGCGATGCCCTAAAATTTATGCTTAAATATATGCTATCTGCCTTTCGAAATTGCTTGGGATCCTTACAAGATAAAGGTTCCGGCGCTTCCGTAATTTATTAACGACAGATTAAAAAAACATTTTAGAAGTAGATTTAAAGCTCACTCAGAGACTGTGGGCTATATTGCTAAGTGGACTATTGTATATTCCTGTTTTTAAGTCAAATGAAGTTGGCACAACTTACCGCCTGAATTAAGGGATATGGATGTAAATGTCGCCCTCTCAGGCTTACGACTCAATACATCGCCTTAAATTCCTTCCCGTAATTGGTATTTGTGACTTAAACATTATTTTTAAGTTTGATGCCCACGTTGTTAATGTCAGCATCCAACAGTAGGATATCCGAAATTGTTTCAACAATTTGGTGATTTTTCTACCCACTTATCACTGAGTACATTTTTTGCTTTCGAACAATAGTCTAGTGGTCTAAAATTTGTAAGCCAATAACTTACGGGCGTCTCTGCGGAATCAATTGCTACTTTAAACTTGTATCCCTCCACCACCTCACCCATTTCAGCGTCAGTTGGGCAAGCCAAAAAAAGCGGTTATCCTAAGCGGTCTGCTGATTAAGGCCAGAGGCCCCGAACAAAGCCTCCTCTGTCGACGAATTTCCGCCAGAGGTCCCGACCCCAGTCTTCGTCGGGGCCCCAATCCTTCCCTGGTCCACGGTCCCAACCCCTCTCTATTAAGGAAAAATCAGCTCTGATCCCTTTCCTTCAGTTGATGATCACGTGCTCCTTCGTCGTTGTTCAAAACCAGTTTTATCGTTACTGCTCCCTCTTGCTGATTCTGTCAAATGAACTATTTGACAAATCACATCACAGTTTGATGTGTTGGCTGAATGCCTCAACGACGCTCCCGGCGACGCCTGTGAGATGTGGTGGCAGTGGCGGCGGCCCTGCGGGCGAGGAAGGCACGGGCGTAGGCGCCGATCACCCTGCAGGCCTCCGTCACCGCGGCGTCACGAGCGTCCGCTGCCCGCTGTCGCTCCCTTTCTGCCTCTTCCTGCGTCAGCATCTCTTCATGCTCTATCCACAGAGTCTGATGGAGGCAGAAGGGAAGTTAATCGCGTTCCATCTGTAAAATCTTGGACAAATTATTGACTTCGTTTAAAAGAACGCATGCCAGTCTGGAGTGGACCTTTTTTTTTATTTTCAGGTAGTGAGTGAATGTAAATGTCTACCTTTGGTTGTCCAATCGCTGTTTAGCTAAACAGGATTCTTGCTTAAATTTAGTTGCCAATGCCTCGTTAGACCAGATTTGGGTTTGTTGCAGGATCATATTGAAAAGGCAAGAGTAGAGGACATTTTGGATTAAGGTCCGTAATTTTAAAAATTGTGTTTAGAAGTCATTGGTGGGGTTATGTTTCGTTATTAGAACCATGTTTTACAATGTAGCATTATGGGTTTAGTAAATTTGCCTAAATCTCTTTCCCGTCAAATAAATTATTGTTTCTGTTGCAAACTTACCGTCATCTTTTTCTGGTAGCCTTCCATTTGCTCTTTCTCATTATCAAATGTCTTTTTCAATTCATCGTACTTCTCCTTTTGCAAAGAATAACAACAAATAGAAAAAATTTAAGAGATAATGCAACTGTCTACTAGAAGTACTAAATGAGTTTTTTCGTTAAAATGAAGTATTTACACCTTGGCCCATTTTGCATGCCTGTGAAGGCTTAAGTCTTGAGATTACTTTAACTGGGAGAATGAAAAGACTTATGATGGTCAGAAACGATGATAATTAACCCTTACAGTTGATTTGACACGTTGAGTAATAATTTGTCCTATAATTATCTACCTTAAAGGCGAAGGTCGTATTTCTACACAATTTCAGACGAAACATCTAGTCACTTGCATTAGTTTTGACTCTGAATGCTATCGTTGCTTTTAATCTCTAAAACCAGAGTAATTTCGGGGATCGGTGAATCTGGTAAAGCGTTAAATACTTCCTTTTCTAGCATATTATGCCTACACTAACAATTGAAGCAAATAAGTTTAGAGGGGGTACAAATGGCCAACCTGAAGAGCAGTCATTTCTTCATCGTAGGAGGCGATTTGAGACTCCATTGCGCTTTCCAGTTTGTACTTTCTGGACCAGGTGTCCTTCACTTCTTTTTGAATGGCTTTTATCTCGTCATCAACCCTTCCCTCCGCCAGCGTCAGCACCGCCTTCATGTGTTCCTGCCGAACTGGAAGAAATTTTCCTTCAGTATAGTACAATCGATTCTGAATGAGATGAATTAATAACTGCATACCGTGATTGTAAAGGCTATTAAGGTCAGATCAGCGATGGATAGCTAAGATACTGTCCGGGAAGTGTTACGGTATTTCTTTTTTTTGGCATTGTTAGTAAATACATGTTGGTAAATTGGGTGTCACTATATTGGGAATCGAAATTCGGAAAAATTCGAAAATGGTGATTGTGGAGCGTCATCAAACTGAATCTCAGATTAAAACCTTTTGGTAGAACAAAAGTTTTAAGGGGGTCCCCCCCAAAAGGGCTGAAATAAGTCAATCACGATGAAGGACTAGCAAATCGTTTTCTAGGAAATAATCTGCTTGCATAAGCAAGGCCACGGATTAGTCATTTTGTGTAGGACAAACATTTGACCATTTTTTTGCTAGTCATGCATTTCTGATAAATTTAAGAATAGGTGCACACTCACTTTCCGACTGCTTCATCGTATCCTCATAATTCTCTATCCCCTTTGAAGTTATTGTCAAAATTGAATCTGTAAACTTGTCCTTTAATTCCGCGAAATCTCGTTGTAAAATTCTGATCCACGAATCCAAAGCTTTAACCTAAAGTGACACCAAAATGCACACTACAGACGCACAAGTTCTGTAAAAGCGCAAGGTGACAGTCTTAGTGAGTGAGATTGGTAAAGCATTGCAAACTTGATAGAAACAATGTAAGACTGAAATCCTTTTGCAAAACCTGCTATTCACTTTGTTTTTCTACGATGTAGCTAAACATATGGTCTATTTCACCCAAATTATAGCCATGACGTTTGAGCTAAAACTAAATGATCCAGTTTTCACAGTGCAACGAAGTGATTTACCTTACCATCCGTTTGCTCCTCCATCGCGTCATATTCCTTCCTAAGTGATTCAATACTTAATCTCAGTTCTCTACAAATTGACAATCCTTCTGTGATCATTCTTCCTATATTTTTGAGCCCTTTGACACTGTAATGAAGTTCAGCAAAAGAGAAAGTGTATAAATGGCTCAGGAGCACTTGAATATCCATTTTAGGTAGTGGAGCATGCCATTGCTGCTTTCCCATCTCAGTTACTTTGTAAGTAGCTTCATCACTGTCAAACACGCTGCTTGGACGAAGATTGTTTACAATGTCAGGGTGAGTAGTTAAAAAATGCCACAGTGTCCGTGCGTTTAGTACGTGGCGATCTATCAACTAAAACATTACAATTCTTCAAATAGCATCCTGGGCCTAAGCTTCAACCCAATCGAAATAAAATCGAATGTCGCAACAGGGTACAAACAGAAGAGTGATGGTCAATAGAATGACATAATCTAAACTTGAATACAGTGAGTACTTTACAAATAGTGTGCCTTGGAAGTACTTTAAAAGAGTTAGGGATACGGGCTACTTGTCATTTATTGACTAGGGCTTTGGAACGCACAGGATAAATCTATTGATAAAAGCCTCACTTGGTCAGTTGATTCAACTTGGGTTAGTTGATTAAATTCCAGGGAAGGCGTTTCCTGCAGCAAACCGTAGATCATATCTTTGGTTTTGAAAAACTCATCTAGCTCCCTTATTTTAAGTTCCTTTAACAGCAACTTAAACGTAGGACTTGTAGGGCGATCATACTCTGTCCTCAGCCTCTGCATATTGAAGTAAAAAAAATGACGCCATAGATTCCTTATGCTTTTTTAGTATTTCTGCTAATAAGACCGCGTGAGTGTGATATAAGCTTTTAAAATCATAGGGTGGCATTGAATTTTTAAGAAACATCCTCTGGAGCATTTTGAAAATGTGCAATATGCAATAAACATCACGTTCCAAGGTCAAACTTATGAAATCTAACTAAACATCACTATCTAAAATATCATCCGAAATAAGTTGTTCCTGCTAAATTTGACTTTGTCTAAGTTTTTTACGCGTGTTGAACATTTTTTAAGTTCGTATTTTGGAACTCCATATCGGTACTGTAATTGATAGTATTCTGTGACGGGTTGTCAAAATTTTTCGCTACGACTTAATGACATGCAACTGCTTTAGTGACGAAAGTTGCAAGAATGCATGTAAACTGTTAAATTGAAATGGATTTCGGTCACAGATAGTGTTGGCTGTGTAGTTAAGTAAAAGCGGGCAAAGTTTGATTCCTAATGCTTGATTTAGCAAGTCTACACTTTTGCACCTTGTCCAGATTAAGGTTGTGGACTTACTAAATGAGTTTTGAGCCAAATTCTCAACAATTTTATTACTGTTTGCACTTTTCCTTCTTTAATCTTAAAGAAACGCTCATACCTCCTTCCTCATGGGCCCTTTTCTGTTACAATTGTTTTGCGGCCCCACACTCGTTTCGGCAAATGGGACGTAAATTATGATAATGATATGGATTTACCCCCATTTTTTGTAGTAACATACTTCATATGTTAAAATGTAAAAATGGAACTTTGTTTCCTTGGATGAATGTGCATTAGTTTTAGCACATTTTCCATAAATAAAGTGATCTTACGGAACGACCCACCCATATGCTTTTGAAGTTGCCTTTTTTTGGTTCTAATTAGTAAACCACCGCTGCTTGCCCATGTGCCGATGCAATTTTTTATGTTGCTTAAATTAATTAGCACATCTAACACCGATCAGAACTGATGCATCAAATTTGTAGGTAACATAGTATGCTGGTACTTTTACAAATTCTTATGGAGTACACGGATGCTCAAATTGAGCCTAAGCTACAAAACGTTGTCAGACGCAGAGCACATGCACGCAACTTGTTCTGACGTGACCGCTGTCTACTTGGGAGACACGTAACACGTAAATTCGCTTGCTTTATTATCATCTAGAGCCCTTTCCAAACACGCCTTCTATTAAATAAAAGTATTATAAAGGAAAACCCCTGGGTGTCCCCAACAATACATCCTGTGGGAAGGTAGATATAAATGTTTTTTTCCTATCTAATACTAGCATTAAAAATCCATGACCTTTATTGTGTAGTTTAATTAGCTTAAATTTTTAGTGTCACAGTACTCTTGCTTACGTTATGCCTTGATGTTTCGTTAAGTGAATGCTTTCAATGGTTGTTATGATAATTAATTCCTGAAATTTGTTGATACTTTGTGATAATGGAGGAACAAAATGAGGTCTATAATGTTTCAATAACCTAATGCAGCATTACGGCAGTCCCTCATCCCAAAGGCCAGCCTCCGAATGCGGCCAGTGCAAGCACAGATGGTTTTCAAATCTGGTTCAGCAATACTTGGTTTAAATGTATGTCTGGATAAACATTCCCTAAAAACATGAGTCACATCTACCCTTCTGGTTGTCGGAATGAATACGAATAATTTTTTCAATGCGAAACTATTCCAAAACTAACAATTCAGTGCTACAACATCGTGTTTTTTGTGTATCTGAGGGGGGGGGGATTTGTGTGAGGTTCGAGCTTTTCTGAGACTGGTGTACATGTAGACTGCATTACAATTTCCTGCATTTGTGAAGCTTCAATTTTCTTGGTTCGAAATCATATCACAACAACGCTGTTCCATCATTACGGTAAAAAGAAACGCATCATCACCCACGGCAAGGTCATGGACATCAAAACAACCCGTTAAGTCATTTGAACTGGGTTCATTCCCAAAAAGCGCAAAGATATCGAGCAAAAGTGATTCATCATGCAACTTCCTTGCCCTCTTCCTTTTTAGCAATCCGAATCGTTCGTATGGGCTCTCCATGAAGTTGATGAGGCTATGCAGACATCACAAAGCGGAGGCGTCTCTTGAAGTGTCAGCGTGGTGCCAGTAGACGTAGTGCACAACCCTGCCTTCCCATCCCTTCTAACAATGATAAATTTCCATACCCTGGCTAAGAGCTAAAATACACTCAGTCACTTTTGGGGGTTCTGATTTTTTGCAGCCGGGAGAAACTTATTCCCACCCAATGAGATCACGCGATTGTAGAATGAAAAGGCTGTGCAATGCCACTCAAAAATTGCATAATGAAGTATCAAGTTGACAGGGCTTTAATGTGAATGAATTATTTAAATTTTCGGTTGATGGTCTCTTCAAGAAGAGCATTGAAAACAGGCAAAAACATGAAGATTTATTCAATTTAAATGCAATTGACTTTACTCTAGATTCAATCGACAAATGCATTTAGTATCATCATGATTAAGCAATCCTCCCACCGAGTTGGAGCACGCCAATATGATAAACACTACTGTAACAGAATGAAGGATGGTCAATCGAGTCAGACATGATTTTGCCCTCAACCTCCGCAATCCTCATCAAGGGAAGGGAAGGAGTGGTGCACGAGACTGTGAGAAATTCGTGACCTTTCACGCAATTTTCCCACCTAACTGGCATGTAGCATTAGCAAAAGCAACTGATGATCCACTTATGGTTTGCCTGCCTTTTAGACACCGAAAACCGGTATATCCACCTAGTGTACTGCAGCTGAAGCAACTTTGCCAGTTTTAGAATATTATAATAGCCCCAATTTTTTTCGAGGCATTAGTACCGTCTCCTATCTGTTCAGACGGAAGTGAAACCCCCTTTTGGTGCCACGACTTAAGAATCTGGTGGTTATTCTTTTAGCAAGTGATTTCTCGAAAGCTTTGGAGGCAGATTAAAATGACTTGTTTTCAGATTGTGTACAGTCGTTGAGGAAATGCCAATTGCAAAGCAGGAAATCAAAGGTGAACATTGATGTGGTAAAATAGACATACGATAGTTCCTGATCTAAGGCGATGTATCATTTAGGTTACGAGGGACAACGGTTTTGTGGAATCGAAACCGAAGTCAACCAATCAAACACCTGAAAATGTAAAAAAGGCCTATTTAAGGACACATCTCAGATTTTAACAAATCTGTCACATTCGTTTAATTATCCCAAGACTTAAGTAAAAACTTGACTAGAACAAAGTGGTTTGGATTAGGGTAGTGAGAAATGCATAAAAATATTGACATGAAGTATGATAAAACCGCGGCTGCCATGAATTTATAATAACGGTACACTAGTATCCCCATGCCGTTCTCTCTGTCAAATATATTTGTGCTACTCCAGTATTATGTCTCCTTTGGTCTTCGGGAAAGTCTTGGGGCTCTACAGTGATCTTCGACTGGATATATCCAATGGACTGCATATTTCTCCCGCCTCTAAGCTAGTTTTCACGCAGACCAAAATCTCAAACGCAGTGGATTTACCAAGAGGAATCAATCATGTTGCAATCAAGCATCATCGTGATCGCATGGAAATTCGATGATCGCCATGGTTGGCTTGCCAATGTGATGGCTGCTAAGGGAGGTTAGCCAAGGAGAGCACTTGGAATAGCGCGCAAAAGAGGGGAGAGGCTGTGTACTACGTTGAATGTTTGTTTAATCCTCTGTTTTGGGAACAAGCCACCTAGGTGCTGCGCTATTGCACCTTCGTCGGTTGGCGTGCGCTGCAGGCCATGTTATCAGTTCCTAAGGCCGTCTCAGCGTCTCCAATGCAACTTCTGCCGGAGTATTACATCTTCACAATACGTAATAGTGCTACTTGTTTGATGTGACTTTAATTGGCTCGGTTTTTTCGTAGACCATTTCAATGTTGTTGTTTGAAGCGCATTAAATGCATGTCATTGTTGTGGAAACGGTTCGAATCTTGCAAGGGACAACGAGAACTCGACGAGGTGAAGGTAATCCACACAGGAGGTGGACTGTAGGGTTAGCTGAAATGTAATCAGTAGGCGTATACGTAGGTCCGGTCATCGTAGTGTTGCATTATGCAAAAATGATGTTTTGCCAATTTCTGCGCATTCAGTATAGGACACAAAGAGAACCATTCTAAAGTTTACTTTCTGAAATCAAAAAGGGCTTTACCGGTTAGTACTCATGGTAAAATATAAAATGTGTATATAATAACATTTTCTTAATCTCGTCAACCGATTTAGAAAGTTCAGTTCTAAAAAAAGGGTAAGGGTACACTTTCGTGTGAAACTTTGACTTAAGGAGGGTTAAAAATAGAGTGCCTCGATGGGTCTCAAATTAGTTGCAGATATTTTCTGGCAGCTAAAAAAAGACCCTTTTGTTAACGTACCCCCACAAACGTTGAACTGCACAGCCACCCCCACCAAGGTTTCTGGCATACACCCACTCACCGAAGACTTGTCAACAAGATCTTTTCCTTCTCAACTCTAATCAATCGAATTACTCCGACTCTCGACTTAAATCACTTCGCCTACATCTGTAAATGCGAGAGTCAAAGTCATACAAGCACAGTTGAGCATATTTCGACACTTGAAGGGCCCAACCAGTAGCTCATGTCAACCACATCGTGACACCGCATTAGTAAGAGCGACCCTAACAATTCTTTGAACTCTGTCATCTAGCTTTGGCAGACGAGCCGATCCCAACTTCAGACTCATTTTCTATGAAGCATTCGCTTTATAAAAACATTTATAGGATTCCATGACACTGGCGTAGTTGGATTTCCATAAAAGGTTAGCACTTATAGGCCACAAGCCTTTCAACTACGCAAGCACATCTATGTTCCTTTAAAAAAAATTAACTACAAAGTCAATTTCTATTGGATAAACTCCTCGATACTTCATGACATATTCGCGATTAGTGGTTATCTATCATGTTGAGGCATTTTACTACATTGACAGAACCTCTGCAAGCATTTGGCAGAAATCATAGTGCGCCTATTTTATTACAAGTTTGAAAAACCGGCCTTCTCTTGGATTTTGGAATTTTTAAAGAAATATATTCAACAAAGAATGCCATAAGCCTATCAGGTACACGGATGTGTTCCGATCACATTTAAGGCCTCCAATGCGATTGTCTTTTGCAGCGCTGTGAAATGCAGGCTATATGCTTACAATATTTTACCCTGAAATCTTCAAAGTAAGATAAGCTTCTAGTTGAGTATATAGTCCATCCAACCAATCGTCCAGAATTCCACAAATTGATTAGTAGGCATCAAATAAGTATTTTGAAGTTGCTAAGGCGATTATATTTTAGTTCAAACTCTTAAATTTTACCAGAAAAGACTCCAATTTTTACGAAAAGCCCTGCCAATTGGTTTAGATGGAGAAAACGCCAAGCAAGTAGAACAGACTATTTCCAGGGGTTCTTTTTTTCGGCCAATAGGCTTTCAAAGCTTTCCGGCAAAATTACATTATCGGTGTGGCATTATTAAATGGGAACATTGTCAGGAAAATTCATGAATCAGTTTTAGTTTTGCATTCAAGTAGCACCGACACCTTCTTAAGCTCTCCTCCTCCATTGATTTTCAAAGGTGATCACATTCATGATTCAAATTTAGAATTATAATTAAAGAAAATAGCATGGGAAATACAGGTTCATTTTCGTCGAATAAAGCGACAGAAAATACTGAGATCAGAGTTATGTTATTTTGGTAACAAAACTGCTGCAGAATAGGAGGCTGCTCTGCAGAATGTCTGCAGGAGACAAGTTGCTTCGCCTGGTCGATGTTTGCGAAGCCTCAGAATGGTTTGTCCAAGCGGCGGTGGTCTCGCGAACTCACCCACCTCCAGTCTCGCCGCATTGATACAGCAACTTTTGCATTTGCTGGGTGCCAATTAAGTGGAAAATGAGGTCGCAGGTGTTCTCTCTCTCTCTCTCCCCTTGTGGCTAACATGTAGGCTTATTAAAGTATCAAGAATAAACGGGCTTCATAAAGTAAAAAATATTTTTTGACGAAACTTTTCATTGCAGGCTATTGAGGCACAAAAAGGCACCAAATGCAAGCCAAAAGCTATTCATTCGATTGCCTTCTTTTAAAGAAGTGCGCTTTGTCGTGCGAAATATCAAGTTTTAAAGCCATTGAAGGTTAGACATGGTAACCTTTATTTTGGCAGTAATTGGAAAAAACGAGAAATTGTTCCGAACGATATGAAATTTCAGCAATTTTAATAGATTATTAATTAGGTGGAAAGGTTAAGCTTGAAAACCTCTTAAACGGAGACTACCATGGAACAAAATTCCTCGTAATACGAACCTTTTCATAATGCTTGACACCGCTTTGTTGGCCTTTTTGACGAAAGCCACAAAACAGCCATTGTGTAAGAACTCTAAGCCAGAGTAATCACTTTATATTTGGTTTGTTTGGTGCCATTACAATGATTAGGGGCTTCGAATGCCGGCTGGTGCGTCTTAGAGCGCCGGAGTGACTTGTAGGCGTGGAGTGTCTGAAGGAGCCTTTCTTACATGAAGCACCATTGCACTACTTCAAAAGGCGGAATTCCATCTAGCTGTTTACCAAAGCCGTAGGCATGAAAGCAAAGGCTCCTGCACTTTTTCTTCACTCCCTCGTCGGTGCAAACGATTACATCCTCCTAATGAGTTTCTTGATGCTTAAAAGTAGATAGGCAACAGTTGCCAAGTTTTGACAGAAGCCAAACAAAGGGAAGTCAAACAGCAAAAGCACCAAATTCATACTAAGCTGAAGGGATAGTTGCACCTTGGAATACAGCGTTACATAAAATGACGCCATTAATGGATGACGCAGAATGGACGTCGCACTAATCCGCATTTGCGTTATCGGTGCTTTCCCTCTATTGCCCCAAAACAAAAAATCCTTTAGCATTAGAGTCTGCGAGTAGTTACTCCATCTCTCTGTGTTTATCATTTATCATGGCAATTAGTGGATCCCAGTTGGATGACTTTTGAATCACAAAGCGATGCTGTCGCAATTGCTTTGCCGATGTTTTTGACAACTGATTCCTCTCTAGTGTAACTAAGAGGAAGTGAGATTTCACTAGCCGACAGTTAAATGGGATTAGGGTCAGTAAAGCACTCCAGACAGTTCATGTTTCAGTAAAGTAATCTGCTGAAGTTTCAGCGCTAAGGCATATTTCTTGACAAGAAGAAGACGTTCCATTCTTGGCCTCCGAACAAGCATATCGAAAGTTTTGAATTAAACTAATGCAAGTGAACACTTACAAGCTATCTCAATTGCATGCCCAGATGACTAGCAAGAAGCAATGCCATTCAACTTCCTTCCCTTCCACCCACAAAAAGGGACCCATAAGGAGAACAGAGAGACCACTCGAGGCAAAAGCATCGTGTGTACAAAACCAGTTCAGATTGTTCCATTTTCAAAATGCATGATTGTGATGATTTGAGCCAGTGTATGTGCTCGTGGGTGTGCGTGAGTAAGGTTGAATGGCGCGACTTCAGCTCCCATGATTGTCTCCTTTTGCAAACCTTGGAGCAGAAGAGATTTAAGGAAGATTGACATAGAATTTGTAGACATCTCGATGACCTTGAACCTTGGTCAAGATCTTCTTACCGTAGTAATATCTGCAAGGAAAGCGCCTATCCATTTGATTTCGTTTTAAAAGATGTATGAGTGGGAAAGGAAGGAAGTAGTCGGCTCACCTTAATGATCTCTTGAGATTCTCCTCACTCATGTTGGGCTTGTGCTTCTTCTCGCCCCACAGTTGGGCTAGCAGTCGGGCGTTGGTGAGTCGAAAGACGCCCTGCTCTTTGCAGACCCACTTAATCACTGCAGGGTTGCACTGCTCACTGTTGAGGCATTTGATGAGAAACTGCCAGAGCACAGGGGAGTTCCTAATGTTCCTCTGCTCGTGGGCCATCTCGGTACCTGAGAACAACAACACGCCACACATTTAGTCACTCTAAATTTGATTTCACTCCTGCGGGCTTTAAGCAACTCAGTTTATTTCAACAGGCCTCTAAGGAGTATAAATTCTAATCTAAAGATGCTTTGGCATTGTCGGTCGCTGTTCACATGTTTATTGCGTAATAAAGGCGTATGATGAAGTGTTTTTGGGTAATATGCTGAAATGTAAAACACCTATTTTAAAATTTTGTTCATAAAGGGAGTGAACAAATCATTTTCTGGGAAATATAATCACTATAAACCTGCACAACCAAAAATATGGAAGACATTAATTCAATATAGTTGCAATGAAGCACAAACGCAAGCTGATAAACAAAATAAAAGGTCGTTACGCAGTTCAGAGGTGAGAAACTGAAGTTTTATTACTTCGGTGTGTAGGCATTCAAAAAACCAAAACACCTTAAGGCGTTTAAGAATCACATTCCAGAAAAAAACAACGAAGGATATTACTAATTGAAGCTTATATGCATTTGCATTTAGGGTGATGAAGTGAAAGCTGAGGAACCCACACTGGAGAAACTCCCCGTCCAGGGATCCTTGAGCGTACTGGTGCAAATGCTGGTCGAGAAATGGATCATCCATGTTTATATCGTGGATTTCTTGGAGCCTCTCGCTGCCACTTCCATAGTCAAAATCCTCCAATGACGACATGTCCGACTTCATGGAGAGATCGAGGGGCTGATCAAGTTGCTTCACCATCGCATGCTCTACGATAGGCGGTGGTGGTGGTGGCTGTATCATAGGCTCGGCAGTGATGGCAGCTGCAGTGGTGGTGAAGAAGTTCCGAAGTATCTGTTCAAGCAGAAGCACATTCTCCAGACTCACTATAGGACAGAAGGGAGAGGAAGAAAAAGAAGGTTGTAAGAAGTGATGGCAGTCTATGAGGGAGATCGTCCTCAGTTTCATGCACACTCACGTAGTTGGAAGTCGATTTGGCATCTGCCCTCAGCCATGATGTTGCTGGATGTCTTTCGTTTTCAATGTAGAAGATATGGAATAGCAGAAGGATATATGTGCAGACCTCTACCCAATGGCTGGACCAGGCCTCTGAGCAGTCAGTCATGCAAGAGCGGGGTCACTTTTCTGAGCACACACGCTAACAAACACACACACACGTACAGACATATACACAGCCACACACACACATACAATCACCTTCAGGATCCTTATACTCAGGTTCAAAATGCTGCACGTGCTCTTGCACACTGACACGGCAACTCCAACTGCACCGCTAATTTCTATTCGCTCAACGCAAGCAATCAGCCAGCCCCAGTCCATCCATCTTCCTAATTTAGACTTCATGAGCATAAGATGTTATGGGCGAATAACCTCATATTAATGAAGGGTATAAGTAGATTAGCAGGCGCAAAAGTGAAGCGGTGAGATAGAACACTTCTAAAAGGGGAAAAGGCACCGATTGTCAAAAAAAGTAGTAAAAATAAGGTATATTGATGGAGTTCTCCACAATTTAACTAGCTCCAGTGGCTATTTTATGCTTCCACGCTTCTTGTTAATGTAATTCGATTGAGTGGGAAGTGAGTGTTGGTGCTGTCGGAATTGCATCTGACCCATGACAGAAACGATGGCATTGATGGTAAAGTCGAAGGTAACCTGAGGTGACGGCAAGCTGCGAAGCGCATGGTCTTTGTACTCTTCAGGTTCTGTTCGTGTATCCTTGCTGTACCCATGGCCTGACCACATCATATATACGTAAACACGTGCGTACTTTTCGTGTTACCTCTTTTGAAACGACTCAAAACCATACGATCAGTTTAAATTTATGCTGAAGATGAAATTTTTTGAATAAATCAAAATATAATCGATTCTCAGTGAGTGGTAGGAGACACTTTTTAGTTCCGTCTGAACATGCGTTCAGTCTTTTAAAATAAATCACCTAGTTAGGATTTTGAGTCAGAATTCAAACATGATATAATGTAATACCTTTTATTCCTAGAATTGTTAGAAAAGGAGAGGTGAAGCAATCGTGGGGGGAGGACAATGAGTCGGCAATACTTTCGCATACCTACACGACTTTTATATCCACAAAAAATATTCTGGCGGCTATTAAAGGTGGCACCATCAAAGAATCACCGCAACAATGACGCCTGATCCTCATGCTTGTTATTCATGATGGCAAGTTCCTAGCACGCTTTGGTAGCATGCGACTGATGTGAAAGTGGCAGAGAGTATGAAAAGGCAAAATCCAAGCCTGAAGTAATTTTTAGGGTTGATTTCACATATTCCATCCCAATTTTTTTTGCAAAATTAGATGCATTCATAAGATCTTCACAGCTCGAATGTATTTTTACGCCAATAAGCATTTACTACTGAAGGTAAATTAGTGAATGAGATGCGGTCGGATTCTCACAAGACCAAAAATTTATTTTCGAGCATTATTCTAGAACTGGGGGGGAAGAGTGGGAGGGAAGAACGATTACACGCTCGTTTAAGTACGCTTGATAATCATCATCTAATGCCTAATTTCTGCTAAATTTAGGTGTTCTTGAATGTTCATTTACCACCACTAAATAGGCTTGAGCCATGAGCCGGTTGACGCGTGGGCGATGGCAGCACAACCGCGGATGCAGCGGAAAAGGCGAGTCATACGCCCGCAAAGTCGCGTAGGTGTATGTATGTATGCATGTGTGTGTGTGTATGTATGTGTGTGTGTGTGTGTGTGTGGATTTGCATTGGATCTAACACTAGCCTGTGCAATGGAAAGTCTGTCATTGTCTTCTTAATAGGCATTCTCATCGATCAACAAATCCAGTGCATTTTACGTGTAAAAATTCGGAAAAGCTTTAAGCATTTTGGTGCCATTGTCACTAGCTACTATCCAAAGCAGCTGTCTTCTCTCAGGTGGCCAACAAAATTTACACTGTTTGGCATCGAGCTCAGCGAACTGTAGCGCTGTAGCTTTAGGGAACTTGTAATCTGGCACCGCGGAGCATAGGTATGCCTCAGGTTGCCGATGCTCTATTCTGCCCCGTGCCACTTTCCCGTATCTTTAGGATTCAATCAAATGATGATTGACCAAATTTTCTAGATGCGATGTAGACTTAACCCAAGTTCCAAAGCTGCAAAAGTTTCGGGTCAGATTTGTTGTATATTGTTTGGAGAAGGTGCGGTAGCAAAACTTGCTGTCTAGAAATGGTTTAAAAATTTGATTCTGGTTATGATTTGCTGAAAGATGTTTCAGACATTTAAGACTATTTTTTAAAATAACAGTCACTTTCAAGGTGGATGATAAATCAATTAAGTTTGAGAACTTTCAGTTATGGTGTGGAGGTGGCAGCGTTTAACTCATCTGCATTTCTCTGAAGATGTTTTCCAAGTAACGGTGCTTTGCTATGGAAAATAAAGGAAAGTCTTACAGAAGTTGACTCTATAGATAAATTGTGCTGCGCAATGGTGGTTATTTCAAAAACAAATCATCAAAGTAAGTTATTTTGTATTATTTTAGTTTCATTGCCTTATCCTATCGGTGTCTGCATGCAGCTTTTAAGGATAACAAAATAAAGCTGAGGTAGCTGACGGGTTGTTGGATCTACTAAACAAAATAGCAAAGCTAACCTATACGGATAAGTGCTTTACACATCTTCTTAGCTAACTGTAATCCAAAGAGAAATGATTTCAGACATGTAGTTTAAATCGTATTTTGATCATTCACCTTAGAGAATCCTATACGGACGATTGCCTATGTTTGAGATGCTCAGTTAACTCATTTCAATCGTGGGAGAAACCAACAAACCTAAATTTTATAGTTTATAAACTAGTGTTATGGGCTCGGTTATTCTCTCTTCCACCTCAGCCCTCAATTAGGTATGTTTGGGGCACCTCTCCTCCCCAAGACCAGCGACGTCCCACCCACCACTAGATTCACCTTACCAGACATCCTTCAGACATTCAAGCATCGCACTGTTCAAAAAGAAAGCACTCGGTCTTTTTTATGCAAAAGCGAGAGAAATGGATAAAAATCTTCACTTCCGGAAACCATGTGTGCCTCGTTTTTACTTATTGGATTTGCTTCTCCTTATCAATGCATGCGAATCCTTTTAAGTACCTAGCATTCAAATGACTTGGAAAAAAGTGTAAGGAATAAGAATATCCACAGGAGCGTGGGATGACCCCACAGAAGGAATCGCTATCCAATTCCATCATTACATTAGGCAATTCGGAGAAGGAATGATTAATCATCACCAGAAAGTGCATTACGCCCATCTTTTCCAAAATGGAAGCCCACTTAGGAAAACATGGCAAGAAGAGTTTTTTTCGGGTAAAAGATTGAAGACACTTTTTGTAAAATCCTTGTTCAAGTAAATAGGTACATCGTTCTAGCGATTTCAGTTCAAAGAAATATGCTATCTACGAACAGCTTAAGCTTTTTTAAAAAAGTAAACTACTTTCCTTAGTTTGCCTTATAAAGAGGTCAACTTTCCAAAAACCATGCTATGTGAACTTCAGGCTTGTTATGTTAAGAGCACACTGGCCTTTATTTGAGAGGGGAAAAGGAAGGAAAAACGCATTAAAAGGAGTCGTGGGGAGCTTACTGGTGTCACGAGGCGAATTACACTTTTTGGAAATTATTCGGTTTTACTAATGAGACCAATTGCAGTGAGCCTGCTGCATATCGCATATCCTGGGAGCACAATCGCCTCGCGCTCACCGTTTTCACCTCTACAATGCTCACACACACACACACACACACCTTACTAATTCGGAAAACCTGCGATTTATAAATAGGGTCGAGTTGTGCCGCCTCCGCTAAGGAGAACCGAGGGCGTATATAAGGCGGGAGCTCCTCACACCATGACAGCCTTTGATATGTACTGTAACGACACCAACGGTGAGATCTCTTGTCTGTTGCCTACTTGCCTTCACACACACATGAATACAGTCATGCTCACTCACTCCATTTCATCACGCCTTGTCATGCAACGCGGGTACCAATATGGCTTACACGAGCTTATTTTTTCCTCCCTTCTTTGGTTCAGTTCTTACAGAGCGTCTCTTCATGTTCCTCAACAGTCTGCCTCCTGAGGCTTATCTGGGTGAGACTCTCGATCAACCTCTGGATCTTTCTATCAAACGCGCCTCCGATTACCATGATAGTGACTTAGGGAGCAGCAGCAGCAACAGCAGCGATAGTAGCTATGGCAACGATGACCGCACTGATGAGGATGCAGAGAGGACAGAGGATTTACGTCTTTACAATCTGTTGCGCGAAAACTCAAACATTAATGGTAAGTCCTTAAATAATTTTTCCTTTTTTTTAAGTGCGCCTCTCTACTTGTCATGCTATGTACCTAATTGCTTTCTACAGAAATGCATCTGAAGAACCGCAATACACCGGTCTTGTGGCAATTCCTCCTTATGTGTCTTAGCAACAACCAATGCAATCCGAGCCTGATTGAATGGATCTCGAAGGAGACTGCCACCTTCAAATTGACTAACGTCAATGCTCTGGCAAACCTCTGGGGTCAGATTAAAAAGAGACCAAGGATGAATGCTGACCACTTTAAGCGCTCTTTAAGGTGAGTGTCTTTTACAGTATTACTTACCTTCATCTTTTGTCTCTGCCTGCTCATCATTGCAATGGTATTTCTTACCTCCCTTACAATCAGGTCTTACTACTCCCGGAATATACTAAGGCGAATTGAAGGCTACCCAGACACCTACCAATTCATTATGTGACTCCTCTGCGTCTGCAACTCTTCTCAAGCGGGCATTTAATATTCAGAGACAGGACATTACTCCTTTTATGGCTTTTATATTCACTTTCATCCTTTTTTACCTCCACATTTGTTATTTTCGATTACTTTGATATAAATTAGAATTTGTTGTGTACATATCGAATAAATATTATTCATCCATGTCTCTTTCCGTAGTTCTTCACATTTCTCACCCAGATTTTGTACAAATTCTTAAAATTATTTAGGTAAAGTCAGTTACAAAACCATTCATTCATGAATATTAGTGACTCAAAGACCGTAATTGCAGAATTTGACTACCTTATTCGCTTAAAATGAAAACGTGCACTTTTTTAATCAAATCAGCATTCGAGCTATAGTTATCAGTTGCACAATGTAAATTCGCAAAAAAATTCTGTAGTTTATTCGTTACGAATATGTCTACTCAAGGTGTGGTGGCGCCAAAACTTGGCTCACTTTCCATTGGTCAGAGGGTGCTACAAAAAACTGCCCTGGATGGAGTCATGGATAGAGGATGGCATCACATGGCTATAAGAAAGTTTTCAAGCATTTATGCTCTTACTGAGCGTGGCAAAAAGATTATCGACCTGTGCCAATGCCACTTCAAGTCAAAACAAAGTAGCTCCCTTCCAGTCCTCTTCACAGTTTTCCCTCAAAATCAACACAATTTCCTTGAATCCTCCCACAAACATTCATGTTTCCGAGTTAAAATTAGGTCCATTCATCTATAAATAATTCAAGCGAACAATGCAGACAGCCCATACGTAGAGAGCTGAACAAAGCGTTAGCAATAGAGAAATCACTAATAAGGTATTCTTAATAACGGGTATAAAACAGTCAAGAAGGCATATAGAGTAAACGCTCCTAGGATAGTGTAATTAACAGGCCTTCCTGAGGGCTGTGAACCTCCTTGCCTGCATTTGCAGCTAAGTCTTAAACTCTGGACGTCAATCACAGACAGACGCGCTCACAAACATACGGCGTTAGCCCCCGCGCGATAAATCCAAAAGCAATGGGTCGCAGCCAAATCTTACCTCGTGGTGGTAATTGCTTTTTTCAACAAATGATTGTGAGAATAAAATTGGCAGAGAAGAAATAGGACTAGTGAGGTTAACCTGTCTCCTACTTAGTGATGAGGTGACAACGTCGCTCTGCCTGCTTGGACCGACAGACACAGAGGTTACATCATTTAGGCATGGCCTTAGCTTAGCAGAAGGATTGCACCAAACTGTTGGTTCTTACCATTATTCCTCAAAAACAGTTGGCTTCAATTGATAATTGAAATCATCCCACAGCAAGCAGCACTGGTCGGTGAAATACACTTCTAGAAGTGAACTCTTCACCTTTCATAACAAAAAGCAAATCTAACGCTTCCCAAAATCCTGTTGTTAAAGCTAACCGAGTAGAGGAAGAAATGGTAATTTATTTTTCCCTATCCGGAAGAGAAACCATCAACTTTAATTTTTCTTATCTCATTTTAAACAATGGATAAGTTAATTTTCGATTTATCAAAACTGTTGAATCAGATGAGAATCGCGAAAATTCCCAACTGAGTCTGACTTATGTGAAGCGGAACCATAAAAGGTAATCGTAATTTGTGGTAGAATTGCACAATTGATTACTTGGATGTAAAAATCAATTTAGACATCTCGATTACTTATGATGTCAGGTCTTAATCAAGCGGTGTAGCGGCACAAGCTCTGAAGGAATAATTCGATCTTCACCATAAAGTTCATTTACGTCTGAGTGTTTATTTATTGATGTCACAAATTGCCATACACCACGCAAACGGAATGAAATAGTTTGCCATTCGTTGTTGCCGCTATCTGCTCGACGCATTTCGTGACCGTCACATACAGTGGGGTGCTTAGTCTCCTCCACGGTGCCTTAAATCCAAATCTAAAGAAAACGGTCTGAAATGCGGTATTTGCTCCTGCTTTCCTTCAGAAGTGAAGAGAGGTGTAAATTTCGTTGATTACGTTGGAGACGCGTAACTCTCACTGTCATCGATATTTAAAGCGCAGAGTGATTTTATGGAATTTTTGTGAAGGAGTCAAGAAAGGATAATCGCTAACAGAAGTTCCACTCCCTAAAGTTCATTTACAGTGAGACTAATTCGGCTGGTTTACACCATTCTCAGTTAATAATTGTTCCAAGGAATCCAACACCCATCACCTACTGCGGTTGTCGATGCAATCGACTTTCCACACATTTTTGGAAATTCTCAAAATATTACTCATCAATTTTGCTGCACGAATAGTTGTGTAATCTTGAATTAAATGAATAAAGGCGTGTTTTTTTGAAAACTTACTATCGCCGGCAGAATGCCGCAAAGAAAGGGCGGTGTACACGAAGGCGTATGACACCAATGTCGAGGGATGTTGTTTTAGGGGTGGGTAAATGCAATCGTATTTTGTTAAAAAGCGCCAGCGGAAAAGTCTTTTCGAGGCCGCGTGTCAGTGGCGGGTAGGAATTGCTTTCCAGTGCCCCAAGTGCGCGCACACATTTTTTCAGCAAAGATTGGCTATGAGGAAGAGATAGTGAAAAGTGGTCACATGTGCAAGTGTTGGCAAAAACCAGAACCATCAAGGTGCCGATTTCTCTTGCTTCTAGACAGAGGTTGCGATTAAATTTTGATTTCCTTGTAGTGAGCGGTTTTTAAAAGATACAAAATAAACTGATACTATTTTTTGTGACATCAACTCTTTGAAATTGTGCATGAGATTAGGACAAAACTGTTAAAAATGGTAATATCTGTGCATAAGGGAGTCTAAACGACTGTACAGACGACTATATAGAGTGTTAATTCAAATAGAGTTGTGCATACTCAGTAATAGTGAAGTTGAAATAGACGCTGACAGCTTGGGAGATCGTTGGTATTATTTAACAGAGCGATTGGTAGCCCATTGAGGTAGGAGATTATCTAAACAGAAGTATGGAGGAAAGGTGCTTTCACTCTACTTAAGGACTTATAAAAGCATGTATCCATAAATCCATGGATTGACAAAAATTTATTTTTAAATAAAAATTTTGCAAGATGTCTAGTTGAAGGGTTTTTCGAGGAACTGAAGGAGAGAGGCATTGCTGAAGTTTGTTGTCCAAATGCTGGTTCATAATGTGTACGCAAATGTGATCTGAAGCAGAGCAGTAAAAACGCTTCATGTCAAAAATTTCCTCGGAGGAGCCATAGTGGGGGTATTGAGAAATTATTCCACACAATCACGCACAGGAGCAATTCCGATGTGACTGTGAAACTGCCTGAGCATTCATTACTCATCAGTTGCCAATTATAGCCATGCTAGTGAAGAGATATGCGAAACGAAAATATTGCGAAAGCACAATTGAGTCGAAGTTTTGGGGCAGTGGCAACATAGTCCATAGGACATGAGCCCCAATGGCTAGTGCTACAATTGGGCATTGCACGTTTGTTGCCTCAACTGTTTTGAAGTTTTAGCAGAATTTGGGGTTAGGACTCGCACTAGTCGCCACTCTGTTTAGGAGGCCTGTCCGGACGAGTTGGGGCGGGTTCATGGCCTGCTAACAAGGCTATGTCTGCAAATGATGGGTTTGATTTGGCAAAGTTGGATTACAAGTTATCTTCATAGATGCAAAGATGCCTCTTCCGATGTGCCTCATTATCATTGTCACCACTAAAGCAGAAACGTTAGAATTTTTCGCTGAAGGGCATTTTATTGTCTTCAAGAGGCATTTATTTTGCTTCCATGACTCATGCCATGTTAAAAAGCGGAAAAGTACCACATAGGAAGGCACCAATTTACCGTGTACCGAAACATCTCACGAAATGCCATTGTGCTAACAAACTCTCGGAACTGTGTACTTTATCTAGAGGCACAGACAGTAAAGCCTTGTTTCAAAAAGTAGTGGGAAAAGTTAATTGTGAATAGTGGAGTTAGAATGAAGAAACCTACGATTGCACAATGCCACGACACCATTTCCCAATTGCCAAAAACAGAGACAGTGGTGTTTTGCTCTAAATTTTGTTCACATTATTCTCCTTTTCCAGTCAGTGAAGCAATTTGACTAAGTTTACTTAACAGAGTACATATTTTTGCGGAAATAGTTCTGTAAAAATATTTCTCTAATAGCTAGGTTCACATCTATCAATAGCCAGATTGCTAATCCATGTTTTAAAAATGTTCCGTAGACCAAAGAGATTTCACTTTCACAAAGATCATATAAATTACTGCATAACTAACACATTAATATTGCTTTCCAAACCAGCAGTCCTGGTTTTTGTTGATGCCCTACTGCAAACCCTCTCTTACGCGACTTCGAGGCAAGTGAAATAAGTATTCACAGTCAAAAAGTGATTTTAGCGGCGGCTTGGCACTCCCACAGTATGAGTCAGTCAGTCAGTTAGTCAGAGACCTGGTCCCTTCCTTGTGAAGAGAGCCTAAAGTATCCGTGTGTTTGTCAGCATTAATAAACCTCCCCACAGGCGCAGGGCTCACTACTTCAGTGGAGTCGTGGTGCTATCACCCACACTTACACACACAATGTGATGCAATGGAGCTACTATCCCAAAAGTCGATCGCAACTGTCGGAAGCCACCCTGCCACAGTGCGCTTCCTTACACTTTTCATTCCCTCCATCTCACATATCTGCACTAAAGGAAGTGATAAGTAGTGTGAATGAAGAATAATGTTCCATGCCAATCAATTAGGCGTGTATTAATCACGCAGAAAGCACCATTAATGCTGTAAATTAACGCTGTAGTTTAAAGTTTTTTTTATCGAAGATAGTAATTTAGACGTGGGTATTGAAAAGGGAGTAGAGAAGAGCCGTGCTGAACCGAAAGTTCACATTGAAAATGGAGGCACCTCTCAGTCGAGTACACCGTGCAGGTTCAATAAGGTATTTACGTATTCCAATACTTGCATGCTACTTGTACTTGCTGCAGTTTTAGTCGAATCTACAGAGTCACTTTATTGAATAAATTTACTCAGGTCAAATACCCTTCCCCCACTCGTGACTCGTCCACCAAGAGGTGAGATTTCTCCAAAGGATCTTAGCAAATCTTAACAATGCACAATTTGAAAGCATACAAAAATACCTTTTGGTTCAATTAGACAAAGGCAGGGATGCAGTAGGGTTGTAGTGTCTTTATGCCAGCTTTTAGGCCCATTTCCTCGCACATTTGTTACCGTTTTTAAAGTGTAAAACAAAAGTAAAGAATTTATAATCAAAAGATCTAAATAGGTGGAAGAGTGGAGTCTAAAACAGAAGCCCCATTACTGCTGCCAATTCAAATGCCGTTATTCTGTGTTTTCAAAAGTGGGGAGAATGTGGGTGCAAGTCGTGAGTGCTGCATGGCCCATTTTTGCGTGGACTGTTTCGTCTGTGCTCTATCTGTGCTAAAAGTTCACTCTTTTTTTTAAAAAGGGGTAAAATGTGCATGCACAAAGGTTGCCAGTTGACTAAAACGGTGGGGAAGTCCATCAGCTTAGAAAATAATGTTTCTAAAGGTTTCACATTCGGAGGGTTGCTCAAAGCCATTTCCTATGCATTTATCAGTTCATGATTTCGGAAGGTATCAGCAAACAGGTCTGAGGACTTACTTCAACCATAAAAATGCAGTCGCCGTAAGTAAGTGCAAACGTAATGCAAATTGGCTTAAAGCGTTTTAAAACCCTAATAATTGTATCAGCAAAGAGTTTTGCCATTAAAAATTGTCCAACAGGTTTCGTATGTGTTCAGATATGGAACAGCCTTATTCATTGGAAGACCTTAGCAAGAGTTGAAGAAACCCTCAGCGTTCGCCTTACTTAACTGCTATGACCACCCAGACAACAGTGCGCATGCCTCAGAGCGACAAGATCGAGTTCAAACTTGAATTATGAAGTTCTGTGACATAGAGTTTAATGAGAATACGATGTGCTACACGAGGCAATGCAGAACTTAGGTGAGAGATTCATTGACGCAAATTCTCTTGCTGTCTAGCAACTGCGACACCAAATTGGGTGGGCTAGATGAGATGAGGAAAGGTGAGACTCCATGTTTTTCTGTTCATACACAAATTCTGATAAAATGACCATGGCGTATTTGTGTCGCCCCGTACGAGTCATTAGCCAGCCAAGTCAGTCTACTGAACCGGGTCACCATGGCTAACGACTAACGAGGAAGGCGAGAACAATTGTGTGCCAGCCCATTCGACGGGATGGGGAAATGCACAGTTGTCCCCAGATATAAAAAGCGGGACTTGCAAATGCCATTCCCTTCTCCACAATGAACCTTGTTGAAAATTTTCATCAAATTAGTTTTTATGAATTTTTACAGAACTACTGTCAATAGCCAATGTATTTTTTGATTGCATTGTCGAACTACCTTATGCACGCTTATTAACACTTTTTAGTGAGAAATAGAATGTTGTATCACATTTCACGGCGTCTTTTATGTCATTCTCACCCTTTAGCTAAAAGTATCACTTCATTCTCCCCGTATTTAAACCCCGTTCTGCCATTAAAGTGATCATTTGCGAGATCTACATTATCAGCACTTTAGAGATTGGTGGTAGAAAGGAAAAAACAGTAGTTTCCCAAAGAGTCTAAAATAATGTTGGAAAATCGGTTTGAATTCTTGTTTTAATCAACCTGACCTCCTTACTTTCGATCTTCATGAAGCCAAATTTCAGACGTTGGTGGTTTTTGCCGTTAGTTTCCTTTTTTTTGTCCTTCAAGAACCCAAACGGTAAATAGTAGATCAGCTTATCCACTATTCAAGGGGAGGACATCTTGCACTTTGGAGCCTTATCACACCACAAGTGCAGGAAGTGGGTGACTGGAAAGCACTTTATACTACACGGCAGTACACATCCCTTCCCTCCACGTCCTTTTAACAAAGGCCGTTAAGGGAAGAGGTCACACAGTGCCAAGGAATAAGCGTCCTCTTCGTGATGGACAGAACTCACTGTGTTTATGCGTGCGTTCGCAAGTACACATCACGACGATGCGATTGGAGACACAGCACTAGCCTGCCTTCCTCATTCCGTACTTGTACATGCAGTGCCAAAACTTGAGTGTTGCTCGGCGATTGGCACTTCCGATTGCGCCATTATCAGGCCATTGTCACGCTTGAAACCCCGACGCTTTGCACAACATTCCGTGAGGAAACATGTATTCCCCTACTGACTATGAAGAGCGAAGCGATTGACGGATTAACCGAACACGTAGATGCTTCCTTTGATCAGCTAGCAGCACACATCAGAAAAGCAACTCGCTTTTGTTTACAAAGAGCGACAGCTTCCTACAAAGGTGATGGAGATTCGTCAGTCACCATGGTGATGATAGTGGTGGAAAAACTATGCCTAGCTGAAGTGGTTGTGCCTTTAATTTAATGCAAGGATTTTCAAAATTTTAACTGCGACAATTTGACCTCTAATATGACAATGATGACCGCATATGGAGACATTTGTAATTGCATTTATTCTTTTTCATTATAAAGTAAACAGCTCGAGCATTCTGAACTTCACTTGTGCCAATCAAGATGAAACTGAAATGGCAAGCTTAGACAATCGGTATATGTATGTCTGTTACATGGTGTGCCTTAAAACTTGGCTACATTATGTCTTATCATCCACATAATTAGCAACAATAAAATTTGTGTCAACTCAATCCAAGAAGCCTGATTTTAGTTCTCATTCTACAGTAGTAATGCAATCTACTCAATTTGCCCGTTTAATTCATTTAAACTTTTTTGTTAAGTCTAGGAATTACTCTCTAGCCAACTGGAGGGTGAACACAACAGTGACACATGTTGGTGGATGATGAGCCAAGTATTATTACGTTTTTCTGCATAATTTGATAACACCTGTCAGACTTTTTTGTGGGAAGAAAAACTCATGAAAGCTTTAATCTGCAAATACAAAAATACTCCACTCGTCTACAAACAAATCAAACGAATGCTAAAACGAGACCGTTCGTGAATGCACTCCAAACGTTAAACTTTGTCTCTTTTAGTCGATCAAGTCTTCAAACTAGTAGTTGAGCAGGCTTGTATGAATACGCTCTAGCTCCGTATACTTCTTGTACTAAATGTTATTGCGAAATTACAACTCGTCTCTTAGGCTAGATAGGCTTGGAACCCACGTCGAGTTGTCAGAAGATCACCACGCTGCTCCGGCACATTTATCATCAGAAAAGCAACTTATTTCTTATCAGCTTAATTAGAAGTCGGGGATAACTTGGCATTGCTCCATATTTTCCAATCTTGGGGTTTTACATTTTTTGTTGACTGCTTAGCCTTATGTGAAGGACGGATTAGTGAGAAAGCACTCAAATTAACCAGTTTTACACTGTTCCGTGAAAAAATTTTCCTCTACCACCAATGTTCACGTGCTAGAGGACACAAGGGAAAGGTACGGTTCGTCATGTGGTGAGTGAAAGCTAATGTTGCACTTCATGCATCCTTTGTTGGGATATCCGTCATGTGCACACAAAATTGGTCAGCCTCAGAGAGGCAAACTTGTGGAAAACATTACGAAAAGGCAGAAAAGAACCGATACTGTCAATTAAGCCCATCTACATCTAAACACTTTGTTTTTGAGCGAGTCACAACTACAAAAACTGATTTTTTCACTTTGACGTACTCCACTGAGTAGAGCGCTCTGGTGACCAATCGTGAAACCTCTTGTCCTAGCACGGAACTGCTGTTGTACTCAGGATGGCGATTTATGGATCACATACCACCAATACATTTCTGAATTTCCGACTGAATTACCACACTCATGTGAACGATAAAATTTTCCGAATTGGGAAATTTTGCATGTTCTGAAAATGCTAATTATGGCTTCGCAATGATAATCCTCTCAACGCTCAAATAAATTTAGAATTGTTTTTTCTAACAAAAAGACACGCAGCCATTGGATCGACTGTTTTTTCTCTTAAAGGCAGAGTGACCATTTGGATGCCAAAACAGATTAAACAGGCTGGTAATTTAAACGCAGAATGTAATGTTGTGAGGTGTGCATTTCTGCTAAAATCTCTTATCACGAATCTCGGTGGCATAACAAAACGACAGAACTTTTTGTGGTTACAGTTTTGATTCCAACATAAGCTGCATCTCTCAATATGGGTGCCTCGAATAATACCTTTGTAGAAGGAACTCTCCTTTCCTCCTCTTCCCTTCTTTCACCCCTGCTACTAGAAGGCTAGGTGTTCTGAGAAATCCTTATTATGATACAGGTGGATAGCACGATAGGGGACTTTTATGACGGAGGAGCCTCTAACTCCTGATAGGAACCACGTGCGTCGGCGACCAGGTTGAAAATTGTCCTCCCGCCTCTCGCCTATAAAGCACAGTTAAAGAACATAAGTAGTACAATCCTGCCTGGTTACTAGTAATGCAAAAAGCCAACTGTGAATCAAGCTAAAAATTACAAGATTGCTTTAGGATTGAACTGAAGAGTTAAAGCGGAAAGTACCACGTAGTTATCTTTGCTTTTTTAGTTGAAATTACAAGCCAAAAGAAGCTAAAATGCTTTATGACGTAATAGGAAATATTAAATATACAATGACAACCAATTGAGATGTCGATTAGTCTTAAGCACATTGCACACTGCAATTTGCCTTCCATTTCATAAACCTCACCACCGATGCCAGAGTTAGTTCAAGTTAATACATATTTACACGATTATTCTGTAATTTCGTTGTGTTACTGATCTAATAACGTTCCACTTATTCGCAGGATAGCAATACCGAATCTGTCGGAAAGCTAGTTTCAAAATAAATAAGCAGTCAAGCAAAAACTCTCTCCTAAGTAATTATAATTCGTAAGTTTGTATAAATTGACGCAAACTTGATGCTAAAGAAACAAGGCCAAGTCTTGTTCATTCTCACTAAATACCTTGCACCTCAATGTACAGCCCTACAATAATGCCAGTAATTGTTACACGTCTGAGATAAATTCTACCGGCATTATTCCACGTCGAGTCTCATCAAATTAAGCCTGGATTTTGTATATGTGTAGTTAAAAAAGTAGCACGAACTTTACTAAACAAAATGTAGCACAAATCATCAATCAAGGGGTAGTCAGACCAGGTTCACTGTATTATAATCGCAACCTTTTCTGGTGATTTGTGTGACCGGACCAGGCCTCCTCGTGTAAAACAAACCACCTCACCGTCCCAATTTGACACGCCATGCTGGCGCCCTTCACTGAGCCACATCCATAGTGTGTTTGGGCCAACACTTTTGTCTCAGCCTTGATCACCAACTAATTCCCACTTAAAGGCACTCTTGATTCAGAGTTAGATTATAAATGAGTAAAAACGCAGAAAGTGGCTAAAAATGCGCTTATTTAAAAAGAAAAATGCTGAAAAGCACTTCAGTTTGGTAAGTGTTGGTAGTCTTTGTTATATCCGGCGTACTTCCCTACAGTGCAGGGGTATTGAACAGTGTCGAATAGCCCGTCCAGGAATCAAATTAAATTAATTTGACTTGTAGTCTGGCTGGATTTGTCATTTGTTCGTCTGAACATACTGCCTGAATTTCTAGAATTCCTGTCTATCCAAGCCCGAAAGGTAGCGTGGGCGATGGGAGCTATTCGAAACGGTACAGCGGAAGGTATCATCAATCTTTAGCCACTCATTCGAGATCTTGAAATCTACCCACAATCTCCGAATCATTTTTAAGGAGTTAAAGATCGCCACTCCTCAGAAGGGGAACTAATACATCTTCCACGCGGTTTTTCCCGTCAACATGGAAGGTAAGTTTGTGTGTAGAAAACATAACTGGGTCTAATTTAACATGAGGATCACCATTAATCCACTTTGATCCTATCAAAGTTTTAACAGGTAAATTATCGGAAGATTTGAGCCCAATCGCAGAAGAAATGCATTTGATGTTTTCGCGATTGAGCTCAAGATGCTAAATAATAAGGTTTGTGAAAAAAATGTAGCTGTTTGCACCGTATTTAGTTTTGTAGTCTCGAGAATATTCTCAGCATGGTAGTTTCCCTCAATATTTTAGTGAAAATTAAATTATCGCCGTAGTAATGGGGAGGAGGGGGGAGAAGGGGGGTAAAAAGGCCGTTCGAGAAATAAATACTCAATTTCCACATTATCCAGATGCAACAGTTCGATCTGACTACTTTTGAGTCGTGAGTTTCGTAGCTTAGAGCCAATTTAGTGCATTTCTGATGGGTTCTGTGTTGCCAAAAAAAAAGCAAAATTTAAAAGAGTGAGTGTCTTGAAGCCTTGCTGTTTCACTTCGCACGACTAACTGATTAGGAATCAGTCCAGTTACTACGTCATTTTGCGAAAAATCACGAGAGAAGGACGATTTTCTAACACCTTTTCGATGAATATATTAGAAGAAATCGATTTTAATGTAGTCCTGAACCAAGCGCACCCTTGGCACCATAATTCTTTAACACGTACATCATTGATCCCATTTGTTTGTCATGGACCGATTGTGTAGAAAAATAATATTTGGCCGCATAGAGAAGGATTTTCACCCACTAGCAGCAACTTATGTTGAGATGCACTTTCTTATCGAGAGGTCTATGAAGGTTGAAAACCGAAAGTGGAGACAGTAGCAGCAAAGCTTTAAACACTGCAAGAGGCAGCCTAATGACTCCTACTGACTCCGTTTTCGCATTTTGCCCTATTTAGAGTTAAAACATTACCAGTCAAATGGTACCTATCAATGGTGTAATCTGCAGACGACACAGGCAAGTTTAGTGCTGACAGTGACGATGAGGTCTTGCATAGAGGTGGACAAGGTGACGGACTAAAGTACTTTGCGACTTTGTCTCTTGCCCTTATGACTTCTATATTAGTATGCCCAGCTAACAGTCAAAAAAGACCAGCCAGTTGAACGTAATCACTGCCCACTTCAGACTCACAATGGGCACGTTCTCTACATAGTCGAAATGAGAACTAAAGATAATGAAAGAATAGCAGGCCAAAGGGGGAGAAGGTGAATAAAATAAAGAAATAAAACGCCAGCGAAAGGGTGGTGCATTCAGTCTAGTCGTTGTTTCTCCTCTTTCTTCAATTCAAATCAAATTCAACGAATTAGCTAGTTGCGTAAAATTTGCCACCCACTTTGAAAGCTCAGTTTTTGGCATTTTACAGTAGCATTTGGATTTGCGCTTTGCCTATTGAGTCCGTCCAAAAGCGCTTGTCTATACCAATGTTAAAATCAGCTTTAAAGCACTTGGAGACACTCAATCAAAGCTGTTATTATCCCGCTTTTGCGAGTTAGCGCCTAAAAAACGGCATGGCTGACTTTAACAAAGCAAATAGACAGCAAATCCAGTTCCGGTACTCTTGTAATTCATGGGCTGTGCACTAAGTAACCTTCCAAAAAAGCTGTCTCACTAATTTTATACCAAGAAATTTATATGCTGACAGTTTATACGATCCCATAAACATGTTTTTATAAACTTTGCATCGCCCTCATTTCGGTTTTCCGAATGATGCTTTCAATTAGAAATGGTAATCACTCACTGATTCCTCAAGAAGTTACAAAAGCTACCCTAATTCATAGGTTGGTGGCTGAAAGAAGTAGGTGGAGGCGCGTTTTAGCAAACAATGAGGACTGCATACTGAGTCAGATGAAGTTGTACTTACGTGTTTCGTTGAATTCTGGCTTGGTAATTATTTGTGTCGGGGCTATTAATCTATCACAATGGCTACCCACAAAACTGAGTGTAAGCGATAGTAAAGAGAGACCATCGAAGTAGCCCTAAGGGACTGCTTTGAGGAGCCTGGGACTTGTCATTGGCTGAGTGATTCCCCTCGAACCACTGCCTCCATTGACACTTGCTAATCCAGTACGGTTCAGAAAACTCCATATTACCTCTTAAAGGCACATATTTCTGGCAGCCAAGTTCACCAGCCATGAGCACTTGGAGGGAGGCGTTAAAAAGATGTGATGAAAACAGCTGATTAAGCCTATAGTGGTAAAAAAACAACATTCTCTTAGAATCTTGCATACCAGCAGACAAGACGTAAGCAATGCATGGTAGACATCAATGATGATAGTAAGTTTAGTGAAGCTATGTTTTTAAAAAACACCAAAAATAATATTGTTCAGTCTATCATAGTTGCGGAAGTCTATTTGATCCAGTTTGAGCAAAAAACTATCTTCTCTACCGACAATATGAACTACGCTTTGAGGAAAAGGTAGTTTAACAGAGACAGTATCCACAGCACATGATCTGCAATGCCCCACACATAGATTTCATCAGAGTAAGAGATGGTGGCACTGAATGCTCCAGTTTTGAACATTTGTACAATGCCTTTGTCTTGCAACATAGAAAAAAGGTAGCAGTTCAGCTTCCATAGCAAAACCTATCAAGAATTTGTTCAGTCAATAAGAGATAACATTTCCCCCTTCGCAAAAGAATGTTACTGCAATCAGACAAAGGAGTTATACCTCTCCTTTTTCTTGTCGTGGAAATACATGGAAGCTAACAACTACTGCACAAATATTATCTGAACAGTTGAAAAAAGCTCAGGAAAATGATAAGAATGAATGGGAAATGGGAGTTCAATGACAGTGTTAAGGGGCAAATTACAAAAACAGTGAGTGATTAGTAGGTAGTGCTATTTCCCCGAAAATAAGTATGTGTTGCCCTGCAATGCGATAAACAACATTAAGGACTGCTAAAGATGAGATACACTTGAGCAAACTAGCGAATTAGTGGATGGACGGATGGATGAGATGGATTCAGTTCCGATTGTCACCTTCACAGATTGCAAAAAAAACAAATTAAAGTGAGAAGATATTGAGAATGGAAGTCTTTCACAAAAAGCCTTCATAAATCTTGGCAAAGTTGACGATTAACATTTGTTTTTCAGTGCCTGATATGATCACAAACCCACCTGACCAGCTCAGCACTACAGAGTAGAGTGGATTTTGCTTCCGAGAACCTGCTTATTCCTGAAGTCGGTCTTGCTTGTTGGCTTTCGATAAGAGCCTCCACACTGTGAAAGCAGTTTTAAGAGGCAATTCTTTGGAGTTGTGTCAGAATTTAAGTAAACACACTCCATACCTTCTTTGGACAACAACCTTCATTCACGAACAAACTGTGCACGATTGAATTCACGTCCAAAAGAAGCGTCCCAAAAATCGTTAAAACGTGGAAGACATTCGTCCATTGTTACAGTATTATCTGAAATGAGTGATAGGAATGAAATGTTGGTGGATTGATGTAGCTGAATTCACATTTACAATGCGAAAAACTGAGTCGTGGTACAAATTGACCACAACGTTGAAATTTTCACGAATTCCATCTTACTTTTGCAGTCTTCAGTAGCAAACTTCAATCTAAGATTGACCACTAAGCCCACTACTCAGGAAAGGAAGCATATATTACTTGTCAAATAATGGATATGGTAGTCTTGTCGTGTAAGTTGATGAAATTGGGTGAACGGCAAAATTTACAACTTATGAACTGTGGTGCCATCAGCTCACCTAATTTAGTCGTGAACAAGTAAGTACGGTTTAGTAAATCTCTTGCCAAGCAGCACAGGCCTAAAGTTAGCATACACTGCACTCCCCCTTAACGAGGTTGATAACGATCATGGAGAAAACAGGCCCAAGTAAAATACTGCCAAATATGACCTCAAAGTCGAATACGTTAAAGGGACATAAGACTCCAGTTCATTAAAAGCAGTTTGGTAGCATCGGAGAAGTTCTTCGCAAACCTAGCAAAGGTGGAGAACACATCAACAATATTTCTTCGTGGAAAATAACCCCTTTTCAAGGCTCTCATCCCCTTCAGACAAACTAAGGAGGGGCGGAACCGAGTGTTCAATAAAGTTGGCGTTAATTCAGATAAGCCATACCGCAATAACTTCTCAAAACTTAGACTCGTAAAATTGCATTGTTTATGTACAAAACGAAAAATCACTACGCATCAGTCTACCACTACTTCCCATTCCTCTTTTCAAAATTTTTCTGAGATTTTGAACTCGCCTGTGTCGAAAACTAAAATCTGGCTCCAAAGTGACAGGCTTCTAGTCAGAAATGATTTGTAAAAATTAATTGTATTGATTAATTGCTCAAAATTGGATATCGTAATCAGGAGAACCTCCGCTCCTGATAATAGTGAAGAACTGTCGCTATTGGTGTGGTATTTCGAAATGAAGACTAATCAATTGCAGGTAGGACCTGCCTATCTATTCGATATAATTCGAAATCGTGCAATAAAGTCTCTCAAATAGTAACCAAAGCATCTGGAACTGGTCGATTAGTCGAAGGGAGGTCTTATCCCTATTAGTATTAGGAAGCAGGGCAAGACGTCATGCTGCAAAACTTACCCGTGGGATGATCCATACTTTAAGATGGAATGCGCGGTAAGTACTACCTCATCCAAGGGATTACCACCCTCTATTGACATTGGACAAGCATATGTAGAGTGGAAGAGATGGCCGATAAAATAAATACGGATAGAAATGAAGGTAAATTATTAAAAGTGTTTTGTTTTCTCATCCGAGGATACAGCATTCTATAAAAACAGAATCAAAAGAAAATGTTCCCTGTAGAAAGTGTGTAAGATTGTAATGGCGCCTAATTCAACGAAAACAACAATTTGGGGATTGTTTTGAAAATAGTTACCAACCTATCCAGATAAGTTTAATAAGTTTGCTAGGTGCCGATTCATCTAAATTAAAGAGACTAAACGCTCCATTAAATGCAGACCATGAGTCTACTTTTACGGCATAGGCCATGAGAGCACGCGAAGAATAATAGAACTGCCTAGAATGCCAAAGAAAGGAAGAAGAGAGGTTTGGCTTGGAGAGATAAACGAAATTCACCCTCATATATCATGTCAGCAACTACACCGTAGGTAGGAACGTTCTAGGAATGCGGAGCGATTGGATAAATTGACAGGTAATGGTAAGTTAGAAGGAAAGAATAGATATCTACGCCGTTGTCACAGTGCAAAGGACTTCCAAGGGTAAGAAGCTCATCAAGTCCAACAAAGAAAGTGCAAAAAGCAGCAACATTGATTTAACTTTTAATCAAACAAGGAGGTTTTGAGATCATGTTGGGCTTCATCCACTGACGTGTTAAAAGCATTGTCTATTCAGTGGTATCGACGGTGACAAAAACGATGAGGATAAAGAAGATAGGATGAGATAATTATTGCATTAATTAGAAACCACGTGTGATAGACGGTAGTAAAAATGATTGTGAGAAACCGGAACACTGAAAACAAAGTCCCGGTGGAGGATTGCGAAAAATAAAGCTGAGAAGTGTACCATCTACTAAGGAGGAGTTTTAAATGTGCAATGCTTTAAGTTCCACTACCTCCAGGAGCTGATGCAAGGTAGAGCTAATTGAAGTTTGGGAAATAAGAAAGGTACGATCAGTCCCAAGGTATACACAGCAAGGATGTAAGTTTTGTTAAGCAATAAACAACCAGTGGGAAACAAATGTGTGCATTCAGAAAGGTACGGATCGTGTTCTGATAATCGTGGGAGGTCCAAACGTTTAATTCGAGGTTCCTTTTTGCATTAAACTTAAATATGCGATCACCGATAGTAGTAAGGATAATGTAACCTAACAAAATAAGTTCATGATTTGTTGGAGAATACACTTTAAGTAGCATGCGAAGGGCTTACGTGCTGCATAGTTACAATCACCGAAAGCATCCTAACGCCTGATGCTCCAAGAAGACCTATTCCTCCATAAATCGTATGCCTAGTTCATTCATGCGTTAAAGAAGAAAGAACCCAACAGGTTTTACAGGATGACAATTGGATTGTGAAGTTCAACCAAAACCTAATTGAAACTCAAAGTGTAGCTAACTGCAGTCTACATGGTAACAAAAGATTTTTATTGTATCTTCACAGAAGCATAACTAAAATGACGCCTCATTAAGGATCCCAAGTACCACACGAAACTGATAAATCATTTGGCATAAGTTTGATGATAATGAGTTCCAACCCACGACTCCACCAAAAAACTTAGATTTTTTAAATGCTCAATGGCTCTTTTGGCGGTTTTATTATTGTTGGGTTTGTCAACTCACGTAATTGCGTTTTACGCAGATATTGAATTAAATATCTTTTACGAATGGTTTTTGCTGGCAATATGTTGCTGTTCAATCCAATGCGCTTGAACTCAACAAGATATAGCGAATTTTAAGATCAAAACAGCGAATGTGGAGAATTAGTGAAGAAAATACACATACCAAATGAACACAATAACACATCAGGCAGTGTATGAAACTTTCAGAGAAAGCGGGTAACTGAAGGTCTCATGCATTTGGGAAAGTGTTAGGAAAACTTTAGAATAAAGAAGATGCCATTGTCACAGAAGTTGCGAAGTCAATTGCAAAATTTTTCTGCTTTGAACAAAATTCAATTTGATTCCGTTTGGCATCAGGCGCAAATAACAATAAATTTCATCCAATTGCACAATAAATCCCATCCAGAATAGACTAAATGTACCACCTGAACAGTGGGATCGATTCGTTTAAAGTCGGCAGTGATCAAAATAATGTAAATAGAGTGGCTTTAAAATCAAACATCTGAATCTAGCTTTGTCGTTTTTTGCGTGCACCCATACCAGTGCCTTTTATCGTTGCAGGCTGAAAATTGCTATGAACGCCCTGAATAATGTCACTTTGTTTGCCCTTATAAAGTGAACCTGTAGAAGCCTATTTATGTTTAGCTAATAAGCCAGACTTTGCTTGACACTCCAAAGGCTCACAATTAAAGCGTGCAATCTAGCAGATTAATTTTGCCTGTATGACCGGTTATTATTGATATAATGGTGTTTTGTGTCCTAAAATCCACCTTGTTTGTGTGCATTGTAATACTTTGTTTGTTCGAACTACCGGTTTAGGTCACTTGGGTGGCCATCTTGTTCTAGCCGGTTGGTCGGCCTCCGGGCCGTGCCAACAGCCCCCAAGTCCTCTGTTCCCGGAATATATATATATTCTGCCCTAGTACTGCGCCTTCTTTTGCCTTAAACGGAGCCTCGGGACGCTACATTGGTGGTAGCGGAAAGCGGACCCGACTTTGATGGATTTTATCCTGCTCCATGCCGTTTCTGGCAAACTTCGGCGTTGTGAAAGAAGTGCTTGTGCTACGGAAGGGAGAACCTTTGGTGTCTCGTAACAGAAGGGTCGAGATCGACGTTCATCTTCGACATCTCCCTCGCTCTCGTGTTCGACAGGAAAGCTATTAACAACTGAAGCGACACTAGCCGTGGACTCCAAGTCCAGAGAAGGGCCAAGAGGTGCGCATTTGCTGCACTGAGTGCTACGCGGAATGGATGGCACTACAGGAACACATGCGTTCGAACCTCGACGACTGGGACGGTTAGCTCGTGGGTGCTTCTCGCAGCACTGATTACGTTGCGATGGCTGACACGGGAGGCGGACGAAGAGGAGCGTCGGGGACGACGCTCGAAAGAAGAGAGGGGCTGTGTAATACTTTGTTTGTTCGAACTACCGGTTTAGGTCACTTGGGTGGCCATCTTGTTCTAGCCGGTTGGTCGGCCTCCGGGCCGTGCCAACAGCCCCCAAGCCCTCTGTTCCCGGAATATATATATTCTGCCCTAGTACTGCGCCTTCTTTTACCGTAAAGGGAGCCTCGGGACGCTACAGCATGAATACTCGTTTTACCTTACGACGCAAATTTATGGCTTAATTCAGATTAACTTTGGTGGTATACAATAAATAAAGTGTGGAATAAGCAGCTTCACTCATTAAGAGGACCATTTTTCCAAGATCAACAGAATATTTTATGCATTCCGATTTGCGCCACATTACCCATATTATAACCCTGCACCATAATATTCAGTCATGGTACTATTTTGTAATTATTAGAATGATGTATATCTTTTCTTGCTTCTAATCTTAAACAGTCTTAATTGTGGCGTCTCAAAATTTCCTTTAAGATAAAAGAAGGCATAGTACTTGGATGGAATATGTATTCTGGAAACAGAAGGATTGGGCACCGTTGGCACGGCCCAGAGTCCAGCCAACCGGCTAGTACAATATGGCCATCCAAGTGACTGAAACCGGCAATTCGAACAAAAAAAGCATTGCACAGCCCCTCTCTTCTTTTGAGTGTTGCTCCTGATGCTCCCCTTGGTCAGCCTCCTGTGTCAGCCATTACAACGTAGTGCTGCGAGATGCACCAACGAGCCAACCGTGCTAGTCATCGAGATTCAAGCGCATGTCTTCTTGTAGTGCCACAAATTCCGCGTAGCACTCGGTGCAGCAAATGCGTATTTCTAAGTCATCCTCTCTCACAAGAAGGTGGCCCAATTAAATGTGGGGGTGTAAACCCAAGTTTTCGATTGGGTCGAGACACACAACACATATTGTAATTCCAGGCTTTTTTGATGCCGTGGAAGAAACGCGAGGGTATTATAGAGCTCTGGGTAAGTGGGGCGATCGGGCCTCATAGAGATGGGATGCACGCTACCCAAGTGTGCAAAGCATAAAACGATGCTATCGAATGGCGTCCTGCACATTCTGCATCTGTTGATACACGTTTCGGCGAAGGGAGGAGAGTTGTCTAAGAGCAGGAGAGAGAGCTTACGGAGGATGCTTGACCACAACATCGCCAATCCCTTTTGGCAGTTCCACTGGACTTGGAGCTCACGACTAGTGTCGCTTCAGTTGTTAATAGCCTTCTTGCAGAACACGAGGGTGAGGGAGGTGCCAGAGATGGACGTCGATCTCAGCCCTTCTGTTATGAGATGAGAGGGATTCTCCCATCCGTAGCACATGCACTCCTTTCACACCGCCGAAGTTTGCCAGAAGCGGTATGGAGCAGGCTAGGATCCATCGAAGTAGGGTCCGCTTTCCGCTGCTACCGATGTAGCGTCCTGAGATTAACCATTCAGTACAGTATGGCCACCCAAGTAATCAAAACCGGCAGTTCGAACAAACAAATCATTACATTTATTCCTTTTACTATTGTAGTGGTAGACACGATGGACATAGATTGGGGAATGCATCATGCATGGACATGATCGTGTTAAACTACTACTACCCGGACTGGAGGTTTTCCACGGTCCTCAAGATGCTTCTAATACAAAAAGACTTTTAGCGTATTATCGTGCCTGTATTTTTAGAGTGACTAGGTTCTTTTTGGTCTGCGTTTTTACGTAGTAATCAAGAACTACCGTTTCGAAGTCTCAAAATATCGTGAGTTCTGCTTCAAGAGCTGTAACTGAGTCATTCAGCACAATCAGCTTGTGCATCTGTGTGTATTAACTATTTTAGTGATGTGCAGAAGTCCGATTGTCTGCCCTTCTTTGTGATTGCACAGGGCAGCCCTGTTACTTTGTTGGGCAGTGCTAGATCATTGCACGGCTTTGATTTCACCCATAACTTCCTTAAAATTACCATTTCGTCCCTTCAAATAAAAACGCCAAAACCACCATTGATGATCCTCAGACCTGCTTTGAGGATACGCATTGAAAAGTTCTATGCGGCAGAATCACAAACTTACTTAACACTACCGCGTCTATTTTATGAATTGTGGCTGTAATAGGTCTGTGGCTAAGTGTGTAATGCTTTGTTTGTTCAAACTGCCGGTTTTGGTCACTTGGGTGGCCATATTGTACTAGCCGGTTGGCCAGCCTCCGGGCGACGCCAACAGCCCCCAAGCCCCCTGTTTCCAGAATCTATATTCTGCCCTAGTACTATGCCTAATTTTACCTTTAAGGAAGTCTTGGAACGCTACAGGGTGCAGCCACTAGTCGGGCGGATTATTTTTCATTTAACTCACTACTTGTAATACATCTTAATCTAAATACACATCCTATATGAAAATGAACATAAAATCCGCAACGAAATAGGTGCCATATGCTCTCAAGGAAGACGTTTTCTCTAAACCTGCCTAATGATGATTACTGCACTTAATTTTGTTGTACTGCCAATGAAAAAATGCTCGGCATTGGCAATACAAACGTCGGGCCAACTACATACTGATAGTCTTCCACTTTATTTAATAGCTGATTGGCTTATAAATGGAAAGAGTTAGTGGATAAGACAACAGTCCCTATCCTCAGAGAAGCAACAAAAGTCAACAAGAATTTTCTGCTCTTACAAATGGCTTTATTCCCTCGAAACATGCGCGAGCTACTTTACGCAGTGTAATCTGACGAAGTGCTCTTACTCTAATAGGGAATGGTGGACTCAGAGTAATATATTAAATGTTTGCGGAATACTAGGTTTTGGTTGCAAGCCACTGACGGGCTCCCCAGTCGTACCTAAGCCCGAGGACCTGGCTGGTTTACGAGCAAAGTCAGTAACCTCAAGTTCATGCGCACATCCATAACAAAGATTCTGTTTCGGCTTTTTGTCTACTTCCGTCCTCATGGCCGCCTCGAGTAGCCAGAGTATAGCACACAGACTAGTGCAATTAGTCAGCATAAAAAAATACACGTATTGTAAATGCACTTAAGATCATATAAAAATATTATTTCGTTAAAAAGTTCAAAAAATAAGTATTCAATTTTTATTAACAAAATTCAAGGTGTAAGCATCAAAATCGTTTTAATGGTCTAATCCCGACGTCCATATTATTCGAGGAGGCTGGTTTCGGTTTTATGAAGAGATAATGAAAGGGGTAATACTGTGTTTACGTGGCGTCATTTTCTTTCATTTTACCTAAATCAGTAGGAAGGGGGTCGGTTTTAATGCGATCGCATTCGTTTTTTTTTATTTCTTTGGTTACTCTTGCTGCCTGACTAAAACGATAAGATGTCTTATTGCAGAGGCGCGGTCGTAAAAGGGCCCGAAGATCAAGTACTCGGGAAGATGACGAGCCCTCTGATGAGCCAGTTTACTGTATTTGTCGGTCTTCTGTGTGTGACACTTTTATGATGTGAGCAACTTGGGTTACTCTTATCTGTCCTAGTGCTTGTGATGCTTGTGAGGAGTGGTATCACGGGGAATGCATAAACGTCACCCCTAAGCAGGCGGAGTGTATCCAGAAATTTTACTGTCAGGCATGTAGAGGTAAAGAGTTTTTTCTTCCCTAATGTGAGTCCATAGATGAAAAGCCCGAATTACAGATTGAATTCAAACCGGATCATTTGAACGGGCGCCACTCTTATGGGAATCGGCATAGGTCTGCGGATGTTTCTTGCCCCACCGGGGGTGATGTGGATGATTACCCAGACAGATTTGGCAGCATTCAGTCGCGCAAGCGAAGTCGCAAACATTCCCAGCCTCTACAGCTTAAAACGCGTAGAGTGCCTAGTGCAATGCCTGTTCGGCTCGGTGAGTCTTCGGAGGACGAGTTTGACCTTGATCACTCGCAATTTGCGTCTCCGTCGTCGAGTTATTCACAATCTCACGTTGGGCCTTATTCTTCTCGTTCGAAATATGGTCGTGTTACATTACCAACTTACGACAACTCAAATGACGTGGAGTTCCAACAGTCACAGCAGCAATCTCAGCAACAATGGCGCCGTCCATTCCCTCGGAATCGATCTCCCCAGCCGTGTGGAGAATGCGATAGCTGTAAAACCAGGGATAACTGTGGTACCTGTGAGGTTTGTAGGAGTCCAAAATTCAAGCAAGGTCGCAGCCGGCAGCAGTGCTTACTCAAGGGGAAGATGTGCCTGACCAATGATCCTGAGTTTCAGCAGCCCTGGAGGCGACAAGCATCTCGAGGTCGATATGCTCCACCATGTGGTGAATGCGAGAATTGCAAAACGAAAGGGAACTGCGGAACTTGTGAGGTATGCAGAAGTCCAAAGTTCAAGCAAGGGCGGAGCCGTCAACATTGCTTGTACAGAGCTAAAATATGCCTTGGTAATGGTCTTCAGAGGCAATCGTCAAAAATCGCCTCCAACCAAAGGTAGGGTTATATTTGTCCCTTTTCATTGCTCATTTATAGCCACCTATCCGACCTCGTCTATGAGACCCATTTCGACGACTTTGCTCCCTCCACGCGTTTTTCGGCAGGGGGGCGCAAGAATGCAGCGATTGTCGGAAGTAAAATGCGTAGAGGTGATCATTTGCCTGGTGGTGGTATGGGTGGGCCTTCTGGCCGCCTTGTCCATGAGCCTCAGTTTTCCAGACGCGGTCCTCACTCGGATCTGAACCTCTTGGAAAGCACCGATTTCGTTGACGCCTACGGCATTTCCCCTTCCCATCGCGCCGATCGCAATGGCTCATCGCGTTTTGTAGGTCCTCACAGTCGCCAGAATAACATTGAGTCGCGGGTTATGCGCAATGTCGGCGGCATGGTGGATGCCGACGATCTTCTAGGGCCTGCAGATGCTCCTCCTAACTACGATTCCGACGAGGATGTTGTCCTCCCGGAAATGCGTCCTTGCGCTGGTCCTGCGTGTTCTAAACCCGCCATCCGTTCGAGATACTGCTCGGAGGAATGTCAATTGCGCCACGAAAGGTGGGTTTTTGGTTTTATTTTAATCGTTCTTAGTGATAGCATTAACAGAATGCACGCATCATCCCGCGGCTCCAGCGTAAAGGACCAGATCAAGATACCGTAGGTTTTCTAGTTTGACATCTCACCAACTCTCCGTAGATATGCTTTGCCCTATCCGGACCATCTATATTGCCGACATCATCGTATGTACAGCTCTCAAGTCTACAATGTGGACGCATCCCTAGGCGCACAACAGAGTGGCTCATCCGTTTCAGACATGTACTCTGACGTTTACACCACTTTTGTAAGCAGTAACCAATCTGCAGTCATGGATTACGTCTACGACCCGATGACGGGCTCTTCTCAGATGCCAGCCGGCTACAGACGGTTGTCTGCTGCACAGGGTGGTGGTACCGATGACTACTTTGCTTCCTATTCTCAAGGCAACCACGTTTCCAAAGTTGGTCCTGGCGGCCATTCGCGCAAGTTCCCCAGTCTGGAGGATATGCGTGGACGCGGCCCGCAATCTGCTCATCTGGTCGGAAGTCGAATGATGTCACTTACTGGTCGTCGGCAGGTGCATTCGTCACTAGGCGCCGTTGTTGGTGGGAGTGGCAGTTCTGGTAGTGGTGATGTCCTCTCTCCGGTTCCACTAGAGTCTATAACCCCCACTATGCAGCCTATTCGCATGTATAATGGGCACTTGGGTGGAGGACCGCCTGACTATCGCGTGAATTCAGGTGATGGAGAGAGCGCGGCCGCTGCGGAGCTACTGACAGCGGATGCTAGCGATCTGATAGACGTAGATGGTACCTCTTCGTCGGGAGTCGGTGGTGGCAGCATGAATGCGGCCGCGTCGGCTGGCGCTCCCACTTTCAGACAGGGTGACGAGTACTATATGATGAATGAAAACGAAAATATTGAAATAAACTGGCCGACTTCTCCGGGAGGTGTAGCTACTGCATCGGCTGGCACTGTTTAATTCTCCAGTAATTATTCTATTCTTGTATGTTCGTCCTGTCCGCACACTTGCGCACGCGCCCATTCCCAGTGAAATTTTACTCGCACATTAATTTTGAGAGGTAGATCGCGCCGGATTGGTATATTCTACACCCACGTTTCCCACTGTAACTAACGTGAGGCAGCTTTCCTTATCTCGTTTCTCACCTTCAACAATTCATTTAAATTCTCCCTCACAGGAACACTCCGTCGAACTGTGTATAGTGACTATGCACTTTGCCCTTCCTGACTTTGTACATACAGCATTTCACGTCCTAGAACAGACCGTGTCCTCGGGCAAAAGATTGTACATTTATAGTGTTCTGTTGAGGCCTTTTCGTCCTAGTCGAGTTAGCTTTTGCCTGTCTTCCTCTAAACATGTAAAAATTGTGTATGTTTATATTTATTTTGGAATATGTATAGCACCGGCCCTCGTCATACATATTATGTTCAAGTGCTTGTACATTTAAGGTTTTCAGCACTATGCGGTAGTCCGCGCCTACCGTTTTTTATCGTTTTTCTTTTCCTCGATGGATAGTTTTAATGATTTGGTTCGTTAACGCCCTTGACAAGGACTGAAGTGTTGGGTAGTCACTTAAGCCAAGTCTTGCGGATCCGGGGCGGTAGCTACGGGTGTGTGGGGAAGTTTCTCGACATCGCCGTCCTTTGTCAATGCCTAGTTGTCGGCTCGGCGGTCGTTCGTGTCGGCTGCTGTTTGTGGTGCTGTGATTCACCTGTTTCTTACTCAAATGATCGTGGTGTACTTATTTGCCCCTTAGTCACATGAGGTTGCGAGTGCGTACTTGGGCGGGTTGGTGTCATTAACACTAGCGGGGCTGATGGGGGGTACTGGCGCCTTGTTTGACGTGGAGTGGTGGCTCTGCCACGGCTCTGGCTGGGTTGGTGGTGGTAGCTGGTCTGGGCTGCTGGCCCGTGCAGGGCCTCATGGCGCTGAACGACTTCACCGCGGAGCTGAAAGTACTTTTATGCGTTGTGGATCCCGGCCTAACTGGCGTTCGCCCGCTGGGCGCGGCTGCACAAGTCCAGTTGGGAGGGGTGATGGAATTAAGCAGCCGAGTTGTGTATTCAAGCGGCAGGAACCGGTATCTAGGCGGTTCTGTGGCTATCTTCGCCCCTACTGCCGAGGAGTGGCATGTATAAAGGTCATCTGCGGAGCACTTTGGTAAGGGCTTCTGGGTTGAAGCTTAGGTTACTCGATAAAGCACGGAGTGGCTGGACTTCAGGGCGGACGAGGGTGTCAGCTTCGCTAGGGTGCTGTTTCAGTGACGCTCTCACCACCTCGGCAGTTCTTATTCCCGTGCAACTTTTGAAGACAGCAATCTGATTAATGCTGCGCGCGATTCCTCCGAGGACGGCACTTGACATTAGAGTAGTCACAAAGAGTAGAGAACTTCGATAATGTTTCTGTAAATCTAGCTCCCCGTGAATTATTGTCCAGCCAACAAAATTGAGGTTATTGCGCTTTTTAAGTTTTTTTTTACCACTTCCCAGGGCTTCGAGGTGGGATTAGTGGAAACGTCTAATAGTTTGCGAAGTGGTAGCGGAGCTCCCATACTCAAATGTGCGGTTGTGCAAGACATCGTTACACTCTACTTTTACTGATGCGGGGTGGGATTCGCTAAGTTGTTTTCAATGTTATTGTTCGTCTGCACTACTTGCTTTTCTCCCTTACGCTGATTCGAATAAGCGTGTTTCTAAATTTTGTTTGACTATCGTTAAACCTTGGTTTATACTAATTTGCTTTTATAGCAATCAATAATATGCGCGTCGAAGTCCCTTTTTGAGTTCTTCAATAGCTGCCGAATGCCTAAGTTCGTTTGAGATGTCGAGAGTGGTTGTGCGTACACCTCCATAATCATGCTTTAAAAGCGCAAAACGTTTCAAATGTATCACCTCTCCACCCGTACTTTACTCGCTGCGTTAATCAATTAACGGCTTCACAATAAATACATTGGGTTTTTGAATGACATTGCCTCCTCTTGAGGCTGAAAATAGGAGTTGGTGTAGAACATCGTTGATTTGGATGCTGGCGCTGCTTGCTATCAAATTAACTAAGGTCAAAGAGCACTGAAACCACTAGGTTAGGTTGCGTTTGAGTTTGTCTTGAAGGGCAGCAAAGCACGGACGTGTGGTAGGAAAGAGGGGAAAGAAACCCTCTCCGTTATTCACCGGAGAGAAGTCCGTTCGCGAGAATCGCTTGGATGTGTCTGGTGGCATTGTGATTGACTATTTCTTTAGAATTACATCAAGGTATGAAGCATACATTATTGAAAATGAGAGTGAATTCCCCCATTTTGATTGGCCACATTTTCACGAACCTCATTTGCCAAAGCGCAAACCAATCAAATTGGGTTGCCATGCACGCCACCTGGTGGAAAGACGTGGCCCTGGTGAACGATCGATTAGTTTCTCCAATAAATGAACGCGGTTGAATTATGACCTACCAAATTTGATGTTTTTTTTTGCTCCTAGCCTCACTAGGGATTATCCAGAGTCATGTAATCCTGACAACAGTAATCACTGAGTTGACAAGGCTTTATGTATGGCTTAGTTGTGGTAGCACGTTTTGACAACTATTTAACATTCACCAATTGTCAAATTTGTGCTGAGCTATAAACGCATCTAGCTACCCATAAGACATACCTACCAAGGCAGCACCAAATGTTAGTGTGTTGATCAGGGTGAAATCATATCACATGGCCTCTGAGGTTTGTGTGTCAGGATTGATTGCTAATTGCGATCTTACTTGCATGAAGGCTTAGTATTTCGGTTTGATGAAGACATATAACTTGCGGAGGATCTAAACTGTAACCAGAAGCCGATTCACCATGTGGGTTTCGGAATTACTAAGTAGTACTAGTTAGTTTTCTGGAAATGTAATTTTCAAAGTTGGGGCTTGTAGTCTCTTGATTAGGCTGTTGGTCAGCAAATACAGGATTGTTAGTAAAAATTTTCTGCTAATAAAATCACAGAATAAATTTACATTGCAACAACATTTCCCTGAACAAATTTGCGGCCTTTAAGACTAAGCCATTTTTCGGATATATCTGATTCCGGTGTTTCTACTTGTTTTAAAATTTGAGAATAAATAGTGATGGATATAAAATTTGTAACGATAGGTGTTAACTATTCTCCAGAGAACAGGCGTTTGGTGTGCTTTTTGTTTTCTTAAACATCTATTCTGCTGCCTAATGGAGAGTTAAATTTTGATAATTCATTTTAAACCCTAGGTGGATTTGACTCACTGAGATCCTGTGATTCTTCGAAGGTAGTAAAGAATGCAGGGTCTGAGTTGTCTCTAAAGCTAATGTGGAAGTGGCTGGATGATTAATAACATAAATGATGTGCAATTTGGCATGACACCAAAGTCAAGGCTCCACCGTGGGGCGTAAATGCGGTTTAAATCTCAATCGTTCTGTTGGATACCAACATTCCTGTTTTGTGCTGCGCACCTGACACTCTCCGAGGTCAATTATTTTATTTCGACCGTTAGAAACCTCCCATCAAAATTGTGGAAAGGAAGATTGCGCGATAACTTTACAGCAGAAACAGTATATTCATCAGTCTTGATGCATTTCGTGAATTTGCGAGAGTATCCTAGATATGGATCTCTTTCCGAGGAATTGCTTACAAAAGCAACATGAATCCCACCATAATCGTGCACAACTTGAAAGGTAAAAGATGACCTTCTTATTAAGGCATTCACCATACTACATACCGACGGCAGAAACCTTCCTCTTGTGACGATTTCACATACAACCAAAGAAGTCGTGTTTTCTTTTCCATTCCTTGGCGGCAAACTATTAAGTCGTGAGTCTCACGAGTCCGGAAGTAACTTTATCGCAATTGTACCGAAGAGTTAAAAAAACCAGTAACACAAGTAATGTGTTGCGTCATGCTATTTATTGTGAAAAATGAGGACTAGCAGGGCGGGTGTTGGAGTGTGATGGAGCGACTTGTCTCTTTGCGCGATGATGTATTCAGTCAAGGCAAATGGCATCATGCAGCGTTGCACTCGTCCTGTTTTTTTAGGTGCCATTCTAGTTACACTGTTGTGTTTATCATCCCAGCAGCAAACAAGTGTACTCGAAACCCCTGTGCCAGGTAAACAAGGGTGGAATGATTAATTATTTTGAAAATTGGAAGGCTCTCCATTTGAGATTTGTGATGCATTTTGATGACTTGCAGTACATCGCGTCCATAGATTGATGGCGCATAACCAAAGGTGGCATAAATCTAAATGGATTTTGATGGTGTCTAGCCATTTATGCAACAAATTCATGACCTCTTGCAACTTTCAAAGACTCAATTTTCACTCCTTTTGACTCATCACGCAAAGTTTTCATTAATTTGATTTACATTTTAAAGTCCAACGGAATCTGACTGGAAATTAGCTCAAGAATGAGAGTTACAAGAATTGACATCCTTTTTTAATTTTTCCTACGAATTAATCCAGTCACTAACTGAATCTTTCTGCTTCAGGCCTCATTTGAATTGTGCCAAGTTAGACAGATGCACAAAGGCGCATCCAAACATGTTAACTTTTGTCAAATGCTTCACAAAGGAGGCAGCTGACGTTAATCACAGTCCACTGTGCTGCTATCTCCCCAGCTTTCAAGAAAGACACCAAAGGACATTTCTGTTCATAAATTATTTTATTACAGTCACATAGAAACTTCGTAGATGGCCTATCGTTGTAGACTTGGTGAATATTAAGGTATTCAATTTCCCCAATTTTATCAAAATGTTCATCTTACACATTCTTGTTGAAATATTGTGACTTCATTGGCGCACTCTCTAGCTCCAAAAACCCAGTTACATTTGAATTTGACTGTACAGGTCTACGGCCGGCGACTTCAGAGATAAAGTACACCACCAACAAATTTGTGACAAGTTTCAAGCAAGCGATTGCAAAACCAAATACTAATTACTCTTACCCGAAGACCAAAAAACTGACTTGGATGGGGATTAGCAAATAAACAATGAGGCCGCACAAAATAACAGAACTGCACAAAAACAAAAAAATGAGTGAGAGGCAAGCAATTTTCACAGAAAAGATTCAATTACCATAGCCTGTTCCATTTGTTGTTCTAATTTTCCACCCATTTTTAACAATAACTAGGAGATTATAAGCATTGCTTTATTGTTTCGAGCCCAACTACACATGGTTTGCTGGCATGCGTTCCCATGAACTGACTTGTATACAAGAAACAGCACATAACATTTTTGTGACACTGGTACTTTTGTTTCTGCTCATTATGCCCAAGTAAACAATGGGACAACCACAAGTTTGAATAGGTCACAGTTGATTTGCCATTGGTGCGATACTGGTCATTTTTACAAGACCTCTTAGGCCAAAAAGTGATTACATCAATAGCAAGCAAAAGTTCAGTTTCCGTTTTAGTTTCACAGACACCGTAGGCTCCGTCTCAGAACTTCTGCCAGGCGGAACGGCCTCCAGGCCATGTCGGTGGCCCTCAGCTCTTCCTCATGTCGGCAATACATTTTCTGTCCAAGTATTGTGTTTTCTCTCGTCTTCAGGGAAGTCTTGGGACGCCAAAGTATGTCTGGCTATTTGGTGAATGTAAGCAAATAATTTAACAAACTATGTGTGATTTAATTTTTTGAGGAAAAAATTTTTGATACCTTCCAGCAAAATAACCAGACAAATAACCAACAAAAGGTTAGACTTCGACGGCTTTAAGTGCCACGGTTTATGTAGGTAAACCAGAAATTGTCAGCAAGTTTCGGTGGAGGTATGTACGCTGGAAGGCGTCAAATGTCTTTACTCTTTCAATTGAGACACTTCGTGCATAGGATTGCTGGAAACGTATTTTAAGGAAGCGTGGGTGTGTTGGCTCCGTCCTTAGCTCCGCTGACTCCGTGTGTCAACTACTTCACCTGATTTGGTTTACTTTTGCAAAACTCACTGACCTATTGTAACGACAATCAGCAAAGTATTCCATTGGTCTTTAAATGAACCGAAGATGAGATCAAAATAGTTCAAAAAACAAAACTGGTTCATAAGTTACACTTTTGAAACGTGGAAGCTTTGTGTGTCAATGCGGCCTCGGGGTGAGGGACTGTGTCGACCGTTTATCATGAAGTGATGATTTGTTACACCATTCTGACAGTAAGATGGCATGATACTCGAGCAGAATAGTTATTATCGATGTACAGTAGGGTTTGAGGGGCTTTGGCCATGTCCTGGAGGCCAGCCAACCCGGCGAAGGTACACTGGCCTCGTAGCTGAGCGGCCTCTTACTGGTTGGTTGAATGCTTTCCGGATAAAGCAGTTTCCAATCGAGAGGGTGAGGGACAAATTGGGTACGACTTTTAAAGTTTAAAATAATAACGCGTTCGTAAGCCTGGGAGTTCTACTTTTGGAGGCAAGGTATAAAGTGAGGCTGAGCTCTTTGAGGCAAAACTTTTCTACAAATTTTTGGAATTCACAACTAATTTCCTAAGCTTTTTGCTAAAAGCAGTGCTTATTAATTTTTAACTAACTTGTTCGTATTCTTATTGGTAAAATTGAGGTTCTCAAAAGCTGACTAACTTTCTTTGTCCAAATATTATATTAATAATTTGTCCTACATTTACTGGCAGAAAGTAATTATCCAAAACCCCTAGTTTATGTGAAGTTTAAATATTGCAAAATAAGCTTAACAAAGAACCAAGCAAAGGTTTTTGGATGATTTAAAAAAGTTGCTTCGTTTGTAGTAATTTAGAAAGTTACGGACTCCATCAAAATGGTTCAATTCTCTAATCTTTCTATTTTTCGCAAATGCCATCGAATTTACATATTTTGTGCCGTTGTTGATGGCTCCGGATGTGGGCACATTTTTAGTCTGCCTTCAGCATTCAAATTCCTTCCCACTTTGTACATTTTCAAAGCATCAGAAGACTTACTAATGCTTTACCATTATTCATCCAAAAAGCAAAATTAGGTTATTCGCGATATTAGTTGCTAAATTAACCTTGTAGGGAGGATAAATGCGGTTTTAATATTCCTTGTGCAGTTCTTTTCACTCAGGGTTGGGTCGAAAGAATTTCAACTTAGGGAAACACTCTGAAATGCGGCCACTTTAAGTCTGAGGAATTCGTGTCAAAATGAACATGAAGTGAAAGTCGGGTCACAGTCCGACGTTAAGTCGACGGATCACACGCTAATATTTAGGACTGTTTCAAATGACCGACAGTGAATTCTATTGCTGATGTTGTTGTCTCTGCCACGCCACCAGATGAATGCGGATGTAATCGCACTCTATTTTGCGTACTTTTGGCCTGTAGCATTAATCTTTGCTAATTTATGCCCTGTTACAAACAGCATTGCAAATGGTCATATCTCACACAACAACATTTCAGCTGATCAAGGAAAGTCGAGGCTATACGCTTAGCTGGAGATCACGCTGGAAATTTTGCCTCCCCATTTCAACCGAAAGCAGCTGCATAATGCTTCATGAAGTAGTTGCAATCATAATGGGATGGTGGTGTATTTCTTTTTAAAAGATAATCAGTGCACCATAAAACTAAAAATAGAACTGAAATCACTGTTCTTCCACATTGATGTGGATAATTTCCAGCGCATTAAATAGGGATCCAGCAGTGACATAGCCCAAAAGGTTGGCGCACGACGACGGAGACCCAAATTGACCCGGATACCAAAACTGAGAGAAACAAACAACTAAGGCATTAAATAACTCCGTTCCTCCTTTGAACACCATCGCCGGCACTCTCCTTGGTCAACATTTTGCGTTAGCCATCGAAACCCTATGCGACGGAGACGATAAGTGTCTCGGGGTGCGGGAAGTGTGTTGACCAACGCGCTTGTCTATCACTAGTCGTGGAAACACTGGCCCAAAAGCAGATTCAGGGATTTAACTGTTCTTTGAAGGTAAGGATTTGCTTCTATTTATCTCCTCGTCACTGTTTCCATTCTAATGATATCCAGTCACATCTACTTGGACTTTATCCTGGTAGAATGGACAGTTCTGTAATGAACTTTTTAAGATAGCACACAGCTATTGTCGTTTTAGCCGTAAATAGCATTCCCACAAAATATCCAGGGCTTTCAACGAAGCGGAAGAAGTTATAATACTTGAACAAAATACACATAGGTAGCATAGAGAAGGGCTAGAGACCGGGCCAGCCAGTGAAAATACCATGGCGGCGCGCCTAAGGGGCTCGTTACCAGCTCCTAGAGTGAAACAGACTAGTCGAGTACTACAGATGACTCCAAATTCACAATTCAATTTTAATTCGCTTGTGTTAATGAAATGCAATATGTCTGCATGACAGTTTATTCCTCATCTCAGATTGGTGGTTGACAGAGTTTTGCTATTTTACCCAACATTGCCTCATTACGATCTGTTTCAACTTCACGAAAATTTGAGGGAAAATATTATTGCTCTCGATTTAATTGGCATTATTTTCCGGCATTGTCAAAATTTTCAGCATTTTGGTACTTAAGCCCCAATTAATTGAATGCTTTTTCCTCCAGTCGTAGGCCTGTGTATAAGTAGCAAAATGAGGTGCAAGGTGTGGAATGCACTTCTTCCTGCCACTATTCTTCATTACAGGTCAATGACTTTTGCCTGATGTTGGACATTTTTGATGGAGATAGCACCGATAATGGACATAACATGTGCACCTTCCTATTCTTCATCTCCCTCACTCGGTACCACATTTTCTTTTTTTTGTATTACTTCACAAGAGAGTTAAGAAAAGTAATTAAAGTTCCCTATAGTAAAATTTAAAATACATTTGTTGGCCATAAATATCATATTTTAATGCAACTTAAAGTAATGCGTGTGCATGGTTTTCAGTGGCCACAATACCTGCACAAAATGCACAAACATGTCCATTACAAATGCGTCTCCATACTAGGACTACGGAGACTGAAGTGAGGGCGGTGCTGGTCACCAACTGAGGCTCCGCACCGGCGTGTTTTGTGCACTCACTTCACGCCATCCTCGCGACGCCACGTGATGACTCAGTGGCGTGGCCAATCAGGAGTGAAAGCGTGACGACGAAAAATCGATACTCAGTCTAGTCTAATGTGGTTATTGGAAAAGTTGCCACTGCAATCTAATTTGACCTGTGGCCCTACCTCTGTCTGGGATTCTTGGTTTGGGCATTCGAATCAATTACAAGGTGTGCTGTAGTTCCGTGAGTCTTGGGTTTAGGGTATTTGGTACATCCCGATCAGTAAACAACAGTAGTAAATTTGCATTATTGAGATTTAAAAAAACGCGCTTAGCCCATTTTGATGATGTGAGCATTAAGGAAGTGGGTCAAATATAGAAAAGTAGACCTCCGAGGCTTCCCTGAATACGAAAGAAGGCATAATACCCGAGTGCATTGCATAACATTCAATGCGCAAAATAAGACGACAAATTTAAATTCTAGGACAATGCAGAAATTAAACATTACTTTTCTTACATTTTTAAGTGAACAAAAACTAGGGGATCAACTTTTTTGCTATGCTGAGGGAACCCATCATGTAAACTTGGGGTAAAATGGGAAGCATAATGAGCTCCTCATTACTAGCCTTGGGAATGCACTGCGTACATTTGTTTTGAAGGGCGTGACCTCGCCCATTTAAAAAGGGAGTTCCGATACACAATGCCAACGCCCATCCAAGCACAAAAAGGGCGCATCAAAGATCTCCCTTCTCCTTCTCTGAGGAGGTAGATAGCAGAGCTCTATTATCCAACACCCAGAACCACAGTTAATAGCAAAACAAGTATTTAGGAAAATCTTTTTAGTGTCGGTTTTTAAAGATTACAATCACCAGAATTTGCGCACATGATAGTAAATAGTATTGGGGAGCTATTTTAGCAGTGGCAGAAGCCCACATGACCTAAAAACTTTAGCATAAACAAAGCCCCTAATTCTGCACCACACAGCGTCAGCCTTCATTCATAGCAAAATTGAAGCACTCAACTTCAAAGACCTTTAAGGTTTTGTTAGGCACCTGCCTGTCACCTCAGAACTGAAAAAATCGATTAGCACTTATGCCAGTGTGGGCAGCAGCACTGGGGAGCCTCCTCAGTGCACCAAGTCTGGGGCATAGTGTGCTATTCCCTCTATTGCAAGCGTTCCTACTTGTGCAGTTGTTTTTTTTTGCTTTGAAGGGCTCCAAAGATGGTGAGAAGTAAAACACGGTGTCAGTTAACCTGACCATGCAATGTTAAAGTATAGCCTATACATTGGGAAATGAGCGCAATGTGTTGCAGGAATGTTGATGCCACTTAAACCATCTTTGCATTTTTCACCAGGCTGTCAGAATTTGCCTGGGAAATGTTTGTGTGGTTTATCGCGTGATAGAAAGGCAGCAAGTTGGTCAAAATAGCAGACAGAGAGGATTACTACTGGTGGATGCAAAGGGATGGGTAAATTGCATTGATAAGCAATTGGGACGACTTTTGTGGTGTTGAGAATGCCATAATAGAAGACGCTAATGTCACATTAATGTAGTTTATTAAAGGCCATTGCAACCATTTAAACCTAAGTAGTTCCTTACTTTGTAACCTAATGAGTCGAATAGATTGAGTTTAAACAATCTTAACCTAAAGACAAAAATCTCCCATTGATCTGATAGTATTATGCATACTTTGTCGAAAGAGGTCAATTTCGTGCTGTGGTCGACTCAACTTGACTCTTCAACTTGACTTATGCGTCTGTGGCTGTTTTTCCTACAGCATTGAGTACATCACGATGGCTGTTGCAATTGGTTGACCAGCAGAGGCGCCGAGGCTGATGGTCAAATGGTGAGGGATCCGTGTCGTGCTTTGACTGTTTGTTTAGCTCTTCGGTTTGGTTTTGGGAGGACTGAGTTACTCAGTTGTTGTACTCGCACTCGGTAGGATGGCCATGGGGCCAAGCCAATGACCTCCGGCCCATCTCCATGTTGATGGTGCATGTTCCGCTCTAGCATTGTCTTCTTTCGTCCTCAGAGAAGTCTCGGGGTGCTGCGTAAATGAGGTCGTCTTTTCACTGGATTGACGGTCAGTGATTGACCAAAGGTAATAGTGGTTCATTCAAAAATCTAATTTGTATTTATGAATGTTCTATCTCATTTCAGGAAATTTGGGAAAATCGAGCTAAAATGATCTGCCTTATCTTTAAGGAGACCGTCAGTTTTCAATAATGATGATTGCAAAGAGTTTGTTTTGATTTCGAAAACCAGTTCTTCTTAGTGTTGGTGATAATTAGCGAAAGCTTTTATCCAACTCTTTAAACTGATCGGCTTCCATTCAAAATTTTATAATTTCTAAAATCCTCCCTATTCAATTATCCCATGTTTTTTACCTCTGACGAAGCAATGGTAAAAATGCCTTAGCCATGTAAAATATTATGATTTTCCTTAAATAACTTCGTTTCAACAATTTTATCTATCCCTTCGCTTTCTCACACTTGCAGCAGAGATGCTTCCAAGCTGAAGCTGTTTGCTGATTTGAAGAGTGTGAGCACAAAATCCTAATTGCCTGTGATTCCCTCCCCAATTAAGATGTGTGAACAAGGAGGTTGTTGTGCCCCGGTGGAGGGAAGACCCCTCCACGGCCACTGGCCCAGGAGCAGTCCAAAATATCGCCGCGGTGACAACAATGAGGGTGCACTTGGCTGGTGACCGCCTCGACTCTTTGTGACTTCAAGTGTCCCTGATAAATGATGCCACCGATTTTTGAAGTTGACATTCTCGCCTGTGTGCCTGGAATCCGCGGTCAAAATTGAGGTCAGTCTCATCCCAAATGGTGGAAATGCTCTCTGCTTGGAGGGTGCTCACGCTATCACGTCCAACTTCCGTGTCATGGAGTGTGATTCTTAATTGAGAATAAAAAGCAGTCGCTTTGTTGCTACGATTTACAATTTTGTCGGATAGACAATAAAACTTGAGCTCTTTCGCCCCACCATTGAATCGGAGATTTGCCCCTTGTTTAATGATTGGCCTCGCCAGCCACAACCCTCGTGGCATGCTACGCGGTCTACAGCGGGACTTTTATCCCAGGCAAGGTCAAAAGTTCTCCATAATTGTTTCCTTAAAAATAACTATCCAAACTCTAAGAATGATGTACTCATGCAAACATTAGGAAGAAAATGAAGATGGATTTAGAGCGCAAAGTTCACAGGAAACCGCTGGTGGGCAGTTTTTCCCACCAATGATTATTTATATCAGCTTACAAATAGGTCAGCAGGGTGCTTTAAAAAGCAACACACGCGCCTCTCAACATCCACTGTGTGGATGCCCATGAGTAGTGGATGGCTCGAATTAATTTGGTTACCTTCATGGTCAAATTAATTCGTTTTAATTAGGGCTCGCAGCATTCAGTGAATCACACAGTCCACTCCCTAGGAAAGTTGATACAAACTTTGAAGCCTCGAGGCGAGCAAATGGAAGTGGGATGGTTGGAAAATGCAAAGGGTTACTAATTCAAGCAGCCTGGGCGCATTCCACTTACTTCAATTGCTGCACATAGAAGAAAAAAATTGGCAGGGTTAACCGCAGAATGTGTAATCGTTGAATACATTATTACAGAAAAGACGTAATGTAAGTGATGGCAGCCTGTAAATTTGGATGAATTTGATTGGTAGTCAAGACACTTGGGTTATCTCTCCATGTTTCACAGGTTTACGCAAGTAATAGCAGCGGTCCAGGACAGCGAGATGATGAGTGGTTGAAATTTTTTCCGCTATTTGCTGTCTACTACTAGACTTGTCGCAATAACTTAAATATCTGCCGAATTTGATGGGGAACAATAAAAAGAAGTTATTATTACCAATTTGTCGGTGTCATCACCGGTAGTTTTAAAGGCTCGTTCAGGCAGTGTTGTCTGGAATGATTATAAAATGACTTTTCAACCTCGAAATCGTTTAAATAACGTGGACTTCTATTGCCTAGCTGTGACTATATGCTAGTGAAGACGTACAAGTAAACGAAGGTGCTTGTAGTATTTTGATTGTTTGTCCAATCCTTCGTTTAGGTTACCCGAACGCCAAAGGGCACAGGAGTGGAACTTTCCCAAAGTGACATGGCTTTTGGACCACGCTAGTGACCCCTTCACCTCTCTGTACGTCAATGGTGCATATTCTGCCCTGGTATCATGCCTTATTTTGCCTTTACAGAAGTCTAGGGACTCTAAATTTGTGGAAGCAGAGAGCGAACCAGATCCCAAAGTATAACTACTCTGATTTCTATGATTGGACGCTAAACCTTAACATGACAGAAGAGGAATAAATTGCTGCGAATGAATGAATATATGACGACTCTTAACACAAGGGTAAAAAATGAAGTCCACTTTCAGTAATTATCCCAGTCCCGTATTCTACAGAATGCTAGTAGCAACAGAATTGGCACTAGTAGTAAACCAGCGGAAAAAGTTCGGTACGGAGGTGTTTACAATGCCTGTAAGAAGATGTCATTCAAGTGAACATGCGATGTCTCCTCCACTTCCCTACTAGCTCAATACATCCCAGCTAGGTATGGCTAGGTAGCACTGAAGTTAGCACATAGTGGCAAGGGTGAACAGACACAAAGCTCTATTTCCATGGAACGATTTCAAATCCAGACCTTTACTAAGCGACTCCCCCTTAGGGGCACCATTCCCACCATTAGCTTTGGATACGCAAGTTGGCCAGCTTAGTTCTCCAACAGGACGAACATCGAGCCTAGTAGAATTGCCAAGAGGGATCAGCGGTAGGGCGCGCAGATTCAGTGAATGGTGCAGATGATTTGTGGGTATTTTTCCTAAATCGTTGACCACATTGTGATGACCTGCGCAGGACGTTTACCCAGAGAAACGCCAAGGGCGGCGCTCAAAAGGGGAGACTGCGTAGCAAATTGATCGTTTGTTTAACTCTCGAATTTTGATTTCACAGGCACTTGAGCCTCAGCCGTTGTAAATCAACCTGAGGGCATGGCCTTCCAGTGATGCCAGTGGCCCCACGGTACTTCTGTGGGTTAATAACACATTTTTTGTCCTTTTGCTATATCGCCTTTCATATTCAGCAAAGTTGCGGAACGGGTAAGTGCTATTGCTGGATTAGACTGAAATTCGGGTAAACTACTTGCAAGAAAGCATCCTGGTTATTTAAACACTGTTAGAAAGGCAATTAAATAATCACGCTGCGATCAGCATGCGAATATTGTTAAGACTTGCGAAATCTGCCAAAGCAACATCCTTTCAAAGCGTTTTTAGGTGTTACCGCTCAAAAAGAGAATTTTAATTGGCCAAAGCACTTCACTAAGTAACGATGGCAACAGATTTAGGAAAAGATCACATCATCCATCCAAATTTGTAAATGAAAAAAGTAGAGACATAAAGGTGTGTTTTAAATAGAGTAATTTGTTTGCGTAAATGAGTTTTCTGTTTAAGCATCTACGAGAAGGCCACATGATGAGACACGAAGCAGTTGTGGTGAGGTCAGCTCGACGTCACAACCTAACGACCCTCGATCTGAATTTGCATAAATAAAAAGAGACGAAGTTAGCCTGCTTCAAATAATGACCAACTACTTGCCATGACGATGGTTTTCACTCAAAAACCAAATACTACAAGGTAGATGTGAAAAAGCTTCAGTTGACTGTTAAGTGGTGTTTGCGTTCCATAAATCGTAGCATTGGAGATTCGCTCAGTGTAGTTCATGGCCTTCCAAGGCTGCGCTTGATGCAAATGAGGCTGATAAACTGTCACCATTGCCTAATATGGAAAAAAATTAGGAAACTTCACATGATTTCAGGAAATGGCCGTCAGATCAGTGTTTTGCATAATAGGGGTTCCAAATGCGACGAGATTGTGTGAAAAATAATTTCAAGGTTTTACTGCTGTTTTTTTAATACGACTGAGTGTCATTGACCAGTTTACTTTAAAGCAGCACTTTTATTAGAACTTTCCGTGAAATCTGAGCAAATCTGAAAAACCAAAACATTTTTTTTACTTTGGAAAAAAGTAGGATACAAATAGATGGACGAGTCAATACATTGGTAGCGTAAGCACTCCATTTGGGCAAAACAAGAAAACGTCAATGAGACCAGCAACAGTACTACCCTCCAGCCCTATCAAACTGCAGGGCCTGAGACTTCCCTGAGGATGGAGAAAAGCATAATGCTAGGGTAGAATATGTATTGGCGACGCACTGGCATGGACCAAGGTCCAGGCCACACGGTTGAGGCACAATGACGGAGCTCTAAGTGATGCATTACTTAAAAGAGAGTCTAACAAGCAGTTAAAGCATTACAACCTACTTACTCATCATAAACATAGGAGCTTAACTTCACAGCAAATTTCTGCAGACGACCCAAAAGTCTTTACGACCCCATCAACTAACAGCACTGCGAATTCGTACCAAGAGACTCCACAGTGACACGCACTGCTAAAAAAAGAAGTCGTGGACGGACATTTCCGTATGACAGGCTTCTGCAATTGCTCTTCATTTCAAATTGGTACTCCACGAAGCTTCACCGTACAGGGTAAACAGTGGCCAGAGGACACGCCCAAAGTGAAGGACAGAAAAGACGAATGCACACCATTTAAAGTTGAGTAGCTTTCTTCCAATTGACATAAAATGGAGTTGAGTTTCGTCTCAGTAACATTTGTCCAAAAGAAAGAATAGAACCCAAACAGGAGAGGCACACGAACATCATTCTAGCGACAGCCATCCACCTATACCAATTGCACATCGAGGCTACCTTAATGCAAAAGGGGGAATTAACGACCCAAAGCACACTCCGCACCAATGAGGCACATTTTTATGAGTAAACCCTATCCATCAAAGAGTACCAATGAAACTTTGTTGTTGATTTCACAGCCGGGGGATCCACGATTCCTAATGAAGGTGATTCATGCCCTTTAATATTTAAGGATACTCTCGAGCATTAACCAATAGTCAAATGGGTCATTAATTACTATAAAAAAGGTCCAGGAATCACACGCACACATGACGTGATGAAGCTTGTGCTCAGGCATATTATTAGCTTAAGTTGGCAAAACAAGAAAATCCAAATATCACATAATGAGAAATAATGTCAAGAGGAGAAACGAATGGGGTGAGGGGGTGGAAGGCGATGACAAATAAGGGTGTAGCCGGGAGAGACATTCACAAGCACATGCACACAAAAAAGTAATGTCAGTGGAAGGGAAGAATAAGTGACTCCAGAGGTCCAGCGAATTTCCTCCTGAAGAGGAAAAGGAAAGATGTTGAAATGCAGTAGAAACAACCAATTAGTAACTGATTGGGAGGTCGCGAGATTTTGATCTCTTTAAGTGCTGGTATTTGAGAAGTCAGCAGCTTTGACCTTGGGAAACCAGGTTTACTAAGCAAAGACCCGAGTGGTTATTTTGTGGCATACCTTATGAGACAGTGGATAAAAGATGTAGTGCCGATGCAGTTATTGTCAGTAGGTTCTTTAAAGATAGCGCCCACTAAATACAAAAGGTCCAATTCCGGTAGGAGGTGCCACGATTGCGCCGGCACTTCTCCGATACCTTGAATATTCTCGAAGATACACAGCTACCACTCTGAGTAGTGTCGTATTATTCCCGAAAATCAATTCCATAATAGACCCAATTCATCAACACAGAGAACTTGAGACGTTAACGAAAAAAAAAATGGATGTAAGGTAAACATGTCGATTGTTTGAAAAGCCCCATTCCAGAAAGAGATTCAAATGTGATTCACAAAGGAGTCACGTGGCAGGCGGAAGCATACAGATGAGCCGCAGTACAGCTTAAGTGACTGGAGCCAGAACATTCAAAGCAATGAAGGAAGGCTGAACACAGCATGATGGGCCCCAATATTATGAAAAATCTTGAGTATAAACGATCAACAACTTTAAGACCTCTAAGTCGAAAGTGATTAAAGATGTATCCATTCGAAAAATACCGTCTTTCCGTTCGATTTAAACGTACAAAAACAGATTTTACTTCAAGGTCACGGAGTCGTTTTGGGCTCCACTTGAAGCGGAGATGAAAAAGCTTTGCAACTGCAATGACTTTAAAAGCACTTGAATTTTATATACACAATAAAACAGTGTACTAGTAACGATTTACTCAAACGAAATTCAAATCCCCTAACCAACACACATTTATGTGCCCGTTTCCAAGTGATCCAATACATGATGACGCCACCTCCATAAAGTTCTGCATTTTGCTTATACGACGACGAGCATCTTCGCCTTACCTGTAACCACTCTTCAAGGGAATTTATCGCGACAGCACGTGAAACTTTGCCACTCTCAATACACATGAAATCACACTTTATGCTCCTCCACTTCCAAGGATTTCATGTTTCATTTAACGGCAGCAAAGCATCTTAGATTAAACCTATCAGTGGGTAAAATGACAAACGCATCATTTTGGAAGGCAACCGATTTTTATGACTACGCCGATGCCAAGGTGTGTGAGATTTAAAAGACGCAATAAACCAGCGCACTTTAGTGATCTAAGGTCAAATTTGCCTCCTCTTACCAAGACGCAATTTTGCGGTCATCTCCCCCAAACCTATCTAGCGTAAAAATAAAAAAAAACAGGTCCTACTTCTAGGGAACAAAAAAACTATGGTAGCATTTTAAAGTGATGCCACTTTCTATGCGATTGAACATCACGATATACTCCTATCATTATATTTAAGTGTAAAATTCCTCACATTCTCGATTAACGACGTAGCCTTTCAGTTTTCGTAAGAGGAAGAAAAGCATACTCGCAGCAAATTTCGGATATTCAATCAGCTGTGGATAGATTTTCTCTCCTGCCCGTGACAGCTTCTGTTTAATTACATCCTTACAACAGTTAAATAGAAGTGTTCCCCAATTCCACAGCATGAGATACGCCAAAAAGTAGAGCCATCAGATAAAAGGATGCAATTCCCCTCCCCCTTCCCCCCCCCCCCCACCACAATAGTAAGAAAAGGGCATCAGCGACAGTCGCAACCACCCCATACTACATTGAACAAAAACAATTCTGACTGTTAGGTTCTACCGAGAACCACATTAAATCGCCTCAAACTTGAATGTGAAAAACAGTTTGAATTAATACCACAAAAATTACATGTGAACGCAGGGAAGAAGGAGGGGAGGTTACGCCCATTCTCAGTCTATTCTTCTGGGCCTAGAATGTAGGAAAAAAGCTGTAGTAAGCAGAAGAATATGGGAAAAAAAGGACAGAACTAAACAGGCCTTACACATGGTCGACTCCGCAGGCAGATTTTGTGGTGCCTACAACCGAAAAAAGGCGAAGTAGCACTTTGAACACAAATTAATCGGTGGCACATAACATGCACACGACATGTATATGCCTTCGTCCACTTCAGGTAAACGTAGCAGGGTAGTCATAATCGGAGGGAGAAGAATAAAAACTGACCATACCTTGCTTTGATCCGAGGCGTCGTCTGCAACTAAAAGGAGGGACACAATAACATCAGTGGATCTGCCTTGAAATAATTAATTGGGAAAGGCCTTGATGGCATAGCACATGGAGGAGATAGGGAGTAACGTACCTGGCACACTTTGATGTTCTTGTTCTGTCTGTGCGATCTAGGAATGAAAGGGGGCATAGAAGAGAACCGAAGACAATGGCATTTACAAGCCTAGGTATTTCATCACTTCATGCAAGACGAACACTATGATACCATTCCCAGTCAAAAAATATGTTGCATGGCCTCGGATTCTATGAACGACCGCAAATGTCGTGTTCTACTTCATTCATGCATTTCATTGACAAGTGATTACGCTGGACAAATTTATCTTAAGCGGATAATTTAAGATAATAAAGCACTTCTTCCCACGACCATTGTATAGCGGGAATGGTTACCTGTTTGCTTATCAGGGAAGAAACTTCGACCCAAATGGCTAGAGGAAAGCTGAGGAGGTCATTCAAAACACTTGACTATTGTCGCTAAAACAGGCAAAATAATGCCCATAACACGCCTTACTCCTGTAAAACCGTGGCTAACAATACTCTGACAATCCCTACTTGGTAGCCAGATAACGTTCAATATGACAACTCACTGACCCATACTGAAAAATTAGGAATGAGACTTCCAAATTTACGGCGCCATTTCTAAATTATTACCTCCAGTGGCTGATCCTGAGGAGCTTCAGAAGCTAAAATGGGAGAAGAAACAAAGCTAATGAAGAACACTAATAGGGACAATGTTTCATCAGGAGTTTACTTACACTGCTGAAAAAAAAATTATGTAAACTGTGCGTGAATAATAACTTCCACAACAGGGCCACAGTTTGTGCACTACGGACTTGGAAAAAAGGTTGAACCCATATTTTAGGGCATAGGGCAACTCACCCTGAGGTGGAGACTGTTCCACAGGGCTAGGTGAATTCCAATCAGAAAAACTTGTAATGTTCTTCATGATGACGGCCTGTTTTCAGCAGAAAAATACCCACATTTAATGGTAGTTCCACCCATAACAACAAATAGCCATTGCCACCAAAATGTGTCTGAAAGCATAGGAAAAGCAAAAAGATTTGTGCTGGTGTAATTTGCATGAAATTTGACCGAAAATTGACTCAATATACTGAGCATACATAAAACAACTGGAGAACAGAAGTTGTTTACACTGTAGAAAAGTCGAAGCCTCAGCCAAGTTTTATTCCCCTTTATAGCTCCCACAAATGGAAGCTTGGAAACAGAGACCCTCAAAAAGCGAAATCCCCAATTGCAGTGAAAGTGTAAGCCCATTTTTGCAATAGATCAAATTTGTTCAAAATACAAATGCATCAACCCAAAAGATGTCCCAACATCATGACTTGACGAAACGGCGTTTGTTCAACAAGAAGGGATTTCGAACCCGAAGTCGCAAATTAAAACACACTGTGGGCCAACAGAAAAAGCCACACCGATAGCATTTGCCATAGTAACATCGATAATACACCAACTCGAATTTGACCGGCAGCCGAGACGTTGACAAGAAAGTGCGTCTTGTTTTTCCTGGAATTTGATTAAAACAATCGTGTCGTATGTTGAATTACTCCTTGTTTAAAAAGATATTTAGAAAACAAACAGGACTACGCTTAAACAAAAATTTATCGCTTTTCCAGTTTTCAGGCGTGGGAGTCTTGAGCCTGGTGTAAGCCAAGCAAGTGGCATTGCTCTTCCCGTCGCCTTCACTAGTTGGCTTCATAATTGAGCAGTGTTTTATCCAACGCTTCCTTGTACACCCTAAAAGGAGCCTCTAATTTCTACTTGAAATACCCCCACCACAAGAAAAGAAAGAAAGTTGTCAAAAATAATTTCTTGTTAGTAAAATATTTTCTCAAGTGGAATACATTCCGAAACTTGGTTACCAGATAGGAAGTACTTTAAAATGTGAATTGCTACAAAATCATCATTTTAAGCCTTAAGTGAGATGCACCATCTTTTCAACTCCCACAAGGATGCGTCGAGCTTAATGTGGATGATGAACGGACGCTTTCCTTCATAAATTACAGTGCTTAGGACGTTGCTGGGATTACCAACAGCATGTCTACTTTTACAGGCCCTATCTCTAAAATTGGAGTGTCTAGTCACTATCGCAAACGTCCACGTTGTGACTAGGAAGAAAAGTAAACAAACACCGTTTGCTCAGGACGAGTAGATCTTGTGGCTGGACTGTCGAAAAAAAAAAGTTTTACTAGCCATTTAAAAACATAGCCAGTGAAAGACCTGATTAAGTTTAATCACCTATACAGCTTCGAAAAGACAACTTTGAAATTTAACACAGATGATGAAAGAAATGGTAATCCACTATGACTTATTGCGTTGAGATATCAACAAGAGGGTCACCACTAAGTCCATCTACCCGCCGCCTTGATGCCCATTGCCGCAATGAAAGTCATGGTCGAACCAAATGAAAGCTAGCCGATAAATGTATTCAATGCTTTGGGGAGTCCCATAGGAGGAGAGATCGAGGTTAATAAAAGCTTCAAAGATATGATTGCTGGACTTCATAACAAGGAATCGGTTCTGAACCAGTACCATTATTTGGTTTAAATTATAATTCTAATTCCCAAACCCAGACACAATGTGCGTACATTAAAAATAAATTCAAAAGCACGATTTTGAGTCTTATGGTGGATTAAAAGAGCTCAGCAATTCTCCTGCTGGCATTTAAAACGATTTTTTTTGAAATACCGACAGAGAATTTCAATTACTAATAATACCAAAACTTGAGCTCCCTTTGCTTACAAAGTTAAGGCTTATACCATAGGCTAAAACAAATCGCTTAGGTCCTTCTGTCACCTAAATGCACAAGTGGATCAAAACAACCCCTCGGAGGGAAATAGACGCTTAAGCAAGTTTCCGCTTCCACACAAAAGAACCCTGAAAAGCTAATTTTAACGTTAAAGATTATTTGCATCACATTAATTCCAAGCGGTACGGCAAGGGACAACTATGCAGTGAGATTGGTGGGCATAAAAAGCACCAAAGTGTTACTGTAAGCCTAAACGTACGATGAGTTGGGCGCACACATGATCACCAGCGCTAACTGCAGTAATCGGGTTGGGGAAAGTGCCTAGCTCATAGTGTGGGTTAAATGGACAAAGAGCGAACCTTTTCGGGTGAATCGCCTCCTTCGTTGAGAGCGGCCAAACGTGTCAATTGGAGATTGAGAATCTGTTCGGCAAACTATAAAGGGAACAGGAGAGATATAAGGCTGACTCCTGCCTTGAACTGCCATTCCCCCTTTTTAGAAGGCCCAGCTGAACTAGAAAGGCCAATAGCACAGTCTTTTTTTAACCCAACATGCCACCTTAGGAACTAAAAGGAATGTCTGACATTTCAAACCCCGAAATCTAAGCTGAGGGCGTTCGAAATACGTCCTAAAGACAAATGAGGCAAGCAGCATCTACCCTCTACAACAAGACATTAAAATAGGACGGATTTCAAAGTAATGTGTGTTGAAGCGCATGTTTATTTGCAACTCTTTGGTAAAAACGAGGTCGATTTAAGATTATTATGGGGTGACCATGTTATCTAGATGCTTCAAACTCGACAAAGCTTGATATCTTACATTGAAGAAATCAAATTATTCAATACCAAAGCAGTTTCTTCATTCCCACTTTATAATAGCTTTCTAACAATAAAGGCAACTAACCATATTCTAGCTAAAAACTGATGCAAGAGGGGTGTTGTGCTATAACCCGGTACAAAAAACTAGTGCATCAAGAATCAACTATAAACAAAAGAAAAATAGAAGAAAATAAGGAATACAGTCCAGTCAAAATTAATTGATTGGCAAAAAAAATTATGAAAGAAAAGGCTGCAGCTTGGAAAAATAATGCATTTCAAGTTTTGTCGACTTTTTTTCCTGGGAAGAGGAAATGGGTGCATCGTTTTAATGTTCTTTTTAACTAAAGAGGATACAAACCTCAATTCAGCCATAGCCAAAATCTATTTCTTGACCCAAGGCTACAAGAGTGGGTCAAGCATCACACAAGGCACGAACGGTCCACACAAAAAAAAATTAGATTGAGTGAAAGCGCCTTCTAACGCATTCACTAAGTTACTAAGTGCCTCAAGAAACAAATAACAAACCTCAGCTGGATTGGCCGTCTCAAAGAAGTGGCACAACTGCAGGTCACCGGAGACCGGATCGCCCTGCTGCGGAGATTTTAAGTCGGGAGTTAGCAGAAGGAGATAGCGGGAGCTAGAGTGATCAAAGACGAATAAATAAAACGTTAAATCACACAATTTCACTGCTACTGCTACTACAGGATGGGATCTCTTTAAGCAGCGATTTAAAGGGCAGGAGGCAGGCAGGCGAATATGCACAAAAAACAAAGGAGGAAAGTGATGTGATTAACTTCCAAATCGAAGCAAAACATCAGGAAGTAAGAACTGTCTTACCACACAGGAGGATGCTACTGACAGGGATTAAAGTTGTTGAATCACCCCTGAAGACGGAGTGAAAGGGCAAAGTTGTTAAAGAAGTACAAGAGGCCCGACAAGCTCGCAATGTCAGTAAGGGCTTAAGCGGGGCCTTATATAACCATGACGGTAAAAGAATTGCGGAATTGTTCCGCAGCAGCCAATATTTACTGCTCACCGTTCAGATCGTGGACAGTTCAACCTACCAATAAATTGGCTTCTGATAAAACCAACGCCACTGCAACAGAATAGCATTTGCTTAATTTAAAACAGAAGGTTAAGAGAAGCTCTCCAATCTCCCAGCCTTCGTACTTAACGATGGCGACCCAGCGATCTGCTAACACAACCTTCACTCTTTCAACCCTTGCGCACTTTTAATAAAAAAGCCACTCCTAGACTTGCAGATCTCTGACGTCTTCAAGGGAAACCTACGTGCTATACAGCTACAGTTTGTCATTTATTAAAAGACAATGAAATTTATCCATAACAGTTTGGCAAAAGGCAGTTGGAAGTGTTTACCAAAACTGACCTTCTACATCGTTTCAAAAATCGTCCCAGAAACCAACCGTGAAATTAGCATCTACTTGAATGAGGCATGAAAACAGTCTCGAAGTAGAAAAGCACTGATAGCTGTTTGCTGTAGATGGAAAATTACAAAACGTTTATTTCAAGCTTTTTTCACAATCCAGAGCAATGCATCTAATAGCTCCGCCTCTGCGCGGTAGCAAAAAGCAAGCATAGATCCTTAAAAATATTATTGGGAGGAAAAAGTGAATGGAGGAAATTAAACTCCAATAATGAAAGAAAATATCTGACACGCGCAGTTCAAACGAATCATTTCTAGTAGGTTTCGAGTGCAGCAGCAATTTCAACTAATCCAAAATTTGCTCCCAAAAGTACGCTCAAGCTGCTTTCGTAAAATAACGAAAAAATTACAGAAGTTTTATAATGACAAGGGTAGAGGCGCAAAAAGAAGCACTTGTCATGGTTAGCTTGTTACCACAGCAACGCAAATAGGATAAGTCTGTAAGCTCAATTCATTAATACCGATAGCAAAAACAAACCGTCGACTCAGCAATTCAAACCAACTGCACTACTAAAAACCACTCAAGACCGGCTAATCAAGGTTCAAGGAACCAATTCAATTTGGAATTAAGCATTAAGACTCAACTTCTCAGTGTCGCAAATCAAGGTGGGCCACTTCGACCAGATCGAAAAGGTCAATAACTGATACAAGTAACATAAACACAAGGCTGTAATCTCGGCATGAAATAGGAGACACTAAATAAGATCATCGTCGGTGGCGGTGACACGTAAACACACGGAGTATGTCAGTGATGATTTAAGAAGGCAAATCAGCTAAACATACAATGTCTAGAGGAGCTGGCCTGATCTAAGAGCACTCAACAGAGCATCTAGACGAGACCTAATCACTAATGCGGAACGTATCAACAATGGACTATTAAAAATATTTAGAATGGGAACAAGATGAATTGCGTGTGACTATATACGATTTTCCGACATTCACAAATCAACCTCCATACTGCTGGTGTGGAAAGCTTCTCTCTAAACTGAAAAGTCTGTGGAGACTCATGGCAAAATGGCTGATAGAAACTGCTTCGACTTTTGACGCCCACCCCAATCTTGGGTTTTACGCAGTGGCCAATAATGCATCGAGACGAATAATCCCCACAGATGTGCTTGCGGTACTACTATGAATACGGCAATTTATGATTATAATCATAGGAAAGAATGTCCCATTTTACCCTTGAGAGAATGTTTCTTTTACAATATACTCATTGCGAAACTTTTCTATTAAACTCTGCCTCCACGTAACTTGCCTAAGAGGGATCACAATATTCAGGAAACCCAAGTAAATCGACAGTAATGGACTACCACCAATAAAATAGATAGACAGTCGGAAGAAGACTTTTGGAGGCCGAAGCAGAAGAGTGACAAAGACAAGCGTCTAAGGCAATGATCGAAAGGGAAATCATGCTACATAGTTACATGGTATAATTACGCTAACAGTTCATGAATTCGTCTGTGCGCAGTGTAGCTACTTCAGAAACCTATGCTTCATCTTCAAAGCCAGCCCAGCCGCTAAACGACACCACTGGTAGCAATAGAACAGAAGTTAAAAAGCTAGTAACGATAATAAAACTCAGACAACTTACCCAGGTTTAGCAGCACCGATCTTCACTTCAGCGCAGTGGACAATTTGGGAGAGCTTGAAGTGACCGAGGACGGTGGGAGGGGAAGAGGAGGAGAGGAGGAAGATGGCATCTGGTGTGAATCGGACTACACAGGTCTGTCCAGTTGATGTTTCACTCGTTGCCCGCTTGGCTAGTACATGACTCGCTATTTCCTCCACTGAAAACCGATTCACTAGAAACGGAAAAATACGAAAGGGGATGTTATTAGCGCTCCCCGCTTCAAATTCTAATGTAGACAACTAAGATGAAACCCTGCTTCAAGGCCTAGGTCAGCGTCGCTGCAATGAATGTGAAACCCAAAAAGGAAAAACGCTCGATTCCAAATTATAGGTAAATTTGCTTTACTACACATCAGATAACAAGCAGAGTAATCCGAATTTAAAGAGATATTTCAATATCAAGAACTGAAAATCGTGATGATAACCAATTGGTTGCAAAAGAGAAGTTTTGAAACCACGACGCGATTGAAGTACGTTTTATGCATAGCAACGTCACCGTAATACCGATTACACGAACCAAACCTGTTACAGTACACTAGAACAGAAATCGAAACGTTGTCGCTGAAAAATATTCCCCGATCTTTTGAAGGACACCACCCTCGAGACGTCCCCAGAAAAAAACTGTAGGGCTACAAATATGGTTCCACACCTACTGGTGTAGATTATACGCGAAACATGAAACTTGCTTTACGAAAACTCGGCGACCGAAAATAAATGCTAATTTGGGTAAAAAGGTGAACATTCCCAAGGAAAGGGACATTTATGGATACTTGATGGGACAGGCAGCGTAAGGCACAATCGATACCGCCAAGTATAGTTAGCGGTAATCAACGCGAGTGCCTGACATGCTTGGGATAAAAGACCTTTTTTCCGACGAAAAGACAGTAAAATTAGCCAAGAAAACACACGCCAAATGTTTGATTTTAGAATAACAGTATCACATTAACTTAAACCCTAAGCAAGAGACTTTATAGGGGAGAATTCAAATAAATCTACTGAAAAAATCTTGGTTATAACGAGATGGCACAAAAAGGTTACCCAGTACATCTACATGGTAAAAAAAGTAAAATCTAGGAGCACTCAATGAAATCAAGCTAGCATATGCGCTGAAATCGGTCAAGCACATTGGTTGAGTTTAAAGCAGTAATACAGGGCCGTTTCCTTTGGTTGGGGATAACGGCAACATAATTCTAAATAGCGAAAGAGCATCAGGAAAACCAACGGATATCTGCAACTTTAGGTGTGAACATGCTATGGAGAGTCTAAATATACAGCAAGAATACGAACACACAAACTTTGCAGACTGAGAGGCAAAATAAATGGCTCGCTTGTCAGCCATTTGGAAATGATGTCTTTACGAAAAACAAAACTGGAGGTGAATTTTACGGAATAAAATCCGTCATTGTAATGGGGAAAAAACGAGATTGGAAGACATGAATGCTAGGCAAACCTTTAGGCAGTAAGAAAAAGGCAAACTTATTTACCAAGGCACGTAGAAGTGACTCCTCTATTTTTAATCACAACACAAAAAACGATTTAAGGAGGGACCTAATCAATTGCCTGTTTGCAGTTATCTTTTCAACACTATGGGGTTTAATTTTATGAACTGAATTATTGAACAAGTGATGGTGGAAAGTTAATTTTACTACCACGGCGACAAAGAACAAATGTGGTTATCTACCGATTACTGGTTATTTTAGAATATTTTTTTTGTCTTGGGAGAGCTATAAGAACCCGGAGATCCACACCGATGGTTGTTGAAACAGTTGATAAAGGGGAAAATGGTGCATGATCTTAAAGGAATTACCTGTTAACTCGGAATAGGGCAAAGTGGAATGCCATCAGAGTGACAAAAGTTTAGTGGCTTTTTTGGAAAAGGACTCATCTCCTATTGTTTTTACATTAATAAATAGAAAACCATATTTGAAAGGTGGAATTCTATGACAAGGAGGAGGATATAAAAAACGCCCCAAACAGTCCAAACTAATCGACCATTCCGGATTGCAGGCGTTTTATGGAACAAAAGGGTCAGTGAATAAAAATGCTAATGGAAATAATACCTTAAAGGGAACAAGAGACTCATCGTTAATCCCGAGAGTAGTAGGCCATTAAAAACCAAACATCTTACCATTCTTTTTATCGTGTATCACCTAGTAGTGCAGCTATTAGAGTGGCATGGTAGCTTGGTCTCCCAAATGTCAAATTATCTGCACCACTAGTTCCACGCGGACAGTAAGTGAAAAATTGAAGGTGCGCCTTTAGAAAACTTCAAGAAAAAACTTAGGATCGTACGAAATTTAATATCGGTGAATGCTAAAAAATGTCAACCATTTGTCACAATAATTGAACCAGCGAAAATATCGGTTTTACATGAAAAGTTAATTATAAATGTCTTCTTTCCCTACATTCAAAGTAGGCAAGTAATGTGAACAGCGGAGCTAGGGAGCAAATTTAAGTCAGCAAATCAACCAGACCACCCAAAACAACACAGAAGCTATCGCCTTTCAAGTCGTAGTTATACCGGCAAGCAAAATGGACGATAATATCCGCCAAAGAACTCGTAAAATGGAATTCAATGGAATTTAAAAATTGAGTGGATTAAATAGAATGTTAAACAGGAAAAAGTGACCTACTGAGTGTAAAAAACTAGTTCAGAGCCTGAAAGCTTGGATATCCCAAGCAAAATTTCAAGGCGTTTGTCGGCTTCACAATGGTGAATTAGTTTTCGTAAGTCGGTAATGGACCGCATTGATCACCAGGACAGATGAGTTTTTACACTCGCCAATGCAATACACTCCACCACAACCAAGAATTGTCAAATTAGTGTGCTCGAGAGTTGACAAAGCGCTCACAAATGCCAAATCCCAAAGATTTCCGTACAGTTCTAGTTGTGACCAAAGAGAGCCAACCATTTTTAAAAGGATTTGGGCCTTATATGCTCACGTTTTTGGGCTTGGAATTTTCACCAGTAAAATTATCCTTAGATTAGGAATGGTCTACATCCACAGAGTAATTTAAAACAACTAATCTGTTTGGGGCAAATGACTTGGTAAGACCACTGGTTTATCATGAATCGATAACACATGTCCCACATGTGTGACTTGTGGCTCAGATAGGAAAATCAGAGCGTCACGTATACGTGCCACTGGAATAAAAAAAAACGCTTAGCTATGAGGTCAACCCAAATTAACATCACTGGTGAAAATTCCCTTCTTTTCCATTTACTTAGTTGTCGGAGAATAAAAACAGCGTTTCTAGCATTGGATGCGCACTCCTTAAATTAAATAACACATCGAGGAGCAATAAAATGAACATCTCAGGGGAGGACCACCACTGACCTCAACTCCGTAATTTCCAAGATGGGTGTGTCTTCGTATCATTCCAGGAGCAGCTAAATCTATACGCGATGCAATGCAGCAAATCTCAGCCACATAATATATGTATAGAAAAAAAACCATCTAGAATTGTAAATCAGTGCCGTACAGGTCGCGTTTTTTTCCCATTATGCTCAAGACTGCCAATAATCCACAAGAAATAAAAGCTGTGGTAGCAGTCTGCGTGTCACTGCCTACCCCTGTTTAAGAGCAAAGACATTCGATAAGAAAAGATTAAAGGAACCAGTAGTGCTGACAACCTCCCCCAGTTGGTATGGCATTCTACACAACTGATTTATGCCAACCCACCACGTTGCTATCAGAAAACAAAGCATTCACAAAAAGCAAGCGACCGATATGTTTACATGTCGAAAATGAGGCCTAGAACAGAAAACATTCTTCTGCCATGTCGCTACATCATAGACTAATTTGATATTGCATAAAACAAAGCACTTTAATAAGAATCCCAATAATTTCGTTGCTAAATCCGAAATATTCGCAGCAGATAACATAATCAGCGTAATTTAGTTTACAGTTCTACCCGGATAAATCAACAGTGAATATGGGATGTTAAGCTATTCAGTCCCACTAGGAACGAGATTCACCTGAACGCATTGGCAATTAGTGAGTGAAGATTGCGGTTACAAACGCTAACGAAGTTTCGTTGAAAGGGTGTGTGTTTCAGGTGTCAATGCGAGACTACGTAGGTCAGAAAGGCTTAAAACAACCCAATCTTTTTACTACGTTAGCCAGTAGTGTACGCTGTGGACACAATTTTGACCAAATAGCATCAGAAATTGGTGGACACACAGCAAGGAGACATAAACAACTATCAAATTTTACTAGAGCTAGCAGATGAAGTTAAGATTTCCAAGTTTCAGTTGCCAAATAAGATGTACAAAACCAAATAATCCGAAGCAAAGACAAGCAACATGAGTTTAACACCAAGTGAAAATGCCTATGATTTCACAAAATAGATTGGGATAATAGCAAGATTTTGGCGTAATTACACCGGTGATAGGTTTGGATGCTTGATCTGCTTCACCCCATCTTAGTGGAATGGTTTGGTGATGAAGTTTTCACGCGACAATTTGGAGATCCTAACAGATCTAACTTCCAATCTTCAAATATAAGAAAAACTAAACCATCAATACAAGCGGACGTTCTATTTACATGGTAGTGAAGCTCGACCGCTTAGAGCAGAATGTCTTCAAAATCACCAGGTATCTGCTTGGTACATAACAACACTGGCATTTCACTATTTGCACACCAAAGACGTCGGTAGGTGGCTGAAAGGAAGAAGTTGAGTCACTAGGACAGAGAACTCAACAACTAGAGACAGGGGACCTTTCTAAGTGTTCAGTTTCCATTTTCTTAAGAAAAAGAACTCATGCGTTCCAAATACCTTGTCGAGACCACTCAAGACAGTGAGCAAGCAAGCACTTCATTTATCCAAACTAATAATTTCGCCGAAAATCGTGCGTTTCTAGGTTAAAAAATTAGCCCTTTCAACTAAGTGAGGGACATTTTAGGAAGATACCCGAAATTACTCAGAGGATGCAGCAACAACCCGACAGTGTAAAGAATCAGCGATTATTCAAAAATTGAAAACTTAGGACTATTGAGAGTAGCGAAGAGATTTTGCACAAACCTAAACAAAACGAATTTACTAACTGTGGGATTTCGATATGGAGTAATCGACAACTAGAGTCAGGCACTTTTCAACTGTCCCATTAAGTAATCGGCTGGAGGAATTTATGTTTCGCCTAGCGATTTGGGAATGCTTAGAATGGAAAGAGAGTGAAACAAGTCATCTTTGCGAGTAAGCGTTTTGCTCAGGCGGAAGAGCAACAGCAGATGGGCTTACCTTCCCTGCATCCACCCAAGGCGGCATAAAAAGCCAAATAATCAACGAGAAACATTCTAGACACTGGCTTGTGACTACTCAGGCCATAAAAAGTATCAAAAATGACAACAGGCGCTTTATATATGTGAGCAGTCAACAAGTGGGAGTAATTAATCCGCTTATGGATTATGTCCCGCCCAGGTTTGCACAATTCAGGTACTATTTAGAGAACACTTAGAGATGGAAATTAAAACTAGTGCTCGACACGGGAGAAGGCATAATCAGTGGCATGGGTGTGTCTGAATGCGCTCCCAGTGAACGGCCAGCAGGAAGAATTATGCTCCAAATGATTTGACTGGAAAACCCACAAAAGCCACCTTTACAAACAAGCTTTTCCAGCAGTCAAGTCAACAAGAAACCTGGACACGTGACCAATAACATCCTGTGCTATTGCTGATTAAAATGAATTGACTGTAATCTACTATAAGCAACTATGTCTCTCGCACATAATCGGAACTGCTCAGAGTAGGTTGCATCGATGAATCTGTGGCAGATGCGGACGCAACGCTGGGCCTATCAAGCATGTTGATGATGTTCCACATGACACTTTTGCGCTTTATCGAAAAACTAACTACCTAGAGCGCAAACTTAGGAATTTAAGCTTCCCGTAACAACGAATTGACGAAACAGGAGGCAGAGAAGCATCCAAACTTTAAAGCGCGAAATGAAATCCAGGTGAATAACCTCTATAAGAGTTTGACACAAGCAGAGGTAACTTTGTTTTAACTTGACTTAAGAGTGAACGAATGGCTCACCGAGGAATCGAGGTAGCGGTATACTGCCGACAAAGGTGAGCACTACCTCTGGGTCGACGTTCGCGTCACACTCAGCACCAACAGCAGTGGTTGGGACGGCAGGAGCATCGACAGGGGTGAGTTCAAAGTGGATTGGTGGTGCCTGAGCGATCCACGTAGTGCAGGAGAGTGAGGCCCGCAACGCTTGCTCCACCTCGTCTTCCTCATCTGCGCTCTCTTGGTTCGTCTCCAGAGAGACCTGCGACCGCGGCACCAACACGAATGGTAACGACTGTGGAGTGAATAAGACAGAGGGTTCAACATCATCTCCGTTTTTGATAACTTAAATAAGTCAAATGCGTTGAAAAATAAGGTACCTCACATCTCAACGGCGAGAACTGTTTAGTAAACCACCTAAGTCAGCTTCAAGTGGCATATTTGCTAGATTTAAGGTGGAGTGAGAGAAACTTATGCCATCTGACAAATTAGAACCAGAATAGGGAACCCTGGAATTCGCCAAAACACCTTGATAAACCATAGGCTTCACAAGCATAGGTAAAGTTCGATGACTGCTTCGATTTCACCTTTGATGGAGGTCATTGTTGGCGTCTTGGCGTTACACTCATAGCATATTAAAGATGCACATCTTTTGGAAACTTTTGCACGAAAACATCCGTTCCGGTTCGAATTTCGGAAGCAAGGCAAATGTGAATGCTTAACCACAAGTTGGTCATTGGCAGCTCCAACGTTCACGGTCAATAGCAACCTTGTTGATAGTACAGTTTGGTTAGCAAATGCAAGACCAAAACTTTTTTTCTGTTAAAAGTGCATAAGTATTTTCAGCTAAATATGAACAGCAGAGAGAAGCTAAATGACATCAAAGTGGCTGATAAGCTTTCCGCGATGAAGAACCCACAAACTTCGCCCAAAGCCTAAATTTAAACGCCGTCAATCATTTGTTCTTTGCGCTGATTCGGATTTTTTTGATGTTTCTGCAGTCTACTCCACTTCTCCTGAGAAAATTTCCATGAGCACACAAACAATTTTACAGAGAAAAAAGAGGAGGTGAGACAGGACCATAAATTTTCTTAAATTTGAAGCTGATTTTCGAAAATTCATTTATCCAGAACACACTTTTAATAAATCGTCTGCCAGTTAGACAAGGAAGTACAACCATTAAAACACCTAAGGAAAATTAGGAGAGGACTTATGAATTTAAAAATTGTCTCAGCCGAAAGGATTATAACTACCGACAGCCTCGGCAGCTGTTTCCAACGATAATGCAATGAATGGAGAGCGAATATCTCCTCGACTTCGAGCACTTTTCACCCAAATTTACCAAAAAGAGTTGGCGACAAGGTTCAAGCAACTTATCTTTAATTTATAATGAAGGAAAGCAAAAGCATGGCCGCTTTCAGTGATACAAAAAAAGCAAGGTATGAGGTAGGTGAAGAAACAGGAGGACCACGAACTACGAAGCATCCTCCTGAGTTGAGCAAATCGAGGGAGCAAATTACATGCATTTTGGGAGTGGCAGCCATTAATTAGTATGCACTATTCACACGAACGCTTTCTTGGCAAGTAAAAAGGTGAAAATGAACAACACATCCTACAAAAAGAGGAATTTCTGGATAGAAAAGTTGTCTCTGGGTGCTTCAGATGAATTGGAAAATCAACCCGAGGCGGCAAACTAAAAAGGATAATTTTCTAATTCATGAGGTTTCGTGAAAAAGAGTGGCTTAATTGAATTTTAAGGAAGTCCATATCGAATGGCGGTTCTTAACTTTACAGCTATAGAAAGGAGTTTGCAAATGCGTTGGAGTAGTAGTACCTTGAGCGCAAGTCGTGTGCCATTCCAGACGGTGTAGCAGTGCATGCATGGAATAGTGGGATATGGTTCCCTGTGAACAAGGGTGCCAAGATTGTGCACGCTCGTCAATAGAATATTTCAAACTTGTTCAAGGAGACTCAGACACGGGGTAAGACGGGTGTAAGAGTGATCTAAGCATTTGCCAGTAACGATTTCGACCGTGGAGGGTTAAACACCATGCATTTCATCCACACCGAGGTGAAATTATTGCATGGTAATGCATGCAGGCTAGAAAAATAGTTGTATGATATTCTGATCTCTTTTTGCTACCAAAACCGCCTAGGTTACGCCAAAGCGAACGAACCAAAGTCAATAGAAGAGAGCTGTTTCCAAAAAACAAAACAATGAAGTAAATGTGGTTAACTAGTACCTACCCCTAAATTATCAAAAGAGAGTAAATTGTCACTTCTGGTGGTGAGCAGCTTATGCAAATAGACCGATGAAGATTATTGGCAAGCTTTTGTGAATTTTTCTGACAAAGGCATTTGTGGTTTGTGGAGTTCATTGCCATCGTAAGAGTCTGAGGTTAACTCTTTTGACCTAATTCGGCTGTTTAATTACAAGCTTCCAACCTCATTATCTCGACCAATGCGATTAAGCAGGCATCAACTCGTGGTCAGCAAATTAGGTCTAACGGCACTAGAAACGCCTGTTAAAGGAGCCCATCGCAATTCACAACGATTGTACCTTACATCGTCTTAAAAAGGAACCGTATACCTCAAATCAATTTATTCCAAGCAAATGCATTAACTTTACTTCCTATCACAAATGGGTCGATTATGCTGGAATGACATCCTCAAAAGCGCCGGTGCCTTCTATTATAGAGTTCGGGATGATGCCCTCTACGAAACCGTCTGGCCAAATGGTTGGATCGAGGCTTGATGCTGTTGGAACGAGAATGGCATGAAATATTGATGTGGGTGCATCACCCACCGCCTTAATTCTCTCTAATCACTTCGCTTTTATCTTCCAATTAAATCACAATCTCAATTGATGGTAAGATGGTCTGCAAGGATGGATCTTTTCAAACTCTCAAATGACGTACTGTTGGAGAGCAACATTATTTCCAGTAATACATTCTTATACGTGGACTCTTCAAGTCCTATTTTCTTGGCTTGCGCCATTTCGCCTTCCTTTTGCTCAGGCGCTAAAATACCGACTAGCCAACACCTCAGAGATTCAAAACTTCAAGGATGTTTCAGAATTTTTTTGCTTCATGCATTACCTCCTGTACCAAATTCAAAGAGCCACAATTTAACAGGACTCATCCAAAAAGCTGACGATGCAACTCCATAACAACTTGGAGAAATCAAAGTAAAAGATGATTACTACCGATTTAAAAAGGAAAAGCTGACTGCTTAATGAGTACTTGACTAAGAGTACTTCGAAACAAAAGTGAGAGCTGACACGTGTGTGCATGTGCATACATGTTCCAATGTGATTGATTAATGGATGGTCATGGACACGTCTCGTTTGCTGCAGCCATAGTGTCAAAGGCAATTCTTTAATGCACAAAGGCACAAAAATGCAAAGGAAAAGTAGAAACGAAGAGAAAGCAAATGCTTACGATTAAGGGTCTTTCAAAATCAACACACTGTTACATCTCGAATGAAACAGAAGGTCAAATGTTGTTCTGTAATTTAACTTTTTCGAATGTGAAAGGAGTAAGCGCTCTTCTGTGGCAAATTAAGTCGCATTGTAAAAAATGATTTTGAACGAAAATATCGAAGCGAAAAGGCTATTCACTGCATTAAATTAGAAGTTAATTTGATCCAATTCAGGGAAGTGTGATACGACCATTATTTCCCTGGCAGACAAGGGGGCTTCACATACGAGAGGCACACGTATAATTATCTGGATTGAGGTGTGGACGGAGCAGCAAGCTGCAATCCCATAAAAATCATAGCTATTAATTTAATAAGGGTGATTTGGATCCACAGAGGTGAGTCGAGAAATGCCAAATAAGACAAGATAAAGAAAATGTAACTTACATCCACCGGTTTCGGTTCAGGAGGCGGTTGACCTTGGCCGGCCCAAGTACTCGTGTTTATAATGACATTTGAGATGGTGTGAATCCACTAGAGTAGAGTGAGAACCCCATAATATCAAGACTAGGTAAAAATACCAAAGAGTCTAGAGGCACAATAGCTGAACAGTAAATCATTCCCAGATCCAGCTTTGTGCAATAAAAATACCGATTTTGCTACGTTTTTAAATCTTGAAACCGGAAATGTGTCCATTCATGACTATGCCACACGCATGCCAAGTTCTTAGACCTTGTATCAAAACAGTAGAATTGTATCGCATCTGACTTCTTGTGGTGGCAAGAGTATGTATAATACATTGGTTCAAAAGAAATTAATTGGAGTTCTAAATGAATGGAACGTCTATTGTCCCCAGAAAATGACGGCGAAATATGGTTTCAGTAGAACTGCAGTCCCATTTCACCTATCATGAGGCGCGACGTTGGATGCATCACTGCTTTATAAATAGGGAACCCCAAACTATCGCTGTAATGATAACTCGAAAAAAAGTTTATCGACAGGAGGCTATAAAGCATTTCTTAATCACATAAATTATTAGGTGGTAGCCGTTGTGGATTGGTGTGACCCCATCGGCAGTCACTTCAGCGCAATATACTGACATTTACATTTGGGAACAAATAGTGGTATCATAGAAAGCTGACCAACGCTTACACGCTTTGTGAGAACAATTCTTTGAGACATGTTTAACAAATAAATGATGGCTTTAAATAGCAGATGAAAATACTTCGCCCGCAAATGATACGTCACATGTACCACGCAAATGATAAACCCGGCTACGGTTACTTAAGACATTTCAGTAGCAAACAAAGAACCGACCTCATCGCGATCCGTTGAGTTCTCGGCTTGAAGAACAACAGCTCTGCAAAAAAAGCAAAGATGAATGCGATTGGATGGAACAGTCCAACAGACTGGTTAACACACGCCATAGAAGAGGGAAGGAAGTGGTGCCAAAAGGGACGCAAACACAAAAGTGAAGCTAAGGTGCGCGGCTTACAGCGGCTGATGTTGGGGTTCGGAGGAAAAGAGGGAATGGATGAAGCTCGGCTCCTGATGCTGTTGTTGTTTCTTCGCGCTGTTAAATACCACTTCAGTGGATGAAAAGGCGACAGAAAAAAAACAGGAAGGGGAGAGAGAGAGGGAGAACATGCAAATTAGCCACTTGTCGTGGTAATCAACTCACCGCTTCTCGGCCGCGGAGACTATCTGGAAGGTGTATCTACGATCGTCGATATCCACTGGTTCTGCAAACACACCCTTTCCATTCAGGTTCACCAGAACACCTGCGCCGAGCTGTTTGTGCAATGCAGCGGCAGTAAGGTCAATAAGAAAGAATTCGTTAAGTCTTCGAAGCTTCGGATTAACTCATGGTTTTCGGCCATCACAGTTTTTGAAAGTATAATGAAATGAGATTTCCAACAAAGCCGCTTCACTGTAAGCAACAAATGTAATGTTTAAAAGGATGCCCCAGACGTAGATAGCTGGGGAGTTTTATTTACTTATTCTTTTGGTGAAAACTTTTAGAAACAGTTATTGTAAGTCATCAGACTGCTAAATTACCCTTCTGTAGACCTATCGCCAAATAAGAAGAGGACTTTGAACTTTATACAACACCAAGTGGATTACATTCAAGCCCATTCTTCGATATTATGCCATTAAGCAGGAAACGTTCGAATTTATTGGACACTCTAGACTCTAGATTAAGTGATGTTTTTCCCATCGATACGTACCTTTCACGGAGCACTATTTTGAAAGCGATTTAAGAGAATGTAGGGGAAAATAAAAGGACAACAGACGATTATCAAAAAATGAGTCAAGTCGTGAACAATGTTTTTTTCACAACGAAGTATTTCCATTCTAGAAATGTTATTCTCGATGAAAATAATGTGCCAAATGGGAGACCCCAACTGAGATACTAGCATCCATATTCACAACAGTACGGACATTAATAGTCGAGCATAAAAACGGCATAATCTCGATAACAGATCGCATAGATTGATACGGTTGATTGTGAATGGATGGAGACAGTTATCTACAGCACAGACAGTGTCTGATTTATTCCGAGACCACAATTATAAGATTGGCATCGTATTGCATGGTTTGAAACACTCAGACCCAAGACGCAATGAATGGGGTTTCGAATTAATTCAACCAAATTAAAGGTTTCTCAGAGTCGCTACTTCACCATAACTACGTCGATCAAGACGTCTGATCTAGCCACCCCTAACCCTCTTAGCGAGCCAATAAATCCAAAGTTGCCCGGCCAATCCGAGGATGCGATTGTCTTAGAGATTAAAATCATATCGAAAACTCAAAGCCAAATCGAGAATTAATGTACGGCCAGGCAAAAAACGGTAGTATGGAAGCACCGAACAGTGTAATAATGCGTGCCTCGTTTGCAGGGCTGATGATGAACGCCTTGTAGTTCTTGAAGATTTACTTCTTCTCCCATCGGCAGTGCGTGCAGGCCTGTGCAACACACCTCAGTCGTGGTGTCACTTAACGCAAAACACTAGACCGCAGGATGTCACATCAAAAGGACTAGCATTGTCTAAAAGTTAGCAAAATGAACGAGCCTGCTTCATCCTTATCACCTTACACAAAAGAAGCAACAGTCAGAAGCAATATGTCTTGATGAAATATTTTACCCAATAGAACGACAAGTGTTACGAATTCTTACTAATTGGCATCAGGTTTTGTTATTTCTTAGCATTTCTTCCAACAACGCCAAATACGTAATAAATGTTCTTACTGCAGTTTATGTTGGCTGGTTAGAAAAAACCACGTTTAATAATAGAACACACATAGGATTAGGCCTTTGAGTTGAGTTTGGTAGCTTTAAATGGAACTCATCACTTGTGAACTGGGGCGATCTTTTTGCCGCCAAGATCCTGATAGTGAAAGTATTAAATATTACTAACGTGGTGGTTGGAACCTTTAGATGTCTAAGAGCAAAATAATTGCCTATTTGCTATGAATAAATTGAGCATATCGACCGATACTGAATACGAAGGAATCTAGGACAGTCGCGGAAGTGAAATTCAACAATTATGACCCTAATTGGTAGGTCTTAGTCGTTTAGCGGATCTGTAACTCCAGTGATCTGCCTCACGGTTAGATACAACAGACTCATCCCGATTCGCTTCGCTCAAATTAATGTTCCCAAGATGGCAAATTATCGCCTTCCACTCTGACAGCTCGAGTAATTCATCGGAAGAGAGGATAAAAAACATTTTCAAAAAGAAGACCAAGAGTGGATCAAGAGTGCTACTCACGTTCTTGCTAGCAACACAACTGATGATGTCACGTACCAGAAGGCGGCAATTATTGCCAGTAAAAGTGCAATAATGCTGCTTACGCCTATAGTTCTCCAAAGAATGGGGTACGAAATGTAACCTGTTAAACCCTCTGTTTTCCTTTCAGAACGCAAGGTAGGGGCGAAATGGATTGTGATTCGAAACCCAAAACATCATTGCGGAAAATTTCTATTCACTTAAGTGGTACTGAATGATGAGTAGAGAAACAATGACAGCTTGCACCACCAAGGATGTCCTAAACGATACCTAAGTGGTATGTTGATGTTGGTCTCGAATGCACAAAAGTATCACGCTAATGCTCAGTGTGTGCCATTGCGCTTACCTTACCACATGGGGTTGATCAATCACGCCATTCACGTGTGTGGCCTCATGACTCCTAAGCATCCACCTACTTAAAGCAGCAAAATAATTCATTTCATCCCTTCATTAGCTAACTCAGGCGATCCTGGACACAGGGAAGAAGTTATGAATGGGTATATGTCAACAACAACAACAGCAACAGTGGCTTACATCTCCCTTCTGTTGGCAGAGGAGATTCCCACCCTGAGTGAAGCAGTAAACTTCATTCCAATCGAAGCCAAATGTCTTCTTCACTCGCATGTAGAGGTAACCACTTTTAGAGAGGAGATTCGTTTCTGGTGTACGCAGGTAGGACTTATCTGAAAACCCGTAGAGTTTTGAACTAGATGACGAATTAATAAAGGCTGGAAAGGAGAGTATGAAGGAGGTAATGGATTCCAAATAGTAGAAAGGGAGACTAAGCGTTTCAAATTTAACAGAGCTTGGAACATAAATTGGATGCAAAATACTATCTAAATTAAGACTTAGATAGAACCATGGCGACTCAACAATTAACTGTTGGAAAACTGAATTCACAAATACAGGAATAAGCAAGGTCACCACCTAATAAGGGGCGAAAGTATCTACCTGACTTAGCAAAGAGTGGCTCAGGTGCGAAGAGAGCCAACGACTGGCTTTGGATATTAGTGAGGGTATTTAGGAACTCTTCAGTCGCTTGTGTGGACTGAACCTGTCGGCTGCAATGGGAAAAGGAGAGATTGTAATAGGCTCACAGCAGTTAGCCGGCCAACCAACTAGCAAGACGTACCAATCGAACTGGGACTTGATGACCTCAGCGAATTGAGCCAGCGAGGGCTGTTCCACTACCTCGGCGATTTTTTTACAGTGAGTGCGCAAGGTTGTGAGAAAGCCGAAGAAGGCATTGAGGGGGACCATCTCGCGCTCGAAGTGCGCTGCGTTGAGGCGAGCATGGTAGATGACTGCCGCTTGCTGGAACATTCGACGACGCTACAAAGCACCAATCAGAGGTAGTATGACCGATACTGATCCCCAACTTTGTATGCAATCAAAGGACTGGAGCAATGCAACATGAGTCGTGAATAAGAAGGAAGGCCTCATGATAGTTACAAAACTGTCGGCGAGCCAACCAGTATGAGAATTTCCCGATTCTTCTGTCTCTTGTCGCTGTTAAGGGATACCAAAAAACCACTTGGAAGCTAGTGCTCAGATTCACACTATGCAACATCTTGACCTTCCTCTAGTTTACAGTTGCTACAGGGCTTCCGTGATTTGCCACTATGCGGTTTAGTTATGCGGGATTGACACATGGAGCTGCTTTGCGGACATTACAGACATCAGACTAGGACAAAAGAAGGATCAAGTAATTAACTTGGTAGTTTCATTAATCAAGGTCTATTTGGCAATACTTTAACAAAAATGCAACCGAGTTTGCGAGATTTGGTTCAGGTGATGAAATCACCATGGTCCAAGAATGAGTTCCCATGGTGATTCCTTAATTGTCCCTGTTCCACAGATGCCACTGAACCGCCTCAAGCAAAACATAACTAGTTCCTATGTAATCAATTATTTTGAGGGTGGCCGATGAGTAAAATGAGCTAAGGAAATTGATAGGGGATACAATGTGGGTTAATTTCGGACTTTTCTGCATGAGTTCAGTCCTGCCAAGTCCCAAGCAGAGCTGGAATGCGGGGCAAAATAAAGTTTCGGTTGATCGTCGATAAGAATGTGATGGACATGAAAAACAACAAAGTGCCAACTGAAGAAGCCAGGCAGTTTTAAGGTTCGCTCTGCTCAGTAAATCGCATATAATACTGGGCAAGGTGAAAGGACTGTTGAAGAGGAGTGAGTTTTGAAGACGGTCTGAGGCAAATGTTCACAACTCCTAAATACTTCCAAAGCCAATATTTATGCATTATAAACCAAAAAAACCACCCCTTTTAAATCAGCCTGAGTTAATCATGCTCTCCATTAATGATGCCTGCAGTTGTTTTCAAGTGAACAAAAAAGTGAAAACACTGAGAGATTACAAATAATAAAAAATATAAAGGAGCCAAATACATTAGTGTGGCTCTTTAAACCAAAAACTTAATGCCCGCGAGGAGCTTCCAAAATCTTTTAGGAAACATTTTTTTTTAGAGACAAACGACTTAGCCCTAGCGGCATCCACTTCAATCGCACTTTTGTTTCAACACTTCCCATTTCGCATATAAACGTATATGACGACCATTTCTAGAGAAAATAGCATCAAGAATACAAAGAAAATGCGGAACAGTACCATTTTCAACTTAATATAAAGTGCAAGTCTCCTAGTAACTAAGTTCTGCTATATGTCTTGTGGTTTCCAATAAGAAGTAAAATATGATTTCCTTTCCATTGCTTCACTAGTCCTGGCTTTTTGAAGAGGGGAAAGAAGCCCGCGCTTGAAAAGTTTCGATAAATAAACACCGTAGCTGAGTTACATTTCATGCACGCGAAAACAAGAGCAAATACATGCAACAAAATAACAGGACAAACTAAATTATCAACCTGAGAAAAAGGAAATCAACCAGATTGCAAAAATGTAAGTAAAAGGGCATCTGCACTTCACAAGGAACTCTACAATAGATGAGTAAATATCTGTAGGACAGAACTGAATCGAAAACTCCTGGTGGGTAGAGGAATGCTAGAACTTCAGGTCCAGATCACGCGAACCTTTAATTTTGCAGATCTAAAGGAGTATGCTCTTGCAGCAGCAATATATGCGGTAATAGTGAAAAGTTTACCCCGTTACCAAAAGCTAGTGTGCATATCGTAGATGGATCCAAGACGTCAGGGAACAATAGTGGCAGGTGTGTGCAAGGCATAACCCGCCGAGTAGATTGCGCAAGAGACGGTAAGCACAATCATTCACGAATATTTGCAACTCTGGGAGGATAGTGCACGCTGCGTACTGAGACAGAATTTCGTTTTTTACCAAAAGGAAGGAGTCGATTAATGTATTGAGCTGAGGAAGAGCGTTAACAAGGCAGTTCAGGATTATCTGAGCCGCATCATGAAAAAACGTGAACGCGAGTAGATCAGTTTACCTTAGAACTGAAATAAGTACATCAAAGTGAAGTAGGCTACTAAATGGTAGTATAAGTGTATAAATGCACAGGGGACTATACTAAAAACCATACGCAGGTCTCACTCACTGAAGAGCGTTCTCTTGTAATCAACGACTCTAGTTTAGCTTCGGCAATACCCGCGTTGTGCATTGGAAAAGAATATGATTAATCTGGAGCCTCCCCCCTTAACATTAGCCTAATAAACCAACGGAACCTCTGGCATGAGACCCAAATGCACCTGGGAGAGCTTTAGAAAGCAATCGAGAGAACATGCATAAAAATTTGAAGCATCTTATCCTAGCATCCCCCGGAAACCTGTTGCTGGAGATTTTACACCAGCGGACGCATCTGAGAGTTCGCTAATTAACAAGCATATGGAAGCCTTCGAGACCGCAACCTAAAGTTCATTTAGGTCTACCTAGAGCAACAAATGTGCATCGGGTTTTCAACGTTGGTAACTCAAGGAGGATTTAAAGGCCACCTGACGCACACGAGAGAGTTCGAGTACTACATCGTCGTGTTCCTTGGGCGCACAGCGGCGCGTGAGACGCATATAGCGAGCGAGGGAAGCATGCGCCTCGCGTTCGCAGGCCTCCCGGTGGCGTTGGGTGGCGCGCAGGTCGGCGAAAAAAAGGCTCGTAACCCCTCCGCCTCCACCATCCCCTCCTGCTGCTGAGGTGCCTGAGTTGTCGACTAACTGCAAGCCCGGCTGACTAGGCAGTTTGTGCGCAGGTAGAAAGAGAGCTGAGCGCAGTTCCTCTGCCTCAGCCCGATGCATTCCCGAGAGCTACGAGAAAAAAAACGAAATAAATGAATCAACAAAACACACAAAAAGAAGGGGGTGGCGGAGGTGTGACGTACTTCCTCAAGAAGGCTGGAGAATTGGAGACATATGTTCTCGAAATCTGGGTTCTTTGGCTGCACCGACAGGCTCTAGGGAGGGGATAATCAAATCCAGTCAAAATCAACGGCTAATGAGAACATTTGGCTGAGGCAATCAATGGGATGATTACAGAAAAGTAGTGACGACAGTCATCAAGGGTACAATGCAAAGCAAACGAACTTCATAAAGGGATAAGAACGGCACTGACGTCCAATCGATACGAACGAGAAATTTCTACGAAGATTTTTATTCATTAACTTCTTAGGAGTCAAAACTGACGACTATGTAGAAACATAGGGAGTACTTAATCCATCCACAAATTTTGATAGTTAGAGGTAAGTGCACTCCCCAGATATGTAATGAACACTGAGGAAAATATCGCTAGTTTGGACCTCTGTGTGTTTAGTGCCTCAAGAAAGACATCAAACGCGAAAATTTTCATAGATGTTTGACTTCGTAAGAAGGCTGAGGATAAGCACATAATCCCATATAAGACCTCAAATCGTCTTTCGGGCAAAATACCAAGACTTAATAATAGAAGAAAAACGCTTGCCCCATTTACATGTTAATAAAAAAAATAAAGCGAACAGACTCATCCCATAACAGTTTCTCAAGTTTAGCATGCGAGTGATAACTCACTTTACTTCCAATAAGTCGTGAAATTTCCGACATTTGTAAGTAGCACTGTGCGAGTGTTTCCTAAAGTCAGGTTGAGACCAAAAAACCTCGCAAATATACCTGCGCCTGATGAATGTAGGAGCAGGCAGTGTTAAACTCGCGAAGCAAATGACTGATATCCTGAGCGTCAGCAGCAAACTGTGTGGCAAGTTGTTGGGCCTACAAGAAGAGAATGAAGGGGGTAATGGAGAAGGAGACAAACATGTGGCGCGTTCGACATAGCCTCCTTAAGGCGAAGAAGCTCCATTTTAGAAGTTGCGGCAGAAATATTGGTTGAATCCTAAACAAAGGATTAAAGTGCGGAAATATTAAAAATGACATATGATGAAATTTCATTAACATTTGGCTTAGCTGGCCCAACTCCCACAAAACTCATCAAAGGCGTGCATGAGATGGAAATATTCGAAACACTATTAATCAAAATCATCATATTGCTAGCAACGATTCAGTCAATGGATACCGGCCTCGATTAAAAGTCACGCTTCAGTATCAATGACAAAAGACACCATATCATAAAAATGTTTATGACTCCAAATAATGACATTTTGTCGAGGCCAAAGCATTAAGCAGCAAAAATAAGTATCACAACACAACGACAGATATAGTTAAACCTAATCGCCGCATATATCTGTATGTAAGTTGTGGCAGAAATTCAGTGGTCCAAGGAAGTTGGGACAAACAGCTAAGAATAGAATCAAATGGCAACTGGAAAAGATACAACGGATTTCCAAAATATGCAAATAAATCACGGAAATAGCAGCATCCAACGCCCGATACTACAAACCAATCAACGTCAAAGAGCAGTTATTTAATTTTGTGTGATAGGTGTTGAAGTGGTTAAACATATTGCGGAAGCAAACTATAACATTTGTCTGTAATTGTAATCGGTGATTAGTAGACAGAGCTAAAACTTTTAAGACAATTTACATTCAACGCTTTATTTGCGAAAATCTTGCATACTTATGGACCAAAAAACTTCAACTTTGACTATTAAAAAATCTGTGTGTTTGAATACTTTTAAAAAACGTGACAGAAATGAATGATTTTTTATAGTGCGTCTAATGGATGCCCTGGTTTGAATTTCAAGGGGCTATGTTGCTTTGTTCGGCGGAAATCTCCAAAGTGCCCACTGTAACATCGTTTTTTTACAAAGGTTCAAGCATAAATTGGCCTAAGTCTTTGCAGGATTAGCCAGGTCTTAACAATGTTACTTCATCGAAAAGTAGGAATCAGTGTCCCTTCCACTTGCACTACCCATGTCAATGGTAATGTCCTTGAGACAAGTTAGTCGGAATTTCTTGCAATACAAGTGAGTAGTGTGTGTGCGCTGCTTTTAGGGTAGAAAGACTTCCTTAGGAAGAAAAGATGACAATACTCTAGTGCAACAGGTAATGCCGATGCGCAGAAGTGATCAATATCGTCGACATGGCTTAAGAGTCAGACCGTCCAAGCAAATGTTCAACGATGGAACCTCTAAGTGACCTACCACCATAATCAAGAGTCAAAAAACAAATAGCATGTTGGGGCACCTTCTGCTAATGTCTGTGTTAAAAGGCAATAGAGCCCGTACCCCTGTTCCTAATAGCATAAATGGTGTACATTAATCAGGGTTTCGATTGTTCGAAGTGCATTTCTCCATTAGAAGTAGACGCTTACCCTTACATAATGCGAGTCCCGTTCACCAATGGCTTCCCACCCAAGAAGTTTAATCAGCTAGGCACGTGTAATGCTGTCTATGATTAGTGTTGTTTTAGTTTTATGTATATCCTTAAATTACTTCGCATTCGCTGTTGAGAGGTGCTTGCTTTCATTTCATTTGATTGAATTTATTTGAGTACAAAACCATTTCACCGAATGTGATGCTTTTTTAAGATCTAGTGCACTAACAGAAAGGTAGGGCTCTCAAATGTCTTTTGGTTTATTTGGAACGCGTCGGTCGTTTGTTAAACTCGCGGTCCTCATCTTCCCTGGTGTTCTGGCTCTCGACCCATGCCAGTGGCCTTGGACTTTGCTGCATGTCAACAGTTCATATTTCTCTGTAGTGAGCATGGATTGATGCGCTATCGATGTCATTGTCAATAGTGGATTGTTGAGTTTATTGTTAGCAAAATATTTGAACAAAGTTAGGACTCGACGAATAAGCATATTTTGCGCGTTGGTTGGAACTGTAAAATTTAAATGCCCCTACGAAATTTGAATTCTGATGTCGATTCGCTAGACGACGCTTACATCGGAAGCTGTCATCAAATATGCCCAGATTCTTGGAATACCTGTCATCCGGTAGTCACTTCCTCATTAGGAAGGGTTTCTTAATGATGCTAAAGATTTGCATGATAATTTCTTCTTCACATGAAAGTAATGTAGCATACAACACTTGTCGTAAAATGGGGCAGTTTTATTTATTAATAGCATGCTTGATTTTCTGCATCGGTAAGACCATAATAAGGCACCGCACTTGATGAGCCCACAAGTACTAGTGTTTTTTTGCAAAGCTTATTTAGGCAGGGCTTTGCTTCAAGAGTTAACCCTTGTTGTTTGTACCTTCTATTATAAAACCGCCGCTATCAAACTCGCTCTCTTGCATTTGGTTGGTGGGTTGCGTGGTTCGTCGCCCCCTTTGAATTTTATTCCGCAAACATGCCTATCTATCACTCAGTGAGCGATAGAACACAACCAGCTAAACATTTCTCATTCAATATTTTTGACAGTAATTACGATTTCACTACTGTTTAAGCTGTGTAGGTAATGAAAGGGCAACGACAGAATTGTCGTTTGAAAGGGATAATGCCAAACTTTGCGAAGCAGTTTTTGCAGTTTTTCACAACAAGCGAATTGATGATACTATGGAGCAACTATATAGGGTAATGCGTTGTTAGTTGTTACTCGTAAGCGTGTCGAAAATGTAAAAGATGTTTCGATGATAGTTAGTTTATACGGGACTCTCGAATCGGTATTCGCAGCCTATGCGAATGAGCTGTTGCCAGTTTTCTCAAAATATCCTTTTATTGTCCCTGAATCCTTATTTGCTGCAAACATCTGCTGCTTGTGCTTACTGGTGAACACATTTTTCAGTAAAGATGCGTTGTTCGATGTTTCTATTTGCTTTCCTTAATCCTTTTCGCATACTGAGAACATGGATCTTAAAAACGCTTCTCTTGGTTGGGACAACTATTGCCAAAAAATGGTAACCCACTAATGTTGGCAATTTTATCCTCTCTGGCGTGAAACCCGCAGCACTTTTTCGTATTTTCAGTTACTGATACGTAGCATCTTCCTGTGCATGGATCAACAACTACCGTTGATAAAACCAGATTCCCCACAACTTTGGTATGTTTTGGTGACTTCATGTCAAGACTTAGTCGGTTTCGTTATTTACGTTATTTTCTTGGCGTTTCAGGGATATGGCCTTGAAGTTGTTCCGTGACATTATTATAATGCATGGTTCTGTGCAGCCTAGAATCCTTGAAAGTTTACTTGAGCTGATCCGTCAGGAGCGATCTGGTGCGAGCATAGAAAAGGGCTTGCTCCGATCGATTATTCGAATGTATTCAGATCTGGATGTGGGTTTAGATTTCCAAAATACTTTTCTTATTTGCGCTACTTTACCTCAAGTCATTGTTGTTATTCTCCAATAGCTTTACCATTCGCACTTTGAGGAACCTTTTGTTCATCAAAGTGAAATTTTCTACGACGAAGAGGGTCAAGCTCTGATCCAAAGCCTGAATATATCCGAGTATCTTATGCATGTACATAGGCGTATCGAGGAGGAGGAAGAGCGAATAAAAATATTCCTTGCCGGTTTAACTCGAGCTTCACTCATGTCTGTTCTGAATACTGAGCTCATATCCAAACGCCTCCCCTTTCTCCTATCATCTTTATCGGATCTGATTCTCGAGCACAGGTTTAGGGAGCTCCGTCTGCTCTATCATCTCCTCTCGAGGATCGATAATGGTATCAGCAGCTTACGGAGGGAGTTCAAGTCCATTGTCATGCGTGTTGGCTCTGATATTGTTGACAATCCAGAAAATTCTGTCGAAAAGGATAGGGAGATGATTCAGCGTCTACTGAAGTGGAGAGACACACTAACGGACTCCATCAGGGAGGGCTTTTCTGACGTTACTTCCTTCAGTAGAGCAGTACAAGATGCCTTCGAGGAATTTATCAATCGCCGGCAAAACAAGCCGGCTGAATACCTCGCCAAATATCTCGACAATCAATTGCGGTCCAGTAACAGGGCTCAATCTGAATACGAGTTTGACCGACTTATAGATAAGATCTTGGTTATCTTCCGTTGTATCGATGGGAAAGATGTATTTCGAGCCTTCTACTCCAATCAGTTGGCCAGACGTCTACTTCTGGGTAGAAGTGCCTCTGTGGACGCAGAAAAGGCGGTTCTCTCCAGGCTGAAGCATGGTTTGTTGAATAATTGGCTACTTATATTCAATCGGCAGTAACGTCATATATCTTATTGTTGCTTCTGTAGAATGCGGTTTTAATTACACACGCAAAATGGAGCTCATGTTTCAAGATATCCAATTGAGCCTCGAACTGAGCAGAAGTTTCCGCGCACATCAGACAGAAATCTATGCAATTGATTTCACTGTTAATGTCCTTGCCCCCGGCTCCTGGCCCGAGATGCCCACACTCGTGGCCAACTATCCCTCTGAGGTGGGATGCAAAATTCCCAACTAAATGCACTTTTTTGAACTTAGATGCTTGCCATTCGAGAGGATTTTGAGAAGTTCTACGTTGCTCGACATCATGGAAGAAAACTCACCTATATTCCCTCTTTTGGTACTTGTGTCGTTAGGGCTCAATTTCCTTCCGTGAGTTCACTTACTCCCGTGTTACTTTCCGGCCCATTTCTTGTTAACGTGAATTCATTGGTTCGAACTTGTTTTATATTCGACTAAATTACATTATTTCAAATCGTACTCCAGATTAACGCATCGTTTTCATTTACTTTTATTCTTACTTAGAGGCAGAAATAAATGCTGTTTCGCAAAACGTTAAAATTAAATTAAGCTTGGGTTGACTTCTCATTTACGATCCCCAATATACCAATTTGCAGTGCACGAAGGAGTTGCAGGTCTCTGAGATTCAGGCGCTGGTTCTACTCCAATTCAATGGTCCGGCAGATGAGCCAGTCTCCTACACTTCCATTGCTGAGGCGACAGGCATTGAGAAATCGCACTTAGATCGTGCTCTCCTTTCATTCACCGCAAGCAGAACCCAGCGTGTTCTCACATCAGTTCCGCTGGCACGTATCTTCTCTGCGTCGATAATTGTTATTGATTTTGTTTAAGTAGTAACTTTTGTCGTAAATTGATCGGTCTTGACTTTTTTCAAGACTCCGGAATTGACGGAGAAAACTCAGTTTCTTTTCAACAAGAAGTTCACTCATCACCTCACACGTATCAGATTCAATCAACTCCAGATCAAGGAATCGGTAAGTCGATTGCTTTTCAAATTTTTGAACCAACCTCAATCTACTTCGATTACTACCCTGCGTGGCCGTTGTTTCAAGACCAAAGAGCAAAGGGCCACCGAAAGTCGCATTTTCGCCGATCGCGTTAATCACATCGACTGCTGCATTGTGCGCATCATGAAGTCTCGCAAAACTCTTGATCACAATAGCCTCATTTCCGAGACCTTTCAACTTTTGAAATTCCCAGTTACGGTTAGTTCTTCATTCTTCTCTATTTATTCGGCGTTATTGCATAAATTGTGTTATCATTTTATTTGAACTGGTCTGTTAGGTGCACTTCTGCCCCACTTGAGTTATCTGTATTGTTTCCATTTCAGGTTCCTGGACTAATTACATGTCACTATATTGATAGTTTGAATTTTAGGTTTTTTAAGGTTATAAGTGGACTAAAATTTGTTTACTCACTCGATCCTTTATCCCTCAAAATATGACAGCAAACTGATGTGAAGAAGAGAATTGAGTTTCTTATCGGCAAGGACTACTTGAGAAGAGATCCCGCTAATAGCGCCATCTACCACTACGTGGCCTAGGCAGGAGTGGAGAGGGGAGACAGTGGGTCGTACAGCTTATCCTCATCGTGTCACCCCTTCCTCCTCCTGTCTTCCCTATCCATCCACCGCTCTTCCTGCCATTCAAACCTTCCCTCTTGTACAGTCACTACGCGGTACCTACATCGATGACTATACCTCACTTTCGCCCTCTTCCCCACCTGATGTTGCAGTAATAGTTTTTGATAAACCACCGGCTTCGTCATTTCTTCTTCATCCAATGAGGTTTTTACTTTTGTTTCGTCACTAGCTGATGTAGCTACTCTTCCAATACTCCTGTGACTGTGGCAACAAGTATTGATCTGCTTCTTTTAGGTTCTAGCTTTAGTCACAGCCGATAGGCATTGACCCTTGTTCCAATCCCTTCTTGGCGGTAAATTAGCATTGCTTTGCTTTGATTCGGCCCATGCTTGAATGGGTGACGCTTCAGCACATTTTTTGTTCTCAGGAAATCGATCTTTCCTCATTGTTCTTTTCGAGGGGTGAGTTTGTGCAACAGACACTCCTCCATGCATCCTGTGAAGGTCATTTTCGCCAGAAAAGTGGATTTTGGAAGCATGCGATCAGCTTGTTCAGAGTTGATCTTTCAGGCTTAATGTATGTCCTTAATTCTGCCAAAACTGAGACGGCGAGGTTGGGGACTGGGGGTTAGTGGTTACTGTGTGGAGTAGTTTGCGAGAATCCCTTATTTTCAAGTCTTCGTAGGGCTGGTAAGGAGTTCCGATGATGAATGTCAATAAACGTTAACACTGGTGCCTATTCAAGAATGGATTCCGATATTTCACTTCACTTATGGCAACTACGTTCCCACTGATCTGCTACCTTTTAACTATCCTCCTCAACGTCAGGTCCCAATAAGGTGTCAAAGCATTACTTGAGCAGGACAGACTAGCTCTTGACACACAAAGTCAGCCGGTCCAAAGGACCTTAAGTCACTTGAGTCTGATGGCAGTTCTGTTACAAGTTGACAGCAGGGTGAGTTTGCCTTTTTGTCGCCGCTGTGAGGGCCCAACCGTGGAAGATTGCAAGGGCTCTTGCAGCCAAATACACAACTAAATCAGCTGTTGTTTTGTAACAGTTTGCCCTCTGTGAGACCCTTAACAATTCATGCTATTCAAGAGGCTCAAACTTGGCATTATTTGGAGAGTTGTCATGTCTTCCACCCTTCTGATACCGTTTTCTCGTAATCGGAAAGTTGGAAGAATAAGCTAACATTGTAGAGTTCTATAGTGTCCGAACTCGATTACAACTTAGAAAGGAATCCAGATGGTCTGAATGTCGTGAGTGAACGGCGGTACTGGCTGCTTCAGAAGAGGTTTTCTCGTTGGGTTGGTAGACTATTTTGTGAGTCATGTGAAACAGAAAGTAAAGCGTGATCGTGGTCGAGCACTGCTTGTGATCTGATGATTATTTGATGCCCCATGCGACTTTTGTGGTGATGTAAACTGAAATAAATAGAATTAATTGGATGTGAAGGATTCAAGTGCTTGCTGTACCCTAACTACATGGCAATATACAAAGTGTAAATGAGGTCTTTGACTAAGTTGTCAAAGGCTTGTTCGAAAAGGTAAAGGGATCTTTTAGCTGAGGATATGAAAGTGATGTAAAGATAGAATGGATTGAGTGTTGATTTATCAAACGATGGTCTGAGGGATTCCTAAGCAGTCATTCTCCTGGGTGCCAATTCGTATCACCTGCGGTGGTCGAACAACCATCCGAGAGTTTAAAAAGAGATCCAGACAATGAAAACGGTTCAGGTAGTTAAAGTAGTAATTTCCATAGGAACATGAAGTCTCCTCTGATTAGGAGATACTCGCGTGCTTTTTTGCTCCGACTGTGGTGTGGGAATCATCTCCCCAGACGCACCAGAAACAGATGGATAGCAGCAGATTGTAACGAAATGCGCTGCCATGTTCGGCCCTTGGGCCGTCTGCCGTTTGGGGGGTAAGGCGGGAGGGGGCACGCAGTGCTGGAGGGCTGTGGTTCAACAAACCACAACAGATGTGCAAGACAGGTGGATACATTGCTGGAAGACAACGGCAGCTTTTGGGGAAAAACAGAGTCAGTTTGATGATAGTGCTAACTTAATGCAACAAAATTTTGGAACTTATGTACTTTTAACAAACAAAATTTTCGTTGTCTACAAACCACAATCAAGGTGAAGGTGTAGCAGAAAGTGTTCAATTGCTGGGCTTTGAGAAAAAGAGATTACGAAGATGTAAACTGCTCTAAAAAGTGGAAGTTGGAGTAGAAACGAATCAGAATAGCTGCAATTGAAGCGTACGAAAAGTATCCCAGCACAGTAGCTCACATACTTTTCTTTCTCACTGCTAAATAGATTATTTTTAAAGCTTGGATAAACTTGAATGCTTCAGGTAAAAATGCTGGGGCTTAGTAAAAAAAGGTGAGTTTATTGGGCTTTCAAGGGGTGTGAGCGATCCTTTTTCCTTGTTTTCTTACTGCCCTTAGCTTTTTAAAGTTGATTTTTTGACAAACGCATGTGTTGCTTTAAGACTTCTCTGGAGGTGAAAGAAGTCATAATACTCGAGCAGAGCATGTATTGTCGACACAGAGAAGGGCTAGGGAACTGCTGTCATGGCTCGAAGGCATGCTGCTTAGTGGAAGCGCAATGGCGAAGACCTCAAGTGGCCGGTTGAACAAGCGACTCAAGCATTATACAGCCCCTCTGCCCTTTTTAGCTTCGTCCTCGATGCTAACCATAATTAGCCTCCTGTATCAGCCGGCAACAAAGTAATCAATGCTGTAAGAAAAATACCCACAAACAAATCAACCGTGCTAGTCGTCCATTTTTTTGTTTAACTGTGAAGATATTCTACCGCATCGTTGCTGATTTTCTTTTGGTGATTTTAATGATTCTGGGATTTGGGCCTGTTTAGAGACAGTGCAGATCATCTTAAATTTACATCGCTTGTGGTAAGAACACTGGCCTAAAAACAGAGTCATTTGAACAATGTTTGAATAGTTTCATAAGGCTAAGACTTTGCATCTGCTCTTCCTTGCCACTTTGATCTAACTTCAATGCTGTCCAATCGTGTCTCTTTAAGTTTATTCAGCTAGTGTGGAGATGTAGGAGGTAATGCATGCTTATTGTGTTGACATCTTCATCCAGGTAGGGTGGACGGCTTCAAAACGATCATTTTTGGGTGGTTCACCCCTAGTGCCACTTCAGATGCATACTGCACGCCTGCAGAACACGAGAATGGGGTGGTCGTCGTCATTCCGAACCTTCCCATTAGGGGTGAGCACAAACTCCCTCATCAGCTTCATATGCTATTCTTCCCTTCAGTTAAGGTTTGATATGCAATAATAGAAATAAGATCTCCCTGGTGCCGTTAATGCGGCTACTTAAGGCTACTCTAAAGACAAAATAAGACACTATACTCAGACAGAATATGAATTATCAACGTGGGTGGAGAAGAGCTGGGAGAACAACTGGCACGGCCCAAACGCCAAGCTGCCCAGCGGAAGCACAAAAGCGGAGTCAAGCAAATAATCAAAGCATTACGCATGGTTCCTTATCAAAGTTGGTGTTTTTGTGATGTTGAGTTTAATAAAATGCATATGATTGTTACATGTGTAGGGACTCTGTTTTTGTTCACTGGGCAGAACCAGTTATGATGACATGCAGCCAGTCTTGTCTTCCCGGTGGAGTAAATACAAATCGTTGGCAAGGCCGCGACCAGTTCTACTGTAAGTTGATGGAAGACCTAATGAGGGGCTACACTTTGATTTGAGGAATAGGACAAAACATTAGAAACATTTTTATTCAAAAGTACAAGGGATGAACGTTAAAAGGACTAAAGTGTGTATCCTTTGTTGATGCCAATCCCAGTAGAGTTGGTTGGCAGAGTAGTACCCCATGTTGGAACCGACGTCGCCTTCGAGTAGAGGCCAAACTCGTAGGCACATGAGAATGCTCACACAGGATTGCTTTGGAGACCTCTCTGGGAGTGCTGCTAGAGGTCTTTCCCAATTGCTCAATCGAAGCACTTTAGGAGGACAGAAATGATAGATTTTAGTGTTCACAGAATTGGCTTCTATTTTTAGGACTTTCATAGGCTTTCGACCCACCTTGCCAACTTTTATAATTTTTTTTATTGTCCAAAATTACCCTCTGACAAGTGGACTAACAGTCAGTTGGTTTACCTCCATAGCGTAAGTAGCATCGATTGAGGTGAAGCTCGAGTGGATGGCGACCGCATCAGGGTTACAGTCACTGCCTTGCCTCTGAGCTTCTTGTTTGCCTTCATGCAATTTCCACATCAATAAAATCGCAAGAAGCAAAGATAAGCACAAATTTACTTGGTTTGCGTTTTGCCGATTCCGCGTTCTGCCCGGGACGTCAGTTTCAGTAGGTGAAACCAGCCCATCACTGCAAACTAGGAGATCATTTTGTTTTGCCTTGGTGACAATTCTTATGATAACGAACTCCACCCATTTGTATCAACATGTAGCTATGCAAAATTGACAGGAGCATACGTGAGAAGTGGAGCAAGCAATTGCAAAATGGAAGTGGGGTAGAATTTGAGGCGGCTGGGGCTAGTTCATTTCATTCTGGAGACAAAATTTGGTGCAAAAGTGCGGTTCGCAGCGAATTTATAAAGGGATGAAAGGTGGTGATCGTAATAATTTCAAGAAATTCAACGAAACTTTTGCAACCCTTTCAGTACATAACATAATGAAGGGCTAAAATCCGCTTACAATTTTATTATCTCATGCTAAGTGGCCAATTCGTTAATGAGTTGGGGAAAGTACAACTGATTAATTTAATGGCCTTATGCACTTTTGAGAATGGAGCTATATCATTGTTGCTATTTTGAGGAAACTAACAGGATTTTGTACCTCCAGCTACAGCAGTCTGCTGCAATCCGCTTTCCTCTCTGTCACAGTCTCCCGCAAAAAAATGAATTAAACAGTTAACTCCTTTGATATGCATTGGGCGCTGACTGCACCTGCAGCTCCAGATGGTATGGACTAGCTCGTATTTTGGGAACGACAAGAGGTGGACGAAAGGGTGGGCAAATTGAGCTGCACCACTTCCCTCCTCTCGTCCATTCACATATGCACCTCCCACGGAGGCATTTATTTCACCTGTGGAGGAGGATGGGTTTCGGTTACCTCTGCCAGCTGATTACGCAAGCTCTCATTAGCCAATACAGAGTATCAATTGCTTCTGCTGCCTACTACGATGAAATCAGGAGGACATAACCTGTTTTATCAATCGATATTAGATTTTACTGTTCATCAAAGGCTCACTCTTTGGTCTGTGGCCCTTTGGTTGACACTGCTTTAGTTTACGCCATCTTGACATCACATCGTTCTGTCCATATCGCCTTTGCTGTCAGTCCACAAAATTTTCTATGTATTGGGAACAGGGTTTCATCCAAACTTTTACCTCCTAGCGGTTGCTAGCTGCTGCCACCAAGTCTTTCCAACCTTAGCAACCAATTTTTAAACTCTTTAGGTGGTGGATATATCCTTGAACTGAATAGGCGGAATGCTGTACATTATTGTGGGTTTATTGATAGAAAGTGGATGCGAGAGTGAATGAATGGGGAGAAATCGGTTTTGATCTTTGACTTTAAATCAAGTAAGCATGGTAGGGAAGCGCTTCTAAGTTACCTTAATAGGTACAAGATGCATAAATAACTTCCCATTATCCATTTGGCCAGTGCAGTGCATTAAAAACCAGTACGCAAAAGATTAGCCATGAGTAAAACGGTTTTTGGTTATTCCGTCCCGATCGTATCAGCCCAAAAAATGTTCACTTCGCGTCACTGCATCGTCCACGCAGATGCAGACACTGCAGGCATTACCCACTTTTAATTGCGCATTTATGAGAGCACGGCAAAACCTTACACTGAGACTGGGTTGTACCTCTCTTGGCTTTTTACTAACTAGGACCTCAGGCAGAGCACACAGCTGGCAATTCGCTACCCTGGGGATATAAAGCTGTTGATTAGGGTGGTTGAATTATTCATTGTCTTTGGAAAAAAACGTAAAATTTGTTGCCTAGCGGATTAAATACTGTGCTAGAACAAATGTGCATATTTAATGCTCCGAGTTGTTGACTCCACCAGAAGGGCCAGACGGTCGACCGTCCAATCGATGAACAGACTATTTGACCGCCCAATGAGCAACCTGAATTGAATTGGTTTGCTGCGTGTAGTTAAAAGGGCAATTTTAAACGTTTGATTAAGCCTTTTAAGCATTGCTTACTCTAGTCGAACCGGGACTTCTGCTCTTAAGCATGGGAAAAGGTACGTTAGTATGGTGGTGCCATGCAAGTAGATTGCATTACGGTCCAGCTGTGACACGTTAATCAAGGTAGCAAATAGCAGTGGCAGTCCATGCATAAAATAGTCAGTGTTGTTTAGATTTAGCGTAAACAAAGGCCTACAACCCAAATACGTGAGTATCTTCTCCTCAAAGAGGCGCTCAGGAGTAGTTAAGTAGCGAGACGCTTTGATTGCAAATCCACTCATTCACCATACCCTGCAACTGGGATATGCCATCCACCTCCTCGGTGCACGTCAAACAACTCGAGTCCAAGTTAAGTGGACACTTCCAATCCAAATCGCTATTAACACTGGTTGTTAGTTCTATATAGAGTTTATTAAGGCAGCTAACCTACCCATATCTACTCGTGTCTGTTGGCGACTTCAAACACCCACTGAACACGCTCATCGCACACCTCCCCACAGTCTCGACAGTCGTTTAGTACAGTGAACATGCTACAGAAGGAGGTGCAGCTTACAATCAGACTGTGGTGGGAGGAGCAGAAGACAATCCGTAATGAGTAATTGTGATTAGCTGTAGTAATTGTACTTTGGACACTTCGAGTTTAGTGGACTGTCAAAGCTAAGGTGACAAATCCTTCTGTGATTGTAATTTTCAGAAATTGGTTAAATGCTTGGGAGAGGTGGTTGTAGGCGGCCCATACTGGAGTATGAGGGATGTATGTACTGTGTGGAATGCTTTAATTGACGATTTCGTGAGCTACAGCCTCGGTTTGACTTAAACACCTATCGCTTTTAATAAAACAATTAAAATATATATTTTGTGACATAAAGTACACAATGCTGATTGTTATCCTGACAGAAGACAAACCTATTTTATCCAAACATAGGATTTATTTTAAGTTTTGATTAAGAGGGCGTATGATCTTCCCTAAAGACATAATGTTCAGTTAGAATGTGTGGTGTCGACGCAGAAAAGGGCTGAGGGCCACTGCAATAGTCTAATTATCGGGCCAGTCGGCTGCATCACAAGGGGAAGCCCAAAGCCCCTGCGATTTTAAAACCGAGAGTCAAACAAGAAATCAGCATATTACACAATTCTCTCCTCTTTTGAACGTCACCCTCGGCTCTCACCTTGGTCAGCCTCTCGCTTCAGCCTTCACGTGTTCAGTGCTGTAAGAAAAGCATTCGCCACCAATCATTGAAATTGCACGCAGTTGAGATGATACTTGGCAATTCTACTGAATTAGGAGTGGCATCCCATGTGGAAATTCTATTGGTGGTATGGGAGTATGTGCTGGCCATCTTGTAGACCCATCGCTAGTTTTAAGAAAACTGACCTGAACGACGAGTCAATTCCCCCATTGGCACCTTGTTTTGCCTTTGTGCTGCCCAGCCATATCTATCTGGGTTCTGCCAAGATAGCGAAGGTGTGGATTAGACACCGCTTTCTTACTTAATCGACACATTCATGCAGGCAAGGTAAGCAGTTGCGTAACGGACATTCCAGATAGTTTACGGTCATAATTAGCGCCTCTAGAGTTATTAACTGCCTTCCTGGAGAGAACAAGACTAGGGTAGCTGCCGAAAGTGAAACCCATTTGAATCCCTTCTGTTAGGGGCCGTCACAGATCCTTTCATCGGCATCATTAGCCATTATTCCGTAGCGTTTAGATTTAACTTTGTACTAGAAATAGGAGTAGTTGGTCTTCAGGATTAGGTAGAGCCAAAGACGCCTCTTAAAGGCGAAAAAAGGCATATTACTCAAGTAGAATATGCATCGTCGACTTACAGTAGGGCTGGAGGCCAGCCTGCAGAGAAAAAGTTCAGTCACAGAGTACCTAGGTGGTCCGTTACTAAAACAGAGTTAAATAAGGAATCAACGGATTACAGCTATCCTAAATGCATGGTTTATTTAGATAATTCCTGCCAAAAATTGCCAATAAATATTCCTTTCACAATACGAAGTGGATTTAAGCTTGTGTGTTACTAACGAAGAATGCCGATCATTTGGAAAGCGATGAGTCAGAAGGGCCAAAGGGGACAAACTTTCTGGTTACTGTTTATTTTCTACGTCGAGGACATCAAAGTCACTGTTTACAGGTGGTGGACATCGCAATCATGCTTACTTTAGCAGCACTGCTTTCTCTCCTACGCATCTGCCTTGCCCCCGGTGACCATTTTCGTTTACTCCAAAATGGCACTGCTGTAGGTGCTTCTGTTGCTACGGCGACTGGACCTCCTCTGTAGAGACACGCATTTTAGTGATGGAGGTGGTAGCAGTGGTAGCGCAGTCGTCGATGTTTACCTTTGCCGTCATCGCATCCTGACACGGGAATGAAACAGTGTTTCCACCATTCCATAGTTCACTATGGGGGCTAAATGATTAAGGGTCCATAAAACTCTTTTGGGGTGCAAACAATTACCATCGATATGAGTAGAAACAGGAGGCAGACTAAGGTAATTTCGCTTATTTAAGAACGCATTTGAGCATCTTATGCTACTGTGGACCTTTACGCTTTCGTTTACACTCCACGGGCATTGCAAGATGGAAATCAATCAAGCTCCAGTGTCTGGTCGCTCATTTAAACGCTATAAGGCGGATGAAGTTCGGGAGAGCGAGGCAAGGGAAACTAAAAACCTCACAAAGCAGAGATTTTTTGGATCCATTAGTGCCATCAACTCTGTCCATATCATTATTGTTGGTATGGATTTTTCTCCTCTCCAAGACCCACCACAGCGAATATCTACATGATGGTGACAGATGGGTAGAGTACGCTGATCCTTTGGATTTGAGTAAATGCAATGATAATTTTCCGTTTTCTTCTTGGAAGTGAGTTCCAGTCTGTGTGAGAGTGTTAGCTCTACTAGAACACTTGGAGAGGCTTAAATTTTGCGCTAACGCACACCTTCCATTTAATCGTCCTCTGCTGCCCTTATTAGGATTCATAAACTACAACTGAATAATTACTTGGGGATTTAATACTGCAAGAGAGGGAAAAGAACCCCCACAAATACACATAGGGAGCACGAAAACTATATCCTTTACAATAACAATTGCAGTGCTGCGCAGCTCACCTGAAGACGAAAGGAGACGTAATAATTGGGCAGAACATATACACATTCGACATTCAGTAAGGCTTGGCCTAGCATCCAACGCATTGCATAGCTCCCTCCACTTTTGAGCGTTTTCCTTAGCACGCCCCCTGGTCAACCTTCTGCGTCAGCCACCACAGCCTAGTCGATGCTGTAGGGAAACTACCCACGAGCCAGCGGTGCCAATCATCGAAATTTCTATGCAACGTTACTAAAGCCTCTTGGCAAATATACTGCAACAGGATTTTCATGATGTTCGATAGTTCCATTGGAGAAAAGAAAATGTGCTGGGGGTCGTGTATGTCTACAGCTTCTTGTAGGAACACTGGCTTGAAAACAAGGTCGCATAACAAGGGAGGAGTTTTGACGCATTTCCATGAGAACAGAGTTACGCGTATATTCTCTTTGTCACCCTTTTTTTCACCTCAATGCTGCCCAGTCATACCTCTCTGGGTTCCATTTAGATACTCGGGAAGTGGTGGAGAGAGCAGTCAGTCTCATTGATTGTCCAAGCACGGTAGCGAGCGCCATTTCCAGATGGCTATCGGCTCTTGTTGCTCCACTTATTACTAATTTTCCCGCATGACGTAGGACTAGGATGAGTGTCGAAGGTAGACATCATACTCAACCTTTCTGTTAGGGATCGTCAAAAATTATTCCATCAGCAGCACACGCCTACTTCTGTCACTCTAATGGTTATCAGTAGCAATAAAATTTAGGATAACTGCCCTTTAGGATCGAGATCACTTTCCAAGTTTACCTATTTTGGGACATAATATTGGTGGTGAATATGTATTGCTCACGCATAGAAGGCTTGGGAAAAGGGGACCTTCAGGCACGGCTCAGAGGCCAGGTTGCCCGGTGGAGGAACAATGACGGGTTTCCTCAATGGCTCGTTACCAAAACTGAGAATTGACTAACTACCAACGTACTAACCAATAAATAGTTCAGTAAACAAATGCGTAATGGTCATTCCTGATAATGACATGCTTCTCATGTAAACCTTGAATCTCTATCCCCCCTTCCATAAACTCAGAAATATAGTATATTTAGCTTATGAACATTTAAAACAGTAGCTAATCAGATTAGTGATGTAAACAATTAATGTCACCCGCCTTCTCAACGAAAGCTCTTCATTTTCTTAAACAATGGGGCCATTGTTTAAAACAATCGCAGCCCGCTTATGAGCTCAACCGTTGTCCAAACACGTCCGTGACCAACAAAAACGCCTTTCTGTTCCCAATAGAAACACATGCAGAAAGAGAAAGAGAGAGGGAGGACAAAGGAAAAAAAAGAGCACCAGAACAATGTGAGAGTAGAAAAACACTTAGGCAAAGTTGGTAGCATCTCCCGAAACCCAGTTGAAAGGCAGTTTGTTGGAGTCATTAAACGGTTCAAGCGTGTAACATTAGGTAAATTACTCTGTTCAATTAATTGAGTTTAAATAGTAAAGTCTGTACTTGAATGGCACCTTCGTTTAGTCATAGGAACTGTAATCCATCATTCTATATACATGTAACGTCTGCTATTCGATCTCTGCGTTAATGGAATGAAGTCATGTTCGTGTTAACTAGCCCGTCTGTTGGAATATAGTAAGGACACATCCAGACCCATAGGTTTCATACTGTCCGCAGAAGCGACTCGGACTTTGTGTTGGCGCTACTGTTGATGACCTTGAGACATGTCAAGAAGAGGCGGTCTGACATCAGCGGTTAAATTGGCCGAAACCAAGGGTAGGTTGTTATCGAATCCGAATTGGATTTTAATGACTACACCTACTTTCAGTTCTAAAAAACAGCTAGTACTTGGAGGAGACCGTATCTTTGAAAGATGAAAACATCAATGATAGACTTGCTTGGAATATTTAAAATGGGTGGAGGTAATGAGGGCTCAGTACCTCCACACATCAAAAGAACTAAAAAAAAAGCTAAAAAGTGCTTCCAAAAATAATAAATGGTAACAAAGTGGAAATAAATGTTTTTTGGCTTCCGGCCATATATCACAGTAAAGAACTTCTGGCATAACGGCCTTCAGCGAAGAGTGATAAATAAATTCTAGCGTTTCAGTTGGCAAATAGGATTACTTGCGTATGAGACTCAAACCTGTTTAATGAACAATTGTTAAGCTTCTGACCATTGGTGTTGCCCAGTTCCACGCCCAAAACTAGGTTTAGACTTGGTGGCAGAATGACATGATTAATGGAATGTAGAACTTTTAGAGCCCAATCAGTTTTAGCTATCTAGCTCCCAGTATCTTCGTCGTCAGAGGTGGCGTAGACGCTGCAATTCAACAGCCTGATTGTACTACTGTCTAATACTGTTTGGTTATGAAAGGCTAATGCGTGTGTATGGGAGAGTACTGAGGATCCATGGCAAGAAGACCTAAGCAGAAGCAAAGATACCAACAAAGAAGTCTTCGTCATCGACTAATTTTGTAAACTCGGAGTACGGTGCTCATGTACGTCTCCATTATATTGGAGTAAACTAATGGTCACCATTCTCTGGTATTTCGATCCTTTTGGCTGGCCTTGACCCCGAAGTAAGTGCTAGTAGCTAATATGAAAGCATTCGTAAGTGTTTGAATGCTAGATACGCAGTAGGACACGATCTTCAAAGGGAAATTCATAGAACGTCAAAGAGGATTGACGTTTGTGAGACTAGCGACATCCAAAGCGCCCCTTAACTTTGGAAAATATGAATTAGAAAGCAGTAACATGGTAAGGGTGGGAGTAGCCCGTATACGGTAAAATATGAACACTTAGTGTGATATGCATACGTCTTCACATGGAGAACTACCTCAACGCTGACTGACATTTATTATTGAGATGCAATACGTTTAGTAGTGCGACCGAAATTAAAGGACTTCGACAAGTGGGTGCTTTTCTGAGGCACAAGATGTCTCAAAGAATCCATTACGAGTTTTTGACGGCCTGCGTTTGTATAACGTTGTTCAAGAGCATCAAGTTTTAGAGGCATCGCAAAACTGTCAAAAATAATGCCCATGTGACAGTTATGGCGGCAAAGCAGGGGAACCCATTCGCTTGCCATCATAGTGCCAATGTTCCTTCACTTTTACTTTTGCTTTTACTTTTTACTTTTACTCGCATTATTTAGAATCACGAGCTCATTTCAAGTTGGCTACCAACTTTTCAGCCATTCTGCGCACTAATAATAGGCTTATAATAGATGATGCACTTAGAGATAACTAAGCTATCACATTGGTGGCAGCACTGACGAAAGAACTTAAAAAATTATCTCTAATTTACATTTTTTTGGTCAGAAATCACGTCAAAATATTCACTTGGAGTTAAACATAACCATTATATGAAGGCTTAGTTTTGACTCCTGTCACAAGAATTTAAGGGTGATTCAGATACGTAATGCGTTTGCACCTTAAGAAGTCTAGACGCTGAAGGCGATAATTAAAAGGAACCAATGAAATAATAGTGCAGTCACCTCAGGTACAGTGAAACATGAATGTCCTTTCTCAAATAGGCATCAGTATGACGCCCTCTGACAATCATCACCAAGGTTCGTTATGCTCCTTATGGGGATTGGTAAAAAAAGTATTTCCACAAGCTATTCTGCACAATTGCCTTTAATACCCCAGCCCCTAATCTCACCAAAATTTGACGCTTGGAAAGTCAACTCTTTTAGCTCTAAGTGGGGCAAAAGCACTAATCCCATATTTCTAAAGTCCAATTTTGCGACGAAAATGGCGCTTAGAATGTGTGAATGAGCGTCTGTCGCACTTACCCACCCTTCCAAAAAGAGATTTTGGGAGGAAGATCGCTTTTAATGAGTGAGAAGAATCTAATGGAACGCTACCATTTGGGCACGGATCAAATCAAAGCATGGTGGAGCTAAATCACCATCAAGATGGAACTGGAACATGAGTCAATGCCCATCAGACTTCTCTTAGCACAGTCAGAGAAACATCAAGAGACCATCTAAATCAGCTATTGATAAAACAGGATTTTAGGTTGAATGGGTATCAAAGCTCCGTTTGATGAATGGCGAATGAAATGGTGAAACTACTTCTTGCCACCAGTGGGCCTTTACAGCGGTGCCAGGGAGTAAGAGTCATGCCACCTTTGCCATTACACTCCCTGACTTGTCAGTGCAGTTGCCTCCGAATTACTGCACCCTTTGATGTGATGTTTCTCATTTAATGAGAGGTTAGATAAAAGCAGAATTTTGATTGATCCACCTATTGCGTAAGTGTTTTAGCAGTATAAACATAATATTTAGTGCTGATTAATGTATCCTCAAGTACAATTGCATGTCGTATAACATTCCAGGGAGCAGCTCAAATGCTATAAAATAAGGATTGTGCCGTAAATTTAGTTAGAAGATGGAGGCTTGTATTAGTCAGACCTTGGAGGTTCCAGAGGACTTTTAGTAGGAAAAATAATGGCATGTGGATAAAAGGTGGGTGAGATGCTTGCGAACTTGGAATGGTGATATGATGGAAAGTCAACAAAAACCCGAAGTCCTGCATCACATGGCAATTACCCAAAGTAGCAACCTTCTGTGAAGCCGCGAACGGCACTACCAATGACAAGGCATTTCTATGGAAAAGGCTTAGATTATTTGCTATAGAGGTATGGCATTAAGATCTTGAAGTTGGTAAAATGAAAGATTTTTAACTCCACAGCCTTCGTGAAATATTCGCAAATTCGGCTTTTGTCGACAGCATTGAGGTGCCTTGCCAATAGAACTTGTGTTGGTAGTCTTCAGGTGCCTTATGATCCTTGCAAAAAAGATAGTTTTGGGCCGGTACGTCTTATAAGGCGACAGCAATTATTAAGAAAGCCGCGGACAAAAGGATTACAAAAATTCTCTGTGGCAGACTTGATTTCATCCTTTTGGGTTTTACCAGGCAACCAGAAGCGAATGAGGTTCAAGAAATGGTCTGCTGAACAGGCTTGCTGCAAGTGAAGGAGGAAGAATTTGTTAAGTGCCTACGATTGTTTGCATCCTGCGCCATTCTATTAGCACTAGTTGTCCTGATTTGTGTCACTTCCCATGAATGTAAAATGTGTACTAAGTTTGGTGATGAGAATTCGGATTTAACAACAGCAGACAGAATAATTCCATGTGATTTATTCGCTTACTGAAGCTCCAATAACAATTGGGTCTGATATATCTCCCCGCAAATACTCAGGTCTACTAGATGTAAATCGAAAGAATGAACGAGGCATTTTTCTTCCTCTCTAGAAGCAACTCAACCAGTCACGACTATTGAGTCTGTGGGAAAAAGACATATTCTTATGCCTAAGGGAAAATTCAGGGCCTCATAGCTCCTGTCACAAAAAGTAGCCACGGAATATTATTCACTTCAGGATGGTATGAGAGGGCAATGTGACCTCACCTTATCCTCCAAGCGATGCTTTCCACTTTCCCTCAAGGCTGGTTCCACTGTCACGTGGTCATTTGCCATGTGGAGTAGACGGCTGACAAAGAAGGGGTATAATAGAGGTGCAGGCAGCTGAAGAACGACTTTTATTTCTTGAGGCAAAACTTTGGTCAGAAGAAGAATTCGCATCAAACTCAGATATAGTTAAGAAAAATTATAGATTGCGATTGTGATGGCTTTAAGGCAAACAATGCAGCAAGATGTCTAATACACATCTTCAATTTTTCTTACTAAAGGGGCATAAACTTGTTTATTCGCCTTATGGCTCAGTCGCATATAAGTGATTCTAGTGGCATGGTAAAATGTCAGGTAATATGGATGGGGTTAAGCCCAGTTTAATTAAACCTCGATTCACGACTCCCAATAAAAGTCTTCGTGACGTGCGAACATAAAATCCAGAGATATTTAACCTTTGAAATCCCCTTCTTCAAAATATCACGAGGCAGCTGGCTATCTTTGGGAACGATGTCTGACGAAAGCCGTTCAAAGTGGAATTAGTAAGATTGTTACCAAAATTCACAAAATTGGACCGATCAAAATTGCGCGGACTTCTGCCCTTTTTATGCATCGTTCATAGTTTTACTTGACTTTTTCTCCTGTGCTAACCCAAGTTCTTTTTATCAAAAGCATTATGAGCGTGTGAATTGAGGGCCTTAGAAAGTTGGGTTGTCAGGCCCAAGTGACGCCGGTAAAAAGTGCTAAGTCAATGACGATTTGACTGATTTGTTTGTAGAAAGGTAAGACCAAATAACAATGAAGCAGATGCTTTTAAAAAGGGTGAGTCGTCTTGGGGCAATTACAAGAAGATGCGAAATGCCGTGAAATTTTGCTTGATTAGATCTACTCATAAAAGCATAGAAGTTCCCCAACCCCCTCCTCCTCCTTACGTCTTTTAAAAAATGCCAATTTCTTTATACCCACTGGAGCATTTTTCGATCATATTTGCAGACACCGCATTATTTCGCTCGTTGTCATGGCGAATGTACTCATCTCAATTTACCAATCGCCTATCACCTTGCCCATACAGACTAAACAACTCCTTTCACAATAGAAGGAGCCTTTTAAAAGACTCACCAAGTCGTCATGCCAACGGTCACAACAACAACAAAAATGAACCTTTGAAGTTACATTATGTAATGCCAATCGACTTCCGTGGGATGCAATCAACTATGGCACGGTTTGTTTTGTCCTCCTTTCCTGTTCCCCGTTTTATGACCAATTCAGGATTCGGGCGGAAGGCGAGAGAGGAAACGGGAGAGCAAAAGCTAGAGGGGGATAGAGGCCAAACCATAAAACATGCTACAAATGATTGTGGGAACAACCTAGTCAGTTTCACATTGGCGCCATTAATTCCAATTATGATCGACTGAGGAAAGTCCCATGAAAAAGGACATTACTTGTGCAAAAATAAAAAGCGGAAAAGCCTTCCTCCATTAAGCTAAGGTCGTATAATAGTAAGTGAAATTGCTTCCTTGTTTACATAAAATAAAGCCGTTTGCTTGAAGCGTAGTCGAGTTAAATAAAGTTTCGTTTGCATTAATGTCCATTCGGACACAATAATTACAAGATTTACTGCCACCTCCAAACGGAAGTGGCAGTTCCGTAACCGACAGTAACACCTGCTAATCAATTAATCTTAATGTTTTTTGGGTCGGCAGTTCAAAAATCTCAGAGCGTATTTTATAACCTTAACAACCAGGCATCAACCAGAGCTATTATCACAGAAAATTTGGTGCTTTTCTTTGAGGTAAATCAAGCTTTTCATCAAGAGCATGAGCTCCAATGCATTTTCCAGTAGATTTAGATTTATGTGTGGCTCCAACCCTCCTTTTTGGACCTTTAGCCTTTGAACAGCAATTTAAGTCTTCATTCTAAAACAGGAAGACATCTGGACTTTGGGGGGAGGAGAGGGGGAGAGAAAAGGGGCTTTACCCCTGAGATTCGGGTCTTGCAGTCTGTGGGTAATACTTTCAATTGGATTGCATGACTGGGGACATAATTCTCTTTTCCTTCGATTTATTTTGCAAAAAGCTGAAAAAAATCACAATTTTTAGGATTAGTTTAGCCATATTTCATGTGATTGCATTACACAAGGTGATGTGGATGTTCAACTTCCAGAAATTGTGCGAAATGAAGCAGTTATTTTGCCGTCAAAGAGGGGCAAAGGGGGTCGCCGTGGTGCTGGGGGGTGAGGGTGGGAGGGGAGGGTGCTGCATGCATAGGTCGGTCGGTGATTCATGATTTATTAATACAACTTTGTCAAAACTTGTGCATGTGCTCCCCTCACGTTTGTGTGTGTGTGTATGTGTGTGTATGTCCACGTTGTAAAAGTCCTTTCGCTCTCTCTCTCTCTCCCTCGGCGGCGTAAAATAATGAATATTTCGGGTGAAGTGATGCTGTGCGTGGGTTGTGACTCACTCAATGCTTCTGAAAAGGGGAAATTAAATGACTAAAAAGTTTATGGTTTCCCTACCCACCTAACCAAAAAGTGGACGCTCAATAATGCAATCTCCTGAAATCGGCTACAACACTAGCATCATTTCACCGCTCTCTACTCCTTGGTACCATTCGCTCCGGTTAGGTAAAGTTCCTAAGGCTACCCAGGTTTGGACTGAAAAGGGAGGAAGCTTTATTAAAAGTGACAATGGGGAGGCAGAAAAAAGCGCTGTTTATATGAGGGTACTAAATTAGTCAGCATTGCACTGCAGGGAAACGTCGCTTTCCCGTAAGGAAATTTCTTCTGTTTATTTTTAAGAGTTGTATTATCTCATTCTACTTGCAGATGTTGAAAGCTCTTAAGATGGTTCGTGTTTCACTTTAATGCTTTGTTCTGCACCATAATGCTACTTTGATGGCATAGCATCCTGATATTTAGGCAAAATTTCGTCGGAAAATTGCATTATAAGCTATTTTGAATATCTTCAAATTTAAATAACAGAAGTCGAACCCGACAGGGGATGTGAATTTATAATTCCACCTTAGTGGTGGAGTCTATTCAATGTTCCGACTTAAAATATTTCGTCAAAAATATGGCAGTCTGAGTAGTTAAAACAGCTAACTAAAAAGTCATCAGAATCACAAAAATTTGCAGATGAAAGATCAAACAGAGTTATTAATCTTGCTTGCTGACTCATTACCTTCAACATCCTCGGACTACTTGACCTTCTTGACCTCTTTTACATCAGGCTTCATTCACTCGCATCCGCACTTTGGATTTGATTTGGACGCCGACTGGATTCCCTCATCCATGTTCATCCGCTCCCCCCGTGACCTTCAGCCGTAAGCTAGATCAACAGTGATTTTTGAAGTCGTGTACCCAGCATTTGGGCTTTCCTTAAATATTTCACTCAGTAAATCCAATTATGAAAATGGTGAGCACTAAGGAAATTCACACAGTAAATAAAAGAACAGTTTTGGACTACATGAGTTACACCAATTTCCTTAAAATTTGAAGAGATAGAATTCAGCCAAAAGCCTCCCTACCCTTCTGTAGGCTTGTGAGAATGCAGTTTATAAAATCAAATTCTTCACAGTGTTTACAGGGACAGTTGGGCTGCTAAAGGAGGTAGCTGGATCCTTTGGAAAGATGTCACAACGTTAAACATAAGTTTGTTTGATTTCAAAGAAACAGCCCATCAAGTGTAATTAAATAAACACGGTATGCTTCAACTTAGGTGCTTTTTGACTACAGAAGCAATTTATGAAAAGGTGCATCTTTATGGGGAATGAAATTCAAAAGTGCTGTCATTTGTGGGGACCGCTTATGGGAATTCTTTCTGGCAAAATATTTTCCTTCAGATAATGAAGTTTCAAAGCACAATGGTTTAGCAGCCTTCCGGAAAGGTTTCAAGGGATGGCTGCGTTTGGCAAATTAAATGCAAATCAAACTCATCTTAGTACACTTCTACTAATTGAATTTTGAAATAGCTTCACAAAAACTTAGAGCTTTTGGATCAAAAGGCAGTTTAAAAACAATTCTGTAAGTCAGTTTCACTTTCGAAGGCTGAGTCTCACCCGTCTCCTCGACATGCTTACTGTACGCCACTTAGTGAGCAAATGTTAGCATTTGAAGACTGAGGATTTGAATAACTCAAAGCCGTAGAAAATGTAAAAGAATATCACGGGACAGGATTTCGGATAAAATCTTAATGGTTCTATGCCTTCACCCGCACTTACATCTCCTTCCCTCTCTGGCCAGGGGGGAGAGGAAAGTTAAAGCCGTGCTTGAACTTCCCGTGACAAGTGGATGAGTCAGTTTATTAATTACTTCTTCAGGGTGGTTGTGATGGTGTGAGGGGACAGGAGGAGGGGTGGTGGTGTTAGTGATTTTGGTGCTGTTTCTGGTAGTGAGTGTGTTTGTCCAGGTGCATTCCCGCATGCACCTCCACGCATGTACGCAAGGGGCCGGGGACTGCTGTTCCATGCCGATGACTTTTCGCTGGCACAGAGGCCTACTAAAAGTGATGTATCAATGGAGTTAAAAACAAGGACAATAAAGTGTTCTGTTCTTATGTCCCTTTGAACTTCTGCTTGCATAGACACATTTTTGGCGTCCACCTACTTTCCCTTCCCATTGTTTCTTTCTGCTAAAGAATCATGAGTGCCCCTCCCCCCCTGTGACCTCTACTGATCATTCGAACGAAAATGTTCCCCAAGACAGCATGATTGCGACGCGTCCAAATCACTTATTTAAAGAGGACCTATTGGGCATCGGTTATATGTCATTCTTTTCTTCTGTCAAGGTTAAAAATGCAAAGGAGCAAGAAAAAGCAGAACATCACCAGGTCTACCTACACTGGGGAAGACGGGACTTAAAATTACGGATTCAAGGGGTTGTTGGGTTTCAGATCCACAATGCGACTTACCCTTATAGGAATGAGACTGGTGAGATTTCATTCAGTTGCCTACTACGCAGCATTTTTATTCTGTTCATCTTTTAAATTCTCTTTGGGTACAAAGTCACTTTTTTCTAAAATAGGAAGAATTTTGACAAACTTTGGCAGCAAGAAGTATTTGCCGCCCCAGTATTGCAATGGTACAATTGTTTAAGGAAAAATCAAAATGATTCCAACAAAACAGCTTTGCTTCTATACCACTTCTTTGCTGAAAGGTGAAGGCTGTCAATAGATGCAGCGTAGCTTCTCTGCTTCCCAACGTAAATATTGCCATCCCGTCATCAATCCTGAATAATAGACATTTGGTAGTAGCATTTGTCATGACTGTCTTGGAAGGCAAAACAGCTTTTGTACTTTCTCTCGACAAACAAATGTGATTATTGCTATCACGTGTTTGTGCCCTTGTCTAAAGAACTAGGTTTGAGGTATCCCTATTTCGTATCGTGGCACTTGTTGAAGTGTATAGTTATCTACACTGACTCTTCAATCTCCTCAGGTTGACTGGATATCATGGTAACACAGCCGTTCAGCCACCTGTTCAGCCTCCAACCCTCCCTTCTTCCTTCGTATGCTCATTGCAAAAAGATACTACTTCCTGAGTTCTCTGAACGGATACATCTTGACATCTGAGAACACGCATACCTCTCATCAGAGCTCTGAAGGCATTCTTATTGTTATCTCTAAGCGTAACTTTTCCTCCCTGTGGTCGTAGGTCTGACCATCTACCTGGATTTTCTGCAAGGGCACATCTCTTGGGCCGATTTTCCAACCTCACGTACCCACCCACTACTTACTCTTTCAGTAGCTACTTTGTGCTGTACAAGTAAGCGCAACATGGGCATGAACGACTCTTTTGTGTACGCTCCATGAAAACTGCGCCACCCGTTCTTACAGACAAAACTTAAGGATGCATTAAGTGTGAAATTTGGAAATACAAAAGCCTTATAAAAATCCCGACTTTTGACCTTGCCTTTTTGAAAATGGGGTCTTGCAATGGCTTTACTACAAATTAGATGCTTAATCCACGTAAGTGTGCATTCAAATTCCACTTTCGTAGGTTTTGAGTGGAAAGCTTCGGAGACATGCACTGAACAGCACCACATCTTCAGTACTTGGGTTTAGAAGCTATGAATATTTTGAACTTTCATAATGTTCAGCCTTAAGAAAGTCACAAGCGTCGGTGTTATTTATGGAAAAGTGGATTGCTTTATTATCCTTGGGCGTTACCTACACTATCATACTGTCGTAAAGTAGTTAAAGTTGTCCTACCGTTAATTACAACTGGAACCAGGAAAGAGGATTTGATGTCGGACAGAGCTGTAAACTACAGTAAACCCCAATCTTCCATTTGTTAGACCTGTTTCCCTCACAGAAATCCGTCATATGGCCGTCACCTTGAACCTGGTCACAGCGATCACTGGCAGCAAACCATTCGGTTTTCGTCGCAGAGTATCCTTTACACTGGTAAATCAAGACTTCTGGGAGTCTAAAGGCAGTCTACAGGCGCGTTTGCTAACTAGGTGAGAAAAGAATCAAGATTTATGCATTGCTAGGAAGCAAACAAATTTTGCCAAGAACACGATAAAAATCAAACTAAACAGACATTAAATGTGTCTAAAATTGGGAAATACCTTCGAGACTTGATTTGAGAATAGGGCGCACTTGACGAATCATAATGTGGATCTGATAACAAGGTTAAACCAACAAGAAACAGTTTTGGAACAATGAAAGCCTCTCCCTCTTACGAAAGATTTAATCCTAGTTCAAATGCCCATTGATATAGGCAAAAGTAGAGAATCTCTTGATGATACATTCAAGTGTTACCTTCATCAAAGAAAAGTAAAATTGGTTTAAAATGAACCGCTAATTTGCTTGACTTCCCAAAGAGAGCTTAACTCCAAAGACCAGGTATAATATTTGTTCATTGAATGGTTGTGTTCCTCACGGCCAGAGATGAGCTGAGGAAGCGCCGCATGGCATAAATTAAAATAACCGTCTCCGTTTTTGAAAACGGCAGAGAGGTAGACTAAAGGTGCAGCTATCTCATTCGCAATTTGGGTGCATTTCTTTTCATCTTCCTCCTCCTCACTCATCAAACCTGAATAACTCGTAGGTTGTCATTCAAATTACACGTTTAATTCCCACTTGATGTCTCCAAGGTTGAGAAAGAGGCCAGTGGCTCACGGATACCTCCTGCGGACAATGTTGATGTGTTGATTTTTTGGCCAAGAAACACCTTCCATGCGTGCATTTTTAGTTTTTTTTCTTTAAATTAGCTTAGTTTTGTTGTTTTAGGCGCAATTTTTACCGTTGGAATTGGTGCACCGAGTGGGATCGTCAACAGAGTTAAATACAATCCAATAACATTAGTATTAGCACAGTTAAATGTGACATTAGTTAGCTGTTCAGCTCATCTCCAAAGCTTAACTTTTAACTCGCAATGTTTCCAAGTGAGCTGAAAGCCATACTTTCTAACCGAATAACATAACCAATTGCACCTACTCTATTCATTAAAAATTCTAAAAGGGACATAATATCCGCAGAACAAATGGGTACTTAATTAACTTTTCATGTTACGAATGGTCACTGGACTTTTACACCTAAGCTTTGTGTAAATCGTCCATGCATCACGCCCGTCAAAGGAAAGAGGGAGGCATTTTCAATGCCAATTTTATTAATGATAGACAAAATCGGAATCATTTAGAAGTACTTTGATGTCATTGAAATGCTTTTGCGCAAAATTGGGCGCAAATTTTACTCTATGTCCACTTTGAAGGCACAATCGTCGTCATTATATAAGCGTCTATTTGCTCATCCATCCATCCTCTCATCCGTTCATTTATCTATTTAATGTGAATCCTTTCGACCGGGAAGGTGATGAAATCCTAATAAGTAGATTGGATAATTTACAAATCGGATTAGTAAGAATACCCAATTTAATCCCTCATTGTTATCATGGGTTCAAAAATGAAATTTTTTGTTTGTGTAAAAGATCAGCAGAAATATTGAAGCTTAATATCGACAGCCTGAGCGGAAACCATGTGGCTTGCCAAAAATGTGTAAAGAAAGTGGTGTAAACCTCCGCCCTAACGGACATGTGCATTTCCCACCAACGCGCAAGCCTTTGAGGCAGGTGAGATGTTTGCTTCTTGAAATGCTTGTGATCAGGATCTAGGAGGGAATCCGACCCTCACTACATGCACTGTCTATTGCTCTAATTTTACACCACTTCTCAGCGACGCTTTTGCCTACTTCAGCTGATGCTCTGGAGCGAGAAAATGACAATTTTCATTGTACGAATCTATAGGCAAAACACAATTTGACGATATCATTCATCATATGCTGGTCAGAGGTTCCTGTAGTACCCCTTTGACGCCCATTAAAAAGCGCATTAGTTTTAAAAATTCATGACTACATTTCCAATTCTGTCGGTTGATTTGCAGTTTCGAGTTTTTTGAGATTTGTGGATTTTTAAAGAAAAAACTCTTGCCAGTCTTCCTAACAAAGTGTTATATATATAGAGAGAGGAAAAAGGCAGTTTTTAATACGGCACGAAAAATAATTGATGAGTAGAGGGTAGCTATTGCTGTTTAGCAAACTCAAAGCCCCAATTGAATGTGCTACCAACAAATTTGTTGACTTACTTTTTTACCAAAAAAGAGCCATGGTTGCCGCTGCTACTGATCTCCTTGCTGCGCATGAACAGTTTGTCCAGCTCACCGCTTCACCTCTAGTCACGGACCTGGTTGACCATTTAACTCTTCAAATCAAATAAATTGTATGCTTCGTCCCTCTAAGACGAATTTTTCGGTTGTGGTGACTTACTCATTTGATCCTGTCCCTTGAAACCGGTATGCGCTGCAGACGGTGACAAGGAAAGGCCCTCTTTTTACTTATTCAAAACGTTAAATCACATTTAAGCAGGTCTATTAGCAGCCGAGGTAGAATTTAACACTTTTAGAAGCCTGTCCTTTGGGACGGTCTCCATAAAATTTGGACTTGATTTAAGGGAAATCAAATGCATAAAACCTCATTTGAGATGAAGAATCGAGTTGTCAGTACTTCTACAACGCAGATTTAAGATCAAAATCGTAAAGTCTGCCAAATTAAAAGGACTAATATTTCTTGCATAGAGATTGGATTTCGAATACAATGATTCCGACGTCCCTAGCCACGATACTTGTTCAAGTTCAGCCACCATCCTGACATTGCAGCGTTGCGTCCCTGCTCATAACCTCCTAACCCTTCCATACGTTAACAACGCATATCCTCCATGTTAATACGTTTTATTAGATTTAGAGAGAGGAAAACCAACATTCTGCTAGCTGTAAAGAACCAAATGGCAAAAAGATTCATTTTGTGGACCGGAGGAATGGGAATGGTATAAAGAATAGTTTCTGATCCATTTAGAGTTCCACACGGGTACAGCCACTGAATGAAAATGTGAATGTGGTATCCCTCCTCTCCGCCTTGTTCGAAAGCAAGTGTGCGTGGGAAGAGCGATTGAACTATGAAGTGAGCTTACCGCGCAACACCCTCCGACCTTTATCAACGCCTCGCTGCAGTGCGTCCTCCACGAGGTGCTATGTGTGTGAGCCAAATTCACAAACTTAATTACCAACAGTAAAATTGGTGGCATTCTTCCCATGACGGAAAATTTATAGCGTCATCTTCGGTTCTGTCTCCTGGCGCATGGCAATTCAAGAAAACATCTGTGATAAAGTAGGGACGTTGTGTAGCAATGTGCTACTTATAGTTATACACGGACTCTTCAGTTTGGCACTTGTTGATATCCACAGAAAGTCTTCTTTTATGCTAATAACCTTCCAGCTTAGTTAGAGGTGAATTGGGGTGATACGAATGGTACCTGCTAGTAGTTTGCTAGCTTGAACCATGCAATCCTTTGATATTTTAAATCGGTCTACAAACTTTTCAATTATCGTAGTTTAGAACCAGCTATTTCCTCTTGTGTAACCAACCGCTCAATTTTACATTTAACTGCACGATCTCTTCGGCACTAACTGTGGGTACTTCCGTTTTGGCAGCATGTCAACAGCTTCCCAGCTTTTCGTTGCTTTAATAATCAAGTTTCCGTACCGCTGTGGGGTATTGCGATTTAAGAGAGGCTTGGATAGCTCTGCTTATGAACTTGCAGACATCTGCCTGGAATAATTACGTTCCAAAGTCGCATATTTACAAACTTGTGTATTTATTTACTTTTGCATTGTGCAAAAGGACGCTGAAGGAGATTTTCATAATTAGCGACAAGACTCATTTCACTAAATGAGGCGACTGTTCTATAGTCTATGCAGAGATTAAATAAAGTGAAATTGTTTACTGGATGGGTCCTTAAGGGCCTTCAAAGTGCTTTAATACCTTGTCAAACTCCAACTATTTGACTTCCGATGCACCCTTTGGAGTTGCGAAACGCTGGCTTTGCCGGAAGGCACAATCACCCTTTATGGTGTTAAGTCGTTGATGCGTGCCTAAAAGCGGAGGATAGGTATGGGAAGATTTTAGCTGCAATCACAGGGCAGCATAGTTCTGCCAGCCAGCGAAATAAATTCACATAGTTGTCATACTCCGTAAACTCGCACACTTGCAAGCAGGGGTAATTGCACTTGCATAAAATTGCAAACCAAAGTACAATTGGCGCTTCTGATTTTACATCTACTATCCTTCATAAAATTACACACCACTAAACCGGTACATGGTGATGCGTGCAATAGATGCGACAAGCCCATCCCCTTTAACACTCCCCGTAGGTGAAAAATGCCACCAGACACTTCGGTCCAGCTCGGTGTTATTCATTCCAATTAAGTTTGGATTCTGCCACTCCAAATCGCCAATAGCACTGGTTGTCAATTCTATATGGAGTTTATCAAGGTTGCTCAGCTACGCGTACCTACTCATGTCTGTTGGCGACTTCAAACACCCACGGTACGACGTGGTGAAATCATGTCCGATGGCTCCACTCACCCTCTCAGCAGTAGGACATTGTGCTGGAGACAATATTTCAAACACGTTCATCGCACACCTCCCCACAGTCTCGATAGTCGTTAAGTACAGTGAACACGCTACAGAAGGAGGTGCAGCTTACAATCAGACTGTGGTGGGAGGAGCAGAAGACAATCCGTAATGAGTAATTGTGATTAGCTGTAGTAATTGTACTTTGGACACCTCGAGTTTAGTGGACTGTCAAAGCTGAAGTGACAAATCTTTCTGTGATTGCAATTGTCAGGCGTTTGTTGAAGGCTGGAGGTATGTGCGCAAGATGTAACTTCAGAAGCCTGTGTTTGAAAATGAACTGAGTATGTACAACATAGAATACATTTGTGAGCTCAAGTATTGGTTCTACTTTAGTCTCCATCCCACACTCTTAAGGCAACGTTTAATTAGGTTGACGTTATTTCTTGCATGATTCAATGTTAAGATTGAGGTAGGTCCAATGTGCACAGTTTGTTTCTCCTTTTAATTTACCTATTAATGCCTTATTCATTTAGAGTAGGTTAGGAAGCTGCTGAGTTAGAGTTTAGTGCCTCAACGCGTCGTCCGGCTTTTGGTTAATCCTTCTGTTGCAAAAATTCAGTAGGTTGGTCCACAGATTGGGAGGGAATTTTTTGCTTCGACTAAGTGCTCTCCCTACTTCACTCCACTGGCCTGGCAAGCTGCCAAATCTGTTCATAGCGACTGTCAGACAGAATAGCGGTTAATTAAAGGCATAACCCCTAGGATGATGGCGAAGTCAACGACAGCTACCTATTTTCTAATGTATCATCCACACATTTTTTTGATGTATCAGGTCAGGTATTCCCGTCCGTTGTGGAATTGTATTTAGCACATTGTAGTGCCCCGAGTCATTATCTGTGACAAAAAAGACAACACTGGAGTCGAAGGTGCGTTATTGATGCGGAGGTAGAGGAAAGACTACTGACATGGCTTGGATGGTATACAGCCTGGTTCAAGCACAAACGTGAATTCTTTTATGCAGTTGAAATCATAACAAAGGGTGTAAAACTATTTAAGTATTGTGCAGTCCCCTTCCCTTCGGATAGTCATCCCGGTACTTCCTCTTATTCAACTCATGACGCTTGTCGTGAGAGTACTGGTCTAAAAGCTGAGTCATTTAGTAAGGGACGCATTTTCTCGTTTGTCTCTTCTTGCTCCGTGATGCTCGCTTCAGTGATGGCCAGCCATCCTATAGAGCTAGTAGGGAGGTGAAGGATGCAAAACGTGTTTGCTCGATTAGCATCATCGTACAGGTACCGTAGAGTGTACCGTAATAAAGTTATTTAGATGGTTCAAGGCTAGCTTCTTTGCAGACCACATGACTGGGGTAATTGCCCAAGGTAGACGTCATTTTCAGCCCTTCTGTTGCAAATATTCTTCTTTCGCTCCACTTAACTTGACCACCCAGCAGTAGAAACGAGTATATTTGCTCTTTATAATCAGATTCGCTTTCCGCTGCCACCAACGTTGAGCTCCGATACGTCTCCAAAGGCGAAAGAAGATACAATACTTAGGCAGAATATTTATAACTGGGAAATCAAAAGAAGGCGTTAAATAGTTAACGTATTACGAGACAGTAAGAGATCAAAGGACCAGATAGTTTAGCGATTCGGCTACTTTGAGGGAACATTGGTAAAGCTAACTCAAAAGCATAAATTAATAATTAGGGGCGAAATATGCTGGGATTTACTGGGCTTCAATGCAGGCGCTATAAGGTCATCAACTTTATCCACCTCGACTTCAGCATAACTAGTTCATTTTCAAGGTTAAATTGGCCACCGGATTGAAAGTGATGACTGTGTTTTATGGATTTTTAAGACCCTAAAAATAATGCCACAACTTTACATCATTGGTAGCAAAGTCAACATGATAAGTGAAGACAGAAATAAATATAATTGGTTATGCAGTATTACGGTCAGTAGCCCAGTTATCGACTGCAAAACGTCTCTTTCGCCCATCCAAGTAGCCAATGTGGAGGCTTGGAATAACAGAATGACTTTATTCTGTTTTACTTTACAGAGCTCACTAACGCACCCTTTCTATCACCAAATATATACTATGCGTTGGCAGTTCTCGGGCTTTTTCTTAACAACTCCTACATGCGCTAACATTCTCGTTACTGATTCAATCCTTTATGAAGGTCAGTTCGGCATACAGTCTATCCAGTCGTTCAAAATTTGGTTGAGTAGAACCAACTGAGCCTAACAAGATTGAGAAGTGAGTGGTGGGCTATTCTGATTTCAAGCATACTCTTAGACTTACCCAATCCCACTGCAGCTGGTCTGGAACGATCCACCCCATTTACCCTGAATTCATTTCAAACTTTTTAGTACTGGTGGGCGCACCATGCGTTCATTTATCTCAGAACGACGTCTAGGCTTTCGCTTTCAACGCAGTGCTTGTCAGGTCTCATCAGTTTGGAACACACACACACTGTGCTAATCATAGAACTACTCCGAGACTGTTACACTTTGCGATGCTTTCGAGGTTAACTTGCAAGTTACTTTGGTTTATACTCTTGCGTTGCCCTTGACACACCCATCTCGGCTATTGAGACGCATTTAGACCGAAGGGGAGTCTAGAGGTACATGCTCGTTTTGTCGTGGCCAGCGTTCTGAGACAGTCGTACACAGGAGCGGAGATTGCGGTTATCCTTGCACACGCACTTCTACATAGGACGTGTTCCTAGTATGATGTGGATTGAGCTATAAATAAACTGTGTTATCTCTTAATATATCTATGCCTACTACACTCTCATAAAATAACTTGCTTATATTCATGCCTCGATTAAATAGATGATGGAGGCAAAAACTAAAGGACAGAGAAGCTAAGGCATAATGGACTTGTATTTCTTATGATTAAGTGGAAAAGGTCTTTAATGCTCAATAACAAACCAATAATCTGATGAGGTACATGGAGCCAGAAACCTCTACAGTATCGCAAAGCAGATATAGTCAAACCTATCCAGAAAAATAATCGCATGGTAGTTTTTATTCAAGAATTATGTCTTAGGTAGTGGTGCAGCATCCGTACACACCAAAGCGTCCATTCAAGTGGCGGAATGAAGCTTTTGAATGTCCTCTGGCCGAAGGGAAACTGCGTTGAAGCGAGGCTTAAAGGTAGTGACTCAGGCGAGGCGATGCTTCGAAGTTGCTTCGCAGAATGCATTTTGCACAAGTTCCACTGGTTTCTTCCATCTCAGATGCTTTAAGTGCATATTTATTCTAACAGGGCTAACGTTTTTGGGACACTAAAGGAAAAGCAAAGGCTGTGCCCTCCTCCTCTCTTCCTGGTTATGCTGCAGCGTGGCCATTCTGTTTGAGTTGCCTTCCACCTCTATTTCCATTCTATTGCAACCAAAGAGGGAGATTATTATCTGCTCTTCGCGCTTGGTAGTGTTTACAGCTGCATTCATTAAATATTCTTGGCAGGCAGTCAAACGTGGGTAACACTTTTTCGATGGCAAAGTGATGTTTGGAGTTGCTTTTCACATGATTTTAGAAGTTCTGATCGTTGCGCACTATTCATAGGATCGGGATTCACTGCCAAGTTTATTGTCTGATTCGTGGTAATTCTGTCCCATTATTAACTACGGTGAGGCGGTAAATGCATTTTTAGTGGTACTAGCTTAGGGACAAAAGGCTTCCTACAATATTTCACCTCTTGAAGTTGGCACGCTCATTAGCGACCAACCCATCCCAAAGAGGCATGTCTCTAAAAGCCTATGAGATAGCCCCAACTACCTTCGTTTTTAAATCAATTTTCCTCTTGAATTACCTCTGTTTCCATGTCCATTTTCCACGTACATATGTTGATGGCAAGAAAAAGCGGGTTTCAGCACTCGCAGAAGTATCACCGGGGTAATGCAAGGTCCAAGGTGACGTCACAGCTCTTTCATACACCATCCCAGAGCGAAAAGCTTTTCATGGCCAACCTTTTTTGCTGCAAGAGCCAAGAGATCTTGAGTTTTTCTTTGGGCAAAATATTGTGACCTTTATCAGAGATTCACTCTTCCTGGCCGCTTCGGTTGCTAGTAAAGAGGAACAGAAGTTCCACTTCCAGCTGCACCTCGTTAACATTAGCCCCACTACTCATTCGGCCTTCTGCAAATGAGCAATTCACTGTGAATTATTCTGTCTTTGGTTCACCACATACCCAAGCCTAGTTTAGTCGTTTGAAGATGAGGCGGTTTTTTGCTCACTTAAAGAATTTTACAATACATACGTGCATAAAAGATCGCTTCCCACCAAGCGTCAGTCAGTCAGCTCAGAAACAACCCTGTTCCAATACCTGGCTTTGGCAACTTACGTGTTAGAAGTAAAAAACAATTTTATAGATTTTAGATATTTATTTCTGTCTGTGAATTCATGGCCTATAGGTGAGACCCATTTACCCAGCCTCCATTGCAACTTCTCTGTCAATGTGAGGTCCAGCTAATTGATCCCCCATTGCTTAACTTGGGCATTACTGAAAGACGTTGCTCACCTCCCTAACTTTTACTGCCCCTGTCAGTCACGACACGTTATTCTGTCTTCCTGAAAGTGATACCACATCATCTTGTGATCCATCGACAGAGTCAAGTAGTTGCCGCCATTTCTGGATGGGAATTTCTGCTAACGCATACCACATCTTCTCAAGATGCTGAAGTCTTTGCAGCTTTGATATTAAAATTAAACTAGTTATGCGGAGAAGACAAGCTTCATCACAACTACTCTTTGCACTACATGCACATAAATGAAGGCATGCGTTTGCATTCAACAAGTGCCGTGAACCGCACGACTTTTTTGTCACCTGAAATTTTAATCCCTTAAGTAGTAAAATAAAGGCCTTACTTTATCTGGTAAAACCACAGTTCGGTGAGCTAACGATTCTGAGTATGAGGTTATGATAGATGCACGAAATTGGTGTGGAGAAAGTTTTATGGCACTGAGTTTATTGGAGGTAAGCACATTGGTTTCATTGGCTTAAATGGACAACAAGAGCAGAATGGTCAGCACATCGGATCAAGTAAGGAATCATGTGTAACCAACCTTAGAGGGAAGCGTTATTAGCAGTAATGTTGGTGTAGCGAGCGTCATCCATTATCTCGAAGCATGAGCAATGGATGAGGTGGATCAGATAGCAGATAATATTCGGAAGAAATCAGTCTCCTCGCAGCAGGCGCGTCCCGTGAACCAGATGACAGTGCTGATGTAAAAAATAATCAGTGATAGGTAAAGAGAGCTTAAGTAAAAGAAGCGACTAAAACCTGAGAAGACCAAAGAGTCGGCATTCTGTTGCGCATCCCTTGCTGTTTTCGAGCGTAATCATCACTATTCTCTATGCTCCCCTTCTGCATCGACCATCACGAGGTTGGCGAAGGTTTCGAAACCAGCCTCGAGACAGAAGCAAGGGTTGAAAGTTGATTTTTCGTCTAAGTGAGATAATATAAACCCACTTGAAGTGGTATAAAGAAATAATCTAGTTTCCCCACCTGAAGGTTTGATGAAACGCTTTTAAAATCTTGACGTTTCAATTCTTTATGTTGCTTTTATAAGAGCCATGAGGCATTGTTGAATTTTTCACTTATGGCCTTGAGAATTTCGATGACCTCTTAGTTCCATTTGCAAGTGTTTTAATGCCCTTGAATGATCATAAGTTTATTTATTGGTGACTGACAAAAAAGTGATATTAACGTTTTATTTGCGCATAAAACAGAGCTAGATTCGAGTTTGTTCCGTTAATTGACATAAATCTTTTAGTTTTAACAATATTCAGTCACTAATTCGGTATTTTTTCTGACAGTCGTCCACTAGACTTCTGTGGATTTGGGGTGATATCCTGTCCCCAATTGACTTTAAGGTAAACTAAAACCCTAAACTTAATTTACTGTGCCTATTGCCTCATAAATCCCACAGAAGGCGCTTTCATCACTAACCATTTTTACTGAAATCTGTATTTCGAATTGAAGTGCAATCAACTACTTTGCTTGCAAAGGGGAATGATTTTTGATTCCATACCCAAATTCCATTTGAATAGATAACAAGCCATGCTATTTTAGCAAGATTTTGACAGGCTCTAATCAGAATGACAGGGACAGCTGCTACTGCAGCTGCAGCTGCATGTGTCCGTGTGTTTGGAGATTCAGTCACATAGCGACGATTGTCGTCAGGGTGGTGCAAGGTGGAATGCAATGCAACGGAGGTGCGTATGTGCGCCTTTACCACGTAGTAGTATAAAGTCGTCCCATTGACACCTGTCTCTAAATTAAAAATAGCAGAGTGCTTGATTTGTCTTGCGTTTTGTACATCCACCTTAGGTTTTCGGGTCAAATTGAATGTAGACCACAGTCAGGCAAGTGTTAAGACAGATCAGAGGCTATTTATTTATCAAAGTAGTAAAAAACTTTAATAGCCTGCCATGTTTAACGATAACATTAAGAATGGTGAATAATTCCACAGTAAAAATGATAGGATGTCTGGTTGTCACCTTTCAAAAGGCGACTTTACATCACCAACTTCCATTTTACACTTGAAAACCTCCTTAGATTCGAGATCTGATTTTACTGCAGTTAAGCGAAGACGTCACAGCTTATCCTTTGTACACTGAATTGTAAGAGGAGTTATTTCTTCCCATTTCGGCTCATTTCCTGAGCTGTTGTGGGGAGATTTAGGTATCACATACTGGTACTGGTTGTGGGAGAACGGTGATTCAGGCATCCACTAGTTTCATGTTGTGCCCTTTAATACAGAATGGTGTTTAATCAGTTAAACAGGCAAGTAATAATCAGGAGGTGAATTTCCAAACAAATTCACTAGCTTTCATTTAATGCTCTCACTCTGGCACAAATTCCACACCATATCCCAAAGTTCTTTAGTACTGACAAAGTAATTTCGATACAAAACTGATCTGTCGATCACTCTCTATGATAAGGCGATTCTGTTGACTCTTCAGTCTCATAAAAATAGAAACTTGTGAAAAAACCAAGACTAATTATGCTGACCAATTTAAGCACAATCTGGGCTGCTAATTTGATTCATTCTCCCACGCATAGATGTGAAAGGTTCATCCCCTTTAATACTCCTTGTAGCCGAGACACGTGCCATCAACCACTTCAGTCCACCTCAGTGCGATTCACTCCAAATAAGTTCAGGAAGTGCCACTAAAAATGCGGGTAACACTGGTTGTCAATTATCTGTGGTGATGATTAAGGTTGTTTACCTACTTGTATCTACTCACATCTGCAGGCGGCTTCAAAAACACAGTGAATGTGGTAATAATATGCAAGGCCACTCCACTCAGCTTCTCAGCCGTAAATTATTGGGATGGCTTTACTAGAATCACCATTTTAGCCTGTGGGTGAAGGTTCAATGCATAGTGGCGCAGTTACCAGTGTCCCACGGCCTCAGCAGCTACCTGGTTTTGGTGCGACAACTTATTTAAGAAGAGAAGCTTTTCACAATCGGGTTGTTGTGAGGGTAGGTTGCACAAACAACAAGTCTACCTATAATTGTAAATACAAGACAATTAGTAACTAGCATTTGTAATTTGGAGTTATTACACGTTAGATATCAGCAGCTCCGTAGATGGTTAGAGCCATAAGATTGATGCCAAGACAGCCTCCGTTGCCTGTATGACTGCGGGAGGAATGGCCAAGTTGAAGTTTTTCAGAGTAATCCTACTCCTGACTGCAATACATGCACGTTATAGTAATTCAATCACTCCTTAAGAAAGTTAACCTTCTTGATCAGCAATTTTAGCACCAATGACAAGGTAGGTCTGGCTGTTCACGCGTAGCGATAAATCCTTCTGTTAAGAGAACTCCCAAGCACCAGTTTTAACCCGAGACAAGTGAATGCACGTAGAAGCTGGAGGTAGCCTCTACTTTTAAAGTCATTTTTTCCCATTCCCTTCTAAACTCAGACACCTCGACGTGCAGCGATCAGCCCACTTAGTCTACAGCTTTTAATGAATGCTCTTTTTAATAGCCTCACAAAAATGGCACGTACATTTCTCCTGGCAGATGAGTTATTGTGACTAGCCATAAATGCAGGAGAGACTAATGGATACCTTAGAGTCGATGTATGATGAGAAGCTATCAAATTCCTCACAGCCTTGTAGAGCAAAATTTCATCTACCATCGCTTATGCATTTTGTGCGTGTGTGTATGTGTGAAGGGATGGTCTAGTAAGGCTTACTTTTTCTAGCAGAAAGCGAGACGACATATTTAATTAATGCTCTTAAGGAGCCACCTAATGCGAGTTTGTGTTAATTAGTCGAAGTAAATCTCTCGCACACACAGCGATGCCTCTCACCGCATCAATTATGCATTGAAGTGATGTTTAGTGGATGCTTCGATGGGTGTTGGCTGCTTCATTCTTGCTGAGGCCGAAGTTTTCCCTCGCTTAACATGCATCCAATGCGAAAATGACAACTATGGAAGCAAAAACCTGCAAAATTAACTACCATAAATGCTCAATGCTAAAAAATTGTAGATGATTGAAGAGGACATAAAATACAGGTAGAACATGTTTTGTTAACGTACAGAAGGGCTTGGGGGACGACTAGGAGGGGCTGGAAGATAGGCACAATGTTGGGGAACCCAAATGACCTCTTCTCCAAAACCGAGAGCATTGTATAGCCACTCTCCCCGTTTGAGCATCGCCTTCAGCACTGTCCTTTGAGAACCCTTCGCGTTGGCCAGCACAACGTAGACAGTGTTATAAGAAAAACGCTTAAGAGCTAACCAACCAACTGAGAAGGCACTTGATGACAAAGTTACTGACACCTCTTAGTAATCCTACTGCATCTGAAGTTTCATCGTGCATGGGAACCGTATTGGCTAAACGAAGGAACGTGCTGGCCATCACTTTTGTCTATCTCTAGTCGAAGGAATGCTAGCCCAAAATCAGAATCATATAACAAAGAACAGGACTTAACATGGTTCCGTGAGGGTTGGATTCCGCGTGGATTCCTCCCTGTCACTTTGCTTGTACTCCAGTCCTGCTCAGCAATTTCTGCCCACCTGGGTTCTGAACAGCTAATAGGGAAATGGAGTAGACTTCGCGTATTCACATAATTGACATCTTTAGATTAGTAAGGTAGACCTCCCCGTAAAAAACTTTTCCATTTATACCACAGTCCTTGTCGTATCAGCTGTTAATACCTTTTTGCACACCCCGGGATTGGAGTAGTTGCTAAAAGTAGACGTTAATTTAGGCCTTCTTATAACAAGTTGTCACTGTTTTTTCCAATTGTAGGATCTGTGCTTCTTCCATCAAGCAAAGATTTATCATCCTAAGGTAGAAATAAGGACAGCTGCCCATTAAGGTCGGGCAGAACATGCATTTTCGACTTACAGATTTGCTAAGGGCTAGCGACATGTGCCGGAGGCCTGACCGCTGAGGGAGGCGCAGTAGCAGAGACACTAAGTGACCCATTACCAAAACCGGGAGCTGGGCAAACAATCGATGCGCTGCGAATGCACTCACCCTTAGACTAAGAACATCATGCATTCGTTTTGTTGCCTTGACCTTAGTCTATCTGTGTGGAATACATAGGTGACACAGAGGGTCTCAGTGGCACTCGGGAATCAAGACCAGCAAGGAGGGATTCAAATAAACAGTCAGTAAATGGCTATAATACATTTAATCTGGTGGTACAAAGGATAGTAATGACAAAAAAGGTCTCACTGAGCCATTAACCCTATTTCTGATAAATATCACATCAATAGTGTCTGATGGTAGGAAACATCAATTCCACTTTAGTATTGTCTGAAAATTTTATGGGATCATTAACGCCTGTATTGCCATGGCAAGTTCAGCCCGTCTCAATGTATCGATGGCCATTCCTCCAAAATGAAAGCCTGTTTTAATATCTTTAGAAGCAATTAAATAGCCAAATGCCTTTAAACGGAGCCTCAATGGCCACAACGAATTATGGGAAAGTTGAATTTGTAATGCTTCCTTTGACAAGAAGCGTCATTTCACCATAGCGTTTTACAACATGAGCGCTCTACCCACCTACAGGGGGAATGATAGGCAAGTAATCTTACTTTGACGGGTCTCTAAATCTACTCAAATAACTGGCCGACTGAAAAAAAAGTCGTTTTCACTCCATTACTTCCCAACTAGAGCTAACTCACCACTCCCTGTCAAAATGGTGGTAAATGAGGCATTCCCTTTGTCTCTTCGCCTTCTTTCCATTTACATCAGATTCACGAATCATTCATTCGTGTAGAGCTAAAATTAAAGACAGTCTTTTCCCTTTGTCTTTGCACAAATTAGTTAATTCTGTCAGAAAATTTTTAAAAAATGGCCTCCCTGAGTTGTTTTAAAATAAATTTGTTTACCTTCTTTAGGTAGATAAGACCGAGGCACCTACAATACTGGATATAAATACAATGGTAACTGCTAAATGGTAAAATAGCACTCAAGAAGATTTGTCCTAATGACTGTTTCACACCCGAATTTCAAACGTCTCCGAGTACTTTAGTGCACTAGGGAGAGGCGCAATCTGGTTTGAGGTGAGGTAAGATAATAACCCATTGATGTTGAGGCAAAATTCGCCCAATTTACAGCTTTGGAAAAAAGGATCCTCCACCACTGGCACAATCACTTTGGAACCTTTTTCTTCTGACGACATCCACACCGTTTAATTTTTAAACACCTTTATTTCCAGAGACCTGAAAGAATTATGGAGGATGAAAAACACGTGTATTTTTGTCGGTGAGATTAAAGTTGTTTACTCCGCTTGGATAAAATTTATCTTGAGTGATTCACTTCCCATCGCTCTCTCCTCCCTTTCAAGCATGGCTTGTTCGGTTTTCTTTTAATTTATGCCTTTTTTAGGGCAATTTTTTGGCGCGTAGTTTTTGCCTACAGGAGACATCAAAGATGGCGTTTCCGAGTTGAAAACCAAATGGATTCTTGCCTTATGCCTCAAAGAAGAAGCTTCATGTGCCTGAATCATCGGTGGCACCGATTTATCATCTAGAGGGTAGGCTGTTGCAATGAACGATTCCTGAGTTGGGTGGAATGCACTTTCTTGCTGGAAAAATGGTCACATTCTTGTTTCGGTTCTCACTTGCTTCATAGAGGTTTGTTAAAGGATGCTAATCGCTAATCATCCTCGCTAATTCACTTACTTTTTTAAAATATGTGCATTGTTGTTAAGGTCTAATGAAGCTAGGGTCTTAATTTCAAACAGCATCGTTAAGTCGAACATTTCGACATAAAACTGCTGCTTTTGTTGCGTGTAACTCTTTCTGAAGTGTCTTATTTTTGCTCTATAATGCTTGTTGTGACATTCTCCTTCCTTCAAGACTTCGATGAGTTCGGGTGACAACGACTGAACACATTTGCAAAGGTATGGACAAGCAAAAAGTTACTAGGGTTAACTTAACCTTAATTAGGAGCAATAGTTTGGCCCATCACCTTAATAAAACAGAGACAGCAATATTACCTGTCAAGATCAGATAACTGATTTATCCTACTTCCTAAATTGTCTCTAACTTTTAAGCTCAAATTGGTGTTGTTTGTTGCTATCACCGACAAAAAGTAATCGAATATGCTAAGTGCTTCATCTTAAGTTCAGTAATATTGCGAAGTTATCTTCCATCTTTCCTTCTTCGCTAAACAAGTCTATTCCATTCCTCATGCATGCACCTGTATTACGACACCACGCTTCACAGTATTTTCTTTATTCTTCTCTGACGCTCTTTTTCAGAAATCGTTAAAATTAGGCTTTCTCAGAAATTTGGGCTGATGTGATAAACAGATAGGAGGTTTATATTTTTCATTCTATTTGCGCAGAGTCTCCGAGCGTTCTGAGAGTTCTTTTTTCCCCTCCACCTGCATCGAGGCGTCTGAATAAGCGCTAAGTAGAAGAATGACGAAAAAAGACGGTAGTGTCTGTTCTCCCTCCTTCCGATTAGACAAGCTCGCCTTCCATCCCATCCTCCCCTGCCACCCCAACACGACCCTTGGCATATTGTCGTCTTGTGCTTAGGGTGAGTCAATGCCACTAGAGTGGAAACATGCTTTCTTACCACTTTTTTCCTTATTCTAACACATACCAGTGTATTTGACAATTGTGCTTAGAGTGAGTTGGGGAATTGTATCCTCCCTTTACTGGCGAAATCAAAGGTGTATGGATTCCCCTTTCAAAAATAAAACTCCAAAATCAGGATCAAACATAAACTTGAGTTTTTGCAAGGGTTTGTTATTCTTACTGTTACCAAATAATCAAGCAAGCGGTTTCTGGAAGTTTCCCTTGACTATCCAAATTTTTGGGTCTTAAGTTAGCCTGTAGCAACGGATGCTAACAAAGACTTTAGAAAACAACTCTCATCTCGCAATAAAAATTTAGATGCGCTCAAATCTTAGACTGTAATTTTGTAAGGGAATGAGCTTTGCTTTTTAGGGGTGGACGTGGACTTTTGCTGATTAGGTATAAAATGGTCAATTTTTTTCCTTACAACGACTTCTTAGATGCTCCTACTTCTTGTCAAGTGCACAAATTCATCAAAACTGTTTCGCATTCATATTTTGTATTAAAATTGTAAATGAAATCAAAATGATATGAGGAAATGGTCTTTCAAAGGCACTATTAACACATTTGCCGACAACGTCACACATACGTGACATTTGCTTTTATCAATTCGTAACAGCTAATTGCATTAAATTTTCCATCCCGAATGGATTGCAGTAACGGAAAGTTAAAAAGCGGGCGTAGGATGTCCTTGATTCAAGAATAATTACATGGTTCCCTTCCCTAGGCGATAAAACTTCTTTCGTGAGCTGTAGTGATTGGTTTTCTTTGAAATTTTGGTACTGGACGTGGTAATAGCATGAATGCGGAAATCACAGTTAGTGGATAATTCAATAAGTTTTATCTTGGGGCTATCATTTGGGGGAGACCTAAGGAACAAAATAGCCTCTTTGGTTCTGTCGCCACCCGATTTACCTTTAGTACAAGAGCAAGATGTCATAAATAGCAAACCTGCCGCACGAGCTAAATAAATTGCCAACATTAAAGGGAAACCAACCTTCTGGCCCGAAAATCAACATCTTGCCAGATAATGAAAATGATGTGACACTATTGTCTACTTTTCAAGCAATATATGACTTCTACGAGAGGCCTTCAAGTCAAACGGGACGTCCAATTTTATCACCCCCCCCCTCCCCTCAAACTTGCACATCTTCAGGCTAGCACATAAAATTGAGGTGATAGGTCTCTTCATTCACTACTTCAAACAGTCAGAGCACATTTTGCCGGCCACGCCAGTACAGGCACAGCTAATCTGAATTTCAGGCAAGGCTGGTAGCCATTGTCAGTTTTTGAAAATGAGAAAGCTTTTCCTGCCCTTGTAAGGCTTGTCCCAAAAAATCTGAAATTTTTGATTTGAAAGTATGCTTTTTAAAGGAAATGTCTTACAAGCCAGACTGCCTTTCAACAAACAAGTAGCGCTGTGAATTATTGTTCAAATTTGTCGCTATGGCTGCTTTGTCGGTTGAAGGAGTCAATGGGATCCAAACATCAGTGGTGATTAAAAGAGCTACTCCACCACTGCCGCTACCGTCGACGACAGAGGCTGCATAAAAAAGTTTTCGTTGGTTTTGCACCGCAGTAAAAGTAGTTTACTTCGGTTGCTAGTTAGTCGATCGTATGGCGAGGCGGTGTCGGATGAATGTTTTCAACGATAGCATCAAGGCGTTGCAAATCAGTTCTGTTTCTCCTCACCTAATGGGCGAGGATCAGCCCGTATTAGTAGCTTGACTCCTCTGGAAAACGAAGTTTATGCAATACGCATTGTCTAGCCTGCCTTATTGCTATTCACAGCCCGTACAATGTTTAAAAATGCAAAATCCATTTTGAGCGTCTTTTCTTTTGTGTTTCTGGTTTACCTTGTTTGTTTCAAACGATCTAGTAGCAGCACTCTTAACCAGTTTGATTCGGGCTGGTTCATTACAAGGCTTCAAAATTTCAAAATTCACTTCAACGAACCTTGGAAGTTAGTTAATTATCTTGCATTTCTTAAGGAGCTAAAAGAGAACATGTCGGATTTGTCAGAGATCGAGCTCATTGTCGAATGAAATCGAACCTTTTCTATTTGACACGTTTGCCAGCAGTGCCATGTTAACGAGAGCCCGATCTTCTTGCTTGCCCCTCCTCTGTGACACATTTATGGGTAGATAAGGCAAGATAGCCAAAGCATAAGCTTAGGTACCACAATGGAACAATGAGGCACATCTGACCTATTGCTTCGAATTCTCTCCAAGTTCCTCATGGGGAATGTGTTTCATTTGAAATTGCATAAAATTGGCAATCTAGCTGTAACCTTAAGCAAAGTTCCATCTAACTCTGCACGTAACTCCACCAAGTTAATTCGGTAACTTGTAATAAAATGACCACTTTTGCGCAGTTGCAGAAAAGGGGCTCGATGGTAGAAGCGACCATGCCTTGACATTTATGGAGGCAAGGTGGCAGTAGTAACCACGCTCCTATCATGACTTTACCACTAGCTCTGATTGACTAGCGCACAGATCTACTCTCCTGACTTTTTCACTTAAATTTTTTGAGAGTTTGACTGAAAAAAATCAGAAAGAACCCTATAGTAGCTAGAGGAGGGAGATACCAGAGCCTGATACGAGCCCCATGTCGCTGTGGTAGAGGGCTTTACTTCTCCGATTTGGCACGTAGACTCATTTCGTTTTATGCTCGCGCATAAAATTAGGAGGTAGATCTCAGTGAGTCAGTCCCTTTATGAGCATATTTTTTGAGAAAATTTGGGGAAAAATTCCGGAAAATACGCGACATGACAAAAATTGAGGCATTTTTTATTCTTGTGTCAGCGAATCGAAAATGCTTCTCCCATGGCGAATAATTTTTAATAATATTGTTACTTGAGACTTTCCAGTTCTGCTCTTCTCATTTCTCTTTGCTTTAAAAAGCACAAGATATCCAACCATTTGCACCAAATTTATTGTCTCTTTGATTTCGATGATTAACGATTCTTCCCTGATATATTTGTTAATGTGGATACTAGGCAAGCACAATCCCCAAAAAGGCTACTTAATCCATTTTTCTTTCACCAAATCAATTAAATATCCTGTTGCTATTTTGACTAACTTATTTATCTGAACAGAAGCGTTAAAAATCTACTCAGTCTGTAGGAGCGTCGAGCCAATCTGCTTCGCCTCAGCACATGGGGGCGAGGGCGTCGTCTCGGTGTCCACTATTTAAAACGGGATTCGGGACCACACAAAGAGTTGACTCATTCGCAGACGTCATTGCGACAGCCTCGATAGTGTGTAGCATCTAAAACACATGCCCTTCATCTCGCCTCCTCTGCCTCATGAAACTTTTCCTTGCTAATAAGTGAAAATCCACCCTTCTCCCCTCCCCTCATTGATAAGAGACTAGTATTTCTACTTCAATATTTTTATTTCTGGGAGTCATCACCGCTAAGATATTCACCTCATAAGCTTACTCAAAAGGAAACGATTGGTCTGATAAGAGGTCTGTGTAGATGAGAAGCCATCGGAACGGAATCCACAGAAAACTGGAAGTCATGTGCATAGAAGAGTGTTTATTATAGAAATCAGGGTCAAGAACCACTCATATCCTGGTTTCTCCAACCTCCAACCTTCGTTGTACGCTCGGACTCCTCCGCTCAATACGTCCATAGTGTTTCCAATTTCTGTTGCTTACTGACTTGCTACTTTAGCATTTGGTGGAAAGAAATGCTTGTATTTTCGTCAGGCTTTAAAAGCGGAAGACATATCGGTGTGGCGTTTAACCCCAAAAAGACACTATTTCTTGATTCTCTTAGTGCTCTGGCAGGTTGACGGTGAAGATGGAAAGACTATATTGAGTCTACTCTCTTCTTCAAAGTTGAAGAAACTGTTGACTTTCTTAAAAATAAAAACGACAATAAATTAAAAAGTTAGTAAACATAATATAGTTTTGATTCAATACCTATGAATTTTAAGCCATTTTAAATCCAATTTTGGGCCTATTTGATTTGATTTATGTGTACTTTAAGCCACTGGGTGTTTGGCAGCAATTCATTCTGGCTGCCGACTCATATTTGATTGTCACTAAATTCACCTGGCCATGCGGCCTCTTTAAAACTAGAATTGATTCATTTTAACACTTTCCTGACGAAAAAAGGCATATCAGAGGAGGATGTGCATTCCTGGCGTGCAGAATACCTAGAGGCTACCGGTTCGGTCTAAAAACACCATGCCGCTTAGTAGACGTTCAATGTCAGTGGCCTTCAGTGCCTACGTAAGCAGAAAGAAAAGCTAAGCATGCAATTGAACTATTGCATAGCCCCTCTCCTCTGTTGAGCTATTCTCTTGCGCTTCCATTCATTAGCACCCCACGCCGACAGACAAGAACAGAAACATCCACGAACCAATTGCGCCAGCCATTGAATTTTCACCCACGACACTGAGCCCCTTGGCAATTTCACTGAATCTGGAGTTTCGTCCTGCATGGAAATTGGATTCTAAGGAAGTAAAAACGTGTTTTGTGGAACTAGACATCGCGTTCATTCCTCTCTGCTAGCATATTCACTTCACAGGTGTCCAGCAATATTTATATGGGTTCCAACCAACTAGAAGAAATATGAAGGTATCACGTGTTTCCTTCATTGACATTCTCGTACAAGTACCACAGAGAGGTACGTGACAAACTTATTCAGATGATTCATGGCTAGTGCCGCTTCAGTTGTTAATAACATTCCTTTAGAACAATGGACTGGATTATGTGATGACGACAGATGTCATTTTCAGCCCTTCGGTTGAGCGTTGTCACACCCTCTCCCATCCGCTGAAAATGCCTTTCTTCCACCCTGCTAAAGTTCATCGCCCAGCAGTAGAAACCAGGAGAGTTTTTGTAAAAATTGGGTTCACACTTTTCCTTGCCTCTAGACTTCTTTGAAGACAAAGAAGACGTAATACTGGGGCAGGATATGTGCTGCCAATGCACCGATGTGCAGAAATGTAGCGGAAAGCTGAATGGTCGATAAGCCAAACGAAAAGTTAATCAACCAGAGTGGTACAGTATCGGATAATAAGCCTTTTATTTCGCTACTATTTGCTAGATTCTTTCGTTGACCTACGTCTAAAGGTCTATTACCCGAATTTTGCGACTGTATCTTAACTTCCACCCCCACTTAATTTTTGGTCATTTGACCACTTCAACTTCCGCAACAATTCAGTTTGCGCGTAACAATTGACATTTGGCGTTTTACCAACTTCCCATCGTCGTTACAAATGAGAGTGAACTACTTCCAGGATGACAGGACCGCATGTCTTTCCCGATTGACGATAGTGGTTTTTTATTTAAAAACTAAGGAGCTCAAAATCGGTCTGCTAATATCCTACCTACTACAATTCATATTTATGCATTCCTTTTAACAGCGCATGGTTGATTGACAATGCGGTATCCAACCCAGTGCTAACGCAGATTACCTTATGCTTTTGCACCTGCCTCAACAGAGCTTTTTCAACTTCCCTATCAGACCATGAGCTCGGAACAACGTGCTCTCCTTCCCCCCACTCCCATGGTGAGTCTGATTGACACGAGAAGGAGACATGCTAGTAATGGTGGTGATTAGCTCTGAGTGCTTTAGTCCCCTTCTCGAATGACTGACAAGCGAAGGGAGACACATTAGAAACGTGGTGGAGTCCACCCATCGATAAGGTCAAAATTACTCATGCCCTTGAGGCTAATGGGACCGCATCCATTCTGGAACAGGAAATGACACCCACATCGTTGATTAAAATCAGTCTCGTCAACTGTACTACTGTCATTATATCTGTCATTTTGCTCACCCGGCATTCCCATTACGATGATGATGAAAAAGTGACTATTTTACAACAAAAAATTGCCACAACATCGGATGCCTCATTGAAAAATTTTAGTTTTCTGAATAGAAACAGGCGTTTAACTTGGAAGTAAATAAGTCACGAGTTTTTTGGAAAAGGTTGGTTTCCTTGCTTTAGGCCGTCACTCATGGGAAAAACTGCCTACTGGCGAAAAGACAAAACACAAGTTACGAAATCAAGCAGCAGGTAAAGTGGACTCGGTGACCCAAGGTACCTGTGACTACTCAATGTTTCAAATGGGTTTTGGTGCTATAAATGTCAGGAAAAAAACACTTTTCAAACGTTCAATTTCCTTGAGCTTCATGTAATCAAAAAGGCGTGAAGACGATTAATCACGGCATATGTGAAGAGCGCTTCTGTAATGGTTGCATGTTTTGGCTCCTTCGTGTCTACCCGTCTAATGGTTTACATTCGCGCATGAAATCAGCCTTAGTAAAGCAGAAAAGAAAAAGAAAGTATGGTTAGCCAGAAGGCGTTCGGATTTTGCCGCTAAAGAAACATAAAGCGAATTAAAGCTTAAAATCAAAACTAGAAAAGCGCTGACGGCAGGGCCGTTCAGGCGGCCTGTCCCCACTTTCCACCCCTCCACCCGCTCTCCCCTCAGTGGGGAGGGTGTTTTATCAAATGGGCGTGGGCTAACAAGGTAACTTCGCAGTTTGTGAAGCAGATGCCTACTCTGATAAGTAGCCCTCTGCTTCATCACGCTCTTCTGATGAGCACTTCACCCACTCTGCCCTTCTCAGTTCTCGCTCCTCATTAGAATTGCTTTTGTTGAAACCTCAGGTTGATTTGGGCATTGTAAGACTTGGCTTGAGATTGTTTCTTTAAAATTCATTAAATTAACTTAAATAAGTAAGGAGAATAATCGGAAATATGAGCAACACGAACTCAAGCAAAAGGTAAAAAAGTTGAATTGTTGCCTCAAGACAAAAAGAACTGGCATCTTTTATTGAGCGAAATTCGCATTCTGCGGAGGAGCAATTCTCAATTCATTCATAAGGCTTACCATTTCGGATCCAAATATGGTTTCATTTGTCCAATCCACATACTCTTCTAGACCACTGTTGACAATGCAGTTTTCGAATTGGAGTAAAAGCTGTGAAAACAAGGGGTAGCGGAAGTTATTGGCATTATTTTAAATAAGGAATTAATTGTTTTCTCCGTAAAAAGGCACGATTTTCAGGAAATCTTTACATAAGGCTGAGTAGTAGAGAGCTTCCTAGTATAATTATTTAAATAGCTTAAGATGCTTTGTTTGTTAAATGGGCATTAGCTCACAAAAAGCTTATTTGGTATTTCCTGCTTGTCGCGTCCATCATCACAGTTCTGCTTTTTTCTGCTGAGTCCTAGTACCGATCCTTTCCATAAGTCCCAAAAATCTCAAACTGACTATTCTGGTTGAACTATTAACAATTATTCAACCCCTTAAAGTGCATTTACTTTCAAAACGAATTCATTTTACAAAGCGAAGGTTTACTGGCATGGTCTGCTAACGAATCTTGATAACTCCAAGAAGGTACGCATCACTATTAACCGACTCCTTCTTCTATTTCCGTGTACAAAGTGGAACTCCATCCTTCCTTATTTCCAGTCTTGTATGAAGAGTAAGGTCAGATCTTAGCACAGAGGTGCATTTAAAGATGTTTCCTCTATCCTCTCAGTCTTGGCTTCGTCCTTCTGAAGGCACTAAGACAAACATATTGCTGACATCTCAAAATGTCTGCCTTACTACCACAACCTAAAAAGCATTCGTTACATCTTTATCTTCCTTACTTATATCTCAAAATTTGCTTTAAAGGCCACAAGTTTGAACTATGATTGCAAAACTAATAAAATTAAATGATAGCACCGAAAGGTTCGCACATCCATATTTTCCCCTTCCGCTCATTCGCTTCCTCAACTATTACCCATAAATCTCTCCACTTTGTCATATAGATGGGAAGTCTTTTTTGATGCAGTGTTTTCATGAAGACCTTCACAACAGGCATCCAGCTTCCTTCCTCCCCCCTCACTCACCCACTCACTCCATTTTAGGGCCCTGCATTAAGATAGCATCTCACCTGCTAAGGGGCAATTAGTGAGTCTTATTTAGGCGCCAGCGCTAAGTCTCTCCTTTTTGACAAAGAAGTCTAACAATAACAGCAATCATGGTGCACCTTATTAGCTTAAATAATCTCTGCTTTTCAAGGCATGGAAAATTAATGTTGCTGAAGACCTTAGACATATACTTTGAAACATTCGGACAATGTGATTCGGAAAACACTCCAGTTCGTTTCCTTTTGCAGTTCATTCTTTTGTTTTGACCTCTGTTAACTAAAGAAACCAAGTTTGATAACTACATCCTGCCTTTGTCTCACTAGTATTTTAAATTTTGACTTTCTGCTTTAATCTTGTACACTTAGGTGTACTGTATTACTTGGACTGTTTGTTCAACTCTACGTTCTGATTATGCGACTATTTTAAACTCAACCTTTGTACTTCAACTGGGTAGCACGGCCTCTGAATCACACTAGTAGCCCCTCACGACCCTTGTGTACGTCGACAGTACACATTCCACTTCAGTATTATGCCTTCTTTCGTCGACAGGGTAGTCCCGAGGTCCATCATCGGTAGCAGCAAAAAGTAAACCTCAGCACAAATGGAGGATACTAAACCTTAGCCCTACAGCTGGGTGAATCTGTGACCACTCCGAACAGAAAGGTTGAGAATGGCGTCTACCTTTGACCACTACCTTAGTATTGAGAGCTATAGGAAAGCTATTAAAAACCAGCTATTATTTTTATCTATTTATCATCTAAAAAGCTTGTTATGGAGTTGTCCAAGGTATCTGTATGAAGATGCCAATGAAATTAACACGCAATACCTTCTCCGCTTCTCTACTAGCTGGATAAAACAAATAGACAGATATGGATGGGCAGCACTGAAATGAAAACAACGTGGAAATGAGAAACAGATACCATACCTTAATTCCACTAAACTATTTTGAGCCCTGCCCTTTATGAATTGACACTGCTTTTGGACCGGTGCTCTTAAGAATAGCAATGGATATACGCTATGGCAAAAACTCTTCTTGCCATCTTAAGGCGGTTTCTAATCGAGAAAAAATTTGTAATCCACTAACATTGCCCATAAGGGTCATTGACATTAAAGTCAATTATCCATACATTTGCAAGCAAAGTTGATGACCGGCTCAATTGATTCGTGGGTGCTTTTCTTACAGTACCGAATACTTTTTGATGGTCCGACATAGAAGATTGACAAAAGGAAGCGTCAGAGTCGACTATTTAAAGAAGAGGGAACATATGCATATTAACATCCTCGATTTGGTTTCGCAGAGACTCAAGGCTCTGCTTTTGTACTTTTGCTGGGCGGCATGGCCTGGAGGCCATGCCAGTAGCGCCCTGGCCCAGCACTTTTGTACGTCGGCAGTACATATTCCGCTCTATCACTATAATTGGCCTTAGAAAAGTCTCGAGACTCCGCGGTACAACCTCATATTTTAAATCACTTGAGCTATTCCCAATGCATTCAAGGTTTTGATGCTACAACACTGTAAGCTACGTTATTTCAAGTGAAAATCCAAACTCGAGCTTCCTTTTTTCGTTGATTTCGCCACCACGTTGACCTAATGGTTCTGTAGCGCACTACAGTACCTTTACCCATGAGTGAACTGTATAACATTTAGAATGTAACGACTTTCAGCATTCATTTCCATCTAGAACACTACCAGGCATTTTTAATGGAGTCAACCTCGCAGCCAGCCTAGACGCCTAAGCACAAATGGGTAAACTTGATAATTTTCCACCGTGTGCTTCGACACTTCGGTTGCAAAATGCTTAATTGTAGATTGCCTTTGTTCATCCAGCATATTTTCCCCGCCTTACCCTTTTTTTTTTCCTCTTCTGCTGTCCTTCTTTTCATTTTGGAGGTGCATCTCATGGTAAATGAAACCGAGCTTGCACAACTGCGTCCCATCTCTATTACATTCGGCGAATTGCTTTGCCTTGAGCTGCATGTTTGCTTTCTGTTTTCCTCGCAGGATAGGCGTGTGAACTCAGTACACATACCTTCACGTCAAGTCGGCCGGATATCTCTCAGTGTGGATTAAACCCACATTTTATAATTCTTTTAGGCCTTAGTCTGCCCTACCTAACAGGTTTCAGCATGTTGCATATTCAAATCTTGCGGAATGCTCAAACCGGCGCCTTTTGCTCATTCAATGTATTTTCGCTCTTTTTACTATTCTCTCCTGTCCCAAAACATATTCGTTTTTGAATCACCCTGTATTTATGACAGCAGTTTGAGAGTAACGCATCATGTTGTTTGTCGGATTTTTATCTACTAGCAAAATATTTGTGTGATGCTTCGATTATTAGCTAAACTTCCCGCTTTGGCTATGCGAAGACTGAAGGGCTTGGATATCGTACACATGTACGAAGGACTGGCCTTTAAGCCATGCCAGGATCCTCAAGCTCTATATTACTTCAAATGCATATATCTTACTCGGGCATTATCTCCTTTTGCCACTGAGGAAGTCCCAGGGCGCTACAATTGAAATTGCAGTTCTTTAATCATGTAACTTTTAAAACTTTCCTGGGATGGAGACGACATCTTGTGCCGATTACTTATAGTAATATAAGTCGCTTTTGTTGTTGAAAGTGCAGTTTTAAATGTTTGCTTTGCCTAGCAAGCACGCATTCCACAGATGGAATGTAATTGCGTATTAACAGTTTTCAGTGCTTGATACACGTCTAGACCCAAGTTGGTCTCTAATAGCACGCAAGTTTGCCGCGCTGATGTGACCATTTTACAGCGTTAGGCCACACTTTGGGATTCTGTTAGAAAAAAACACCTAAATCAGACGTTTATGTCATCACACAAACCCCATTAGTCGCGACATTAGCTTTAAACTATCCCGCTGCCCCAGCAGTGCCTTTTAGCACCCTCCACATATACTTGGAGTGGAAGGAGTGAATAGCTCCATTCATAACTACCATGCACTGCACTAGTCCAAACAGATTGGAAATTCGTTTTGAAATAAGTAAAGGTTAAATTGTACTGTGGGAAGGTACTTAAGGCTATTTATCTTTGCTTTGTGTTGACAACAAAACTTCGTTTCATCAATGCAGCCTTTTACTAGCTGAACCAAAGAGCAAAACTTGTCATACCCTACGATTTCTTAATTGTTGCATTCCTTCATATTGGGAAATCTTCCTTGAACCTGTTAGCTGGGTTGTGTCGGTCTGGTCGTCTGTAGAGAAAGGCTGGTGGGCTATTAGCATAAAGGTCAACTATAAAAAGATGGTAACTGCAGGTCCGGGGACTGACGGACCCTGTGGGCAGAAACAACAACTTAAGCAAATGCTTCTGCCTTTTAATTGGGTAAATGTCCTTTAAATTAAAGATGACATATATGCGTGATTCGTGGGGTGAGGTAAGGCAGTCAGAGTGTCAGGTATGTGACACTGCAAGCAGGCGTGTTTATAACACTCAAGCTCATTGCATTATGAGCGCAAATTTTTGTTGTGCATTTGACGTATGAACTTGTTTATCAGGCATTTCTGACGTTCCTATCATTGAGAGACCACCGAAGTGCTTTTAATCGCTCTCCTGAATGGATTTGTATAGAAGTTTGAGGGTTTGATATTCCCCACCTCATATGCACTTGGGACCTGTCATCTTTCGATGCATTTTTTTCAAAAACAAGGAGAGCGAATGCTTTTAGTGAACAATGAACTGATGAGTGTCGATTGAAGGGTCTTAGTGCATAAAAATCGGGCAGAATGAAACCATAAAATATTAGTTTTTAACTCTGTAAGCTGCTTAGTCTGAGGATAATTGACTAAGAGAAGAGCCACCTCTAGCAGACATGTATCCAGCCAATGAGACCGTGGCTTTGTAGTTATAGCAAAAAATGTCCCTGCCTTGATCCAGTCTAGAATTTACTGCAGCTCTTCTCCTGAACAAAGAGATTTGAATTAGTACCGATGTGTGACATTCAGGGCACTTGATTAAAAAGGAACAATCCATTTCAATATCGTAGCCTTATCGACAGGTGGAATGAAACAAACAGTATGCAAATGGAACATTGGATTCCAGCTCTGTTCTAAATATTTTTTACCCTTTCATCTAAGAAAGGGCTAGCTTTAGTTGTGAACGAAAGGTGTGCGACAAATTTTACGACCCTGTCAATGTATCCGGAAGTAACCCATCAGATGACTGTCCAGGTTGCAACAAAAATATACGGATCTCGATGCGACGATTTTTGTAAAAAGTTTAATTTACATTTAAATTCATCTGGCTTTCTCATTCGTCACTCTAAATTTGCGTGATGGGTCCTTAAGGATTTGTTGACACTACTCCTATGGATAAAATTAATGTCTCTGTTACAAATCAAGAGTTTTCCACCTGAATTCAAGTCAAGTGTATTAACTTTTAATCAAGCAACTGCAACAAGTGTTGGGAGGATGTCGATGACATTTCCTCACAGTTCCTAAAAAAATGATTTTATTTCATCCACTCATTGAGGGATTGGAGAAGGGAAGGTAATTAACGTCGTCTCTCTCTCACCGTCCCCCTCTAATGAATCACGATGGCATTTACAGAGGCGAGATTTGCAGTGAAATTTAATGAAATAGAGGGTGGACAAAAATGTATCTAGGAAATATGATCATGCGAACCTTAAATTGTGTCAGTAATCTATTTTAAGCCTTGAACACGAATGCTTCTTTGAATTTGGGTTACCTGCAAGGCTATTGTAGGCGCAAAGACCTGCGTGACTGAATCTTTGGAAGAGCTAATGGTCCCTAAGTAGTGATGGTTGACCTTGCAGTTCTCAAAGACACGGATGTTATAGCACCCACAATATGGCTTTGATTCATAGTCATTCAACTTTTTCTTTTTAAATGGCAACATCACCGGAAAGAATCTTTATTTTGTGAATTCTTTAAGTTGCTTGCATTATCTGCATTGTTTCGATGGGGAGCTGCATTCTTTGAAGACCGTTTCAGCTTTGTAAACAAAGATATTCGCAGTAAAAGCTAGGTAACCATGAAGGCCATCAAAAGCGTCCTATTGGATGTTATGTTACAAAATCCCTGTAAGCTCTGCACAAAATGCCAAAAAATGACAGTCATTATAAAACATAACTAATTATTCCAGTTCCCCTTTACATTTTACTCTATAATTCTTAAGCTATCAAGAGAACGATTCTGAAGATCCTGCCCAGGTTCTGCACAAGCAGAATGTGACCTTCATTTTTGAAATAATAGGTTGCAAACTCATCGTTACTATTTATTAAAAGAAAGGAGACAGTCTGTGGACTAGCTTCTGTAATTAAAGGAAATGATTGCATGCGTTGCCTTACAATGCGAAAGGGAGGTGTGGTGAGTGTAAAATCCGCTGCATGAACCTACTTAAACAAACGCTCGAAATATGATTACTTTTTCAAGTGGCGCCTAAAATATTGTCGGAATAATAAGTTCCGCTATTAATCCTAGTTCTTAAACAGGAAATATTGCTTACCAAGTTATCTCTTCAGTTATTTGCAAACATACCTGACTCCTCGAAAATGCTGTTTTTACGTCATTTTGCTATTTTATCAAAAGATATCCTCATCGTCCCTCTTGATTAAGTAACTTAACTTGTTGTTGTGTGACAATTTGCTACCCATCATCTAAATGGAATGTTGTCGTTACTCACGAAAATGCCATAGTCTGAATTTATTCTCCAAACTGCTAGTAACAAGGGTTGCCTGAAGGTTGTTTACTAAGGCCTATTGGCAAACATGGGCTAAAATGGTAGAGGGAGCTAATGTGTTTCCTGCCAGGGTCTCTCAGAGGAAAACCGAACACCACAGCCCCCTTGCCTACTTTTTTTATCACATGTCATCAACGCTCGCCCTATCAAAATGACCGACTTAGCTTCCGCTTACAAAAACTTGATCCCGTTCCCGCCACATTTCGCTGCAAACAGTGAAGTAGCATAAACTGACAAAGCGCGCATGATCGAATCCTTGTGATGCCGAGCTCTGATTAGACAATTGAGGTGTCGCACATGTATGGCTCTTGTCTTGAAGGCATCACAAAGGAGCTAGATCATCAGTAGTAAATAACGGTGTCGCGGAGGATAATTGGTTTCCTTTCATTAAAAATGACTAGTTTCGTTTGCAGATTGCGTAAACGTGAGATAAGGTTTCCGTCAAATGCAACTGAAAAGAGGCCGCGTCTTCAGCCTGAGTAGTGATTGCAATGGTCCTTTGAATTCGGCGAGATTTCAAGGAATAAAAATTTATCCAAGGCCTCGGATTATCTGTCATTTCTGGCCAAGAAAGTCGGCCAATTTGGACGTAGGCTGCTATTGATGTAAATTTATTGCAATGTCGTTCATGTGCCTTTTCTTCGTTTACCGATATTTTGCCAGAGTAATAAGGAGATCATGAGATCCATGTTTGTTTTAAAGGAATTCTAGTGGTCGATAAGATTTTGGCTTATTTTCTTAAAATGATTTGCTTGCACTCTAGGGACTGCTAGACATTATTGGTAGAGATTGTATCTACTTCTTTTTCCTTCCAAATAACCCATTTATTGCCTTACGAAAGCCCAACATTCAGATACATCGTTTCTACTTCAACGCAGCATGCAACAGCTATAAAGTTTGTATATTTCTTGAGCAAAAATTGATACGTTTTTCCACATTGTTATTATTATTTTCCACATTATTATTGTTCCACAATTGAGCCCTGTTCATATTCAGGAGAGAGTGCATTTCTTCCACTGTCATGAGCTTATTTTGTTGGCTACACTACTTCTATTTCTTTTGCTCTGTGTGGAGTAAAGGTTTCCACTTATAGAATTTGCGCATCAATAATAAAGGATTATCTTGATCATCCAAGAATATTACTATAAAACTGTCCTCTGCTTCAAGCTACACTCACTGCCATTTATGGTTGATAACACCATATCGCATTACCTTCTTAAAAGTATTCCCTTTTTGTCCACAACATCAATCTCGTTGTATCTTGCCATCTCCTTAGCCCATTTCCCCAATCCGGTGGTCCTTTTTACTCAAATCATGATGTGGAGCAGTTAGTTTAGTTACGACCTCGATGATGGTCACTGGGGAGCCTTTATCGGCCCCATTTGGCCATTTACCCAGCTCAATTGACTTGTCTTTTTATATTCATCATCTACTGCTGGCACAACTCTGAGAAATACCCCACACACTAACAGTTAATTGATGCGTCTTCTTACGTAACCATGTCTTCTTTTTGATGAAATCCTTCAATTAAAAATGACCATAATTTACATTAACAATTGCGCGTCTCTTGATGAAATACAATGCTTAAAGGCGACCAAGTTTCTTTCAAGTTTCCACAAAATCAAGTGACTTCTTTTAAAATTTGAACGATTAACTAAATAGGTACCTTAAGAACCTACTTTCTGCTTCTGTGTTTCAAAATGCAAGCACTAACCTTTAAGATACCTACCGAAAAGTGTAGCGGAGTGGTTGTAAATGAAGCAGATTCTATGAAACCAACAAGTTCTATACACATTCTGGCGTTACACTTTCCGTTACTTATATTTCTCACAATGATCAAAAAGGCTGTGAATACGATATTAAATTTTCTTTAGGCTCTTGTATCCACACAGGTTTCTGTTTAATTGTTTTAGCCTAAGTTGGAATCATGGTCTTGGGGAAACCATGGATTGCTCAAAGGGAGATGACACTGACAAATAATTAAATGTGCAGTGGATTATGTAATAGGCCGGAAGTTCTGCAAATCCTATTAATTACGCTATCGAAAGAATGTAGGTGTTTTGAAGTGAGGTAGCCTGGGCAGGAACGGGTGGGTTATAAAGAACTAGGTCGGCCATCCTCCTCCCCTCGCATCGGAATCCCTCAGACCCCTCGGTTGGGCAAGCATGTTTGAACCTGTAAAGTGAGCATCTCTAGTCAGCAATTTCTATTGTAATAATCTTGTGTATTTTCATATGATTTTGCTGTAATTTTGCGGGATGCTTGAATGATGACATGAAGATGGTTTGGAGAACGTAAAACACCACTCCGGATTCACTATACTTTAACACATTAATTAAAAATATAGCAACAGAACTACATTTATCTGACCTGTAAGCTCAACTGTCACTCCCTCAAATCGTTTCTAAACGCTATTATCTATCGATAATAATAGATCATATTAAGCCCTCAAGGATAGTAATCAGTCCCACTCGAAGATGGCAACAACTCTAACTTCACTGACTAGATATACGTTTAACCGTTGTAGAATGAAGGTATCTACTTTGCATGGCACAGAAACCTATCAGTAGGACTTCTAGAATCACCTCAACTTTTTGCAATCACTTCAGTATTGAGTTCTGCTCTATAGCTGTTCCTAGAGATGCCTACAACTCCGAAAACTCCATTGGATAGCCATTCTGAACATTATCGAGAGTCGTGCTCGCCCTCAGTTCCGCTTGCTCGACCCATCATCAGCAGAGGTGCGATCTTATAGCACCTCAAGCTCAAGGTCAGTCAGAATCTATAAATACGTGCAAATGAAACCAGTCCTCTCCAGTCTTTGCTCTATAGCCACCAGGTGCGTACACGCAGGTTAGTCAACAAAGACGGCCACTTTGCAGCCTTTATGCACCACTTAGCTAGCTAGTAGACTAGATGAGATCCACAAACTTAAGCACAGAACTTCAAGTCATAGAATTGCAGTCTAGTTTGGGGCAGTCAGCAATGATGAGACGAGACATGGTGTGGGTGGATTAGAGGCGGCTATCGCTTACATGAAACTAGCAGACCTAATGAGAATGGTCCATATGGGTGGCTGGGCATTATTAAGAAGGCAGTGGCGCAGAAAGCGTAATTATGTGGTTGATCAAATAGTATTTCCTTAAGGATAATTCAGTCCTTCAAAATTCAGTCGGTTAAGGCCATTCTACGATACTACACTGATGTGGGCTCGGCATTCAGTTTGTGAAGAGAGCGTAGCTGCTGAACCTTTCCGAACCCACAAGAGACTTCAGCATTATTCGAACCAAGGCTTATCCTTATTCCATAAATGCCTACGTAATTGTACTGTAATGTGAGTTATGCAACTGTTGGACCACCATACTGGTAACATACTGCCAACGTATACTAGTAGTAATCCACTCTTTCTGAGCGTCGATAATAAAGCCGTCTCCAGAATTAGGGGCCTAATAAAGCTACAAAATGAGTTGTACACTCTGTAGCCTTCGTCACATTTTAAGCGTCGTACGTGGCGCTTCTGCGTTGGTAGCTAAACCATTCATGAGATGCAAACTTGATAAATGTACGAAATTATAAAGATTTGGAGTTATCTTAAATTCCATATGCATATTATCTCGGCGAAATACGTTTGGACAACAAACGCACTTTGCAGTGGAAGGAATCTTCAAGGCAACTTTCCCTTGCAAATGAAATAAGAGACACAGCAGCCAAACCTCATTTCCGTTCACCTTTCCCATTTACAATTCTATTTGGTGATCTGTCAGAAGTTCAAGATCCTCGGATATAGCTCGGTGTCCACTGTATCCCATTCATATTTCAGGGTAGAGCATTGCTAGTGCTAGTTTGACAGGTCCATGTTTTGGAATAGTATTGCTAATATCATAGGAAAGGAATGGAAGGTCACAGATGAAATGCGTGCATCATTGTGACCATGGCAAAGACGACAATAGCGCTTTTATCGAAAGTCACGAATTATACCGGCACATCTGCATAGCTGCGCATCAGCAAACCTAATTACCTTTAAGCACCAAGAGATTAGGTGATCTTCCAAAGACGGCCTGGCCTTGTCTGAGTCACAGGAAGGCAGAACCCATGAAGCGAAGGTGCTGCGGTTAGGTTTGGGTAGCACTCGCGGCTTTTGATTTGCATAATTGAATGCGCAATCACAGATGACTCTAAACACACAACAAGCCTGAAAACTCGAGCACGACTTCACTGATTTTGGCTTTGATCTCCACCGTCAGAGATGTAAACAGCATGGCTAGTAGCACTTCTGCTGATGCGGACAATTTGAAATGTGAATGGTTGATAAGGAGGTGGTCTTTGCGTAGAATCGCATGCCGTATCAGTGGCAAAGGTGAAAAAGACACTCTTTTCCATTAGTAATGCGTTTGATTAAAGATTAGTTTTCCAAAGCATGGTGGAGAATGAGTCACTAACTTGAGTGAATCAAATCTGGCCGTTTTTAATCTTACCAGTTTACGATGACGAATCTGAAAAGTTAACTTTATTCAGCACCTGATGTAGTATAATGCACTGTTTTTTAAGGCCTAGTTTTGGTAAAGGGTTACTTAGGGGCCCCGCCAAAATGTCTTCGCTGGCCTAGCCTCCGACCCTAGCCAGAAGCTCCAAGTCCTTCTTTGTGCCGAATCTGCTCATATTCTGCCCGAGATTTGAGTAGTCTCTTGTCTGTAGGTGCTACATTAGTGTCAGTGGAAAGTGAACTTTATCTCAAAGGCCAGCTATTCTAATTTCTACTGCTGTTTGGTATTGTTTAACGCTACAGAAGGACATCTTCTGTGGTTGGGAAAATATGTATAGCTGGTCGAAATCCAGGCAGGTATAGTTGGGCAACTCTGAAGTGGGCTCGAAACCTTATATACAAGGAACTGCGTTAAACACCCCCTTTTATCACATGACTTTGCTTTTAGACTAGTGTTAATACGAATAGCAATGGGCATGCGTGACAGCCAGCACGATCACTTCTCCCAGCAATGTAGCCAGATCGTTGACGCTACAGTCCTTTTGCGTGCAAGTTCGACAACTGCCACGGCTGGTTGGTTTGTGGGTGTTTCCTACAATACCGACTACGTCGTGTTGACCAACGCGGGAGGTTGGCCAAGGATAGCGCTGTAGACTACGTAATACGTTCATCTTCCGGTCTTGGTAAAAGAGCTACGTAGACGTTCCGTCATTGTAGTATTTTATCCCTGCCAGTAGCCCCAAGTCCGACCTCAAGGCGGCAATATTTATCCTGCTCAAGGGTTATGCCTTCTTTCGTCCTCAGCGAAGTCTCAAGGAGCTGAAATGCTGCTCTTTAAACATCTAAAATTTGTAGTCCAGACCCATTGCAATTGATTGAGAGCACTTGTCTTATATTTTGAAAGGATTGAGGATACCTTCGATGCCCATCCCATCAATATCAAAACATAAGTTAGGGCGAAACTTCCTTTGATGCAATGAGATTTTTATGCATAATCCTGCCTTAAGCATTGTGTTTGAAGTCGTGGTCGATGAATAACATTTGCATGGCTACAATCTTCATTTTGACAGCGAAATTTTCTTATTGGTTTTTGTATACTCAAGGAAATTCAGGTTATGGGTCGTGTAGCTGTCATTAAAAGTGCATTTGAATCTCATTTTCAGGACATTAAAGACCTCCTCCTCACTAGTGCCTAGGTCTCTTGGGTTGAAACACAGTCAAAGCAGAATCACAAAAGCCTGAATGTCAGGATAAACGTCTAGAAAATTTCTGCACTTTCATCTCACTTCAAACAATTTTTACAATCAAGCAGCAAATCTAGCATCCAATCTTGGGTTTAGCAAACAATTCAATGCGTTTCTAAATTTTATCCAGAGACCTACACAAATCCGCCAATTGCATTTTAAACCGCGAGCCCCACTGGGCACACTGATCAGACCGTGATGTCACAATTGGGCTTCATTTGTAGTTAAGAGAAAGTTGCTTCTACTTTGATACTAAGTGGACTTACTGAGATAACTGACATTGACAAGACTCCTCCCCAGGAGTGACACCACCAGCAAGCGACTCCTTCTACTTAAAAGAACGAGACGCTCCCACCGTCTCAAGCGCCTCTAGCACGATTTGATGCGGCTGAGTCCCCAGTAAGGCATTATTAATTCTGTCTAAGTCGAAAAGCAAGCCGACGCATCTCTCGCCTTGCTTATTCCAAGGAAGAATATGATCCATTCCACCCCTACTAGGCACCTTCTTCCTTTGATTGAGAAAATGAAAACTGCTAGCCTGGTCGGAGCAAATCTACCACACTAGGATCAAGTCTAAAGCCAAAAATAGGCTCCTCTCCGATCCTCCGGATTGGAAGCCATGTCCTACTGTCTTTGTTTCGTAAAAAATCTCTGAAGATACCTTTTAAGCATTATTCAGCCAGGTATGAACACCATGCATAAAACAGACTTCTCTTGTCAAATTAAGCCGCTCTTAGTCAGTTCTTGATCGAATAAAAACGCTAAATGGAACACCCAATTAATACTACCACAATTCCTTCCTTGTCTTCGTCTCTAAACTTTATTCAAAGAGAGAGGAGGTGGGTTTTTTGGTGGCCAGGAACTGGTGAAATAGAAGAGACAAGGGAAGAAAGGAACGGGAGAGAGGGGCAGAGATGCGATTGTCCCTTGTCTTTTGTACTCTCATGTGGATGGGTGACGGCGGTGGCGGACAGCTGCGTGCGTGCGTCTGATGGTAGGTACCGTATTAGAGGACATGAATAGAGGGAGTGAGGGCGGGGAGGGAGACGCGGCGCGGATGAAAGAGGATGAAAAAATCCACAAGAACACACGCACATGGAGTTGTCATAGAAGTGTCGAAAAATATACACAATTGTACACACGCACACACGCTCTCTTTTCAGTACAACAGAGGAGGAATGAGTGGCAGTATCAACGATAGCAGCAAATAAAAGGACATAAGGGGAGGAGGTTGGCGCGTGGTGTGAGGTAGAGTCCAGCACTGAAGAGATAGAGGCCGAGAGAGATCAGGAATGACTGCGAAACAATGGCCCCCTCCTTCTCCGCCCTACATGCACACCGAGTAGATGGAAAGTCGACCCGAGCTCGTGCCATCATTGGCGGAGGAGTGATGATGGTTGTGCTTGTGGTGATTGTGGTAAGGGTTCGGAGGCAGGGGAAGGGTGGGCACAGGGGGCAGAGGCGTGCCTGAGGAGGCCTTTAGACCTGCTGTCGCGGTCTGCTGCGCCAGCCAGCAACCACCACTGGTGGACGTCGATGTGGAGACAACTAGAGGCGTCTCTGAAGGATAAGCGGTCTACAAGAGAAGTCAAAATTTGCCAAAATTCCATGGACGGAGGGGAAGAGGCCAAAATTAGTCGAGCGAAAATAAATATGATAATTGGAAAGCATGCATTTTGCATCGCGTCAGCAGAGGCGGGCTCTCGACTGCGCAAGAGCCTGTAAAACAAATGCAAAAAATTATTTTCCCGCCTTCATTTTGTTTGATATTGATGCTTTTTGAAAAAGATTGATCACGAAATCGAAATGGGGTCGGGAAGAATTAAATGAAATAATTAATAGTGGATGTACATACCCTTGAACAAGACTAAAGGCGCGTCTAAACTCCAGCTAATTGGTGTGATAAAAAGGGAAGGGAAATTCAAACAAGAGTTCTTGTTTTGGAACCACATGGTTTTTAGTTTGAAAATTGTTAAACATGCTTAAAAGTCGGTTATTTTCGTATTAAGATAACATCTGGCGTCATCCTGATTTGACCTGCGACAGTCAACTGTATCAATGTTAATGCAGAAGAGTTGCAAAGTTTCAGGAATGAGCTACTTCAAAATTACTCCACAACATGCGCTCCTCTTGAGCGTTTGAAAATAAAGTAGAAATAAATAACTTGGGACTCTATGATTCTAAACATTCTTAATGAATCTAAAATGCTCATGAAATGGACCTCTATCTCGGTGGACAACGCTACTACCCTACAGACCAATTAATAATTGTACTTCAACTTAAAATTCTTCACTTCAGCTCACCGTGGGAGGAACGCCAGAGTGCACTAGTCCCTGTGAGAGAAAGGGTGACGACTGGACAAGTCCACTCAATTGTTGAGAATCACCGAATCCCGCAGCTGCAGCTGCAGCCGCCGCTGCCACTGCATTTTGGAAGAGGTGAGCCTGTTGAGCGGGCACGAGAATGGGTTGATAGAGATGATAGGAGGCAGTGCTACCACCGCCTCCACCGCCCCCGCCGCCACCACCGGCTGTGACGGAGGTTTGACTTCCGCTTTGGTCGGGATAGTGGGCGGCTGCGGCTGTAAGAAATGGCGACGGGTACTGAGCCGCGCCACCGTTGGGGCCAATGAGCGGGGAGGAACCCTTCTTCATCGTCGATAGACCATTGTTAGAGGTCGTGGAAGATCCAAACAGCGAGGTACTAGCGTATTCAGTGCCAAGAATGTCACTGCCAGCGAGATTGGGGAAGGGTTGTGCCGCAAAAGGTTGCAGCATCGTGCGACCAGCGGGGAATGCGCCGTCACCCGCCGCCCCCGTTGCCCTTGAACTACCTACTCCACTGTCAGTTCGACTCTGCACCGAGTCGTGAAGACCTCCTACTCCTTCTTGCTTCTGCGACGATGCAGTGCCGCGTTGCCGACGATGCTTAGGCCTCTTCCGACGCCCGTTAGCGTTGCTGACATTGGGTCTAAGGAGGGCCGATTTCTCACATTCCTCTGCATCTCCCACTCCCGTCGCTGCCGCGATCGGATCATCCATACCGCCACCTCCACCACCAGCGGTGGAAACGGAGGCGCGTTGTACCCCCTCGCTAGCCGACGAGGCTGCCACACTGCTTCGTTCTGTGGGTGGAATTCCCCTCACTCTCATTTTTCCGTTCCCATCCCCCGTTACCCCATCCTCATCCTCATCCTCCATTTCCATGTCTGCGGCCTCATCGTCAGAAGAAGCGGAGGGACTAGCAAGCGGGGCGGATCGGTCCTTATCGTGTCTGCGGGGCGAAGTGTGACCACCACCTCCTATAACCGGACAGAGGGCGGGCGGGGTGGTGTAGAGACTGCCACTGTCAGTGGTCGTATCACCTCCTGTGGCCGGGTGGATCATCCCAATGGGTGGATAAAACTGTTGCTGCTGCAGAGCCAGCTGCTGCATTGCGGCCAGATCACCTCCAGTCAGAGAAGCAAAGTTGTGCCCTTCAAGGCAAAAAGAGTGCCATTGCTAAACCATGGTCTACCGTGCATGGATGTTCGTGATTTGTCTTTGCTCATATGGAGGATTTATCAATATCCGTTTCTTAAATAAATTGGTAGTGTTAACGCCGCAATACGTCTAAAAGTGTAAATATTTAAAAGATTGTTCGTTAACTGAGCTCAAGGCTTTCTTCCCAATGTGTTAGTCATCGACATGTTGATGACTGAAGTGAAAGAGCACATAGTCCTCACCGACAGAAAGATAATAAAGTCGTGAAAAGATCATCTTATAACCAAATGAAACTAACTTTATTTAAGCATAATATTGCTTGGACATTTCCGATCTGCCGTAATTCAGACCCCGTGGTAATAGGCACGCCACATATTTTACTGGTCTCCCAGGACTTCTGTGGATTTATGATAAAGCAATTTAGGTGATAAATCAGATTGTGTGGTACAGCGGGTGAGGACAGCTGCTACTTGATTACATATTGAAGGGAAAGATCAAATAGTGTTCGCTTATCGAGTAAAGACAGTAAGTGCATTTCTTAGACGGAAACCTCGACAAATAAATAAATCATAAGTAATTTTTTCCTACAGGTGAAAATAACCCTATTCTTACTGACGGAGCTAGCCATAGTTCCGGTGAAAAAAAATTAAACGCTCTTTAAACAAATTAGATCGTGGAAGTTATTTTCAATAGACAGAACCAATTTGCCATTACTTCGATGACGGTAAGTGATTGCCTCCATTATTCTTGCCACAATCGGCAGGACGCATTAGTTAAGAGAGGTCTGTGCCGATTAGGAGTAAGGTGGAGTTTTTATGAGTCGCAATCCTTTCTTTTTTTAGCCTTAACAAGCGATGGGCAAAGCAAGAGAACACACTAAGTAATGCGAGCGAAACACCACACGAATTACATAATTATTCGACCTCCTTGGTAGGAACAAGAGCGGCTAATCGATTACTCGACAGAAATATGGTCTTATTGCACCTCCACCTACTTCCCTGATGACAAACACAAGCTTGACATGCTTCAGCGAAGCTCAATCCAACACCCAATGTTGAGTCGCAGCAGAAATGGCGGCAGTGGCTGACTCAATACAGGACGACGTGGATGCGCACGTGTGCACAGTCACTCACTCGCCCATCTCTGTCGCCAGAAAAGTGCGTTAGTAATAGCGGAAAGCATCGTTAACACCGCCATTGTCACTACCATAATTAATCTGTTAACTCCAAACGCATGCACACATACAATAAGCGAGGAGAAGGAAAAAGAAAAAGTGGAAACCCAAACCCTCGAATCCTTTTCCTGCGACTATCGAGGATACAGTGAAAACGCACAGGTAAACTTTTGCCTCTGGATAGGATCTTCGGCATTCAGTGGGAAGGAAACCAATGCTTCGAATACTATTAATAAATTCAGGCATGATTTTAGAGTACTAGTATGTTGATGTATCTTACGTAAATCAGTTTTACAATTTCTGCTTACCACCATTTCTTCTTAGTCTTTGCTGTTCGTTTTTTCGAATACTACCATTTGACAACAGCTTCAGATTCGAGTTAGGATAAGTTTTGTCTAGATTTTTCAATAATTTCACTTCGATACACCTTCTGACCCACCATTGGCCTAAATATCATTCGAAAATGTGATCAAGGTGGAGACTTTGAAAGTGCGATAACCTTAAGCAATTTATTTGCATTCTCCTACGTTACATAACCCGAATTCAGATTAATAATTAAAACTTTGCTTCCTACTGTTCTTAATTAGGCATCACAAATGCTAGATTCGATATTAAAATGGGAGATCCGTATCAAAGTCAAATAAACACAAAAGGACTTTTGAAGATGAATACACCACACTATCCGTGCGGTTTAGCTAAATAAACAGGGCTATATGTCCCATAGAAGTAGGTAACTAGTAAATGCGTGCAAGATCTCCACCCCGTAGGTCCCTTCCACTGCACACCAAAATGTCGACAAAAATCAGTTAATCGTGCTCCATGCAAGAAAATGCATTTTTACTTGCAACATAATTCCCCAAACAAGGAGTTCGCTAGTTACTTGAACCATTGTGTCAAATGAGGTAGTCATAGCTTTCATTGAAAAAGAAAATGTCCTGAGTGGATAAGGTGGAAGTATAGTGAGCACACCTACCTGGAGACGGAAGACCGGCTGGACAGCAGTCCGGTGGGGAGAAAATAGCCGGTGAAGAGAGCATCTGCAGCGGAGAAGCACCAGAGGCGTACATGGTTCCCGTACTGCAAAGTGGAATTAAAATAACAAGTCCATCTTCGAATGGTGTGGTTTAGAAGAAACTAGTCGCAGCAATTTTCCCACTAAAAATGTGCGATGTTTTCTAAAGTACGTAAGATAAAACGGAATCTCACCTTCAATTTATTCAAGCTGGTTCACTATGCGAAGTGGACAACCCACGAGAATGCTCCTTTGCCCAACCGCTAATTAGTAGCCATTCTCAAGTTACGTGTTGGATGGCCTCATCACAATTGGTTCAAGCAACAACGATTTCAAGGATAGCCAAATAGAAGTAAAATAAAGCTTGGTGTGCAGTAAGGATTTTGACATCCGTTGCAGTGAGATGCCATTTACATAACCACTTCACTATGAGATAGCAGTAAATCTTGAAAGTGAATACAAAAATTTTTGACCGTTTAACTAATGCCTTTCCGACAAATCAATTTCGATGCTTCAAAAATGTCCCTTCGAAAACGTTCTTCGGTGCTTACAATCAAGCATATTAATAAAAAGCATTATAAGAGTCGCGTACATCCTCACATCTCCCCTCAAAGGCACCGCAAAACACCATCGAGGTAAAAGCTACACCTAAGGTAGGAATTTATGAATTACTCCGACGAAAATTTGCACCACCCTTAGAGTAAAATTACCCTTAAATAATGAAGACCAGGAGGAATGCCATTGAAGGCAGACAGATCAAGAATGGGCACTATTGATTACAGCTAAAAATCCGGTCTATAAAAATAAAGGAGTCTCGATCAAAAAAGCGTTGAGGAGAAATATCCTCAAAACGGGAAATAACGCAACGTAATGCTACCTGGTTCAACATTGGATTTCACAAAAAACGAATCAGATGGTTACCAACAAACACAGCTTCATAGCTTCATCCATTTTCTTGATGCGTTAGAAACAGTATCTTAATAGTAACTCACACAGCTAAGTCTTGGAAAAACTCCAACCGGCTAAAATACTTTATATTTTTAGCATGTATTCGTAGTTGACAAACCAACAACCCACCCATTGTTGTGAGCAGGACTAAAGAGATAGGCCGTAGGAGCAGCAGAGCAGGGTCCTGAAGACGTGAGATTGTTGCACATGGAAACCCCAACAGAATTTGTTTGGTACGGCGGTGCAAGGACCGCTGCTGTCGCCGTGTCCTGCTGAGAAGCCAGTGGAGGTGGTGGGGGCGGCGGTGGTGACGCTATCTGTGAGGAGGGTGCAGAGACAATTTTCTTGAGGGACTGGTGGCGCTGCTTCGAGTGTTGCATACGGATACAGAGGGAACAGAACAGGACTACGCAGAAGAGAGAAAAGAGGAGGGAGACTACTATGACAATTATGAAGGTTGTGCCACGACTGTTCGCCCGCAATTGGTCTTTGGCCAGGCCCTGTCGATGCGTCACTGTGACCGATGACACCGATCCGGTTGCCACGTTCCCACCACCAGCACCGTCCTCGTGGTAGGCTAGATGGGAGATTTCAAAAGGTAACCACTATGGCATCATGCCTCACAAAATGAGCAGTACGATCGATAAAGCGAGTAAGCACAATTTCGTCGGCTGGAAGTAGTTTTACCATGGGGTCATAGATAATTTGGACACTAAAAAGGTCCATTAGCGTATTATTAATGCACAGTCAGTGTTCATTAACGCTGATTTATATGGGAAAGTCTGTTAGTAGAATAGGTTCATGACGCAAATCTGGCTGGGGGCCAAAATTCGACTAAGGCGAGTGTGATTTTTCCTCAACTTGCAGCTTAATCTGGGAGATTTGACACGCATCGAGGCATCAGTAAAGTGTATTCTTTATTAAATTGACCAAAGAGGAGATTCAGAAAAGCCATCATAGAGCTGCATAAAACAAGAGTTTAGCTATCTTTAATCGATTGCATGCCGGTTTGTTTCAATATCGGTAACTTGAGACCCACACGGATGCGTCGTCAGTACAATGTCACCAAAGAACAAATGCAGTAGTCAATCCAGACCTAACACGAGTTAAACGGAGTTCCGATTTTTATGTTCAAGTGAAGATTTTAGTGGTTTGCAACGCTTAGGCCTGATACTCATGAGCATTCATAGCAAAAATCGCGTTCATAAAGCCAAAACGTGTCGGATTATTTTCCTCCTAGTTGCTGGCACAAATTTCTGGCTTCCAAGTTGCGCAATGAAACTTTGATTTAAATTTCACTTAACTGTTTTTGGATTGTGTAATCAAATTTTTATTGATCTCACGAGGTCAGCCCACCGCAAAGCCCAAACTCGGGTCAAACCGCACCTAGGCTCCACTTTTTTTGCAGTTTTATGACCAACATAGGCGGAAAAGTGCGCACTGAGAGAGGAAGGTGTTTGAATAAAAATCGCAGTTTCTCCACCCAAAAAAGCAACACAAACAGCCAGTAACTTATACACTGACTTATTTACCAGGATTTTAGGTGCAGCATTGCAGGGAGCAAGGTTGAATAGGGTAAAACGTACCAGAAACTCAGTCTGACAACGAGTGGCTCATTACCGGATATAGATGGCATCATCCTCTTGTCTACTAAATGACCTACACTCCAACGCAGCATGGCAGTCGTTAACAAACTGCGTTGGAGATAGTCAGCTGATTTTTTGTATCTCACCTGAAATCCTTAATATAGTTCCTGGGTAAAGATACGCAGCCACTTCATACTTTGCCCTTGTGTCCGATCACCAGGGCAGAGTATAAGGGAATCGGATACTCTTTGATGCGCCACAAATTGGAAGCAGATTCATTGCAGAAGGCTAAATTAGAGTTAATATCCTAAGAAGATTAAATGGAGTGTCGTTTCCTCCACAGAGTGCTAGTGTCTTTCTGAAGCAGAGCCGACTAAGCAGATCGCCCTAAAATAAGCAGTTCACCGTGTGGAAATCTTGAAATTCGTTTTGACGGTGTACACGAAGGGGAATGGAACAAATCAATGATAAATCACAGCCATCACTCTCATGGGTACATCAAATCACGTACATAACACGACCATCGCCTGAACCAACTGTAGCTGTTGAAGGCTGAAGGGAACACTCCAATGAAACCAAAAACCTTCATCCAAGTGGTGCGAAGTGGATCTGAGGCAAGTTAGCACAACATGAATGTCTCATTTCCTTGACGCATTTCCTACCAGGTTCTCAAAGGAAAGTCCACCATCAGAGCTTATGCATGTTCGATTGTTCCACTAAGAGGCCAGTGCTTGCAATGCCAAACCTACCAATTCAGCAGCTGCTCAAATGCTTTAAAATGTAGCCATTTCCAAGCTAAGAACGTCATACATCTTTTTCACTGTTTAAACTAAGATCTAATGCAACTGTCAAAGAATGTGTATCATACGTTTCCGATGGTGGACTCAGAAAAAGAAATCCGAACGTCACATATATGTGACGCTGGTAGTGAATGTTAAGCCTCAAATTAGCTGATACCTCTACAACTAATTCAGACTCACGTTTTAGTCTTACAGAATCCTTTGCGAAACCGTGAACACGGCAGCACACTACAGCAACAAACTATTTGGTTGTCGAGGGCATCGTCGACAAAATGACAACCAAAATCTTGAAAAGGAGTCAGCTTTACATGAGGTCAAGGTTGAAAATGGTGAGCAGCATAAGCGATACCGATGCACTTTGATTGACCTACTTCTTTTCCAAGTGCTGCTAATGTAAAATTATTCAAAATCGGTCTTCTCCATTTCACTAATTTGATTGAACTCTTCAGCCTTTATAAAAAGCACTGTCTCGCACCAATTTCCCAACATCTACCACTAGGGATGAATAAATGAGTTTATGGATTTAAAGCCTTTTTATGCGAACAAAGACGAGCAGACACATTATTGGAAGGGCGCACACGAGCCTTTGTAGTAGGGAGTGGTAGCAGCTGTGGTAACAAGATAGCTACTGCTACGATGTAGCGATTTTGACAGCTCCCAGAGGGCAGCATAGGTAATGGGAGAAGGGGGAAAAGAGGAAAGGGAGAGAGGGAATCGTCGATCCTTGACACGTCCCCAAGGGGAGGGGAGAAAAAAGGCAACTGGACTACCTCCAGTGTATCAAATTAGAGGGCAGCGGGACCCAAAACAGTAGTGAGCTGTGGATAGCAAATACTGTCACAACCGAAGATAAGAAAATTAAATACTGCTGTGATGGAGTAGTCAGTAGAGCATGTGAAGACAATTCAGCACTCACCACTTTCTACCACACCAACGGCGTCAGCAGCAGCAGAAGTGGTCGTGGTAGTAGTTATGACGGCATCGAACGGAAATGGTCGCATGTCCCTATCCACCTCTAACTTGCCGGGAAACCTAACCTCTGAGTCGCCACCCTCTTCCCGTTGTGACGGCAATAGCGGGATGTGGGGTTCTGTTCGGTAGATAAAGTGAAGGAATAAATTCAAATTGACTGGATGAGTCGCATTTTATAGATGGTAGGGCTGCTGTTTATTACCTGAAATGAACTGGACCTCTGAAATCAATAACCAATCTTTGGAATGGAAGAGTTCCATAGAGACCTCCTGGGCAATATGTCCCTGGAGAGGGACGCTGACTACCACGGCGCCATCCCAGAAGGGGTTTCGAAAGACTGTGACACGACTGGGGCTCCTGGCTTTAGCAGCATCCCTCCAAGAGGCGTCACTGCGCTCTTCAAGATCAACCTTGTCTGAGCTGAGTGGAACGATGAGACGGGTCTCCTCGGCGCTGGGGAGAGCCCCATCACTGGAAAAATCGATAATGGTGTAGTTGGAGAGCCCCACTCTGAGGCGATTAGATTCGAAGGTAAAGATGAGGAGACGCGAGAAATTGCGAGCTGCAAACATCGAAGGAAACCGCATAAAAATTAAGAGAATTTCTTGGAAATGCTAATCAGACGTCGACATTATCCAATATGTCTTTAAAAGAGTTTTATTAGAGGAAGAAACGTCATGCGGTCTCAGCTCATTCAGAACAATTGTGTGCAAATATGCTGATTTTTTAGTCTCAGTGCTTCCGTTACTACGTTGACGTTCATCACATCTTCTACATGTCTGTAGTCGGTTAATTTTTCTGCGCTTTGAGTCTTCTTTCTTATTCGTATGCCTTTAGGGCTGACAGCAACAGCAATAAGCACCTCATCTCAAAAGAAACAGCAATAATCCCAACCTCAGGAGTTGGGTTCTGTACCAAAACACCAAAGGTTGAATCTGTGGGAATTCAAAAATGAGGAGTGATCAAAGGTGCATCAGCTTTTAGCGACTGCTCTAATCTCGTTTGCCGCGTAATGGTCGGCAACGAAGCGGGACCAAATTTAGACCATTTAAAAACAAAAAATAATTCAGTCACACGGCCAGGCAGCACTGGAGTGGATGAATACCGAGCTCACCCCCATAAAACATCTATATATTATGTAGTCTACTAGATGACTACTTAAGTGCTCCTGCCAGTCGCAAATGATATACGAAACGCATTCAGTGTAAAACATTGACCAGTCTTAACACAAAGCCAGTGAGTCTCTATGATGCATTTTTAGATCAAGTAACCTAAGAGATGAACCAATAATGACGAATGGTAAATTCACCTTAAGACCTTCATTACCGCATGATAGAATAATAACCACCAAACTTCAATGGCAGCGTTCACAAGAGCAGCAGTAACTTTGGCTGCACATTCCAATACACAGGTCCCTCATTCTCCGCATTTCGATTATCACGTACTTTTGCACCAGTATGTCTTCAGAGGTGACGAGAGGAGAGCAACTCAAACTCACGTCTGTCAAACTTGAAGTCTAGCCGGACGGGGCTACTTCGGCTTCTCTCCCACCCAACGAAATGGTGGTTGACAGGAGAATCGTAGACATCCTGAGTAACGTTACCAAGGTGGGCGGTGTTGTCCACGAGCTTGCCTAGACCTCCGGGGGCGCCTCGCGGTCCCAACGCTTTATCGGCGTCATTGGTCAGGTCCCGAAAATCGATATGTTGATAGCGATCGGTCCCCAAATGACCGCGACTGCCTTCTGTCGCCAAGTATTCCATTATTCCATCTACAAAAAATACAAATTAAGTTTTTTTCTGAAGGTATGACAATGTCTCTTCCGTGGATGAAGATAATATATCAACTGCTGGGCAGCTGCAAACTCCTTCAACCCCACGTTTTCTTACCGTCTGCGTTAAAAAATACGCCACCTTGGTAAAACTAACTGGTGTCAAAAGTGGACGCATGACTCTGAATATTTACATACCAGGAAAGGGACACCCTGTAAGAGCGAACCGCAAACAAATGAGATGCTGTGATTTGGCACTGTAAGGGTATATCCGAATGCGACGGGCAACCACCGCTGGATCGAACGTGTGTCTCGCGGTGTTGCGTGGGTCGATATTGCCTTGAATCACCTACGGGTAGGACAACAGAAACTATTAATCTTCCAGCATGGAGACTCGAACAAAGGGGGAGGTGACTGTAAAGTTGACCCAAAAGCTGGACGAAACGCGTCAGTGTTCCCCCATCTAAGATACCTCAGTCTTCCACCTACCACTGGGAGGACAAATCTTTCAGTCATAAGAAGAGATATCGAAAAAGTGGCGCATATACGAGTCATTCGTGTCGAGCCGGGAGCTTTGAGTTTGTAAAAGAGAACAAAGTGCTTGGGGCATTTGACACATTTCTCCCGCTAAGATTATGCAGTTGTGTCGACAACTTCAGCATAGAGGAACTCATCAGTGGGACTGAACTGTTCAAGAACGACCTGTTTTACTTTGTCAGTGACAATTATACTGAACTTTAGCGTTTCGATGCTCGCTTTAATTTTAGCGTAAAATGAATTTTCCGAATTCCGTCAAAAATATAATGACATAGCCTCAAAAGTCCTGACATTGCTCGACAAAATGCTTCTTCAAGTCAGTACAGCAATCGCATCAGTGCTTGTCAAAAGTAAGGTGCTTTCATGGCAGCCGACTTGAGCTTACTTTGAAATCGTAAGCGTTCGTGAATTATTGTATTCCACAGTTCTTATGTAACATTATCAGGCATTCCATGAGTTGTGTGACTGTACACAGCGATGACTGCCGGAAACACCGTTCTTAGGATACCCTCTGACAGATGAACGGCCTACTTTGAAGCGCTGACGGCACTATTTGAACGTCTTGCTGTTGGATACACCTTACTGTGCATGAAGGCTTCGGTAGATGGGAGCATCTACAACTTTTACTCCATCGTTCACAAGAGCCTTCCTGCTAATTAACTGTACACACGCTACCACAGCTCCCTGCCCTCCTAAATAACGAGTTTAAGACTGGTCCACGGCATGCACCGACTGAGAGTCAAGTGACACATGTGCCACTTACAACTGTGTGCGTTGTCTCAACGATAGAGCCATAGCGCCCATAGTACAAACTCCCTCCAGCGCAATACTGAACGAGCACGTGTGAATAACCACACAAGTAAAGCGAGAGTTAATGGGAGATAGAGATGGGGAGTGGGAAGAGGCGATCAATGGGAGGGTTAAGTTAGGGTTGAGCCTTACCCTCTCTGAATCGCGAGTGGTATGCTCGTACCATGGGCCACCGTCCTCCCGTTGGTAGTGCAGAATGAAAGCAGGCATGTACTCCGCCACCTGCAAAAAGGTAGGCGGCTAGAGCATCCGCACAACATGAAGAAAAAAAGCTAAGATAGGCTATAAAGTGCAAATCGGGTGGAAGACGGGTTGGTTTTATTGTTGTACACAACCTGCACCTAGATAAGTGACGTCAAAGTTACATTCCCCAAAGCTATGGATAAAAAATTTCACCTACCTTTCAGGTCTCTATAGCACAACAATAATCAAAATAATTGAGAACTTAAGAAGTTCTCACTGGTGTGAACAGGAGAACGAATCGTTAAACAAAGGCATGATTCAATGAGAATAAATGGTTAAGTATAAACCTATTAAGGGACGCAATCTAAAGCAGTATTTATGCAAAGCACAAAACATTCATCAACAAACTCTTAACGAATAGTACGAGGCATTATCTTGATCCATTTCGACTATTTTTCCGAATACGATTAAGAAATACACTAGCATACTTGAAGCGCAGACTTATGGAAGGTGAAATGGAATGTCAACGGCAGGTGTCAGATGCGCAGAAAGAACAATCATTCTAACAATAACAGTGTCGCAGATCTGCTTTCGCTGTAGCAAACCAAATAAACGTACGCGGTTAGCTGACCGCGAACTTTGGCATAGGGTTAACTGAGGGAGAGAAGCGGGTTGTAACCAGCGCATATCACAAAAATTAGCGTAAACACACACGACCGCATACAAACAAGGCACATGCACAGAACGCGTAAACAGACAAATCACAGCAGCCCCAATACACACAAGTGCGTTTCGTCGTCCGGGTTTATTGGGAAGAGATGTTCAGAGCTTTCCGCATTCGGTCCAATTGGTTTTTAGGAGACAACCGGCCTTAATTATGGGGAGGAATGACAAAAGAACGGGCACTCACATAAGCTAAAATAAAGTCCACTTCTTCTCTTTCGCTTCCCTTGGGAAAGGCAAGGGAACGCACTAATGTATCGAAAAATAATTTTCCCTCTCCTCATTCAACCCTTTTCGCCTCGTGGGTACTCAGCTACCTGTCCAGCTTTGCTCCGAGAAAGGAACTCATTTGCAGTGGGAAACAAAAAGGTCAGGCGATGGCCCAAACTGTATCCATTCAATTAGCCCCGGTGAGGGACGACAGGACAGAGCTTGACCGAAAATTCGGACCTCTTATTTATTGAACGTCCGCCTGTGGTTGCAGCCGCACGGGCATGTGTGTGGACAAACACGCACCACCTCAACGTAAACACACACAACGGCAATCAGTAAGGGACGTAGGGTTCTATCGAGATTCATCAATTTACCCTTTGGTCTGGAACGGAATTATGGATATGGCGATGACACAACTGTGAATGCCTATGGTTAGGTAAACTGATTACTTCAGTTGAAGTGGTTAAAATATGTAGAAAAACACAGGAAAATAGAACTCGATTGAATAAAAGGATGATTAAAGACTACAGCTTTAATTCAGAATCCATAAATAGTCTCAGTAACAGTCCAGAAAAGAGAGAACTTGAGAAATACGACAATGTTTCGCATGTAACTTCGAATGCTTGAATTCCAACAATAAGGCCATTAAAGAAAAATTAAACAATCCTCAACAATTTTGGCCAAGCTAGTTAGTAGTACTATTCACAGTGAACAGCACAGAAAATCGGAAAATGATCAAGTTAAAGAGCAGAAAGGTCATTGCCTTTAACACAAAAGCCTTGAAAACAAAAAATGTGATCACCAATCTGGACCGGAACCTGCTTGAACGAAACTTCAGCTAGATTTGTATAACACACAACCATGGATGGTGCTGTTCAATAAGCGCTGTTACTTCAATTAGAGGTCTGAGAAGTTAGTTCAAGTAGTGGGACGATGAGGTTTTTTTAATCTCGCTGTCATAAGAATCGAGAGTGTATAGTAAATTACGCACTTACTATTTAGCCACATTTTGTAACGTAAAGAGAAGTTAAAAATAGATCGGTTACAATTTCACGAAGTTTAGAAATTGATCAAAGTAATGACCACAAGAAGAGATTGTTCACGAAATATGTCATTAACAGTCACTCACATACTAAAAAATGAATTCCTGTCAATGACACAGAGGGTATGAAAATACAGATAGTTAACGCAAGTAAAAGTGTACTTACATTTCCATCACCGCGACCAGTGGTGAAAATGGTGTTGATAATGTTGAGGTGAGGAAAATCCACTTGGATCCATTCGTTCATCGCCGTCTGCACTGTGCTATTTGGACACCAGGCGCGTCCGCTAGCATGGTCCTTCCCGGCGTACAAGCTGGTCAACCTGAAAACCATTGAAAAAGAATCAGCAGATGGGTGGATGAAATAAACGAAACCAAATGTGAGTGAAACTTTGATGGCCCATACCTAGCGTGATAGGGTCGAAACTCGGCCAGATTTTGCCGAACGCTGCTGGCGCTGAAAGCATTGTCTGGCAGTTTGGCCTGAGTGTCCATGAGACGACTGTCGCATCCCCTCTCATCACTGGGACCTCGGCGGACAACTTAAAAAAGAAAATAGATGCACACAGCAGTTATCAGCCAGCTTTGGCCGCCCTTTTGATTCTGTTTTTTTTATAACGAGTCTAGAATTTTTAGTGCTGAGTCAGGGGGCTTTCGGTAACATGGTGACCGCCACGTGCACTGACATTTAAAATTTAGCCCTCCATCCGCTCCATGTGTGCATTAGACACATTTGATGGGCAAAAACGACAGAATGCATTAATACAACCAACACTACTTCCCCAGCAAGTTAGATTACACTACAGAAAACACGAAGAATTGATCGAATGAGGAGATTGACTAATTACAGGCCTTCCAGAGACAACTTAGAGCAGGAGGGAATAGAGCACCTCTTAATCCGCACACGTAGAAAAATTAGTCCGCAAAGGAGAACTGTGGTGGTTGCGGCCAGGGGGGTCACCGATCACACACGAAGCCGGGAGGGAGGGCGAGAATAAACGAGGGGGACTGAGTCACTACCATTGCAACGGGCAGGATGACAAGCTGGCAAGCGCACCACCACAGGGGACCACCCGTCTGCCATTCCAAAACATACCCACGCACACGAGTGGAAATAAGCGGGGACAAGGCGACGCACGAATAAACGTGTGATTAATACGTGTGCCCAATTTGAGGTGAGGATGGGTGTGAGTCAGTCGAACGACCTGCCAGCCAGTCAGAAGGATGGAGACATTCCAAAGGGCAATTTTTTGACGATGCACGTGTAGGTTTGTGATGACATTGGTGGATGTTGGCGCCCAACAGCTGATGCAAAAAATAATAGTTATGGATACACAGGAAGGAAGGAACCAAACGAGAAATGAACCAGACAAATCTTAAAGTCCTGTCAACTGTCTAACCCCGAGAAGATGAAAACAGCACACTAGATTCTAACGATTCTGAGTACAATTGTCGCGGCTTGACCCGACGACCCTAACCCGATTCACATTTCATTAATGAAATCAATGAGAAATGCGCATGAGTGTTCGAAAAGACTGCTGTTTCTTGTTTAGGGTCAACCGCGAATAAGTGACCTCAAGAAATCACAAAGCATGTGAGAAGAGTTGGACTGCAGTTTCACGATAGTAATACTAAGTAGCAAACTGACATTTTCAATGGGAAGAGGAAAAAGGAACGAGATAAGAGGGGAAATATCAGACAAAACCCAGTGATGACCTCTCATCACCAAGTGCTAAACATCAGAATTGGAGAACATCTTCTCCATACCTTCTTGTTTGCCTTGGGAAGTGCGTGGAGTACTCTCAGCTCACTGAAGGACACTTTCTCCCTCTATCTCTGTCTCGGTCTATCACAAAAAAATGAGACGAACTCAAGGGGATAGGGAAGGCGGGGAGTAAACAGAAGTGCGAAGCTAGATAATCAGTCAACGAGACAGGACAAAACTCACAGGCAAGTGCTTGTGTGAATCCAATTAGGGTCGCGTGTGGGCAGGAGCTGGGTCAGCGCGTATCCTCAAACAAGGGAGTGAAGAAAGCAGAAAAAGAATGCGCTAATTAGGTGACTGGGCTTCCATGTTGGTTTATGCCCAAAAAGTATAATGGAAGCTAGAAGGTTGAGCCATAAGCACCTTTACGCATCACTCCCTTGCTAAGCAAGCCAGGTGTGAAGGGTGCCCAACCTTTTTCTTTATGTCTACAAACACAGTAACATAAAAACTGACTATGGCTGAAAAAAGTTTCCATTTCAAAGAGTGGACACTGACATTTGGGACACTAATTAACGTTCTTAAGATTGAAAAAAAAAGTAAGGCTGTGGTTATCGATGCCTTCACAACACGAGTAAGAGGTGGACGAGGTAACCGCACCACGTAAGACCAACTCGACTACAAAAGAGAGGGCCCATGTGGGTGATGACAAAAGCTCCATACATATGGCGTCGCAAAAGTAGCATGAGTGCTGACTAAGGCCTGACAGAAAAGGAAGAGTCATAAAATCTATAAGTATTCAGGGAGGGAGGGCATCAATTATTAAGTGTTCGCAACCACCCGCCCACCCCAACTCCCTCTCCCGTCACTCTAGATGTGGCGCAGCTTGAAAAAGAGTAGAGGAAGGGGAGTGGGGGTGTCACGCTAGGGAGTGATGAATGCGTAGCCCACAAAGGCAGACGGGATGACTGGTGTCTGGCCAAGATAGGCTAACAGCACCATCTATCCATCCAGCCCTCAGTTGATTCGAAACCGGTACAAATATAGATCAACGCAGTGATGAAATTTGTGGGACAAAACCATGAAGCTTTTTGTCCAAGACACCCGGCGCGTTGGAGGCCGGACCCGCCACCACTAGGGTAGTGAATAAAATACGACGAGGCAGTAAGCGAAATAGAGTTCAAACACGCTGCTGGTGTTGGAGATAGTGAATGGGAAACACAGAGAGCTAGTGTTCACAAGAATTTGGCGTTAGCTTGACGACTTCTCGCGCCAATCAAATCGCAGATTGAGAAACCTACGGGAACTCATGCAAGTGAAGAACCAAGGCTTTTTCCTGCCACCACAACAAACTTCTGTGAAAAGTGCTCGCAAGTGATTTTACCGCCGTGAGATTATCCAAGGAAATGGAAACACCTTCACATAGAGATTGTCAAAAGGACCCACTAGAACATCAGAAGATAGTTACTTTCCCACCTGCATATTTAGCTGCCCGTTTACAGGATAGAACAAATATGCTGTTGAATTTCAATTCTGCCAACTGAATATGAATTTATTTAATCACAATCTAAGCTTAACTCACTTTCGATAGTTCTAGAAGACCCAGCAATGAAGGTGCAAACTGTGAGGAGGGAAAAGTAAATCCAGGAGAAATGCAGCATGGCTGGCGTAGGAGAGAAACTGGTAAATCCAAAGGAGCAGGGAAGGCGTTGCGCGGCTATTGGCGCAGTAGCATATTTCATGCAAATGACAGCTCAGATGTAGAGAAAAGACAATGGACAGCGTGTGAGAGTGGGTTAGTGGGGAGTAGCTCGTCGAATAAGCGAAATCAGTCGCAACCCCAGTTTTCTGATCATTTTGCGGTTTGCGTAGACCGCATGAGTTTGTGTGAGTGGCCAACCAATCAGCATGGCGGGACTGATGGAGCGCTGTTTAGATTCTACCATCTGAATGGTTTAACGCGTTGACCAATCGAGAGCTTGGGCTTTCCCCAAGGTGGCGTAAGCCTCTCACCTATTGGATGGATGAGTGGTCGCCGAATGTGCGTTCCGTTGCACTACGACGCTGGGTTGATGCCTGGTTGGGATAGTCCTAATACACAGCTCCACAATTAATATGTAGTTTTCCTTTTGTTGATGAAAAGAACGGGTCATTCTTTGTTTAAGATGGCATGAATAACAAATAAAGGTGCTGTTAAAATCGGTATAGCACTGAACTCTCTATGACTGTGGGCTGCAGTGAGTACTCAAGTCGTTTGGCCATTGATTTACAAACAATGAACAGTGTGTGTGATCCATTTGGCTCTTAAACATGCAGTTGAGGTCTCTGCTCGACGAGAGCGTTAAAATTGTTTTCACAAGCTTTAGCACTTCCAGCTTATAATTATTCCTTTTGGGTACCAAATTAGCTTGCTTTTGTGTGGAAATTGAGGAGAAGAGCTCTCTGCATTTGGACTTTGAAAAAACGAAACTTTGGACTCGAAGAAAACGGAGACTTCAGTGTTTGCTTGAGAGAGTTGAAAAAGTTAATAGGTAAACACGGTATGACCCACTTTCTTTACTTCATGCTGAGACGAATTGAAGCATAATTTTCATTTCAATTGCTAATTCACTTCCGCTTTTGAGTGACACCTAGGTCTATGGGGGAGAAAAAGTCAGTAACTTTGCTGATTTTGTTTAGGTGTCATTTTTTTGTTGGGTAATGTTTCGTTTCCAGCAGTAAAGATACATGCTGTCGCCAAAAATCTCATCATCGGGAAGAGATTTCCCATTTCATGAGGGACGAGTTCACAGGGAAAACTCAAGCATTCTATCAACTTCTGTAAACTAATTAAATAATGCATGCACTTGGACGAATATGTGACTCTTGAAAGCAACTCAAAGTTTAAAAAAGATGGTTCGTCATGAAAAAGAGTGGGTGGAATATTTACTTCTAATTCAGGTGAGTAAAAGCATTCTATTGCAGACTCCTTAACAGGTTTTGTTGGCTGCCAATCCTAAGATGTTTAATAACAGGAAATAGGGTTTATTTAAATATCACTCACTGAAATAAAGCGGAATGGAAAAAGACGTATTATGAAACGGCTTGACAGTAATTTGTTTGCTATCGGATTAATTAACACTATTGAGTATTTGTTGTAGTTATGAGGTGGACAAGCGAATTCGGGTAGTTCTTTAAAAAAAGAAATAAGTTCATATGTCTTCTTGCTGCATTTTATGTCTCAGAGCCATCACCATTACAACCCAACAAGCCCTTTCCAATGCGGCTCACAGCTGCTGGGACTTCTGCATCCACACAAGGTTTCGCTCCCAAGACCAAAATGCCGTCCACAAGCCACCTAAGTCTTCATCTCACTCACCTTTCTCAACTGTCCTCTCTACATGTCACATAACGGTGTGACTGTCAAACGTCAACACCAAGGAACGGTGGTAAGCATCACGTAGGGAAAGGTGCGGGGAATGGAAGAGATGCAATAAGGTGAGGTGAAGATTGTCACAGCTCAATCTTCTGCCGTTGTGAGGTGTGAGGTCTAGTGTTGTTTTGTAAGCATAAAAAAGGACTTTCTTTCTGCAGAGTCACTAGTCCTGTCTGTCCGAGATGTCTTAGAAGAACTAGAAGTAAGAGATGTTACCTTGCGCATACACAGGTCAGTTAGCCCCCTAGCAATCCTCGTTTAATACCGGGTTTTGGGAGACCACGTATAAGGAGTAAAAACAATTTATTAGGCTCGGAAATCTACTTCTGCCTGTACATTTATGGCACATAGATGAGACCATTTACCCAGCCGCCATTGCGACTTCCCCGTCAATGTGACGGCCATTCACTCGATTCCTCATTACTTCCTTGGGCATTACTGAAAGTTGTTGCTCACTCCCCTAACATCTATTGACCTTGTCAGTCACAACACGTCATTCTCTACTCTACTCTGAAAGTGATGCCGCATCATTCTGTGATCCATGAACAGAGTCAAATATTTGACACCATTCCTAGGTGGAACTTTCTTTCTCCTCAAGATGCCGAACATGTGTCAGCTAAAGTCTTTGCAAAGACAAGCCTTACCACATCCATCACTTCCAGCCCACATTTGTTGATACGATACAGCAGGAAAATGGATAGAGTACAGAGTATGAGCAGAATACGTATCCAGGCATTATAGTACATTCATATAATAATCGCGCACAATTGCATTTGACAAGTGTTTATAAGTTACAGGAAGCCACCGCAGTTGGCAGTATCAAAAACCTAACGTTTTTTTTCGTCCTCAAGTAATTTACAACAATAGTCTATTATTTATCGAGTAGTCGTTCATTGTGCACTACTCGAAACTTATTTCCCAAAATACACATTTAGCAAAAATTTTGGCTATGAAACGCTGAGTAGTCGCAGATTTAAATATTTAGAAAACGTGGAGTTATAGAGACTGCCACTGATTATTGTCTTGATTTGGCCTTGAAATTTTCCCAACTGGCTTCCATCCACGTCGGCTGCCTCGTACTAAGTGAGAGGCATCGCTGCTGGGTGGCAAATAATTCGGCTAACGACCTCTTAAAGTTAGGAGTCTCTACAAGGCGATACCGCGGCCAAATGTTATGAGAAACTTGATCGTGAAAAATTTGGAACTTCTCCTCACGCGATTTGGAATTCTTTAAAAGCATTTAAGACCTCTACCGAGAGGTTCTCCCTTGATTTAGTTTTTGTAACAACCTTAACGTCTGTCTGTGTGTAAACCCACTGCAACGGTCTTCTAACATGACTCTTACTACTTTTTTATATGTTGTTGGCAATGATCTAAACTTGCTGGAAAATATTTGCTTTTCCTGCAACATCCGAAAGCGGCTTTATTATCAATAGACTAGCAGTACAGGTAGTATTAAAGGTCTTCTGGCCACCGACCCGAATGGCAATTCGTGGGAGGCTGTAGATGTTCTGTTGATAATATTTTTTTTGCCTTGGAGTAAGTGGAAGCTTTTTACGATCGTCAAGCGTAAGAGATGATAATCATCTAAAAGGAGTTCCTTCGAAGAAATACCCGAGATAGGCGTTACAGCCAAGAGAACGAACTACCCCTATATCACCTTTGCAATCGTCACAGTAGTCTTAATACATTGTAAAAGGAAGGAAATTTTAAGCAATGTAGGCTCTGTGGTCATTTGGCTGTTCCATAGTTCATAGTGTATCGTGTTACTGACTAGGATTGGAATATCCTGAGTACAAATGCGGTAAATAGTGGAAAACAAAATCTAACAGTAAAACCCGACTCGATAACATTTTAATGCTCATTGCCTCAAACATATCTCAACAGCCTTTCGTGGATTTCAAAAAAAACATAACAGAGTCCAATAACAGCTAAAGATGAGCTTTATGATTGGAAAGGGAAAGGAGGTCCTCAATGTTTGGTGCTTTAGCTTACATCGAGCCTTTTGCTTGATTATGGGAGCACTGACCTGAATTCAGTCCTGGTGCGTTGTAATTGTCAGCAGGTGGGGTGAGCACTATCTCCACCTTGAGCGACAATGCAACAAGATAGCGGCAGGGGAGAGGGGAGGGGAGGGCAGGGAAGGGGAGGGAAGAGGCGGACGACGCCATCAATCAATAATCTTGGTCTTGCGTTCGGCACCCGACCTCTGCAATATGCAAATGAGGCGACGCAATAATACCGGATGGAAAACAGAGATAGTGAGAGCGATTCTGTCAGCCATGCAATTTCCAACTGTGCTACGTATCCGTCTTCGACAGAGCTGAATAAATTTACATTTAAATTGATTGCTCTTTAAGTGGGTAGTTGTCGGTATCAAGTGTGAAAAAAACAGAAGCGGCCGATAAGGCAAAGGTAAAATACAAAAGACGATTCTCCTCCCCTAAATGGGTTTCCTTAACTCATCAATTATGCTTAGGCTTAAAAAAAAAACTGGTGAAAGTGCTCCAGCCAATGACCCATGCAAAATAGAACACTAAGACAAGGTTGAATTCCTTAATTTGACGTGAAGTGCTATCTTGTTGCCACATTGTTGTGCATAAGAAACAAAGCCGAAAGACTGCAGACCCCAATTGTTTACGCCGCCATAGGATCCGTGGATTCCTGCAGAAAGGTAAGAAGTACACTGTAGTAAATAAAAAATACGCGTCCGTTTGTTTCGTCGCGCATTCGCAGCCATCGTGAGAGCGCGTGCTTGCAGACGTACTTGTGCACGGCGTGTAGCATGAAACTTGCGAGAACATTTTTTGAGCTGCTTCCTTAGTTCCTGCATGAGCACTGTCGTCATGCGGCAGAAAGCTTCAGGCAGGAACACTTTTAAACACCACACTTATACAACTGATGGGTTTTATGCTAAAAGAAAAAAACTCAAGAAAATGTGATTCACGTCCTGAACTCGGTACAGCGATAGCGGCAGAGAATGCGGGCTTTGTTGCACCAACAGAAGCGCAATCGATTTTCGAACATCGTACGTTCATTGGATTGCTCCGTTTAACAATTCGTCCAATCAAGTTAGAGGAGTTCATTTGGCCTTCCACATCTTTCCATTATTTCGCCTTATTTTTCGGTTGGTTTTTCAGACCAGTGTAAAATGCTGATTAGCTATGCGCATTGTTCCTACAATACTGCTAATTTCTTTTCGTTTGCGAAAAAATCAGCATTTTATTATTCTTTTCGTGATTGATATGTGTCCATCTTTAAACAAGGGAGGCTACTAAGTGAAGCGTGGCCAAAAATAAAGAGAAGACAAAAAAATCACTGCTATCTTTAAACAATGCATTGTCTATGAACATGGTCTTGAATTGCCTATTGCCATAAAAGTACACTGTGTTTATGCGGAAGTCATCTATTCTACCAGATGCCATCAGTGAAATGCAAAGCGGTGTTCACGGCTTAAGCATTCCATAAAATGCGGATGTTGTTGCTGTTGTTGTTGTTGTTGTTGTTATTGATCCTCGTCTCGATCCGTAACGAGATGTCGGGATAGAGGGAAACAACGTATCCTTCTTGCAGAGATAAAAGACCGATATGGTGGAGAACTGTGCGCATTGAAGGGATTCTGGTAGCGTTGCCTCTAATAATAAGTCGGATGATGAACCACTTGTGTTTCCCCTCCCACGACAGGTGACTAAGCCTCTAATTATAATAATACCTCATTCGCCCATTCTACCTTCTTCTTGAGAAGAGGCGCACCTCAGGAAAGAGGCGGCTGAATCACATGCGCATGACATCCGATTTCCATATTTAGCCCACAGGTTGCGAATTTGCAAGTATCCTTGAGCAATTTATGATTGAAAGCTGAATTCTGCTATCCGTATCTCAAGCTGATTAGGTGTGTTTCGCATGGCGTTCATGGTTTAAAGATGGTTTCATTTTTTAAACTTTTCGACAGTGGCTGAATGGGTAAAAAGATTGCTAATGTTTAGTACCTTGTTAGAAAAACGAAACTTTTGGGCTGCAATGACTGATCTTTGGCTTAAGCAGAACCTGCTCAGGAAAGTTTTAATACAATAAAAGTGGATCCTCATTGTCCCCTTTGGAAATAATCGTTTGGAAAATGCCTAGTCAGCAAGCGCTATTTAAAAGAGCATTCACTTGTGATCCCTTTGGGTTTGTTTTCGACTATGCATTTGAGTGCGCTGGCTCCTCTGCCATCCTGGTATCATGGGGCCTAGTTCAACGGTTTCTCTACAGTTCTACACATTAATAGCTAACCTTCACACTTTTGGATATAAACTGGGACGTCGCTTGATTGTCGATTGTCAGTGAATTTACTCAGAATTCATTATTTAAACATCATAGGGCTGACAGAAGGGCACAATCTCAAACTCATGTACTACATAGATGCCACTAATGGAGTAAAATCGGGCCCGACAAATTGGAAACATGACCCAAAGACCTCTCACAATCTGCTACAAACACAAACACTTATCCTGATCTGATCCCGTCACTGAGTACGTTCGCTTTCTTTTGTGCTACTTCTCAAATGCATCTACTCTTTCACTATGCCTAGTCCTCAGTATGCCCTATCGTCAATGCAACAGGAAGCACTCCATTGTTCCTGTCATGTAAAAGAGTAAAATTTGCTGAAAGACACTCAAGAGGAGAGAGGGACTGCGCATCACGACATCTCGTTTGCAGCTTTGCTCATCCCAGCCCTTCTGTATGATGGTAATCAACGCTTTTGGAGTGACATAGCTTTCCGCATCTTCGGGTACCAATCGGATTACCTTAATGGAAATTTACTATCCACCTAGAAGCTGCCTGAGTTTTGCAACTCATAACTTGTCTTCACTTTAAGATGCGTCCAGCACTACTTTAAAGACATTTTAAAGTTAAATTTCAGTCACGTAAGGCACTATGCTTTGGCCCGACTCGCCCTTAATGATGTTTTTATGTATTTTGTTGGAAATGTTTCATTAACTCTGGCTTTGGGTGATTAGATACTTATCACTTGTCAAAACTTGATGGACAAGTAGTGCGCTAAGGCAGAGGTAAGGAAAATTAGCTTTACTGAATGCTTGATTAATGCATAGAAGGAAAATCAGGGATCAATGGCTAACGAATGCACATTTCTTATTGGTTAGTTGGTAACTATCACATTTTCTACCGATTACGAGAGGCAATTTTACTTTGTTAATGAGCTTTACACTGTTCGGCGGTACAATGTTTATTGAAGGAGACCTGTGCCATGCTTATCTTCCTTCGTCAAGCTTTTCTTGCAATGATCTGACACTTGTTTACCCCCATCCAACTGCACGTGCTTTTCGGTCTTCCTTTTGTGCCCATAGCCACCTTAACCATAAATCTCCTTCCGTACAGGAAGGACTCGGGGCGCTTCACTCTATTATTGCCACATGTAGAACATTTAATAAGCTCGAAAAGGTTAATACCGTGGCATTGTAGAAGTGGGATGTGCTTTTGTTAGGGCGTTGGAGGTGATGCTGGCCAAGATGAAGACACGCCCCACTGAGCCTTTAAAGTAACCGGGTATGATGGCAGTAGTTTGTAAGCATGCGTAAAATTTTCTTATGTACTAGGTTAATCGTTTGTTTAACTCTCGGTTATAATGACGAGCCACTTAAGAGCCCCGTCATTGTACCTCCATCGGGCCGCGTTGGTAGCCCCAATTACATCTGTAGGTCGACAGTACATAATCTACCCGAGTATTGTGTCTTCTTTCCCCTCCGGATAAGTATTACCATAATACAGCCTTCAACACGACACATCAAATTTTTGTGAAATTTAACTTAAAAATTACAACACAATCCCATATTTTTCAATGCTAGGCAGCTATACATTCCATTTTCTAGTGAATGATATGGCTTTCAAATCAGTGTTTAGCAATCGGTACTGTCCAAATCAGCTTGCCCGGATTTAAGATAGTAATGTTCCTTAATGGCACACCACGTTTACCACTTGTCACACTGATTGCAGCTGCTTTTCTTGGCTCTAGCGCATACCCTTCCGGTCAACTTTGAAGTTATAAGGTGGTAGCTCTAAAAGAGTACTCATTTCTTACTCCCGTGAGTATCTGACAATTTTCATTGTTTATAAGAGCTGGTCTTTGACTTTGGAGTCCTTAGTATTCAATACTCCCACTAATAGCTGGTTGGCTTCATCTACTTATTACGCTATTTCCAGCTTCGTCAAGCTGGAAATCCAAAAAGTGATGGGTGCAAACATGCATTCTAGTTAAGACCGACCTCACCCCATTCGTTTCCTTGACTCACGCTTATGCTTAAAGAGTTTTTATCTTGACAACCTCAGAAGGTTCTACCTTTACAAAAGTTTCTTCGGACCAAAAAGTTAATTCCTTGAAATCTTAAAGGCTTGATGTTTACTCAGCCACCTCGAATAACAATCACTAGATTCAAGTTAAATCCTCTGTTTTAACAGCGCTTTTGCCTTCTCAGAGCTTATTGTTTAGATGAATTTTCTTCTAAAAGTTATTATCAAATTTGGCAACACTCTGCATCCCTCTGGCAGTCGGCAAAAGAAATTTTTAGCTAATTTTTCAGAAAACTGACCCAGTCTTTCACCAGAGACATGTTTCGCTGTACAGACCTACAAAACAACTGAAGGAGACGAGGCAGTGATTTGTGGATGCGCCTTTTCCATTTGCAAGAAAGGTAAAAGCCCAGTTTTAATTACAGACCGAGGCCACCCGCGCTTCGACTCGATAACATCAGCTCGGGAGACCGTCCAAAGAGAAATTTTGTGCCCTGTAAACTCCAAGGTGGAGATGAGGTGGCGAGGTTTTAGTGTGGACATAACTTTGGCGACGGGCGACTAATCGATAGTAGACAGAGTGGGCGACTCCCATTGTCGCCGTCTGATCGCGATACTTTCAAAGAAGCATGGAACGGTACATTAACGTGATTAAGTTTGGATTCACCTTTACAAATCCCAATAGACAAATAAAATTTTAATTTAAAAGCCCCTAAAATCAAGTTCATTGAAGACGCCTTGAAAGTAGCTGTACAATTAAGAGCACCTAATTTACATACTGTTATGTCAAACATTGCCAAAAATTCAGTTAGGATTTCGAATTGGACCTAATCTTGAGTAATTAAATCCCGAAATTCACACAACGTAAAGTGTATGTATTCTTCACAATAGCTCGGAAAAACCTGTCGGTTCGGTTATTTTAAAATCAGTGGGAGTTTCATTTGAGTGTTTGGAACAGTTCGATTGGTGTGACGGGGACTGCCATTTGCACCAACAGGCGTCCTCTTCTTGCCTTTTGCCCTTCCCCTTCCACTTCCTCCCACCTCTTCAAACGGAATGTCTTCATTGAAGGGCCATCATTCATATTTATCTGCCAAGATTGTAAAGATAAATGCGATGTGTACGCGTGTATTTGAGATGCGCTAACAGACTGTGTGACTGACTGGGCGTGTGCGTCCGTGTAGTAAACGTTGAAACCAGGTGGTCGCGTTCGAAGTAGCTATGGCAACTGTTTTGCCTTCCTGCCTTTCTTCTAGTCTCTAGCTTGTCACATTCGGCTTTTAGTAAACGCTTTGGTTTGGACAAAGGACCTGTCCAATCATCTCTACTTTTTAAATTAATCGATGTGAGTCATCGTAGTTTCACAGAAAGTGGGTGATCATAATAAAATTATTAAATTATGTAAACATGTCATATTGAGAAACAAACTTAGGTGGGTCAGTTAATTGAAACGATGGCTAACTAATTTCGAGGACATATTTAATTTGTACTTCCTTACGGCCCTTTTCGTCTCTTGCTTCTATGATAAATAACGAAAACTACAATTTTATTGCGCTCTAAAATGTCGAAGAGTGCTGAAAACGAGATGTGATAAAGTGACCATAGATTCAGCAACTAGAAGATTACCTTTCCTCCACAATCATTGCCTCAGCTTAAAAGTTGGCTTTATGCAGTCTGAAACATATCTAATCCAATTGAAGTAAGGCTCCACAACGCGGCAAGACAAATAAATGCATATTTGCTCTACAAGGACAAAGCCGTAAATTTTGCCTACAAATTATACTCCCTATTACGCATAATGCTACCCCTTTGTGCATGAAAGTATTGATTTATTGAAGATCAAGCTCCTAATCCAGGTCAGAATCGATTTTTCTACGTGCTGTGAGGGCGACACGTCGTGCGAGTTGAGCCGCCACGCGACCGTAAATGATGTCGTCGAAATTGGCCATTGCTCAGAAGTGGAGAGCGCTGTCGCCTTATCACTGTCCGACTGCTCTATGCTACACAACCTGCCGGTGCCTATGAGAGGCCACAAAATGCATAATGTTGAATGCTTTCATTAGCTTCAGGATCTGCCTGTGTTTGCACCTATCGCATACCGCGTAGTTCCGATTGCAATGTTTCAAACGTTTTTCTCGTAAGAACAGCTTATCATGTGTTCCTCAACGAAGATACCGTCCCAATAATGCGAGATGGCGTCAACTCAAAGTTACCTTATCAGTGGATGCGCATAATTCTCTCACTCAATCCTAGACAACCAAGAGTAATCCGGAGGTGTTATTGCTTGTGTGTTTGGGTGGCCTATAAAGGGTTAATTTAATCACTCCAACCTCGTAAGTAAGCGCCTTGGTGAATCCAAACGTAAAAAGGCAATTTAAGCGCTGATGGAATAGATGGATGGTGCCTATATGAACTCCTTTTATTTCAACAAAATCAATAAACTTGTGTACCATGATTTAAAAACAACAAAACACGCACATATATTGCATTTTAAAAATTTTTCGGTTCTCAGTGCCAAAAAACTAAAAGTTGGCTTAAGCGGTGGCTTTACTCCATAATAAAAAACTACATAAATCATTAACACAGGCGTCATAATTGTCATATGAAAAGCGAGCATCATGATAAAATAGATTTATTGTTCTTTTGCACAATAAAACACACCATTAAAGAGCACAATAGCAACGATAAATTCTCCTTTCTCATCCAAGCCTAATGCTACACAAAAAAACAAACAAACTGCTTCTGTAAAATGAAAGCCCTTGTGGGAGAAAGTTAGTTTAAATGTTAGTCTGGATCAAAAGTTGATTCCGATCAACAAAGCCGACGCAGTTCTTCTCCATCAATTTCGCACATTCAATTAAGTGGCTGGAAAATTAAATAAGCTTTATTTTCTTCTCATCTTGTATTAACTTCACTAAACAGGAGAAAATACGAAGAGCCGGTTTAATTGAAGACGACGTCTGCTTATGATGTAATCTTAACTTGGGCTATAGTTGTTTTAATTAACAGGCTAACCACTTTTCAACCCAAGTCCTCCACGGCTTAGTAGTGACTGTGTCACTCCTGATGAGATTGAGGCATTCAAATCAAAAAGCTGAACAAGGCACAAACAAGCGTTCATACCACAGTTAGCTACCCAATGCGGACAGAATTTGTCCTATTGATCCTCCCATTCTCCTTCGTCCATCACAAGATGGACTGGCTTATTCATACGATGGTTTTCAATCAAGGCTGAAAGACATTTGCCAAAGTCTTCTGACAATTTAGTTACCTCTAAGGAAGTTAGGAAACATACAATTTTGTTAGTAGGTTTATTAAAAATATCATGAAGAACTGAGTGACATGAAAAGAAGACTGGAACCCCGTCCAAAGTCCCTTTCCTGCTGCTAGCTGAATGTACACTCCATTGTTGTGTTATAAATTCCTAATTTTAGAGTAAGTCACGTCTTTTTTGTTGCTGAAACAGGATCCAGATTACTTGAGACGGGTCGGAATGTTAAAAGCAAAAAATCTAGGTGGTCCAGTTATACCTCTCCCTTCCGAAATTTTACGACCATGGAATCAGCTACGTTGCGGTCACTATAGACCACACATCAGTTCAGTTGTTATTCACCACCGGCACATTACATTTCACGCCTCATTTTACATCCCTTGTTAAAAGTCCACCCGGAGGAGGAAAAAATGTTAAAAAGGTCAGCGGAAATGTTGCACTAATTTGGTCTGGTGGTGGCTAAAATGACCCAGTTTTGCAGTTTCAAATTACTCCGCTTTATTTTATTGTGATTTCATCCCATCGTGCACTTTTTCTGCTCCTATAATTTAAAGTGAACTGAAATCTCTTATTAAAAGCCCCGTGTTTTGCCAATGGAAATGTCTCCATAGGAGGACAACAAAAGACAAAACAGTTGCAGCTGTTTTCTTTTTGATCCGTATATTCATGGTGGCCTTAGCTTTTCCATTAAATGAAGACGCAAAAAGATGTGCAAATTTAAAACCTTCAACAACACCTTAAACATCGTAGTTTAGAGTTTAAAATTAGCTTAACTACGGGGTCAAACGCTGGTGGCAGCATGATGTTGCAAATGTTCTCTCGTCCACCTCTTGGCTACACGAACCATATAGTCATATTAAAAGTCGCAGTGTCTCTCCTGGCCACCTCTCACTATTGGAGGTCAGGGTGCCCTCTCCAATGCCTGATTGTAGACTTGTTCCTCGATCCTAGGACCACTCAATAAAAGCATAGAATCACCAACGTTGCCATAGTTTCCGTTCCTTATGCCTTGAACCTTCTAGACAAACTCGGCATTCTTCATGAAAGCTATCATGGAAAAACCACTTTCGTGGGTAATTACGAGGTCTTTTTAACTTTAAACAGCAAACTTAGAAATTGATCAATTGTAAGAGCGACTGTTATCAATGATGTTTTCATGGTCGTTTTGCAGTCAACAAAAGAGTCTAGTCGTATTGTCCCCAACTTTCTTCTATGCCATTCAAATAAGAAGACGAATATACTTCCACCATTAACAGCCTCTCTGTTCTCAACTATAATGTTCCAACTACATGTTTTCTTAGGGATACAAGGTTGGTGATAACATATTTATAGATTTTATGCGCGTTTGGGACCATAAAACAGTGCTCCCCAAGGCCGAGCGTAAGTTGAAATTTAAAAATAATCTAACAGGTATATTTTGCCATGCAGAGCTAATGAATTTTAAAAGATATCGTTGCATTTTTATGGCCCACCCCGCTATGTCTTAATCTCTGCTTCATTTCAATCTTATAGGCTTGGGGTCGAGGTGTCCACTTATTCAGCGACCTATGGCTAGCCGCGTTGAATTATGATGTCCCCTGCTCTGGCTCTTAAAATACCCGCATCTTCAGTTTGCCCGATGTGGGTGGCAACTTCGTACCCCTCATTTGCATTCCACAATTCCTTCTCTCCACCCTTACCTTACGTCTCCGGGTAATGTGCCGCTTGGCTCAATTTAGTGCTCACTTAGGCATGAATGGTCCAATGGACGCATGGGATTCATGCCTGGTACTGATTTTCATCTAATTTTGTAGATGATGTCCATTGTAATCGAGAGGAAGGCTTCCCACCGCAAGGTCACATTAACTCAACATTCCATAATTCCATTCAAGATGGAACACAATTTGGTGAAAAAACAAAATCATCCATGACTTTAAAACAATGACATAATTCTATCTTCCTATGCCATATGCAAAGCCTTTTTATAAAGATATTGCTGGGGGTAGCACCGACAATTAGCGGCTGGACAGTGCAAAATTTCCACCAGTTTTTGAGTTCACCCATTATTTTCGTCACTTCAGCTAAAACAAAGCCTTTTTAACGCCTAATAAAACTGTTGGCTTTACCAGAAGCATCACTAGCTACTGGGATAAATTCTATTCTTAGGGTTCACTAGGTGCATAGCAGCTCTGGTAGTACGCACGAGGATGGAGAAACTGCCGACAGGTGACGCGAATGGAGCCTCGGTACTGAAAGGCTCGTGTCGTGAAGTCTGCGAAAAATGTGTAATTCAATGTTTAACTAATTTACAATGTACGACATTAAAGCAAAATTTATTCACTTTGACAGCTGCCGCAGGCTTACTGTGGGTGATTCGCAAATGTCTAGTCCGAGTCGCTAAAATGGTAAGAAATGCTTTGTCCAAGCATTAAACCCTTAAATATGATCCGTATCATGCTTCCAAAGTACTTTAATCCCGCATAAAATTTAACCTAATGTGTTACTCTTGTAAAAGATTAACGTTTGACGTAAAGGAAAAGAACGTTATTGCCCAATGGCAAAGAACGAAAATGTGAAGTTAATGGGTGACGTTTGGCATTGTCAGGAGAGGTAAACCCCATACGTCACAGAGATCATACGATGGAGGCACAGCTCAACTAAGTAAAGAAAGCAAGTACTATACGCAAAAGACAGAAGTATTCAATTGCGCTAAAATGACACAAAGATCTCCAGACACCCTCCTGTGGCTAAGTAAATTTTGCAGATCTGCGAAAAGTCGTGATTGCAAATTAGTTGGATTCAACTATGTATTTCCTCTATATCGAGACGTGAAATCATGGGATACTACTATATCGTTAATGGTGTCGTTGTAGACCACCAAGTGGGAGTTACTGCCCAACATGTAAGCCTTCACTGGGAGAGCTACTGGGGAACTAGCTACGCCCTAGGACGCTAATTAACTCAGCTGCCCAACACAACAGCGGCACGCCCATGACAAATTAAGTTAAAAAACTCGAGCCCTAGGCCAATAAAGCTCCCCTCAGTTGGGATCCATCAAAAGGCCTATTGAAGAAAAAATTGGGAGATATTTTTGAGCATCACGCCCTTTGATAGAGAAAATGCATTAATGCAGCGCTATTTCAAAAGTAGCGCTGCGGTCTGGACAATATTCTACTGCATGCACATTGCGTGTCACTAGGTTTTAGCAAGGGAACTCTGATGCGATAGTTCTATTTAATTAAATGAGGAGCACATAATACTTCAATTGACCAATTTTAGCGAGGTTTCGACAGTCCTCTCGTCAATTTCTGCGGATTGGGCGTCACTTCTGCAAGGCACCACTATAGATGTGGTGTACAGAGTGATCTTTGAAGACACTAAGCCATACCAATGTGGAATGGCGGTCTCGACTAGCGCAGAGCAGGCGACCAAACAGCCCACGTGGTTAAATGACAATCACTGAATGGTAACTAGAACATTCAGTATCTTATTAAGCCAGTCGAGCATCTCCGTAGCTATCAGTAGTTCTCAACATTTTTTAAGTAGTTTGAGCTTAACGTATTTTAGACTGCAGCGACTATTTTTTTTTTGGCATGCACTGGTTCGTGCCTTGTAGAGCAATTTGCCGAACAACGAATCCAAGCTGATTAGTATAATTAAGCTGCCATCACTCATAGTTATAAAATAAAACTGCAATTTCAGATTGGATGGAAAGCCTCACAAAACACCATTTTCATATATGATTGTGGTGAAAACTAGGGGTACAAGAGTTGCTCCACTAGTGGTAGCGCAGAAGATTTTTTTTAGTGTACCACTGATGATCACATTTAGAAGAGGGAGATGTCAGCTGCCGTTTGGCCAGCAGTGTACCTGTGCGCTGAAAATTGGCCCTCGAGCGATGGGGGATTGAGCTCAATGACCACATTCAGGGCTATAATTACAACGACGACGTGGTGAGGCTACTTCTGCAAGCATGAAAGCATAATTGCAGGTGGATTTGTGGATCGCTTATTGATGCTTACTGAGGGATACAATTATGCGGGGTAATAGGTGCTTGAAATTCTCAAAAGGCAGTGATTTATTTTTTGCTGCCAGTCTAGCACATCTAATGTGAAAAAATTTTCATTACTTTTTGCTATTTTATTCTGGATTAACGAAGAAGCTTAATTTCCTTTTTCTAATAAATAATTACTTGTGTCGATGGCGAATTAGCGCTGGCTAGTACAGGTGTATTCACGGGAGAAGGCGCCACAGAGAATCAGTAAATGTCAATTTGCAAGCACATATTTCTTTTCAAGTGATCTGCCTTCAGAAGACGGATTGCATGGGCATGGATTGACCCGAAGTACGCTTAACACTAATGGCAGTGAATCGCCTTGGCAATATGTGCAATTCAGTGAATGGGAGGAAAATATTTGCAGATTATAGCTCTAAGTGGATTTGCAAAAATGACTGGCGTTTGGGGTTACCAAACTGCAGTAATCGCTAACGCTGGCTTTGAGACAAACTTTCGAATTCTCAAATACAATAAAGTTAACGGATGTCTACAAGTGTGGTTATTTTGCATATTGAGAACAGCGGCTTTTTGAAAACCAGAAATGAAGATAATAAGACCTCATTTTAATCGCGAAAATTAATGGGGAAATATTTACATTCCTTTGGGCTCCTGTCGAAGGCCGTTTAAAAAGCAGTTGTAAGTGGTGTTTTTATTGACTTCAAGTGGTGTTGAAATTTGGCCTCGAAACACAGGCTCGAAGGTTAAGACTTCCTCATGTTTTGGGTGGCAAGCACCCCATTTGCGTCGTGGTCAGGAGGCCGATTCGGTAAATCCATGAGCAATTTGCGGACATCTGGTGCTAATCCTCATTATGGTAGCCCAGACCTATGAAGACACCAACAAACGAAACGTTTGTTGATGACGTTAGTTCACACTGTAAAGTGCTCAGTTCATTTGTGTCTTAGGATTATGCTTCATAGGAAATTTGACCTGAGGCAAAGGCGTTAATGTGGGTGAACTGAAAGCTGGGGTGGATAGGACGGCATTCCTAATTCCGATGTAAATTGGCAAGGCAAATAAATAGGATGCCCAAATGGCTTTTCGAGATCTCTGTGCATACTGCTATGCCATAAAGCAAATCCGAAATGTCTTAAAATAACCTACTGCCTTTGACTATTGCGACTTTTCGAAGGAGAGCCTTTGTTATGATAGTACTTGCGATAAGAAATGTTAAACAATGCACATTTTTAATTCCTCTTCCACTGAAAGAGAAGTAACACTTTCTGTTGTCAAGGAACACTGTGGAAAAGATCGTTTTTACATTTTAGCAGAGTAAATAGGCTTTTCTCAAGCTTAAAGGTCACTCACCGCGAATCTACCGGCGATGTTTTGTTTGCTCATTTAACACGGTAGTATTAAATACTCCGGATGTTATATGTTTGGACTAAAAAAGGAACACACAGAACTTTTTATAAGGTTCCATTTACTCCACAAGGCGGTAACCTGCCGCTTTCCATTCCATGCATGAAAAAACATTACTTGGGAAATCGGGGAAAAAGTTCCAGAACAATCATTCATCGGATGATGGGGTTTGGCTGAGCAATGAGTTCCCTTTCCAATGTAGCGTTACTCTCATACCTAAGTACTAAGAATTTGTAATAAGCCATCTCACTACGAAGGGAGACGACCACAGTCCCAGCGGGAAGGCCATAGTGCTAAGCCGAAGTGCCATCCGCGGGGCTTATGCATATGAATATGCATTTAAACAAAACATTATACCGCTACGATCCGTGTGCGAATTCCAAAAAAAATCTAAAAGAACTTGACTCAAATAGAATGCGCCTTAGATCCGTACTAGTGGTGGTGTATTACCCATGCATAGGCTAGGGCAAAATTTGCGTCCTTTCTGCACTCATCTGTTCCACTTGGTGGAAATTAAACTCCTTTTCAGAGTCAAGGCTGATTTACACTTGTCATTACTATAATGATCACTTAACTAGGGTCCTTTCAAGACTAGTAAGATAATTTTAGCGTTTTGTCGTCATTTTGATCTTCCGAGAAACAGCCTTTACGGTGGTGGTACGGAGCTCCTCTCATACCACTTGAATTGCTGGTCTCCTAACTTCTAATGAAGCCTATTTTTGCTTCCAAGGTTGACCGGGGGTAGTGGTTACGCCATGGAACAATGCTCTCCTCTTAAGATAATTCATGGAAATGTCATGGGAGTTACAGCACATCCAGATTGCAATTAGTTAGGCTAAGCTTTTAGACTCATTTAATTCTAAGGGTCATGCTTGTGATGCAGGTTTTTTGGTACCGTTGCTTCTAGGAGCTCTCTCACTGAAACGCTAAAAAGGGAAAATGAGGATAATTTACACCTTTTCACATATCCAAGGAAGAGCTTTTATAAAAACGGGCAAAAAGCCTTTAATTTTATGAATCTCATTATCAACAGGAAAATAGTAATTATTTCTCAGACAAAGCCATTGCTAATTAACTATTTTAGCAGTACTTTGAGGCGAATGGATGAATAGCATCATGGTCTGCTTACTTTAATGTGCGGCGTGCAGGTAAAAGAGAGTTTACCAACTTCCACAATAAAGCCTCCACTCAAGCCAATCCGCTTGGAAGAAAAGGTCTGCAGACGGTACCACTGTCACCATATTTAATGGTCGTGTTATAGTTATGGTGGCAAAATAAAAACTGGAAGATGAGATCTTGCGCAGATTCCAATTTAACTCAGATCGTGTGCACCAAAACCACGATTGGTTTGTTCTAGTAGTCACAATCTCATAAATGCTGGCCAACATACATTCAACCTGGGTAGATGTTTATTTTACCCGTGACTTAAAAAGTGAAACCATCCTCGATGAAAACACAGACGAAATGTTTAAGTGCTCCGGAGGGAGTTGCAGAACACACGAGTTCGGGTAATTTGAAAGGCTAGAACCGAGATGAGAACTGACATGAAGCCTATGCTGCGATAGACTGAACATCCACTTAGTCTTGCGCACAATGGGAGCAAACACGAGGACATCAGTGAATCATGTTATTTGCTAAAAGCTTGGTAAATGGGGCGGCACACTGATGGTACACTTGCTAATAATCCGTTTGGAATAGGAAGAGTAAATAGGCTAGTTGAGAAGGTAACGCTCTTTAAACGCACATTTTTTAAACTATGATAAAATTTCTTAGAAGTTAACAGCACCAAATGACCTTCATTTAATGCATCGCTTTTCCTTTTTTGGATACTGTCGTTTATATTACTGTTGCCTCTCTTACTGTGCGGCACATTCATCGATGCTGCTGCTGCTCACAGGAATAATCACGACAAATGGAATAAACGCAGTCTCCCGCCTGCAATATCTTGCTGCTTCGTGTCCTCGTCTTGCGTGTAGGCTTTTGGGACAAAGCATTCGCCTTACAAGTAGCAGCATATTTATGTGGTAGAGTTGACAGAAGACTTAGACATTATTCTCCTCTTGGGTGATAAAAGGTGATTTCAAGATTGATATTTTCCCCAATTTTTACCAAACTATCTCTGTTTACACTCATACAAGACCACTGGATTTCTCACTATGAACAGATAACGCCAGAAACATCAAGGTAGTCCAGCCAGTCCGGCACGTCAGCAGGAAAATTCACGGATAATCAAAGGAGACCAATGTGACAGAAAATAAAGATAAACATCAAGGTTTCGATAAAGAAGGCTGCGCAAAGATGCCTTTGCGTGTTTTCGTACGGCTTAAAATTTACCCTTTATACATGATTCCCTAGCTCACCTGTTTTGAACTTCTTGGATCAGTGCTGTTTGACGTGTGACTGGGATGCAAATTTGCGGGTACTCAATGTAAGATTTGCTTAGCTGGCACTAGTGAATTCGAATGATATTCGAATTTAGAATTGATGGGTTGTACTTACTAACTTATAGAATCAGTTACTCACCACTCAAGAACAATTTGGAAATTCTAGTTGGGCGCACGTCCATCCAGACATGTGTGGACACATATACGTACCAGTCATTCTAATTCCCAATGTTGTGAGTCTACGGGTGGACATATGTTAATGACGGAATTCCGCTCCAAATTCAGCTTACAAGATACTCCTAAACCCATCCGATGGTAGGGTCAAATTACCCTCGCCACGGTAGGTAGATGTTAGCGTTTAGTCGGCCTCACCGTGTTTTTCCTATTTCAGCAGCGCCTTTACACTCATGCCCCGATTCCAGGCTTCAAAATCCAAATTAGACAGTCAGCAAATCGCTGCAAGGGTGAAGGACAGGGGCTTACCTCCCTTGGAAATCGAGTACAAGTATTTATGGGGTTATCCAGAAGAGAACCGAAAAGTGGAAGCTAAGCAAAATTATCTTTGCCTGTTTGCCCACCTGTTCCATATTAGAGCCTTGATGCTACTTTATGGAGTTGACTTCCTACTGATGGTGGATTTACGCTGCTTCACCAAGGAAATCTCCATGCATCGGTCCATTCTCACTCTGTCGCGTATTGTACTTTTTACATTTCTTAGGCATTCTACTGTGATTTCTTTTCGTGTTTTGGAGAGGCGAGAGTAACAATTTCCTCCTCCTCATCTGCGTCTTGATATTATAACGACACCAAGGCACAAAATAGTTAGGTTACTCTTTCAACGATAAATACTTTCGATGAGGATTTAAACAATTATAGTGTTCAGTACCCACGATTGACTGGTACCTTAGAGTTAGGATATCTTGTCCATACTCCTGACCCATTGGTTTTCAAAGGAAACAAAACTATTGCGCTCCATGAGTTATAACGAAAAAAATAGCCATTATTTGAAAAGACGGCTTTCCTGCATCGTACCTGACTAAGACACAAAGCCCTTGTGTAAGCTTGGGGCCTCTTTGAACTTGTTTAATTTAAGAGCAATAAATGATTTGAGTTATAATTACTCCAAGTTTGATTAGACTTCACATAATTGTTTGAAGCTCAGATAAAATGGAATACTACTTTCCTAAACATTGCACACCTTCAAATTTTGCGCCAACACTTTAAATTCACCAGCATAATATACAGCAAGAAACGCCTGAGTTTTAAGGTTTAAAGCTTTGAAAGTTGATGTCTTCTATCAAAATTTTCGGCTGTTAAAATGAACTATTCTCTCATTTGTGAATCTCCAGATTTTGTCAGTGAATGCCTTCATTGGAATGCTTTCGCCATGGACCGAAGGTGATGCTTTGGTTAGAGCGAAAGACCAACACACTGCCTGACAGATAAGAAGTGAGCGACAATGGTCACACTTAAATCATAATTCTACAAGCCTTTTCCGTCAATCGCTAGCCAGCTCCACACTAATGCAGTAGAGTTCCAAGTATGTTAGTAGCCTCTTAGCTCCTTTGTACACGACGGGTAAAGCGACCTCCCCACCTGTCTAACTGATAGCCTTCTGGCGGGTAATTCCTACTCTTCATCGCAAGTAAATCACCCAAAAGACCAATTTTAGCTATGACCACGTTATCTATAAGATCACGCACATTTGATGAGGTGTTAACAGACCTCTTCATGCTTACTTTGGTCCTATTTGGGATAGAGAATACAATCTATTTTGTCAACCTTTCATTTTTATCACCTTTATATGTCTCCAGAATCACACTCAGCCTTTCATAAACAGCCTTGGGTGAGTGAACTATTAAATTGGGAGATATAAGGGTGAGGTGGTAGCTTCCCCCTATGAAGAAATCGGAGTATAGTTGTTATCTCGCCTCAGGAAACACAGTGAGAGATGCATAAAAAAAGGGGGAGGGAATGCGTACCAATTCTTGTCTTCTTACAACCTTAGTGTCTAGCGTTTCGCCCCTATCTGTCCACAGAATCTCCGCTGGGTAGTGCGGTCACTGTAAATGATAATCACACTTCCGTTTCTGTGTGATCGTTCAAAAAGGAAGAGGAGGGTTCGCGCTGTGAGAAGCGATACTTTTAGCTTGCCACAGCTTTTTTTCGATTTCCACTCGAATTTCAACCTATCGAAGGGAGGTTGGCAGAAGAATTATATACATCCGCACTAGATTCCTTTTTCTACATCTCCAACCCAAGAGTTTGAATTAAAAGCCTTGATGCTGTCGGAGTTAGAGCAACAATGCTCTCAATTTTTGGGTTTAAAATGTGACTTTACTCACTCTTGATCCTGTTTAAGGCCTGGAAGGTCTGAATTCCGGAATATAGGTAATGAGTTTGATAGGTTTGACTCTAGAGGCATAATATCAGTGTCAGAAGACTGATTTGTACATTTACTCCTGCTGTAGTCAAAAAGTAGCGATAATTTCGCGCTAAACACGATAAAATAGTTGCTTTTCAATGACTAATCAGCCGGTTTTAAAACAATAATTAACTAAAGCAGGAAAAAAGCGGTCCAAATGATGTAAGATTCTTTGTAGAGGTATAGCTCCATCTGTTGCTGTTTTGCATTCACAAGATTTAGCTAATCAGTCACCCTATTACGATACTAGGGTACCCACTATAATTGGCTAGAGGAAATGAGAAAGGAATGAGTTTGAAATATAGCGACCGAAATGTGTCAGTTAAATTAGCAAAGTTGAGATCGGTCCGACCTTGTGCTGTACAGGGAGAACCACAAAAGCCTTCAAAGCTAGAGTGTTGCATCGTTGTCGCTAGACTTTACAGCGAATAAGCGGCATATTTAGGAGATCTATACGCCAGAACGTTGATATTCGTGCAGACTGTGCAAAACATTCCCTGCTTTTGACATTCGTGACTATCATGGTCATCATGAATACGCATTAGTCGATTGGACCGTTTCAAAAGGGGATACTTTATGCGCCGGATGCCTTTGTTGGAATGTTTCCGGTGGTTGATCAGATAGCTACAGGGTAAAGGACGTCAGAGCAGGGGGTGGAGATCGTGAGAACGGATGTCTGGTGGTGGAAACGATAACACCACCCGCAGGTGCATGATTGGAGGGACTGTCTCACGTCCCTTTCCCATCGATTACGCACCTGTACATACTGCAACCGGAAGGCCCCAGGGCTGCTCCGCCCACCTTTGACCCACTTCATGGGACCGTTCCAGTTTTCGCGACATTATATCAATTAATGGTGCCTTTCATCTACGCGGAAATGAAAAACCTTTCTACAAATTCACTAATCATAATTTAACGGAAAATATCTCTGAATTACCAGGTTCTCACTTGAGACGGGCAAAGGAACAGAAGTAGTGACAATTTACTGGCTTGTTTTACATAGATTCAATGATAAAGTGGTGCATTTCTTCAATTGACTGCTAAGCATTGATAAGTCCTTTAAAAATCTTATGGTTCGTCATGGAGCCTTTTAGCATAGGAACAAAATATGCTTCAGCCATGCCGAGGTGCAAATGCTGTTCTGATTTTATTCCAAAAAACTTAGGTCTTCAGCCAACCTTTTCTGAATGGGATCATAGAACCATGTTTCGATGTGTAAAATTATTGAGTTATGCATCTAGAAAAATTAGATCCTATGTTTTAGATGGCTGTGCAATTTTGGCTTGATAAAAATTCAAACAACATAATATAATATAATCGACTATAATCGACTTTGTTGAATCTACGTATATGTTTCTTATCCGCATCGAGCTTCTTGACTAGGCGTAAAAGGAAAAATTCGGATATTTTTGAAATCACTATTCTACAATTAGGCTTTGTGAAGAAATTGTGGCTAGCCGGTAAAAAGGTAGTCAATGCGAGACTAACCAAGTTTGAGGCGCTTCGAGCAGGCTTACTTGCGATTAGACTGAAAAACGCGCTGCGATAGTGTTTCATGGGAGATCCCAGGGGGCAGCGACAATGCGGCGATGACGCAACCACTCCGCCTAATGAGTCTGCCGCCAATTCACGTATGACTCATGCAGCGTTGCCCGTGGCAACGTCCCCGATTAAGGCCAAAGCCAAGTGCGCAGCCGCCGTTGTGTTATGCATGCACGTGTGCGGACGTGCACGCGCGGTCTCTAAAATCCAGTCTTCGACCTGTTTGGAACCCGAGGTGAAACTCGTCGCCGTGTTCTTTAACTGACTCTCTCATAAAACAGATAAAGGCGAGATGTATGTAGGTGTGCATGTTTACCTACGCGCGCCCATTAATCACCAACCCGGAGGAGGTCCTTTGCGTGTCCGCTTTTAAGGGAAATTTGTGCATCAATATATACGGATATTGCGTGCACCGCCTCGGGCTCTTATCCAGGACGGTGCTTTGACGAGGAAGCAGAGAGGTGAGTGAAGTAGAGGATGGGTCAGCATAATTTTTAGATGGGTAATACGTGCATCTATCCTCTAGTATGCGAATCAAAAATAACAAACAAAGATGTTTGACGAAATGGAATGTCCTAAGTTCTGTAGATCAAAGCACTCCAATGACACTGCTTGTTCTTAGCCCAACGTATTGAAATGGCGTTTGTTTTGCGCATGTCGTGACTAAACTGACCCATCGGCTACTGTGACACATTTGTTGTTACGGTGATTATTCCACGCTCATAGCTTCTTACATGTTTTGTATGCTAATAGTAGCCTTTCTGCCACATTGGGGATTGTTTCACCCTTTTAGAGACAATCTGAGAAGCCGCATCAATGCCACTGACAAACAACTCTAGTTCCAAATAAATAAACAAATAGCTTGATTGAATTGACTTTGTACCTCGTTGTGGCAGTAAATATGCAGAGATCGTCTGGAAGGCAACAGTTTTCTTTGAATCCACCTCAACCTCGAGTTCAGTATCGAGGTCGGCTACGGAGACTGGTTAGATTTGAAAAAAACGAAGGCACTACCAGGAAAACTGGTCAAAATCCGATTTAAGTTGTTCTTTTAAATAACGGTTGACCGACGGAGCATGATCTTCACAGGATATGGTCAAGTCTTTGGCAGTATTTAGCAATTAGCCTTTTGAAAGGCGCGATAATGAGTAACTCCACCATTATTAACGTGGTGCACAGTCTTTCTGCCAAGTTCATTTTCGTTCCGGAATTGATCCTAATTTAGAGAAGAATAAGGCACAATTGGGACCTAAGAGCGCCAGAGGAAGTCGATTAGATCCTCTTCTTGTTATTTTGACACACGTTTAAAGACTATGGCCTCCTAATTTACCTGTATACCTATGAAAAATCTGTTTCAAGACCGGTTTCTGTTTATATGGAATGGTTTGGGGAGTCTAACCTGATAAGAAAAGGAACCAAGCCAATCATTACCTAAAAAGTCACACCTAATAAACGCAATTGGGGAAGACTCTCAAAACCACTTGGCCCGTTAAGGGATTTGCTAAACCCTGGTTACGTTCAAAAACCGAATTTAAACAAGTTGGTCAGTTAAAATTAAGGGAGTTCTCAAGACTTTTAAATTACTGGTTACTTCTCAAAGAAACGACTTCCTCGTCCTCATGCTCATTTTATGAAAGATTTTTACCAAAAGTGGTCAGCATACAAATTATCTTCTCCATAGAACGTCATCAAGCGTAAACTTCCAAACCAATTCCGTTCCAAAACAAACTTCTCCCCGAGGATGCGATATTACAGTTTTCCCATTGATAAATTGCGGAGCATCCCCCCCAACATCTCAAGTTGAACGCAGGATCCGCATTATGGTGTGACTGTTAAAGCTCTGATAAAACTCCTAATAGTCGAAGCAGAAGAGAGTCTAGGGCGCGATACACAAAACTGCGGAAGCGGTACTACAGCAACAACACCTACTCGTGGCAAGCTTCCCATTCTTATTGCCCCTCAGCCATCCTTTAAGGCTATAATTGCCCATCCTTCTTGGTATTAGCTCCTTCCACGTATTTGGGATCGTTGACATCATTAGGAGGAGGTGAGTTTTACTTCGTCCGTTTGAAGTGTTTTTCAAGACTGAAGGTGAGGTCAAGAAGGAGCATAATCCGACCATAAGGCACACAGGGTCATTAAGTCCTGTTGCCAGCAGAACCCAGCCTTGACTGCAAATGCCTGCTCCCCTGCAAGCGTTTTCAGGCTTTCGAAGCCATTAAAATTGCCAGCGATTAACCGTCTCTAATATCCGACAGCATTTAACACTGACAAAACCACCACGAAAGACTAAATTAAAACGCGCCAAAATTATCCACTTTCTTGGAAGTTGCAAGTTAAATGAAACACAAGATTTGCTTTTGTAGCGGGAATTTTTCCTCAAGATTTCGCGGAAGATGAAGCACACAAAAGTGAGTGATGAAGCTATGCATAAAAGGAGAAGAGGAGAGCACTCTCCTCGGTTGAGAAAACTAGGATAAGTTAAAAAGTGGATGTATCAAAGATTTGGAAAAGTTGAAATGTTTAAACGATATAATTAAAACACTAAAGATAATTACGGCCTTGGAGATGAGGACGGAAAGCGAGGCAATCAGAGGTAATCACGGTGCGGTTTGGGCAAAACACAAACAAAACTCCTCGGTAATAAAGGGGTTTGGCTCTAGTTGACTGAACAATGACAATTACTTGAATGAACGGAGGGGTGAATTTAGTATTTGTCATTTTGGAGCATGAAGTGTTCAACTCCACTTGGACTCACAAAGGCAGCCGTCGTACGGTTTAAGTGAATTCCATGGGCAGTGATTTCGTCAGTCAATGCCACTGAAAACGAATAGTATTTTCCATGTTATTTCCATTATTACCCATCCATTCCTTGCTCATTCATTCACTTGAACTTATTATGTTGAATGGAACGTGTGGTTAATCAGCACCCCCTAATCGACCTACAAACAATTTTATTCAATCATGTTTTAAATATCCTGGTTTGTGAGCCCAAAATTTCCACACAAACGTTTTGATTTTAAATACTTAATTACCTTACCTACGCCTCTATTCAAAGTCGCGTAAGTGGGAGCATTTAATCCGTTATAGTTCATAGTTCAGTATAAAAAATTAAGCATTGATGATGCATTTTTTTTTAAATTTTAAGTGTCTTTAGGGTTTACCGAGATGCTCACTCTAGTTTTTTCCCAACTAACAAGTTGGAAAGTGTCCAGTTAATAAAAGGTACTAATTTTTAAAAAGGGTTGAGGATGATGCTGTAAGCTTTCAGCAATTTCGCAAATAAAATCCATCAATTTGCTCAAAACTGACATAAGAATTAGAGTTGAACATAATCGGCAATAGTTTGATAAAATAAGGCTTAGCGTGTTTACTATCCATAATTCAAACATATTTTTTTTTCCACTGTAGAACTGAAGTATAAACATGTCTGCAGAAAGTAGACTGGCAGTTCCAACTGCTACGGTCCCAGATTTTCTAAACTTGAATACAAGCTGCATCAAATCTGGTGATGAGAATCACCAAATGCTGATAATACCAATAATACAGGCGGCTCGATTGATCTGAGAAGCACTTAAATAGAATGTGGACTACTAGGTTTAAAAAAGGAAAAACTGCTACATTTAATTGGCTTCAAACTCCACTTTTTCTACCCGGTGTCCTCCCACATTTATACAGATAATCCTTGTGCTTAGCTAGTATCCGGAAAGCTTTAGCACAGAAAGTTTCTTTATGCTGCCAAATCACCTCAGAACATCCACTTCACCACGTCATTGGCGCTTGTTTCAATTCTGGGACTAAAATGTCGAACTTAGGCTTTGTTGCGTAAGATGATGTGAGTCTTTGTCAAAATGGTTCGTTACCTCAGTACAACAAGGTGGAAAGTCCTCTTGCTAGCCAGCTCTCACCAACCTCTCGGAAGTGCAAGTGCTCAGGAATGAGTCTGTCACAGTTTCAACGAAAAATTCCCTTCTTGCAAAATCTAACGGTGGTTAGAATGGTGATTAAGAATCCAGGCTCAAGTGTTTATGGAGATGACTTTTGTATTGGTAAGTTGAGGACTACCACGGCTAAGGCTGCCAATGACAAGCAATGTCACAGACTGCTGGTTTAAGTTGTCTAACATCTTGAATAACAGTCTGTTTTGGCTTACAAAGTGAGGACAAAATTTTGGCAACGAGTCGCATTTGCCGTACCTAGCAGTTCTTTTTAAGCGCATAACTGAAATTCGATGGTTTTGGCTCAAATACCTCAGTTAGATCCGTTACCTCTTGCTTAACGAGCTTTCCATTTAAAATCGACACTTTATGCTCCCAGACCTAATAGGCGGAAACAGCAGTCCCAAATGCACAGTCAGGTGGTGTCTTTATGACAGTGACCACCAGCTAGCGGAGGAAGGAAGGGGCAAAAGACCACAGGGTCTAATTTTAACGAGCTTAGCAGCGACAGAATCATTAATGTGGGTCTAGTTGCTACCGCTTTATGGCATTGACCCCACCTCCAGACACAAATGCCACATCCTGCCTGCAGTTCCACCTGCTTTGCTGTGCCCACCCACTTCAATACAGGGTAGCATTACCAGACCCTTTTAAAGCTAATTCTACCCATTAATTGCGTTAAACGTGCAATTCGTTCACTTTGAAGTTCAACGGAGACTACGACTGACGAACATGGACGCGCCATTCAGCCCTCCTCTTGGTCGAGGTTGGAGCCTTCGTTGCAATGCCTTTTTACTTGCTTTTCCCCAAGGCGAATCCACTGACAGGTCTGCTAAAGGCCTGTGCCGTCAACTAACTAGCCTCTAGTGATTGACTGAACACTTCAGAGTGATAGAAGAAGTCGATTCTATTAAGTCATAACTTACCGCTAATGTGGGATGCTCAGATACAGACGAGAATGAATAGGAGAAAATGAATTATTTGTTCCCATTCATAATGTTATCTTTAAAAAAAAAACAATTCGACATATGATCAATTTGATGCACACAAAAGAAGTTGAAGGCGCAAAGGCCATGGCATCAAGCCTTTATCAATGGAGTGCAGTTGAACCAATCGACTGTTTACTTAACCAAGAATCAGGTAACCGAAAGTGCATTTCCAATATAACACAAAAAGAAAATTATGCATTGGAGAACTAATATTACCGTATCTCAAAGCTTCTTTAGTTGCTAATTCAACGAAATCATGTGCACTAAAGGTAATGTTTGTTTTTCCAAGCAGAAATGGACATCATTTTGCATTATTAATGAATTCAAGAAAGTGGCAATCATGGAAAATGGCGTCACTCACGGTAACCCAAAATGGAGAGCAAAAGCGCTGTTATGCTTCTTCCACCCTTATTTGTATGATTTCGTTCACATTTTAAAGTCAAATTTAGACAAGAACAAGTAACGTTTTTGCGTGGACATTTATTTACCCTTGCAGTTTAAAGTGTATCAATTTTTTCACTGAAGTACTTTAAAATGTGCTGTATTTTATTTATTTTGGCCTGTGAAAAAGGTCTGCAACATCCCAAGGCGCTTATTTAACTATTAAGAGAGTAGATTAAAAAGATATAAGATTAAAAGCAGGGACGAAAATTGTGGGAAGATTTATCACGACCACCCATGGATGCAGCAGATTGTACAGTATGTTAGTGTTCCACCACCTCCGCCTTTAAATAGAACCCTTCAGCAATCCTTTAACGTGATATGGGCTATTCTGCTTCCAGGATGGTGATTGGTGAGTATTTTTGATGACGTTTTGGAAAAAATAAAAAGCGTAACTGCTTACAGCGACTCAACTCATTGGAAGAGCTAACCGTAAGGCTGACAGGCCTCCCGATACCATCATGTAACCCGTTCTCATTTTTCCTCTTAACAATACAACCCTTATCCAAGATGTCAGAAGGTATGTGAAGATAAAGTGGCCTGAGTCGCGACATCGGTGGCAGGAATGCATGCATAGGCGCGTATTCAGAGCCGTTGACCTCGCACAGAGCGTGTGAGTGGTTCCCACGGTGTCTATGCGATGGCAGCTCCGCGTCTGCAGTCTCTTGTGTTCGCTTTTTCTCACGAATCCACAAATCGGGTCATGAGAGGATATGAAAACTGTGCTTCAATGGCTTGTTAGTCAGAGCCACCTTGTGTCATAAGCATCAAGATACATGAACTTGAGGTATTAAGTCAATCTTGCTATAAAATTGTACCAAATTTTGATAAATGACAACGAGTAGAAAAGTAAAGATGAGGACTTAAAAAAAGGGTTTCTTATGATCATGATTTTATAGCTCATACTGTGGTGCTTAAATTAGTCCTAAAGTAATTAAAAAGCATCCCCTTTTGAAGTAAAACTGTAATTAACTATCAGAAGGTCCTTAAAAAATTCTTAATCATAGCTAAGCATCACATTATGTTATAATATTGTCTAAGATAGTCTGCTTATTTGAATGGCCTATGAACTGCATCACAATTCCAGAACTAGAAGATGGAAATCTTGGCAAGAGGATTTTGGAGGCGGGCTTTACCATTAACAGCCATTCTTTGACGATTTGGCCATAAAGATGCATATCTGGCCTGCACTTGCTGTGCTGCAATATAATAGCGATCTTTCTAGTGGATAAAGAAATAGCTCATTCGGATCAAAGGTGGAATCAGATTTTGGAATCACCTTGTACCTCATCGCCTATAAAGGTAATTTCAAACTACTCTGGTATTTTTTCCCGGGGTGACTACAGTGTTTCCACTAAGCATAAAGGAAGGACGAGCACTCGAGTCGGCTTTCTAGATCACCACTAGTGAGGGTGTAAACGAACACCCTCATCAATTATGCCCCAACTACGTCAGGTTGACTATAATATGTCCAACGAGTAATTTGATTTGGGGGAAAGGGGAAGACAGCGAACTTCCTGCAGTGCTGTAAGGGCAGCAAACAGAGGAGGCGTTATTAGGCGAAAACTGATGCTCTGTGGAGTACAGGGAGAATTTTTCTTCTCTCTCCCTTAAAAACGCAGTGACTCACTTCAACTAGCGATCAGGCAGCCGAGAAAAAAGCTACCACTGCAAACACACCGCCCGCGCTGGAGGGCAGATTAATAGAGGCATCAGAAATGGGGAGAGTTTAAACCTGACAACCGGTTAATAAGTTTAGTCTAAACATTTCCCAACTACCGGTTGTGAGAATAAAGTGATGGCATGATTGGGTCTTTCACAATCACATATTTTGGAAGAGTCTCGATGAAATAAGGCAGGAGTTACATTTTCAGAAAAAGTGTATACCCTAGTGAAGGTTTTTAAAAAATTGAGATTCCGAATTAAGACGATAAATTGGTTCCTCTAAATAATGAACATGAGAAATGTCGGAGGATAAGAAAAGTTTGCGCGGTTTTTTGCCTATCCACTCCGTATTTATCACCTAGCATTCATTCCTTCATCTCTCTATCTCTCTATCTATCTTTTTGTTCGTCTATTCGTTCATCCATCCATCTATTTGTCAATTTTTGTCCGTCTGTATGTCTCGTGCATACAACTAGAAGCAATCTGTATATGTGGAAGGCAACTTCTTCTACTTCTTTTAAAACAGTTGAGACAGACAAGGCTAGTGAATCAGTGGGAAGAAAGCTCCACTCCCATGCTTCCGTGACAACACAAGACCTTACATACATTTCGGCAGAAGAGTGAGAAATGACAATTTTCATGCTTTATGGGAGAATGAGGTGAAGGGAAGTTATTGTCTCTCTCCATATAACCTCACCTCATTGCACCCTCTTCGTTTTCTTCATGGCTCTCCAGGTGATAGATGCCACTTTATTCGATGTTGATGAACGACAATTGCACAATTATATGCCATGTAGAGTGGCCGGTTTGAGGGAAATGTGGCTAGAGGATGGCATTTCGTCAAAGGGGCTGAGGATTTGTGTTTTCTTGAGATGCTGATGAATCGAGGCATAAATTGGGGCTCGAAGCCTCGTACACTTAATTACTCCGCTTTCTTGAAACTCCCCAGAATATACTTTCTTATCTCATAATAATCAAAACAATTTAAACAAAGCAACTGATTTTGAGAGCTTAGCCAAGTTAATTAGACAAGCATGAAATGAATTTCGAAAGAGAATATTTAGACTGTCGAGTCATTATATCACTAAATTAATTCAATAAATTGCCTGAATTCCAGTGTCCACTACGATTCGTTTATTAAAGGTGCAACAAATCCAGCCGGTCTGGAGGACCACCAGTGCGTGGGGAAATATGAAAGCCATTATTACAGATAAACTTTTGACTTGGAGCCGTTGACCTCACCGACGATTAATGTGCAGCCGTAGGTCAGTCAAATTGACCTGACATCATAACCACACTAACCAGGCTAGCTAGTTGCTTGTGCTAACGAGGCTAAAAGTTGGGCTTGTGAGAAATTCCTGACTGTTGTCTACGTTGTCCTAATTCTATAATACCCTACTTTCTCTCTACTGCGAAATTAGGCCACTGTGCTACCACTCGGGGCGGACAAATGATAACACAGCTTGGGTAAACAGGATCCCTTCCAAACATCCAGTCGGCCTAACATGCCAGTGCAAAGTTCACGGGGAACATTGACTTGATGTTAAAACAAACGATTTCTCAATGACTGCATTGTTGCACGAGCCTAAGTAGGGTTTTTTTCACATCAAAAGAGCAGAAGAAAGTCCTACGAAGGTACCGAAGGTTGCCGGGATTACTCCTGACGACTAGAGCACAGAAGACCCAGAAATATGGATAGTCAATTTATAAAACCTGAATTTTAGAATAGACTTCATTATTCTAAACTGCGAGTAGAACTCTAATGAACAATAGCCGTCGTAACTCAACTTCACCTTGGCAGCCACAAATCTTCACATAGTCCACCTTATTTATGCCCGCGCTGCTAGATAATTCAAAGTGTTTACGGGTTTTAAATTGACAGTCCTGTGACCAAAAGAGGTGGATGGAGTTTTGTCAACCGCCTAAACATGTTGCCCTCGCTAATGGAAACCACGACCTAATTAGTTGACTTGATTATGAAATGTCAAATTGCCTTTGCTTTGTGACGTTTAGCTCAATCTACCCCCAGCCTCGTTGGAGTTATCGGCAATAGAAACTTTCTACGTCCCACAAAAGACCGATTTCAAGCGTTTGAGTGGCGTGGTACTTACTTAATTGGAGGTTCGATGAAGGTGTTTGATGAGCTAAGGAAAAATGTTTGGTTTGGATCTCTTGCTAGAAAAGATACTGCCTTGCCTCTTGTCTGATGCTATCCCATCATTATGGTCTTGATTGATAGTTGAGGGCTGGGGTATTAATAAGTCCTTTACAAAAAGCCCCGAAAGAAACCTGGTTACCACAGCCCCGACATTTTATTGATAAGATGTAAGACCAATATTCAGTAGTTTTCCTTGACTACCCAAAACACCGCCCAAAACTAACAAGATTTCATTACGATCGGACCAAGATAAGTCTGCTTCTGCTTTATTACTTCAAATTTTAGCTGTCTCGACAGCCAGTTATGTTATGAATTGGCGAAGTGTGCACTCCTATATATTTGTAAAATCCATTCTTGACCAGAGAAACCAGGGCGTCACGTTTTTGTGACGCTACTAACAAATGTGTTATGAACGCACAATTGGCAGTAGCAGAAGTAGTTTGTAGCATATAGTTAGCCATCTTTAGTGCAGACTATGCTTCAAATACCTTCCTTTCCTAGACCTTTTTGTGGCTATCACGAAGTTGCGACGCATTGATACAAATGTTGCCAATATTTTGTTGATTTGCGCGAAAAAGACTTGATTTCCCAGGGGAAAAAGCAAACGAGGGGAGGAGGTGGAGAGGAGGGGATGTAAAAAGGCAATATGAGGAGGGCAGGCGAGGCAAAATTAAGGATAATCAAGCAACTCTGAATTATTGATCTTTGGGGAATCGCGTGCATTTGACAGGGCAAATGGAGAACAGGCAAGCAGGACAGGGGAGGGGGAAGAAGACACAACGGTGTGTGATGTAACACCCCACCTTTTCTTTTCATCGGAAATAAATTACCTCGAGTCCTGAAATTCGAATGAATTACGTGTTTTCTCTATGAGGAGGGACGATAGGTTTTAAGTTCCCAAGCAACGGGGACGATTTATTAGGTGTAGAAAGCCACTGCCATGCCACACTTGCTACGACAAACGCGTTGCAAATAAAAATGTGATAGCTTCACCTTGTCGTCATATTTTATGTGTATGTGGTTTCTTTTTCTGTTAAAAATTGCGGCAAAGTTGAATTCAGGGAATGTAAAAATCCCATTTGGTGCGAGAGTAGACAACGGTATGGGAATATTTTTTCAAATCGCATCACCAAATTTCTGTTAAATTTTAGTCGGGAATTTCTTAGCATCGTCAGTTTTGATTTAGATTTTTATTGCATGAATTTTTCGGACCATTTTAAACACAGTGAGCTCAATATATTTCGTTAACTCTAACTTCACAATAAAGAAGTGAAGGAGTGGCTGAATCCCTGTTAGTGCCTAAAGTTTTCGCTGGCAAAAATGGTTTAGGAAAAAATCGCCTTGAGGTTCCGTGAATCTTAATGCGAGAGAAAGGGTGAAGAAGAGAAAGGATTTGGGTAGTTCTTTTTACCTCCCCATACACATTCATCTCAATAAAGTATTTACTTTTTCATTTCCCTTTTCTCCTTCTCCTCCTCTTTTTTGTGCAACTTCTTGCTTGTTAGTAATAGTCGAAAGGGATTGCGGGAAGTTATAGGTTTTATAGACTAGACCCAATGCGGATGAAGACGCTTTAGCGGGTAAATGAGTCTTTAAAATAAGAAAAAGAGTAAGAATGAGGTATCCCGACTTCCCTACCGGCAATACTCGAATGATCATCGGAGTTGATTTGACTTCACCCACGAAAAAGTTGTTAATTAGAATTTTGATTGCTAAATTTCTTGCTTATTTTATCAGGAAATGGGGCCTTTTGCAGCACGGTGGATATCCACCATCCCTAGACGGCTCGAACTCGGCCTCTACATTGTTTTATTGACGTTAGTCACAAAATTTATATGCACAAACACTTTTTCTGTGAAGAATTTACACATTTATCTACAAAGGAGGAGAAAACGACTTCTTTGAAATGGCATGATCCACTAAATCTCTTTGGTGTCTTGATGCAAGAAAGTAGGGAGCCCGCCCCTTTCGGCTTTGAAAGTGTACAAAAGTCGGTTGGCAGTTTTTCCTTTACCAACATTTTCTGCTGCTCTTGTATCTACCGATTTCACTCGAATGCGGTTGCCCTTCTCAAGGATCTTCCATCACATATGGCATGAAGCACAACCTTACCAAAGTATCGCCATTTCCACCGCCTTATTCCAACCTAATCCTACAGACTTATTCTAGCTCTTCACACGCACCAGCATCAAGTGCTTACGTGAATTACTTTGAAAAAGACAGCGCGAGGTGCCCCACTCTTAAAAGATTAATGTCACCATGCCCCACAGTGACTTGTGCGTGCAGTTCGCCTAATTTGCGTTTTACAATGGAATTAATCATCAGTTCAATTGACTCGACAACCTTCTTTGGATAATTTATCATATCCTTCCAATTATCAGGAAGTTAAGCCGTAGTACGAGCTTCTAGACTGTAAGATGATGAAGATTTAATAGAATCACATTTATTTTAATATACTGTGAAGCGCCATGGACTCTTCAGCGAAAATTTGTGCCTCGAAAGTAGTATATACTTGAATGGGAACCAAGGCGACCTCTTGAAAAGCCCCCATAGTCGATCTTTTGTTTGAAACGTAGGCATGAAATGAAGCTTATGGGTTGACTCGCCCTCCTCCAAACCTCACAGTGGCAGGTGTTGTCATTGACGCAGTTAATTCGCAACCACAACATCAGTAGGCAAGTCATTTCAGCTGAAGGCGAATTCGTCAGCATTGGCAAACGCCTGTGACTAACTGCTCCTCCACTCCTCTCTTGCATGGTGGTCATCAAACTGATCGGCATCAATAAATCTCTCCCGTCAAGACGCCAATTTTCCGAAACAAACTCGTGAAAGGCGACAAGCATCTCTCCTAGTTAGACTGACTGGATGGTTTATGAATGAATCACTTTGCCTGTTATGTTTGCCTGTAGTCTTTATCGGAGGGTAGAGGAGACAGTGTAGTGGGCTTTAAGGCATTTATGAGAAAAGTAAATTGTATCAGTCGCTAATAATTATAAGGTGGTGGAGCTTTAACAGCAGTGTCATCTGAGATCGTTCAGTGAGCTAGCGCATGCATTACAAAATGCGATTACTTTCTAAAAATAATTGCTTCTTTATATAAAAGACACTTGTTTTCTTGACTGAAAAACCAACTTTTAGTTTTGTAACTTAAAATACGGTATTGGTAAATACTGATTTTCTATCAATGAAATTAGCTGGCGCCCTCACAGGACTGATGGATCTTGGGTGCAACAGCTCCTACATCAAGTAGAGTGGGAATCTCTTGATAAGGCCTATTCAGAGTTCTGATTTTCTGACCTTTATATTAAGGTAGGACCTCTGTTGAAGTTTGTTACCTTTAGAATGCGAGGAATGTTTCCTACGCATAGAGCTATATCTACTAAATAATATAGTTAGACTCATAAAATTTCGGTCGTTTTAGGAATAAAAGCACCAGAAGAAATTCTTAGAGGTAATTCCGAAGAGAAAAACACATGCAATGTTTTGACTGTTTGTTTAACGCTCACTTTCAGTAAATGCCACTTAGGATTCTGCCATTCTACCTCTGCTAGCAGCCCTCGAGCCGTTCTGCAGTTCCTCTTTAAGGAAATCTCAAGAGACTAAAATAATGGTAGTGGAAGTCGAACCCGATTCTAAGAGACAGCTACCCCAATCCATACTGTTACGCGTAAAAATGTAGCAGGTCGAAAGAAGGGTTGATAAGGCCATTTACGTTTGGTAATCACCCCAGCTGCATCATCTGAAGGAGACCCATTAACAGCTGAAGAGACACTGGGCGTGGCTGTGAACCATCTGGAACAGCTCGTTACAAAGCTGTATGCTGTAAATGTGTGAAGATGCTAATTAGGCGAACACTCGATACTTTACCTCTCTACTAGGTGGTCAGAACTCAGGTAGACAGGGTTGAGCAGCTCTGAAGCAAAAAGGAGGCAGCAAGAGGAAATGATTGTGAATCCTTATTCACACGGAACCACTTTGCGTTCCTCCTTTATCTAATAAATTTACTTTTGGGTCAGTGTACTTATGGTAAGCAATGGACAAACGTGGTATTCAGCATATTAAATCTTCTCAAGAGAAATCTATGATGTTGCGATGAAATACTCTCTCAGTTGCACGTGGTTCCATGTATGCAACCGTAGGTTCATGAGTGTTTTCCTAGGCCGCTGATTGCAGTGTGGTGGTCGAAGTGGGATGCTGACAAAAGAAGAACGCAGGAGATGACACTCTAAGGAGAAGAGGGGCTAAATAATGCGCCAATCGTTTATTTAACTATCAGTCTTGATAAAAGGCTACTTGGAGGCTCTGTGACCCTCCAAGAGTTCTCTGAATATGAAAGGAGACACAAGACTCGAGCAGAATATGCATTTTCGACGCACAATGGAGGCCAAGGGTATCGGCATGGCCCAGAAGCCAGGCACCCAATAAAGTTACCATGACACTTTCCCCTTTTGAGAGCCAAAATTTCGAATTCAAAAAAAACTTAACATCAAATTAATTCCCGGTCTTCTAGACTTTTCCTAAAGATTTTCAAGCCTTTTCAAGGTGATATTCTCAGGGTTTTACCTTACAATTATTAATTTTCCGTTAGATCCCCTCTAATCTCAATGAATTTTAGCTCAGTGCGGAAGTAGAAATTTAAAAAACACTCCATTCTGGTCGAATGAGAGTACAGTAAGCTACAACTTATTGGGCCTGAAATGCACTACACATTATTATAATCTATTGAAATGCTGCAAACATCAAACTTCAAACCCATTAAGAACTAAAGCGATTACTTTTCATCCCTTTTTAAAAAAAACTAACAGGTACTAAGATAGACCAGATAGCATGCTTCTCAATTCTCTCAAGGCAAGAAGTATATGTTCAGCAGCGGAATGTTAAATGGTGACAGTGTTGGACTAATGAAGTAAAGCTCTTCTAATAGTTACTTAGCTAAAACTTTGAAGCGATTGCGCCGCCTCTAATTAGTGGTTCATTTTTGAGTTGATAATGAAGTTTTGTTTACATTTGTAGCAGGGTTTAGCATTTCTTTTGTACCATAAATTTACCTTTAAACACAGCTTCTTTCTCCAACAGACTGTGAATGTCCACAGTTTTTATCAATTAACGTCAATCTTTACTAGATGTCACCAAAGGAAAAAAAATAGTCGTACAACGAGTGCTGATCGACATTTTGCAGCAGTCTCTGTCAAGCAAGGGACCAGGTCTTAAATGCAGCACTGTGGCCAAAAATAAATTCACTACCAAGGAAAATAAATTTTGCCTGTTTGGGTAATTCAACTTTGCAGGCCCTCTAGTCACCTTGATCCTCGAACATAGTCTTGGCAACCTGCGTTCTGCTCATGCCATATCAGTTAACAGTCACTTGCCCTCCTGTGAGTTAGCGGTAGAGTTCTATCCCAGCTTGTTAATACAACAGCGCCTCTAAAGCGGAAGCCTGGCAACACAAGAAACAAGAATGTTTGGTTCCCTTTGTCAAAGGATTTTGTACCCTTTTATGAAGAAAAACGAACCAGTGAGTACAGCCGCTATTTCCTTTCAACAACTAAGATGCCTCTAATAGGAAAAATTACTAAATGTGCGTGAGAAAGTCACATTTCTGCTAGTGCTTGAGAACTTGTGTATCAGAATTGGAATATCACCATAAAAGGTTTCATCATAGCAAGAAATGCGACTCAATTCTGAGTTAAGCACGGATAACTTAATGCGGAGCTAAGATGGCATAAATTTGATCTAAAATAACATTTAGGTTAGGAGATTTTAAAAACATCAGCCTTGTTTAGGATTGAAAAAGATTTTGGACTTGTAAGTGACTATTTACTGCAGCGCTCCAACGTAATTTGCATTGTCAACCAGCAGAAGGGTTTGGAGGCTACGGGCACTCCCCAGAGGCCAGGCCACACGGCGGAGGTACAACATGAGAGCTCTAAATAGTCCATTTTTTGATAAGAAAGCCAAAAAATCAAGTTATTACATACTGATGAAAAGTGAACCAGTAAAATCCCACTTTTTTGGGAAAATGCCAAAACTGAGGTGCATCATCAAAAGAATGATAGTCAAAACAGTCTGTCTGTCGAGGCAAGTTAGATAATTGGTCTGCTCAAAGGCTGTCCTGGTCATTTAAATAAGTATCATCGTTCACCATACGTGGCTGTGCCGATGGTGAAAATGCAGAGGAAGGCAATAAAATAGAAAAATTTCACGGCCTAGAATAATTTCTTTATGGTTCTTAATCGCACAGTGAGGTTTACTTCATTCCAATGTGCTAGCATAACAAAGAAAAGCTAATTTTTCCATCTTCCAAAAGATCATTCAAGCGAATGGTCCAAAATTAATTTTTGTTAAGACTTCTTGAGTAATCAGACTCACTGACTAAACCTTTCATGCCTCAGTGAAATTTCTAATGGAAATTCCCCTTCACCAACATTGTGTTAAGAGCTCTTCCGAGGGAATACGCATTTGAGCAGTCTAGGGCTCAATTGAACGGCTCCGTAAATATTCATTAATGCATTGCCAAACAGTTATGTATTTTGCTAGCAATTTACGTGACTCTCCATCTTACGCCTATGGCCGACCTGATTGGAGTAAAACATTTAAACAATCTGATGTCTTTCTGAATTGTAATAAAACAGGCACTAATTAAAGCAATATTTTTGTAAGAAGGTAATTTGTACTTCTTTGAGCCTTAGCTTTTTGCATGAATTTATCGCGCACCTATCAAGATATACTCAAAAAGTGACATCTAATTCAATCTGACAGGCAAGCAATTTCGCTACTACTTCATGCATTAGCTAGCATCTGTCGATATATTCCCTATTACGCTTCAATGGGACTGTACAGTAACTTTTAAGCTATCAGCATCATTGAAACAAAGTCCTCCATAGTTCAGGTTGTCAATTTAGCACAGGTGTATAGACCTGTCCACTCTGCTGCTTCCCACTTCCTGCGTTTCGTAATTATGATAAACGAAGAAATTGACTCTCGATGACAACATCTGAGGCAGTAACGTTTTGCCAAACAAAATACCCTATGTCTCCCTCTTATTTTAAAGATTATTTTGGTTATTGAGACTATTTTTGTGACATCCACACTGCCATCTGATATGGTCGCAAGATCAGTACAGGAATTACGTACTTGGCGCTGAAAGGAGGAATTGGTGGGGATGCGCCAGAGAGGCGTGCTGACTCACGCCACGCAATTTGAGTCGCCTTGTGTAAGCCCTCTTGGTTCTCCTTAAATCTCTTTGCCTAAAATTATTGGTGAAGAAAGTGCAAATGCTTCTGAATAATGCTCGCCTCCTCAGCCCTCTCTTCCTCCCTTATTTATTTTTCTTGAGGCTTAGAAATTTAATGAAGGTGCAGGCTGTGTTGTGTTGATCGTAGAGATGGTTTGTATTTTGTTGCCGATTTGAGCCCATTTCCGTGGGGCAATGAAGTAAAGCAAAGAGGACATTGGAAGTTGGCTTAGATCCCTCCCTCTGTTGATGCTATCTCGGGTGTTGGTCGTGGTGGCATTGTATGAGTCACGCTACTAACTCAACAACAGAGGCGTAGTGTACGATACTAGCGCGAGATAAGAGCAGAGCGCGTGTACAGGCTGTCAGCTTAATTCGTCGTCGTCGTTGTCGTCCTTGTCCCGGTAGAGTTATTCATCGCGCCAGGGAAACGAGCAGAACAGCATGAGCAGTAGCAGCAGAAAGGGGCGCTGCTTTATGTGTACAGAAAGCACTGCGCTGCATCTCACACAATCCTTTTACATTACCCTAAAGACCACATTTTTGAATAGCAAAAATTTTGAGAAATGGGTACATTATATCTCATTTCTCAATTTCTCAATTCCCTACCACACCAATTGAGATGGGGAGGCATTTTCCAAGTTGAAAGATGAAATGTGAAGTTGTGCTGCCACTTTGACGTTTTTTGCCCATGCCAACTGCAGCCTTTTCCTTTATATTATCCAAGTAAAGTGGCGATTATTGATGGCAATGTGCAAATTATACTATGGAGTACGAGTACACAAAGTATTGAATGCCTGGTGTTTTTAATTATAAATTTACGATTTAATTTTGTGGATTCCTAAAAAAACGAGTCCGTTGGTACAACAGCCTAAAACAGAGTCCTTCAACAAGTGTTAAGCACAAATTCGGACCACCACAGGTGACACAGAGCTTTTAAAACCACAAAGATAAATTGACGGAATAAGAAAACCCTGCTTTTAGACGACCAGCATCAGTCGAAGTCCATTCTGCGGCACACTTTCGGTACAAATAACGCAATCCAAAGGGCATAAGCACATTGACCAAGGTTTGATTGCCAATGATAGGACTTCGTCGCCAATACTTGGAGTTCACATTGCATAAACATTTGGGCTGTTCAGGTATGACATAAATAAGTTAAGCCTTTAGTTTAAAATAAGGTCTCCTCTACTTTTTTTATAAAATGCTCCATACATTGGGTACGGTTGCTACAACTTGCATTTGTTTGCCAACTCTGACATTTTTAACAGAAAAGTTAACACAAATTAGCCAAAATTCGCCACCCCATCCTACTTTCAATCAGGGGATACAAAATTTTATCCACTCTAATTACAAATTTAAATGTGTACTACTGTTAATTAAAGGGTTGAGATTCAAAGAATACAGTTTTGGCCTTAATAACACATAATCTCTCGCTCTCTCGCTCTTTCCCTCTCTCTTTCTCCCTCCCTCGCCCTCGCCTTCGCCCCCTTCGTACAGAAAGGGACTAATGAAATTGGGAGATGGCAGCAGGTTACTAAAAATAGACGGCATAAACAACTCAACACTGAAAGACGACGATTGTTAAACGATACGTTTGCCTGGAAAGAAGGAGAGTAATTAAAAAGAGGAGGTGGTGGATACCATTTCACCGTTTGAAAGTAGATGCAATGGAGGTTCTTTAATTTGCCGACAAATTCGCAATATGCGGGCTCCAAACATGGATAGATTCGCTTAAATAAGGAAAAGGTGATATAATTTTGCATTTGCAACATACTTTTTTACTTTTTCACCCAAAATCACTGCATATCAAAATTAGGCGATGTTTTGGAGTTCGAAAGCAATAAGAATCTTTAGTATTTTCATCTGACAATCGTATTTTATTTCGGGAAGTAAAGGCAAGAGCTAATCCAGGCATCGATTGTCACCTGCGGAAGTTTCTCAGGCTTCAATCCAGTGAACATCTGGTGCATTCCCACACCAAACAAAGGAGCAACGGTACCCACAAGTCTGGCACTGAAAAGACATTAGAGCAATGCCATATTTTGATTTGCCTGCATGGCAATTAAGGAGGCACGTGAAAATGACTGTTGTGCAGAATTTTTATGTAAACCTAGAGTTAATGCTTGAATGAGGTGGATAAGTAGTATCTTTTGGCAGCAGTATCAAGCGTACCCGTCGTGGTAAAACTGCGCATTAATTATTTGAACTCGAGGTTGGTGTAAAAAAAGAGGCCAGAAACCGAGTGGTTGACTACATGCTAACGATAAGTTTTCTTTAACAAACCTGACTAAAAGGCATAGGATGTAAGTATTGCTTTCTTCTCACGGATCATTCCTGGTAGGACAAGTTCGCATATGCTTTCCATCTTTAATGAATTAAAGCAGGAAAATTACACGCTACTAATTGCTTGTTAGTAAAATGCTTGACCACGCTTGAAGTTGTTAACCATGACACGAAAAGTTTAATGCTTTATTTTGCTTTATACGTGCGACTGGAGTCCATCATCGCGTTTTATGATTAACGTAAGAGGAAACAAGAACAAATCAAACAGGACTGCTTGATGACGTAAGTGAGGCCTACTCAAGCCATCAAGGCTTCCTTGTAAGCCCCAGAACTACCAAATTTATGGGAGACAAGTAGTTTGTTTGTCAGTTACACCCTACTAACATACTTTAATCATTGGTAAAGGAAGTTTAAAAAGTAAAAGAAACGACTGGTTTGAAGCATTAGCGAGGAAATCAATCGGCACATTAAGAGCAAAAACGGCGCCTTCTTCTAGGGCATCATTACATAATTACACGATTTATAAGTTTAGAGAATATCACTCTCATTGACGAGAGTACCTGCAAATAAGGCATTTTAAGCATAGCTAGTTTAGTGTTACGGCAATCAAAGAGACACTAGCGCTCCAGGCACAGTATAAATCGTAAACACAAATTTTTTCAACATCCTACGATGGTGTAAAGATAAGAAAATATGCTTGAAGAGAGATAATGTTCAGGAAAATCACAACCAAGTGATGTGAAATGAGTACAGAACCGGCATCTATTAACTCTTCTATAAAGCGAAAAGTTGTCGGTTTTGTCGGATTTTATTGCAGCAAAAAGCAGCGCTGCAATGATTCATCGTGATTTGCGTAAATTTTGGAATTGAATGGAGATTTTCTTTCTAGATAATGTCTTTGCGTGAAACGGGCATTTTAGCTCAAATATCTTCAACTTGCTGCATCCGTCATTTGAAGTTACCATGCATTAGGAAGCAGGAGCGCTGGCGAACGACTCAACCGACCATGGTCTGCGTCTTTGAGGACATTCAAAGCAAACAATAAGTACTTTTTAAACGAATAGAGATAGCTGACTACAATAAGATCTATTTAAGACTAAAAGTAAGAAAAACGGAATAAACAAAATAAATTTAGGTTGCTTAGCAAAATCAAAATGTCCGCTCTGTCAAGTCACGCAAAGAAAAATGGACTATCTGCGTAGTAAGAAGTACTTCAATTCGCCTTAAACACACTAAATTCACGATTACAGAGGAAACATAAATCAAAAAATGTTATCCAAGTAAACGTCGAAATTCAAATTTTAGAGGACGATAAATCGAGCTATCTACACCGGTCATCGAATCTGTGAGTTCGAAATTTTTCAGAAAAGCCTAAATGAATGGGTTAAATCAAAGTCTTTGAAGGTATGTGGCACGCATAATAATTCTAATTTACAGTCAACGCCACTTTTTGGACCACATAGGGTTGCCTAAAAGGCTCAAAAAGTCGTAGACATCTAACACGATTCAAAAAGTGCATTTATCGAAAAGCCTATTTCATGTTGGCTCTCCACCATTGTCTCTTTGCTGGACAGCCTGACCTCCTGGCCACACAAGTTGCCTCCCCGCCCTTCTGCACATCAGAACTATCCATTCTGCCTGCGTATTATGCTTTCTCTCGTCTTCAGAGAAGTCTCGAGATGCTGCATTAATGGCAGGGGCAAGCGCACCCGACCCTAAGGGAAGAAGTGTGAATGGGAGAACACATGACAATCCCTAACAGAATGGCTGGAAATGGCGTCTACCTTCTCTCACTACGCCAGCCAAGACTGTTTGACAGGAGTACATCTGCAACTGAAGCGACACGAGCCCGATTCGCTTGCCATCCGAGAAGTTTGAATAGATACAGCTAGGCATTTCTGAGATGTAAGCAAAGTGACGAGGAGGAATCAAAGCAAAATTCTACATCTACGGAATTATTTTCAATCGCATTTTTGTTATACGGCTCTGCTTTTGGGCCAGTGCCCTTACCACTGGATATGGACAAGTGTGATGGTCGGCACATTCCTCCTTCACAAACCTAGTTCCCAACAAAACGAAACTTTGGATCCAGTAGAATCGCAAAGAGCAATCAGCGACCTTGCAGTTGTATGGAAATTCGATGAGCGGTATGGATGTGTGGCGAGCGTTTTTCTTACAGCACTGAGGACGTTGCAATGGCTGAAGCGGGGAATTGACCGAGACAAGCCTCAGCGATGTTGCTCAAAAGGAGAGAGGGATTATGCAGTGCATTGGTTGTTTGTTCAATTCTAGGTTTTGGCAAAGGGCCCACTTAAGTGTTTCGCCATTGTTACCTAGGCCATAGAAGTAGACCCATCCCTACTGTACGTCAGTGATATGCTTTCTGCCCGAGCATTATATCCTTTTTGATCCTTAACGAGGTCCCAGAGAGCTTAAATTTCGAATTTTATTAACAAACTTAGTAAGATTCCAAGATGTGCGCTCAAAAAATCGGGAGATAATGGTGAAAGCCTACTTTTCCACCTTCTAAAAACGTATGATAGCTCGCAAAATCGCGAGGCGAAATATTGGGCAAAACTACTTTAAATATTAAGCCTCAAATATAAGCAACAGCAACAACAATGAATTGGACAATTAACCTATGATTAAGGACTGAAGAAAAGTAGATCTTTTCAGGATGCGAAATTCTGGTAAGTAATGCATGTAAGATTTTCATATCTGTTTTTTCTCTGCTAACGTTACACTTTCCATAGGGAAGCACTCTTGTCAAAATATTCCCATCCACTTTTCAAGAATAAATAAACCTGTAAAGATATGCACCAAAAGAGCGAAGAAAAGGGAATTGATATTCGTCACAAATTTTGTTTTTAACAATGGTCTCGCCTCACCACACTCCTGGTCGTAAGCCTAATCCCACGCAGAAGCACTATTACACCTGCATTTATGCAACTTTTTTTGGAGATGAAAACTTCTAAGTACCACTCCTGTGATTAATGCCCATTCCACAAGCCTCGAAGACATAATTATGCATCTACACTTTCATCAAAAATTATGTTTTTATCTATGCTGCTTTTTGCCATACTGAAGCGCGGCGCCTGCCTCAACCTATCTACACGAGCTTAAAAACACGGGTTTTATTAAGGACTGAAGCTGTCACGTCTCCCATTGGCCAATCACACAAGGCGAGGGCTTCCCATTGGTGGTGATGAGCTTCCTGTGGCAGGTAATTGGCCATTTGATCTCACCACCTTGGGGGCTTCCGACGGTCCAATTCATGAGCAAGGCACATTCACTTGAGCATTCAATCACATGCGCATAAGACTGTAAGTCTGTCAACACTTGCTCAACCCTACTTCTTTTTTTTTTGACTCACTTTATTTGAACTTAATAAAATTGATTAAATAAGCTCGGACGTACCTATAGCAGAACCTATGGAATTGTATGAACAGTTGTCTTCATGCTTCTAGTCCCTTCCTTATAAATAATCATCGGCCCTTGGAAAACGGCGCTCTGGTCGCATAATACAAGTTTAAAAATGCAACCACTTTTCTAGGAATTTCTGTTTCGGTCATATACAGTAGCTCCATTATGTAGCAAATGAAATAGCGAATGGAAACCGGGAAGGTATTTTTAATGCATGAAATAATAACTCAAAACACGAATTAATGTCAACTGACCAACTGGAACAATTTTAAAAGGTTATTTTGTTTTCAGTTTCTTTCATTAGCGAGGTTAAATGAAAGGGACACATTCAAGGAAAGAAAAAGCATTATCCACCCTCCTTTGCATGTCGTAGCATCAATGTTGTCACACTATAATCAAAATTCGACTTGACAGAGGCTTTGCAACTCACCTAGTCACTTGACTCTGATGATGCGCATGGTGCGAGCAAGCAAGTGAGGGGGAAAGGGAAGTTTAAGGAATGTGATACTCCTATCTGCAGAAAAAATTGACTGTCAAAAGTCCAAGTCCAGCTATTACAGTGGAAAGCCGGCCTTCACTGCTAGTTGTCGTTTAGGGCTGCATGTGAATTTGATGTGTTTGTACTTTTAGACAACCTGGACAACTTCTCGATTAACAAGTCTCAAAGACCACGGAACTAGCTATGAGCTTTTGCATTTTATTTCTTAGTTGCGATAAGAGTCGAAAGCAAAAAACCTCGAAAACAACAGCGCAAGTGAACGAAGTGGTGGATGAGAAACTCAGATCATTTGTTAGATGCTTTTGGCGATTTTCCCTTAACAACAAAGCCAAAATATCGAAGAAAACACCATAGAGCTTGAAGATTTTATTTCTGGTTTGAAAAGATGGCTTACCTTCTGATTCGCTCAAACACCTGGGCGTCAGATGGTACTTCATTATTGCTAATACAGGACGGAGCTAGGGACATGCCGTGCAATAGGTTTTAGCAATAATTGCTTTTTGGACAAATTTGGCGAACTAGATTCGGCTTTCTTTGTTAGGATTTGCTTTCGGCAAAATTGAAACGGACTTAAATTTTGTGCTATTATAACTGGCTTGAAGTGGTATTCGGCATGTAAGTCAATGATCTCCTTTCTTCTCTTCAAAGAGGAGCGAGCTTTTAGCATACCCACGTACAGAGAAAGTTGACTATTTTTTGATTAAATAAAACGGGAAAAGGTGAGAGAAGCTCAACACGAAACGGTGCCGTAGATCAAGTGGTCGCTGTGAGAACCATCCCAACCTTGGGAAATTGAGGAGGTTTCCGCTTATCATTTTATGGCCCAATTTATAACGATACTTGTAGACCTCTTATCATACACTTTATTTAGGGCATCCAATCCCCGGTTAAAGCCTACACACGCTTAGCATGAAGGGTTGATAAGAGCCTCTTCCACTACCTTTAGCTAACAATACATCACTCAGTACTGCTTATATAAGACCGCCTAATAGCAGTTCCATTTACTCGCTATCAAAGACATGCCAATTCTACTGGCCGGAGAGGGATATGCCTCTCAAAATAGCGCTTATTGAAGGGTTCTGAAAGCGGCTTTGAAGGCCGGGCACTAAGAATTTCCCTCTTCTTAGCGATGGGCGTTGTTGAATTGATGCTTCATAAAGCCATATAATTTTTAAAGGTTCTTACTTATGTTGTTGTTAATTGAAGTAGGTAATACTCCTTTCACTGATAGAAGGGCACTATGATTATAACCGAGACTACGGGGCTGCAGTGCACAGAAAGAAGAATTGTTGTAAGGTAAAATACAACCAAGGTGGACGCTGATTTTTGACTTTCTAGACCTTCACTAACACCTGATCCCATGATAAACATGCGCAAAAACTGATTATTTGGGCTAGAGGCTGCCGAAATAGGAGGGGAAAAGAAGCGATTAATTAACAAGTTCAGGTAACGGATCACTATTTTTTGCTTGAATTACATCCTGACATTGTGTGACACAGTTTTCTTTCTAGATCAACCACACTAGAAGTGCTGATTACTCTGGCCATTCTATGCCTTCTCATATTCCGAGTTCTTGTCTGGTGGAGAGCCGAGAGCACTCAAGGGAAGACGACTTTCAGGCGGGAAGGAAATTCAAATCAAGACTCTGGGACGGAGGCAATTTTACCTTCCCTTACCTTCTGCAATGCCAACCCTCTGAGGTAAGCAAATATCGAGAAATAGTGGGAAAAAGGAGATCGAAAGAGGAAAAGAAACAGTTTCCATGCCGTCACGCCGGTTGAGCAGAAATCAATACCATGACTGATCTCCTGAGGTTCGACTGCATGCTGAAGTTCGTCCCAATTTTTGAAGGAAAAACGCTTTTTAGACACCCCTTCCCTTTTTTTTCTCATGCGTGAAGCAGTCGCATTGTTAACGGTTGAAGAAACCAAGATATTGAAGCAAATTTTTGCCCTTCACAGGGTGGTAAAAAGTGATCTTGTGTCAGACTGCCATCTGACCACACACAAATGATTTTGCATCCAAAAGGCAAAATGTGAGATTAAAATTTGGTGGAAATGTTTAAGTCTCCCTAGGAATTGCTTTAGTGTGCGTTCAGCTCTTTCTGTTGAAGTACTTACCTTTCAAACAGGTTGCATTATATTCAACCTAATTATGTTGCCTGGATGATTGCTACCGGTGTGCCTCCACCTAGCTCACCCATTAGATCATTTTTCAAATCATACAAAGGTGACTAGAAGTAAAAATGAACCTGGCCAATCCCGTGGTTTTTTGTTCTCAACGATCACTTTGCGTGTCGTATGAAATGAATGAATGGCTCCACTCACTTAATTCACCATAGTTTGCAAAACTCAAAACACACCACGGTTTTTGAAGGATACGACTCCTGCCAATCTCTGCGCGACAAATGAAACGGTCAAAACTAAAAACTATCAACGACAGACTCACACAGCGTTCATTCACTACGAGTCAGGGAAGTTGCGATTCATTTGCAGTTCACACATGTATAAGAAGTAGCTCATTAAAACCGCAGGTATTTGGCAGAGGAACAATGCATTGTATTTATACGGGATTTATTTTACTTCCAACCAAGGGACGGGAGTAGGGCATTATATTTTGAGTGGCTCATTTAGCTCACCTTCTGAAATTTAGGAACTCAAATAATTAAAGCTCACAATCAGTCGATTTTTATAGAAGTATTGTCTAATTTGTATAAAAACTACCCCAAATAACTCGGTAGTAGGAAGATGACAGAGAAGAGACACAATTTAGAGTGCTTGCTGTACGCCATATAAAGGCGAACTTTGATACATGGGACAAATTTGCTTGCTCTAACTTATGTCAAACTACAATCAGCACCACATGCCTTGTTTGGAAAGTTATATGGGCAATAGATGTTATCTATAAATGACATCAAAGTTACAGAAGTTTTTAACAAACTTGTGTACGGCCACTCGTCACTCGTTAAGGCTAGAACTGTAGCGCCCCTCCTCAGATCGCCTCCGGTGACGTTGTGAAGCGCCAGAATGCAGAAGAAAAAATGATCATTTTTAGCGCATGGAGGGGTGCAGAGACTGGAATGATTGGAGCCAACACTCTACCGCCTCATCAGGAAGTTGGAAGGAGGAGTTCGAATCTCTTGATGTACAAACATGGATTTTCTTTCACAGGTAGAACTAAAGACTTCTCTTTTTCATTTGCAGGGCAACGGCTCTGTACTACGCGGGTCTGTATGACAAGGTATCCCAGGCCGTGCAGGACCCAAGATTCACTCTCCAAGACCTTGATTTCTCTTATGAACAGCTTCAACAATACGCGCATAGTATTTTCAGCATGCTTAAACGGTTTGTCCGAGGTTATTAGTCGCCGCATCTAAAAATGTAATTTTTTAGGCAAACAGTCTTGATTTCGTTCTTGCCAACTTTTGTAGGTGCAAGCTGAACAACGCCGAGTGCAACGCCAAGAGTTTTGAGTCGGTAAGGACGAAGCACGGAATGTGTTTTCAGCTGCGACTTCCGAGGCACAGTAAGTGTTGTGATGATACTGCATTGTGGTAACTATTAGTCCACATGACTGCCAGTGATTTTTATTATTTATAAACGGGAACCATTGCTCCTCATAACTTATGCGAGGCACATTTAGTCGGAGGGGGGCGGATGAATCTGAAGCAAAGCTTTGTACTCTGAGATCGGCAGCTTCCACGAACGGTCATCTGAGTTATAAAAGGGCCTATTTTACTCCTGCACTAATTGTGCTTTGTTAGCATAATGATCGCAAATTGGTATTGCACTGGGAAGTACATGATTTCATGGTTTATTCGCCAGGGCGTCTGTTAACACTTGGAGTTCCGAGAAAATGTGTTAATCTACTTTCCTGCGGGGCAGCTATTTAATTGTAGAATGCCAAGAAAAATTAAGGATTTTGGTTTACGAGACGAATGGCACGTAAAAACAAATATCAAAGGAGGAGTGGATTCTAGGCCTTAATTATAACGTCTCTTTCACTGAAAAGAACTTGTGTAAATGCTAATGAGCATGAAGCTCATGCTTGAATGACTCCTGCCTAATTAAAAAGCATTCATTCCATTGTATTCCCTAAATTACAATAATTACAGCAATATATGTCAAAGTGAAAGAAAAAAAGCAGAGGTGAGGCTAGTGCTTTACTTTGGATGCAGACATTCCTCTGCCAACGAATTAAGGGATGGAGCTAAATTTAAGTGGTGCCGCATACGCTCATTTGGCGTTCGATCGGTGCGATCCTCCTCCGGATATAGGGGCCTTTGGCTTTCGAAACAATGACTGTTTTATTTGGAGGAAATTAGCAACGAGAAGCGTTTTTTATAGCTAAAAATTTTGAGAATGAGAAAGCGTTCGAGAATTACGGACTACTACCGATATTTATGATAGATTAAAAATTTAATAGAAGAAGCTCTAGCATCCGGAATTAACTTTGAACGAAGCTGTTCAAGATTGGCTCCTTCGAAGGCGTCATAGTGGACGTTCACATTTGTCAAGCCTAAGAAAGCAAAATACCTTCTGAAATATGCTTTTGGAATTCATAAGCGCCTTTGCTCACGGCGTTCCGAAGGTTATCTTTCCTGAATACGGAAACATAGTCGAAGCATTTCGAATTTCAATTGCCATTGCCCAGTTACTCAGTCTTTCAAGTAGTTCTTCTTTTGACTTGTGAATCGGTCATCAAAAGATATTCCATGTTTTGAATTGCGTGCAAATAAAACTAGCATTTCTACCTTTTTTTCGTTTTTCATTTACCTTTGCCCAACACTATTAGAGATATCTTCATTTGAAACGGTCAAAGTGTAAGCTAAATAGCTGTGTGAGATTTTTACTTCACTTGTGTCACTCGAGTCGCACGTAAACGAATCCTGTAATTTTACACCAACTTTTGGTAGGCCTACTTTCGTAAATTTTGTGCAAGCATATAGAGGGGAGTGTCATAAGTTCTTCCTTTTAACTCGCAAAGCCTTCCTCTCTGTGTGATGATAGCTTTAGGTTACATACAACCACACATGGGACCTCAACGCAGATGCCAGTGGCTATGAAAATTATTGCAGACACCGGATTTCACATTAAAGAGGGCGAATCCGCCTAGAAAAGCTCGTTTTTAACGCCTTTTAAGGGCTTAAAGCCTGAAATCTGTCTATGGTATGCTTAAATATGTTTTTGTTTCCATTTATAGAACAAACTCATCTCGAGATGATTTTAGACCCTGAGGAGAGTGAGTACGTTCTTCCTAACGACGGATTTACGGGCTTTTTGATTGTCCTTAACTGTTCTGTCAGCGATCGGGGCGAGTTCTTTATTGGCAGTGGATTTCACAACATGGTTCGCATTTCATCTGCGGTGGGTGGGGCTCAAAAGTGCGCCATTGTCCTTGCCTTGAAGTGAGAAGTAACTCGAACTTTTTTGTTTACCTTTAAGGCTCCTCACAACGGCGTGGCATGTAAGTTGCTGCATCTGTTGTCACTTTGCTGATGTCTAGGTTTAAAATAAAATGCACTTATCGCCGAAGGCCAAAATGTTTTCGTCCTCCTGGAATAAGGCGCTGACTGGACCTTACTCGCCTCCGTCCTTCAGCGTTTTATTTAAGCTCGGGCGAAAAACTTTTTTTATCAGAACCACCCATGTATAACACTGAGTTTGTTATCTAAACCCAGTGTCAGAATTAGGTGACGCTTTACCTTGCCATTCCACGATATGTGATTACCTAAAATCATGCTTCCGTACAGATTGGTTAAGCCAATGGTAATGAAAGAGGAGTAAAATAGTCATGCTTCACGGATCATTACAATTTTTCAGCTTTTGGATAGCACTTAATGGGGTCGGTGGAGTAATGCAAGCTTCTAGTGGAAGCGAAGGAAGCCAGAAGTTTCTGAGTTCTCGAGCTCAGAAATCGGTAATGCAATTATCATCGCGAACATAGTGAATGATTTCCCAATCCAATGCTTGCCATTTGTTAAAAGCGTATTTTGCTACCGTATCTGATAAAAACTTCAAGTCCTCAGTTGCAATGACGTCGTTGTTCCGTAGTATTACTGATAAATATCCTGGTTTGAAGCTACATTTAGTGTCACACACATGCCGCATGCGCTTTTGCTTAAGTTATGGAAATCAATTGTATTATATCTTTATTTCAAACTAGTGAGCAGGAATTTTAGCTAGTAAAAATTCAGTGACAATTGGTGCCACATGAGATTCTGGTGGCAAACAGTTGCAGTGTGTAGGTGCATCGCCTAATGCACTGGCCAGGTTTGCGAACCAGTGACCGGGGCTTAAAAGTCAGTACTTCAAGCGTTTGCCCTCTTGATTAAGGGCGGCAATGTCAGACAACTCCAGCCCACATTGTTGGTTTGGAGGAGAACAATAAGAACTTTTCTGGAATGAATAATCATCACTAAAAGCGGAAGAGACCGTCTCTTTGTAGCTAGCCCTGCGACCAGCCTAACTGAAAATCGCTGTTCAATTTTAGGCACAATTGTCATGCAAATTGAAGTTACGTGAACACAAAAGGCTTGTAGAGGGAATTTTTTTCCAGTGATTCAAAAAGTCGGTTATTTGTTGAGTACACCTAATAACTTGACGTTTGATCCGGTTGAGAGCGGTAAGTTGATCGCGTCGGCAATTGACATTCCCTTCGGCATCTTTTTAGCCATTCTGCATTAATATTCATAACGGTGGAAATCTGGGAAAGAAATCTCTTCAGCGCCATTCATACTTATTTGCTAGTCTTTATTAGTTTCACAGCACAGTAAGAACGCCAATGACAAATGCTTCCCCCAGGTTTATTATTCATTCTGGGAGGTGAGTGACTATGCTCTGCCATAAAATAAAGTTTCTGAGTTGGGTTACGAAAACTTCTGCAAGTTGCGACAAAAAATATCAATTAAGACTTAAAAAATTAAGTTGTTTTTGAAACTATCGTGTACCTACAAAACCTTAAAAACGCCACAGTCTAATGAGTACACTTTTAAAAGTAGTATAATGATCAAATAAGACTTGGGAAATGCCGATCTCTGTTTCGTTTTGGGGCAGAACTGGTTGAAGAAGAAGCAAATGCTTGTGAGTGTATAAAAGATCGAATATCGCGGTGATTACGTTTGGTCGATCGATTCCCTCTTTCGTCAAATTGAAGTCGGTTCAGGCAAAGTCTAGTTCGTGTGTCAGTTATGGCATTATGAGACTCGCAATAAAGCAGCAGAGTGGATTTATCGGTCGGGAGCCATGAAGTGAGGGTCGATTCACCGAAACACACCAACATCAGACTGAGAAGATAAGACGTGTTTTTATTGCTTTCATAGGTGGCAGCGGTGGTTCACAACTGCGAGTGGACTCGATTACTCAGACCGTGAGGTCGGCGCTCTATCAAAGCTTCCTCCCGCGTGACTTCCTGGGGGATTCAACCGCGGAGGCCGAAAAGGTAAACCAATAGAAAACCGCTACTTGGTTTTAGCTTAGCCTTGACCACCTAATGAAGAAATAATGTTTCAGGGTTGGAATTTTAATGCATGGGATTTGGATTGGTACCCCAATAGTGGGTCCTTCTTTGCGGCATTTTCCCCAGAAATGCTAGTGATGTCTACACCATCAAGTGATGGTAAAATCAAAGATTTTGATCGCTTCCACAATTACAAAAGTTATTCCTGAAATTAGGTCCTAGTGTCTGTAACGTTTCTGCCTTTCTTTGTGGGGAGAGAAACACACGTTCCCTGAGAGTTCGGGGATTACGCCAATAAAGTTTGGGTGACAACAGGCTTATGATTTCTCGATGTTCACAATTGCTGTCCCAAATCCATAACATGTATCAAAGCGAGAAAACGAGGCCTCGAGATTAAGTAAATTTCGTTTTTAATGGGGAGGTGTCAGTTGGCCAAAATGGAGAGCTAGAATATGTTTGCCTTTCCGCTTGAGCTCACCCCAATAGAAATGTGTAGCTTTTCCCTACTCACAATAGTAGAGGCAGCAGTGGAATACTTTTTCACCTCTAGACCATGAAGAAACGGACCACCGGTCCTGATAACACATGATATGCAGGGAAAGCTGGACAAAATAAAATAGGACAAATTTAACTCTGCATTTAGGCAACGAGAAGGGATATTGAAGGAGGCGGCCGTCCGCAATCAACCACCACTTCCAAATGATGAGGAATGTTAAATGATTTCCCAGGAGGAAAGCATTAAGCAGAATGACTTTTTCAGAGTCCGAATCCAAGTTATCATAGCAGAAGTAGGGAGCCAGATGTTGGATGCAATGCTCTGTCACCTATGTCCCTGCCAATTACGACGGATTTGACGCAGATTGTGCGTACATTAACTGAAGCAGCTACGAACCGAAGTGTGACCAAGGTTAGAGTAGAATTAAAGCCTGAATGCAATAGCTGATCTCCAGTTTTATTGACTCCAAGAGTTGGGCCCTAGTTACCCAGAAATAAAGCATGAATGGCATGAACGAAAGGTATTGCCCCAAAACACAGATGACGAAGCGTTGATGAAAACGTCTACACTAGGAAAGGTGAGAGGATTTTAGAGAAAAGCCTTAACGGTCTTCAGTGGTTAAGATTAATAAAGTGATCACCAAATTGCCTCAAATGCACCAATTTTGGGGCTGATGAGTCAACAATAGGCAAATCTTTTACTGCCGAAGCTTCTGGTGCTCTGTCCTGGCAATTATAAATGAGCAATCTGAAAGAATTTTTACTACCAAACACCCTTTCCTGAATGCCGGCTTTTAGCAATGTTTACCACTTGTTTAAACCATCTGTTTCACAGCAATTATTCCCAAGTGGTTTCTTAGGAATTTGCGTGTGAAGGTAGCTTTATGCTAACATGGTGTCTGCAAAGACTATTTCATGGAGCCCTCCTGCCTAGGCTGTGCTTTAAATTGCGTGCAGAAGTTACGTCATTAAGTTTTATTTTAGACAGTCAACTGCCTTCCCTACTGTCCATCCCAAAAAAATATTTACTAGACCCCTTTATTCAAGTATAAATATCAACTCTACCACTGCTGTTTCGGTACTGTCATTTCAGTAACGGAACAAGTAACTTACAGCTACACCTAGCTTAGAGCCCTAGACGTTCACTTTGGCCTCTATAACAGGAGTTTTCCCAAATGAGCTATTTTATGAGGCCGAATTGAAGCTCCCCTAAAAACTATCCTCTTTTGCCTCCAAAATATTCAAGTTGGAGCATGACTTCGATAAAGGGATTTCTTCAGACTTTGTCGATCAGTAATGCATCAAAAACAAATTCGAAGGGGAGCGAAATGTCAATGAAAGATATCGTTGTAGTCCAATTCTTTTCAAAAGACAAAAGAAGGGATAATACTAAGGCAGAATATGATTTGCCAAAGCACGGAACGGCTAGGCGCTACGGGTATAGCCTGGAGGCCATGCCGATCAGAGGAAGTACAGGGCCATGCCATTTAATGTTTGCAAGACCAAGCCGAAGAGTCAAGTCACTAATCAAGGTATCAAACAGTCTCCTCTACTCTCGGCCATCGTTCCCGACGCTTCCTTAGGACAGCTTCCCAAGTTGGTCATCACAGCGCGATTGGTACTATAAGGGAAACACCCAACGAACGAATCAACGAATTCGCGTGCAACAGAGAAGGAAAACGAGCGCAACGTCACTGATTTTCTCGTCCAGACCTACTTGCCACTGTTCCTACTACAGTGCTGCCCAGACATATCTATCTGATTTCTTTCCAGCTAGCGGAAAGCTTTAATGGGCATCACGTTATCATCCAGTAGATATCTTCATGCGAGTACGGTAGACACTGCCGTAACTAACTTTTTTACATAGTTCACGGGTATTGTGGCTTCAATTGTGAATAGCGATCCTCTAGAACATGAAACCCGAGTAATTGTCGAAGATAGACGTCCTTTTCAGCCCTCCTATAAGGGTTCGTCACAGTAGGCGGCCTTCTTTACCCGCTTTGGGGCTTGGCATTCAGGGATGGAAAGCAGGATATTTGTCCTTTATAATCGCATTTGCTTTCCACTGCCACCAATGTAGCGCTCTGAGGCTTTCCTGAAGAGAAAAACAGCAATGACACTCGGAAATAATATATATAGCTGCAACACAGGAGTGTCGGGAGGCTGCTGGTTTAGCTCGGAGACCTAAAATATCCTTGAAATCAAAGTAAAGAGGTTAGCAGACAATTGAGACGTTGTAATATTCTTCCCAAAGGTACCTCCTAGTCTCCTTTTTCGAGCAGAATGATGTCTGTAGTTTGCATAGAAGCTAATTTGATGTGGAACCTATGCATCTTTTACCAATTTTGCGTTTCATAGCTAAATTTTTACGAAGAATACTTTTAGTAGGGTAGAAAAACTTAGTTGCAGGAATCTGATAATTTCTGTCCAAGTCTTTTTACATATCGCTCCTCCTCCTTCTCGTTCCTCGATAAGTACTCTATTTCTCCAAGCCATGGTCAATATTTGCAGAAAGAGAGAGTTTTATTAATTCTCCTCGTATTTCCCTATAAAAGAGCACAACTACCGCGTAAAAATCTCCCACATGATGCTAAACTGTATCAAAATTTTGCATGTGTGATCATAATTGCTTTTTGGCGAAAAATGTAGCCCCTTGAAGAATTCGATGTCACTGCAAATCGCATCTAAGTCGTTAGTCTAAGTTAAACAGGAAACTTTACCGGCTATATCATTATTAATTTTTTGATTGGTATTTTGATGAGGTATTAAAAGCAGATGAGCTAAATTGATCTTTTAAAGCAACTTCAAAAGGACATAGGCTCTTCCTGAGAATGTTCTACTTTTTGCTGTCTCAGAGGCCATTAACACGCCTGAAATAATGCTTTTTAAGTAACTTTATCTATATCAAAACGATTGAACCGGTTCTTTTGACTTAATGAAGCTCTTTTTGTGATGTCTCAGGAGGCGTTAAGTCGGTTGATACAACAGCGAGCCTTTCTGCGCTCCATGAATCGCACAGCCTTCAAGGAGCTGGTTCAACTAGCGCACGATCTAACAAGCATCCGCGTGGCTGCCGGGTTTATCGCTGACCTCATGCGGCAAGCGACGCATGCATTGAAAGTGGAGACGACGATCGTGCCGCAACAGGGCGGCTGTAGCGCTGACCTCCACCACATCGCCTCGCGACTCCTCGTAGACTTCCTGGAGGCACAGGAACGCTGGACAGACTTCTCCTTTACCTCCGCTTCATCGTCTATCTATACCTCAGGTCTTATGATCGATGATGCTTCTCTCGTCAACACCTCCGCCAACGCAGACGTCGAACTACGTCTTGTGGAGTGTTTTTTCGCTGCTCAGAGTATTGGTACACGACTGCAATCACATCTTCGCGATCTCATTCAAAGTGTAAGTTATCAACTGCTTGAAAAGAATGACGGTTATACTTGCACCTAAAAGATTAGTTCAAGTTGTATTCTGACCAAAACGGAATTAAGGGAAAGCAGGAATGAATGGCAAGTACTTGGTGTTACTATAATCTCATATTAAGTTAAGGAGTTCGGAATCAAATTTACATCCTGCAAAAGGGGAATCTTAAAATATCCAACAAAGCGTTGGCAGGAGTGAATTTATCTAGGTGTTCTTTGAGTTGTCTAAACCAAAATTTGCAGAAGCGTTAGATCAGTAATTTGGCCATCTTAATGAGCCCAAATTACTCACCAAATGGAGGTACTATGGCGAAAAGGTGGACATTCAAATGATTACCCTCTCAATACTCGTTTTTTTAGGTGACATAAAAATTAAAATTTACGTTCCGAATACAAATGAAATTCATTTAGTCTTCGCCTTGCCTTCTTCCAAGATTCTTTTACCGGCTTGATGTTTGGATGCAAAGTGCATACGTTGTCAATCCACTCCATTTCATAGCGGTTGGAGCTTTAAGTAGTAATTAGTGAAAAATTTAGCGAGTTTTTCCACGTACAGGCTGATGTTTGGTGGTAAATGCGACAACTGAGGTGCGTCTTGATGGCCTATTTTAAGGGTGCCCAAGTGTACTCCAAATTTCACATGAGTAGGTCAATGCGAATCCTTTATTACTTATTTACAAGGTAGTATCAAGTTTATTTGTGACAATCATTAATACCTTCCACCCTTTAAATACTTAGATTTTTTTGTCAAAACCCACCAAAATAAGCGTTTGTGAGGGAACATGGTAGCCTCACTTATGAGCATTATGAGATAGATGCTGAAATTAGAGGATGGGTGGACTCTCCAACCGAATGTATGCCTTCGTTGATTATGTGATCACACGGTTGACGGAGGCCATTGTCCAAGCTCCTATGTCAGAGGTTTGAGGATTAGTCGCGTTGAGTAGATCAGAAGCAACTGAATCCTGTTAATATGGCTCAAAAGAATGGTTTTCTAGCTATACAGTGTAGAAACGGAGGAAATCTCGTTCTCCGCAATCAAAAACACTTTTTTCAATCACAATGCACTAATTGCTATGCATTTTGGATGGCTCTGGCACTGATAAAGTGGTTACATTACCGTTCCGCCATTTTTTTTGTCCGTTCAAAGGCATATCAAGGGGGAAAAAGAAGGTGACTCTTGGTAAGTAATCGGTTATGCCACTGTGGAGGGTGTAATGGCCGCATAGGTGTGTCTCCATCGGCGGACGCGTATTAATGTGTGGTTTCGAAGGTACGCTTAGGCGTGAAAAAATTAAGTTACTTTAGGAATGGAAAGATTAAAGCGACGATGTTGGTGGCGGCGACAGCAACGAAACTCGCTGCTAAGTCGCGTAACTTTTTGCAGCATTTTGGTTTAAAGAGGAGAGCATCGAGCCGTGACGAAGTCACTTCGATTATGGGGCAAGGAATTTTAGCTTTGAAACACCCAACCATCCCCTCCTTACCCCACTCCCCACCCTCCACCTTTGTTCAATTTAGACGGAAAGGTAGACTGCTCACTATGTTGGTTTGGCGGATGGGAAATTTTACTGTCGTTTAATGACATGTATTTCGCGCCATAAAGTGGCGCACTCAGTTTACCTTTGCGATACATTTTTTGCATTGACATTAAGATTCCTCCGTTAGAAATAAGGCGTTTAGCTGATTATTCTGAAAACCCTAATTGCAGATCTCGTGGTCGTTTTGGGAAACTGAAACGACCTCATTTTGTGCCTTTCAGCTGACTTAGATGTATTTGGCCCCCACTTTCTCGAGCCAATTTTGTTAACCCTATTGTTGAGAAACAGGGTCTGAAGATTACCCGTAGGACAGTCCAAGTCGTTGAAGTTCTGCAACCACAGCGTATCCTGAAAAGGTGATCTAACATTTTAGCTTGGGATCTTCAGGCTGGAAAGTAACTCACACTCAATCATAGGAGGGGATGTTTAGGGTACAGTCTGAAACTGGAATTGCAATTGCATCATTTTTTTCCCAACAGAATTGATTACACTACAAAAACAAATCCGACTGATTTGAAAGAATTGTTGGGTCTTATAATTTGTTGAGTTTATTTCCAAACGCAAGGAACACGCTGTGTTCAATTTTACCACACAAAGGAACGAAAACGAAGTTAAACCCTGTTAATAGAAATGTGACACTTTGAAGAAAACTAAAAACTGATGTTCACAAATCAAAGACTTCCGGTTTTTTGATGGTACTCCCTCTATAAGGAGAAGTATATTCGTTCAAATGACTCCCCACGCCATAGTTTATGACACAGAGGCAGAATATGGCTGAAAGGGTTGGAAAGCGTAAAAAATATGTCCTTCATTTCCGTTCTTTAACCTGGTGCTGGGTCGAAGTTTAAGAAGAGGTTAACTTTTTCCTAAATTCCAGTCTGCTTAACGAAAATATCACTCCTATAAAGGCAAAACAATGGAGGCAAAGGGCTATAAATTTGGCAAGCTCAAAGGCGTTCGGTATTTCCCCCATATCCGGTTCCGACGTAAAAGACTCAGGGCGTAGTAGTAACTCCGTAATTATATCTTGTTAACACTTGGGATCCATTAATCACTGCTCGATATGCATATCTCCACAAGGGATGGAGCAAAACCTCGTTTTTTATATGTTTAGGAAGGTACAAGTGTAAACGTCCTCCAATTGGAGGCAAGAAAGCCGCGCTTTGCACATGGTACTAAAGGTGAAGGTCTTTTTACCTTTGCGGTGAGCAACAAAATCTCATTATTTCTTACAAAACACGGAAGTCTCAGGCTCAAGGGTTTACGTCACGATTTAGGTGGTTTTGGAGGTAGTACGATGTTCTGACTTGAAGTTTACAATACGCATTCAGCACCTTTTTCTCAAGATACTTGTCCCCCCTTGGGGATGGAACATTACTCTTACAGATATCCCATTTTCACACCAACTATGTGATGTTTAAGAAGATCTTCTAAATTATTAACCATTTATACATCCTGTCTTTTTTTGCCCAAAATGGTTGCTAATGACGTATGAGCGAGCTGTGAGGTTAAAGTGGTAACAGAGTTTCATCAAACTGTGTACAAATACACTTTTTGCTGTCCCATTCACAAAACCACTTTGATTTACTGTGATGCGCCGCATTTTTCAGAACTCGAGTCACCAGATGCGCTATTAATCTTCAAGAGGAAAGTCAAGTCCAAATGTTGGAATAATTTTGTGATTGTTTAGTTTGGAACGCCAAGTGGATTGCATAACGCCTCAAAATTAGTAGCACATTAGGTTATTAGTAAGTTAATGTAGAATTCTGGGGAAATATCATCTTACAGTTGACACCGTAGGTACGGTTGAAGTGAAATTGCTACCTATTACAACGCAACTTCAGTTAAGTCCCCATCGTGGAGTAAAATAGTGGGGCAAGGACCACTCTAAAATTTTTCAAACGAGACCTAGGTGGATGATAGCGAGCCCAAAGCAATACTGGGGGAAGAGTATGTAATAAGCCCCTTTGATAGGTCAGTATGAATATCAAATCGTAAAAGTCATTTGGTGTGATTGGCTCTCCATGAACACTAACATTGGACGATAAGCTGAACCCCTCAGGATGTTACAGCACACAAGTGAACCCTATGTACACTGTCTAACATTGCACTGTACCACTGAGATTAGTTTCGACAGTCAAAATCCTTCGGTCAAAGGGTACTACCAAGTGTCGAGTCGAAGTCAGAAACCGGAATTGCTGCACTCTTCTACAGCTTCCTCTTAAAACCCACCAAATAAAGCTAAAGAACCATAAATTTACTTTAATTATGGAGCATAAATCAAAATTGTGAAAGAGCAAGACTTCTAAACCGCTCATGTCTCGCTGTTTAGGTGCTTGCAACACGCTGCTCAGTTTGCTCATCTTGGCACTTTGACCATGCCTCACCCTCGTCGATGTCTCACAGTAGTCTTTTAAATCAAAGTGCTTTGGTTGAATTACATGCCGGAAAGCCCAAATTATAGACTACAAGTGTTTTTATTCTGTTTTGTTAACTTCAAGCGTTACCCCCACGTCCAGAAATTGGACTCATGTAAAAGCATGCCTTTTAGGTCTCTAAATACAGGCGAAACTCTGAATGAAACTTGAAGATACTGAGATCAAAATCGCAGCTTCATAAAGAGTGGCTAGCGTTAAGCAAATATCATCGCTATTTGGTGGCTTTTTCTCTGTAATGTGAGACAAAATTTTCCAACGGCCTGGGCCACATCATTAGGATAAACTGAATCCCTGTTACACTTGAGAGAATTTTCCTTTTCTTATAAAGTCTACAATTAAATTGCAGTCAAGTGAACACGCCAAACCAGGAATGTGGTTGCAGTGGGGTAAAATAATGTGTACCGAGTCCCTACATTCAAAGGGGATTTAGGTCCATAATATGACACCCGAAAATCAAATTTTTATCTGTTTTAGTGCCCACTAAGATTTTATTTTGATTTTATATGTATTGAGGGGATGAAAGGAGTGAGGCACCGACATCTCTGGCATTAATTGAAGATATAGTCAAACCAATGATTCATTTGAATTATGGGAGTAGGAAAATTATGGTTCCCTAATCTGGAGTTTCATTCCCTTTGGCACTCCCTTGTAAGAATAGTAAAAGTGCAGGCTATCATGCATTTCCATCGCTGGTTGTAGGAACACTGACCTCTCTGACACTTATTCTCTCCTTGGTGCTGTCCAGCCATACCTATTTAAGTTATATCCAGCTAGAAGAGAAGTGGAGAAGGCATCACGTGTTTACTTCGTTAACTCCCTCATATCGGTGCCGTAGTCAGTTCCATAATGAACTCTTCCAGATGGTTCACGACCAGTGTCACTTCATTTGTGAATGCCGCCCCTGCAGAACATGAGACTGAGATATTTGCCAGGGGTGGACCTCATTTTCATTTCTTCTATGAGGGCCATCCACGGCAATATGCACTTCTATTCATCGCTCTCAATTATGGACAATGGGGTAAATGTTCTTTGGGATCGGATTCGCTTTTTGTTGCCATCAGTGTAGATTCTCAGAGCTTCCCTAAAGGCGAATGAAGGAAGAATATATAGCGCCGATGTGGAACAAGTCTGGGAGCTAATGGCTTAAACTACGGGTGACGACGTTCAATAAAAGTACGGAAGTGGGGCCTTAAGTTTTTTTTAAATCAAAACGAAGAGTCGAGCAAACAATCAATAAACTATTTTTGTGAAATTCGCAGACAGCTTATTTAACCAGCTTACTCATCTGGCAGTAGGAAAAATTAGATTGCATTTACTCAGGATTCTGCGGTGGAATTAGTAACGGACCTTCTACATTGGGAGGCAGAGTGTGCCTGTAGACGGTCTTTAATTTTCTCACAACTTTAAGCCATCTCTTGTTTCCTGTTTTATTTTAAGGCACCTTTTTTGAAAGCTAAATTTGTTCTTGCCCATTTAAGTTGCTCGATAAGTGTTAAATTACAATCCATAGATGGGTTCCCTCGTTTTGACAAGGATTTGTGGTTTAAAAGGATTTTGACGAAAAGTTGACAACAAATTACAGGCGTCATCTGAGAAAGTAGCGCCCACTTTTTAGCGCTCCGCACAATTCGTGGGATTTTCCGAGACAGACCTTTGGTAGGAGGCCCCACTCCTCAAGACCGGGAGTCAAGACATGAGGTTTCTTTCGCATGACTATATCAACACTTATTTTCCACAGCGTTAATGTTAATTGTTCTTTTTCTTTCTTCGTGGACAGTTGAGGTTAAAACAGCCTTGTCATGCCACACACTAGCACAGGCATTCCTTCTAGAAATTGTGAATTGATTACTCTACGTATTTAATATACCCACACAGCTGTTGGAGATATACCCTCCTCGTGGCTTGAATCTGGATCCACGGGGTAGTGAGCGCACCTCCAACCCGCTAGCACAGCCTCTGCTGTCGAGTCGTGAGGTGTTTCAGCCGCTGTCGGCGAGTGAGTTGCTGGCGGCAGGGAATGCGACAGTGTGTCGGCGCGTGCAGGGCGTCTACCGAGCGCGCACCGCCCTGCTGGGTGAACGCGCCTCCGCGGTGGTCGCGCTCATCGACCGCCTTAACGCCCGACTGCACACGCTCACAGCGGAGAACCGCGAGACGCGCGCCCACTTCTCACTTTCGCAGTCGGCAAGACACAACACGCCCTACTTGGTGGCGAGGTTAGTGATAGCAGTGGCGGTGATAAAACGACTGGAACCACCGCAGTGGAAGTAATCCGACTATGAAATCCGGATTACGACCCGGAGCTAGTACGCAATAAAGCGGTACATCGGATAGTGATAGGGCGGTCCACCTCACTGACTTTTATAGCAAATTTCCGCCCTGCGAAAGTACAACCAGGCGCATCATTTCTTGAACGCCACTTTATTACGATGCAAAAAATATTTTGCTAAGAAGAATCCTAACTAGAATTATCTCTCTCTGCTTAGCTTAGAGTAAAAAACGGAGGTGTAAGGATGGTACCGTTGCCATGCCATCAAGAAGCGAGTCTCTTAATACCAGATAGTTAGGTTCCTTGCAATCAAAAAAAAAACAGGTTTAGAGGGTTGCATTGACACAAATCTTCATTCCGGTCTGAAGCTTAAAAGTTTGCATCACTTTAAACTCCTTGGAAAAACGTTTGTGGATTTATAGTTGGTGGGTCAGAAATGCTTTCTAACCGAACAGTAGTTTCTTCGTCAAGTAATGAGCCTAAAACACGTGAATGAGCACTTCGGGCGATTGAACTTACAAGTCGCCACCCAGGAATAACAAATGGGTCCGTAAAATTCTAAGCAGCCGTTTAGCGAAACCTAAAAAACATTACTACCAGCTAACAAATTTGCTTTGTAATTTGAATTCTAACCAGTCATGAAAAAAGTGGTTAAATCCTTTTAAAAGGACTCTTTTATGCAATTTGAGAGATTTTTGAATATGAAAACAGTCAGAGTATGAGTTAGGGAACTTCGAACCGCCTCCTCAAAAAATTCTGAGAGCTATCAATCTTGAATGATGGATTTGCGAGAATCGTCCTTAAAATGACTTTGTTTAACTAGATTTATAGTGAAGAATAGGGAACGGAGAATCCCATCTAGGGAGGAACTTTGTCGCCGCGAATTCAGTTGAGCTTTGGTCCATAAAATATAACATAAAAAATTCTCTACAGAAAAATTTTTAATCACTTGGCCTGAACCTAGTGAATAGTGACAAAAAATATGAACCGTGTTCGGACCTTGCAGCGCAATGAGGTGAAAAATTGAAATCAGTGAATCCGTCATCAGTTAATCCCTGCATTCACGGAACTCGGATGAACACAGACTTGTATATTGTATTATATATATGGTATATAATACATTATACATTATATTGATATAATAAAATACATATTGTGTATTATATTAATATATTATATATAATATAACATATGGTCCTCCCGAAACCATTGGTTAATACGGACTTGGACGGTACATTGTATATTTAGAACATTCTTTGATTATATGCTTATGCAGTGGGCTTGAGGAACGAATAAAGGATTTCTTAACTCATCTATGGATTCTTTAATCCGAAATGCTACGATTTTTTGAGAAATATGTGTTAAAGTTTCTCTGGTGAAGTCTGGAGCAACAGTTTCCTACGATGAGATTACGCAGACTTGGAGACATCACTGAAAAGACCAAGTAATAGCTACGAACTTCCAAATCCGAAGTGGTAGAAAGAAATAGGTGACTCGTCGGGTTGCCACGAATATGGTTACAACCGACCAGTGCGGCCACTTTGTTGTCAAACTCGACACAGGAAATGTCCCCGTAGAAAGACCAACGCTCATGGTATTTTACATTCAGCAGCCTAGGAGAGCTTTATTTCCCCAGGACCACCTCAAACAATTGCACACTAGGAAAAGAAAGTATTTGTTGCAATAAGGAAAGATGTATACCTCTTTCTCATTCCAGGTACGTGACCGCGACAATTTCAGTAAAGGAGCAGGAACAATCAAATTCTTGCTACACCTCCTATTTGCGTCCATTCCATCGCTTCGGTAAATGGAATTGTTTCATTATTGCAACCAATTTCAATAAACACCAATAGCCAGAAGAGCTACTTAGAACTTGAAAGTGTTGATTTGAGAGCGAAAAACAATAAATTTGTGACAATCATACATAAGTAATTATGCACATTTAATTGAGGTCGAATAGGAAACAAAGATTAAACCAAGAGACGAGGGAACCACCTACTTTAAAGGCGTCATCATCTAGAAGACCATATTAATTCCAATCCCGACCCATCAATCATCCTCAAAATTTTGCTAAAAAGGCTTGAAGCTGGTTTGATAATGCAAATTACGTCGGTGAAGTAAACTGTCAATCATATGCAGAATTGAAAGCTAAAATTGAAATGAGTTTTCACCCTAAGAAGTAAATCAAGTCGGATCAAGTAGGATCAATGCATCTATGCCCAAGAAGTGGGAAGTTTTAAGGTCCATAAAGTACGAAAAGTACGAAGGAAACTCCTTCACCGCTGTTTTTAGATCACTTAATCGGGATCTTGTCAAGCACAGTGAGTTTATGGCTAACTCTCATTCTGGTGGTTGAATTGCATCGCAAAAATTTTCGTGATCGGAGGGCGCAGCTGCTTCGTTTGCATCGTCTACCGCTGGACGCCGGCACGTCCATCGATGTCGCCACATCTGTCGCCAGCGTCCACGAGAACAACGCCAATCCGCTTCCCGAGGAGGCCTATGAACACTGCAACCTTGTAGCGTCTCAGTCGATGCCACCGAAACTTGTCCAAATCGGAGAAGGAGGTATGAAAGCGTCAAAACTTCCGCTACGTTCTGTTACCACGTTTTATACTCCGCACACATGAAACCGTTCGATGCCGTTTCTTCGTTTTTGTTTGAGGCACAACTTAGCGAAAATATCTTTGAATTTTAATGACGATTAGAGGTAGTACAGAACGCAGCTCAGAAATCAGCTTCTCAATTATTTGGAAAACCATACGGAGACAATTCACAAATCTACCATCTTAAAATGTGATGATTTTATCAAATGATACAATTCTTTAAGCAGCAAATGGGTAAACTTTAAAATAAAATAGTTTGGGAGTGCCATTGAATCCCTCAAAATGTCAATTTTATCCTGTCAAATTATTAAGCTTGTGGCAGAATCACAAAGCCATCAAAAATGTTTTTTTCCCATTTCTGATTTAATGCCCATCAAAATCGAACTCACAATTGAAAATAGAAGCATGTTATTTTGCTTAAAAGTATCTTCTTGGTATTTGGAATACCTGCCAACTTCACAATTGAATTGGTGACTAGCGAAATCATTTTGCTTGTTTCCTTAGAGCACGATTTAAGAATCCTTAACCGAGCATGCGTACCAATTATAACTTCGGATTGTCCTATAAAAGTTTTTTATTATCTACACGTCTTTCTTCGTCCCAAATAGTGAAACCCAAATCACGACAGTAATTTGGCGTTTTGATTGCATGTCAAAGACTAATCATGATAAAAATGTCCCCGCTGGGTTTAGCATTGGTGAACTTACCTATTTTGTTAGTCCAAACCCAGCACTGACTCAAATTCTATGCACACTTACCTCAGGATTTGCTATTGGGAATCTCAAGAAAAACAACAAACCAAGCATGCAAGTATTGGAATGATACCGTAAACATGTAGGCCTATCATATCATAGGCTTTTTAAGGAATATGAACGCCCATTATCCCGGTTTGGCCAATCTTTTCACGTGAACCATCAAATCGCAACCAAAGTGGCCATTTATAAGGATGGAAAGCCCATTCCTGATGTCACTAAAGAGGTACATTGTTAATAGACGCCAGAGGGACAGTGGCTGTCGGACGCATGCTCTGGAGAGGGTAATAAAACCCTTGCCTCAGCACACCATTATAGTTTTTAGTTAGCTGTTTTTGCGGGCAACACCCCGTCTGACTGTAGCAGCAGTCAAGGTATGTGATCTCCATCTACAGCTGACCATGTCATTTTTTGCATCAGACAGCTATAACTCTTGGAAACCAAGACTGTTTCCCTTTGCATTTATTTGGGTTAGATTCAAGCCGAATATTTACGAAGGCATCCAACGCAAATCGCATTAATTATTGGAAGTTTATTGGGTCCTTTGTTACCATTCACCTGATCTGCATTAAGCTTAAGTCAAACCGCCTACCTTATTCCAAGAATGGTTCGCTTCGCATTTTTATTGGTGGAAAGGAGTGTTTTGTGTTGACAACTTTAACGCATAAATGCCCACTGTTGCTCCAAGCGGAGTGTATTTTGTAGCAATCCGGCGTTCCACCTGGTGAATGAAGCTGCAGCCCGTGAGAGAGAGGCCGGGGGTCTCCACTGACAACAGTGCAGCCGACTCTCTTTAAAATGCCATTCCAGTTTATTGTGCTTAAAGTACTTTCGACAATTCATGTTCTACCATCCTTGTTGCCCATCCTTTTGATTAACGGCAACAGGCATACCAGTTAGCAGCAATGCCATACACCTACCACTTTCATACTCTCTTAACAAATGTTATTTGCAGCTTGGAAAAACACTTATGGACCTCTCATAAAGTGTAAGGTATCGGTTTCCGCAAGTGCTTAGGTTTACGGGAGGGATGAGGGTGACGAAACCCATTTCTGACATTAACTTAAAACAATTTGTAAAACTTTCGCAAATTCCGATCCGGCTTCTGTTTCGAAGTTGTGAAAAATAGTTTAAAGTGTGTTCCCTTTTGCATAATATTTTTCACGATATCCCAAATTCCAGTGGATATTTTGTTTGTAATTCGCTCTTGGATATGGTGTCTGAGCTATCCTTGAAGAGATAATTAGATATGGGAAAGGACTAGTGGAGGCGTGGCCGATAGAAGTAGAGCTGTGGACTGACTCGTAGCAGGGTCCAAGACCAACACACTCGTAAATGGCATTATGCTATGCAACGCTGAGTAACCGCTGCTTAAATGATGCCTAGATCCACCGGAAATGTGGTTGACAGTGCCAACTTCGATGGTTGAGGTGAAAACCCACTCACTTCAAACACCAAGGATGCCACCGACCATGTTCTACAAGCGTCAGACTTCACAGAAGCCCTCGAAGACAACGTGCAGCCATGTGGCGCTGCTCGAACCTTTTGCTTCCGCCTCCTCCTCCACGCAGACTGTCATTTTGGACAATCTTCAGAACCGATTTTAAAGTCATTCCTTCATATTTGTAAATAGAAAATGAATAGAACTGTGCTAATGCCAAACATTATTAACAATTTACACGAAGTAGCTAACAAGAAAGACTAAACAACATTGAAACTTTTCAAGAAAATTCCCAGCTTTTACATGCAGCGTTTTCTAGTCGATTGTGCTAGGACTCTCTTTAAGAAAAGGAAGAATTGATACGTAGACAGAATGAGCGCCGCTGAGGCCGAGAGGGGCTGAGGGCTACTAGTATGGTCCAGATGTCAGGTTGCCTGCCAAAGGTACAATTACTGAGCCTCTAAGTGCACCGTTTTCAAAACCAGGCGTCAAAAACAATTAACAAGGTACAGCACAGTGATTCCAATTACCTAGGTAACATAGCTGTCGAATACTCGCCTGGCTCCTTCGTTGCATTGGAATGACACCCTGCTGCCAATAAGTGTGTAGTCTAGTATGGAAGTGCCTTCACTTGTACCTCACACTTTGTCGGAACGCACTTAATTCAAGTGTCATTTGATATCTCGGTAGCACTTTTGGACCACTTTTGCATTGTCTTTGGTCCAGCACAAAACTCACAGTTCGGAATAACGTAAAGTCAATGCCGGGCTACAACTTCACAAGAATAAAAGAAAAGTTGTCCAGAATAAATAAATCATCCACTTAGGAAGGTGAATATTAAAAAGTGACAAAATGGGACTATCGAGCGAGATATTTATCAAAATAATTAATCAGATAGCCACTACTCGAGTGTCTGACGCACCTCGATGGAGTTGCAGACGGTCAGCGGCGTGTGAAGTAGCACTGACTCAGCGAAGGAGTGGAGTAATCTCGTTGACTCACAGCAATAAAACCTCATATTTGACCTGCTCTGCCGCTTTGAACTAATGAGGTTCGCAATATTGACTTTTAAAGGTATTCCAGTGTTTTAATGTGGAAAGTTATTTTTAGGAGAGCACATTCAAATAAAAAATCTACCGAAAATTTTATGGGAAATGTAAAACGGGGTTCTAATGTCTTAAACTTTCTCATTTTACAAAAGCGATAAATTAAAGTGACAAAGTCTTGCAAAAGAGCCTCAAGCTATTCCATGTCAAAATTGCAATTAAATTTTACCTACTTGTTTATTCGGGATTTAGGAAGACTTTTTGCACAATTTAAAAACCATTTTAAAGTTGACGTACTGAAGGATAGTATTGATAATCTTGGAATTTTGCTATTCCTAATATCCGAATTGAGATTGTTTTCGTCTTATTTACAGCTTTCAATTATTTTTGAACTATCTTCTCCAGCGTAATCAGGGCACTGCTTCTAGTGCTACCCACAAGACAGGAGCATACGAGTCGCCGTGGACTGTTCTATATGCATTGGCTGCACCCAGTGGATTAGGCCCATTGGGAGCCATTTTCAGGTAGATGACACTGTCACTGACCGGAAGAACCGGCGCAACAGCGCTTTCACTTCTGTGTAAATAAAAAGGCTCTTACTGATTGACGGTTCGCTAATTCGTGCGAAGTTATTTGATCTAGAAAATTATACACTAAATTTGGACCAGATGTACATCCTTTTACTTAGTGCCATTTCTTACGCAATACTTGAATTACCTGTTTTACTCATCGTTTTGGTTTTGTGGTCATTTGAGGCTTCTCATCTGAACCACCACTGGGCAGCATGTCCTTTGCGTTGCGACGGTAGTTCCTGCAGCTCTGCTGAGCGTCTGCAAAATTTTTTTCGTCTTAGTCTTATAGCTCCTTTGGCATTCAGAGAACTCTCAAGGCGCTGCACTGGTTGCTGCAGATAACAATTTTCAACTAAAAGAACATCTACCCTGAATGTTGAACCTTAGTTTAATTGAAAGGAAGGCATATTTTGCGGATGGGATGATCTTCGGCGATCCCTCCATAGGCAACTACCTTGGTCTTGTGTTCTGCAAGGATGTCATTGACATCTGAATCATCACTGGCTGTACGCAACCCAGCTAAGTTCATTATACAGCCATATACGAAAACAATTTGTGGATTCATTTAGGCAAACCTCCTCCACCTTTTCACTGGCTGGATAAAAGCCGAACAGATGGGTATGACTGAGGAGCACTGAAGTGAGAACAAAGTGGCGAGGAGGAATAGACACAAAAACCCATCTTCACGAAACTTTTACTGCAATGCTTTATTACATGACTCTGCTTCTAAACTGCCATTTCCACTAATATTTATGGACACGCGTGGTGATCAGCACATTCTCTGCCTCTACGACAGTTCCTAACAGGGACAAAACTCCTGGTTTTGTGCAACTGCCAAGGGAGATCAATGACCGTACAGTCCGATATTTTCTCACCTGCACACAAATTCATCAACCAGCACGATCAGTTGGTTCGTAAGTGTTTTTGCTTCCAAACCATTAACTAAGTTGTGACAGCTGACAAGAAAGATAGACTAAGTGGAGTGCCAGGATCGCCGACCAGAGAGGGAAGGGGGATATGTGACAATCTGGTTTTGGGGGCCACTAAAGGCTCCGGCAGGTAGCCTGATACCCGGGCCATACTGTACGCCGATAAGTCATTCTGCCTTCTTATTTTGTCTTCTTTTGACTTCTGAGAAATGTTGTGAAGCTAGAGAAACTCAATTTGATTGCATGGAGCAGCAGTAGATTATAAAACCACATCAAATTGAGTATTTAACATGATGTTTTCCATTAGCAAAAAAGTAATATACAAGAAAGAATCGCATTTTTTGGAAATGAGAAAACTATATTCCCGAAACGATTGGATTGTCTCTCAAAACAGCAAAAGGCCTCGTTGATGAGAACATCCTCCAACCACAATCTGTGCTGACGACGGCTATTATTAGCGAAATTAGTCCAAATGCTTCCACCACTAAGCGAAGTAGCTACGTGAAATGCATTTGGACCACCTGAACACACGGTGATTCAACTTGTAGAGCCATTTTTCAAAAGACGCGCTCAAAAAACCGCCTCTCTTGACATGAATTAATTATATCCGGCTTTCGTTCTCTCGTCTTCCTCACACTCCTCATTTTCATCCCAAAGATAGTGCGTTGTCGTTTGTATTTTACGGGAACCGGATTCAGTGTCCACGAATGAGCTAGCAAAGGCATGCACCATTTTTGATTGCTCTCATGGGGATTGGATTCACAGAGGGATTACTCTGTGTAAAAATGCAATCCTAAATAAAAATTTGATATCTTATTACTGAAAGTTCTAGAAAGCACTCATTTGAGTGAGGTAGTTACATGACTGGACTCTGTGCTGCAAAGCTTTACACAACATGTCTATAGACAGAATTTGTTTGGACAAAGTAAAAACCAAGCAGTTGAGAATCCACAGTATTTACAGAATGGGAAACCTGCAAAATTTTGGCTAAAAGGGTGGTTAATGGACAATTTTAAACTCTTAATAAGTTTAGACAAACCATTTCAAAGAAAGTGATGTTGGCAAATGAAGACCGACGATTAATCCTCAACAAAATTGCTATGCGAGAGTGTTTGAGTTAAACCGAGATATTTGCGACTGTAAAAAATCAAACCCAAAAAAGGAGAAGCTTGATCTCATTTAAGCATAAATTGCTGATACACTCAGACAATTAACTCTTAGGCAAAATCAACAGTCTTGAAAGGTTTTACAACTTATCTGTACCATCCCTAGACGGTCAGCCCCCCGCACCTTAACACTTAGAACGCAAGATTGTATTTACCATTTTAACAGAAGAATTCTCCTTCAGTGAACTGTCCCGATTGTTCGACATTAGATTTTCTACGCAACGAATATCCACAAAAATGATTGTTGTCGCATGAGTTGAGAATGGCCATGGCAGGAATCTTTTTGTTGCCGGACTTTCAGTCCCACTGCTGAGCGACTTAACATTCCATCAATGGAATAGGCTTGAATTCTAACACAAGAGTGGACAGTGGCTGAGTATGCACCACGTTCATCACCATATACTGTGTCACACTCGCTCGCACCACCACTATTGCCTATCCTCCTGATTTGGGAGTTCGAAGTAGACCGACCCAAGACATTGGTCCAGTCATCGGAAAAGCGTAAGATGCCCTTGATAAGCATTGCCCCTCAAAGCACCACGACGGCATCACTTAAATGCCAGAGAGAAGTGCTGAAGGTTGTAATGCATGGAAGATACATCATTCTGGATTCTCCAACCGCTTTTGCAGTTGCTCCGCCTTGTGGATCAATTTAAAATAGGTTTCCATCGAATGATAGACGGCGCATATGAGGGTCTTTGTGGTAAAATATTTCAAATCTCGAGCCTTCACATTCGCCAAGATGTTGAATTTGCACTATACGAACAAGTATGCCTGGGACGTATTACTTATGGGGAATCAGTACCTAGCATTTCTCGAGCTAACATAATCTTTGCTTTCATACCTTTTGAAACACGTGCATGAGAAGTCGTATACGTAAGTTCAGTTTCATGAGAATCTCACTTTGTGCGAAATTCTCAACGATACTGAAGTGGACAATCCCCCAATCTCGATAACGTAAGAAATTGATGGTTGGACCCTATGAGGCATCGATTTGACTATCTTTTGGCGATATCACTTGTATCAGCGAATCCGCGAGATAGCAAAACAAGATGACGTCCAACCACCACAATAATATCATTTTTAGATTTTTGCATTCCCGATTTCACACAAAAGACCCCCGACGGTACTTTTACGTCCAAACGAGGGAAGGATATGACCTTAGTGAGGTCGTACGAATCTAACATAGGCATTTGAATGCATCGAAATTAGTCATTGGCACATGCATCCTTTAGTCGCCACGTTCTTTCGCTTCAAAACAACTCAAAATGTTCACATCGAGCTCCCGTCTTCGGCTTGCACAGAGTTCTACCTTGCACGTCGTAAATACTATCGTAATCCACTATAATCCAGTCTTACTAAATGGTCTGCTAATAAAATGCTTATACTTCGCTCTATCAAAAACTTGGCTCCAAGTGGAGCCATGTATGAACTAGGATATAGCCAGTTCGCAACTGTGGCGAAGCGCTATGAAAGGAAATCCATACACAAATTGCCAAAAGTAGAGATAAACCACATCTTAGTTGTTCAATTTTTCCTTTTATAGTAAATTCTGATAGTCTTGTTGAGGTCATTGTTACCTCCTTCTCATCACAACCCCACATCTATGGTTTGGAAGCAGCCACGCGTGCATCTTGCGGTTTGGACGGGCCCTCAGTCCTGGTACATGACTGCAGAGTTGAAGCATAGACATGACTCAGAAAATGGCTGCCGTATATTAGGCATTCTTCTACTGCGACGTCTATATGAGGGCTCTCAGCAGTCAATGCAACTTATCTGAGCCGGTCACATTTTAGAGGTGAAGACTGTTATTGAGATATTAATGTTCTGCGCAGCGAAGACGTCCTCGATAGGCTATGGATTTTGTTGGAGTTAATAAGGGTCGTCTGGGCTGCTGTAGGGGCTGGATCTACCACAAGCATGCACCACCTAATCTACAATCGATGCAGCATTCTGTGGGCAAAGACATTCAGAGCCTTACATGCGACAAAATCTAACTGACATTTGGGAGTGCAAAGCCTCCTTTTTATCAGCACGTTCCCCTGAATTTTATATGTCAGGACGCTTGAGGACTGACCCAGTTATTGGTTCGTCGATGCGAGTTTTGACAATGGCATGAAGTACTCCAAGGCAAGACTACGGATTTAGGGCCATAGGGCCTTGACGGCCTCGACAATGCATGCTGCAAAAGGGTGATCTGGAAGACATTATGATCTACACCTCAGTTAATTGCAGTTAAATTAAAATTTTGGGTAAATCTACAGTAATTCATCCATTTGTCGTCTAATTTTGGCGTGGTGGGGGAAGAAGACGCCTACAGGTTTTAAGAAGTTACTCTGTCTCATAGGCATCACGACTCCTTTGAGATAGGATTGTGCGGAAGTGAATTGGGGGTTCCCCTAGAGAAGCATTGCGAAAAGAACCAAGTGTTAATGGGTTGGTGCACTAATATGCTTTTAAACGGCATTTATTTAGTCAAACGGCTGCGGCGGCATGAAAGCATAATTTATGTTATTGAATGTGCTTTATCTTCCTACCTTTTATCTAGTTCTCGAAGTTGTCAATAACCCTTTTTACAACGGTAGGACGCTTTGACTCATGCTTACACACCAGTCTGTATCACCGGTTTATGGACCTGTTATGGTTCAAAGTTATCATTCACTTTGTTGTACCGCGATCTTTCTGGTCCAGGGAATGGGAATGGGTTTCGTTTTTCGGACATTCTTTGGGCTAGCTGAAAAATAGGCGTCTGGGCACAAATAAAGCAACATTTTGGTGGGAGCCGTGGAAAGCAGCCGCGTTGTAACTGTAGGAATCACAAGCGCCATTTAGTAGTGGGTATCCATGCGAAACAGTTCCCTATTTTTAGGCTCTCCTTCGTTGAAATGAATCAAACAAAATCATTTCATGCCTATCTTAGGCGAAAGTTAAACTCTTACTACCCAGCGCTACGGATTCGTAATTGAGATAATTTGAGCAAATTACCAGGGGGCTCACGCGGTACCGGTTTTCGTTAACTCAGCACAGTCGATTTAGCGCGTCCCACCACATTGTCCATCTCATCACTGTGGGTGCAAGCCTAGGATCTTTGGTCGTGACTTACCTCATTCGCTACTACTAGTTTAGTTGCGTTGATTTTATGCAGAGGAGGGGCATGAGAAAACTTGCTGACACTGACAAAAGATGCGGGCGCATTCAAATGAGTAATCAGTTGCAGTATGCTTCATGCATTACATCCATCCGGGCACATGTAAGAAATGTGGTCTTTAGACCTTTTTCCAATGTTATTAACGCTAAATGGTTAATCTGACACGAGAAATAACGATTAATAAAAATCTGCAAACGACAATATAAAATCCATATGTGATGAGTCTGGGTTTCCACAAAAAACGCAAAAATAAAATGAATGCATTTGTTAGCTAGGAGGAATCCGAGTGCTCTGCAGCCGATGGCGTTGGAGCAAGCAGACCAAATTAATGCCACTCATGACTGGTTTTGGATGTCGACAAAGTGGACCCATAGCAAGAAGATTGTACCTTTAGATTGCCTGATCAGAACAACTCTAGAACAGTGCAAAAATCAGAGTTATTTGAGTCACATTGAATTTAATGTCATCCTTTCTCGTTTTTGTTTGTTTGAGACAGGTGTAGCGTTAAAATTTGACTAACTAATGAACAAGATTGGTGGAGAATGGGAAAAATCCTGATGGCCAGTTAATGCACGGCCTATGCTTAACCAATGCTGGGAAAGGTAGCAATGATACTTTAGTGTGCTTAGTGTTTCATTGCTCATAGCTGAATAAATCAGACACAGACAAAACGAGGCGAGACTCATTGTCCCACTTTCTGGTTTTTGCGATTTTACGTCAATCTAAAGCGTCCCGATTCAAATTATTTTCAAAGACTACGGGGCAAGTTTAACATTTCCACTAGACTTAAATACAATTTTAGTGCTTCTTTCGAGAAATCTTATATGCTTGTTCATTTTTTTCATTTTTTGATCGTACTATCAACGGTTCACGCAGGTTTAAATTTGGACTTAGAACCCTGTGTTCCACGATCATGAATACCTTCTCACATGTAAACTTTCGAATCTAATACCAATATCCGTGTCGACGCAGGTTCAGTCGACATTTGAGAAATAGCGGCAAATAAATACTGTTGTTAGAAGCCATCGTGCTTGATGCTTCTAAATGTCCTGAAAGTGTATTTCTTGGGATGATTTTGGTTGCTAATATTTTTCAACAAGCTAAAAAATTTTCCGTTCCTTCGATGTACGACCAAACAACCCCTAAGGGATCGCTCTAAAATTCCATCCATTCACTGCTGTTCTTACCATATGTCTTCTGCCAGCAAAATCGCTTCATTCATTTTATTAGAATACGCGGAATTTAGACACGATCCTTGGAATGAAGATGCCGTAATTGGCACCTCTTTCTTTCTTTAAATGCCCTATCTACTTCAGGCTAAAATAGCTATGCCCAAGCGCATTGCATTGAACTTATTCTACAGAACGACTTGTAGGTTTTAAAATTCAAACGCAGAGGTGGAGGATGCATAAACGCAGTCACAGATTTAAGGCACAACTGCTCGCAAAGCCCAAAAGTGCCAAGTCACATCGAGGTTGGAAATCCAGGTCTGTTACGCAATTAAGTGCTAGTTGGTAGTCACTATGGCATCTCTTCATTTTTTCTAAGCGACGGCGGAACTGCAAACTAATGTGGCAAAAAAATTTGGGATAATGCTCTGATTAATTTCTCCCTTTGAAACCTAAAAATCGAGCTCAGAAAAATTTCCAACAATTCCCCTCTGATTCCATAAAATAAGCTTTACCCATACACATTTGGAAGGACAGTTCCAAGCATAGACAATCATGTCTTGTTAGGTATTTTTAAAGCTGAGCTCGTAAGTAAGAAGAAGAAGAAAAAGAAGGGGAAGAAGAAAGAAAAGTGGGACACCACGACTCAGTGGATGCTCAGGTGATTGGATGCGTAACCTAACATAGTCAGCCTTAGCAATGAAACACCACATCTGCCAGGGGGCAAAATGCTGCTGTGTTCTCAACCTCCACTAATCACCTGCCGTAATTTTACGCTCCCAACACCGATCCGAACGAGTAAGTTTCTCTCGCTGCCCTCACCACGCAGGCTTTTAATGGCTTCGCGCATGTGATCAGTACCGATTAATTTTGACCTCAATTCGGATGTGCCAGCGTTGTCAATCAAGCGCACTCTGTGAGGAGCATTGTTGCTGGAGCAGCATCAGCGAATGGGACGACGGCAAGTCAAACTTGTGCAAGGTAGCCTGACTCCTACCGAAAGAGGAGGCTGCATCACCACTCACACAACGCATTCTCGTGTGCTCCAAATGATCAGGAATTGCATTAAATTCAGAAGCATAACTCGCGATTATAGACTGCTTTCTAGGCGAAGTTCATGTGGTGGAGAGGCATCATAAATGCGCGCCCTTCATTCCTTCCTTCCTCCCTTCCTTCCTTCCTTCACCATCAAGTGACACCATTGTCTCCGTTCACCAAATGCTAGGTCTGTTTACTGTACCTATTTTCCCCCTCTGCAGTAGAGCAGTAGGTGAGTCAGTTGAGCTCTGCAGTGATGGGTGAGGCAGTGGCTTTGAAATTCACGCTATTCATCCACTCCGACATCTGTCGCCCTCACTCAAACCCACCCCTCGCTTCTTCTAGTCACACTTCTAATGCGAGGCCGCGTGTCTTGCAGTCAGTCACATACAATCCCTAACTATTTAAGAGCTGACTAAGGTGAATTTGAAATCGTGTGTTGCGTCACCGACCCACAGGTGAAGCAGGAAATGCAAGACTACTGTCCTTGTTGTGGAAGCGAAGAATGCTGGTGTTCACTTGAAAGTGCCTTTGGGATGGTGTTATTTGCAGGACCTATTAAACCACGACAGCGACATACTCTCATGCCCTAGCTCAATGGCCACCCTAACAGTTGTGGTGACTTAGCAAAGGAGACAAAACCAGTAGGATCACGAGTAGCGGGAGTCGAGGTGCGATAAATAACCTAGAAGGCGACTGTGTGGACAAGGTATTAAAGACCTCATGGCAACTTGCATACAGTGCGTTCGATGCGGTCGCAACAGGTGGTGCACCATGCCCACACTCGCCTGACTCGGGCACCGTAATGCAATGACAATTCCGATGAGAGACGTCGCATAGCTTTGCAACATCAGCATTACCAAAGTGCGTTTCTTCGCCAGTGACCGCACCCACCCAGCGACGTGTGACGTGTTGAGAGGGTGCCACACGAGACCACTCGCATTGGGATCAAGCCCCTCGCACGCAGTTGGTGCGAAGTGGCAGCTTTCCTTCCAACTGCATACACTTGCATCAAACACGCCAAAGTTCGCCCCATTCCTGGGTTGGGCGAGCGACCCTCAAGGAACCAACACCCTACCTCCCCTCCCCTCCCCTCCCCTCCCCTCCCCAACTCTGTATACTGAGCACTCCAGCGCACGCACAGCAAACCGTTTCTTTCCATTCCGCTGTCCTTACACACATGACGCCAAGTAATAATCACGTTGCCTGACAGCTGCCGACACCGTCTCATCTTCAAGACACTTCACCTGCTGCGAGGTCAAGGCGTTTGACAAGCCTGAATGAGCACCACCAATCCATTCGCCTCGTCACTCGTCCAGTCTGAGCTAAATAGCGATGGGATTCCATACGGATTGAGGGGGCGTCTCGCTGCTCAATGCACCACTTTTCTCAGTAGATGCATGACTCTTTAGAGAAAGCACCTCTCCAAACTTTTCTCCGTGTGCCGACTCCCACACACCCACGACAGCACACCTGAGTACTCGACTCTCCTTTCTATGGGTTGCGTGGTACCACTTTTACACACCCACTCTAATTCGGAGGGCTGCAATCTGAGGAGTGGGCAGTAAGCAGACACGTGTGCGACCGCGAAGTGCAGGCATTTCAACCTCCACCACGATGACATTGGCTGTGCTAACCACAACTACCTCTCTCACTGCTAAATGCCCTCAGCACATTTCTCAGGTCACTTACGTTGCATTGGGAGGGCTCAGATAATTGGCGAAGAAGCAACGAGACGAGGGTGTTAGGGGAGAAGCTCGCACCATAGGCAGGGTGGTACGTTGCTTTGATGTGACAGCCACGTTAGCACTGGCGAGATGACAGGCGAATGGGCTGTCACTGAGGAGCCCAAAGGGGCAGGCAACTACCATCAGATCAATGCAATTCCACACTCCAACTCAACCAATCCCCTTCGCGACACCATTGGCGTGTTTTGCCACGAAGAAGGTTCTTGGCGGCAGATTGGTGATTAGGGTTGAGTCGGTCTGAGTAATCTTGATCACTCACCAACCACTCTTTATTTGAATGCATCATTCTCCAAGCCCTGTTCCCTTTGCATTTTAAGGAGCGTCTTCAAATGCCTTCCCATCTTCGCCTCCACTTCAGTCTCCCGTCTCACCATCGGACTATGTGTTAATAGAGTGCCCCACCCCTCCATTACAAGGGAGAGTTTGTTCGAAGGGTTTATTTCAAAAATGAGGAAAACAGGAAATCTTGAACAAACGCATGGTTATATCACAGGGGTGCGTGTCTTTCAGACCAAAATTCTGTGGGATTGGGGGCAGAGACAAGGATTCTGCTTCAGAGTGCAAATGCTTGTGAATCTGTTAAGGCCATTCGCCTGTAGGTTTACCTCGCCAACTTAAAATGTGTAAAATGTGCGCACCTGATCCTATGATGCGTTAGCAAGTAAAAGTCGGTTTTCAAAAATGCAAAGTTGCTTCCACCATGAGGTGGGAAGCGAGAGCGCTTTTGGAGGCGTCAGTGATGGGCGATGTTGGCGATGTTGGCGATGTTGGCGATGAGTGCCAGCAGCTGTGTTCGTCTGTCCACTTCCTTCAGGTCACTGGGTAACAGAGAGCTTCCTGTGGGGAACAGAAGACCGTGCAAGCTTTGGCTGAAGTCCTCCTATAATGTTAAAATGATTTTCACCTCTCCATCATTAGGCAGACGGCGTCGCCTTATTTTCAGGAGCACTCCGATGCAGTCATGAGATGACAGACTACTCGTAAATACTTAATTTGCTAAATGATCTGGGGATGACGCAAGAAGTGAATCCCCTCCGGCCACCTACCGTAAGACCAAAGATGCTGTCCTCTCTCAATGCGCAAATTCCGCCGTAAGTGTAGCTGCAGTTGAAGTTCCCACCACCCACCATGACTACAGCATCTGTCGGTTGTTTGCGTGCCTTAAGGGGAAGAACGTGCAACGAGATTGAGGACCTCAAGGCCAGCATTGAATATGCGTAAGTAAGACGTCTTCTCTTACCATAGTTGCTTTGATCACAACATTCAACTCCGTGATGTTCACGTTGAGGTGCGGTATCAGCAGGACACGACGTGTTGGTGAGTAAACCACAGCCGTGTTGTGCAAAGCAACGCTTTCCGGAAAAGACTGCAACAAAAGCGTGATTGGTTAGAGCATGCACAACTGGTAGGAGCTAGGAGGTGAGGGGTGGAGATGCAATCGTGCTCACTGAGTTGCGATAGACAACGTGGTAGAAGATGTTGTTACGGTTTTTCAGCTCAGTCGAGGTGTCGATTTGGACCAGGAGAGTGTGTGCCTCTTGATCTGTGGCGTGAACTGCCACACTTATGAAACCATTCCAATGAGATGCCAGCCTCCTAAACTCGCCAAAGCTACAAACAGAGGAGAGTATTAAAGCCTTTACTTGTTCATCAGACTGCACCTTCAGAGTAATCACGCGAAGGTGTGCGCAATGTGCTGGAGCCATATCGACACACTGCGAAGGGCAGCTTACTTGTTGATGTCGAGTGAAATAGCCAGCGTCACGTCGTTGCTGTTCTCGGTGAGTTTTTTGTGGTCCTGACTCACGTAGAGGGGGTGAATTCGATGGTCGAGGGTGAAACTGAATTGCTTCGAATTGTCACACCAAGGCGAGAAGACCTGCCATTTCGACAGGCAGAGCTTGGTGGGGCTCATCACCTGCCCATCTGGATGCAGTCTGCCCATCACCTAAATGACGGAGGACAAATCTGAGAGCCTGATGAGAAGTGGCAAGACGTCATTCAGTTGGCGGCCAACGTACCCAACGAAAGTCGAAAACCGGTGCCTCGATTGGTTGACGCCGAAATCGGTAGCCATCCAGCACGTGGTACTGGCTGCGAATGGCGATGTAACGTTTTGTGATGTCTACCACTGAGGAAGCAAAACGGGCACTTAGTAGGATTGTTGCAACCTCGAACGCTTCGCCACAACCTTTTATTTTGGTTGGGTTTTTGTGACTGCTGGAGGTGATGACGAGCAGCTGGGTCGAAGCATGACCTCTAACTTTAGAAGTGGTGGCACTATTGAGCATGTCGTGCATCACACTACTGGTCATGCACAAAGCCTCTTGTGACCGAGGTCCTAAGGTCATCTGGTAGTTGCGAATTGCTGCACAGTGTGCGGTTGCTTTTCGACAGTAGTGACCTATCATGTAATTGGTCATACTTGGCAACTGGTAAGTGCACGAAAATCAGGCAGCAGGAATTGCAGTCTCAATGAGCTAATGCACACCGTCAGTTGAGACGGTCCCTGTTCCATGTGTCAGTGTAGGAATGGTGCGTGCCCACCCAGATTGAAAGCGTGAGGGGTTTATTCGATTGAGGGACTTGTGGTTCTCCTCAAGGAGTCCGAAGTTTACGGCTCACTTGATGACCAATTCTGCATCAAATCATGGACCTGAAATACTCCTTCGAGCTCTGCAAAGAGCAGAGGGACTTACTGTTTTTGGCCAACTCCTGGTTTTCGCCCAGCCAAAATCGAGTCTCCAGTTTATTCACCCTGTCGGCGTGCAACAGCTTGGGCTCGGAAATGCCGTCACCGGGTGGTCTGTTCCACGTGGAGAGGCAGTCCTCAGAATGGCCCGCCTCGTACATCTGTAAGTTCCACGTGCATGGCAGAGAGTAGAAGATGTCTGGATTGTCCAGGATGACCGCGTTTATGAGGGTCTGAAAAAGGCAAGACATGCTTTTATGGAATCGGGCGTTCTCTTCTAGCATCTGAGATTCAATGATGAACCCATCCTTCAAAGCAGGAAACAAATCGAAGCCTAGAGCTATTCGTTTGTTTGAGAGGGTTGCAAGGACAAAGTGATACATCACCCTATCAAGCAATACAATGAAGGCTGGCATGCCTGCAACACCTCCTCTTCACCCGCAAACCCCAAACACATCCCTTCAATAGTCTGGTCTGCCCTATCTCACGGGCCGTGAAGTCATCTGGAGAGCTCTAGTCGGGCTGTTTCCCTCAGTGCAATGACGCATACCTGTTCGGCTGCCGGTAGCCAAGTATACACCGACATGGCTCGTTTCAGCGTCGGTTGCCACATGGCGTCCCACTTCGCCTGCGTCAATCGCTGCATGTACCACATCATGATGCCAGCGTTGTAGCCGAAGGCCTGTAGTTGTGAAGACAGGCAGCGTCAATCATCAATCACTGTGGACTACTCCAGTGCACAGTGGATAGTGAATGGGACTTGAAAATGATGCTTTGTACTCACTACTCACCCTCTTGTTGCCGCCAAAGCGCGTGAAGTCAAAGGGCATCACGGCCTGCTCGATGGCCATTCCCAAAAACTGCGAAGGGAAAGTGCAAATTACTCTTCAGAGGTGGGACTTGCAAGAGCCTTAGGTGTTTCCCTTAAGGCACCCTAGTAGTGCCTTCCACGCATTTGCATAGGAGCAGAGGCAACATCTTACCTGGTATCTGCCAAATCGGTCAAAGTGTCGCCACAGCTCGACAACATCGGTCATGAAGACGGCATCGGAATCGAGGAGGAGTACCTTGAAGGGGGAGAGGCATGTCACATGTTGCTACCTCCTATTCTTAATGGCCACTGCCTCAACCTTACAACACGAGGTGTTTCCACTCATCTCTGCCGACACTCAGTGAGGGCTCAGTGCAATAGGGGAGAGGAAGAGGGGAGGGAGCAGAGCCAACGCTATCGCACTGATGAACCGACTCAATGTCACCCAAGTCTCACAACACACAAACACAATTGCCTTTTTCTTCACTAAAGTTGCTGGCAGTTATTTCACTAGGGCATTGCATGAACCGTTGAAACTTAGCAGGGCAATGGATGGAAGTCAATTTGAACCCCCTTCATCCATCCATGTCATTCAAGAAACTCATCTAATGGCTGCATATACTCAGGTGCCAGGGTACTGTAAATGCGGAGACAGGGGTTTGTGGTGCCGTGCAAAAGTTCTCTCAAGTTGTTTGCCACCCACCTTTGCAACCGTGGAGTTTAGGATTTCAGGCAGATACATCTTCATGGTCGCCACCTTGGTAGCCGAATGTTTACTTTTCATCCATCCTATTTTTGCCTGCAACCGGTAGGAAAGAGAGGATTAGGATCCCGTGCTCGGCATCACATTCTCATCACTGCAATGTGGGCAGTAGTGAAGCCAGAAATGAAGCGGTTTGCAGAGGTGAGTTGAGGTGAGGTGAGGCGCGGTGAGGTGAGGTGAGGTGAGAGTGCTAGAAGTGTGGGAAGAACCCCCGCACTATGCATTATTGAATGCATTCACCTGAATGGGCTCAGCTGGATAGAACGTGAGGCGTATCTGGTTGAGGCGCCAGCTCTCGAGAATGCCCTCAACAATGAATCGCGTTGCGTTGTCGGTGAGAAAGTGGAGGTGGATGGGAGCAGGATTGGGTTCGCCTTTCTCAAAGTGGTGCAGAAGGAGGCTCTTCAAGAAGACCATCTGGAAACGCGGTGACTTTGAGCCCATTATCATCTGCATGATATGGATGGCCGAGGGATCCCTCTCCTCCATACGGTCGTCCACTTGAGACTGTAATGTGATGCAGAAATCATGAAGGTCTCCACCCGCCCACTCGATTTGCCTAACTCCACCCAAGTCCAAATGGCCAATGTGACCACCCTATTCCAACTGCTTGACGCATCATACATCGGTTAGTTGTGAGTTCAGCCACAGCTCTGCCATTTGTCTGAGCATTCAAAACTAACCCTCGTTCTAAAGGCGACAAATGAAATCTCTGTTCGATCGCAGGTTTGCAATCAAACTGCCTCGCAACAGCGGTGGCCTATCAGGGTGTGTCTACGTGGCGTTCTCGAGGACGTGGCGGTTCCGAGGACGGGCATAGTGTAAAGCTCGGAGGCACTGGCACTGCTGTGAACTCAAACCACTTAACTCATGCTCAAATCACTCTACGCATTTCAGCAAGGACGCAAAGCACTTACCAGAATGGCTTTTGGTACCTGAAGCCGCGAACCCCTGCCCTTCATACTAATTCCGTGGATGAGGAGGACTGTCACAAACACATACGTACACACCAACCAAATCCGTCTGTCTTGGTGGCTGCTGAAATGTTAAATAGACACAACTGCGTGACGCTGTCTGCAAAGAATGTATCAACCTCAAAACGAAGACTACCAATATGAGTGAAGGCAAAAAGAAACAGACGTAGGTTGATCATGAAGCGAGATGAGCATGGAAGGTTTGGCAGTGCATGGAACCCAGAGGAAAGAGTCCACCTCACTACCTCACTAGTCTCGAGACCAGGAAAGTGATTCATATTAGAGTAAAGGTTTGAGGTTGGCGAGTTTAGTGAAGGCCTTGCTGGTATCTGGCCTCCCAATGACGGAGGGAATATCCAAGCGTGCAAAGCGTACCTCAATCTTTCCTTTCCCTCGTTCTCCAACACACGTCTCTCACGCCTTACAAAGCAGAGTGGGTGCATTGCCGAGAGGAGCAAGCACTGCTGGATGATGACATGGCCCACACCGAGCACCTTATATAGAGCCTCCACATTGGCTCACCACTGCAGCTGATTCGTTGGGGCGCGAGTGCCACACACACTCCACTCACTCTTGTCAACGCCCCCTTCACCGCAAACGCCACCAATAACTACGTTTTATCCGCCTTTTCGTGAGACTCGTGTTGCCAATTTGGTTTCACGAAAATGTTGGCCTGTTCTATTTTTGACGCCGATGATATCAGTTGGCTGGTCCATGGTCTCTGTCGTTGCTACCACATCCGACAATTCTGCAAACTGTTTCATTGGCATCCTAAAACTCAGAAGTTACTACTTAAAATGTGCAATTGAGGCTTTGTCATCTGAGAGACGAAGAATTGATACTAGTGGTGACTTCATGGGGCAACGAGGCTGAGGTCTAAGAAATGCAGGAGAATTGGTGAATGGTTGAGATGGAGCGGAGAGTCCGGTGTGAAGTCATTGATATCAATGCAGTTTGCGACGTCATGGAGCAGGTGGAGGAAAGTTTCGCCACTCTGCTCTAACTCAAAAGCGCTCAAGTTCATGTCGGTCAGCTTTACTTTGGTCAGGCGCATAAGGGCCACTTTGAGGTGGCACAACCACCACCCCAATCAGTTCAACTGGCAAGCTGCGAATGCTGATTCCAGTCTCATACTAGTGCAAGCACCATTCGTTGCGGTGGCTACAACGGCTCCCAAAGGACGTAACTCCAATCCTGCAGACGGTCCACGTCTCAGGGAAAGCTGTGCACAACAGCACTTCAAATCGACTCCTCCTGCTGCGCCTCTTCTTTCAGCTTTTGAAATTATTGATGCCCCTTGAGACGCCGTAGGAGCCACGAACGCTAATAGACCTGCATTCCCACAGTTTGTTCTTAGCTAGTCCACTCTGTGCGATTTTACTCCGCGGAGCAGCCCCTACTTTGCAATGAGTGGTGTCATCTCCACTTCCGAGAACTGTCTTTCTTTGGCGACCGTCCGAATGCCATGCTGGTGCATTGAAACGGAAAGTAAGGACAGAATGAAGATCAAATCACCACTCCTCACCCCAAAATGTCTTCGTGATCCCTCAACCACACTGAACACTATCATTACTGCGCTTAGAGCTTGGAGGACAAAAGGAGAAATGCTCCGCGCTCGATGATTGCCTTAAAGTAAAGCGATTGTCAAAGTTGTCATTAAGCCAGAGCACAGAAATGACAATGCGATGAGGTTGTGAGCTGCCGAATGAACTCCTTACAAATTTGTGGGTAGCTTCGCATCAGGTTAGCAAAAAACCCTCACGTAGTGCAGATCTTCACATGCGTAGTCGTCTCGAGATAGCAATTAGCATTCACATGAAGCATCAACTTCTCGATAGCGTGGGTGTTGGATGTCATTTGTCTAGGTGATTGGATGACCTTGATACTGTTGTGGCTCGTGCAGCACACACGACCCCAACGCCGCAGGACGAAGGCTGCATCGAGGAGAGGCAGGTGGTGGCGGAGTTTTATGATCCCCAACCACAAAATCAGCACTTTTGTGCTTCCGTGCCCAAACGGTGAAGGATGAGCCACTGGCTGATCATAAATCCACTTCTTGTGCAAGTTCTCTGTGGGGTCGGGCAACACCTACGTCTAATCTCCTTTAGGAGGTTCCAGCAAAGTGGCCAGCTTTTTGTTCGATGCGAACAGCAGTAGTTGTTTAAGTTGAGATTGACTCTTTCTTCATCAAGTGTTACAGTGGTAGAGGTTGCAGGAGAACCACCAGATTGTGGTAGTTCGGAGACATCTGGGCACCACTACATTGTCAACACGAGTAAAACTGGTTTGGAAATTTGTGCATAGGTTCCAATGTAATACATCTTTGTTAGATTGCGCCTTCAAGGACAGGGACTTCTCAAGGAGGGGATGTGTACCACATCCAGATTTGACTGACGTGTTTGCAACTTCGCATGGGGAATTTTTCCGTTCCTACGCTCACACACCCACGACAGCACACCTGAGTACTCGACTCTCCTTTCTATGGGTTGCGCGATAGGATTTTTACACGCCCACTTTAATTCGGAGGCTGCAACCTGAGGAGTGGGCAGTAAGCAGACACGTGTGCGACCGCGTGGTGCAGGCATTTCAACCCCCACCACGATGACACTGGCTGTGCTAACCACAACTACCTCACTCACTGCTAAATGCCCTCTGCACATTTCTCCGACTACTTACGTTGCAGTGGAAAATTCAACCCAATCGGTCTTGCGTGCCTCTATGCTTCTAAGTTGGTTCGCATGCCGTCAAGAGCCACACTTCACGACTCACACCCTCAAGCAGAGGCTACCCTTCGTCGAAGTGGATGACCGCCGCAGCAAGAAAATGGTCGTAGGTTAAGTGAGTTGATTGATCTTGGCAGATATTATAGAATTGGCTCCCTCAGCTCCAGACGCGGCACAATGGCGAGGTCCCAAGTGACCCGTCACTGGAATCGAGAAGTAAGCAAGCAATTGGCGCATCGCACTTGAGGGTGGAGCAGCAGATGCAACAACCGAGCCGATGTTTAACATATGCCGATCCAACGAAATTGTGTCATTTGGAAACTAAGCTTAGAGGACAATATATCCGATGCTTTTGCACGCCTTTTACTTAAGGGTTTGATGAGAGTAGTGGATGGGCGCTTTACTACCCCACCTCAATTGATTTCTACATTTTTTGGGTTTCCTACAAGTAATTTGGATTGTTAGCCTGTGATTTCTGTGAGACACACTTTTCTAGGTGAAAGGAAGCCGGTTTCGTGTCTCTGCAGTAGACTCGGCCAAACTGCAAATCGGGATGCGAAGACAGCACCCGTGTTTTTGTAACCATCAGGTGTGGAACCATGGAGGCGGCGAAACGAAAGAGTTAACATCATTGCGAATGTAATACTCTCTTCATTGAGGTCTCATGCCCTAGCTCAATGGCCACCCTAACAGTTGTGGTGACTTAGCAAAGGAGACAAAACCAGTAGGATTACGAGTAGCGGGAGTCGAGGTGCGATAAATAACCTAGAAGGCGACTGTGTGGACAAGGTATTAAAGACCTCATGGCAACTTGCATACAGTGCGTTCGATGCGGTCGCAACAGGTGGTGCACCATGCCCACACTCGCCTGACTCGGGCACCGTAATGCATTCACTTGGTGCTGCAAGTGGCTGCTCGGAGTGAAAGCGACCGCTCGATGGATGACAATTCCGATGAGAGACGTCGCATAGCTTTGCAACATCAGCATTACCAAAGTGCGTTTCTTCGCCAGTGACCGCACCCACCCAGCGACGTGTGACGTGTTGAGAGGGTGCCACACGAGACCACTCGCATTGGGATCAAGCCCCTCGCACGCAGTTGGTGCGAAGTGGCAGCTTTCCTTCCAACTGCATACACTTGCATCAAACACGCCAAAGTTCGCCCCATTCCTGGGTTGGGTGAGCGACCCTCAAAGAACCAACACTCTACCTCCCCTACCCAACTCTGTATACTGAGCACTCCAACGCGCGCACAGCAAATTGCGAGCTTTCTTCGACTGCCAGTGGTGAAGGTCTCGACTCTCACTCAGTCTGCTGAACAGAAACATGTGTGAGCATACCACGTTGCAGGGAACGAGCTGCATTCAATCGCACCGACCCTTTCCTACAAGACTTCGCCACTCCCAATGCTGTTTCAGCATGATTGTGAGACGTTGCGAACAAAGGGACTGAGCCAACTTACCCATACTAGGGACGCCTTCGCCACCTCCGGTGCATCACTCACCTTCCCTCCAAGCTGTCCCATCCACTCAGAGTGCTGCATCAACAACTTGCCACATACTTCGGCTGCATGCACTGTCAAGCAGTGGTCGCACAAAATGCAGCCACTCCTGCCCCCCAAACCGTTTGAGCAGCATTTGCTTCTCCTCAGACTACAAAGAGACCCCGTCGGAGTCAAAGTAGCACACAGCCGAATTTTTGAGCCCCACCCAACATCCCACGCTCGGGATGCTGGCACGTGCTCAGGCACGCCGATGGCGAAGCTTGAAACAGCGGTGGTTGCACGAATCGCCTGATTATACACTGAATAGGCAGCCAAATCGACACACGATTTGCCATTTCGTAGACAGACGTAGTCTATTCACACGACGTTCCATGCTTGCCGATTTCGCTTGAAGACCTTAAAAGTTGCACTTCCTTCGTGACGACTGGAGGCAGTTGATCCACCTGAGGTGCACTTTCACGATCCGACTCACTTGCATGGACTGCGTGCTGCACAACGCACCTACTCTCCCGCTCCCTCGCCTTGTGGTACCGACAGTAACTGCATAAGGAGAGGCACTGAGCAGACTGCAAGTGCCTACACACAATCCTCCAATATGTGATGAGGGGCTACGTTTCTTTCCATTCCGCTCTCCTTAAACACATGACGCCTAGGAATAATGGCGTTGTCTGACAGCTGCCGACACCGTCTCATCTTCAAGACACTTCAACCGCTGCGAGGTCAAGGCGTTTGACAAGCCTGAATGAGCACCACCAATCCATTCGCCTCGTCACTCGTCCAGTCTGAGCTAAACAGCGATGGGATTCCATACGTATTGAGGGGGCGTCTTGCTGCTCAATGCACCACTTTTCTCAGTAGATGCAATTATTTTGATTAGTGCACAAATTTTAAGCATGACTCTTTAGAGAAAGCACCTCTCCAAACTTTTCTCCGTGTGCCGACTCCCACACACCCACGACAGCACACCTGAGTACTCGACTCTCCTTTCTATGGGTTGCGTGGTACCACTTTTACACACCCACTCTAATTCGGAGGGCTGCAATCTGAGGAGTGGGCAGTAAGCAGACACGTGTGCGACCGCGAAGTGCAGCCATTTCAACCTCCACCACGATGACATTGGCTGTGCTAACCACAACTACCTCTCTCACTGCTAAATGCCCCAGCACATTTCTCAGGTCACTTACGTTGCATTGGGAGGGCTCAGATAATTGGCGAAGAAGCAACGAGACGAGGGTGTTAGGGGAGATGCTCGCACCATAGGCAGGGTGGTACGTTGCTTTGATGTGACAGCCACGTTAGCACTGGCGAGATGACAGGCGAATGGGCTGTCGCTGAGGAGCCCAAAGGGGCAGGCAACTACCATCAGATCAATGCAATTCCACACTCCAACTCAACCAATCCCATTCGCGCCATGATGTGGTGCAAGCATCCGCTGTAGGTTGGTGACGGCGGATTATTGTGTCGTTGCTGAGCACATAGCGATGGCGTTGCAAACGGGCATTTTAGCTGACATCAGCGAGGACTATGAAAGCGAATTCAATCTTTCTCTGCATTCTTATATCTGGAGCCTTTCCATTCCCAAAAGTCAGTGGCACCAACATCAATCGCAGCACACATTCTACACCTGTTTTACCCTGACACTTTTAATGCTTACGTGCATATGACTAGGGAAGCACTGTCCATCATCCTGTGGCAAATGACCTTGTGGAACGCTTTCAATTTGAAGTGAAAGCCGCCTAATCACCACCTGTGCTGTATAACAGCTTAACACGACAATCCTCCACGTGGGGAAGGAAGCTGTCGCATCTTTACCCTCGTCATTAGTGTTTGCTATCGCTTCCTGCATTAGTGCTGAAGTATTTAGTGACGCCTTCACCACTGATGCAGTTAACCTACTTCCATATATATTCTGTCCTGAATAGCACATTCACGAAATAAGTCGTACCCACCCCACGCATAAGTCGACGCTCACCAGCCCATCCGGATCTTATCCATGCCCACTCTTGTTTGCTGCAAGTGGTGCTGTTCGACCTCCTTCAAGTCCTCCTCCACGAAGGACCACAAAATCCTCGGAAGGACAAACACCTCATCACTGATCGCGACGCTATGGGGGATACAGACGGCATGGATCGACTAAGACCGAATGAAACACCAAAGTAATTGAAAGGAGCGCGGCTAAGGAGAGGATGTTCTGCAAAATTGCTATTGTTCTACGGAGACCATGGGCCTCTCTTAGCAAAATAATGCAGCATGGACGATCGAGACGAGGTTTATCATTTCGATTGCATTTGTTTGTATATCTGCCAGACCAATTGGCACATTGCTTCGTCTCGTCAACTGAAGTAGCGTATAAAGTACGCTCCGCATTCAGTTAGGGTCTCATGAATAGTCCTTTGTTCTCAAATACAAAGTCGCTTTTGCCATGATCCGTTTCGGCAGAACGCTTCATGTGTCGCCATTGGGGGATAGCGCTAGCGATGCGTGCCAGCAGCTGTGATGGCCTGTCTGTCAAGGGCAGGATGTCTCGTATACTTTGGCTGAAGTCTTCCTGCAACTTAAGAGCTTTTTACTTTGCCACCATATAATGAACTGCCCTTTTTGGGCACATGATATTACAAGTGGAATCATCAAATGACTGTGAGTCCGACGTATAAGTCTCAGCAGTTTGCACCATGGGGTTCGTGGTGGGCAGGCTGCAGCGGTGTTGTGGTCTCCAACCACAAGATCAGCACATTCGATAGTTCTGTGCACACGTGGTCAAGACTCCACCACGGAATGACCCCAATCCCACTGATTTTGCAAAGCCCTGGTAAGGCGATGCAACACTCACTTCTGAATCATTTTAAAGGGTTCTCTTGAAGTAGTCGGCTTTGTGTCTGATGAGAACAGCATTTGTTGGCTGTCTGCCTACTGGTGAGAGCATTGGGGTCTAAAATGCTTCCCTGCTGCACTGGTATTATTAATTTAATGAAGAAAGCGATTCTTTGCAGAGTGTTTGGAATGGACCACAGACCATCATCGACATCGACTTGGAATGCTTAAGGACTTCTCGTTTAAAGAACTGAAACAGGAGCAGATCGAAGAGCGAAGATAGAAAAAGCTATGCTTGCCATATTTGGTGATGTCCCAATTAAGTTTCTTTTGAGTTTAAAGTAGGCACGTAGGCGGGTTGCTCAGCTGTGTGAAGTGCAGCCGCCTCAATCTTACACACCTCTCTCACTTTATTTTAAGGTGGCCTTCACCGCTGTCAAGGGTTGCTCTTCATGAGTCACGCCCTTCAAACAGCACTTGAGTCTCGCTACTGTAAGTGACTGCAGCAGCCACAGGCTCGAACAAGACTCTGAGCAATGAGAGGCTTTTGAGCTTTTTAGGCCATGTGGGTTGGTTTGTCACGCCAACGATTTCGGAGGTGACTTCTCAATGTTCACGGCACAGATGCACTCTTGAATCGCCCACCACCTCTTGTCGGACAGGCTTCTCTCGCAAGCAGTGAGACGTGAGTTGATGGGCTTTACCACGCCCTGCATCATGACACACTGACACGGTGCCCCACTACTTTTTAGGCAAAGAATCCATTTTCATACACCAGAGAGAGCATTCCATTCTCATCGAATGCCTTGCCAAATTCTTCACAGAAACACATCTTTTACGTGATGCTTTGACGGTCAGAAGCAGACACCACCCAGTTTGGTGCGATGAATGAAAATCACTACGAGAATTTCGCCTTGCCGCTGCTCCTTCACTCGATTCATCAGCAATTCCAAGGGCCGCTGCAGCGATTGGGGTCTGTTTATTGTGGGGTAACATGCAGAAACTTGCACCAACTCACTGTTTGTTCTCACGACACCTCATGGTGTCATGGTGATTTGAGTGGTTTCCGCTTTGCCGACAAGAAATGGGAGTTCGTCAAACAAGGAGACTACTTACTTCGTCCACTCGAGAAGCTGTGCACTTGTTGAAGGTAAAGCAACAGACACAAAAGTTGCTTGATGTCGATTCTTTGCGAACCCGACGGAGTCGCGAAAATTCATTAAGCACTCTACTAGTTCATCCAACCAACTCTAGTCGCCGGCTCATACCTCCTTATTTGGCGGAGGAGCGCTTCTGCGGATCGTTTTTAGAACATCTATCAAGCATAATTCCCCTTCTTCAGAGAATCCTACAAGAGGGAAATGTGGAGAACTTCCCCAAAGCTGCATGCATTCCCGTGCTCAGCCTCCGATCACTCGAAAGAGAATTTGATTGGGTCTAGCCAAACAGGAAAGGTGAGAAAGACATCCTAAAATTACTAAACAGTAGCATTGGAGGGCAACTAGGCGTGGAGACAGTAGCATTTTGATAGCAAATGCTGTTCCTTCAGTGATTGCATGATGGATGGCAAGCAGTGAACAATGGGTGCATTTGCAGCTTACACTTCTCGACTCGGCACGGTTATGTGTCCACTTCTATTGTCATTGTACTGACTGATTGACTCAACTGCTCACGGCTCAGCGAATAAAGACGCACAAAGCTGCGCTCCAACATCTGCTAAACTGCACTGCGTTACCCCATTGATGGTAGTTCAACAATTAACTGCCTCAGAAAAGGTGCCAAATAGGGTACAAATTAGATGTCTTGTCTAAAAGAGACGTGAGAACGCTATTTTTACACTTACTACGCATTCAATTACCACCAAAATAAGTAGCTGGAAGTCGAGAGTTTGGAATCGCTTTGTAGAACGCATCGGGTAGATAGATTCGTGCATACGGGGCAGGCTCTCGATGTACACTTTGCTACTCCCAATTCCTCGCATACGGTCTTAGTTTTGGACTTACAGTCAGTGATGTGCGATAGCTCCAGTGTGAACGCACACATTCTTCATCGGACACACCGAACCAAATAAACTTGCTCGTCTCGCACACATTACCGAAGACGACTGCAAGACTAGCCTACCAGATGAGGAGGAACATCACGAGTGTAAATCACACACCTTCATAATTTAGATTACCACGTCCAAAGCACACAAGAGCAGTGATGCCTTTCTTTCGCGCCAGAGGCTCCCCACGGAGGAGGACACGTACCTTGAACACGCCTAACTCGTGACATCCCTAATGCTCCATTTATGCCCACCCAGTACTACGCGTTTTCCGTCCACCCACCTACCCACTCTTTCTAAGGTTAGGCGAGTGGAGGTGAAGGAATGAAGCGCCCAGCCCATTGCACCAAGTGCAACTTCGAATTCTATTCCATCACACTATCCACACCTTAATAAGAAAGCTCCGAAAGGTTGGAGCAGTCATAAGTAGTTTGTTCATTTGGGTCCGTCTGCTCTGCCCAAGCATTGACATGCGAGGCCAAATAAGGCAACATTGTGGCTCAAGTATAGATAGACAATCGTGAATGGCTCCATTCGTAGCTGAGCAGCTCGCAGTCTCGTTCGTAAGTGGGGTGAGAAGAGAAGTTGACGCTGTGCGACTGAGCATGCCTTGGCAACAGCGCGTTTGGGTCGGGCCGAAAACACCCGTTTTGGCCTCAGAGACCTCGTGAGTTGGATTCAACTCCTCGCGCATAGTCGATGCTGAGCTGTTGCTTTCATTTCAACTACAGGGAGCTGCATCAAGCACCTCAAAACTCGCGCCATTCCAAGGTTGGATGAGCGACCTTGAAAGAACTGCCACTGTGCAATACCACCTCCCCCTCCTCCCCTTGGGACTTCACCAGCGTCTCGTAGTGAAAGTGAAGACAGTTACTTAATCAGTGAAAGAGATGTAGGTACAGTCGCAGCCAGATGCCAAGAGTGACTCGGATTCAATTAGTTGAATCGTTCGAACACGACCTTGTTTAGCTTACAATCAATTCGAGCACTTGTTGCGGCAAACGCAGTTAGTGATAATCTTGACGATTTCTGTGTAGCATTCGCCTCTTCCCAGATTATAGATGGATCCCATTGGTGTTGTGCTAGCCCACATAGCAGAGTTTTGAAATCCATCAAACTTGTTATGGTGTAAATGGTGGGACGTACTAAGGCACTTGGAAGGAGAACCTTGGAAGGGAGTGGGTTGCTTCACTTAAATATGCATGCCTTGCTATTCCCGCTGTCCAAAGACGCAGGTGGGCATTGTGTGCTTCACAGTGGGGTGCGTTTGTTGCCGTTTCTGCTAGAGCCCCTTGAAATTTGCACGACTGCGGCACTGGGTGGAAGCGTTCACTCACCTCAATGCCTCGCTCCCTATCGAACTCACATGCATGGACATCATGGCGCCCATGGGGTTGTCAGTGCTTCTATTTTGAGCTTTTGAGCAGATACGCTGGAAAATGAGAGGGACAAGGAAGTAGTTGTGAAAATTCACTCGCAAAGCACGTGTTACCAAGGGCGCAGAGCATTCGCTCCAAAAATTCCACCCTTGCACAGCTATTCGTACCTGTCTTCGTTTCTCCAACATAATCATATCCACCACTTCACCTGAGCTTCTGAGAGCTCAGCTATGCTCCCTAAAAGTGAAGCATTTAACACACACGTAATCGTCGTGATGGGACGTCATATTTGGCATCATTCCCCGTTCCTCTGCCCACCCCCTAATTGTCCCATCTACAGCAGGCTTGCATAGATGTGGATGTGCGCAGTAGTAGTGCACAAACCTCAACTCACATCATAGCTTGTTGATCAGATCCCGATGAGTTGTGGGTCGCATGACCACAGTTGGAGATTGTGTCAACACCTCCACCTAATTTGAGGCGTAATTTGACAAGCCGGTGTTCTGAGTTGTTTGACATTCAACTCATTGTATGTGGCTTCAGGCTATTCTAAAGACCAGAAATGCCCTGTTCACGCAGCACTCAAAGGTGTCAGCACGTGGGTAGTATGGCATCTCTACAAGGCTATCGCGCGAACTCCCTCAAATCGCAAATGTGACTCACTTTCACCTACAAGGCGATGCAACCTTAACCTCACGTGGTAGAGGAGTTTGCATCACTGCTCTCAACTGTTTCGCATCTGAACTTCAAGTCTGAAACATTTTCCTCACTGTTCACGCAAAGCCTCTTTTCTTCTCACATTCCGCGAACCCGTCTGAAGATTGGCCATTCCCCATAAATGGTAGCGATTTCTCCTTTGACATTCTTTACATCAGCTGCAGAACTCGCGTTTAAGGATGGAGGAAAAAGAGAAAGAAGGGGAAGAAGAAGAAGAAGAAGAAGAAGAAGGAAGAAAAGTGGGAAACCACGACTCAGTGGATGCTCAGGCGATTGGATGCGCAACCTAACATAGTCAGCCTTAGCAATGAAACACCACATCTGCCAGGGGGCAAAATGCTGCTGTGTTCTCAACCTCCACTAATCACCTGCCGTAATTTTACGCTCCCAACACCGATCCGAACGAGTAAGTTTCTCTCGCTGCCCTCACCACGCAGGCTTTTAATGGCTTCGCGCATGTGATCAGTACCGATTAATTTTGACCTCAATTCGGATGTGCCAGCGTTGTCAATCAAGCGCACTCTGTGAGGAGCATTGTTGCTGGAGCAGCATCAGCGAATGGGACGACGGCAAGTCAAACTTGTGCAAGGTAGCCTGACTCCTACCGAAAGAGGAGGCTGCATCACCACTCACACAACGCATTCTCGTGTGCTCCAAATGATCAGGAATTGCATTAAATTCAGAAGCATAACTCGCGATTATAGACTGCTTTCTAGGCGAAGTTCATGTGGTGGAGAGGCATCATAAATGCGCGCCCTTCATTCCTTCCTTCCTTCCTTCCTCCCTTCCTTCCTTCCTTCACCATCAAGTGACACCATTGTCTCCGTTCACCAAATGCTAGGTCTGTTTACTGTACCTATTTTCCCCCTCTGCAGTAGAGCAGTAGGTGAGTCAGTTGAGCTCTGCAGTGATGGGTGAGGCAGTGGCTTTGAAATTCACGCTATTCATCCACTCCGACATCTGTCGCCCTCACTCAAACCCACCCCTCGCTTCTTCTAGTCACACTTCTAATGCGAGGCCGCGTGTCTTGCAGTCAGTCACATACAATCCCTAACTATTTAAGAGCTGACTAAGGTGAATTTGAAATCGTGTGTTGCGTCACCGACCCACAGGTGAAGCAGGAAATGCAAGACTACTGTCCTTGTTGTGGAAGCGAAGAATGCTGGTGTTCACTTGAAAGTGCCTTTGGGATGGTGTTATTTGCAGGACCTATTAAACCACGACAGCGACATACTCTCATGCCCTAGCTCAATGGCCACCCTAACAGTTGTGGTGACTTAGCAAAGGAGACAAAACCAGTAGGATCACGAGTAGCGGGAGTCGAGGTGCGATAAATAACCTAGAAGGCGACTGTGTGGACAAGGTATTAAAGACCTCATGGCAACTTGCATACAGTGCGTTCGATGCGGTCGCAACAGGTGGTGCACCATGCCCACACTCGCCTGACTCGGGCACCGTAATGCAATGACAATTCCGATGAGAGACGTCGCATAGCTTTGCAACATCAGCATTACCAAAGTGCGTTTCTTCGCCAGTGACCGCACCCACCCAGCGACGTGTGACGTGTTGAGAGGGTGCCACACGAGACCACTCGCATTGGGATCAAGCCCCTCGCACGCAGTTGGTGCGAAGTGGCAGCTTTCCTTCCAACTGCAGACACTTGCATCAAACACGCCAAAGTTCGCCCCATTCCTGGGTTGGGCGAGCGACCCTCAAGGAACCAACACCCTACCTCCCCTCCCCTCCCCTCCCCTCCCCTCCCCTCCCCAACTCTGTATACTGAGCACTCCAGCGCACGCACAGCAAACCGTTTCTTTCCATTCCGCTGTCCTTACACACATGACGCCAAGTAATAATCACGTTGCCTGACAGCTGCCGACACCGTCTCATCTTCAAGACACTTCACCTGCTGCGAGGTCAAGGCGTTTGACAAGCCTGAATGAGCACCACCAATCCATTCGCCTCGTCACTCGTCCAGTCTGAGCTAAATAGCGATGGGATTCCATACGGATTGAGGGGGCGTCTCGCTGCTCAATGCACCACTTTTCTCAGTAGATGCATGACTCTTTAGAGAAAGCACCTCTCCAAACTTTTCTCCGTGTGCCGACTCCCACACACCCACGACAGCACACCTGAGTACTCGACTCTCCTTTCTATGGGTTGCGTGGTACCACTTTTACACACCCACTCTAATTCGGAGGGCTGCAATCTGAGGAGTGGGCAGTAAGCAGACACGTGTGCGACCGCGAAGTGCAGGCATTTCAACCTCCACCACGATGACATTGGCTGTGCTAACCACAACTACCTCTCTCACTGCTAAATGCCCTCAGCACATTTCTCAGGTCACTTACGTTGCATTGGGAGGGCTCAGATAATTGGCGAAGAAGCAACGAGACGAGGGTGTTAGGGGAGAAGCTCGCACCATAGGCAGGGTGGTACGTTGCTTTGATGTGACAGCCACGTTTGCACCCGCAAACTCAATTTCCATACACCTCACTTTCAAACCTTTACGAGTTTTAATCGCTGTAATCAATAAACATGTGTTATTAAATTAGCTCATTTGAGATTGTTTAAACGGTACAGTTTATTCTTGACCCTTTCCTATGGCACTTATCGTGTGGCGTCCCGAGGCTCCCTTTAGGGTAAAAGTAAGTATAGTACTGGGGGTAGAATACATGTATTCTTGAAACTGAGGGTTTGGGGTCTGTTGGCACGGCCCAAAGGCCGACAAACTGGCTCAGTACAATATGGCCACCCAAGTCACCGAAACCGACCGTTCAAACAAACAAAGTATTACACAGCCCCTCTCTTCTTTCGAGCGTCGTCCCCGACGCTCTCCTTGGTCAGCCTCCCGTGTCAGCCATCACAACGTAATCAGTGCCGCGAGAAGCACCCACGAGCTAACCGTCCCAGTCGTCGAGGTTCGAACGCATGTGTTCCTGTAGTGCCATCCATTCCGTGTAGCACTCAGTGTAGCAAATACGCGCTTCTTGGCCGTCCTCTCCCACGACAATGTGGTCCAATGAAGGATGGAGGTAAGAATCCAAGTTTTCGAATGGGTCGAGACACACACAACACATTGCGATTCCAGGCTTAATTGATAGCGTAGAAGAAACGCAAGGGCATCGTAGAAACCTGGGCAAATGTGGCAGTCGGGCCTCATAGGAACAAAATGCATGCGATCCAAGTGTGCAAAGCATAAAACCATGCTATCCAATGGCATCCTGCATATTCTACATCTGAGAACAGGAGAGAGAGCCTACGGAGGATGCTTGACCACAACGTCGCAGGTCTCTCTTGGCAGTTCCACTGGACTTGGAGTTCACGGCTAGTGCCGCTTCAGTTGTTGATAGCTTCCCTGTCGAACACGAGGGCGAGGGAGGTATCGAAGCTGGACGTCGATCTCAGCCATTCTGTTACGAGATACCAGAGATTCTCCCATCCGTAGCACATGTGCATCTTTCACGCCGCCGACATTTGCCAGAAGCGGCATGGAGTAGGATAAAATCCGTTAAAGTTGAGGCCGCTTTCCGCCGCCACCAACGTAGCGTCCCAAGGCTCCCTTTAAGGCAAAAGAAAACAGTGCTGGGGGTAGAATACATGTATTCTGGAAACAGAGGGCTTGGGGGCTGTTGGCACGGCCCAAAGGCCGACCAACCAGCTCAGTACAATATGGCCACCCAAGTGAACGAAACCAGTCGTTCAAACAAGCAAAGTATTACATATCGTGTTCGATGCATGGTCCCAACGTACTTTGGCATGAACGGCCTTTGGGTCACCAACTTTTTTATTGTAGCCTAACTGAGAACAATAAAAAATCGCCTTTTGTGGTACGCGGAATTTACAGACCACATTCTTTGCAGAGAGCCACTTTCAGATACTTACAAATGCTCAGGTAGATTTATTATTATTTAGTACTATATGTAATGCTTTGTTTGTTCGGGCTGCCTTTTTTGGCACTTGGGTGGTCATGTCGTTCGAGGCGGGTGGCTGACCCCAGGGCCATGCCAACAGCCACCAATCACTCGATTTCTGGAATATATGTTGTAGCGTCCCGAGACTCTCTTTAAGGTAAAAGAAGGCATAGTACTGGGGGTAGAATACATGTATTCTGGAAACAGAGGGCTTGGGGGCTGTTGACACGGCCCAAAGGCCGACCAACCGGCTAGAACAATGTGGCCACCCAAGTGACCGAAACCGGCAGTTCAAACAAACAAAGTATTACAATGTATTCTGCACTAGTACTATGCCTTCTTCTACTTTAAGGGAAATCTTGGGCTGCTACACTGTGCATCTAATATTATCTAAAAAGCTAACACAAAATGCAATCCTAGCTCTAATTCTACGTCTCAAGAATGATAGGAAAATAACTTGCGACGCATTCCAATGATATTTGTGTAGAAGCTATTTTTCTGCAAAACATTAGGTTCAGTTAGGCCCGTTGATTTTTTTCAAATTTTTTCGCCACAAAATTGTCGCAAAATCACTTCTTAAAGGTAATTTTCATGCAGTGGAAACGCGATACATTTCTGTTTATATGCATTTGTTGTTCATAATGCAAGTATGCTGTGGCGGAATTGCAGATAGTCGGCTACTTCGGTTGTTGCGAGGGGTGGTCAGCTAAATTTCCAGTGGAATTCTCGCACTGTAGATTTTCTCACCGCATACAATGTTATGCCCATTTCTAGTAAATTTTTCCGACTCTGGGACCTGGGATTGGGCGTCAGGAACAAAACAGCGAAAATGTTGCACCAATTGCAAAATAGAAGAAGCTTTTTACATTCACAACCGAGATGAACCCTATGAAGCTGCCAAAGCAGATTAAATTTGACCACTAATTTTGATTTGGATCTCGAAGAGCGCAATAGATCTTTCTTCACTTCCTTTGAATCCCTTTTCGTACGACTTGACAAGGGGTTTTTTGACGTGACGATCTCAAAGAAGTCCTCCCACACTCCGGCTCAACCCATCTTTATTGAAATGATAAGGAGAATGTGGGGAAGAATGCAAGAATTCCATAAGAGATGGTAAATCACGGCCAGCATCCGACATTTCGTGAATAGACTGATGTACGTGAATCCATGGACAATGGCCGATCGATCTACATTGCTGTAAGAGTGTGGGTGAGTCATTGCCATACTTTTGCGCTTGTCTTCACACGATCCAATTCGTCTCCTCATCCTCATGCCGATTAGGGTGCCGTTCATGTAATTTCCTCCGACTGGAATGCGGCCAACTCATTGGTCAATTTCGGAGCTTTCATTTCTCTTTACCGGAGGTCTAGGATTTCCCGGTAACGCAGAGTCTACTATCGACTTGGGGGTTGAGTTAGCAATGTCATCGCATGTCGCCAACGACAAGGGAACGTGCGGAATAATTTTAGGGTGTAATTACCTGGGCCGATCTGCGTAGTGGATGTCACCTTCCCTTCTCACCAGGGCACTGAAGCCACGATGGTTGCTCTATCACCGGGGCTGTGCTATTGGCAACAGCGGTGACACGTATGGTCAACCTAGATTCTGTTCAGAGTTGACTTGCCGTGCATCATGCCTATTGTTTTGGTAAACGGAAGGGACGAAATTAGTTGGTTGTGGATAGGCCGCAGAAAGTCACACTCAGCAAAGGAGAAAGTCGACCTTTCTCTGCGTCAAATCCATATAGTCGGGCAATCGGATTCCCTATACGCATTGAGGCAGTTCTCCATATTTGATTTAAATCGAATTGTTGGTAAGTGGAGATGGTGGGAGCGGATAAAGACAAGACGCATTTTGTATCATTAAACGAGGCTTGGAGACTGCAGACGAGTTATTTCCACTCTGCAAGGAGGGGTCATCTTGCGACAGCTGCGATATCTGCCCTGGGCAATGCATTTTCAGATCACTGTAGAGTGTGTCTAGACGATACAATCTTTTTTGATCGAGATAGTCTGGAGGACAAGGGCAATTCGGAAATAGTGCCAGATCGGCCTGGGGATCAGGGTTTGGCACTGGAACCAAAGGGATGTCAGCTTCTACAATACTTAATCACTGATTTATCTTTTAGGGGTGCACTGTCTCTTCCGGTGGGGTCAACGTTGGATTTCACTGCCAAGGCAAATCAGTATCCAATCAACGTCAACAGCTCAGACTGGAAAAGGCCTAGCGCGCCTCGATGAAGCTGTTTTGCCCCTTTCAGTACGTCACGTTCTATCACTCGCCCTCTGATCAAATATGCATGCCGAGTTATAAGGCTCATCTCACCACCAGATTACTTGTTGCACAATGCACCTCTCTGCATGCAACCAATCAAGGTACGTTGCGTCAAAGGTGCACCACGAGGCAACGCAAATGGTATGGGAAAACATAGCCAACGGAGGTATGAAGGACGGTGCTTAAAGCAGCTAGTACAACTGTCTTGCCTATACTGCACGAAATAAAGTACCTTTCTATTCAACTACTCTGGTTCAAGTGTGTGAAGAAAGAGAGGGGAAAGAGAGAAACAACGAAAATGCTACACTAGTGGAAGTGTGGGTGGAGCTTCTCAAACACATAACCGGCATGAACTGCGGAGATCGGTGGATCAGGTCGAATTCAACCGATAGATTGAACCTCAAAGACGAACTGACACAATGTACTCTCAGTGCTTTACGTTGGGCAGCGCTTTTCAATGATTCATCTGATGATTGGATGAAAACCGTGGGTGAAGAGGGTGTAATGTTGGGTTTCCTTCAACACATGCCGCTCCATCGACAAGATACCCTGTCCCAAATCAAGTATCTCGAGGAATTTAGAGGCCTCCAGGAAATCAGGACAAAATGTTCCCAGATAGAGTAGCGTGTTGTTTGAAATGTAATTTGTGTACCCGGTATCCGTGGCCGGAGTCCATTATCGCTTGAAGGACTTTAATGGGATTGGTTCCCGTGACCCTGTTGATCACTTCTCTTAGTTTCGTCGAACTCTATAGCTTTGAGTCCGACGACTCGAGTTTGATCCCAGCTGGGAAGCAAATTTGAGCTCGTTGGAAGTGCAATCAGGGGTCTTGATGTTGCAGGTACGCTCCACAGTGCAAACAGTTCCGGATGGCATACTTTCAGTTTAGGGACGACAAAAGATGTCTTCAATCCTAGCGTTTGATTTAGTGTCTCAGGTGAAGGCGGGGGAAGGATCGTTGCCTTTGGCGTTCGTCCACGACGTTGACGACGGATAACGTGGGCATCGTGATTATCAGATCCGCCGGTCGCTGTTGATAGAGTCAGTGAGAGGTGAGTTGAATCTCGCATTAACACCATTCGCCTGTTTTAATTGTTAAATTGGCTTGGCAAATTTGACGAATTGATCGGCTATTGGTTATGCATTTGGGTGCTCTTTCTCTCCCCGTGCATGTGTGTGTGCATGTGATAAGTGACTGGTTGCTCTTGCTTCCCCACTGAGGCGCTTGTAAATCTGTGCCAATTGCTGTTTTTTTTCGGAGAAAAGCCAATAGTTGTCTTTTGAGATGGTAGAAGGCCATCAGAGCTCTTATCCGTGTTATCCTTTTTTCTCAGCAAAAATGCGTGTGCTGCGACGGTAGCAGCGCAATGGGATTGAAGTGCGGTTTCTCCACTCGGCAAACCTGCCTTCCGCATCCGGCTTCTTACATTGCAATCACCATCGTCTGCTTCCACATCATCAGATAACGCTGCTAATCGCCCATAACACAGGAAATGGGAAATAAACCACAGACGTATAGCAGCGCGTGGATTTTGAAGCATACTTTTTGGTACATGTTTATCTTTAAGCGCTTTAGGTGGTCACTTGCCTGCATACATGGGTGAAAGCCCGTAAAATCAACCCGTCTTAGCATAGCCTATCTCAGTGATGTTTGGGGCACATTTGCGACATTACTGTATGGTGGAAGTCATAGGTCATTCAATGAAAGACGCTTGTAGGGCTGCAATGTGGTCGCTTGCGGGCTAGAGAATCATTCGAGAAATTGGCAACTCCCCGTGAGGTTGCAATGTGAGCGGTGCGTTGTCTGCGTCCTCCTGTCGATCCCTTTGAAAACAGCGCAATATGTACGCCAACCACACATCATAAATGAAATCTGCCGGCTTCACGCAGAAACGGCTCCTCGTGTTCCGAGCCTGAGATCGGTATCAGTCAATGCTTAATTAATGGTTGCATTAAATGGATTGCGTGGAGGTTGGCTGAGTTGAGAGCAGTAAAATGGAAGGATAGCGAGAGTAATCACATTGTCTACTTACCGACCCGTAGTCTTGTTTGAGTTAACCAGATTGAAAGCTTTAAATTCGGAAATTTCTCAACTGATGGTGTCTAGGTTAGGTGATCCTGTACTGTGGCGCCAGCAAAAGGTGGGGTACCGCAACTGTGATGGTGCTGAGTGCCCGTTTATTTTGTTGGTGGTAATTTTGACGGCGTGGTCGTGCATTACGAAGTGGAGTGAGGTTTGTCGACTACAGCAAAGCATTACGATGCCTTGAAGTCGTTGGTTGTGAAGAAAACGGAGAAGATAGATTCTCCTACCAACTCAGCAGGCTGAGACGACACATCTACGAGAAGCCGGTAGCCCCTAGCCACCTTGCTCGATGACGACAATTCCTCCGCTGTTCGTTTGCAAAATAGCATGTGATGCGTCTCGTTCAATAGAGTCCTACAACTTTCGGCATTTGCATGATGTTGTTGCTACCTCGTGGGTTCGCTAGAAAAAGTATGGTGCACCCGCAAGCATCACTGGCTACCTAGTCTCGTAGGCTAGGGCTCCTAGCAGTCGGCATCGCTTGAGTGAATATAATAATTCCGTAGAGGATCCAGTTAGCAGCGTTGTACTGCGCAAATTTTCAATGTGATGCTACTCTTTTAAACGGAAGACATTATGCGTTCAATTGCAAATGAGCAGCTGGGAAGAGGTCATCAGAATAGCTGGCTTAAAGTATGCAAAAGGCGTAGTCAAAACCATTCCCAGAGGACAAGGTATGATTCCGACCAGACCCAATAGCAGCACCTGAGCCCTTAGTGACACAAACCGATCAACAAGGTTAACAGGAACCGTTGATCAAAGGCATCTAGCCGACATCAGTAGCTCAAGATGTACCAAAATTCAATTGGACACTCAGGCCCAGTCATTTGGAATAAGACCACGATTGTGATCCTTCCAATCATCAACTTACAACCTAGGTACTTTCACTAGCAGTCTATCCCGTCCCACAATCGAGCATCTTGTGCGCTGACACCATTATCGGCTAAATTATGTAAATGACAATGATTTTCACGACGCAGTCAATCGCTGCTCATAGCTCCCTTCAGTATACCACTTTAAATTTGACGGCTCGAATTTGATTGCAGCTGCGAGTATGGGAGGCAAACCTGAGTTCATCGGATGTGTGATAAGAGGTTGTGACGTTGCAGTTGAAAGACTATCTTAATTAGGAAAACCAGTGAAGAGAAGAACACAAATTATGCGCTGGGGGGCGTTGTGCACAAAATTTTGTGCTAGTGGAGTAGACAGAGCCAGGGTATGCATGATTGAAACTTTCTCCTTCAATCCATTGGATGAAGATGGTGTTCAGGGTCTGAGTAAAAGATGGCAAATTAAGATTGGCGTTCATTCACGTCGGTGACACCAGTGATTTGATGGCGGAGGAGGAAACCAGAGCAGAGAACGGGCATTCTTACTCGCAGTTTTGAAGACGAGTCGACTGCTTGTGATGGGGCTAGCGAGGAATGAGCTGGCAGCGATACTGCATGCATTCAGTGAGTTAATTGAATCAACGTCTTTAGCTGGCTTGATGGCATGCATTATTACTATAAATTATCGCCGATCAGTCATCGTAGGTGCTGGTTTGAACACCTTAATTTTGCCTAGACCTACCTGAAGTGTTGACTGTAATTCGACTCTGTTGTAGAAAGGGAAGCATGCATCCTATCGCAAGAGAACAGCACAGGAGGTGTCGTTATCTGACGTGTGTGATAGGAGTGGTTGAAACTCTTCCTAGAGGATATGTTATTATGACCAGGTTAGATAGGGCTGCCTGACCCCTTGTCATTCTTATTCTAGTCGTTGAAACAGTTATCCAAGATTGGCATTAACGACTAGGCCATACAGGAAAGGAGATGCTATGTGCCTTGATCAAAAGTTTACCCAATATATAAGTGATTACCTGTAGTAGATTCAGTAGGCCTCACCGAATTCCACATTATTCCGTCCCAGGAAGAAATGATAAAAACGCTGAATGCTGCAACACCAATTTCTAACTTTCTTAAACGGTGGTTTTATCAGCACAAAGCCTTCTCAGGTCTGCAATGGCAATCAATGTGGTAAGTCTGGCACTCCACTGTCACTTCACTATGCTATAGGCAAAAGAAGAGGTGGGGCACACTTTCACCTCGTGCACAAACACTTCAGTTACTTTTATGGCAGACCCATTATGAGAGGCACGAGTAGCCTAAAGTTTACCAGGAAGAAGACTTAGAGCTCTTTTACAAAGCTGTTCCATCTCTCGCAGTAAATCATATTCCAAACACCCCTCAAGCAGTGATGCATGTAGGTTGAGGAAGCTAATCTTACCACTTGTTCCACAGCACACTTCTCCGCACATGACATATCAAGTTGCACTGCATTGAAAGTGCACCAAAAGTTGGAGACGAATGTGAGGTCAGCAAGATAACCGGCTAAAAGAAGACAATGGAGGCAAGGATGAGGAAACGAAGACAACAATGGCACCAGAGATGATGTTTGCAAAAACGAGGAAGCTGTGCAATGCATTTTTTTAAGTAAATTATTTGACTGACAAGCGGTCATTCTACACCAACCGCGCGAATGCGTGCTGTCAACATACTCACAAGATGAAAAAGGACTCAGGTCTCCTCATAAAACTGATCATTTGTAGGCTTCCCTATGTTGCTTATAATAAAATGCCTTTCTTCACTCAAATGCCCTCATCTAAGTGCACGAAGTTGGGGGTAGAAGCAATAAATAGCGAAGATCCCTCACTGCTGGTAGCTGCGACAGCTAGTCAGAGCAGGTCAACTTCAACCACTGGCTCCCACCTCAATGCAAAAGGCAGGAGAACGCACGCTCAATGTAATACACGGGAAAAACAGCTTCAACATTCTACCTACCGTTACGAAGAATAACGTGGGTGTAGGTGGTGTTGGGTAACGGTGCTCTTTTCCCGCAACCCTCCTTGTCAGTGCTTTTACCATTGGAACACCTTACACCAAACCAAATATCTTGAGGACTTGAGGGTCCTTTACGAAGTCAGGACAAAATGATTCTAGATACAGCAGTACCTTGCCTAAAGTATAAATAATGCACTTTAAGATTGCCTGAATAGTGTGAATGAGATTAGTTTCTGTAATCCAGTCACTCGAAGCTCGTAGTTTTGCCATAGTATACAATTCTTAGTCCGACAGCTGTATCCTGATTGCAGCTGAAGGCTACAGAGCAAACCCGATTTCATAAGAAATGTAAAAAGAGGTGGCGATGTTGCTTTGTTGATGGAAAGTTGGCGTATTTAACGTTTGCAAGGTTATGTGGAAGGCTGAAGCAGAGTCTGTGCAATAGGAGTCATTTAGCTTTACTGCTTTTGCAGTCTCTAACAAAGCATAAAGATATAACAGCCAAACTGTTTTTGCTGAGTAGTTTGTATGGGCCGTAAAATTGAAAAATCGTCTGAGGTTGTAATCCGAGAACCACGATGGAATAAGAAAGCAGTACTGTTCACACAATTCATAATAATTGGGTAGGGGATAGAAAGTTCTCTCCCCTAACTCACGTTGTCGACTGGGTAAGCATGTCACTTCTGGACAAACAATATTAAGATTCACGGGCATTTAGTTGAAGGAAAAGGTAAAGAAAGTTGCAAGCTTAAAGCGCTCAACAGACGCAGTGGATCCAGTGATTACGCTCAACTTAGGGGCGTAATTGTCTAAAAATGCAATGTGTGAACAATTAATGAAGTCATTAATTATGACCATCCCCACCCCCGAGAAGTACCTTAAAACCGTCTTTTGAAACATCTCGGTGAGGAGGAAAACCAGGTCAAGGAAATTAATATCTATAGTGAAGAGCTGTATTATTTCGTAATGAACTTCCTGTTTGGCGTTAGAGAAGGCGGCACATGGCTCTCCGAAATTTGCCCTTCGCAATTCGTTACTAAAACCGCTGTACAGTGCTTCTAGTCCTCAGGATTGGCGATGGCATAGCTCACTGATCTATCACTTTTGATGAGTAGGATGACTAGTGGCGAATTTGGCGTTGCTATTACGCCAAGTCTAGGGCTCTCAGACATTTGGAAATTTGGTATCAGCCCACGCCTCTACCCATTCTGAGCCTATGCTAACCGAAGGAGGGTGAAAGCCGCCACTCTTATAACCTCCCATGTGTGTGGCATGGAGATCACTCCAGCTTGGGCTCAGTTTAGTTTCCACTCATGCCACGAATTTTCCTCGCTTCACCTCCCAGCCATAGCTAATAGATAAGCATGAGCTGTTGCTCGATTGTTCGTTATTTTAGCCATACTTTAATTATGGAGAGAATTAATATTTTGTGTTGACACATTCATCTTTTCGATGACCTTTCATGAGTGTTGTAGATCTGAACCCACAAAACCGACTTTGGTAGGTCTATTCTCATTTTTATCGATATATCCAACTCATTTGCTTTGACTTCAATTGTTTTAAGTGGGAGTTTGGACATTTCTCCTGGAATCTCAAGAACAAGTAAATAGTTAGACATTGTTTGAAGAAAGACACACTCTTACTCTCTGTTTGATTCCTCCGTCTTACAAGATTGTAAGGGTCAGCTGTAATGAGAAAAATACGACATTTGTGAAAGGTGTTTTATAATATCAGTTGGATATGGATAAGCTGGGATTCATTTACACCCTTTGTAGAAGCCAATGGGTGATGGATGGCGTGACCTTAGGCATCCACATCATACGGGTGGTGATGGCTGCCATGCTACCATCCTGAAGAATCTTTTTGAATACCAGTCCTAAAAGGAACACAGGACTTTGCCTCCACCTTCTCACAGATAGCAAAATGGGCATGGTTCTCGAAAGCGTGGTTGAAAGTTGGGTGCTCGAGAACCTACGTGGCACAATTTTTGTCTAGCTAAGCCCACTAGAGCAAGCCATATTGTGCTTCTTCACTCACCTTGCCTCTTATTGCGTATTTTCACACGATTCTGCGTGATTTCAGAAATAGCACCTATTGAGACAGTACACCCTACAGTCCTAAGCCTGCCTGATAAATGATTCAAGTGGAGGCTGTTTTACCCCTTCATTTCATCAGCGGCTGTGCATTTAATCTATAGGTTTTCTGATACCATTAAACTATCTGTTAATTTTTCAGACTAAAGTAGTTTTGATGGATCTAATACCACTTTTAGACCACGGCCGAACTGCATCAGAACGAAGAAGACGTAATGCCAGTCGATCTCCGTCAGTTCGCAGTGTCGAATAGGGGACATATCTTCTATATCCTCTTGCATCCAAAATTATCCCCAGTGAATGGCTGAGAACTACAAAACCTCACTGAGAATGTTGACAAGATTATTCGGACAATTAGAATGCCTTTTGAAACGCGATCTTTCATCAACCCTTTTCCCTTTCATTTATTCTTGTTGACTAAAGATATGGATTTTGTGATTTCTATCTACCTGTTCTGGAAATTGCGAACCTAGAGTGCTGTAGTCGTGGCATTTAGTGGAGCGAAAGGGAATGAGGGTCAATGACGGCTCAGTGATTCGTGCGAATAGCTCACATGCAAACCAGTCTGGAACGCCTCAAACTCATGCTTAGAGTGACAATGAAAATCAAAGCCGCTTTCCTTGCCTCACTAAAAACAAATGATACATTGCACCAAATGCTTGCACCGCCTCAACCGTTATGTGCCTATATCAGTTTGACCTAAATCCAATTTATTCTTTACTGGTAGCAAAAGTATCTTTATGTGTTGTGCTGATAATTTAAACTGTCTTACGCTGTAAATGTTCCGTGTCTCCTAATTTAAGCCACTTTAGCAACCAAGATGCCTCCGAATGTGTTGCAAGCCACTAAGCTGTGTCCGAAGACCTAATGCTACAGCTCAGGGAGACTAAAAGAGTCTGGAGGGGTACATGAGATTATCGGTTCTCGTCGACACAAATTGCATTTAAAGTTCATAATATCAGCTACTCCTTGTCTGGTAATGCCACTTCATGGAGACATTCATTTCTTACAGTGGAATGACCTAAAAGACAAGCAGTCGTCCCTTCAGCCAATCTAATTGTGGTTCTTCCCTTCTTCTTTCGTATCTATGATCTTGAAAAATTAGCATCGTAGTGCACGCGATGGAATAAGAAGTGCATCAACTTCTGGTTCGGACACAAGACTTCAGTACGCTAAGTAAACGATCCAACTCTTCCCAGATTTCAGTAAGTTACACTATCCCTGTAAAAAAATATGCTTTGAAAAAAAGGACGCGTTGAAACGCATGGAATATTATTTACTTAATCGTCAAACAAGGAGCAGAATGCAGATCCAAATAATCTCCATAACGTGGGAAAGACATAACCCTTACGGATACTAATTCTCCTCTGGTGGTTGTTTGACCTTAGCGGGAGAATCCCATCGTTCAATTAGTTTACCAGATTTGCTTACTGGCGCCACACAAGGTCCAGGCTGTGTTTTCAATGAAGTCTGACCACGTTAGAAAGAAGCGAAGAAGTTAGGGTGAGTAACTCTCTATTTGTTGCAACCAGTGGCTTGAGAAACCACCACTTTACACAAAGTCTGGGTTGGTTCTCACAACACTACTTACTAAGGTCAGTCTTTAGGGTCAAAACTGGCTGTTTTGCATGGAAGCACCGCCGACGCCATGTCCGATCCACGTACGGACGTCTCAACACAGTCACTACTCGATATGTTTGAAAGGAACCTAATTGGAGTTAAGTCGAAAAGCGAAACAAAAGCAATAGATGGTTTCCTTCCCTTTCCTCCTTTTCTCTGTACCACTGTTGTTTTACTGTTTTACCGTTGCTGTAACCATTGCTGCCCTGTAATAGCAGTTTGTTAGCAGCTATTCAACTAATGCAAAGCTAAATAAGTGCTGCTTTCCAAGCGGATCGTCTTGCTGTTCGATTACTTGTCCTGCTTTTGTCGTACGGTCAAGTTAGTGGGTATAAATGACTTCCCCAGACCATAAAATCTTACAAGTACCAGATTATTGGGGATTTTTAGACTCAGCAAATCACATGCTCTTGTCAATTGAGTTGAAATCCATATATGATACAGTAGCTTGTTAGAGAGCTCTCCTTGCCACTTCCTCCGACCAGTGACCGAGAATGGCGTTGCCCTTCTGCTCTGTACTGCATTTTAGCTAATTGTAATTAGTACTTACCTTCTATATTTTGAACACTCACTTCCCTTTGCAGGTCTTCCCATCGGTTCTGAAATTAGGCATTTCTGTTGTAATACTTTGTTTTTTCGAACTACCGGTTTAGGTCACTTGGGTGGCCATCTCGTTCTAGCCGGTTGGTCGGCCTCCAGGCCGTGCCAACAGCCCCCAAGTCCTCTGTTTCCGGAATATATATATTCTGCCCTAGTACTGCGCCTTCTTTTACCTTAAGAGGAGCCTCGGGACGCTACATCTGTTTTTGCAATTCACTTTTCCCTGTGGCATGGGAGCATCAAGCCAAGTCTAGAAGGGAGTGTGGTGTCGGACGAGGGGCGTTCACGCAGTGTGAAGAAATGCTTTACTACACCCTCATCAAAACTAACCCTTTTTAAAGACGAAATTTACTTCCAATATAACTTCCATTTTACCAGTGAGTAACGCGTCATAGAGGCCTGTAATTTCAGTAAGGGCTGTTTTTGGTATTTTTTGCACACGTTCTTGATATGACTTCACACGTTTGTGCAAGTTTATTGAGCAATCTTTAGAACAAAACTTTGAGAAAATAAGCGTCAGTAGATTGTTAGAAGTATAAAGTGCTCCATTATCCCTTCTTGACTTATAATGATATTTCTTATTTATTGAGCTCAGACCTTCCAGCCTTCTATAAGCGTGATCACGTTGGCCCTTTGTTTCAAGGTCATTCAGTGCACACCTTGTGTATGATATTGTTGTACAAAATCGCGTAAAGGCTCCGATGTACATTTCAGCAGCATGCTACTGTTCATTGGCTTTTATTTTTATAATTGCATCGCCTACTCCTTCATCCGCTTTATTTTGACTATGAATATGCTCCCCTTATTTGTCATGTCTTTCCTTTCTGAAGGTTAGTGTTTGGTACGTACGGCTTTGGCTAGGATTACTGAGGCCGCTTTTTCGGCTATGAAATTAAGCTCAACTACATAATCTGTCTCTATTCTTATTTTACTGCTTAAACCGTTTGCCGTCATTAATTTGGTCACAAAACACTTTTTTGCATTCTTCCTAGGCTTTTTGATCGAATACGGTAACATAAGAGATGCCTTCAGTCCACCAGAAGCCATTAATGCGCGTGATAAAATCTCTCGCCGGCACTGAGTTTAGTTCTGGGCTCTTTTCACCGTGGTTGTGTGAGCTTCGCCAGGATTCCGTTGCTTCATTTTGTGACTTAGTCAACCGCCTCATTAAGAAGTTGGAGGTCGCCCCAGAAGTCTACTCCTTTTTTCCAGATTCGTTGTTGGCCGACCAACTTGTTGATTCTAAACGACGACAAGATGTATTTGAGCCCTTGGTACGCATTTCCGACCACCTCGTTTTCTCTAATAGTAGACCTCGAATTCCAGAATAGAGTTCCAGCATCGTATTTTTAGGTGCTGAACCAACCTAGCGTATTGTTAATCTGTTAATGTCTACTTTGATGTTCTTGATGATGGATTGTTTAAAACTATGTGTTTTTACCTCAGATTAATATTTTAATCCCATTTTACAAGCCTGTAACTTTTGTTTCATCGTCTCGTAATTTCCTATCCATTTTTTCCTTATTCTCGGTTTATGGTCGTCCCCTTTGTCAAGTGATTAGCATGCATATTTTCAATCGATGCGTTAATCTTTACATGCGGTCATTTCATCCTTTTTCATGTTTCCTGTGATGATAGATTCATTTAAATCCGGACACTTTTTCACTTATTTTGCTCTTCGTGCTAAAAAACTGTATTTAAGGAGAGACACCATTTTCCATTCGCCCTTGAGTATTTTTCATAATCCTGAATGGACAGTGGAAAACTTAACTCGTTTTTCCCTTTCAATGCACATGGAAAGATATGTGCCTTTGACGAGTGACAAGTATGCCCTACTACACTAGTGGTCGGTGTGCATCGCAAGTCAGTTCGGTCCAGATGCCATTACCTGAAATAGCAGGTGCTATTAATAGTGAGTACATGGAATAGCGCGTGATTGTGAATGAAGTGGCTTGTAAGCAAGGAACGTGCCCGAAATTCACGAGTATCCATTGGCACAGAGGACTTCAAGCACAGTGCCATGATAGAATGCTTACTCGGTCAGCGGTAACACATGAAAATAGTGTAGAAGTTTAAAAAATTGGCACCAGGGTCACTTTTTCGGTGTCATCTCAGGTTGTGGCAGCTTCTTCCCCAATGCACAGCCTCAAAAACTATACCTGTGAACATTTGGCCAGCTTGTGGGACGCCTGTTGGGCACCCAACCCACCTTAACATTGGACAAGAGATGAATCTCCTTCCTTTGCAAAAGTGAAAACAGCACAATAATGTTCGAATCCTTGCAGTTTTGAAAAGTTTGCTCAGAGCAGTTTTCCCCTCTTCCCTCTAACCAAGACTTCATTTAGTTCATTTTTGCTTTAGATATTGGACGCCGGGATGGATACTAAGTGTTGCAGTTGATTGTATTGAAAAATAAGCGTATTTTGCACACCTTGGTGTCTATTTACTTTTCATAACCCCAAGGGTTCCGGGTTATCTTGAACAGTTTTTACCAGCTACCTTCACACACTTGCACCACGGGAAAACGACTTGTTCATTTGATTTTCTTTTTTTTACCTGTCCTTGTCTGAAAACAGCTGGCTGTTTTTTCTATGCCAGAAAGTGACCAATGGATCTGCGACTGTGATATGCATCGATAATATGTGGCAATGGGATCCAATCAGTGCAGTGGATGCCTATTTGCGTCCCGCGAGTGTCATCGACCAGATTCTCACGCGGTTGCCCTGCTCCGAGGAGGGGTACACTCTTGTGGACTGGTGTCGGCTCAGGTACTCACTTTCCCCCCTTTCCCCTTATCTCGATTTGTTGCTCCTTCAGTAAGAGCAGGGACTTTCCGAGTCTTCAGATGATTCTGGCTACGAGCACCTCGGAAGCGGGACGGCAGCTGCTAGAGGACCTATTTCTGTGCCGAAAATTGGCTGTAGGTAGAAGTACTCTCCCTTCCAAGCTTTCTTTGTGTTAAGTCTTTTTTCCTGTTTTAGGAGGAGATTAAGTTGGTCCAGTTGGCCCTCATTGATGTCGCGCTGAACCTGAACGCACCTGACGTGGATAATCTGATAAAGAGTGCGGAGCCATTTCAGGCTATTCCCAGAGCTGTTTTCAAGTTAGTTGAAACTGTTGAGGTTTAAAATAGGTCTTTGTGAATTCGCTCATTCCAGAACCACTTGCAGGCTAAAAGCAAATAGAAGCTGATTTGCATTCGTACTACTACTAGGTGCTGTCTTGTCAATTTGTGTTCTGGACGAATTATTCCTTCTGTTTTCGGATTGTGGCGCCTCTTACCATCTTTTGACCTTATGTAATAGCAGCTTTTCCGTGGTATCATCCGCCATCAAATCAACCATTCATAGCACCTGTTATCATCATACATTTTGATCTTGGTAAACTAACCCCCTAAATGACCCGTTTTTATTTCAGCACCCTGTGCCAATGCAAACGCTACGACTACCTCCCGGTGGTGGAGTTGGCTGTGGCGGCGGCGGAGGCAAATGCAGCGGTGACCCCCGAAGCGTTGAAAGCAGGTCCAACCGCCACCACCGCCAGTGTGGATGGCTTGCTGCGACGCTTTGAAAACGCGCTGATGTTGGCGCACTCTGAGGACGCCGCCTCTGATGCCTCTCTCCTCACCGATGATGACGGGTTGCAACACTGCCGGCCCATCCTCCTAAAAGCTCTCCATGACGCCTCGTGAGCAATCTCTACTTTCTCCTTTTTCATTTGTAGAGGAGAGTGATTTTGTGGTTACTTAATTTCTACTTCTTTCAAATTGGATCTTTTAGCGTGGCACTAACTTTTTCTTGTCTTGAGGGGCATTTTTTGTTTGATCTCTGGTTCCGTCACCGTTCTTCTCAAATGCGCTTGTCTTACCACGCCATATTCTGCATTTGATCCTCGGTTTGCTTATGCCCCCAGCTATTTTTCTTAGCTTAGGCACCGTGGGCACGATTCTACCATCTCTGCCTCCCGGCTCTTCATTTCTACCAGCGATGTCATTTCTCCTTATTTTCTTTGTGACTGGTGCTGTTCTGGTTGTAGAAGGATGTTTAGTTTGCTTATTTCTTCTTTTTATAGCATAGGTCTCTCTCCCTCCTCCTCCCTCCAAAAGTCATGTTTTGACAGTCATTTTCTGGCAGCACTCATTCGTCATTAGCTGAAACAAGCTCTGGCGTTCTCGCAAATTCTTCTTTGAGAAGAAAACCGAATTTGCAGCTGCTCGTATCAACCAACTTAAAGTCCTTGTTGGGGTGATTTTCAAACATTTTCTAAAAGCACTTTTCCGAAAAACTGGAGCTGTCCTTGTCTTGCGAATCTTTCGTGGCTAAATTGGCGTTGAATGCCTAATCTCTGCTACACATTAGCTTCTACATCGACAACACAGGCAATCCTTCCATTAAAGTATTTGAAATTGTCACGGAAAGTGGAAATCTGATTAGCAAGTCTAAGCCACTAGCTGGATGTTCGTTCGTTTGTCAATTACTAGAAGATGATGACCAGTGTTCATGTGTCTTTCAGTTTAGCTTGCTTCAATTGCCTGGTGTGAGCTGTGGAGACCTGCAGAATACGCTTGTTTAAATGCGTTGTGAGGCATGGGTAATCTTTATTCCTCTCTGTATCACTTTTCTGATATTCTAAGTCCTCATAAAATGCCATACTTAACTCGATTGGTAAAATGATTCACGGTTTCTGGACAAGTGCGGTATCAGGACACATCGTTCCGATATAGTTCACATTTATTGTCATCAGATGATGAAGCATAGCGCTGGGCAAGATCTTCTGTTCTTGATAACCAAGACAAATTCCGTGGTCCCATTTGCTTTCAGTAACGGTTTGCACGGTGAATACTGAATCAATTAGTTCAAATTTACATCAACTATGAAAGGAAAGTGGTGGCATCAACTCAGTAAAAGGGTGCCATCTGCTTCTTCGATGTGCATTGCTGAAATGTACCGCAGACATGCATGCCAGTTTGTGTCTATATTATGAACCATTAAATTTTATTAAACTTTTCACACCTCGTTTTCAGCTGAACAAAAATTATCCATTCATTGCTAAACGTATCAATGTTTCTTTCAATTTCCGACATTAATCAAAGCAAAACGCTTGATTGTGTTTGGCAAGAAGTCAGTCGTGGTAATCTATCAGCCACTTGTCTATCCGTCTCGGAATTTTTCACTTAGTATTGCATAAATCACACAAGCAATGCATTTTCAAATACCTTTTGATCACTGTATCTCCTAGTTATCAAGGAAGGCAGGCCATTGTACAATCACTGCAGACGTCGCTCTTCAATGTAAATGCGAAATATCCCAGTTTGTGTGGAATGTTAAGTTTCTCAATAAGCTTTTAAAACCATTTATGATCTTCCATGTCAAATTGTTAAATAAAAACTTGGCGGTTTTGGAATATTTACGATATCGTAACGTCGATTAATTTGATATTTGAAATTCTTTTCTCGTAAATGAGTGAGTGGAATGGGTAATTTATGTTTCTTCACCTTTTTCATCCCCAACCAGCCAACTAGTCAATCCGGATGAACTGTTCCTTGTGTTGATCCGATTCATCTGGCTTCTGCCCTCGCGTGGCTGCAACCCAAACTCCAGAGCCAACGCCCCTCTCATCGACACTATTGATGTGCGTCTCGTCCACAAAGCACTCTCTCCACTGGCTTCTCAAGTTCTTTCAGTTTCTTTCTCTTCTCTCTTAGGACATCTGTCGAACCGCTACCTCCACTGCTTCCTTCAAGGACTCTGCTCTGGGTGAGTCCTCCTTACCCTTTATGGCTAGCTTTCGTGAGAATAATAAAACACCATTTTTTACGCTTTGTTGCTTTTAGAGAAGTTCCTGAAGATTCACAATCCTGAATCAGTGGGACGGTGCCTACTGGCCGCAGCCTATCAACGTCACTTGCTGCCTGCCTATCGGTAAGACCTATCCCCTTATTCCTTCTCTCTCATTGATTGTTAAATTTTTGGAATGTAAACATGAAATATCCCTACCAATCACTTTCTGAATTAATAAGCTTTGCTCATAAGTCGGGTCATGGGTCCCCCCAGTGCTAAGTTTCGGAGGCTATACCCACTGTCATTTTACAATCAGCATTTTTTGTTTTTTTCATCTATTAGGGGAGCTTTTTTTCAAGATTTCTTTAAAGGGATATGCTGTTCCGTGCTTAGCATCATATACACTTGCGGCTTTTGTTTTTCTCGTGTTAAAACGGCAATGGACCTTATCCACACACTACTTCTTTTGTGCGGATAAAAATAACTTATTTTTTGCAGACATTGGATAAATATTATAACGTGTCGAAACATGATCTAAAGTCAAATGTCCACAGCAAATCCAATGACGTGTTTGCTGACAGCTTAAGGCAAGCAGTGAGAATTGACCGGTCATCCAGCACAGCCCTCGTTCGAGGGCTACACGCCACCCGCGCAAATAACGCCGCTGAATCCAAAAGTCCACGCTATCTTTCTTTGCACCGAACAACTAGTTAACAAGATACTCTAGGTAGTGTGCATATTTCCGTCTTTTACAAGGCTGACTGTATTCATAGCCTACCCCGACCTACTTGAAATGACTGTATATGCTCAAAATCGCCCAATCACTTTCTAAGCTGAGCAATTTTGGAAATCAAGCAGAGCTACAAGAGAAAATTTCGTGCTTGCTTCTGGTTTGATGCATTGGTGCGTGTTTCACACTTCTAATGTCGAATGTTTTAGACGTTTAATTGTACTACCGCTCTTTTCCTGCCTAATTAATTGGATTCTCTGAAATTTAATCTGCACTTCGTTATTTCCTTAGTAATCAATCCTCACTGTAGCGTTCTGAGACTTCCATGAAGGCGAAAGAAGACATAATACCCGGACAGAATGCATGTATTTGACACGTAGCAGGGCTTGAGGCTACTGGTGGAGCCCCTAAGTGACTTCTTTACCAAAACAGAGGGCCAAAGTAGTACACAGCCTCCTTCTCTTTCGAGCGTTGCTACTGGCGCTCGCCTTGGTCAGCCTCCCGTGTAAGCCATCCCAACGTAAGAAATGTATCCACAAACCAACAGCGCCATTCACCGATTTCCCATCTACGGGATTTGGAGGTTCATCCGTTATGGAAACTGTATTGGGGGGACGGGGGAATGTGCTGGCCATTATGCCTGCACATCCCTAGTCGGTGGAACGTTGGCCTAAAAACAGAATCATGCAACAATAGAAGGGGCTGAACAAGGTTCCATGGGCGAAGGGTTTCGTGTCTGCTCCTCCTCGCCACTTTGGTGCCGCTCAACCATTATCTAGCTGAATTTTGTCCGGCCAATAGAGAAGTTGAGGCGGTATTGCGAGTTTGCATAACTGATTCCTTCATGTAGGAACGGTAGACAGATGCGTAATGTGATTTTCAGTTGCTTCACGGCTAGTTTCGCTTCTGTTGTTATTAGCTTTTCTGTAAATCACGAGACTGAGGTAGTTGACTAAGATAGACGCCATTTACATACCTTCTGTAAGGGGTTGTCACGTACTCTCTTGCCCGCAGCATATGCGCTTATTCTTCCCTGCTGAGATTCATCATTTAGCAGTAGAAACCAGGGCAGATGTCCCTTAAGATTGGGTTCGCTTTCTGCTGCCACCAATACAGTGCCCCGAGACTTTTCTGAGGACTGATAAAAAACAATACTCGGGTAGAATATGTATTGTTGATGCATAAAAGGGCTGGAAGGAGTGAGTGACATGACTTGGAGGCTATTCTACTTGGTGAAGGTACAATGGCGGCTACTCAAAGTGGTTTCTTCCCAAGACTGACTAATCAGATTCTCATTTCATTTGGCACTTTTATGCTCCTTTTTCCGGAGCATTTAGAACAATGCGATCTATGGGCTGCCTAAAAATAGCCAGGCTCCGTACTATGTTCCGAATGTTTTCTGCCTTTCAAGTTTGGCGTCTATGGAAGTTACCTCTTGTGAAATGCAGCGAATTATTCACGACAAGCTCTTTCTTCTCATGATATTGTTGTAAGCCTTCTAATGATTTATCCAGTGAGTTGCCTTCACTGTTTCTTATTTGAAGGGTTTTCACTCTGTCTCCAGGTATTTAGATAAACTTTTCAGCACTTTACCTGCATAAGAACTATTTCACAGTTAATGAAAGCTCCTAATGAAAATTATCTTGTTTTCGGAAATCCTCTAAAGTAAAATAAATACTTCGGATAATTACTCATAACCTTCGTGTCTTCTGTTGAGCCCATATGCTCGATGTTTGCGCCGGTTTTTCCAGTCTTATTATGTGCGCAATTGTCTTTTCACTCTCTCTTTACCCAACTTTGTGCTTCTTGGGCGGGGATTCGGGAGTGCTCGACTACTTTAAGCGAGATTGCTGTTAAGGAGGCCATTTCCTTCCATCGTTACTCCAGTCGATTGCACCTCTATCTCCTGACAGGTGGCATTGATGGATAAGGGCGCTGCCAAAAGCACCTTTAAATAGTTTCTTGGGGAAGGGAATCTGCTACATTTAGGCTATTATTAGACGCAGAATTCTTGGCAAAGGGTTTCTGTTTTACCATCATATAGAATGTTAGTATTAGCTTTTTTGTGAGCACACATTCAAGTAGGTATCCTTGAATCATTTTAGCGGTGTAGAAGTGCTCTCTCGTAGTGCGCAATAATTCTTGATTTGAAGCTCAAATTCTGCATTTAGGCGACCTCAATAACTCGGTATTCCCAAAGGTAAAATCCGGGCATTGTTGCTAGTCTATTTGGTGTAAATTTTCATCTCCAATCCGATTCTGCGGACTAGGTTGCTTTGAATACTTTCATTCTTGCGGCCCATTTTAAGGCTGTTAAATCATATGTTTGGATGCATGTGGGTTTTACCAGTTTTTCATAGTTTCTACAGCACTTAATTTCTTTTTTGGAGTGGAATTTATTACTTAAGGTAAGGAGTCGTTGGAAGCCGGCATACACTTCTCTAATATGGCTTCGTAATGAACTTGGCGCAGCTCTTCCTTCATCTTTGAAGACTTAAAAAAAACAAACTCGGTAGATATTGGTGCCCGACATCATTCCTTGCATCATTTGAAAATTTTTTGCCAAGTTAAGCCAAATTTGGTGTTCTTTTGGGTACCATCGCTACTATTTGCAAACTGGTCGTTCACGAGAAAAATTATTGCAATGCTTTGATTTCGGTGCTTTGTTTACTTCTAAGCGATGCACTAATCCTAGTGTAAAGCTTTTCGAGGTTCTGGTAACATAATGAAGCACTAGATCTCTTGATTTTCGATCGTCAGTCATAGTCCCAATGGAATTGTTTCACAGGCAAGCTCTGTCTCCACAAATGAGTCCTCTACCCCACGCTATGCAAAAGTGCAAAAGGTGCTCGCAAGGTTCGGCGCAATTTCCACTTTAATCCAACTACCACCCGTGTACTACTTTGGTTATCTCATCAGGCATTCCAAAGTTTAGATGTAGCCTGCAAATTAAGTCTGCGGTCTGAAGTGTTTGAACACTGTATTCAGATTCTTTCAAGCACTGACGTTGATGTTATCTCTGGAAAACATGGAGGTCTCAGTTTCTAGCCTTTAAAAATGAAAATAAATGTGACTTTCTCTTTTCTTACTGTGGGGGTTTATTTGAATGTCGAAATTTCAGTGCTTCGTCTATCTCCTCCTCTCGATATATTCGTTCAATGCATTCACTCTGATTTGACCTGTAGGGAGAGCGTACGATACGTAGGTTTTCCGCAGCTGGTCTCGCCAGTGGTCCAGATGTTCAAGGACCTCGCGGCAGCGCACCACCAACCCTCCACCGCCTCATCCGCGCTACAGTCGCTGCAACATCGATCCATCGCCAGCTCCACTACCTCCGAGAACAGTGATCCTACCCTACTCTCTAATGTCAGGTCGGCGCCTTCCTCACTCTTCTCCTCTTTGGAAACTAGTTGAGATCTTGTACAACTACTGGGATGATGGCCAATTTGCTTATATCTTCCCTTCAGTGTTTAAAAATTGGTTGAAGTTTTGCGCGTATGCTCGAATTAGAGCAAACTTCGTCTGTTTTTATCATGTTAATGGAACTGTGAAAATCAGTTTGCAAGACGTGAAGTTTTTTAGAGTCTTCAAATTCATCATAAAATCTCTGTAGCGAATCGCTCCTACCTCGTTCTTTTTAGTTTCACCAAAAACTGCTTAAAACTGTGCACGAATTTAGCAAAGACCTTGCTGGTGAGTTTGTACTGATGTTTGGATCTGTGGGATGAAGCATTTCAATGATCCTATGGCAATCATTCCAATGTGTTTTTATCAGTAAAAATGCTATCAGTAATTCTCCATACCTCGGATGGGCCCTGGTTTATCTGTCGCAATGAAAGCGTTTCCGCCTTTCTTGTGTTTCTGAAGGAAATAAAGTCCACCGGACTTCAATTTTAGAAAATAAAGCACTGGGTTGCTTTTCTTTTACCCTCCTACTCGCCTTTTTCTCAAAAGTGGTTTGGTTTTTTGCATGTATAATAGAATATGAGTCAACTTGGGTTTGTTAATAATAGTTCAGCCGGCAAGATGATGATAATAGGCTGGTAAGAATGTGGAGGATTTTGGAATCAATGAAAATTATCCTGCCATCCTCTGGAAACGATTTATCATTCGAATCGTTGGCGAAGTAGTGTGAAGTGCAGCATTTCGTCGAGATTTTTATAGAATGTGAAGTATCAAGAGGTCTAGACTTTGGAAAAAGGGGAAATCGCCCTACTGGTAATTTGAAAGTGTCTTGGATCCTGATAAGAGGAAAGTACTTCAGTTATGTTTTTTTCGTCATGCTCCAATGTCGTCGGCCCGTCACGCTCCCTACCAACAAATAATCAGTAGGCTTTTCCTGTTTCTTCCTCCAGCAAATTCATAGCGATGAGCGGGGTGATGGTGGGTCGGCGGGCGCCACCTCCCTACGCCGCTCCTTTGGTGATTCTTGTAACCCACGGTACTATCACATGGACATTGGCACGGGAAATCGTCTCTGCAGTCACCCGTAACGCTGCTCAACCTCTTGAAGTAAGTTGTTGTGGTATAATGAAGCCTCTGATGGCCTTGTTAATCGTCTCAGCGCGAATTTCAAAGCTACCACATAGCATGTGAAATTTCGGTTGTTAATCTAGAATCACCTCACTTTTGGCACTTGCACACATGCTTCACCAGGATGGGCCAATTTCCATGTTACCGACGTGAAAGGGTATTGGGGAGGCCCGAGCAGAAGCATTTACGGGCATCGTTTCATGCACCCTAATCGAATAAAACAGATTTTTACCGTCCAAATGCGTGTGCACTTCTGTGTGCGGGCTGAACGTGGGAATGGTGGGATTTCTTGGTGTGAAGATGGTAGTCTCATAGGGCAGGTGTTACAATGCGTCATGCTGTTGTACTTCGGGCTTGCTCACTGAAACAACATTTAAGGTGATCAAAAAGATGATGTGATGACTGTGTTTCCATGTCAGATCACCGTATGAAAATGTCACCTGAAAAGTGCCATTGAAGCCTGACTAGAATTCTGAAAGCAGCCCTTTTTACAATAAAATCGTCGTTTTCTCCAGGCTTAAGCTAAATTCATAGGCAGAATGGAGGAAACCTCGAAAAATACTCATTTTAAAAAGTGTTTAAGCACTGCAAAGCCTTTCTATTTGAAGCATTTCTCTTGTATTTTTACAGTTTTGGTTGTCCACCCTCAAACAACAATGTCAATGCAATAACCTTCTCTTCTAATGTAGTACTTTTTTAGTTTCTCAGTTCGATCGCATAGTAGTGTCTAATAAACCCAGTTTATGGAGTTTTCGCTTCATCCCTCTGCCTTATGTATACATATTGTAAGCCTTCCCCGGTGTCTCGGTCAGTAAAATTTGAAGCGCTGATGCGCTTGGATCCTGCGTAGCATCGAGTGCTGCAATCATTCATGACTTTGGGGAGTGATTACTCTGCTACCACCAAGACACTACAGACATGTTGATTGCATGATTGGGGCCACACGCCTTGGTGACGCTGAGAGCACTTCACACTCGATTAAATTAGAGCCTGATTTTTTCCCCCTGTTCTCTTACCTAGGGGATCGACTTGTAAATGAATCGTTCGCGATTCTGTTATGAACCGCTTCGAACGTATGTAACCGCAGTCACTGTCAAGATAACGTTAAGAAGAACCAAGATAAGAGCTTCAGTACGGAGGCTCTTGGTGGCAATAATGAGGGTACATTAGGAGTACGATGGCTGCGTATGTGCCTACCGGCTATCTCTTACAGTTCCAGGGCAGTAACGAGAGCACAGAACTCAACTCTTGAATAAATTCCCACGATGCTGCGCCGAGAGTTATTTATTTCATCAATCATACTAGTCGCTCGGCCCTCCTTCATGCTTTTGAGAATCAGTTATAATTTCAACGTTTATTTCACTCGTAACCCAAACTGCTTAATTAGCAATGCTGTCATCTCTTTTTTGATGCGCGAAGAATGAGAAGAGCTCCCCACTTTGAACGTCTTGTCTCTGCATTGAATTTTGTATTGTTCTACTTCTTTGTTCATTTGGATCTTAAAATGATTTCCATGTTTTAATGCTTCTCTTAGGTCCTCATAGTCTGCAACTTCCTGTTGAGGGGACGTGATATATTTCACCAATGCCTCCTCTAAACCGCCTGCCTGCATGTGTTTGCCCAACGTTGCATCTCTCTTAATATTTTCCCAAATGACGTTGGTTCGGTCGAATAAGTGCGTTTTCTTCTGTTCTTTTCATTAACTTGGATTCTACTAAGTGGAATCCACTGATGAATGGCTTTTTGTACCTTAACGGATACTATCAATTAGGTTTAGCGAAATGTGGGAAATTTGGCCTTGCCTTTCACCAAATATATGTTACCAAAGCCTCAATTCTCTAACTATTCAGTTACGACTTTGCTGGTGATATCTAAAACCTCAGAAAAAAAAACGTCCACATCTCAAGGTCTTAGAGTGTTCTGTTCGGAATCTTAAGTCCCGGATACCCTGGGACATTTCCCGATTGGCACTGTTATTGACTTCTCTTTGTCCTATGTTACCTGGAGAAACTATATGTTCTGCCAATCACTACGATGTCAAAACTCTTTCAAAATATATAAATGCCTGGGCGCGGTGACCATTCTGAAAATGCTGCATTCCAGTCAGCAGATGGAAGCTTATACACTGTACTCCTTGCGTAATCACATTGCCAATATTAAAGACCCCTTTTTATTGTGGTTGAAGCTCTCAAGAGCACTCGTGTTTTCTAGCAAAACACCGCCTCTTAACAATTAGCAAAACAGTGTCATTCAAAGGGCTCGAAGATGCTCCTCTTCGTCGATCAAGTGAGGGCCATTTTACAACTTAAGTAAGCATGATTTGGGTAAACTCAACTCGAATTTGGTGGAGGTTGATGCAAAAAATTCAGAGTCCATTCCATGCGGAACCAAGAGTGTCGATTCCTTTACCCTAGCCCCAAAAGTGTAGCACAGTTTAATCCTTGATTAAAAGTCTGGTTTCGCATTCTTTTTTCCTGGTTTAGTAGGTACGGAATGTTTAGCGATTAGAGCTCGCTGATACTGATAATGGGTGAAAGTCTGAGTGTTACTGCGGAAACTCGGATAGGGTGAGCACAAGTCTTCAATAGCTATGAGCCTCGAAGCAGCCGAACCAATGCTAAATGATGCTTCCGGTTAAAAATTAACAGTTTTTCCCATTCAACTCGCGCTAAAATTGCCTGAAGTTAGCGTATTGAGGTGGAGCAGATTACATTGCCTAGGCGTGAGAGATCAGTTATCAATCTGAACGCTTCAAACTGGAAAAGCGGACCGGCAGCCAGTTAAGGTACCTCTTTTGTGGGTCCCGGTCATCCACCGACTCGAGCCTACGTAAAGTAATGACTGAGTGCCAAGGCTTGTTCACTTTCAAGTATGGCAGTCTTGGAACACAATCCTTCCCAGGTCCATGTCGTGCGTCAGCCCAATTTCATGGAGATCTGGGCCTTCTAAACCTAGCCGGATTTTCATCGACTAACACCCCGGCGTCAGGCACAGTAAAATCCTCGTTATGTTTTTTTTGTGCTAAAATGGTGAGAATGCATTTGTACATGGAAATTAGTTATTAATTTTACAAACCACTGAAAATAGGATCACTCTCAGTCTGTTGGATATTGTCGCTATCAGTCACTAATTTACCGGTAATAGCCACAGCAGTTGTCATTGAGGCTGAAAACGATTCACTTTTCACTTGTAAATGGCATCAATTCACGCACCGTATCTGCTTCGCTCTCAGTGGCTGTCCAAACTGAACTTAGAATTTCGACATATTTCCGATTTCCTCGCTTTAACTCATACCCGCCCATTCTAAAAGAACTTGCGCATCCAAATATGATTCACTGTGTTTATAACACTGGCGAATTTTCCTCCTCAGTGGCACTACTCCAATCACCTTGTTTACTTTTCCCTTCAAACCTTCACAATGGTAAAAAGAGGTGGCAAGGAGCCTATTGTCTCCCACGTTCCGAAAGCTGATGACATCTGATGGAACGAATTGAGGGTACAACCCTCCCCCTTCCAAGGGATAATATGCCTTTGTAAAAACAGAATCCTAAGGCTCCCATCGTCTGTAATGCTCTCCCTTAAGACGTTTGTTTTACAGGCTCTCTGATGTGGCTCCACACTAGTCTCCTTCGCTGTTGGGAGTTGTTAATCTAGGCTGCACGCTTTAGCAATAAATTGAAGTCAATTTTATTGATACAGTAGAAGGCATTGCCTGATTCCAAGGGTCGCCTCTTAAGGTAACAATCAGCATTGGAAGCAAAGGCACAAATTGTAAAAAGTTGAGACACTGTTGTTCTGTTAGACCTCTAATATGGCCCTGAAATCGCCTCTCCTGTTGAGTGTTATTTATTCAAGCTGCATCACAGCGCAAAGAACTTGCACGGCCTTGACTCTACCTAGTCAAATTCATTTCATTAAGGCGCTGAAAAAAGAAGGGCACTAATTAATGCCTTATACATGATGCTTGTTTCAAGAACATTTTAATTCTGACGCCATCTAGCTGTACTCACCACCTTCATTGTGTACGGGAATTCAGATCTTTCCAGTATCATCAAGTATGAAAACAAAAATTGACGAACTTGAGATTTTTGTGGTCCAGTATGGCTTACCACAGCATTGGTAACCATCGCGGAGGGGGTAGATTTAAAAGAAACATCACGCGAAACGCACAGTCGCCACGCTGGCGTCGGCTTATCAGCACCCAGAATCGTTAGACTAGCGGGCCATCATTTGAGCGGAATTACTCTTTAACCTTAAGGTAAAGTCACATTGGCAAATGTGTTGGGAAACATTGGTTGGTTCCAATAGTCGAGGCTCAACGTGGTAATTAACAATAGACACATCCTGCATTCGAGGGACAGAAATCAATGTTCCAGTCATTGTTGTAGCATTTACTTTCACTTTTAACTATCCACATATTGCATGGCTCCTGTGTGTAATTTCAAGTTTTCTCTCATTGCTGCAGAATCAGTTGTGTCATTGACACTGAGTAGTGAAGTTAGTCACCAATCTGCCAAATTGCAGTAAGGTTTTCTTAGGTGTCACCAGGCTGAAGAGTCTTATTGTTTTCTGTGAAAATCACCTCCTCTAATTCCCCCTAGACTGTCCCCTGTGCTTTAAGTCATCCCACCCCTCCTTCCCAATCTCCATCAATGTTGTCACCATGCGGGGGATGAAAGTGAAATCCGTGCTCTTTCTAAGCACTTTTACAGTTATTCCATCGCTTTACCTTAAAGCCAGTCTCAATATTTAGTTATTTATGGACTTCACTACCAGTGAGTACCACTTATGAAGAGCATATTTGTTAATGTCTCCAAGGTGGTTGACTGCACGAGGCAGCTACTAGCTGGATAGGTTGACCCTAAGATACAAGGTCAAATGTAGTATAGACTTGCCTACCGTAACCATAACCGATAGCATTCACGAGGTGAGGCCATTTTTAGGTCCTCCTCTAACTTGGAGATTTCTATTGTAAGATAAGCACCGTAGGTGGAATTAAAGTGCCTCAAATGTGTGTCAATGGTATTTGGGAGGGTCATTTCATTTGTTTTTCAAATCACTCGTCTTTGTTTCAACCAGTGACGGCGTATAAACTTTGAATGTGCCTTCATTCGATTCTGATTAAATTGCTTCGATCGTGGCAAACTCCACTGTAAATTAATGCTAATGTGAAAGATAATGTATCAAGCAAGTAACAAGTTGAATAATGTGTGCCTGCCTCGCCTCTACGTCATCTGGTCGCATTCTCGCCTTACTTGCGGCTAAATGGAATTTGCTCTCTGTTTTGTGTGAGAAAATAGGTAAGATTTGAGCTTCTACTGTGAGGAATTTTAGACTTTGTCTGAAGTTCCTTCCTCAGTAAAGTACAAAGTATCCCCACGCAGTGACAGCGAGATAAGAATTATAAATAAATAAACAGCAGAATGTCAATGGTGGTTCATTAAATGTCACCTGATCGGAGGCTGTTTGTTACTTCGGAGACAATCTTCTTTCCCAATCCCCAGGCACCTCGCTCACTTTGGCCACACGCATCTACCTGCTACCTAGACGTTGTCAACTAGTCGTTCTGTTTATCGAAATCCGCCACTTTGCGTTTCATCTTTCTCAGGTTGGGCATCACTGGTGGTGATGCTAATGTCTGCCTCCAAAAGCTTTGATGCTTGTGATCATTCAAATAACTGGCAATCTTGGAAGATTCTAAAAGGTCGGAGGGGCTTTGACGCCGATGGAACTAGAAAATAATTGTGATTAGGACTTTTAATGCTTTGTATCACACCAGCGCATTTTCAGAGGCGGTCAAAAATTCTCCATTGAAGTTGGAGGTATCATTAAGCATCAAATTCCACCATTTCAAGACATGATGCAAATCTAGAAGGCGGTTTTGGATTGTTGCACAATAGAAAGATTCACAAATCTATAGGCACGCATAACCGGTAATTGACAGGGTCTTTCAAACTACCTAATTCACGCACGATGCATTGTGCTAACCATCTCCGCTTTATGGTCTTGAAGCATCAAAATGGAAAAAAAGGCATCCACTTTTATTCGCCTCTTATTAAATTAGCTTTATTACTGTGGGTTTCACTTCAACCCCATGGTAGGGGGAAAAGAAGGCCACTTCTGGCTAAAATAGTTTCGGTCTCGACTTCTGGCTCAATCCATTTCCTACACTCGCTTGACTTCGACGCTTAAACGCCTCCCCATATTTGCGTATGGGGTATAAAACTCTCCAGTTTTATCTGGAGAAAAGGCCATATACCCCACTGCGCAGGAAACTGGGCAACTCTTTCCGCTAATGGAAATAGGAGTGAGGAAATGGACTATTGTGATAGATTGCCGAAGGCATGGGATGAAGCATTAGGCAGCATATAATTGATTTCCCTGTGACGTTGTCTAGTGGTTAGATTCCTAGTCTAGTCACCTACACAGCTCTGACAGTTGCCAACATTAACTCAATTTCACTTCCGTCTACCTAATCCCTAATTGGAGGTAGCGGGAAAGAAAGGCACCTATATCCTTATTCCTCTAATTTATGCAACCTTGCTTCCCAACTCTTTTCGCCTGTCCGCACTGCTCGTTCTCTACCTCCGCTTTACTTTTCATTTCTCACTGCAAATGGAGCTAAAATTATGAGTAGAGTGGCTGAGGCTGATACAACCGTAACCCGAATTTAATCATAATTAGTACTCAACGTCGAAATTCAGAGAACATTTACCTACTTGACTTGAAAATTTTAATTTAGCTTATCGAATATGGAAGACATTTTATGTATTTCTCTTTAATAGAAATACCCTTTAGTTTTATAGCAATGGTGTGGTGTCGCCAGTTTAGTGGACAGCTACAAATTTCAGCAGTTCTACCTTATATTGCTGTTGCCTGCTGATTGCGTCAGCTGCTGAACCGATTTGTCTTCGTCAGAGCTCTTGGCGTGGGTAGGACACATTCCAATGGTGATGCAAAAAGTTAACCAATTATTTAACGGTTGAAAACCTCAAACCCCATGCTTTTTGTTTTAAGCCTAAAAAAATAACGCTATTGCTTTCACACAACATTTTTCCACTGAATAGGACGCCCAAACGGGCCTATTCGACTGTAAAACGGCGATTACTTTGTAAGCAGTTTCTCAACATTGGGACGGTAGGTAACTGCTTCTGGAGTCGATTCGCACGTCTTGTAACACTAACGCCTTTATTCCACAAGCCCATTTATGAGTCAAGCTACCTATTAATCCCAAGGATATCACAGGGCGGTTATCTTGATGCCGAAATATCCACTGTCAGAACATTGGATTATTGCGTTTGCATTAGCCAGTTTGCTTAACATTTTTTTTGTATCTGCCACGGTGTTAAAAGCCGGAGGCGATTTGTAGGCTCCTTTACGACTCCGTGTTCTAAATACTGTGGAGCCTAAAACCATTTAATATTGTTTATAGTGGTCGTTAAAACACTTTAAAACTGAAAAGCTATGTTTTGTTAGTTTTGTGCTATTAATTGGAGCATCCTTGACTCAAATAAGGCATTGGTGAAGGCTATAGCGCATCCAGTAGGTTCAATTTAGTAGAAAGTCTCGTCAAAGTTAGGGGCGACAATAGCAGAAGCGGAATCCATAAGACTTTTTTATCTACCTCAAAGCTATAATCTTCACAGCGAAGTGGGTGAGTTTTGAGGACAAGAAATAGCCACTCTTCAGGGCTTCTTTAATCACTTAAACAATTTTTCATTTAATTAGAAAACGAAGTTGGGGAAGCAGTGAGGCTGGACATGTTTCTAAACTCGTTAGGCCTGCTCCAACATTGCTTAAAATGGCAATAAACACCTGCCACGGTGCTCCCTTAGTGTTGAGAAATATTTTAGGAGCCTCACAATGAATGGTATTGCTGGAGAGCTCCTACAGAAGACCCACCTTATTTCTAGGTGAGCATCACCTCCAGACCTCTACTCCGAAGATTTACTATCAAAAATTAGAGAAACCAGACAGGCAAATGCGTTCCAAAACTCCTGCGACGGCTTAGAATACTTTAACTGCTGGGAGCACTCAGGGTCAACGGTGACTAACATTGCTTCAACCGGACCAATAATTGCAATACGTAGCTAATTTAATCAGCATCCTTCAAGAAACATAGAAAAAGTAGTAAATAAACTTGGATAAAATCGGGTACATTGAAGTGGGAGGCAAAGTTTTATGCTTAAACATGATGTACCACCACCAATGAAATGCTTTGAAAGGCTATTTCGATGCCGATGAGTAGCCACAAGAGTTAAGAACTGGTAAGTAAGGTGCTCCTACTAACAGTAGGATTGAAAATCTGGATGAGCTTCAGAAACCTGAACACTGAATACACCGTCACAGGAAGGAATGAACTCTACTGAATCACAGGATGCTTTCATAAAACCAAACCGCTGCCAATCAGCTAGCATTACAAAAGCATGACACAAGTAAAAGTAGAGGCGACACATCTCAAAAAGTCTTTGCAAAATGCCCCATCAAGTGATGCTGTTGAGTGGATGATGTGAGAGATCAACCTTTGCTTTTTTACATCATATCTCCGAACCATCGTGCCGAAGCCCGTGCACAATCAAGACAAATGAAATCGGTCAACACCTTCTTTTGACAGCAACACTAAGCAGCAATATAAGAATGAAAAGTGGAGAGGGGAGGGGAATTGAGCGATGGGAGGGAGGACAGAGGGGAGAGGAGACCAATTAAAAGAAATAAACAAGAGCAGAAGTCGAACCATCGCGCCAAGCTCTCGGATCTCCCCCAAGGTGGTGCGAGCACAGAGGACACTCACTGAAGTGAATCAGCCACCGATCCATGCAGTCTCGACAAAAGGTGTGCTGTTAGAGGGAGAGAAAGGCCCTCTTGTTAGAAATTGATTGCTTTAAGTTGTTTACAAACTGTGCTATTTCACTTTAACCCCGGAGATGCATCATCATCAGCATGTTTACAGTACCTTGAAAGTTTTGTAAATGTTTCCGAAGACAAGTTAAGCTCTAACCCGGTAAGCACCAACGTCGAGAACGATTTTCCAACTTGATTAATAGTTGGAAAATATCGGTGAGTTCATGATACGGCAGACATTAGTTTTTACGTTGAGAGCGCGCTTAATGAGTGAGTTGATGCAAAACGGTGAGTGGGGAACAGGTGTGGTGGAAGAAATGAATACTTCCATCTCAGCTACACGCAGATTGGTTACCAACACCACCTGGAGCAATTGTAGCTACCACTGGATTAACGTTAAACGGTTTCATTGTTCCAAACAGCCATTGGGGAGCCCTTCAGATTCGGCATTGTGGTCCTACGGTGAAATATGCCATGGCATATTTGATGTAGGGTGGATCAGAGAATCAAAGGCTCTCCTCACAATGGATAAACAACAACTGAGTACAATCGAAAACCGAAAATCCATTTGTATTCGTCTGGTGATTTAGTGCCACCGCGACGTCAGCCATCATCCCGCGCTAGCGATTCAATTAATCAGTTGCGGTTGGTACAAAAAGAGGGGTACGAGAAAGTAGATAAGGTGAAGCAATGTTTGTCCTTGAATTCCGAGCAAGAATTCTTGCTCGCTAATTGTCACGTGATCGGAAACTGAATCCACCGCACTTCGATCGAGGCATTGACCTTTTGAACTGATTTCATTTCAGGCAATTGCGGAGAAAATAATGAGTGCGTCTCCTTAAAACTTGGCAAAAATCATGGACACAGTTTAATATGTGCCTGTTTTAGATAAGTAAATCGCCGAGGCAAATAATCCGGAAAGGAATGATTTAATCAGATGAATGAGTGCCAGAGAAGAAGCAACTAGTTTCTGGCCTCTCCCCCACTGTTTTCGAGACATAATGGATGATAATATTACATCTTTTCGTTCCTTCTCGATGGGCGGGTTTAAATACTGAAACAGTACATCATCAAATATTTGCCACCACAATCCCATCATAGCTGCATTAGATCAAGTCAGTTAGTTGAAATTTTACCCTATTTAAAAGAAAAGCAGAAAAGAGGGTATAACTTGGCTTCAGTACTTGCAAGTGTCAATCTGATTCCGTCCTGTCAAAGCCTGTGCTGATGAGATGTGGCTGGCGAACAGTGCTGGGCTAAAGGCAGTCGTGGACGCATCCATTTCGAACTACTCTCGAATCAGCAGCAACAACACCCAATGTACTGCCTTTACTGTTTTAACAATACTGGGGAAGTTGGAAATAATTAACCACCCTTGCTAACCGGTTCCCTTTCGCGATATTAACCCAACCAACAGTGGGTCGTCAATTTGTCGCATGATAAATTGACAATGAATTCCTTTCAGCACACCGACTAAATAGGTGCAAGCATCCAAACTCAGAGATTATACGCCAGTCCTCCGATCCGGTGCTGCGCTGACACAGCCATCACAGCTTCAAAAGGCCTGTTTGTTCATTTGCAGCGAATGAACTTGGCGGAATGCGGATGGAGTCTGGGACTGGCGGATCAGAATTAGCCCCAATGGGAAAAACAGTCTCGTGTAGCATTGCTCCAAGCACAGGCTATAAATTGACTTGGAAAGAGTTTAGCACTCAACTTATTCTCCCTATCCTAATCACAATTTCGTTGCCCTTCTCCCAGATTCTTCATCGCCACGCCAAGCAAACGATTTTACTGCTTTTGACACAACGAAAGTGTCATTGTTTATCCAGATGTGCATGCGACAACAACAAAGTTGCCGAAGCAGAACTCCTAATCAAGCAGTGCGCATCTTCTGGCCTAGCTAAGCTGCGCTATCTGCCACCGCCCACCAACGTGTCACCACACGCCAATCGTCGTCATCATAGTGCCGGTGTGTATGTGCCTGTGCTGCTAAAATTGTGTCGGTGTGCCATTGTGCTGCCTTGAACATTCCGCCAATCCGCTACCGCATGACTTCTTGAGTAAACATAATTGCCAAACAGAGCTAAGGTTACATTATCAGCCTCCTAAGCAGCCTATTTTCTATATTCATTAAAAAAAGGCGTTCTATGAAGCATCAGAATGTGGCGCGTCAGGTTGTTTTCGATTTCACCAAGAAATTTGGATTGTCTAAGGCAAACAAGACGAAATGTTTGGAATATGTAGCATAAAAGTGCCGAACAAGCGCATTTTAAAGGAGGTCGTTTGGCTTAAAAACCGTCTGAAGAACGGAATACATTGCCAAAGTCCCTTGGCAAGAGCACCAAGTAACATCGAGAAGGAATTGCGTCGTGGTTAGCGATGTTTGCTTTAATTATGCATGGCAATCAGCGGCCTTTAGTAGTCTCATGCTTCGACTACTCTATGTCACGCTTCCGTGCTAATCATAGCAATACTACTTGTAAGTTTTTAGGAAACAGTCAATACCCCTCAGAACCACTAAAAAATACCGTTATTTCAACTTTTTCAGCACTGACTACCCCCAAAGACATGATGTGGCTTACGAGTAGGACTGACGGATGAGAGGCTAATGGATTGGGTGGTGGCAGTAGCGGGATCCTGTTCAACTATCGCTAAGGTCTAATCAGGTAAGACCGAAAAGAATCGTGCAGTCGTGTATACAATCAAATCTAGGACTACCTTACGATTTCTGGTACACTTTGATAGACTCCCTCAAAGGAAACTCCCTTTCTTGGCAGGAAGTATAAGACGTAAGGAACTCCAACACTAAAAATAGCCTATTTCCTTCGGATCCCACTACATTAAGTGCTATTTTATGTCACCGCTTAAATTATTACTGATGCCTCCAATCAGCGAATAAAAGTAAGCCAGTCAGTTATTCTGCTCACCCATTGCCGCAACGTCGTTGAGATTTCCACAAAACTACTTTGAAAAGTATGGACCTCAAAGCTGTGCATCGGTTTCTCCTTTTGAAGTTGCCATGCCTGATCGATAAGTAATGTGGAATTGGACTACCTTGTGGATCGCACAAGAGTGCTACATCTTCACATCCGCGGAGGATGCAACACACATCTCAAAGCAACAACTTCCAGAGCAATTTTTCCAGAAAGTATTCATTATTAAGCCTTCTTTGGCTTTACAAAATAAATAGGTTTTAGGAAATTGAATTTTAATGAGAAAAATAGGGAAAAAATTGGAAAATTCCTAAAGAAGAGAAGTATCTAGCTCTTTCCTCGCGTGACACAAAGCTATTTTCAGTTGCGAATCTCATTAAACCCACTCTTTAGCGAGTAAAGCTGTGCGGATGGAGTGGGTCTCAACTTAGTTAGGCTTGAAAAACCAATGCAAAAGAAGTGAATCCATTACCCTCTCGCTTCACAGACAATAGCTTCGAGTGTACCTTGTAGCATTTCCAGGCCGACTCTGGTCAGAAAATGGATGGGAATAACAAGGCGGACTCCCAACTCACCTTGCTACGTTAACTGACATCATGTGTGAAATTCAGTTATCCCAAAGCAGTTACTGCTTGAGCTGGTGGGTTTGTTAAGCAGAAACTGTCATATGACTGCCTATTTTGAGAGCTGTCAGCACTGTCGACGGCTTGATGGTGAGCACATTTCCCCACCTATGCAATGATGGCAGCAGCGGTGTCTCAAAGGCGAATTGACTATCACGGAACATAAAAGGTGGGTTCTACCAAAAATTATCCCAGGCAGAGTATGAGAAAAAAGTGCTGTTTTCAGAGCAAAAAGTATTTGAGAAAAAGTATGCGCTACATGTGCCCAGTGCTAATCAAGAATTCACCGATAGCAGAGTTGTGTCCATTATTGTATCAAGGCTCGAGACCAAGTCAAGTAATGGCTAGTCTTAGTGGCAACAATAGGCACATCCTTCAGGCACTACAACTAACCCGAAAGCAGCAATGCTTTACATAAACGTCATGACAACAACAACAACGCATCACCTGAATCAGCCAGGGACATAAACCGCACTTGCGTCTCCCTTTATTAGCTACAGTGGTCTAAGAGAAAGACATTTAGGGATTGCAATCCAATTACAACCCAATCTGATTAAATGCCTGCCTCCATCTAAGACGCTTTCTAGAGTGAGCTTAAAATATATGGCTTATGGGGTTCAATTACACCACAGGGTACGTTCCATTCAAGTGAGTTTTAGTTGGATGAGAGCAAAGAATCCAACCTTTAGTCGTCATTTAAACGGATGCCACACTCAGAACACAAATAACACCACCCACTTTGTGGTCCTTTGAGCCTCTACTGCCCCATAAAGCACCAATAACTCACATTACAGCCCAAAATAGCGACATCCCTGCTTCGCTGCTCAAAACACAGGTTGCACAACTCCTGGTCCTCCGATGAGCTAACCGCATTGGTTTGATAAGGCTGTAAAGCAATGAGTCCATGAACAACAACAGCAACAACAACTTGTGCGTAGTGTGAGACATACCAGTGCGAATATATTTGATTTGAAGATTGGCCAGGCAGAGGAAATCACAGTTCCCAGGGCAACAAGCTGGAAAAAGAAACAGACAATTAAGCTATTGGACTAAATTTTTCACCGCTAAATCACAATCGTCTTAATTATAATTGCCGTTTTCTTCTTGTGCAAGACTTTAATTTTATTTCCACCAAACTATTTTAGGATCGCTGCCGAATTCGACAATTCTGCGCTCGGGTATGAGCGGGAGAAAAAAATTAAAGTTCGTACAATGTCAGAGGAAGCGGTAGGCATCGAATTCTTCCTTCGCAGACCCGGTTGCAGAAGCGGAAAGATACTATTCCCTAATACTTTCAATTGTCGAATGAAGGTAACAGCTCTGTCTATCCAATTTCAGCAACTTCCCGTTTGACACCGGCCGCCTATTGAAGGGCTTTTCAGCCCTGTTCGTCTCAGCGACTCCGCCGGTCACTGCATCTTCAGTTTCTTTATGATCCAACCGACTGTTGTAATGTAATGCCTACGAAATAGTTCGCCCTGTAAATTGTGTTCATCCGTGGAATATTTAGCCGAGAAATTGTGATTGCTTTTGTACAAAAGTTATTAAAGAAAGCGAAGTGACAGGGAGTGCATTGATAAGTACCTTGTTAGTTGTCAACTCGTTCAGACATGCGTGCATAAAGCAGTGAGTGTGGTGACAAAAACAATTTTCGTGTGCCTCGAGAAGCCCTGTTAACAGATTACTTCAAGCACAAAGGATGGACAGGACTTCCGGCCGCTAAGTAGCAAACTTCGCAAAGAAGTCATATGCCTCGGTGATGATCCTCCGTTTCCCCTCAGTGAAAATGGGAAGCAAACATTCAAAAACATTGTCCTTTCCAGAAGTTAGCACTTTTGACCAAACTGGAAGACGCCTTTCGCGGAATGCAAAAATTTTAAGGATTGCTCTTGATTCAAAGCGAGCGTCAAGGCAGTCGAGGCATGTGTATTCACCACTAATCATGAACCTGTCTACTTTTCTAAACACACGCTTAAATGTATCGATGCAACTCGAACTTTCCGTGTAGCAATAATTGTCACTGCCTAAAAATTTCTTTTCCTGTCGTACTTGTTACATCATTATCGGGAAACCCAATCGCTTTTGGAAAAATTGTTCACATTTAAGGGTGTGAAAATGATATGATCTGTATGGGAACAAAAGCACATGCTTTTCAATGCTGTTCCATTAAAAGCCCCTGTCAAGTGTTGCGCTTTCACTTCTCTGTTGTCCAATCAAATACACGTCTCCAATGTCTATAAACAAGCGCCTCATGCAAAATGTAAATAATGGCTTTTACTCTTCCTGTAATTAACAGTTTTCCACGACAAAGCCCACTGGTTTAGTTCGTCTTAACCAGAAATGACGCTGAATGTTCTAGATTTCAGTATGAATAGCTCCTTTTGTAGCCAAAAATATCTTGAACAAAAGAGAAACGAGGTGAATGAACCATAATCAGTTACAAACCGCAACAAGAACAATAGCAAGCACAAGCTCTCTAGATCTACCCAAGTGGCTGATAGAATCGCACCTTGAGAAGAACGTAGAGAAGGCAGAAGACGATTCGAAAACCTAGTGAGTGAATGACGCCGTCGGTGAGATGGCGGATCCACGTCACAGCGGGCGGAATGTTACGATAGAACTGAGAAGTGAACTCCATCCACACCAGAATGGCACTCTGAAAGGGAAGGGAAAGGTGGTGATATATCTACTGATGTGTTTGATAGTCTTTAAATGGTGCACACTTTGAGCCATCATTTACGAATATTTCAGGGCTAAAGGGCATTATCTCAGTCCTCTTTCCACCCAAATCTAAGGCTCGAATCACAAGCACTGTGAGAGCATTCTTCCTCCACTTCTCCCATTGCTATTCTTCAGAAAACATGAGGCGTCAGCAGAAAAAAGTCGCAGCCATTCTACTATGCTCATTTCAACTCACCTCATTGTTTATATGCGATTCGGCTCACAAAGACACCACATCCAAATCCTGCGTCGTAAAACAGAGGCAACTCTTATGCACTAAAATCTACAAGACGTGTTTCCCAAGCAAGATAAGTCCTCTGCTCAGCCCCCTACAGTCCTGTTGTTCCCAAGTCGTCGTATTAAATCTAGTTCCATTAGTTAGAAACGTTCCAGTTTCGCTATGGCTGGGGGGTTCTTAAGAGGATTGAAAGATGCCATGTCCACGACAGAGAGGAAGCGTTGATACACACAATGCAGCTTCAGGTTTTTCCGTGAGACTACTCCTTCCACGTAGCCCCATTGACTCAAGACCAAATAGTTTTAATTGCTCCTATAATGAGATTTTTCATCTGTATTCCTTTCAACCTCAGAGAGTGTCATGCTTTGAACATCATTAGAACCTACTAAGTAGCCTCCCTACAACGCCTGGAATTTGTCGACGGCCGCTGTTGAGGGTGCTGCCGCTAAGCCCTGAATCGAAAGAGTTGTCCATAAGAGTCCTTAAACAATTCGGTAAGACCGCTTCTGCCCACATAACTCCTTTGAACTCCAAGCATTATTATCTTTGGGAAGGTACAAGGGTAGGTGCGCTCTTATTACCCAAGTTTTATTGATGTTAGCTATTGAGCACGCCAAGACCACCACTAAAATGGACCATCTGAAAGTACTCTAGTTACATCCACGTGGTAGTGATGGCTACCAGTAATCTTGCCAAAACGCATTTTGCGGAGATACGTATACCGATCTCCACGGGGAAAGGATAACCCTTAAGCTATTACTCTATGTTCATTCTTCCACGTCTCATTATTTTTTTAGATGTAGCCCAGGCACTATATCAATGGACGTGTGCTGCACTATTTAGTCCTTTGGACGATGGTACCGTATATCCTACATTCCAAATGTGATTAGTAAATGTGATTCGTCTCCAGGAGGATTTGCTACTTATACCAAAATCGGTCTCATCGTTGCAACATCTCATTTATATTCGTGCGGTTTTAAGGCATCTGTAGCTGCGGTGCTTAATTGGGACACATACCGCTATGTGGTGCATAGTTCACTCCAACAGGCCTTAGTGACGCATCGAAAGTTAATATAGTACGAAAAACTTACTGTTTGAAAATCGCCTCTGGCGCCCTTTTTAGTAGTGTTTGAAAACCCTTTCCTCTTATACCTTGGTAATGAAAACAACTTTATGAAGTAATTTGTTTTAATTGAGGCCTTTTTTTCTCCCGGAGGAGAACACTAACGATAATGGCATTTCATTAATCACTATTAAACACCGACCCCACAAATGGGCATGGAAGAAATATTGACAAAGTAAACCACAAAAAAGAAGAAAAGTCATAGACTCGAAACAGATTGAAACTTTTGTTACTAGTGTCACATCTCCGTAGTGACCTGATTTTACCTTAGCCTACACGTCACAAATGTGTGACACGTATTCCTTAGCCGACTACGCAATGTTTTCCCCACCGGAACAAGATAAACTGTTGCACAGAAACTCCAAAAAGTTAACGCCTACATAAATACTGGTCCTGCGTTGATACAGGAAAAGTATATGCTCCAAACAGGGGTCAAAGAAATTATTAAAAACTGGTCCCAGCGCTGCGGTTGCTAAACCCTTACCAAGGTTACTAGGTCACCAACCGAAGTTCGTTTCAGCCAATGGTAAGGCTAAAAAATCAGCGAAATTCTGTTAAAAGCCAACCATTCATGTCTTGCCTCATGGTCAAATGTGCCTTAGGTCGTAATAAGTTGTCTGATTTTCACACCAAGCGATCGTAAACTTGGCGTAGATGAACATATCAGCGAAACTTACTCGCGTCGAAATGTGGAAGAAGCGTGGAGTAAAACAGACGAGGACGGATTTGATGAAGATGGTGAGTATTTTGAGGCTGAAGTCCACCACTATCACTGCCCACAGGAGCGAGACCCAGTCACCGCTTGGGATGGTATTCGGCACACAGAACAAACTGAATGCATAAAACCCATCAACAGCAAATACTACTGGGTGAAGTGAATGCTGTATGCTGTATGCCAGTGCTGACAACTTCATGGCCAGATTTTATGCCGACCGGAAGCCAAAGAGCTCGAAAAGGTACACCGAATATGATATGAAGTTATGAAGGGCATTTTACACAGCTACCCAAGTCAAATTTAATGTCTTTCCTTACGAGGAGATAAAGTATGCCGTATTTTTTCTAACCTCACCCCCCCCCGTGGATGGCTTTCGTGAAGCAGCTTCAGCTAAAAAGGATCATTTTAGCAAGCTTGTGCCAAAACATTGACCTCTCTCTACAGACTGCTAATATCAAAGATTATTTAGCAGGGTCGAGGGAATGTGACCACCACATCCGACAAAAGGTGTGTTTGATGTAAAATTATACTGCCCAAAAAACCTATAAATCTCAATGTCCTCAGACCAGGAACACACTACATTTACTGCGTTGGCTTGACCTCAACCAAGTTCAATTTAACATGATTCGACAGCAAACATGTAAAGCTGATAGTAAACATGAAAAGCAGCCAATTAAACATCAAATTGACACCGAAAATGTCACATTAGCAATGCTTGACTGCCTTGTTCATTCTTTTTTATCCACTTAGCTGAGTTTTTATGAGTTTCAATACCAGCCTGGAGTACAGCCCATCAACCTTTACCTTGAACGTGACCTGGGTCTCCTGCAAAGACCGACAGCAGGCTACTCTACAGTAACCACAATCAGAACGTAACATCTCCCCTCAAAGCCGTGATGACAAATTTTTAAAATGCAAAAAGGAATTAGCAAGAACAGATAGGCTAGACTTTCGGGAAAATAGCGAATCTCATAAATATTATTCGGTAAACTAATAGGTGCTTTTATTGAAAAATAGCTGGCAGGTAAAAAACCTTAGCATTATCGTTAAACCTCAAAGAAGTGCATTACCCAAATGTTGAAAATCTTGTGCTTAATTTGTCTTAATTAAGAAAAAAACTGGTGAAAACATACCCGAGGTAGATCTTGTTCTTCTTGAAGATCCAAACATTATGCATAAATATGAGAGCAGTGCAGACTATTACTGATGCCACAAGAGCGTATATGGGAGGCTCAAACTAGAAGAATATCCATGAATATCCTGTCAACATACACCCTGAGTCGCATTAGTGAGACGCGTATTGAGGTAGCAGGAGGTGACAAAGAGCGACACCAACACCCAGAGACCTGACGAATTAGTAAGGGAAGATGTGGAAATAAGACTTACCGGTAGAATGCAGCACCGCTTCTTTGAGAAGGAAGAGAAGAAGAAAAGGGACGACTATCCAGATGGATCTGAGATTTTTAGAAACTATTTCATCAGGAGTTATCTTCTGTTCATCTTGTTGACAGCAGGCGTGATTGTGCTTGTGGGGCTGTTGGTAATCGCATTTAGAGCGGAAGTGTCCATGGCTATGAGAGGGTATAGCGTCACCCAAATTGGGGTGCATTATGTTCTCTTGGTAGGTAAATACCAGAAAAATTTGAGAATTTCACCACCTACCCACCGAATCCAACTCTGAGGACGACTCCGTTTTATAATCCGCCATGTGAATAGTTAACTATATCGACCTACAACACAAAGCATTTAATCAGCCACAAATTTTGTTATCTTGATAATTATGAGGGCAACAAAATTGTGGAATGACTTAATAATCTCAGTCCACATTTAATTAAACAAATAACCTGGAAAGAACTATTCTTGCCTATCTAAGCGTTATAAGTTTTTTTAAAAAGACCAAAGCCTCTATTCCAGTTCAAGCTGCGTTTTCAAGAGTGAACATGATCGCAAGACTATTCCTTACATAAGTGGTGGGCTAAACGGAGCAATTTCGACGACTATAGAGAGGGAACTATAAAATTACAGTATAATGTCCAGATAAAGGTGGAAAATCAAAGCTAAAGTGTTCGTCCCAATATAAAATTTGTTGTATAAGTGGCGAGAATATAATATATAATGCAGTGGCTCAATGGATTGCTGCACATTTGAAAGCGCAGGAAGTGCAATACACACCGAATAAAACGGCGCTCTGTGACCTACAAATATTAGAGTAGCGTGTTGTCATGTCAACGTGAAATTGACTGAAAGATGGCAGGGATGTTCTTATGTATGGTGTTGTCAAAAAAACTATCAAAGTAGCAAATGCATGTAACTAATTTTAAAAGCCGCTGGTAATTGCCTACAATGGTTTCACTACGGGCATTTGCCACAAATCACATAACTGTATCAGGATTTTCGTATTTCCTACCACCCTCTTTTAAATTAAGCCATTTCACAGAGGTTTTAACTTTCTAAGGGCAATATGTGTTGTTTGATGCAGAGGTTAGATGGGTGGTAGCAGCCCTGTGCACAAAAAAGGTTTTTAATCCCTTCGAGGATTGCCGGTACTGTCAAAATCAACAGGCCTTGTTGCTCCATGTCTGACTTGAACTCTTTGTGGAAATCCGCGATCAATCAATGTTTTCATGACAGTTTTGTTAACCACGTTGCCTTTTTAGCTAGATCTATATGCAAAATCATTTGCTAATGTATTCTTTTGAGAGCCTGTCGTTGTTTCCTATTTCCGAATACTACTCACTGAAGCGATAAAGGTGGACACTACGAGAGCCCTTGTCTTTTATTGTTTCGCTCCCGTAGTTCAAGGTTCCTTTTGTATTTTAAACGTTACCTTTCTATTGAAAGGAGCTTAGATTTTGCACCCACCAGTTGGTGCTGCACACCGAACACTTGGTAAGTTAGCAAATATAGAAGATCAAATGGTACAATTGTCTAATTTAAACTTGATTAACGTCTTCCAAATTCATTACAAAGATGTCATACTTTGTGTTTTTTACTTTTGCCTGATTCAAGTAATATAGTTCCCTTTTTCATTGATTCCACTGCGCTGGTATGTCTACTGCCATCTTTCAAAAACGAAGTGCTTCGACTACGCACATGTCTGGGAATGTTTTCCTGTCGATTTGCCTAAGAACAACTCTCCGCTGTCAATTACCAACACATTCATCATCAGTATTTTCTACCTTTCTGGCGCCAATTCTGAGAAGCTCAACTCATGAACACGTTCAGAGACATTTGAGGGTTCGGGTGTTTTTACTCCCTAATTTCTGTGAGAAGGTAGTCATAAATACACTTGATTTTAGTAGTAGCATCGCGAGTGTTGTGAGAACGTGTGTAAGCCGTGGGAAGGCGGGATGATGGACAGGTTCACCCGTTATTACTCCTCTTTCTACCAAGCGTTGAATGCTGTAGCCAGCTATCAGGCTCGGCGCAGTGAACTTCCTTTTGCACGACAAAACTATCATCAGTTTGGCTCGTTGCCTGCCAATCCACTAGGGCAATGGGATCTTCTTTAAATTTTGAGCTTAACAATAACTTCGTATAATGGCAATTAATTTGCTCACGGTATTTGCCAGACGCTTTTCTCAACAGTCAACAACTGAAGAATGATTAAAGATGTTTTCTTGTTGACCCTCTGCCGAATAAATCTTAGGTCCCCATGAATTTAGAGGAGAGGATGCCACCCCAAGGTTGTCTTCTTTCTAACTGTAAAGAAGCTTATTTTCCTAATTTCTCGCATTTATACGAGTTCACATGAACTTCAATGAATCGAGCATTTATCTAACCTGTATTATGACTCTGGGGATTGTACCTCCGCTGGATGCCAGAAGAATCTTCTCAGTTCTTCTAAAAAGCTCAGAGCTCTGCAGCCCGGTCCTTATCATTAGTCCTTCGGCCCTACATCCACCCGCAAAGGGACTCCTTTTAAGTTAAAATGCCCAGTCAATGTTACGACGTCGAACGTTAGCTCCGACTTAACTGCAATTGGGTAGTTTTGGTTGGATTTTTGGATCATAAACGAACTTTTGATAAAAGACTACTTTGCATTTGTCATCTTTCGTCAGAACAGCTTCATTGTTCTTGGCTTGATTTTTTTATTGACATGAGGTCACGGACCAGATGGGGGAAGAGTGATTAAACTAATCCAGAAAAGCCTCCGAGGTCTAGTCGCCAGCCGACAAATGGGTGGCGCTTCGCGTGCCCCCCAACGGCTAAAGGTCCGAGTGCTCTTGGAGTACTTCCAACCTCAGCCAAGTTTGAACATTTTTCTTGGCTCAAGTTGTAACGTCACGGTGAAAGCAGCATTTCTCGCGTGAAGAAATTTAATGACTGGAAAGGCTAGTGTCACCGATTTTTACCTCAACTGCTTTCGAAATGCAGGTTATAGAAGTGTGCGAATTGCCTTTGAATGGAATTAGAAAGCGACCCAAAGTAGAGTCCAAATGCTGCAATAGTATTTTATTTTCTTTTCACCTTCTTATCGCAATATTATAATGGGATCTCGCATAAGTGGTTTCTGCTAAGGAAATGGAGATAGAGGATAGTCAAATAACTCCCTATGGTTGAAATAACAAAGGCAATGTAAGTTTGGAAGGCTTCTTTAAGCGTTTTTCTCGTCGAAATAATCGCCATTCTATCCCACTGCTTTTATTGACAAATTATGCTTCTAGAAGCCAAAATAAACTCCGTTCCCAATTCAATGAAAGCTCAAAAAGTAGTCGTTCCTTGTTAATACTTACGTGGTGGTCAAATTTGCTGAAGCCTTAATCTGCTGGACTGGTTAACACGTTTGATACCAGCGTCACAGGGCTGTGACACGCCGATTTCCAAGTCTGATGTTATAAATAAATTGTGTGCATTATAATAGCTGGTTACGCAATCATATGTGGCAAGCAGATTGATTCGGATCCCACCCAATGGGAGGCGTTAAACGTTCCCGGTCCAAGGGTAATTGTAGTTTTGAGTTCCAAAAAAGTGCTAGCATTTAGGGTCACATTTGGGCAATAAAATATCTGGGCGTGTTTCAGGACCAATAGACGTGAGTCTGCTTGTATTACACACTGAACTAAACGGATCGCGTGAAAAATTTGTTCTCAAAGGACACAATCAGCACTGCTCATTAGATGATGCATTAGCAGTCGCAATGTGCTCGAAGGATCTAGTTGAGTCGTTCTCTTTGTTTATCGTTCATACGGCAGATCGCATGTTCACGGTGAGGGATGAGAAGAGCTGTGTGGCACCTTGGGTTACATCATTGGCCAATGCTAGCTGGCATAGTTTTCGTGTGAAGTTGGATAAATTGACTGAGAAATAAATGTCTTAACTCAAGCGCACCTTAACTTCAACTCACGGGAGAATGTAGCAACAACTGACATACCACCATCGTGGATACAGAATCACCTTAGGCTGGAGGGCACCTGTGGACATTGAATGGGGTAATATTTCTATTTGAGATCCCAATAGCGTAAAAATTTTTGTAAGTCAAATCATAAACTGTTGAAGAATAGTTCGGAGGAAATCAAAACAGACACTTAGGATGTGGACTACCTATCCTCCTCCCCCCACCACCTTCCCCTTCCCCAAACCCTTTTATCGCCACAATCCCTTGTGGAACGGTCAAGTGATGCGGGGTTAACGGGTGTCAGTTATTTACTCAATTAGGGTGGGACAGAGTGGCGGTGGGAGGGGCCGGGGGGCGAGGGAATGGAGGATGATCCCTGCCTGACCTCGGTTTCGGCCAATTAGAATAATAAACAGCAGGTGAATCAATAAAGTGCTGATACATGCGTGGTGGCCATTATTGGGACAGGCCGTCTTGAGGTTACCTGTTCCTTCATTATTTTTGCATCTTTCCTTCCTTTTGATTGCTTTTATGTGTGCTGTGCAAAAATCGTTGAAATTCAGCATGCCACCTTAATTTTAGTGCTTAATGGAGAGGAAAAGGGGAGATAGGCATGCTCAATTAATGATTTGACTGAACAGAAGATTTTGAGGACATATGAATAGAGAAATGGCAAACTTTTTAATTTCCACATCGTAAATTGAGGGAAATCGAAACAGTCTCTCCCTCGGATGTAACCACTCCCTCGTAAGGCCATGGGATTTAAGATGCACAAAGTGGTCTTTTTTATTATTGACAAGTAGTAAACAGCGAGTTAACGACGTCCGCTGAAGAATTTATGATTGTCGCTATGCAACATCTTTGTAGGGGCCGTCTTCCCATCGGCCATCATTGACGCGCTACAGCTCAATACAATTGAAAAGTATGCGAGAACAAAGTCTTCTTGAGGAGCAAGAAAGTTCCATTCATATTCTTAGAAGTGATCGGGGTGCAATTTAGAACTTCATGCCACTACGAATCTGACTTGTGAGAAGATTAGCATTTCGTTGATGGGGAGGGAGAAGCGGAACATTTGTTGCTTGGACACTGTGTACTTATTTTTAACAAACTTTGCTAACTTGAAGAAAACTTCATGGTAGTAGCAATCTTACCGTTTGGTATGGTGAATTTTTAAATATTTATTTATTTATTTATTTATTTATTTATTTATTTATTTATTTATTTATTTATTTATTTGCGAATCGTTTTATTAAACCTGCTCTGTTGCCATTTTGTCAAGCTCTGTTACCAAAATATTCGACGAACTGAAGTAGATGCCAATAAATTATATGGCTGATTTGTCTGGATCATGCAGTTTACTTTGCGGGCAATCAATAATTTCGATTGATTGATTAATTGCGTAACTCGCGGAGTCGTCGGACAACAAATGCGTGATCTGCGCGACAGAGCTGATTGGTCAGTCCTGTTCGTTGATGGTAGAGGTAGAAGAAAGAAGAATGTTCATGCAGTGGTAGCTGTGAGAAGCGTCTGATATCACCAGCAACAATTTGCATGTTCTGAAACTCGATATGTAAAAAATGCACGCGCAAAAGTGCCACCGCGTAAGGAATCTTATGCAAGACGCCCCATGGCGCCTTCTCAAGGGCGAAAGGCAACCCCACTAAAATGCCTTTGGCACGAGACGTCGATCTGCACTCTCTTTGCAATGTTAATCACTTTCGATTTAATAATTTACAGTTCCCACCGCTAAATTTTAAAGGAACAGTTTTCACATTTCGGTTTCGCAGGGGAAGACATTTGTTATGCCTCCTTTAAGGGGTTACCATTACCTTAGCTTGGAAAAAACCAACTTCGGTGGGCGAATGTGAGGAAAAGGAGATAGTAATGTTTGTTCGCAGTTGTTATTAAAAACCAAACACAATCTATTGAAATGCTGAACCATGTTCAGTTAAGTTCTTAGGAGAGGAATAAAAATCGCATCCTCTGAGGAACGTTTTATGGGAGGTTACTACTTTGGTGGGCGAAATAAAAAAAAGGAACTGCAAGATAATGAGCGCTTGCAACTTCCTCTCAGATGACCTCAGCCATTAAAATGTCTCATTAAAGCTATTGAGAGAAGAGCTGCGACTAAATGATATGTTTGAGCGTTTGAAAGAAGCATGTGAAGAGGGTGGAGAGCGATTACGCATTTTCTGGGCCTCGATCCACTTCATACCTCTATCTAAAGCCAAATATTTCATCTCAGTTTTGGCCCGCGTTAGCAATAGCAGTCCTTTGCTATTTTCGATATCTAGGTAAGTACATTGTTAATAATTCGCCAAGCGTTTAAGGAAGCATCAATTAAATCCCAAAAGTTTGTCACAGTAGGCTCAGAATAAGGTCCGACAAATAATAAAAAGATCGATGTTCATGAAATATTCTTATCAGCGTACTGATCAAGCTACAGATACCCTGAAAGTGGTTTGCCTAACGCGAATCTTCCAATCTGTGGGGCGCTAACAGCATCCACCCTCCGTTTCTTCCCGCATTCTTATTGGTGTACAAGCTAGCGCGCCCTGGCGAGCCAATGAGCATCCTCGCACATCGCTAGTACGCGTCATACCTGCGAACAGCGGGGGGCCCCTGCAGCACTCCCACCACCCACCCAACCACAACAGTAACAGAAAATGGCTTCCACAATCTATCTCGATCCCCACTATCAAAATATGTACTACCACTATCAACCCACTGGGACACTATCCCACGTCACCCCAGGAGCCTATTGCCATAACGACGCCAATACAGCCGCAACTACCAATACCACCTCCGACGCTCAGTTCTACCATCGTTACTTCAATGCCTACAGTTCTTCCTCACCACCTCTACCACCTCCACCACCGCCACCGCCACCGCCACCGCAACCACCACTGCCACCTCTACAAACGCAGACAGTCTTTCAACACGTCTGCCAGTGGACAGAAGAGGAAGATTGCGTACACAAGATTTGTGGTCTGCGATTCCACACCATTGGAGAGATGGTAAATCACCTGACGATGGACCACGTGGGTGGACCGGAAAGGGTTGACCATACCTGCTATTGGCACAACTGCTCGCGGCAGGGTCGGGCTTTTAAAGCCAAGTACAAATTGGTTAACCATATTCGGGTGCATACGGGCGAGAAACCCTTCAACTGCCCCTTCCCTGGATGCTACAAGGTGTTCGCGAGAGCAGAGAACTTGAAGATTCATAAGAGGACTCACACTGGTGAGTGATTGAAACGGTGTTTAAATCAGTCATTTTTTAATGCACAGTGCGGTTAAACAGTATAGGAGTAAGTCAAAACTCAAAAGAGCTGAAAACTAGTCGTTTAAATGGCTCAGAGTGTGTGACTGAGCATGTAATGTTGGTGATTTAGAGCGAATGTATAGTTAAATTTGATCGCTGGATTGCTACTAGAATTTAAAATCCTCGAGCATCTTAAAATCAGCTACATATAATCGCATAAAATCCATGTGCCATTTCTAAAAATATTGCGGATAATTCGTAAAAGAACGCTTTTACGTTATAGCAGCTTTTGAACCTCAGCTTACCTTTTAGCACATTTAAGGCTAAAATCTCTTCGCATGATATAAAAAAAGGTATTAAGGAGTGTACGGAGTAAATCCTTACCACAGTCTAACTTTCGCCTCTCATTTCTGCACTGAGTGGTATTTCTTCCCAAAGCCATTGATTTTTTCACATAGAGCAATTGATTTTATTGATTTTAGCCGCATAAATAAGTTCAAATAAGCGGAGGCTCGAATTCTACTCAATGGAGTTCATTTCCACTAGTGTGCTATTGGGACTGATTTGAGGTGACTTTTTAGCTCTGATACCGCGCTGTTATACCTGCCGAATTGCTAGGTGGGAACAAACTGAATGGCAACACAAAGCAAGTGCATGTCAATTGACGTGGCACTGGCGAGAGTGAAAGAGGGAGGAGGAGGAGGAGGACGAGGACGGGGAGGGAGAGAGACAGAGAAATTCGATTTACCCTCCCCTTCGACCGTCACATCGCTATGTTGGTGGTAGAGGCATTAGAGGTGGGATATGCACAAACGGGCAATATGAGGGTGTTGCTAGGCTTCCCAAATGGTCCTGGTTACTGTTTTATCCACTACTCCAATGTGAGACGACCACATAGTCGAGAGGGGGAGCACTTGATGTAAAACCACCTATTTTGCTATTCTCCTGTCGCGACTTTTACCAAAAGGGGATGCGTATGATGCGTATGCGCATGATTTCGAAGCGTAAACACCATTTAGTATTCGAGTCTGCACTTAGACTATTAAACTTAACGTGGAGAATGAATTAATGTGACCATATTTTCAATGTAGATTTGAGTCCAGAGATTACAGACGTAAAACACTATTCCGCACTATTAAAATGCTTTAAAGAAACTTCACCTATTCTTCATTATCTAATAACATAGTTCAGTAACATCTATTGAATTTTAATGCTCAATGTAATGGTATTTTTGTAACTTCCACAAGTTTTTTTTTTCCGTATGGGCTCGACTGGACAGCGGTGATAAGCAAATCGGACCGAAGAGACAGTTGAGGTCACTGAATAATCCACTTTGCAAATATGACCAAAGAATGGGTCGCTGATTTTTCCGAAGGGAATCTAAACAATTACCGCAAAAAATGATATTTTACACTCATTTACGGAAAAGGTCAAATTATCATTATGCTATAGGGAGCCACACACGAAGTGCATAAAGGTCATAAGGAGGAGGGGGGAGGAGGAACTTAGCTTACGTCCGTTCGCCTCAATCAACACTCGGAGGAAAATCGACCACCACAGCTCAGGGCTGCCATTTGCAGCTTGGAGACCTAATCATCCTATTTGTAATTTAATGTAATGAGCTCGCCCAATCCGTTTCCTGTGTGTGATTTTGTGGAAACGTTTAACATGGCCTGATAAGGATCCCGTGGTGGGCACTTTTGACTCTGATAACGGTCGGCTGAGTTTAATGGCATCAATGTGTTGTTACGCCTTTTCTGAGCAGATAGAGTGCTTTTTGCTTCAGAAGTTAACCCATGAAACTTACTGACACATAAATACTTTATAATTGGCCTTTTCCAGGTGAATCAAAACTTGCTTAACCATACAACCATTAAAATACAATTTTTAACGAGTCCCATCGCTTTTAATGGTGTTAATGAATGGAACTGTGACTTCAAAAAGAGAAAGAAAAGGAACTATTCGTGAAAGTTTGTCAAATGCATATCTGTATCATTAAAAGAAAAAGTTGTCTAGGTTTACGAAGCGGCCTCACTGGGCAGGTGGCACGCGAATCTTCCACGAAGGGGGCCAGAGGGGATGGGTGGTAGCGTTCACCCCCATGCCCGCCCTTCCATTCCTTAATTTAACAAGCCACCATGCCGCGGGTCTGCTATGTGCCAGGTGGTCCTGTACAAACAACCCTGGGCACCAGTGCAGTTTGCACCAATTTGATCCCTTTTGGTCATTTCAAGCTCAAATACCAATGACAAACGTGTCTGTGAGAGTCCAACCCTCCTCAGTAAGACTAGACTAAAGTAATTTTTCTGGACTTAATAAGCAATGAACAATAATATCCATCTTTGACGTTTCACTAGCTTCGATGATTTGACTAGTCAATTTCCACGATTAAGCGTCATCATCCTTCAGAAACGTCTTCCAAAATTGTGATCAGTGAAAGAGTGAGGAACTTTAGAGGGTAAGGGGTGGGGAATTTTTCGATATGTTATTTTTATTTGGAATTTTTCGGCTTTTTCATCATAAGCCCTTCACTTCAAAGCAAGCCAATCACAGTCTTCTCTATTCAATTATTTGATTTTTTGAATGCATAGCAATATAAGTACTACGGAAATGTGTTCCGATATATCTCTGAATGCCATTTCAGAACTGCTTGTGTAAAAGCGCATACTTTCTTTTGTTTTTAAATCTAATTTTCCGCTTTATCATCACGAAGTGACAGAGCAGGTAGGAGTTCAGCCCATCAACAACCGTCGTGGTTGGCAGGCTTTTCAGTGGCATGATGGGGTGGTTCCGCTGTGGACACTGATTTCGACCCTAAAGTTCTGTAAGCTGCCTAAAAATTGAGCCAAGATCAAGTTTTTTTTAGATAGGTGATGAGTTTAACGCAGCTGTAAGGAAAAGGATGGATTCACTAGTCTTCTAGAAAAATAGGTGGATGGATGGATGGACGGACGGACGGATGGATGGATAAGAGGGAGAGTTTTGTCGCATGAATAAAGTAAAGGAGCATGTGTTTAAAGCTAGTTTTCATGGGCTGGTCTTTTTTGTTTTCACCTTAAGCAATCATTGATTTAGGTTGGGACGCTGATATGCCTCAACCGAGAAGGCTTTCAGACCAACTGCATCGATATACTTCATAGAGATGGTCCGCATTTCTAGGAGAGGAGAACTTTCGCACCACAACAGCCACACCAATTGAAATTGAGCTTATTCATTCTTTTTTTTTTATAAGGCCATTGAAATTTTGATTTAGATCCTACCATTTAGCTGACTGGTTATCTAAACAACTATTTGATCATCCCCATCAAGGCAGACTAGACGAGTATGTGCTTTTTATCCAGTCAATTGAATGCAGTTAGTTTGCACACGTGTAGATTGAAGCCGTGTCTGTCATGATGGACGGATGGGGCATGGAAACGGGGAAGCCACACAAGACGACGGTGGCGTATGATGCCAAGTCGCCTCCTTCCCCGCTCCCCCGCACTACTTGTCGGACCGTCTGGAAGGAGAACGCGTTGTTGCTTGTTCATTTGTGCACAGAAAAAAACACAAGAGGGGTTAACCCACAACCAAGGATGTTTCAAATAAAATTGAACCAGCAAAGACCACAAAAGGTTTGCTCTTCGTGAGGCTTTACAGCTCGAAAGGTCAGAAAATATTTTGGAGTTCACAGATCAAACTATTCGTAATTTGGTGTTAGCGATTATTACGATCTGATGGGAGATACTCATAAGACGCACTTAAAGATGACTACCAACTGCCTAAGAAAAACCATTTTTGAGGAGGAAGAGTGAACAGAGAAGGTGATTGGGCAAGTTTTGCGGGAAATAACATCAGCGTTGAGGAAAATTAGGTCCATTTATTAACCTTCTCGTCTTAATTTAACCGAAGCTCATTACAATTCAAACGAGTGTCCTCTGGACACATTTGTGTTTTTTTTTTTAATCTTAATAGGTATTAACGCCGTCAGCCTTGAAGTGATGTCAATAGAGAGAGTTGAACTAAGATTGAGACATCTTTTGTTGACACTTGTAGACTGACTGGTCGGAATACACATCCATTGGATGATTTTACATTTCTCCATCTCCCACTTTGCTTTCGCCAAAACTAATTTAATTTTACAATACTACGAAATGGTTTGCCTGTTGAAGTGGTATTAGGCTCTCCAATCAAGTGGCATTGGATGGGGTTGACAACAATCAGTTGTCAGCATACCGTATGCCCACTTGACACAGGGTCCAGTTTCTCCACTGTGCTTACTTCAAACGACTCGAAATTGCTGCAGCCGAAAACTTATTAGCCTCTATGCCACTCAAAAGGTACCTAAGATTTTATTCACCTTTACCACCGCGAATCTGAGCTCCGATGTTCTAGGTAACTATCAACTTTTCCTGTCATCACGAAATGTCGGAGTCATAGCTGGCACAACGCCCTAACATGTTTGCCTTCGTTGATTCAGAGGAGCATCAAGGAAGACAATCCAGACGTTCTAGTGTTTTAATGCAACGCTAATCGGTATTACCTTTTGTAGGGGGTAAGTGTGGCATTCTAAACAATTTAAATAATCATTTTACAAACAGGAATGTCTAGTTAATTATTTAAATGCATGATTTAGTGCAATCATTTGACATATATGGCATTTACTGTGTCAAATACTTGTGACGCTGAGTTAAAGTGGAAAAGTAGGAGGGCGTCACAGTCAGGTAGTGCTAGTAGTAGTAGATGTGATAATGTTACCAGAGACCAGTTATATGTAAAAGGCAAAGATTCATAATGGCCCAATGTCACTAAATAGGCACTTAAAGAGTGGTTAACTTAAATGAAAGCAAGAGCATTATTGGTGAGGATTGATTCTGTAACTGCTGCCTCTGATTCTGCCACTACAGTAGGCGTGAGAAAACGAAAGTTCAAGTCAGACGAGAAAAACGTGAAGATGGAGATGGACAGACAAGGAGAGGAGTGGACAGGTTGCTTGACAGCTGTACATCACATTACACACACACGTTCGATTACACCCAAGAAGTGGTATCTGTCCATCTTCACTAGCACCTCCGTTTCCTAGTTTATTTCCCTTTAGTCACTGATGTGGGTTGCTATGAGCAGGATCACCTTGAGAAGAGTGGAGAAGATTTGTGGATTTATGCTTTTCCTCTCTGTTTTCGGATCACTGCATAATTTGGTGACAGTATTTTGGTGCTTCACATCATTAAACTGATGGCGCTTGCTTATTGAAAAGTGGTGCAAGAAAATGTGACTTTGCTCTTCACTCACTGTTTGACATGATTGATGGCAATTAATTGAGCTTTGAAGACGAGTCAAAAAGCCACTCTGCTACATTAAGGGATTAAAATGGGTTCTGAGACATCTGTGGGCTTTGGCAACGTTTTTACTTAGTGTATTGAGATGGGATAGACAGGGAAACCGGTCCTTTAGTATTTCAACTATTTGTCTGTCCATCAACTTGGTGAGAAATGAGGAGCTAGCCTCCATTGAAGTTATCAAAAGTTCTAGCAAGCTGGCTTAGGGATGAGCATCCTCCTTGGCAAGAAATGACACAGTTTTGAGTTATGCATATCACAATGGGTATCCAATTTCCCCACTTTCTAACTTGATCCCGGTTTCACAAATACGTCGCACGCTACTTATTAGTTATGACAGGCAATTGAACCAAACAATACGTCACACAATGACTGAGTTGAAAGAATTAAAGTAACATGTCAGCATGTAAATTAATTAGTTTAATTATTTGGAATGTCACACCCACTATTGGTGTCACATTAAAGCAATGGGACATCCGGACTGTGTTCGTCGATCACCCTTGGAAACACTGCCACATTCTACCTTATGCTCCCTTAGAAATGCTCTTTCTGTGCCTCAAAATGATGCTTGAAAATATCTTTTTAATCATAAGGGGGGCAGAACAACTCTTAAGTTTCTTAAATATCGCGCTTATTATATTTACACCATCCTTTCTCGAAAAGACGCAAACTACTTGTATATTTCCACTTCCTTAACATGTTCTGTTCTTAAAAGTTAGAAAAAAAAATAACCCAACTCTTGCCCTTTTATCGTTTAACTGTATGTTCCATTTTCCAATTGATGAGGTTACTTTGATGCCAGGAGATAGCCACCACTTGCAGAAGCATCATCAAATGAATTTGGAAGACGAAATGCATTAGGAGCTCCCATCTTATCCCCCCAAATGTGCAAATTTTACGGATTGGTTTGTGGTGATGCGGGATCTTGAACTGCCATTCAATGGCTGACCAACCTGTTTTTCATGAGGTACTTCTCCATTTCCTTCCAGAGGTGTTGAGGCTTATCGGGTAAACACATATACGTTGGCCTCATTTGTATCGGCATTTTGGCCTTCATCAGGTAGAGTGTTCCATCAGCAATTTAATCCCACACACAAGCACAAGAATACGTCTTATGGGAATGGCGTGGTAGTTGCCTTAGAAGTGTGTGGGTGGTAAGTGGACTCTTTGAACATAGACAATGGCACCATGTGCTATGGTTCTGATTGGCCGTGTTACCTTAAATTGTGATTTCATTATTGAAAGTATTGTAAAATTAATACCTATTTTGAGCATTTGAAGCCTATAAAATACCTAACTGACATCTCCCGTACAAACTGAAACACGTAGTAATAAATAATAATTATTGTTGGAGCTGGCACATTTGATAAATCATTTTGTGTCATATTAAATCATCAGTAGTTTTTAGCCCAGTTATCTTGATTCAATTTATCAAGAAGATGTTTCACCACTACTAAGACAAGAAAACAACAGAAACCAGTTCAGCTTCCCTACCTTACTACCATGAATGACGACTGGTATGAAATCAACTTGCGTACCTTTCCTTTATGTGAAGGTGAGAAGCCCTTCCTCTGCGAGTTCGCCGGCTGTAATCGCCGATTTGCCAACAGCTCAGATCGCAAAAAGCACATGCACGCGCACTGGAACGAGAAGCCCTACAGTTGCCGTTTCCGAGGTTGTACTAAGAGTTACTCCCATCCCAGCTCACTTCGAAAACACATGCGTGTTCACGCCGTCTGTACCACTTCCTCCTCCACACCTATCACCGATACCGTCACCACCGATATTCCCTCCACAGCACCCCAACAACAGCTTCTCAAGGCTAGTCCCCTCTGGTATCGGTACAATGCACCTCATTCCACTGAATGTGAACTCCCACTCTACCCTCCACCAGGGACCTATACTTTTGATACTGCAAGGTATGGCAGAATTCAAGTGGAAGGAGGAGAGGGTGATGAAACTTACCACTTTTTGTATGCCTCGCACTATCCTCCACCTTCCATGAATGGCGATCAGGAAGTAGACTTCGAAAACAGTACCTACAAAGCCTATGGTGGTGTGACTGAGTCTACGACAGCTGCGATGTCAAGGGGCGAAGTGGGTCAATGCTGTGTGTCATGGGAGGAATATGGGGTAAAGAGAATGGAGGGTGGATTCCATCCAACGTGAGGTGAGAAATGTGAGTGTATCAATCCTATGTACAGCAAACGCATCCTATTTAAAACAGTAACGCCTACTTATACTACTTCAGTACCACGAATTTTGGAGGTCAATAAATCAGACTTTTTGAAAAAGGCCTAACTTTTGTTTGATTTCTTCAAAACGGAATGGGCGAAAGGACCTCGAATTCCCATATTTGTATATTGTGTTGTATTTTGTATTCATTTTCCTATAGAACTAGCTCTAACGATGAGCTTCGGTTAAACCTACTACCAGAACAAATCTCGCCAGGTGTGTCAGGAAAAATTTGATGAACAGATACTAATGAGAAAAAGGTTTGGGGAGGAATTTGAATCCCTACGCCGAGGAAGAGCTCATTATTGCTGCATGAAAATGCCATTCAAAAAAAATGTCACATGTGTGCACAATTAAATTGCCAAAGAAATAAGTCTTGAAGATTGGATTCCGTGTGGACCCCGAGGAAGGTTGAAATGAACCCTTTGAGATAGATAAATTAGCTTTGAATACTCACATCATAAGTCCCTCTGGAAGTTTGGCAGGGCCTCAAGACCACTTTGAAGACAGGAGAGGGTATAATACCTTAATAGAATATATGCTGCCCACGTAGAGAGGGTCTGAGTGCTCCTGAATTGGCTCGTGGGCCAATCTTCCAGGCGAAGGTTCAGCGATAAAGTTCCAAAGCGAAACGTTACCGAAACCGAGCCTTTGACAAACAACCAAGGCATTACAGAGTTCCCTTCGATCAACCTCTCGCGTTATTTAATGCAATCAGTGCTGTAAAAAGCGACTCGCAAATAAACTATGTCAGTTATTTAATTCACGTGCAACAGGAAAGACATTTGACTGCAACGTCACTGATTCCTCCTGGCAATTATGCCTAGTCAACTCTGATGAAGACTTCTAGGTGCTATCAAAATTCTGGAATAAGCATGTAAACGTAACAACAGACTGTGCCAAGCCCTCTGCATTTGTCCTTTCCCAACTTCAGTTGGTTTTAAACGGTACCATCATTGACATTGGTGCACAATTCTCGAGGTGTTATGCCTATTTGAAGAATGCATAAACCCTGTCTACTTGCAGCACTTCAGCAGGCGTTAATGTCCCCTGGCACAAACCGATGTCGAGTTCGGAGGTCACGTGCTTCCACTGGCAGCGCGCAGCAGTCACACCACCAGCTGATGGCAGCAGGCATGTGTGCGTGCGTGTGCGATCATTGAAGCGTGCGACTGTTGCCACGTGGATGGCGCACAACTAACCAAATCGCATTGCCAAAAGTGTTGCACCCCGCAAATGCTAAAAATGTCCTGTTTCTCAATCACATCATGGTGGTAGAGCTCTTGGTGGTACCGATTTCGTGTAGTCGTCAGGTTGGTGTGGCATGATACACGATTCTGGCGTCATTGTGTGCACTGCCCGACCGACAACTTTTACGGTTCAGGTTGCATCGATAAATCAGGCGAAACACAAACCTGATAGTTTTGGCACTAGGTACTAAACTGATAAGACTTGTGTTCCATCACCAGTTGCCACTGATAAAGTCCTCATGTCTGTTACAGTTTCTTCTCAAGCGCCTTGAGTGTTACATTTCTATTCATCAGTCGAGTGGCGAGTTTTGCAATCCTCGCAAAATAAAGGTTACCCGAAAGTCGTTGTCGTTATGATCACTTCTTTCCTCGTACGTCATAAGTCGGCCGAATTATCACATGCCAAGCAGCTGGTCACGTAGAATGAATGTATCTTGCATCAATCAAGCCAATTAAGGTAATCAAATTTTGTAAGAAGAAATCAGCACTAGCTCATGATGGCAAACAATGTCAAGGCTACAGTTGGCCAAATAAAGAAATGGTGCAAATATTGACACCCTCCTTTCGAGGTGGTAACCAATTCACTCGCTTCGATTAAAAACTTGTAAAAGCGTCCACCTGTGTTCCAATGCTTAAGGAATTGGGCTGCTACACATTATCCTCTGAGCAATCAAATCACCAGACCTTTAAGGTGTGACGAACAAGTCTATGCATTGAGGAGAGGGGGATAGAGAAACATTGGCATGGGCAACATGAACAGAACATCATTATGCCAGAATGGTAGCCGGGATTTCATGTAGTTAAGGCTTATTACGTTCCAAGTACTGTTGCCTCTTTTTCTCCAACGAAACAAGTAAGCGCATAGCGTCGGTGCTTTGCCGCTCATAATTCCTCCTCTGCATGCGTACATAAAAGATTGCATTCTCAAGTGAAGAAGCATAAAAAGTACAGAGTTCTCAAGTACCTTCTAACGGCAAGGGAGCTCCTTTGACTCTGCCGCTGCCGCAGTCAATTAATTACTCGCAGCTGTCTGAGCCAAGAGTGAAGTTGTGTGTGTGTGGGTGAGCGTGCTTTGATTCTGCACGATCTGCATGACTAGGTTGCGATGATCTGACTCGGCTCGCGGTCATTGCCTGCCCACACACACACACACACCAATGTGCACGGTGCGTGCGTATGCATGCTCAAGTGGTACGCATGTGCATACATACCACTTTGGCCCTGCCACCAACTTTGCCTGCTCCAATGCCTCGCATGCAGTCACCCACCTATGACGTGAACGTGTGCGTGTGTGCTATCACAGTGCGCGCCAATCAAACGGGCGCGTGGGGCGTTGGCCTCCGGGCGCACATGACAGTGTTTTGGTTGCACGCGCGGCGAGATTTGGCTGGATGCCCAAAGCTGAAACGAAAACAAAACAGGGCAACGCACTTCAGCACCACCTCCGTGTGGCTACCATTGCATCACAGTGTGCCACGTACGATTACGGTAATTTGACAGCCGAGGAGGCCAAGGAGGGGTGGGACTCAGGACGAAAAGTAACTACTTTTGGCCTCTCATTTCTTCGTGCAGATGTGTAACTGCTAAGTCTACTATTCAACGCCATTTTGGGTGTGTCTTATCAAGTTCATGATGCAAAAACATGTCACCCAAGAGGCAGCGAAAAGCAGGGGACTGCGTTTGTGAAATTAAAAAACGTTTAATTAATTCTAGCTTAGACGATCTAATCTAAAAATAGTCTACCGCCTTGAATAAAAAATTTCCCATTTTGATCATTTGTGGCTGCAGCTGCGTTAGCCGCGAGTTCAAATTTCTGGTCGCGCGAGATCGATAATGCAAGTGCGTGACCGAAAGGGGGATGGGGGTGGGAGGAAGAGCGCTGATCGATAGGTTGGAGGATGACTTGAAATGCGATGATCCGACAAATTGAAATCAGTCTAATCCACACCACAGGGCAGGGTTGGCCGCACGATTCTAAGCTTTTGGTTGGGTTCGCCGAGTTATATTTTGGCCACTTTGAGTGCTCAAGGGCCCTAAACGAAAGCAGACTTGCGGCGTGAACCGAAGGCCCGATCAGCCAGTGGACTGTGTGGTCGGTACCACCTATATTAAAATAGTGGCATCGTCTACTTTGGCACCTGTATGATTTAAGCATGTAGTTCGGGTAACGTTATGTGAATTGCACTAAAATAAGCATTAATGTGAATCGCAGCAAGTCTCCACTAAACCAAGTGTTTAGAAAAGGTATAGTTAAAAAATCTAAGTGCTGAACTTTGACGGAGTGCCCCTGATGCATTCTAATTGTGTCGGCTACCCGGCTCAATGGCCAAGATTAGCTGATCTAATCATGAACGAGCTGAATTCGAGTGCCTCCACCACCCACTGTAATAAATAGCATTACCACTCTCTGTGCTCACCAACTACGTCGTATGAGCTATCTTTAATGCAAATTACCTACTAACCTGTGTTCAAATTGAAACTGAAAGCTGTTACTAGGACGAAAATATGATGAAATCAAAGGATGGGAGCATTGCTTACATAAACGTTTGGCGACCAAGCGCGAATCACGAACACAAGATAAATCCTCAAGACGGATCCAGACACGACCAATGGACAGACACCACATGAGAACCAGGACCTACAATTTGTGGAATCCGGATGTTTGAAGAGAGGGGAGAAGTACGACCGTGAATGCCCTCACTGCCCAACTTCTCGTTTTCTTTTAACAAAAAAACAGGGTTTTGGATCGCCCAATGCCCTCGACTCGGGATGACTTCGTCACGATGACGGCAACTACCAACTTCCCGCCTCCGCGTTACAATTTGCACGACCAATGCATGGATGACATACACACACTAGCGCCGAGACTGCACCATTGCTACACGAATGGACGTTCAGCTGAACCCAGAACAAGTGACGAAATCTACCTCGCCAATGGACCGACCAGCCTCGAAACCCCATTCAAGAGGCACAGCCAAGTTGAAAAAACCAACACCCCCACCGCGGCAATCCACGTCACCGAGCAACCACTAGCTTCGACAGTGAAAGAAACACAAGAGACAATTTAATCGAGATTTTTTTAATCCAGGAAAAAAACAAATCAAGCGCATTAAAAGGAAGATATCTGGACCGAAGTCGAGAGATTGGATAGAAAAGAACAAGAGCCGCAGTAGTCCACACCACTAGTAATTAAGAGAGAGGGGGGAAATGGTGCCAGCTGAGAAGCTTCAGTGGACAATGTACAAATGAAACATCAGCAAACAGGCCAAAATTCATCAACCTACAGAAGAGGTCTCACGACTCAACAAAGCCGTAAAATATTATAAAACCGTGCTCGTAGGAAAGAAAAAACGATAAGACAGGATATTGAACACGTTATGTACACAGCAGCTGCCCACTCAGAGGTCAAGATCGGGACCCAGTGGTGAAGGCTGCAGAAAATAAAGCATCTAGATTGAAGTTAGTGAGAATTATTGACTACAACTTGGGGACGATGAAGATACTTATGAGGAATCGGACGATTCAGCAGTTTTGCGACGGGATGGTACCCGTCCATCGACATATCCTTAGTGCTTTTGTCTTCGCACGCGGAAATAAGAGTCGGTGGCAGTGCAGGCGGCGAAGAGTTCAAGACAAACTCCTCCGCGAATGAGTTGATATTCTGCTTTAGAACGCCAGAATCAGTCGTATTTAAGCCGTATGAAAAAGGTCTCAAGTCTGGTACGGAATCCGGAAACTTGTAGTAGACAGTCTGCCCATGTGGAACGTAGGTGAATGAATCACTAAGAGGAGGTGGTTTTTCTAGTTGCGGAGGTGTATTTCCCGGAGGACCTTCGATCTGCTCGATAGCCATCACAAGGTGCTCCAAACGTGCAGCTGTCCCCACGGTACTCTCTGAAGGTGAGGTGGATGAGACCGGCGGTAGTCGAGTAGCCGACGACGGAGAGCACCCAAAATTACCATCGTAACAATCCGAGGAGCGACCCGAAGCGTTGCCGTCGTCGAGATCAAGAAGTGCTGTCTCAGCATCCTGTTTGGCCATCTTCAGAGATTCCAACGTCTTTCCTGGAGGGGAAGAATTACTTTGGGGAATGCAGCTTACCCTGATCTTCAGTGCGACGCTTCCTTGCGAATCCGGTAGCAACCTCTTCAGTGATATCTGCAAGCACTGACGACGGAGGGAGACCAGTCGAACGTCGGTAGATCGCCAATTCCTGCTCAAGAGCATTCACTTTCAGGAGAAGAGTGTTGACAAGTTTTGCAGTTTGTTGCAAGATAGATGCCTACCAGAGTCAAATATAGAATTGAGGAGTTACCTTGCTTAGTTTCTCACCATCTTGTGTAGGTGGCAAAAGGATTCTAAGGTTCTCAAAACCGGCATTGATACTCTGCATCCTACGTCGCTCATTGCAGTTTGCAATCTCACGCCTAACGCGTTTTTCATTTTCGACTTGACCAGACTTTGAGATATCAGAAATATTGCTTCTACAAGGAAATACTACGACGATGAACGCATAAAAGTGGAAATACGAAAAGACAAGAGGCAGGTAAATGTGGGGAAAATGCACATGGCATGACACATGACATGCTAAAAAACGGTCACATGCAAGATGGCGTCCCATGTGCACAAACGTACCGTCGATGCTTCATGCCTGATTCTTCAGAGTATTCAGAGAAAGTGCGTCTTCTATCTATTAATTCTACCTTATGGGACATGAACGTGTCTTCAAAACAAACGTGGAAAATGATGACAACACACGAAAAACGAGCACAAGGACAGAAAACAAAACGTCGCCGGGCGCACGACAGGAATCACACAACCGACCGCTCTTAATAACACACGAAAACCGTCAAGAATTAAATTTAAAATATCTGCGTTAACAGGTAAAATATGTAATTATTTCTAATTTCAAATTATAATAAATGTGTAAAAACCTAGACATGAAGGATAAAGTTGCTGAATTATCGAGTGAAACGTTTTTTATATTCAGGATATCAGATATTTCGCGTCGTTATGGCAATAACATGGCGGATGTACCTGCGTGGGGGTCAGTAAAACAATTCATTTTGGAGAAATTGAAGGCGTCAAAAGGACATTTTACCAGGTTGCTACTTGGCATTATTCTCTTATAGGTATTTTCGAAACTGTAGAAGAAACATAACGACCTAAAATGCTTAAGTTTGCCATTGAGCGACCGCTGCTATCGACACAATTTCTGGAATAATGTTCACGATAATAGCGACTACAAAGCAACTATCATGCGAATTAAGTAACAATAGGGGACCTGAGGCGTCGAACATGCAGCGAATGCACCCACACCCGTCTCCGTTTAGATTTCAGCACCCGTGGGCAAACTAATTACAGTTTCGTCGCAAACTATATTCGCACACCCTTATTCGCTCTATGCCATATCACTGATGACCTAATTCATTAAATAAGCATCGCACATGGCTGGGTTTAAGGAGCTGAGGAAATTGGGTTCACCACACCGGGATGCAGCTTTTTTAACGCTTTGCTGTCTTTCGCTATTCCCCGCTTGTGTGGCATTTTGGCAGAAACCTTACCAAACGTTGTGATTCTGACAAGTACGCTGTAAGAGCGAATACTTTTACTATCGTCATGACTTTTTAAATCATAATGATAAGGTTTGGCCTAATTTTCTTAATATTTTTGAGATTTAATACCTCAGACGACTGCTCCTGTGGCTCCTATAAACTGCATGTAAATTCGCCCTTCGAGGTAAAATTAGCATAACAGCTTGATGTTATTTCAATCGATTTTGTAAACATTTTACTTGGCAGAAATTTTATCCCGTCTTCTTGAGCCTATTTGTGAGAATTCCTAAGGCTTTTATTTTGGCCTTGAAATCCTTTAAAGTCTTTTATTCTTTAGCATTTAGTAAATTACGTGGCTTTAGATGGTCAGGCATGTCTCTAGAACTTGGTAGCGATTGAGAGCACTTTGTTTGTGTGTTGTGTAGCCGCGGGTCCCTTCTCTTGTTGGGAATGAGGCTGAAAGACAAGAATCGACCCAAGAGTCCTCTTTCGGGTTTCGCATGTTTTGTTCAAGTGATCCGAGACAAGCATCGCTCCCTCCATCCCAACGAAAATGTAATTTTTAATGAATTTGCTAAGCGGTGCGCAGAGCGATGGCGTGTGAGTTTACTTTTTTGCTCGTATGTACAGGTATTTTAAACCATGGTTTCATCCCGTCCAGCCCCTCTAATCCACTTTTGAAGGAAATGCCTCCTGACAGACGAGCTCCCTTTGAGGAGATGTCTCGTCTGGATACAAAGCGTTACAACAGGGAGATGGGAGAGTATGTACAACAGCAGCAGCTGCAGCAACAGCAGCAACTTCCGCCTCAACCCATGGTGCATCCGCAGCAACAACAGCAAACACAATCAGGCGGGCAGCTATCGTCTTTTGAACACCATCACATGCGAGGAGCCAAGAGGCGGCGACTGAAGGATCCCTCGATGCCCAAGCGTGCCCTCTCAGCCTTCTTCTTCTTCTGTGATCACTATCGTCCCGAAGTCCGCAACGCTCATCCGGAATGGCGAGTTAGCGAGGTCGCCAAAGAACTCGGGCGTCTATGGGATGAGTGCTCGGACAAGGCTCCCTACGAACTGCAAGCGCAGAAGGATAAGCTGCGCTATGAAGAAGTGGGTCATTGATGTAACCCACGGTCGAGTCGGCTGCCATATGAAGGGAGGTGCATTTAATCAATGTCACATTTTTTAACTTAACCGATCAGGAGATGCGTCGATACAAGGAGGGGACTTTTGTGATGGCACCGAAGCGACTGCGTGACATCACAGCCGTGTCTGGAGGCGGTGTTATCGAAGGTGGAGCTGGTGATGGTGGTAGAGGTGACAGCTCTGCCAGTGCCAATGTTGCCAACTGCTTCGAGATCGAGGGCAGTCGTGAAGTCGACGAGATGGACGGTAAAGGCGGGGAGGACGACATTGATGATGAGGAAGATGTTGATGATTATGAAGAGGAAGAAGAAGAGGGAGAGGAAGAAGACGAAGGAGCGGGTGATTAATTATTTTGTGAATCATCTCGCCATATGGCATGCAGGAGTGATTTTATTTATTTATTTATTTATTTATTTATTTATTTATTTATTTATTTATTTATTTATTTATTTATTTATTTATTAACATTTCTATTTTTTGTGCTATCGCTCTGAATGCTTGTTTATTGCAAGTTGGTACTGACTGTTCACCACATTTTGTGACTACCTGTCTCCAAATAGATTTTTCAGGGCTACTTTGATTTGAGATGAACGTCTAGCATGAAATCTTATTTTAGGAGGTATGGAATCACCTAATTTGAAACTGGTAGGCAGAGGGGGTGGGTAAGATTTCTTCTCGGCCTATGTTCTTTAGGATGATGTTTTACTCAAAAGGTGAGATCATCCAATTTACATTCTTCAGGGAGTTGCATTCCATGGTTAAAAGGGACAAATGAGTCGCGAGGAATGGCTTCATGATGAAACTCTATTCAGGTTTTTAGAAACCATTTTTGATGTCCTAAGATTGTCATTTGTGTGTTAGATACCTAAGGCGGTCTATTGCGGTAACTGATTTCTGGGGAGGCCTCTGTAACTGCACTCTCCCTTGTGAAATGACGCTACTCGAAATTGGATTTTTCAAGGTTAGGTGTTCTAACTCATAGTCTTCGGAATGGTTGGATTTCTGGAAATTCGGTTTTGATCTAAATTCTTAAAACGGGAGAGCATCGATTGTAGAGAAGGCAGTTGCCCTCTGAAAAAGACTACGTCCATGGAAAACAACAGGAAGGCAAATAGGTACATGCTCCTGAATTGCTATGGAATTCCAAAGTGCGAAATCCAACATTTCAGATTTCTGGGTTCTTCATAAACCCAAAAGCATTTCTCATCGTTTAAAGTTTATGAAGAGGGCAATGCTTTTGAGCAACTCATAAGAGTGCAAAATCGTCTCGGTTTCGATCCTATTTTAGTGCGATTGTAATCTTTACGACCTTTGGTTTGAGTTGGATTTTTAAGGGAAAAATTGAGGCTCTGAAGTTAACTTCTTTCTTTTAGACGAAGGGACAGGTTATGAGGAAGAAGCAGAGAAGGGAGCAGTGGAGAATATGGAGGAAGACGACGATGCAGCCAATTTAAATGTACAAAATGAAGGGGCGGAGGCAGAGAGTGGAGAGGACGCTGAAACGACACCGACACCGAACCACCACCACAACCAGCGCCAGGCGCCGAATGCATTCTCAGTCGCCTACGTAGTCAGTGGTGCTGCTCATAAAGGCAAATCCGGTGTTGTTGATGAAGACTTGGGGACGGAAGGGGCTCATGACGCGACAGCTGATGAAGAGGATGACGATGACGATGATTAAGCGTTTCCTACGTTCCCTTCTCATCCCCCTCCTATGTGCTTACGTGCAATAACTCCTCTCCCCCCTCTCTGTGAAATACAGTAGCCCTACTCTCCTCTTCTCCTGAAAAAGAGAAAAGTGGAGAGTTTTTCTTTCACTTGATTGATTTCGTTAGTGGAATGCTTGGAGGCATACTGTTAAAACACACAGGTAGAAGAGAACAAAAAAGTTAGGAACAAGAAAAGACGGAGGAAGGAGAGGGATGGGGATATTAGAGAATGGACAAGAGGGGGACGGTAGCATACAAGATCAGGGGGTGGTGTTGGTGGCAGACTCAAGGGGTGCTGGTTGCTGCTCCTGGTCCTTCGAATCCTGCTCTTCAGTTTTTGCGGTGGTGGTGTTTGCAGGCGGAGGGGATGAAGGGGTGGTGTGCTGTTCTTGATAATCCTGATTCATGCATGGCTGCTGGTGTTGCTGCTTCATTTTTCCACCCTGAATCTCCTCCCCCCACCGATTGAAGTTCACGTTGAACACCACAAGGCCGCCATTCGCAAGACCAACCACAATGAACCTGGAGGTAGTAAATGGACAAAATCAAGTCTTATCCTTCACTCATTACTAGGAAGACCAAGTTGAAGGCGGTGGTTTTGATTGCGCGGCCTCTGTGATATTCACGTTGAATGCGGCCTCGTTCTAGTCCATCGTTAGTCATCAGCGGCGGCAAGGAGCAGCGCCTCAAGAGGCTTTTGAAAGCGTCGCTTAAAAGGTGTTTAAACGTCTTTTACTGCCAGTGGAGGGTTCCAAATTGTTGGTGCTCGCGAATACCACACAAGATATCAGTTCACTGGTACAAAGCCATTATTACCAACCACCAATATGAGTACTCTCAAGACTCCATCTGAGAAACTTCTCAATCCCCTTTCCAAGAAGAACACTTGGAGAAATTCCAAAATGTAAAACTAATTTAACTTCCCAACATTTCACCGATCAGTGAACTTCCAATTCTTTGAACTCAAGATTAGGCACTAACAAAGATGGGTTTGTGAGGAATGTTATTAGAGATGATGTTTGACCATCACAATTTTTGAGCCAACCATCAACCGTGGGATTTCTGTAGACTTCAAAAGAAACTCCAAACTGAGGTTAGAAGTGTTATGATACCAAGAATTCGTTTTCGGACTCCTGATATTGATGGCATCATACGAGACTCTGTGAAGAGCCCTATTAAAATGATGTTCAGACTCCGTAGTGCTCGAATGTCATCACTAGGAGAGGACAGATTTTCTAAATTGGTTAAGTTCATGAAAATTGCCAATTTCGATCAGTAAGATAACCGTTACTCTCAATACTTACAGAATTTCGCTTCAGAAACGTGTGAACGCAAACAATGAAAGTGAAGAAGGACAACCAGAAGACGCTCAAAACTAGTTTTAAAAGACGTTACCTCAAATTTGACCTCTTCCACCACTGTAGGTGGTTCCAATACATGCGCTACCAAAGAAGGCCTATTGAGTGCTTCCAATAGAGATAAGGTTCGATGGAGCTGGCCAGTCATGGCAACCGAATCATTAAGGTAAATTTTAAAGGTAATCTTTAGAAACGGAGAAACAGAGAGAACCTCCAAACCGATATACACCCCGAAACTAGGAAAGAGGACTTTGGGGAGGGTCATTCAAAAATGTCAGCTTGCAATTGTTTATGGGCAACCAAAGTAGCTTCTGGGTCACTGAAAATCCATACCATCATGTTGGAGCAGTTGCCTGGGTCAAACTTAAGGACGTTCTGAAGATTCAGCGGTGAGCCAGGTGCAGAAATTACACATATCCCCGAGATCCTAGTTCTCAAAAGGCCTCATACCGTGGATTTTGGAATGTTGCCACTAGTGATGGGCGCCACCTGAGGTGTTGGAGATGCCTGCGATCCCCAAAAATGTTCCTATTTCGATTCTCTCGAGAAGTTCTCTTTTTCGTAGCTAGTTCCATACATTCTAGAAGAATTCAAAACTCGTAATCCCGTTCAGTACGCGCAGATAGATTAATACGTGAGGTTGGTGCAGCCCTATGCCTTAATGAGTCTACTAGTAGTCAGGTGCGCGAAAGCCGCATCCGCTGCTCTCTTACACGTTCGAGCAGAATGCTCAGGTTGGAAACTCGATACGATCCAAGCTCGCACAGAAACACCGGTTTGTAACCGAGAGATGCGGCTTCAGTGCTATCGTGGATGCCATGTCCTGGTGTTGTGTATGTGAATACGGACGCTGTCAAGATCCCCATGAAAAATACTTGCAGAACTCGAAACCACAGTATCAGCACTAGCGCCCGTTGCCTGGAATGCTGAATCACTAGTCAGCGCCATTCTTGCCTATTTATGCTGTTTCGATTGGCTGTGGCCCCACAATCACCTGCACCTTCAGGAGTAGCTGTCCAACACTAAGCGCCCTGACTGTAATCTGTCAATCGACATTCACAAAAGCGCTATGTAGAATACAGCATAAGGCTACCGGGTACATTTAACGCACTCAAATCTACAGAATCGCGTCAAAGGCAAGAGGACAGGTGGAAGTTCCAAGAACCAATACCTGATTAAAATACAGGGTATGAACTCACCTCTGGTCGGGACTGATATCAAGTGCAGTGATGGGCGCTTTGCAACGGGGCAAAGAGTGAAGGAGTCGGAGGGAGTGGAGGTGGAGTATTGAGACGATGCCGTCATTGTCAGCGGCGAGGAGGAAGTGTGCGCATCGAGTCACTGCTAGTGCACTGACCACGTAGCCCTCTCCATCCGCTCCTGACTGCGACTGCGTCCGTGTCAGCGATATCACTAGTGGGGAACTGTTTGAGGAGGAGGAAGAAGAGGAAGGGGCGGGAGCGGAAGGAGAATGAGAGACGGTGGTGGTGCTACTCCCTCCTTCAATGGCCCCACCCTGGATCTACAAACATCAAAAGCATATTAAAATTAAAATCTGAACTTTGCAGGAAAATGCCCATTCACACTGCATCGAAACTACCCCCTTCATTTGAGGCGTCGTCGAACCTGTTACTCACACAAACACACATTGACTCTCGAAAAGTATGGAAAAAAGAGTAATTTAAGCGAGTGAAAGAATCGGTGGGAAGGGGTATTAGAGCCGTGCCTGTCGATGGAGGTCAGTAGCAGCGACGAGACATGCGTTGAGCGTGAAGACGGCAAGTTTGGTAGCGCCGAGCTGAAAGACCACGTAACCGTGCCGTGTCACCACGAGGCGTGTCGGCGATGCAGCTCCAGCGGCCCCAGCAAAGGCAGCACAGGGGCGCAGTCGATCTGCTGCTGTTTGTGGTGCTTCAAAACGACGCAACAGCTCACCCTGCGTGGTGTGCAGTAGACAGGCGCCCCCTAAAACCAAAATACACAAAGTCACTCAGTTTGTTTGAATTTCAGATTTTTGTGACCAAAGAGTGTTAGATCATGCCCACCTTGCTCCGCATCTCGTGCAATACAATGATCATTGCATTCGAGAAGTAGAATAAAGACATAAGGTTAGTTTTCATGGCACTATGTGAAACATGGTATGATTTGTTTCGTAGTACTTATTCGCGACCTCAAGAATACCTTTTAAACGAAAAAGTCGAGAATTTCATTGAGGGGGGAGACATCATATCAATTGAGAATGGAGCATATGAAACTGCAAAGTTCTTGGATTCTGCTTTCTATTACATATGGACACCACCCACTGATAAGACACGAAGCCGTAGTAAGACATCAGAAGGACATAAACGGTGCATAGACGACGGCCAAAGCCCGCAAGTAACAGTCTAGATCGTGATGGCTCTAGTTCCGGGCCTCAGTCTAAGTTCTCATTGCTGAGAACATTCAAACGGTCCCTGGTGCGCCTGGATGCTTGGCTAACGCGTAATCTAGCGAGTAACAAAATTTTATGAGACGCATCTCTATTCTGTGAGGACGGTGAGCACAGTACAATCTTTGATGAATATGTGCAATTTCAAAGCTTAAGCGCTTGGCTATTATCCAGACAGATAGACCAATAATAGCGAAATCGGAGAAAATAGGTGTCCACAGTACCATGGGATCTTGTCCTATGGTAGATGGAACTGAACTCCCTCAAGCCATCAAGTCTGTTAAATTGAATGGGAAAGTGAATGGTAGAAGTCTAGAGATCTGCTTAAGCCTGACTTGCCTTCAGAGCCGCTGAATACCAGACCGAGTTCAGCTGAAATTGCAATGCACTGCAAAGCATTTTGGTGTCCGACGAGGGTCACATGGGGCATCGGCATTGCTCCGGCTATAAGAGCAACATGTTCAGTTAGTGTAACAAAATTAAATCTCAGATCCGGTTTTCTCCCAACGGTTTTCTGTAGGGCGAGTTAGAGGCCTCATGGTGGGAGAACCGAACTAGGAAATTTAGCCATTGCTTGTGTTGTAGAGATAAGATAAAAGAGCTTTTGGTGCAGAATAAACATAAGACCAAAAGTGGGAAGATAGAGACGAATGTGGACAGATAAGTAGATGGAAATAGAGAAAGCAGATAGAAGTAGACAGATGGAACAGTGATCCATAAACAACATGTGCTATATGCAACAACTGAATGATCAACCAAATGATCAAATTCCCACATAATTTAAAAAGAAAAGGGGTTTATTTCAAAAAGGAAGAAGTGATAGACAATGTAGAAAGAGCGGAAGCACAGATAGAAAAAGAGTATAGGAAGACAGATAGAGGAAAATCGCGAAGGTAGAGAGAAGGACAGAGCAGAGACAAATGTAGCGAAAAACAGGCGGAGATAAATAGAGGCCTAAAGATAGACAAAAAGATACGGGTGAATTGACAGAGATGGAAAGATAAGAAGACATAGAACCTACGGTGCTCGGAGAAGAGGCAGAGGGATTTGGTGTCGAAGATCCAGAGACAGACGAGACCGTCGCGACCTCCAGATGCGAGGTAGCAGTGGCCGGTGGCCGTGGACTCCGAGTGGCCGAGACACGTGACAACATCCTGGTGGCCACACACGCTTTGCACACAGCGACCTAAATTTTGTCGTAAAGCAATACCCGTTTGAATCCCAACTTTAGTTAGGTACGTCTGGTCGGTCCCCAGCGTTTTGGTCGATGCTTATGCTGCCTTTGCTGCGCGAAGCGTTCAAGCTGAGGCTAGGCCTTTAATTCCAGGACCAGAATATTTGCTACCATGACGATACTACGCAAATTTTTGCGTGAAAGAAGGCGTAAAACCCACAAGTTTCCACCGCAGCAAAGTGGTGACTGGGAGATGCGTGTGTGGACTGGGTTGCAAAATGCAAAAGGAGGCTGCATTTTTTAAAAAATGTTTAACTGCTTTTGCAAGCCCAAACCTCCCAATTTGGCCAGAACAAGCCCTCTGCTAGTCTATCAGCTCTTTGTTTAGAACAGTGACCACTAACTGGTGCGTCTTATGGAGCTATTGGAGACTACTTGAGGGCTGCGTTGAACAAGGTGTTGATAAACTTCTTTCAAGAGACATTAATATTGACCTCATCGATTGCAGATACCATCAGCACATTACAAAAGAACGGATTCTAATGTAACTGATTGCCATTATTTAAATACTCGTTGCTAGCTGCTGAGAATAGCTTAGATAGTTGCTAGGTAACATTTGAATGGAGGCATTGTGAAAAAAGAATGAAAGTAGGACGTAGCTCCAGGAAGTTGTTTTATCCCACGGTTTGCTTTAGAAATAGTGCCTTCAAGAAGAAAAAAAACTGATGTGTAAAGTGCTATCGATGCCTTAAAACGCAAGTCTCAGTTACCCATGAGATTATATGGGGCTTTTCAGCCTCACATGAAACGAACTCCAATCATTGTGCTTCCTAATATCTCGTCCACCCATAGAAAACCACATTCAGACTACTATGGCAGACGAGTAGAGACAAAAAAGGGGGGAGAGAGAAGAGGAGAAAGGAGACACAGTACCCGAGTCAACGGAGAAGATGCGGAAGGAATAGTCGAAGTAGCCACATGCAATGATGGCACGACCATCACCGGTCACCACAAAGTTGTTCGCGGTAAGGCTAATTGAGGGGTCCATATTCTCGCCAATATAGCGTCGATTTCCGGATGGGTTCGGGGCTGCAAGAAAAAGCAAACAAAATAAGACACTTGAAAAGGTTTCAAGGGAGGCAGCTATTTTACGAACCGACCAACGCTGAGTAAGGCCTCTTATTTATCATGGCCAGTTGGCTGTAAAAAAGTGTGAACTGCCAAGCATTCAGCTTCAACTTGAGTAAACAATCTAACGCTCAAACAATAACTGCCGATGTGGATTGCAAAATAATACCAGTGAGACTACTAGTCAACAACAATGTCTGCGCATCCTAGGGTGGAATAATGCATCACATATTGAAGCAAACCGACAGTGTACTCTGGGCAGCTAGTTCGCGCAACTATATACCGCAGAAGAAACATCCTGAAAAGCCGACGACCAGCAACTTACTAAGGGGTGTGGAATCAAGTATGAGGATTGGAGTGACTTGACTCTCCGCTGAGGTGACGGGCAGAGTGGCGGAGGTAGGGCGGTTCGAGGTCAGTAGTGAGTGAGGCGGTGGTGACAGTGGCGGCTCCAGTGACCGTGAAGAGGTCTCAGTTGACTCCGGCAATGTTGAAGTAGGAGAAGTTATTCTGAAAACTACGAATGACCAAAGCGAAAAGAATGAAGATGAAAGGTTTTCCGCTTCCTTTCCTTCCCTCATTTTTTCTATATAGTAATGGATACCTAATATGAACCGCAAATGTGATTTTGAAAGCAGCATAGAACGGTTTGATTTCGTGCTATGGAAGAGCAAACCAAATAAAACCAGAAGGTACTTACTTTTGCGTCGAACGGAATCTAGGAGGAAAAAAGGAGCTGAAATCAATAATTTTCGAAGTGAGTCCTCTCAAATTACCGGGAGTTTGAGAATGGATACAAGGTTATTCTCAAAGCCCCAAACTATACCAAGAGAAGCAAAAATAAAGCAGTAAACCCACCAGAATCCGCAGCTACAGCAGTGGCTGCCGCAGCTTTATTCCACTTGTTGACAGTGAAGACACAATTGACAGAGACAGTGAGGAGGGAGACGTCTCCACCAACGCCGTGGTGAGGGGCGGATACGAAGAAGAGGCCGAGGATGGGCGCGTGCGATGCTGGACGCAGACGGGCGGTGACCTCATGGACAGGTGGGGCAAAGAGGCGAGGACAGGCGGCGAGTGCGGAGCCCCGCGGAGGATGGGGTATTGTCAGCAGTTGATTTGGTGTCTGGCCGAAACACGTAATCTGACCCTCCAATGCCTCTCGCAGCACTGGATCAGTGACCTATGCGGATGGATTTTGTTATTTATATGCGATGGCCTTTCAGTGTATTGTGAGCTTGTCCTTACGTCAGTGGCATAGATATCTGTCAGCACCACTCATTTGTAGTAATATCCCTCGCAAACCTAGGAATATGCTCCTGGTTGGCTTTCTAGAAGTTCCTATCAGCTGCTAGTCGCCAAAGATTCTAGGCATTCGTGGTCTCGGTCAGTCCTACTTGATTGCCCATGCTCGGCAGAGATATGCATTCACTGTACCGACCACTTGAAGGGCGAGGCTAATCAGTTGTTGTTAATAAACGCAACTGAAAACACTCAGAGCGCCGAAGTCAGGCCGCGGATCCGACAAGGCTTGATCCACTTCCCGAGTAAAAACTATAGCTGATGCGATTATAAACAAAGATGGTTTCAACGCGATCGCAAATGGAATGATGAAGTTTCACTACGATCCAGAGAACAACGCTGTGCTTGACTCGTGGTCTAAACGGTACGAGAACCTTCTCAAATTCAAGCTTGCTAGGCAGGATTGCATATAGAAGAGCCCCTTTCTACTTTGCAAACTAGGTTTAGCAAATTTTAATCAGTATTACAATCTGATGCTGCCGTGAAATCCACAGAGCCGGACTTTCGACGGGATAGTGAAGTCAATTCGACAAAATCTCGGTAGGAAGATCTTTAGCGGGCGATATAAATGCTTGGAACCGGTTACACACGAGATTGACGCTTCCCTGACGCACGTCGAGGGCGTGAATTGCTTGTGCAAGCGATTCAATCAGGAGCCCTTAACCGATGGCAAACTCAAATCGCTCACAGTCTTCAGCCGCCCAAAACTGCTGATATCCGAGGCACCTGCTAAAATTGTCAAGATTAAGTTCCAAGTATTACAATTAAGCCAAAAACTTGGGAGCACTAACGCTTCACCGGCCTGGAAAACGACATGCCGGCTCATTCTGGATGCTAATACACTTCCCAGGCCCATAGTGTACGACAACCCAACCGGACCACCCAAGGAAAACACAACTCGACAAAAGAAATGCCCTCCTAGCCTTTCCAGCACTGAGGGACTTGACACCTTGTCAAGTGTCGTCTCAACAGACATGACAGATGCTGCCAGTGCAACAATGCTTGCAGTTCATGGGAGGCCTGCAAAATCTACGCAACTGCTTGATCTGCAAGAGTTAAAAGGCACAAGTAGGTATATGCCATTCTGCGGGCGCGGTAATTTCTACTTAATTATTCCCCTGCCACCTCAAACCCTCATACCATCCAACTTTGTTTGAACCTGGTGAGTGTGGTTCGTAATTGTCCGTCTTACAAATCGAGTTTGATTCAATTCCAAGGGATTGCGGGAGATTTCGCACCGATTGCCTCTAAAGGTGTGTCACACAGTAGTAGAAAGCGTTACCCAGAAATGGCTTAGACACTATGATTTTGATAACAGATTGCTCAAAGATAGATGCGGCCTGGCCAGGGCGATAATCTGTCTTTGCTAATAAGACGCACAAGTCGTTGTTAAAAATAACGACGGAGATTAGGGCGCCGAAAATAGCGTTAAGCTAGATTTACCATGGCGAGTGATGAAACAGACGAGAAGGAAAAGCTGCGGTGAAAGTTAAGCACATGTACTCAGAAAAGAAAGCAATGCTGAAACACTACCCATAATGACCGCTTAGCCAATTGAGTTGTGATGAAAAAAAATTGCTTAATAGGAAGAAACATAAAACCACATCACCGGTTAACCCCAAATGACCCATTTGATATCCTCACCCCCAACAATCCCAAGGTATACACCATTTAATATAAACAAAAATAAGCTCGGTGTTTATGTATGGTTAACTGCAAGCAGAAAGCCATAGAGAAAATGGGGTTTAAGTCTATCTTATGCAATTGGCATGGCTGGATACAATTTAGCACTGTTGGAAAATGTGCAAAGATGACTTCTTCTTGGGAAACCGACCAGAAGCCCTCAAACTACACATCGGGACGGAATGTGAAAGGGATGCTACCCCACTTTCTCCAAGTGTACACGAAATGGACACAAGAAATGCAGTGAGGAACTAGTTTGATGTTAAAAGACGGAATCGAGGTGACTAGGGTAGATTTACCTTGACTTCCCGCGGAAAAATGCCTTTCAAGTGATGTGAAGACCCCTCCACACCATTTAAGAGTGGTGAAAAGTTCCAAGAATAACGCGAACAGATGAAAGTAAAGTAAAATAGCAGAAAAACAGGAAGTACAGCGTCGTGAAAAGTACGAATAATAAGATCTAGCAATGAACAAAGGCTTTTGCTATGGGGTGGGACATCTCAAGAACTTGAATAATACCTATTAGGGACGCGATTGCCACAGGGACAGGGCTACCACTCCAAACTTCACAACTGAACAGGCATTACCAAGACACGTGGCGATGGGAATTTCTGGTCGATGTGAAGTTAACCAATGATGGTGAAGCTCCAATCGAAATAAGCGAATTGGCCATTTCGAAGCAGAAAACGCTGTTCTCAAGTCCTATCAAACATCTAATCCCAATTCGCATTCTAGAGATGTGGTGGCGGAATGGAGTTGCCTGCCCAGAGCTCTTTTTAGCCCTTTGCACTGAATTCCGCCGCCTGTCCCCTGACTTCGAATTTAAATAGTATCGCCTAAGCATGAATAGAGGGAATAGCAATGGTTCAAGGCAAAAACAGATTTTTCAAGACGACGAAATGAGACAACTTCAAAACAAAAAAGCGATTACGAACCTGTTCGATGTATCACAGTTGGGCTAGGGTCACTTTTCAATAGGACGAGAGTTAAATGTAAGGACGTGGAACAGAGGATAGGAAAGAGGAGATGCAAGATGCGTACAAAACGTAAACCTACCTTATCCCAATTAACACTGCCCTCGTAGGTGAGATAGTGGAAAACATTGGTGGCCTTTACCGCTTCTGGACCACGTTGCTTGTAGCCAAAGATCAAGTCGATCCAATGGTGAAGCTGACATGACACAAGCTCCGATTCCAGTGCCTAAGGGAGGGACAAGAAGAAAATAAATTGAAACTGCTTCTAAACCATGTATACCACCAGCCTTTACCATGCGATCGCAAAATAAGTAAAAAACTGGATAATGCCAAAGTGCCATGAGCGCGGAATCTGCTAGGAGGTATAACTTAAAAACTACTCTGTAATAAAATGAGTTTTTTATCCGATATTTCCTTTCCATCGCCTTATGGTCCCTACACTACCGAGAACGTACGACCCTAATCATGTCACCAACGCCCGCACGATTTCAAAAGAACGTTTCTGAAGGAATAAGATGAGTGGAGCACTGGCAAAAACGCAGCAGTAATCTGGGTAACTGGAAGCGTTGTAAATTAAACAACGAAGTTATTTCTAGGTACAAGTCCTAAACATTCAAATAAACAACAGTCACAGTCCGTCCATAAACGTGGTTTCCCAAGCTTGGTTTTTGACCGGAAAAGGTGTGGCTCGTTACCCCATAGAATGTTAATAACTTACCATAGATTAAACGGCTTGAGAGGAAAACTAATTGCTAAAGTTTTAATTTTTTTCCCAATTTCAAAATTCAAAAGTACGGCTTGAGTGAGGCGTTGAAAAGTGAGAGACTCATTATCACGCGCGGAGTACACAATGAGGTTGAGAGGCAAGTAACCCACAGCGAACGTCTAACAAGGGACATAGATTAAAGCGGAGAAAAGAAGAGCCAAGAAAATAAGACCACAACGAATTGAGAATTTGGATTTGTTTGAAAAGATAACGGTAAATAGGTCGGTTTTTGAAAAAACCAAAGTACACACTTATGGGCATAAAAGAAAAAAAAGAATGGCAATGGAAGCGAACCTGTTGCTATCGGAAAACCGTACATTGGAAATTTCAGATGAACCAAAAGTAAAACCGATTAGCTCGGATATTTACTGGTACAGAGCATAAATGATATGTTTAAAATGGTCCATACAATGCAGTGATGCAGAAAAGGCGAGCAGGAAAATAAGACTTGAATAGGAGAAAAATTGAACACATTATCAGCTAAGGGAATATTAAACATTCAATGAGAGGAGGTGCAATGATTGCAAGATGGACGGAGTACAACTTTTCACGGATGCGTTCCAAGTTATCGCGAAGAAATCCATGTAAGTTTGGAAGGAAACGGGAAAACAATCGTAGGTTGGTACACAAAAAGTGATGAGTTAGTCGACACTCAACTGTGCTAAAATCACAGAAAGAGGAGAAATCGGGTACTCATTGGAAGCATAGGGCAAAACATAGTTGTAATAAACCAAGTGCTTATTTAACTCTTCCCTGTGGCGACAGGCCAGTAGTACAAACCCTTCTGCACGTGGACAGTGCATATTTTATCCGAGTATTATGCGCTCTTTCGCATTCAGGAAGTCTCGAGGCGCTACATTGATGATGGAGAAAAGCGAATCCGATTTTAATGGATAAGTATTCTGGTTTGCATTACTGACTGCTAAACACTAACGCGATGGAGGAAGGCCATACGCCGCGGTTTGGAGAATCGTTAACGATCTCTAACAGAATGGTTGAAAATAACTTCTACCTTCATTGACTACCCCAGTTCTGTCTTCCGCATGAATGCTGCTAATAAGTGAAACGACAATAGCCGTGGCCGAGAACCATCTTTAACAGTTCGTTACAGAGCTAACCATGATATATGTATGAAAATGTCGGCTGAGTGAACACGCAATCCCACCTTCACCCTTCTAACAGCTGGTAAAAACTCAGTTAGATGCGGCTGGGCAGCTCTGAAGTGAAAAAAAAGGTGGCAAGGAAGAATAAATGCGAAAAGAAGCTTTAATAACCCAGTTTTTTTATGGCTCTGCCTTTAGGCCGGTATTTCTACGACTAACAACAAACAGACGAGATGGCCAGCATATTCCTTCGTCCTCTCAATATAGCTTCCAAGCAAGACAAAAATGCAGATCCTGTAGAACCGTCAAGAGGGATCAGTGACGTTGCTGTCAAGTGTCTCCTCAGTTGCTCATACATTTCGTGACTGGTGCGGTCGGCTGGCTCGTGAGTGTTTTCTTACAGCACCAGCTACGTTGTAATGCCTAATGCAGGAGGTTGATGAAGGTGAGCACCGGGGTGGGTGCTCAAAAGGAAAGGGAGGCCCTGTTATTTGTTTGTTCATTAGCCCTAAACCCTATTCTATGACAACACATGTTCCCTTCAAGTATTGTGTCTCAGAACGTCACGTAGTAAATAGTTAACTGCACGATTTATTATGAGCTCTGGGGATACGGGGTAGTAAAAAAATTGATGAAAAAATGTGAGTACATACCGACATCAGGAAAACATTTAATAGCCCGTGAAATTAAACTTTGAGTCAAGTAATCAGTTGGTGGCACATAAAGTTGAAAATAGAATGAGAAGAGGCAGAACGAGGATTTATTGAGTTTTAAGAGAAGCATCCATAACTAACCATCAAACAGCTGGATGCATGAGCTCCTAGCAAGGGATCAAAAGATGAAAGTAGCAAATAACTGACCAGTGTCAAGGGGAAATTAAAGCAACTGTGAGGTAACACTGAACAAGCAAGATTGGATTTGATTTAAACGAATCGAGTTCATTTTTTAATCATGAATCAAGCACCCACCTAGGAGCGAACTAACACTAGTTGAGGTATCAATTGCATCAAGTGATCTGTATGAAGCCAGATTTGGAAAAATGAAACGGGGACACAAGAAGTATCAAGTCAGAGTTGAAAGAACCAATTACATGGAATTAATCAAAAAGGAAGTGGGTTTACTCAGGCCATTGAGCATTAGAAGTACGCAAGCAACTACTTTGATAGATAAGAAACAGCAAGGGAGTGAAAGCATCAAAGACAGTAAGTTTATTAGCATGTAACCAAGGAGAAGTTTATTTTAAACGCATCAATACTAGACAATAAATGCAACTTCGACAATGCGGAGCAGACCTGTCTGTGGATGCGTACAAATTCCTCCGGACTGGTGGCCCAAGGGGGTAGAACAACATCGCCGAGTTTGGTACCATCTTCAAGAGCGCCGAAGTCGTAGTCATTAGTATTTTCGAACATCTCTGGCAAGTAGAAGAACTCAGGGATGAGTTCCTTAACGTTGGTGCTGCTCTGCAGACATCCCGCCCATGTCGCCGCCACTGAGTAAAACATCCGATTGGGGTGATCAAATTTTCCGCCCTATTTGACACAAACAGAAGTGTCAACGTAATTTGAAGCCACTTTATATAGATGAACCAAACTGTTTGCAGTTGTACAAATGAAACGTAACTCTAGAACATCTGAAAGGCAAATTACAAGCGAACAGAAACGAATTCAAATGGATATAAAGTCAAACTGCACCTGCATATTGAGAAACAGAGTAGTGAATGGTTCCAATCGAATGAGATAGTTGAGCACGAACGCAGCGGTGGAGTAGTGCGTGCCATAGTGGAACGCTGGTTGAGTGGGATCATCCCAGTCGGCATAGCGCTCATCAAAGAAGGCCTTTCGAGCGGGGTCGAGTGCTCCCACAGGTTTCGAAAGATCGCGATAATTAGCCGGTTCATTCAGGTCGAGGTAAGAGTCGGTGTAGTTGGTGAGAACCCAGGGGAAGATAGGATACTGGTTTAGATCGTTAAAGCTACGCCCTGCCAAGGTGTTGAGACACATGAGATAGTCAAAGTTAGACATCTCGCGGCGTTGCCACCGCTGCGTGGCCTGTGAGAGGGAGAGATGCTGCCGTCCAGGGGCCAGACTCGTGCGGTGAGACTGCGTCACCCCGTAGCGCACTCCAATGCCCACTGGTGGGAGAGCGTAGACCACCCGACGTACTGTTGACTCATCCGGTAACGCAAACATCACCGAGGCTGAGTTAAGAGGTGGGAGGGTTAAAAGTATCACCAAGACTACGAATCGGAAGTGCCATTAATGTAACCCTGATGTTTACCAGGCAGTTCATGAGTATCTTGATTTTAGAAACTACGGAGCGGTAAAAAAATAACGCAACGATTTTCTGATTAGGTATTGTGATCAAGAGGGCGCGAGGGAGTGGCATTCAACGGTGCGTTTTCACAGCAGCTAGGTAAGAATAATTGACAATCGGAAAATTCTACATAAATTAGGGAAGAGACTGTTAAGAAATTTGGTTTGGAAAGACGGGCAGAAAAAGCATTCAAGTAGCCTACAAGTGCCGTTAGAAGGTAGAGAAGTAGGTTGGACAAATGCAGCTTATGGGAATGGGAGAAGGCGATGGCTCGAGTTACAGTCTTGCATTCGTCATAGAGGCCAAACCACTAACGACTTCCTTGTGCTTCTAGTGTAGAACTTGCCATCTACTAGCCCGATCGAGCATAAATTTTGGGGAAGCAGCACTGTGAAGAACGTTAACAGCACAAAGACAGCGCACTGATTCGGTTTGAATAATTGCAAAGCCACGTTTAAGAAGACGCCCACAAAGAAAGCAATGGACACCGGATTGGGAAATCCAAGCCCAATGACCAGAAGGTAGTGCTAATTTTTGATAGAACCAGGAAAAATGGGACGGTAAAATACATATAACAGGGACTCAGAAAAAGTACAGAAATTTCCAGATCCTGACTACGCAAACGAGAAGAGACAATAGTTCGAAAATGATACTAACATCACGGAAACCTAACAAGGCGGACAGTTTATAGAGTACCATAGTTTTTTTCAAAGTAAGAAAATACCATTTACCACCTTATGCCTTCATGAGAGAAGCTAATATTTATCAAAAGGCTTGAGCTACTTAGCATAACTATTAAAGTAGTTTAAAAACGAAATTTAAGCACGCGAATTCAAATAAAGCAAGTGGGAAACGACGAAGTTTCGGAAGTAACACAGAAATCGCAGAGTGCAACACTCTATTAGTTTTTAGAAAATTAATCCGCACCTACCAAAAGGTCCACTGAATGTTGCCAACTTTTCCTTGATTATCTGTTACGGATGCCCTCAAAACGAATCTTCCCAGATTTTTAAACGAATAGGAAATCTCCCACCTCCGGCTAAGGTATGCTCCCAGAGTTATGATAACCTCTCAAGGATCATGGCTATCACTTACTCTAGGTACACGTGAGATCACTTGGACGCAGACTCACTCCCCGACAGTCCCTGCTTTATGGCCATCAGGCGCGTACACGCTGCCCGTACCCAGTAAGTTGGTCTGGAAAGACGGCCATTTTGTCAGTTTCAGTTACCACTTTTCGGGTTAAAGGCCTCAATGCGGTCCAGAAACTCGCGCATAGACACGCCAAGTCGTAACTTGGCGATTCGGCTTATAGCAGTTATTAACGCAGTTTTGCTTACTGGCAAGCCAGATGATAACACATTACTAAGGGAGATGAAAGTTAAATGAGCGAAGAGGTATGCCAAGTGACCATGAAAACGTCCGTAAATTAGACGGATCTAGGTATAAGGCTGGCATTCATCAAGTATGCTCAACGAAAACTATGAGGAGATCCCCTCAAGTTTGGTCACGCAAACACCTCCGAGGCTGTGAAGTTCAAGGTGCTGATCAGGGTCTAAATCGCACCATAAAATTAATCTTTATACCTGAAACAACATTCGACATTTAAAGTCAACTGAGGTGAGATTCAGTTATCGACTCGTAAAGAAGGGGCAAAACCTTCACGTTGAAAACAAAACAGAGAGTTATTTCACCAACTGGTGTTTTTTCCGAATGTAAACGGTATAAGCAACGCGCTTCTAAATTAAAAATGATGTCGAGCTTAGAAACACAAAGAAATTGTAGGGTGACCAGATAATTTCGTTTATTTTTTGCTGTAGTAGCTGTTAAACAACCAGACGCGGCTTAAAGAACACAAATTTGCCTATGAGACTAAAAGCCTAGCCATAGCCGCGTCTGCCTCATTAAAACTCTTTAACAGCCAACTGATTGTATGATGCCAATGCCAAGAAAGGGTAACAGGTTCCGCTAGAACCAATGTCATCAGAGAAATTCAGTGGATGAAGTGGATCAGTTTTGTGGTTTTACTAGGCCCTGCAATACGTTGCGTGGTCTTGTGAAAATGAGAATGATACCTTATTTCACTCACTGGTCCACTCTCCCTGGTTCTCAGGAAGAAGCTATTCTCCTACGCCTTTCTGGTGTGTCGAGTATACAGAGAGAGACAGGTTAAAACCCCAATTTGTTGAAGCTCTAGCCTCCAGCAAAGGAAAAATGCATACTCAAGCATTGCGTCTGCAGCCAACCACGTCTGCGTAAATGCGCGAAATTCAGTCTTGCGGACGTGAAATAGTGAGTGCTTTAGGGGTGTGAGGAGGGCGATGAGAGGGTCGTTTGGGTCAATCAACGTTGCAGAGTGTACAATGGTCACTGTTCATCACGCTTCAGTCGGCAGGCGATTCTTCCCCCACGGCCTGCTTTAATAACGAGCGTACAGAAAGTGAGGAACGAGTCGGTCGTCTTTCCACCCTGTTCTTGGTTGTTGTTTGGCTACTGTGAGTGGATGACACACATACGTCTAGTGTCCTACACGCTTTTACCTTCTCAGTTGAGGGGTTGTGTAATTTGCTTGATTCGTCACTCACTACGTTCAGCACGACTCTTGACACCCTCATCCTCCTTCGTTACCCTAGTCAACACCGATGCTGAGGTCCACTTATGTTTGTACATGAGCCATGATGTGAGTTTTTTTCTGCGGAAGATACACTGCCGTCGCGGATCATTTCTGAGTAACACCTTTAGCTACCACATATCGCAATTGCCCTCACCGCTAAACATCACATCAAAGTAGGCAGATAACGTCAGGTCAAATTCACCAGATTCCCCCGACATTTGATGATATAAGGATTCAAATTGGCAGGAAAGTAATAAAAAGCACATTCAAATATCAAAGTAATTAAATGTATCTTTAAAATACGTTATGTTCATATTCGGGAGAGTTGGATTTACGGCGACCAAGTATGCAAAAATTAGGCGATTTTTTGATTAAAGGACGGAAAAATTGTTAAGGGGGAAAGAATCTATCCAACTTTAGCAAAATCAGAACTTACACCGAGTGGTCAGGAATATCTCCAGTGCAACGTGGCGTAACAGGTGCCTTCGGGTAAAGACAGCGCGGATTTCGTTGAACATCCACTTCGAGTAGAGGTTTTTGGTATAGGCGAGAACCTACGAGCACAACAGAGTGATTGCTTAACAACACCAACGCCGCGTACTTATGTGATAAAGTAGTATTTGGGACTCTAAAGTAGGGAAGAATTGGAGATAGTTTGAAACCCTTTCGTGTTTCGAATGGTGGATATAGGATGGCATTATTTTCCTCCACATATTCATCCATGAGAATAAACAACATGAGAAGTTGCAACGAAGCCAGAAGAGATCATATAATGAATTAGCAATAACAATTAAATTGTTTATTCAACTCTCGATTTCGGCAACAGGACACGCAGGGACTTTGACGTTGTACCTCTGCCGGATGAGCTGGCTGCCTGTAGCCCCTGATCACCTCTGTAGGTTTGCAATACACGTTCTGCCTAAGTATTCCGTCTTCTTTTGTTTTCAGAGAAGTATCGGGGCGCCATATTGGTAGCAGCGAAAAGCGAACTCGATCATAAGGGAAAAATATTCTGATTTCCACAGATTGGTGATAAGCCTTAGAGTGACGAAATAAGTTCTTATTGATGGAGACGGGAAGATCTCTGACGAGTCCTAACAGAATGAGTGAAAGCCACGGTTGCCTTCGGCAAAGACCCCATTTCTGTAGTTTGCGGAAAAGCTATTAACAAATGAAGCGACACCAGCCACGGCCGTGAGCCATTCGGAAAAGTTCGGTACTTACACGAAGGGATTAAAGAAGTAAACATGCAGCACCTCATCCACCTCTCCAGTAAATGGGCAGGACTGAAGTGAGAACAAAGTACCAAGGGGGAGCAGAGGTAAAATTCGATCCCCACGAAAATATTTTAAAATCCATTTTTTGCTAAATGATTATTTTTAGGCCAGTGATCTTACGCCTAGAGACAGGTACGCGAGATGGCTAGCACATTCTTCTCCTCTCGTAATACAGGTCCCAAACAGGGCAAAAATACAGATCCAGTGAAAGTGCCAAGAGGGATCAGTGACGTGAAATTCAGCTATCTTCTCAGCTGTACAGAAATTCGATGAATGGTGCGGTTCGTTTGTGCGTGTTCTTCTTACAGCATTTACAACGTTTTGATGGCCGATGCGGTAGGTTGACAAAGAGAAACGTTAAGAATGACTACCAAAAGGGGAGGGGGTTATGCAACACTGTTTAAATCTCGGTTTCGGTAATGGGACAATTAGAGGCTCCACCATTCTACGCCCATCAGGCCAACTGGTCTTCGAGCCATTCTGGTAGTCATCCTGTTAGTTTGACACCTTTCGTCTTCAGGAAAGGCTTGGGGCACTAAAAACAAATTAACTATGCCATCGTGCTATGGGAGCGTTTTAACGCTTCCGCATGAAAAACTTCACAATTCAAGCGAAAGTACTCAGAGAGACCAACGGACATGGACAAGGCATGGCAATCACATTTTTTTTCAGATAAATTACTCGACCAAGATTTGAAACCTTCATATACATAGTTGCAAAAGCCTAGGTTTCAAAATTAAGTAATGAAAGAACAATCCAGCTTAAGTCGAAATGACAAAGACATGCAGTAGGCTGACGCCTAAAAATTGGGGCTAAGGGTGAGGCGGAGGGTTCGTTTAGGCAGTTTTGTAGTGTTTGCGAGGGTGATCGACTTAATAATACTTTAAGTATTTCGGCAATTAAGAAGAACATAACTGCCTAGTAAACCGACCCGCTTCCGCAAGGATATAAAAGTGATGGATGAAGAAAAATTTATTTAGGTCGCAACATTTTTGTTAAAGTCCCACTCCAATCAATTGAAAGGGCAGATTTGAAAGAGATGAAATATCAGGTTTTATATCTGATAATCCGCTACTGGTAAGAAATTCAAGGCGGGAATATGCCTAGAAAACTGAAAAACTTGCTTATACTTAATGAAAATATTAAGAGAGATCGAGAGGAACTGACCTGAGGATCGATTTTTTGGTTCACCTCGTGACCCGGATCGGTCTCGAAGGAGAAGTAGGTGCTGGTGACGGAGAGGATACCGTACACTGCTACTCCGGCGGCAATAAGTTGGCATGGGGTAGAGACGACCGCAGGATCTATAAATCATGTGGAATCATTCCGCATTCAATGGGCCCAAAAACTCTAAAGACGGGTCACGACTGGTTAAGTGATCTACTTGCAATATGCACGAGCAGACGTATAATTCATATCTTCTCCTGCATTTCTCATTAGCCTAGAGTAAAGTTGTCCTCGAGCTTACTGTGCAGACACAAGCACACATCGCGCTAGAAATAGCATTCACTGCGAATCAAAAAACCTAGTTTGACAAATCGATGGAGATGAGAAGAGAGAAGCAACTCGCCATTAGCAGCCGGTTCCAACTGTCCAAAAGTGAAGACGTCTTGATGGGTAGAAACGAGACCTGGCGCCAAACCAGGCTCGGTCAGTGTGAGTGGAGAGTAGGCTGTGGAAGGAGTGGAAGGTGGCTGTAAGGAGTCCACACTGCCCCTCTTTGCGTCCTCCTCTCCCATTGTCGTCTCTTCTTGCTGTTGCTGCTGCTGCTGCTCTGACTGAGGAAGAAGGTTCAACGCCGTGGAATCAATGGTCAGAGTTGGTGGTGATGCAGGTGGAGGAGCTGGCGAGGAGTGAAGAGCCGCCTCAGGATGGCTCGAACCAAAGGGATTGATGACTAGACGACGACGTCGTCGACTATCATCCTCCCATGTGTCCAAGAGGTAGAAGATACGTATTGGTGGGCTGGTAGAAGTAGAGAGACAGCATGCAAAGATGGAGTAAAGAGGGAATATTTTAATTTAAAGAGAAAAAGGGGCTTCAATTTAGATCCATATGTCTAATCCGTTTTGAAAACAAAAAAAACTGAAAACGTGATAGCTGTCTTCACCCCAAAATTTTGTTGATACTCTCGACACCTCCACGAAGCCCAGAGTCGGAACTAGCACAATTTTATCGAGGGAAAGTGAAAACGGAAGAATGTGTACTTTTGTGCTGCAGGGAATCGGCAATAAAAAACCAAAAAGTCTGAACAGTTAGTCTAAGTTACGAATAAAATCCAATGCCTCCAAAAAGTGTTTTAACGCCTATACGTCCCGCAATGGCCATGCAAAGCAGTGGAATAATTATGCAAATGCATGGCTCGTACCAAATATACGCGCAGCAACCAAATGCACAGGGAACACCTTTAGCAGCAAATACAAGTAGGAATTTCAATGTAAGGCTTCCCCGATCAACCATTGGTGCCATTCCACAGTGGACTACCTATCTAATATGCTCGCGATTGATGTGCTTGATTTAGGTAAATTCGAATAGGACACTGAAACCGAGGGATCCTAATCCACTCACCATTTCGTTCGCTCAAGAAAGAGCCGCATCTGTCGGAGAAGAGCCGAGGATGCAGGGGTGGCAGTATCACCTAGATTTGCTAATGGCAGCCATGGAGGTGGAAGAGGCGCCTGTTGAAGGCACTGTAGGAGATTTTGGGTGAGCGCAAGGCAGTGCGCAGCCACCAGGCCGTCACGCACTGCGCCCGCCTCCAGTCGCCGTGTTTGGTGAGTGTCCAACTCGGTCACGCGGCATTGCTGGCGTCGCAGCGCCGTTGCCCTAAATGCCGTCTGGCGTCGCAACTCGAGGCTACGCAGACGCGCTAAAATGAAATCAGCCTCATGAGCCACGCTGATGAAGTGCTCGCGGGAGGCCTTTGCCAACAGGCGACACTCGTTGACCAGCTCGATGAAGGCTAGGCCGGCGTGCTTCTGCAGCGAATTCTGCCATTCCTAGCAAGCAAGATGTGAAATCAGTAAATGCGATCAATTAAAGGTATATTCCATCGTGAGATGATCAATGCCAGTGAAGAGCCCTACATTTATGCAAACAAACTTATGTATTAAATCATCATATCCACCATCGAGCCAATTAGCATAAAGACGCCTTCCCTTTCCACTTCGACTTCTCCAAGTGCGTTAACTCAAGTCCTACCTGGGAGCACAGGAGCATGACAATTTCCACCGCCAACGAGGAGTTCCGAAGGGCAGAAAGGCCACCAGTTAGGAGAAGGTCCTGACCATGAGAACCAATAAGAGTTTTGGCGAGAAAAGTCTCAAAATCGAAGAAGATTTCCTTAAGCAGAGGCACCGAGGACCCCAGAGCTCGCTCCAACATATCAGTGAGGTCCGCGTGGCTTGTGGTGGTGGCAGTAGGAGGTGATGCAAGAAGGTGTGGTGGCGTCGGCGGTGGTGATGCTGCGGTTTCACTGGTCTCGGAGGGAGCCAGCTGCGAATCAGACCCACCACCGATGACGCTGCACACTGTCGGTTTACCAGTGGCCAGGGACACAGGTAGAGTGGTCTTGGGCATGTATTGGTGCACTGTCGCCACTCTCTGTTTACCATCATTACTGCCAATAACGCTGATACTTTCACTTTCGCCTTCTTTTACGTCGTTAACTGGGTCTGCTACATTGATGTGGGCTGGTTTAATAAAAAAATGACAGAACACAAGTGTAAGTCTTCCATCTAAGAGGCCAAGTATCCGTTCTTATAATCGCGATTTGGGAAAGATGAGTATTTCAACCCGAGCAAATTTGACTAACATAAGGTGTATATCAGAAAGTTGCGCATAGGTATAGAGTATGCAAATAAGGTACCAATCAGTGGTTTTGCAATAAAATTCGACAGTTATCGAAAAGTTGCGTAAGGCGTGTCCAAAAAAATTAATAGGACATGGTTTGAAACAAAAATGATTGCTGTAAACGAGAGCATGGACCCATTGAAACTCTTTTTATCATCAGTGGGTGGCATGATAAATAATTTACAGCCCATGTATTATCAAGTACTTGCTTAACCAGACCTTGCGATCGAATAGTGATTTAAACGTGACCTGATTATTGTTTTTCTTGGACAATACAATAGTAGATTTATTGTACTTCTCAAAGTGGTATGTTTGAAATAAAAATCGCGTCCACTTTGGCTGAGGCCAACGGGACGCCAAAGTGTAGGCTGCTGGGGCTAAGAGAAATGCACCAACACACACCTGCTGATCACAGGACATCATTATGGGCTTCATCACTGAGCATACCATGCTTGCGTTGGCCAATTTTTTAAGAATAGTTAGCACCTCTAGAGTGGCGTTGACATGCGCCGGCTGAATGAGTGGCGGGAATAGGTATGTTGAAATGGGCTCCGTCTCTACGTTGGCAAAGGCTACCAGACTTTGCGTTCTCAACCCAAGTAGGGGCAGTAAAGTTCAATTGTCTTCTGCCCGTTACCGCCAAATATTGCTAATGCCAAAAAAGTGTTATATGTACCATTATTGAAACCAAGTAAGTCTTGCTCTCGCATCGTTAAATGAACCACTGCTAACACCTTTGATCGTTAAAAGCTCCAAAAAGATTTCGAGATATGAAGGTCATAAACAATTTCGCGTAAACTTTTTGGTGTCATAAGAGGATCTTTCAGAGCCTAACTGCAGCACGTTAGTTGTTTGTTTGACTCTCGGTTTTGGTAAAGGGGACCAATTAGGACACCGCTACTGCATCTCTGACGAGTGGACTGGCCTTCGAGCCGTCAGCAGCTCTACTCCCTTCTGCATGCCGACAATACATATTCTGAGTGAGTATTACGTATTCGACCATCTGTAGAGACGTATTGCAGGGTTAAGATATAACATAAAAGTCATACAAAAAATTTAATTATAATTTATGGTAAAGGTTTGGTCAAAACACCCGGTAAGCTTCCAAACGTCATAAATAGGGTTCAAAATGACAAATTTTGACCATATAGAGAGCAAAACCATTTAGGCTGATAGAGGATTCATTGAAAAAAGCCATTGTGAGGTCAGTTGAAATAATCGGGCAAATAAAGGTGCAAGGCTATAAAATGAAGACAGAATTCTCACCTTCATCCTTTTCATTTTTGAGTGATTCGTTTGTGGCCTGTTCCTCGATTCCAGGTTTCGAAGGAGCCTCAGTTGATATTACATCCTCACCTAATTTCATTGTATTCACTTTCTCATAGTCGGATTGGTCCGAAGAAGGTCTGCTTCCAACAGTCTGATCTCCCGACTGCTCCGAGGTTCGTTTTTCCCTTGCTATTGGCGAGAGTATGAGGATAAACATAAGGAAACCTGCTCAAAATTTGGTTTCTTCATTTCAACAATCAAAAGTGGAAGTTACATACTCCGGGGTTAGGACTTAGATACAGTCAAAAAGTGCAAAAAATATATCAGAGTAGACTAAGTCACCCAAAACATCGGACAAAAGGTCTACAATTATGAAATCTAAGTTTGACTCATTCATGTTCACCTCTACCTAAGCAATTGTGTGATTTGACGACTTCAGAGACTAGTCCGTTACATGGAAATAAAATTTACGCAGGGCTGATTTCGATTGAACAAAAGTGAATAAGAAAAATGTGGGAAAGTGGCTAATTTCAGTGATGAAGGAACAGATGCACTCTAAATGGCAAACAATTTCAGCTTCAAATGCCACTTTTCCAATGTTAAAAAACAGAACAAATACGCATTCTGTTCCACATCTGAATATGCATTGCCGATGCCAAGAAACGACAAAACGATAGAAATGTGCATTCCAAAGAAGTGCGAGACTGAAAGTAGCACATTTCACCACAAACCGCACACACCTGAGCGTGACCACAGACACTCTCTCAACTCCACTTAGAGAATTAAGAAGATAGAGACACTAGGGAGTTTGACTATTAGCATTCAAAGCACATAGATAACCACGTTTGTCGCGTGCGTTTCTCAGACTGCCTTGGCCTTAAAGTAAATGACGGTGCCCAAACTTCAACTCCACGCAGCATCACCCAATCGGCCGAAACTCAGTGGCATCGCGATGTGCCAGATATACTGCAATGCTCGGAAATTGAGCGCGAAAGGAGGTGATTCAAACTCCCAGAACCGAGACTTCTAGAGAGGCGAAATGGAAACGTTTTCCATGAGGCTGTAAATGCTCCCCAGCAGGACCTTTCGTTGTTAGGCAATGATCTGGCATGCTATGACATGTGATAGGTTGTATTCGTTCGTCCCACCAAAGCTGTAATGCGCTCGAGGGTCACTTCCCATCGCAAGTCAGTCAACGAGCAGTGCCTCGCCTACAGTGCGATCAGTAATCGACGCGAAAGACGTGAGGAAAACACTAACCGTTTATTGGGCTGCTTATCGCCAGATGTTGATGTATGGCAAGTGAATGGGACAGTGTCGATGTGAACCCACCGTCTCATCACTCCCTGAGTCGAACATGCCTGACAGTTGTCCTGACCATCTCCAGTCTCCACTTATTGTACTCAATAGTAATACTTAAGTCGTATTCTTCATCAAGAATTGAATGGGTGTCTGAAAGTGCTGCATCCACTTTTTGTGTGTTTGATGGTCAAAATCCAATCATTTGGTCTGTTTCTGAGTGGTACTTCCTGCTAACGTATGCCACACCTCCTCCAAATGATGTGCGACTAAGTTTTTGGGAGGTGTCTCCAGGTGCCATTCAGATCTCACCCATTAGGGTGCGGGGGTTTGGAGTGTGGGCAAACTCTTCGAACGTACACACCACATCAATTTTGTAAGTTTCAAAGAGTTAATGACAACCTACGGCAACAACTATATAAGAAGTACCACATAATAAACCGAGCCGAAATAGATTAATTCGTCTTGGAGACCTAAGTAAGAACAGACTGAAGCGGCTGGTTGGTACCATATTCGGTGTAGGCGCGTCAAAGCATTTGCCCGTTAGGCAGGCATGGAGACTACATTTCGGCAACAGCTAACCCGCAAATGACAAACCAGATCCTTCAATCAAAAAAATCTCTGATCCATTCGCATTTATGACAACTTATTACACTTTCGGAGAGAAATGCTCCTGGATGGGTGCCATCAGTCCAGCCAATGCATAAAAAATACGCCTTAATAGCCTAGCATTTCCAACAGTATGTGAGGTCCTCCGATTTCTTCAAAGGAAATAAAGACTAACAACGCATTAAACTGCGCCAACACTCATTGAAATTAAATGAAAATGGATGCATTTAGAGGCTTGTCAAAAAAGGAGTGAATTCGGTGGCATGGGTATCATCATTATTTCAGCGGTTATTAATCTTAGAGACATGCACAATCTTCGCTGAGAATGATTGCTAAACCTTTTACGCTTACAATAGGTGGCGACTTATTTTGAGAGATCGGCTCGATTTTACTTCCTCAATTGAATGGCTTAGTAGTGTCAACGATTCTACGACAAAGGAACGCTTGTAATGTGATGATCCAACCCTGGCAGGATAATCAGAAAGACATTTTAGTACTAGTGCTGGTCAAAATGCTGTTCTAAAACTAAATCTCAATTTAGAAGAAGACAGTATATTTGCCTCCAAAATAGCATGTTTTAAAGTTTCACCTTTTCCATTTTTTTTGAATCCCAAGGGGTCATAGTGGTCTGACCGGCTATAAGGTGAAAAACAAACAACACACAAGGGACCGCTACGGCGTTAATGAATAGTGAATGTATGTCATGTCTTTGCTCTACCAAGATGCAATCTTGAACGCAACAAACTCAGTTTTATGGGTTCGATTTAACTCCGACAGCCTCAAACCTGCCAATATGTGGATGCGATGAACTGGCCCGTGGTAAGTGAGATCTGATGCAGATTAGGAGCACTGGCGGATCTATCTTAAAAGAGAATTGTACAAAAACCGAAGGCTCATGAAAACTGCTATGGATCAACAAATTCCACAGAACCGTCCTAATTGTCGTTAGAATGGGATGTATAGAGTTGACGGCATGAATATGCCTTAAGGATGTAGCGAAACATTAGAATGCACTGCCTCTTGTTCAAAAACTCTGTGATATACTCATTATACAAATGTAGACGACCTATTTGAGGGCCAGTGGCAACCGATTCAACAAGAGTCAACAAAATCAATCGGACCTATCAGAGGACAAGGTTAGAAAGAACACCACACGTGTATATACAGCAGGATCGGAATGGAATGTACACAGATACACAGGCAAAGGTGCCATCGTGTGCACTTTCGAACTCAGTAAAAAAGAAACGTTCTGAAACCACGGAAGAGGGAGAAATCAGCAGTTAAACTAGGATATAGAGCATATGGGCCATGTAAAAGCTCTTGAAACCATAAATGCCATCTCAAAAGCAACAGAAAATTGGAACGCGTTTTAGCTGACCGGTGGTAGATGCGATGGCGTTGGCAGAAGCGGAAGATCCGAGACGCCAAGAAGCAGGAGAGACGGGAGTGGGGGATAGCGACGGTGGAGCACCCTCACGTTGGCACAGGCCCAAGAGGTCAACGGGGTTAAGTAGGTCGCGGTACTTGGAAACCATCAGCACAGAGAGAAAGTAGATCACTGCCAGCGCAACAAATTGCACCTGCCGCGTCTCCTCCTAGGGGGATAAAACCGAGAAGCAAAGACGGTAATCATGATGGGAGTACTACTACATGACATCTTTTGCTCTTTTCAGTCACTCACTTCCTCTCTGTACACGATGTTATGTAGGCGGTTGATATCGACGTTCTGAAGGAGTGATTCAATGTTCGCCAGTGGGTGAGCGACAGTCCTATCAAATATTCCGCCCTAGATGAGAGATGAAGCAAATGGATCAAATCTTGATGGCGACCCAAAATTTTCTTTCCACAGGAATAAGGTAACATTATCAAACCACGTCTTGGAAACTCATCTATCAAGCAAAAGGGTTCAAGTCGGAACTTCTGACTTAAAAAGAAGCTGAGATGCAGCGGTAACGTGCACAAGTATGTAGCAAGTTTGTCATATTCATCAAGATGGTAGGCAACAGTGGTGGTGAGATCACATAGCAAGCCATTTGAGTGAGGTAAACGTCTTAGGGGAGGCTGTTATGAGTGGAACGTCATCGGCTATTCCATTCGCAGTGATTTTGTTCCCCTTCGCTCACAATCTCGGAGGTCAATCCTGTGACTCTTTAGCTCGCGCTTGGATCATTCGCCTAATCAATGCATAAGTTACCAAGCCCACAGAAAAATAAGGGACGTTACCTAAGGCTGCAGCTCCTAAAAGTGCAATTTCTATGCTCCATTTCAAAAAATATGCTTCAGGAGGAAAGCGAATTCGTACAATTTCATAATTCAACAAACCATACCTTCCGGTACAGCCCAATTATAAAGAAGTGATAAAACCCGTCAGAGTGACTCCTTCATAAGGGCGAGATCAACCTAGCTCGAAGATTATGGGCCAAAATGGAATAAGGAAGTAATGAAAAGGATTTGTGACCTAGAGTTCACCTCTACAGTTTTGTATTTGAAGGATTTTTCCTCATGGTGCATTTGGAGAGACGCTGAAAAAGTACGTGAGGATTTTCGGACTTAAAGCCATCTTGGAAAATAAAGGAATCAGAAGACCAGAGAATTTCACCACATTGAACTACTGCGACTTCTAGGATCTTGTAAAGTGCACTTTTAGGCATGAATATGCTCCTTTCTATGCGATTAAGAATCCCCTTACAATAAACCCCCGCACCATCAAATGTCGGTTAACCCTAATGGGTGAGATATGAATGGCACCTGGAGACACCTCCCAAAAACTTAGTCGCACATCATTTGGAGGAGGTGTGGCATACGTTAGCAGGAAGTACCACTCAGAAACAGACCAAATGATTGGATTTTGACCATCAAACACACAAAAAGTGGATGCAGCACTTTCAGACACCCATTCAATTCTTGATGAAGAATACGACTTAAGTATTACTATTGAGTACAATAAGTGGAGACTGGAGATGGTCAGGACAACTGTCAGGCATGTTCGACTCAGGGAGTGATGAGACGGTGGGTTCACATCGACACTGTCCCATTCACTTGCCATACATCAACATCTGGCGATAAGCAGCCCAATAAACGGTTAGTGTTTTCCTCACGTCTTTCGCGTCGATTACTGATCGCACTGTAGGCGAGGCACTGCTCGTTGACTGACTTGCGATGGGAAGTGACCCTCGAGCGCATTACAGCTTTGGTGGGACGAACGAATACAACCTATCACATGTCATAGCATGCCAGATCATTGCCTAACAACGAAAGGTCCTGCTGGGGAGCATTTACAGCCTCATGGAAAACGTTTCCATTTCGCCTCTCTAGAAGTCTCGGTTCTGGGAGTTTGAATCACCTCCTTTCGCGCTCAATTTCCGAGCATTGCAGTATATCTGGCACATCGCGATGCCACTGAGTTTCGGCCGATTGGGTGATGCTGCGTGGAGTTGAAGTTTGGGCACCGTCATTTACTTTAAGGCCAAGGCAGTCTGAGAAACGCACGCGACAAACGTGGTTATCTATGTGCTTTGAATGCTAATAGTCAAACTCCCTAGTGTCTCTATCTTCTTAATTCTCTAAGTGGAGTTGAGAGAGTGTCTGTGGTCACGCTCAGGTGTGTGCGGTTTGTGGTGAAATGTGCTACTATCAGTCTCACACTTCTGTAGCATTCATGATCTCATCTTTCCGCCTGCTTTTCGGTATTAGGATTTGGCAACCAAGTGTGAAACGTAATTGACAGTCGGCACTAAAAACATGATGAAAGAAAAAGCACCCAGGGTCAGGTTGAATTTTTCGCATATACATTTCGACCACGATCCCCAACTTAAAACAATTATCGGTTACTCCTTGACGGGGTTTGCATGGAATTACGCAACCAACTTTACCTCTTAGTAAAAACGCCATGCCGAAAGGCAAAATCACCCGATTTATGGAGTGGGACCACTCAAATGACAAATTCTTTCTTTAAATTTGCTCTTCATTGATAATATAAAGCGAAAATAACTTACGAAACACCCTTTTTAAGCGAATTTCAGTGGTAAATAAACTGGAATGTAAAAATGAAGGAAGATGACAACAAACCATAAATCCCGGAGCATAGTTCGCCATAGAGGGCCTTAATCCAAGTACAAGGCGTTGAAGATTGGGTGGAAGGTGTCCCAGGTGATCCAGAAAGGCCACACATTCCGGGCTGAGGGAAGGAGCACCGACAGTTGGATTGGCGAGACGCTGGATCACCTCCAGTTTGTGACGCAATAATCCGTAGAAGTAGAAGGCGGAGAGAGACTGTCGTCTGGCTCGGACTGTAGCCGTCGCAGCAGTTGCTGCGTCTGAGGTTTCGGCTAAATCAGTAGACGCCGAGGACGATAGGGGTAACGACGATTGTGCTGATGGCTGCGTGAGCGGTGGTCGCGAGGTCAAAGGTGGAAGAGGGAAGGCGATGTGATGGTGTGGCGCTGGATGAGTGTGCAACTGCGACACAATCTCGTCCGAAGGAAAAAAGCCTTTGAGACGGGCTTCGAGGGCATTACGTACTGCGCACAGACAGGCTAAAGAGAAAGAGTGATTCTTTGAGGCTTAAAATAGCACTTATAACTGAGAGTAAGCCAAAAAAATAAAATTACTTAAACACCAGGGAGGAAACGCGAATTCACTGTCCAATGTTCGAATAATTTTCAGACAAATGATGAACAAATGGCAGATATGGCTCAGTAAAAGGGGAACGCATAAAGCTAAATCACTCCTAATGGTAGTAAATGCAATGGGCTTTCCGTCAAGCGGAACACTTGTTCATTTAAGCTGTTGCCCATGCAAACAAAAAACTGCAAATAGGGGTGATACTTAATCTTCAAATAAGCAAATAACTACCTTCTTTCAGAAGTTTGAGAAATCCAAAGAGCAATTTTTTAATGAGAAGAACGACTTAGCATCTCTGCATTTTGCTTGGGCAATGAGGCCTCACATGAACCCAACATTTATCAATGTTTCCCTTAAAGCAAAAATCAACTTCTACCAAGCACTAAACTTCAATTCAAAACCAGGCAGGGAAACAACAGTTGTGTCCTTTTGACATGGGGTTGGCGAAAGGCATCAGAAGTGCCGCGAGATGCGAAGGAAAGGAAACACACCCAGTCGGAGGCACTGGCGGACAATGCCACCGGAATTCATGCCAGTCTCCTTTTCCAATGCACCGAGGTTGACGGAGGGCATGAAAACAACCACGTCCGCGATGTTCGTGACACGCAGAAGGAAACCAAGGGCAGTCTTCATTGAAAGACCGCTTGAGGGCTCCTGCACCTCCAGCTCCATCTGTGAGATAGAAAGGGATCCAATGCTAGCTTATGGTTTAGGTGAAAACAGTGTGGGATTCAATCATTCCCATTTTATTACCATAGCTGAAGTTGAAAGAGTGTAGGAGGCGTCAAGGTGAACACTTTGCAGGAGAGAGCTTTGGTTTTTACTACTTATTTAGCTGCGTGGAACCTTTTAGCCTCCAGTGACTTCACCTCTAATAGCATCAATTCTAGCACCATTCACAACGTCAAAGACCTCAGAGCTGACTGGAGTAGCAAGTGGCAGCGGATTTGCAAACCCACTCCGAAAGAACAAAGATCCCAGGTGTGCAGACTGGACACGAAGGCTAAATACCACAGAAGGAGGACCTTCGACGCGGGTGGCTGAACCGATTTAGTGTACCTAAATGCATGAATCGTTTTGATCTCCCTTGATTAGACTAGAACGCAGGAGTCTAGGAAATAGCTACGTTGGTAATAACAAAAGCAAGGCTCTGTTTTAGAAGGTATTAGTCGAGGTGCGTCAAAAAAGGGCTTGAACAGGACCGAAAATAAGGAGAGAACTCTATTCACCGTAGGTGATGTAGTGGCTGCAAGGAGGGGCAGAAGACCACCACTAGCAGTAACGAGACCGTCCGAGAGTTGGGAGACGAGGTGTATGAGATTGATAACGTAAACCTGGTTAGCGGGGTCATTGATGAAGGCTTGGAGGTTAGACAAGGCTATACTCTCGTTTTCCTCCTCCGACTCCGTCTCTGCCTCTACCACCGCCGCCTTCTCAGTCGGCACTGCCTCTCGTGGACCTGCGCCTGTTATGGCACTGAGCGAAACAAAGTGAAAGCAAGGTGGTTTCATTCAGTCGCAATATAGGCATATCTTGAGGTAGTGACAAAATACATTTACCTGCACGAGATGAGAAATCAGGGGCTAGAACTATTAACCGAGTACTGGCCGTTGTAGCTGGATGTGCTGCGCATTTGGTGTGAAATTATTGACGATGCAGTAAATTGCTACCTCAGGTGATGCGATCATCACGAGCTCGGAAAATACCATTGATGCTCTTCTGTTTTCACGTTGGTGTGCTCTAATACGTCTTTAGGGTGCAATCCATGAAGCGCAATGGAACCAAAGACTTCCAGTTGCGGGTACTTAGAAAATTACAGAGTTCAGCGCCCATTTAGGTTCTGCCAATCCATTCAGCTTGGTCGGACCGACAGAATTGCGTAGTTTTATTGAATCTAAGTACTTCTGAGAGCATTGGTGTGTTTTGGGGGAGAAGCCGGTGAGAGCTAGTAAAAAGGGTCAAGCGGAGCATAAGGCATTCATTTACTCAGAGGATAAAATAGCTGTCACTTTTAGAGTGGTTATTTCACAAAAAATGGATACTACTACTCAGATATGGTAAACATTTTCGTGATACTATTAGAATCAAATGCAGTACTTGAGTATACTCAGGAAGGGACAAGGTTTACAGAATCAGATTTCCAAATACAGTGGGACCTTGGTTTTCGAATAAGCCCGTTCAAGATACCCTATAACGTTCTACCTTCTAACAAACAAACCATCTTTGCTGAGAAATAGCCGTTTCATGGTTTCAAGATTCATGAACACTCAAACCTTTACATTGGAAGTTATAGCACAGAAACAATGGCAAAATCACAAAAAAACGGCTTTTAATTTCGTCGCAAAAACACCAAACGTGGTGCCAGAAAATGTAATACATAAGGTTTATAAGGTCAGTGGCCTCGAAAACTCACAGTACTGATCGATACGAGCGGAGCTGTACGAGAGTGACAGCTAAAAGTTAGTGGAATCTACATAATCACAGTGCTAGATGAGGCAAGAAAGTTCATCAACTTACTGCCCACTTGCACATGCTTCCAGCACAGTGACCCGGCCATCTAACGGTAAATAGCATTTATGAAATTACCAGTTTACCAGTTGGCGCCTGCCCTCTTCCTGCAAAGTTACAATAGGGATATCATAAATCTAATGTGTGTCTTCAGATGTTCGGGGACAAAGAAACACCAATCTCAGTGGAGTTGAATTCAGCGCACTAAAGGAGGCATTCAAAGGAGAACAAAGTGGCAAAAGCGGTAATTAGTGATGGACTAACTGGAATTCGTCCTCAATAGAGCGAAGAACACTGTCAAGAAGGATTTGGTGTAGGTAGGACCAGGTGAAGGGTGGCATTCGAAAGGCCTGGGGCTCGATCTTCTCCGATGCGTGGTTTGGCTTCTGTGCTGTCGTAACTGAGAGTAGGAGAAAGAAGAGATAGGCCGGCCCCGTTTTGTAAGAAATGATTTGGAAAAGATGGTCTTGCTACCACACCTGAAGTGGTCACACTTACTCCGCATATTAGTCAAAAAAATGTTTACTGTCTTCAAGGATGTAGAATGCTGTAAAGATTTTTAAAACACTTCTTTTGTTCCGATAAATGACATACCAAAATGGAACTATAGCGTACCAGATTTGGTTTGGGCATAATCATGACCACTATTCTTTGCAGTAGTATCAGAAGCGGCAACGGCGAACGCAGTAGTATCAGCGGAGGAAAAGGCTTCAATTTCATCGCCCTTTCCTCCCACCTTTTCATTTGTTCCGTCAACTTCTAGAACTAGCTGATCTAGCAGATCCTCAACAAGTTTTCGGACGGCTTTATCGGTTAGATCAACATTGGGAGACGATTCTTCCGCTTTTTTGGAGGGCATCGACATATCCACTGCTGATTCCGTGGTTTCTGGAGGTTGTGGTAGCGAAGCTGGTGGCGGCTGTGGATCTGGATCAGCTGAGTGCTGTGATGGCAACTCTCCTCGACCCTTTGCCATGCGAATCTGTGAGGAAAAAGGAATGAATACACATGGAAAGCACATAGAAGGGAAATATCCAATGAGTGACTCAATCAACCATTTATTGCTGCTCAATTTTGTACCTCAACTGGGGACTTCAAGAAAGATAGGCTCTTTCTAATTCCATCTTCATGAAGCATTTCAAAGGTCTGAAACCAAACCTCAATAACAATCGCCTTCTCATGAGTACGGGTACCACTCCCTAGACTTTATCAAGGATTTGCAACTGAGAAGATCCGGCAGAACCCCCACTAAGTTTTTTCATATTATTTCAAAGAGGGAATAGAAAGGTTGAGAAAAGCAACTCATCAATCCTTTCAGTCACCTCTCCTTCCCTGAGACCTTAGGTGAGAAAACTTGTGGTCAGGGTAATAGCACCGGAGAGAAGTGCAGAGACTCAGTCTGATAGGCAGTTCAGTAAAATGATTCACCACCCATTTCTCCATCTTCGTCAATCTTAATGATCGAAAAAATTTATCGCTAGAAAAAAGGGAACTGGAGAATGGACATTTTGTAGTTAGTCAAACGGAACCATTCAACAATTTCGTTCATCACACCACCAAAAAGTGGACTTTTCTTGAAAATGATGAGAGAGCTATCTGATAAAGCCAGCCATTATCTATACTTCGAGTTCCCTTCTGACGGGATACATAGAAATGGTGTAGCTTTTTAAAAAAGGAGAATGACCTGCTGGTTGGCACGACGAAATTCTTCAAAGGCGATGCGCGAGTGAAGAATGGCCAGAGTGTCGATCCACACCCGCCACCCCCCAAACTCAAAGCGGAGAGCGTAAAAGAGGAGACAACGCAGTACCTCCATCACAGTTGCCGTTGCGTAGCTGTTCTGTCGGTTCTGTGGGAACAGTGATGCCAGTCCAATCACCCAGTCCTGCCACACCGACATCTGCAGAACCGCTCTAAAAGCAGCAGAGAAAGAGAGCTTATGTTCAGTGCTGATGGCATTGCGGGTAGGAACGTAGGCGATGGCCTAATTTTTTTCTTCCATGAGAGCCAAATGTCTCAAGATTTCCAACGGTCAGGAGGAGTTGTGAAACCAATGTGAGGGAGAAGGCAAGAGCAAATTTGGACGTTTAATAGTAGGGAACCAGTAACCGTGGCTAAAACCATTCTAGCTTTTAAGAGGTCAACTAGCTCCAAATTTCTACTGCCTGGAAAAATGATGGAAAGGGGGGATAGGGAAAAAAAACGATTAATATTTAGTTCAATTAATGAGAGGTTGTAATGGAGGATGACTACCTTCTTTTGTTTGCGGGACCTGTGCGTCCAAATACTTCTTTCTGTTGAGAAAGAATGATGACTTTGGAACAGGCAAGGGAGCGTAAAAATGAATTAGAGAAGTAATGAGATAAAAGGATGAAATCAATCTGAAGAGACAGCAGCCGAAATGCCGGAAATCGGTTTTAGGAAACGATTTCTCTGAAATATGCATAAGGAATAGTCTGTAAGAATAAAAAGCGGTTTTTGGTCAAAATAATGAAGCGCGAGCATCAGTAAAAGCTGCTCCACTTTTATGTGGCGATTGCTGAATTCGGATTTTTTTACAAACAAGGTGACTTTTCGATCCACTGCTTATCGCGCGAAGTCGCATTTCAGCACAACCATGATAAATGGAAGGATAATGAGGATTTTGATCTTGCTTAGGTTAAACGCAGATTCTCGCATCTTTGCAATGGAGGAAAACAATGATAAGCCTAGTAAATAAGACGAGAGGAGAATAAATAGCGTGGTATCAGTATCGCTAGATTTTGCACCAGCCAGGGAGCGCAAGGAAAAATATTTTATTGCCCAAAAGTTGCTTGGAAATGCTTCCAAGATCGTAAAAACGTCAGATCTTTCGTCTTTGAAATGAGATTTTAAGCCTATTTGAAATCACGTAGATGTCCAGAGGTCAGAAAATTCTAGCCATATTTTTAGAATCACAAGGGGTGAATTTTGATGAAACAGGGCACAAATAGTCTCCAGGACTCCCATTTTAAGAGAAGAGAAAGCCGACTGAAGTCCACAGGATTATAAATATTTCCTTGCAGTTTCAAACAGTTGGAAGTGCCACACGAGATGTTTTCTGCCTATGTAAAATTAATTGCTCACCACGATTTCAAGATTTATAAAATGCATGAGTTGATGAACCCTTGGAGAGTTATCTACGATAAAGTGGAATTTTTTTTTTCATGGTAGAGCTGGTGTCGGAATAGGAGGCGATACCTTTTACTTCAAGGAAAGGACGCTTCGCACGGCTCAAACCGGCTGAGCCCTCAGAAATACTGTTTACCAGGTAGTGCCACAAGGAAAAGAGTAATTATCCAAGTGAAATTACCTGTCAATATGAATCAGGAATCCAAAATGAATAGATTATAGGAGGAAAAAATGGCACAACACATATTTCCCTACTTAAAACGATACTTTTCACTACCCCCGAAAATGCTAAGTTAGTTGGTCTGTACGGTCGTAAACCAAAACACTCACAGTTTACGCAGTAAACTTCTGTTGAACCAAATGTTGCCGCGTTTAGCACAAATAAAAATAACAAAACTGGTCGTTAAAAACGGCACCTTACAAATTCAGGTAGCTTTCAGCCGTTTTCTAAGCAAACTGCAATTCTCTTATAAGGGGTTCCAATTCCAAGAGCTCAAGTTTATACTGTCTAAGAAGTCTTAGCAATGCTAAAACGATTTAAAAGATGGAAATATAGCCTACTTAGGTTCAATGAAATTTCAAGGAGACAGTGTAATCATTCATCCAACTTAAGGTCCATAAAATCCGATTACTACCGACACAAGCCGCTCAGTTAAACGAAAAAGTAGCAATGATAGGCGGGATTTCATGATCGTCAATATTTGTGACAGCACTTTAAATTTCGCTGTCATAAATGCAAAAATACGATGATTCTCATTGTGCATAAGAGAGATAAAGTAGTAGCGGACAAAAATGGCCATCGTACCGGCGATTGACATCGGAATTGAGACAAAGGGCAAGGAGGTGCTCCAAGAAGACCTGTCGTATGGTCATCAGTTCGGGAGTGCGCTTAGAGTGGATGATTAGCAGAGCAATCGTCTTTAGCAGAGCTAAAGAGTGAAAAAAAAACAAAAAAATGATTGGGATCCTCTGTGCCAGTACCGAATTAGATCACAGAACTTTGATTCAGACGGAAGAAAGCCTACGTTTGGTAAAGGACAAATTAATTTCGAGTCAGTAGATCAGTTTTACCACTCATCTGCAGTAGTGATAGAAAAGCAAAGAAAAGTGTTGCGTTAGTTAGCACTGGCATCTAGCTAGATGGTAGTGTTCCAGTCTCCCAAATTCTATTCTGTTTGTTTGATCTACTTCAAAGGGAATCAAAAAAACTTGTGACGGTATTGAGTCTGAAACAGGGCAATAAAAGTGTAGCAGACCACAGCAATTCTTTGGTTGCAATAGCAGATGAGAGCACTAACACCGCTTTAGGTGAGAGAAGGTGATTCGGAGACTATCGCACTTTCGAAGCGAATTAATGCAACTTTTTATTAAATAAGGTAGCTAAGCAAAGAGAGTCCACTTTTAAGAGTTATAAATAGATTGGTAGACCAATTCTTCCCCAAAATATTACTCAAGTTGTCCATGGAGTGGCATCAAATCCTTACTAATTTTGAACTAATTTGAATTATTTTGTATAATAATCAAGACAATTGATGCTTAATCTCATCTCAGCCAAGACAAATCAAACCACTTTGCGACTTTAAGTTACTGTCACTGGACCAGCAAAGATATGATTTCGATTACTGATATTAACATCGACTGTCTGCTAGAGAAACAATCATGGGGAGGGAAGAACATGACCCGACCCATTGATTATTGGCGTAAAGCACATGGAAGAGGGAATGAAGATCCACAAAAACGGGGACTGCAACATACCTGGGTTCTCAATTCTCTGTGCTTGGCTGGGATAAGGAAGCACTTTCTCTGTCAATTGCAGCGTCATATCCTCCGTCAGAAGCTAGGGGGGAGAAGGTAAGGGGAAACTGATTAACGAAGATGGGTGGAAATAAGAATTAGAAACTTTGATGGTATCCATGCTAAGTGGAGAAAAGGCGAGACCAACAAGAGCGATTTCAGTGTTATGATTGTGCCCAAAACCTATCGGGACATTTTGATGACTGAATGATTAAAGAAGTTAACTGTACGCATTAAAGGTGTAACTTTTGTAAACAAATTGCGGTGCTGAATTGGGGTGGAAACGGTTTCAATTTCATGACGGCTGATGTGGTGAAATGTATACGAGAAGCAAGCGTTCAATGACAGACGGCTCGACCTACAACCAGGAAGCATCAGTGACATTTTCATAAAACTGTGATCACATCATCTGATTACCTATTGCGCATGTCTCCTACAATCTACGGCATTGACTCGACGACTCTGAAGCTGGTTTTCTTTAAACGCAGCAACTGACTTGCCACAGCTCAGTACAAAATCCCCTCAGTTTCAGATTGTGTTCCGAGTTTTCACCAACACCATCAATAACCCAGCGGTTAGTGAGGATGCCATCACCAAAGGCACAGTGAATACGTCGGTCAAGAAGACGATTAATCAGATCCATTTATAATAATAGAAAGGCTGCGGTAGAAAATCTGAAACAAAACTAGCCTAACTGGAGAGAGATTCATTGGGAGAATGGGTAGCCAGCTGGATTTAGAACGCGTCAGAGAAGGGAACATTAGAGCCGATTTAATCTAGAAGTTGGACTTTTGTGATATAAAAATGAGTCTTATTGAGCAATTGATTTGTGGCATGCTTTAATATTCCAAGTGTTCAGTGCATTCATTGAGGTCTGTCAAACAAATTGCCAAAACTACCAAAAACGGCTGGCTGCGGGTTCTTCACAGCCCTGTCAGATTAGCCAATCTGTTTCAAAGGCTGAATACCCATATTCCATTTAATCAGCAGACAAAACTTGACTTCTCACAAAGGTCAGACAGACTTTGTGGCACCGCCTTTCGCTTACGCCATGCGAAAGCATGATCCAGGAATAACCTATCTGCCATTGACTGAAGATGTGTGGCTCCACAACGACTGACAACCGGCACTTCCTCCAATATGCACAAAACAGTTGGACCGAATAAAAGTACTGAAAAGCGTTATCTCAAGATCCCAACGTCGTCCACGCCCTGAGCTATTGATAATAAATAATCCTTCAGCAAATCATTCCGACCGTTTATCCAAGAGCTAGGGACCAAAAGTATGATTGAATGCTGCATCACCTCTCGATTGAGATAGTGGCAGGTGAGCAAATAATGATGTGTGGTTTTCAGCATGCCTCGCTACAATGAAGTCCAGTAAATACGCTTGTTTACACACAAACATTGAAAAAATGGATGTGCGTCAGGCTATGGGCACTGTACGCTCATCTGTTTGTCCGAAACTTCAAATCCTTACATAATCAAAAATCGAGTGAACCTGATGAATGTGACCTGACGCTGTCTACTTTACGAACCGGGTTAAACTCATTTTCAGAGCTACAGCAGCTTTCTGCTTGATGCGATGTGTAGCGTCTAAGAAAGTTGTGGCATATGATAGTGAAGTGTACTCCTCAGAAATCATTTGCATTTGCCTGAGTCTAGTGATGAATCGCCGGATGATAATATACCTTCAGCATCGGTGTTGACTATGGCAACGAAGGAGGATGAGGGTGTCAAGGGTCGTGCTGAACGTAGTGAGTGACGAATCAAGCAAATTACACAACCCCTCAACTGAGAAGGTAAAAGCGTGTAGGACACTAGACGGATGTGTATCATCCACTCACAGTAGCCAAACAATAACCAAGAACAGGGTGGAAAGACGACCGACTCGTTCCTCACTTTCTGTACGCTCGTTATTAAAGCAGACCGTGGGGGAAGAATCGCCTGCCGACTGAAGCGTGATGAACAGTGACCATTGTACACTCTGCAACGTTGATTGACCCAAACGACCCTCTCATCGCCCTCCTCACACCCCTAAAGCACTCACTATTTCACGTCCGCAAGACTGAATTTCGCGCATTTACGCAGACGTGGTTGGCTGCAGACGCAATGCTTGAGTATGCATTTTTCCTTTGCTGGAGGCTAGAGCTTCAACAAATTGGGGTTTTAACCTGTCTCTCTCTGTATACTCGACACATCAGAAAGGCGTAGGAGAATAGCTTCTTCCTGAGAACCAGGGAGAGTGGACCAGTGAGTGAAATAAGGTATCATTCTCATTTTCACAAGACCACGCAACGTATTGCAGGGCCTAGTAAAACCACAAAACTGATCCACTTCATCAACTGAATTTCTCTGATAGTAGTTTCTCCATCATTGATAAAATCGAATGGGAATTTGAGAAATAAAGTTGAGATAGAAGTGAAGATGGCTACAGTCAGGTTTTTGCTTCAACAGGTGGCCTTTTCACTACAGTGAGAATCACATCAGCTTTTCGCCTCACCAGGACAGGATTTTTGACGAAAGTGATGACTCGTTTGATAAAAAACGTCTTAAAAAGTTTTACATACTTAATAAATGTCCGTTGTAAAGATGGAACGAAGTTATTTGACTGCCTTGTAATATGAAACGGATTCGAATCAAAATTAGGAGTTATGTGCCTGATTTAAGAGAAAAATTGGGAAGAACGTAGTACCCGACCTAGTAAGTGACTATGGTTTCGCAAAGTTAGAACGCACCTCGAAGAAGACATTATAGGCCTTCATGGTGAAGGCGGGTGACACCGCGGCGAAGCGGTCGCAAAGCAAACTGAAGACACTGTGTTGAACCACTGCTTCCTGCTTTCGTCTAAAATGAATAAAAAGGCTCAAATCAGCACCCGTCTATCACGTTCATCGAGTGAGCTCAAGAATGCCAAGGAGACCCTATTCTAAAAAGACGTGTAGGAAACTCAGTACCAGCACTGCCTTCCACGCTTCTGGTGAGATAGTGGGAACCACCAGAGAGTTACTCAGTGGTTCAATGTAGGTATACTTATAGCGATTGATTGACCCTTGACCTTGGAGTGGGTTTTGGTACACTTCCAGTGCATTTCTGCCCAAAAGGAGTTGGAGAATAGCCACCAAAATGGGAATGTTTTCAAGGATCGCAGACATCTCAGCAAGCGAATCTGCTTCAAACATGATGGCGTAAGGCAGCTATATCTCATGCCGTTGCAAAAGCCTCATCATTACTGCCTGCCTCAAAGTATAGGCTATGGGTTGCTTACACATTGCAGCCTACATAAGTTAACTTGAACACCTATTCACATCTACCGAAGGCCTTAAACTGTATCGATGCCTGCAGACTACAAAACTACAAGTTAACTTGCTCATTACTAAGCAATAAAACAATTGCCAGCGATTGTTATTCTTTAAAGCTAAACATTAACACTTGATCATATGTGCTTCTCTCTCACATCTCGAGAGCAACAATGACTTCTTAAAGATGCCTCTGCAGGAGTAGAGGAAAATACAAGCGGCTTGAGCACACCTAGCAGTCCAAGGTGCTTTACTGCGTAGTCGCTGATATGTCTTTTAGCGCTCGGTTTGATAGTCAACGAAGGCAGCAGCTGACTTTCAAAATTCGTGATTAATGCAGTAAGCAAGGTGAGTGGATTCGCCTGATGCACTCAATTGAAAATAAACCAGACCAATAGCCACTTCGCTTAAGATTCCGAATCATTTGAATACAAAAACCCGAAATTAGGCGAGTTATTGAGATTCTGCCGCAAAATTTCATGGTTTTGTGGTTACAAAAGGAAATAAACCAAGAGAGAAGTTCCAATGTACATTCCTTTGAAATCTCTTGGATTAGTTATAGAACACGAAAGACAATTCGAAAAATGGTCATTCCCGACTTCCTGTCGTCATAGAACAACGAAGCAGAAGGAAGGAGTTTGAAACATCAGCGCAGTGCTCGGCTCAATGCAGCCAACGTTACACCAGACAACTTCACTTTTTAAAAGAAGCCGCGTGGAAGGCTTGGCCTCAGACAAGGCTGTCGTTATGGGAAATTGGGCCAATTCGCCCCAATTGCCCCTTGGTTAGCATTAAGGTTTGGCAAATTTTCGCACTCTGGCAGGCGAGAAGCATTGATGCTCCTACGGCTTTGAAAAGGGTGAAAAACAATCGTATCGAGACTGACTTACACGCAAGCATGTGAGCGACTAGATGTCTACCAAGAGTAAAGCGAATTTTTCTCCCACTTTGTTTAACGACAAAATCCAATGCTAAGTACTAAAGGCAAAAGATTGAGGAAGACAGACTGATCAACCAGACACTGCTTAAACTGGGGACAGAAAGCGGAAAGAATGTAAGGGTATACCCTTGAACCAGCTAGATTCGACTTCTTAGAGCACTAAACTACTTAATCTGCACACGCACCGTCAGTTGGGTCGACGTTTGTGGTGCTACTGTGAGCGCGCCTACTGCTTGACAAACACTCACCCTAACGACTGCTTGAGAAGTAACAAAACACACGATCAGCGCAAGCACTTCTTAATCAAGGCGAAAAGCGAGGACTCAACACCACAGGCTGCCACGTGGCAGAAGCAAGAGAGCAGGAGCAGTGACCTTGAAAATCAAGTCATGAAGTGCCGAGAGAAAGCAGGACTTAGCAGATGTAACGGCTACATAGGCCCTTGAGTTCGTAGCCACTTCGCACCTATAAAATGTGTTTATAACTGTTCGACTCTCTACACCATTTCCGCTGAGTTCCCAGAAAATATTGGCGTGCTCTTCCCAATTCGTAAAGACAGCTATCTTGCACATGTTGGGGCGAATAAAATTCATTCATCGGGCTTTGCATAAAGTAATTCTCGCCACCATTTCTGCGAAGCGTTTGGAAAATGTTAATGAGTGCTTTGCAGACTTAGTGTCCCAAAAACATCTTTTACATGTTTCCAACATCTCTCGTCTCTAATGCTGGCCAATTGATACTGACAACACTCAACAGCAGTTTTAGCAGCTTGGTTTCATTCCCACCGAATACAGAGATATAGAAATAATGTTTCGGCCTGCATAGCTGATTTGTGCGACATTCTTCCTTGTAATAAGGGCTGCTCTTCGATGTCCTAACTTCAGCGTTGATGAACTTTCGAAAGGATTCTCCCAAAGATTCTGATTTCGCAGACACTAAATACAATCTCCTCCTTGAGCCCAATCAACCATCGCTCTCATGCAAACGGTGGGTGGAAGTGAGAATTTATTGGATTGAAGCGCTGATAGGCCTTTGAATTAGGCGCATGACTTGAAGCTAAATCATATTCCCCTAGGGGACAACACGAGGGCGGATGACTCGGAGTCGGGATAAGAAAGCAATTTCACAAGCCAACAAATGCAGCTACTCAATGGCCATCGAGAGTGTAGAAAAGAACCTTTTCAGCTTCTGCTTCCAAATTGGCTAAGGACCCTAATAGGGGATTTACTGAGTTTTAATCACAAGGAACCTTATTTCAAGGCAACTGGACGCGCTACATCGCTACCGTCAAGAAGGACAGTAAAATCATGAGTACCTCACCGAGCTCCATATTAAAGTCATCTATGAAGCCTTCCATTTCTACACTAAATACTGCTTCCATAGAGCAGTATTCCTGTAAAGTGAAACAAGAACACACACCCAAATCGCCACAATGAGTTAAGAGGTCGAGGCAAACCTCACGCCGTTTTGCAGCTATCTTCCTTTTTCGGCAGTCAAATTAAGTCCTTACTTGGCCTTGCTGTATTTGAGGAAGAAACCGAGCAATTTGAGCGCGTAGAGTCGCGAATCTTCGTCGGGCAGGGTGAGGAGTTGGAAAACGCATTGAATACCGTCGTGGCGGTCGAAGCATGGAACCATCACAGCAGGATGCTGAGACATTAGGACCACGGCAAAGTAGAGCACGTCCCTGAGGTTATCCGGCTAGGAAGCACGAAGTGGATGAGACAGGTGTCGATATCCGCGAAAGAGCAAAAAATAGTCACACAGTACCGTTATGAGGAAGTAATCCTAGTCTGGCAAGCTAAACGCAAAGCCTCGCAAATCAAACCACTAGGCTGTCTACCAGCCAGGGGAGAGAAATGCGGACTTAAAAATCAAAACCTAATAACCGTCAAATGCGCTTGGGTTTAGGGTATACGCCCCTAATCTCGCGTGCATCAGTATAGCGCCAGTGGAGGAGCGGTTGCTAAGCTACGACAAGAGAAACACATACAGGGTAGGAGATACAGAGGGCGAAAGGAATGATGAACAGTTACCTCTCTGACGGTACAGAGGAAGTTCAAGAGACTGTCCACCTCCTCGCCGTTGGATGGAAAGTTACCGCTGTAGGGACTGAGTTGGTACTGCTGCAGGATCAGCGGCTTTATGAAGAGCAAGAGGTTGGAGCGAATTCGCACCAGGTACCTTAGTGGTGGTCTTTCAGCTGAAAAATACGTATATCGATGGCTAATTGAGTCTCCTGATCGAGTGTTTAGCGTGGATCGCACGATTTTGGAGAATGTTACAGACACGAAGCATGGAAAAAAGGGCGACAGTAACTTCAATTACTAATACCATGGATTATGAAGTCGGTTAAGCAGTTGAAAAAGACATTCCAGGCATTGTATTGACTTATTTGGACTACTCTCCCACAGTTAACAAGTTTCCCTTTCTTTAAAACGCATATCAGCACATTCGCTCACGAGCTTTGTTGAGTACGGGTAAAAACATGGTGCAGATACAAGTGATTTATATCAGATCCGGTATTTTAACACCAGCTAACTTCATAAGTCCTTCTCCTATAACTTTGCCTGTTTATTTGCAGGATCAAGCACCCATCCATTTTCTTTTTAAATCGCACCTACCGACCAAAACGGCGCCTCTAGAAGTGACGCAACGAAGGAGGGAAGATCTCGGGGCGCCCTCTTTCCAATTTTATACGACTTGCTTCAAACTATTGAATGAATCTCAATCAAACAATACGTTCATTAATGCTTCGATCTAACTTTATGACTTCACCAGTTCCATGGTAAAACTGAACCCTATAAAAAAACTCGGCTAGCACGGGACCAGTGTTTTACATGTGTAAGTACTCGAGGTGACACTCTCAAGCGATACCGACTCGCAAACAATCCCAGATATGAGTTAACAATATTAACAACGAAACTCAACTTATCCAGATATTAAACGCTAAAAGAATTTAGGCATTATTGCGTCATCGAAGTTCTTGAGCTATTCTTGCTTGGAGGTGAAGGCACCCACAATGAGAAACAGGCCTCTGAATCAATGTTGAGCATAAATGGCAGGTTAGAAATAAGAAAGTGTTATGTGTGCTGAGGAAGCGCGGCGAAGAAGCCTATCTTAGTTCGACCAGACATGGGGACAGCGATTTAGTGAAACAGTGTTGAGGAAGCATTAGGTAAGATGTTCCATTAACCCCTATTCCAGCCGCTTTTAGAGTCGTACCAAAGGCTCTTCACAAAAATCAACATTTTCCAACGAAGAAAAGCCCATATTAAGAACTTTTACGACTAACACGGCGCTTAGAAGCATGGAAGTAACATTTGAAACAAGTAAAATACCAGTGGCTTAAGTTTCAAATTATAACAAGCAAATTCCACAGCCACAGCTGAGTCGCCATGTTGCTCACCAACAAAAACAGGTGGTTAGTCTCCAATGTCTTGACCTTGAACTCATCTTTATAGGCAAACACCGCCACCAAAGACGTTTGCAATGAATCACACCTCCGGAATGCTAGCCGTTCTGCTGCGGTAGACCCTCTGTTCAATTATGCAGGAAATAGCGGATGCAACGCTACGCACCTGCAACTTGAGCTCACAGACTGAAAACTAAGAGAATAGTAAAACCCACAGGAGATGTGGACTGGGAGACCAGTGACACAAAGAATAACTTTTATGGAAATTGAAATGGCTGCCTTCAAACACTTGCTTTGGCCAATTGAACGCCCATTCGGAAACAAAACTTTTAGTTCAAATCTTCAGAGTGAATATTCTTAACGTAATGAGCCAGCACACACTTAAAGTATAGCAATGGTTGGCATAAAACTCCTCTTTCGTCAGCAGAAGCCTAGTTAATTTGTCACTTGAAAGGCAGAGTCCTTCTTTAAGCAGATCTGCTATTTAAGTAAAGCGTTCACCATAAAGGGTTAGATTTTAATACGTCTTCTCAAAATAGAAGTTCTTGTTGGCACCTTCAAGAGTAGGCCCTCAACGGAAAAATACTCCGACTGCTAGCTAGGAAAAGAGGATAGGATTTTTGTTAGAAGTGGAAAAAATTGCAGGTTAATATAATAAAGGGACAAAAACGTCTCCTTCATGCATAAAGGCGTTTGAAATGAATTAATCACCACAGAATTAAAGATCACAGTACTGATTTCTTTCATCGAAAACTATTGATTGGGTAAAATTGCTTAAGGATCATCAAAGCGAAATCGGGTGGGGAATAAGATACATGAATGGAGACTGCTATTGAAAATGAAGTTCCAGGTCGTCATAATTCGCATCCGCAAAGTGATATACGCCAGAGCTGATGACATTCGCGGTTAACCGTTTTGGAATTCCAGAAGTGCTAACCAAATATTAAAGCGAATAAAGAAAAAACCCACACTTCCGAAGTGGGGATCCGGTGCATCGAAGACAGAGGTGTGCTATTTACTCAGAAACTGAATGGCAAAGGAGCCATGGTATTATTTTGCTTCAAAAGGCACATTTGATAAACATTTCTGCCAAATGATTGACAAACGGTCAAGGTATGGATGTCACCTTGAAACACCAACTAGTCTTGCAAACACAAGAAATGAACCGAAAAGAAGCATTCCTGAATTAGTTACAGGAAATTTATGAAACATCGTAATTTTCGTTTTCAAACTATCATTGAATGCAGATAAACAAACTAATGGACATTTCACTTTCTTTTACCATGACACCGCAAGGTCTCTTGATGCATCGGACATTAGTGCTGAGCCGAGCGAAATGCTGAGAATGTCCGCAACCATAGACAACGTTCCGATTTAGAGTTTTTATAAGCTTCAGCATCACCCATAGTTCCAAAAAATTCCAGGTCGACCTCTCAATTCGTCTGACTTGAAGTGTGCTATGAGGCCAATTAAAATGCTTTAAGTAGATGAGAATATGACTACCCTGCCTCTATTATCCACCAAGCAGTCACGTGCGCCATAGCCCTCTGGGCTTACTCAGGACGGCAGTGTTGACGTCTTTGTCTCTTGGTCATTCTGACCGAAACTTCAACAGGATTCAAGCTCACTGACATGAACATCATTTACAACACAAAAAGAAAACGAAGAGGGACATGGAATACTGGCTTCTGGTGATAGCAAAGTGAGACACATTGGAGTCTAAGCTTTTTGTTAGCTGCTGATTTGCGCAAAAAGCAGTCAATGTTAATGCTATCGGCCAGTCCTGAGTAGACTCCTGATGCATTAGACAAATAGTTTCATCTTTCTATTCAATGCTAATAAAAGAAACCGTGGGCAATCCACACAGTTTATGCTTACTAAAATGCGCTTCAAATATCCGGATTAAAGTGCCGTTTCTTGGCAAGAAATATAGTGTAGTCAAGCAATTGCAACCTGTTCTGTCTGATAATCAAAGCTGAATGTAGAAAAGTATTGAGTGCATCAATAGAGCTTATCTCTAACACGAGCACTGAACAAATAAGTAAAAACAAGCAGAGATCATGTCTAAAAGAACTTATTACAAGCGACAACAATTATCAACACGTTCGCTGACCTGGGGTGGAGTCAAGGAGGGGTTCGGCAGGTCGAACCATCCAAAAGTAATACTTAATGGCATGCAGCGCGGAGGCCACAATCGACTTTCCCGACTGACCCAGCAAATCCACGCGAAACTCGTCGGCCAGGAACCCGTACAGTCGATCTTGAACCTTCACGCCGCGGATAAAAGAAAGAAATAATACATTTTACTTCTTCGCCTCAAGCCCACTTTTGTAGAAAAGGAAAGTGAGAAAGACATTGAGTTAGTGAGCTCAAGAAGTGGCTCCCTTGCATAAACAGTGATTTAGAAATGACAACTTTGATAACGAGCACAACTAAATATGGGCAGCTGATTGGAAAACTTTCTTGGCAGACAAATTGGAGGAAGAGGAGGAGACTTGTTCCCTCGATTTCAATCTCATTGCTTGAAGTGACATCAACATTTTCTTTTTGATTGAGTGCCAAGATCAAGGTGGTCAGTAGAGTGACTTAATAATGAGAAAAAATTTCACGATGGAATGGGAAGAGAGTACAAGATGCTTAAGTGGTAACTTACCCAAACAAGCTCTGGACATTCGTGCTGGATAAACAGGCAAAACCGAGGGTAGTATTTTGCGCTACCAATATTACATGACTGAGAGAGAGGAATCTCTTGGTGTAAAATTGGAAAAGGGTGTATTTCCGGATACAAGGACAAACCATAAACAATTGATGGACAACAGCATAGGACACTCAGGAAATCCTAATCCGGCGCAAAGGAACAGGCAATTACACCGTCAGGTGAATGGCTAATGGAGGAAGAAGACCAAAAGTGACTACTTCCACTATGATCAGAACAAAATATGGGAGGTTTTTGGGATAATCTTGAGATAGGTAAATAGTAACAGTGAGTCAGTCTTCATTGCAAACAGCGCTCAACGCGAGGGACACCATTAATCGACGCCAAACATGCATTATGGAGTGGCTGCATTAGCTAGCTGTCAGAGCCAGTTGCATAGCGAAATGAGCACGGAAGATTGCCTTTACCAAGCCGATCCATTCATTAAAAGGCTTTGCGAAAACCCTCAACACAGGCATCAATAGAGCGAGTGAGCCCAGATAAAATTACATCATAAAAAGAGCAAGATCCCTATATTACTTAAAAGACAGCGAATCCTCTCCCGAGAAAATACAAGAAACGACTTCGCCGCGTATGCAACAAAATTCCACACCACAATGCGTGGTAGAGGTGCTACATTACTGGACCGCAACTTCCAGAACACAATAAATTCAAAAAGAACGATGCAGGCATTTTTGCGTGCCAGAAGAGTAACAGGAAATAATCAAAATGCGGGAAAGACTTTCAATGTCCACATTGCGTTAAAAAAGACGGTCTGTCATTGAGAAAGTAAATTGAGAGATTCCGCGCTTAGCTATCAAGACAGTGCCGATTTAGTATTCAGAAAACCCGACTCGAATAAAAAGCAGTGGATAAAATAAAACAGCTCACGAAAAAGAGGAATGTAAAAGTTTACGACGGATAAAATTACTCTTGAAAGGCTGCTGTGGATGTATTCATGCCAGAGAAGGACTAGAGTCAGAGCAGTCTGCCTCCATTTCTTGTTGGTGAATTTGAAGGCGGTTAATGCAAAGGAGGTTATTACTGGTAAAATTTAATTACACCGTCTCCAGGCCGAAACTTTTACTTTTTACTAGTGCTTTATTTGGAACATCCCGGTTTTACTGCCAAATTAGTTGCGGTCTTCAACAAAAAAAATCCGAAGTAGAAACTGAATAAATAGACTGAGGAAACAGTTACAATAGCGCAATAAGGAGAAAATGGTCGATTTAGAGAGACAAGCGCCTTCAGAAAACATAACTAACTCTGGCAGATCAGCTGGGGAGTTTTTGTGCCAGACGAAGGTCGAAATTAAGCCGATTCACACAGTCACTTCTAACCTTGGAACCAAAAGATACCACTAGTGGATGCCACGGATACATTGCAGTATTAAAGCATACCCAAGTGCCATGAGTCTGAAAAACATCGGTTTTTAAACAAGTTAATTAAAAAGTCACCAACCAAAAGGTGAGAGGGCATTTGGACTGAAAATTCACTCGAAAAGGATCCCTATCATTGTGACGACGACTTATGGTCTAACAATATTAAGACCAGCCGAAAAAGGTCGACAAAGAGTGAAGACAAAAGCACATAAGACTTACAGAGGTCAGAAAGGTAGTAGTTATCATTTTGATAGCGAACAACACACGCAAACACGTTGGTAGGAACCTGGTCACACCATTCAAGAAGTACCGAAAATGATTTGGCGGAATGTCGGGTAAGCGTTCACCTTAAACGGTCACGAAAGGAGCAATTGTTTCAAACCATTTGTAGGAAGAAGGATTGTACTGATAAGAGGTGTGGTTGGACTGGAACTGTACATCGCAGCTGATGACAGGAATATCTACTCAACGAAACTAACCATGCTTAAAAATGGTGTGTCAGGAGCCTAGAACTTGCTCTTGTCGAGTTAACAGGCGATAAGAATGAGCTTTGACGATGAAACCAACAACATAGCCATCGCCCCACAAAAAGGCGAAAAAAAAACCAACACTAATAAATTTTATTTCTCCCAGAAATGCGATAGTATTGCTCTATGAGGCCTGAACTCATTACTACGGATAGGTGATTAAAACGAAATTCAAAAATAAATTTCAATAATCTCCCAAATGCGTCTAAGGGATATGTGAAAAAAGCAGACACATTCTTCTGCACTCTATTCAATGCACATCAGCAAAGTGTAATGCGATCGCAATAACGGGTGTGGTGTCAAAGTGAGCGAAAAAAGAAGGAGCACTTCTCAAGCAGTTCAATTTGAGACACCGCTACTGACGGGATAGACGGATGGGTGAGTGTGAAATGGATGGATGGATGGATGGATGGATGGATGGATGGATGGATGGATGGATGGATGGATGGATGGATGGATGGATGGATGGATGGATGGATGGATGGATGGATGGATGGATGGATGGATGGATGGGGACATCCGGGATGGAATGGAGCATCAGAGAAGGAATACGAATTTATTGATGCTTCAGCGATAGATGAGGAAGCAGATCCTAGGCGGAGAGAACAGCGATTATTGAGCAGATGTGGAGCAGGTAAACGGATGGATGCATGCGTGTGCCCATTAATCGGAAGCTAATTAAAAAGTGGATTTAGAGATTTGGAAAGAATGGACAAAATTGAGATGAATAGCATGAAAATAGTTGGATAAATTGTGGATGAAAAATAGGTGGATGCTTTGAAGGAATTACGATGTGAGTGATACATCCGTTATGAGCGAATGAACCAATCTCATTTGCAGAACTGGGTTGGATTAAGTGGATAAATCCAGAACGATTGGGTCAGAAATATCTAGATTGTTACACAGTTAAATGAATGGAGAACGACAAGTAGAAAGCTAGGATAACCCAGGATAACAGGATAACCTGGGGAGAAAAGAGGAAGCCCACCTTAACTGGCGCTCTTAGCCATAGGCCATTGGCAAAGAGCAGTTTGTCGAAGAGCTGCCGAAAGAGCACAAGGAGGGCGGGAACATTTGCAGCGAGGGAGTAGGGCGATGCGGCGAGCAGCTCGCGGGTGAGGTACCGCGCCGCTTCCAGCAAGCCATTAAGCAACGACTCGGTAAGGTGGGAGGCTGATGACTGCCAGAGAGCCTGCGCGAATACCACCAGTCCGTTGGTACGCGCAAGCTGATCTCGCAAAGCATACGAGGTGCGTGCCAGATCGAAGAGCAAGTTGAAGAGCAGAGCGCTGAATTGTGGCGCAGGAGGATAGGAGAGGGCTAAGTCAGTAATTGAACTCGTGAAGAGTCACGAGGTTATGTCGCGTTCCAGAAACTGTTGACATTAGATTAATGTGGGCCACATTTAAATATACGGTGATGAGCGCTAGTCGATCTGGCTTTTAGGAAAAATTCCTCTACACGTATGGTTCAATTGAGAGCATCGCGCCTTACTGCCGTGATCGCGAGGAAACTCGACGACCGTGAAAATAAAGGAAACAAATTAGATACACTTACGGTCACAAGTAAATATTAAACCAATACGACAAGTCTTAGCTGAGTGGCATTTTGCCATTAAAATCTATTTCCTCGGTAAATTTGCAAAGTTCAGTTGCCGAGGTGTGGCTAAAAAGACGACACCATATATGACCGATAATCCCATCAACAGCTATTAAAGCATTTGGGTAGGCATTACTTAATCTGCATCCTTCGAAATGGGCAATAGCTAGTTAGTATCGAGAGCAGGCGACAAAAACTGAGTCACTATCATAGGGTACGAGACAATGTCAGGGGAACATGGTTTCGAATTGCAAGAGGGGGGAAATATTATCGGGAAAATAGAGCTTTAAAATAAACCAAGAAGTTATGGACTAAATTGACGGTGGCAAAATACTAAATCTGTCCCCGTTTTGTAGCAGCAGAACTGACTTCCGAAAAGAAATGCACGACGCGGAATTTCCTAGATAAGTTAGGGGTCCATGAGCTAGGTTGATAATATATCAATGGAATTGCCAAAGGTGCATTGTGGTGCAAATAACCTTTTCCCTTGATGAGTGAGCGTATTTTTTGGTTGCCTAGTTCTATAGCTGTCAGGATTCAGATGATATGTCTAAGTTGATGAAAAAGTGCAGTGAAAGTGTGAATTAACTTAATGAAAAGGCCAAATAAAGGAAGCCGTTAGTACAAATTTCGATCTGTACTTATACAAATAAGGTAATATCCATTGAAAGATCATCCAAACCTAGCTGCCATTTAGATCAGTCGTGATCCCAACGCAGCGCTATGTACAACATCTGGCAAATGTTAATGTTAAAGGAAGTTCTCCCTGTAACACAAGACTGAAGGGTGAGAATTTGTCAAAATACCGACGCATCAAAAATCTATTATTTCTACAGCAACACGAAGCTCCTCTCTGCCAGAAGTAATGACAATAGCGGGTAAGGCAATCACCGCGCCGGAGCGCAGTAAGCTGCAGCGACGGCAAATGAATTTGAATCCAAGGTTATGAGAAAGGGCAGTACACAAGTAGCACTACCGATTTTTAGTCGGAAAAAGGACAAATAACCACGCATTAAACAGTGCCGAAAAAAGGACGGAAATTCCCACCCTAGGTAAATGAGAAATGCTCACTACAGATTAAAATCTGGTGTGGCGACAAACTCAGATTGCTCGTATTTTTCAAAGTGAAAATAATTAACACAGCATAAATTCTTAATAAATTACTTATGGTATTTGGAACTCCATATATCGATCTAAATGACCCGTGTTTTGCAAAAGTAAAGACTGCAGAATAAAAGCGCAGCATCTTTCAACTAAAGAGAATAAGAAACTTACGATATCGGGAAGGGTTTCGCGTCGTTTTGGGATTCACCAGTGTCCACTGCGTTCTCTAGTGCAAAATCCAGCTGCTCAAACAGGAGATAAAGCAGCTGAATACCTCCCAGGCTCTGTATAGAGGATTGAAGGGAGGTTGTTCGGACGGACCGCACTTTCTAGTTCGGGTAAAGGACAAGAGGAAAATTATGGAGATCGAGGGGTTGTGCCATACATAACGACCCAGAACCAAGGAGATTGGCTATTTCCAACCGATACTACTCAGTTCAGTTTGTCCATGAAGTTTGAATAAGTTATAGAAGTCTCGCAATATAAGCTAAAAATAGGTGAAATAGAGATTGCTTCTGAATGATAAATACCAAAGTTACAAAATCCAACCGAAAACCGACTAATCAAAATAAATAGGTTCCTTTTCGATTGATGAACGCAGACAAGAAAAGTTAATTCCAGCCAAGGGTACTTACAAGTAGGTGCATTTCTCAAAGTGAACAACCCAGGTGTCCCAACTGGAAAACACCGAGCGCATGTAACATTCAAAATGTGATGTTAAATCCAATGTGAATACACCATCTTAGCACAAACTCACTCCCTGCATAAGCCCATGAGGCGAATGCGCATAGACAGAATTAGGTTTTGGAGATTGATCCAAACAGAGATTGTGATCGCAAGCCAAAGGATGATAGACAAACATGATAGAAGCAGACAATTTGCTCTCAATCAATGCCTTGCATTCTGTCTCTGACAGAAGTCCTCTCACCTCAGATTCAAATCTCAGTTGACCCTGAAAAGACAAAAGAAAATCCACTCAAATGCTAGCTCAAATCGAGTAATCATGTGTACGTCAAAGGAGCACATACCTTGTAATTCGGGCCTAGGGAATATAGAGCAGAAATTTGCTGAGGCGACAACGCCTCTGTGAATCCGATGATGGAAGCAATGCGTCCAGAGAAGAGATTCTCATCTCTCTGTTCGAAAGACCCTCCAATGACGCATCTTTCGAAGGGGTCAGACCCTGTGATTGGCCAAGCCATTTCGACACTGGAAGTGATTTTTCCATCGACGTAACATCTCAACTCAGATTTAGTCCAACGGTTGTAGACAAATGCAATGGTCAACATGTACCACTAAAAGGGAGAATGAGGGGTCCAGTACCGTAAAATTACTCTGCAGGGATGAAATTCTGTAGGAACGCAGTGTTGTAATCCTTTGTCCTTAGCTCTGATTGAAGTGATTATAAATAATGTGCCCAGGAAATGAGCGGTATAGCCGAGTCCTTTATCCGTTTGAAAACTATACAGACAGCAATAAACAGGATGGGCAAACCCACCTAAAAAGATAACGAGGTTTCACTTCGCTAAGTTTACATAGGGTTGGGTCGATGTAGATCCAAGACTGAAAAGTCCATCCATTCTGATAGGGAAATTTGGAAATAGGAGGAATCATCAGCATCTAAAAGCTCGTTTTTAAGCAAAAAAACAGTACGCTTTTCGATTCCCCTGGAAATATGAAGAAGGACATATTATTGGGAAAGCTGGAAGCTATTTTCAGTTGATGAATGAGCTCATAGGCGTGGGAGCGCTAGTAAAATAATGAGGCGGACATAGATGTACCCAAATTCCATTAGAAGACATCAGGTAATGAATGATAAGGCGTAAGCTCCTTGAAGAAACAGTAAAAGAGAGAAGGCCCGACAAAAGAAGTAAATATTTTGATGCAACGCGTTCATCTGATTTTTCGATCGCAGTCAATAAAATAGCAACAACAGAGGACTCATCTACATTAACGAGAGTAGTTGGTGAAAGTCTCAACAAAATCAAGGCCTGATCAATACACGATTCCTAAAAAAAGGTAGAGTTGAGAAACTAACATACCGGTACATCGCCTTTATTCAGAAATTCATTGAGGAGATCAGACAACGCTGAGGAAGGGAGTCTACGGGGAGTCAAATGTAAGTAAATTAAAACCTCCTATCATCCAAAGGCTTAACACCTTCCTTCGTGGCGGAAGTAGCGTTAGACTTATGACCGTTTTGCTCAGGATCAGCATCAACAGCATTCGTCCCAGAACCATTGTGATCCAATTCGCTTAGAGAATTTGTTTCCATAGCGAGTAATAGGCTTAACTTGACTTGGAATCGCCAAACAAAAGTTCAATTTAACCAAATCCCACCACGTCCTGACCAACCGACGCTATAGCGCTTTCGAAAGAGCCACTGTTATCCACTGCCCAATTGCAATCAAGGACACAAAATTCTTCATTATTTAAAAGCGAATGGAAAAAATTCGTGGCAAGTTCCTCACTTAGCTTTAAAAAAACAAGTGATTTGCAAATAAAATGATAGTCGATGCCCATTGATGGTGCTGGACACAAGCTCATGAGAATCTGTGTTTGTGAACCCCTTCCTATTTTAGGTAAATCTGGGTGCTTTGTTGTTGCCATATTCTAGTTCGCCAAACGCTACTATAGTGTCCCGAGACTCCCTCCAAAGTAAAAGAATGCATAGTACTGAGGCAGAATATATATATTCTGGAAACAGAAGGCTTGGGGGCTGTTGGCACGGCTCAAAGGCCGGTCAACCGGCTAGTACAATATGGCCACCCAAGTGACCGAAACCGGCAGTTCAAACAAACAAAGCATTACACAGCCCTCTCTTCTTCTTTTAAGCATTGTCTCCGACGCTCCCCTTGGTCAGCCTCCCGTGTCAGCCATCACAACGTAATCAGTGCTGCAAGAAGCGCCCACGAGCTAATTGTGCCAGCCATCGAGATTCGAGCGCATGTCTTCTTGTAGTACCATCAATTCTGCGTAGCACTCGGTGCAGCAAATGCGCATATTTTAGTCCTCCTCTCCCACGATAATGTGGCCCGGTGAAAGATGGGGGTACGAATCCAAGTTTTTGGATGAATGGAGACACCCACAACACAAGTTGTGATTCCAGGCTTCTCTGATGCCGTAGAAAAAACGCAAGGGTATCGTAGAACCCTGAGCGAATGGGGCGATCGGGCCTCATAGGAACGGGATGCATGTGATCCAAGTGTACAAAGCATGAAACGATGCTATCGAATGGCGTCCTGCACATTCAACATCTGTAGATATATGTTTTGGCGGAGGCAAGTTGCCTGAGAACAGTAGAGAGGGATTACGAAAGATGCTTGACCACAACGTCGCTGATCCTCCTTGGCAGTTGCACTGGACTTAAAGTTCACGTCGATTTCAACCGTTCTGTTATGGGATGTGGTTTTACCTAGTGTAACAAGTCAAGGGTATGTGAAGACGCGCCTATCTCTTTTGGATGGTTTTAAAACGAACAGCGTTTAACAAAAAGGTTCGTTGTCTTGACCAACTGCAGGTTCAGGCAGATTAAAATGGATCACATAGTTTGTATCAAATATCAGAACAATTTTATGCTAAGGCATCGTCATGTTATAATTATGGTGCTTGAATGCGCTTTGTAGGTGAGAGGCGGGAGGGCAAGTTTAACGTGGTTGCGGACGCACGTGCTTCCTCCCAGGAGTCGGGAACGCTCTCGTCGTAGATACACGACAACCGCTACTGTCCGACAGACTTGCACTAAAGATGTCTCATTGAATTCTGCTTTTTAATAGCAAGGTGGGAAAAAAGTAAGAACAGGAACAAGGAGACATCCCCTACATTCATCTATTTTGACATGGATAAATAAGGGGACCTGAAGATGGCTGGGATTTTAAGCGGTATATCCATCGTTTTGAACTATTATGTGTTTAAGAAATGGGGACTTTGCAATGCTTTGTTTGTTCCAACTGCAGGTTTCGGTCGCTTGGGTGGCCATATTGTACTAGCCGGTTGATCAACCTCCGGGGCGTGCCAATAGCCTTCAAGCTTTCTGGTTCCAGAATATGTGCATTCTGTCCTGGTAGCATGCCTTCTTTTACCCTCAAGGAAGTCTCGGGACGCTACATTATAGCAAAGCAAGCCATAGGGAAGAATCGGCTGCTCGATATTTGAAACCCAACTGTAATTCCTTATTCGCCAGCCGATTTTGGTCACTTATGTGACTATATTGTAATAGCTGGTTGGCCGGCCTCTGGGCCATGCCAACAGCTCCCAAACTCGCTGTTTCCAGAATATATATTTTATCCTAGTACTACGCCTTCTTTTACCTTCCAGGAAGTCTCAAAACGCTATACCAGCTATATATATTTTTACGATTAGTACAGTATTACAGGACTCTCTGCATGGAAGAACTCTTTGGTGTTTTGATATACGTATTTTTTAATCAGGAAATATTGACTGCTAGCTTTGAAAGCATTCACTTACGCGCACTAAAGTTGCATTTTTACTTGCTGCTAATTTTTGTTGCAGAGACATGATACACTGCACTTATTTGGTATAAGATAATGTTATATTTTGCTTACTATATATATTTGTTTTATTCATCTCAGAATATGATGACCCGTCACTGCGCCATATCTGAGCACACATTCCGGGTGGGTTTTCGATGTCTTTGCAGGAGGAGCGGGGCTCTAGCACCAATACTACCATAGCTGCTGTAGATGACGAAACAGCCGGCCCAATTCCAGTCCAGAAGCTTGAAGTTAGTCAATATTCTCGGAATCCACCTGGAGTTATTAATTTTCATTCACTTTACATTAGCTCCCACTACGTACTTGTTGCTATTTCATCACTGGCTCTGAGTTCTTCTTTAGGGCTCTGGAATTTCTGCAGCTGATGTTAAGAAGCTACAAGAAGCAGGGTTTTATTCTGTTGAAAGCATACAATTCGTCCCCAAAAAGGCTCTGCTTGCTATAAAGGGTATCAGCGAAATGAAGGCAGACAAGATTTTGGTATGTGTGTTGCACAATCTTGATTTTCACCTCGACAGGATGCTGCGAAAAAATTGGTTCCATTTGGCTTTACAACGGCTACTGAGTTTCACCAGAAGCGTTCAGAAATAATTCAACTCACAACAGGCTCTAAAGAGTTGGACAAACTGCTGCAGGGGGGCATTGAAACCGGCTCCATCACTGAGCTTTTCGGCGAATTCCGTACCGGCAAAACACAGATATGCCACACCCTAGCCGTTACGTGTCAGGTTTGTCTAGGAATAGTTTCAATATTATGCACAATTTAGTGGGAGACAGGAGTTTTGGTGAATAATTTCCAGTTCTGACTGTATTCTTGGTGCAGCTCCTCGTTGTAGTTTGATTATTTTGTTAAATGTATGTCTATAGCCATGGAAACTCGACGCCTTTTTATAGCTTGGCCATAGATGGACTAGTCATGCTTTTTAGTCGAATTCGTTTTAAATAGGAGTTCCCATTTTCCTAAAACTCGATTCTTGAATTATTGCACTCGATTATTCTTTTAGTTACCTGTCGATATGGGAGGTGGTGAAGGCAAGTGTCTCTACATTGATACGGAGGGCACTTTTCGACCAGAGCGGCTTCTCGCCGTTGCTGAACGCTATGGATTATCAGGGAGTGACGTCCTTGATAACGTCGCCTATGCTCGTGCCTACAACACAGATCACCAGATGGAGCTTCTCATCAATGCTGCTGCGATGATGAGTGAATCTAGGTGACAGGAGCTCTACTTAAACTTATTTAAGTAGTTCCTGATTGTTGGGTAAATTTTGCTTGCTTACCTTTGCAGGTACGCTCTTCTGGTTGTGGATAGTGCGACCGCCCTCTACCGAACTGACTACTCTGGTCGTGGTGAGCTCTCTGCCCGGCAGATGCACCTGGCTCGCTTCCTGCGGACCCTCCTCCGTCTGGCTGATGAGTTCGGTGTTGCCGTGGTGATCACCAATCAGGTTGTTGCTCAGGTGGACGGTGCGGCAATGTTTTCGGCCGATCCAAAGAAACCGATTGGTGGTAATATTATGGGCCACGCATCTACTACCAGGTAGGCTAATTTGAGTCTGATACTGCTTTGCGTTAGAGTTTTTCGGCAGACCGATTCTAACTGCGTTTTCTCTAGACTGTACCTTCGAAAAGGTAGAGGTGAGACGCGAGTGTGCAAGATCTACGACAGTCCCTGTCTGCCAGAAGCGGAGGCAATGTACGCTATTCTGCCCGACGGGATCGGGGACGCCAAGGACTAAAGCGTTATGTCTCCCGCCTTTTAAACCTTTTCCGTTCCCACATTTTGAAGTCTTCTTCCCAAATTATGTCCATCTGCTATGAACTGGCATATCGTGACCATACAGTCCTCATCTGCGTTATCGGATGATTCAGACTAGATTCATTTGTATATTTCTTTTTTATCGAACTATTATCCGATCCTGTTTAACGTGATGCCCTTGTTTATCGTTTCGGCCCTATGGAGAAGCGGTCTTCCTGACAATGGCAGTCACCGATGTTATCATTCATTCGTTGCGTATTTTCATAGGAGGGCACATGTTTGGTTTAATGCTTTGATGTTTTCCCGTGTTGCCGCTTTCTGCCTCTGTGTTCTTGGTGTTATTCATGCATTTGGTATTAATGCCTCGATCTCCACAAGTTGGGCGCTGTCAAGTTTTGAGGCGGCCATGCCTCTTATTCTACTTCACGATGTTTCTCGATTTAGTCGGTCAAGATTATCATACAGTGCTTTTTCAGGTTTCTAAGCGTACCAACGTTAGAGTCGCTTTCAACAGAAAGGAGAATCAAAATTGAACGTAATCTCAGACATGGGTAGGGAGGTTAGAGGCAACCTTCGGCAACTGAGTTCCGTTAGGACTCCGTATCCTTCCGTATCTGCACTTCTCGCTCAATTAAAGCCCTACAACATGAGACTTGTGTTCTCTTCCACCCTTGCGCCAAGACGGTAGGACCACGTGTCTTGTTTACTCAACGGCATTTGATTCGGTTTATGTTTGACGCACGTTCTTGCTGCTCTAGTTGCGCATGCAAGTAAGTTGTAGGCAGAAATCACTTGCCAAAGTTGCAAAGAATCACTACTTCCGTTTCAGGATGCAGTTAGTTCGACCCCAGGGTGCAGTGAATTGCGGTCCAGCAAGATTAACACTTCTGGGTTAGGCATCACATTTTCTCCTATTTCCCCCCATTGTTATGTGGGTCTTCCCAAGCCTGCCATTTAGGTCAGTTCCACGCTACTGATTGCCTTTTTCAGTAGAATTGGTTGACCCTGGGGACGTTTAAAAGCGGTATGAACAGAGAATGCTGATGTCGTTATCATTGTAGTAGATGAGTGCTTGAAGAGCAAAAGTTACTGCCATGTCTTTGCTAAATTGATAGGGGGTTGGTATTCAGGGTAGATGGGTATCCAAAAGACGAGGAAATACGGGTCGATTCGCTACAATCGCCATCCTCTTTTGAGCACTTCTCTTGGAGACCTTGGCAGCTAACCATCAAAACAATAATGAAATGCATAAAAACGACTTAAGGTATCAAAATTGGAGTAAAAATCCTTTCGATTTGGATTATAATGAACCCTTCAATTTTAAATAGGATGCAATTGGTTGATTCATACGAGAAGGAGGGATGGGATGCCTTTTGGATAGCACTCTGCTTCAGTAAAACTCATCCCTGTGAGTTGCTCATTCTGCTGATATGACCTCTTCTGCTGCCTTATTGTTCTCTAGGTGTCCAATTTAATATAAAAAGTTCCATTTACACTGCTTTGGATGAGAAATTTTCGCAACTGGCTTAAATCCCTTAATTCACTTTCTTCCTTATTCATGGTGATGGGATGGACTTATTCTCGGGTGATCATCCATTAGTAGTTGTTATTGTGTTTATTTGCAGTGCATTCGAATGTGGTCCTTTAGAGTTCCATTTGTTTCATCAGTCGCCCAACCCTCCTCTGTATTAAGAAGAAGGCTTCCTCCAGACCCGTATATCTTGTGCAGCTCAGGCGCTATATGGGTGGGAGCAGAGTAGCATGGACGATGCTTCTTGCTCTTTATCACAAGCAAAGTAAGACTTACGCTGTAGCTTCCTGAGACTTCCTTTAAGGTAAAAAAAGGCATATTACTAGGGCAGAATATATATTTCCGAAACAGAGGGCTTGGGAACTGTTTGCACGGTGTGGAGACCGGCCAACCAGCTAGTACAATATGGCCACCCAAGTGACCGAAACCGGCAGTTCGAACAAACAAAGTATTACACAGCCCCTCTCTTCTTTTAAGCATTGTCCCCCGACGCTCCCCTTGGTCAGCCTCCCGTGTCAGCCATCACGACGCACTCAGTGTCATCAATTCCGCGTAGCACTCGGTGAAGCAAATGCATGTTACTGGGTCCTCCTCTCTCACAATAATCTGTCCCGATAAAAGATGGGGGTACGAATCCAATTTTTTGAATGGGTCGAGACACGCAGTACATATTGTGGTTCCAGGCTTTTTTGAGGTCGTGGGAGAAACGCGAGGGTATCGTAGACCTCTGAGCAAATGGTGCGATCGGGCCTCATGGGAACGGGATTCACGTGATCCAAGTGTGCTATCGAATGGCGTTCTGCACATTCTGCATCTGTTGTAACACGTTTTGGCGAAGGGATGCGAGTTGTCCAAGAACTGGAGAGAGGGCTTACGGAGGATGCTTGACCACAACGTCGCTGATCCCTCTTGGCAGTTCCACTGGACATGGAGTTCACGGCTAGTGTCGCTTCAGTTGTTAATAGCTTCCTCGCATAACACGAGGGCGAAGGAGGTGCCGGAGATGGACGTCGATCTCAGCCCTTCTGTTATGCGATGCAAGAGATTCTCCCATCTATAGCACTTGCATTTCTTTCGCACCGTCAAAGTTTGCCACAAGCGGTATGGAGCAGGATAAAATCCATCAAAGTCGGGTCCGCTTTTTGCTGCCACCAATGTAGCGTCCCAAGACTTCCTTCAAAGTGAAAGAAGGTATATTACTAGGGCAGAATATATGCTCCCGAAACAGAGGACTTGGGGACTGTTGGCACGGCCCAGAGGCCAGCCAACCAGCTAGTACAATATGGCTACCTAAGTGACCGAAACCAGCAGTTCGAACAAACAAAGTATTACATATACCTTGGCCAAGTGGCTGCCTAAAGCTCAAAATATTACACACAAGAATGAAGTCTGTTGTGAATTATTAAATTTGCAGATGAAGTACCGAAATTATGCCGACACTCGAGGACTGCCTTACCACCAATTTGTAATGTTGCGGAGAATAAAACAAAACCTGCCAAAAAAGTTGGTGACAATATAAAATAAATGATGCTAGCCCCGTTCTATAGTTCAATTCACTTGTTTCGACAAGTTTAATGACCAGCGCAAAAAAATCTTACTTTCTGCCTGTTATGAGCGACGCCCAAAGCTTATCGACGCTCCTGGCTCCTCGCCTTAGCACGTCATTAGCAGTAAATTCGATCCCGTGGGTACATCGTGGAAGCCCCCAATAAGCGGCAATGGGCGGATTTCTAGAGGTATTTGCCTTTAAGGAGCACATACCTAAAGGCCAAAAGGTCCCACAGCTGACTTACGTATCGCACTTCATGAGGTCCAATTGAAATGGGTGTAGGGTTACCTCTCCAATTACCAGCTAATGATGAATAGGCAGGTAGCACCGTCCATTCTGATTCAACAATCTCTGCGCACTGATCTCTAGTTTTGCAGATTATTGGGCTACTTTGGAAACCAGATTTTCTTGCTAGGACAAAAATTATTTTTGACAATTGCCATCTTAAAATTAGGTTTGCTCCAAATGGCCTTTAGCCTTTCATCACGCCATTAAAGTTGACGTCTCCTTTGCAGTTGTCCAACACATTTGTCGTTCTGTAAGATTATTTTTCAATTCAAATCGGGAGAAAGCCAAGTTCAAAAGATAAGAATGGCCTCCCACTTATAACCCCAAACACAGCGTTTAACTAGTAGGCGGAGACCAGCGTGTGCCAGTGTGACAGCCTTCTTCACCCTTTCCGGCACAGAAGGGCTCGTTTCTTAAGTATTTCTTTCAAATCAGGATATGTACTGATCAATTGTCCTGCATTGCACACACCAAGTGCCGGATGTTGATTCACAGGACTAATTGCCCAAACTGGGAGCAGGGACCCACCTCGACCGAGATCGTCATTGGCAGCCATTGAATTAACATTGAAACGTCTTGCTGACGTTTTAATGCTGCTGACGTCTTCAGAACTCCCTATTGTACGCCTTTGCTTGCTGTCCTAATTAAGACCGGCTGCGCTGGTTCACACCTTGTATGTCACTTACTATCCGGTAGAGCACTACCGTGGTCATGCATTAACCTGTAGAAGCATCCATTAGAGCCCTTTCCAACGTATTTAACTGCAATTGAAGGAGAGCAACCTCACCCACCAAAGTACGGTAGAATGACACTTAAATGAAGTCAGAACTGCCTATAGCGAACCATTAAAAACCTACTAGTAAGTACCCCACATGAATTAATAATTAAGTAGCTATGGATAGAATTAAACTGCATAAGTCATAAGAAAGTCATCAACTAAGAATTTCCAGAGGATGATTACAAGTATTGCAATACATCTTAACAAATAACGGTTTCTTTGTTAATTCCTTTTCTTTGAGTTGTAATCCAAGATCATTACTCATACGGAAAAGTCCATTCTTATGTACTTTATAGCAGATGAATTATGTTGCTTTGGCCTCGTGGCCTTGTTTCAGGTTAACGGGAAAGTAGACCAGCCTCTGCTAGCACAGAAAGTGACTTGTGTTTTACCTCAACCATTACGCATGATAAACACCTCAAGGATTGCCTAATGCACTCACTGTCTGACATTGGTGCTTAGTGCCAAGTGCGAAAATCGCTGCATTTATTCAATAGGCCATTACACAGAAGCTCCTTGGCACATGTAGTCGAGGGCAGGATCTAGCCGGAAGCAAGTGAATCCTTTGTTTAATTGGAAATCCTACCTAACTCCACGATGCCCTCTAAAATGGCAAACGCCAGCTGGTCCACTGTGGCAGTCTTCCTTCATGGCCTTACGGAGCTCAAGAAATGCGGACACGTTTGTGGATCACTTTTTTTTCCCTTATTTAGGGCGTGGAAAAGCATAAACACCCCACCTGCCTGTGTTTACTAGGCTGCCATTTTACGTGTAATGAAGGGTCTTTCATTGGCCTGTTGACCAGTGAACTATGGGATTTGTTGGACAGGCGCCTGTAATGATGGAAAACCACTGTAGATTCCAGATACTTACCTAAGGGCGAAGGGGAACATAACACTACGGCAGAATATGCATTACCGACTTAAAGCGGGACTTAGAGGCCACTAGCACGGCCTGAAGGCCAGGTCGCCCGGTGGAGACACAAATGTAGAGCTTCCAAGTGGACCATTACCAAAACTGAGTTAATCAAACAATTATACCTGTAGTTTCTTTGATTCTCGAGTAATTACAGGTCTTAGCAACTCTGCCGTATTGTAAATCTAGCAGGCTATGCCGTGAGCAGACATGCATGGCTGCACAATCATTTAAAAGGGTACATGAATGCGATTTACGCGTTTTTGCAGCTGCTAACGCGTCCAAGTTCTGTTTTTTTTGCCGCGCTAAGAGAGGTTTGAAAGGTCACTGCACAAGGGGGCATTAGTCATCACTACTGCCTTGCTTCCATTTCACTGGTAGAGTTGCGTTGACAAATAAGTATTTTTGGGTCTTATGCGTGTGAAACAGGGAATGGTCGATGAAAAATAGTGCTGCCTAATGGATATCAAATTCCAAACTAAAACGCATTTGTGGATTGCAATTTTCGTAGATAAATTTAGTGCTACTGTGTTCGGAAGATAAACGGCGTCTAGGAAGAAAGACATACTCCAACGGAAAAGCGTTACAGCGACTAAGACGGAAACATTGCTGCATTTGCATTCTTTTTTACAATAAAATTAGGCAAGTTCCGTCTTAAATGGACTATTCCGTCTTCACTGCAACATCTTTTTGCCTTGTAACTTGCTATTTTAGGTTGCAAAAAGAGCTGCTATAGGTTATTGCGTTTTCCGGGTGGAAACATTGAAGTAGAAGTAGAAGTAACATTTGCTTAAGAAATTATCAGATCTTACGTCTAAATGCTTAAAATATTTCGTGAGTTATTTAAGTTGTTGTCACACTATCCACATGTGAATCACTGTAGCGTCCGGAGCCAATCCTGAAGGTGGGAGAGGGCATAACACTAGGGTGGAAAATATGCTGGTTACAAAAAAAAAGAATTGAGGGGAAAATTGGCATGTCCTGAAAATATAGACAAATGATCAAAGTTTCAAATGGCCTCTCCTTTTTTAAGACAATCATCCCTAGCGCTCGCTGTAAAGACGCCTACGAGCTATCCGCGCTAATTATCGAATCTCCATGCAATCGAGACGCTACACGGCAGCAGTTTTGCTGATCTCTCTTGGCGGTTCAACTGGGTTTCAAGTTTCGTTCTGTTTAGGCACTGTATTTGGGGAAGAGTGAATGTGTTGACCATCACGTATGCCCACCGCTAGTGGTAAGAACACGACAGTAAATGCAGAGTCATCTACTTATGGATGGGGTCTAGGACAGTTTTACAGAAACAAGGTTTCGCATTCGTTTCTCCTTGTCACGTTGTTCCTACTTTAAAGATACTCAGGCTTATCAATGCCGGTTTAATCCAGCTAGTAGAAAGTGGAGGAGGTGTCCTGTGTTCATTTGATTGGCATCTTCAAAAAGGTACTGTAGACGGCCCTGTAACTAACTTTCTTTGATAGTTTAGGTCATGGCTAGTGCCGCTTGAACTGAAAATAGCTCTCATTCAGAACACGAGAATGGGGTAGTTACCAAATGTAGGCATCATTTTAAGATCTTCCGCAGTATATGACCTTCGTCCATTACGCCAGGACTCATCATTCACCAATAGAAATCCGAATTGTTATGTTTTAAAAAAATCAAGTTTGATGTTGCCACCATTTAAATGGCGTTGCAAGACTTCTCTAAAAACAAGACAATTCGCAACACTTGAACAAAAAGTCCATTGGCGACGTAGAGGGAGGCTACCGGAATGGTTCTAGTGCCATGCAGCAGGGCAGAAGTATGATGGTCCTGCCCTTTACTGTTCGCGCATCAAAGCGAAGCAGCAAATATTCAAAGTGCTGCAGTATTTTGAAACACAAGCCACTTATTGTATATATCGTAATAACCTTACTTGAGGATGAGACATGATGAATCTGTCAGCCTTTAACGCTGAAAGCCCCTTTGTTACCCATATTGGTTGTCAAAGCCTCTATCGCCTGTTGTTCCATTCATTTTTGCTGTCTGTGATTATTTTTTACAGTTAGAGTTGAATTGTACCGCATGTGAGTCTGGAAGGATTGAAAAGACAACGTAGTCGGTAAGTTTAGTTTAAAGGGTCAGTCTCGACACACTAAGGCACTCGCTTTGGGGTTTGGGCAATTTTCGGTCAAATTATGGACCACCCACTCTCCATAAGTCTGGCTCTAGACTTAATTATCATCCGCTTATTTAAAATAGGAAGAACAGCAACTTTTTTGAATAATGGGTTTTAAAAGGCTAAATAAATCTGTACCTCCTAGTAAACGCTTTACTTATGGACCTCGGGGAAGCTTTTCATTCCAAATAGGAAGTCCGACTAATTAAAGGGGAGCGTTTTAGACAGGCTGGATAATTTCCACTTTAGACCAGTCCGTTGCTCAGCCTAAGTTAAATATGACCCTCCTCAAGGCCTTAAATGACTGTGGATAATTGGGCAGGCGCTCCCTGGGGAGCTACGGCACCGTTATATAGCGAAGTTACCGCAGTGCCAACAGATGCTTCGCTAGAATTTGCGCAATGCGGGTTGCGAAAAAGTGTGAGAACAAGTCGAACTCCGGTGGTTAGCGAGGTGGACGTTGAGATATTTAGTAAAATCTGTTAATTTGTTTTTGGCTAAGGGAGAGGTACTCAATGGCTTATTTTGATTGGAAGTGGCGGTTATCTGGACACAAATAACTGCCTCCGTTGCACTGAAAGAAAGGGTGCAGTAACATAAGCATAAGTTTATGACAGACTGTGTTCAATATTGGATCTGAAAGTACGTAAAGTCAAACACAAGGCTTCGATATGAACGGATCGTAAACAACTCCGTTCACGTGTAAATAACTGAGAGTGCTCGAAACAATTAAAATATAGTTAAGGAGAAATTAATCCTCAAAGAGAGATTAAGGGTGTAAATAGTTTTCTCCATCTAGAAGGAATCAATTAGGATGTTAAAAACATTCAGGAATTTAAAAATTTCCCGTGGTTTTTAGGCCTTCCGTGACGTGTGAGGACCTGTGAAATGCATACCATCAATTATCTGCATGCATTGGAAAGCGCCAACATTCTACAGTCTGTCGGTGCGGTAATCCACTACTTTCCTGTAGCTCGGACTCCTACTTTCGCCAGCCGTCGGTCCAACCCTGTGGATGTGCTTCGAGGTGGTTGTCTCAATCACCACCCGAGTTTGCATTGGTTGCTGAGCTGCGGCACCGCTAAGGGATATTTGGAGAAGGAAGGCCACGTCGTAGCAGCAGGAATTAGGCAGAAATAGTTTGAGCCAATGCATCAGGATGATTAGCCACTGCAAGAGAGGTGCGTTTTTCCCACAATAGTTCTGCATCCTTGACAATGGGGAAGACTTGAATGCGTTGTCGATTATGACAAACGGGGAATATGGTGCATAGAAAGGCTGTAAATCATGTTCAACCCAGTGAGTGTTGAGACGATTGGTTTATGCTTACAGTAGTTGGAATGGGAAGGTAAAGAGGGTTTGGGGGCTTGACATGTGGGTACCGTCCAAGCGCCACTGCATCCGAGAGAAGTGGGTTCTTACAAGGCAGCGTGATGTAAGCCTCACTCATGAGAAGATCTCAAGTAGCAGTCTGGGTTGGAAAGGAGAGACACTGCCGCAACCTTTTCTTCATCTTTTGTCTTATTCTCACTAAATGCCTTAGTGTGGCGACTGCTACCTTTGCCTGGCGTTAGTGCTTGAATATTATATGCTGACCACGGTTAACATTTCTTTGTGAGGCAAAATTGGGATAAAATGACAGTTGGGCATAATTCAACATAAATTAATCCTATTGATCTGGAAACCCCTTGAACTTTTTAGGAATGGAGAATTTTACAAAAATGCTTTTCATGGGACCAGAATTAATGCGGATGATCAAGTTAAGAAACACTTAGATAAAGGATTCGGTGAGGAAGACACAAGCATTTTTTCTTCCCCTCTAGGGAGGCAGTCTACACGTAATGAAGCAACTACTTTCTTCCCAAATGCTTATTTTTCCCCATGGCATACTTAATTTACAAGTGAGTGCTCTCGTCCTAGCCACTGACACCATGATGCAAAAGGCGCACATTTGTTGGCAAGAAGCTCAGTAAAATGGGGCATTTTGGGCCTGATTTCATTTTGCCCCATGCCACAACAAGACTCTCTATGACTAAACTAATACTAATACCGCGGCTGGATTAGTTATTTAAACAAGAGATTATAAAGTGTCCATGTATGCCAACTCACCCATGCATTCATGTACTATCTTGCCCACTTAAGCGCGGCCTCAGGGTCATATCGTTCAATCCATTTTTTGTTACTTTCTGTAAGAAAACAGCTTAAAACTGGGATAGAGTGGGAATGCTTTGGCTCTATCACAACCAAAGAAGTCATTTTATTTGTTTACCGAACTGCATCCTCGTTTAAGTCAAGTGTTTATCAATGATCGGAATTGAATGAAGGTGTCTAAACTAAGATTGTGGTAACATCTTTCTTAACAGTGTGGCAATGGAAAATAAACATGCTTTTGTCGAGATAGGCGGATTGCCAAATAGACATCACACCTAAATTTAGAGCGAGGTAAGAAGTAAACAAATTCCCCCACAAGCGACCATCTTTTTTTACTTCAAGTTTAGAACAACACAGGGAGAAGCTTTGAAGTAGCTGATTGGGCTAAGGCATTTGAGTAATTAAAACTATGTGCACTCAGCCATCAGTGATAATTTAATTATCTACTCTCTGAGGTTTCAGCCCCAAGACTTCCCCTTTATATTGATTTTAAGTTACTTCATTTCTAGCATTGCAAACAAGCTCCTGCAATAATGGGCAGAGCCCCAAGATCGCCTCAAACACGTAAGAAGACATAATGCTCGGGAAAAAAACTTGTTGTCGAAGTACAAAAGAACTTGGGACTACTGACATGGGGTGGAGGCCATGCCACCCAACGGAAGTACCATTGCGGACTCTTAAGTGCCCACAAACACACTGAGAAAGTCAAACAAACGATTAATGCATTGCATTGCTTCTTTGCACCTTTGAGCTTCGCCCCTGACGCTTCCCGTTGGCTATTGCAACGGAATCGTGCTGCTGGAGTGATGCTCGCTAACTAACCGCACCAGCTACAAAACAATCGTGCGACTGAGGAGACATTTGATCGCATTAGCACTAATGTTTCGTAAAAATTTTACTGAATCTGAAATTTTATCATCTTAAAAACTGTATTTGTAAAAGACGGAATGTGCTCATAATCGCGTAACCCCATTGCTATTCGTAACAAAACTGCTCTAAAAGGAGTCACTTATTAAAGAACGGGATTTGAGTAGTCTAATGAAGATAGTGATTTTGGCTGCTTCTCCTCGCCATGCTTTTCCCATTTCAGTACTGCCGATCCACACCCATCCACGTAATAGAAAGGTGGAGGACGTGTTTTGGCTTCACTTAGCTAAAAATTCCTTACAATTAACACAGAAAGCTCCATAACAAACTTTTTTGGATTGTTCGCGGTTAGCATTGCTTTAAAGCGCAGAACAAGGGGGTGGGGTATTTGTTGAAAGCAGGCGTCATTTTCAACCCTTCCAGTGGAGATCTTCGCATATTCTCAAATTCATTGGACATGCACTTCTTCCGTCACACAAACGCTGTGTTAAGAAATGGTTCGCCTCGAGACACAATACTAGTGAAGGATACGCATTATAAACGCAGAGAAGGCTTGGCAGGGGCCGCGCCTTCCAGTATACAAATTAGAAAAGTGGTGGGTAAATAAACTACCAAAATATTACAAAGATTAGGCAATTTATCACCATGTCGGAAGACAATTAACGAACTCCTTTCCATTGCACTTTTGGTGAACTACCATAAAATAAGAATTATTATTTTTTTATCCAGCAAAAACCTATTTAATTAATTGCCCGAAGTTTGCATAGAGTGAAAAGTTTCATTCCTCACCATGGCAACAATTGCGACGTTAAACACTCCAAGACTCTCAACAAAAGCAAAGTGATGTAGAACAAATAACTATGCATAGAGCTTAAAGCTAGTTCTTTTAGATAAAAGATTTCAATGCATGGACGAGGGCAAAATACCAGCGTCTCATTTTAAAGGATCTTCAGAAGTTAATGGGAGGAAATATGTCCCTCTAACGGAATCGGTATGAAGAAGTCTTTTAGACGAGCAATGTAAGGCATTACAAGACAATGAGTATGAATTATTAAAAAGAGAAAACAGTGGAAATGCATTTTCAATTAAGTGAGTTCATGGCGCAGTACTTGGCCCGGCAAATATTATGGAACGTGTTGTAGGTAGCAAAACACTCATTTAAACTTGTTTAGGAAAACAAACTACTGTGTTATTTTTTATTTGTCAGAACTAAATTCCTTCCGAATGTAAGTCAAGCGTCTTCAATGGTGCTAAAAAGTAATTTACTGCTTTAGACTGCCAATGCTGCATTCCTACTATTCTTGTCCTTGCCTCATAGCTGTAGTATTTATGTTCTCTAAATGTGCTTTGCAGGTGGGAGGCAGAGGACAATTTCAACCTGGTCGTCGACGCACGTGATGTCTCTCCGGAGTCAGAGGCCCCTTCGTCATAAACACTTCCGCTTGTATCCATAATAAAGATATCTCGGAACACCCATCCTTCTAATAGCAGGGATCGAAGAAGGGAAGAGGAGGAAAGGGAAGATCCCTCTGCAGAAGCTGCTGGAACGGAAACAGTTTCACCCTTTTTGTCCGTAGAATAGGTTGATTATTTAGGACTCGCAACCATCACCGCTTCTTCGCTTATATTTATTATATGGGTCACTATCATTGATGTTTATTTGTGACTATTGTAATTCTTATAAGCCCGTGAAAGATTTGAAAAAAAATAAAGTTTTAATGACGGGGAATTTGGAACCATGGCAAAGAGTTCCGGTGGACTAGTTTTGACCAGTAGATGAAGTAAAATGGTCGCAAAAATTATGTAACACTGTGAGTATTTGTTTAACTCTGCGTTTTAGTTTCGCGGACGTCCATCCATGTGCTTCAGGCGGTTAGTATGTACTCCTGATTATGCCACTAGCCCTCCAACCCCTATGGAGGACTCGGGGCGCCACATTGGTGGCAGCACAATGTAAATTTGATCACAAAAATAACAGCCATGATCTCTGTTACTAAGTGCTAGGTCGTTACCTGACGGAGGAAGGGCACAGGCTACAGAAAACCACCCCAGTATCGTGGCCTGTAGGAAGGCTAACAGCAACTGAAACGACATTAGCCGTGAACCGGCTAAAAAGTTCTTTACGGAACTGCCTACGGTACCTCTAAAGTAATCTTGGTGAAGTTGACTCGTAATATCCCCCTTACTTCCCTGCTAACTGGATGAAATCCGGGCAGGCATGGCTGGGCGACTCTCCAGGCAAAACAACGTAACGAAGAGGCATGGGCACAAAACTATGCCAATAAGAAAGTATGATTGACACTCCCCTTTATTATCTGACTACGCTTTTAGGCTTGCGCATTCTCCATTTCGCTCAATACAGTTTCCTGTAGAATTGTCAAGAGGGACAGGTGACTCAGTAGTCAGATATAGTCTTACTTGCACGCAACGTCGATGACTGGGGCAGTCGACACGTGGACGCCTACCACACCGACTGCGTTGTTATGAATGACGCGGAAGGTTGACCATAGGGAGCGCGGACAACAATGCTTTGATTGTGTATTTGTCTCTGTGTCTTGGTTCCATGGGCACCTGAGGAGCCGCGCTTGCGCTTCAGATGGTTGGCACGGCCCCTAAGCCCTTCTAAAAGGCAAAGAACTCTGCAATAACCACTGAACTATTTTGTCAGATAGTGACCTTTGGCTGGAAGTGGAGTGTGCATTTTGAACTAAGCTTGATCTCTCAGATCTAGCAAATTAATAGATTTCACTGTGTCAACACGTGTCCGACGTTATCAAAAAATATTTCGATAGATTTGGGTTTTTGCGGTTGCGTTTGAAGAACGAATCGCTGTTATGATGAAAAAAACTGTTTTATAGCTCAAATAACAATTGATTGTGGAACAATTATTGTTTTTTACTTATCCATGTAAGTAGCGGTGCCACCCGGAGACAAAACTGAACATCAGCTCTAGTGAAAGATGGTTTCTATCAGGTCTCTGTTCCAAGAGGCAAAGTACAATTAACTGAAAGTAGCGGAGGGAGGAATGAACGTACACTTTATGCATGACTGTCATCAAAAATGGGAGGAATGGGAATATATATATAGGAACAATAAATTATTTACTGCATCAGCTACCTCTTAGTCAATTTTCGCCACTGAAATCACAGTTTTTTTACTCGGAATAGTGCTAATACCACCTAAATAGAAAGGTCAGAAGTTCATGAAGCAATAATGCTTGTTTAATTAAAAAATTTTAAAGTAAGCTTCCAATGTGGTAAAATTTACTAAATTCGTTCTTTTTTCTAATTATTGACCTATCTGGCATTAAAATTTCCAGACGATTGTATTATAAGGTTGACATTTTGCAAAGAAGCGCACGAAAAGGTTACAGGGTGTGATTTGAGTAAACAAAAAGAGCTTTCAAGTTTGTAATAATTCCACAGAGAAATTATAGTCAGGATAAAATGCCAGAAAATTGAAGAAGTTGGTGTAGTTTTGAGCAACTTCTACTGTGTGTGTGCGGTGCGGTAATCCACTACTTTCCTGTAGCTCGGACTCCTACTTTCGCCAGCCGTCGGTCCAACCCTGTGGATGTGCTTCGAGGTGATTGTCTCAATCACCACCCGAGTTTGCATTGGTTGCTGAGCTGCAGCACCGCTAAGGGATATTTGGAGAAGGAAGACCACGTCGTAGCAGCAGAAAATTAGGCAGAAATAGTTTGAGCCAATGCATCAGGAGGATTAGCCACTGCAAGAGAGATGCATTTTTCCCACAATAGTTCTGCATCCTTGACAATGGGGAAGACTTGAATGCGTTGTTGATTATAACAAACGGGGAATATGGTGCATAGAAGGGCCGTCAGTCAAATGAGGAGGAAGAGCGGAGGAGAAATGAAGGCTGAGCAAGTTGGGCACTGTACTGTAGTAATGGATGTTCGCGAGCCGTGAGAACTGCCAATTTTCTGCTTGCTGACAGGCTGCTATGATTATGCACAATCAGATTGTTTGAATATGCCCTTTTAATTTGGAAGTGGTCGGTGGCTACGTAGCTCGTTGTTGAGCAAACATCGTTAACACCCGAGAAGGAACCGGAATTTGTTCCCTCAACACTTTTGTAACGGTCTCTTTTTCGAGGGTGTGAAGGCAGAAGCGGAATCGAGTAATACTAAACCTGTTGAAGGTTAATGTCCTATAAAACTTTTTTTGTTCTGTCGACAGATATGCAGCGACTCTACCCTTATCTGAAGGCAGTGGAAGACAGAATGTACTAATAGAATATGCACTGTTGACTTACGGTTGCGCTTAGGGCTACTGGCATGGCCCGTGCAGAGGGACGAAGCATCTAGGCGGCCGCTTTACCGAAATGAGACGTTAAACAAGCAGTATATTTACATAATGCTGTTGAATAAAAATGACTTCGCCATCTACACGGGTTTTCAGTAGTCTTTAAAGTGATTCCACAGTAAGACCACCATACACTTTCCTAGTTGAGATGACTAAAATTAATTTAAATGCGTGCTCTGTTGGATGGCAACTTCCGCCACAATTTCCGGTGGAAATATCGGCTGGACCCCACACATACCGCCAAAGCCCATGTTTTCAAAGTGAATAAACTAACTTTTTGCAAAACTAATATACATTCCTTAATAGTAAAATTAAAAAGAGAAATCGCGTTACATATAAATTCGTGTAAGTTAACTAAAGCTCCAAACGCTAACGCAAACCAAAGAGTAGCTTGTTTTCTTTTTATTTATTGAAGCACGATAAGCGTTACCTAAAGGGTATTTACTCAAGAAAACGACTTGAAATTATCTAATGCTTTCATTTCATGTTTAGCCCTTCTTTTTGGCTTCAAGAATACTTAAGGCTCCGCCCTCGTACTTCCGCTGGACGGCGTAGCCTGAGGGCCAATACATACTCCGCCTTAGTATTATGTCTCCATGCCGCATCAGGGAAGCGGCGGAGTACTACAATTACTGCGCAGACAAGGATTAGCGATAATTGGTAAGCCATGAACTCCCTCCATAATGTCGATCGTCAAAACTGATACTCCTGCAGGAGCCAAGGTACTATTGGCTATTCGCCTGTCACTGACATAACGGTTTCTAGTAGATTCTATTCAATCGATTATTTCATGCATCAAGAAATACCACATCGCTAGAGCTATGACATTGCAATTGTAAAATCTCACAAAAATTTGGTAACAATGCTCACTCGCAGTTGTCTCATTCACAACGTTATTACCCAGTTTTCAGTTCGGCCAGGAGGAAGAAAAACATCGCAGCATAGGGCTAAACTCCTTGCTTAAAATGTCGCGGATATTCTCGGAGAACTTCAAATTTTCCGGGGATGATTCAAAAACAAAGACTTCATTTTTACTGTATAATGACTGACTGTTTTTTTGCCCTTACTTTCTTTAGAGAAAATCGTCATAATTGAGTACTTTTATTGACACCACAATCTCCTTTGCCCTTTTTAACTGAGCTCTACACAACAAAAAAGTGATTTTAAAAGATAATAGTGTATCGCTTAGAAGTAGCAAGAACTCGTTTCCAATTTTTCTGCGTTTGTAATTAACGACTAATTTTCTAAAGAAATAGAATTTAAATAGCCAAGCATGTAGTTGAAGTACCATTTCGCCCAAAAATGAAGCCCAAATTGAAAGTTAACATGTATTTTTCTTAGCCTTGCTAGTTAGTAGGTCAATTATAAAATGGAACTATTCATTTTTCGGCCTCTTTTGGTTTTTCCTCAAACTTGCTATGGTCGAATGGGTTAACGAGTGACAGGCAAAGAAGACTTTGAGGTATCGATTATCAAGAGGCCAATCATGCGGCGACCCAGAATCCGGCCACACACTTCTGAGCCATGTCGGCAGCGCCTTAGCCGTGGCGCGGTTTCTCACTCATGAGACCCCGACGATTTGAATCGGCCGCCTTAACTGAGTCTAGAGATGCAGCATTATGGAAGCGCAACAGCACTTCTGCATCTGACGCCAGACTGGTGATGGGCGAGGAGCGGAGGCGAAGATTGCCTTTATGCCACCTGGTGACCGGCTACCCCCTGCATATTGCCACTCCCTCGCTAAACGACGATCACAAGCGCCCTTTCTTATCAATGCACGCTAGTTACTGAAGCCCCGATGGCAATATCTGACGTAAGTTTTTTGCTCCAAAGAGGGTGATGTTCCTCTGCAACCTTCGTGGCGGTTAGGCATGCCAGAAAACAACTGCTTCGCATTGCGTTATCTGATGTACTGGATTAACAAAACATGTTCCAGTATAAAAAAAATGAACTGCAATTTGGAGTTTTTAAATTGATTTATATCTGTTTTGCAGGTTAGTCTGCTTGATGTAGGCACAGAATTTGCGTTTTAAATACCTCATGTGAAGGTTACCATCTCTCTCAATCCCAGGGACACAAACACCGGAAGCAATTAGAGGAGTGTGAATGTTTTGAAAGCTACGAAAGTAAGTACAAAGAAGCATTCAAGTGTAAGTACGCAGCCCCGAATTGCTACAAATTATGCGATTGTAAAATAGGGAAGATAAGTAGGAATAAAAAACCACGGCTGATATGTGGACCGCTGAGTTAGTCGCCCACCTGATTGACTAGGTTGTGCCCAATGGGAAGAAGGTGCATCTTCTTTTTATTTAGTAAACTTTTTCGCCCATCAATGAAATGCTGATAGTCATGCAATACACTTACAAATGCCAAAAAGATTGAGTATACCAATTTGGAGGAGCGTTTAGACCGATCAGGGCTAAGAAAATCGAGACTGTAAAACTTGATTGCCTTGTAACACAACATTCATTTATGTAATATGTAAGATAGAAGTAGTTATTTAAAATTGGTTTAGGATGCAGTTGCATTTTAATTTGCTCTTTACTTTTATTGTCCTATTCGTCTTTGTTGTCATAGGAAACCAATGGTTCCCACGGCATTTGCATCAGAGTTCTGTTTCTGACCCCGTTCAAGGTGCTTCGAACTCTCAGGGCAGGGCATAGCTCCGATCAAATAACTTTTGAATCGGGGTGCAGCATCCTTGCCTTTTCTCTCACCCGATACCCATGCCTGAACGGATACATGCGTGCGCGTGCGTCTGTGCTGGCGTGTCATCCAATGAGGGTTCACCCTTGGGATGCGATCAATATGCCTCGCCTTCTGATTGGTTATTATAGATACGGGGTGACAAATACAAAGATACATGAAAACGTGTTATTCTTATTATGCTGATCATTAATTTGATTCCCTCACACATCGTCTGTGTGTGTGTGTGTGTGTGTGCGTATTAGGGCTTCGTTCGGTGCATGGGTAAAAGGGTAGATACATGGATGTAACTTCTAGTTCTCTAAGGCTGTTAGAATGCATATTTCCTAATAAGGATAATAAATTTAAATTTTGCAATATCGTCTTTTTTCACACAGAAGGTAAAGACACCAGGTCATACCTGAATTACGATTTATTACTTTTTGCGCTTAGCATGCAGTACTATGGATACTACATCGAAGCAAAGTACTACGTGGTATAAGTGGAAGTATAGTTCTGTGAAGGGTCAAATTTTACCTCCCAAAAGTTCTTAGAAGGGTAGGCGTTGCCTGAGATAGTCAACATAACTGTGCTACTACAAAAAAGGGAATAGTAGGGTGAGTTAGATAAAACACGTCTTACTTCTCAGTTGGGATGCTTTGCGTTAACTTTAGCTGAAGGTCAAATTTAACCAGCAGTTGGCAGCATAACCTAGCACTAATTACAGATTTACGGTAATCAAGCAGCATTTACTACCGCACAGGTCAAAGCTTTAACCCTCAATTCCCAGTATTTTTCCAGATGAGTACTTTAATATCGGTTTATGCAAAGATATCTCATTTAAAGCGAAAAGAACAGTGAGCCACCGGCATTCTGAAATTATGTCGGTTTCTTAAAGTCTTACCAAGTGATGGAGTAGTGATCAACAGACGTAAAGGCATTCAAACTGTTTAATATTAGCCTTCCTACTGTTAAGGCTTCCATTCCTAGGACGGCTTTACGCCACAAAATCTGGCATAAAACATGCATCATCCACCGATCAGATGATTGATGGATGGGGAGAAAGAGCGGATGTTTGTAAGCATGTAGGATCTACAAGCACATTGCCAGAGGTACACACGCAACCTGGAACACGGCATGTGTGCGAATGATAACGTGATTATTCTTGGTCGTTGATTGGCACGCAGTAACACCAATGAGAGGCCTGGATCTGGTTCGCGTGTCGGGCCTGAGCCTATAAGCAGCGCGCGTAGTTGTTAATAAGGGACGAGCATGATTGGTTCGTGTGACAAATTGGTCAGTGGCTCACGGCCAGATTAATTCGCTTTTCTTGGTAGTATTTTGAACTCCATCTCATCATCATCGTGAAGGGCGTCTTTGGAATATTGGTATTTATTCAAGCGCTTTGAAACACCAATACAAAGGCACCCATCAGAACAATTACGCGGTCTTGTGAATAAGATCTGGAACAAAGGCGTAGGATGTCCAATATGACGAGTGATACAAAGGAAAACATCCGAGAGGAAAAATGGGCAAGTAAAAAGTCGGTTTTACACAAAACTCAAGCTCGTAATGAATTATGCTTGTCAAAATATTTACTAAAGTATGCTTTAATTACGATTTTTAAATTGCGGCTTCTTACCTAATGAAGTTCAATAACTTTCAATTTGAAGTCGATACATCATCTGCTTATAATAAAAATTCCATTCTACTTAAATAACAATATGAATAGACCTTAATGCTATTTACACGACTAATGTAATGCCATACATGTGATTCTCTAATCAAGTGGAGCAAAAACGAGATCTTAAGAACCATTTAACGATTCGTTATGTTAACTTGTAAAACATGAATTGTAGCTGTGACGACTTAACCTTGACCTTTAACAGGTAGGCTTGATCCCGATTTGTACTAGTAGAAATGTATGCTGATTGCCAAATCCCCTTCACATTGCAAAAAGCCCAGTGCAGCGCACTTTTTTTGTAACTGATTTGCATAAATTAAATTTCACTTTTCTATTTTTTAAAATTTGCATTCACTTCTCAAAAACACCGCTGATTTCACTTGCGTAAGTCCGAAAAATGCCCACAAAGCAGGAAGTATCACAGTCACCTACAAAAATAACAATAGCTTAAGGTAAAAAATCCTTAGTTATCAAAATTTTACCTGTGTAACTGCGCGACAGCCTGAAGATTGTATGTGGTTCTTCGGCAAATGGTCCAATAGGGTGACACGAACAACTGAACTGACTTCATGCACTAGGAGTGGTCTGACAATCTAGGGCTGAACGATTTGAGGTTCTAGGCGCTTATGAAATGCTACAAATTCTTTCCATTGAAACTCATCTTGTCTACACTGTTTGCTTGCCTCCACGATGCGACCTCAAGTGTTTGCCTTCGAGGTCACTGCCTTCACCAACATGTGGCCCGTAACATCGCAGAGGAGCTGCACTTTAACAGACAGTCGCGTAATCTAAATATAGTCAAGCAACTAGCAAAAACCACGGCTTACAAAGTTAAAGCAAAGCGTTCTTATTCACGAGGTGAAGAACAAGGTGAAGTTTACGATAACTAAAATTCTTTTACACTTCAAGTAAAATAACTATGTCAGCTTGTTGGAAGGTAAGGAAACAGATTCCTCCTGAAGGTTGCAACTGATTGCCCAAACGTTTGGGAAAGATGGGCGGTTTTATTTCTTTCGCTTTCAAAAAGATCTTTCGCATGTAATCTTTTCGACTGGTACTGGCCTTTTAAACGCCCGTCCATGAAATTGTTTTCGCACTTTGCTATTCAGTGACTCCGCTCATTAATAACTGAGTGGATGGGATGAACGCCAACTTACTTCCAGGTTGAAGCCCTGATTTACGCCAAATCTATCCTTCATAAAATCTTCTATCCGATCAAACATATTAGAAATTTAGATTCCCCAGTGATAGGTTATTTAAATGCTATCAATATTGGCACTCTTATTATGGTTGTGGTTGTTTCAATGAGAAACGTTAATATCACTACTGCTTGAGGCAGGACACCTCAATTTTCCAGTCCCTTACAAACCAAATTGTGATTTGACTAGCCAAAAGTCCAGCCATTTCTAAATGAGGTTAATCTTTTGATGGAAAAATGAGGGTTTGGTTGTTGTTTTGGAAGGTGGTAAATACTTTGTCACGCAATTCTTTGCAGAAACCACTTTTCTAAAAAGATTTCTGGTTACTGATCATACTGGAGATCACATTGGTTGCTAAAACAATTTCCTGGCTATCAAGGCATATGCGCTTCGTATGCTTGTTTAAGCAATTGCTCTTTCATTAGAGAAAAGGTGAATCAAATAGAGTTCGCTGCGACCAAGTACAAACGCGAAGCGCTGTTTGATGGCTTCAACTCCCTAAGGGTACACCTCGGCAACCAAATGGTTGGTAGTTCGTGTCAAGTAGTTTGGTGTGACTACGGGCACAAGGCACCTCCAGTATGCGCTCGAAATAGAAGCCAGTTCAAGCGTTGACCTCCTTTGTGAAAAAGGGAAGTACTGTTTATTAAGCATCAATGTCATGTCATCGACTTGTACCGAAGTTTCTCAAAGAAATTCTGTCATTAATTTTTTTTTTGCAGCTTTTTAACAATGTAGCAGTAAGGACTGCTAGGAATGAAGCTGTAGAACTCTGGTGATGATCCACCAAGTCTTGTGACTGAAATCCCTCCATCAATTAGGCCGTCCTACCCTAATTTCTTGACTTACAAATACAAAGATTCCGTGCCGGTTATGCAAAATCTTGCTACCATCCTTTCATCCTCAATCCTAACTGTCGCCCTACTTTGAATAGCTTATAAGCAACACATGAGAAGTAAACAGTCAATATTTGTGGCCGACAAGTAATTTTGCTCAATAACGGTCACGCTCTTCAAAAAGTGGAACGAAAGAACCTTGAGAATGATTTAGATGCCTCAACATAACCTACTATCATACCCCAATAGCAAAACGTTAAAACTCAAGTTAACAAAGCCATTCGATTGAGAGGTGGGATGAAGCACTTTGTCAACAGCATTAAACGTGACAGTATGGTAAAAAAAAAGGGTAGTCGACCGTTCTGAATGCAAAAAAGGCATTGACAAGCATGTGAGAGTAAGTTGCAAAAGATTTCTCATCGATTCAACTAACCTCTCGGTTGTTCGCCTTGTAGAATGGAGGTATCTAGGATCGATTCCTAATAACTAGATCAAAACTTCATGTATAGGGGTAGCAATGCCGTTACGTGCGGAAATTTGCGTCAGGCCTTGGGTGAGATAGATTTTGTACACGCCCAGAGTGATCTATCCAAATTAACACAAATGATGACATTTGAATATTTTGCTTTAGTGTAGGATTGCATTCTTAAATTGGACAATTTTAGAACTCTATGAGGAGATAATTTCATACTACTGCTAAGCATTAGGCGCGAAAATCACTTGACTTGAAATTTAACCTCTCAATCCGCAACTTCCTGCACTCCCATTTCTTGCACCAGAAAGTCGGTAACAGCTTGACAACCAAAACACCACAAGACCTGCTACCATTGATACACCCCAGTCCACTCCAAAAGGCTGAAAGAAAGCACCACGGAACCACTGGTTCCACCCTGTGACTACACCATTCCAACCACAAACCGAACTACTGGTCCTTCAAGTGAAGGTCAAATGCAGCACACACTGCCAACGATAGGAGACAAAATAAGTGACATCTCGACCCGTGACACAGACACCTCAATTCAACAGGCTAGTCACTCATTCATTCATTCATTCATTCAGTCAGCCAGTCAGTCAATCATTTACTCATTCATTCATTCATTCACTCAGGTAAACACCACATCAGGAAAACACCAAATGACACAAGTCCCTTCAATCGAGTGACACCTCATGCCAAACACACGCGTCTCAGCAACTCTCCTCGCGCCACTCCCTCACCTCCCCTCCCCTTCCCTCCTCTCCCCTCTCCTCCCCCCCAACGACCACTCCTCCTGACATCGAATCCCCACTTCGGGTGCTGCAACAGACTCATCCACCACCATCCCACGTGTGACACCTTCATCCTCTCCAAAATACCCTCCTCTGCATTACCATGAGAGGTGCCAAATGGAAGCCACTCATGCCTCATGCGCATATTTGTGCCCCATGGGCACTGGTGGAGAGGGGTAGGAGGAGGCTCAAAATGCTATGCATTAACAGTGTGTGGAAGGCGAGTCCTCTCAATCCTGCACAAACGAGGTATGGACCATTCGATGGTGAGTGTTGAGGAAGAGGCACCGACATCCTAACTCGCATGAAAGCAGATTGGGTGCTCAGTGAACAGCAACTTGGACACGTAAGTGGGGAGTGCCCTCACCTAACGAAGGGGCAAAGTGAGATGATTTGATGAACACCCGATCCAGCTTGAAACCACCTCCATCTAGCGGAGGCAACGCACGCATCGCTCTTCCCGACTCGCAGCAGAACTGTGCAATGCGTGCACTGCATGAGGGTAGCCCCTAGTTGAGCTCTCATGCCACCCATTGCTGTGACCAGCTTCCTCCCACCGGTGGCGGTAAATCAGGTGAATCAGGTGGGTGGAGTGCCTACACTGGCTCAGCCATCCTCTCCCTTGAGATGCCATATCGAGTCATGATGGAATGAGTGACGAATAGCCCACTCACTTGCACATCTGAATGCGTCAACGTGGCAATGACCAGGGTGGCATGTGAGGTTTGTGCGTAGCTTGAAATGTGTGTGTGTGTGTGTGTGTGTGTGTGTATGTGTTTAAGCACTGCAACACATCCATGCTCAAACGCGTTCTCATTCTGGCTCAAACGCATACCTGTGTTCAGAGATGTGCGCGGTCAAACCAGAAGAGGCTGCAGCAACATCAGCTACGACAATGGTAGTGGATGCATGTGTGGGTGTTTGTGCCTGCTCATGCTTGTGCCTTGTACCACCGACCCACCCTAATGACTGTGGGTCGGGGTTAGGTCGTGCATTGACTTGCAGCATCTCTGAACTCTTCTGCAGCCGCTAGGGTCAGCTCTAGTGAGGTCATGCAGACACGCAGCTGCATTTTACTCTGCCAATAACTCAAATATTCTAAACCCTTCTCGACTCCTCTCAATTCGCCACTATTCATTTATGCGCAACCTTTGTTGAATGAGTTCGAAATGAGTCCCTTTTTGTGCCACCATACAAAAGTATTCGTTGCTCGGTTACTTATGCCTACAACTTCCTGTAACCGTTTTCATTTTACATTCTGCACAAGACTATTGGAATGAGACTTTAGATAATCCACTTTGAGTAACAAATTCCTTTACACACAAGCAACAATTTTACCTTTTCTCTCAGTTAACGTAAGCTGCGTTACTGATCTAACCTCTCTTAAACAAGGGTAAAAGGAGTAAATGATCGTTCGTCTATCAAATCATTTTCGGTGTCGTATTTCCTCGTAATTACTTATTTTACTTTGTATAATCTGTCTAACCTATACCATGTTTGAATTAGCACACCAACAATCATAATTTTGGATTCAAATCATGCCAATTCGTGGATGCTGCAGTTGCATTTCAGCTTTCTTTGGTTGTGGTAGGACTTGTTCACAGATTCTAAATGCGAAAGTTGCAGCTCCTATTATTTTTTCTGTCTAAATTAGTAATTTATTCGAGCCTTTCTTAGAGGAAAGCGAGAGAAAATTGGCAGACGCCTGGAATTGCACTGCATGCTTAATGGAGCGTTAGACAAGTCCAGTACGTCTTTTTTTCACGCCTATCATTTGGATTGACTAACTGGATGACAACATCTCATTCTTCTCTTACGAAAGGAACATATGCGTTTGTTCCTCATCGAGCGCTTAAAAACTAACTCTGTCATCCTTTCCCTGAATAGTTTGCATGAATCAGGTAGTTGCACGTGCGTGTGTGGAAATTTGGTGAGGCCTTGTTTAGCAGTGCCACTTTTTCCCAATTACCACATTCCTCATTCAACAGACCCTTTATCTCAACGCGTTAAGTCGTAAATGCCATCAAAGTCACAGCATTACACTTCCACTACTACCTTTATTTTTTTCGGTTTTTTGAAGCCTTTCATTACAATTCTTGAAATGTGAATGATACCCTGCTTGAAGTCGGTTAAATTTGTTTGTTAAAGTGAACATTCTTTCCGATCTGTACGAACATCTTGTGCTAAGACGAAGAAGGCCAGGCTGTTTATTTTTTGGGGAGTGGAGAGAATAGCGGTTTTGTGATGCTTGCTCTCATTGGTGATCCCACATCTAGCCGTAATCGCCTTTCTTTTTGGGACAAAGAGAGTTCATTTCCTTTGCTTGCCTCACTTCCCACCTCGTGGAGGTGGGCACAGCGAAATCTTCCTTTTGGTTTGGTAAACAATCAACAGGGGGTGTTGCCTCTAAATTATCGTTCATGTTGGAAAAACCATGTCTTCTTGAATATATTGTGGGTTTTTAAAATAACGATATTTGCCAAAACAATTTTTGTCCTGGAATAGACGTGCTGACCAGTGGTCATTGCATTAAGACACGCAATCAAGCATATTTCATTTCATATTAAAGAAGAAATGAAGTGAAGTTGAAGTATCACCCGTAATATAAAATCCTTACAGGCATAAATGACGACATGTCTCTCTGAATCAAACATTCCTGTTGTTGATACACTGCGACATTCTCTAGCAAATTTATAGTCGTCTCTAATTTTTTCGATAATTTTTAATGAAAGGATGAATGTTCATTTTCCGCTAATGACATTACTTGAGTGCAATGAGAAATTAAACTGATCTTCTTGAGAGTGAAGTAAAAATTAGACTTATTGTATCACTTTTTCCTTCTTAAGTACGAATCAACCCTTCCCATTGCCTTAACGATCATCCTCTCTATCATCCTCCTCATTCTCATCATCGTACGAGTGGTTCAGTGCTGTCAGGAGCGAAAAGCAAAGAAAATTGTAAAGGTCAGTTACGAATACTCCTACCTCGCCTCACCTCCTTTTCTAAAGCTAGCCTTACAGTGTAGCATCCCAATACACCTCTAGGTTGTGATAAGCTATGCTTTTACTCTTTGCCTACGGAAGGATTGGAGTGTTGTGAATATGGATGCGATGTCCTGAAACCAAGGTAGCGATCACAACTCTGGAGAATGAGTCTGTGTAATACCACTGCCTAGCTCCCTTCCTGAACACCTTTAACGAGCCTTTTTTGAGCATTTAGATCAACCAAAAGTGGAAAGGTAGGATACATACTGTGGATGCATCTGGGGTTGGTAAACACTATGCCATTTGCTAGACAAAATGCACGAGGAGAGATTTACACCGGAAGTAACGCTAAGGCCAAACAGCCTTTTACAGCGAGCATATTCTATGTGCCTGTCACTAATCTGAGGAAATTATGCCTAGAAGCACTAAAAATAATCTGTCCTTAATGTACTCCAAATAGCTGCAAAGGGTTCAGACCTAGCCTCGATTCAACCATCACCTGGATAGTCGTCTCAAATCCTTTGTTGTGTTACTGTAACGTTTGGGTGCAATATTCAATCAACGAAATCAGGACTGATGCTCATTTGGATAGGGTTTCCCTATTGCTCTCGTCTGTGTGACACATTAAAACATCTCTGAGAAGGCTATAAAATTCCATGGAGGGAGTAAAGGAGCTCAAGACGTGAGTATGTTGACACAATCTTCGTACTTAAGTGTGTCAGTAGGGCAAGGGCTGTTTTATTACACTAAGGACCAGAAAGCTAAAATCCAATTTGTCTAACAAATCTTGCTATTCAGTGGGCGTGATGGCTGCGTGCTGTCCCCTCCCCCACAAATTTTAATAATTATGCCGTCCCTCTCCCACCGTTTTAGAGAGCTAAAGCAAAGGATCATTCACTGGAGGAGGGTGAAGAAGGGGAGGAGCGGTCGAAGACGTCTGCACTGAAAAAGCGGGGGAAGTTAATAAAATTGGGTAAACACAAGGAGGCTACCGATGCCGCCGACGCAACACCCATCGTCCCGGCCAACGAAAATGGCTCTCTCTTGCAAAGCGGTATTCGAACCCATCCCACGCGTAAGTTAGGTCTACAAGTTTGCCCATGGCATACACCAATTAGTCTATTAATATTCTGATTTAGTTGCCTATTCATTACCTATTTACTCACCTTTTATTCTTGATTTATTTCGATTTGCCTATCTCCCCGTTTTAATGCCTACCCATCTGTTTCCTGGCTTTCTTTAAACAAATGTCAACTAACAGAAATTTGTCTATTTCTCATTTTCAACTCTCCTTCCTCCTCTTATGTCTTTCTTTTTATTATTTTTATTAGTTGAAGTTACATTACAGATTCCATTCGGTTCTGCCTTCTGTACTTTTCCCAGTTATTTGAGCAACGGTCAACATTACTGATCCACTGGATAACCAATCATATGCGGTTAATAGCTAAGTTTACCTCTACGAATTGTTTCACTGTCGCCTTGATAAAAAGATGGTAAATCAAATGGCGCCTCACTGGCGCCAGCGATCGCTGCTACCAATCCTGGTGACTGCGTGTTGGGGTTGGGTCACGCGTAGGTCAGCTTTAATGAGGTCATCCGGACATGCAGCTGGCATTCTTCGAAGCACAAAAGGGCAAAATTTAATATGATTTTTTTCCATCCTAAGAAATCTGTCTTAAAGTTAATTTTATTAAGCTATTTAAATTTTTTTCTCGTCCAGAATGAAACGTTTTTAATTGAGGATTCAGGAGAAGAGAAATGCACCGCTGTCAGGAATCTTTTGTCAGCCATTTCAATGGATCCTACGACATCGAGTGAAGTCATGAAGTAGAAGTTCTTATACTACGGCCACATACGTCCGTAAAGGAATTTTCACTAAATTACTTTAGAAATGGAGGACTGGCAGCACAGACGGCGTGAGTGGGACTGCGTGTCACCGTCATGAATGCCAAATCTTAAGAGGCCAAACAGGCCTGTATATGGTTTAATCAAATGCCAATCTCTTATGAGTGGTTAATAAATGTTTAGTACAACTAATAGAGGCATCTCTATCCGTGTTGTAAGTGAATATATTTAAAAAACTCCTCAATTTAGAGGAAGCAGAAGGCAGACCCCAATAAGTTTAAAAGCCAATGATGTCGAAGTCGAAAGACTCTTCATACAACCACTTCTACCAATCCATTTTCTGATACGCAAAACACAGAAACCCAAAATATTTTCCATGTTTTAAATGCCCTGATCGTTTTGATACGATTGAAGATATGTTTGAGGAAGTGGCTTCTAACGTCGATTCCGGTAAAACTACTTCAACAAGACCCTTCATAACAATGGTTACAGGAGTCAGAGTGTAATGTTTGTGTTTACATCAGAGTGCTAAGTTCGCATATCCAAAGGGCAGTTGAGGTACTCTTAGCACCACCTCATTTTGTGGCGACAGTAAGGCACACCAGGACCAAACTCCTCAAAAATGAGGTGAGCTGCTCAGGCCACTCATTCAGACATGCAATTCGTTGACCTCTCTGCCTTTCCACCGTTTGTTTGGGACCTCACACTTGGCGTCTCATCGTACCTGTACACACGCCTCTCTCTTGTGCGCAGTTTCACATTGCGTTGTAACATGGAAAGATGCTAGCCCTCCACTAAATCGTTCGTGGGACTCCCTTCAAGTTGGAGCCCTTTACAACCTATGATCTCTGAGTGAGAGCTCATCATAACTATGTGTGTGTGGTTTAAACGAGTACCATCTGATGACCTCATTAACTCTAGCGCCTTGGGTTTATGCTTCTTGCAGTACTGTTGCCAACTCACCCATTCCTTCACACAAGTCTTTGATCCCTTTTGCTTAACCCCGCTCTTGCTATGTATGATTTGATCGGCATATAACATCATTTGTGTGCAGTTCTGCAGTGCATTGCTCCATTCCGAGGTGGTGGACGGTCAAGTTTACATGTTATAGTTAATTATTATCAACAATCAGTCTATTACCTTTTGTTCCAGAGAGGAATAATGAGAATGGCAAAGGCTTTTTTCTGTGGTGTTAGTAAATAACGGTACTGTTTAAGAACTTGTTCAAAATTCTTTCAACGACACTATTGTTTCCTAGGTATAAATTTTATCCTGACAACCACTTTTGGATTTTCAAAACTAAAGGATTGTTTGGATAGAGGATACATGAAAAGGAAACTATTTTATTTTCTTAAAAATCTTTGAGGTAAATAGGCGAGTTAGTTTGGTTTTTAATGGTGAAAATAGCTGATTACAAAAAACGCATTATCATACTCTGAGCACGGAACTATTCACAGTTAAAATAGAATGTTTTGTCCCTAGAATTCAAGAAATATCTACCTCTATCTACCTCCCTTTTCCAGCTTTTTTGTGTTGTATTTACTGTCTGTTAATGAATGCGAGAAGTGTGCCAAAACTTCCCCTTTCTGTTTAATGCATACATATTTTGATTGCTTCATCATTCACAACATTAAATATCGCTGGGTGCTGTCCTTGACACCTTAGTACCTAGTTCCTTTCATAAATACCAGCACCGAAGTCTTCCTTTTTGTAAAATACAGAGCTTCTGCGACTCCATGAGACTTTTTAGGATACAAGAAGGCATAATTCTTAGGCAAAATACGGTTTGCTGACGTATAGAAGTGACTGAGACTGTTTCTATGGCCCAAAAGCCAGGCCAACCAGTGAAAACACATGAGTGAAGCGTTAGGACCCTAGGCAACCAAAATGGGGGTTAAGCGAATAATCAAAGCATTTTGATCGTTGTTCCCGCGCCTCTTCCTGTCAATCTCCCGCTTCGGCCATCAAAACATAGTCAGCGCTATAAGGAAAAAATCCGCAAATTAACCACTCCGGTCATAAAAATTCGCATCAAACCGTGAAGATATCCGACTGCCACATCACTGGTCTCTCTTAGCTTCTACTAGATCTGAAGTTCAGCCCTGTTTGGGAACTAGCTTAGGGGACGAAAGAATATGTTAGCCATCACGCATGTCCATCGCTAATCGTAGGAACACTGGTTTAATAGTAAAGTCTTGTAAGAAAGGAAGGCGTTTAACACAGTCCAGTGAGCATAAGATATCGCGTCCATTTCTATTTGCCACTTTATTCGCACTTCAGTGCTTCCCTGGCGTATCTACCTAGGGTCCACCCGCCTAGTAAAGAGGTAGAGGCGGTATCGCCTGTTCATTTCGGTGGCATCTTTATGCAGGTACTACTAACAGCTCTGTAACAAACTTTTCCATTCATTTCATTGCAACGACTACTGTCGCCTCATTTTTTAATAGCACTCTTGCAGGCCACGAGACTGGGGTGGTTGTCGAAGGCGGGCATAATTTTTAGTCCTTCCGTTGGAAGTTGTAAAATATTCACCCATCTCTATCATGTGCACTTCTTCCGTCACGCTAAGGTTTATCACCCGGAAGTAAATAAATCAGGACAGGTGCTCTATTATATCGAATTTACTTTTTGCTACTACAGGTGTAGCATTCCAGGACAAAAGAAGGCATGATACTTGCTGACCACCGGCATAACCCCAAGGCCAGTTCACTCAGCGGAGGTACAATAGCGGAGCCCTACATAACCCTTTACTAAAACCGTGGATTGATTAAAAAGTTTTAAAGGTCTTTCAGGACATGGCGAGGTAAATTCGGTTCATGGAGCAGACAAGCTTGGATGTCAATCATCAACTTCAACTAACTTTTAGTAGTGGTCCCAGATTTTCTGTTTTGAACCTCTCGAACCACTGTGTTTAAAGTGTTGTTGATATTCAACTTATCCTAGGTTACTAATCCAAATGTTTTAATATTTAGTTAAGCGATCGCGTTCCAGAACGATACTGTCCCTGAAATGCTGCAATTTTTGTTACAATCCTGTTAGTTAAACTTGCATTGGCAGCCAGCTTCAGTCCAGCAATTTGGGCCAAATTCGTGAGTAAAAAATCCAGACTTCAAAATGGCATCTAAAAGGAATTTTTAATTGGAAAAATCAATGACAAAACTCATCAATAACTTCATCATGCATGCCTGAAAAAATTGGAACAGAAATATAAATATGTATTTCCAGACCAAATGAAACCATAAACATCGGTCTTTTACAACCTCGACCATCATTTTTCGTGTTGGTGAAATGAAACTTCCTTATTGTTAAAGAGGGACCAAAGAATGGAAGGGATTTTGTAGTCATGGCATTTATCAAGATTGTAACACCTCTTGCTTATTTGGGATCAAATTTTATGTGAAACCAAAAAATCTCATCAAATTGAGGTTTTTACGGTGGATTATTCAGCTCTCTCATCTGGAAGATTAAGTGCGATGAGTGGGGAGGTGGGAGTGCCATCGCCTTTAACAGCCCCACTCACACCATAAATCACGGAAGCCTCATGAGTTCACTTGCGTCCCCATCAAAATTTCACAATTTCACTGCAAATTCACGTACGCAGTTAGGTGGTGAGAAAATTTTGTACTTCACCTCTTACTCATTCAGCAAAACTTTTGTACAACTTTATGTGCTTGGTTTTAAAAGATAACTTAAGGAGTGTTTTATGAGCCTTCTCTGTGTCATTAAGCCTGACAGTGCCAAAATTGCTCTAGACATTCGAGAGATTGCGCAACTGAAGACGTGGAACTTGTTCATCTGCTGAAAAATAGTCACTCAAAAAGGTTGTGTCAATTTCTTGTGTGTAGGAAAGGCCGAAAACAAATCGTGGTACGACTCCAAGGTGATTCCCTACATTGATGACGGAGGCGCCTCGTTGGATAATCTCTACCTCCCAGAAAACGCGATTCAAGAGGTGGTGTGAAAGAGAGGCCTGCTTTTTATCACCACCGAAGAACCCTTGTAAATAAATCCATCCCCAATGCCTTCAATCCCTATTGACTCGACCGTCCTTCGGCTACCACATCGCCCCATTTCACCTCACCTGTTGCTACATTTGCAAATGATTGTTCGAAAATCACTTCCCTATTTCTCTCTGCAACCGAGATGGCACAAACCCTATTCTGCATATTATTTCCCTCTCTCCTCCCACCTCCCCTTCCCACTGCCCCACACTGTCCACGGATTTATTAACAATATTTGATTTGAAAACAAGACCTTGAACTTCCACTTTCATGATTAATGGGATTTGAAGATGGTTCGGTTTGCTGACCTTTTGTGAAGCCCATGACTCCCTGTCAATTAAGCGATTTTTGGCAAGAAAACTCAGGAGCGATTCGGCAATTCAATGAAAACGACGCATTTTATCTTCTTTTGTAAAATAAAGTTAGGTTCAGAAGGAAGCTTGAATTTTTAAGGAATATGCTTCTTAGAATTACTTGCATTGCAAATTGAGATGGTAAAATTTCCAGTTTTCCGTTGATTTTCAAGTGAAAACCATTGACCTACTCCAACTCCAATCCTCTCTGCATAATTTTATAGCAAAAATTCTTTTTTGACATAAGATACCCTGAAATGTGATCAGAATTCCGAGGTTTACTGGCACGTAAAGGGCGATTTTACTTTTTGCTACGTTTTAACCAGTTTAAAAAGGCGAGAAAACCGTTTTAAACTGATAAACAACACATTTTTTTGCTTTAAGAAGGCAATTAATCAATTTGGAAGTGAAGCTGACTACCGAGATATACGATTAAGTACTCAAGTTTGATAAACCTTGCACTACCTTGCAGAATGGTCGAGAAGATCAGTCCACGCGCGTTAAAATCCCCACTAGCATCCGACCACGGAATTCTTCAGCATTAGGTCCTGAGAGTTGTTCCTGGGGAAAAATGGGAACAAGTCGACTAATGGTTTTGGGGATGTAAGAAATTCCTTCAAGTTTTGCATGCCTCACGACGTCCTTTTCGAGGGTACTTCAGTTAGAAGAATGGGAGAAAAGGGGAGATAAATTTGTGCTTAAAGGAGTTCACCTCATCGAAATTTCATGAAATGCTGCTGCAATTAAAAGTTCACAACAAAGGCATTCACTTCAGGCACTGGGAAGGGCCTTGAATTTTCTGACTTTTATTCATAAAAATTGTAATGCGAGGTGGATGGGGAGCGCAAGGGCAACACGAAGGCACCACATAAATCTACCCCACTTGCCCTGGCGCCACTCTTTGCGTAAAAATAAACATGGCATGTTTTTCATGGCAGAAGGTGCATAATTAACCTTTGGAGGGAGCGGAAATTAAAAGATGTCTTTAAGATCTTTTTTACATAAGGTTTGGCGAATCCCTTGTCTAGACTTGATGGGTGGGAAATGGAGTGAAGCTTTTAACTATCCCACTGACAAGGATTTTTTGATGTTTTCAAGCACTAAGATCAGCACAACTAAATTGGGCAGACTGGGTGAAAACTTAAGCAAGAATTACAATTAAGTGATTAATTAAACCTGTCAGTGTCATAGTGGTGGCAGTACTTAGAGATGACAGGTTCTGAGCATTCAGCTCCCTTCATTTGAATGCCTACTTTTTTGCGACCAGAATCGACATGAAACACTCGGTGCTAGGTGTGGTGAAGCTGAATGCAGGTCTCCTTGGGACACATTCTGAAGGCTTGATTCAACGGGGCTAAAAGAAGTGCATTGAGGTGGGAGATGTCTCACCTTAAAAGGGGCGGGACTGCGAAGAACGGTAGAAGCAGACATTTGCATTTAGAAGACCCGTAAGATATCAACTCAGTCACAATTGGATCAAAAGTGCCAGCAACACAGACGTCTTTCATTCCGTATTAGTGGCCACCGATCAACAGTACGTTTGTGTACAATGGAGTGAGGGAATACAGGAAACATAAATGTTCGAGAATAGATCTTATAGTTAAACTTATTGTACAATAACTAATTAAATTTTACCAGACACTTTATCAATGCTTACAGTCAGGCATACTTTCGGAAATGGTAAAATTCCAGTCATCATCTGTCTGCGATCATTTTTGGCCCCTCTCTTCATCATTTACAAAAAGGTTGGCATCGATAGACAGATGAGCAGAGAGATAGAGAGACAAGCAGAGAGATGGACAGAGATAGATAAGTAATTAGTGCTGTGAATGATCAACTATTAGTCAGTTGCAAATTGTTTCAAAGCATCCTGACATCCTTTGCAAGACATTTGTTGAGATTTTTTGTTAGAAAAGGCAAACACTGAATAAAACCCCCTGTTTTTGCACGATTGACCAAAGTGGCTGAGGTTTTGAGGTGTCACGATCGGAACCACACTCAAAGATGCCACCAGTTTTGACTTGTTCACAATTACCTAATCTGTTTGTTTCATTTCACAATCTGCGAATTTCTACAAGCCTTTCTAGCATTTAACGATTCGGCGTATATGACGGTGGTGCTGCCTAAGTTAATAGTTATGCAGACTTTCTCTTTACCTCTAATCGAGCTGTCCTCAGACTCGTCTGGCTTAACGCCTTCTACGATGATCACTATAAAGACTATAAGGCCAGGGATTATCAACTTTTGGAAATCGAAGGCTTCCTTCAATTCTGCCGATTTGAAATAGTGAGGCTAGTAGGTAAAGTGGCTAGATATATTTGAAAAGAAACACAAGCTTCAAGTGAGGAGTATATGATTTGCCATAGGTCATCTGGATTGCTCATTAAAGCACACATTTGCTCCACGCCGAATTTTGGTGCAGTATAATCATTAAGAACTGCAATAAATATGCTATATAAAAAAATTAGGTGAACTGACACCTCTTAGCATATGTGAGCTACCTGTGGGAAATGCGAGGTTAGGTGTAGTGGGAGTCCTATGAGACCCCTTCCTTTTATCCCCTATAGAAAGAGGTGCCTATGACAAATATCCAAAGGCGTGATGCCAGTAAATTTGCATTTGCCACCTTCTTTTTATTCCCTTCAATGAGTTACTGGTGTGACCGCTTCTGCCCTCATACATAGTCAATCGCTACCGCGCGGTGTGTGCGTGTGGATGCGATGAGGTAACTTTAAACCACGCGAATTAAACCATCTCGCTAGCACAAAGGCGCCTGCGATTCCCTAAAATATAGCAGCATTGCGATACCCTATCAACGGGGACAGAATTATTTTCCTTGATATCTAAGGAAGGGGCGGACCTGAGGTAGCATGAGCTTAGCAACCAACGACCGTTTGACTAGGAGGCGACGCGCGCACACCAAACGTCTTCCCCATTTCCTGCCTCATACCATTCAATCATGTGAAAACGACAAAAAATTACATCATTTGCTTTCCACTTCAAGAGGCTTTAAGGCGTACGCCTTTCCTGCTTGACAAAGGGTCTGAAAATTGTCTCGTCATTCATTCGAATGGCCGTAGTTAACAAATATTGTTGCATATTTGAATAAAATTGGGTCAATGCAAAAGTAATTTTGAGGTATTCCTGCCCTAAAAGAAAGTAAAGCAGAATGTTCTTTTCAATCTATCAAGACTGTTACGTGAAAGTAAACATGTCCAACACTCTCAGTCGCGTATCAACTAGTTTCCTTCTATTTTTAAAGGAAAAAGTCTCGTGTTTACCCATAATTGTTCATGAGATGGTGTTTTTACTTACTATCAGTGTGAAAATATAACCGCTGTTTGTTTACACATTCCTGTCTTTGTGAAAAGCTTTCGAATTAATAATAATACCTAGCCGTAATTGCATTGCTTACAGACGGATAGAGAGGAGGAGGATGTTTAGGTAACAATTATTCCTTAGTCCATCATTCGAAGAGAATACAAGTGAAATGACCACCAATGGTTGTTGGGCGCATCCTTAAAACAGCAACCAGGCCACCAATGATATCCTCCTGCAGACAGTCGCAAGAAGAAAAGGGGGAGCATCTTTTGGGCAATTATCCTTCAAAAAGATTCATAGCTAATCGCTCAATTCCCAAGGAGACGCTAAATGAGGCGTTTACGACAAAGCAAAACTTTTGGCTCCATAACAAAACACTCTAGGAACTGCAAGCGGAGTTTAATGTTAAAATTAGGCCTTTAACACATTTTTATTTTTTTGCAAGCTTTTATATCAGTACGACAGGACCGCTCTAGGACAGGTTTCCAAAATTTGAAATGTTTGCGAATGCTTTTAGCTAATACTTTCCTAAAAAGATCCCTTTCATGTTCAAGCAATTCACTTGAGGGGGTATGAGCCAACCAGGCGTCTAGGACCAGTTCCTACATTCATTGCTAAAGTGTCCATGTAGATGGCCAGTGTGTAACCCCTAGAGTCCTTCCTGAAGACGAGAGAAGGCATGATTCCAAAACAGAACAGTTGACATAGACATACAGAAGGACTGAGAAGCTACTAGCAAGGGTCAAAGGTTTGGCTGCCCCACGAAGATACAGTAGTGGCGACCCTAAATGGCTCTTCTACCATAACTAAGAGTTAAAAAATCAAAGTTTTCCACAGTTCCTCTCTCCGTTTGATCGTCACCTCCGGCGATCCCCTTAGTCAAACTCCCATATCGTCCGTCACAACGTAATTAGCGCAGTAATAACATCCATCCACGAACCAAACGCGTCTACCTTCGAATTTGTGCTCAACGGAGAGGATACTCACCCACGAACTAGCGGAATTGTTAAAGAGCATCAAAGCTTCTTTCTGTTTTAGAACAATCTCGGGGGATGTAAAGCTCAGGCCATGGGCCAAAAAATTGACTGATTGAACAAAGGATGGAACGAAAACATTTCCATTGGGATAAAGTTACACATTTATTTCCCCTTTCCACTCTGTTCTTACCTTAGAACGGCCCAGCTACTGAGGTTCCGTCCAGCTAGTAAAGTAGGGGGTGCGTCACGTGTTCCCCTAATTAACATTTCCACATAAAACGGTGAACGGCTTGGTAACAAACTTTTCAGACGTTTTACGTCCATTGCTAATGCCACTTTAATTGTTAATGTCTTTCTAACAGACCGTGGGCATGGGTTAGTTGCAAAATGTGGGCATATTATTTGGCCCTTTTGCTTGGAGTCGCCACAGTTTCTTCTATCTTCAGCATAGGCACTTCTTCCTTCCACTAAGGTCCACTGCTGAGCAAAAAAATCAGGATAATTGCCCTTTAGGATCAGGTCCGCAATCCATTGCCATTAATTTATCTCTCCCCAAAGGTGACATTAGACATACAGTAGAGCCTAGCGGCTACTGGCATTGGCCAGATGCCCGGCGCCTCGGCGAAGGCACAATGGCGGAACACCCAAGTGACCCCATTGCTAAGCTCCAGAGTTAATTTCCTACAATCGAGGTTCTGAGTTAGAAATCATTCTTGCTTAGATCGTCACAGACAGATATACAGTCGCGTCTGAAGTTTTACACCAAACAAAAGTCTTCCTAATAAGCACTTTATTTTCCCCACTATTCGACAATCGCGGGCTTAGAGTTTACCTCTCTCTCTCCACCAGTTGACGAGATACTCGATCACTACCAGCTGGTCTATGCATGCGATCATGACAACTTGACTAATGCCACGCCATTTTTGTACCCCTTTTAGGTCTCTCGCCTACCAATCCATAAATACGGCTTGTTCGACGAGTCTAGTGTTAGTGCTTTCTATGGACTAAAGGAAATGCTGCTGTTTTCCAGAAACTTCTTTGCAATCGCAACAAACAGTGGATGAGTGTGGGGTGCTAGAAAGAGAAGATGTGGTCGCTACGTCCTCTCATTTGCATATGTGCGCAGAAGCCAAACGGAAGGAAAGCAGTAATGATAATTGGATACGCCCACTTCTCACCTCAATCTGTTAGGGGGACTGCAGGAGCTCTTTGGAGGTGGAAGAGGGTGGGGCATAAATTAGGCAAATTAAGCTTGTAGTGTTGGCAGGTGATAATCCAGTGATTATGGCAAGGTTGTAGTGTTCCTTTGCAGCGAATTCGTTTTTCTTAAGATATGGTAATCATTAGAATAATTTTTTTTCGATTTTTTTTCAATAAAAGGAGATTACAACTATTTCAGGTGCAGATTTTTATCACAAAGAAGGGTTGCAATATCCACAACGATTGTCTCACGCATTCAAAAGATGATAGTGCCAACTGTTATGCAGTGAATGTCATAACTTCATGTCATGTGACTAAGTGCGGTTGTTCGTTACACCTCGGTAAAATGACTTTACGTAAATTGGAGGGAAGGAACTTTTAAAGGGCATACATATGTCCCTATGCAAGCATTAAAAGGCATGGATATCACTGTGCCCTCATTTATTTGCTGTAGGCTAAAATCGAGGGAATGAGACTAGAGAGTGTCCGCTTTCCAAACAGGGTTCAATTTGGTATTGAGGTTGTAATAGCTCCTTGTATAATTTGTTCCAGATTATTTTGAGAGGGAGTGGTAGCAAAACGGATCAGAGACTAATGTTCCACTAATGGAAAGACCGTTCACTCTTGATAATATGGAGTACTTAGGTGTCGGTACCAACACAGGTAACTAGAGGTCAGGAGGTCAAGAAAGAATTCCACTCAAGCCTAATGTGGTGTGCAATAAAATGATTAATTTGCAGCTATACCAGCCGTGAAATTCAGAAAAGCTGAAACACTCGGTTCAACTTGAATAAAAGTACGAAAGTGCTAGTTAACACTAAACAGGTTATTAACCGCACATTCCAAGTAGTCCATAAAATGATGCAGGAACATTTCACTGGTCAGTCTAAACAGTCCATTTACCCCTCATTCCTACACTTTTAAGATGGGGACCACTTTATTCCCATCAGACTGTGCTTAGTTTTCGCATGATACACTTAGGGCTGGAACCACTTAATTCCAAAAGACCTAAGAGTAATTACACCAGAAGTCTATCTTCTTGATATGCCTCGACAGGCTGCATACCAACTTCCGCTTCAGAAGAAGCAAGAAATTTCTGTTACTCCCTTACAGCACAAAAATGATCCGTAATGGGACCTTCATACTTGTATTTAAGACGCTAGAGTGGGGCACATATGACACTACTCAGTCTCATCCTCTGTCTCCGTGCTTCTATGCCGACGTTTTTCCAGTTGGTGGCTGTCTCCTTTGCTTACAAACTGTTTTGGACATTCAGATGAGCGACAAGAGAAATTGCTTGTTTCGGGATAAGAACAAGACTGGTATTACAACCAACGACGGGGGTGAAATTTGTGGCTAGTTTGTTTCGATTTGCACAGACACTGTAAATATCGATGCTAATTATTTAAGTGAGTTTAATTCCTAGTAGAAAACTTCTGCATTTATTAAACATATACCAGGAAAAATGTTTTGAATTTATTTGTCCACCTCCCCTTCGTGGTACCTATCACATCTTGCGGGCTGCAGTGGCTAATGCACCGAGCCTGGTGCTTCTCAGTCCTTGCACGGTTCAGTTAACTGAACTGCTAGAGTTACTCCACTTCCTGGTCTCCGAAAAAATCAAGTTAAAATATTTTGACTATTTTACGAATTTATTCAAATTTTTCATTAAAGTTAATTAAAATACCAAGAGAATAACTTTGTAAAGGAAAAGAAATTATGCATGTTAAAAGCAAAAATTCATTAAGTTTGACAGTAGTGGGTTTGCATCTTTGGTGACAGATGATACCTTTTTGTGATGCTTTAATTAGCTGCTCAGCTCTTTATTTCGGTTCCACGTACAATTAGAGACCTTCGATTCTACTTGACTTAAGCGGCATGGCCTCCAGGTCGTGCCAGCAACCCTCTAACCTTTCTCTAGGTTGATGGCACATGTTCCATTGAGCATTATGCCTTCTCTTGTCTTTAGGAAAGTATGAGCTCGCTGATTAAGCACAAATCCTCGCCTTCTGCTATTATAAGCACACTTAAACAGAACGAATCGTACAGGTGCAAATTGTTGCTGACGAATCATAAAAAAAATGGTTGAAGACAAAAAGACACAATTGTTCATGTGCTGGCATCTAACAGGAGACAGTTCCTGCACAAGTTGGTCTTATTTGAATCCTGAATATCTCTTTTTAAACAGAAGGCAAAGCTCTATGGGTCTGTATCAACACAATGGTCCAGCAGGTGGTGCTGTACATCTGAATAATTGAAATAGGCCTTCGTCGTTAAGCCTTAGCCCACAATTAGTGATGATTTCTTCTCCCTCCTCAAGTTCATGCATAATTAATAAAAAACGAAAATAGGCCCTATTGTAAGGGACAAAGTAGGAAGTAAAGGGTCGATTAAAGGAAAGGTGTCCCACATTGGATATGCTAGTGAGCAAGTGGTGAAATTAGGTACAACCTGGTTAAGCTTGAGGGTCATCCAGTAAAGTGACACTTGAGAGGCAAGAAGACACAACGGATTTGTCTGACCGGGAGATAAGTTTACTTTGAATCTTATAACTTTAAATACGTCATTAACCTTTTAGTTTTAATGAGTAGTTCGGTAGATTAGGTAATTTCCAGGGTCCGAGGCTATCCTGGCCGTTTTACTTGAGGTCGCAATGCCTTTTTGCGATACTTTGCCAGACGGCGGGTTGAGAGTTGATCACATGATCGCTCAAATCCATCTCACACACACTTCCTTATGGAGAAAGGGTTCGTGGAGTGCTCATAGCGACATTCAAAGCATTGCCTGACAGGGTCGTAAAGAAACGAATAATTGACACAGCTCAAGCGTTTGACTGTTGGAATGACACAAACACCTTCCTTAATGAACTAACTAATTTAACGAATGAAAAATATAACCAGTCACAAACGGAGAACATTCTACATCAGCTCGGTGGTATTAAACTCATCTAAGTGGCGTGCGGTACGATTAGATGCAGGCACTTTTAATAAATGGATAAGAACTACGTGAAACGAATTTGTTAAGTATGGTTGTAATGCTTCGTTTGTTCGGACTGCCGGTTTCAGTCACTTGAGTAACCATCATTGTGCTACCGGTTGGCTGACATTCGGGTTATGCCAGCAGTCCCCAATCCCTCTGTTTCCAGAATATATGTATTCTGTCCTGATACTATGCATTCTTTTACCTTCAAGGAAGTCTCAGGACGCTACAATGGCACATCTCTGAACACAGGTATGCGTTTGAGCCAGAATGAGAACGCGTTTGAGCATGGATGTGTTGCAGTGCTTAAACACACACACACACACACACACACACACACACACATTTCAAGCTACGCACAAACCTCACATGCCACCCTGGTCATTGCCACGTTGACGCATTCAGATGTGCAAGTGAGTGGGCTATTCGTCACTCATTCCATCATGACTCGATATGGTATCTCAAGGGAGAGGATGGCTGAGCCAGTGTAGGCACTCCACCCACCTGATTCACCTGATTTACCGCCACCGGTGGGAGGAAGCTGGTCACAGCAATGGGTGGCATGAGAGCTCAACTAGGGGCTACCCTCATGCAGTGCACGCATTGCACAGTTCTGCTGCGAGTCGGGAGGAGCGATGCGTGCGTTGCCTCCGCTAGATGGAGGTGGTTTCAAGCTGGATCGGGTGTTCATCAAATCATCTCACTTTGCCCCTTCGTTAGGTGAGGGCACTCCCCACTTACGTGTCCAAGTTGCTGTTCACTGAGCACCCAATCTGCTTTCATGCGAGTTAGGATGTCGGTGCCTCTTCCTCAACACTCACTATCGAATGGTCCCCACCTCGTTTGTGCAGGATTGAGGGGACTCGCCTTCCACGCACTGCTAATGCATAGCATTTTGAGCCTCCTCCTCTTACCCCTCTCCACCAGTGCCCATGGGGCACAAATATGCGCATGAGGCATGAGTGGCTTCCATTTGGCACCTCTCATGGTAATGCAGAGGAGGGTATTTTGGAGAGGATGAAGGTGTCACACGTGGGATGGTGGTGGATGAGTCTGTTGCAGCACCCGAAGTGGGGATTCGATGTCAGGAGGAGTGGTCGTTGGGGGGGAGGAGAGGAGAGGAGAGGGGAGGGGAGGGGAGGTGAGGGGAGGTGAGGTGAGGGAGTGGCGAGAGGAGAGTTGCTGAGACGCGTGTGTTTGGCATGAGGTGTCACTCGATTGAAGGGACTTGTGTCACTTGGTGTTTTCCTGATGTGGTGTTTACCTGAGTGAATGAATGAATAAATGAATGAATGAATGAGTAAATGATTGACTGACTGGCTGACTGAATGAATGAATGAATGAATGAATGAATGAATGAATGAATGAATGAATGAATGAATGAATGAATGAATGAATGAGTGACTAACCTATTGAATTGAGGTGTCTGTGTCACGGGTCGAGATGTCACTTATTTTGTCTCCTATCGTTGGCAGTGTGTGCTGCATTTGACCTTCACTTGAAGGACCAGTAGTTCGGTTTGTGGTTGGAATGGTGTAGTCACAGGGTGGAACCAGTGGTTCCGTGGTGCTTTCTTTCAGCCTTTTGGAGTGGACTGGGGTGTATCAATGGTAGCAGGTCTTGTGGTGTTTTGGTTGTCAAGCTGTTACCCACTTTCTGGTGCAAGAAATGGGAGTGCAGGAAGTTGTGGTTTGAGAGGTTAAAATTCAGGTCAAGTGGTTTGCGCGCCTAGTGCGGAGCGATAGGATGGAAAAACACCTCGAAGTTATTTAAGATCATCCTCAAATCTACCTTGGGGCTGCATCCATCATCTTTGCTATCCCACAAAACTGTGGTTAGTACATGTTAGTACACTCTCTGCATTGGGTAAGTCACTTTGGTAACAAACACATTTGCTGCTGACTTGGCAACTTAAATTGTACCCATTTCCCAGCTGTCAATTTCCAAGTGAGCACTGAGTTTAATAGTAAGTAAATGGAGCTTACTGAATGTGTTATTTGCATAAGTTAGACATATGGTAAATTGGTATGTGTTTCCATAGCTTACGCCCTCTATGAAATGAGATAGCCACAAATTTAGCTCCAACCGAACGAGGATGAGGCCAACAATGAAGTCGTCTTCACCGCTCCAATTGTGCACATCCGTAGTTTACTTGGAGCACACGCACGGGCCTATCGTTTTTATTAGTGCCTGTGCATGTGATTTTGCTTTACATGAGAAAACTTCTTGTTTGTTTTTGGTTCCCTGTGCGCGAGAATGTGAACTGCCTGGCCAAGGCATGCATGAGTTTGTGGGTAGCGATTAAGTAGCTTAAAATTCGCTTAAACGGGAAACGGAGGAAGTGATGTGTTAACCGAGGTTATGCTGCATCAAATCACGGCACGTGTTCATTACTCGACTACTCACTGGTGGACTAGGATATGAAAAGGAAAGCATTATAAAATACAAGGTGTGGTTGTGAAGAGAGGAGTTACGGTAAGTTGTACCTCAATTGTATATACGATTTGACAAACTGGACAGTGAATGTGGTCATAAGGACCAATGAATTGTCCCTAGAACTCGCATGCCTTCAGTTTTTAATATTTTAGGCTATTGGTAAAGACATCTTTCAGAATCAACCTAAATATTACCAATCCAAGTAGTGCACTGTTCAATTTTCTCCCTAATCCAAAATGACTTCACTCTATTACCAGGGTAATTAGGATTCCAAATCGTGACTTACACGCCTTAAGTCTGTACAAATCCCCAGCAGCCCTTCCCGTTCATTTCCAAACTCTTTTTTTTCTGAAGGGAAGGAGCTCATGAAGCCTGAGTTGCAACATTGTAAAAGTGAATACATTACCACCTCTGACCACATACGTCAGGCGATGACATAAATCAGCAGTGAACAGCTTAGTTACTTAAGCAACCGTAGCGCTGTCGAATGCGTGGTTGTGTGCCTTCTTGCCGATTTGTTGTCAGAGCAAACACTGGCTCTGGGAAGTGTCAGTTGGGAGAATAAAAACCATGCTCCCACTGTTTTAAGTGTGATTGAAGGCCGTGGATTTGGAGAGACGGCTTTGAATGCCCACAGAATCACTGCAATTCAAACCCACTCAGGCAGAGACTCACACTCACAGCACACGCAAACATGCAAACCAGCCGTTTTCATTAAAGCAGCAGAGTGCGCGATTCAGTTTATGGCATGAAAATTTTCTTTTTTAGTGTCTCCTTTTTCTTTTCATTTACTCTGTATCCTTAAAAAATTCATCTGGTCAGAACATGTGCATCTGTACTAGGCTGTTCGCTTGCTTTCAGGGGTGGGAGTAAAAATTTTCTGCATGTCGATTTAAGCTCTGAGGTGTTTTCCTCACTAGCACCGACTTCACTAAGATGGCTGATGAGGTGGGTTGACACTGGGGAAGACGCGCATTTGAGAAGAGGGGCAATGTAATGCGCCAATTGTTTGCTTAACTCTCGATTTTGCAAAAAGGTCCACTTAGGTTCTCCGCCATTGTGCCTTCTACCGGCAGCCTGGCCTTCAAGCCATGCCAGTATCCCTTAGCCCTCCTCACGTCAGAAATGCACATTCTGCTGTAAATTGCCTTTAGAGGAGTTTTGGACCGCCACAGTTGATAATATCCTTGATGACCAATGCAAAAGCTTCAAAAAGCTGGTTAAACGAGGGCTAATTGTAAATCTTCTCCCAACTGCAAAGTACACCAATTTATCCTTCAAACTGGCATGAAGTGCTCGTTGAAGAAACTGATTCCCTTTTTGACCCTTTGAAAAGCTGAACACCCTTAGCTTCTAATTTCACCTTAAACCTTTCTTAAAATACATGCTATGCGCTGATCCATAAAGAAGGAAAGCAAAGAGAAAATACCACCACTTTAAACCAATGAAACTCTTTCAAGGAAAATGCACGCTAAACATTTATTTACAACCCTTTGAACATCCTTTAAAGACTTATGCTTAATTGTGAAACCATATAACTTCACTTTTTGTACAAATCAAGGATTCGATTTAACGAGAAGCAAAAAAGGACGGTACAGGCTTTTAATCACTTCCAACTCGCAATGAGCAAGATACTCTTATCCTTGGAAGCGCATCTATTAACGATAAAAAATTGTCACTAAAGCTTTTTGATGGTGGTTTCAATCGACTGTGGGAGTGAGGACCGAATTGCCGAAGTTGAATGTTGCGAACTCTTCTGCGGTGTTAGCGGATTGCAGCCAGTGATGAAGTGGAGCATGAATTCATGCAAAAGTTAATGTGCTTTGAGCAGATTGGTGTGGACATGACGATAAATACAGACTTGAGAAGCCATAAATTGTCTTTCACAGGAAAGTACAGAAGGCCTGGACGGTCCAACACATATGAGGCACAAAGCAAGGAGCGAGGGGTAGGAATGGCACAGCAGATAATCGAGGCAAGTGTCAACACGTTTAAGCATCAAAGATGATTTATGCAATGCCGCGTTAACTGTCCGCAAAAGAACAATGTGGAGTTGGGTTGCAAGACTTCACTTCACGATATAGTAAAGGCTGGCAATGCACTAGCCAGGGCCTCTCGTAGGTCCTGTTGCTAAGCGAAAAGTTTTCGAATGCTATTTAATTCACAGTCACTTGTTTTTCTAAAAAACGGCAGTTGTTTCGGTCCTTCTTAATGCTGGAATGCTCTTAAAGTTAGTCCTACTTCTTCACTGAAAATAATGCAAATGTTACTAAAAATCTAAAAGAAATCAATGAGGAATTACCCTAGTTGTTTGGATAACTTTCGGTTGTGGTGACAGGCCACTTGGGACCCCTGCTATTACACCTCCTCCGGATGGACTGGCCTCTGGAACATGCCTAAAGCACCTGGCCCCTCTGTACGTCAACGATGCATATAGTGTCAAAGTGTTTTGCCATAATTCGTCTCCTGAGAAGACTCGAGGCGCTAAAATACCATTAATTCGTTGCTTGAAAAATCTATCATTTGTCAGAAACTCATCTGACAAAATCCTTATAGAAGCTTGCATATTTGTCAGTATACGACGACGTTTTAAATCTCTAGTTGTGATCTCTTCTGTGTGCACATGTCTATCTTTGCGTGCATCCTGTGTACGTGGTCAGCATGGTGTAAACAGTGGGTAAGGCGGAGTGAATGTTTACCTTCGAACGAGGGATGTGAGCCTCCATGTATGATTGTAACCTGCTATTTATACAATCCATAAACTTTGTAGTGCTATTCAGCTTGTAATTTTGGGCCCTTTGCCTTATTTTGTCTTTTTTTCTCAGTCAGGTAAATGCGTTTATTTTTCATAAGTCTACAAATCGCTCAATCTTAAGAACTATGGGGAGTTAGCCAGTAATGTTTCATCAAATGCATTTAAAATGCTTAACAGCGGATGTTCGTTTAACTCTGTTTTGGCAGCGAGGTCAATTAGATGCTCTGGGCCATGTCAGTTGGCCAAACCTTACTGTTTGTCGACGGACACATATGTTGCCTGAGTACAAGTCTTTCTTTGTCTTTTAAAGGTCTCAAGGAGCTAAAACGTAGCATGACTAGTTTTGTCTCACACGTATGCGTCATCGGCAGCAAATAAATCTGCTCCTAAACATAAAATTTACACACATTACATTGCTGCTTATCTTATTGAAATGACCTCTTCTCTGTCGCTGAGTTGCATAACTTTAAGTAAGAGACTGACAACGCCAGAAGTATAGTTCGATTAAAATAATGTTCAGGCCAAACTTATTTGTCGACATTATCTGTTTTGCTCTACTGTGGACTCGGTGGCATTTTCAAAGTGCCGGGGTTGTGCGTTTTGGGAGCTGTTAGTGTGTACATAAGTAACATTTTCTCCTGATGGTTGATCTCGATGTAGTGATATATGAAATTCCTGAAGTGTATGTTCCGTTTACTAAAGCAGATCCTATTATTATCCGTGGCAGTGGTGACATAACAATGTAGGCGTCATTTCGTCTTATTCCCCTAGCTTTGGTATGAATAATACATTTAGCAATGAGTTTCCCCCCGAATTGCACGGAAAGGTAGCCCCAGAAGAATTCCAGGAAACCATTTTGAAAGTTAACAATCAACTCAGGCGCTCCATGTCCATTAATCTAAAATGGCTTTTGTGTGGTTTCATTTGCTGTTTCTGCACCCTGGGATGTTCCATGTGGCCAGCGATTTGTGTGAATCGAAAGGTAAAGAGAAACATTGAGAAGACACTTGAACTCGAGAATGCCCGTCTCTATTGCCAGCTTGGACTTAATTGGAGTCTAGCTAAGCAAAGATCTTCAGAACCGGTCGTTTTAATGGAATATGTAAGCTTCAATTCCCTTTGAAATTTTCTTACTAAAGCCTGATTAATTTTGTCATATAGTATTTGTGCAAACCCATTTGATTTGGTCGCGTTGGCTTCTACTTTTCCGTGGTTTAGTATTACAAAGCCTCTGTCGACACAGATATAAATTATTTGGATTTTGTTGTTTTGCATCGATTTTAACATGATTACTTGTTTTTTGGGCTAAAACACTTCCCCAAATCACTCATCTTTGCCGCCTTTCGCTAACCTTTGAGTGCACTCCAAGCGCCGCGAAATGCGGTGGTTGCACACTGCGCAATTTAGGAATGAACTAATCTCCACCTATTCTCTTCCTTGCACAGGTACTCCGGCTCGACTTCATTCCCAAGTGTTCCGTTTACCAGCCGGATTAAGGAATATGCTCTCTGTATATTCCTATACCTACTTTTGCCTCGGCAGCCTTGTACAAAGTTATCTTTGTCCCTTCACCCCCACCCCGGTCCCCATCTCTCCTCCTGTCTTTCGCTGCTTTTCTCCTTCGTTTCGTCCTTTTCTGTCTCCTTTAGTGTTGTCACTATTGATATTGATGTTGCATTATGGCCACCTATCCACCTACCCAAGCTGGTATTACTCGTTTCATCCCTTCTCTATTCAATTAAACTCTTCATTTTTCTTGTATTAATGCCTACTGTCTCGTGGTCCGGGATGCAGCGGCTGTGGTGGTGCCTCGTTTTTTTGGGGGGGAGAGGAGAGAAAGGATACTTGTGCCTGCGTTTCGCACGTGCTGCCCCGTGGATTTTCGCGAAAATGTACATGCACCCACTGACAAAGATCGGGCAGACGCGTAAATCAGAGTCATTCCTTCTGTTCTGTGTTTTGGGATGCTCGTGTGCCTTGATGACCGTTTTATTTCAAAATTGGAATCAATATTTTGAAATAACATTGGTCGCTATAGGCACCCACACCAGATATGCAAAAGAGCAGATGCATGCACACTACTGCTTCTGGATGCCAGCGGCAGTAGGACTGAGTTGCAAGCACCTGCGAATTGCACTTTTCGGGGTGATAGAATTGATGGGGAGATGAAGTTGCGCATGTGTTATGGGAAATGTGCGTTCTTTTCACATCAGTTATATGCTACCTTGTACTCTTAACGCAAAAGCACGCTGCTTCACGACTCACTCCAACTCATAAACTGGTATTTATCTTGAATCAAAAACCAAATCAGAGCCTGCCAATTGTTCAACATGAGGTGCTTTCATATTATCATAGGAATCACAATTGCATCAAAGAAGGATTATTATCATGCCAGAACCTTCATTGTTTTTGCATTCTAAGATGATGGTAACGACTCTACAAAGGTAAATCGAACGGTTGCGCCTTCTATCATAAAGTCGATTTGCGGAAGCAGTAATAGAAGCGAAGACAAAGTGTCTGGGGGACGCCAAGGCTCAAAACTTCTCTCGATTCAGGCTTCGCTCTTTGTGTTTAACCATCACCCAGCTATTCGCGTCTTGCAGGGTGGCAGTATACGTGCATAGCGATGACTGTCTAGTCTCGTGGCCTCTTCAAATGCTTCGTAAGATTGAGGTTACGGGAGAGTAAAAAATACAAGAATATTTTGAGGCTTTAGCCTCCCGCCTCTGCAGCGCCTTTTCAATTCACTACGACACAATTGCTCAACACTGCACGCTTTGTGACACATTTCACGGAGGTAAAATAAAACGAGTCATTCATCGCGCTACCGTGTGCGCGCAATTAGGCTGCCAATCAGTCCGACAAGAAATGCATCAACTGGCATCTAATGCATCCTAGGTAGTGATTTTGCCGGTATGCGACCTGTAGGGAGAAGGGATTGGCACCAGGAAATTAGGTTGTACGGATTCAATAGGTGTTTACAAGGGTCAAGGAGGTGAGGAGTGAGAAAAATGGCGTCTGAAACCTGTGGGGCTTGAAGAACAGGTGCCTTTCTGTTATAAAACCTTCCTCCCCGTCCTTTTGGCGTCGTCCACGGCGCTCCTCACGGGGCCATCATGCGTTGGCCACCGCAACTTAGTCGGTGCTATACAAATCCCGCCCAGGAACCCGAAAAGAAGTCCAATAATTGATTTTCTCCCAAGTTGGGAAGGCATTTTATTAAAAAGTCAGTGACTCCCGTTGCCGATTCAGGTAGATTTACAGCTTTATCCTCTTTGTGAATTATGTTTGGGGAATTTCATAGGATAGCGACTTATAGCTATCATTCTCCATCACTTCCCCAGTGCTGATTTGTTTTATTTCATTGGCATTCAGTCGTCAATTTGAATCCTGTTGAGATGTGCAAGAAGTAGGTGAATAGTGACTTTTCGCGGAATTCCTGAAATATCGTAGACGGTTTCGTGTGACTCTATATGCCTATCGTTTTTTGTGGAACATGAGAGGAGAGCGTTCACACATCTACAGCACATTCTTCCCCTCGTGACGCTCAAGTCTACTATCTAGCCGATGGAACCGACCATGCCAACCATCTAAATTGGATTCTCTTGTCGCTGCCACCGACAAAGCGCTTGAGGTCTCCTTTAAAACGTTGGGAGGTACATAAATCCGGCTGGAAGTGTAGTGCGCTAATTATGTGTTTAGCTCGAGGTTTTAGCAAGGGGCGCTTAGGTTCTCCGCCGGCGATACATTTCTTGTTCTATGCTTGTATAGCCCTTCGTCTTCAGAGAAGTCTCGAGGAGCTACGCTGGTGGTAACGGGCAGCAAACCCTGTCTTAGGACATCCACTCTAATTTTTACTGCTAGGTGATAAAGATTAGTGGGGCGGAGGATGTGCGTATGCTGTAGATGATAGGATATGTAACGAACTCCTACAGAAGGGTTGAAAATTACGTCTACATCCGGTAACTACTTCGGTATTGAGGTCTGTAGGAGATCCATCAACAAGGGAGCTATCTACGGCACTTAAATCAAGATGTCAATTAAGTTGACGCGCGCTGCCTTCTTCACTTCTCTACCGACTGGATGATAGGCCGTTGGACAAATATCGCCGAACAACATTAGGGTGAGAATAGAGTGGTAAGGAGGAATAGGTGCAAAACCCTATTTTTACGGAATGACGTTAAACCTCGACCTTTGTTACATTGCTCCACTTTTAGGCTGGTGTTTTTACCTCTAACAATGGATACTCGGAATGGCCAAGAGGTTGGAACTCCGGATGAAAGAGAATCGCCATGAGGGTCGGTAACGTTGCAGTCAAGTATCTAATCAGTTGTAGGCAAATTCTATGACCTAAGAGGCTGGCTAGTAGGTATTTCATCTACAGCACCGACTACGCCGCGATGGCTGATGCGGGAAGATGACACCGAGGACAACGCTCATTTGAAAAGAGGGACAATGTAATGCCTTAATTGTTTGCTTAACCCTCGGTTTTACTAAAGGAGCCGCCTAGACGCTCCGAATGGGCTGGCCTCTTGCCATGGCAGGAGCCTCGAGATCCACTATGTGTCGGATGTATACATTCTGAGAACTGTGCCTTCTTTTAACTTTGGGGATGTCTCGCAGTGCCGCGTAGAATCCCCTCAAATTACCCCTATTTCACCTTTTTACTAAGCCGTTGTAAAGCCTAAAAATCTGACTGGCATAAGTACCCTATTAATAGAAGCATCATGGCCCGACCGCCATGGCTCAGAGGCAATGGTTAGGACCTCGTGTTGTTAAACCTCTTGTTAGAACAAGTTTTCTGTCACTAGAATCACTTGCACAAACTATTTGTGCGGACTAAGTAAGGAGTTTGCTAACCATTTCCTTAAACGAATAGCGGGGCAAACAGATACTAGGTGTGAAGTGGATTTAAGAATGCAAAAGCACCATCACATGGTAATAGTTTTACATTATCAGGGAGTTTCAAAGAAGACCTAAGAACCCTGAAATGATAAGTGCACAGCCATCATACTTTATGTTTTCCACAGTTAGAGCTGTGCTTTCCCCAAACCAGCACAAATCACTTCAAAAGATCCAAAAAAATTAAGTACTACCAATCGGTTCTGTACCCACAGAAATTTGGTGTTTTCCCGACCGACAGGTTTGGATAAGATAGAACTGCAACAGGCTTATTTAGCATTCCTTTAGCACGTCAGCTCCCGATCCAGGAGTCAGGTTTACCACATTTACACCACTTTTCCTACAACTGCCGACACATGAGCCCTGTGAGAAAAAGAAAATCTTGTTGGTTTTTGTCATCACACTCAAACGTTCCATAAATGGCTAAAAATTGATGCATAGTGAAGGTCTCAAATCCATCATCTTGACTGAGAGTGTAATACTTTGTTTGTTGGAACTACCGGTTTAGGTCACTTGGGTGGCCATATTGTACTGAGCCGGTTGGTCGGCCTTTGGGCCGTGCCAACAGCCCCCGAGCCCTCTGTTTCCAGAATACATGTATTCTACCCCCAGTACTTTGCCTTCTTTTACCTTAAAGGGAGTCTCGGGACGCTACAGAGAGTCCTTTAAATACATTTTTAGTTTGGGATACCATCTCTTTCGTCTCACTCCAAATAGTCGAGTACTTTACTTCTTTGGTCCACAATGAATCACGACCCATAGTAGTGTAATGACTGAATAGTAGAAAACGCGAACTTTTCAACCATCGCGGTTTGTACCTTTCGGCCATTCCTATCTTTCATAAGGCGTACTATGCACCGGTATAGTTTATTACATCTCTTATGAATTCTAAACATGTAAAAGCGGGTTAAAAATGGAATGAACATCACGAAATTCCAATGGAGGATTTCACGAACATCTAAAGCATTAAGTAGATTTGAACAATGTAATCCTGTTCTGCAAAAGGATATGATAAAAACCACCGTAATTGCGTAAATTCTGTACAAGTCATTTTTCAAATCGGTATTTGCTGTTTTGCCATTTAATCTGCTTCCCTTGGGATTTAAAGAACAGTGAATCAATAATACATTCTACTCGTATAGGTGCTCAAGGTCACCTGCTTACCATTGGTCCAGACATCATTACAGGTTCTAACTGGTTATTTGTCCACATGGGTGGCGAGACCTTGAGCTTCTAATGTCATACCTTGATATCCGTAGTGGGGGTTTTTTGTAGACACCGTTACACGTTCTTCTTTTGATCTATTTTAACACTTTTAATGGATCCCAAAGTGAGCCTGCTTTATTCATCATTTGCAGATCAAACATTTGTGCTCAGTGCTAAACAATGAATCCCTCCCTCCACTCGATCCCGAGGTTTGGTGATTTCTTTGGCTAAATGGGTAAAATAGTATTTGAATACCCTTCGAGAGGCAGTTCACCTTATGCGAAAATTGGATTTTTGCAGTTTTGGGAAGGCTTCACATGAGTTGGCAGAATTTGCATCAGATGTTGTTGGTGGACTTCTGGCCTCCCATAAAGTGTGTTGCCCACATTACATTAATCGACTGCTCTTTTGAGAAATTAACAGGATTTTGCAAGGAACTTCAAGATTCAGATGCTTTGAAGACCATTTCAGCACTTCAATGCGTAAGCTATTTGACGTGGGCTTTATTTTCAGGCCATTTTAAATGAAAATTTACTCAAAGCCTTCAAAGAATCGGACCTTCCCTCTCAGTTCCTTGGAATATGTAGAATCCTTTTATTTGAAATATTGTCTAGTTCTTGTCAAGCTTGGCCATTTAGCATCATCAGCTGGTCAAATAGACCTTCGTTTAGCATTTCAAGTCTGGAAATTCGTTTCCCAGTAAGTTCACGCATTCATGCACTGGTCTCTAGAATTCTTACCTCATTTCACGTCCAGATAAAAGACATATTCCTCGAGGATTTCCACACATGCACCGAATCACCACTGTCTGATGAGTTTATCCTCTCCATGCTGCTCGCAAACAAGCGTCTCTTTAGCGAGTGCATAGCTGATACGGAGGTACTTTGATCAGTTATGTGATTTTTAATCCTATAAGAAGTGTTTGTCAACACAGAATGTTGAGCCGATTTGGCGTAGCAAGCTAAAACTCATCGCTTTCATATGCCGTCTAATGGTCGGATGCGTTCAACATTTTCAATCGATACTATTTCTAACCACTGAAAAGTGCCAACGCCGAAGAGTGATGGATTTCATTTCCTGGACTCTCGAGTGAGACTTGATAGAGCGTCTTGTCATTCCCTTGGTTATTTCTTAGAGTGCAGTACGCGGGTGGGTTATTCGCTGCGGGCACGGGACTGGAGCTGAACTTTCTTAAGGAGGTTTCGACATCCCTCTTTGTGGCTGCAGAAGTGGCACTCTTATGTGTCAGTCAGATCGGACCGGAGCCGGGTCACAGCATCTCCGCCGCTGTGAATGCGATTGTTCTTGCTAGTACGCAAATCCACTTTTATTTTAATGATGCACTTCTGGAATAACGTTTGAGGGTTGGGCAGGTAATGCATTTGACCACTTTTCCTGATACACGAGTTTAAAAATGTACCTCTGAAGTGGTGGTCATGATGTTCGAACACAGTAGCCAATTCATGATCTATTTTTCTATTGCTGCTTTTTCGGCCTTTCGATGGGGTAGTGATTGTCATTATTCATTCTTTTAATTTGTCTTAAACATTTATCCATCCTCTAGATTTAACACCCCTTGTCAACTGCCGAATTTTCGCCAGCATCTTGGTGAACCTTTCCAAGCGTAGAGGTATGGAGTCATTCCAGCACTATCAAAGCTCTTATCTGCTTTTTTTTATCCTACCCTAATGACAAACTCGCGTTGTACAAAACCAGATCCACTCACCTTCAACATGTGGTTCTCCGACGAATTCAACGCCTATGCCGAGTTCTTCACCAATCTGGAAGCTGCTTTTGCGTTGTGGAAACCCCATGAGTCCACCCCAAATCCCTCCGACTTCCACATTCCCCGCTTCTTGAATCTCAATATTGGTTTGTCTCGGTGCTCTTTTGGGCTTAGTTTATTTTATCCCCCAGTCCTAAAGCGATAAGTGGCTTCCACGTAGACCACAAACAACTCTCCTCCGCGGTGGAGCAATTTCTCACAGCGATCACAATTGAAATTTGCAGGTCGGTGCATCATCTACCGAATGAGATATTCCCCTACTTGGTAGGTTATTTCTTGTTTGGTTTACTATCGCTAATGGTGGTGAATGATCGGGGAGTGTCTGAATTGGTGTGCACTTTTTTTAAACTTGAAAACATCCTCTTAGATATGCTAGTCATTATCGAGGTCTAATTATTCCTGAGCATGTCAACAAAGCCTTTGGAGTCCCGCTGATTGTAGATTCCAGCAGCAGGAATTAATCCTTGTAGTGGCCACTTTCTGCAGCTTTCAAAAGAGCTTTTGGGTGATAGTTCCTAATGTACTGCATTGATCTGCTGTTTCCTTTGCAGGAGTCTGCGCTTTTGGAAACAACACTCCATGCCTCATCAGTCATTTCAATTATCGCTCAAGATATCTGGTGCTTCGTCGTTAGGTAACCTGCCATGGCCGTTTTGTGCTCGCTTAAAAAACTTTTTACTTAACTTTATTTAGTAAAAAGCATAACATGTTTACTGAACAGCACTTCCGAAGGAATATTTTTTTCTATGATGGTAACCTTCACGTAAACCGTCATTCATTCGGAGTTTCCTCGGTCGGAAATTCTGGGAGATCCGGAGCCTTGCGACAGCATTTTTTTTACGACTCTGTTTCACAAGAAACTGGGGTTTTGATATTCCATTGATACTGAATTCTACATCAATTGTTTCCATGATTGGCAGAACAAACGAATGAACTTGATAGCGAATGAATAAGCTGCATAATATTTGGTTGTATCGGCTCTTGGCCTTCTCTTTAGACGAAATTGTGCTATCGTTTTGAAGGTATCGATGGTAACTTTTGTTCGAAGTCGGCTCAGGCTGTACACTTGGTCGGACAGAATCGAAGGACTGTTAAGTGGTAGGAGTGATGGTCTTCTTTCGATGTATATGGTGTCACCTCTGGTATTGTGGCAAACTAACTGAGCGATCAAATGTTTCCGTTCTGAATGCTCTAAATTAACATATCCAATAGCAGAGTCCTGGGAGGAAATACATTGCAAGTCAGATATTTTATTATGTTACATGAATCATCGTCAAGCTTTGTTTTCTCAATTAGGTTAATTTTTTATTAAATGTGTAAATTCTGCGTGACAAGCAACCTCAGGTGAGAAAGTCGGGTCGTTATATGTATGTAACGTCGGTAGTGAATGTGTTAATGCACACGAATTAGTATTCACTTGATGGCTCTGCACTTCGAGGCTATTGTCTCAATGGTTTAGGATCTCTTCCAAATGGATCATTTATAGTGGAAGCCAAAATTGTCTGTCATCATAGCACTTCTGATGCATACGTGGTATTAACTTTCCGTTTCGAATTGTTCCAATCGTCAGGGTTTTAAAAATGCGATCCAACAGTGCTAAAGAGGACAAACAAGGCAAGGATCCTTTCATTAAAAAGGAAACTTATTGTGCAAACTTCCTCACAAATTTTCTCTGCTAAATCGTGGGGTTAGTAATATTAACTGCTGTATTGGTAGGATATCTTCATTCAGTTTTAAATTTTGCTCCCAACCTAAGGATTTGTGCATTGATGGTCAATGTTCACAAACTGTTTTTAGAGGAAATTACTTGGTAGCAGAAGGCTTTTTTTGGACAATTGTAGTCCTTCTAATAATCGCCTTTACGACGTGTAATCCTGTCTCGACTAAGAAAAAATCGGCGCCTACTTGCCGTTGTTCCTGTCTCACTTTTAATCCGCAAATAGCCCTTCTGTTTCAGACTTTATTGTCTAATTTCGACACTAAGACTGCCAATCTTCACCTCAAGAGATATCATAAGGAAAATAAGGAGGCTGAAGCAGTACTTCCTTCCTAAAGTGCAAATAGCACAGGTAAACCTCGCAGCGATATTAGCTGCCACGTCACGACGTTGTAAAAGTAGTACATTCTGGCAAAATAAGCTTCGCTCATACCCCTTTAAATTGTGTCATCTTGGGTGAATAGATTTGGCCTTTATCATGAGCTGCCATTGCAAGCCCCCACACACCAACAAGGCACAGCTTTCTGAAGACGGGGTGTGAAATGTGTCGGAACAACTGAAGAATCTGATGTAATTTTGTTTGCTTAACAGTGACAGAAAATCTTACCAATTTTCGCTACGATATCAGAGTTTAGAGTGGCGGTAAAGGTTTTCTTGTACGAAACAATCGAATGCATTCCCCGAGTCTCCTCCCCACACATTATAGCAGATCGTTGCAACGAGTTGTGCAAAAACTGCACAAACTTCTTCATATCCATGCTTCTCTGTTTAACGTTGGTTTGTATTTTGCTTTAGTCCGATTTTAACTTCCTTATTGCAATTTAATGGTTAGATTTAAAAATTAGCGTATAAGGCACTTGAAAATCATAGTTAAGATTAAGGGTTGGTGAGATAAGGTTGGTTGAAAATGCACATGGAAACAAGTGGAGCTAAGATATACGCATGCGTGAGCACTGTTTTGTTTGGTTTCTTCAATAGCGAATTGTAAATTTTTTTGTGGTAATATACCAATTGTTTGGTTCCGTTTGCCTAGACACAGGTCCAGTGACCTTAACACTGGCCTACTCTAAACAAAAAGGCACCATGCAGTAATAAAGACGCTTATCACGATAGATCTGCTCAAGCTATTTAACTTTGTGCTTTCTGAGTGTTTTTCGTTGTTTCCTTTTTTCGAGTTGACGAGAACGCTCGGCAGAATTCTGCAATTCCTTAACGGAGATAATGACTCTCAGATGCGTGAGTTGTGGGAAGCGAACATTTCACAGACTATGGCTTAGGACTTACTGTTTTGTTCTGTGCTTATATCTGGCAAATACATGTTGTGAGTTCAATGTGTTCTCTCGGTAGTAAAGTTATTCTTAATGTTCTTTCCTCCTGTCGTACTCATCTGATGTGTTACACTTTCAGAATGTTCCCATTTCATTGTGAAGTTTTTCTGGTATGTATCCTTGGCATCTAGGACGTATGACTGCAGCATTCCCAAAAAATCCACCCTTTGACGGCTGATCATCCTGATGGTGTTTAATTTAGTAAATGGCATTCTACAGAATAAGCCTTTACTGACTTCCTCCCCGAAGAAAAAAGCTTGAACGGAGGGATTTTTTCATTTATACCTATGATTTGAGATTTTTCTCAAATTCACTTTTTTACGGATCGAATAAGTTCCTCTCCTCTAGCGTTTCCAGGTCGTACAAGATTGGATGCCAGAAAACCATACTTTAGTGGGAGAGAGCAATTGTGAATGCTCAGTCAATCGTGTAGCATTATGATATGTTTATTTCAGGATTCTTTACGATTCCTCTTCACTGCTTGAATATGATCGCACTATCACCTGCTATATGGCTCAGTTTCATTGTCGTCATAAGGCTTTATTTTTACTCCTGGAAAGAAGAAATTGCTTCCTCCCCATTTCTGACTCAGTCCTCCTCCCCTCTTTCTGGTAGGTACGGTAGCGCCGAGCTCTGTTGGCAGTACGTGACGCTGCTAGGCAATGCAGTACTTTGTCTAGCAGAGAGGTACTCTTCCACCAACGCCACACCTTTGTCCAAGGCGCATCCACCCCTAGAACAGATGTCGCGTCTAGGCTGCCTTCTTTCGCGCTTCCTTGTTTTCCTCACTGCTCGTCAACAGGTAGGAAGTACTTTACCATCATGGAGCGTTGTTACAGTGAATGCCTGTAGTAACCCTCTAAACTGTAGCGCTTGAAATATTTATAAGTGATTATCTGAATTCGTCTAGTGTTTTTTTTCCTGTAGAGTTTACTGTTTCCTGAAAGGCTTGCATGTTAACGAATTTGCGTAGTTTAGGTAGTGATTCATGCTTCACGTAGTTTTATTTTTGCAGAATTCTCTGTATTGGATGGTTTGTTTGAGTGCTTGGCTGTGTTGGTGGATACTTAAAGAGCCACTATTCCACTTAGCAGCCGTGGCTAATTTCACTTGCGCTATCCGAGTTTTCCTTGAAGAACCAGTAGCACGTTGTCAGCCTGGAAGTAGCTTTACTATTGGCATATGATAAGACTAAATGACTAGTAGCTCAGATGAGTAGTGCCATATACCATCTCCGTGAGAGACTAAAAGGGCTGGCTGTCGTTCCTTACTGTAGCCAGCCTGCAGTTACCTTCAAGTATCTAGCATCTGCTAACTTTGGCCTACCCCACCAATCACTGTCCAAAAGGCCACTTATTCTCCGCTAATCTGGCAATTTTTTAATGGCTCCGTTGTTTGTAATCGCAATAGTCAAAGTGGCCTAGTGGAGTGTGGATTTAGCTGGTGTTTACAGTGCCAGTGGTGCTTATTGCACCACCCTCCTTAACATTCCCAACGAATCGCCATATTGCCAGGAAATTTTGAATGCTTTTATTCGTTTTTACCATCCCTCTCACTGAGCCATCACTTTCACTCACCTTCTAAAATAATTCCTTGCTAATCAGGAAGGCAAAAAGAATGTCATTCAACTTTCTGGCATGCAAGCAGTAAGCGAATGGGAAAGTGTTAGTTCTGTGATCCCTAAGGGCCAAGCGCTTGAGTGTCCGTCGGATTTTGAGATGCTTATTTAACGCCAGCAGTGGCACCTCTTTAGCGAAACCGAAATTTACTCCGTTAATCTGCTATATCCTTGCGGTGTTTCATGAGTTACAATGTGGAAGAGCTTCCACGACCCCTTCTCCATTTCTAAGAGGATGATAGGGTCTGCTGGTATGGAACAAGTATCATTAACATTAAAGGTACATGTCGGGACGTTAAGGCAAACAAAATGCAACTTCACCCGGATGGTGATCAAAATCGCACGATCAAATAATAAACGAACCAAACCTCGTTCTATTGTAACAGATTTCCATGTGCTTTTCCAGGATTTTACTTTTCATAGCCTCATTGACAGGTTAGCACTGTATAATTATGACAGAGAAGCCCTTTGGGCCCTGCTACATTCCCTCACAAATGGTGCCGTTTGCCGTTGATGAACGCACGTAATTTGCTGTGCTGGCGGATTGCTACACTATCTATACAGTCAACCCGTGACTTGAAGGGCAAACTTTTGCCACTTTTATTTCAAAACCTCTTTTGAGTTGTTCATTATCAGGGTCTCGGCGATGCGAAATCGACCACCACTGCCTAGACGTGTTTTTGTTCCCGTATTCTTCATTTTTGAAAAACTCAATTATTGCTCAAAAATTGAATGAAGCATTCTAAACATATTTTATTGGTTTCACCCTGAAGAGCTAACTTATTATTTGACTATATAATTTGGCACAACCACTTATCACAGGCCGACTTTATGTTCAGGCAGGAAAAGTGGGGCGACGTGTATGTGTGACGCTGGTAGCGAATACGTTAAAATCGCCATTGCTAATGCGTGGATTAAGGTGTCACTGTTAAGCAAAGTAACGGGACATTCTTTCCCGGTGGTTTACTGGCAGGCAAACGGGTATGGCAAGGATGTGCGGTTGTGTCCATTTCATCATCCTTTGAGAAAAACCCACTTTTATAGTTTTTCCTAATTTGAATCCATTACCTCCCACATAACTCGGGTCGTTGCAATGCGTACCTGCGATGTAGCCATCTAAGTCGTGTACAAGTTGTGTTCGTACTTGTTGCCGGCTACGGGTTGGGATGGCTCACAAAATCCACTGTTGCTGTACTGCGTATGTGTATGGTCGGTTTTAATGACAGTTTAGATCATGCGAAAAAGTTCAGCTGTTGGTGATGTTTTGCACACCTTTACAGGCTGAGACAATTTTCGCCGGATAGTTCGCTTGCGTTGGCTATGCAGGCAGATCGCTACAGTCGATTTACGGCGTATGGTACCATAATCGGTACATTCTTCATAGTTCGCGTTGTTATTCTTCATCTAAAAATCGAGGCGATCGGCTACGACTCCGTTTTCAATTCTCGAGGTAGATTTTGTCAGTCAGAATTACCTAGGTGTTCGTTGGTGGGTAGGTGGATTCCATATGCAATTGTCCCCATTTCGATTCGTCTTAAGGATAATCACTTCTTTTTTGTAGGGTTCACATAGTTTTTGCTAATTGAAAATGTGACATCCTTTTAGGAAAATTAATTTGACATGACGGGTCTTCATAGTTTGCTCAGTAGTGTTGATTGCTGAAAGTATGCCGAAAATTTAGCTAGATTCATATACTTTGCGCTTCATGATATAGGCAATTATTTTGCAATCTATCCGAATCTATCGAACCGCTACGGCTTGGGTCATTTGACGCCTAATTGGCGGACCACTGCTAAGCACATATTAAGGCTTAGCATTACCTGAAAATTGCTTGTCCTACTTCATTTCGTCTTAGCTGGTACAACTTTCCATAGAATAAATTTTATCAGTTGCTACGTGGGCTGTTTGCTAGGGTTTATGGTAGTCCGCTGATGGACGATAGTACGTTTTGCCAAATTTGGATCCGTAAATGGAATGTGGACTTCTGAATTGGCGGCGAAATCTCACCAATCAAAATTGTCCCGATGTTGCCCCTCTGAAAAGACCATTTATCCTTACCTTAAGAATAACTGCTTTTTTGGTACCTGATTTGGAATTTGCTATCGCTCTAGATGAGTTTGTATCTACTCCGCTAATTTAGCAAACCATAATGGTACTTCTGTGTGGTGGGTATATGAATGGGTTTCACAACTTCTTATACTCCTGTCGTGCGGAGCTCCACGTCATATTTGGAAATTTGGCAAAGAATGTTAATAGGGGCGGAGGTTTATTATTAACATGCAAAGGTTCTGAGTGATCACTAGACATCGATGGGGCGCTATTGCATCGAGGTCTTGATGAATTGCGGAGTCAGCGGCTAAGTCGGACACCCGGCCCTACCGCTTCTGCTAGCGGGCCGCTACATAATATAGTTGGCAAGCACACGCAAGTGAAATTGACGCGAAATTGTGTCTAAACATCCCTAAAGGGTCACTATTTTTACCTTGGATGGACATTTACACTGTCTATTTGACCAGGAATTCAATATCCTTTGATATAACTCAAGACTCACTAAGCCGGCAGCTCTTTACAATACAAATGCACTTGTATGCTTCATGGTTCGGAGCAATGGATGTTTCGTGAAACTCGTTGTTTTTGGCGGATTTTTACGCTGTTTGTGCCTTTAACGGTTTTTCTAAGCTGATTAAAAAGTTCATTATATGGTTGTCTATTTAGTCTTTACCTACAGGTTGCTTTGATATGTTGACGACTCACGCCAGCTAGCTCTTTCTGGAGGCTATACTTGAAGGGGTGTCACAAGCAGTAGATGCCAAGTGTCTTATTTCATCTAGCAATAGCTGGTGCTTGTGTCGTAGGCCAGTCCAGATGTCGTTAGTAAGAATAGCAGACAAGTGATTGTGTGAGGTCAGAGGAGGCTGCGGTGGTAAGTCGCCCAGTGAGCAAAAGCTGCAACGACGATCACGCGTCTAGCAGTGATGACCGCGGCCCAGGTATTTCCCATTCCGCAGCACAACCGCCATTTCTGGGAAAATTCAGCCCATGTGACGTCAGACCGATAAAATTGTGCACCACATTATTCTTCTTTCTGTGGAAGAACATAAGCATTTGAAATTCCTAAAACTTAGCGTATTTTTGATAGCATAACAGATTTTCCACCTTTGATGAACATGGACGCGATATGCGAACATTTTGACAAGGAGCACTAGAGTTTTTGAACTGCATGTGTGAGAACCTCCCCTAGGAGGACTCAACCGTGTTGATAATTTTTTTTCTCTTGCGCATGGCTTTTTCCTGCTGCTGGCACTTAAGTGTAAGATAACTGTATGAGGATTGAACAGTAACCTGGCATTTCGGTACGCACCGTCTGTCTGGGAATGTGGTATCATTTATTAGACGAGCCATAAATCGAGAACTCTGTTGTTTCGTAAGTGAGGATGTTTATAACATTTCCTGGAGTAACACGTCCATACAACAAGAGGTGCATTATTTCGTATAATCTCAACTGAAATGGCTCTGCTTTCAACATGAATGCAAAATTTTTGCAACTGCCTTAATAAATGCTGCTTTGCTTCCGAGTTTCGTCAAAATCCTACTTCTATGGAATGGTACAGCAGCTGAGGCTTGTAAGGTCTGTCAAATTTTACAACAGCAGTACGCTCTCTGTGTAAGTGGTCTCATTCACTAGATAGGTTTTGGCTAGCTAAAATGTACATATGTAGACTTGGGTTTTCTAATTCCCAAAGCACACATTCTACTGCGCAAACCATTATGCATTTGTCAAACCTTCTACCAAATCAATTTGAGATCTGCTGTGATAGTGTTAGTGGTATGTTGAAAAGTCACAAGTTAGCATTATCTCTTTGGTTGCATCAAGTAAACAGTGCGAAATACTAATGTCAGCAAAAGTTCTTCCTAATGTTCTGCGCACCAGCACCTAACATTTCCTTCCACCTCCGAGTCACGTGCAAAACTTTCTCCCAACAGACGCAGTCAGTCAGAGACGGTGGAATTAAAGGCAAGGAAGGGGGCTAGGTGAGCAGGAAACATGGCACAGATCAGGCGCTGTGACGGAATGAAGTAAACTAACTTCAGGTTCAAAGTCGCGAGCAGCAAGATTTGACGTTCCCTTCCGTTTCAAATGCCAGTCAGCATGTGTTCATCCATTGCGGACACACCAGAGTCTTGCTCCCGATCAAGTCGGCTGTTAGTGTCAGTGTGCCAAAACGGCAACCTTAGCTCCGAAATTATAGCGTTAGGCAAGAGAAAACCTTTAACGATAGCTTCCAATCCGTTGTAGGTGTTAATGACTCCATTTCACTGGGAGAGGCGAATGTAGTAGAAGATAGGATGCAAGGTGGCATGAGTTGCGTGCTGGTGTCCCACCCGCCATTTAACGTCACTTCTTATAGGAATCACCGCCCTTTTTATTGCTGAATTGTGGGACAGCCTAAGTAAATTACCATTTGGCAATCAGAGTTTTTAACTTAGTTCCGTTGATTCTCAACCATGGCAACCATTCCTGACTCTCACGGTGTCATAGCCATGCGACAGCCCACTTGAGGGGAATTTTTTCGCATCAAAATTAACATTTCATTTTTTCTACTATCTCTAACAGCGTGACTTCCTCTCCACATTCCCCATCTTCGATAGCCTTAGCAGCGGAGCGACAGAAAAGTCGTTGCTTTGGCGCTTTCTTCTCCTCAGAAAGGGTGCTGTCCAGCTTCAGCCCTGCATTCGCCCACTTTTGGAGCGGCAGGTCATCGAACGAGCCAATCAGCTGCTTCGCAATCGACCCGCACTCGCCACCTCTGGTGCTGCAGCTGATTGGCTACTTGATGCGGTGGGTTCCTTCCGTCATGTCAGCATTTCTTAATATTAATGTGATTTGAAACGACGAACAACTGTGAGTGATGTAGAACTTGTGCAATCAAAAATTAGCCTTGAGGGCGTGCTTTATATGAACGGCTTTATCTAAACGTCATCGGCTTCCTCATACTTGAACTTGCAATAGGACATGCTAGTCTGACTGCCTCTGAAGCCATAAGGCTTAGCTTTACTTCAAGTGCTAAGAGTGGTGTGGAAACTGCCGGCACGAATAGGATAACCGAGTCACGAAGGCTGAGGAACCTGTGTGCTTAACTGCGCAACTAAATCGCTCTTTTGTTGCACGTCGACCCATGCCTTCTTGGTGCTCCCATAACGAGCATTCCATAAGGTTATGCTATCCTGTGGCGCCCGACAGTCATCAACAGTCCTAAAAAGGCTTATCAATCTTTGCGTAGCCGCAAGGGGGGACTAGAGGCTAGCGATCCAATGCCATCGGAGAACTACGTGATAAATAATCCAGTTGAAATAAATAACGTTAAACTTTGTACTGATCCTTTACAATCGCCTAAGAATGGTGTGACCGAATCGCACCATAGCATTTTATGGATGTCGACGCGTTTCATGGTGTACCGACGATCAGTACCTAGTCAAATGACTCGCGAATCTTCGCTATTGTGATGATTCTCAGTCATCTGCATGGTTTATGCTTAGCAATTCCACACTTTCGTACTTTGCTTTTTGTTTGCTATTCTCGACTGAACTGCCGTATACGCATTTATCCTTTTCGGCCCAGATCTCACTTTGCACTTGACTGAAATATCTCGTTGCGCTATCCCTTTGTTTCTTCTACCGTAAGTTAAAGCATTTCTATTCTTTTACACAACTGTGGTATCCTCTTTCACAACTCCGTCAACTTTTTGTACAAAAAGTACAAAATTTCGTCGGGCGTATTTTGGCTTAATCTTGCCAATATTAACACCTAATCCGCTCTAATTTTTCGAGAAAACAAGTCATGTTTACTGAAAGACAACGCTTTCTAAAGAAGATGGTTTACTGAGGCTTAACCAAGCGGATTGTCGGACCAAAAGACTTCGACAAAGTGGTTTGATTGATCGAACCCATTGGACCATTTAGAGGCATCTTATTGCGTCGTTCCTTAAGCCTAGTTTAGCGATACGTGAGGGTTCCTTTAAATGCCAAGGTCGACTGACAGGAAGGCAACCATTTTGGGTTGACCTCATCGTTGTTGAAAGATGTAAATACGGGCCCATTTGGTAATTAAATGCCACTTAAAATTGTATGAAATTAAAGCATTTTACCCCACTCGACTGTGTGTTGACCTCCGTGCCCAAATAACTATCTGCAACTGATGTGTCGTAGTCAATTTTGTGGTCTTTTCACGCAAGAATACGTGGGTTTTGCAGTGCTAATGTCAATTCTCTCAATTTGAGTACATGATGTGCCAGTTAATAGGCAGGCCAGGCAAGGTTTGACATTGCTTTAAAGAGGCAAGGATAGATATCATGAAAATTTTTGTAAATTTGGAACCGAGGGTGAGTTATTTATAGGCAGCAGACTGGTGACACCGAGGTAGAAGTTTGTGAGCTGAAAACAGTCACTTTTTCTGCACCAGACTATGCATGAATTGCCCATGGAAGGGGTTCCTTAATGGTGTTCTAAGAGTATTTGATATCATTAAACAAATTGGTGAGGCAGAGGTTAAATTAGACACCGTAGCCTTGAGGGCAGACGCCTTGTGTTTATTGACCTCACTGGGAGGAGGAGATCTGGAATTCCAAAATAAGTCAGATTTCTGTCTTTTTATCTCGAGGACTTTCTTGCATAGCGCGAAACTAGGGTAAATTACTCGTGGTCTCGAAGTTACTTAAATGATTTGTCGAACTGTCGACTAATTCAACCTAGTGCAATCTAGAGAGGAAAAGCCTTTCATACACACCTCTGTAGAGGCTGAAAGATGGGATTCCTTTCATGGCTTTTCAATCCTCGTTCTATTTTATGCCTCATTCGTTCCACCGCATATTCATTAGTTTTCCGTTTTGAAGGTTTGCAAGATCCTTTGAAGACCGCCCTTTATTTTAATGTTGCAAGGGAGCTGAAAAGCCAGAAGCACCGATGGCATGATCAGGACCACGTAGATCTTATGAGCTATAGACCGAATTCGCGTTTCATTTTTCTGCATCAAAAATAAATTTTGGAATGTCCCATCCTACTAGTCTTCCAATTCTTTTGTGGACCAATGTTTGAGTCATCTTCAGACTTCTATACTTTTCAGCTCCTTGGGGAGCAATCTAAATTTTAAATTATGATTAGGTTTTCATTGGCATTTTTATGTAAGCCCTCCTCGATACTATTTATAACGTCGCTTGCATTATCTTGATCAGCTTGTTACCGTAATGCGCGGTAGATTTATGAGCCAACGTTAATCTACCTGAGCTTATTCACTAGCGTGAGTACTTGGGTTATAAATTGACCTTATTTTTGAAGTCCGCTATCAGCAACTACAAGTTTTCGTGGTTTGCTTAGCTGGTAGCGCCATGACACCGTGAGAGTCAGGAATGGTTGCCATGGTTGAGAATCAACGGAACTAAGTTAAAAACTCTGATTGCCAAATGGTAATTTACTTAGGCTGTCCCACAATTCAGCAATAAAAAGGGCGGTGATTCCTATAAGAAGTGACGTTAAATGGCGGGTGGGACACCAGCACGCAACTCATGCCACCTTGCATCCTATCTTCTACTACATTCGCCTCTCCCAGTGAAATGGAGTCATTAACACCTACAACGGATTGGAAGCTATCGTTAAAGGTTTTCTCTTGCCTAACGCTATAATTTCGGAGCTAAGGTTGCCGTTTTGGCACACTGGCACTAACAGCCGACTTGATCGGGAGCAAGACTCTGGTGTGTCCGCAATGGATGAACACATGCTGACTGGCATTTGAAGCGGAAGGGAACGTCAAATCTTGCTGCTCGCGACTTTGAACCTGAAGTTAGTTTACTTCATTCCGTCACAGCGCCTGACCTGTGCCATGTTTCCTGCTCACCTAGCCCCCTTCCTTGCCTTTAATTCCACCGTCTCTGACTGACTGCGTCTGTTGGGAGAAAGTTTTGCACGTGACTCGGAGGTGGAAGGAAATGTTAGGTGCTGGTGCGCAGAACAATGGGAGGCGGACATTCGCCCTTTTACACGCACACGAGCTCGTAGCATCAAAGCACATAAACAACCCCAAATTATTGATGCTTGAATGTTGCGAGTAGACGGACTGAAAAGGTTACGAAAAGGGCGTTTAAATGTGAAGGTTGCGATTTTGATGACGCTTTTGTGATAAATCTGACAAACCCATGCATTTTGCGCGTCCCATAACAACGCGGCGGCTTGTTGTGGCTTTATTTCGTTCAACTTTTCGACTACTTTTGCTACTCGGAATCCTGTTTCATTGCTATCTTTTTGAGTAGACCATCGACACCGTTAAAGGACGTTCTTGGTGGTGTTTGATACATATTTTTAAGTAAAAAGAGGGGAGGGAGTGTTTTGAGCGTTTGAAAATGACCATTACGCTGTCTGATTGTCTAACCGTTGTGATAAATATCATCAAACACGCGATCCACGTCATTTTAACAACCCTTTTCAATGAACAGGAGCTTGTATTACATGATTCCATTTCATTTGGCTTTCTGCACTTTTTGTGCAGTATCGCCTATCTATATGATCTAGTCCAGTTTATTTTTAAAACCGCCACTTTTTGTTGATTAATTCCACCAGTATATGCTTTGTTGTGTAAATTGAGTGGGGTCGGTGTTTTGAAGGAACGTCAAGGAGACATTGCTGAGCAAATGCAAACTTACCTATGTGTTTACCTTGCATTTGAAGGGAGATTTTATATGCTTTCTGTACGCATTCATCAAAAATCATTAACACTCCAAGGTTATTGGTGGCTGAATAGTGAAGCTGAACTGAAGAGATCACGGAAAGAGCAGTTGAATGTCGGGCTCAGAGTTACAGTTTTCTGACATTAACATTTCGCATTGTTTACTTGATGCAGCCGAAGAAGTAATGCTAACTCGCGATGTTTAAACATACCAATAATACTATCACAGCTGATTCAAAATTGGTTTGGTAGAAAATTGGACAAATGCCTTTCTCATTTTTGCAGCTTTACAGCGCCACTTGGACGAGTTAGTTAGGGAAAGTTTTAGTCTCTTGGAAATGGGCCTCACTGCTATTATTAGAATTTTAATTCTTTCGAATGAAGTCTGACTTCGTCTTCCTTGTTTTGACAGCTAACATGCCTGCACCTGACAGAGGACCTAGCATTGGGAACCCTGGCGCCGTACGCCGCCGTTCTCTCCCAGCTCGTCGCCGCCACCCTTGCTTTTGATGATTCGGAGATGGGGGCTGTGGAGGACGAAGAGGTGGCGGGACCAATGGTAGCGCCACCTTATCTTCTTCATCTCACTGATCCTCCCGCACGACTGCAGGTCATTCTATCTCTTATCGCTCACTGGCTTCCCTGCAATCTTCTGCGACTCGCCTCCGAGCAGTCGCGCATTGAATGCCGGCAACTCCTTCAGGTCCGGTTCTACTTGATTTTTCTCTTCTCATTCCCTTGACTTTTGCGGGATTGTAGTGTAGGACAGCAGCAATAACAGAAAGATACATTTTTTATCCACAATTGCTGAGCCGTAGGTTGAATTGTTTTCCCATTGATGTCTATTCATCGAATTTATGTGATGGAACCTCCTCAGTTTCACAGCCTTATATACCTGAAAGATGTGCTGCATATTTATCCTCCTTGTATATTCGATTATTAGATCGTTCAGTAGTGACGATTGTGTTGGATCCCAAAAATTTGTTCGCCTTTCCTTGTAGACATCTGTTTGGATCGCGAAGTCGGTTGAAGGGCCATTCGTCTTTTTCCCTATGTTTAGCTTTACACCTCCTTGCATAAGTGAATGGCGATAGGTAGACATCCTAAGTCACGTCAGCATTAACCACGCCTTCGATGCAAAGTGGGCGCTTAATTCAGCTCCACATCACGGTTTTTGCTCCCCGCATAAACACTGGCTGTTTTTGCCTCACTTCAAAGCAATCTCTTTAATCGCATCCTACCACTGCTTCGAGGTAGGTAAATGTCCCCGCCAAGCGTTGTTACTCTAGTTTTTGGATCTTGCAGTCAATGATCTCATCGTTTGATGAGTGCAGATTGCTCCTTCCTGTTCGTGTTCCGCACTCACCAACATACTTTTTGCCTGTTGCAGGCGTGAATGCTACGGTTTCAAGCTGAGTGCGTCTCGCTCGAATTTCATGCGCTTCAAAGTTCATAAAAGCGTCCTTTTTGCATCGTTTCCTAACTGCTCCACTGACTTATGAGAAAAGTGGGTTTTGTATTCTGGCGTTAACGAACGAAGGTATCGGTAACTAACTGAAACCCATCTGCTATCTACGTCACACTTCTAAGTCGTGCGTCACTTCATCTCAAGAAAATTGTGCTTTTTCTGTGAAAGCGTTTTGGACTGCAGGCGGAATCGCGCATCATAGATTTCTTACTGAAGACCAGGTAATTACGGCTGCGGCATCGGTATAACTGGAAGTTTTGCAATAAAAACTGGCCCATCAACAGCCGAAATCGGCAGAGTTAGTTAAACATTGGGAAGAAATTATTAATATCACTGCAGCACAATGCCCGATGCTGTTGCAACGCTTATCTGTGGGATTATTTGCAGTTTAGCTTGTCTCATTCTGTTCCGGTGATGGTATCCTCTGTCGAGTGGTGACTACTACCTTTTCTACCCCTACCTTCTTTACACGTTCACATGTGAAATGGTGTGGACAGCTGGAAAATAAATGGGCGTTAAGTTCTTCCTTAACGGTACAAGCGTTTTTTTTGGAAAAGAGTGACAAATTGTGATGGTGCCAATTTTAGGGAATGAATCGTCAGAAGCCTTCTGTAGTTAATTGCTATTGAAATCGATACGTGTCTCTATACTCAAGCATGGCAAAGGGCTTTTCGATGGAACTGATATTAGTCTTGATACGTCATGCAGATGAGTATATGCTTCCTAAAAGGTGGATTCTAACTTGATCTTAGCATTCATTGGTGGCTTCCTTAAAGACGCTCCAAATACAGTCGTTCATTTGGCTCTACTGTCGCACTGGAGAAGCGTGAGCATAATACTTCTGGCTGTGCACTTCTGGGTCGTGGAGAATTTGTTTGAGAGGGAAGAGCCTCTCTTTAACGTTTGAAATGTCTGAACGGAGGTTAAGGAACGGAAATGAGCTGGCGAAGCGACCTGAGAGATCCTGATCAAAAACAAGCCACCGCTTAGCCGAACGCCTTTGCGTAAACACTTGTTTTCATGAGCACATTCACCAGATGTGGATCCACACGATCTTCATCGCAAAGCACACAAGGCGTGTACACTTTAAAAGGCCACGTTTTTGCTGCAAATTTTGACTTGCGGCCTGATATTGTGAGACTGCAAGAGCTGCCCCACTGTTACTACTAAAAATCACTCGTTTCGCTTTATAGATACTTTATGCATATCTATAGGTTTACGGTCTCTAGAGGCTCTCAAAGGGGCCCAGAGTTAAATTTTCGCCCATTATTCCTCCTTCGCTTGAAATCCGTAAATGCTTTTTTTGTTGGCGTCAAACGGTACATTACGGTCCGGCTGCCAATTACTCTTCACCGAGGGTCGTGAGGGAAGATGCCTGTTTTAGAAACACGATCTTAGATCTGTTGGAAGCTGGATTCGATTCATAGGGAAATTATGTCATAGAAACTCGATGATTGTGTAGTACTGTATCATTTTATTTTCCCGTGTCGTTTGGGACCTCGATTTTTTAGTTGTCACTAACAACTTACTAGTGGGATTTTCCGTTCATTATCTGTTTCTTAAAATTCTAGAGCTTATAAAATTCAGGCTTAAAAATTTTTCAACTTAGCGCAATAATGAACGAGAGGTGCAATGTCGCTAGTAACCTATCATTACGATTAACGGCTTTGCATGTCCTGTTTACACATCTGAAGGGCTTCAGTCTCTGCAGTTTTACGATTGAGTTTTTTTTTTCAAAGTCTACTAAAAGGACTCTAATAGCGTTAAATTGATTAGCCACCGTCCCCATGTTCCGTCTAATCTCTCAAAAGGGTCCATTTACCAATCTAGTCTGCAAATGTACAATTTTATGCCATATTGGGATCTTAACTCTATCCCTTTAATGTTCCAAGTGGATAACAATTTTGTTATGCGAACTTGCCAAAGCTGGCTCATGGATCTTATCGTTTTTTAGGTACTGTTCGCTCAGATAAGGACGTACTGCCGCGACGGCATCGGCCTAGCCGCCCTTAACGCGATCTCCTGTTGGCTTCTGGCGTATACCTCCGCAAGTTCGGAGCAAGTCACCACCCTTTCTGCCTTCTCGTTGGCCTCTTCTCAGTCTTCCCCCAACCCGTCGTCACCTCTACTCTCTCCAACCGTCTCGCAGATAGTCAGTGATGTTGCCTCTATTCCATTTTCTATGAATATCTATGGAGCTGCCAATTTATTTGTTTTATTTCGGTGGCGTCTGAATATCTCTGCCCCTTCGTCATTTATTCGATATTTGTTTTCCAACACATGAGCACCCTCTTTAGGCCCTTAAAATGGTTTACTCGGCTTGATATGGCTGACTGACTGAACTACTCCTATTCCTGTGGCAAAATACTTTAAAAATGACTAATTCATCACGGAGCTCAAGTAATGCTAAGATGGGTATTTTTGTAGTAGCTCACTTTTATCACTACTTGATTAATTTAAGGCAGCATTTTGGTTGGTAATAATCACCTTTTGAAACATCACTGTCTTCGATTAATGTTTCTAGAGCCGCGCCGATAGATTAGTAGAAGACTCATACCACTGCTTAATGTAAGGTGTGCCGTAGAAACTTTGCAACGGATTAGACGGTCTGAGACATCAACCGCGGCGTTTGGCGAGACGAGTCTGTAGTCAATGCCATACTTTCTATATGTGCTGTTAGTCTCGATGAGGATGCCTTCCTGTTGAGAGTCAAGGCCTAGATTTCACCCTAAGGTTAGATATATCCATTTTAATTTACACGTTTATCGGTAGTCAACACAATTCATGCTACCGGTACCATTTCTTCTTTAAGGCTTCTCATTGGGTAGGTATGGTAGTTAGATTTATTTTGATGACCTTTGACCCACGTTATCCGGGTACTTAAGTCTATTTTGGCATGCGTTTCTAGTTGGTTACTCGATAGGATAGTTTTTGTCCAACATCTAGTGAGGTCTATTTTCTCCCTTGGCAGTCGCATACTTGGTAATGTCAAGTTTACCTACTTAATACCACGATGGATATTTGAGTGATCACTCACTATGGCTCTCTTTGAGGTGTTTGAGTTATTTTGGACTTAACTTTCGGCTAGAGGTTCACCAGCCAAGCACGAAACTTCTAATTCGACGAAATTTTCTGTGTCGATGGAAGAGTCTGCAAAAGGTTATTGCCATTGTAGTAATTGCGCTTCATAGGGGATTCACTGCAGTAGATCAGTCCTTTCGACTTTTCAACCACCGTGTTTTCCATAAACACGAAATTGGAGGTTTGGGGAGTAAACTTCGATCCCGGAAACAGCTTTATTCTTGGCAATGGGGTGTGTGTGTGTGTGTGTGTGTGTGTGTGTGTGTGTCACCTAAGAGAACTGGGACCCGATGCACCCACGCAAACTCGTAAATGAAGGAATCAGCGCATACCCATCAACACAGGCACATACCCTAAGCCCTCAAGGCGTTTTGATGTTGGCTACCTACCATATTTAGGCAGTCCATTTTCGCTCATTTATCAAATATGAACTGTGGATTTTTTTTCTACGACAGTTATGCGATTTATTGCCTTTAAAGTGTTCTGGCATTTTTACCGTTGCAAAGGTGGGGATGGCTGCAGTACAGTAGGAGGCTTGAATATCTTTTTTACACAAATCGGTTGCATGTACGAGCGAGTTCTTGTTTAATAGTTTTAGCTTACTAGTTGAATGGCTTCATTTATGAAGATAGATGGGAAACAAAAACTTTTTTTGTTACAAATTGGGCATGACATTTTGTACTTAACAGTAATTCAATCTACTTTCTTGCCCTTTTCCTCTAGCTCTCGGCGCTTTGGTCACCGCTGTGCCAGACAGGACTCACCGCCGATTGTGAACTCATTCGTGGGATCGCCGAAAAAGTCAAAGATGTGAGCAATCGCACTTTTTATTTCCATCTTCTCTGTGATCATTCAGGTTTGAGTGAATTCTCAGCCCATATCTCGGGGTCGGACCTGCTGTTTGTGGGTACTCCTACCCCAGAAAGCATTTCGGGAATGTTTTTTATGGGTTTGAAAAGCAACTCTTTTGTTCTGCTTCTGCGTTCTGGTTTAAAAACTAGCAATCTCATGATGGAGCCGAAAGAATTGCGTGCAAAGTTACAAGAAAATGTTATTTGCAGGATTTGGGAGTCAGAGATGTTTTGACGCCTCGAGAGCTGCACATTTGTTTCAAAATGCACTAAATGGCTTTTTTCAGGTTTATCATGAGTGGTTAATTCTTTTTCACAGACTTTACAGGAATTTTTCTCTATTCTAATGCAAAGATGTCATCCTTTTAGTCCTAAAATCTTCCAGATAATTTAACGTCGGTGTAGTTGAAGTACATGCGTGTTGTAAAGCTCTTTTTCCCTACTTTAAGAGATTCGGGATCGTTTCATTTTATTTCTTTGCGCCATTATCCCTCATAAGAAACGCTTTTCTTAAGGGTAGGGGACTTCTTTCGACTACTCTATCCATTAGCTGAATTCCTTTGCCACTACCTTTATCTATGTATCCTAAGGATTCAGTCACTTATGCTGTTTTTTCGCTTTATTTTGGCTATGCTGTTGTTCACTTTTTTGCAAACGAAACATTTGCTTTCTACTGGCCACCCTTTCGGAAAGCAACAGTAACTGTCGTGTTACTAATCAAAAAGGCGAAAATGTCAACCTTCCAAGCTTTTCTTCCGTAAAGGACTTTCCTTAACCTATTTTTCACATACAGTAATTAGAATAAATACTAGTCGTTGCATTTTGAAAAACTCATATCCATTTCTGCACTATAAGTGTATCAGTGTACGAACGAGAACCAATTAAGCACTTCCCATTGTAGTGCACGCCAACGCCACCCGCCCTTTGAAACCTCTTGAGAGTGCTTTCTTTAAACGATGCCCCTTTTGGCAGAAGTATCCACCAGTTCTCGGTTTTCGCCATAATAGGCTTAACCAGGCAACCCAGTGTCAGTATTGTTTTCTATGAAGGTGAATAACTGCCATAAAGTAATTGACAAGTCAAGGAAATTTTAATACTTACTGCCATTGTTCAAACGTTTAACCCTGTATTTTCACGCTCTTTGGCGGTGAAATAGGAATTCCAACGTAAGTTAGCTTTAATTGATTTATTTGATCATTCACTTTACCCTAGGAAATTCGGCCATCTCTGGTCTTTAAAATATCATCCATTGTTGGATAGCCGCTTTATGTCCTTTTTCTGATCGAAGCAGCCTATTACTGCTTTGGTCACCTGGTACGTCATAATAATTCAATTGATGCCCGCTTTTCTATCACTGGGCGAAATGGGGCTGGCCACTTTTACCACTGGAGAATAGGTGACATCGAATAAGAGCAGCTGCTAAAGAGCTAGTACTGAAAAAGATAATGAACATTATTTTTCCCTCCTCCCCTTCTCACCATACGTCATTTAAATAGCCTTCTCTTTGAATACTGTTCTTCCGCTAAAGTTTGCTTTAATTCACCTTGTTTTACGCTTATAACGTGGCTCTTCCGTTAGGCTGGTGTCATTTATATTCACGCTATCAAATGGAAACGGGTCATTCATAAACTAAGCAGCGCTCTAGTCCTTTCTTAAACCTTAGAGATGACAAAGCCGTACCCGCAAACGGAAGTGCAACCTGCGGATATGGGGCAGGCCATGGAATGAAATATGAGGCTGGAAGAAAACCAACTCACTGCGTCTATTTGAAACCGAATCAGACCACATTTTTTTAGCTGATACATAGCATCAAAAATGGTTGAAAATGCTTCCGATCTTCTGTGAGTGTTTAAGATTTGTTTCGTAGAATACCTTTCTCTTTTTCAATGTAGTCGTTCAATGATTCCAATTGCTACTACCGCGCTTAGTGTCGTTGGCGGCAAAATTTGTCATCAGCACTTGACTATATTATTCAGGTGGCCCGCTGCAAAAACATGGTTAAACTACCAATCGAAGCATTGCGCAATCCCCCTCTCTTTTGAGCATTGTCGTAAAAATACCATCTACGAGCCAGCCGCGCCAGCCATGCCATTTGTGTGCAACTGTGAAGGTATTTGACTGCAACGTCACTGATCTCTCTTGACAATCTCACTGGATCTGGAGTTTCGTCCTTTTTGAGAACTGTGTTAAGCAGAGGCGGAAAAGTGCTGGTCATCACGTATGTCCACCGCTAGTCAGAGGAAAACTGACCTTAAAGCAGAGTCGGTTAATAGAGGACGGGTTTTGACATGGTTCCGTGGGGATAAGGTTTCGCGTCTATCCTTCCTTTGGTCAGCCATACCTTCCAATCTGGATTCTATCCACTTAGTAGGGAAGTGGAGGATGTATTGCGTGCTCACCCGACTGACATCTTCATGCAGACACGGAAGGTAGCTCCGTAACGAAATTCTTCCAGATGGTTCATGACTAGTGTCGCTTCAATTGTTAGTAGCTTTCATTTAGGCCACGGGACTGGGATAATTATCCAAGACAGATGTCACTTTTAGACCTTCCGCTAGATGTTGTCACACATTCTCGCATCACCAGGATAGACACTTCTGTCGGGTTAGAGCTCAGCACCCAGGGATGGGGATTAAGCTAGTTGTCCTTTAAGACTAGGTTTGCTTCTCGATACCGCCAATGTATTACCTCAAGACTTCTCTGAAGACGAAAGAAGACAATATTTGGGTAGAATGTGTGTATTAAACATGCAATGGGCCTAGGGGTCGGAGGGCCGTTCCTCAATGAAGGTACGGTGGTGGGACACCCAAGTGGCCCTGTTATCAAAACCGACGGTTGAACACACCGTAGGGCTTGGGACTACTGGTTTGGCTTGGAGGTCAGGTTGCTGGGCAGAGGTGCAGCAGCGGAACGCTATAAGTGGTTTGTTACGTAATCACAGATTTCAACTACCAATTCAAGCATTGCAAAAGATCTCGTATGTCATCGGAACCTGCTCATAAATTGCTTCGTAAAATAGCTTCCAACTTTTCATCTGACCTTAAATTTTGTTTCCTTTTTTCAGCCAAATTCATTCAAGGAAAAATTTGCTTGGTTTTTCAATTAAGTAAATCTGATTAATGAAGCGAATAGTAGTTGCATATTTTATTTTGAAATGAGAATTGAGGTTATTTTGACGTATCATCAGGTTACTGACGTTAAGATCAAAAAATTCCAAGACCACTTAATGCAACTCCGATCTATTAGCTCCTTCATGTGATGCTCTTTCCTTTGAAAATCATCTCTTTATTTTTACGCACTAGAAATTAACAGAGCTGTGTCCAGACTTGGGACAGGAAAAGCGACCGCGACAGTCGAACTGCTGTAGTGGTGACGTCGATGGTGCAACCATGGACTCACATCTTGACACTCTGGCCGAAATCATTGGGGAACTAGAGGACCTCTCGGGCACCTTCACATCTGCCCACCTTGAGCGTGGCCGCGCTCTCACCTGTCGTCTCACCGCTCTCTTTCCCCCGTCCGGGCAATAAATCTCAATCACTGTTTGCATTGAAACTACACACCCCGCTTAGCGTTTGTCCATCTCTGCTCCCTTTGTTTGAACAAACTTCTGTCTATTTTTATGCTGAATGAATCCCCTTCCATCCCCACTTTTGCATGAACTACTTTTTTAGAAACATGGCTCTTTTTGTCTAGACTTGGGCTTCTTTTCCTGTTCGGTGCGTTTGTATGCGTGTGTGAGAGCTATTCAATCGCACACGTTCATTGGTGATGGCGGTGTAGCGAAAGGACGTCTGTGTTCCCCAGTCCTCCTGTTCATGCAATTTATTCTTTTTTATGAAGTAAGGCGGTGTGATCGTTCCTCTCTTCATCACTCCCGGTTGGCCCTTGGTATTTTGCTTCCTCCCACTGTAACTTTCTATCACGTGGCAACGACTGGATGAATAATGGTAGCTAAAAGGTGGAACACCAAAGAGTTACCAGAACCTCTCCATTCTTGAGTTTCCATCTTTGGTTTCCATGCTATTGACTCTTACTCGCCACGGGGAGAGGCAGATAAGGCCTCGATTTTGTTAGGCGTTTCGCTAATTTGGTAAAATTCACCCATCTATCGAATACGCCGTGTTGTCGTTAGCCACCTTTGCTTATTCACATTTGGGGATGTATGTGTTTCCGCTATGTTTACCCAGTTGGATAATGCATTTCTTGGTCACGTTGTCACCTCTCCAGCTCATTGTCTTGTTGATGCATTAAATTGTTTGGCAAGCTCCTATTAGCAAACATCAAGAAGATCCAGATGGGCCACCTTTTGGAATGATATATTTTCTTTAGAGGCAGTCATAAGAAAGCATCTTCGAAACGAAAAAACCTCAATGGTAGCCAAGATGTAATGACGTCTCATCATGAGTATGTTATCATGTCCCATTTTATGTAGCGGTCTTGTAATGTATGGGGTGGGGAGGAGGATGAGCATATTTTTGGTCTCATCATGGAGACACATGGAGTAAGTAGTTGTCCGAAGTCGAGAAGACTGACTAAGCACTTCATTGAATAATATTAAATGAACGAGACAGTAAAAGCAAACACGGTAGACTAAAAAGGATTATCTTTTCTTGGAGATCTGCAGGTTTGTGGAGAAAACTCGGGAAAGCCAGGGTAATTAGTCCTTTTTAACTTCTACACTTCAGGCCGTGCAGGACTTGAAATATAACTAGCACTTCTCAAAAGTAGCTGAATAAGGAAATAATCTAAAGGCCGCGGCTATTATTTGACCGAATCACTAGCTATCAGTAACGAATGTTTTTCGGTGCGTTTGATCTGAACATTTTACAGTAGTTGATCGTTCTTGACAGCTGTTGGTGTGATCATAAAATATCACCTTTCTCTTCCGCGTTTTATTTCTAAAACTTGCGTTATTAATTCATGAGAGCTTTCATTTTAATGATGTAGGGCTCACTAACTGATTGTGAGTCGAATTTTGGGCAAGTATTGAAAATTGGCACTTTGTTGTCGGAATCATTGCCCATTGTTATTTCCCAAATTTCAGCACCTCCTCTCCACTCACCACAGTTTCATTTTCAAATCTTCCCTATTTACTTGATCGTATTCATTGCTCAAACGTTTCTTCATTATCGTCTACTAAGATTCTAACCTTTTCCCCAGGAGTGTCGATTCAAAGGGCAGGGAGTGAAGGCAGTAACCTGGGAAGGAAAACTGGAAAAGTTGGTGTCTTGGTGGTTGCCAGTACCTCCGATGCAAACATCTTTCAAAAAGTTGTTTTTGGTTGTTTGCCTCCCTCAGGGCAAGATGTTGACTGAAGGCGTCTGTCGATGGCGACCGCAGAGCCGACGGTTTGTGGAAAGCTGCGTCATTAAAGCGTTAACTTTCGCCGTGATGCTGCGGTCATTCCACCTGATTTCGGTGTCACAGGCGTGTGCTATTTACTCTCTCTAGCAGTTGACTTCAGAACAGTAAAGCATATGTCGATTATTCTTGTTGAAAGGACAAATAGGTTTTTTTAGTTTTGAGTAGCAGTCGAAATTGTAAAGACAAGTCACGGCAAGCGGCAGCATATAAGAACAATAGAAGTCGGAGTTGTGGTGGTCGATTTTCGCCTGAGACTCTGTTATAGCGACTGCCTTAATGCGTTGCGTCCCTAAGTTTTGTCCCATTTGATTTATCCAAATCTGGAAGAGGTCTTGAATATCACCTAAGTCACTCAGACTTAAAGCTGAAAGGTCACGTCCTTAGCCTTCTTGAAAAAAGATGTCGTTGGATTCCGAGGAGTCGGTTTCTTGTCAGAAGGCCAGAGGAGTCATTCTCTTGGAGTCTCTTGGTCAACTTATCCCTTTATTGGTAAATAAAGGCTTGGATAGCTTTTTTATTAATAGTGGCACTCTATTAATGACTGTTCATGACTTTGCGATCTGGAACAAATTACTGCAGGTCCACTTCAAGTCGATCCAGGCTTGGTACTTAGAGGCATTACTGAGGTGTTTTTTTATGATTTGCATGGATGCTACTGCCTCTTGGGTATTCACACCGGAAAACGTCTTGGCTTTAACAGGAGTGGCTTTGTACCCGAATAAAATGTGGTTCTTTTGCCTTGTTCGCCTTTTATTAGTCTGATTTGTGCTTCTGCGGTCCACTTCCTGGAATAATTTTATCAATGAAGCAATTGCATTGTTCCGTACAAATATCTATCATGTGTCTACCACTTGTTCTTGTGTTTTAGTTATCGTGGTACCGCTCGCCTCGCTTTCCTGCCAAGTCATGCGTGTTGTAATCCAACGAGTTAAAAGTGCCTCCGTCCATGGTAATGCTATGCAACAAAATATCTTAAGCTTCATCAGCACTTCTTATTTCCCTTATCAAACTACCTCAAATGTTCTCTACCACCACGAGGCCAGCTTTCACGACTTGATTCATTTTCCCCACTTTTATACAACCGTGTACTTTTAAACGGCCTTGTGGTGAACGCGGGGCAGGTATTCGAAGCTTCTGTGTGTGTGTGTGTGTGTGCCACTTTAAACTACCACGTGGGGTAGAGATAATAAATTCAAGTCAAAACCGCATTCCTCATTTATGTCTGAGTGGTCTTTCAGCGATACTGTATTCGGGACTGAAGGAGCCCTAACCACTGCCCCTCGCTTCAATTACACCTTGAATAAAGGGTAAGAGGCAGAAATAATGGTAATGGATCGAGTCTGAACACGTGTTGTAATAACTTCGCCCTGTCACTCGCCCGTCATAGGTTAACTGTGTACTTCCAGAACACATTCATCTCTATCCACACGTGTGCTTACTTTATGGTAAAGGTTTCCTCTCGTCGAGATTTCCATAAGTGAATTTGAGGATCTAAAAAGTGTCGTGCCTACGGTACGAAGAATGCAGAGTAATTTGAACATCCGACTGCCTACAGCTACGACGAAGGGCGGTTAAAAAGGAAACTCTGGATCTTGGAGAGATCGTGGGAAAATAGATTGAAAAAGATTGGCAAACAGCAACCTTGAGTTTGCGCAAAGTGGGTAGGTAGCTGAACCGGCTTCGACACTTCCTCTCGCTACTAATGGTTTTGCAGTTTTTTTCTCTCTTTTCCGAGTTTCGATTTACGGTTAGTTGATCGGCGAAAACACTGTTGATAATTTTTCCATTCCCTTACAAAAATATATGAACCGACCTGACCTAGTCATGCACCTTTGGCTGCATGACTAGGTCACCGCCACGTTTAGTGATTAGCTGCTGTTTTCGGACTTTTAGTTGACGGTCAGTTGATCAGTGAAATAGGCCGCGGGTTGATGGTCTTGGTGGGCATATCGCGGGACGATGGAGACAAAGATGTGGCCTATATGTGGGTGACCTTCTCAGTGCACTTTTCTGCCCTCTCACGTTGATGATGTTTGAATGACCGGTGTCCTGGACACTTTGTAACATCGGTTTTTAATGCCTGGATGTGTCACTTTTAGGGCACGTAAAATAGTGAATTTGCGGTTGTTTGAGGATGAAGAGAAGCAACGACGTTGGGACAAGAGCGTCAAGGACGTTGGAGGAGAAATCCTCTGTGTTTCTCAGGTATGTTTCGAGGTTTTCTTCAATTATTTCAGCAAAACTTTTCAATTTTGCTTTCCAATTCGTATTTAATTAGATACTTCCCGTTTAAGTCACACCACGTGGTAGTGGGCGCTGTAACAGCTATGGCATCCGAATTTTTATCTTTAGGGGAAGAAAACTCTTGCTGCTTCTTCTGGCAGCTAGACCAGTTGACACAGGGGGAGAGAGGGGAGGGATGCAAGCAAACGGGAAGTGTATTTGTCCTAAAAACGGCCGATTTATATCCAACTCGACCACTTTTCCTCCTGCCTACTTTGCTGTTATAGATTGGAATCGTGCCGTAAGGGCGATTATTTCATGCAAATTCTTTGGACAAGTTAAGATTCCTGAAAAAATAGTGTCTCAAATGTAATGACAATAGTCAGGGTTGGCTGTCGCCCTAACACTGATGAAAAGGAGTCATATGAAATCCTGTCGCTTCTTGTCTGGTGAGGTCAATGCCGCACACGCGAGGAGTCCGAATCCGATTTGGCCTTCCAGTATACAGTTATGGCGGTAATACATGCGGTAATGAGTGGCTGGGGTGCCATCGATACACATGGCGCTGTGTTCGATGCAGACACCTTTAATCGAGGCATTGAATGCGGTCCTCCTTAACAAAAGCGTCAAACCGTCAGCGTGTGGTAATAAAACTCTCATCCATTGTACGACTTTTGAATAGTGTCAGCTCATCAAACGCGGTGGTGTCTGTTAGTGCCGATTCTAGCCATGGTGGATTTTTAGCTCCTAGAACAGCCTTCATCCACGCGGACATTCATCAGTGGTACGAACTCATGATCATTTCGGGAAGAATTATTTCTAGGGAAAAGGTGAGGCTAATCGTTCACGATTTCAAAAGTATGCGCAGGCTTCGTGCCATTCTATTTCGAATATTTTCTATAATCTTAAAAATGTTGCGATGAGTGTGCAAATGCAGCAGTTGACGAGACACTTTTCGCTTTTGCAGGTGTATCCATTTTTTAAATTCAATAATCGCGGTTCGACCTGAATGTTCACCGTGTTTATTAGCAAACAGTTTTCTACGTCTAGTCTTCACAAAGAAACGATTCAACTTGAGGTCTGAATAAGTGGTTAGCGCCTCTTTTGACAGGAAAAGAAACGAGCTTGGAGTTGCGCTCATTTTTTTCTCTGAGACCACAAGGTGGTTGCGATTTACCTGCTATCGCAGCAGGTTTCGTTCCCGTGGCGTTGGTCCCATACGAGACAGCACTCACCCATCCGCCCCAAGTCGGTGGTTTACTGTAGGACATGTCATCCTGGGGTGGAGATGACTATGAATGACATGAACTACATCGAAGAGAGGACAAACCATTCTTTAGCTTTTCGTGGACAGACGTGTAATATGCTCTCGGCGCAGCAGCTGGACTTCTCGTTTCTCGTTATGAAAATTTTAAATTCCTCTTTTTTTAACACCAGATATTCATAGGCATAGTGGTCACTTGAAACAAGCAACCTGTATTGATGCGAAATCGGTCAGTTTGTAAAGTTAAAAATTGCTTCGTAATGGAAAGCGAAATACGATCCGTCATTGATGGTAAAAAAAGTGTTTTGGTAACCGTCAAGGTGATCGGATGGGGCACCAAAATTAATCATATCAGGTCTCACTTATCCTTTGGCGCACAGTTTCTGCCACACTATTACTACACAGCGGTAACCTTTTAAATTCTTATTCGTAGTTCACTCTTTACTCTCTGCTGAAAGGAAACAAACTGGACTTCCACTTAGCGATGAGCCCCGATGCCTCGATGGCCCTTTACGAGGCTTTCTTGTCGAAAGTTCGTTTTGAGTACCAAGCCCCTGACAAGGTCAAAGGTAACTCTCCTTGCTTACGTTTTGTCCTCGTGCCTGACTGTTAGCATCCACGCTTTTTAGTTATCTTCAAAAGGCATTTTGCTACATGCAAACTTACGAAAATCTTCCTTGACTATCAATGGTAAAATGCATGATCCCCATCCAAGATCTACCTTGCTGTTTCCATACCAACAAGGCTGTTCGCAATGCGATTTGGTAGGGAGAGCATTAACGGGATAGGACTTATACTTCCTAGGGGAGAGTGAGTGGCTTTGGCCTTTCTTCGATCGCGTTTTGTGCTCCTTTTATTTTCCCACCAGGTAGGATTTCATTTGCCTAGTAGACTTTCTCTAAAACGTGCCTCCGCTTTTGTTAAGGTCTTCTAGCCTTCGACTTTTGTTAGAAATTTGTTATACCACCACTGGTCATCAATTGATGATTTTCATCGATAAGTCGTGGAATCAGTCAATCATTAGTACATTGGGACTGTTGGGAAGGCAACTCTGTCTTGTCTCACCAGTCAATTGGTCATTCTTTGTCCACTTACCATGCTTAAATAACTTGTGAATCGCAAGTTCGTTCCATTGTAGGCGATTGTCGTAGACTCTTCAAACATCATGCAGCAAAACTAGGCGAGCTCTGATCGCTGAACTGATGCTATTCGGAATACTTAGAGTTCCTTTAAATTCTTACTCTTCCCTCCTTGTTCCTGATACCGCAACTGATTTTTTAGTCAAAAAGAGGAAGAATCATCCATGAAATTGTCAAAGTGCTATTGATGAAGGCCATTCGCTAGGTCAAGATAAGTATTTGAGATAAAAATGATAAATTGCCTTCACAACGCCCAAAAAGTTGATGGCTGTCAAATTGAACTGCCGAACCGATGCTTTGATTCCTTAAACTCCGATCTCAGATAATTGTTCACTTCAATGCGTGGGTGATTGGATGGAACTTTATGGCAAGCGAAAAGTATGCTAATGAATGCGAAAAAGCGATCAGGCCGGACGAATCTACGCTCATCGAGTGATGGGTTTATCACTACAGTGGGCAAGTATCAGCTTGGCAACTTTTGGTGATGGCATTTGCCCATTTCAAAACGGTAATAAGATGCGACTAAAGCGATTGCACTCATTCGGAGAAAAGCTGTGTCCTATATGACATTGAATTGAGTACCTACTTTGCGCTGGAAGCGTGATTAATGGAGATGTGACTTAAAATGCCTTCTGATCGATATTCCTTTGGGGAAGGAACACGAAGGTGGGACCTTTTAACTGACCCCACTATTCAAATGGGTGTTTACAAGGAAGGCCAAATGAATTTTCGAGATCGGACGAAATCGTTATTGTTAAACAACCTAGGAATCGAGTATATTGGGAGGGTGAAGTCAAATAAGGCGAACTACGAAACTGAAGTTTCAACGCATGATTTTGATGAATGGACACCCAGAGAAAAAATCAACCCGTTGCCTAATGGGTTTGACTCCAAGGTGGATCCTTTTATTATACAAAATATATTTTACAAAATGACCCCACAGCCTTTCATTGAAATCCCACAAGAAGCAACAGGATGAGAGGAGAGAGGTCGAGTAGAGACGAACCTGAAGGAGTTGCTGGAACTCGATGTGCGGCTGTTTGGAAGCAAACCGCTGGAGATGACGGCAAGCGTGTGCACGAAGAGAGAAAAAGAGAGGAAGAATGACCTACAGGTGAGCGGGCGGGTCAGTGAGGTGAATGAGGTAGGATGTTGCCACCATCGGCTTCCCCACTTCCTCATCCTCCACCGCCTCCACCTCCAAATCATCATAGTTTGGTGTTTTTCGCTATCTCGATGGTCCACTTCATCTCCTGACACAGAAAGTAGGCAAGATGGTAGATTTCTAGGAGGCAATGGCGTAAGGCCTGACCTAAACCTGTGCAACATCACTAGCTTTGGTGATGACAATACTGAATGAAACAAGTCAGTGAGGCAAGGAAACCAAAATGGACTTTACTAACAGATTTAAATGAGTGGGTGTGGGTACTTTTGCCTGAGGTGAGGTGAACAGCTGCTAGTCAGTATCGCTTCTAAATCCCATTTCCGTATTCGTTCTAGTGGGTACGCGTGTGCATTCGTTTTAGACGCTTGGCGCAAGTTTAACTTTTAGCAATTTTTTTTCCTCTCCTCAGTCAATTATTCACATTTCCGTTAATGTGCTGCTGGGCTTTGGGATAGTGCCCGATAAACGATTAACTACCACCTAAATTAAAATGAAATTTACAACCCTCCGATCTATGGAATTGTTGCGGCTCCGAATTTGATTTGAACTATCAAAATATTGCTAAAGAAGCGCTTTTAGGAGAAGCTATGACAATTCTCCTCATATTCTAATTTGAATGCTTCCAGAATGTGTGCAAAGTTATTGTATTTCAAGTGTTCTCCTCTTTAAGGGATGCCAGCAGCGAAAATGATTCGCTTTTGGTGTGCTTTATAGGAGAGGAGTGTATCTTGACAGCTTTATTGGCCACCAACCGTTCGACACCCAGCCGACAAGAATGAGAACCGTCTCTACCGACCTCGAAGAGAAACCTAATTTTGAGAATTGAGAAACCGCATTGTAAAGAATTGAGAAAAGTATTATCTGCAAAAAAGTTGCATTACGTATTCCAGTGGCTTCCCGAATTGTTGTGAGGAAGAGGCATCTTCAGTGCCTCAAATACACAGATTCCAAGTTGATAGCTCAAACGTTTGCGCCTCCGCCGTTGGGCCTCAGCCCATCACCCGAGGCAATCTGCTTGCCCATTTGCGAGTTTATGAGAGGCCAAGAGGTTAAAAGGTCACTTCCGACAAAAAAGTTCACTTTTCGCTTGACTAAGACCGCGGCGTCAGTTACTAATGGTTAGCCACCGTGGAAGCGAACATCTCCAATACTATCGAACATAGAGAATCTACCGTTAAAACGCATTAGCATTAATGCTTGAACTCAACCTTCCTTAGAGGTTTTTGTTTATTAACAGACGGGGAATGTGGCTAAATCTCTACTTATCTGTTATGCGTTATTTTAATCATCACTTCAGCCGATGTCATGTTCCTTCACAACGTTACAACCGTGAAGCATGCGCTCTTGGCCAGTTTATTATAACTAGCTGCTGCAACTTAAATGCTGCAAGTAGAAGATTGAGTTAAAAGCAATAAAAGGATGATTTATTATTCTTGATTTGGATAGTTTTTTCATTAATTTTTAGACATCGTAATTTGAAATCAAACGATAAAACATTCGAATGAACGCATTGACACTGCAATGTCTTTTAGTGGTGGATATTGACTGCTTCCCTTCTTTTTTGTTGAACATCTTCACTGTAGATGGCGTCTTTGGAGCAATGATGGATGTCTCACTAGTCAACGATGGCCCTGTTACGATCACTCTGGATTCGCGCAACTCGGACTCTCCGTCACGTTCTTTCTTGAAGGCGTCTACTATCGGCGACAACGCAGATGCCGTTTAGGGATGGAACTTTCTCCTTTTCTCAATAGAAATAAATTTGGTCTTTTAATAACCCTCCCCCTATCCCAGAGTGGGATTTTATTCTTTATGTGTGCAAAATACACCCTAGGAAGCTAGAACATATGAATGAAGGCTTGGGTTGCAGCCCCATTTTAGTGTTCGGAGCAAGATAATGCTCTTCTAATTGGAAAACAAATGAATGGGTGTTAGGGTTGGAATGCAAAGTATCTTATTTTTTGAAGTAATTCTGCTCCAGCTACGTTTTACGGTGATAGCGGGCTCAAGGCGGGAATTTCAGTTAGCCGTGGACCAATTTTGAACTAAGCATTTTTTCTTCCCTCTACCTGAGCAGCGAAATAAAAAGTGAAAGAACACTTTAGTGGACTCTCAATGGTGTTCAATTTGGAACTGATGTCCTTCCCTTTGCTTTGCTTCAAACCGACACTAAGGAGCCTAGGGAAGGACTGGGTGGAGGTTGTGGGTGGTATACAACGCGACTTTACTGCATTTTCAAGTATACGAGGCGCATTTCATCCGATTGACTGGGGTGAAGAGGAGTGAAAATTAATTCTTCACTTTCTCAGGTACGAAGAGTGGTTGGTGCCATTGTGAGAATTCGTCAGGCCTCCACGACTCTTGCCTCAAGAATGGCGCAAAGTGCTCGAGCACTCACGCTCAGGAGGCTAGAGTCGACAGTAGAGCGCTTTTACTGACGTCAGCTTTAACGTACAAGGCTTCCTTTCAACAAACCAGTGAAAGAGGTGAACAAGGGTACGGGTCGAAGCACAGAAGTTTTACGAATCACAGGGTCTCTCAAAGTAACTTTTTGGCTGTAATTTACCTTATAAAAGGGCGTAAAGGTCTTAGTCTGTGTTTTCGAGTTGACCTCGATGCAAATATTGCTCTTGAAGCTAGTAACAATGAATTCGATATTTTGGGAACAAAACCGCAAAAGGAGAAGCTTAAACTGAAACAAAAAGTGGAGTGGTGTTAACGCAGCTGTGAGGCATGCTGATAAATTTGTAGTTGATCAGTGAAATGCAGTGTTTAAATTTGTTCCCTTAGCATTGAATCGCAGTCTGACCTCAATGCTTGGAATCATTTTTGTTCAACGTTTAAAAGACGTCTTTCTGCAACAGAACCTGAAAGAAGACGTAATACTCAGGCTGCATAGCTCGAAAGCCAGGATGCAATGATGGAACAAACAATTAAAGAATTGCCTAGCCCCTTCCTTCTTTTGAGGTTCGTCCCCAGTTCTTCCGATGGTCACCCTTCAAGTCGGCCATTCCAACGCAGTTGGTGCTGTAAGGTAAACCCTTATCTACAAACCTTGCCAATCATCAAATCTGTCTGTAACTGAGGGGATAGTAGACTGTAACGTCACTTACTTCTCGTGAGGTTTCTACTAGACCTGGGGTTTCATCCTGATTGGGAAATGTGTTGGAAACGGGAATTGTGCAGACCATCGCGTGTGCTCATTGTTTGTGTTGAGAACATTGACCTAAAAGCGGAGTCAATTAATATATATGATAGAGTTTTGAGCACTTTATTGGGGATAGTGTTTTACGTCGGTTCTACCAAACTGGTAGAGAGGTGAAGGAGGTGTCACCTGTTCGCTTCTTTGACATCTTCATGCAGGTACCGTAGACGGCTCCGCGACAAAATTCTCTGGGTGGCTAATGGTCACGGCTATTGTCACTTTAGCTGTTAATAGTTGTCGAGGCCAGATTTCATTTTCAGCCCTTCTATTGGGAATCGTTGCAGACTCTCCAATCCGCAGCACCTGCATTCCTTCTGTCACGTTAGGATTTACCATTTTAGGTATGGAAATCAAGATAATGGTCCTTTAGGCCTAGACCAGCCCACCACAGCCACCAATGGGGTGTTCCGAAACTTCTCTGAGGCCAAATAAAAGCATAATACTGGGACGGAATAAGTATTGTAGACATAGAGAAGGGCCAGGCAGCCCAGCAGAGGTACAGTAGCAAAACCCTATTCGGTCCATTGCCAAAATCTAGAGTGAAAGCATACTATTGAGTCATTTTGGAGTTAGCTGCCTCGGTATTCGTCATGCGCCAGCCTTTTTAAATGATAGACATTTATTCAGGAGGACTGTGCTGCAATCACTGTTCCTGCAGAAAGCAGATTCTACTCCTGTGATATTCTACCACACGACAGGTTGTGAGTTGATCGGAGAGTAATTAAAGTGCATGCGGATTAGCAAACCACTGTTCCACTTCCGCTATTCAAACTTTGTAATTTTATTTCAAATGAGGAGGGAAATTACAGTGATTGCAACTCCCGACTCCAACTTTTCCTCACTAATACCCCAATGGAGAGATCTTTGGAGTCAATTTGTATGCATATAAGGAAGGGAAACTGGTTATTCTTGTTGTTAGTTTGACTCTGCTTGTAATACTAATTCATTCTTTTAACCAACCAATGCGCTTGCAATCAAGAAAATCGCGAGTTTTTCCTCTCAGATGCACCAGGATTCAAACCCGTGTAATTATTTTTGAACTTAAAGTAACCAGAAATGTTTACATCACTCTAGATGTAGCTTTATTACTGCTACAGACTCAATGTGAATGCACTTTAAATAAACATTTTTTTCAAGATCAGAGCACTCTAACAATCTTTTTGACCAACTTACAAGCTTACTATAGGCCTCAATGTTGGCATTCATTGGATTGAGAACATCGAAATTGCAATTTTTTTACATCTTCTGGGCGAGAACTACCTGCTTATGCCATCACTGGGGCGATGACTCTCAATTCCTTCTCACAAGGTCGACTGTCTACCCGCAGAAGACCTGCTTATTGGGCTTTGGCCAAGGGGTTACCGGCCAAACAGAAGACCGAGTGGGCTGGTGGACTTAGTCAACGCCTTTTGCGTACATTCTAGCTTTTAGGGAGTATTTTTTGCATTTTGTCTTCAAATATTGGAGTGATTTTTTTCCTGTGCAAAAATGTCATGCGTAGCTCCTCACGCCTGTTTTTAATGCTGTCAGGAGAGCCATAAACAGTTATCGTACAGGTAGATTTCCTCCAGCTAACAGCACTTAATCCCGCTTTGTCATCTATTTCTGAGCTTCGACGATGTTATTGCATCCTATCTTTCGCGAAAAAAAACTCTGTTATAGGAAAGCAATGTGGAAGGCAACAAAGCGCTTTCACTATGAAGACAGGGAACACTTTTCTCTTTGTCACCATGAATAAGTTAAGAACATTCCCAGAAGCTAGTGTCAGCCACCATGAATGAAATGGCTTGATATGCTTAAATATGGTGATTTGTGCGGCAACTTCCATTTACACGGAAAGCTTATCGTATGGGAAGTCGTCCTATCGGATCTAGCCCCTCCTTCTATCTGTAGCGGCCCATTTCTTGGATCTTTATTATTTGTTTGGACTTGTTCGCAAATTTGTGGAAGTATTTGTTAAATAATGATGTAAATCACTCAAGAAATCATACTTTGATCATTTAAGTTTACTCGTTAAAATTGTCCCATCTGAATGGTCATGCATGTCTACCCTTCACAATCGGGACACTTGGTAAAGCGGACCATTGGTTGTGGAAATAAAGCGTGCATTTGCCCACCTAGCCTAAAGATGATTCGTAATTCCAGTTCAATGCGCTTCCGAAATTTGGAATGGAGAATAGCTAGGGCACCGAAAACACGACACTTATTTCATTCCAATTTATCAATGCAGTAAATGCATTTCCTAAACTTGAAATCCCACAATAAGACTGATGTTGTGAACCTTTTAATTGAAATGAACCCATGCAGCATTTGTCCAACCCAGTTGCCCACACAAAGTGGGTGTAGCTTTAACCAGCCAATTAGCATGCGGACAGCTGTCCGCCGAGAGAAATGTTGGCCAATTACATGCTGCTCTCCCACATGGACACGCATGGGCATGCGTTCACGCACACCCACACACGCACGTCCACACCTCGCACCGGAGAGCGGGTCATTTCTGCGGCAACTATTCCTAGGCCCGCCAGTTGCAATGAACACCTATTTGGGTTGCGTGACAAGCACTGACTCACGTGGCAGCGGCCCGATGGCGGGTCGCCACCGGCCCACTCCCCACTCCACCGCCCTTGCCGCCACCCTCGATCGACTCTCTTCCACCTCTGCCACCGCCAACACTCACGTGGGGTCAAGGATGCAAGGACGCACCAACAGTTTTGATGCAATGCAGACAGTGGTGCTCACTCGGAGTCAACTGGACAAACCTTGGGGCTTCCGGATTCAAGGAGGCCAGGATTATAACCTCCAACTCACAGTCAAGAAGGTAGGTATCGTTTCGTTGATTTGTTGAATGATTGAGTGCTCTTAATGCATTGTTTTTCGAATCAAGTTATTGGTCTAACTTGAAAATTATTGAGTGGATCTATGAGTATGAAAGTTATCGTCTTGGTCTCTCTTATTTCGATCTTGGAGACTAACGTAAATGTTTTTGAATGTCGCTTGCTGTCAGAAGGTGCAACTTTTTTCTCCTGCTGCATTCTATGCAATCAAATTGGAGCAACTGTTGACCTTAAGTTAGATTTGACGAAGTATTTCTTCCATTTATGTTTCTGTGCAAGAGAGGTAAACAAGTCGTAATGTCTTGGGCTTAAAACAGACCCTTCTGACTGCTTTGCCCTTCTGGAGATGCATATGTCCTCACTCAGCCGGTCATAAAAGTGCTGAAATGTTATCGGTGCAAGTGGACCCTTGAAAGGGTTCATCCAGTCAATTATGAGCATCAATGCAAATGAAATCAGCTGAATCCTAATATTTCCTTCGATTTTACGGTTCCTTCTTCATTTGAGCTCAAAATGAATCCTTGCGTCGCGGATAGTTTATGAGCTTTTAGATCTGTAATTTGGTTTGTTGGTCTTTGAAATGTCAATGATGGGAGCGCTCAGAATTCCATGAAACTGAAATAAGACTATCAAAATGCTCTGAAAAGGCGCCTTGGTATTTTTGCCCTCTCCAATCCCCAAGGCAATTTTTTTCCCGACAGAGTGGACAAATCCGACCTAGGGTGGACCTTAGGATTAGGCTGAGAGATGGGAGAACTTTGAGATTTGGAGTGAACATCTGGATGCTAAAGTTCAGTATGCACAAGTACACTTCTTCGTAAAAAATGCTAACACACTTCTTCTTACACTACCTTATGTGCGCGATGGATAAACTTTCCGAGATCTCGTTTTATCGGTCTTCTGCTGGACTCTTATTCCAACTTGAATCACACGATGGAATTTATCCACATCGGAGCGTAAATTAAGGTGGCGTTGTGTGAGACCCCTGGTTCTGGAATGACATTTACGTAGATGGCTGAAGGAGGTGGAGGTGGACCGAAGAAATCCTTGTCTCTCTGTCACTCCCCACCATTGTCCTTTGCACCTAACTCGCTGTGGAAGCAAAGCAATTGGAAATAGCTGAAATGGGAACTGGAATTCAGAAGAATTATTTTGTTTTTACTTCCTGTAGGTCTTAAAGTCTAATATAAATGGTAATATAAATGGGATCGGTGTCGTTTTTTCGCTATCATGGACATATTCAAAAAAGTATCATGTCCAGTCTGTTGATGGGGTATCTCCTTTCTTTGCTCCAGGAATTTGCGTATCCTTAGTGCATTGCCTAAGCTCCTCGAATTTCACTTGCGTACACATTAAAATTTTTTTGAGAGTGCGATAAAGAACTCAAAGAGCAATTACAATACGATGTTTACCCTTGACTTCTGCTCCTACCCAGGAAACTATCCCATGCACTATCCATTCCCAGACCAACGTTTACCTGCCCAACATTCATGCTAATAATGGCGACGAAGAAAAGGGTGCAGACGTGAGGCTTTTTGATGGTGGCATTTCGAGCTTCAGGTTGATAGAACTGCGATTATGCGAGTTCACATCCAATTCATAACTTCTTGCCAAACCTAACCGTTCGTTTTATTTCAATAGCATATGCGATCGGCTGCTGAATAATTTTTTGACGTTTTTGTACCCCCTAAGCTTCATTATAAGGTCACCAGGAAATATTTACCCTCTTTGACAATTCTATATTCACCGTAAACGTTGACGCCATTAAATTCTACCAGAGATAATTTGCCTAAATTTACATTGCTCACTGCAATCTATCAAGTGTTCACCAGCTTGCTGGAGGAAAGTTGCAGATATCCTCCTCCACTTGTATGGGTGGAAGGTGTAAATCGTACCATCAGGTACTACTTCATTCGTTGGTTAAAACGAACCCTGAACAGCATAAACAGGAATGACAATGTGCAATTTTATTTTGTCGAAAATGGTAAAAAAGCATTCCCTACATTTGCTTGCATTTTTGAAAAACTTAAATGCCTTGACATTTGTCGGAGTGGATAAGTTGAGAACATGTGGATCGTTTCGCCTACTACCTGAGCAATGCATCAATGCGTAACCCCGGGTCCCCTATGAGAGCGCACGCGACCTACCAATGAGTAGAGTTAATTTCTCTGCTAAATAAAGTGAATAAGATGGCATGATTTGAGATCCTATTCGATGGTATGGCATGCAGTTGACGCTCCGGTTTCCGGATCTGAGCCAGGTTCACAAAATGGTGATGTGTTTTTGTTTGTCTATAATTGAACCAAATCGAACTGAAATAATGGTTGAAGCTGAAACAACAAAGCCGGAGTGGATACCCTCGGCCTGAGAATATTTAAATCTTTCTTTTGTCCTTGGTAGGTATTTAAATTAGTTAGTTCAACCAGGTAAGCGTCGGTACTGCATTCGAAATGGCGAACATTTCTGAGTTGTGGTGGTTGGTTTTCCTCCGAGGTTAGCAGCAAACATGGCAAGGAAAGAATCTCATATTTTATTGAGGAACCTTGCAATGTTTGCCTAAAAAGGGTTCTTTAACACCAAAAGATCATGAACTTCTTGGACAGAATTAGTTCGGTTCTTTTGTCCCATGTTGCTAGCTGATTACTTCTAATAATAGCGCAGGGCTCTGACGCAGTGTAGCCGAACACGCATCATTTCCTTTAGCCAACTGCAGCCCACTAATTATCACTTTCACTCAAACCAGTGATTCAAAACCGCAAATTTATAACTGGTAAAATTGCAATAATCCTTCGCTTTGGTTAAGCGCATTCATTTTCAATGTTCAAAGCCTTTTTGGAGGTTGTATTAAGCTCTACCAAAATAGAAACATCACTCCGCCTTATGGCTTCATCCTTTCTTCGATTGTCCTTCTCTTCTTAATTTTTTGGCACACAATGTGTCCTCATATGGGTTGCATTTGAATACTAGGGAGGATCGAGGATGACAGGGTGGCATTACTTCCTGAAGAGAATACAGTTAATCAATAAACCGTGTAAGTTTGGTTGGATGGCCTGAATTTTGTGTCCTTAGCACGACAAGTTCTATCGGAAAGGAGTCCAGTTGGGGCACAGTGCTCAAGGCTGGACCATCCTCTATTATGAGGTTATTCTCGATGTTAGTTAAACTTTTTAGTAACACTTGCCTAAAAACAACTCTGAAAAGAGAAAACGCATGCCATTCGACTAAGATGTAAGTGGTAGGCCTTTCTTTAAGGCCGAATGCGATGCAGTGGATCCCTTTTTCTGTAGATTAGCTGTCATTGGATGAAACTCGAAATTGAAGACCTGTCAACAGTTAAGTCCGCTGAACTCCTATCACGGTGACCATATTCCTTTATTTGGTGACGTCGATGTTGGCTAAATGGTGTCCACCCCGATGACATTAGTGTAGCCACTGCCACCGTACGACTACTCATTCTATTGGCCTTACTGAGCCAATGATGTCCATTCATCCTCTCAACCTCGAAAGGGTGGTAGTCTTTTTGAGCACCAACTATGATGCGTTAATCTTCTACATTTATTTTATCTTCTTCTGCGGAAACCTGGGCAAGACTTAATTTACCAACTGCCGAACTTCTTAAGTTGTAAATTAAGTTAGCCATAGTTAAAGGGGTCCTGAAAACCTCAACCATGGAGAATTTAAGCACTCTTTTCCTAACAATAACAAGTAATAACGTACTAAATATTTTTACATCAACAAATTATTTTGAGGCCTTCTATGGTTGAAAATTGTCATTTGTGTCTTAAGAGTAGGTCGACCGAGGCGGAGGTGACTCCTTTTTAAAATGAGCAATTGTTTAGCAATGGAAGGATTCGCTAAATAAAGTGAAGTTTTGGTGTGGTTCTTCTCTGTGTCTTAGGATTAAAGTAATCCCCACTTGTAGCCGAAGCGCTGCTCCTCGAACTCTACCATTTGGTCCCTGTTGACATAAACTCCTGTGAGGGCGCTCGAGACTTCGGTCTGACGGTATTTCTGCTCTGAAAGTATCCTCCATACCTTTACGCTGCTTTAGTGAGTTTGATGCGCTGATGTTATATGTATTGAGGGTTCAGGTTTATTCTTTGGCCATTTTTCATTCACAAAAGCAGTTGAGATTGACCTTGAGGTCGTGGATTAAGATCCAAAAGAGGTCTTTTGTCACAAAAAGTCCCTTTTATGCACTGTCAAAAAATGGAGACGTACCGATTAGAAATAATGTTTTAGCCAAACAACTGTGTCAGTGCAAGGAGACGAGAAGGACCCGCTGTATGTGGGTCTGCCTATCATCTTGTAATCTTCGATTTCCACTTCATGTGAGACCATGACCACTTGATTTCCCGAGTATTGTGGAGTGCAATTGTGACGATTGAAATAATTGAGCATCTACCCAAATTAATAAGTATCTGTTCTCTTTTACTCAAGTAGCCAGTAGCTGGGATTAAAACTGAAAAATGCCTACTTCTGCCATCAGAAGGGCGCAAAATGTCTCCCTTAATAGTGCTCTTGCAAACAACCCTCTCTCAATCTCTCTTTTGCCGTCACTGCAATAGCTCTTGGGCTGCCCTCCTTTATATTACTCCTCAAGGCGCGTTTATTTCTACGCACTTCTACTTCTGCTGCACTTTGGCAGAGCAATAAATATTAATGAGGGGACTGTTGAACAAGTTGATTAAACAGATGATTTCCTGCTTAAATCTCGCCTATAAATTACATGCTACCGAGCTCTGTGGTTGGAACCTCTTGTCATTTCCGAGAGCGGGCCATGGAAAGCCGAATGAAGGAACAACCATTGACTGTGACTCACTCCCACGATGTCTCACGGCAGTTGTGTCTCAAAACAACCCCAAAAGGCTGACTGGATAAAGTGATAAGTAAGGAAATTGCCGAAAACCATGAGTTCATTGCGTTCTGCTCGCCCAACTAGCGCTGCACCAACCTGCCATTACTGGATAGGCAGTAGGCCAAAATTAACACATTTATGCCCTTAAACGCGGTTTCTCAAGGTGCAATCTTCCCATCTGCTGTTCTCGCACAAGTCAAATTGGGAATGAAAAGATTTTAAACTTTAAAACTACCGACCTTGAACGCATAACTGGGGCGTGTTTTATGTACGGAATGGTTCTGTCCAGGCCATTCCAGCCACTGTTGATCAGCTTAACAGGTAGCAAGGGTTTTGCGTCATTGTGAGTTAGTAAAGCACTTAAAAGAGTGCGTTTAATGAAGGTGACGAACCCAAATTCGTAGTTATTCGTTTGCATTTGGATGACACAGTCGACAACTTTAAGGACTGAGCTACAAGACATCTGTCATTGTTGTCAAACACACTCGTAAGCGCGTCTGCCAGTGAAGCCTCCAACGGTGACTATGCTAAACACATCGTCAGCGCATAATCCATTGTGCGGTAAAGTTGCACGAGGGATGAATCTTCTTTCTGTGGGGGCGGCGAGTATAACACAATCATTGCGATTGCCCATAATCGTTAACAAGATACATTTCGACTGACCATCCTGGAGTGATCATGTTGTGTTGATAGATCCTTATTTTAAAAACAAAAGTACAATTATTTATGCTTTGCTTAGACCTCCACCAATTTCTGCTCACTCAAAAGCGTGATTAGTCTCGATTTTAAAATGGAAATCATCCAAAAAAATAACAAGTAGACTTCTGCCTTCAATCTTCTTGCTATCCAGGCTACAATTGGGTTCGTCAACTTCGAGCCTTGCTGATGTGAATGGATGGAGTGCAGTAAACACGAGGAATTTCATCTGGTAGAGGGACCGTACTAGTTTTTGGGGTGTTATTTGGCAGTTTGGTTGTCAGTTTTTTGCCCTAGTTGTAGCAATATTGAGAGGCGGAAAGGTCGCATTAATGTTATCACATGCCCAAATTCCCTTGTAAATATGAGGTGGCTACAGAAGATCGCAAGAGCTTTGCCTTGAGGAACAGAAGGTACTTGTTCACCATTTTGCCTGCAAGGACAATCATCATTACGGTGCACTATCCCTTTCCAACGACATTAATGGAATCTAAGGTAGAGGATTCCACTTTGCGAAACATCACTTCTCTGTTTCTAGCCCTCTTCCATCCCTCAACTTTCCGTTCAATTACGCGTCTGGCTGGCGTATGTCGGTTCAATGTTAATGCCAAGAAGAGGTGATCATCCTCGTTTGGAGAGGTGTTTGAGAAAATGGGAGGATGAAGTGGGTAGTCTTCCCCACCGCAGTCCATCCGGCCCTGTTTTATTCCATTCTATCGTCTGGGCATCGCCAATATAGCGATCTTGCGTGATACAACGCTCCATGAAATGTTTAATTTCTTCAAGAACTTTGTAATACATACAAGAGGCATTTCTCACCAAGTTAGTTAGTCAGCCAGTCAGCCAGTCAGTCAGTCAGCCAAAGAAGCAACGAACAGGTGGTCATTGTAGTTTACTGCCAGCTTTGAATGCACGTCACATGAGATGCGTTTGCTCAGCTTTACCATTCTCTGCGTTAAATTTCTTCTCCAGGCTCTTTCTGACTTAATAGTCTACACTCGGCACATACAACAACCAACTTATTTAACTTTGACACTGAGTTAAATACATTTTGTCAGATTTGTGAAAAGGACAGGCCCAAATTATATCCATCTGGTGCTACAGATACTTGATGAGATTTACGGGTATTTGCATTTACATTGAGTCATTCTTAGTGATCTCTGTACTATGAATCAAGGATCTTTTAGTTCTCTCGCACATGGTAAAAGCACTTCAACTCCAAAACATTCCTCCAGCTTGTGTATAGAGTCAGTTGCATCAAAACTGACCCGACATTCAGATGGCCTGAGCCGACCAGACCCTCTACTGCGGCTGGCATGCCTTCTAAAGGGGGATGCGTCTTCTTATGGTAAGATGAAAGAACCGGAGGACTGGTAGAATGCTCTAATGCCATAGCGTTTCAATCAAAGATGTTGTAGATATTAACATCGCATTACTTTAAAAATATGTTGTTTTTACTACTTTTCATGGTCCTTGTCAGAGGGTGAACTGCAAGCACTTATTATGGCTTCTTGACTCTCATCTCATTTAGTGCTTTCACAGTGCAACGTACCTCTCCATCAATCTTCTCAATGCTTTTGCCTCTCCTTGTTTCATTATCTAAAGACGTACTGAGCGGTTTGTTAATTAAGTTTGCCTGCTTTCATTCCCCCAACATTCATGTTGAGAAATGGAGAAAACAAAGTTATAGCTGTACCTTCAGTATCAAAATCCTGTCGAAAGTGGCACCTCCCTCTTCGAGAGTCAGGCATCCTTGAACCGAGTGTTGCGTCTTTTTGGCTATGGCATTTCTAAGGGCACCAAACTCCCTCAGCATTATCGTAAGAAATTGCCACGACTACAGATAGCTGACAGCTTGCACCTCACTCCCCAGATGATGTGACAGTTGGGGTTTGTACCAGACCCCCCTAATTGGTCGGTATGTCTGAAGAACAATGGTGACAAAATACCATTTCAGAAGCCAACCTCCCTTAAGTGGTGAAATAAATACGCAGCGCTAGCGAGAATATAATTGATAACTTATTCCACTTGTGATTGGTGAATTGGCCCTGCCAATAAAAACTCAGCAAATTTTTTGCTATTTTATTGACAAGTTGCTAAAAGTAAATCAAACTTTCCAAGTTAATTTAAATACGAGACTACTGGAGCTGCAGCTTTTTTTTCTGTTTGTTTTGCGAAATCAATCCTTTTCTTTCGCTAAATAGTTTGTTATGCTTCAGTTAAGAAGCTACAAGGTTTACTTCCTCTGTGTACGTAGAAAAATCACAAACAATGACTGACAGAATGTAGCGCCAGAGCGATTTATGAGTAAAAGTTACAAATGGTATGGGGAAAAAGCAGTACACCTAAGGTCGCCGCGTTCTTCGAAAACACACTTTGCAACCAATATTAACCCACTAAAAGATTGCCTCCGATCAATTGACCAACAAATATTGACCAGCCTTTGATGATGTGCCCAGCCTACTTCGAGAAGACTTCCAAAGCAACTCTATTCACACCTCCATTTTGGAACGCAATCATTTGTAGACCCAGGGATACTAACACGGAAAAATTTCCTACGAAACGCACTAGTTTGCTACCCGCTCCCCCATCTGAATGTACCTAGTTATCACAGAACCAGATCATGGCAACTATACCAACAAATACCATCATTTTTTAAAAAGAATGGGTGCCTGCCAACCAAGCGATACTGACCAAATCTCTCAATAAGAAATGAGTCTTGGTAACTCCTTGTAAGTAAGAAGTTCCATTCTCAATTATACTCCTTGAGTTCGTGCTTAATTCAATCCCAAATCAATCAAGAGATCCCATTTAAATGGTAATGTAACGTTATATGCGTCACCCAATCAGTAAAAATGTTTTGTTCATACATAAACATTCCCTGAATGAAACCAACAAACGGTCAACGAATGGGGGGAGAAAATGGCTATGAAGGGCCGGTGGGCCGTTGATGGTTCTGCCTTTGGAGGAGGGTCTCGGTTTTGAGTTGCCAGAAACGTCGCTTAATCTGCAGGATCTCCATGCGGAGAGCATGTTCCGTGCGAGCCTGCTGCAACAATTCCACCTCAATTGCCCGTTTTTGATGGCGGTGACGTGACCGCGTGGTACCGTCATTCCGTTCACCTAGGCTGGAGGGAAAAGAAGATCTAGATCAGTGCTACTGCGTATTCAGTGCCCAGTCTTTAAACAAATGAACCTGCATTCCAACAACATGCGTAGAACAGGAAAAATTGGATGTTACACCAGATTTATGAACTCCGTGCCTAACCCGACACTTGAATCTAAGGATCCGCATCTCTACATGCAATGACGACGAACCAAACAAAACGCCCTACTGTATTATTTTAAGTAGCCCTTCCTTTGAAAGTATGATCTGAGTTGCAATATAACAGTGAAACCCACGAGCTAGAGAAGGCTTTAGTGTCACTGTCAGAGGCACCGTCGTCGTCGTCTTCATCATCCCCATCGTCTTCGTCAGTGTCGCCAATGATCGGGGTGGCTACAGTAACGGCGCCAGCAGGAATGGGGTTTGAGTTCACTATCGGTCCTCTCCTCTCTGCCTCACTCTCCTCCACCTTGCACACCAGGGCTCCTCCCTCGGGAACAGTCTCGTCCCGCGCAGATTGATTTACGCCACCATCCGTCGTTTCCCCTGGAAATATCGCTCCCATATTGCCCATGCACTTGTGATCCGCCATCTAAGCAAGAGAAAAAGGCCTTGGTTTAAGCCGCAAGTTATGATAGCCAATACAAGTTGCTCCACTTCTTACCGAAATGTCATCATTTGCACTGCTGTTGTTATTGTTATTTGTGGTAACGGCGGTGGTGGTGGTGTTAGGATTGGCCAAGGGGAAGCGAGGTGGCGGGGCGACGGAAGCAACAAAGGAAGCGGTGGTGGAGGGAGTGTAGGAGGTAGTGTGAAGGGGCAATTGAGTAGGCAACGTCAGTGCCTCTTCGTAGACCTGGCCTGTGCTTCCATAGAGGGCTGTTTGCTGCTGGCGCTCGCGCATCTCCTGTGTGGCCGCAGCCAAAAACTGCATCACCATACTATTCGTCTCACTCCAATCCAATTCCGGCGTCACCTGGCCCTCTCGAATCTTTTTCTTCGTCTTCGACACGATGTTCTCCCACTTCTTCTTTATCTTCTCGTGGGACAAATGAACGATTTCAACAGGTCATGTAGCTCAAAAGGAAAAGCCCGAAATCTTTTCCAAAAAGTTCACTTAATTCCCGACGTGAGATTTGAAATGCCGATGTTAGAGACTAGCCATTTGAAAAGATACAACTTTTAATTGGTGATGCAACGTTTGAGAGTTTAAAAGTAAATCGAATGAAGAATTAATTTAAATCTTACCTGTTCCCCTGTTCGTCTCGGCTCGTGAGGACGTTTGAGGGCCATGCTGTTGGCCACCTCCTCCCAAGCTCTCTTCTTCAGCCTATTATGCACCGGAGACATGGAGAGAAGAATGTGGCGTCGTTTTTCGATCTCCTTGATCATCAACTTTACCTCCTGTTGTACAAAACCTTCCGAGCGTCGCCTGGTCAATGGGGAGATGATGGATTCCATTTCAGCCAAGCTGAGTTGGGTGATCGGTAGACCCGTACAGGTGGAGGGAACCATTGAGGGCTGACTGAAGTGTGACGCCGGCGCCACGAAGCCCTGTGACGGAGGCATACCCATTTTTGCATCAAAGGGGATTTGTGAGGCTTGGGGAAATGCTGTCGTTGCGGCTGTTTGGAGGGCAATTAGAGACCCATTATTAGTATTGTTGTTGCTATCGCCATTGCCGCTAGTGCTGCCGCCGGCTCCGATTCCCACATGCGGTTGTGCCTGCATCCTACTCTCTTCGCTTACTGCGTGCCTACCTACCTACCTACCTGCCTGACTACGCACGCACTAACATACCTCTGACTGCGCATGCACACGCACATCACGCTTGCATCTGCAGAGCGGCAGCCAATCACACCGCTGCATGACTAAACCGGCGGTTAATCGATAACCCGATGCGCTTGTGTGCTTGCGCCCATGCCTAGGGCGAAGTGACGGGCGCGTAAGCCTGCAGGCAGGCAGGAAGGGTAGGCGAGGAGAGAGAGCGAGAGTGTGAGGCTAAGTGAGGTGAGCGACGAGTGATTGGTTGGGGACGTGGATGCACCCACGCACCCACGCGCATGCACGTATGCACGAAGGCATGTTCTAACTAGCCTGTCCATCCATCTACATTAGCGAGGTCGCGATCTACGCGATCCAACCGTCCGTCCATCCATTAATTTATCCGGCTGAAAGTTGCGGTTTTTTTTGGCAAAGAAAGATACTTTTATGATCTTCTGATAAAACGCAGGACCAAATCGCGAACCACTGCCCATTTTTGAAGCCTAGGCGCAATTTGTAAGCGTCGGGTCTTAGTCGATTTGTTGCCCAGGCCGCTGAATACAGTCCATGACGGTTAAAGCTACTGCTGACTAATTTACGCTGGTAGTACATGGACTCTCTAAACTACTCTCTTATGGTTTAGACGCAACCGGGAAGCCCAGCAGAGGGTCGACTGCATTGCGGGGACGAGATTCACGAAATTAATGGACAGGACACTCGGACATTGAGTCACTTGCAGGCCACAGAAAGCATCAAGGCTGCCGGGAAGGATTTAAAACTTACAATATCAAAGTGAGTTGGCAAATTCATCATCACTGACCATGGCCATGCATTTCGCAAAAGCTTCAGTTTCCACATCCTTGGCCAACCCCTGTGCCACACAGTTATCAAATCTCCTGGCTAAATTACCTACAAAAACAAAGAGTAACGCTGCTTAAGGCTGTACATGCTGTGCTGACGGCCTTGTTTACTGTGCAGCGTGTTGGCCTGAACCTAAAGTGACCGGAGCCTCATTAGTTAATACTTTTGGTTCGGTAACAGTCGTGTACCAGCACGGATACCGATGAGCCAGAGACCGAATAGGTTCCTTTGAACCATATCCTGACACGTTTTGGGTCCCCCTTGGCGCTACATGTCTGCGACGATCACCGTAATGGTACCTTAGTGATAAGGCATGAAGACTAACAACGGGTTGAAGGTCATAGGGAAAAGACCTCAGAGGAATTGAGCATTACTTGAGCGCCTCGCTTGGGAACTGTATTTTAGGGGTGAACGCATGCCCTACTCCACTTGTTGTTATCAGAGGAAGTCGTCAAAAAGTAAAAGAGTAATTAGCCTTGCGTAGCTGCTTCCCACTGCCACCCCGAGAAGGCACCACATTTTCATATTTTACTAGTTGTTTACTGCTTTACAGGTCTGGTATAATCTGGTTTTTATGTAACCTGTAAACTGGTTAATTATAGGTTGTGCTCTAAAACTAGAGCTGCATAGCAGAGCTTGGGGTCAGGGGAGATGCTGGATGCAGATTAGGCCATCTACAAAGCGTGTCCCTCTCTGGCGCCGTTTAAGGCTAGTAACCAACCCCCGGAATCGCCAATGTTGCCATCACTGTATTACCTGAGCCAGTTTCGGAGAGGTTTTATGTCACACAGGTCTGGAGACATCCTCGGTGTGATTGCACGTGGGGGGCACTGTGCACAGCATCTCGCATCTCCATCATGGAGCTAATTGGAGTCATGATACACAGAATCAAAGAGACCACCATACGTCTACGTTCTTACATGACCTTACAGTGGCCTGACTAATGCAGAATTGTTGGACCTCTACAATAATGTATTTGCTTCAAATGTATAGTCATATTTAAATAAGACTAGTGAGATGCATCGAGTGTATGTTTAAATCTCGAATAGACGTTTCTGATGCTGGTCACACCCCAAATAGTGACCATGGTCATTCTAGCTCAGCACTGGTCAAACCAGTTTTGGATGAGTTCGAATTGTTTCATGAAGGGAGCATTTGAAATCATGAGGAAATTATAAAAACAATGCTATTTACTATCAATGTGAACTGAACGCGAGCATAGCTGTATGACAGTCCCTAGAAAATCTTGGCGGGAGCAAGTAGTCTGCTCATACCACTCTACTTAATTAAGGCGAGTAGGCATTTGTGCAACTCACTGATTTCGTGTTAAAACCACTGATGAGTATTGGTTTGAAATGGCTTTGATGAAATAAGCAGTGGAAATTGAGAATAATAACACGTTAAGAGTGCATAACTCATTAGTATGCATATTGTGAGATAGTATGGTTGGAATGTGAGAGTTGACCAACTTGCAAATCGTGTTTTTTAACTTAGGTTGGTCTGCTACTTCATAACTTGGCTGGATGAATTATTTTGTACTGTTTGTTGATCCTTGTGGGCTGTTCAAAACTCTGAGGACATGACTATGTTTCTTCTCCTTCCAGATCACTGGAGAGCGATTTCTCCAATCTCAAGGTACAACCTCAAAATTCCTTTGGACGGCAATAGTGAGAGGCGAGTGGAATGGGGCGTTGCAACCATTCACTCCCCTGTACCGCCATCAAAGGCGTATTAAATGTTCTTCTCTTATCCCCCTTCTCCTTCCCCTTTATTTCCCATATCCTGTGATCAACCAGTAGATCTACATTGATATGCTTCTAGCTGCTATGCAACATCTTGTGTTAGTAACCATAATTATGATAAAGTTGATTCCCGTAAATACGCAAGAGCAACAGGGCCGTTTTGCAGTTGGTAATAATGCTTGATTAGCTTTTTCAAGAACTTTGAAAGGCATTGGGCTCTCCGTGTACTACAACAGATTTCGTACATTCAGGGGGTAGTTATATAACTTCCTTGCTAGAAAACTTGTTTAGTATTCTGTGTGAATGATCAGCCAGAAGTAGACTTAACAGTACACCGAAATCTCTCGACTGTATTGTCAAGATAAGCAGCAGCATTCATTCAAGAGTGTATCAGCTTCTATCATACGGACCTTCCATCTGCAAACCCATGCAGAAGAGTTGAGGGACGAATAGTGAGCAGACATTCATGGCACCAGTGCTGAGATCAAATCGGGGGATCAGGGCAGACTGGAAAGGCTTGGGTAGGTTGAAATGTTAGTGCCACTTCAGTTTCCTATCAGAACATCTGCAATTCAACTGCACACCTCATTCATTTTATTAAACAGATTTCAAAAACTTAAAAGCACAAAAGAAGCAATCAAAGTAGAGCCAATACGCTTTTGTCATACCCAACATATCCAACAAACTGTAGGCGAGAATCCCTCACAGATCGGCTCTTGTAAAAGTCGGTCGAAGTATTTATCTCTTGGACACTTCAAAGGCTATGTGACGGCCGCTTTTGAGCGTCACAGTGCCCAATGCTTTTCTGATTCTGGCATTAGCGTTTTCAAAATCGTATGGAATGACCAGAGGGCTAACAAGATACGTAAAATGAAGAGGACTTCAGGCCACTACGCGAGAGTAAAATGTTATTTGATGCTTCTAAGTTGGGCCTGCCTTCCACATCGCTTTGCGGATGAGGTCGTCTCATGATCGTGCAGAGGGAGAGAAATGAAAAATTTCAAGCTCCTAATATTTCAATGCTTCTTCTAGGGTTGTGTATACTTGATCTATCACGCTTCCATTGGGATGGAATAATTAGTGCACACTTAAGCCTTTCCCCCCCTTCAGGAAAGACTCAGGTATTATGATGTAGCGCCCCTAAGCCTTCCTGAGGTAGAGAAGGACTGGACCATGCTACCTAACAGAAGTGCAATCACGTATGCTTAAGCACCCGTGGAAACAAAACCACTAGTCGAACAATTAACTAAAGAGTTACACAGCCCATCTTTTCTTTTGGTCATTGTCCCCGGCGATCCCCTTGGTAAACCCATCGCCTCGTCTATCACAGCTTAGTTAGTTCTACAGGGGAAACACTTACCAACCACCCTCACCAGTCATCAAATTTGTAGGCAACTGAGAAGATGTCTGGCAGTAACGTCACTGACTCCCTTAACTATTCAATTAGATTTGGAGTTTTGCCTTACATGTGAACTGTATTTGGGGACGGGAAAATTCTAGGCCATCACATGTATCCATTGCTAGTCATAAAAACATTTCTATTTCTTCCTGTCACATTGCCTTTGCTTTAGTGCATCCTGACCATGTCTATCTGCGTTCCATCCAGCTAGCAGAGAGGTGGGGAGGTAGCGCGCATTCACCTAATTGACACTTTTACATAAGTACGGTAGACAGCTCCTTAACTAAACGTTTTTGAATGGTTCACAATTTGTGTCTCTTCAGTCGTTAATGGCAGTCCTGCGGAACCCAGAACTGAGGTATTCGCCGACGGTAGATGTCATTCCTAGTCCTTCAGTTAGAGGCCATTACATATTCTCCCATCCACAGCATAAACTCTTCTTCTGCTCCACTAAGGCCTATCGCACAGCAGCAGAAATCAGGAAGGATGCCCTTTAAGATTGGGTTCTGCTTTCCGCTGCCATCAGTGTAACTCCCCATAACTCCCCTGAAGACGAAAGGAGACACAATGCTCTAGCAAAATGTGTATTATCAACGTGCATTTTGACTTCGGACTACTGAAATGGCCCGAAGGTCAGACTTCCCGGCAGTGCTCTAGGTGGCTTGTTACCAAAACAAAGGGCTAAAAGAAACAGCCAACACATTGCACTTTGCTTTGCGATTTGGAGCAATAAGTTGTCTACTAAGGACTGCTAAGGCGCATACACTGCACATCTGCGACCTGCAGGCTCGGGCTAGAAAACCATAGCGGCATAAATAGGCCCTAGAAGCATACCTACTTAGAATAAGCCAAAATGCTTTTCTCGTGAAGTAAAAACGACCATGGCTATCAGACCCTTTTGAGAGCAATATTCGGTTGCAAAGGTGGTAGAACTGTCAGCTTGAACTCAAGTGAAGCATGACATGCAATTGAGGAGCAGAGGACATCCAACATGTAATTAAAACTCAGATTTTTTCATGAAAACTCCAATTCACCCTATTACCATGAAGAGCTTAAATGCGTTTGCGCATCCTATCCATTCTAAGTTCCTATCTCGCTATCTCTCAATAGAAAGCACAATGTTTACCGAGTACATGAAACGTTCACACTCGGAGCGGCTTCTTTGGAATTCGGATAAATAAAAAAAAGTAAGAAATTCGGATGTCGACGCTACCATCCGCCGAGAAAACTAGGCACTATACGAAGGATTTAGTCTCACCTCACTTCCCTAATACTGACACTCCTAGAGAATCTAAGACCGCTTATTTGTTGCGAGACGTGTCCTGTTTATCTTCGATGAAGCCTAGCATAATCCACCCTCACTTCCTTACTAGACATCACACAAGTAGGAACATCATATTTCCTACAGTTACTAGTTCGTTGACTTCAAAAGCTAGTTCGCATAAAAGTAGGGTTCTAGGTGGGTTCACCGATGCTCTCCCGCCTGTGCAAAGCCATGGCACGTGAGGTTGTCACCCAAATCTGTCATGTGAACGATTGAAGTCCAATCCAGCGCAAGAGCCAATGGGCTCTCTGGCTTAGCCGAGCAGTGATTGGTTAGTGTAAGTGTTTAACTGTGCGTTTAGGCGGGACGGACCAGTTCCGCAGCAGTTTAAATGCCAATATCTACAGATGTCGAGTATTCTTCTACTAAGAGGGAAAAGTCTGCGAACAAAACAGCCGGAGTCACCTACTAGCTCTACTGCTTCCCTTTCAAGAACGAGGTTTGTTAGTTCTTGCATATTTAATGTGGGAATATTATTGAGTCAAGTGAAGGTACTTTTAAAAGTGGTTTTAGTAAGATTTACAAGGAAAAACGAATTGAAGCACTTATTTATCACATTTCTGTGGTTTCTGAGCCCTGCGGAAAGGGTGTTATTCGGTTTCTTAGGTGTGAAGTTTTGAAAGTAGGTGTTAGATGGGGACACTGCTTTCTTATTATCTCTAGCTCGTTTCTTTTAGAGTTCTTAAGGTCATTTGACATTAATAAAAGCACTGAAACATAACAACATTGATTTTCCATCACAGGCGAAGGAAATCCTCCGTCCTCAGCCCCACGTTCATCAAGGGCAATAGTGTAATTGGTTGGAATGTGAAATGTGGGAATCGCAAGGTCACAGTCGCTCTTGGTAGGCATTCTTACTGTTTACTCAAAAAGGCTACTATTTAAGATGACGAAGATGAATGTAGGCTACAGATCTGACCACAATTCAGATTGGTACCAAATCGGTGGGCATCCAGAGCCTTTCTCCACGAAGATCAGAGAAATGTTGTTCCCATCCACTTTTTTGTCATATATTAGCTCTCTTGATTGACACTCATCGAATTGCCCTCCTTAGATCCCTTCACTGATGCAAGTTAGCAAAAGTTCCACGATGTGCAAAAAGTTCAAATGAACACTTGATAGTCTCGTATTATCTATTCGTCCTAGCCTATCAGGCACGTTGACACTTTTTTTGTGAGGCGGCGAAAGCATTCCTTCGCACTAGGACTTTTAACGTGACATGACTGCCGCCAAAATATTTCTCCCTCCAAATAGTTGCATTATTCTTCAAGAGCAAGATATAATCATTGCATGGTGTATTTGATATAATTAAATGACTTTTCTACCATAATTTGCAGACCTCTCCAACTTTACGGTTCTCTTAGACGGAATCCCTGTTAGAGACCCACAGGTAAGCTGAAATAAATATGAGGTAACCATGAGAACTCGTGCGAGTTTTGTGATAAAGGGTAGGTTTAAAAGGTACTTTATGGTTGTTCACCTACAGATGATCACCATTCTAGTACACTATCCTCCCTCAACGACACTTAAGGCAATGAAGGCATTTGGGGTTGAGGATTCCACTTATTTGCTTTGTAGTTTCTCGATTTCTGCCCTATTTTCATCGAGCAGGTGTTTGATATGTAGTTGTCCAACGCTACTGGGAATAGGTGTCCCCACACTCTCCAGATACACGGAGCCGTATGGAGTGGGTGAAGGGATAGCTGGATAGATTTCAGACATGATTGTTGCTTGACCTTCAGCAGTGTGTGCCTCAGAAATGTGGGGTGGGCAGTGAGTGTATCTGTTTCGGAATCACCTATTTAATCTGGTCTGAACGGACACGAAATGCCACGTGACACGCCATGTGATACGATATGAAGTGTTCATTCACTTAACGAACGTTGTAACATGTGCAAGTGGGAAGCAATCCTTCCCTAACGAACCAACTGGTGGTCATTGAAGCTTGTCGGCTACTTTAAATGAATGGTGCATAGCATGAGTTTGCTCAGTTTTACCGTGACTTTCACCTCCTCACCTATTTTTCCACAAACGATCCATTCCATCATTCATTGCGTGAGGCGTTAAAATAGGCTCTTATCAACATGGTAATCTGCAAACCCTGTCTTGCAAAATGCAAAGAGCATCAAATGATTCTTTATTGGCTGTACTAGAAAGTCTTTTCGATCGTGGTACATTCGCGTTTAGTGATGCATCGCCAGAATCAAACGGAGCCAAACATTTCTGGGTGGTGCGTCAAGCCACCTCGCCCCCTCAAGGCGATACACGGCAGCATCGGTGGCCTTGGGACCGAGTTAAGTGCGTTTAGTTTGATTTATGAAGCAAGCAGGCTTAAACTACATCTGTCTGGTTCTACTGATGCTTGATGAGATGAAGCCTCGAAATAAAGAGAAAGATAGGAGAGAATGCAATAGGGATCGAGCCAGTTGAATAGACTCTAGCCGTGAGTTTCACCGATTCACTGCATCAATTTATGGCTAAAATCGCGCGAAATTTCGTGGTTACAAGATATTTTCTCCCAAGATAAGCCCCCAGTCCTAAGATCAATTTTGTGCCTTTCCTTCCTTAGTACCATTTCCTGATTCCTCAATGTCAAGGAAAACGGGGCCATCTACGAATTAGTTTTGCAGCGACCTTTGAGCCCCACACTCACCCCCGTGTTATTGAATTGAAAGCCAGCCTCAGTTCGGAATTTTGTTTAGATCCCGACATTCTTCCTTCAGAAGCGACTACTCCCTCGAAATTGGTGAACCTCACCAACCTTGGTCTCTCCTTTGATCATTGGCTCCTCTCCACATCTACACTTGCGTGAATTCTTTCATGTACAGTCTTTACTTCCTTACTACTTTTAATTGGCGAATCCATCTGTGCCGCTTTAAGTTGGGGTGTATATCTGTGGTTCTTGAATACGGGACGTTATGCTACTGAAGGCTTGACTGGGATGAAGCATTGCTTTTAGACTGTAGACTTTTTCACCCAGTTGACTGTCTCAAACTGAGGAAGAAGAATGTATTTCATACCATGTGCAATGCCGGCTTGAGTAAGAACATCGGAGCGGTGCATGCGTTACGCTGTTAGTGTACGAGTCAATGATACATTTGAACACTAAGGTGTAGGGAGAGTCATCAGACGGGATAGAGGCAAGTGGATATGCGTAGAGCGTAGCTATCGAAAATAAAAACAAGACGCTTGCCGTTCTGGTGGGTTATGGTCGCCCAAATATCGCTAGTGCGGTTGGCGCTACGCTACTTAAATGTAGTCGGCAGGCAGTTTCAGATTTGCTCATCAAGCGGTCCAACACTGAGTGGAGGTTAATTCAAGTAAGGCTCATACAATCTCTTGTTAATTAATTGTCCTTTGCAGCTATTCACTCAGTTGGACTTTGGCCGACCACGTTTGGAGGCGGTGTTGATGCTACTAGGTGGGTGTGGCTTGCGGATCGGTCGTAAATCGACTACTAAGAGTTGAACAAATAGGCTGAGGAGAGACGCTACATCTTCAAAGCAAGCTCCTAGCTGTGAGATTAAGCAGCGAGAGGGATCATGCTCTCATAGTGGCAACAACTGTTGCAAGCGCTTGCAAAAGTATTTGTGTGTGCGCAGACCTGAGTGCTAATTGGTTTCTTAAGCACGGCTGATAGATGAGGCGAAGTGGAGGGAGGCGGGGGAGGGGATTAATTAGACGCTCCATAAAAAGAGGCGTACGTTTTGCAAAGTTATGCGCCATCGCATGCCTTGACGCCCGACAGAAGCAATTATCTTTAATAAGACCTTTAAAACTTGTAGGCTCTTTTTTGGTAAACAGCGAGATGTCAAAATTCACAAATAGCAATGATTTCTCTTCCATGCATATAGTCAAGCATTAATTTACCAAATGATAACAATTGAACATTTGTGTCTCACAATGCCTAATAAATACTTTGAAATTACTGGAGGCAGTTCTGTCATCCTCACAGTATCGGATTTTTGACTGTTGTTAAGAGAAGATTTGGAATGAAATTGAGTTATGGTAAAGCCTCGAAATGCAGACTCGTGGAGCGTGGGTTAGAAGACCAGACTTCCAAGTTTACTTTCCACCAAAATTTTGAGTGGCGAGGTCGGATGACCATTGATGCTCAAAAGGTCTTATCAAACCATTATTGTTGCATTGATAGAAGTACAAAAAGCACCAATTGTAGCTGACCTCTTTGGTTACTTCGGATGGTCTCACCTAGAATCACAACTTCCAAACGAGAATCTGGAATTTCTAGCGAGCACCCGGTTTTTTTGGACCGCATTTGACTCCCAAACTTGAGAGCTTTCTTTCACCAACGGGGCCCACAAGCAATTGGTGAAACGACTTGTTTTCATACCTCTTTTATCATGAACGTAAACATGGCGCCTCGAGACGTCTAGAGGCCAAAACTCCCGGCGGAGGTAACGAGACGGGACCCCACGTGATTTGTTACTGAAACTGAGGGTTGCACAAGCAATCAACGCATTGCTTAGCCCCTTATTCCTTTGAGCGTTGTCCCTAGTAGTCCCTTGATCAAATCTCAGCGTCGGATATCACAACGAAAAGCATCCGCGACCCACCTATCCCAGTCATCAAATGTGCATGCGACTGAGAAGACGTCTGAATGCAACGTCACTGATCCCTCTTTCATTGGATTTGAGGTTTTGTATTCAGTTTTGCCCATTGCTAGTTGTAAGGAACATTGGCCTAGAAGCACAGTCAGTTTATAAAAGCCAGGTTTTGAAATAGTTCCGTGGATGTAGAGCTTTGCGTCTATTTCTCCTTGCCATATCTGTCGATCTGGGTTCCATCCAGGTAGTGGAGAGGCTGCGTTTCACTTCAGTGACACCTTCGCATAGGTACCGTAGACAGCTCCGTAAAGAAGCTCCACAGGATGGTTCAAGGCTGGTGTCGCTTCGGTTGCGAATAGTATTCCTATGGAACCCAGAATTAGGGTATTTGTCGAAACTAGACGTCATTTTTGGACCTTCTGTTAGGAGTAGTCACATATTCTCCATCCTCAGCATGTACACATCTTCTGTTACGCTAGGTTTTACTACTCAGGGGTAGAACTCTGAACATTTGTCTTTTTTGACCGAGTTTGCCTTCCGCTACCACCAATTCGACATGCTGAGACTCCTTGAAAGAATTGATACTACTGGCATGACCCAGATGCTTGGCCTCCTGGTGGAAGCACCATAGCAGAGCCAGTAAGCGGCATGTCACCAAACTCAGGAGTCAAAGCGTGAAGTGAGTCTTTTTCTACCACATCTATTTGCTTAACCTATACGTTAGAATACACGCAACTTTATCCCAGTGGAATGCAATCAGAATCATGGGTCCAGTTTGACGTGGACCCACGTTCACTGCAGACGCTCCAGCATCAACAGCAGCATAATACAATACCTTATTCATGGCTTACGGTCTCCTACTTGACTGAATGCGTCGATTCGATATTCTGAAAAGTTTCACCTAAGTGCACGAAGTTTGAGTTATGTCACTGCACTAACCAGTCAAGCATTTCAGTAGCAGTCCGAGCCTTCTGTTCTTTACGGTTCGCTTCTGGGGAGTAATTCTTGTTTGAAGACTTAGAGTTTCTTCTCACTATGATGATAATTGCTGATCAAAACAGAACAGTGATGACAAATGTCCAAATTTGTTTTTGCTTGAACAAACCTAAGATAGCACGTAGGGCGCATGCCACGAATAGAATTTGTCCACTTAGAGAGACAATAGAACCACAAAAAAACGCTTTTCACAGAGCAGAGGATGTAAACTGGAGCTGGGTGGAGACAGGACATGCATCCCGGTGAATTTGAAGCATTGGACTGCCGATCATTCGGTCTGAACACTTGCGATTAGTGAAGAGGCTTCACAGAAGCGTGGAACTCCCAGGAGGGAACATCTGTTCTAATGCTCACCGACTTAACTTTTGCTCCAGGGTTTGAAAACGCATAGGACTTGAGAATTTGAAAGGTAGCTTAATCCCAACCTCCGTTCTGCAGTACTCCATGACTGTATTAATAGTAGATATTATCCAAATTGCCCGAGGTGTGGTGCATAACTTCAACCTGACCAAAAAGAGAGTCTACTTTCCTCAACGGGTATAAACTTCCAGATTGGACAGAACCAGCGAGCTTTCAAAGTACAGCGTAAATAATTAAACCTGAGTTTGTGGAAGAAACACATTTCACAGTAGAAACTGCGTTCCTTTTCCACATGGTCCCGTGATTCAACTGATCCCGAAATAGTTTCGATGACGAAGAGATTTGCCGCCATAGAACAGTCTGCTGCGAATTCAAAGCGCAAAGCTGTTTTGCAACTCAACAGGGAAAACCTTCCCCAAATTGCAAATGTTTGTCAACGATTGCGTTGCATTCAACATTACTATGGAACTATTAGAAGCACAACAAGTTAGGAACTGATAAGATGCCCACTCAGGCGTTCTGACGGAGGGGCCGAGTGTCGGCACAAGACCACCACGCGTGCCGCTGCTGCCGCAACTTACCACCTGGAGTACCATTGCCTTGACGGGGCTGACGCACGCGCCGAACATCAGCACGCGTGAAGCAGCTCGCAACGGTACCATCGCATTCACGTCACGGTCTAAGTTAAACAACTCCCCTGAAGAATAAGGACAACAGCAGGATAGTGAGGAGGGTTATCAAACTTGAGGAATGATTTAGAACTGAAGCAGAAAGCTCCCAACTCTAGTGAATAAACACATTTGCCCAACACGGCTATAAGGAGAGAATGGACAAACCAAAGAACCACTGCTAACCTAGCTCGCAATCTAGCAGACCTCATCAGTCTGGCCGAGTCCAAAAAGTGAAAGCCAGCGAAAAGTCCTGAGCCGATGGTGCCAGCAAATCAAAATTATCGGTAGTACAAAGACCATGTGAAAAGGGGGAAAAGAATGGGCGCACATTGACAAAACACACAGTGAGGCAGTTCGTTGAGAGAAAAAGTGGGTTTGACAGCAAAATAGAGCAGTCACCACAGAAAACGTCCTTAAACCAAGACTAAAGTGGGTAAAGACGGCTTAAACCGCACGACACAATGACACTGGTGATAAACGGGTCACAACACATGGGGGCAGGGAAAAGAACATAGGTGGAATGAGAAGAGATCAGGTCAGGGGAACAACAGCAGGACAGAGAAAGAAGCTGTGAGGCAGGAGGAGGAGAGGAGACAGGAGTGGCCTAGAGACTAAGCACATCACACAGTAGTAGTGGTAGTTACTGCTCATCGTCCAGGTTTGCCTTCACCTTGCTGAAGTCAAATTTCTCACCCATGATCCGCTCGTAGATGTCGAGAACGTCATCGCAGGTTGTCTCAAAGTGTGTGGTGGCGTCATAGCTCGAAGATACGAAAATCTGGAACGAATGAGCGAATTGATGTACAAAATGTCACCGCATTTTGTTTCAATCCACTTATATCTCTTGATACCTTGTTAGAGAGGTAAATGCGCGGTGCACAAATTCGAGCATTTCAACCCTATGTAAATTGGTATATTTCGCATGAGCTTATCGGTACCCGTGCCAAAATTTCTCTTTGAAGTAGGGCGCTTCACTCAACTGAGCATTTAGTGGCATAACTATAGGAAATCTTATCTTACCTGTTTTGACTCATCTGCAGTACCTATTTGGGACGACTATGCATTGCCCCCACTACGTAAACATAGGCATACCGTTTTGGAGTTACAGATAGTACAATCCAAAACAACAGGAGCTCAAAAATGGAAGGTATTTATCCGCCGAAAGAACCAGAGACTAATGAGATGCACAATTTCAACCTACCCACACAGTCAATTGAGCCTTCGTTTCACGTGCACACACAACATAATGTATGCCAGCTTTGGCGTGCAACAGTTTGTAGACACGCCACAATTATTTAGCTTGCCAGAGTATGTCGCGACGGTCCCTACAAAGTTCCCTAAGGTACTAACGATGAGCTCCCCGATTTGATTGACAGGTCCTGAGAGTGAAGCTTTATACATCAACAACGTACTTCGAGTGAGTCACTGCTCTATAAGGCACTTATAGCTGATATTTAGATAGGAGAAAATCGAGCAGTCCTCTGAGAACACACGAGGAAACCAGATATAAGTGAACAAAGCTGAGCTGAAAAAAATGTTTTTTTTACACAGAGCTACGTTTTAAAAAAGAGGGAAAGCAATCCTCACGACGAGCTGTTTAAAAATCCTTCGCGGAAAAATACTAATGCATCCCTTGAGAGGCGTCCATAATTGTTGCCGAAGCACTACTCACTAGTAGCAAATTGAGAAGGCATAATGTCAGTTTTTTTGCACGGGTGAGGTTTCTTCACCCCAAGTAATGCCTAAATTTGACGGTAAACTTCATGGTCAGAGCAAGGTGAAGCACTTTTACTTGGGAATGCCACCTTTTACATTTTGCTTCAGTGGACTAGACAATTGGAGTTTCTTAGTTATACTAAGATAAGCATCGACAAAACATTTCAAAATAATTAAAAGATGCAGTATTTCTTCTCTTTACATGATCGACATCTAAATTTTATCTTTTTTGTGCATTAAAAGCAGTATGTGATAAAAAAAGACATACTACAAACGGAACCTAAGTCCAGTAATAAAACAGCGATTCAAATGTGAGTAATAAAAGAAATTAACGAAAGTCAACGCAAACTCAGTTTCGTCAAGACCAAATACACCAAACGTTTTGGTTTGCTTACAGTTCAGTTAAGTTCCCTCTCGCGAAAGAGGAGTACCTAAGTCAGACAACGCAGGATTTAGATGATGCACGAGACTAGAGAAGACTTACATTATTCGCCTTGCCGTCGTTGATGGGTTCGTAGAGGTTGGAGACGGAGACGAAACAGTCCATCATGTGACCTAGGAGACGAATGCCAGGAACCAACTCACGCTCTGGCTGTTGCGTCTCCACAGTGGTGGCAACGAGGGCAATGAAGAAGGGCTTTGCCGCCACGTTGTGGTCGTGCGACACACAGGAGATGTAGATGTCTAGCACAACCAAAGAGCAAACAAAGAAGCCAGGTCAGCAATAAGATGACGCAAAACAAGGCGACTTTGAGAGGAATCGTTTGGTAACTGATGTTGTACTCATTTAAATAACTTAAAAGTGGAGACAAGGATAGCGAGTCTAACATGCGAAACGTGGTTTACGCACTTTAACAGGTCACTCCATCAATGGTCGCAAACATCAGTTTAGGAATGACCCCCAATAGCCAAGTCTTTTTACTCAGGTCATTTTCGGCTAAGTGCAGCAAAATTACTTCAACGAAGAGAGGTACGAATACTCGACTGCTGCATGGCAATTGGGTAGCGTTTTGGAAGTCTAGAATGCTCATTGCACAAGGTAAAGCATTTTAAAGCTACCCAAGGTGAATGGCCTGTCAAGGTAATGTAAAGCTCTGCATCCGTCCACAGAGAGAAAAACCTATCTACCATTTTTGTTAGATTGCAAGCCAAGACAAGTGTGCCGCTCAGATTTAATCAACACAGCCGCAAGAAAGAGCACCTCATTGGTAAATCGCAAAAGGAGTTCAAACAACCTAAAGTAAACACCTTTTAAGTTAATACAGAGTTAAAACCATTCAATGTTTCAAAGTCAATCAAAGTAACAGAAAGACGCAAAACTACTGCACTGTGAACGAGTTTACCCATTTGGAAAAAAAGGAGGGCCTTGAACCAGCTTGCATGGAGAAATGTGATCACCAACTTAAGGGACTTAAGGAGCTACACACTCCATAAGCCAAATCAAATCACAATCCACGCGATTCTACGGTTCACCTCATCAAAGTGGCAATTTACGGATAAATTTCACATCCAACCGGTAGAATAATAAATGACCACCTAATGGAAGAATAGAAGCGGTTCCATAAATCTCAAAAGCCCATTTGGTAAAATAAGACAGTTTTTTGATTAATAGAACAATGCTTGACTCAACTCAAAAAATCTTAACAGAGGATGGACGTTCTTGGCAGACGCGACAGAAGGCCGGTTTAAAAATAACTTCAAAGGGTTCCACATAAACCTATTTCACGGCTAGTTCCAACAATGAAGGAAGGAATTTAAAAAGCAATTGAGATAGTAAAAGTGTGAGGCGTAGTGAATATAGGTGACTGTCGACGGGATCTGATCCAAACAACAAAAAACTCCCGCAAAATACACTTTACACGTGCTGTTTAAATAAGGCTGTGTGCTATTCGAATTGGCGAAACTGTTCAAGAAACTAATCGCATACTATTCAAGAGAATAAAAATGAAGGCGTTATTGATTTCTTAATTAACCAAGTGTTTTGTTATAGTAGTATGCAAGTAGATGAGCACGGGAGCGCCTTCGTACACAGTACGGTTGTTTTAACGAATAACTCTATAGTCAGTACTCTGTAACTAAATCCAACCGATATTACAATTATTAGAGAAATAAGACCTTACTGTATCCAAGTACATAGGACCAAGTCGCATCAAAACACAAAACCAAATCGTTTTTCAGTCAAACGTCCAACCACACGTTTGAAATTATGGGACTGCTTGAGAAGGTTAACGAACAATTGGCATGTACGCAAACATCAGTGAGACGCGGTTCACCCACATAAAATTCGTGCATCAGAATTCGCAAAAGCTAACAATGCAACTCACCATGCTTTCGGCCAACTTGGTTCTGGGGAATAATAATTTGGCACGAGGTGCTGTTATTCGTGCCGTCAATAGGGTGATCCAGAATGCAGATGGCACGCACAACCTGCAACGTGAACGTAGAACAGCGTCAAGCACAAAAGTACTACAACAAATTGGGAGAAAAAATAAAAGGGTGCCTATGATTCTAGTGTGGTAGCATGTAGATTAAACAAATCTAAGGATCGTATTTAAAAAATGCATTAAATACAAGACCCAAAACTACCATGGAAGTCATCAGAAGAAGTGAAGCCAAACCACATGTCCCTCTAGTGAGTCATTGAAGAGTCAAAATAGAAATAATATTCGAGACTTTTAAAGGCCTCAGTAGGGGTACCAATGACAGAACTGAAGATAGACGCATATTCACGGAATTGGCCATGAGTGGGACAAAAAGAAAGACAGAGGGCCCAAATACAGCGAAGACAATTAAGACAACCTAAGGTTACCTTTCCAACCTGTCGAACAAGATCAGGCGCATAGCTGGGGTCGCAAATAACCTTGGTGCATTTGGCCACCTCACCCTCCGATTTCACACCAACAACCTTGCCGTCCTCCATGACAAACCCTTCAAAGGGTTTGTTCAGCATGTAGGTGCCTCCATAAACCGCGGAGAGACGCGCGAAACCCTGAGGCAGTTCACCCAGACCATAGAGGGGATAGAGGTAGGGAGAGGAGCCATAACGACTCAGTGAGTCACTGTAGAGCTTCATCCGCCTAATTGCGTCCAGAGCACATAAATTGCGCTTGTAATCATCATTGCGATAGAGACAAATGGCGTGACCAACGAAATCCTTCAAAGAAAAAAAGACAGTTGAATATTATAGGAAATAGACGTTTTAATAGCTTATTAATGCACCACACGTGGGTCGTGAGCAATAATTCTACTATCATGGCGAATGCAATAGCATAAGAATCTCCATGTTGAAGTAATATATTAAAAAACATTAGTAATGCACCTGAGTGTTGTTATCGACTCCAAACTTGTCGAATACAGCCTGCATCGTGCATTTGTTCAAAGGCAGTTCTCCCCAGGTATCAGGCTTATTTTCATCAACACCATCCGTGAATATGAGCAGTTTCCTGAAGCGGCGCTTTTCGAACATACCCATGAGATCTAAAGGATGAGATTAATCAGTTATGGGTACCTGAGGAAAGCGCCTCGCGTTCATTGCTAGGAACTTTGCAAATACGTCCAGAATCAACGGTACCCTTGTAAACATAACTGCCTCCAACGGACTTGAACTCGAGGTAACGTGTTACACCAGTATGGAGAAGAAGCTTCACGAGTTTGCCATCGGCCATGAGGAACTTAGGGATAAGATCAACATTCCAATCACGTAGGCGTTTATAGACCTGTTCACCAGGGCACGTTTTATTAAATCGCTTGAAGAGTTCATCGAGCGGAGTGACGGAAGTACTTTCACCACCGTAATAACTGTTCCGATCCATATGAAGGACCTTCTTACCAGCGACGGACATAAGCCCACTAAGGATGCATTCCTAAAAGAAGGCGATAAGAACATTGAAAGCGAATGAAAGAAAATCACTACCTTTAGCCCAGTACCCAAAATAACGATATCGTAGTCTTCGTCCATTCTCCTTCAAGCAGCCGCCCGAGTGAAACAGTGTGTTTAAAGCGACGTGTAAAGTTCATAGTTTAATCCACTCGGCCACAAAAAGTGCGGCATTTTATAAGTTTTAAATAAGATATAAATTGTTTTTAAACCATCATTCGGCATGCTTGTTGGTGTAACGTCAATAAATAACACAGAAATTATAACTAAATCCTGCTCGACGACCGTATATTTCTTCACAGGAAAACTGCTTACTAAAAATACACATAAATTTTATTTACCGCAATTACATGACATAGGTATAAACTACTAATCTTTCAACGTTCTCTGCAGACTGGATGCTATCATTTCCCATATATCCTACATACGACAAAAAAAATAGTGCAGTAAGTGATTTCAACATGGATCCTACCTAAAATAAGGAACAGCTTGGTTCAACAAACATTTGTTACCTCTCAGAGTTTACCACGCGAGCATGGATGACGAGTTTCATGTAATTTTAAATCTGTTCCTTTCTAGTGGCTTACTTCCTGCCGGTATTGCGGCTCCTCGAATTGACCGGAAACAACGATAACGATAATGAAAGAAAATGAATGATTTGCTTGAGCTCAGAGGGGTTGCAGACTGAAGGCGTGGATGAAGCCTTCCAAGACTAGAGTCGCTGTGACTTAATTTACATGTTTCATAGCAGCAAATTTGCCTCGCTGACTTGAAATCGGGAATAGGGTAAAACGCAAAATTCAAGAGCGCTTATTCAATTGGGTATGCTCTTAGTGCTACGGTTGTAATACTTTGTTTGTCCGAACTGTCGGATTCGATCGCTTGGGTGGTCATATTGTGCTAGCCGGTCGACCGGCCTTTGGGCCGTGCCAACAGCCCCCAAGCCCTCTGTTTCCAGAACATATATTCTGCCCCAGTACTATGCCTTCTTTTACCTTAAAGGGAGTCTTGGGATGCTACAACGATACTTACGCAAAGGCGTTCAGAAAATTAACAGCCAGGTAAGCAATAGGATCTGCTTAGGACAATCACTGTAGCGTCTCCAGACTTCCTTTAAGGTAGAAGGCATAGTACCAGGGCGGAATACATATATTCTGGAAATAGATGGATAGGGGCTGCTGGCATGGCCCGAAGGCCAGCCAACCGGCTAGTACGACATAGCCACCCAAGTGACCGAAATCTGCAGTCCGAACAAACAAAGTGTTACAACCACAGCTCCAGTAAAAGCACTTCTTTGGATTACTGAAAACTTGGAGACATTTCTCGGTGCTCCCATTGGGCTCGCGTTGGCCACAATCACGTAAAGGCGCTTTTAGAATGTTCTGATGCTCACCTTAGAGTGTAAAGCATTTGCCAAGGTGTCACTAGGCAATGATGGTGACGCTTGGTTGAATGCAACCGCAACGATACCAACAGAATGCTACTTAGAGCAGCGTACATCAGTTCATGTTGAGTGGCCAAGAGTAACATTGACAGAAAAAAAAACAAAACGGAAAAAGGGGAAGAAAATCGCGCAAGAATAGACGTCGAGCACCTTTATTAACTTGCAAGATATTTGAACAAGCAATGGACCATAAAACTGCCGTCATTGACGCTCTTCTTGAAGTACAGTGACCAGAACTAGTGTAATTCTTTGTTCTGACTATCAGTTTCGGTCACTTGGGTGGCCATATTCTACTAGCAGGCTAGATGGCCTCCGAAACATGCCAGCAGCCTCCAATCCCTCTGTTTCCATAATATATGCATTCTGACCTAGTACTATGCTTTCTTTTACCTTCAAAGAAGTCTCAAGAGGCTACAACTAGACCACTTTCTACTGCTAGCTTGTTCCATACGTCATTCGCACTCGGTAGCATCACGTGCCCAAAACAGCATTGGGAAAACAAGTATCGCATGCTTGGACAGCAGTGCCTACCATTTCGTTCAGAGATATACGGGACCTTCTTGAAGGTGAGATGCGATTAATTCATCGGTGAATACTGTGCAGAGCCTGGGGCCAAGACTGTTTTAATCCCGTAGTGAGTACAGCCCCTGCCATATGCGACAGGTGCCTTCAGCAGCATTAAGACTTGTTCAACTACAACGAGTCCACATATCCGTCACGAATCCAGCACCTCTAATCACTTTTGAGTCCTAATTGGGAAATGCCAATTCAGAAAAGGAGAAGGTTATAGATGTGGATGGAAGCCGTGCCAACGAAGTGGCAGTACAAACCATGGCAACAGAAGCACCCCCTCATTTAAAGGAAATGACATTCCATTACAAAGCTTCCCAAGTCTGTTTTGCTTCACCCACCTGCTTTGCCCATCAAAGCTTAGTCGACACTTTGAAAACTACCTACAATACACAAAAGAAGGTCATGCCCTGCGTTTCTGAGTCACAAAAGGCGCTCCATCCCAACGCCTGTGATACATCTGATCGGTTCAATTTAATCATAAATTACAATCCTTTACAAAACGCTAATTGTCCAAACCTCAGCCAAGTAAAAAGGGGGCTCACACGTCGTCCTCCAATAACAACTTGTAGACTACGGGACCAGAATACCCAAAAGTTGGCCAGGAATTCAAACCCACAAGAGGAATGCAACAAAATGCAAATGGTAACAAACGCATCAAGTGAGAACCGCAGCATAGCGAATGCGATTACAGAAGGCTGGACGATTAGCAGATACTGATCACTCATTTCACCCACTACGCCATAGTAGCGCCTCTCGCTGGCTCGCAACCAACCAACTTTGAGACCGTCGGCCCCTCAACCTCATTTGCATAGCAAGCCATCAGAGACCCTATCCAAGTTATGCTCACATTCAGTGAGCCACGAAATGCACTTGGCGAAGTCATGCTACAAATAAATGACACTGACAGATTCAGTCATCGACATCCTGTCGACGGATAAAAGAGGAGTCTCAACACCAAAGCGCCCTTGTGATTAAAGCCATTGTGAAAACTCTTGAAATGGACCAAGCACTTTGTAAAGCAGAGAAAGCACTTGAAAAACTGCGCTGTCTAGATGCAGCAAGGGAAATTGGTCAAGAATGCAAAGACTACTGTAAGGGAATGAGTTGCCCAATAAAATACATGGCACGGCGACTGAGTATGTTACCCACCCTGTAGGCCGTTGAGTGTGTTCAGTTTCCCACACAATAAAGGAGACACTAGAACGCGTGAATGAGAATTAATTTACGTGTATAGAATGAGAGCTTCAAAAATGACACAATTTATCTGATCGTTCCATTCCTCATTCCTCTCACTGCACTACAGTGACGTCTTTCATCAACTCGCGGATGGCCATCGTAGCGTAGGCAGCCTTGGGCAGAGTGAATTCAAGCACAAGAGCTCGGCACTTTTCTGGAAAACAAAAACAGACGGCGAACATACCAGAAGAAAATAAGGCTACTTGAGACGATCATTACAGAAGAGGACCATGAAGGAGAAGTGGGCGTCACGCCCACCATTGTCGCTGGTACCATCAGCAGCTATAGTGAAGAAAAACAGGCGGAGCAACGTGAGCAACAATAATAGAGCTGCAAAACCCTCATTCTATCATAGCTCAAACGGAGAGTTGCGCAAAAGTTGAGTGCAGAACGCCAAAAGCCCTACGAGAGGTAGTTTTTTGCGGTCAGTAAGAAGTGGAAACATGTCCCGCTCTGGTAGACAGACGAACCGCTTCAAAGTGCAACCCCTAAGGTAGAACACTCGAGAGTCTACAGTCGCGTTCCTAGGCTGAACATTTACAATGACCGAAAGAGGTGACATCGCAAGATCCACAATTTGGCAACTGACAAGATCAGACCTCCCATTTGTAGATTCCAAAGGTATTTTAAGGGAGTTTAAACCAAGAAGGATGCAGTGAAAAGGCGTACTTTTCAAATGAAGCAAGTTACGTCTAAAAGATCCACATTTATTTGCCCAATAAGCCAGTCAAGGAGACCAAAATGGTTTGAAACCCTACCTTCTTTCTCAGAAGGGGACAAAGCCCCATCCTTCGTGAAAGCTGGCTCGTTCGCAGTCATCCGAGCGTAGTCACTTTGTACCAGCGGTTTTTGTGGATCGGTGTACTCGCAGATTTCATAGTGGACATCCTCCGGTTTCACAACCAAGTGTCGGTACGATCCGGGCAGTGCGAAATCTCTGCAATAAGTCGTCCCCGGTTCGTTTGGGAATAGGGAATTTATGAAGAGATGTTATCCGAAAGTAAGCATACAACCAGGATCATGAGAGGAAGTGCAACTAACTTGACTTTGTGATTGAAATCGTCAATTTTCAGCGAGTCCTCGTGGAGAATCTCTGTGTACCACTTCCCGCCTATGAGGAAAGAGCCCAAAACGGCAGTTAACATAGAAAAAGAACCGATAGGAGCGGGAAGGCCAAAAGTAACTGAAGCATTTGCAATTCATGGACTGCAAAATTGAAGTGATAGCGTTTGCAGTTGACTGAAAGAACTGAATGCCCATGGAATGTTGTAGCAAAATGACGTGGGTGTTTTCACGGTCTATCAGGGAACCCATGCTACTAGTGTCCCAGCTCTTCTACATGCTTGGAATTAAGCCACTTTCAGATCCACAAGTCCGATGACCGCTTCAGGGACGACTCGAACGCCACGCTAACCAGTCACATTTAGGTACAAGTGGTAAAACTCTTTAATGAGCCAATTTTGCATGCTATAGGGCGACTAAAAGGCGATAGTAAATAATTTCAACAATATGCCGTTTTTTTCTTCAAGGATGCCGGTAGAAAATAGCATATTTCAGCTGCACACACTGAGGTGGATAGACCATTCCTCACTCGGGAACTGTCCAACCATGCAAATGTTATGAAGATACGCTCAAGTCACTAGTGCTAGCAGTCTCCAGAATCGTATACACCGCAGAACCCTCGAAGATAATTGGGACAACAAATTGGGATTTACGCCAGTTGGTTGAATCAAAGATGCTGCTTGATGTACTTAATACCTCCCGATTTTGTCTAGAAGCGAAGCAGCGTTTAAACGTTTTATGAATAAATTCAAGATGTCTGCTCATGGACAGAGAAAGAGTGCGATCCAGCTTCAAACGAGCACTCTAAACGGAATAATTTTCGACACTGTAATCCCCCAAAGCAGCCAGAAACACACATAACATGGCAGAATGAAATTAGCGACCATCAATGGTAGCGTTAACCGGAATAAAGACCAGGATGAGGTGATTTGGTAGCTTGAGCAGTTCAAACGCTCGGGGAGCGCCGTAATGGAGTCGCAAAAATGAAGGCGCCTACAAGCTAGAGATGCATGAAGTGATTGTGCACAGTTGTACGTGAGATCCCTAGTCCCACAAAATTTTGCCCCATGACAGTGGAATGCGACCCTCTTTGTACCACTCAGGCTACTTCCACCCTCTGTGTATTTGCTTCAAAACTTTTATGCCCTCTGTACTACTACGAAAAATGAGCCAGATCTTAAGATAGGGGGAAAAGACCGCATGGATAAGAAGTTAGTTAGTTAGTTAGTTACAATCATTGCGTTGACTGCATTTGATTAGCATAGTTCTAAGCACACATATAAACGGAGTTTAACGTAGTTTCCAAGTGAGTGTGCTAGATGAAAGAGCGTGTGGCGTGATGTATCCTAAATAGTTAAATAGTTAAAGACGACTAGGTGGTGGTGTCTTCAGCCCACACATTGACATCGAGGTGCTGCTAATACATTAATCCTTTTTCAAATAAAAAACCACCATAAATACGTAAATGATAGCATCAGCGCAGTCCGGGAGTCATAGAAACGTTTGTTAGACCTAAGCTTTGTGGTTAATGGAGACTATCCTGGTGCTACCTCAAAGTGGACTGCATTGGAAGCAACTCAAGCGGTTCAAGCGGTTCAAGGGGTGTGCTGTTCCGGAATCTCGCAAAAGTATTTACAACTACGGGTAGAGCTGCTTGCGCACGTACCGCGTAGCCCTACTTATGCCACCTGCCACCAAACTCCTAGCTCCATTTCCACGTTCCCCCTCCAAGCCCATACAGCCTTAAGTAAAAACAAGGCACTACTTGAGGCTTTGCTATTAACTCGAATTATGGAGCGGTACATTTCAAAAAATTCTTGCCATCATTCCCCACAGACAAGAAATGCAGTTGAAAGATAACAATGAATATCCGTACCACAATAACCTAACAAATAACCCAAGAAGAGGTGAACTCTCTCAACACTTTCAGAGGAGATGCAGGATGGCGCTCATAACTTGTGCACCGGGGCGAAAATCGACTGTATTAAAAATAGCTCAAGTTGTTAAAACAAACAAGAAATACTCCAAATAGGTACAAAAAAATCACAAAAACATCACGAGCCGGCCCTCCTAAGTTGATTATCCCCTCACTTTCGTGCAAACCATTGAGAGAGAACAGACAACTTTTTGACAAATCAAAATGGCAGTTCTGATACACAAAAAGCGCTCTTTTATCCCAACAAGGCAAGCAAAGCACGTGGAGTAGGATATCAAAATTTTTCTGCTATCTAATGACATGAAGTTACTTTCGCCCTGAAAGGAAGTATGGAAATAAATTGGACAGTCCAAACACAAAAGTGCCTTGAAAATATTCCGATAATGCCCTCTGACAGTACAAATAAAGCACCCTGACCTGGATGGATCGAATTATTCAGACGGATTTGAATCTGCAATGCCTTGGAAAGACTACACACACCACTTTATCAGCGATTGAGGACAAAGCAAGGAAACCACCCTTCTCCCTCCCTATATAGCCACGTACTCTCGTTATCGGGGAAGACGACATCATAACCAGGCAGAGGTAGGACCACCTGGTAGATGAGCGGCCGCTCCCCACACTCTGTGACACGCGAGGGTGCTGCAGGGGTAACGGGGGCCGCCTTTGACGCCTCAAACCCCATGTCTCCTGCTCCCATTCCTTCCACATCACAAGCTGCACTTGTCGCCTCTGCGACAGGTACTGCCACGGTGGATTGGTCGAAGGACTCATCATAGCACATCTCGGAGGAGGAGTCCACTGAACGGAGACCTGGTAAAATGGGAAGTGTAATATCTTTGTCGCATAGTAAGCTAATGCAAAACCGAAAAGAGCACGCAAGCTCTAATCCTAGTTTGGTAAAAACGAAATATCTGGTTAAGGATTATTGAAACAGAACCCCGCTTGTTTCGGTTGAAATTCACACATTCTTTACAAATTTCAGTCAAAATAAGGAGAGATCGCTAAAAACCTAAATTTCATTGGGTACCAAGAAGATATTTAGCTGATGTTCTCAAGATGCATGGCATCTACTCATAAACCTATTGCGATTAAAAATATTTAAAAGAGGACCGAAACCCAGGACACATTACAACAGCATCCAAGACCAGCTTAACAATCGGTCGATTTCTAAAGAACCGAAACACCCTCAAATTACAATGGTTGGGTCAGAGAATTCGGATCAACATCAGCTTGATTCGATGACAATAAAGAACGAATTAACGCAGGAGTGAATGCAATACTAGGCTCAATGAAATTACACATGCGAAAACGCACCAGAAAAACAAGAATCCCAAAATCGAACCACCTGGTGTGGGATACAGTGGTTGATTTACTCAATACGAGAACCAAGATTGAATTCGGTGCGTCTGCAGAACTTGAGATAATAGTTAATTAGCTAGTTTTGAACAGATAAGGGATCAAGTCTACGAGAAGAAATTATGACATTTCGAGTTACAGTGCAATAAAAACAACACAGTGGTCAAAGAAGTGTCACGAACGTACCCTAAGCAATCGCAAATAGGCAGCTTTACATTTTCGAACAGAAATCAGGAAGGCCATCCAGCACAAGTCTAGACTACTTTAGGATTTCCCGTGTCCCACTTGCTGAGGGCAATATTATACATTGAAATCGTAGTAGATACCTTTTAAGATGGATGGGCAATCAGCGAAGTAGAGATCGCCCACAAGAGCCCTATCACCCTGGTCAACTCCCAGCTCCCCAATGCGACGACTGGCAACCTTGTTCCACACCAGGCTCTGGTAACTATGTGCATACAGTTGGCGCAAATTCCGAGGCAGCTGGAAGTGGAAAAATAATACGGGCTCCTTTGCTGTTGACATCATCTCATGCACAAGAATTCAAAGGTTAAGTGAATCCAGAGGAATTTATCCTACCAAATAGCCAATGTTATAGTGATTTCGTGTGACGATCTATGGACCTCAAAAAAACCATTAGTACCCCGTCCTTAATGCGATACCAGGAGCAATGAATAACTTGATCGCCCTGCAAGCCGCATCTTATTTAACACTTTCGCTGCCAGGGTCGCAAAGGACAAGTGAACACCAAAACTTACGCGCTTTGCAGCTCTACTATGACAGCAACCTTCACTACTTTTCCATAACCAATTCATCACCCCCTGCTCAAAAGAAATAAGGTGTAATTCGTTTCAAAACAGGAATTTCCTTCGCTTACTGGATTTGGGCTCAACCGGTGTTTGCGATGGGATTTAGTGCAGTAAGTTACCAAGACTAAGTAAAGAAAACGCGTCACGAAATCGATGACGGCGGATCCTGATTAGAGAATCGGGGCGTCACAGGAACGACCCTGGTAGCGAACGCATTAATGACTACAGAAGCATCAACCCAGTAACCAACATCTGGGAATCACGCATCTCAGACAGGATGCTGGCCTAAAATGTATCACTCTCGCACACACTGAGACCCTTTTAGCACTACCAGTATGCCAAAGAAAGTGACCCGGAAAGCTTTGGCACAGTTCAATAAATCACGCAAGTTTTAATGATGTGCTCGGAACAAAGGTTTTTTGTCTGTGTTTTTAAAACAATCACCGAATCAGTCGCATTCTCCTCAAGCTAAAATTCATCGAACCTATTTAAACAATGGAAATAGTCAACCATCGATGAAGATGTAACAATCACCGGACCATGAATCGTAGACCAAAACAGCACATGAGACTAACCGTTTGCAATGCAGCGATCGTTTTTCCATGACGGGCGATCCCAAGAAGTAGGGTCTTCTCGAGACACTGGGGCATGTCATCGCCACAAGCTTTAGCGTCTCGAGTTCTCAGGTAGCGCTCCTTTATTTGGCGGACGATGGGAAGGTCTAAAATTGACGTATATTTAATTGCGAAACCCAAAGAACTTATCAGCTAAAAATCGGATATATGTTTCCCAGTCTTACCTGAGCTGGTTGGAGTAAGGATGAGATCGATGGCCTTCTCCCAATTGCACCTTATTATTTCTCTAAAAGTAAAAAACGAATACTAATTAGAAGTTATTAAAACAAAGGATTTCTAATTTGAAAAATAATTCACCTTCCGATATCGTATGTTCTTGCCTCAGCACAGTGGCCGAATCTTTGCAAGCCAAAGTAATTGATAAATCCATGTTTTTGCCAATCCTGAATTGCTTTGTGCAACACATTATCCTCAGCCACAATGTCCCTACAAACAGAAAGATTATTTGACAACAATATGATAATGAAAGTCCCCAGAAAAATTGAACGTTAACTTACCGAATCACTATGGAAAATCTGTTGCCATAGAGTTCACCAAGCTTAATAGAATCCGCAGAGTACGAAAAGTTCCCAAGCTTGATTCCGTTCAAACGTGGATTGAGTGTAGACAGACGTCGAGCTGAAATGCTGGACAAGTCACAAATTTCTGAAAAAAGACTACTTTTTGATGGAAACATTTTGAGTGGTAACAGCTCGCCTGTCCTTTGTCCCAGCATAGTTAAACGACTTAGAATTAATTCTAATGCGTGAATACAAAATGTGACGTTACTTGAGCAGGCGTCCAACTATGTGGAGTGCTTGCATGGTGTCTTTACCTTCCTTGTAAAGGACAAAATGACAAAAAGGCGTTTGCTTTGGTGGATCATGTGACTTTGAGGCACGTTCCCATGCTTTTTTGCCTGGAATTTCAAATTAAGTGCATTAAACAAGAAAAACCTTTGACAAGACTGCCCCGGGTCACGAGTATGTACCGATTATTATCCATTTCAATTGTTTTGCTGACAAGAGATGGGTAATTGAGACGGATTGCCTTGTGGAACATTTCGCGTTCGTTCTTATCACCAGAAGCCTAAATATCAGTAAATACAATTTAAAAGAGTACCGGAAACGAGGCCTCAAACATAGTTTCACGGTCGATTTCTTTAAGTATTTCATCAATCTCTATAGGGATGATATAACTTGAAGATGGATCTGCAGCAGACTGGAGAAAATAAGACTAATCGGAGCCTCACAGAAGCATCATTGCTAGTGTCTTTTGGTACAAGCGATGATAGTCTACATATTTTGCCAGAGAGGTCAACCTCTCGAACGAGGAAATCCTCCCATCTGGTAGCAATGCCACCCAAATTTTTCGACATACCTGCCTTTCATTGTACCCTGGAAACCAGCATTCTTCGTATACATAAACCCTGATATCCCAACATCTGTCTCCGACAAGACGTTTGGAGGTGAACCTAAGGCCTCGTCAAGCTTTTTCTTCTTTGACAATGGGGACAAACCCCGACCCTGGTCACTCGTCATCCTGCGCAGCACGTGATTTTGAAAGGTCGGGCTACCTAGAAGAGCATGCAAACTATTTATTTGATTTGCTTTAAATGCAAAATATTCTTAAAAAGAATATACATTTGCATAAATTTTTAACTTTTCTTTGGAAGTAAGTGTGCGGAGACAGTGTTGCCTTCAGAATTTTAGGGGGTCAACATAAGGCTACAAAACATCATCTCAACAGAGATCACAACACCAGTGTTTTCGACTGATAATCGCGCCATTTAATTGTTCTTTGGCCAGCTTCGTGACTTTAGAAAAGGTAGCTTGCATTTTAATTAGAATGAGAACTTTTGATTTCCGAGATTTAGGCGTGAACTAAAAGTGGAGACAACCATTATTGCCATGAAGGCGTACAGGTTGCTTGGTTAAAACACAGCATATAGCGTTCAGCCGCGTAAGATTAACTTCCCCTAGTGGACCTATTTAACATTCACATTATGTTTGCGCTCCCGAAAATGGGCCAGTGCTACTCGGCTGCACAAAACAGCATCCCCACACCACCCACTACCAATCGTCCCCACCGCCGACCTGCATCCCAGCACGTCAAGCTACGTCACCACTACGCCAAACATCGCCTGCCGCCCACGTAACCATCACCCAACTCTCTCACTTTTGGTGGTACAAAGAACCACAGTAAGTAAATCTGATCACTCCAACTATCCAGATTTACCCTTCACCGTCCACACTTTATTGATAATCTCAATGCACAATGGGTGAGCATCTACTTCCTCAGTTCAGAAAATTGTGAAAAGAATACCAATAGGGAGAAACTGTTCCAGCACAGTGACGCAGCCACTACAAAGTCAGAGCAGGATAGACAGGGGGTAATGAGGAGGAGGAAAGGAGGGCACACGATCGGGTAGCTTCCCGCCTCGTCCTATGTCTCTCTGCCGAGTCGAGTGAGCTAAAGCACATGAAAGTAAGACGGTCAATTGGTAATAAAGTGGGCAAAGAAACCCTCATTAATAGTAATGCACAAATTGCGACCATTTTATTAATCTGCGCCAATGTTAACTCTGTTAGTAGAGCTGAAACTTACCAGGACGGGCAAATTAATCATTTTGAGGAATCGATAACACATGAAAGGGTCCATAAATAAAAATCAAAGCTGACCATTTAATGGCTTAAGTTACACCTTGGTAGAGACGAACTATAAGTCGTCAAGCAACAGTATCTTGACCTGCCAGGGAGCTGGAACACTCCAGAATGCACAAGTAAAAGACTGGCACAGAAAGGTCGACAAACATTCCTTTTCACCTCGAGCACTGACAAAATTGAGGAGAGGATAAAGAATTGCCAAGATTACCAACACAGAAGGGCTATAAATAGCAGTCAAGAGCTTATCTACCTCAAAAGCCGGGCAAGAGTGAGAGGTATTACTTCCGGTGTTAGCAGCAAAGTGGGTGTCTTGGGCGTTCTTCAATGCACTCTTCAGGACAGGGATATGAAGCTTTGCTCGTGTCATATATAACACCAGTCAACAGTTTTGCCGTAGGAGCAATTATGACTGCATAAAATGTAGACGGAGTTTTCAACCCTAATATCCTCATTACGACTGGATTTAAATGGTTAAAAACATTCTTAAAGCTAGCTCTAATCCAGAGGCAGCCGAGTACCTTTCAAATGACCCGATAACGAAGAGGAGAAAAGCAAGCGAAACCTGACTTTAGAGTGGTTGAGTGACCAGACATATTGTTCTACCAGTCGAGCTCTCCGATTCCTGCAGGTTGCACCTCTGGTGATGATTGAAGCGTTCTTTAACACTAATTTGGTACATTACAACTCCAGAGAAGAATGGGAGTGCTACAAATTTACATATTGCAATGTAATAAATAGATTTTGCCTTCAAGCGTACATTCCTATGAAGGTGACCTTGGGAAAAGCCGATGACAAGATACAAAAGGGGATTTATGTCATGGAATATTTGCTACAAGTATAACTACATGCAATTCGATCTCTACGATGGAAGTATGGTGTTCTACTCGTCACTTGTGTCAGTAGTCCTTGCCCCTCTGTGAATTCACAAGAAAGCTACGCCGAGACACCAATGTCTTCCACCTCAATCCGTGCATACGACCATCTAATCAAGCAAGATGATCCATCAGTAGCTAGATGGGGTGAAAAACACCGAAAGGCTAATGAAATGCTCTTTCGCCCATCTCAACCAACTACAAGAAAACCACTTAGGCACTTAGGATCAGGAAATAGAAAAATTAGCACCGAACGTTCATCATCGCAAGTGGTAGTAACTATTGTTGCAAGCAAGTACAGTAGAATAATGTGCATTAGTCAAAAACACCACGACTCTGACACAGAGCTCAAGCCATCAACTACGCCACCTGTCTTCCAGTTCGTCCATGTAAGACAGTTGTGGCCAAAATTCAATGCCTTAAAGCGCCTTCGCGAGGAATTCAAGCACCACGGTATGATGCAATGAATAAAAGCTACTGATAATCAATAACAGGAGATTTGATGAATGAAATGCAGTTACAGGTCGGCTAAGAGGCGAAAAATAATCCATCAAATACTCCAAGCTGGAAAAATCAAAGACTCAAATTTACTTTTTAAGCATAAATCACTTAGCGAATTTCCTTCATTCAAAATAGCGGCGAGAAAAATTGAGGTCATCTTCGCCATGTTTTTCATTAAGGAAAAAGGTAGTGCAACCTTTTGATATTGCAGCCAAGATGCTTTAGAACTGCTAATGATGCAACAAAATGCAATTCAATACATTTGGAGCGTTTCAAAGAAATTATCCTATAGGGTAATTAATTCCAAACGGCTCTCCAAGAAGGTGACAAAAAGGTAGTGCGAAGCAGTTAATCCTAAAGCAGACCGATTTCCAATTATCTGGCCAAGCTATGAACACAGCGTACCTGATCGAGGAATAGCCTGGGAGTGAGAATTTCGGTGCCCCCGTAGGTGATTCGCCGAGCGGAGGGATTGCCAGAGGCGGTGGCGGAGGTGGCGCCGGTGGGCAGATCAACCATCGAGGTGCTCGACCCAGAGAGCGAGAGACCAAGGGCGTTCAGAGAGGAGGAGCTGCTGTGACTGCCGCCACTTCCAAGTCCGCCGCCACCGCTGGCACCACCGGGGGTGGTGCCAGAGCGTGACCACTGTAAGAGGTTGTGGTACTCCGTATAGGTCCCTCCGCCCACCACAAACACGTAGACGTCGTAGAAGGGCTGCTTAGCTCGGGGAACGCCTCTAAAAGGGCAGTTTAAGGAGATCACCTCATCAATTTTATTAATCAAGCATTAGTTCCCTATCTTGAAAATTCACGAAATTGTTCCATGTCAATTAGTCGTTTTTGCCGGCTATTATTCTGCAAACGAGCCATCCCCGTTGCTGTTTCAGAAGCAACGTTTGTAGTTTGAGAATAATCAAAGGTTCACTTTACTGTTTGTTACAGCTTGATGTAACGAGAGAGAAGAATGGATTGACACCATCATCCAATGCGATTACACTGTGGATTCACTCAAATTAACCCAGAATCTCTGAGGCCAATATTGACAATGGAAAATGTCTAAAACTACCTATTTTTAGTAGGTAATAGAAGAATAATTTATGTGCAGAGGAAATATAAACCTAGTACGAAAGACATTACCCAAATTAGCAGTAGCGCGCAAAATTATCCCAAATGAAGTCAAGAAATGAGGCGAAAAAGTTAAATTTTCGTACTTACGCAGCTCCACCTCCGCCTGAGGCTCTCTTGTGTAGCTTAGGATCAAAGTAGCAATAGTCCTCCATATCGCTCTTATTCTCTACCAACTGTGAGACAATTTGCGTGAAAGGGAAGTACTACAAAGGGACAGAGAAGACAAGGGAGGATTAGCGAAGTTAATCAAGAAGCTATGGCGAGGGAGGGTGGCCAGAACGCACGGATTTGCGGCCAGAGAGAACACGCATACCCTCCAGGAACATAGCAGAGCCATGAGAGACGAGTTTGTTGAACATCGCTCGACCTGTGCTGCTTTTACCCGCCTCCGGGGCAGCGCCTGAGGTGCCCGCACCCGTCTGCGACAATCGCGCTATTCGTCTGCAAAAGACAAGGCGCCATGATCATCCACTCTAATACAAAAAATACCCCCTTCTCCAACCTTAACGCCATAGCACATGACAGGTAATGGAAGTGGTTCGCCAGAACCACGCGTATCAATCAAAATAGTTCCCTCGCTTTTCAGTTCTTTGTAAATGACCAAGTAATGCTAGAACATTGTCCAAAATAAGCCTTGTTGTTGCTGATAAATGACAAAGACTGGGCTAAATTATCACAAGTACCCGTAAAATGTGACTTGTTTTCATGAGTGAAATCATTTAACGAAGAAAGGTCCTCCAACAGTCATTCATGAGTCACTCAGCCTTTAATAAGTGACCTCAAGATTACGGCCATCGACTCATCTCCACCAATGGATAAAGCTCCAAAAATCATTCACTTAAAGGGCGCTTTCAAATTGAGCTTATCAAACCAGTCATTGATTAGTCAAATACTATTGCTGCAGCTGCTAACTTCTCCGTAGCATGAGACGAACTTATCTGGCACTCTTACTTCAACCTATAACTGGTCAAATGACTCCATCTAAAGGTTAAAAAGGATACAATAAGGGGACTACAGCTACTTTTTACTAGGCTCAAACTTGATGTTCCCATACAACAACGCATTCATCCGTTTTGATGCACAGAAGGAGAGACTACTTTTACTTCCAACTGGCACGAAATCAACTACCCCCCGTAGGTATAATAATAACAGGTTGAGGGTAGGCCTTTGACGGCATTAGTTTTGATTGTCCCCTGTTTCTTGGGTTTAAGACTACTTAAAACCCCGGGAATACGTTTCCTTTAGATACCTCCTTCATACCTTACTCTCAAAACTAAAACTTCGCGGTTCGTAACCTCGATGGGGCACTCATGGCCAATAATCGCATAGAGATGCCCTTTCTGCGTGTCAGTACTCCCTTTCATCTTAATACCATCCGAGAGCCACAAACACACTGGAGTTGGAGCACGTCCCACGCAATTCGGGTATGCGCACGAACACTACACTCCTGGTGTATTTCGATCTGTGGCACTTAGGACCTTCGTTTCCTCTAAGGCTTGTAGTTCTCCGGTTTTTCGTCTTGAGAGAATGAGATCGTTTGCCACTATTCCTTCATCTCAAATGCACGGTTGCGTTTCAGGAAGAAATTTCCCGAACTCGAGGATAAGTCAGTCAAAAAGAATTGAACTCGAGTTCCATCGATGAGGCATGGCATTGCAGTACAAACAGTTGAGCGAATCGCTTAGATGGCGAGAGCGCAATGAAAAAATGAATTCATTTAAGGCAGTAGCTAAAGCTCACCTGAGCTGATGAACATATCGAATGGCTGAGATGTCAAGATCGGGGTTAGCAGCCTTGAGCTGTTCACCGTATCGGTCGAGATCGGTATTGGCAAGGTTGAAGGCAATGGAACTGCTGCTTGCATTGACGCCGCCACTACCTCCTCCATTAGCACCACCACCACCGCCACCACCAGATGAACCGATTGAGGCAGAGTTGCAGGAGAGTGCGGCAATTAGGAGGAGACGCAACTTGTCCTCTCCGCTGAAGCACTCCATCTTCAGCAAGTCCGGTAGTGAGTGCTCCTGGAAGATGAGGAAGAGATGAGTGCTTTCACAGTACTGCTGTTATTTTTTGTATTCAATAAAATCGTAAGGGTAGGAAAAGAGACACTCTGCGCAGAGATTTTGGTGACAAATAAAATTGGAGACCTCAAGGCAACATATGCGATCCTAGGAAGCAAAGAAACAGGGATGAGGTTAGACTGGTAACTGAAATGACAAACAGTGAACCCTGAAGGTCAAGAATCAAACCTTTAAAGTTTCAGCAATGAGCGAAATCGGAGGTATTTGGGACGATATGTGCCTTAAGACTAGCCACTGAGCTAGATAATGGATGGATAGCCAGGTGTTAAGGCAAGTAGATAAAAGGGGGAATGACGTATCAAACAACCAGTGCGCTGAAACATGCGTAGTGTTGGATGTCGACCTGTAATCACTTGAATTGACGATTTACAAACGATCATGAGTAACACAAAGCGGACTTAAGCTTGAGTTAAGTTAGACAAGCTTACGCAATTGTGTCATGCGCAATTTGAAGATTGTAATAAAAGGAACGCTCACGATGCAAGACATACAGATCCAAAGTCCTCAGTTCTGAAAAGCTTGGATCACCACCTTTCTCATGTTAATAAAATAGGAACTTTTAAAAAGCAAAAATTCCTTAAACCAATGTAATATTAAGCTCTTATGGCGACTAAATCGAGCAAAAATCGAAGAAGTAAATAGAAACAGGTAGCTAATTGGTACCACTAATTAAAGGGCGGAGGAGGACGATCAAATTTCTTTATAAAAGCACCAATAGGTGTAATTTTACAATCGCCTTAATTGCTCAATGACGATGTGGTAATAACGGGTATTTAGAAGTCGAAGGACGCGTTTCAAACTTTTAAGGGGTAGAAAAGAATCCAAAACGTCGCAAAATCCAATCGCTAAGTTAGTATTTAGCTAACATAGGCGAAGTGTCTGCAGTGTTTACGTTCCACACCCACAAAAGCAATTTTAATGCGCTAATTATCGCGAATTGCGAAGTTGGTGCAAATCCATGAGGATTTGTAGACGAAGCAAAACAAGTCAACAAATCAGACTAAAACCCCATTTTTTAATCGGCAGGAAGCCAAAAAAGGTTGATAGGTCTCTTCTTACTTGAAGTGACTGCAGAGTAATAAGCTTTTCCTCTACATCATTTAGGAGATCCAACTGTCGATTCTTGATTTCTTTGGCCAACGACGTCGCAATATGCATATGCATATCAACACATCGTTTCTGCTCCATCAATTGGGGAAGGGTGCTACAACAGACAGGAAGGGGCGATGATTTTGGAACCCCCCTCTAAATCTCCCAATCCTCAGATTAGTAAAGCGAGACTGACTTTATGGTGCTAGTGAGTGCAGAGGTGGCATCCGTGCCAATACCGCCAACACCACTGTTAGTTGAGGTCTGTCCCTCTGTCACTGAGGCTTTCAGAGCTCCCAGTTTCTTCTCACGATCTTGCAAGACACTTAATTCCTCCTGCAACGCACCCGCCACATCGGAGAAGGGGGATGCCCGATGGATCCGCCATATTCGGTCCGTTGAAGTGGTAAGGTCATAGCGTTTCATCCTCGTCTGTCGCGCGTCCTCTGTCTCGACCAAGTTCTGCGTTCCCATCTCGACGTGGTTGAGGTGTATGCCCTTGAGGGATGATAAATGAGGACCAAAAAAACGAGACAACCTACCACAATATCGTGCAGAAGGCTCTGATAGGTCCACGCGTGATGCAGAGGTGTGGCCAAATCCAACACCCGGTCGAGGATGATCAGTAGGGGACGCTGAAATGAGAAAGGAATGAGAGCAACACCACTGGCACCACCATTCTTGCCAGCCTCATTAAAGGCTCGATGTTCCATGCCGGAGAAAAGGGTGTTTCGGGAGTCCCGTAGGCTCTCACGGAAGCGGTTGTCCAGGTCCTTGGCCACCGCTTCGGCTGCGTTGAAACGCGAACAGCGGATGATGGGAACAGTCCCAAGGGTCGCAAACACTGAGTAGAGACTGTCGACTATAAAACCAGTGGTTCTTAGAATGTCTTCCTCGTTGCAGGAGGTTTTGTTCAGAGCTAGAAGAGAGGAGGAAGAATAAATTGCCACTTCACGCGAATACATACCATAGAAGGCTCCCTCTTGGTTTGAAGGTTGCTCGTTAAGAACGAATAAGTCATCCTCCAGGCAAATGAACCTGGTGTACTGATCATAGACCTTCTTAATCCGCTGAATGCAGTCCTCCGTTAGTGCAGTTTCGGCTAGAAATTCCAGGTTCTCGCGAGATATGGGGCTTATAAAATTGAGATAGTAAGACGAGTAGAGATCGGCCTCAAAGTCCTAAACCGGTATTAATTGGAGAGGGAAGGTAAAATATACTTGACAAATACGCTTGATGTTCTCTTTTGAAGGGTATACAAAATATACCGCAGGGACGTCGGGAATTGGTTCACGTTTGATGTCAAGAAGTCTAGATTTGAAAGACAGTTGAATGAGAAAGAAAGTTTACAAATGAAGAGTTACACCGACAGAGCGAAGCTCTTTCACTGAAAAAAGTGGCGCGATGATGTCTTGCCCAATCCGATCGTATATAAGAAGCTATGAAATTGGTAGATGTTACCACACAATAAACACGACTCACTTTCCACTGGGGCTCATCCTCTTTAGTGCTAGCTGCATTGAAATTCAGCATGCACTTTAATGCCTCTATAAAAACAAGAAGACAAATCAGAAGGAACTGCAAAAGAAACCGAAGTATTAACCTAAAAGTCATTAACAAGAAAATAAGACTTTTTGACTAAAAATTACGCTCTGGACTATGTACACAGTAAAGTATCCGAAGGCAATTGTAATTTGTAATTAAAATGAAGTTAGAAAGAATGTATGTGGCAAACAGGACGGCTGAGAGAAGGAAGGCTTTCCAATTTCGTTGGAGTAATGATGGTAGCGCATGTAACTTTAAATACATAAGCACCATAATGTGGTGAACGACGGGACTTTGAACAATGCAAACAGGTTTACAAAGGAGTCTTCGTTATGTGCGAAAAAGTGTTTCACAAATGTTCAGAGCTATCTACTAAGAAAATATGGAGTCGTTCTACATGTAGCAATTAATAATGGTACAGAACAGGCGATCGCATCGATAAAATTGAACCAGAATCTACTCTGCATCTAAACAAGTATCGAAAAAATAACTGAAGCAAGTGTAACAAAACATTTGCCATATTTGGTGATAGATTTGTTAAATGTTAAGGGACTATTATGTTTGATCTGATCTAGACACCAAAACATCAACCAGAAGGACTTTTCCGGGGGTTGTAAAGTTCATCCAACAAAAAAAAACAAAAAAATTTGCTCTGGAGTGTAGTTTTACCTAACACAACCACTTTACCGTTCAAAAGTATCTCGAAAGCACATATTTTGGTTGGTATTCAATAAAAATTATTATTAAGGCTAAGGAGCATTTTCAAATGACATGATTGAGCGTACTGACAGACCTCAACCAAGGAGTCCTTTCGGCTTGAACAAAAAATCCCAAATGGAGCAAGCTTGAGGTGAATGAAAACACCTAATATGGCTATGATATGAGTGATTCACCAGCTTTAAAGACGAAAAAAGTCAACATGAAACGAAACAGCACTGTGCACCAAATTAGCGACGGTATTCAACTTAGAACATTCACCGCTATTAATAATTCACAATGAAGTACAATTTGGAAGCCGAAATTACGAAGGAAGCGCAAACTAATGACTTGCCAATTTTGCGTTCCCGCAAAGAACACGCCATCACACAGATAGTATACAGAAATTCCACATATCCGTTCACTAATGGTTGGGAGCTCACCCAATCATATTGCAGATGACACCACGGTGCAGTTTATTTCGTAGTGAGTCCAGCCCAACTGGCCAGCTTTTAGAAGTTATTTATGGAGTATTGTGCTGGACGTATTTATTAATAGAGAAAAGTGTGTTATCGATGGATTAAAAATACGTATGTTTTCGGACAATTCTTGTGGTGAGACCGTGGACTGAATATTTAAGCCGTCTCTTATTAAAAAAGCAAATCTCAAATGAAATAATGATGCAGAAGTATTAGGCGAAGCGATGGTCTCCGAGTGTAACTAACCTATGCTAGACAAAATTTTATTGAAATATTACTTGACCCGCAATTCCCCACCTTAAAAACTTTAGCTGCAGGACACCTTTTCTGAAGACGAAATAAGCCGTAATGCTCGGATAGAATGTGTACTGTCAACGTGTGGAGGGCCTGGAAGCTACCTGCCCTGCCGGGGTGTCAGTTCGCCCGGATGAAACACAATGGCGGATCCCCTCATTGTCTGTTACCAAATCAAGGAGTTAAACAACCAAGTAGTGTATTAAAAACATCGTCGAATAGGTTTTGAGCCGTCGGCAGGTGTTGTACATGGTGGGTTTGCATTCACGTGGCTGTTTCCTAACGCGTTACAATGCAATCTATGCATAGCCATGCATTTGCAATATTTGCTATTTTGTTTACCTACGCGGACCCATGAGTTTGTGCAGACTGCACGTCAGCCTTGTGGTATGTGACAGTAGCCCTCCTGCTCCTCTGGTTACGTATTCTTCTTGACACTCGGGCCTGTTACAACTTCAAGGTAGTCTCATGGTTATATTTGTGATGCTTAAACATTATTCCCTGATTTTTGTAGTGCTTTGATGGGGAATGTAATCTGCGAGTCTCCGCGATAAAGCAAGCTTGCATTTATAGGTGCATATAGAAATTTCTGCTTAAAACTACACATGGTGTTTTAAAATGCGACTTTTGGATCATGTCTTTTCATGAAGCAAGCTCTTACACATTTTCTGTATTTTAAAGTATAGCTTTTGTAGCAGATTTAAAAAAGCAGACTGCTTTACTCACTGCCATGAATGCTTGCGACGATTTCGCATCCCTGTGGACTTCGTAAAACCATTAATAGTTGGTTTCGTGGCTTCCCGTCGTAGGCTAGATCCACGCTACTTATTGACGGTGCACATGGCCTCCACTCAATGAAATCGCCTGACATAGTAGACGGTCGATGACCTCGTAGCCTAGTCTAGAAACCACACAATGTTTGCTGCTGGAGTCCTGGCATTTTTTTTCCATTAAAGCTTTAGAGAGAAAGTAATAACCACAGGATTTGATTCAATCAATTACCAAACTAGTGTAGAAAGTACCTCACATCAGAAAATTCATGTCACACACATGTGACGCCGATAGCAGACGTGCCACATGTGTCTCCGCATCGCGAAAAATCCACTAGATGTCGCAGCCATCCACTGCAATTAGGTCATCTAGAGGCTCCCAACATCTCTTCACAACCAGTTTCAGGATATGAAAAAGGAAAAAGTTTTTGCTTTTAATCTATTCGGTTAATCTTAGTCCTAAGGTAGAGTAGAAGGGTTAAGAAGGGGGTTTGAAAGACTGCGCGGCCACCGCACTAGATTCAGACAGGAGCTGAGTATATACATATTTCCAAGTCACTCCATCCCAGGTAGTCCATAGCCGAGACGCGAGAGAGCGATTGCCAACCGACGACGTTGTACATTCTCAAACTGATGGCGACGCATCGGCTCAGTGGGGGTGCCCGAGTCCACGGTGAGGGAAAGGGAAGAGCGGTTGGCAGGAGGTAGAGAATTGGAAAGAGAGCGGATGGCTGGGGTGGTGGGCGTGCCAGTCAGGCCTCGACGAATGAGGCTGAGGTACTGAAAGAGATCAGCCACTGCAGCGATGCGTTGACGCGCCCATGATGAGATGTTACAACACTCCACTGAAGTTGAACCGTCTTCGTTGACCACCTGCATCAGCAAAAAGTTTTACGATGAACGTAGTCACTGGCATTGGGGTGGAAGGCTGGGAAAATGAAGGGAGTGAGGATGACCACCTATTGAGAACTTAGTCGTAAGTTCGGTCGCCAATTGGAAAAAAGACGGGTGGGGTGTCTTCCATCAACAAACATAACCAACGTATGTGTTGTAATTCAAGTTCACGCACCACAGATATTTCACACAATCGACTTGGATAACGCCACCTACGCCACCGTCTAAAAGATAAGGAAATTCTTAGATGGATGCCTTGCCGTAAAGCCTCTGAAGGCAAATTAGAAGGTACTATAACGAAAATGGAAAGACAGGGTTAGGTGACTCCAGTATTGATGTTCACAGACTCCTACCTATCGAACGCCTCATTAAGATTAATTTTGCCCTGAGAAAATATCTTCTCAAAGTGGGTCCAACGTCAGGCCTAATTTCCATATACCATTCGGCTGGAAGAACATATAGGGTGAGAATGAAGAGAGGGAAGACTGGTTTTGATAATAGGGTGCTTGTACCATCGCCATTTATCTCTCGTGGGTAGTTTGCATGTGCCTTATCATAGTTAATGGTATTCGAGAATACCGAGGACGATGTAGAGGTGAATGCATAATGTACATTAGCTTTCGTGTGTGTAACTTAGATGCCGCGCTGGAGAGGCGTGATTACGCATCTTAACATCGGCCTCTGCAGCCAAGTGGTAAGCGTTAAATTCTGTAGAATCAAAGGCAGATTTTTTGGTATGCAAGGATTCGAGAGAGTCATACGACAAACCGCAAAGCACATGAAATTATGTGAGTTCATTGGGGCGGTAGCTTGTCATACGGTTGTGTAGCGTATATCAATCGAATTACGGATCATTCAATGAAACAATTAAAACGTCGGATCGCTCACCAAGCGGTATTAAGAGATATTTTTTGAAAACCGCACAAATCGGATAAAGCTAGTGACCGGATCCAACTGAACGCTTGTAAAAATGATCAGGACCTTAAGAACAGGAGTTAAGCATTGCCATTCATGGGCAAGTAGCTTAAACCGCGTATATCAGTTCCAACAATCGAAGTCAACCTTCACTTCTGGCGGAAGAAACTAATAAAACTGAAACGCAATGTTTACTAAAAATGGAGAAAGAGTGAAACCAAACCAGAGTAAGCGGATGGTAAGGTGAATAAAGGGTGGAACACGGCTCTACTGGCACACAGTGATGGTGGAACCGTATAATCCTTTTGATTACAAATGTGCACACTCAGACCTCAGACACTAAATGCCTCAAAGAAAATAAAAACTGCCACAAGATCGAAAATAGGAAAACGTCACTCAAATTTTGCTGCATGCTGCCTGAATTGGGAAACGAGTTCCAAATGATCACTTGTTGAAAGCAGGGCATTTCCTCTAAAAGTAGGTGTGATTAAGGATCCTCACAACTGCAATTGAGCATAGTGAATAGAGAGTGGTGAGGGGGAGGGGGGGAAAGATAAGACTTGTATCATATAAAACCCAATGGCGAAGCTTCAAACTGATTCTGTAGCGTTGCATTACTCACCCCCATAAATCCAGCAGTTGGAGTTAAAGAGGTCGATTTTGGTGTTTCTTATTTGAGTCAAAATCAAGTATTTCTCAATCTAAATCTTGCCATATTTAGATCAAACGACTTCTTCAAAGCAAAAATAGTAGTGTGCATTACAAACAGCCAATTACAGAACAACTACGATGTCCGCCACAATCACCTCTGGGATTGTCTACAAACTAAAGAGATTCATTTTTTTCGAGCTTCTAGAAGTCCATTTTACGTCTGATTGGTGAACAGCCTAGAATATCGCGTTCTCGCTTAGTCACCCTTGATTGGCCAATATCAAATGTCCACTTAAAGAGGATATTAAAGCACAATGTACTTCAAGTATGCTAAGAATTCCCATAGATCCAAGACCGCTCAAGTAATATAAATTTGGGAGAATAAAGCTTCCTCGGCGCATCCCATTAGACGACTGGCCATTACGTCCCCACGCGACATACCCCCTCAGTTTATGCATACCCGCCGGCTATGCCGAAACCTTTGTCTCCTGATCACTTTGGTCGGGAACCCGGCAGAATCCGAAGTCACACACACAAACATTAGCTTATAACAGTGACAAACATTTCTATTCACTCTCCTACCGATAACTTCCATAATTAATTTAAAAATTGTCGAGTTCTGCCACATACCTCTAGCTTAAGACTGAATTTGACTGGTTCGCCGGGCACAAGTGGGCAGGTAGGGGTGTCGGCGACGTCTACATCAGTGGTGGGGGTGGAAGAGAAGAGGGAAGAGAGAGGTTCCATCTCCACCCCGAGACGACTGAGGGCTAGAGGCAGGGCGGCACAAAGGTGAGCATCGGCAAAGTCCAACGCCGGCGCGATATCTTCGCGCACCAGGCGGTGGAAGAAGGCCTGCTCCTTCAATGAGGGCAGTAGTGGCGAAGGCGTAGCAGGATGGGGAAGCCTGATATCTCCAGCGTCGGAAGTGCTGCGTGTGCGAAAGCCTTCATCGTTGGAACTGCCATCAGCAAAAGTGATGTTCACCCTGGGTTGTTGATTTAATTCACCACCACCACTGTTCTCTGGCCAGTTTAGACAGCACCCACAGTCCACCCAGTCGACAAATTCCTGAAGTGTCAATGAGTTTGGTGGTTAACTCACAGGTGGTGCTACTAACATCCACGTTACAGATCCGCCCCTTCATCATTAGCACCATTGCTTTTCAAGTAGGGGTGAATACCACATCGTTGGGTTGAAAAAAGGGTTACGTAATGCCGAAGTGCACTTGGGAAAAAAGGCACTGAAGCTATTTGAGAATTTGGGATAGAAATAACCGCCCGTTAAATGGCGTCTAGCTTCAAAGTTGACTAAAACACATGGTGTACGAAAAGGTGGTCGTGCATGTAAATGATTCCAAACTTTTCCAGTAATGTGATAGAAAAGTATCTATAAGTTGCCAGGACGATTTCTTTGGTGAGAGCGCCAGAGGAAAACCCATTACCATGTCTAAGATGTTTCATTGTTGTAAGATGACCCGTATCGTTATTAGCTTTTTTGACCAGTTCGAATACTGCTCAAAAATTAGAGTAATACAAAAACACCTTGCGCACATTTTATTGCTTGAACTTGAAAAATCCGATCGCGACAAAATTTGACGCAGTCAGTGATCCACCATAGATGACGCATGCTTGTAAAGTCTAGTTCGGACAGGAAAGTCGGGGCGTCACATGAGTGTGACGCTGGAAGATGAATCTAGTAAGTGAGCCACATCAGCATTAAAATAGTACGTTGAGTTTCTAACGAAGAGATCATGTGTTGAAATTTAACCGACCCTGTGATTAAAATCAGAATTGGAAAATCGTATTAACAAAACAACACGTGAACCATTGCGTCTTTTCCAGAACTCCACTGTGACTCTACACTGTAACACATGGAAATTTATGCTTATAACTAAAGTCCAATTACTTAACAGGAAATTCACCTCAGAGGACGGGGTGGGTGGTTTTACAAAGAGGAAATTAAATTCTGGCTAAGTAGCACAAGCGGGCACACGTGGAAGAAACAAAGCCAGCCCAGAAGACAATGCTGGGGGTGACTGCGTCCGCAAGTACTACTAAACGTGATTCGATTCAATTCGCGTCCCGTCACAGGAGGTGAGTCCTCGACTCCGCCAAACAAGAGTGGTTAATGTGTCCCCATTGCAACTGCGATCTATCCGAAAAATAACTAACTTGAAGGCAAATGATGACGGATTAATGAGTTGGCCCATAAAAAGTAGCGCCTAATATTCTGTGATCTCCCAAGTCGGAAAAAAAAGATATGGTTGTGTGGCAGGAGTAACTAAGCTTATATTATCAATCATATTAAGGCAGCCTTGCGCCCATAAGACGAACAGGGAGCTTTGTCAATAAACAAGCCAATAAGAGACGCCAGTGTTTATATTACTGGAAAGGTCGTGCACTACAAATCTTTGTGCGCCACGTACAGCACAAAGATAGAAAAAAAGAAACCAAATAATGCCATTGAAAGCCTGATTTAGTTGGCTGGTTAATTTATTTGAGCGTTAAGATGTTCAATGCTAATTCCAAATGTTGGTAAAGGAACATACCGCTTTTCATTCCGATTTACATAAGTAGAGCGGTTAGATTATGGAGAAGAGCATAGAAGGGAGATCATGCTGATTCCAATTCTATGAGGTAAAATCGTTCACCCGACAAAGGAAAGCCTTCGTGGCATGCATTGGAAGTATGCACAACCGCAGACTACTTCATGTTTCGAACGACCAAAACGTATCACAGATGCCTTTTCCAATCTACACTAATCTTCTCGAAATCAAAGGCTGTTTAAAATAGAGGCTGCACAACGCGGCACGCGCTAAAAGCAGCCGAAGTGGTGGTAAATCAAGGCTCGAAAAATAAGTTTGTAAACACACACTAGAAGACTGAAGGTGAGCATAGAGGTGTGACGTCCACCACGGGACGGAAATGAGAAAGTCCATATCACGTGACGTCTAAAGCATCTGATCCTGTGCTAGGTGAGGAGTGGACTTTGTAAGACCTCGAGGCACGTGAGTGGATTCAAAGCTAGGCAGAGTGTGGACCCTTCATCACGGATTAGTCAGCACAAATAAAATCGTGAATCTCGTGGACAGCGATTCTACAACGCTTTCTTCAACCTGCATGATCTCAGCCATTTTTTTACGTTGCAAGAGGTATTTATTAGCTTATGATAGATAACTGGCTACATTAAATCATGTGCCACAAACAGATAGGTCGATTCTAAACAATTAAATAGTTAGGTGATGTTCTTGGTCCAGGAGTTACTTCATTTCGCACTGCTCTAGTAGCAGGTGAGTCGATTAAAAAAGTAATGAAAATTGGTGGTGGTGGTGGTGGTGGTGGTGGTGGACATTAAAGCCTTCTCTCTATCATATCGCTTGGTTTTTTAGTGAAATTATAAGCATTTTTTAATATCTGGTGTACCCAACCAATCCTATCACAAATATCACCTATTCAATGTGTGGTGCTGATTTCACCTACACCTATGAGCACTCAAATGCGAAATAACTGTCACCACCAGCCTAACAAAACTTCCACGATGGATGGTAGGCCCGAAGAACAAACAAAAACAACATTGCCAATTCATGGTTAACCACAAAACCAATTAGTTGTGAGACTGGAAACTCTGACTCAGCTATTAAAAGCGAGAATGCTTCAGAAGGTATAAAACTGCACGCATTTAGAATGAGCGCAGGTAAAAGCGTAGAAAACCGAGGCACTTGGTAACGAAAGCACCATCAAGACAGCCGATAATGTCTGTGAACTGAAATTTGGCAGAGGTAGACCCAGTGGAAGAGCAGAGCAGTGGATAAGCCAAGCAGGTAAATTAGCAAGCTTTTGAACTTTTCTCAGCCAAGGGATGAACACAAAAAGAATCACAGTAAGTAAATACTTACTATCATTTGGTTGAGAATGAAGGTTCACCACTGGCACACATGAAACTCACATTACCCAAAAGCGGCCGAGATGTGAACTCAAAGCAGACATACTCACAGGGGTAACAGCTCGATTTCATTGAGTTATTCGCCAAAAGAAGCCGGGAAATCTACGTGGCTGAATAATGAGGCCGATACTTGGTTTCTGTTAACGTCTCACGAAGATTAGCCAAAGGCAACACCCATTGCCAAAGGGCTGCATTCAATGGGTAAATATAACCCTCTAGCTGCTTCTTGGGTAATAGTATTAAAAAACTTATGGGTCTGGCTGTAATGCAATTAAGACAACGGCAACTGAGCTAATTTATTTTGTAAATAACACTTTCACTGCGCTTAACCGTCGCTCGACGTCAATCCGCTAGAATTTGATGAATACGGGTGACCTGAACCACGTGCGTCATGCGCAGAAGTAGGTCAGTTTGGGAATTAGTTTCAACATGCACGAAACAAGGAATCAGCAGAGTTAATCTGAGGCTTACGAAAGTGCGACCACTTATACACCCATGCATGGGCTGATTTACATATAGACCAGTAAAGGAAAAGACATTCAAGAGATAAAGCATAGAATTTCAAATCTTCAATGTCGTCTGGAGCCATGGGTCGATCGCAGTTGTGGCAAACAGAATGTGAAAGAAAAGAGGAACAACAATCCGAAGTAATGTATTTTTTGAACCATAAGGCGATAATGTAATATCATCCGCTGTCATTATCATCAGACACCCTCCAAGTTCAACTTTCTTGAGGGTTTTAAAAAGGATACATAGCTGTGAAGTCCCAAAAAAGAATTTGAACCTGAAGCAATGACGAGATACTGAAGAGGCTCTGCTTCTATGCTAATTTGACCTGCCGAAATGAGTAATTAACACGCCAGACTAATGAGTCAGATGAGCAAGCACAAACTTGCGACTCTTGGAGAAGGGTCTTGTAAAATCAGACATCTTATGAGCATGCACTATAAAGTACAGATATCTAGCACCCCATCAGTACAATACTCTTTACTGTGCTCTACATCAAAGATGAGTGGAACTTGATTGACGTGAATCGAGTTTGCCTGCCTTACGAATCGAGTTTAAACCGGTCCTGAAGCTGCAGAAGTTAATGACGCATCTGAATAGGATAGAGTGGCTAAACGGCCATCGCATTCGGGAAGACCTCTATTGCGTGTCAATACTAACTCAAATGACTGAATAATATGTCAAGATCATGAAATTAGAGTTAACGCAAGGTGCTATCATCACCATCGTTGAAAAAAATACTCAAGTTTCAACCATTTGTCGCGCCACTTATTAAGACAATCAGCCTACAAATCCAGCTATTTCAAAAGCAATAAGGAACTATGAAGGGTTGGATGAAATCATTTGCAGTAAAAATGCCATCTGCACGCAGCCGTCAAAACATGACGCAATTGTACGCATAAGATAAACCGATTAATTGGATCGGTATCTTGTTAAATCACACCACGTGATCGCGTACAGAGGACTGATTTCCTTAGCATTGTTAAAAATCTTGTTCAAATGCACTTGAAGTGCGGAAAATGCTCCCGAAGCATCTGAGCACACAGCAAAGAAAACAGAAATGAATTTGGTGTGATAGCATGGAGTCCAAAAATGCAAGCTTGGCATGTGGTAAAAACACGCCTACATGCACGCGCTCGAGAACAAGCACGTCTTCACAGATTGTACCTTCGGTTCGACTAAATCTAGCCTGGTGAGGGCGAACCGATGACTTTTAGCGGACAACAAAAACTATGGATTACATTCAGAGCGCAATCCCACTCGGGAAAGTGGATTAAACTGGATTCTGCAGACTTCAGTCTATTAAAATCATTGCACACGAAATAAGTTGATGGAAGGGGCTACACGCAGCATGATTAGCTGTTTAAGAGAGATGCGGGATCATGCAGGGAAACAGATCAAGCGCTTCGGTTTGAGATGGAAAAGTGATTCATCATCACAGTCAATTAAGGCAACAAAAATGGATTAGAACCGTGGAGGAAGGAGTTGAACAGTTATAATGGCAAAATGTGGAAGAGTAACTTTGGGATGAAGCGCATTGAATTCGTAAAAATCCTCAAAGCAAAATCAGTAAGTCCAAAAACAAGACAGTTGACGGAGGTCCAGGATCATTTCACTGACATTTATCAAACTTGCATAAGAACCAAACGCTTCACAGTGACGTTTCAGATATAGACCACACGAAGGCTTCGAATACCCCTTGCTATAAATGAAAGGTAATAATAACGAAAACTTTTGGAAACCAGCCCTTATTTGAATCAAGCCAAACGAACTGAGATTATCCAGTAGGCCACAAGCAGGATGGTCAAATGCCTGGGGGTGTTGCGAATTCAAAGCTGATGGAAGAGTAACTTCCAGTAGTAGTTCACTGAAGATGTCAATACCACCACTGAACCTCAATTTTCCTGACAGTCTCAAAACCAGCAATGTAGAAGTCGAGGAAGTTGTCAGGAAGTAACTATCACATAGAAGAGGGTAGACCCTTGGAAAAAGAGATTATAAAATAATTAAGTGAAAGCCATCAGAAATCTTGATTCACAACAGTGGAGAGTCATCTACCACGAAAAGCGCCAAAGCCAACAATAAGGAGGCTGGCAGAAGTAAAATCGCACAGATGGCGCTCATCTCACTCGTGTCAGCAGCACCACTGAATATTTAGCTTGAGACTTCGAACAAAAGCCAATACGAATGATTCCAACAGCATCCACTTTTAAGGAGAGTTATTAAGCAACGAAACCATGCAAAACTCTTGCTTGAGGTGTCCAGCAAAGTTTCGATCAGTAAGAACTCGCCTGAAAGTGGTCGTCACCCACGGCTTCGGCACATGTAACACTGGAAGTAAGAGCCTCGAGTAGGTATCTGCGAGTGACAGGCTCCTGTGAGGTTACATTAATGATAGAAGTGCTCAAGGTGGAGCTCCACCTACGTCGATCCACCTGCGAGGCAAGAGAGTTGGAGGAGTGAGGATTGGAAGTGGGGTTGAGGAGAAAGCTAAGACGTCGCAGATGATTGCTCTTGCCCTTGTCATCAGCCTCCAGTGTACTGGCTGACGGGATCACGCTTGACATTGACCTGTAGTGGCACAGAAATTCAGAGAGAAGAGAGAGATTATAGCAAGAAATGAGTCAGTGCAGATATGAAAAGTCAGTACCTCAAACCAATACTTAGGCACCATTGTGTTGTTTTGCACTCAGTACGGATTTGACTGTTGGCCCAATAATGTCGACTAAATAGAGCACAGATACTAATTCTCAAATGATTCACTAGGAAATAATTCCTAATCAAATTGTACAGGGCGTTACGCCATCTGTTGATGAAGTGACAGCACCTCGTTAGAAGTTAACCTTCCGTTAATCCTGACTGATTGAGCTGATCAGAATTTTTGAAAGTCCTTCTTTGTGCAGATGACAACTTGGACCATGTGATTATACAAGCACAAATGAGTCGCCTTAAATAAGTAACCACTTAATTGAACTAAGATACAAATACTGATATGCTATAACAAAATAAAATGTGGCAAAATATCTGACTAAAAACAAAACCTAAGCATCCATTTGCAGTCAAGATGATTTGAGCTTACAGTAAGAAACCATTATATTTGAGTCCATTGTCACAGCATTAACTATGAATGTGTAAGCGGGAAATGCCATCTCAAAGTAAGTTAATGAAACAGTAATGCATTACTGATTAGATACTAGACTTGACTAACACATCACTCAATGGAGTTGCTATCGAAAAACACGAAACTATGGAAACCCAAAAGAAATATGATTTTCTGGTCGACGGAAGACACTGAAAGTCAGGAATAATAAAATAGAGACTAACGTTTAACTCACTTCCGCACCGCAAGCGCGTCTGGCTTTTCAACATGCAGCCGGAGAGCATTCTTGAGAGCTTTTACCTCTTTTTTGAGAATCTGAAAATGGGGAAGGATTTGTTGCCGTCCAAATCAGCGAAGGAAAGAGAAAAATGGATTTACTGACCAAATTTTCCTTTTCCACTTCTTTTGCACGCTTAACGGCAGTGTGTTCAGCAGCGTACGCATTTTGCGCCTGGTCGATGTTAGGTCAAAAAGGGAGAGTACCATTTTATTTGCTTCCTCGAAAAGTGCAGCTTGTAATTCCATGCATTCTTTATTTAGCGAATCAATATACTGCTTAAGTTCATTGTTCTCTTCAGTCAGAGTTTTCGATACTCTTTTACTCTCCATCCTAAATTACCAATCGAGTCAACTGTGATGCAAAAGAATAAGTAACACAGCCGACAATGCAAGAACTAGAAATATCTAAACCCACACTGTTTAGAAACAGCTATACTGTAGATGATGTGATAATTCATAGGTAAAGAAAATGCATATACCTCAGTAGTCGGTGAGAAATCCTAAAGCTATGGGTACATCTAGAGCAATACGAATAAAGAGCACAGTGTTCTGAAAAAAATACTCGAAGGGACAAGAGTACTCACATCACCTACCTAGGTGGGAGAAAATTAAGCACAATCCAAGGATCAGCCCAAATTTCCACGGAAAACCAAATAACCGCACACACGAGAACGGAGACGTTTATTATTCGAATCCACTTAAACAATTTATTGAAGTACAGCTATTTTAAGTAAACGGGGTGTTTTACTTTTTTACATGGAGTTTGCGCCGCATGTGCCGTGGACTTGTTAGGGTACAAGCTTACTAAGGGAATTGCCGGCCAGATTTATCGCGTTAGTTGCACATCGTAATTTGATTAGACGTTGAAAAACACGCTGTCCTTTCAGCACCATTTTCAAGCACCGAAAATATGCTATACTAGGAATCATATCCAATGTGCATGCAATATTTGTGTTAATTAAATGTAACTCCTGTTTGAGAAGCGGCTGAGCAACTGAAGACTCACTGTAGAATAGTGACATTAACGAACACAAATTTCTTACATCCATCAGCCTGTTAATTCTAAGTGCCTGAATTCTGCAGAGGGGGTAGATAGGGAATGCACTGCACACTTTCAAATTTGCCTTTAGTTCGACGTTTGGCGGCCGCGAATACGTTACAATCTGCATTAGTATGCACTCCCTGCACTGCTTCGTGTAGCGTCCCGAGGCTCCCTTTAAGGTAAAAGAAGGCATAGTACTAGGGGTAGAATACATGTATTCTGGAAACAGAGGGCTTGGGGGCTGTTGGCACGGCCCAAAGGCCGACGAATCGGCTCAGTACAATATGGCCACCCAAGTGACCGAAACCGGCAGTTCAAACAAACAAAGTATTACACTTTGTTTTACGCTTTGTTTTTTCGAAGTGCCGGTTTCGGTCAATTGGGTGGGCACATTGTACTAGCCGGTCGGCCGGCTTTCGGGCTGTGCCAACAGCCCCCAAGGCCTCTGGTTTCAGAATATATATTTTGCCCTAGAACTATGCCTTCCTTTAACTTAAAGGAAGTCATGGGACGATACACTGCTGTAATACTTTGTTTGTTCAAACTACCGGTTTAGGTGACTTGGGTGGCCATCTTGTTCTAGCCGGTTGGTCGGCCTCCGGGCCGTGCCAACAGCCCCCAAGTCCTCTGTTCCCGGAATATATATATTCTGCCCTAGTACTGCGCCTTCTTTTACCTTAAGGGGAGCCTCGAGACACTACATTGGTGGCAGCGGAAAGTGGACCCGACTTTGATGGATTTTATCCTGCTCCATGCCGTTTCTGGCAAACGTCGGCGTTGTGAAAGAGGTGCATGTGCTACGGAGGGGAGAACCTTTGGTATCTCGTAACAGAAGGGTCGAGATCGACGTTCATCTTCGACATCTCCCTCACCCTCGTGTTCGACAGGAAAGCTATTAACAACTGAAGCGACACTAGCCGTGGACTCCAAGCCCAGAGGAGGGCCAAGAGGCGCGCATTTACTGCACTGAGTGCTACGCGGAATGGATGGCACTACAGGAACACATGCGTTCGAACCTCGGCGACTGGGACGGTTAGCTCGTGGGTGCTTCTCGCAGCGCAGCACTGATTACGTTGTGATGGCTGACACGGGAGGCGGACGAAGGGGAGCGTCGGGGACGACGATCGAAAGAAGAGAGGGGCTGTGTAATACTTTGTTTGTTCGAACTACCGGTTTAGGTGACTTGGGTGGCTATCTTGTTCTAGCCGGTTGGTCGGCCTCCGGGCCGTGTCAACAGCCCCCAAGTCCTCTGTTCCCGGAATATACATATGTTCTGCCCTAGTACTGCGCCTTCTTTTACCTTAAGGGGAGCCTCGGGACGCTACACTGCCAGTTTTTGTATCGTGTAAAAATTCTTAACGAAAAGCAGATTATCGACTGCCACAGGTCTGGTATACATCTCTTCTGCCTTTACCGCCAACCTCTTAAAACAAGGGAACTACTTTAGTGCAACCTCAGGCAGAGGTGTAAAGAGTTTAGTGATTAGGGTTTCGCTTGTTCAGATAGCATATGCTTTAAAGGAGAAGGTGACGTTCGTCCTATAGCAAGGTTTGTGTTCACTAAACGCCTCTCCTCTAGGTGGGTAGTTCAGGCAAGCATATTCCGCGCGGACTTTTTAGACTGGTTCCCAGAAACGGCTAACCCTGATATACATATTTGTTTGGTTTGACTTTACTTTGTTTTTTTGGGACAATAACACAACTTATTTTGTGTTTTGGACTATAAACCTCAGGACCACTGAGAAAACTTCTTCGAACTCTGCTCTTATTCCTTGGTATTATTACTAAAAACCGTTAAGAAAGTGTGCAACAAAGGCCTTTAAAAAGCACCACGGGTGTGTTTACGGGTAAACACGTATCCTCAAAAAATATTGGTTGATAATCGTCTCCCCTTGAAACCTCAGCATCTGATTGGAAAGTTGGTGTTGTTTCGGCGGCCTACTTTAGTGGAATAGCCCAGATTAAGCAAGTTTTTCATGTGTTCATGTTACTACCATCACAATAACGTGGTGTCACTTTGTAGTATCTTATAAGCTGGTCGTAGTAGGACTAACCTGGGCATCGTCTATGGTTTCCATACATAGCTGTTGTTGATGACTAGGGATTCTGAAAAGTGAGTGTAGTTTGGAAAATCCATCCTGCGACCTAAGATCGCCTTTTGTCATTTGAGAGTTTTGTTGCTGTGTGCTCTACGTTCTATTTCCTTTGCGGCTTTGAGTGCGTGCTTTCATTAAGTAGTGTATGACACTTGTGTACGGGTATCTGGTGACCAACTGTTTACCGTCCATGAGACGAATCTTACTGTGGTAGGGCAACGCGTCATCAAGCCCTAGGTTTTTCCCACAACTTTTTGTTAACCGGCTTCTGTGTAGAGCAACAAACACCCGAACCCACAGAGACGACAGATTGTTTGTTTTCCCATGGCGATGATTATTCTAACTTCTGCTCCATGTTTCTTAGAAGTATTCGACTCTTGCTCCTTGCGTAATTACCACTTGTTTCCAGGGTCGGCCATGCTAAGGAGCGTATGTCAAATTTTGCTCGCATTTCTCTCCAGCCATATTTCTAGTATGCCGCTATATTTTCGTCCTCCAAATATGCGATCATTCAAGAGGTCATTGGTTTTCTTATTGTAGCTATTTCTGTTTTAGAAGCACATCCTCGAGGTCTCATGGTAGTATCAGGCGGAACTCGCGTATTCAGATCTCTGATGAAGATATTTTTTCCGGTAACTTATTGGTCCTTTTTGTTTTGTCCACAATACCCTATCCTTTTAGTGTGTCTATCTTTTCACCGTTTTTAGAAGGGCCTCTTGTAATCGATTGCAATTTTCAATCAGACAATTACCGGCCTTCAGAAAATTCGCCTCTTTCCACCAAAGAGGCAAATACTAGTGATTCCAGCAAACAAGGTTGTGCTTTCACGCCTTGTTTTTGAGTCTTCAAAAAACTGCAAATTAATCACTTCAATGTGTATTCTCAGTCTGATCTAAATTTCTAAATTCAAAATGTGGTCTTTTGAATTGGTGTGATCTTTGTTTTTATGCGTTTTATGACGACTTGCTGAAATTATTCGTATTTTGCTACTAGAATCCGAAATGCCCCCTCGTCGTAAAAGTGCTACTAAGTCTCGGACTCCCTCGCGGTCATCAAACACGTGCTCCACTGATAGAGACGACAGCTTCACTCGAAGGAAACGTAGAAGAATTTCTAGAGTATGTCACTCTACGTTCCTTTTTCAAGTAGAGTTAAGAGTTCCGTCACCTGTTGCATTCGAACAGATTTTTCATTGCCTCAAATACCACCGGAAGGTGATTCGCTTATTTTAGCAGCGGTTTTGAGCTTTATAACTTATTAATTCTGCCAAGGAGTTTTTATCCCAGGCCATGAATTTCAAATTTTGCAACCGAACTCCAATTTGTTACTAACCCCTCTATAGAGTTGATTGTCATTGTATAAAGACAAGGTGAACGTACGTTGGTATAGGAAGAGTAGCGAGGTACGTCTTTCAACCGTAGAACCAGAGAAAGCTCGAAATGGCCTTTGTATTTCTAAACCACAGTTGCAGATTAATTCCAAGTAGATTAATATCCACGGGGTGGTTGTGCTACTAGGTAAAGAAACAGGTTTAGAAGTCATCCTGATAGATAAAAACAACCAGTGTTCCCTTCGTCACGGATTCGCACAGATGCGAGCCACAAAGACCATACTAGGATGTGACCCATTTGTCGTCCCCCCCCTTGAAGCGGGTTGGTGGCCACCTCAAGCCGACTTTTGGATCCCTTATAGTGGTAGTTTTCATTGCTTTTTGCTTGATGTAGTTGACCTGCCGTTTCCATTATGGTTCAATTTGTTGCACCAATCATCATGTCTTTCCGCAGTTAGTTTATTCGGTGGCTGTTGTTGATTCTTGTGCAGTATCAGCTTAGTGACTGTGTCTAGTTATCACTATCACATGCTATTATTGGACATGTGCTAATTCTATGATCCTGTTTTCAATGCTTCAGGAAAGTCTGGAAGATAGTAGTACACCGGACATGCTCGACTCCCTTTTAACAGGTAATTACATTTGAGGGAACCAATGATGCCTTTAATAAAAACAATACACATTCCTCCACACAGCATCACATTCTCGCGCGAGCTCTTTACCACAGATGCATAATGAAAGAACTGCGAGCACTTATTTGCCAGTCTAAAATCAAACTTTATGAAGGATACCTTAAATGCGGTTCTGAAGCAGGACTCGATCCAATGATAGAACACGTTGTTTCATAGGTTGGTGCTAGACCCAATGGTTGGACTGGTGGTCGGTGAATGTCATCACTGGTGCTACTAACGTACGTTTCTAGATCCCGATTGCAACTCATTAAGGGAACCATCAAGTGGAAGAAGCGGTCAAAACTCCTCTAGGGCAAATGAGCGAAACAATGCTCGTACACCCACGCCAGTCAGGAGTAGGAGACGCGTATCCCTTGTTGAGAGTGCAACGGGCGTTCAGCCCGTCTCTTCATCGGGGAAGAAGCGGAGTCGCACTAGTCGGAAGCAGAGTTTGGAGAATATTCAAATGTCCCTGCTCTCACAGACCGAGCAGACGGATTGGCTGCTGCCGAGACGCAGCACGGGTGCCATGAGTCCGGGACTTGTGCCAAAAATCAAGACTAGGCGGCCCTCGGGCTCTTCTCAGGAGGCGGTCGACGACTTTTGTTGGATTTGTCATCGCCCTGGACAGGTAGCACCCGGATTTTCACCAGATTTAGTAATTAGCTCCCAGGATTCTCGAGATTTTTCGTTATTTTAGTTGAAATCCTGCAGCAGCTGTCCCCGTGTCTACCATTCCAGTTGCTTAAACACTCCAGAGACTGAGAAGTCTAGTGAAATCTTGTCACATGAAAGCTGGCAGTGCGCCCTATGTCGTGAACTGGCTTCAGTTACTCTGGGCACATCGGATGCGGTAAAATGGGGACCTGTGACTTCAAATGCGACCTACGAGAACCAACTCAATAAAGCGTTGGCTTTTATGATTGATTTCATGTCCATTCAAAGCTGGGTACGTGACCTTTTTATAGTCGTTTCCCAAGGAGGTGTCTCTTAATCGGTGTGTGTGTAGTTTCCATCAGCAACGCTTGAGTTGTGAAGCATGCAGAAGTCTTATTCTCCTCTAACTCCAGCGCAACTTTCTCGTAATTTTAGGCGGAACCATTCCGAGAATCAGTCGATTCTAGTGAAAATTTTTGCACGCCGGGTGCCATCAGATATCCAATGGATCTTCGTACCCTCCTTCAGGTGTGGTTTAGCTTGTTTCACATATTTTTGTTTTCTAAACTTGTACCATTTTTCCCTGTTTTTCAGCGAGTGAATGATGGTCAGTACAAGTCAACAAATGCATTTCTGGCTGATTTCCTCTGGATCATTCATAATTGCTTCATATCCGAGGAAAAGCCAAGTAAGTCATCTCACCTTTATTTTATTTTTATCCCACGCGCACCCATCGGCACCCAAGCCAAATATGAATGTTGATAAATTTCTAAATAGAGGTCAGAGGGAATGGTCTTAGTTGAACTACTCCCCTTATTTTCGCAGACTCCCAACTGTTGATGAAAGCGCGTTCCCTAGAGCAAATGTGTCTCTGCGAGATTGAACTACTACGGGCCTGCCCCACCTGCTACCTCAATCGTATTATCGCCCTTCCCGTCCTCCCTTCGACTACTTTTGTCTTTCCCGCCATTTCTAAATGTGAACCGCGCATCTATCGACGTCCTGAGATGCGAAAACCCACCGAACACCTTACTGCTGACCTTGCAGAGGGACTATGGTTCGCAAAACCCTGTGTAAGCTTCTTAATTTTGCTTGTGAGCTCAAGGCTCGAACCTTGTTCCACTCATGGGAGTTCAGTTCAGAGGTTATTTAAGTTTGGACTGTCTGCTATTGATATCAGGCCGAAATTTCACTTGCAAGAAGTCTAACACGCCCAGCTAGTTAAGGAATGCCTTCAACTTCAATTATAGACTGTGATTCACCCAGTCGTATGGGTTCGGTTTGAAGAGGGGCGACGGTGGCCGGGGAAGATGATGGCGGAACTACCAAACAAACTCCTCCTGGTTTCCTTTTTTGGCACCTATACCACTCGCAAGACGCCAGCAAAATACGTCACTCTGCACACCTGTCTCAGCGTCTCTGTGAACGCGAACACCACCTCTGCCGCGGCCACCGCCACCGCCTACAGCGAGGAGATGGGAGGAGGGCTCAGGCGACTGCCCGATTCTGGCGAATCAAAGGACACGGAGACCTACACTCGAGCCTGTGAGGAGCTACGACGTCATCTCTCTCACATTTCCCAGACCTTTTCCAGATTTCGATTCCCCGCTGCTCCTGCCTCCCGCGTACTACAATTCTCCCAACAGATTATCAAACAGTATTATGGGTACGTGAGGCGCTTCTATGCTAAGTTTTGTCTTCTTATGGTACCCATAGACGAATGGACCTGAGATGACCCTTAGTAACGTCCTAGTTTCATTTTATGAAGCTGCAAGGCAGAGGAAAAGAGACTAGTGGGGTAGTTGGTGCAAACGTTTCTCCATGGCATCGATGTGGGAACAGAGCCATGCCTAACGATGACAACAGCCTCTGTCCTTTGAGCGTTGTCCCCGGTAGTCAGGCGTGTTACAACCCTCACAGCATCTAAATTCTAAGATGATTTTCTGCCATTAGTGATGTATCTTGTGAGGTGCTCAAAGCCGGTCAATGTGCTATAGCGAGCGGGTTTTGTACTTAGGCGCTCTTCGTTGAAATGCTCTGAAAGCTTCATATAAAGCGGCTTTACTGGGTTGCATTCTCTATTCAGTCTTTGACTGTTAACATTTTTAGTTAAAATTCATGCGGTTTTTAATTAATCACTTGGTCTTCTGAAGATGGTTCTTGATGTAATTATTACGGCTCGCCAAGCAGGACTTCCTTCTTCGACTAGCAGGCACAGTTATAGTCATCGAAATTGGGGTAGTTTTTTTATTTTAGGGGTTGATCCACCAATGTGGAACCTAAGTAGTTTTATTAAGAGCGTACAGAAAAATGAGTGTCAAATCGCCATGGCACCGATGTGGGAGTTGTTTCTTGGTAAACCACTTAAGTCCACATGGCCCAATGTGCATTTATAGCTGATATCATTCAACTAAAACTAATTGAGAAAGGCTGGCAGCAGTGAGGAATCAACACTTGCATTGCTCAGGATTCGGACTTAGTGGACACAAATTGATAAGCAAGGCGTTATAAAAGAGACCCTCTTCTCTTGCCACTATTCATTCATTGGCATTCGTTGGCTTAACAACTCATCTTCATCTCTTCTGAGATATCACTGCAATTGTGCGCGATACTAGCCAATAGACACATGGCTAATGTTTGGCTTAGCTACTGGTTGTTGAGTTTTCATTTTTAAATTTAGCTTCATGTCATGTACATGTGCTGACATGATGCTTCTCTTCTGCAGTGATACTGTAGATGCCTCGTGTCTGCTACATATCATTTCTTTCTGAAAAAAAACACATGGAATCTCGGTTTGCCAGGTATAAGATGTCTTTCTTCAACAGACTTTTGTTTTCAAATTACGTTGTTTTTTGTGGTGGTCTTGATGATAGGTCCTTCAACCAATGGATTCTTGCAGGAGATAGCCTTCCTTCTCCAGCTTCTTCTGAGTCTGGGGCAGCTGCCTCACTAGAACCCACTGGTGATGAGGTGGATTTTGTTCAGACCTCGGAGAGCTGCCTCCCCTCCTCACCCTCCCTCGCCACCTCAGTGCCTTCGGCGACTCCTCCCGCCCCGTCTCCACCGCTTCCTCCACCACCCCCACCACCATCTTTACAAACAAGGCTTGCGCCGGCACCACCACAGTCGTCATCGTCGTCCTCCACCACATTTCCCCTCATTGGAACCAGTCGATCCCTTACCTCGGAGGACTTTTCGGAACCCCTACTGGCCCGTCTCTCTACAAACCTGCTGTCATCCTTCAGGAGCTCTCACGGAGACAGGATGGCACCGCCCCGCCAGCCTCCTTGCAGTGTCTCCCAGGCGGGGGTGGAAGACAAGAGGCAGGATTTTGAGCGCAAGTGCGTTTTTCCCCTTAAGCCAGGTGGTGGTATTTTGTGCAAATCTTGTCGTGTCTGCTCATAACCCATTTCCTCGTATGGCCAAAGGGTAGAAAACAACCTTTCATCTACCCACTCGTTTAACAGCTACACATATGTAGCTCGTCGAGACTTTTCTGAAGGCAAGAGGAACTTGGGTCTACTGGCATGGCCCAGGAGCCAAGCTGCCCGGCTGAGCCTTAAGCGATCTCTTACCGAAACCGATATGATTTTTCAGGTTCCCGAATGGGCGTCATTCTGACTGCTTTAGTCTTTGATATCATAAGCTACTCATCTCAAGTGCACTGGTTAATTCGTATTTCCCATATCGAGGCGCCAAATTTCGAAATCGTCGTTAGCGTAGATTTTGCTTGGTGTAGCAGAGCCTGGCCGACTGATTTCTAATGGAGAGCACAATGGGGCAATGCACTTTTATCTCCTTTATATTACTTTAGGTTAGTCATCCACTATGGGCATCACGACTACTTAAGTCTACTTTACTTTGTCAAGACCGCACTTCCTTTTTTCCTATTGGCCTCAAAGCCTTCAGTAGATGTTCTGAAGTGCGAAAAGCGATGTTTCCAAATCGGTTTTTTTAATGATTGGCATGGTATCTTACCACCTACGGCTAGATTTGTCTGTCCTCCTTTGGGTCTACCCAATTCCAAAAGTGGAAATGTATCCGGACACATTTTGAAATTTGCCAATCAAAAGAATTATTTGGAAGCTGGTTTTGATTTAGGATACTGAAGTTGGGTGGGGATATAACTGTGACCACTCGTCACATCTGTTTCGGGAACCCGAGGGAAATTTAGCCTCTGCTGCAGTTATTCAGGAAAGGAAGTCTCTAGCCAAATCGTATGGTTTGTGAATCACCATAGCTGCCAGAGGGTGACTCACTCCTGAGACGACTACGTGCGCATACTCGCTGTTGGCCGTTATGACCTTAACAGGTGTCAAGGTGGGCGTTGACAGGTATTTTAGCAACGCCTCATACACGATAAGTTCGTACAATTAAAGCAGGAGAACTGAGGAAGGCGAGGAAGGAGGTGGCAAAGTCTGTACTTCTGAGGGTCGATTAGTAAACATCGCGCTAGTCTTACAATGGTTCTCATTTCTTTGAATCGAGTTCAGCTGATGTGATGAACATAGTTGAATTGTGTTGTTGACATTGGTTGTTTGCATTTTCTTGGTGCTACAGGTGCTAAATTTGAGACGTTTAGTGTTAAGAAATCAGAGGAAAACCGACCAATACAGGTCAGGGTTTTCCACACGACGCTAACATTTACATTGTTGAATCGACTAATTCAACTGTTACTCAAAAACTGAAATGTGTTCATCTTCGTAGCAGGAATGTCCGATATCCTTTTCCTTGTTTTAGATGCAATTAACCCGTTTACAATGCGGATGGTTTGTTGCTACCAGTTACCTATCACGTTGAATTTGTGATCCCGGGCTCAGGTAGGAAAGTAGAGTCGTCACATGTGAGGCTGACAGCCCAAATGTTAGGGGACCCGAAGCCTTCGCATGTCTGTGGCTTTTTAGTGCAACTAGAACAGGTCGTAGGTTAGGTGTGCTTAGATTTAAAAGTAAAGATTGCCTCGCTTGCAATGTCCAAAAATGTTTTCTTCCCAAATAGCCAGCACATACCTTCTCTTAGGTGCCTTCTAGTCATGCCTCAGGCTTTAGCTCTGTTCAGCGCGTGAGCATGCATACCCGCTCACTTCATTAGTTGCTGATTTGAAAGGTGGGGGAGGGTCCATGAATGGACCAGATATGTGTTCTAACCAGGGAGCCCTTCACTAACTCTCACCTATCTGTCCCTCTCAACCCGTTCTTTCTGTTTGGAACCATAAAGGTACAGTTGTTAATTTTGTTTTCCATGATTTGGAACTAATTAAATTGAAAATGATTTGTTTTGGGTTGGATTCTCTGGATATCGATAGTGATTTGACTTAATCTTTCCTTTTTTGCATTGCATGCTGAATGGCTGCGTCAAAATTTGGCCACTTTTATCCCTCCTCTACTTTGTTTTTCCAGTGCCGACGTGCAGGCTGAGAATTCCGTGTATGATAATGTGGACGCCCCGAATGTGGAAACGACTCCTGCAACGTAAGTGCTTATGACTTGAGTAGATTTATTTGAGAGAGTAACTGAATGACTCTTCGGTTCCACGGCTATATCCCATTACTTCCACCTCTAAAAAACCCCTGTTTTTAAGCGAATATAGTGGTAATATTGCATTTGTAATTTTCACGGTTTTTTTATCATCAAGAGATTCTTCATCACCCACCCTACCCCTACGCCACCTGGATAGTATGCCTCCTGGCGAGCTCAAGACGGATCTGACTGCTCGCCTCCAAGAAGCTCGAGACCTGTTTTCTAGGCGATTCCAGTCTCTGATGGAGGATGTCTTTCGGAATCTTGAAGAGTCCATCAATGAGACGTGCTCTGTTTCAACTGCCGCCACCACCATAGGTGTTTCTGCTACTTCTGCTACCGTCTCTGAAGCAGAAGCGCCTATCCAGGAAGCGACTCGGACCACTACTCGTACGTTACCTCTTTTTCATTTCTAATTTGTTGCCTTTAATTGGGCGTACGTTTGTCTATCATCGTTTCTGATAAACCGTAATATGTACGTGCTACTTTTTTCTTTTGACAACAGAGGACCAAGAGACCCAAACCCCATCAAATGCTGTAGTTTCGGCGCAATTCCTTGATGAAAACAAAACGAAGATGGCACTGCTGCGGACCGAGGTGCTTCGACAAAACCAGGAACTGGAACGCCTTCGGTTGCTATTGGACTACACGCGCTACGAGATCGCAAGCAGCCAGCGTGACCGTCTCACCGAGCTGCGTGCGGTGTGGGAGGCGGAGTTGCTAGCCACGGTGGAGGGAGTGATTAAAATCTGCGAGCAAGAGGCCTCAGGGCTAATTGATGTTGTGAAAAGGAAGCAATGGGTTAGCACACACTTTCTTCACTTCCTCTCTCACCGTCAATATATGCTGCTAGTTAACTCTTGATGTTTATTTTTTTTGTTGACTGGCCTCTGCTTCTTGGAGCCGATTTGTTTAAAGGGGACTTCTGGAATCCAAATCTTGGCCGTATAATTGAAAATGAATGTGAAATTTCGGCTTTGAGAACTGTTCCCTTCTGTTCCTAACGTCACCGATTTCTGTTATTATCTCTCGGAAGACTTTGATATTTAAGTCTAGATTGGTCTGTATTTAGAGAATTAAGCATTGGTCTCGAGTCTCAGAATACATTTAGCACCTCGTCTCTTATTCTTCTTCACTTTTATGCGGTACTTCTACATAATGAGGCGGTTACCCTCCTCTCTGTTGCTCTTTGTAGTGTACATACTGTGGAAATGAGGCCTTCTTTTACTGCTGTTGGAATACGGTGTACTGTAATACGACGTGCCAACAATTACACTGGCCAGAACATATGAGCTCTTGTACTCACCCAAAACGACAGGTAGTGGAACAGCAGCAGGAGCAGCAGCAGCGTCAGCTGCTTTAAAAGTGAGCCCTCAACTCGATATAATTATTCCTGGGGCGGTATATCATCTAGTCAGAGCTGCTATTTCTAAGAATTTGAATTAAAAGTACTGTCTTGAGGATTTTTAGCCATCTTGTTTCCAAAGTAATCAATGTGCATGATAGAATGGGCGTAGCGATTTTGGGCTCCGATTTGAATGTGTCTCGGAGACTCCCTTGTCGGTTGAATTCCATGTTTCCTCTTCATTCTCTCGGGTGTTCAAGATGGGTTGGACTAGTAAAGCGGAACAATGGTCACTATCAATTCGCGTCTCACTGTTCGTAGGTTCGGAGTACTTACAGTTTAAAGTCAAAAGTTGTCGAATTGCCCGAGTTGTTAAAGGACTTCGCAAAATTCTTACTGAACTATTTGCAAGTACCGTGTTTAAAAGCGCCGTAAGAGTGAAGTGGAGGCAACTGGCCCATTGCCATTTGTTCTAACTTATTTTCCCCCTCTTTTGTAGCGAAAACGACTTCCTTGGACAATTCTGACGCCCGTTGTGTGTTGCAAGTATTTTTATTCTCTCACCCTCCTCACCTTTACAATTTCTGCGACCGACTATCCCGGCAGAGTTAACTGATATTGTTTACAGTATCAACAAAAAAAAACAACGTTTTGTGATTATGCGATTTCGCCTTTACTCTAAGGCTCCTCTTGAGGTTTGCAGTCAACCTTCAATTTGTTGGGAGTGAAGGTGAGTTGTTGCAGTGACTTTGGTCACAAAAAGGACTTTGAAGTCAGCAATTTTGACTAAGCCAAAACGAACGAATCGGTAGGTTTATGAAGTATGGTTGTGTTGGTGGTAAGTGAGAAGGAATTCCCTGTCTTCCACTTTTTTGTTGGAATGTTTTCCAGCTTTCGAGTATTCTCAAATCAGTTAGTCAAATATGATGTAGTCTACTCTACGCATCTCCAAGTAAACTGAGAAGGCTGATGACTGTACGATGAAAAAAGGTCTCTACACCATTTTTTTTATTAGAGTGATAATACAAGGTCCTGTTTTTGGGAGTCACTTTGAAGTGTGCGTACAGCAGTCGTGAATTGGTACGAACTGTGCATCAGGTTTTGCTGGGGAAGCTTTTTTTGGCATGCCGACTTGAAAGTTTGACGAATTTTTTTGAGTAGTTCGGTGGTGGATTCCGATGCGTCAACCCTGAGGTCGCCTCGAAAGTAAAGCTGTAGGTCAGTGCTTCATTTCCTTCCGCCTCTCTCCCCCCCATCAAGGTGATCTTCGGCGAGGGTTTATTGATGGCACTAAAACGATGGTTTTATGCACGGATGGATGTGCACGTGCTTGATTCGATGTGATGATCTACTTCCTCTTCAAATGCTTGTTAGCTGAGCAGTTGGATTATTTCCATTGCAATCTAAACATAGGCTTAGCAGTAATTATCGAATGGCTTAATCTTATTTCCGGAAGTAGTTAATGAGAAGATCATCCGCTGTGGAAACCAAATAGCATGGTAGTAAATTCTCGGGATGCAAAGTTACGTTCGGTAACTTGCATCCCCTATTCTGGGTCAGAGTCTGCTAGATGGATTTGGTCGTACCACTTCATGATCATTGTCAGTAATGTTTGTAAGGATTTTAGTAGACCTTCAAAAAGTGAGATGTCAATGGAACCATTCATTGGCCCATGGACGACTCATCCTACAGGTCAATCAGCTAGGTCACCACTTGTGAACATTTCATTCTTTACATGGAACTGGCATGTCGGTCGACAGTAGCAGGCGCGGTCGTCCTGTTGTTATCACCTAACTGACCACCACTGACGATCGTCCAACGCTCCATGATGTTGTTCTTTTCAGTGACGTCATCTCCATATCCTAGTATCTTTACTTCTCTCGTGGCAACAATGCACCAGAAGTAACTACAGCCTCGAACATTTTTCAGCTCGACAGTTTATTACGTTTTTTTCTACCGAACTGGCCACTTTAAACTATAACACATTCTCCGACTTCAATTATGCCATGCGTTTTTCGTATTTGTAACTCCGAACTGGAGTAAGAAAACTGGAGCGTCACATACATGCGACGCTGGTAGCGAGCGTGTTGGTCATTAGCACTAACGGCATGGAAGGCATTTCTGCTGCTAGATTAAGTGGTCTGCTTTTACTTTCACTGTGAATTTCAAAATCAACTCATCTGCACCTGTTGTAATGTATATGCTCTGAGGTGAGGATCATCTCGATATGCAGCATTTATTGTTATTAAAGAGTATGAACCAAAGTTCTCTTGTGTTACACACATTTCCTTTGGTGTGAATACATTTGACCTGCGTGGCGCAGCTGTTTTCGTTCTAACCCGCGATTGAGGACGGTGCCCAAGTACCTCTCTGGTGAAACGGTTACTTTCAGAATAGACTCTTTACGATTTGGGTGAATTTCATTTAACTTTTGTTCGCTCATCATCCCTATGTGTATGCTGCGCATTCCATCAGAACGTCATTTTTTATGCTATATACATCGCTCATCCTCAAAAAGCATTCTCCATGGGTAGATTCTGCTGACCTCAAGTGTTTACACTTTCTCGCTCATGATTGGCGTGCCACTTCGACCTGCCTGTTAAGCCAATTACCACCTCTCGATCAATAAATCGATAAGCTGCCCGAAAAATCGGCCATTTTGTAAGCTGCGCGTTATCATCGGCAAATTGATTGCTAAATAAAGCTTACCATTCTACTTGTTAACTGGAATTCAGGCTTCTAGCACGTCTTAACTAAGAGGTTTTGACACTGCATTGACAGAAAGACTACAGTGTTCGGTTTTGGCCTGTCCATTGTTGTGTTCTTGCATCTGCGTGCGTTTCTTCTAGAAAAAAGGGGAGGTTCACCCTATTCCCCTTCAGCAAGCCAATGGGAGATAAAGGCAGCGTATGTGGGCTGCTCTCCTAGCTAGGTGAAGGTTGTCTTTATTTCCAATAATCCTAGTCCTCTGGTTTTTTCCTTTTTGTTGGGGGGGGGGGGGGGGGGCAACTTCCATGATGAATAGGTTGGGATTCGAAGTTTACGTTATTATCTATCTACTCATAAGAATGATTTTTGAAGCTTGGCTTCATTTCCTTAATACAGGTAAGCATCGTTCCCTCGACTTTTTTTTCCGCGCTCACTTTTTACAAGCTAAACTTGTTCAGAATCAAATAAATAAAAACTGAATTAGGAAAAGCTAAACCGATAATTTTCGCATTACCAAGAGAGAAGCAACACCAAGGTAAATCTTCGTAAGTAATAACCGAAGACAAAGCAACATCTAGGAAAATATTAGCTGATTTCGTTATTCTTAAGCGCCATTCGTCTATCCATTTCAAAGACCCAAAACGATCCTCCGACGTCGACCAGGATTCATCATTCCAAAAGTGAAAGTGCTTCCTAAACTTTTAAATGTTATCGAAGAATCAAATTTTGCAGTGTCAGTAAAGACTGATCGACAAATGGAAACCATGTCGCGGTTCTACACCTTCCTCAACATCCTAGGATAGATACAACAGTATATATTGAGGAATGGCACGTGGCTCCCGAGCTCTGGAATGGGAATCGTGTAAGACTATGCTTTTCGTTCGGGCTACACACTGCAGAAGTAAGGAGTCCGAGATCTCCATCGTCATACTACTCAATCTCAGTTTTCGTGATTGAACTCCTCATTCTAGATTGTTGGTGTTGCCCCTGGAAAAGCCACCTGCAGGCAGACCTACAAAGATTGGGACTCTGTGATTTTTGGCCTTAAAGAACGGCATAGCGGACAACTTGTAAAGACCACTCAACAGAAAAAGGCGCCTAGTCGTTTTTGGAGTCGCATGAACTGGTGGGCCGTTCAAGACCGGCAGGGCTGGAGGCTGTGGTACCAAGCCCGTGGGAAAACCCTAGGAAAATTGAGTAGCCAGCACAGATGCACTGTTTCTAGTTGGAGGGCCAACTTCTCACTACCACACTCCGTGATCTCACAGCTACCCCTTTAAAAGGACCTCAATTGGACAACGATGTCACAGAAGTTTAGTTCCTTCCTAGAGGGATGAACGAGCGCATATTCAAGTGTGGGTGTTCCAGGTTGAGGAAATCATTCTCGCGGAAAACGTTCTCACGTTCACGTTTCTACCTATTGCGGCTTCGATGAGAACTCGGGCGTCACCACCTTTTACCCACGAATTCCTAATTTAATGTACTATTAAATGAATTTATTTACTAGAGCCTGTGTAGATGCTTTATAGGAATTGGGGTGAAATTGGGTTCGGGTCTGTTTTAGGCGCAGAGTTCGTTTTCATTCCAAAATGCAAGCTAAATTTATTACAAAAGTGGCAATAATTAGGAGCAAACTTGTAACGCTTTGTTCCGAGTCTATGAAGGACTGGAAGCCCTGCGACTAGGCTTACAGACTCTTGAGCTTGCAGGAGAACTCGAAGTGCTGCTAACCACACCAAGCTGATAGTAATCCTGATTTCATTTCAGTCTAGTTGTTAAAGAATGGAGATGTCCCCTGTGGGCAGCTAGATTTCAGGATTCACTTTAGAAGAGCTGGAAGGATGTTGGCTTCAGCTAGTCCCCAATTTTGGGACATACAGCATAACCACAGCCAAAGCAGTTTACCTGATGTATCTTTTCTTTATTTTCGAATCGCGCTCGCCGTAGAGAAGAATATTCTTGCCTAAGGAAACGATTCGGTCTTGAATACAGTATCTTAAGTCAGCCCTTCTTTGATGCATTTCGCCCTGAGGGGAGGTAGTATGCAGAACTTTCGGCGCAACTCATGGCATTTACTGCTACTAAAAGGGGGTATTCCCCTTTAGGATGTGAGTTCATCACATGATCACCGTTTCTATGGCCTAGTTCATAGTAATTCGGAATACTGCCGAAAAGGAAGTTATTTCAGATAGCTTAGCTCTAAGGTTAGTTGTTTCTCAGCCTCCACAATTTCTACCAAGATTTTCGCCTTTGGGCTCGGTGTCATATTTATTTTACCTACGTGCCTTACCAGTTTAGGCTAGACTGGTGTATCAATTTGTGGTACAGGTGGAGTAGTTGGGTTTATGACAAAAAACCAGACAGGATATCCTTGATGTGAGGATAATTACAATTTTACTGCGGTGAAGGTGGTGTTTCTGTATACCAGAGCATTAAATTAGATGAGCAACGCTTATGGGCTTTCCTCCAACACCCCGTTAGTATTCTGGTAAGTGACTCCGTTCCCTTCGAACGCTTGGCTTTCACTCACCCATCATTGTTTAAAGATTGCCAACATTAAGGTTATATCTAATTTCACATCATATGTATCCAGCACCTACTCCTTTATTCCATCAAACGATCCTGCTAAGTACACTTTCATCTGCAAAATATTTGATAAGCTCTTATGTACCACCCATAGACTTCCCTGAAGACGAAAGAAGGCATAGTAATGGGCGGATTATGTTTTGTCGTCACACAATTTAACTTAGGGCTGATGCTGTGGACTGGAGGCCTGGCTGGCCAGCGAAGATACGGTGGTGGAATATCTAAATGCCTCCTTTACCGGGATTAAAAGTTAAATAAACAATCAAGAGAATGGTTTTCCTTTTGGTCTCTGCAAAAGCTTAAACATAATCCGAGTAAATATTGACATCGTGATCTCTTCCTTGACTAACACCACCGCATCAAACTCCCACCTTATTTCCGCCTTCTCAGAAAGTCAGAAGTTGACTTTGTAAACTGCCTTATTCACTATGTTCTCACTTTTCCGGCGATGTGTAATGGTTTACCTTCCCTTATGGTGTGCTTCAAATGCAGTCTCCACAAAGTGAATTTGACAAAAATTTCATCTTATCTAAGATAGGTTTACAACGGTGTTAACTATTTTTTTAGGTGGCATAATTGATGAAGAGGAAGGGTCAGGAGTTTTTACTGTCAAATCTACCTTACCTACCACCATCATGTTAGGGTTAAACTTTGGCCTGACTGATTGACCTACTGTCAAGTGGGTTTTCTGTGAGGAAACGCGATAGATAAATAGATAAACCGAGTTTATTTGCTAGAGTTTGTGGAAAGGATAAACATACGTTAGTAAAAGGAGGAATTGAGAGTCGTCGGTCCAATCAATAAATGCTCATTCCCGAATTGGACCCTCAGATTTGCTATGAAATCGCCTCTTTTCCCATCAATTCATAAGAAAGCAATTTGCGATGGATGGGAAATTGAGAGGGAGTCCAGTTGCTACACCCTGGCTTCCACGCGTAAAACGACTAGAATGTGGATTTAGTACCACCATCGTCACCACTAACGCATTATTATCATCATTATAATCATATACTGTGACGTTTTATGCATCTGGAGTTGGCATTTTGAATGCGTTCTTGTTGCTCGATCTACTTAAATTTTATATCAGGCATCGTAGCTTCGTGAAACTCGTGAATAGTCATCATTTGCGTTATTTGTGAAACAATTAGGCATTTGTTGTGGTCAGCTCAGAGTTAAGGCCTGAGAGGCCTGAACAGTGAGTACCATTAGGTGCCTTTGTCACGTGGCCGGTTGAAATTGACAGTGGTTATTGTTGTGAAGTGGTGGACGTCTTGTTACATCTTTGGAGACTCAATAACCCATTTAAATGTTGAGGGATATGTTTTACTGTCGTAAGGATTGGCTGAAAGGTCTATTAGCTCGCTCTGTTTAACTGTTGGCCAAAAGAAGCATCGTTCCGTTACACAACCCCCCTTCCACCTTGTCGCCACCCATTGTCACATTTCTGCGGTTTACGTTTGGTGCCCTAGGAGTGAGCGTATGAGTCCGGTGCCACAGTGCATCCCGTTAATTTCGATGAAGTTACAAATGCATCCTCGTTGTGGATCGTATCGCATAAATTCACCACCTGTATACTAATTAAGGCTCTGCAATGCTCTACGGTCGGTGTATTACTTTGCTCAACGCTATTTGTAGGAACATTGAAACGTAAATGAGGATATCTTCACGCAGCTTATATTCTCTACCCGTTCCTTTATGTCGTTGCGGTCCAGCCCTGTCGCTACTGGAAACATTGAGGAGAGTTTTTTTAATCACGCAGTGCATCCACTTCAACGCAAAAAAAGTAGATGGCTCTATGGAGGATGCTTCAAATCATTCAAGCCTGGTTGAATTAGTAACTACCTCAGTAAAAAATAGAGAATAGATTGAATGATTTTCAACAAATAGACAGATTTGCTTATTGTTCCGTTGAGTCTCCACGGAATGCATATTTTTGTGCAGAGTTTAGTTTCGTAAGTTCTATTCTCCTGGACTAAATTTGCGTACCGATACTAATCATATGCCTGCCCGAATTATTTCTAAGACTGTAATCATTCAAACTATCAACAACCAGTGATTTATCAGTAAAGCACTGCGTTTCCATACCACTGAGCAGTTGACAAAGGCAGTAAAGACTAAGGGTTCCATGTCGATAGATGCATAATCAAGCATTTCTACCACGAAGAATAGGTCTAATAGGTTAGAAGTGCCTGAGCGAGACACGAAGGCCAATATCTACAATGTTGGGTGTCTATAAGCTGGAAAGAGGTGCTAAGGTCTAGCATTTACCTATCAGGAATAGTAGGGTGTAAAGGCATGCAATAACTCAAACTGAATGATTGCTTTTGTCATAAAATCAATGCAGAATGGCGGAATTAGACTAAAATGAGTTCTCGGCAACACGTCTTGTCTATTCCATTCGGCCTGGCATTTCCAATGGCCAACGTATATTGCTGGACATTTTCTACTAACCTCCTCGCATTCAATGAGGTTTAATGAGATGGGAAATTTCTTCAATCGCAGTGATACAATAGAAGCAGTAGTAAATGCTGATAAATCTGCAGTAAAGTATGTCAGTTCTGTCTGTCTTTTTTTAATTGGCTGATGATAGTGCTGGGGATTTAAGGCCCGATCGGAATTTTCAGATATTGCGTTGCCTGACAAACGACTGCCGATATTCATCCAAACATGATATTGTAAACATTGGATCAAAAATAAATAATCACGAATGAGGAACATCTAAAGCTCATAATAAAATTCAGGTAAATCAAGGCCATTGCAAGTTTTTTTTTACCTGAAGTAAGGCATTTAATAGCTCGCAAACAAAAAACTTTAACTTTTCAGAGTTTGGTTTAGTATTTATTCGCACATTTCACGAAGTTCCTGGCAAAAATTCAGCTACCCGTACTTCTCCATTGTAAGAACTGGCTCAAAATTGCCGTTGTGTTGAACTATTTCCGCGGAATCATTTTCAATCATTCTAACCATTTAGGCTTTCCCATGGATGGTCGAACGAGAAGTGCTGTGTGAGTCGCTCTTCGAGTGAGGAACAAGTGTTCTGCACGTGGAAAGTTTCTTAAACTCTGGTATTAGTCAAACACGAGCACAAATTCCTCAAATATTTTCCTGATCAAGTGTCGACCCCCATAAAAGCAGAATCCACTGATATTGCACTAAAAACAAAGCAAAACAGACGTAGGATGCTTTGGTCCAAGGATATGCACACATTTCCAGCTTTTGAAGCGTATGAATTGAGTGGAACTCTTTCCTCTGGATGCGGAGGCTGCTGGTTCCTTCAAGACAGCTTTATACTACAGCTTTATACTACGTCCAAGTTGACGTAAATTGCACGGAATGGAGGCGATTGAAACTACGTAACGGAGGAAGCAATCTTGTTGTTGGGTGTGGAAAATAACTAACAGTAATTTTGGATAAAACAAACCCATTTTTTTTCCGGGTGCTAAAACTATGGTCCCACTGAAGAATGTCATAAAGATTCACGAATCTTGCTTTCAAATGCATTTCGAGCACTTGATTACAAAGGTTTGCATTCTGGTTAAACGGTTCAATTTATCATCCTTCCTTTTCTCACCTCATAGCCATCAAAAGGTATGTCAAAATTCCACCTTCCAATTAGCAAGTTCTTTTTTTGAATCTGCAACCAGTCGATAGCGTTTCGACTAGCTTATGTTAACGAAGAAGTTTTCATCCATTATAGAAGAAAATTACAGAAATGCGGAAAATTTGCCCAACAAAGGGGAAGGTAGAGCCCATCCTCATGCGCTTTTACTGACCAGAAGGCGTTTTTGGGAAAAAAATCAGCTTTGCACTTATTTCCTGTCGAAAAAAATATTTTTCACCTGCATATCCGGCTTTGAGAGGTTGCATAACAGAGGGAATCACCTTCTGACGCAAAGATTTCCGACAGGAAATGAGTGTAACAATCTGGCGTTATTCGGGCAGAAGAATTCTGTTTGCTGCGTGACTTAATTTCACTAAGGATGTACAAAGCATGACTGCGTTAAGAATTGCGTAACACACTAAGCGGTTTTTCAACACTCGGTTTTGGCAAAAGTCCACGTGGAAACTCTTTTATTGTATCTCCACCGCTCAATGCCAGTAGCTCCAAAAGCCTCTACCTCAACTATGCACAATCGCGCCGAGCATTCTTCTTTCTTTTGTCTTTAGGGAAGTCTCGGGACACTGAACTTATGTACCAAAGACATTACATTTTATGCTCTTTACTCACTTAAGATGCTACGATTTTGCCTCTTGATTTTTCCAAAAATCTCTAAAAATGTTAACACCTTGCAGAGACTTATCTGTTCCATGCTCTTAAAGGTGAAACAATTTCAGGAGTTTACAAAAAAACACTTTACACAGATGATAGGTGATAGTTAACCTACTCGATCATCCAAATTCAGAACTAAGCTTTGACCACAGAATTGAGAAGCTTAATTTGCCAGTCTGGTTTTATTGAGCGCTGGTCATGTAGCTGATACCATCTTTGAGGAAGCAAGAATAAGACCAGTACAAGTCCAACTATTTCCACGTTCTTCGTGAGTACTGTTACGATCGTACTGTAGGCTTTTGGGGCTCCTCTTAAGACTAGAGACAGCTTAATGCTAGGGCAGATTATGTGACTTCGACAAGACGTCCATAGGAGGCACAATAGCAAAATTCCTATGTGCCCCGTTGCCAAAACCGAGAGTTGAACATGCAATTAGCGCAATTCATTATCTCCATATTTCCCCATTTTATTGTAATATCTCCTTATTTCAACTTAATTGTAATCCAGTACAGTTAGGTGTTCGATAACCGGTGCGCACCATCCAACGTTTAAAGTTCTAATTTCTCTCTTTCACAGACGGTAAAAACTCTTTACAAGATAGAGTAAAACAGGATGACAGGCATCGGAGCTTGGATGTCCTTACTCATCATTTTCTACAATCTAGTGTTTTTAAGCGTAGAATTTGTGTCATAAGGCATTGGGAATTTGTACAATTTAATTGGACCTGTTCAACGAAGTAAAACGCTCTGGAAAAAATTATCTACGTCTTTACTAGAGACTGTCCGAGCGTGAAGCCTCGTGATCACGGATGGAAGTGAAAACGATGCGATGGTGGCAATTCGATCAGCGGGAGTCTTGGGTACAAAAATCCATTTTTTTTTTTTTGGAATTTCCATACCTAGAATCCTCATCAAATGTCCAAGTGCCGAAATAACGAATACAATATTTATGAGAACACGCTCTCTGAAATTTAGGACAAACACGACATTGTGTACTTTTGTCCCACTAATTGCCAATAATTTCTACTTTATTCGTGTTTAATGATGGATGTTTTCAGAAATGCGTCCTAAGGATGAATTGTTTACTTATTGTATTTCATTTTACTTATTCTATTTACTATGTGCTAGTGAATTAACTGAAGGGGAATTTGAAATAACCGAATAAATATGAACGTCTTTGTTTCACTTTATGATTTATCGAGCAATTCCATATCATAGTAATAACTTGATTTACAATACTTTGAACAACGGACTTGGTTCACGATGCTTACTTGTCGTAAAGGAAATGCAAACAATCAATGAAGAATTTTTCTAGCAAAAAGTGGCAGCACCGAGGGATGAGAGAGAGAGAGAGAAAGGGAAGGGAAGAGAGAAGGGAATATGGGGGGGGGGGGGGGGGAAAGCAGAAGTTAGGACAACATGGATGATGGGCATAGCAACCGCATGTGACGGATGGGAGGACGACGACAGATGCCATCAGCACCCGTGGGGTGAGGTGGACGTGCTACTGCCCGATTGGCTGCCCGCTGGGGACGAATCATCGGTGAATCGATAAGAACGCAAAACCGCGATGATACCGACGCACCGCCTAGTGGTTCCGTGTGTTAGCGGCTTCTAAGGGTCCAACTGCTGCAAATTAAACATTAACTATTTTTACTACTAATAATAATTACCCAAAGCAGAAAAATGTCCTGCGTATCGGTGCCTCCTGTCGCTGCAAATAATCACTTTCACTTGATGACAACGCTTGGCTTTAAGGAGAACAGTGGTGGTTATTGTCGATCAGCATGCAATGCTTCATAAGTGAACCTTCTTCACGTACTACCCTTCACCTTCCCTTACTGCTTTTGACTGCAGAAGGTGATGCATAGGTTGAATATGATGCTTCTGCATGCCTTCTGATAATGGCAACAAACTCCTTCATATTTGTTGCTCTACAAATAACTTCCATTAAGTAAAGTATTTTAAAAGTTTGCAGAAAAAAATTGATTCAGTTTGCATTGCCCTAGTTTTATGGTGTGTGAACGGCGGCGGTGGTAGTGGCGAAATCTGGTGGGATTTGCAAAGAGGTTCACTCACTCACGACTATAGGAAATCGAGCAAACTGGGCAAAAAAGACTTCCCATTAATGCCCGACTTCCACTGCTCCAAACCGCGTGGGACGCACAAGGTTTGGCCTCCGAGTCAAATTGTTTACTTAGCTAACATGCGACTTCACATGAGTTGTAAATTGGGCATTGGGAAGGCGTGATTGCTAATTGCTGCAGCTACTGAAAATTGTACGTCTTTGTGCAGAAGCGCATAAATCTTCAGCAGAGCTGCGAATGCATCTCTTCATAAACGTTTAAACTCAGATAAATGAGCTTCCCTTATAGCTATTCAAAATCGGAGGAATCCACTGCTTATTTTGCGTTCAAGACCCATCAGAGACATTATCAACGATTTGAAAATTCATTGACTTCTTGCTTGATACAACATTTCTAGTTTTAAAACAAAATAATTGACTTAAATTTTTGACAACTTTTTGAAAGCGGCCTATATGTATGAATTAAATTGTGCGCATGAATTGCTGAAGTGTAGCGCCCTGGAAATTCCCTGCAGATGAATGAATAAATAATACTCGGGTTGAATGTGCACCATCAACGCATAGAATGGCTTGAGATGGGAAGAGAGGAGCTATTTGCATGGTCCAAAGGTCAAGTTGCCCAGGGGAGGCACCATGATGGATGCCCCAACTGATAGAAATGACTGACCGAACACCATGTCGTCGAGATGGTGAACAAACCTTGGTGAGAATAAATAGCAATCGTGGAGGACACAATTTAAATAACTACAATGCAATGGAAGATGGTAAATCAAGTTATATTTGGGCTATGCTAGTGCTAAACTGACTCCTTAAAAATTTAAAACTAGGGTCTATCAAGAAAAAAAGGCACAACCGTTATCCTCGGCGAGAAGCCAAGTTCGGTAAATTTTTGGGGATGCGTTGTTATAAGAGAAGCAACATTCACTAAGGACTGCATTTCAAGTCTCAATAGCCTCTAGTCGCATTAGAGGCTTACTGAACAGTATATTGTAGCAGGTTTCACGTTTGACTCTTCCTCTTTGGTCCTCAAATCTTTTAAACATGTGGTCACATTTCACAATGGGGTGCACGAGTCGATCTCTCGCCCAGCTTGTGGATTCAGCTTCAAGGGGCACGAAAAACGTCTTGATGCATAAGGCAAACAAAGAAGCATAAAATTTGCTCCCTTCTTATTCATTGTTTCCATGTACTTTGTAATACCCAAGGTTTTGAGGATTTCTTGGAAGTGTCAGTAAGGCATTACTAGAAAAAAAATTATTTCCAACCAAGCGATGCAGTTTTTGTTAAAATGGTTGTACACAAACTGTAGAGGTACTCAGTATTGTATTGCACCTCTGTTGGGTGGCACGACCTCTGAGCTATTGCAGCGCCTCGAGACTTCCTTAAAGACGAAAGAAGACATACATGTATACATGTATACACATTTAGTATGCAGAAAGGATTGGGGCTACTGGTGTGGCCACGAAGCTAGCCCACACGGCGATGATGTAATGGCCATCCAAGCGTCTGTAACCGGTACCGAAAGTCTTATTTTGTCTTCACTGAAATGTGTAAACTGAAAACTATTACTTTTGATTCGATGCTTGTTTGAAGGAGATTAGCCCCACAAAGTTGGAGACCGATTTGAAACGGATTGATTGAACTAATATAGTGAAGCACACTGAATGTTCTTGACTCAAGGCTAGTTACATCAGTTTTTACAGGATTTTAACTACTTCCAGTAAAATAACTGCGTTAGTTGGTATCAGGCTAAGAACTTATAAATTTTCATTTTGCTATTCAATTTCCTTCGGAGACCTGTAGACAATGTACCAAACTACACACCTAAATTCTCATTGACGATATCCACTAGAAGCATTTGGGATAAGTCATTTCATGCATGATGCATTTGCAAAAACATAACTTAATAACAATTTTCCTTACCTTCATTTAGACTCATTCAACAAAGTAATTACTTTGTAAAATGAAGTTGAAGTGAGGTCTTTCAAGAGGAGCTAGCAACAGATAGGAATATGCCAGGTAGTGAAGGGCAGAAATCTCAAAGATGCGAACCCATCTCAAAGGATAAACAAAGAGAAAAGTACTCAAAGCTTGGTAAAATTCTTCGAAAGAATTAGAAGTGATTGATTGACCTTATCCACAGCATCTTTGCTTTCCCTTAGATTTCAACTTACCGCTTTTTATGGAATAAGAACTCCCATTTGTAGTAATCACAATTTCATCAGTAAAAACCAAGCTGTATGCTCATCCTTAACTGACCTCTGTGGAGCGTTCGAAGTCCAAAACCATAAATTAATATAGCAAAGTTTGTGGGTTTCTTCCCAACCCATCAAAAGAGCCAAAACGAAATCTTCCTCAGTTTTATTCGTACCGTATCGAGTTATACTTACCAATTTAAAGCGAATAAGTGAATATTATAAAGCATTTATTTGTGGATGTTTACAGTCCCCATTAAACACCAATATTGGTAGATTCTTACCCGTAATCGAAGGATTTTACAATGCTCCTCGGAATTTATCGTTCGCTATGTGCTCGAAAGCACATTTTGTTAAAATTTTATCTGCAAATGATTGTCGTGAACTGGGCTTTCAACAATGAGCAGAATGTGGATTTTAGTCAAAAAACGGTTTGTCAGCACAGCTGTTCTACCAAGTACGATGGTCATGAAACCAAAATATCACGTCTGCAAATGGTGCACAGATGGTAAACACTCGGACTGTCCATTCTGATACGACAAGGTGTTCAAATGAAAAAGGGGCCATAAGAAGCACACAGGCTTTCTTCCCACGGAATTATACCTGCTGTAAATGACTCATGCCTTCGCTACTCCTGTATGTTGGTTTACGTGGTTTTGGTCGAAATCTCCTTTCATTCCACTTTGTCCGTCCCGTCAATCGCATTCTTTTGAACTAACAACTGCAAGGGTCCTCTTCCCGCGTGTCGATTGCATTGGGGGTTCCAGTTTTAGGTAGGGTAACGATCAGGACGCCTCACTTCATAGGGACAGTGCAAAAGAGCGGTGCATGTAGTCAAAGTTCGCATCGAAGACATCGACCGAACTGTTGCATTTTTTTGTCTTGCGGACCATTGACGTCAATAGTAAGGAGGTGAAAGGCGCCTAGATGAAGTGACTCCTACCTGTTTGTGCATGCTCCAATACGTTCGTTGGATAGAGAAGGGGTTGAAAAGAAAAATAAATGCGTGGCTGTGTGCATGAATGAACATGAGATGTACAGATCAAATACATTAGTGAATGGACGGATGAGTGAATAGGCAGTGCTTTTTTCAAGCCTAGGCTTTACAGTTGCTTGTGTTGCATAGGCCGCTTAGTCTTTGCTATTATCTACTCTCAAATGTCCACTTTAGCGCTCTCCACTCCTGCATTTTGACATTTGTAACCACTTGGGTTAGTACTACAGCTTGACACGGAAATGACCTACCAACTCGCCACAGGGGTAGTGTTTAGAAAATTCTGTTCCAGAATCGCGTTTGTTATTTTAATTGTTCAGGCCACGCACACCTTAAGCGTCTTCCATGCTTCGACCTTGATGTTTATATTCTTCCGGCCTTACTGTGACTTAGGGATGACTGGAGAACTTTAGTAGAGCTAGTCAGAAATCCATGCCTTAAGAATAACAAGCTTGGTGGCTACACACTGTGCAGAAATGGCACAGAATGAAGGCATCCTCTGTGAGCGGCTAAGTTTTGGCCATGTTCTAGTAGCGTGACAAGACCAGATTCAATAAAAAAGAAAGCATTCCATACGAAACTGCCATGGCACTCCTCTCTCACATTCGTTTATTTAATAGTTTTTTAGTGAAAGAGGCCATTGGCACCATTTCCAAATTGATCTCTCTCCCCAAGCGCAGCTTGTCCTTAAGGGAACGTGACAATTATGCATCCTAACCGAAACTCATACCACGAATTCTTCCCAGATCGCAAATTTGTCCTCAAATTTCCACTCACTTCTCGCAAGAGGACTGATAGCTGTTAAAGCCCTTGAGTGGCCTCTGGCTTTCAAGGTTAACGCTCAAATGGTATTGGGTTATAATTGCGGCGAATTTTCAGTGTGCCTTCTGGTTACCATCCTAGTATCATGTTTTCTAACCTCCCAAACCTTCAGTGCACAGATAATGAACCTCATAAATCCCATTTCTTTATCAGGAATAGCTCAGAATGTCGAGGTCATTCAAGCAGATAAAAACCACTCAACTAAGATAACTGTGTTTACTGCAGCCTCCCGTGTTTCCATAAATTGCGTGCTTCTCATTCAGCCCCGCCTTCACCTCCTCCCCAAGACTTCCTACATGTAAAGCTGAGCTGATAGCAATGAACGCCTAAAAGCGTCTCCTTTAATCTCCCTTTAACAAACTTCCATTCCGTAGACCTTTCTCCTTCCTCCCACCCGTCAGACGCTTAAAAGAAGCTTGCAAGCTTTTTACCTAAGGCGTTTGCCTGCACACACTTTGAAGTTCTGGAGGATTGGCCTTCACCATGAACAACGTCGGCTCTGCTTTGATTGTGCATTTTTGCGACCAATGTGAAAGTAATTTCCCAAAAAGCGTTGTAACGAACTTTGAATACAATCAAAGTGGATCAGCAGAAAGACCCGATTAAGTTTAATAATTCTGCCTTCGACTTTGCGGTTTTCAAAAAGTAGGGTAAGCAGGAAAAGAAGCTGGACATTGTGCATCCATAAAAAGTAGCAAGGTTTGTTAGACCGGAAGCAGATTTTTAATGAGCGCACAAAAGGATTTGAAGGATGTGAACATCGATGACCCTGGGTCAATGTTTGAATTTTGGGAGCTGAGGAGCCCCTATTTTCCGTTGTATGACTCAAATAACTAGCCATTTATTCCAAAGTAGCCTATTTTCGATACCTCATTAAATTATCTTAGACAAAAGCAAGCAGATAACGAATGGATTTGGTGAAGTGTAGCGCCGGAGTTTTCCTTTCTTTCCATTGCAGTTTGACTTTATCGATGGTCAGTTGGCTATTTGAGTTGTTCGCAGTTATTTGGAACAATAAAGAGGTGCCAATTAGCTGAAACATCTTTTCCGCTTTATTAGATTCATTCAAAGAAAGTAGCTATTCGTTTTGCTGGATCGGGTTCACTTGCATCCGTAGGGTCACTCCTGAAGACTTCGGTAAGCCGTACCATTGTGAAAAGGCGTGTCGTAGTAACGTAAAGAAGGGCTGAACGGATGCAGACCTGGGCGTACTACCATGACAAAAATTTAAATTACGTTCTCCTACAATAAAATAGCCTTTTAAAGGTGTCGTTACTGTGAGACTGCAGTCAGGAGCTCAAGTTATCCCACCCAATTATCGGTATTAATGTGATAGACATTCAGTTTTATACGTCTACTCTATTCGTTCTAAGACTGTCATGACAAGTTGTAAATTACTCCTCGTGAACGTTCAGATGAGGAAAATTTGTCCCAATTCAGCTAAAACAGATCATTTGTTTGCAAAAATAATTACAATTACAATTTTGTTTCAAATAATTAATTCTTTATCATCCTGTTGGGATGCATTTTAACCCATTGCTTGCTTACCAATGTACCTCCACCGGTCGAATCGGCCTCTGAATCATGCCGTCTCTAGGGCACTACATTGGTAGCACCGAAAAGAGAGCCCGGTCGTAAAGGACATCCATCCCAATTTCTACTGCCGCGTGACAGATCGTAACGTGGCGGAAAAAATTGTCCATAATGTGGAAGGGGAAAATGTGTGGTAACCTCTGATTGAGGATAAAAGATGGCGCCTGCCTTTAGCTAACATCTTAGTCCTGTGGTGTGCAGGAATGCAATTAACAACGGAATTATCGGAAAAAGTTCTTTACTTAACTGTCCACGATGCGATACCTCCTCCATCTTCCTACTAGCTATCTAGAATCCAGATAGACAGATACATGTCTGTGTAGCAATGAAGCGAGAACAAAGTAACAAGAAGGAACTACTTCAAATCCTGTCCTTCATTCAATGGCTCTACTTTTGGGTCAGTGGTCTTACGACTAGCGATGGACATAAGAGATAGTTACGCATTCCCCCTACCTCAACACAGTTCTCAAAAAAGACAGCTCCAGATTATGTAGAATTGCAGCGATGAATCAGTGGTTTTGCGGTCAGGTATCTTCTCAGTTGCATGGAAATTTGATGATCAGCACGCTTAATTGATGGGTGTTTTTCTTACGCCTTCGACTCCATTCTAGCAAATAACTCGAAAGATTTATTAAGGGACTACGTAGCGTTCAAATTTTTTGTTTAATTTTCGTTTCATCAACGGATTACTTGGGGTCTGGCCTTGGAGCCATGCCAGTAATCCGCAAGTCCGTCTGTAGATTGATATCACGTAGTACACCTGAGTATTATACATCCTTTCGTCCTCAGAGAAGTCTCAGGGTAACACAATATGTCTTCTTCTTCATTATTTAGATTAGCAGAATATGTAACTCATTTAATAGCAAAGCACAGCCTCTGTTACCTAACCTGCGGGCAATTACATAATTTTTCTTTAAGCATTATAATATGTGAAATTCGTGACTCAACTTATAGGACTGATGGGGATTTTATGCGCACAACTATAAGAGGTTCCGTTTCTGTGTTTGTTGCTGAATAAGGAACAACATAGGCTGAAAAAGCCTCTTGACACATGTGACATCATAGTGAATAGTGCTCGACCCCCTAAGCTTCTTACCTGAGCCTGTACTTTACACGTATATGGTAAGATTAAGGGAATTAAAAAGGAAAATAAGGTCACCTAATGTCACATCCGAGCGACGAAATGGCAGAGCTGTAGCGCTTGATTGGGGCCTGGAGATCCTGGTGGCTCACCCATTAACCGTTCCTCAATCGCGCGACCTCCATCTTCAGTGGTGCCATTGCATACAGTTACTAAGACCCATTCTAATAATAAAATTTTGCTGAGGATAACTATAAGGTCACAATAATTTAATACAAAACCAATTTTTTCGCATTGGTATTGTGCGTGATCTGCCACAACTCCCTCTTTCTGCCTTTTCCGAGGTGTGATACGTGTGGTCGATGGAGTTTTTTAGCTTCTTACGAAACGAAGGTAGTTCCTGTGGTAAATGTCATGTCTTGCTACTGCTTAAACCGTCTAAAACGTAAACATTTTGCACCATCTCGACGATTCTCAAGCCTTACTTGGCCTTTAGCAGATATCCAGGTTATTAATAGTCAAAATGGGCCAATTTTAAGCGCGATTAAAGAATTCATTGTAATAAACTTATATTTTTCCTGTTTTGCTGGCGGTATATAAATTAAATCCAAGGAAATTCATGCCATTCCTCTATCACATGTAGACCAAACGGCCTTTTCTCTATCTCAAGGATAACAAAGGATAATGTAAGAATAATAAAACACTTGGACTATGAAGGTTTTTTCTGAGACTCTGGCATTAGACGTTTTAATGAGTTTTTTTTTCGGATAAGAAGAGGAGGAACCCTTCAAGAGTAGGTCGGGCCCATCCCTATCGGCACTCAAATGCTCTACTTTCTCAATGGCATTCTCTAAGGGGTTGTGAAACGCAGTATGCAGTTTGAGAAATCAACTACCACTGTTTTAGCCTTTTGAGCAGTTACTATGTCATCCTCGTAAGGCGTTTAGACGATACATGGGCGGGAATGTTTAAAGCATCTGCTGTGGAAAGCGATTACGCGTGTTTCGGCACCCAGGCGAATGAGCATTGTTGGATTTGCTTCACACTCCTACCGCAAGGGCTATTTTTGTTTTGTAAAGTGAAAAGATACTTGCCTCTACCCATTCTTGCCTATTGATTATAGCAACTAATACTTTGTAGTGTCGACTCTTGTCCCCAGGACACTACACCATTGCAAAAGTTATCGCATGGAAAAACTAAGTTTGAATTAAGTCCTCATTATGGCTTTTTTATGTGTTAAAAGGCATAAAATCATTTCCGGTTTCCAATGTAAAATAACTTCATCTGAAAAATTACTGCGACGCCTCGGACTTTTCTGCTCAGTAGTTCAAAAAATGGACCTAGAACAACCTAAAAAATTCCGGTGTTTTTATTGTAATTTTAGTGTAATTGGTGCTTTCGAAGGTATATGAGATGCAAATATAACTCCTGAGGTCTTTGATTTGGATCTCAATAGATTAAATTCTTACCGTTATGATTATCGCTACCAAACAATCGTCGCGCTTAATCTATGGCACTCTCCAAGGAGCCTAAAATGATGATTCCATCCAGATTGTAATACATTCGTTTTTGTTTGAATTTCAGTTTTGGTAATGAGCCACTGAGGGGCTCCGCCTGGCCTCCATAAGTTGGCAGCATATAATCTGCCCGAGCAGCAAGTCCTCTTTGTCATTTGGCTCTGCTTATAAATTAGTGCACCCAAGGTTGGCGATGGACACACGTGATGATCTGCACATTTTCCTTACTCCAATGCAGTTTTAAAACAGGACAAAACTCTAGATCCAGCAAAATGCCAAGATGGAACAGTAAATTTGAAGTTAGATATGATCTCTGTTGTACGCGGATTGGACGACAGGCGCGGTTGACACTTGGACGTTTTTACTTGCTTCACTAACTACTTTGTGATGGGCGATGCTACGCAATACGTTGGTTGTTTGGATAAATAACTGCTCTAGTGCTTCAGCATTATGCCTGTGTCGCCCTGGCGTAGTGGCTGTGGCGGTATAACTATCCCATGGGGATCACGTGATAGAACAGCCTTTCAAATGCTTATTGTGGTGGTTTTTGTTTAAATATCATTTGCGAACATCACTCAGCACTCTGTTGACGCAGCCTTCTTCAAAAAAACCCAACTTCCCAAACAAAAATAAATGATCACAGATTACCACTTTCCCATGAAATTGTACTGTATTTAGCCCAACTTTTTAGGTTTGTTTAGCTTACAACCCCGCAAAGTGCTACACTTTCAACTGTTTACCTTTATGAACTGATCAACAAGCAAGTTTTTCTCCACTGCTGGGTTTCCCTATGACAACTTAAATTGATCATCAAGACTTGTGAAAATCTCAAACACCGATAATAGCAGGTGCCAAGCCGTCTTTCTTTCTTTCTCTTCCTTAAAGTCCAAATATTTACACAATGATCATTTCTTTTGTTTTACACCATTTAATTGGTAAAATTTCCCGACATCCTCCAATACCACCAGAAATCACACTGGCGTTAATTCGAGAAGAGTTTATTTGATTCATATCTTTGATAATTGCGCAAATTAGGCAGAGAAAGAGGAAGGGAAAGGGAACGAAAGGTGGAGTGGGTACGCGCATATACCCGATAAGCGAGTGGCTAGTGAATAGGAAGCAGCTTATGCTGGGCATAAATGGATAGAGATAGAACAAGTGTGAGTGAGAACGATATATAGGGCCTAGGTTTAAAGTAGGAATGGACCGAAGGAAATCAAAAAGTAGAAGGGTAGAAGGGATTATATTATTGTGTACAGCGAGGTCAGAAGACTGTTCAACTAGTACAGAGAGAGAGCGCGAGAGGAGAGAGGAGCAATGAAGAAAACAGAAGCAGAAGAAGGAAAAAGATGGGCATCTATGTTGGGAGTCACTTTAAACCAGCAGACTGAAAAGGAACAGGCAGATGGATGTGGTTAGGAGGGCTGTCAGCCGATTGGTGCTGTCTGGATCTGTATAGCCGTCAGTGCCACTGTCACTACCCTCGGTGTTATCGTTCCTGTTGATGTTGGAGGCGGCAGGAAGAAACTCAGGAAGAGGCTCCGGTTCAATCTGTGGATTCTTGTCAGCCACACACATCCCCTGCTCACACCTGCTGTAACCGTATGGACAAGCAGAGCAGGCCTTTCCTATCTTGAAAGGGGCATCCGTGTTGTTATTGGCCCTGTGAGGTGAAAAAACCGTGTCTACTCAAAGAACATTCCATCGAATCAAGCGTATTCAAATTGATCAGCTTAATTTTGGAATACTAGGAAGGAGAAAATGGTAGTCTAATTAGTTGGAGTTTTAAATTAAAACGCAAATTTTCCAGCGCCCAAGGGAATCACAGCTGCTAGGGAGAAATTTTAGGTGGAGAGAAGTGAAACCAAAGAGGATTGTTTATCAAAATACCATTTAAAGGGGTGTTGGGAGGAGGAATCAGGAAAGCTATATAAAAACCTATTCTTCTACGGATAAAAATTTAGTGCAAACCTGCAACCATCGGCATGCATGAGAATGTCTTCCATATATGAAAAGTAATCATCTAATCCCTTTTTTGTGGAGCCTGGGTAGCGATACGTTGATTGATCGTAGGTAATGGTTTTACAAATTCGTACAAGTGCGGTGAAATTCTCTACCTAAATTTGTTTTTAATTGCACTGATAATAACAAACCGCGTTTTCGGTCTAGTTAAGCGGTTGTAAGTACCTATTTTGGAAGCAAACCGGAGTTGCATTCATTTCATAGCATTTCAACCAACTAAATAAAAACCAATTATAATGCGTGATTGAGTAAAATCTCTCAAGTTAATGAAATGGGATTTCATTAATAAGGGAGACAGCTATTCAAGGTAGCATTAACTAATATCTTTTCAATGAAATAAGATTTAACCAGATTGAAGTTTAATTCCAGCCAGGACAAGACAATAACGATTGGTCAAAAACGTCAATTTTTACATTTTATACCCATGAGAAAGCCTGATAGAGTTTTAACTAACTTGACTTCTTCTGGAAAAGACAAAAATTTAAGGGGATGGGCATACCTTGAGTTGTAGATGCAAACCATGACGGATTTGTTCCCACAGACCTTTAGCGAACAGCCGACCTGGGACGCGTTCGACCAAACTACCTGCGCGAAACAAGAAAGCATACTTCACTCAAGGCGTGCAAAGGTTTTCATCTCCAATGGAATGTTCAGCTTCCTCAGCAATTAGATTTTAGCACTTCGAGAAAGGTGTTCTCGAGGGTTGGGACAGGATGCGTCTGTTGAGATGGCACTATTTTGCACTGTAGTGCCTCGTCATTTATGTTCCTGGTCAAAAAGGTAAACCTTTTTGAGAAAAGCACAAAACGGTATGACAATGTGAGCTACCCTGTCGAATTGGGCCTTTGTATGCGCACACATTCGTACCATGTGGATTATGGAGGTGTTGGAGTGTGTTAGTCACTTGGTCTGTGTTCGAGATTTCCAGTAGTCTGCCGTTTTTTCGAATAAAAAGCGGCAATTATTATTCATTGCTCCCACATCCACTTACACTATTAGAAAAGATTAGCAAAGTTAGCTTTGGCTAAAGCCAGGCCAGGTGGCTTTTTCTCTAATCTACCAGTCAACAGGTAAATCCACCTGAGGAAACATCGTCCTCGGACTACCTCGAAAAAGACTCGCAAGCCAGGATAACAGTTTGGCATCGACGTAAATCTTTGCTAGTGAAGTGATATTCTGTTTGGCCTCTCAACGCCAAGCCTACTTCAACCACTCTGTCACAAAATTTAAACACCTCGATAAAAAAAACCCTCCGTGATGAGAATATTTACTTCAAAAAAGTGTTGAAAAACTGCCTCGCAGTGTGCAATTCCCAGTGCAAGTTACCAAGCTCCCACGTTCACAGCGTAAATTATCTTTGGGAAAAAGTGGGTGGATGAGCAGCTTCACTTGTCTCCACAAGGGCAAGCATGACCTTCAGAGGCCCTTGTCACGCTGGCACAAACATCGTAAATAAAACAAACACCAAGTAGGATGTGGAATTTCTCACAGAAATCTGCGCTTGACTACTGGCACTCGCCACTAAAGCAGAGTTTCTTTAACAATTTCAATTTTTTTTACTGACGATCCAGGTAGTAAATCCAATAAATAAAATCGACTACACAACACCTTAAGAACAACTTGTTTATTCACACATCAACTCACCTCTCTGTAAAATTATCAATACTTTGAATAGTCATATTTGTGAAAGAATAGTTCAACAAGTGAAAAATGGTGTTGGAAGAACCCATGCCAAATCGATCATTTAAATTTGAGGATTTGATTGAGAACAAATAGTCCTCATTTTCTGTCAAGGTATACACAATCTGTTGGTAACATCATAGTTTTGAAGATATTCATCGCAATCCTTGTTTTCATCGATTCACCCCATATTACCTGGTACGTGCTAGACATCATTGTCAACAGTCAGCAGTAGCTGAAATAAAAGAGAGATAGTTACCTGCCACCAGGAGTCGCAGGGATGGGCAGGACATCCACTATCAGGGTAGTAGTAGGAGCGTTGAGATCCCCACTGGTCGATAATGGAGGTCTGGATGTCCTCCGGGTAGCCATCCTGCTCGGGTGGGGGGTAGGGGGCAGAGCCGAGATTGGCACCGAGGTCGCGGAGCTCGGCCTGAGAACGCACCGCCTCCACCGAGGTTGGGCACTTCTCCACCACTGAGGCAGCAATCCTCTCCAGATTCACACTCCATGTCTGTCACAGAAATAGCATTTTATCAGCTTTGAAAATAGCTCTTCTGGAAGCTCTAAGTGCCGCACACGATCTCAAAGGCCAAAGGCTAAGAAAAAGCAAAAATAACGCCTAAATAGATACACAGTGAAACCTCTGAAGTCAAGCAGCACAAATCTATGCAACGTGATGCATAAAAGGGCACATTTTTTCGTCATTTATAAGGAAATTATTTGGCTATTTGGAAAACGCCTCACCATTGATGGCATCATCATGTCCCGAAATCATTCCCTTCTTTTGTATCAAAACGGTATTATTAACTACCTCGGAAGGGTTTGTGCCAGGGTGCAGATTCTGAATATTCTGACAATACCATCCTCCACACAGACACAATTCACAGCAGCATAAAGTGTGTCCTAGTGTCAATGAAGGGTGATCGTGTTTGACCGCTGGCTAACATTTCTTTAATTTGTCTACTTTTTCAGTATTGGGTGAGGCCATTTATCACTCACTTTATTTTCATGACCCAAGAAGACCCGTACGACCAATACCATTCCTGGTGGAAGTCACCAACTTCTTGCCTAATGCAACTTCGCATGAGGTTACTGTTTGACAGGCAGCAGAACACCTCTTCGATGGTAAGAGGAAAAATAACAACAACAACAACAACAACAGCTAAATGTACCCAAAATTAAAGGTCCAGTATGGGGTAAGATTATTCCGATTTAAATTAGTCACTGGTCGGCAGTAGTAACGGAGAGGGTAATAGTCGATGTGTCCCACTTGATTGGCGTCTACCAGGCTGATGTTTACGCGAGTGGTTTAAGGTCACACCCAAATGCAGTATGGACATGAGGAAGGGGAAGAAAACTGACCATTTTCAGCATATCCGCTGCCTGTGTCAAACTGCGATACTGTTGATGTCTAGTCAGAATACGCATGGTGTCCGGTTTCTCAGCTCGTGCACCTACGGTTGCAAGTCCTACTACCAGCCCAAAGATGAGAGCACCTTGAAATCGTCCTTGGTCCGCCTTCATGACTCTAAAAGCGAATGCAAATTTGTCAAGTAAAATAAAAGTCGGTTATCGAACACTTGAAGTGTAAAATCATCAAACAAAGGAACTACTTTCTTTTTCGGAATTCCAGGATAAAGATAGACAGATGAATGGTGCAATGAAAACACTGGTTTAAACGTCAAATAATAGGATTACAGGCAGGAGGCTTAGATAAAGCACTCACCGATTCGTAAATGGATAAGAAACAAACAGAATTTATGCGATGTCGCTGGATAGATGGATTTGTATCTCGTACAATCCATGCGTACACCACGAAACCCTCACTGCGGATTGGTCAGATGGCACATTGTAGTTCAACGACCCTCAGCACCCACTTCCTCCGCTCGGCCTCTCATTGGCTACCCCGTGGACAGTAAATCCACGGCTTTTGAAACACTTGCACCTGAAAATCTCGATGCTAGAAATAAGCGGAAATGTCTCAGCTCCATCTACAGTCGCGGATAGAGCTGAGACAATAATGTGGTTGATTATCAAGGGAGAATTTGGAAAATGTTTTTAAGCAAACATTTTGCCTAATTCTTAATCAAACATTGTATCGCAAACATATTGACGAAGTGTTAAGTGGTGAAGGTGGCTTATGGACAAATGGTGTCATCAACAAACACGGTAACACCTCTGGCTGTGAAGTTGGCTGTCCCCTGAGACAGACTCTGGTGGCGGATGTGTTAAGCACGAAGAATGAAGGATATTTTTCGCTTTTGTGAATATTCGGTGCACTGGAAAGAGCTGCTGCTTACCAATCACTAGGTCTAACAAGGAAGTCGGTTTTATTTACTGCAACGAACGTGAGCTTCTAGTTATATAGAAAAGCGCTAGGCTTCATCATAAGGGTATTTCTTGTTTTCAAGAGCAAGATCTAGCATAAGCCGTTCCCATTTACTTGTGTTTCGTAGGAGACTACAAACCTGATGATTGGCTGTAATTGAACTCCAGGCTCATCTTTTTGATAAACCTTGACCAAGTTGCCACAAAGAGCTTTACCATACACCTATACTTCACTATTTATCCAGGTTTGTAAATAGAGCATACTTTCACATTCTTTCCTTCATTCTTCACCAGTGCTGTTCGGAGCTGTCACTTCGGAGGCGTGAGACGAATGGTGGTAACGCAGCGCGATGGGAGTAGGCGAATCTTCAGTGTCTTTTTTGAGCGAACTCTTATAATTGAGCCACTTTTACACCGATCATCCTGTCAGCCCAGTCACTTCGATAATTACTGCAATTTTAATGCCCTTTCTCTCTCGGCAGAGGAAGCATCTCGCCTGGAATTTGCTTTTAAATTTGAAAAAAATTTCATGGTGTCATTTATACGCAGTCTCATGTGAGTTACGAAATGAGCAAGCAATTGTGTTCAAGCAAACGAATATTTGCCCTAAATCCATTGACAAGAAAGGGTCTAAGGAGCTAATGATAACTTTTTGATAAGTTGCATCTAAATGTTGTTTTAATGATTCACGAATAAAAGCCCGGGTGTATAATGTTGAAGTCAAAATCAAAATCCTGCATACAATTGATAACTAGACACTCATCAACGAGGTTTTGTCAAGTTTGAACTGTAGTCCCACCATCGCACCTAAATAATAAAATCTGTATCATTTATATTGAGTAGAAAGTTGAAATTTTCTCATTCAGCTTCCAAATTTTTCCAGAAGACGGACGGCGACTTAATACTAGAGCGGAATATGCAAAATTGGCGGTTTAAAGGACTGGAAAAAAGTGCAAAACCAGAGCTTTGAGTGATTCTGAAAAGAAAACGAAGACTTAAACAAAGAATCAAAGCATTAAATAGCCTCTCTCCTGTTTTGAGTGTCTTCGACTCTACCCTTGATTGATCCCTCCCGCCGTCCATCACAACCTAGACGCTGCTGTAAGGAGAAACACTAATGCACTAACCACTCCAATCATCGAATATACTTACGCATAAGAAGCAATGATCCCTAATGGCACTTCTGTTTGACATGTAGTATCATCCTGTTTAGGATCTGAATTCGGAGAAGGGGGAATATGATGGCTACCACTGGCCTAAAAGCAGAGTCATTGAATAAAGGGCAGGGCTTAAAGTAGTTTCATGGTAATAAGGCTTCACGTTTTTTCCTTCTTGCAACTTGGTTCTCATTTCAGTGCTATACAGCCATACATCCTTCTATCTGGATTCTAGGTAGCTAATGGAGAGGTGGAGGGAGTATCACGTGCTAAATTCATTGACATACTCCTGCAGGTACCGTGGACAGTCCAATTGTCAATTGCTTTCCTGTAGGACACAGACTGAGGTGAATGCCGAAGGTGGACGGCGTTTTTAAGCCTTCTTTTAAAAGTTATCACGGATTCTCTCACATACGGCATATACACTTCCCCTGTCATGGTAAGGTTTATCAATGAGCAGCATAAATCAGGATTGTTTTACCTGAAGATCATTCCTCACTTCACGCCATGACCAACTTAGCGCGTCAAGACTTGCCTGAAGTCGAAAGGAGACACAGTACTTGAGCAGAATATACATAGGCAATGCATAGATCGCCTAGGTGCTACTGATATGACCCAGAGGCCATGCCTCTCGGGAGGGTTACACAAAGGCGGAGCTCTAAGTGTGCTTGAAACCAAAACGAAGAGTTAGGTGAGCAATTGGGGTACTGCAGTCGAGACCCACGCATTCACAAGTCTATGGCATCCTCGTTGATGCAAAATACCCAACAGTACAGGATATATGATCCAGTAGAAACCGCTGTATGTAACTCTTTAAAGGAGGTAGATGTAAAAACATCTCTTAAATCAGCGCTAACGCTGACTTATTTGACGAATTTAAGCTTTCACATCTCGTGAGCAAGGGCTCATGCTGCTTGCTAAAAACCTTCCTATGCGATTTTTACGGAACTTTAAAGCTGGTGACAGATAATATCGCGTTTGAATGGACGTTGCTCCTGTAAATAGGAAATTATGAGGGCTTTTCCATTCAAACTAGCGCAGTGCCTGCGACGTTAGTAGGCGGTAGGTCCCAGGCTACGTTCTAGTTAGGACAGAACCAATCAAGCGAGCAAGCAACGAAAGTAGTACCTACATGGAATAATTTGTAATGACTACGATTCTTGGGAAGGAGGCTTAAAATTAATAGGACTTTACTTATATCAAGGAAGTGATGATGGTGAAACTCTTTGCCATTTGACAGTGAAATATTTGAATGGTGTAATCGTTTTTAAGAGGACTCCACTTATCGCGGCTCCTAGCTTGCACCAGTCATATCTGGGTAAATTTGGATAGTTCACGAAATAACTGATCCAGTACGTTCGATTGACTCCCCTAATGGGAGGCGAAATCTACGACTAATCTTTCTGCATGGTGAACCGGATGCTTTCATGTTTGAAATACTAGCATACACTGATTATTTGGGATGCTAGCTGGTTTTGATCCATCATGGGAAGGTTAGGTGTCGAGTTGACTTGATAGACCGTTTTGTTATGAAAGGCTAGGATTGTCTGGATGGCACCATTAAGTGTGATACAGCCTAGTTATACTGTCGAATCTCCCGAAATCAAAATAAGCATCGAATTAAGGGAGACCCTTAGAGATCTACGCTTTCCAGCTGTCTGCTAAATGCTGAAATATGTGGATAAATGCGGTTGGAAGCCATGACTCATTTATGAACCCGAAAGTCCCTACTTACTTAGGATTACCCCCATTTTTAATAGCCACAAACCCAGTTTCATTTCCTCCCACTCAGAATCAGCCTCAGTGCCCTGGAGGGCATCATATCCACTTCTACCCCCAGGGATAATCTGCGGTTTGCTGGCAAAGGGTAATAGAAGGAAGATAATGTGTTGAAGGCTTTTTTACATAGGCTAGTGGATCGACTTATTGTTCCTTTATGCCCAGTCTTGAGTCGTCGCTAATCCCACAGCATTACTGACCGTGGTCCAAGTCTTAATATTTCGCTTAAATTCCCTGTCAAATTGTTGAAAATGGGATATTTCACTTGTTTTTCTCCTCCTCTGCCTCATTAAGGCTCATATTTACGTGACTGGAAAAAGAAGTCGCCAATGTCAAGCGTTAGACTACACAATAAATGTCTGGGTCCGCATGTCTGATCTTTGGACGATAAATTAGGCCTTCCACCTTCATAACTCATTGTCTTCATCGCCCATTCGTAAAACGCAAACTACTTCTCCGTGACCGTGACTGGGCACGTTGGAGGCCAGATGTGATGAATGCCAACAACTTAAATGCCATCTGCATTGGGCATAAACTTACACTTCACACTTGTGAATAGAATTAACGTTTTGTTTTAAACTGTCCTAACCAAACACGTGGATGCAAGATGAGAATGAATGTTTGCAGGTTGTCAAGACTAGCTAAAGACCAGTAGTTAGGAGTGAAGTAAAATTGACAGTTGAATTTCCCTCCTTGCAAACATTGATGCTAACTGGCAGCATTGATAGAAATAGTTGTAAACAGTTTTCATTCTTGCAGCCTTTTTACTTTAAACGTAGCTGAAAGAATACACAACGTTATAGGAAACACTAAAAGATAGTATCTAAAATTGGGGAATTAACTACAGTGCCCAGAGGATTTCCTGAAGATGAACGAAGCCATAATACCCTGACAGAATAAGCATGTACGACCTGAAGAAGGGTTTGAGACTACTGGCATCACCCGGAGGTCAGGTCGTCCGGAGGATGTTCTATAGCGGAGCGCCTTAGTGAATCATTATCAGGAACAAGAGATAAACCAACACCAAGCGTGTTACGCCACCAATGTCAACTCGAGGAGGTCATTTGTCGAGTGCGAGTGTATCAAGGTCTTTGCCATAAAAAAACATAATCTGTTCGAGGCAAATAAGGAATTTAGATATGTTTTTTTGCTTCCATCTGCCTATTTACATTGCCCAATTCCACGACCCGATTTTCGTACTCGGTGTGAAGGCGCCTGTACCAACGCGAGCAGCACAATTACCTTCCATTTCTTGCACAAAGCGCCTATGTACGGAACCTTCTGCCTTGATCCGTCCTCAAACTTGGTTAATTTAAAGTAAATTACTTATCAGTCCTACAACCTCAGTAACTAAAAGAATGCGGCGATTTCATTATCTTCAAATTTATGCATTTTAGTCACCGCTTTAACAAACAAGCAAAACAAGTTCTCGTGTTTAAACGGAGTCTATCATCTAAGAGCAAATATATTCCATAAATAATTATGAATTATATTTGTAACATCCCGGAAGTTTTAGCAAGCCAAATCACTGTGGCTGTATGCTGCAAACGTACAGGTCTGCATGATTATTAGCATAATCCGAGGACTGTTCTGCAGAGCGAAATTATTACAAGAGCCTGACTGTTTGTTTAACATTTTGTTCTTGTTACGCAGGCACTGAAGGCCTCCGAACCACACCAGTAGCTTCTCAGTTCATCCGCACTTTGAGAGTACAGATTCTGCCCTAATTTCTTGTCTTCTTTCTTCTTCAGCCAGGTGCCGAGGCACTGAATTATAACATGCGGCCTGATCCCGAAGCAAGCTCTTTATTCGACAGTGGATGGTTCCTCATAACCTTCAAGCTAAGGCAAAGAATCTTTGTTACTTTGCTTCCATAGAGATAATGGGACTGTAATACTTTGTTTATTCGAACTACCGGTTTAGGTGACTTGGGTGGCCATCTTGTTCTAGCCGGTTGGTCGGCCTCCGGGCCGTGCCAACAGCCCCCAAGTCCTCTGTTCCCGGAATATATATATTCTGCCCTTGTACTGCGCCTTCTTTTACCTTAAGGGGAGCCTCGGGGCGCTACAGGGACAACTATTATATTTCCATGAATAAAGCAGAAAGAGTGCTAACCGCCATTTCGGTGAAACGATGTGTGATCAGGTGGACGAGAACATACCCCGGTCTTGCAGCCTCCACAGATTCGAAGGAAATACAAGTACATGCAATTCTACAAGAGTTGTTTACTTTTTACAAGATTGATCCACTCCAATTTTCCATCTTTGATACAATATTATTGCTGCAAGGTCTGCTACAATTCACGTTTCTACAAATCCAAAAAGCGACAGACCGTTTGGAGAATTTGGAGCCTACTGTAGAAAGTTCGGTCATTGTTGCTAATTTTATGCAACAAGCATTGCAATCGCCGACTCCTTGCTATTATGATTTCTAGTGCTTTGACAGCCTGTCAACTCGGCGCTCAACTGTGCAGACAATTAAGTCGCTAGCGATCTCTCAGTTCGTCTGTGGGTCACCAGCACACTTCCCGTCACACGACCGTGGCCTTCCACGGCATCAGGAAGATCCGGGATGGTACTGTATGCTTAACTTTGCCGACTGACATAGCACAGCAATTTTTGCTTCGTCCTTGCGGCACGACCTTTCACCCTTTCGTACGCCAGCAATAAAATCCACTTGAATATTAATACGGCAAGGCTTGAGGCCCAACAACAGTGATGGTGGTAGGCAAATCAAGCTAAATAGGAAGCTCTCTTGATCACTTTGTGTAAAACTAACAAATAACATAACAGGAAATCAACTGCTGCAGATAGCTGATTCAGCAGAGAAAGTAGAGAAGGATATGGATGTCTTCTACTTGAAGTGAATCCTTTGTCTTGAGTGAGAACCACTTTTATCTATCTATAGTTAAATCCGGGAAATAGCTTAGTGTATGTCTCCTTTCTAATGCCGTTGCTATAGAACGTCCATTCAAGCGAGCGCCTTCCCAAAACAGTCGGCTTAAATGGGACGCAGCATATCGGAATCCTGACCAAGCATAACGAATTTATGAACACCCACAGATAAAACTTCCATAGGGATTTCAAGCCACTGACCTTTTTTTAATCGTGTTTTATTGCTACAAGGATTTCTTCCAATGACTACTGACCATGGAGAGCATTGAGGAAATATTCGAAAGAGCGGAGATTAAATAATGGTTTACTATCCATTTTTCTGTAAGTTTAGATTTCGGAGGCTATTCAGAGCGAGTATTTAGCAGTCCCATTTGCGAGGTATGGTTAGTAAGCCCTGTCTGTAACGTCTCAGACACCCCGTAAGTTAATAGTAATTCTTCTTCCACAGCCTTACTGAATATTGTGTCCGTAGGAACAGTTTGCAAATAAAGAAAAGTAGTTTCATGGACAGTTCCTTTAATGCGCTAAATGGCGATGCATAAGAGATTTATAACAGCCATTTTTTGACCAAATTTATTTGGCAATTAGAGCTTGTGATCTACTAATCCGTCAAAAACTCCTTATGGGTTTCGTGAAAAATCTATAGAGAACACTACCGAACATAGGCTTATTAGGTGCACAATCTTAAAATACTGAATTCCGTTTACATTTGAAAAGCACTTGTTAGTCTGTATTTCTGCTAAAGAGCATTTTTCGAATATTTGGGTAAGATTGTCATGCTCCCTCGGTGGTCGTGTTCTTGAATATGTCGTATAATAGAATGATTACGAGTAAATATGGTTAAGAACAACCATTCCTTGGTTATATTTGCCATTCCTATGTGCTATTAAAATTACCATGGTGATTCCTCCCTTTTTACCCATCTAATAGTTGGCCACAGATTGTATTCTCATAGACAGAGATTAATGCCTCAAATCATCACACGAAACTATTGTTTGTCTGTTCAGGGTGCTATGGACTCCTTGGTTTGGGAGGATGTAAGCTTCACCAACAAAAATAGCGAAAGGTTTCGTCAAAATGACATTCTTCATTCCTTCCTATGGGCGGTCTTCAATCTCATTGCCGCTCTGTGGCTATCGGTTTTTTTGTAAGAGTCCATTTTGTGACAGCCTAATTCAGTACAGGAATCCGGGCCCGATCTTCCTGCACTATCCTCGTGTAAGTCTACGCTTCATCATGTTCCAAATAATAAGTGAGTTCATTCGCTACTTTAACGGCCTTACTGTAGCTGCGTTACTTCTGTGTCTCTTTTTTGTCTCGGCTGCAAGACATCTTTACTATCTATGTATTACACTGAACTCGTTTGAATCGAAAGGACGGAAGGGTAAGGTTTTGATACCTTGATGTGATGCACTTAATTTAGCAGAAGTCAAATCGCCAAACAATGACTTTGTGTGTGGGGGTCGATTTGGACCTACCATTTTTTCAAAGTCAGTTCCTGCTTCGCCTTCTTTCGGCTCATGCTTCTCCTCTCCAAATCTATCCATTAACAGAGAGACAAATCAAATGCTGGCAGAACGTAGTAGAGCCTCGTGGTGCCCTGATAAATTCTCCTCTTCAGTGCGCCCTTTTGGTGATGCCTCCTCACCCAATATATCTGTCTGTAAGTTCTCCCGTCACTGGAACACTTACCCCAAAAGAACTTTTTTTGCGTGTTTTGTGGACTAGAAATAATAGGGTGATTTCGCTTACTGGTCATATGCAGGAGGTTATGTTTTACTTTACAGCACTATGGTTTAACCCACGAGTTATTCCGAAGGACTGGAAGTTTAATGGGTTGGGGAACAGACTGGGCCTTCATGCCACTGTCGTAAAGACTGGATTACTAGAGGCCTAAAAACCAAATCATTAACCTGGATAGGATTCGTTATACTCCACTTCCTGAGTATCAGTGCGTGTCCTAAGTTGGGTCAATTGCTTATTTTAGCACCAAATCAGAATGTTGCAAGTGCCTCAGCCAGGGCAACTCCTGCTATTAGCTTCAATCTTTCCATTCGGTCGGATCAGAGTTGGACGTCGCCTCTGGCAACCGCGACGCCACGTCGCACCTCACTGACTCGTTGGGGCACTCACTCGTCCACCTCGCCCTCCACCATGACCGTCCCGTTGCAATATCAACTTTCGCCCTCCCTCAGTTCTGGTAGTTGCTTGGACATCGGTAAAAACTTTGTCAAGAGCATCAACTCTACTTCCAGTGATCGCAAAGATGGTGATGTTGGTAGCAATCCCTTTTCATTCAATGAGACTGATGGCGATGACGGATTTGAAAGATTGATGTGTCGCGGTCGAAAGGCTGTCACCGCGCCAGAGAAAAGCGCCTCTGAAGTAGGAAGACTTAGTAGAATTTTTGCCTCGGGCTTGATAAATCATTTGAATGGTTTTTTTACCAAGAGACAGAGTACTATTTACACATTAAACAGCGAGGGATGGCACCAATAACAATGCGGGGCATATCTGAGACCACTGTTATCATAAGCTTATGGGAAGGCGGATAGTTTATGTGCCCATGGGCAGGCGGCCATGACACAAAAGTGGTAGCGGGACCTGAGAAGGCTGAAGAATTGGGTTATTTAAATGCGCACTTAATCAGTTTTCGCTTCACTGCTCTTGCAGTACTGGAAAAGTAACAATGTGACCGAACTCGACCTGGACCGTTGGACAGTGGACATTCGTAGGGTGAGTGCTCACTGCCTACCTTCCACCTCTTCTCATGCCTCCTGATTGTTTTATACTTGTTTTACCACCGTTCTTTGCCCGCAGTGGTTGCATGGAACCATCCTTCGTCGCGTTGTTGATGAAATCGCCTCAGCGAATGCGAAAATATTGAAACTTTCAGACGACGCGGCACTTATTGGATGTGAGTTGTTGACCCCCTTCTCCTTCGCCTTGTGTTGTTCACATGCTTTTTCTTCCGTTTGCGTTTAGCAACCACATTGAATACGCTGGAACAGTTGGCAAAGGGGCGATATCAGCATATTGTCACGCTCCCAACGCTTATCCGATTCTTGGAGCTTACTAAGGAGCAGAACTATCTAGTCTTTCGGTTGCAAGGTTGACGCTTCAATGCACTGGATTTTAATGCTTTTATGCTGGGGTGGGGTTTGTGGCTGCAAATGAATGCATAGGCGCTATCATTTTGGTTTTTGCAAAGTGCATAATCACCCTTTTTGGTGAGCCAGTCAGTTAGCTATTCTGATGAAGAACGCTTTTTAATTTATTCTTTTGCTCAATTTGGTTTAACCTAATTTCGCATGCTTTGCTGCAGAGTTGGCTCGAGGGAGCTGCCTTGGCGAATTTAGATGGGACGCTGGTTCTCGAAGCACTGTCTCCCCATGGAAGGACTACCTTCCTAATGACACGATGGTAAGTGCTAACAGTTTCGCCTTGTTAGGTTTAACGCTCAGGCGGTTTGAACTCCACACTTCTATCCGATTTGCGTAGATCCTTCTACATCTCTTCTCTACTTACATGGATAGTCTCCTTCCTCCCCATGCTAAATGCCTCACGGGCGGCGTTTTTGGACAGTTGCACCTTGTTCGTAGCCCCGATAAGCCTGGTAAGACCCCAAGAATTCCGCCCCTTGCGTACATCCTTGGTCCTAATAGCAGGCTTTTCATAGATTTAAAGTCCAACTATAACGCTCAAATCTATGTAGCCACGGTTCAGCCCCCGTCGATCAAGATTGTCATTGATGGGATTGTCTACACATTCCCACCGGTACGTTTTCCCAGTTTTTTACTCTTTCCCCCCTCATTGTGGGATGTTCGGTTTTAGGGCCGATACAATTTGTACCACGCGCTTCTTCTCTTTTTCCACTTCTATAAGTCTTTGGACGGTACAATAAGGTAAGGCACCCCTTCAATCAAGGTGAGCAGACAAATATTTGTATTCCCTAGATCGATTTCTTTGGGCCCTTCTGGTCTAAACGTAGCCTGGATCTTTGAGCGACGGTAGCCAGTTGAAATAATAAAGGATTCTGGATGGGGTTACCAAGGCAACCAGCAGTGAGCACCTTGCACTTGTATGCGCACTTTGTATTAAACTATTGTGCTTTCTATCTCTAAAATCTTATTCTTGAAAGTTCTGGTTGAGTGGTACTCTGCTGACTTGGTCAACCGCTATCCAACATTACAGGGAATTCATCTTTGAGCTACTGGTAAGGTATACCTTCACGCTTCATGAAAACGAGCATCGGTGAATCTAAGAGGAAGTTCGGTAGTAGTCTTCAAATCAATCATAAATGGATGCCGAGGGAATTCCAAATCACATATAGGCATGATACAAGGTTATTCCTTCTACATGCGCAGTTTCTTCTAATTTGTTGTTTGGAGTAAATACAGAGCCAAGGGAGGCTATATCAGTGTGTCATCAAATGTACACAAAACATCTTGAACAGACAGCGAAACTTCTTCAGGTGTAGCTGGCTTTTGGGAACATGCTTCCAGAAGGGGAGTTTTCTCCACGTCCGTGGTCTGAGTCATTGTCTCCGGAGTCGCCTTCTTAGCAGGAATCGGAGGAGAATCCTCCGAGTTCGCGTTTCTTTTTACCCCTTTCGAGGGAACGAATGTTTTAAGTAAGGTGGTTTCCTCCGGAAGGACCGAAGGCTTGTTTGTTTCTTGAAGCGACGTCTTACAGGCATTTGTGCTTGCCGTCTCAACTCGTGCTGTTAAAACACAATTACCAGGTATGAAAGTTGCATTTGGAACTACAGGTTCGTGTGTTGGTTGGGTTTGTTCTTGCGTTGCCTCCAAGGGAGTCTCACCATAATTCTCTTTCTGCCTTGAAACAAAAGACTCGGACGATTGTTCAGTTTGAGTGAATGAAGAGACGAGGGAGTTACTATCGCAAAGGCCTGATTTGGCGAGCGTTAAGTCAGCGGGAGATTTGAATGTGTATCGGTAACACCGTTCTGCGCTGATCCGGACTAGAGAGTCGTTGTGTCTTAGTAGGACTCTCGATAATTCATGAAGAGCGTTTAATTTTGAAAACAGAAATCCGTAGTCTTGAACGGCACTCGCTGCGTTTAGGAAGGGTATGAGAAAGTGTGGTTTCACTAGGACCTGTTCCAATGGAGTCAAATTATTTGCCTTGCTAAGGAGATTAACAAGACGTGTAGCAAGACGGTGAAGTTCAAAGGATAAGGTGAGGAGAGCTTTTTTAATCTTATAGTCGCAGAAGTCATTATTCGGCTTGACTGAGTAATCTGTGATTTCCGACAGTGACTGCGATAATGTGAAGGAATGGTTAACGAAGAGAAGCTCTATCAGACGAATGGAGGCAACAGCACAACAAACGTGGAGTTCATAATTGTTCGCGTCTTCTGTGCTAGTCATAAGTGATTGAGTCACACTGCCTCTAGCTGCAAGGGATATATCAAAACAGACCTCAAAAATTATACGAGAAGTAAGTCGGAAGAGAGATGGGGATGCCATTTGAGTAGCTGAGTCAAGGAAGGAGGAAAGGCAACGATAAACAGCCAATTTGTAAGCTATTGCGTCTTTAGATGGATGTGATCGTACGAAACGTGAGGACCACTCAAGCTGATATACCAAACTAGTCATGAGAATGGGAGCGGCTGGTGAGATGTTAGCTCCACAGGATTGGACGACAACGCAAAATGAATGGAGAAGATGTTTTGCGCAGGCTATCAAAGAAGACGATGGGTGACGAGGATCAAAGATATTGACGGAAAATATTGCACAAATGGCAAAACATATATATGGCAGACAAATTGGGAGCACGGTAACTGATCCACATTCAAAAATGCTCCTGAGAGTGCTAGAAAGAACGTATATTCTGCACAATGCCAATTCGAGTTTATTATTAACATTGATGTTGTCCATCGTGGGCAAACGAGGTAAGATCTTTGACTTTGGATCTTGAATTGATATAAGAGGCTGTAAAACAGATATGTGAAAACCAGACAATTTCAATGCACTGATAGTAGCATCAAGAAGTGTAGAAACTACTTGTTGAAGGGACACTCGGAATTTATCTACACGGTTCATGACAGTGTCAGAAAGTATTAAATGCGAGAAGGAAACGCCCACGTACTCCATCACGCGGACATCCAATAAGTGCAATTTCTTGCACCTGATCTCTGCATCCTTGTCCAAAGATCCACAAAACATTATATGGTAAACGCCTGCTTCACATAGCCTCCAAAACGCACTCCCGTGACGCCTGTCTAAATGAAGCACTTCAAGAACCTTCACCCAGTTCCACTTCGCTGAGCAACCGTGAGCCTTCAAGGACTTAAAAAACTTCACAAGGTCCTCCGGCAGATCAGGAACAGCTGAACGAACCATGAACACAAGGAATACCTCGAGCTGAGACAACCTTCAAATGTGCACACAAGAACAAACACTGTTAGCAATCTAGCCTACAAATAACAGCTCAAATTTATGCTCTTTTCACTGCAACAAATTATAGACAGCAAAATGAGCTGGTATTGTTCTTGTATATTGAAATCGGGTGTTGTATCTTAGTAGTCTGTCTTGCTATGCTCAAATGTTAAACTAGACTTGTTGAAGAAGGGCATGCCATAATATAATTTCCAATGGTACCAAAGTGATCGCATCTATTGCCCTACAGAGTTCATTAATAAGGTCATAACTTACTGTTAACACTTTTCTACTTGGTATAATGCAGCATTGTTGCATTTAATTTGGAGGATGATGAACAATTCACGATTTAAAATTAACGTGCAGTAGCTCATTAAAGGGTTTTTTACTCTCGCGCTTAGGTTCGACTAATATTCACGGATGTTTTAAGCATTGACTATAATTTAATGATTTGCCGCGCTAATACACGGAACGATCAATCAACGTAGTGATGGTGCTCTCTTTATTTCAAGTGGTAAGGAATGCGGCAATCATCTAAGTTTCACCAAACAGAAAAATATTTGTTCCTTGTTTCCAGCACTAATCAGTTAAAAGAATAGGGTTTTTAGTAGTTAAGTTTCAATTTATCATTTATTACTTCAGAGGTGCACATTTTTAAATAATCTAAGGTCCAAATCTGCAATGATGCTCTTTGCTGCATCTTTTATTGAAAATCTTTTTTCAAAAATTATGAACTGATCGTCATTGAATTAGCGCTGCATAGGAAACATGAGTGTGCAGACGTGCAAATAACACACAGCAGTCGGATAGTAATTGTTTCATTGCTTTTTTGTGGTCATCGTCGAGATATAATAAGGACCAGTATGCATCGCTTCCGGCTGCAAAAGAGAGGTTTCGTCATAAGTTCTTTCTTTTGATTTGTTGGGAACTCATTAGTTTACAAGTCATCTATAAAGTTGTGGTTAATGGCTACCTACCTATCTTGTCAATTTAGGCAAATTTGCCTCTATTTCTTCAAATCTTTTATGGCAGAAAGGTACTAGTTCTGTTGCATCATGTCGTGCAAAGTAGTTCCAACTCAGTACAACCGTTAAGTTTGATTTCATTCTTTTCTTTGATGAACTAAATTTCGGGACGTAATTCCTTTAGGGTGTCGATGCAGTCTTCACAGTACTCACAGATTTCGCGGGTCTTCGAGGCGTGATCGTGATGCCAGGCTGTGCATTCCTATTCTCTACCCTTCCATTACTTCGAAGTGTTGCTCGTCCCCTCCCCTACGCCTTTCCAATTCTGCTGGTGCTACACCGGTCCGCGGGACAGAGTGCGAAATTAAATTTTCCTCCGCTCACTCGCCCGAGTTGCCGCGCCCCCCCTCTGCGAACAGTGCTGAATGTAATAGTGGGGGAAAATTATGTGATGTAGTTTCTGTCTTCTCCCCTCCTGGACCTCCTGCATCACCCGTTCCCAGCCCTTCGGTCGAATCCTGTGCGCCCTCACCCTCTCTAGACACCACCGACTTCTTCAGCCCATCTCCGGCGCCCAACTTTATTCGAGTCAAGTTAAGGAAACGCAGAAACGCCATCTGCAGTCAGAACCCCATGGCCAAGGGCCTTCGTGATTTTCTCGTCTCTTACATAGTATCACATCTAACCGATTCTATGACATCTTCACTCAGTCTAACAGCAGCGGCTGCCGCTCATTCAATGATGGAAGCGGATGATAATGGGGAGAACGAAGAATCTCAGTAGCTAGCAGCAGATTCTGATTTGTAAATATACTGCTTTTTCATCTCTTCAGACGCCTTAACGCACGGACATGCGGGAGGTTACGCTATTTCTCTATACTTTTATTCCCTCATATGTGTATATATGCAGACGAATATTGTCAATGATAGGCATGCCCCTCGAGCTTATTTCATATTTATTCTCCATAACTTTATGACATGATTATCATCAACATTACTATTTTTCCTTTCTTTTCCCAAGAAAACGAGCATTGTGTTCACATTTGGCAATCGATATGCACGCATTCACAGCACCAGCATCTCGCATGCACTCCCTACCACCTCTAAAGCGTGGCAAAATAATAGAACCACTCGAACCAAGCCTTTACCTTTCTCGCCTTCCTTTTGAAATGACAGATTGGGAGAGTTAGTGAATGCCAATGTCGTTTACTCAAATTAAGATATCTACAATATGCACGATTTGATTTGTGATTAAGCAAGAAGACGAGAATAGAAGTTTAAAAGGGGTCGTCGGCGTACTAGTCTCCACTTCTTCTTCTTTTCTTCTTGGCTTCTGTATACAAAACGAATATCCATAGAGGTAGGAGAGTGATAGATGGACGTCGCCCTCACTGACAGACCACTGAAGATGGTTACTTGCATTACCTTGTGTTTTCCATGTAAGTGTGTGAATGCGTTCATGCTTCTTTATGCATGCCAGTCGAGCGGAGACAATTAGGGGAGGCAAATAAATGGAGGAGACAGTGGTGAGGGCATGCGCAAGGTTCACTGTAGCGGGAAACGTTGATAGGATGGTGTAAAAATATTAATGGAAGAAATCTCCACGGTGTGGACACGCCTCATCCGTAAGTGAGAACATGAGTCTACGAAGAGGGAGGAGTGGTGATGATTTACACTGCTGAAAGCCCTATTCATCTTACGGGTAAGGGCATGCAAAATCGTCAAATTATCGAATACAGCTAATAAGACGAATCATGATCGATCTCGGCGGCCCATCCTCCAACGTCGTCGTCCTCCTTCTCAGAAAGGCAACGGTCCAGTAGTTTAGGCGGCATCAACGGAAGAGGAGGAGACGGTAACGAACTCATCCCTCCACAGCTTTCAGTCTCCTTCTCAGAGACAGTTAACTTCTTGCTGTAATGAAGGCGTCGTCTTGCTGTCGTCGGCTTCCTCCTTTCCTCTACCCTCTGCTTCTGCTGCCTCTCCTCTACGGTGGCGCGCTTTCGAGCCTTCCTAGTCTTTGTGGAGGCCGGCACCCTTCGCCATCCTCCACCAGACGAACTGGCACCCGGTTTCGAGGGCGATGAGCTCCAACTCTCCTCTGATAAAGTGCTTCCACCACCACTCCGTAAGTAGTCCATCTGAAGGGGTAGTGAAGCTGCTGCCACCTTCAACGGTGCAGTCTCTATAATGGTGACAGCACCTACGACAGCGGTAGCTTCGGTAACGGTGACTATCGATTGTTGAGGCTCCGATTCATCCATTGGAAAGGGCAAGGTGGGCGTTGGCGGTGGAGTTGGCTTCTCAAAGTCCCCTAAACACTTCTTTGAAGCATCAGTGGATGGAAAAACTACTCTGGACTCCTCTTCCTCCTCCTCTTTAGGCTGTTCTAGGGGAAAGTCACTCTCACAGAGGAAGAGGGAGTCGCGTTTTCCTGCCAGCAGCTTTGGTGGTACACTCACTACCGGTGAATGGGGTCTCAGGTGCGCCAGTGGGGTGGGTGCCGTTAAACCGAACTGTTGTTGTTGGCTACCCGCTATAGACAAGTGCTGTTGCGCACTTCGGGCCAGGGCATTGTCATCCTCACAGAAAAAAAAAACGCACAAACAATGGCACATTTCGTGGTAACAGCTCACCCTACTTTCACTCCAATCACATTTGCCAGCAGTTAGCCTACGGCCATCAAGCCACTAGAAGTTCTGCCTCACTTTTCAGTCAACATGGACTGACAGCGTAACTCAGCTCCCTTCGTGGGAGCTCCGTGACTACTGCTGTTAACATGTCAGTGCACATATTCACTGTTCGCTGCCTCACCCTCCTTTCAACGAACAAGTTGAGACACATTCAAGCGACTACCTTCGAACTCATGAGGCAATTGGGTGGCTACCGGTATTTTACAGGGATTTCTACTAAAATAGTTGACAGTTTAAAGTGCTATCGTAAAAAAAATTGCCAATCATCAACCAAAGTGCCAGTCGTGGCACAAGATTCCCTTGGTCAACGTAGCTGCGGTCCAAAGACCAATGAACGGTCTAAAATGACACAGTCCCCAGGCAACTCAAAGCAGGCAATAATGCACACACCCACGATTGTCGACCCAGATGTGATCGGTAGATTGTCTGGAAGATTTTACGTAAATAAGGTCATATTCTACACCTGGATTAGGCATAAGAATCCAGTGCGTCTGCAATACACTGGGAAGCCACCGCCTCAACATGTTGCTCCACCGATGGGCATGCTCCTTAACACATTCCAGACACCGCCTCCACCTGGGACACCTGCTTCGTAGAATACCATGAAGGAAAAGTTCAAGGTTGGTCCATCTTCTATACCAAGACGGTGATCCGATAGGCAATAGCGCGGAACGGAACGAGTGCAAGTCGATTCTCGAGACAGTGCCACAGTTGCCCATAACTCCTGCATGCGTTCTGCTTCCATTTGCTAAATGCTTCACATTCAACTCCTGAGCATTTCAGGGACTCGTGCTCTCCTTCACTTCTCCCTGATTGACTCATGTCAAATGGAAATGCAATGCTCGCGATGTGCTGACAAGCATCCCAAAGACAAGGTCAGTCAAATAGTACGAGTATGCAAGACTGAAACCACCGAAGGACAGTGAGGCAGTCTCCACTACCTATCCACCAGACGAGTGCATATTCCTGGTGCTTTCCCTTGCCTGTCTCTGCACCAAATCGACATTAAGGACATCCGACCTGTAGTACGTCTACTAATGAATGAGTTACAGGCACGAAATAGTCAAAGGTCACTTACACACACGCACACGCAATGAATTCTCAGCTAACAAGGGAAGGAAGAAAACTAACCTGCATAGCCTCAGCAAGGCCATGAACAACACCATCGAGCCCACGACCAGTCAAGCTGCACAGCGACCCTCCCAGGCTTGAGCCATGGTAGCTTCCTGAAGTGCGAAAGCAGAAGCACAAATTTAACATCCAAAACTGCAGACAGAATTGTGATTATTAACAAGGACACGCCATTGTTGGGTTGATCGAAAATCGCTGAGAAGTGAATTTCTTTACAGCCAAATATGATAGCGTTCCCTCGTGCAAGGAATGCAAAATCGTAAAACTGAATTGGGAGAACTAATTACGCCTCATTTTTACATCGCTGCCACAATTGCGAGTTGCACTAACAAATGCTTACACTTGGTAGCCACGCTCGTCTACCACCACACTGTCTACACTTTTAAAAGTACTTCCGTTTATTCGAGGGGAAAAATACGTGTCAAGATACCGGAGGTAATAGCTGACCTTAAAAGCTAAATACACACACACCCGCCCTACACCTAAACCAAGTACCTGCGACTAAGTACGAGGACTCGCTTAAAGTTAAATCTATCCTCTGATTTTCCACTATTCCTCTCCTTCCTGAAGACACGAAATCCCAGCATAATTAGCCATTAAGATAAATGGAAGCACTGAAGGCGACTTAGTCTGGAGTGATACCACAATAGCACCACCAGCTGTCTTGTGCTAATTTATCCACTAACACAATTTAGTCCTGACTTGTCAACCAAGGCTTCTAGGAGGAGGAGGAAGAGGAATGTTTACAACTAGTTTACTGAAACAAATCCTCCCTCGTCCACAGACACATATGCGATCCAAGTTAGCAACTGATGCACCCGAAGCGCTGAACCGATTCCCACACCATTAATTCTCTCTCCCCAATGCAAAATATATTTAGCATTATGAGTCGTTTTTGGGATGAGGAGAACGAAGTGAAGTGACTCAGAGATTGTGTTCACAAAGAGCACCTAGCTTCCTACCAACTATCTTTGATTAAACTCGCCGAGAATGGATAAGGCCCCCAAAGAGTGGTTCAAAACTGGAAGCAACGCTCAGTGGGGAGAGAAAACATGGCGGTGAAGTAGAATGACATAAATTCTCTTTCGTCTACTTAACTACAGTGGAGTGTGACATAGAGATGTGAGGCACTCTGTTTTCGCGGGGAAATCAAAACGCAAGAAGTCTCCGGTGGTTTTTACTACTGAAGCTACTAATTTTGCTATATTCCACTTTAATGTGTTCACCGTCAGTGTTACACCCAATTTCCTCATCTGAGCCAACACGTCAAACATAGTGGCACAACCAGTTAGATAGGGATGAATAAATTCGACTGGAGAGGAATGACAAAATGAGGTTGTAGTCAACCTACCGCAACGATGAATATTGAAGAGGCCCTCGTTGAGGGAGGAGGAGGAGGAGGAGGCTCCGACTACACAGCCACCGCCACCGCCACCGCTGCAGCTACAACCGATGCCCACCACCAGGGGCGAAGGACAGGAAGGCGAGTAGAGGTAGGAGTCATTCTTCGGCGCTTCACCAACCTGGCAAGTCAAATCGGTCATCAGATTTGTCAGGGATCATATCCACCCAGTTTCAAATGGATAGAGGTGTATATCCAACCCAAGATTCAAGGCTATGCTAGCCGAGAGAATTTCTCAGATGCACCAGATTGGGTATTATTGCACACAGGTAGGACCAAAATATCCGATTGTCGCTGAGCCTTCTGTACAATCATAGAAGTCTATTCAGAGACTTCTTCAAGTAGACCTTGGACATGAAATATACTTGCTTTCATTCAACCAGGAATATGCTACTAATTCTGTACTGAAAGAACAATTTAGGGGCACACCTGGCTAATTACTTACCACTGACTAGCACTGCATTACTGACGCTACAAATAAAGTGACTGGTTAAATACAGTTTTCCACAGTGTATTTTTGCGGCTACGACTATAATGGCCACGCTGAGCGCCCGAGTCTCTGTATTACCGAAATGCCCATTCCTGGACACACTGGGGTTAAGCACAGAAGAAGGGTAAAGGTGCAAATGTACAAGCAGCTTCGTTTTAGCGTTTGGGAATTGGTTTTTACTTGACCCATTCTTTCTGCTCGCCCTTAGAGGGATTGTTGCGAAGTAGTGACAAGTCAAGCAATCGTTGTAATGTCTTGGAATGCGAGTGGTGAAGCACAACAAACTCGGTAGCACAAATCCGGCATCGTATGACGTCAATAGGGCACAAAAAACAGTTTTGCTTTTCGTAAACGAACATTTTCCCCGGCCTCCTCCACACAAGTAGTAGTTGGTTGTGATAGCAATAGAGTCACTCAATACCTAGGGCTATATTTACTACATGCGCTTAGAAACTTGAGTCATTGTGGCAAAACGACCAATTACATTGAGTCACTCGAATCCCCAACAGCAAAGTGTACGGAAAACTCACATCGAAAGGATACGCACGGAAGGTGAATTGTGGGCCCATCCAGATGCGACGAAAGGGTCCCAAATGGGTGATTAGTTCTATTTGACTGCACCAATACGAGGCGGCATCATCCGGGGCCCAGCCTTCAGGCGCAGCAGTGCTAATGGAGCGGTAGCTCCGCACGCTCTCCGGCAGACTCGATGCTCCCGTTAATGCCGCTTCTGAGGCATGTCGCCGCCTTGAGGGCACTTCCATTGCCGCCGTCGATTCTACAAAGACGACTAGCACTGATTAACGAGTTCGCTACAAGGATGTCAGACGATGACCCATAAATATGGTCCAAATATTTCACTCTTCTGGCATGATACCAGTGCTTGAAGTGTCGATCCGTAAACTTCAACTGCTGCTCAAGAACTAAAAATGCAGTTAGTGATTTAAACTAAGCTTGCTTGCTTACGCTATGACTTAAGGTCATCAGTTAGCAGCAATCAGTAGGGAACGTGTCATACAGTCTTCGTGCTGAGCTTAGGCTAGATCATCAGGCGCGTCAAAAATTCGTTACATTTGCATTTAAGAAAGACAAACAGCTTTTCACGCATCACGATTGAAAGGTGATCTTTGAGGTTCGAGAGGCGGCTCTTGGGATTTACAAGTCTTCGAATTCACTTCCAATTTGGCAACACCAGTTGTCACGCAAGTTAAAAAAACTCAGTAGTAAATACAACAACGATGCAACTCTAAATATGCATTGATTCCGAGGCGAATAAGATAACCGTGCTACTAGCATGCAAAGGACGATCTCGAGGAAGAAATTAATCGTAACTGAATGCAATCGCATCCACCAACCATTCGGAGAGGGTAAAATAAACTGAATGATACGGAAACACTCTTTTTGAAAGCACTGCCACTAAGGTTATCAATTCATTGTGGTAGGCCGATTTATCTCTAGGAGGGTTAGCACGAAGCGAATAGCACTCGCGGACTCATTAAGGGCTTTCTTAGATGATTGCCGGATCCAACGAAGAGGTGACACCGCATCTCAAGGATTTAAGTGAAGACTTCAATGGGCCAGGGGCATTGGAGCATAGAGGATCGCGACAATATGACTGCCGTCTAAACAAGCTACAATCACCACGTGTTTGACCTTTTTATTCACCTCATTCGTCCTACCACCCAATGAAGCAATGACAGCTTGACTTTAAGCAATTTTTTGTTTCAGCAAAGCGGAGGCAGAGAAAGTACGCGAATTCCAGAGCAGAAACAGTACCCAAAAAACACGTCCCACATAAAGAACAACTAACAATCAAAAGAATGTCCAAACCAATTTTTCGAGTGGCATTCCAGCGGTCAATTCAGCTGCGTTAAGGAGCGCAAATGGGTGAAATGTGGTAAACCTTGACCGGACGGAATTGTATTGAGTGCAAATACATGTATATTACACACCGCATTCTCCTGAAGATTCAGTCGCCATGACAGTGGTAGTCTATCACTAGTCTTTCCGATCTACTGTATGCCTATAGTAAGGCTGATTCTGTGATCTTGTGCTTTAATAACGTCTTTAAAACAGTACCTCGAGCACCACAATCCAAGCTTGAATAGGCGCAGCAAAAGGGAGCATAAGTTTGTACCAGTCAAACTGGTATTTATTATCATCCTTGCTTGAAGCCATCAAAGGGCAGCGACGGTAATGGTAACCTTTGCTGAAATCCCACACACTCACATAACGTAGATTCAACCCAACGTGGTTGCATGGGGGCGTAGGCAATCACATGGTAAGGGCACAAGAATGAATGGGATGATGAAATGATGAGCGTGACGACACCCCATCCCCAAGGCTTATTTGCATGTGCATGTGTATGCCTGGATGTGCTGTGAAAGCAGACCAGCTGTATTGGACTGTGGATTAGGATCTTGTCTTATTCCCCAGCCTCCGTCTTGCGCAATTCGGACGGTTAAATCACGTGATGGGACGCCTCTCTATGCGGGCGACCAATCACAAAAAGCGACCAACACACCCAGGGCTTCAAGGTGTGTTTTTGGCGCGGAGCAGCGCAGAGATAGCGAAGACAACAACGGATAACGAAAGCAAATCCAGGCAAATGGCATCTGTGTGCCGACAAAAGGCCTCAAAGGCATAACAACCGCTTCATCAGCGCATGCATCAAGCATCTGAACAAGCAGGACTGATTGGGGCAAAGGAGGAGGAGGGGGATCCGAAAATACATGGCAACACTTGCTATGGCCTAGCTACATCAACTTTTCAAGCAAAAAATAGACATTTAGAGACTTAAAAGATAACATTCGAGAAGAGAGTGTAACCATCTGATATCGAAACGCCGGCGTAGTGAATAGGGGACCTTAGGCCATGTGAAACTACATAGAAGCTTTGTGCAGTCAATTTACTTTATTTTTCCGAGAAATAAAAAAAAATTTGGAGCCAGTGTAACGGCTAGCGCCATATTACGCCCCCAAGTTGTTCCTCCCTCCGAAAATGGCGTCGTTGAAGCACATCTTTAGCCGATAAAACATCAATGTACAGTCAATCTACTTGGGCAGTGATTTCATCGTTCTAATTCCAGAAAAAAGATAGAAGAACCACAAGTAGTGAGATTCCTCATGTTGGCATATCAAGCTAAAAGGGATAAGCGAGTTGAATAGGTTGCGCTAGACAGCTCGAACCGGAGCCTACTGCCAAATTAAATGTAGACCATCTGATGAACGTGGAATGCCCCACTCAACTCTCTTCCCCATTCCACAAGGTTCAGCCACCATCGCTTGTGCTGTCAGTTTCGAACCTCCCTACGCTGGCAAACTAAATATTCACCCAGTTTCGTGGGGCTTAAGAAAAGACTCGACTGTCACACCGGTGCCAGTGATGGTATGTGCCCAGTACCCTTCACTATGTGCAAAAAATACTATCGCTTTCAGGCGTTCCTTAAAGACACTTGATGTCCACATGAATAGATGCAACAAGAGCTGGTAACACTAATAGTCAAATCTCATTCAACACTGCCTACATCACCTTTCGTAAGCAAAACCTGTACATCCAACGCCTTTCCAGATGGACGACTGAGCTCAACAAATCGGAAGGAACGTGCATTACATTCCGCATTTCTGATGAAAGGGAAATATTTTTACCAAGAAATCGACGGAGATCTAAAAGCATTGACTATAGAACTTTAATTAGCCTCTATCAACACAAGCCGAATGCATTCCTGTCAACGTACGATTGAAATGGAATGTGGCCTCAGGACTCAGCGCATTGAGCATCCATAGTTAAGCTTGAAAGTTACGCCAAGATGACACATCATCACGTATTTTCACTTCTGACGCTTCGTTGATTTCACTTCAATGAATTTGGTTCGCGAAACCGACACGGAAGAGTAAGCCACCTGAAGCTCTGAGCTTGAAATCAAACATACCGCAATAAGACGAAATTTCCTCTTTGTGATATTGCACTCGCCTTTACAGTTTCCTTTCAGTTCTCACAGGAGTTAACAATAAGTTGACTTTAAAATAACCTAGGAACGCAACTCCACTACCACAAAACAGAGTACCACATGAATAGGAAGGGCCGTCGCATTACACAACCAGAAGAACTACCAAAAAGGAACAATACCATGTGACAAGACACTTTCCTGATATCTCATGGCCCCGAAATATGGCGGCGTAGCATGAACAGATCAGGGGAACCACTGTTAAATAAACCAATCGCCTACCCCATCTGCACATAATCAACAGAAGTAACCGGGGTTTTGTACTCTACAATGTCCCCGGACGTTCCAACTCCGCAAAAAGCCAGGCGATTGAGAGGGACTTAAAGAACACCTCCATCGTTAAATAAATTAGAACTGATGGGGAAATTGACAGCTAACTGCCTATGGTGACGAGTAGTTCACTTAAAATTGAGTGAGGTGACCTGACGTGAATAAGACGCTACCTACCCGATCGAGATTCGAAGAGGTCCTCCAGAACCGTAGTAGTGGTGACCGCAGTTGACGTGGGAGATAGTGTAGGTAGCGGTGTCAGTGGTAAGAAAAGGCTAACCAGGGGATGCGTGGTTGGGAGAGGCGGCATCCGCGTCGCCGAGTCGGCGTGTAAGTACCACTGGCCCAGTGGAGAGCAACGCAGCCTTATCGGACTGTCCTGTACCAAAAAAAAAAACAAATTGCCGAATATGAGCACACTTTTCCTCCATTAAACAAACTATCCACGTCTGCACAACGCCCGTAAAGGCGAACTGTCTTGGTAAAAGCGCTCTTTGGTGGACTGCGATCCCACTACGAAATAACTAAGACAACTGCAATTCCTTCACCAATGAGTGTCAACAAACTATGGTTGGTATTTTAAGGCCATTTCATCACCAAAACACCGACAACATTTTGCAAGTGGTTTATCTCTTAAGGACGCCCAAATTAGACTGGGAATCACAGTATTAACAAGCCACGTGGAAGGAGGACCTCTTGTACTTCGGTCCTCCAATGAAGAATGACACTTCACACATATGAAGAGCACGAAGGGGTGAGAAAAAAAGGAAGCACAAGCTCACCTGACTAACTTTGTCATCGGATTCGTTGTGAGTGACGATAAGGTCATACTCAACCAGGTGCATGTCCCAAGTCAACACAAACAGTGTCTTGGAGTATCGGTAGCCTAAACCAAAAAAAAGGACGTTTGGTTGCAACTTGTACGAGTATGAAACATGTGAAGATGTTGGTGTGCACGCGTCACACATGGTAGTGCCACGCCCTACTAACACAAATTTCAGTAGACTCAACATCTCAACACAGGTGTGTAAGGACATCGAAAAAGCGCGAGTTTTTCCTTAAATTATCCAGCTGGGACAGACACGATAAGGACATTCAAGAAGGCAGTCATGTAAAATGATACCCTCGTGAGTAAACGAATATCCTACAGGAAGATGACTCTGAATAATATCAGACGAGCAGAAAAGCGCGTGCGGTTTCCGGTACAGATAATGACCTGTAAAATACATTTGGTTGCCAAGTTTGTTCTGTGGAGTATGAATGTGGGGTGCTTTGTTGTCCTCAGTACTACTCTTCCACATTCTGAACCTTTACGAAATGCTGGTCAGAGCTCAATGGAAGATGTGCGCAACGAAACGGATGTTTGGGAAATCTAGGTTCGGCAGAAGTAGGAGCTGTTAGTAATAGACCTATTTCCCCCTTGGTTCCTGAAGGCAAGGTGACTTATAAAAGTTGAATTGTCAACTTCCTTCTCGTAGGGAAGCTGATTCTGAACAGAAATGGCGGCAATTTCGGAGAACGACGCATTTTAAGGAGTGTTGGGTAGTTGCCCTGTTTCATTAACAGGGACCAATATTAACTTGGTCACCTTACAAGTAGGTGAGGAAAGACTTGAGAAGTAGCAGCAACCGATACAAAAATACAGAACCGAGCCCACCAGATCACAGCGCGCCTGTCACAGTGCTTAAGTAAGCACGGCGTTTCTCTCTCTGTCTGTCTTTCAAAGCTCTGCCGTCTGATATGGCTACTGCTGCTGTGACTTGCATCTGGCATCCTTACCCTTCAATTGGCCGGTGGTGACAGCAGTGTTGGAAACCGAGGGCCACCCACACTGAGCATGGGGGATGTGGCAGACGGGGGACTGGAAGGAAGCGGCCATTCGCAGCGCCGAAATGCTATACGATTGTGGTGCACGACCGGGTACATGGCGAAGCGATGCACTTTGCTGATAACTGAAGGCAAAGGTGTAGAAGTCAACGGAAAGTGTGAACACAAATAACTACAACGAGCGCGTAGGAAAAAATCAACATTGCAGAACCAAACAAAAAAAGCCACGATAAAGAAAATGACAACTACCGAGCCAACTAATACAATAAATGGACCAACATCCAAAAAGGATAAAGCTCTACCTCCTTTCTCTTATGACATTGCCCAGACATGCAAATCGGGAACGGAACTGTACGAGAGACAGCAACAAAATCCTTTTAAGAGGCGTCAACGTTAAGCCAACAGAAACAGTGGCACGACAAGGAAGACTCGCTTAAAGCTCCACGAAGTTTGTGATTACTTAGTGAACATCCTCTTCAATAGTAGCACAGGTGTTTGGAAACGTGGAACCCTTGAAACCGGATCAAGATATACCAACAACGGCTGTGAAAAGCGCAAAAAAATTGTGATGATTCACAGGAACTCGGATTTGTTGAAAGAAGGTGCCACATTGTGGCATGAGGTTTGAAGCCTTTACATATCAGTCTTCTTCTCCATGAAACACATAGACAATTTGGCCTAAAGCCAAACCTTTTACACAAGTAAGATTCTTTTGGCTAGAAGAAATTGAAAGCCCACAACAGCACAAGGATCAGAAACAATAATTAACGTTAGTGGGACTAAAATGATTCTAGCAAGGAAGAAGGTAATAGCAAATTGACAAAAACCACGATTCTCGATTGCTCCCAACGTTGGAGCAAGAAATAGCTACCACACAGTCACTGTGAGTAACAGATCAACAATCGAGAGAAAGAAGAAGGCAACAAGCTACTTGCACAGACTTTGCTAAGCTCTAATAGAACCCCGCGGTAACAAACCATCGCACTGACCAGCCATTGGTTATAAGAGAAGCTGAGGGTTGTTACAAGCCCAAGCAGTTTAATCAACCATTCAGGCGGGAATCGACGCACATCCCAGCTAGAGGGAACCCATCACGCAAAATGTCAGAAAAAACTGGAAGATCCGCAGGAATTTTACCCCAATAGTAATTCAAACGTTGGCCATCGGAAGGAAAGCGATTGGCACACATCAACTGAGCCTTTCAACAGGCAAAGCGTTTGCCGGATAGACTAAACACCTCTGCGTTGCTCTATTGGAGGGAGAAGTCAATTCTGAACCACCACAGAGCCAAGAGGCGATGGCAAATGTGGTGAGGGGAAGGTGGACTAACCCCGCAAGGGCAGCGGAAGAGGCAGTGGCAGCATTGATCGCCGCAGCGGTGTAGCCTGAGGCAGTGGAGTGGGAGGGCATACGTGGACGTAGACGCGCCTCCGGTTGCAGTTCGCAGGGCTCTGGATAGGGTGGTAGTCGCGGGTTCGTTGTGTTGTATGCCGCGTTCGGTGAGCATGTGCATCGTTCTGTGGGTAGGGAAGCGAGAAGATCAAAGCGAGGTACATTCTACCATCATCAGATTGGTGAATCAGCCGACTGACAAGGTGACAGTTGCCCGAAACTAGGTGATCATAAAACAATTGTCTAAGCTACCAGACAGAACTTAAAATCAATTCCACCCACATCGGAATAAGGCGCATAAACTGGCGGTCCACCAAACGGACAAAAACTGATTTAAATGGTCCCAAGTGGCAAGAATTAAAAATAGCTCATGGCTTTAGGAACACCTAACTCTTCGCAGCTACATTGGAACACGGCTCAAAGTCGAAAGGTCAGTAGTTCTCCTCTCCCATGCATAGCGCAAAATCTGCCAACTGCCCTTCAAACTAGTAGAGGTTAGAAAATAACCTTAGGAAAAGCTGTCCAATTTTGTACTTGGACATAAAGAGAGAGAGAGAGAGAGAGAGGATCAGTGAATGGTGGAAAGCGCACAAGAAGGTACGGTCTTTTCGCTGTCATCGTCCAGTTTTGGCATCTAATGGCGACAATAGGGGGAGGGGGTGACAATAGGGCCATTAAAATCCTCTCATATTTACTATCCCTTCGTCCCCTTTGTAGTGTCGGCAAGAATAACGAAAATTAGACGGCTAGCTGAGTTATCTCACAAGGCCCGTCTTGTTACCCAAGTATTCGACGAGTGGTGAAGGATGATCTACTGCTAGACATTTACGATTCGAAGGAAAGAGACGGATAAATACGTTCGCCTGCGTGTTGCTTACATCTTACCATGTTCATTGCTAAGACCTTGGAAGAAGTAGACTGCCAAGGTTCGGAGGAGGTTTCTTCGTTCCACCATTGCATCGGCATTTGCTGTCTCAAATTGAACTATTTAAATTTTGTCCACAAAAATAGATGCAGAACTGACAACCAGATCAAGACCAACCAAAGTTACTTTGACGCGTAAAATGCATTTTAAATGGTTGTATCTTCAAGCTGAGAACAAAGTCAGAGTGTCGCATATGGATTACCTCAAGGACAAATAAACAGATCTTTTTTCAATAAGAATCAACAGTAAGTATAAAAGGGTAGAAATACGAGTCAAGCACAAAAATAAACAACAACCACGAACGCATTACGTGATTTTAGTATAACTGATCAGTACACATATCCATGATGTGCTGTATCAAACACCCGACAAGGACAGCATTTGGAGCCACAAAATGCGCAAAGAATCCAAGTAGAGCAGAGCGTAGAACGCTAGTGGGTGTGTGTTTATGCAACTTTGGAATGAGAATGAGGGAATTTCTGAGACTCGGTGCCAACATTCACATGGACATGGGCAGAAAGCCACCTTCACATAGGCGCGCATTCCCACACTCCAGGTGTTTTTGCATCTGAGGAGCTGTCAAGATGGGATGTCCGGAGAAGACTGTAAAATTGATTCGAGAGGCTGAAAATGGATCAACTCCTCTCATTTACCTCTTCAATCAAGAGTCGAAAGAAGTAAAGCAAATTGCTCCTTCCCCTCTCTATGGATGTGAATAGTGGCAATAGAGGTGTTAGTAGCGTGAGCCCTCTCACTCCCGTGTGGATGTGGAAGCACACAGTGGCGGAACAGCTCAAAAATTGTGCACGAAAACGCGATGCTTCAGCAAAGTAGACGTTAGCGGAGTACTTTCACATGAACCAGTACGTCCAAATGATGCCGCGGTTTGGCAAAGTTTAATACAATGCAACAGATGTTGGTTACCCTTGGTCCGAAGATAACTTCAAGTTGGTGGGATAATATGTGATTTATGGTGAAACAATTAAAAAGGAAGATCGTTGAGGATAACTTCAAGGTTGGGACCAAGGGAGAGGTTCATCTAGAGCGAAGAACCCTAGAATGACTACTACTCCCTGATGCAAATTAATTCTAACAATCAAGCTAATGCTGAGTGAAGAGCAGGGATGTTACAATAAAAGCTGCAACGGTATGAGCTACATCAATTGGAATCAGCAATTATATGTAATTTACTTTGATAAAGTAGGGAATAAAAAAATGGTTGAAAAAGGTTAGAAACTCAACCAAAAGAACCCATGTACGGGGTGTTCGAGAACCGAGATACGATTAAAATCAGAATTCCTGACCTTCATCTCCAATTTCATTGAATGTAAGGGTCTCCAATGTGAGTCAGTTTTCTAAATTTTAAAGCCAGAGATCCTCCTTTTCCAGCCATGCAAGGCACTGAACTCAACGCAAAATCAAGCAAATCAGTGAAAACTACAAGAAGTGGGATTAAAAGGGTAAACGTAGGAAATAGACTGGGTCTTACCCTTGGCTGGCGACTCTCTGGGGCTGGTGGTATGGTCAACAACACCAAATCGACCACAAGTTGGTATAGGGTCAGATATGCCCACGGCAGTAGCTGTTGCGGCCGCTCGACACCCTGTGTTTCCCCTATTCAAGTCACTCCCAGCAGAAGTGGAGGCGGAGGAGACTGAGGTAGCAGCAGCAGTAACGGAGGAGGAAAAGGGAGGTTCCACGCCGCGCGAGGGCTGAGGTCGCGTGAGATGGTGCTCCTCTAATCCCGAAGATCTATGGTACCTCGAGGTCCGATTTACCACCCGAGAGCGCTTGTGCGTCCGCACAGTGATAGGACCCCCGTAGGGGGTAATGGGAAAGACGTGGGTGGTACCGTGATTACTGCTAACCGCGAGCCATCGCGAGTCAGGCGAGAAGCAAGCGTCGATTGTCTGCAGAGATGAGCGCAAGGATACTGTCGAACGAGCAAATGAACGGTGGGCATATAACAGAGCCCCAGAGAGACTGCACTCACCTCGCAAGGCGTGGAGCCACGATTGAGGGTGTATAGGTGGTGGACAGCGGTCTCACGCGGATCCTGGGGATGGTTGGAGATACGGAACACGTGGAAGGCATGACCTTGCGAGCATGCAGTGCAGAGTAATGAACCCGTCGAATCAAACGCCAGGTACCCCACGCTCGCCCACCGGTGTGCCTACCACACGCAATAACCGCTCATTATCGGCTCAATCGCACAAAAGCGCAATGCGATCCACCGCACGGCTTAAATAACGACCGCTATAAGCGTTATATATATGCACCATCCCAACTTTCTTTCGACCTCAGAGCCACAAATATGCTGCACGTGTTAAGCAGTTTATTGCAAAACTCTCCTGAAAACTGTCGTAAGCAGTTTTGCTGAGCTCAAAACAACGAGGTAAGTATCCGATTTTTTAATTTAAGGAATGTTTACATTTTTACCTAAAAGTTACGTCTCACATGCTCTGCCTGAATGGAACATGCCTTTTGTGAGCTACAGTGATAGAAAAGCTGTTAAATTGAGCCAAAACCTATAGCCTTTTTAGGACTAATTGAACTAGGCACAATATGAACAAAATCCTCTGCCACATTAGTGCCCTATGAATGCCCCCTTTCAGCTCCGGAGGAGCACGGTGACCTGGGGATTAAATATGACACCATGTATGAGTACACGCGATTACATGATACGAGAAAGTTCCCCCTATGGTGAGCTCATGTTCATATTCAAATCAAGGAGACAAAACCCATTTCTTTGGGTTGTCCAAAAATGAGGATCAATGTGATCCTGCCGCGTGTCCGATGCGCAGACCAGGCCGGATTGGTTTACTACTTCGAGTTATCACATGAAGCGATCTAGACGCGTAGTCAAAAGGGACAGGATAATAGGGGTTCGAGAATATTCTTCGCTTAACACAGACTTTGACACTCAAAAGAGACGAAGTTATGTGCTGGCCAGACCAAGCTAAAAATAAGCAGAACACTAGTGGAGGTCAAAAGGACACGATGATTAGCAAATAATTGCACATTCACAGTGCGATTTAGGCCATTAACTACGGGGCGGAGGAAAGTGCGGGTCTTGATGGAGTACCATCATCCAAGTTAAACGGCGCCAATGTAAGTCGGAAAGTTGACTGTCGCTTAAACCCAAAATTATCAAAAAATCGGCAGACGAAAAGGAGTGGAAATGAAGAAAGCACCTAAGACTTACATACCATACTTTCACCAAGCCATAGACCAGTATGACATTCCAAACCAGCGTCACGTATGTTACAGATGCCTTCTATCACTTTGAGGTAGATAACTGGTTGAAGCAAATCACATCACAATTTAGTATGACAAACGTAGGATGCTCTTGATCTAATCATAATTCTTTTCAATTTTTTAGCGCTATAACCTTCGATGAAACGTATTTTCTGTTAACCGTGGCGATCCGTTCTCCCCCAAGTCTCCAGTAGCAACCTTGTTAAAATTCCCCACTCCGGGGAGCAAAGTCAACCTATCCTGGAAGTAGCATTTATCTTAACTCAACTTCATTGGATGACTATCCTTCATGTTATGAGAGAAAATATTTGCTCAACTGAATTTTGTACGATACATGCCCGACCCAGTCTTCCATCTTCAGACCGTATTCACACAAATATCGCAAATAGTATGGTTTTAAAAAACATGTCAGATCGCATACAAGGGAACAATAAATTCTCACCAGAAAATGAGCCACAAGAGCACCACTTTCAGCGAAGTCATGGACATTGATGGAGGCACTCTTGTGGGTGAGCAGAACCTCCTCTTCCACTCCTTCCAACACCGCCTCTTGACCCTGATGCATCTGCCGCTGCTGCCGCTGGAAGTGGCAGTGATGGCAAGGGTGGCGCTTCAGTGTGGAGCAGACATGTGGGTACTGCAACACGGGGTAAGTCGGCACAGCGCCCAGGACACATTGTTGTTCTATCTGCATCTGCGACTGCTGACTGGTCTCTGCCTCCGAGGCAGGTGAACTGAGCAGCTTCTGGTTCTCAAAGGCACTATAATTCTCAGAGAGACGAACTAGATCCACGACGGAGACGTAGCTTGCAGTGGAGGAGGGTGGGGAAGGATCTCCCATGGTGTCCATTGATTGACACTCCATGGAAGGGAAAAAGCGAGTGTGTGGAGTAGAACTGCCTATTGATACGCTGCTTGCTAGGGCCGATAGACCGTCCCAAAATCGCTGCAATGTTTACATATAGGGTGGAAAAGTCGAGCAGTTGAAAGCACCCAGCTACCATAGATTGAAGCAGTGTAAAGATTCGGTTGTATTTCATATCGACGATTTTAAAATGCCGGTATTATTCTTAACTTCCTCGCACGACACCAAGGATGAGCAGTGAACACGAATCGGCTAAAATTCGTTCTTTGCAGATAGGAGAGGTGCAAAATCGTGCCTTAAAACCATCCGCATCAGCTTGATCGCGTTAAACCATCCAGACCATTTATTTACTACAAAGATTAGATGGTGCGACGCAGTAGTGGCATTATGACTTGCATCTGTGTGACGTCTGGTTAATTAACTAGATTAGTTGAGCGTCTTCCGTAAATAAATGCCGCGATAGAGTCAAATTTGACAAGTTCAAACTACAAAAGCTCATCTGGTGGATCAACTGGCAATTACATTGAGAATCCGTTTCTACCTTAAAGCTCAATCTAAATGCTAATTGCATAACAGCTGAACGAAATCACATGGTGTATATGAAAGTCAGTAAAATACCATGGTACACTGACCGATTTCAACATACTAAAACGATTACAAAATGCGTGTAACATTCGGATATTCCTATCTGCGTCCGAAGTCAAAAAAAAGATCGTGTTCCAAAGTGGTCGAATTTCGGGCAGTAAAAGAGATGCTTTTGTTTTGCTTATAATACCATACCTCTTGGGTCTTGTCCATAATAGCTGAATTAGGCAGTTCAGTAGAGCAAGCATTGTCATATACTAAAGCAATAAAATCTTCGACCTGTGGTGGCCGATTATCCTATAAAGTTGCGGCTGCAAAAGCATTGAGAAATTCGCAGTAATGCATCAGATAAAGAAACCGAAGTGCAGTAAAGTGATTAACTATAATTGCAACAAGCCAGGAAAAAGATTGGACGATGGCGATCTGTAATGTTCATGTTTAAAAATTCGCTAGTTAAATATATCAAAAGATCTTAACAAGGCAAGTTGGTTAAGGTATCAAAAGTACAGCGGGCACCAGATCCCATTTATTTTTTATATGCAACTCATTACCAATTTTACCTGTTGTGCTGATGAATGATTCAGTGCATTCTGATAGCGAATGCTGTCAGTTACATTAGAGCCCGCTAGAGAATAGAGAACAGATTCCTTTCGAATTGTGAAAAGGAGCCAAAGAATGCGTCACACTTCGTGTCGGTAATTATTTCTGAGCAAAGCCTAAGACTACTTTGCGACACAAGCATAGCAATCCCATCAACTGACATCAAAACGCTCAACAGGTTTGTTGGGCACAACTGCGACAATAAATTTTAAAAAGTCCATATACCTACGATTGGGTTTACTTGACCTCTGAGGTTGCGTGGCCTTATGCGTTGTAGGAAGCCTTTCAAGCCCAATGAGGGTGCATCAAAATAGACTTTTACGCAAAAAATATCTTTTCTGGAGTTAAAATAAAGTATGGACAGCTTTACAGTTTAAAAAATGATTTCTTCTAGCATAAACAGAAGGCAAATGAAAAAAATAAACTCACTTTGTTTACGTTGAGAACAGTCGTGGCAACGGGTTTTGATGAGTCGTCACTTGCATCGCCGCATCGAGACATGTGGTAATAGATAGGCTTAAGAAAACCAAACACATAAAGGGAAAATATGAGGTAAGAGTGTACAGCTCTACGAGGAGGATAAAATCCAATAAACCATCGAGGAGAAAGGTGGCCGTTTTCATTAAGCCAAGGAACTTACCCGAGCATCGGGGAAAGCTAACCAACGGGTGCCTAAAGCAACAGGAAGGCTTTTGGCTAGCACTGATTTGCAAATCGTTTTAACACCTTAAAAAAGAACAGCGAAACCGGTGACTTGAAGAATGGTTTGTAAAAAAGGCACAAAGAACACTTACATCCAACGGTAAACAGCTCCAGGAGAGTGTGAGCTGAGATAACGGAAATACAATCAACACGATTCACAAGTACAAATCTGTAAAAGAACCAATGAGCCAAAGAAGAGAAAAACCGTCGATTAGCCTCAAGAGAGGATATGTAGGATGGAGAGGAGTAGGTGGCCACAGGAGCACCGTTGAGTAGAGAAGTAAAGCATACTTTACATTTAGAATTACTAAAAGAACCTAAATTCAGTGCAACAACTTACCTTTGCTCACTGCAAATCGCAATGAGAGGACGCGAATCCTTTTTGTAATCGGTAAATTCAGCTAATTATGAGACATCAAAGTGGGGAAAAACATACCATGTGGATCTGTCAAAAGTTTTGCTCCGAGAGCATAGAGCCCCACCCGAGAAAGTAACAAAGATGCTTGTCCATTATTCTAAAGCAATTTTATGAATTAACACAAACAGCACACCAATATGGACCAAATGTAGAACCCATGAGTGGTACTTATAAGAAGAAGGAAAGATATTTTTTCATTCCCCGAAAAGGATGAAGGAAGATTCTCGAAATTGGCCCAAACAACAAGTTCTTGAGAGGGATCCGACACAGGGGAGGTTGTGGATAAGCAATCAGTTAGAATATCACGAACGCTCTCCATCAAGTTTTTCTCACTTTATGGAACTGATTTTAATATCCTGTAAAGCTTACCTATACTTCTCAACCGGAACAGTAAACAGAGGCTGCATGTCAAAGAATTCTTTACAAAGAATAGAATTTCTTGAGTTGAATTTTGAAAATCAGTATTTCGCAGAACTCTGTCCCCAATATCTACAAAAAGGGGACGCAAGTACAAGGAATAATATAATTTTCCCCAATATACAAGTTTCAAAGATCAGATTATAAAAAAAACAGCACAAAGAACGAATTAATTAAAACGTGCCAAAATATTAATAAAAGTAGGCATAGTCGCTTGCAATAAAACCACGATCAATCAATAACACAGGAGGCGGACCAAGAGTAAGCAAGCATAGAAATGGCTACCAGCAAAATACAATGACTGCAATAAGAACATGCATGCAGAGATCACCACGCTCAACTAGGAATTACAAAAACAGGCATAAGGATAGCGTTTTACTGAACACGCTTCAAAACCCCACTTCCTCTGAAAATAAAGCAAAACAGGAAGCCTAAGTGTTGGAGACAAAAAAAACGAATTTACTTCTCAAGTGAACGCGTGATTTAGAGTGATGAAACGCCACCCAAAAGAAATGGCACTGTTGGCTAACACTACGCCAAGATCAGCTGACCGGAAAAATAAATTTGAAAGATGCACTATGCCACAGGAAAACTTAAATTTCAACCACGGAGCTACATATTGCAGGAATAATATTTCCTTGGCCAATGAAAGCAGATGCTAAGCTTAAGAAAATTCATTCAACAATATACGCAGAAGTATTTTTTCATGGTTTGTTAACCTCAGTCAGCATTGCGTATTATACATGCAAATCAATTAAGCTTAAACAATATCTAATTTAACCTGCCTCGATAACATTTGATTCACCACAATTTGAATAATCTGCGTCATGTAAAAGAGTGCAATATGCTGCAGTATCATTCCAGTTCGTAATGATAGGTAGCGAAATAATTGTAATGTAGCATTTGCTACCAGCGTGCAGAACCAATACAATTTGTTTTCAAAATCTTAAAAGGTAGTTGTAACACTTTGTTTGCTTGAAGTGCCGGTTTCGGTTACTTGGGTGGCCATATTGTACTGAGACGGTTGGTCGGACTTCGGGCCTTGCCAACAGCCCCCAAGCCCTCTGTTTCCAGAATACATATTCTGTTCCAGTACTATGCCTTCTTTTACCTTAAAGGGAGCCTCGGGACGCTACAGTCATATTATTTACATGATCTAAATGTCACGCAGACAGGCAGAAGTCCATTTGGTGTGCGCTCAAGCCTCTGTTGAGCATTACAAAAAACGTCGCGGCATTTTGCGCATTTCTATTCAAACAAATAGAATCTAAACGTGCCAAGCATTTGTAATCGATGTTAGACTTTGGGTGCATTTACTTCATCAGTGTAAATTCCCAGTGGACTTCTATTTTTAAGACAGTTCGGTATTTATTCTCTGGACAATTCTCCTGGCATCATGAGGTTAGGCATTCAGTTAATTTGTAAGATTTTCATTTATGCCTTCATCACTCGTCGAATACTTGGGTAACAAGACGGGCCTTGTGAGATAACTCAGCTAGCCGTCTAATTTTCGTTATTCTTGCCGACACTACAAAGGGGACGAAGGGATAGTAAATATGAGAGGATTTTAATGGCCCTATTGTCACCCCCTCCCCCTATTGTCGCCATTAGATGCCAAAACTGGACGATGACAGCGAAAAGACCGTACCTTCTTGTGCGCTTTCCACCATTCACTGATCCTCTCTCTCTCTCTCTCTCTCTTTATGTCCAAGTACAAAATTGGACAGCTTTTCCTAAGGTTATTTTCTAACCTCTACTAGTTTGAAGGGCAGTTGGCAGATTTTGCGCTATGCATGGGAGAGGAGAACTACTGACCTTTCGACTTTGAGCCGTGTTCCAATGTAGCTGCGAAGAGTTAGGTGTTCCTAAAGCCATGAGCTATTTTTAATTCTTGCCACTTGGGACCATTTAAATCAGTTTTTGTCCGTTTGGTGGACCGCCAGTTTATGCGCCTTATTCCGATGTGGGTGGAATTGATTTTAAGTTCTGTCTGGTAGCTTAGACAATTGTTTTATGATCACCTAGTTTCGGGCAACTGTCACCTTGTCAGTCGGCTGATTCACCAATCTGATGATGGTAGAATGTACCTCGCTTTGATCTTCTCGCTTCCCTACCCACAGAACGATGCACATGCTCACCGAACGCGGCATACAACACAACGAACCCGCGACTACCACCCTATCCAGAGCCCTGCGAACTGCAACCGGAGGCGCGTCTACGTCCACGTATGCCCTCCCACTCCACTGCCTCAGGCTACACCGCTGCGGCGATCAATGCTGCCACTGCCTCTTCCGCTGCCCTTGCGGGGTTAGTCCACCTTCCCCTCACCACATTTGCCATCGCCTCTTGGCTCTGTGGTGGTTCAGAATTGACTTCTCCCTCCAATAGAGCAACGCAGAGGTGTTTAGTCTATCCGGCAAACGCTTTGCCTGTTGAAAGGCTCAGTTGATGTGTGCCAATCGCTTTCCTTCCGATGGCCAACGTTTGAATTACTATTGGGGTAAAATTCCTGCGGATCTTCCAGTTTTTTCTGACATTTTGCGTGATGGGTTCCCTCTAGCTGGGATGTGCGTCGATTCCCGCCTGAATGGTTGATTAAACTGCTTGGGCTTGTAACAACCCTCAGCTTCTCTTATAACCAATGGCTGGTCAGTGCGATGGTTTGTTACCGCGGGGTTCTATTAGAGCTTAGCAAAGTCTGTGCAAGTAGCTTGTTGCCTTCTTCTTTCTCTCGATTGTTGATCTGTTACTCACAGTGACTGTGTGGTAGCTATTTCTTGCTCCAACGTTGGGAGCAATCGAGAATCGTGGTTTTTGTCAATTTGCTATTACCTTCTTCCTTGCTAGAATCATTTTAGTCCCACTAACGTTAATTATTGTTTCTGATCCTTGTGCTGTTGTGGGCTTTCAATTTCTTCTAGCCAAAAGAATCTTACTTGTGTAAAAGGTTTGGCTTTAGGCCAAATTGTCTATGTGTTTCATGGAGAAGAAGACTGATATGTAAAGGCTTCAAACCTCATGCCACAATGTGGCACCTTCTTTCAACAAATCCGAGTTCCTGTGAATCATCACAATTTTTTTGCGCTTTTCACAGCCGTTGTTGGTATATCTTGATCCGGTTTCAAGGGTTCCACGTTTCCAAACACCTGTGCTACTATTGAAGAGGATGTTCACTGAGCAACGTATGCAATACCCGTCACGGCTATTTTGAGTCTGAAAAAGTGCAATTATGGTACTACTGCATCCAACTTAGCAGGTTATAATCGAGATTAAACTAATAATATCAATAACAAAGTCAAATCTTCATAGTTTGTGTACAACGTCCTTGAACAGCAGCGCAGAGGAAGTACACATTGAACCAGGAAGGACAGCCTTGAGTACGCACCAGTGAGTAACTAAATCCGTGGAGTGCGAGACAGGAATAGGTGGACTCGGAGGAGTTGCCTCGGGGGTCACGGCACTTATTCACAGCCACTTTCCACTCACCGCCTCCTCTGCTGTGGCCAAAGGGTCCAACACGCCGTCCTGTTGAAGTCATGAAGGCCAACTTATCTACCAGCCACCCACTGTGCACCTCAATTCTGCACAGTGTCTCGCCTTCCTCCAGTTCCAGTTCCTCCCTTCATCACAAAAGCATGCATCAATTACTCAACCTATCCCGCATGAAATCACATGAATGATTGAGTGCACTACTTTAAATTAGCGCTACTCCTTTGATGTTTGAACACCTACATAGCAGCGACGATCTATGGCCACTCATTTGGCAGGAATCATGGAAACCACGGGGAAGGAGAGAAGTAGCATTAGTGATCAATCAAAGGTTAGGGAACTGTAAGTACGATGGACTTACACTTCGTAGGATGGGAGCATGAAGTTGCCCAGAGGCGAAGGCGCTGTCTGGCGCTCGCCTGTCCATATGTTGCGGTATTCCACATCCACCCCTACAAGCCGCATTTTGACTCCATTTAAGACGTTGCATATGTGGCGACAAATAAAGAATATCTATAAATACTGATCTGTAACTCGAGTAACGTGAGCATTTGCTAATAGCATTGAGATGCTGAGCTGTTTTCTGCTCAAAAGCCACAGATTAGAGCAAGGCACTTGGAGCGCTACCCAAACCCAAGTTGAACCCAATGTCTTAATAGGTATAGACTACTATAACCTCATTGGTAAGAATCTATCAAATAAGGATTGCTACGAGGTATGAGTCAATAAATCTCCGGCGTACTTCAGCCAACCAACAAATACAAGCAGCAACTGCGAATAACACCACCGGTTGCCACATTTACTTGCCCAAATTTAACGAATTTACCTTCTGACAGTGTCCACAAAAAAGTAAGTACACTAATAACGACCAAAAAAGTGATTAAAACATCAACTTATGAAACACCACAAATTACCTCCAACCAAACCTGGAGTACCGCCCCACATTGGAATAATGTAAAATTTTATTTTACAAATCGTCCAGTCAGTGGGAGGATATTTTTCGCAAGTCACATATGTCCTCCCATCCACATGATCGACTCTGTAATTACAAAAGGGAAGAACGGAAATAATAGTAACACGGTGAAATGGTCCTGTCAGTTGTTGGTGAGATGAGAACATTGATGTAAGATGTATGGTCAACGCAATAAAACACTCTGGGAATGAATAGTGTCAGCGAAAGATAAAAAAGGCAACTAACGATCCATCAGAAGTAGGCATGGTCGCAATAATGTGATTCAACTGAATCACTCTGGTTGGGTCTAAACAGGGAACGGTAAGGTATACACGTTCAGTTACTTAAGAAAGCTAGACCTTCACAGTCCGCCTTTGTAACAAGACGCCTTTCTTCGGGAAAGATTGTAAGAAGAATCTAGGTTAAAATAAATTGGTGCTAATCAAGGCATTACTTCCTGTAATTTCTCAATGAAGTACCGACCCATTAACAGGGTCCGACCGTCAGACAGCGAAAATAGCTTTTTGACGCGGAGGCATTTAAAGAAGTAGTTTACTCCAAGCCGTTGTAAAACATCTATGGTGTTATGCACAAGTCTTAAAAACAAATAGTACTACCTTTACGCTTGAAAAGATTCTGACGTAATGCAAAACCCTCAAAGATCACTGCGTCATCATAGCGACTCACAATTTCCAAAGCCACGTCGAAAGCTTCAGAAGACGGTTCGTTCTGAAGGATTTCGCAGAGGACTTTTCGGCAATGATCAAGAACAGAATTCAAAATGAGGAAATCCGCGGCAACATAGACATCAGTGACGTTGGACAGGTTTAATTCCATGCGCCCGGTATAAAGGTAGTCAAGCAAAGTTGAGAATGTGGAAGGAGAGATGTTGTGAAGGGAAACCACATCGTCAATGACAGAGTCGCGCCTAATGATGTTGTCGAAGTATTCCGAGGAGGCACACAAGATTTCCAAATGGACGTTAAAAGGCTTACCATCTACGTCAATTAGGCAATTACAAAACACCTTGTCTTTCTGCATTTTCATGAGTAGAGAAGCTCTTTCAACCATGAAAAGGGCTTTGTCCTGAGGATTTTGATCGGGTAATTGTGGAAATTTCGATGAACCCATAAGGCTAGTCATGGTGGATGAAAGCTGCCTGAACCAAATACTATTGCGGGTAAATGGGGATATACAAGAGCAACCACGGGAACGCTAAAGCTGCAGTCAATCAAATGAGGCGGAAAAATTGCCGGAAAAAGCACTGCACTTGCCCTAGCCCTAATAAAAAAGACGTTAGTGATAACAAATCTTGACATTTAATTAAAGTAAAAAGTGGTGTAAATGCAACAAAATAGTTCCTTCAAAAACCTAACGGCGACTTAATTGAAACAGCAACGTTTAAGTTATTTGTTGTTCCAAATAATGATTTTGGGGATTCAAACAACGCATTGTTAAATCGCAGTAAACGAAGAAAGGGGCATTACTTAATGGAACATCTGTGAACTTACAAACCCGTGGTGGATGGCACCATGAGCAATGTAAGTATGCAACATCCGTCATGTGCTGTTTAAGTCTTTCGTGAGAACATTTATGGTATTATTTCTCTTTGCTTGTTGCGTTACGGTCCAGTTTGTAGATTTCAAATTTCACTTTAAGTGCAAATGAAGGACTGCTTTTCAGATAACTTATGTTTCGCAGCCCATTGTATAAAGGCCCAAATTGCAGAAATCTGTACCCTGAGTTAATTGGTCACGACCTGCGTTCTTTGACTCTTCAAAGCGAAATGACTGTTGCCAGTTCTAGGGGTCGTTTGATTGCCGTTATAGGTGATGAGGATACTTGCACGGGCTTTCTTTTGGGAGGTATAGGTGAACTTGACAAAAACCGTCGTCCGAATTTTCTTGCCGTGGACAAAGACACTCCTTTAAGCGACATCGAAAATGCTTTTACATCTTTTCTTACACGAGATGATATCGCTATAATTCTAATCGTACAAAATGTCGCAGAAATGATTAGGTATCTTATTGATGCACATACGGAACCAATTCCTGCAATTCTGGAGATACCGAGCAAAGATAAACCATACGATGCCAGCAAAGATTCAATCCTGAAAAGAGCAAAGGGGATGTTCTCAACAGAAGATTTTCGATGAACTTATCTCTTCTAGTACCCCTCCTACAGGGACGACGCCCTTAATCTGTGATTAATCAATAAAGCTTTGAATTACATTTGCTTTTTAAATATGCTCGTTCATTTCCACTCCATGTCTTACATCAACTACTTTTTTAGCGATGAGTGGTGGCGAATACAAATTAAGTGCTGATGCCAGGGAATTCTTGCCTTCTACTGTACCAGAAAGGATGGAGTCGGAAGGGATCATCAATGCAATTGTTTCTCAAGCTCTTGATCTCAATGGGGAAGTGTCGGAACCTGCCTGTTTAAAGGTATTTTGAACTGATGATTGATTCCAGCCTAACGGCGTGTGATCGTGCTCGTTGTTCTTTTTTTGTAAATTTGAAGGTATATGGAACGCATAAGTTAGTCCCTTATCTAATGATTCCTGAGTTTCTGCAAGTCTTCAACACGCATTTACGATAATAGGCATTTCACCATCTCGAATTGTCGAAACTAAGGCAAACTGAGTTACCTCTTTCTAGTTGCAGCAAATTATTCAATCTCAATCGATTCCCACCATTCCCTCCTATATCGGAGGGGTCCTAGTTGACTCCTCTATTAGTTGTTCTGGGAACGCGACCTTATCGTTTCGAATTATCAAGCGCCTTCAAACCTCTGCATCACCTTCTGTGAATAGTCTTCTCGAATGTGGAATTTTCGACAAAATCCATGAGCACACTTTGTGCCTTATTGGCAGCGATTTGCTACGAGAAATGGCCGGTATAAAGCCACTCGAGACCTCAGAGTCCGGCGACGCTATCGCTGCTGGCAGTCGCCCGGTTCTTCTGGTAGAACTGCTGCATTTGATTGTCATGTGCATAACGGAGCTGTACAAAACGGAGGATGGTCAGATGAATCTCCCGCCTCTTAAGCCCTGTGTTGATTTGTGCATGCTTGCGGAGGTCGTACTTCAGGTTCACCTGGATTCCGTGAAGTCCGAGGCATCGAAATCGGAACCACCGTCACCAACCCAGACCACTGTTGCCGATGCCGCCATCGCTCTCAGCACCTCTCTTCAATCTCCGCAGCGTTCCTCTCGGAAGAATGAATGGAATTGTCTCCTCGATGCCTTTCTCTCAAGACTTGGTCAGACTTTACCCTACTTCAATCTACTATTTCAGTACTCGGAGACCTATATCTTCCCCACTACTTGGGTGTCAACTTCTTGCCTGAATCCTCCTCCTTCTCCCCCAAAGGATGATCAGAGTTTGCTTGAGCCGGATTTTATCACTGCCCAGCATCTAGCAACGCTGGTGGATAAGGTGCTCTTTCGAGTGAAACATATGATGATCTTAGACGACGGATTTCCCTCCAAGTGGATTCGTTCCACGGCTATGGACTTACTCCTTGCTGCAGCCTCGTCGCTCAGCCCCATGTTTGTTTGTGGAGAAAATACGAGTGAGTGGCGTGGAGGCTCCGATGATGAGGATGATGTTGTCATTGAGGGTGTTACGAGCACTGATAACCCGGAGGTGCTGAGGGACTTTCGCCACTTTCTTGCCTCTACAGGTCAGTCATAGTTGCTTCGATTCTCGTTCAATGTGAAATAGCATTTATACCTCTCATTGCTATTGATCCATCCGTTTTCGTCGGTTCTGCCGAGGCAGTGCACTCCTTCCTTTTCGACTGTTTCTCCTTCCTCCAATTGTTTAAATTGAAGACGTTTTGTTTTATATTTATTACAATGTACACCAATCGCGTTGTTTTGTCAATCACACTCAATTTGGCGTGATTATTAGTGCAGACAGCATCGATCGTCTGCCTTTTGCCGTTTTATTGGTTTAGCTTCAATACGATACTACTTCAACCCTGTCAGTAGTCGCATAAATAGCTGGCAAAGTGCTGCCAATGGTGTAAATTGAACTGCAAATCATTGCTATCTACGGGTATGTGCTGTTACATCGTGCAATGGGCCCCTCTTCGCATCGATCCCGATTTTTGGCTTAATTTCCTCTTGATTCGGTTCTTCAACCCATTAGGGTAGTACGTGTTTTACGTATTTTACCATATAGAGCCTTTCGGTCCATATGTCATTTTTGATCCGGTTTAGCCCTAACTAGGAATGTGAATAGCGCCTAACAGTAAAATACTAACTGTTTGGATTTTTCACACAATCAAAGAACACAGATTTTGTCTCATGACTTACAGACTGAATGGACGTCTTGTCTAATCCCCTTTTCTGCTCGGTAAATGCATATGGGAAGGCAGGGACGTCCAAAAGGTAATTGTTTAGTTGCAGACTTATGAACACGTAAAAACATTTTTACAGCACAGATATCCAGTCAATCAAATTTTGGTATCTGTCTCTGACAGCCGAAGTGTATATGATTGCACAAGGCCAAAATGTCGCAATGCCATCTGCTTGCATTACTGGCTGAAGTTCTTTCTGAGTCTTAAGCAAATTCGTATCGTCTCCAGAAAAACTTATCTGTTTAGTTTTTAGCACTCTATCAACAGTGATGAACCGCTGAAGATTTTATTGTAACTACCTAACTATTTCCTCATTTGTATCCCATGAAATGGGATCATCCTTCATTTCCCTGCCTAGGTTGAGGGAATGAAGGGATGGGACACCTACCCCTTATGCATTTATCTGAGGTTCCTTCAATTTCTTCACCTATTGATTTATCACACCCGCATTCACCTTGTAACACGAGGGCTGTGGGGCAGCTATCTTTGTCAGAGGTGGTTTTGGCAGTACTGGTGAAATACATCAGTCCAGCTCTCCATACTGTATTTTGACCACCATCTTGTTGCTGTGTCCACTCCGTGGTCTCCTAGTCTAGTGGATCTGCGCATACTTCCGCAGTGGATACTTCTCCTTCTTAATCGATCAACCGAACCTGATTTAAGCTCTCTCAAAGTATTTGTGCGGATGGTTGCACAATCCTCGCGCCTCACACATCCACTGAAGATCTTTTAAGCCATCCAAGTACATAAATAACTCTGTGATTTATCCCAGAGGGTGCATTGAATCATGCCTGTAGAGGCCGATGATCCTACCAGGATGGGTAACCCTACAGCATGAGTATGGATCATGTCATATCCTCAGAGCATTTGAACGAAACAATGCCTCGCTTGTAATCACTGCGATTCCCTCAAGAACTTCTGGTGTGTTGATGTACACTCGCCACATCGTTTACCCCAGCTCCTTTTAAGGAATGGTTCTATTATGCTTCGATGGGGACCGAGGATGACCACCAACTATCTGTATCATCGTAGTTAGTTTCACTAAGCCACCCAGAGGGGCAGTTTCATGTATGCATCAGTCAAATCTACTCACCTGTTCCCTCTACTCCCCCCTCGGTTGGCATCGTCAACACGACTCCATTTAGTCCATGGTAGAGCGGTTCATTAGCAGGTCAAAGTACGTGGGAGGCGAAATTGCATGCGAGGTGGGGTGATCTTCAGGTCGTGGCTTTATACCCCAGCCTCTCTGTACGTCGGCGACGCGTTTTCTACCCATGCAGCATATACTATTTTTTACATTCGGGAAAGATTTGGGACCCCACATTATGCCCGAACTTGCTATCAAAATCGCGGAACACAAACGTCCGATGTATCCAGACATAATTTCAAGGGATTTGTTCTGATAAAGCCAAATTAGTAACACGTGTAGCGCCTGAGTCTAACGTGAAGGTGTAATAAGCCAAGGTGCCATGTAAGAACAAATGTTACTGACACGCAGCCGAGTCGAGGCGTCGTTGGCATGCCTCGAATGCCACGCCGCACAGTGAAAGTGCGACTCGGAGTCTGAAGTGTCTGTATGATTACACACACCTTTAAGTGAAATGTCAAGTCACTGCACGGCATTTAATTACTTAAAAACGCCTCCTGCAAAAAAATGTACCGAAATGTCAGGTGTCTTGAGGGTGTTTAGTAATACCTTGATCACCTGCTTAGCTCTGAGATTTGATAACGGGTCACCGAGGGCTCAGCCATTGCACCTCTGCGAAGTGGCCTAAGCCCTGCGCTGAGATACATCTTCCGCCTGCGTACTTTGTCTTTCGCCTTCAGAGAAGTCCTGGGGCTCTACATTGGTGGCAGCAGGGGGCGGATCCGATCTCAATGGACAGTTATTTTGATATCCATTTCTGAATGGTAAACCTTAGCGTGACGTAGGAATGCCATAGGCTACGGATGGGAGAACCTGTGATGATACGAAACTGAAAGGCTGAAACTGGTGTCAACAAACGACAACCGCTCCAGTCCCCTACTTTGCCTGAACGCTACTAACAATTGAGATGACATCGTGGTTCTGAACCATCTGGGACGGCTCACTACGAGGCTAATTGCAATGTCTGTACGATTTCAATGAAGCGAATATGCAATACTTCCTCTGAAGCTTGAACAGCGCGGCAAGGAGTAATAAGGGCGAGGCTCTATTTCTACAGAATTGTGTTCAATCCTGCCACTTTTTACATGACTACGTTTGGACCAGTGTTCTTACTACTGGCGAAGGCTATGCGTGGTGGACTGCGCATCCTCCGAACCCTCCGATACAGTTTATAAACGGAAGGTGGGTCTGTGAAGTTGCAGTCATATGTCGTCTTAGTCGCACACAACCTCAATGATTGGCGCTTTTGATTGGCTGGTGTTTCACCTACGACACCGATTATGCTGTGGTGGCTGATGTGGAAGGCTAAACAAAGAAGGATCGAAGACGATACTGAAAAGGGAGGGGCATATTGTGATGCCTTGTTTTCTTGTCAAACTCTTTCTTTTAGCTTAGTGGGCACTTAGGTCTTCGTGATGATACTTGTACTGGTCAGAATGGCCTCTGAGTCAGGCCAGTGACCTTTATTCCCTCTGTGCTTCTACAATAAATAGTTTGCCTTTGTACTATGTCTTTTTACGGCTTCAGTAAAGTCTCAGGATGCTTCTTTCCTAAAAGACACATTCAAATATGGGTGTATTACAACATTCGCACCTCTCTAGAACTTGAAACGGACCCAGTATTTGCTGAAGACCAATTCCTGCGTTCAAAAATGACCTGGATACCAAGTGATAGATTGATCATTTCATCAAAATATTATTGACAGGTGGGCTATCGCATCTGTCATCCGACAGCGGCGCCTTAATCACCAGGTTTTTCTAAATCCCCTGCTTATTGCTCAAAAGGCGTATTTAACCAAGCATACGCTGGAGCATCTTTCTCCATGCTGAGACGCAGCATTCAACAAAGTAAAAGTTGATGCAGCCCTTGATGATTCGATTTCGACAAAATTTTGTATACTTTTTTACGAGGACAATGACTAAATAATCACATTTTTCAGTTGTCATTAAAAAAATGTGGTGGTAAACTTATTAAGGATGTAAAAAACCCTCAGTACTACCAGTTTTAAAAGATATTTCTTTACACGAATACAAGCGAACATGCAATATTCAACGGTTTTCGAAATTGGTGTTCATATAACTCAGGAATTTTTTGGGAAAGGGCATTACTTCGACACTTCTGCCTTCACCAACTGGTTATACATGTTGCGTTGGCACGGAGCAAACCCATCACAGATTGGATTTCATCACCCAAAAAAGTGACAACCGAAAGAAAAAAATAGCTTTGGATTTCACGGCTGGAGCTGTAGATCTTCCTCAAATCGCACTGTCATATAGTACTGTGGCAGAAAAGTACAGTGTATATAGGTGACAAGACGGAAAGCTACCGGAATGCCTCAAAGGCCATACTGACGTAGACTTTAAGGTAAAAGAAGGCACAGTACTTGGACAGAATACACATTATGGGAACAATGAGACTGGGAGGCTGCTGGCTCAACCCGGAGCCGACCAATCGGCTTGTACGACATAGTCATCCAAGTGTCCGAAACCGGCAGTTCGAACAAACAAAGTATTGCACAAGCATTCATAAAATTCAAGACGCAGTCAAGCACGATACCTTACATTTGCCGTTCATTTGGCTTTCGGATACTGTCACGGAACTTGAATAAGCATTTTGCCTTCAACGGGTGGACTGGCCTCTAAGACGTGGCAAAGGCCCCGGTCATTGCAGTGTGTCAAATACATATATTTGGCATCAGCAATGTAATACTTTGCTTGTTCGAACTACTGGTTTCGGTCACTTGGGTGGCCATCTTTTTCTAGCCGGTTGGTCGGCCTCCGGGCCGTGCCAATAGCCCCCAGGTCCTCTGTTCCCGGAATATATATATTCTGCCCTAGTACTGCGCCTTCTTTTACCTTAAACGGAGCCTCGGGACGCTACATTGGTGGCAGCGGAAAGCGGACCCGACTTTGATGCATTTTATCCTGCTCCATGCCGTTTCTGGCAAACGTCGGCGTTGTGAAAGAGGTGCATGTGCTACGGAGGGGAGAACCTTTGGTATCTCGTAACAGAAGGGTCGAGATCGACGTTCATCTTCGACATCTCCCTCGCCCTCGTGTTCGACAGGAAAGCTATTAACAACTGAAGCGACACTAGCCGTGGACTCCAAGCCCAGAGGAGGGCCAAGAGGCGCGCATTTGCTGCACTGAGTGCTACGCGGAATGGATGGCACTACAGGAACACATGCGTTCGAACCTCGACGACTGGGACGGTTAGCTCGTGGGTGCTTCTCGCAGCACTGATTACGTTGTGATGGCTGAGACGGGAGGCTGGCTGAGGGGAGCGTCGGGGACGACGATCGAAAGAAGAGAGGGGCTGTGTAATACTTTGTTTGTTCGAACTACCGGTATAGGTGACTTGGGTGGCCATCTTGTTCTAGCCGGTTGGTCGGCCTCCGGGCCGTGTCAACAGCCCCCAAGTCCTCTGTTCCCGGAATATACATATATTCTGCCCTAGTACTGCGCCTTCTTTTACCTTAAGGGGAGCCTCGGGACGCTACAAGCAATGCCCTCAAATGTCCTTGGGTGAGCCTAGATTGACAAGCGCTAAAGCAATACACGACTGCCGCACGTATTTAAACTAATTGGAATGTTGCAGAGATATCACGGCGAATGCATGTGGGATAATGCTACCAGGAAGAAGTTAATAAGCTAGAGACATTGTTAGAATTTAAAGGGCTTAGGCATTATATGAAGATTCATCCTCTTGCTTCTTTACCTGGGGAATAATTTTCAACCACGTTGCTAGTGAAAAGTCACATAAGACGCATTTGCCATAGCGGCACTTAAAATGTTATATGGGCGAATTTATTTGCTTATTCTACAATATATTTTAATCATTTAAGGAAGAAAACAGAATAAACACATTTTTGCTTTGTTTATCTCTGTCGAATTAATCAACAAAAACGCATGAAACTTTGAATCTCGCACATTTTTAAAGGTCAACAAATCAAATCATTGGTATATTTAAGTGGGGTATTTTATATCGAATTCAAAGCGCTGCCACTTTTTAATTGTACTCGCTCTCAGTTCTTCAGCCTTAAAAGCTTTGATACAACAGTCTGTTGAGATTAGTGTTTGTTTTTTTCACACATTCGCTTAAAACAATGATAATCACTGCAGAAAAACCAGGTGATTCTCAGTCTTTCGAAATGGAAGTCGGCGCTGGTGATGGTGATCTAGAATTCATTCCAAAAGATGGGAAGGCACTTTTGCGACATGAGGTCGAAGTCACCAAGTCAGATAGCGATAATCGGGTTTATCGCGCAATCACGTTAACGAACCAGTTGAAAGTCCTCCTCATAAGTGACCCGTATACGGACAAGGCAGCAGCCTGTTTAGCTGTTGGAGTTGGTAGTTTTTATGACCCGGTGGATGTCCCTGGTCTGGCACATTTCTGTGAACATATGATCCTTCTGGGAAGCCAAAAATATCCCGGAGAAAATGAGTATTCTAAATTCATAACTTCACACAGCGGATACTGCAATGCATTTACTTCTACAACGGAAACTTGTTACGTGTTTGATATTGCTCCTGACTATCTTTACGAAGCGCTTAAAAGGTTCTCCGAAATATTTGTTGCACCTCTCTTCACGGAATCGGCAACAGAACGCGAGGTTCGCTTTGAACTTGTTTTTATGTTTTTTTTGTCGCTTTGGTCTAGAATGTCGGCAATGCAGCTGTTTCATGTTCCATAACAACTTTCTCATTGAGCATCAAAAATTCAGGAGTCATAATCGGTTTCCTTTTTTTGACCCACAATGATAGATATTAAGACAATTACAGTTTTATAGTGTGTAGACTGGCTAACACACTGACGCTTGACTTTTATTGAGTGTTAAGATTATTTCACGTCTGCATGACTTTAGGTTAATGCTGTTAACTCAGAGCACGAGAAGAATTTGGCGATCGACAATCGTCGTATCGTGCGAATTGACAAAATTATGGCTGCACCAGATCACGATTATGCAAAATTTACAACTGGCAATAAGGATACGCTCTTTAATAATCTCAAAGCGAAATCAAGGAATGTTCGTGATGAACTTATTAGATTTTATGAACAATTTTACTCTTCCAATGTCATGGCCTTGACGATTCTCGGGAAAGGTATGATTTTTTCTACTCTAGAACCGGACTTAATGGCATTCCGTTCTAGTGCAATTTGGAACATGCCTTGTACTTCCTTTCTGATTTGAATACAAGTGACATACTGATATAACTTGTTTAGAAACCACATAAGAATCTCGAGCACTCACATTATCCCTTCTGCAACTGGACCATACTAGCCCGATTCTGTTATTCTTATTAAGTACTGTGATTTGGTAATTAATACTCTTCAACGCAAAATACTTAAAATCCTGGTGACTCGACTTTCGCAATAATCCTTGAATGATTTGAATATCACAAGAATCGTATTGCATGATCGTTAGCCACTCAGCGAGGGCATCTAATTCTTCATCTTTTACCCCCAAGAATCATTGGATGAAATGGAGAACAAGTATGCTCCCCTGTTTGAAGATATACCGAACCGGAATGTCGTACCAAAGTCATGGTTGACTACTCCCTGGACAAAAGAGTATTTGCAGGTAATTTGAATTTTTCGTTTTATTTATGGAGTAGACGTATCTTGCAAATTTTGAAAAGCTAGTGTTTATCTTTTTCAGCAAAAAATATACATAGTTCCTGTTCGAGATTTTCACGAGCTTCGCATCATCTGGCCTATTAAGGACTATACAAAATTTTACAAATCGGCGGCAAGTTCGGTTTATTTTATGTACATATTTTAACCGTCCTCTCTTCACGCCTGCTCTAGGTCCTCTCCTTAATAAAAAATTTGGCGGATAAAAAGCGCTATCTTACTTACTGCTAATTTAAGGGAATGCACTTCAGTTCTTCGCTAATGCAGGTGTTATTGCAGGGCAAATAGTCGTTGACATAACTGGCTTTTTAAGGAAGGAAAATTCATATCAGAGAGTTTGGAATTCTTAGAAGTTTGCGTCCAAGCTATTTGTACTGAGGCAGTATTGGTTCAAAACTGACACTGCCGCGTTTAAGTGTCATCCCTGCTGAGTGCCTTCTCAAATATTCCCTTCACCGTTGAACGCATAGACCTTGCTGTAAAATAAAAGTGGCGATGCCTCGACAACTTAGAAGCCAAAAGTTAGGAGGCGGTCTTAGTTCGCCCGCGAATGTGAGGCTCTTGTCAATAAACGCACTTTGTATCCGCCGTGTTTTATCTCTGGCTGGCCGAATTTTTGCCCATTTAGTCCTTATTGACTGATCAAGCAAGCCCTTTCAGCTGTCTAGACATCATTTCAAATGGTGAAATCCCCACTTACGCTTCGTCTTCCTCTTAAAATGTGTAAAAAATTCACATCCGTTCCCTTCCTCTCTCGTTTTTAAAAGCCTTGTTTACTCATTGTCGCGCTGAAAACAGTATTACTAATTTACACCTCTTTTGAAAGCTGAGGTGTCTGTTTGTGATTCCATTGACTCCCTGTAAATAAATGTGTGCCACCAGTTTAAACGCCAAATCGTGAGCAGTGAAAAATAATAACAAGCATAATCACTTGATGTCCTAGTCTTCGTTGACTGTTGCTTTTTTGGCCCCTCATTTAGCCATGCGGATACCCGATGCTTCTTCTCGGTCATGAATCAGCAGGCAGTCTGTTGAGCGCGTTGAAGCGGCGCAGTCTCGCGACTAATTTAATGACTGAGACTTACAGACCGGGTCCCGGCTTCGCCTGCGTCATCCTCTATGCCAGTCTCACCGACAATGGCCTCGGTGTGTCCAAATTTAGCTTTTGTTTATGCACCTCTTATTTCGTGGGTGTTAAAATCTCGTCACGCCCTGTTTACTCAGATCGCAGTGTGTTTATTTCAAAAATTAGGGCAATAAATGTGTTTGTTATGCAGTTTTACTGTCATGTTGGCTAACAACGTAACGCATATGTGACCGATTTGACTTCGAAGCAGATCGTCGTGGCAAGCTCGTCATGCACGATGCAATTAATCGAGTGACGCGGCTTCGCACCGTGTTTCGTCACTTTATCCAACCTTGTTCAACTGCTTCAGGAATGACTTCTCTTCAGACAACTATGGGGTTTCCTTTTTTCCCAGGCTGCATTCACTTTCCAAATTGAGGTGTCAATCAGTGGACATTGGTAGCAACACTCTTGGCGTCTGATAGTATTTGTTGATGTGTCGAGATGCGAATTCTGATGCGTCGACTCCACAATTCCAGGACAGCGTCAATTGTTGATGCCTTAGTGGCTGATTTGATGCCAGAAAAGACTTCATACCCTAACAACATGTGATGATGGTGGCGGTATTAATAGTAATAATAAAAATAGTAACGAAATGCGGATGACGAAGTCAAAACTAACCCAAATTGACTGGTTGAAATAGGGTAATAGACATCGACTTGCAACCTTGGAATGCTCCAAAATCACCCAACGGTTATTACAGAGAGTTGGTGCTTCTGTAGGCTGCTCCACTTGCCTATCAGTTGTGTAGCGTTTAAATCCAAGATTTCGTAGTGCAGTCAAAGGTGTGCATTTTGGCTTATGCTCCCACTTTTCCTGTTTGCATCATACTTGGTGCACTATTCGCTACCGCAGTCCCATAGGCCAATGGGCCCACCACAGCTCAGGTGTCTTATCAGCCCTACGTAACACCAACCATCAGTCATAAACCTACAATGCACATACCACCCATTTGTAATATAGTGGCAAGGAACTTCGTCCACAGTACCTCTACTTCATATCACCATATCTGTGAGAGGCAAATGAGGAATCGTTGCGTACACGGGACGATTCGATTTTCCTACATCAGCCACCGTATCACAAACATGTGACATAATTTTAATTGATATGGGTATTAACAGTGGAAAATTACTTTTTTTTGGCCATTCATGTATTTCTTCTATTTAATTTTACATTGCAAATTGTGCGAATTTTATGTGACGATTTTTGGTTCATGCCTTAATAAATACCATCACGTGGAGGTCTCGTTTGCTCGCTCAACTTCATTGTTGGCACTTTTGGGATTTCTGTTGGTGATTATGATGAACATTCACCTTTTCTGAGGTGTTATTCACTGCCTTGTAATAGCATATTACTGCCTTTTTGATGATGAAGACTGTTACTACTAAGCATTGCGTTGAAACTAGCTCATTTCTTGTTTTTGGTCGGTCACTTGATCAAGGTGGATTTTAAAACTTGAAGTTTTAGTGGTTCGGCTTTTCTTATCAAAACATTAACAGGTTTAGCATAGTGTTGGGTTATACGAACGAACTGTATTAATAATTTTACGATATCTCAAGGACAGTTAATATTAAATTGGCTTCCTGACCGTCGGAGAATTGCACGCCTGGCTTAAAAGTTTGTTTTATGATTGCATTGTCATTAATTTTAGACAACGTTGATGAAGTCATTACCCTTGTTTTTCAATACTTGAACATGCTGAAGCACGAAGGTTTTCAGCAATGGATTTTTGAAGAGCAGCGGGTGAGTTTTCCTCCTGGTATTAAGCCATTTTCGCTCTACTTTAGTACCGACCATGTAATAGTATCTGATTGTAGGTTTTTTTTTCTGACGAGCATCAGCGATACTACACGTTACCTACGTCGCGTTAACACTGGGCTAGTTTCTGTAGGACACAGGCATACAAACATGTTTACGTAATTGCTTGGCTCGACGTTGTTTTGGCAAATACTTTATTGTTGATTAACGTGGTTTATTGCTGCGACCTAGATGCAGCTGATGTAAACCCTCAAATGCTAGACACTTATGCATCTTGCGTGAGAATCAAGATTATATTAAGGCGATAAAGCATAACATAACTTTCTTATCCGCGGCGCTTCTTAAAAGTGTGGTTCACTTCTTTAACCGGGTTCGGCGTCAGTGTTTGTTGTACAAGGTTCTCTGTTTCATATGCAAGTAATGGGTACGATACACAATAGGCATTGTACGAGAGCCAAAAAAGAACGCGCTTTTGGACACCTGACGTAATGCGTTGTAACGTAAACAAAGTGTGGGCGGTTGTGTCGTTCTGATGACCCTGGGTTCGCACAACTTTTCATCAGTATGAGTCGAGTCGATTCACTAAACACTTTGTTGTTAGGATATACAGGCCCTGCGTTTCCGTTTCAAAGGCAAAGAGGATCCCTTCGAGTATGTTTATAGGCTATCGCCTCGAATGTTTGTAAGTTTACTTGGTATGCGATTCCTTTTTTCCTATTTGAGGTGAAACTAATCGTCTTGCGATATGGCTTTAGTTATATCCACCGGAAGATCTACTAACTGTGCCCCACATACTCACGGAATTTCGGCCGGATCTGATTGAAGAAATCTTATCCTCTCTTGCCCCAGATAATTTCAGGTAGAGGTTCCCTTCCTCAGAGTGTTCCCTTTTCCTATTGGCAAATTTTTTAATTTAATGCGCTACTTTAGGCAAATTTGTTACGACTCCAGATTCTCTCTCGGAGGAAAATTGATCATTATTGCCTGTATTTTTCTCAAAAATTGAAACCATTAATTATCCCCAAACTTAGAGCACTCTGAATCCACCTAATTGCCTTAAAAGTGAATCGCCCTCTCAATCCAACTAGTGGTGCATTATTCCCTCACGTATATGCACTGGTGGTCGCGGACGTGGTGAGAATTCCACTAGACTAAAAGCTTATAACGCTGTATTGTTGCCTTATGCAGTGTTGATTGGCTTGTTCAAAATCGCATTGTTTTACGTGAATGTTTCTTCTCGTCAACAGATGCATAATCGTGAGCCGAAAAGTCGCGAATCGTTGTAATGAGACAGAAGAGTTTTACAAAGCTCGCTATGGTTGCGATCCAATACCATTGGAAAAGATTGAGGTATGACTTGCCCAAATACTGATGCAATTCGCCGACTTTTTTTCCAAATCTTTACCAGTTTTGATAATGCGTAAGAGTAGTCAATTTAAACTGTTGCATTATTGTTCGCATGGGTACATTTCGATACCTTCACCTTAAGACTAACATTCTTGTAAGTTCTTTTGCGTTTGAAGTATCTTGAATGGCAATTCGCCTTCTTAAGTGCATTAAGCGTATCTTACATGCGTCACGCTGGTCACCCAAGTCGCGGAAGAAAGTTAGCCGCCACGATTTACATGTTTTAGTGCTCTTAATGATACTTGTTACCTTTAATCACTTTCCTGAAACATGTGTCACATGTTTGTGATACGGTGGCTGATGTAGGAAAATCGAATCGTCCCGTGTACGCAACGATTCCTCATTTGCCTCTCACAGATATGGTGATATGAAGTAGAGGTACTGTGGACGAAGTTCCTTGCCACTATATTACAAATGGGTGGTATGTGCATTGTAGGTTTATGACTGATGGTTGGTGTTACGTAGGGCTGATAAGACACCTGAGCTGTGGTGGGCCCATTGGCCTATGGGACTGCGGTAGCGAATAGTGCACCAAGTATGATGCAAACAGGAAAAGTGGGAGCATAAGCCAAAATGCACACCTTTGACTGCACTACGAAATCTTGGATTTAAACGCTACACAACTGATAGGCAAGTGGAGCAGCCTACAGAAGCACCAACTCTCTGTAATAACCGTTGGGTGATTTTGGAGCATTCCAAGGTTGCAAGTCGATGTCTATTACCCTATTTCAACCAGTCAATTTGGGTTAGTTTTGACTTCGTCATCCGCATTTCGTTACTATTTTTATTATTACTATTAATACCGCCACCATCATCACATGTTGTTAGGGTATGAAGTCTTTTCTGGCATCAAATCAGCCACTAAGGCATCAACAATTGTGGATAATCAAACTTATTTTCATAATTGAGCATAATCGTTTATAGCTGTAATATCTATGCCAAGCATTTTTTTTTACTTCTGTTTACTTCAGCAGGTCCTGTGGCGAACCTGTTTCCGCAAAATTTTGCATTTTTGTCGACAAGTTTACAAATTAGTTCGGCAAAGTTGTATGCTATGCTGAAGATTTTGGCATTATGGGTAATTGTAATGGTCAAACTCATAATTAAGGCTATTATTTGGTATGAATAAAGTTCAAAGTTAAAGGACAAATCTAAATAGTCCGTTATGAGCGACTATACTCAGCAACGCTGGGTTCCTGCGTTGGCAACGCAAATGGCGCGGAACGAAAACTCCTCGAACGGGCTGCATTTTATCCTAGACAATTCAGTTCAGTTTGGCTGTAGAGTGTGGAAGTAACGAATGCCTCTCCTCAGTGTCCGTCGGCTAATTACAATCGCGCACTGGCTGCGCATGCACCACATGGTGTACAATTCTGAAAGAAACGGCAATCTGCACAAACCAATGAGGTTTATGCGAAACTATGCAGATGCACACTTTACTTTAATTAGAGGCTCTTAACTGCAGTTTTGCAGACTTCACTTTGGAAGATGATCTAATTTCGAAGGTCACCTAGTGAACACGAGAAATGAGGGAAGGGTGGCAACTTAGAAAGATGGGATACGAAAATGTAGTGAAGTCCATAAAATGAGAACAGTGATAGCAGACATCACGATGTGATTAGGTAACTTGCGTACAGCTGCATGCATCTCACCTGTAAGTATCACCAAGACGGTTGGCAGATTTGGTGGGGCCACAGCTGCAGCTGAGTAGTAGAGAAGCCTTAGTATTACTCACATAAACACCCACCATTTTTGCACAACAATTGCAAAGGTTTTTGCGAAAAGATTATGGTGAATTTGCGCAAAAGCATCTGACAATCAACCTCTTGTAGGTGGCTCTGATGCACAGTGGTAAAACGTATTAGATGGCCGTTATGCTGTTAAAAGCACTTATTAGCACTTAAAAGGAACTTACTTCCAAAATTAATAAGTTTTACCAAAAGCGTTAGAAACAGGTTGGCAAAAACCTTGTCATTATTGCTGCTTATGGTCAAATCGGTCACCATGGGCCCGATGTGTCATATTGCATAAATTGCTTCAATTTTTGTTTCCTTTTCATTATGTCGCGAATATGTACGGTGCAGATTCCTGAAAAGTTAGCGTGTGGTGATGCTATTCGATGCGATGGATGACTAATGCATAATAGTGGGAAATTGACTGTAGAAGCAATTTTTACCCTGCTTTAAAACAATAATTTAGCGCAACTTTTAGATTTCTTTGGTTTTTAGGCCTGGCGTAATTGTGGTCTTTGCCCAGAACTGCATTTGCCATCACGCAACCCCTACATGCCGACCGAATTTGGCCTAAAATGCGAATCATTCCCTGATCTAGAGGACATGTCCTCAGGGCCACGAATCCTCTTGGACAGTGCTGGCACGCGGCTATGGTTTAAACAGGATAAGGAGTTCAAGTTACCCAAATGTCACATCAATTTCAATCTTATTAGGTAACCTTTTCGTCGCTACCCCTTTCTGTATCGGGGTGGCTAGCTTCATTTGTAGCAGTGTTCTTTTTTCGAACATTTTTCTGCTGATTGAGTTTGTATATAATGTATAAGTGTGCAGGACGAAGCTTTCAGTTCTAGGTAGTGTTTATTAAGGTGAAACGGCTATCTATTATGTACAAAATAGCAAGTCACTGGTGCTAGGTAGGTAAGTCTATAAATTCACTGTGATTTAGACGGCTGATACCAAAATGAACATTTTATTGGAGGTAATTAAGACTAGCAATTTATTGTCCTTAAAAATCTTCAAATTTTTCCTTATTAATGCACCCTTGCCAGAATTTAGCATTGAAACTGTTGAACAAAGTTGTTTTTATGCGAAGAATGAACGATGGTTATTGTTATGCTACCAAATCCAAGTCCTGAAGGTGACCGAAATTTCGACTTTGTTACGAAATTTGCGATTGGATAGAATCCGTTCTTCTATTTCATCTTCTATTCCGTCAGTGTTAGCTGCTTAATACAAGTTTCTTTATTTACTGCGACACCCTTTTTTTGATCAACTAGACTAAAATAATATTCGAGGAAGAAACAAGACTTTGCTATCTTAGATGGATTCAATGTGTCTCCGAAATCCGACAGTTTTTCGCACCGCAAAACCATTTATGCCTCAAAGGCTAACTGATTATGGGAATAACTTCCCAAGTTTTGGTGTAAATTGTGTTGATCATCGTTTGCAGAAGTAGGTAATGTGTACTACTTTGAAAGGACCGTGATGATTTTCGTTCAGTGATCACGACTCCTAAGTATTCAATCTCAAGAATTTTGTGGCTTTCGACTTTTCTGTTTCTATCTTTCACCCCCGGATTTTTAAAGTCCACTTTGGGCGCAAGATCAAGTTCGTGACTTGCTGCTTCAGCTGTTTGTCAACCTCTTCGACGACAGTATAAACGAGGAGGCCTACCAATGCAGCCTCGCGGGCCTCTGCTTCAACATTACGGCCAGTGCACCCACGCTACGAGTGAGTCTTCTTACAAAGTTATCAACAGAACTTGTAATCTGTCTCTCTTTTGACGCATCGGGCGCAATCTGATTATGTCATATTCCCAAAAGTTATAAGATTTTGAAGGTGAGCTGTTCGTAAAAAAAAACTGGCATTTTTCGCTATTATTACCAATCTAGCCTTCGAGATTAATTAATCTTTAATAGGTACTATTCACTGACTTTGCAATCTACTTTTTATCACTCTCTACCGCATGTCAAGATCTTTGAATGAGGTGCGCCACCAAATAGTAACGTATTTTTGTTTTTAATCTATGAGATGGAGAGGCTTAGCAAGCTATCTTCATGCTTTCATGGCCTTTAACGACTTTTCTATTATCAGGAAACACCACTAGCATTTCAAGTCCTATACATCATCATTCTGATATTGTTCATGACTTCAACTACCCTGCGCGAGTTCCGAAGATTTACGGATGTACTTTTCCCGTTCTTTTAACATGGATAAGTTATTCCCATTGAGTATTTGAATGCCACGTATTGTTTTGCCGTATCCAAAAAACAGCTTTGGAGATCGGAGTGCCATGTTCATAGCCTTTTCGATAACAACGATATTGCTGTTGATATTCCGTAGCATTCCAGTTACGCATGAGGATGTTATTAACTCCCACGAATTAGCTTGCTAAAAGGCCGGAGAAAAAGTAGCCTAGGGTAATCAGAGTGGAGACTGTTTCAGAAGAGATCAAGAGGGTCCTCATGATTCACACTCAACATTCTTGTTGCACACCCATTCCGCACTCTATTCTAATTGGGATCTGGATGTTGTTTGCCCTCGAAATGAAGACCCTTTTTTGGCTTAACACCTTCCTTCTACCTGCTGTGGCGCATCTTCGATTTCGCTAAGCTTTCATCCACTGTTGCAGCTAAATTTTAGCGGCTACAGCCATAAGATGCTGGTGTTGGTGGAGAACATTGTGAGTCGCTTGGTGCAATTCACGAGGCCGGATGAGGAGCGCTATGCGGTTCTACTGAAGAAGATGGAGTTGAAAGTGAAGAACTTCACCTCCTTTTCGCCTCTTGACCAGGCCGATGGCTACTGCGCCTCGGTTTTATTCGATCGGACCTGTCTTCATGAGGAGAGGTGTGCAGCGCTCAATGGTGCGTGGCGGCTCCCCTCATAGCAGCCTGATTTGATAGTTCTTCATGTGCCACTGACGAGTATCGTTAACCACACGTCCATTGGCCTTTTTAGAGGCTTTTTACAAGTAATTAGTTACCCTGATTAATTTTCACATTTCTCCTCCACCTTGGAATGTACTTGGGTGGAATTCAGACATTGAGGATGAAAAGAGGTCGTTTCGTTGCAAGTAAAATACCACATTTCAGAGTGAACTTGGCTTATGGCTGACGACCCATTATCAAAGAGTACTCTGATTTTTTGTGTAGAAATTACATACGAAGAATTGGTGGAGTTCATACCTTCATTCTTTCGTCGTGTCTTCGTCGAGACCATGGTGTACGGTAATGTAGACGTGGAAGTGAGTCATTGTGTAAAGATATTACCATATTTTTTGTCAAATAGCAGACTTCTAATTCGCCTCTGCCTCGATATCTTTAAGGAAGCCCTCAAATTCAACGAAACTCTCACTAACGCCCTCCATCAGCACGCTCACTGGCGGTCACCCGTGACTATGGTCTCACCGCAGATGCGAGAAGTTGAAATTCCAATGGGTTAGTTGGAAATAGTCTTGAAATTGCTATTCAGTTAGAATCTTTTCGGCTTGTCTCTATGAGGCACACGAGTCCGAAAGCAGTTTTTTTTAGCCTGGTAGACCTGGAAGTCAACTTCAAAATTCAAGCAAGAACAATTCTGCTATATCTTCTTCAGTTCGTTGATAAACTGCGATTTCCCCAAGCTGAGAGTATGTTGAAGTTAATACAACTCATCTTCTGCTTACCTTCTAAATAAAATGATAAGCTTAAGGGAAGCAGTCTTTGGCTCTTTTCGGTTTGTTTCCACAATCATCACCAGCACAAATGTGTGACATGTTACCCGTTGTTTTATGAGTGGGAACTGGTTCCATTAAATTGCCTCGCAAATAGACTGTTTTAAATGAGTGGAATGCTGCTAACCTAAGGTCAATCAGGCCGTTCCCAGTCCGGTAGCGTAGGCATTCTATCATTAAAGAGCATTTGGTGTTATCCTTTAACCTTGGCTACAAACTTGTTAACTTGCACCTTTTCCTTGGGAAAAAATGTGCTTTTTTAACTACCAAAACTTCCGCCGTCACGCTGAAAGTACGCGAGAAAAGAACGCATATGCATTGATTAAGTGTAAAGCTAAGTAGACCTTTGGATTTTTGCAGGCGAATTTGTTTCCACGTGTTAATCTGTGTAGACCTGAAGCTTTCTCTTACCTGGGATGGCCAAATGAGCATTTCAAATGTTTGTCTTTCGCTTACCCATTTCCTTAGCTTTCCTTGGTGAAAACATTACCAAGCAGACATTAGTGTGCTAAGCCTTAGCTCAGTCTACGATATGTTATGCTGTCATCTGAGGTCATTTAGCTGTAACTAATGCCCTTCTATCCCTCTCACTCACCCCAGTGCCTCAATAGTCATAGCCTTGTTTGCCTGAGATGCGCATTTATCGCCATAGATGGAGTAATCACTGAACCTAGGACGAAGACAAAATCTCTCCAAGCGCCTCCTACTGGCTTGATCTTGACAAGTTATACCACTCTGGCCGGATAAGGAATTAAGAAGTCGATTTACAGTTTTTCGAGTTTTATGCGTCAGTGGAATGAGAGAAGGTGGTTTAGTGCAAGTCAAGGGTTACTAGATCACTGGAAATGCTTTCCCACTGCCATTTTGACGACAACGGTCAAATTGGTGAGAGTGGGACTTGTGTTCTAAGTAGTGCACTTATTTCTGCTTTCGCTTGCGAACAGATACTTACAGTTTCAATTTTGATCTGTAATTACGCCTTCACAGATTAGATTCAACAAACGCGCACTATTTTTTTGGGCAGGAAGGTACGCCAAGGCGGGACGTCGATTTTTTCATTTTTGTCAGAGTTGACTTCCTTGCTTGCTAGCATCGAAAGTCTTCCTCAGGCTTCCTTATTGTTTTCGTGTCTTGCTATTTTAGCATTTTGTGGGTCTAAACAAGATGTGATTTATTCGTTTTACTGTTGATAAGTTATCAACCCAATTGCTTCGGCTCATTTTGTATAGTTTTCGCATGAGATGGTATTGCGTGGTTTCAACTTATTTTCCTTGTTCAAATCACCGGTTTGTTGTCACCCTTTTTGAGGTAACTTAACCCCGTTTCTTAAAGTTGTTCAAGAAAACCAATTGGGACCGTAAAAAAACAATTCGAGGGCAACAAACCTTGTTTATTTGACAGATTTTGTGTCCGGGTCTCTCGCCGAGGTAATTCGACTACCACACTCTGGACACCTAGTTTACTGGTATGGCCAGTTCAACCCTTGCTTCAAAAAAATGAAATTGTCCTCGAACTGAGAGCATCATTGTGCATCGTCTCTACTAAACATTCTGTTTGCTTACTTGAGAAGTCCTGGGTGTCACATATATGTGACGCCTATATGGAGAAAAGGTCCATCGTCCTTGTAAATGGTCATAGCGTCAGCATTAGGATTTTTATGAGGTATTTTTTTACTCCTTCTACCTCAAGGCTCTTCATGTATATACAAGAGAATTAATCGGAGCAATGCGATTTCGGCTATCCTGGTTTACTACCAGAACCTTCCGATTACCTCAGAAAATTGTGCTATCCATCGTCTCTTCGATCAGCTTATTCGCGAACCCGCATTCAATACTCTTCGCACTGAGAAACAGCTAGGTAAGACGACATTGAGGCATTTGTCCTTCAGTAGGCATCCAAAATGTTTGAATCTATTGATGGCAACACTGTGTATGCGAGTTCAAGAGGGCTTTATCTACCGAGACTCCCACTATTTGGTTTTGTGGCATGATGAAAACGGCTTGTTTGCTTCCACAGGTTATATCGTTCGAGCGGGCTGGCACATGTCTAACTCCTTTCAGGGCATCCACGTAGTCATCCAGTCAAAGCAGCATCCCAGAGAATTGGATGAACACATTGAAGAATTCGTTGCTAGCATGGAGGCAAGTTGATCACTCGTACTATCCAAACCTTGGTTCATAGTCCAGTGTTACTCCTTAAAGAGAGAGTTAAGATAGCCCAACCAACGTGTGCTCCTTTCCCCATTTTAGGCGATGCTGATCAACATGCCGGTGAGTGAGTTCAATGCGCACATTGAATCTGTGGTTGCATTATTGCTTGAAAGGCCCAAAAAAATGAGTCAGCAGGCAACGAGGTATTGGAGCCAGATCCTCAGACAGCGTTATGACTTTGATCGGTGTAAGTTTTCCCAATCTCCCATTATTCGCATAGTTGGTGGTAATGGGTACCAAAAGATGAACAATCCCTTTTTTTTAGTTGAACGAGAAGCGGAAATAATCAGGAACACCAATAAGGATCATGTGCTCGCCTTTTATAATGTAAGTTCAAAGTTAAAACTTCTGCTGCAGGCAAGCATTTCGTAGAAAATTGGCACTTTCCGCCTGTTGCTTTTGTAGACCTACATCAAAGCAGCATCGAAAGCTCGAAGAAAATTGGCCATTTATGTTATTGCCGAAGATGCACCACCTACAAAGAAAGAAGAAATGGTGAGATTCCACCGGTTCCCAAATCTTCTTGCAATCTTGTTAAAAATTGCTTGGTTATAACCGAGCATTCTAACTTTTGACTCGTTAAGCGTGCACCATCTCGAGCCCTAGATGACTCTTTCGAATTTGTACACAACTCATATTGAAGAACAATAATTTCCTTTTTATTTGGATAAAAACGTCCCTAAGCAAGAATATCCATCGATGCGAGGTAATTTTCCGCTCTAATTTTGTTTTGTTCAAGGGTGTGGAAATTGCAAACCCGATGGAATTCAAGCGCACCCGACCGCTACGTCCATTGACTGCGCCCTGCAATCTGATGGATCGGAAGTCACTAAAACCGCCCGTGTCGATGCCAAACGAGATCTACTGATTTCAACCTGTAATTACCAGTTATTGTGATTTATACTTCGAAACGGTCATTGTCTACTTGGATTGCTATTTGAATTAGTCTTTATTTGACGAAATTGTTACATCGACTTGTCTGACCAAGTGCATGCGTTAAAATTGGCACGGTGAGAGGCCTGACTCAGTCACATCTCAAAAATGTACCGCAATCGAGATTATCTTTGCCTTCTTCGAGCCTTTTTCTGTTACGCATGAAATGGTGACGCTGCCTGGTTGTAAGAATAGGGTTGGCAGAGCAGGGTAGTGCATGATGTAGCGTCCTGAGACTTCCTTGAAGATAAAAGAAGACATAGTGCTGGGGCAAAAAATGCATATATTCTGGAAAAAGGGGGATTGGGGGCTGATGGCATGGCCAGTAGGCCAGCCAACCGGTTAGTACGTGGCCGCTCAAGTGACCAAAACCGGCAGTCCAGAAAAAAAAAAACAAAGTATTACATACGCTACCGCCTTCTTTATGTCTTCTTGAGTGGATGTGATAAGCACTTTTTATGTGTAGCATTCTGGGCATTCTATGGCATTCTGATTAGCCACCCCGGAATGGAAGAAGACAATTATAGGCGCATAATAGGGCAGGGGTTATCAAGCTGGAGCTCGAAATTCGTTGGTAAGGCGGATAGCAGCACGAAAGGAGTGAAAGGCTCGTTCATTTAAGATTTCTGCCAAGTCACTGCATTAGCAGGTTCGTTAGTGGAGGAGTGCTTTCAAAAGGGCTCACCTTAATACCAATAGGGTTGCAATGAGCTGGTGCTTTTCCAAGCAACCAATTCGCACTCCCCAGCCACGGCATTCTAGCATTCGGACGCTAATAATGTGCATTCTACTTGCAGAGGCTACCTATTTTCGGCAATAAGGAAAACCCTGGCATTAGGTGTGGATTTACAAATTTGGAGTTTGATTAACTTGAATATGGTATTTCCTACAATTGGGCTTGAATGAAAGGAAAAATGGGATAGGTAAGAGGAAGCACACTTTGCTACCGTTAATTTGGCTTGCTATTAGCAAGCCTTTATTTATATTTTTAACAAAACAACCTTATTTTTAGTTTTTAACAAGCCTCACTAATACTGAAACACATTTTTGTTTAAGTGGTCTTTTGGGTCTAGCGCCACTTTGACTTTGTGTGTAAGATATGGGCAAGAAGCAGCATCAGTCGGACAAGCTGTAAGATCGCTCGTTTAGCATTGTTTCTAGCTATATCACGAACACTGAGTGGAGCACACTCTATGGCGGGAAGAAAGCTGCAGGTGGTGGGAATGTTCGATTTCGTCGTCTTCCATTCAATTGTTGCAGGTAGTTAACTGCCATATTCTCACCAATCCACTCCATTTAGCATTTCATTTCAACCGTTTACGGTCCCATACTGCACTAAAGACGGTGTTGTATTTGATTTGGAGTAGGAGTGACTTTTTGCCTCTTTATGTATAGAAATATATTACCCTTTGTTAAAAAGTATGGAGTCAACCCTGTAACTGGGAAGGTATTGTGAATTTTGTGGTCACTGTTCCTAGAAAATGAAGGCAAGCGAACTTATCAAGCTAAACTTCTGCAAAAATGCTGATGGAAAGTATCACTGCCCAATCACTTTTAAAGTTTTTAACCAAAATACTCATATCGTTGCCATCAGAAATACGGGAAATGTCTATGCATATGAAGTAGGGATTTTGTTTTTTTACATCTTTAGGCCGTTGAGCGCCTTAACATCAAGACAAACAGCTATCAGGATCTTCTCACCTCAGAGCCCTTCACAAGGCAGGACATCATAACCATACAAGACCCGGGCAGTTTAGAAAAATTCAACATATCTGCATTTTATCACGTGAAAAATAGTCTTTTAGAGAAGGGTTTGTGTTTTTGACTTCTACGAACGTCTCTTAGTTAGTGGTGGCGTTTCCAACATTCGCGCTCTCAATCCAGAGACGAAAGAAATTCTCGCCGAGTTGGAAAATTTTGAGATTGATGTGCCTGACTACATGTATTCTAGTAAGCCCAAAGAACCTCAGGCAGAAAAAGTCCGCGACACTTATAATACAGCGCACTATTCAACTGGAAAAGCTGCTGCTTCTTTGACATCCACTGTGATGGAACCCTCTGTGGTCGTCGAGCCAGGTGTGCAAGTCACTTTGCATTTATTTTCTCAGCCATTTTGGAGGACGACGTTGTTCGATACAGATACGTCAAGTCGAAGGGCTTTGTGCGCCTTACCACCTCCTATGGAAATTTGAATATTGAGCTCCACTGCAATTTGGTCCCAAAGACCTGCGAAAACTTTATTAAGTTGTGCGAATCTGGCGCGTATAATGATACGATTTTTCATCGTGTGATCAGACATTTTATCGTAAGTGGATTTGCCTTTCGATCTGAACTGTCAGATCCAAGGTGGAGATCCCTCGGGGACTGGACTTGGCGGTGACTCCGCTTGGAGTGGCTCATTTCCTGACGAGTTTCGTGACAACTTAAAACATGACGCCCGCGGCGTTTTATCGATGGCCAACTCAGGTCCTAACACGAACAAATCCCAATTGTAAGACCGGGTCTTTTTACATTCAAGCTTCCTAGTTTCATCACCTTTAGACCATGCCCTCAGTTAAATAGGAAGCACACCGTCTTCGGAAAGTAGGTATTCTTTCATTCGATCAATTTCTCCATCACTAGAGTTGTCGGTGGTTTGGATACTCTAGACAAAGTCGAATTGGTTGAAACAGACAAGGACGACCGACCTCTTGTAAGTAACCTTATGTGTTGACTGCTACGATTTAGGAGGAAATCAAACTGCTCTCGACGCAGGTCTTTGTAAACCCCTTCAAAGAGGTGGACGAAATGCTTGCTCGCGAGAGACAAGCATTAAAGGAAAAGGAGGCCGATGAAACGAATGATCAGGAGGCGCCAAAACCGGGGAACAGACGCGAAGAGGAGGCCATAGAGGCCGCCAGAAGAGCCAAAAAGAGAGGAAATTTTGGTATTCATGCTTTACCTTTCTCTTAATGGCACTTTCATTGGTAGACACCATGTATCAACAAAGGACAGGGGTGGGGAAGTTTGTGGTACTGTCCCCTGATGATAGTCAACCGGATTCGAATCCAGAGCCCAGCCGAAAGAAGCAGAAAACCGTCTTACGATCCACATTATCTGACTTCAGTGCATGGTAATGCTGTATATACCTGTGCGAAAATATTCTCTTTTCCTTACGCATAAACCCTCCACTTTCCTTGAATGAGTGGCTAACGAATACAAATTAAAGCATCGTACATTGTCGATTAACGAACAAACTGTTGTGGTCAGAAAAGTACGAAATAATAGTTTGCATACTCCCCACATGGCTTCTAGCTTGTGGAGTGTCCGGGATAGGGCGGTTCGGTGAGATTCGCATTGCTGCTGGGGGGTACACTGCCTGCGTTAGGTGTGTTCATTGGAAGGATGCTTGGTGAGAGATTGAGCACGATGTGGGATATTAGTTGCTCCACACTCTGCTCGAAACATCTAGGTGGTGGAAGGAGTCACAGAACAGAAGGGTAGGACTTACTTAAGGTTACTGGGATGTAGGTGCTGTCTTATATCAGTAAAGACCTCCTCAATACAGCTTAACTCGCTGTTGCTCATTCGGTTTTCTTGTAGATGCTAAGTTTTTAATGAAATAAAGGAAGCGAACGCTCACTGAGAGCAGGGTTAGGATTGTCGTCAACTTCGCAACCAAAATGAACTTCGATTCGTCCACCGTGGAGGAACCCTATAGGGAAAACAGCAGTTATCTGGAACAGTTATATTACGTTTATCTTTCTGGAAAAAGGAAGTCTCATTTAAATAAATCAAAGGACAATCTCGGGACATTAAATTTAGGGGTAGCCATCATTACAACGAAGGCAGCGCAATACAATATTGCTGGTAAAACTGGTTGAATAGGCGTACCTGAGAGGACTTTAGTCTGTTTACGATTTCATACGCCTCATCTTCGCAACGTCTACGCCAGTCTGTCACGAGAACATCTTGCATTCCATACTTCCTGGCAATCTAGGATGAGGAAAAAAACATCCATGAATTCCTCATTCATTACCATTTTCATGGAAAAAACGCCATCGAAAAGGATGAGAATTTCTCGGTGCGGACCTTGTACGAGTGCACACTGTAAGGTTACGTTTAATACTTCCCTTAATTGTGCGCTGTCTTAATCCTTCGGTGAAGTATAGTAAGAGTGTCCATCTGTGTTTAATTAACATCGAAACGGTGCACGACAATTCAGCACATTTAATTGAAACGTAACGGCAAAACACTTGAAAGAACAATACAAGTGAAATTGAATGAATGGGAAGAGGCCAACAAATTTGGTCTCAAAGTAAACTACATCGCACGATCCGCCAGACATCGGGAGAGTGTCAATCATTTCTTGTGTCTCGTAAACGGGAAGCACTGAGCACTGTTGAGTTGGCATAGAAACATGAAACTCGTGGTCTTGATAGTGTGGAACATACCCATCAGTATTTATGGGTGGCGGAGTCTGAAAGTCACATAAATTCGTAAAACCTATAACCCCATCAAAATTAATAAAAAGTGAACAGATAAAAAGGGTCATCACCTTAAGGAGAGGGCTTACCTCTGTAATATGACGAAGGACTATGTTAATGTGATATTTCAGCTCTTGGTTCAATTCGTCAAGATGTAAAATAAGAGTGGCGTACTTGTGCTGAAATTCGGGAGTTACAGGAGAAGACTCAACTGAAACCTATAAACGGGAGTACCTTAATTGAAACTAATTTTTAGGGAATGAATCAAAGGATATAAGCGAGATGCCGCACCTGAAATTCAACCGTTTCATTCATTCCCTTTAAAATAGCGACCGCTTCTTGCTTCTTCTCCAAAATGCGCTCCATTTTGACCTATAATAATAACATTCCACCATGAAAATTAATTCAAGTCTTACAAGGCTGACCAAAAAATCTGTCATGGCGTCACCCTGGTCACTGAGTTCACTTGTTTTTGTTTTGTACACGTCATCGCAATGCATAACGGAGGGCAGATTCGAGCCCTCAAGAATAACAGAATCTGTGAAATCAGAGTTGTTGATACCGTTCATATTGGAGGCGGTCCCATCGCTAAACATCCCTACAGGAATAACCAAATAATTGGCCATGCACCTTGTTTCATATCGACTGAAGGAGGATTTTCACTACTGTAGTTGGAAAATAAATCAGAACCACACTGACTGGTGCCCCTTTTCAGAGACATATTCAGGTCCGGTAATTAGATGACAAGAATAGGTACGAATTTATAAGACAATAATCCGGCTTAGAAACGATATATGGACTTATAAGGGATAACTCCGGTTCGCCGGCCCTAAAAAATACGAATACGATAACAATGCTTCATGGTTATTAACCATAAACAGGGACCAGTTATTAAATGTTGCATATGACGGTCTGCGGTGATAAATCCATCAAAAAGGAAGAGATTAGTTGCGGAACGTTAGCATAAAGCGGCCCATACTGCATTGATCAAAGGATGACTAGCCAAAACACAAATGTAGCCATAAGAGAAAAAAAGTGCAAGCAGCAAAATATTCGTCAGAATGCACGCGCCCTTAGAAGTCTAATATCATGTACAGCCGACTCCACCCATTTACCTATAATTATTTGCTCCGATTGAACATCCCACTCACAATTAGGAACCAGAAAATTTACCATCACAGATCACAAGCCCATTGGTCTACCTTGGAAGTACCGCAATTGATCTGCCTAGTTATTTCCACGTGCAAAAGTCACGGGGGCAACTCCAAAGACTATTTGTTATATCTGGTAAGGGTTACAACAATTCTACAACCTGAAATATTTGATTGCTGGCCCCTAATGTATAATTTAAGGAAAAAAATCAGGATAGCATTAAGGAATTTATTCGGTTGAATAAATAATCAAGCCCAAAATCCTAAGAGCAATTTAAGCGGCGAAGCTGGTAACACATCATTTGAGCGTGACTGCACCTGAAAACGCTAAAACTTGTTCGTTTGCAAATGAGGGCTTAATTTACTCAAACTAGTAAGAAAAGATTGCGAAAAGATCAATATCTAAAACGTTTTATCGCTTTACTGAATTTGCTTTGACATTGTTTTCTAGATTCTAGACATATATCGAATAGTGCTTTTGGATGGGATGCATGTTTAGACAAAGTGTAAAAGTGAATATGAAGGCCTCTGAGCGGATATTATTGCATTTGTACAACTTTTAAAAACTTTTTTTCTTTTTTATACTCTTTTTATTTATGGCTTGTACTCTTGTTTTAGTCCTTCGTTTAACTTGTAAAGGTGAAAACAGAGGCAGTTTTGGCGGATTTGTGATCGCAATTTAGCGATGAGTTGTCCTGCTGAGTTCCAGCTAGAATTAGATCCAGAACTTGCACGGCATCCTTTGCCACGGCCTCCTGAGTATTTGAAGCACCAGGTGTACGACCGTGTTGATGTCTTTGAAAAAATAGACAATCATGCTATTGAGGTTCCCCATTAGTAATGTTTCTTATGGTTTTCTTAGATTTCAAAGCAGGATTTCCCTTCGTTTACCCACCTCATGTGGAACCTTGTGTTTCGCCACAAGATGTCTGATATCGAGCGAGCGAGAGTAATTTTTCGATGGATTGCATCGAAAAACATGCAGAAAATTATGTTTGACAACGTTCCTCCTGATTCACCAGAAGAGGTACTCTTATCGTTTAAAGATAATAAAACAAGTTTTGCAAGAATATACGAAATAATGTGCACGTGAGTTTTTTCTGTGGTTATGCACAAGTAACCTTCCTTTCGTATTTTAATAGTCTAAAAGTTTATTTAAATATTTAGATATGCAGGACTTCATTGCGTTGCTATCAGTGGTTACGCCAAAGGTGTAGATTACTTCCCAGGAGACCACTTTCAAGGTCTTCCAGCAAATCACTCTTGGAATGCTGTTTATCTACGGGGCTCGTGGCAACTCGTGGATGCCCACTGGGCAACACGTTATCTTAGCTCGGGAGTAAATATGCAAGATAACGTTGTCTACGAATACGATGACTTTTACTTCCTAATGGAGCCACAGCAGGTATGTTCCATTTGCTTGCTTCGCTTACTTCGAAATGGTATTTTAAGCAGTAACTTTCGAAGGCATGCAGGTCAAACCATGTATTTATATTGTGATATTTCTCGAAACAATATTAGATACTTAAGATCAAGTTCAAGCTGGCAATTGACTGCTTAAGATGCACTGGTCTAATGGGTTTTCGGTTTTAAATATTTTCTCTGTCTTTTTATCTTTGCTATTGTTTCCCAGCGTACAGACAATAATTATTTGTGTTCTAAGGCTTTGGAAACACTTATTTTCAATGTTTTCCAGATTTATAGTGTGGTTTTTAATGCAAACTACTCAATTTATGAGTTAATACAGTTTTTGTTTAATATCTGCATTCTCTTTTATGGCCTTTTTATCAAGGTATATTCATAATTACGCGGTTATTTACCGGATCAAAGTAGCATGGCAATTTTCTAGTTTTACGTTATTACTCTCTAGAATTTTAGGGCGTTAGCCTCTCAGAATCAAATTTTCATACTTGAGCGAGGATGATATTTATGAGTTACTCTTTTCAATTTTTGTCCACCTCTTTCTCCTAGCAGAAAGCAAATAACCATTATGATAAGATATTTTCAGAACAAGTTGATGTACGAGTAATTAAAGAATAGTAAACGATTTAAACATCTCTGACAGGCTGTTTATAGCCACTTCCCCGAGGACTGCCGCTGGCAGCTGCTCTCCAAACAACTCACTCTGGCCCAATTCGAGGGCCTCCCACTGACCAAGTCTCAGTTCTTCAAGTGCGCTATGGATTTTCGTGAGGAGCATCACGGCATGATCCAAGTTGTTGATGGTTGCATCCGCATGAGTCTGGGATTCTGGCGGCCGGGTGCCTTTACCTACAAGTTGCGGCATCTTCTCGGCAGCGCTCGTGCTCCCCAACCCGCCCTCGTACCCGTCCGTGCTGCCGACTTGATTGATGTCCTCCAGACATCTGGTCGGGAGAGGCTGCTGCTGAAGGACTTTGTGCTACAGGAGACTACCCAAGATGCCCTCAACTTCTTTATTCGGCTACCTTCGAGGGGAGCATACTTTTTAACAGTGTACGCCCAGGTGCGTCTCAAAACCTCTTAGCCTGGGTTGTTTTCGGGTTCATCATGCGGTTTTTGTATAGCTCTGTAAATAAGGCATCTGTGCTTGGAGTTGTCTCATACTGCCCTTTGGATACATAGTTTCTACTTCCAATAAACTGGCTCTGTTCAATTTTGAACGAAGCCTTGTAGTATACGCTTATGCCGGTTTGCTTCATTGAAATTGTTACTAAGTCTAGGTGACTGTCTTCTCACTTTTCAACCTCATTTTTTCTTGGACTTCAGCCCCCTGTCTTGTTCAATATAGTCAGTTCATGGTGTCTGCTTTCGTCCAAGCCATGTCTAGATTCGTCTTGCATTCATCAAGCTTATTATATTATTTTATGCTGGTTGGTGTTCAGATTTTATCTCATCCTGTTGTCATACGACATTATTCCGTTTCGTTTGAAGCCAAGTTTATTTCATTTTCCTTCTCCCAAAGTCTTTGTTTGTAGATCTCACTTCAGCATGTCCCATCATCTCATGCTTAGACTTGGTTTAAGTGTCTCAACCTTTCTAAATTCGAATTCTCCACCGGCTTTTGGTTGAGTGGCTTACTGGGTTACTTTACCCACCGTCTGACTTCTGACCCTTCTTAACAGGGCTTATGTCTTATTCGTTTCCCTTTCCTTACGCTGGCCCACTCAATTAGAAATCATCCTGTTGTAGTTTAGACTCGTCCCGTGATTTCAATGGACTCTTCCCTGACCCAGGCTTGTGTCATGCTGTTTGGAGTCAAGTAAAATTCCATACTCATCTTGAAATGCAGTTATTACATGGCACCTACTACTTCACAACACGTGTCTTGCATTTCTCATGTCCGCTAACCGCCCATTCGCTATCAGGTTAGGCTTACCCTTTTAAGACGACACGTTTATTGTGCAAAATTCAAAAAGTAAATGGGTTACGAATTTTGATTGCAAGTCCGTTTTCTTTGCGATTACCTTGTCGTTCTTGTTTACTCAAAGTCGAAAACTCGATTGTTTTAACTCCTCAATACGGTTCACCTTTCATTCTTGAAGGACTGAATACTTGGACTTGCCTCGTGGTGTTCGCCGTCTTAGCGCTTTTGAAGTAACTCGCTCAACGTTGTGTAGGTTTTGTGATTCCCTTTCCCTTTCGACTGCATTGCAACGTGTACCTTGGCATAACTTCCACCATTTGGCATTAAACTTCGGCACCCATTTTATGGAAACTTAATTTCCTGATTCGGTTTGTGGCGTTAGAAACCATGTAAATTGCTCCGTTCAACTTGAAATACCGCTAAGTTGTGATTCCCACTATCACAGAATGTGCGCTCAGATTCGTCTCGTGTTCCTTAGGGCCACAGCAATCACATCCCCATCACGATATACGCTCCGGCTTGACTTACATTTGCAGCGTAACGGATACTCACCTTTAAATGGCGTCAACAGGATGGTGTTTCAGCATCCGGTTATGCGATTCTTCGCCCTTACGGATCTATTCTTCTGATGCATTTTTTCTGAGCTTCAGATATTCCAGCAATAATCCTACAACCACAAATGCTTTCCATGTCCTTTGAAATTACAACTTATGTGGTTTTGGTGAGGTGACACCAGTCACGCCATCTGGGACCTGACAGATGTGTCCGGAATGTATGCGATTGTGGACTACCGTCAAAAGACTAGCTTTAGAAAGAAGACTTTCTTTCTTGCAATTTTTAGTACTTTTTATCTAGAAACAATGAGCACTTCTGTCTGGACATCCATAAAACACTAACTAAGACTGATTTTCGCCTTCTTGGAAGTTTACCATTTATCTCCTTGACTTAATGACCTTAACTTTGAAGCTCAATGTTCTATTCCCTTATTACAGTTAGTTGAAATGAATTTTATCAGTCTCGAATGAGTACAAAAGGAGGTGTTTCGAAATTGACATGAAAATATTTAGGCTAGTAATTTTGCTGCCTTCGCGACCTCGCGAACACGAGGATGGTGGTCACTCATCTGTTTTTGTCAGTCCAACCGCCTCTTCTACAGATTTATCCTGTTAGCTACAGGAACCAATGAAGTAAAAATCCTGAGTTTGAATGAATAAATCTACCAGATTTGTAGAAGGTCAGGTGAATCACGAGATGAATTGGGTTACCTTATAGTAAAAAACCTTTTCACACAATATCCTCTTTTTTTTGGAGAGATGAAACCTGCTGCGTCACGTCACCTAAACCCTCATATTCAAACACGCACCAACACACCAACGCAGAAGGTGGAGGTGTCTTCTAATTACCATTCAAATCGTGGAATGAAGCACCTTTCCTGCCCTGTCCATTGCATTCAAATCGAGTCTGAAGAGTAAAGTTGTGTCGTGCATGCATAATGGAAGTTCATGCAACACACATACAGTAATTGAATTAGTCTCTCAAACTGCACACCGCCTTCTCTGTCAGTACCGATGTCGCTTTCCATCTGACGATACGATTCCCATCGTAGTAATTTTGTGAACCTCCCCATTCTTGTGCTTGTTCCGTTTATAGCATCCTAGACGTGTGTCTTCTGTGAAAATTCAGGTATTTTAGGTGTGAATTCTCCTGCCCCCCCCCCCCCCCCTGATATTCATAGTTAGACAGTTCTGTACTCCTCAAGGAGGGTGGAGACCCGATTAAATTTCCTTCTTGTAGGAGAACGAGACAGATCAAGTTCAACCCCGAGTTATCTCACGTGTACCTTTCGGTGGGAAAGCAGCAGTCCAAGGCCTCATTTAAGCGTGAACTTTGGCTTTCACGTGATTAATGCATGACGACTTCGTAAATAGTGCCAGTGACGGGCGTGTGAAGTAATATATTTGTGGTGTCCTCTCACTTTTTCCATCCCACATCTTGGCTAGAGGGTGTTTAAACATGTTGTTTTTGAGTAATGACTGAATTAATCATCCAAAATCTGATGCCAATTGGCGTCATGGTGGAACCATGGAACACCCTGGCCGAGACTCTGGTAATGGCTGTTATAATGTAGTGTGCATTTCCAGGTCCATGCTATCAGTAGAGCATAAAGAAATTGCATTCCTCCCTACATCCTGCGTATTTTATGCCCTTGGCAGTGAAAAAATTCTGCTCAAATTTTTGGACATGAATTTAGGCCAGGTGAAGGTCAACACCTCAGGCGAGTCATTGAACCACCGGGCGGATTTGTGTGAGGCAGCGCTAGCCAAAGTCAATACGTCACGCGAGTCATTGAACCACAAAAGGGCAGTTAGACCTCACAGCCTTTCATGCGGGAGAGTGGCCGTTGGCCATAGGTGTACGATGGGCTACTAGGCATGCGGGGCACCTTCTTAACGAAAAGTAAGCTTCTGAGCCATTCTAAAGCTGGCTTACACATGTTCCGCCCTCAAAACAGGCTTGCAGAATTCTTACTAGAGTAGGTCATGGAATGATCTTTCCTTGCCAAGCTAGTTTACTACCTAGTTTTACCAGGTATTACATCCAATCCCTGTTCTTGGTGGAGGTATTTTGATTGAGATCAAATTGCATTTATTACTTTAGCTTTGTACAATGAGAAGGAAGAGACCTCAGGCTGTGTGCAAATTCGATTAATCGCATTGGTAGTTACCCCGACAATTTCCCATTTCATAGGACTTGACTAATCCAGTAATGGCGAAAAACGGTACCTTCCGAGCCGCATGTGAGTACAAATTGGTCTTTTCTGAGGGCGAGGCGTGTTGCGAGCCCTACCCTGCCTGTGATGACATGAACTGGGGTCCTTCGTGGCTCCACGCCCGTCACTATGGTCTGGAGTTTGCTCACCCTTCCGGGGTCATCAGTCTGCCTCCGGGTAGACTCACGCCCTCTGGAGAGCACGTGGAGCCCGGACGGCTGGAACTGCGGTGTACTCGGCTCCGACCCGAGGTGCAGCTCTTCTCCAAACTCAAATGCAACCACTTGCCCGATGAGAGCCTGGGTCAATTCCATCGCATCCACCTCACCGAGAAAGAGGCCATCTTCGAGTTCAGTCTGCCGGAGCCTGGTAGGTTGGCTTGCTCTCTGTCGTCGGTTGACGACACAAATTAGCGTTGCCATTAATGACAGAGGCTGTTGATTAATGGACCGCAATCTTGTTCTACGTTTTGCGTTAATTAGCGAATTCTTTAGCAGGTCCTCGGGTCTCTGCTTAACGGTGTCATCTAACAGATTTTTGGGCGGAGGAGGAAGAAGGAACGGTGGTTTCTTGCTTCGGTCTTTACAGTGGACGGTTGAAAATCGAATCCCTGATTTTAGTTTACATTCTGCTGACCTTTTGGGGATCGTCACTGATCTGTTCAGGCGGTCGCAAGTTTTCGACAACATTATCATCAACCTTGAGATGCTCGAAAATAATCCTAGGCCCCATTTAATTATTGGTACTGTGTTAGGTTAGATGAAGTGGAATTCCTAAATGTCACGTCCCCTGTTGGACCATATGCATCTGAGGTGGGCTGATTTAGGAAGAAATACTACGAATTTAATGACGCTCCACGGCGAGCACATTCCACATGCAAATCATCCTTTTAGGCGCATTCATCCAAAGCGGCGTAGGACGTATCGTGTCCTTAGATCACGAGCATAAATCACAGTGGTTTTGGCAATACCAAAGGCATTTATTTAAGGACATATCCAGTTAAATCTGGCCCCCGTCCCGTTGGTGGCCCTTAGGCTAAACTCGAGTTCGAAATTCTTCGCCATCGATTCAGCTATTCACAGGAGACGGTTACCAACTGCGAAGATTGAATGAAGTATTATACCGGTGAAATTGGGGCTTTTGATCTTTGGATGTGGGGTCATCGATGATACCACCAATGTGCTGCCCCGAAAACGTAAGAGACACTAAATTGGAAGGAGTTTTATCACTGACCTAGGGAAGAAGTATTTCGATACTACCTCCGGTTTATCTAAATGTGGTATCCACAATAATTTCTATGCATTGCAATAGAAAACGCACTGTTGCTGCAGCTTGCCAGTAGTTTGACTCTGGACGAATTCATTTGCATCTATCCATGCGCCCTATTCATCGTGGTGTCAGGTGAATTTTTCATTTTCAAGAAGGTAAAGCTTCCTGTTGATTTGGGGACCATTTGAATCATCCGAGACAATTCATTCGTTGCTTGGGGATGCACAAATTAGAAAATGAAATTGTTTCCACCCGCTTACAATGTTTGCCTTTTACGACATCTCAAACAAGAATTACAACTACCATGTACTTTTTACTCCTGTCGTAGTACGCCACTTTGGTTCCACCTTTATCGCCATAAGTGTCTGTGAAAAACAAGCTTGCCAGACTGCTCCATGTGACCTTACATTAGTTTCAGCATCACTATCATGCCTGTCACATTGGCAGCACGGCGTGCTTCCCACACCTGTGGCGACTCCGGGCTCATCTCTTGCATACACAATCACGTATGAAATCGCCTGAGTCTCAAGGGTAAACGTAACAACAATCAGTAATTTATTTGCCACTATTATGGCTGCTTTGATGTTGCAGGAGTCTACGCATCTGGCAGCAGTTTTTCATCATCGTCCACTTTGCCCCATGTGCTCTTGAGTGTCTATATGTGTGTGGACGAGTATGGCAGCATGTGCGTATGCCAACTGGTGTCACTATCGATCACTGCGTGCGCTTCTAAGTGGGTAAGTGGGTGGGCCGAAGGCCGGACAGTCGGTGTCCTGAATTGGCAAACGATTGCAACACGATTGCATGTGATGACGTCAGCATCCTGTTTGATTGCCTGACTAACTGACTGACCGATAAGCCTTCGGGTTGGTAAGTCCTTCACTTGGCCCTCTCCTTTGTTACGCACAGTCCGAGGCGAGGCTCGCTCTCAAGCTCACAATAGCTTCGTCTCAAATGGCAGAGGTTTTGCACTAAGTTCTGGATCAAAATCATCTATCTCAAAACATTGGTTTCACAGTAATAGCGATTCTAATAATGCTAACCAGTAAAGGACCTTATCGCTTCAATCTTACCATCAACTAGATTCAGGACCCATTGTTTTGCCAAGGACTTGGGGAGAAGTGAAAGGCTGTTCTGGCACTGAATGCAGCCATTGTTTTTGTTGCTTAAGTTGGAGTGGTATTAATGGCATGACCAACTTGGTATGAGTTGCTCGATTTTCTCTCTCAAGCTCTCATTGGAGAAGAACTAGTCACCAGTTTGCTGAGTTTTGTAAGATCTGATGCGATCGTAATCAGAGCTTTACAGCAAGACAAACAAACGACTTCAAGAGGCATCGATCCAATGCCTATGCACCTCATGTGCCACAGAAGAGTGACGGTGGTAAAATAATTTTAATCGTTACTTGATGGAAATAAGGTGAAAAAAAGTTCGGCCTTTTTTACCAAATAGTTTTATTTTGAGAAGATTTTCTTGAATCTCATTCTATTTGGTAGGCTACTGTCAGTCCCCCATCTCGGTGTGATAGCTCAAAGACCAAATATTTCCTCAGATGTGCCATTTGCTTCCATCCTTTCTGGTTCACACCGTCAAAAGTGCACAGCGAAGATGCGTCTTATTTAGGGCGTTCATTCTGCTAATGGGTGGAGGTTAAATCCTCAACCGATGGTGGCTTATTGGGTCCTCAGCGGAGCCTAGAAGTCGCGAGACTGCTTCGGTGGAGTGCAATACTAACATTTTGACTTGATCATCCTTGGGATAGGTATTTTGCAGGTTATCGTTTCTTCCCTTTCTTTCCTATAAAAACGATGGAAAAGTGTTTGCTGGGAACACATAAACAGGTTGCATTTTGCCTCTCTGAATGCAAATTATGCTGCTGCTGCTTTTTTACGCAGGCAATTTAGTGTCTTACACGTGTAGCAGACATGGCACTCTACTCTAGGTTGAATGTTAACACATTCTGTTGCCTGGTCACTGAAATATTGTTGAAAGTAGATGGATTCTGACTATTTATAAGGAAAAGTTTTGAAAAAAACTAGAATGGTAGATAATACCCCTCCTCACTTGCAAAGGAAATATTTCAAACTGGAGAATAATGGAGGCCAAAAGCGAAGTCGCAGGAGCATCACTATCATTGGCTGGGTCTCGTTTATCGGATGGCCAAAGCATTGGATATGCCCTATCTCGGAGGTCTTGAATTTAAATTGAGTGAGGTTCATTTTTGCTCGTTGGCCTTTAGCGTTCCTTGCCCAGCCACCCTAAAGTTAAACATCTGTGGAATTGTACCTTCATACGCTACCCTAAAAATGCCACGAATCTTTGAAGAAATATGAAGAACACACTTTATCGTTGTGAAATTCACAGATCCAAAGCAATTTCGACTAATTTGATTTAATTTTCTTCGGCAAAATTGCTTCCACTTTAATATCAAAAGTTTACATCGTGTTTTTTCCGCTTCATCTTATTCAGCGATCTACAAATGATCGGTGAAAGGAAGTATAATTATCAAATGATGTGTTTAACCAAGAATTCTGCTAATATTTTGGCCCATTCCTGGTTTCCCACTTTGCCTGTCTTGTTAGTATACTACTGATTCACTTAAGTAGATGTGCGTCACTTCTCCCTGTCGAGGACCCACACAAGCTGCAGTGCTCTCACCAAAAGGAAACTGTTTTTGCAATATTGCCTCTGATGACAAAGGTTTGACTCTATCACGATAAAGAGAGGTGGGTTATGTACACTACTCCTACTCCACTCAGCATATAATTTTTGTTAAACCACTCCTGCATTCGCACAAATTCATAAGCAAAACAAACAGTGAATCGGAAGAAGAAATAAGCGCCTACGTAAGGATTGATAGCCAAGGTCAAAGTAACTTGGAAAGCAAAGATGAACTACACTCAATGGTGTTCATTATAAGCGGCACGTATGTGTGACGCCCAATTTTTCTCTCTTATATTCCGATTGCAAGCATGCTGACCCCTCATGTATCGATAAATTTTGATAATCGGCGTTGATCCTACCAAGTTTGTGTTTCACATAACCCTCAAATGTGGCATTGCATACTCAGTGAGGATGGTAATTCAGGTGTGACCAAATGCTATCAACCGAAACCGCGTAACTACAGTGACACCGACTCATCACTTGAAGTCAACTCGCACGGCTTCTCCTTACGGGTGAAGTATGGAAGACCAAATTACGAGACATCATTTGGACTGATATAGACAGGAGGCGAGATTTAAGAATGGTTGGATTTACATACCGCATTTGAATGAATGGGAATTTGAATTCATTCAAGCCGTAGGGCATCATAGAACACTTGGTGAGCTGCATAGGTCTTCGCTGTTCCTTCATCACAAAATATGGCAAGGACTATAAAAATTGCAGCAGTAGTAGTTGCAATCCCTCTAAATCACAATAGTAAACCATTAATGAACATTGCCCGTAATCTTTGCACACCTTTTCGGATCAAGTAGTGACGCAGACATCAAGTCCTTTTCCCTGCCTCATCCGCAGGAGAATACGGTCTCGACATCTACGCGAATGAGCCGGAGGACGGTCGAGCCTACACCCACGTATGTCAGTACCTCGTACACTACGAGGCGCCACCAGGCTGGACTGCCGAAGTGCCGCTAGAGGCCGTGAGGTCAGTGGGGGTGTCTCCGCCCCGAGTTGTCAGCACAGCTGAGGTGAACATTCGTCCCGTGCCCCGACACGCGCTGCAGCGAGAGTCACTCATCCGTTTGCGTCAGATGCCCGCCTATGGCGCTGAGGCACCGTCCATTGGACAACTGCCTCAACCGTATCTTGAGCCCCAAATCACCTCCATCCAGGTTGGTTGGTAAAGTTAGATTCCTTTTACAATGCTACCCAATCTGGCCTCAACTAAAGGGCTTCGGATGGCTTCAGAGAATTTGGCAAGCCTCACTACTTGAATTCCAGTTAATTACTTACTCTAGACTCTGAGAAGTTGAGTTCATTTACTTGGCTTTGCTTTGCACCCTTTCACGCTCCAAATGTGCTCTGGGTGTAGTACGATGTAGTACGAATTTGGTTAGATGGTACCGGTTTGTATCTCCGTTTACGCATTGTGCATCTGACTAATTCTGGTGTTATTCATCGAATCAAATGGGTCTCGACGTCTCAGCTCAGAATGCTCTACTTCCTAGCAGTCACCACTTAATGTTGGCATTAGCATGTGCAGTATCCAACGTAGTTGCATAATTAGTTGCATTTTGCATCACTACCTACCCATCCAACCGCAAAATAACCTCACGTCTGAGAATCGCTAGCTTCTGCTCATTTTAGGAACTAAGTAAACGTGAGTTCACACTAGCTATAGCCTTGGGGGATTTAGATACTTCACCTGGAGATTGGAAGGTGGTAAGAAATCTAATTTGGGGCCTGATTTTGATTATGAAGTAGGCATTTTTCGCTACTTCATCCCAGCGTGTATGTAGTGCAAGTGAAACGTGTTTTCTGCTACATTTCATGTGAAAGAGGGATCCCCAAGTGAGGTTTGTTTAACGCCTTTTTTTGAGTCGGTGCTCCTGGTGGCTGACATATAGACTCACCAACGCCTGAGTCATTGACGAGGCTCTCAGCAGTCCGTGAAGGCCAGACAGTCGCTCATTTCGTTATTCACCCTCCTCACTTAGCTGGTTGTTTGTTTGGATTTGTTATCATATGCCAAAAGAAATTTGGCCTTTCAAATATATCAAAGTATCTGCGACCAAAGCCTCGACCTTCTCTCAGTGAAACACCTTTCCAAGGCTACGATGTACTGACTAGTGCACTGATCGTTGCTTCTGCCTTTGCGACAGAATCTCACTTTATCTAGGCGACCTCCACCGCACTAAAGATCTACTGCCTTCTGAAAATACACGCAAATGCGTTGCAAAAGTGAATTGTTTTAACCTCTACGTGCTTTTTTCTTCCTTTAAACAGCAAGGCCAATCACCTGAGCATGACAAATCCGACCCTTCTGGTTTTACCCTCACGCGTCTCGGCAACTTAACAGTACTGATGGTCACGGTTTCGTGACCTGCTCACCGTCACAAACGTACACAAACTTTCACATGGGGGGAGGGGTAAAACATAAGTAGGAAAGCAGAATAACTTCTGTTACTACATCAGACATACGTGGCCCTCCTACGAAAGGTGTTCCAGTCAAAGTGGTACCCTTGAGCTGATAATGGAAGCAATGAATCCCAAGGAGTAGAAAAGAGCCCATTTTTCGACGTATTCTAATACATGGAATGGTGAGACATAAAGATTTGTTAGTATGGCCAAAACACCCTAGAACGGCCTAAATGACCTGGTTGTAGGTGCGAAAATGTCGACCTCTAAGGGACTCTTTTGCAGATCCAAGTATGTGAGGATCACTCAGAGCGAGATCCTGAGAATAGAGCCGAGTTGCTGCACTGAGCGGTCCAAAGTCGCATGTAGCCTCTCCAAAAGTGGATGGCCTTAGTGACCAACCTTGACTGTTTACTGGATAGATGAGCGCGACATTTATGGTCACTGCTGAGTGCAATACCATGGAGTAAAGGATCCAGAGTACGCTCACTATCACTTTACTTGTAGATAAGCCTTGTTCGGGCATTTTTGTTGGTGTTTCTACTGCTTTTATGACTACTAGTTGCAGGTTCTCGATACCATCCACATTAGCATAAAGACATGATTCGGATGGCATGGATTTGAAGCAAAGAGTGCCGAGCTATTCGGAATGCTTCACATATTAAGGCCATGGCATGTTTCTCGGGTTATTGGCCCTTTTTAAAGAAGTAATTGAAGTTGAATCACTACTGTTTTACTTAAGCCAAGGCTGGAGTTCCCTCCCTCTTCTGCATCAGGCAGCAAAAGCATCATTTCAGTGGATCTCTACCACAGCAAAATAAATCGGCAACCCATCACGTCCAGCGAATAGAAGTAGATTCCATTTTTTTTGGCCCATACTGAGATGAAGTGTATTGGATCGAGACTTACTTGAAGGCGACAGGAGGCAATAGACTAGGGCAAAATACTGGTATGGCCGGACGAAAGTACAATGGTCATGGCCTTCAATGCTTCTATAACCAAAATGCAAAATCTGGAAAACGAATATAGTATTATATAGCCCTCCTCTCCTTTTGAACGTCGTCTCCTGACGCTCCTATTGGTCACTTTCCTGTGTCAGCCATCTCAGCGTGGTCTGTGCTGCAAGAACACCCACCATCCAACCGCGTCAGTCATCGAATTTCCGCGCAGTAGGTGCGGAGTTCCGTCCTGTTTGAGAGCTGTGGTGAAGAAAGGAGCAGTGCGCTGGCTATCACGTATATCTACCGCTAAATTGTAAGAACACTGGCTTAAAAGCCGAATCATTTAATGATGGAAAGGATGTTTAAAAATGTTGTGAGTTTGGCTTTTCGCGTCTACTCCCCCTTGCAACTTTGTTCCCACTTCCGTTCTGCCCAACGATACCAGTCTATCCGGCTTCTATCTAGCTAGCTGGGAGGTGGAGGCGGTATTGCGTGTTCACTTCCTTGATATCTTCTTACAGGTACTGTAGACAGCTCTGTAACGAACTTATCCTGATGGTTCACAGCTGGTGTCGCTTCCGTTGCTATAAAATTTCCTTGAGTCGTTGTCAATTTTGGACCTCGCTGATTCTCCCATCCGCAGCAGATGCTCCTCTTTCGTCACACTAGAGTTTATCACTCACTCGTAGAAATTGGGCCATTTGTCCTTAAGAGTGGGGTTCGCTTTCCGCCGCTACCAATGTAGCGTTCTGAGAATTCACTTAGGGCGAAAGATGTCGTAATACTTGGGGGCTAATGGCATGTCTCGGAGGTCATATCGCCGAACAGAAGTACAATTGCGGAGCCTTAGCATCTACGAGACTGAAATGAAGAGTTAAACGAACAACCAAAATGTTACAGGATTGTTACTGTGGTATTAGAGAAAACTGTGCGGCGTGAACTGGCGAGGTCATCCTTTTACTCAACACGCTGGAATGATTAACAGCGAGCTGTGCGTTTTCCGGAGCCGAAAGTCCATGTTGAGCGGTGGTGCGTCGATGGTTTGATCAAATTACTGCGTATTTGCCAGGCATTGCCGTTGTCGATTTTGGCTCATTGCACTTTGCAATGCGGAAGCCTGTAGAAATTCATCTGACTGGAACGACAAGTGTTGCCTTCCGCTGGATGCCGAAATAGTACATTAAATTCTCCCAACAACATTCACTCTTTTGACTGATCAGCACAGCTTTGTTTTGTGTTTCCTAACTTAAACCATTAAGATTAGAATGCATTGTCAACCGTGGCAAATGGAAGTGTAACGAAAGTAGGCGCGTGTGAATAATTAACAATTTGCTAATGAGATCTGAGTCTTGTGTACGATTTGGTCTTTCTCACCGTGAATTTTAAGTTTAAAAGCTTTCATTGGGTACTGACTGTTTTAATTGGCCTTCATTTCACGATCTGAGAGCATTCTACCCTGGTTGTTAATTCGAAAGGGAATTGTGCATGAAATAACCTCCGAGCAGGTAATAAATAATTTGGACACTCTAGTATGACTAAACTTATCTTCCAGCATGCTACATGAGTATCAAATCAAGGCTACTTGGACTAACTCTTGGCATGAGATTCTACTTTTGACCCACATTTTCCGCAATATTTTTGAATCCACGGGTACAGGTAGTCTGAAAAACAGTATTCTTCCCCAATTTCAAGTTGAACTTCAACGTGGGCTCTCATACCATGCGCTTTAGTATAGCTATCACACTTGAGATCATGGTGGTTAACGATGATAATAAAGCCAAAGGAATATGTAACAACCGTCATGAACAGTTAACACAATTTTATGGAATGACCCCCTAGAGAGCACGTATTTTTCCGTTAAAAGCATCTCAACACAGGATAGAACATGAATATGATTCCTTTCCCTTTACCATCGTAGCAACACGTCAATAACGAGGAGAACCGCCGAACACCAAAAATGTTTTCACCTACCGCATACAATGACAATTCAGGCTACAGAGATCAGGTGGATTTCCGCTATGCGCCCTCAACTTGGTCAGATACGGAAAGCATAGACAGAGGCATCGGCGCGATGCGCATCAACGGGGTACGTCCGGCCCTCGGCTTCTATATCACGACTATGCTACTGAATAGTATTGAGTAGGCTAGATTTGTGTTTGGGTGTTCACAGGAAAGCGGAAAAATGTAATTTAACTGCTGAGGCAAGCGAAGGGGGGATGTGAGGGTAAACGTATCGCGTTGATAGGTTTTGCAAACTGCAGTAGCGGGTAAGGGAGGCAGTTCAGATGTGGATCATAAGCAGAGGAATCACACTACATTCAATGGAATGCCAAAAGCCAATAGGCGCATTTAGAAAAGTAGAGTTCCCTTATCTCTGACTCCCCAAACCAGCTTCAAATTCGACTTTTAATGAGCCTTCATCGTGTGGTTCACTTTAGGCACATATAATTGTTACTGTGTTGTGCCGAGTAATTGTTTTAATAACGTCACAACCGGTAGTCCTAGCAATCAAGATAAGGCCAGCTAGAAAGCCACACGTTGAGCTAACGTAAGTAAAAAACCGCAATTTTTATTTATATCTATGTGAATGTTGGCAAAACACTTGATTGAAGGATGAGTGCTTACGTGAAAACAACTGCGAGAACTTTGAGTGTTTCTTTCCACTTGGGTCGTTGAGGCTACGAATCTCTCCCTTCCCTCTGCATGTTTTCAAGGTCTTGAATGGTTTTTTTCATGATTGGTCGCTGTTTACTTTAATTCAATAGTATTTGGCACCTTTTCGAGTGTTCTTCCTATGTGTTTTCACTGCTCTAGTGTAACAGGAAGGATGATCTTATCATCAAAGAAATCCCTCATATAGGTAGCAGCGATAAGAATTAGGCAAGCATGAAGAATGGAGAAGTGGTTTGCAGCAAAGCTAGAGTCTAATTCTCAGTTTAAATTTATTAGGACGAAGAAGATGAAGTGTTTATGGTGAATGGAAAGGAGAGAGAGAAGAGTGATGATGACCATAATGGGGCAATTGATAATTCATTGGGGAGAATCTTGGGACGCCGGGAGGATGTGACTGAGCAGATGAAACGCAGTCAACCTTACATGATGGCTCTGCTAGTTGGGAAGTCCCCCGCCTTTCGTTCGCCTCTTGGTAGTGTGGGTCAGGTAAAAACGCCATCACCACAGCCACTACTTCTGGCCTTTGTCTAATCAGCACTGTGCCCTCTACGATGATTACACTGCACGCTTCTGTACTACGGATAGAGAGACAAAGACCGTTAATTGCTTGGTCTTTTTATTGCTTGTATTCCAGATTTCTGGCATCAACGGAAGGGAACCACTTGATTCTGGCAGAGAGAACCAATATTCGCCCTTCACTGGAGGTAAAATACTGTTTTATACCACCCACGTTAACTTTTACTTTGAAAGACTACAAGGGAGTGAAAGTGCGTGTCACTATTGTGGAATTTGACTCACTTGAGAGTGACAAGTTCGCATAGTTACATACACAAGTAGATCAAACACAATTCACCCCTCAAACACAAGGAAGGCTGACTGCTTAACAATAAATAATGTGGAGGTAATCGAGGGAGGATTCGTGTTGATGGTGATGCTCTTGTCTCTTAATAAGTAATCGTGAATCAGCATCTTTTATGCAAAACTCTTGATTTATCCATATTCTTATAAATCAGAACAAAGCATTTTTCCAACCTTTTGCTGCCTAAGCAAAGCCTCTTGAAGTTGTCACCACTGGTTACGCATTAGGGTGAATCAAAGATGAGACCGTGTTTAAACCGCCTTTTTGCTAGCCTATCTGAATTGGGGGCTTAGGTGTGCTTGAGCCTCCACTTATTCACTTCTTCCTGATAAATCATACAAGTTGAGTACCACTTGGAGTCACATGAATTGTGGAGCCGCGGTTAAATCTCTTCTGATTGGCATGATATTTTGCGAGTACAATGCTTAGAAGTGTGCTCCAAGTTATCCGAAACTGCCTAGTTACAAGTCGACTCCAAGTTAAAGATCATTATAGTGATTAAAGAATTGGGATGGCGTAAAGTTTGGTGGGGTACTTAGCTATGCTGTAAATGAATTACTCGGCTGATTGCGGCTGTTGTAGGCTGAGAGGTGATCTACTTCTGGTACCTATTTTCGGTTCGGGATTACCCTAGCGGCAACAACTGTTGACTCCGTGTTCGACAAATAATAAACCAAACCGAGCAAATACACATACGTATACATATATCAGCACGCATATATACGGGTAGCATTGCTAGAACCCCTGTCTCGTCTGTATTATTCTTTGTGGCGCAATTGGTCTCCTCGCCTTAGCCAATCAGCATACAGCGGAGGGGCTGTTGTTCATTGGTTAGAATGTCCATGCGTGGGTTGGCTTGCACGTAGCTTAAAGCAAGCGGCGCCTCTCGACGACTCGGCCCAAAACACCTCAAAAGAGCACCTCGCATGTGAAGAATGTCGGCTGGGATTTACAAGAATAAAGGTGAGGTTGTCCCCTATTTAAAATAAATACTCGGTTTGTCTTTAGACTCAAATATCCCCACAGGCGGAAACCTTTGTTTTCAAAATTTTTTTAACACAAATCGTTAAATACATTTTATTCTTGGCTGTATCATAAAGTTATTTTATGTATTTCACTACAAAATATTCCCACACTATTTACCTATGATAGCTTTTACAGAGCAAATGTCAGCTGCAAGTCCTTCTTATCAAGTGCTCCCTTTAAAAGGCTATTTTTCTATTGGAACTACCTGCTATCCGCACTGTGAGTGGGTAGTAGAACATGACCCAACGCAAATGACGCAATTTGATTGCAACATTCCGCCATATGACTTTCCAAAGAAAAAAACAATGCATTGTTTTTAACTCCCTATGGTCAATGGCGCACAAGTAGACGCTGTTAGCGGGCTATTTAAATCGCAGATATGGGTGTCGATCTTTGCAAATTACCTTTCATAATAATTGGGAGGAAAGCGTCTTACCAAAGTGAATTTTCAGACGGGAAATAGCTTGATAGAACAATTAGGCGCCCTGCTTACCTCAGAGAAACATTACATGACCTTAGTCTCCGCGTCCATTAGGTGTGTCTGCCAGTCGGCTCCTCATGTAGGTTAGATGAACCAAATAACAATCACCAAGCCTTTCTAAAAACCCAGATCCTAAATGTCTACCCCTAAGTTGACAGGGTTTGGGTGGTAATCAAGGCTTGATTGCCCTCAATTGTCGTTGGAATTGCATTGTTTAGCGCCTAATGTCAACTATGCTGCCTTCTTGGCCTTTATTTGTCAACCAATTTTCAGTTACTCCTCCATCTCACCGTCTGATTGGCGAAATGCATGTTTTCTGTTGTTGTTTCATGTCGTTCATGGCATAAATTTGCTTGAAAACTAAATTTGTTTTTTGTATGGCCGGAACAATGTCCTCAAATCCAGTAACGTCTCAAATCGCACGAATTTCTCCTTTTTGTTCAAAAGTCTTCTTTTCACAATCATCCCATACCAATATGATGGTTTAACCTCTTATGCCCAACAAAAGAATATTAGGTGCACCCCACGATCTTTGGCAGAGTTTGGTGCTAAATGCAGACATCACTGATGAACTGGTGACGGGTCTCCTACCAACCTGATCGCCATATGAATGCCTGCGATTTTGCTTCCTCCTCCAGATGGCAGGCGTCCGAGCCAACAGTACAACCGAATTGGGGTGACGCAGCCAGTCGCAGCCGTAGGACAAGTTTTCTCTGCCACCGCCATGTCATCTGCACCCCATGCCACGTGGGTGACAGGACCGCTGCAGAAGGAGCCCCCAAAGGAGTTCGTACCCCAGCTCCTCGATCCCGAACCAGCCTGTCAGAAACCCGCTCCGGATGCCATACCGGGTCGCAAGCCTGTCTACTCTATGCAAGAAGATGATGCCTTTAAGGTTAGCAAGATGTTGAGTATATATGGTCAGAGAGCGTTGGCATGCTTGCGGTCATTGCGAGCTCTCGTTGATTGAATCGCTAATGGCTTTCAGTTTACATCGTTATCCTTTCATAGCTTAATGCGACTCGATTGTCTAGCTTGCACGGATTGCTGTTACAAATAGCTTATTTAAGATGCTATAGGAGGACAGTGACAGGAAGCAACTGAACTGACTGGGAAGTAAGATAATCTAAATTAGCAAGGAATGAGTAGTTGCTTATTTCAAAAAACGATGATATCGGTACCGGATGTCGACGCAGAACCACTTTTTGGGGATTCGCTTCGTTTGACCTGATTGTAAAGGTTGAGGGTTTATTAGTTTCTCCCTTCAAAGAAGTCCACTTTTTTAGACATCCATAATTATCCGAAAATAGGAGAACTAGCCAAATGATTGCCGACTTGGCAATTATGCAAATCTCTATTTAAGTTGGCGACTCACCGAGGTAGTCCAAGTTTTCATAAGGCCATTGTAAGTTTACCGGGTTTTCAAGGATTTCAGTTGGTCTCTAGGATTGTGAGTCACAGGCTTATCTCGGTAGAAAGGCATGCAAATTCTTGCGCCAACGGTCGCAAATGAATGAAATGCACAAGAGACTGTAAAATTTATGTCTGGCTTGCGCCAAAGCGTCTAACACTTGGAAACAAAAAAGACTTTCTTTGAATGACCTTTCGTGCTTTTTAGATTGTAAAGTTAAGAATACCAATTCCACAAACCGTCTGATTCCCCATTTGTATTTGTGATTGGTCGGTTAAGCTAGGACAACCCATATATGACTGGTCGATTGAGCGAATCAATGATCTCATTAACTTGTGCACCAATGGAATTCGCGCCATCGAACTCTCGTCATTCGTCCAAAAATCAAAAGATAATTTTAAATTAAGTCATGATTAAGTTACGATTTGATGTTACGTTAAATATATCACATTTCTAGGCTTTCCAGAAGGTTGACGAGCATGCGATGGCCGTGTCCTATCAGGAGCAAAACAGTTTCAACCAACTGATCTGGCAGTTGATCTACGCCAGGAATATCACCTCTGATCTAGAGCGGGTGCGTGCAATCTTCCTCTGGCTCTGCACCAAGGATCTGCATCAAATGAACTTCGATAATGTCACTCCCGGCTCACCGGAGGAGATACTCATGGGCATTCGCACGGGAAAATCTACCTATGCGCAAATCTTTCAAATTCTTTGTCGGTACGTGCTTTATTAATCGATTGAAAGGACGAACTGATTCACCTGACGTGGTAGAAGACCATGTTTTCGTCTACCTTTTCTTCGCACTTTACTTATCGTCGACATTTTTCAGCAAATAATACCATGTCTTTGGCTTTCATGTTTTCCGGTTGGCGTGGTGTTGTTCATTACCACATTCTGTCCCACTGACCAAATTTTTTAAAAAAAGGTATTTTTATCACAGATCATTCCAACATTTATGCAGTGCCTTAAAACTAGTCCGGGGATGGCTGATTATGATTGGTTGGTTAGCGATTAGCCAATAGCTGCCTAGATTAATGATTTGAAGCCCAATCAAATCCACGACACCGCCTTTGAATCCTCCAACGACGGTAGACGGGCCATGGTCGCTTCAACATCCAGTACTAACAATACCTCTTTTAAGAATCAATTACAAAACTAGATTAGATCCTAAAATGGCCTCTGTGAAAGCGTTTTTAAATCACATTTCGAAGCGATGATAAAGCAACCTGGGTTTCCCATTGAAATTGGATAAATTTAGATTTTACGCTACGGTAAATTTATTTGGTACATTTGCTCCCCCACAAAGCACACTAAAGGCGAATGTGGCGATACGTTGCGATTTATACGTGCACATGCCACTAAACAACGGCGATTTCGCTCCACATTTGCGCCTAAACGTGTGATATGATTTCCGGCCAAATTACTTCTTTTGCTATTTCAAACTGTCATTCGAAATAAAATGGCAGTGGTAATGCTGGAATAATCCGTCTCTTTTATTGGCATTCCATGAATAAACTGTCGATGTGATATCACTCCTTGTTCATTCATTGGAAGGTATGTAAAATCCCAACGGCGTAGAGCTTTCTTTTGCTACCCATCCCACCTGCCTTTCCTCCATTATCGTCAATGAAGGTACCCGCACAAGTGATCATGTTTCTGTTTTCTGACATCAGATTGGTATCTTTTTATGCAGCCTTCGTGCACCCTCGATATCCACTCCTGTTCCTTCCAGCGCGTGCCTTGGTTGTAAAAAGCGTCTCCTGGTGACCGGAAAACATGCGAACCTGTAGCTCCACATTTATGCCCGAACAGTAGACTTCTTAAAATGAATTTGGGCCACTATTAAGCCCTCTTTTTTCCTACGTTTTCCCATATTATGTGTGTTACATTTCGAGGTGAATTAGGCTGTATAACTGCCACCTTTTTAACTCGTTAAGATCAGTGTTAAGCTGCAGCGAGACTTGGAGAAGCGGGCTTGATTAGTCACAATAAAGGGGAAAAAGTGAGTTTTTTTTCCTCTGTAATACACTAATTAAAAATACATTGCGATGTGGAGGAAGAGGCACTGAAAATTAATTGTTTTCATCGTTTTTCTCCTCTTTTTGTCCGGCATTATCTTCGATTCCTAAATACCATGACCCTGTTTTGGTTCATGTGAACGCTCCTTTTGGCTTCATCATCATTCCATTTTTGATGGCTAAGGGTGGGTTTACTGCCCTCCTGGTGTACAGAATGACAATTTCCGTGTTAGAGCAACACGAAAATTTTCGATAGGAAAAGGTGAACTAATTGTTTACTTGGCTCATTTTGGCCGCCAAATTTTGGGGCTGGTTATTTTAAAATAGGCTGAATTGCCTTTTTATATTGCTATTTTCCATGTTTACGGGGTTTTACCATTTTGGGATCCTCAGGAGGTCAAACCAGACGCTACTGTGAAGCCAGGCGAAGGTTGATTCATTCATAACATTCATACATATTACGTCTTTGATCATTGTTCTTCTACTCTCGGGTGATGGTTTTTTCAGTTCTTTCCTCCTTCTTCTTGGTTGTGGCAGTAACTAGGTGAGCGTTTAGGGCGCTTTGCATTCTCGTAGAACTCTGCAAAGAGAAGCGCTGATGCTACAACAGCCAGTACATGGTATAACGAGCGAAGGCCGCTAATTAGACAAACGGAATGCGATTTTTAGTTCTCCTTTACTCCTTCTGTAGTTATGCCAACCTGCACTGCAAGCTATTGTTAGGCTACGCAAAAGGTGCAGACTACTCACCAGGCATGCGATTTTCGGGTGCCGCTACGGGTCAACACTCGTGGAACGCAGTGCTGGTGGACGGGACGTGGCACCTGGTGGATTGTCACTGGGCGGCGCGGCGGCTCATTGTGAAACGCGCGAGTGTGGAGAATGTGCGTTACATTTTGGACACCTTCTACTTCCTCACCAACCCCAGCCAACTCATCTACACGCACTTTCCACACGACAAGGACTGGCAACTCCTTCATCATCCCATTACGCTGGAGGTATGGTTTGTCCTTCCTTTTTGTCTAGTTATCTGGGATCAATCCTTACATACATTTGCGTTCATTCATTTATCCATCCATCCTGCGACACTGATAGTAGCATACACTTCTCGATTTCCATAATGTAGCATTTGTCTTGTAAGAAGTACGTGATTTTGCATAGAAAGATGGAACAATTGTGCATTGTCATTGTCTGTCACTTTTGACAGACTTCTAGTAAACTTTTTAAATTTTGTCCCTATCTTCGTTGTCAAAGATGCATGCTTTTTACACTCTCTTGCTGCAATCTTAAACGCCAAACGCTGGCTGCTTCAATTGAAGGAGTTTGAGGCGCTGCCATTGGTGAAGTCGGCATTCTTTAAGTACAATCTGAGTCTGGTGAGCCATCGCACCGCGGTGATCCTCTTCTCGGACCCCGAGATACGAGTAGTGATTGGCTATCCCAAGGATGCAAAAAACACCTTCCTCTTCACCATTGGTCTTTCTTTCGACGACTCGGAGTTGAGTGAGCACTACAATAACACATCGCTCATGTGAGTTCACCCCATCCTCCCCTATTCGTGTTGAAAGACGTTGGAGATTATATTAGAGCTAGAGCGGTATGCTAACGAGGATGAAGGGTTTCCATCACAATCTTTAGAGCGTATTTCATGTTTGAGGTACTGATTGAGTCAATATTGAAAGAGGGTAAAAAATAACCCATGGTGTTTGGTTGATGGATGGATGCTTAAATTGCATCATTCCTTGTGGCTTCGTAAGGCCTCCTCATTCATTTGCATCGGGTAAAAGTAGACGTTAATCGGCTTAAGGGCAGGCAACTGTGATTTACCAGTCGGTCTGATAGCAAACATTAACCCTACAAGGTTTCATACGAAACGCGTTGCTCCCGTAACTTACCTAAGTGGCAATTATCAGGATTCCGGTGTTCATGCACTACCCTGCCTTTTGAAAGCTGCAGAACTCGCCCAGCCTATCACATCTTCACCACTGAATAGCATGAATAAGTGACCGTCAGTATTTTATGCTTTGTTGATAGACTAGAACTGCTTCATGTTCCGGATTTACAGCATGTCTAGAACCAGAGCATGTGATAGCGCCAAGTTCCGACTACCGGAATCTGCTAAAACCTTTAAGGCAGTTCTCTTTTCTGCACGTAGGCGATACGCGCGACAAGAGGTGATAGCACGTGAATGTTGCGTGGCCTTCTACATCCGTCCACCGAGACCGGGCGCCTACAAGTTGCTGGTGTATGCCAAGAAACGCGATGGCAGCGGCATGGACGGCATCCAACGAGAAGCGGTGACGCCCGGCATAGGTAGAGCGGGAGATGAAAAGAATCTTTACGGTGCAGTCTGTGAGTATCGTCTTATGGCCCGTACACCCTCCAACGCTTGTCTTCCACCATTCCCTCCCTGTCAGACCGGGAATTATGGCGTCACTGAGGTTGGTCTCTCTATTCCTCTACTCTTCTCTTGCTTTTGCGTATATTGAGGTAGTCCAAAGTAAGTAATCCACACCGACAATATTTGCTCTGTTTGCTTGGTGGAAGATAGGGCGCGACTTGAATTCACACTTTCCACGCCCAAAACGTGTATCGAAGCATAAATTTTGAGAATGCCCTAGTGCGTTACTGGCAGTAAGTGACACCTAAGGATGCAGATTCCAGTTCAGACGCTGTACAGAAGGAAGATGCCATTTGATGGCTAAGGATCTTATCCTGAGCGTTCAGGAAAAATCCACATTTTAGAGAGGGCTTTCGTTATGGGAGGCTAATTGGAAATACCTTGCTGTATGACGTCCACAATTTGCATCGACGGTGAATTTGCAAGCACCTTTAGAATAGCCTTCTCTTCAAGGAGCAAAATTCATTACCCTCCATTAGTAAAAATGGCATTTCCTAGGAGCGTTCAAGTATGCAGTCAACTCTCCAGCAAAGATTTTAGATGAAAAAAATGAATTTTGGAAGCTTACCTCACGATATCAGATTGCTGCTATACAGTTATTCGTTTTCTGCTTTCGTCCGGCCATCATTAATCTGATATTTGGTCCTGCACTCGATCAAACAGTGCAACCTGACTAGAGGGATCCATTTCGGTTGGACTGTGACATCTTTTTGATACAGTAATTGGGCGTTTGCATGGTGGTAGTTCAATGGCGTAAGCTTTCATCTAATAAAGGTGGAAGAAGAACGTCAATTAGTGAGAGGCTCCTGCTGTGAGATGCCAAAATTCCCACTCTGTAGTAGTAGAATTCAATGCTTTTATAATACCGATTCAATTGGTTATTTTTTTTCTACGGCGTCCTGTATCCATGATCCACGAACTCCAATTAGACAATCTGGGGAGGCACTTAAGTAACGAGCGCATCAAGTAGGGATGTTATCGCCTGCCTTCATATTACAGATGTTCAACCGTTTCAACGTGGTGCCGATAGGCCCAGAAGCGAGCGAAGCAACCCTTAGAGCTCGAAATGGCGTTGTGGAGGTGCGTTTTGCTTTGGTTGGCGGTTCGCAGCGCCCTATGCCACGGATGATGGGGCGACTGCGTTGTAGCCTCCTGCCGGAAGAAGACCTCGATAACTGCATCCTTTATCGGGTGCTCAAGAGCGGCACTGAGGCCGTCATCACTGTGTTCCTTCCAGACGCTGGCGAGTTCGGCCTGGAGGTTTATGCCAGCGATCTTGAACGCGATGGGTCATCCTACTTTGCGGTAAGTTCTCTTTTTCCCTCTTTCTTCCTTTTGTGGACTACTCATTGGGATAAAAGCATTTTTTTGTGACCTAAAAGCGAGTCTAATTGTGCTCATAGCAGTTTATTGAGCCTAGGCGAGAGTTGTTGTCTGGTTGTCTTCGACATCCTAGTTTGGGCCGCATTACACTCATCTGTAGCGTATAAATTAAGTTCTCCTTCTACCCACCGAATTTGTTGGTCATTCTGGCTAACTGAAAAGCTCTCGACGGAAATAACAAGTAAATTGACGTCGAATAGTTGGTTTGTAAAATCCGTCCGCTTTGTCTCACGTAAAGATAGCTGCGTGTGCCTGTGTCCCCTCAGATGAAAGAATGTGCCCCCACGCGAACACAGCGCACTTTTTTCCATCTACTTCACAGTTAGTCTCCTTCATTTTCCCCCTCCAGCTCTACTCCCTTCGTCCTGTCCCATCAATTTAAATATTTTTACACTTGCAGAGGGGCCTCAAGTGGACCTTTAAATGGAGAAAAAGGAGGGAGAATAGGAAAGGACGCACAATTTCTATTTTAGTGCTTTTGAGAGACGTGGCATTTAACGGTTGATAGTCACTCCTAAAAGGTGAAGTCTTGATAGTAGAAAGTTGAACCACCCATACGAACAAAGACCTGTCAGCAGGGGGTATAGGTGATGGAAAAAGGTGCCTATTCTACTCGTGAATTGATATCTCTCATAGGACAAACTCCTCAATTTGAGCATTAGAGGTCTATTAGCCTAGAAATAGCCTTATTGTCAGAAAATTGGGGACTGGGAGACACCTGGCCTGGGTGACATGAGTAAAGCATCTTCCCAATTACCGACATCTAACCAGAAGAAGTGGATAAGGTGGATGTAAGATTACTTATGGATCAAATGAATGTATATTTCTTTCCGTTGTACAGATATGGCAGTACCTCGTCATCTCAGAAGTGGCTGCATCAGAACGCGGACTGCCCAACTTACCGACGGGTTACCTGGGTCCGGCAGCCCGGTTTTACGAGCTTGGGCTTCAAGTTGTCAGCCACTCCGATCCATTCATCCGTGCGGAGGCAGGTGAGCTGTGCATCCAACTTGCCTACCAGCCACAGCGTCCGTTGAAGATGATGGCTCAGCTCATCTTTGCTTCAAATGACGCCAGTGAAGACTACTCACAAATGGTTAGTAGCCAGTATATTTCCTTTCGAGAAGACTCTATTAGAAATATCTGGCATCTTGTGTAGTCGAAAAAGTCAGAATTGCCTTTAATAACAAGATTTTATTTATTGCGCTGAATTATGTAAGAGCTAAGTAAAGGATAGTGCTTTGCTTCAGTTTGTATCTATGAAAGTAACCAACGAAAATCACAGCTGATCTATTGGAGGCGAAGCATTAGTACGTAATTCCGTAGTAAAAATGAGTTCTGATGTTGGCATTACATCGTTTTAAGGCTGCTCAGCGCTTTTAGTCTCAGAAAGCCTCTTGACATGTTGGAAGTATCTAGTGGAAAGCTGCAATTTGTTGAGCATCCATTTTTTCTCATGTCTGTCCCGATTTTTAAAATCTTCATCTCCCGTCAATTTCCATGTTCAAAATTAGGCTCAATTCCGTTTCGTTATTGATCTAAGGAATAAAGAGATGTCTAAGTTTATGAGTGACACAAACAATGACCTTCAAGGAGGTAGTGACAACCCAAACCGATTGAAAAATAGAAGTTATTTTCCGTTAGCGCACCAGTTTCTACTAGCGATAAATAAATGTCATTTCTTTTCAGGTGTTGCAACAAATGCGCCTCGGCCAGGTCTACCTTCTTGTACGCATCCCTCGCCTTGGCTTCTTCAAACTGCAAATATATGCTCTACCTGAGGGTGACCGGGATGACTCCTTGCCAGGGGTGTACAACTATCTCATCGAGGCCAGCAAAGCCACCCATCGGTTGCGTGGGCAAATAATGCCCTTTCCACAGCAGTTCGCGCATTGGCGCCGTAGTGGATGCTACCTTGACGCGCCCACTGAGGGCATCCTCGGCCTCGACGCCAACGGCCGCCTGATGGCGAATCCACCAGCTGAAGTGGCCTTCTGCCTCGCCGTGCCGAGTGCGCACAGCGTTGCAGTGGTGGTGGATGATGACTGGACCTACCTGGAGGTCCGTGGCGATCGCTGGGAAGGCACTGTGCCCATGCGAGCCCACTGGGGTCGCCAGTCACGGCTCTCTGTATGCGCCTCCTACTCTCAACACGATGCGAACTTTAGCACTTTGTTGGAGTATACGTTGGCGCTCTAAGCTGATACTGAGCCCGATCCTCGATGTTATTTTTCTACATGTGAGCAGCTGTCTCACTTCTTGCACGCACCAACAGCCAGTCTCTCGCGCCCTTATACATGTATCCACGGCATCACATACCCACACGTACACAGACATCTAGAAAAGCCTCTATTCTCCCACAAATGCCCCTTTCTTGAGAATTCGCCTACAGAAGTCAACTTGCTGGTAGTATATTACTGTATTTAATAGTTGTCACGCCTTTCCAGACGCCAACAACATTCAAATTTCTCGATTGATCAGCAATGCAATCTATGTATACTGAGGTTTTTCCCCTTTGAGAAGCAAATTTAACGAAGGCGGAAAATGAAGCCTAAGCTACGACCACCTCTAATCACATTTACTTATTTAGGTATGGATCTCGGTTGAGAATGGAAGGGGAATTTCAGAAGTCACATTTTCCACAACAATCCCTTTCCTAGTTCAAAGTTGACTGAGACTGCAATAAGAAAGTACAATGAAATTGGTAGCATTTGATGCTAAGGATCCATTTTGCCCTCAGGTCCCGACAGTGAAAGAAATGCTGAGTCCTTAAGATACGCCGATAAATGTCTAGTCCTGCGGCCATTAAGACATTTTACCCATGGACGAGAGCATGAATCTGAGACAGACAGACAGCTCGAAAGTGCTCGGGAGATTACCCAAACTCTGAAAGGGCATAACGGTGGTAAGAAATACAAGCGTAAAATAGTGCCAGTTGAAGAGTAATGAAGGCATGAGTGAGGATTTTGTGAAGCGGTAATCCAATTTCAAAAGGGTAAACTCAATTGCGTCAGTACATGGATAAACAACGAAAAGCAGCAGAATTATGGGCAAAAAGGAGTAAATTACGACGAGATATCGCTAACTCTAAATTATAAAAAGGAAGTAAAACAGAACTAGTTAAGATGTAAAGGAAGGGTGAAAACACGGCCACCCTACGCAGCTGCAAGATGACAGCAGATAATTTTTATCCCGAATGACAGCAACCTGAAACAATGCTTCCACACTTTGTCATCAACGTTAAGGTCTGCACGAAACAAAAGGGTAACCTCGAGAAGATGAGAATAGACGGGCTGATTCGCCAAGCTTTCTAGTACGCTCAAACTGGAGCTTAAGGTGACCACCAGCTCTAACCATACACTCCTTCGAACTTGACCCAACATTAAACTCTGAAGAATTAAGCTCTCGTTTCACCTAAGTTCTACATTGAAATTAATTAGACTCGAAAGAAAAAGTAGCTCCTGGCCACATGGACCGACTGTCGTAAGTATAAACATCAGACCCAGATGACCCAGAAACGGTAAAAATACAAATGAAGGAAAGAAATGATTCATATTTTAATGAAACGGCATATAATCACAAAAAATACCAAAAAGTCACAGTTTATAAGCCCTCACCACTTCAGTAAAAAGTGTACCGGTTCACTCTTTAGTTGCAACGGATGTGCTGATAGATTCTACGGAAAAATCGTCTTCTTTACCTTCATCTTCTGCCTTCTTTCCCACATTCATCTGAATCTTACTTATTTGTGGTGGCAACGGCTTGGTGTCGGCGCGATGATGGTAACGACGCAACATTTGCCCACAGAAAGTGAAACAGTCAAGAACGAGTGTGACTACAACGACAAAGACAAGCCCGACAAGCCAGATGTGTTGGTAAATAAACCATAAGAGTGGGTTCAACACCGCAGATATAGTCAGAGTTGCGGCGTACCAGCGTAAACCAGTGGTCTCCAAAATGAGCCGCCCCGAGAAAGTGGGGAAGTCCTAAAGAACATAAAACAAGCTACTTAACATGTACAAGTGGCTTTACCACCTTGCTCTTGTACTGGAGCAGGACCCACCGCTTAGGTGCTTGGGCAGCTGACTAGTCGAGTGTGAACGGGAGTAAACACTGAAACACTGTTCATCACCACTGAGAGGACTTCCGGTCTACTTAAACACTATGGAAATAACCAGACTAGAATATTTACAATAATTCCCCTAAAATTCTCTAGTGAGTGGGAACTGTAAACTAAAACGCTGTCCTGACTGAAGAGAAAGTTGTCAGTAGAAATGAAACGCATGCCTGATTGTCGCGGTAGTTGCTAGAGAAAACGACACGAAGCCTCTGTTCTTTTTTGCAGAAATTGAAGAGGTAAAATGGAGCGTACAAAATGGTATCCATAATGTCTACCAACCATGGTCGGTATGTCGGCAGAAGCTGAAATGGGAGAGTAGAAAACACGCATAAAGTGAAATGTAAAACAACTTTAGTGTTATCATACGTGCCTTCAACTGTTTGAACTCACAGTGTTCGAAAGAGTAATTGAGTGATTTTTATCCAATGAGTACAAATGCAGTCTCAGGGAAGAAATGTCTATAAAGACAGAAACAAAACGACCTAAAATTGTAGCCTAAGTTATAACGACTAAGTATGATCCTCCTACCGTAAGGTAAGCTGAACCTTAGATAGGCAATGTCACACGAATTTGTCACATGGACTATTCAACGCGTCTACAACCAGAGTCTCCGGAGCAGATCAACCACCGCAATACAACTATGCTGTCCCAGCATGAAAAACACCCAAAACGGGAACCTCCTACTCTAAGACCGATAGAGAACACAAGTCACATGTTTGTGATGCCTGAACCAATAACGAACATAGCTTATCCATTTCGTACGAACCAAGGGAGGAAAAATAACCAACATAAATATTGGATGGGTTTAACCCGCCCAGTTGCAGAGAAACTACTGTAGCTACCAGTATTTTTGGGTGATCTCTGGTCAGGTTTGCGAGTTCAAATGTGGATACTGAAAAGCATTTGCAGAGTACTTACCTGCATCACGATTTTCGGGAGAATCTGGTATAGAAATGACAAATTCGATTTTGTAGTCCTGACCGGGGGTAAAGAACTGCGGAAGGCAAAACAGATCATTCAGGACAAGACACAATGGAAAATCACCATGACCATATTAATGCTACCTTTATCAAGGAACTGCTTTTACAAATTATCCTTCCCAAAAAAATTTAATGTTAGCCAATTTTCGTCTGTAAATGGATAAAACTGCAGTCCTTCGTGGCGAGAATTGGCTTTGAAAAGCAAAAAACAAGTAAGTAGAAGGACCTACCGAAGCGCCGAACTCAGAAAGGGAAAAATCATCGGTGGAAAATACGTGTCTGTCCTTTTCAGACGCCCTAAATCGAGATAATTGCAAGAAAATAAACTTACACGAAGCCAAGGTGAATCTCATGAAGACTACTTAAATTGGGGACATAAATATGGCAGATGACGCGGAACGTGATGAAGGCGCAGAGTATGAAGAGAACTTGAAGAGCAACACAAGCACCCAATTTCCTCAATGCGCTGGATGACATCGTTTAACCGTCTGCTAAATTCAGAAACATTTACCTGGAAAATCGGGTGGGCAGAGGGCAGTGGAGCAGACAATTTAACAGTGTTCATTAAAGAGAGTTTCAATTAAGGGGTGAGAGCATGCAGATGGAAGAGTACATAAAATGGCAATCAAATCTCTTCCTCAATACTTGATCATCATGTGCCAAGTGGTTGAATAGCATTGCAGCAGTGAATGCTTTGATGCCAATTCATTTGCAATCAGATAAATATTTGCCATTTTTCACAGCAGAGATAGGCCCAAAACTCAGGAAAATCCCTTATACAAATAAGTGGCGGCATGTATTGTAAAATGAAAACTATATTTTACAGCAATACATTTTTTTCATTGTTAAGGTCAGACCAAAAGCCAGTGCATCGAAGCATGAATTTAGGATAATGATCCCGCCTTAGAGTGAGATAAAAACAGTCGAGGACCGATGGACATTGTGTCTTCAATGATCATTTATTATTCATTAGCCTTGTATCAAAAGTGCAGAACCTAAAACGGATGAATATGCCACAAGTCAACATGGGTGACTTGTGCTCACCAAATTTGTTTCTTAAATTCAATGTCAATACTTGAAAAAATGTGCAAGAAATGGTTCCCAAATTTAAAGGTTTGTGTTTAGTCATTAGTTGATGAAAGGGGTATTAAGCTGATAAAGCTTTGAGCAGCGCCTGAACGGAGAGACTTCGATAGCGCCAAAGAAGCATTCACAAAGACCCATATTTATTGAAATACAACTGCATTAACTAGCCGTTTCACTTAACTAAGATTTGGTAGTTCCACTAATGGAGTTAACACATACATAGATAGAAATAACACGCAAAGTACAATGGTGAGGAAAAATTGTAAATCACACAGACATGTCAACATGACCGACACACAACTTGAGAAGTCCGTCCTTACAGAGAATTCCAATCAACATACCACCCGTCAAATTACTCCTTGCTGCCTTTTCAAAGTAATAGTCTAAACAAAGTATTGGCCAGAGTGTCACATCGAAGTGATCGCCTTTCTACTATAGGTAATAGGCATGGGGTAAACTTCAATGGAAATACCATAGCTTAACTGTTACAAATGGTCCTGGAAAAAGGAATAGCATGAATTGTGTCGATAAAATTATATTGGTAAATGTCGTGAACAAATAAGGATGAAAGTAGTTGCATCTAGGATTTCAACATCTATACAAGGTTCCAAAAGGTACTAATAAAATACAATATGACACGATGCATATAACTAACTGAGTTGGATTAAAAACCTCAGCTCTTTTGGTACACCTTTGAAGTTCACATTGTGGTTTAAAGTATAGTGCATCAAATGTCTTCCGAAAAGGGCACATTTGCGCCATTATCCATACTTTTAAACAATATCTTTGCGTTTGCATAATCACGCATTTCTGTAGAAGCATTAATTAGACTTAAAGATATTAGCTACTTTGCTTATGAGCCATCATGGATCATTTAATGACTACAAGTTATCTCGTATGTGTTATTATTTCTTGAACACCGTTTATTTCGGATACCGTCGTATCAGCGCATAGTTGATTTCTCAAGGACGCACACTATTTTAGCATGAAAGGGAAGCGACATTTTCTAGCCAAACGGACATCATTATTTGGAAGTGAGCACGAAGAAGATCCTACAAATTATAGTCTATCCTTGGTGTCTCCACCAGGTACTTCTTTACTTTGACAATTTTTCACAGGGTTAGTAATACGGGATCATACATCTAAGTCGCACAGCTATGGGGATTGGTGGAAACCTGTCGAAAATCAATTGCCTGAGAAGGTCTTGATCTTTTTCCTGAAGCAAAATTGTGTAGGCTAAGCCTCAGTTTTTCGGTCGAGTCCGCTCTACGGCAAATTCGTCTTCGATGAATGAAATAGCAGTTGAGTGCATTGCTAATATAATTTGTGAACCTAGGGTTTCCATAATAGCGCAGTTGAGCGAATTAATTCAGACGAAAGTAAGTTTTTTCAAGCAGTTAATTTGCTAAGGATGAAAAATCCTATTAGAAAAGTCAGTGTAGTAGTCGTTAATAGAGGGCACTGTAACCTCAAATCCTTTTGTTGAAATGCTTTTTAGAAATGCACTAGATTTTCGGCACTTTTCAAAGAATTGGTTTTTGTGTGCGCTTGAGTGTATGGGTGTCTTTCCGACTTTAATCTAATTTCCCAGACCGTTACTCCTTTCTAATTTATTGAAGCAGAGGCAACCAGTCTCAACAACAGCGCATCAGGCGAAACAGAACTAGGATCAGAAGGCGATCAAAAGGTTTGCGCATCACCCATTGATACGAGCTTATTTATGACCAAATTGAAAACATCCTATGCATATAGGGCTCCCTTACAAGCACACAATCAAATGCATCCGTACATTTTGAGACAGAAAAAGGCCTTGACGACCTAGGATCAAGCGATACCGACATAATAGAGAAGGCCAAAACTAGAGCAAAGGAACGCCAAATGCTGAAAAGCGAACAGAAAAATCAAGAAGAAGCGGATGGTCATTCTTACCTAACTGATCTTGAATCCAGCCTAATTAAGAAGTACACAGCAAAAAACCATAACTCTTCACCCATGGGCCCATCAACTGTGCTGGAGGTCACCCAACCAATGACCGATGAGTCTGGTGAAACGCAAAAGGAGTTGCTTGAACGCAGAATGAGTGAGAGGCCCCCGGCGACGCATACAGTTCGGCCTCCGTGGTACACTGAGGAGAAGTCCATTAGCAAACTAGTCAGTTCGCAAAGCAAATCGGAACCTAAGAAGTGGAGCTTTCAACGAACCTGCAATCAAATTGACTTTCCAAGCTATACAGCGGAGGAAATGCGTGTACGTAATGCCTTCCACTTAGTGTAGACTGATTACCTGATATCATCAATGGGCTCAAAACGACTTGTTTTAGGGTTGAGAAAAACACAGAATTGATGCAGAGATAATTTGAACTTAAATCTTATGGTGTCATACTCACGCGCCCACCGTACTTAACTGGGACACCGAAGTAGAATTCATGGTTTTATGAATATTTTGCAAAATGGGAAGTGGACAAGGAGAAACATGTTGGACTTACATACACATATTAATCATTAAGAGCATTTTACCAGATTTCATCCATGCAAATGAATTAACCCTTCTTTAAAGTCCACATTCTTAAGCACATATTCGTTTGCCCATGTCCGGAATGGGGCAACTAAGACAAGGAAGAAATATATTTTTTTCCAGAACTTATGGCTAATTATGAGCAACTCTACCTTGCAATTGCAAATAGTCCTATGTTAATATACACTTTGACCCTTATTTAATCCAATAGACAAAAAAACTAAAGCCAAAACATCTCTCCGGAGAGCCTGCCGCACTTATTAGTTATAAATATACACTTTTAAAATCAATAATGGAATGTTTGATTATTCGTTAAGGGTGTTATCGTTATCACTTTATATTTATGTATCATAGTAATAAGTCATGGACAAGCCTTCAACGTACGACTAGAGCGCCAAACAATTAGGCTTCCAAAATACACTGCTTAGAGCTCCAGTTCGTTGCTATATAGCTGCCGTCAAGGATGAATTTCTGCTCAATCAACTTCGCATTTTATTAAGGGTGCTCGACCGACGATAATAATGGAACCGAGACACAAGAAATGCACCTGGATGCCGAGTTTGGCACCAGAAGTTGTCGCCGAAAGTCAGGTTGGAAGGCGGTCAATCTCCAGTAGATTATCGCGCAGTGGATCCCTCAAGGCGAATGGAGCCTCCTCCAAAAAGTCTCCGCGTCGTGCGGTAAGTCAGGAAACTTTAGCAAAAAATTGAAAGAAACAAAACTGGATTCTCACACTGGTTCTACTAAGCAAATGAAAATATGCAACTCCCCTTGAGAAGGATACCACGAAATTAAGATAATCAGGAAAAGATGTCAACGTTCCAGGGGGATGGAAATTTCGCTCCGGCTTAATAATTAATGCCAGCCAGAACTAACAATAATCACTAAATTAATCGTGAAAAAAGCGGACGGAGCCAGTACACGTAGGCTTCTAGCGGTAAACAACCAAACTAGTACATTGTCCAATACTTGGTAAATCTTAATTCAAATTTGTAGTGGCTAATCCATTTACTCTTTTAGAATGATGTCAACCTTCCACCCTATCCCAAAATTTCGGCCCCGTACGCTATGGACTGACTGAGAAGACGCAATTACTTTAAGACACCAAGAATTGATAATGATAACATCTTGTAGTGAGAAAAACCCATCTCTGTTTCCTTGTTTCAAGCTATTAAACGTGTATCCGTTGACTAGGAGTAAATACGATCACAAAAACACAATGGAATGAGTTAAATGGTCTAGAAGGGATAAATATGAGTCCAAATAAACCCATTCACAAGTTATGAAGTTAAGCTCGTTATGCCGCAAGCAGTAACTTGAAACCTTACGGGGCACAGCATCAACGATCGACTTCCCTAATATCACAGTCATTAATGGAAACACCAAAAGTGGTGGGTGAAGTTGCGATAGAAGTGTATTCACCGAAACCTACACATTATCTCGGATCAAATTAAGAAAATATCTCATTTTCAATGATTTCCTTGAGACTGGCCAGATCGAGAGGAACATGAAGCAATTCAGTGCCATCAGAATCCTGAAAAAATTTACATAAACGAAAAGTAAGACACTATGTAACTGAGCGGCACAAATAATGAACATACATGCCTTTGAGAACTTGATGAGTTTGTGGTCCTTGAACTCGGTCAGCTGAGCCCGCAATGTGACTTCCGTATTGGTCAGAAAGGCATCACGGCAGCGCCAGTACAGTTCCTCTAGTGGCATTCCCTTAGGCACTGAGAGCGGGAAAAAAGACTCAAGGTTCTCTTCAATTCCAAATAGCAGGACTAACGAAGGATAAGGATATTTACCTGCCTTCTCTTCCTCATTCCTTTTACCCTTCCTCAAGGGACCCTTAGCATCCGTTGTCTTCTTGACAGCTTTTGGGCGTAGAAGAGCTTGAGCCTCCTCGAATGCCTGAACTTGGTACTCCACTAGTAAGCGGAAGATGTCACACACGTTTTGAGTCAACGAGGCCATGACATGTCGCAACCGCGTGAGCGCCACCACATCAACCTCGGGGTTGAGGAAGAGGTGTCGATCCACCAAATCACTGCTCATGTTGCCACTGCCCCCAAAGAGTTCCTGTATCAGGCGACTTTTGGCAAATCCAGCCTCGACTGAATAGGGCAGCAAAGTTGTGCACTCCTCCCAGATCCAGGAGAACCGTGAGACTTCGACTTGAGACCATACTGGGGAAGCGATGGATTGTAAAGGTGGTACAACCAGTCACGTATGTGAGTCAATGTATGAGTTGACTGTTTTTGCTCAATCAAACTCGGCGTTACGATAGAAAAGTAGGAATACTTTCTTCAATGAAGACAATCGTTTCGTGTAAAATTTAGCATTTGGAAAAGCGTAGAACTATTTGGTTGCAAATCAAGTATCACTTGACAGTGACCCGAATGCTTGATGTAGCGAGAGTCAAAATACAATTATTATGCTTCAAAAACAAATCAAATGAATGAAATTTTGCCTTGAAGACGTTATTGCTAGGAACGTGCTCTACTAGTTGAAGGGGTGCATCATTGTTGTGAATCATCCACGGAAGCTAATTGGGAGATCGAGCTGATGGAAAGGCCAAAGTAGTGATTTAATGGAAGGAGACTTACAAATGGGCAAATTAACGTTATCCATGGTAGCCACAATGTGAATGTGTGGGACCGCGGCAAGACGAGCTAAAACGGCCTGAGCCCTTACAGTGCGCAGGTTCTTTCCATCTATGCAGTTGATCAGCAAAAAGAGGGGAGCATCCGCTGCAGCTGCATAAGACAAACAAAAACATGCATTTTTCAGCGACATAGGCACACTAGTAATAGGTACTGCAACTGACCGGGTCGGGAAAAGTGATCAATGACGACATCCAAACGCTTGTCTACGGCGGCAGGAGCTTCTTCCAGCTGCATCACCTCATCGACTATTACATTGAGAATCTTTCGAAAAAAGTGCAACTGAAACTTTCATGCAAACCTTTCGAATACTGATAGTTGATGAGTACCCTGATACTACGATACAGTTATCTCCATTCAAGTACTCTTTTTGCAGGCGGGATAACAATCTTAATTTGGAACCAACGCCATAGAGAAGGATGTTAAAACCTTCCCTAGAGAGCAAAAAAAAACATGTTAGAAATACCAATAAGTCAGAAGCAAATGAGAATATGGAAACACACGTAAGGTATGTACGAAAATCCGGCAGCAGAGTGTCACCGAGCTTTTTAAGACGCTGCTCTAAAATACCAGTGTAGGGTGGATGGTGGTCAGACAATAAGGATTCGAGTTTTGTTAGATCGGGTAGCCCGTTTTCACGGTCTGCTCGAAGTTTTGCCAGCGTCCGTTTGCTAGTTTTTGCGGAACGTTTCATGAAGTAGTCATCGACAGCTTCCCACTGTGATAGAGCCGCTAGTTGCAAACCAAATTTGTTCTTACTTTTGAAGGTAATTGCGCCTTCTTAGGATCAAGAGAAGAGGTCCTAGTTTTCACACTGAGGGCATTCCTTGCGGTTGGTAGCACTAAAGTGAAGGTAGGGAATGAAGAGAAAAGTAGAAACTCTCCAGAAGAAAGAATAAAATAAAAAGAGATCAAACTATAAAGCACAGATCACCATGAGTGGAACAGTAATAGTGACAAATTATGTGGGTAACCGTATTTCACAGATTATACTTGCATAGGATCCTTAAGGTGTTAGAAGAACCAGAAACTACCAAAACGTGGGCTAACTTGATCGAGAACGTCGCTGAACATCAGCTGTAGGCACGCTTTCCAAACATTTGGCCGCAACGGCTGCAGAATATAGGCTTAATAAGAAAGTTACCAGCACGCGACATTGATCTAACGGACGACCGCAGCTTGGTCGTTGATGTATGAGCGATTGCAGCCTTACTAGGGGAGTTTGGTCCTGAAGATAATACAACACTGAGTAAAAAAACGCACCAGATGGCCGCATCTACACACAAAGAACACACTTCATCAACCAATAATTTAAAAGATTTGGGAGGTTAAGTTCAACAAGATTTTCGATGTGGATAGTTAAAACAATAAAAGCCAGGTGCAATAAGCATGCATAATTTACACCTCTACCAGTTATTTCGGAACTAAAAAATAAAACGGGGGCAATCAAAAATTAAGCTTAACAGCCCGTTTGGCCAAAATTCCCGGTAATGTTTCTGGGTGGGAATGTTATAATTGAGCCTAATTGTATTTTAGGTTGTTTGATTGCAGTTTGGCACAACTAAGGAGAATAAAATGAACTTTAAGTTTTCCTTTAGCATTCACAAATTTAAACGAACAATCTAATTAGTCACAACCTTAGTGCTGAAGGAGTACATGTTTGTTTGCATGTTTCTCTTTATGAGGAACCTAACGTTTTATCTCCAATATTGCTTTGGCTGTAATTTTCTACTTTATAAATTAACCGTAATTAGGTGTTTATCCGAAGACGCAAGTAACGGGGCCGTTATCACGCCTTTATTCGTACTTTAGTCTTATACTTACTTTACACGCTAATTCATTACATATAGTGAGGTGTGTTGACGATTAGGAAGGTGCAATTGGGGGTGCTTTGCGCCTGTTTGAATGTCTTGATATAGCGTCCCAAGACTTCGTTTAGGGTAAAAGAAGGCATAGTACTAGGGCAGAACATACATTCTGGAAACAGGGGGATTGGGGGCCGTTGGCACTGCCTGGGGACGGACCAACCGGCTAGTTTAATATGGCCACCCAAGTGACTGAATTCGGCAGTTTGAACAAACAACGTGTTGCAATCATCGCCACCATGACTAGACAAAAAGTCGATCGCACTAAGTCACCTAATCGAATGAAGGCTAAACATAGACTCTGTCCATCAAAATTTTTGCATTAAAGGCAAGTTGACCACTTAAATTTCAAGGCCGACAGGTGACAAGCGTTCAAACCATTTCCTAGCGGAATAGTTATGTCTTCATAAGCAGTCTAGGGTCTCGAGGCGGACTTTTTTTAAAGAGATTCGGAATTTGTGCTGAGAACACTTTCACTTTTGCTAATTCACAAACTGCAAGCACCAAGTGGAAGTAAAACCAAAGGCTGTCTTTAAGTTCCTTAAAATGTGACATAAAGGTGGCCAAATACACCGCCTAAATGGCAACAATCGTCTTGAAGAATATAACTGAACCACCTTACACAGCATGGTATCACTGCTTCGCTTCTGGCGGCAAGGAAAATGCCCACCATGTGGCATTTGCTGTTCTTTTCCACACAGCACAAGTCAGTGGTCTAAGGGCTAAACTAGTCAGAAGAATACTGCAATTGTCGCTTATAATCTCTTCCTGCCTCCTCAAAGGAACGCTTTGATAGGCCACAGAGAAGTAGAAAAACCGCTTTCTCAACATTGCTAGGAAGATGTATCAGATGGGGTTAAACGAAATTTGAGCCACCATATCAAAGGAGCCGGACTGCACAGGACCAGCAACACTTGAGACACCTTTTAAAATTAAGAAGATGTTTTGTGCTGCACACCCGTATTTGTTATCAATTTTTAGATCATTTCGGTGATTAATTTAATGAATTTTTTGCCGAAGAAGACAGGGCATATGACACGGCCCATTGCTGTTACTGTTGCTTTTGAACCGACAACTCATCTAGTCGTAACCGCAATGTGCGAGTAGATTCATGGCCTAATTGAGTAATTTGAGGTTAATTAATCCCGAAATTCCAGAAAAGCTATCTCTTCAGTCATGGAATCAGCTGAATTCAATCAAGATAGCATCATATTCATCCACGAGTTAATGTTCACAAGTCCTAGGATCCACAACAGGGTGCTTTAAAAATGGGTTGCTTCTGAGGCTTCTATGAGCAAGTTATCTCAAGTCTGTAGTGACCACTGAAAGGGAAACTAATGCATAAAGACGTGACGGTAGATGTGCTAATTGACAAAATGAGGGCGCGACTTGCATGTTCAGGCCTTTCTGCTAAGTCGTGGGGACTGCGTCACGGCCTAAGTCGCTAGGAATGCTTAGCTACGCCTATTTGTAGTAATGGCTTGACCTTGGGTGATACCAGTTTACTGAAAGCATACCTCAACGTAGTCACTGTAATTCAAAGGGGAGTGGGTAAGGTAGCAGTTTTTAGAGTGTACATGAGCTATTAGCGCTGTCAGAAAGCTTAGGTGGATGTTTTTCAGGAGCTGAAGCCATCCTCATTGCAAGGTGGCAGAGCGTCTTTGGAATTGATTTGTAGTCATGAAAAACATCGAAATTCGTAAAATTGCGTTGACCGCACGATAAATGAACCTAAAAATGTTTGCAACATAGGTGTTACTGTTAAATTAAATGGTCCCCTAGATTAGGGGTTAAAGATTTTCAGAAGTATCCAAGTCTTTTACTCGATCTCACATTGGAATGACTTCACCTTTAACTCTTTTGTAGCGTCTCGAGACTTCCTTTGAGGCAAAAGAAGGCACAATACATATATGTATGATACATATATTCTAGAAACAGAGGGACTGAGGGCTACTGGCATAGCTAGTACAACATGGCCGCCCAAGTGACCGAAACGGGCGGTCCGAACAAAGTATTACATTTTAAATTGTCTAGGGTATCATCTGCTTACTGTAAAATCTCTACAGATATCTTCAACTACAAAAAGCTTAGACTCATTTTAAGCAAAACACATTAAAAACAAATACATTTCCTTGAAGTGACTTTAATTGGAATAAATAACGTGAGAGATTTAAGGCTTCTCGCCTCAATATTTATAATTGTAGTCTATTTCGCAAGGAAGCAGCTTTACTAACGCTTTCAAAACCCTTCAATACTCTCCTCTTTAAGTGACTGGGTCTCTTTCACGACTCTCGAATTAGCTCCTGGAGTTAGGCTTGGAATTGCACTAAACGGTTCCAAAGTGCTGATATGCATTACCTTCACCTGCCCAAAAGAAATAATAAAACGACTTTAAAACTAATGCAAAACAGAATGCAGCGAGATGATGCCAATGATGAGGCGTTGCGTGACACCCAGAGATGGAGCTCCGCCTGCCTCCACGAGCAGCTAGTTGGCCATCAAAGCACAAAAAGGTACTGACCATAGCGTGTAATCAAATTCAAGTAAACATCTCGTGCACCAGAAATGAGCGAGAGGTTTTTTCACTAAATAACACAAATATGTATGCCAGGGATCTGTAAAATTTTTGTTATTGGACCATGAAGGGAAGCGGTGTTCCTTTTATGCATTCCTTTGTATGAAAATTGCCATTTCTGAGTCAAGAAGCCTTGCAAAATTCAACTTTACGTCCCCACTAGTATGGATCGCTTGTGTGTTGATCATAAGGTAAAGGGGAAAACACGCACCAAGTTGTAAGACACAATCACACACGCTTGAATAAGGTATTCTGTTTACCAAAATCTCCACTACAAATGGAAGGTGATGTTTACTGTTTGACGAGGGTAGCAAACAAGTCTACGCTTACTTAAAAAAATCTTCACCAGTAAAATCCCAAGTTAGGTGTAGGCATACAAAGGATGCAGTGCAACGATTCGAGTTTTCAGGAATGCCTCGTTTTCTTGGTGGTGGGCATCACTGTTGGCAATGAATTTGTCTGATTCCTCTGCTGCGATCGTCTCTCCGTATTTTTATGCACGTCCACCATAATAATTTGGTTTTTCGTATGATCCTCTCGGTTTCAATAACGAAGGCACTTTAAGGCTCTGCTTTTGTAATTTCTTTAAATGCCATGGACTCTAGGCCGTGCCGGTACGTATTTTGCCCTAGTGTTATCCCTTCTTTCGTCTTCAGAGAGATCCCGGGGTGGTGCAGTACAAACATCAAATCAAAAGTTGGGCAATTAAGGTTTCTTAAAAGACATTTACTAAATTCCAATGGCCCTACCAAATTTTTTGTAAAAAATAACTTCATTTCAAGTAAGCTAGGTAAGCGAATGAATAAACCTTGGTGACCTTTTATATTTTATTTGCATTCAAGAGAACTTAATGGAAGAAAAAAATGGAAATTTAAATTGAAGCAGGCTCAACTTGAGCTTCAAATGTAGGGTATCAAAAAAGAAAAATTATTCTCGACATCGAAGGGTAGGATGCAAAACATGGCGGTGGAGGAGCTGACTTTTAATTTTAATCCTTAACTTATGGTCTATAACTTGCCGTTTGGAGTTGGTCCTCATCAACCCACCGAATAAATTAATCATGCAACGGGCAGCACCACCACTTTAAAATTTCTCATTATGGTACATAATAAAACACTGGGGCTGCTTCCCACATAAATTAGGCTCCGTATTTCCCCCGCAAAAAAAATCGCGCAAAATTATTTAAATAATTCCAAATTGTCCTTTTTAATTGACTTTGCTTCTTTTGTACAGCAGACAACTAGACAAATAAAAGTCGAGTCATTTGGTCAGTTACAGAGTTACAGAGTTATAGGGTTCATGCAGCGAAAGTTTAGATTGAAGTTACATTCATCGACGCAAATAATGGTGCAACTTAATTTTGAATAAAAAGTTTATTTCTTCTAAACCCTTGATTTTCGGCCAGGAAGCCTCCGACTCATAAATCTGAACCTCCATTTTAGCAGCAAACACAAAACCTTATGACCAGGGAAATGGACTAAAAAAAGCATACTAGGGGGACTTTTTGCCATGACAGTGTAGTAGAACGGCGATTAGGTGTAATTCGAGTTTTTATACATGCCAGTAGAAGCCGACAGAAGTCGGGTGAGGAAAACCCAACATTCTTCATTTTATTACAACGACCATTAACTTTACCGAATGATCCGTTTTAACCCTTCTTCTAAGTAACATTTTTATTTGCTTTCCCCTCCCTAATTTTAAACGCTTCTTAACCACATTTAGCATACATCTCGATTTTTTCCTCACCAAAATCTGTCAGGGAGAATAGCTCTCTTTGATAGGGATTGTGTGAGTGCGAGAAAAATCACGTTGAAAAAAAAAATTATTCACATACACAATGGAATGACAAGAGAGAATGCAGACTTTTAAATTATTTATCTTTAGCATGATGACACTTTTAGCATTAAATATACCATCCAGAGTTTTCTCGAGGACAAAGGAAGACACAGTACTAAGGCAGGATATGCATTATTTGCGTGGGGAAGGGTTGAGGGGCTACTAATATGGGCAGTCGGCTATGTCGCCCAATGAAAGCATAATAGAAGAGCTTTATGTGCCCGTGTAATTGAAACCGTGTGCAAAACAAAAAAATGGAATAATTAAATCGCTCCTATCCTGTTTGTGCGCCGTCTTCGGCAATGCCCTCCATCAATCTCCCGTGTTGCCCACCACATTGTAGTCGATAATGTAAGAAGAACATCCACAAACCTACCAACCGCAAAGCTGCTGATCTCTCTTGGCAACTTATTAGAGCTGGAGTTCCGTTCTGTTTAGAAACTGCAATAAAGGAGTGAGACTGTGTAGGTCATCGTGTCTGTTCTTCGCTAGTCCTAAGAAAACTAACCTTAAAACAGAGCCCTTTAATGAAGGATGAAACTTAATCTTGAAGGGATAGTATTTTGGGTCTGTTCGTTCACTCTTGCTACATTATTCTCACCTCAGTACTGCCCAATCACATCTGTCGATTTGGAACCTGTTCAACCATTGAAGAGATGAAGGAGGTGCCACGTGCTCACTTAGTTGATATCTCCATGCAGGTACCGTAGACAGCTCTGCAACGAACATTGTCAAAGCGGCTTAAGGCTAGAATGGCTTCCATTGTTAATAATTTTTGGCAGAACACGAAACTGGGGTGACTGTCGAGAATAGACATTATTTTCAACCCTTCTGTTAGGTGTAGTCGCAGATTATCACATCCCCAGCATGCACCCTTCTTCCCCCGCGTTAGGGTTTAGCATTCAGGACTGCAAATAAGGATAGATGTCCACTAGGGTGGGTACGCATTCTGCATTCACCAAGGCAACTCTCCAAGACTTTTCTGAGGAAGAAGGAGGACAATATGTGTATTATCGACGTGTAGAAGGCCTGGCTAAACCCGGAGTTAACGTAGTCTAGCGGAGGTACAACAGAAGAGCTTGAGGTATGCTTCGCAGCATAAGATAGTGAAATAGAATTTGATTTTAGTTCTCTATTCTTCTTCTTAAATAGGAAACTTCCAACTAACAGCGTTAACTTACCCGCGTCATTAATTTTAGGAAGCTTATTTTAAATTTTTTAAAAGGCAGACAAAAACACCTTCTAATAACAGATATCACTGTTGCGTGGAGAACTGGGTGTCTTGACAGCTCCCTTATAGCTCCATAAATTGTAAATATACGTTATAAATGTGCTACTTTATTTAACGACAACGACGCGATATTAAAAATTACCTAATTCGGCCAAAAAACAGTTGCAGCAACTACCGCAAAACCGAGGCAAAGCTGGCAGGAGAGCTGGCGCCTAAATCTCTCTGTAAGTTTAGGCGGCCGCCTAAAGCACAAATATTTGCCCCATGCATCTCCCCTTGGTCCGGTACAAAGTCGGCCAGACGCTTTATTGAAGGTTTTTGCAGAGGCAGATGTCTGCATTTCCATCGCGTTGGCAGCGAGGTTAGTGTGCAATCAGTAGGCTTTGTCGAAGACAGGGGCACGCCGTAATTACTTCACGAATGTGCAAACTTCATGGGAGAAATGAAACCACGTTTCAGCATCTATAAAACTCCATCTTTTAATTTTTTTCACTCCCAGGATTGTCTGAGTAGAGAGTGACAATCACTTATTTCACTTATTATTTACAGTAGCAATAAGCGGATGGAAATGGGTGTTTGTTACACTCTATTCTGATAATCATGGGAGTGAAGAAAAAACAGGATGGGGCTTTAAAGAAGCTAAAACGTCGTGTCATTTCCTCCCCAAAGAAGGAGGTGAGGTTCGATGTTTAAACAGTCGCATGAGCACGTAAATTCGTGCAATTTGTCCATCAACCTAAGTTGTTTTCCTTGTACGACTAGGAGTTGGGGAAAACAAGCAAACCCAATGGAGGAATTAAGTGGGGCCAAATAAAAAGCGACGAGATAATTGCCAATAGTATGATATTCAAGATGTAATGCAGGAGATTGGTTACAACTAATTTATTTGATTAGATAAACATAATATATGAATGTAAAACTTCGATTAGCTTCTTACACTTTTGCATTTCTGCTAAGCGGCATGGCCTTTGGACCATGACAGCAGCTCCCAGCTATTCTCTATGATGTTAACACATCTTATGCCCTAGTATTATGGCCTCTTTGGTCTTCGGAAAAATTTTAGGGCGCTGCATTATTGGCAACGGAAAGCCGACCGCATCTCAAATGGCAATTTCCCTAATCTCAATTCCCAAATGCTAAACTTTAATGTGACGGAAGAAGGGCATGCGCTGCGGATGGAGGAATCTGTGACGACACCCAGCAGAAGGGTTGAAATTGTCTAGCTTTGGTGACTACCTCAATTCTCTTGTTCTATAAGAATGCTGAACCATCAGAGGGATCTTATTTTGGAATTGTCAATGTTACCTGTATGAAGGTGTTGATGATGAGAACACGCGATACCTCCTTCGTGGTTTAACTTGCTAGACAAAATCCAGGTGGACGTGTCTTTGTAGCACTGAAGTGAGAACAAAGTTGCAAGAAGAAACTTTATGTTCACGAAACTATTTTTAATCCCATTCCCTATTAAATGACTCTTCTGTTAGACCAGTGTTCTTGCGTCTAGCGGTGGACAAAATTGATAGCCTGCATGTGTCACCCTTTCTCCAGTACTGTTTCTAAATGTGACGAAACTCATTGACGTTGAGGTAATGTATCCTCTATGTTAGACGCAACTTCAATGGTTAGTATAGTTAGATTGCAGTTTTTTGTTCGTAAAGCACCGACTATGCTGCAATGGTTGACGAAGGAAAACTAAATGGATGGCTCTTGAACGGAAGGAGGCCATGTAGTACAGCAGTTGTTAGATTAACTCTTCGTTTTGTTAACTCAGACACTTGACACTCAACTCCCTTGCTTCTACTGATTGGCATAGCCTCTGGATCACGTCAGTAGTGCCCTAGCCCTTCTTCACGTTGAGAAATACATATTCTAAGTCTTCAGGAAAGCCTCGGAGTGTTATTAATGCGAAAGGGTCTTCATTCAAAGGTCTCAGCAAATTTTATTGTCGTGGATGTTAGAGCTTAATCCCGTTAGAGTGACTCCTCTGCCTGAATGTAACAGGGAGCTGGACAAATATTTTTGGAGGACAAATATTGCTCGCTAAATCACACCTAGTCATAAAACGTGAGGGATTCCACTGTGGCATTTTCTAGATGGCATTTAACTAGTAAGTCAAAACTCCTTGCAAGCAGCTCCATCAATGTGGCAATAGCGTAGCATCAAACAACTGTTTTATCAAAAGAAGTCATATTATGTAATTTTAAAACTTGGTAGGTTAACTCGACATGGAAAATAATCATGCTAAAAGGTAATGGTAGGTACGAAATGTGGAAGACCGAATGGCGTCTAGCTCCTGAAAAAAGGATATCAAATGCACCTCTTTCCCGTTAAAAATAATTAGAAATGAGAAATAAATGAAATGCTCTTGTTCCCCACTTTGCTCCTGAATTTTCCTCATTTTTCCAGACCAAAGTATCACAGAAACATGGAAAATAGGGTGACAGATTTGCGTGAAGCAATTCACCCGGAAATTCCTACGACACTGTTGACGACTCAGGCCCATTGTTACAGTGGCACATGATTCACTCCCACTCCTAACAATATGAAAATCACGATTTCCAGCATTAGCCACATGCACAGCCTCTCTGTCTACTTTAATTTCAACTAAATTAACAATGTTTATAAATAGGAAGTTCTGAATACTATGGCGGCCGCAAGCCCTCAGTCTAGACTTCTAAATCGCCCAACGTAATGAGCATGCGCCTGGCGGCCGAAGAGCAGGGACTGTTTGAGTCCGCATCCGCGTCTCAATGATCTCACTTATGCGTAATTACAGCAAATGTGTGTGTGCCCTCAAATAAACCTAGCGTACCCTTTTACATGAGGAGAGGGGGAGGGTGAATGCGCGAGGATACGACTCCCTAGTGTGTTAGGAGGAATGCTCTCCTGGAGTTGCAGCCATCTCCGGCACATTCATTCGATTGTACTTTATTCAACATCATTTAGAGTGAACATTCGCCGAGTTATTGAGTGGTAAACTAAGGTTTGCTGTATCTGTCGCTGTTGTTTCTCCAGGTCCGGATATGGTTATGCATTACTTGATTCTATTAAAAATTGCATCGTTTTTGGACCCTCCACTGTAATTACAATTTCATTACCGGCCTGTCATTAAGTCATACACCGTTTAGCAAATGCGACTGGAGAGGCGAGCTACCAGCATCAGATAAGCCAGCTGTCTTTCAATAAAAATAAACTTCTTAAAAGGGGAGAGACGTTTGGAAACATGGCATTTTAAAAGGGATATTTTATAAAGGTTTGCTTTTTAGCTTTTAACCCAAGGTAAATTTCCGTAAAACATCTTAGGAAAATTGCGGTTGATGTGAACGGGACCTCATTAAATTACTCCAAGCGGGGGTCCTCATTACATTCCAAAGATGCTCGTGAAATAGTTCCAAAATAGAAAGTCTCCTTATCTTAAAGCTTCGAATTTTATTGCATTGTAGTCTAAAAAAGTGGTGTCTAGAGGCATCTCACTAATAGGGAAATGAAAGTTGGTGAGAGATAAGGGGGACCACCGATCGCTTCCCAGTAAGGTAAAGTATGCCACTTCAAAAGCCACAATCCCACTTTCTTGGTCCTATCGAAAGACGAGGTCAATTAGTGGGAGAGAGAACCTCGAGTGGCCTTTCTTCACACTTTTTTTCGCTCTCACGAGGCAATTTCCGAGAAACGATTTATTTTCAGTTGTTTCAGTAGCGAAATTCAAGTGCCCAGACCACGATAATATGCCTCCTCCATGTGATTTCTATTTTAGCGAGCTCACCACCATCCTACTCTCCAGCATTAAGCTGTTGTACGGATAGTGCTCTACTATTTTGCCACGCCTTTCTGGACGCATAAATAAAAATACAAATATAAATATATGCACTGTCGCGCACTGCATAGGGGTTGATCTGAATTAAAGCATCGAATAACTATGATTTGAATGAGAAACGTGTCTTTTAAACTTTTTAGCACATCCACTGTCAATGCCACAACCATGTGACATCAATTCTTCACCACCTTCTGGTGACCAGTTACGCTGAAGGGCTGGTAGGGTTTCAAGCAAGAAACATAATGCAAATTGCTCTTACTTAAGAGCTAGTCACGTTGACAGTTTGATGGTTCAGACGCCATTATCATACTAGAATAGTAAGGCATCTGGATCGTGAGGAGTGATGCTTCTCCGAGAGCCTGATGGACACCAAGTTAAATATTCATACCCCTGAGAGTAGTGTCAATTCACCTTAGACAGACAACAAATGACCTTTTAATTAACCCTCTAAAAGGCTACTGAGGAAGCAGACAAACAATAATACATGCTGTATCACCTGTCCAAGGATAATAATAATAATTATTATTCCAAAGCTCAATTGCACACGGGCTCCAAGGAAGGCGAAATCAAACCTAAGCAAATAACTCTCCCATCCCAATAGCATCTTTATGTGTCAGCTTCTCCACACCTACCAAGACGACAACTAGAAAGATGGTATTACTAGGCGCTAAATGGGGTAAATTGACCCCTTGCTGGCTATGCATAGCCATCCAAACCTTGAGAGCTATGGTTTTAGGGGCAAAGAGGTCTATAATCTTATAGCTCAAATGCAATCCCAATGCTTGAACCACCATAGCGGTCATTTCAATAGCTGTTTGGACACTAGAAGTTGTGAGTACTCTGAGACCAAGGCCGTCCCACATCCATACTACAACCCTGTTTGTGGCATGGGTCAGAGTAACCAGTTATCATATGCTGGACATGTCACGGATTTGTGACGCACGTGCTCCATGGGAGGATGAGGACATCCCATGTTGAAATTTTGGTAACAACAGAGAAGAGAAAGGATCAATTTTTCTTGTTTTAATTGACAGATGCGTCAGTGGAGTTAATGGAGGGGTGGAGGAGTGGACGATGATAATGGTGCTGCTGGTGGTGATGACACCAGTTGCTGTGAGGGCAATTTTTGCGTGGAGAAAGCATCTGTCCATACATTTATGCGCGCACACGCGGCTAGGTTAAAGTGACCAATGGTGTGCATCTCGACCTGCAATTGGCGGCATTGATTCCCCTCAGATGAGCCAGATTGGCGAGACATGATGCTGCCACGCATCACAGGCAATAGCTAGTTGGGACCGGTGTGTGCGTGTGTGTACTTCTCGCACGCAGAGCTACCACCTCGCGTACTCTTCCAATCTCTCTAGCCTTGAATCATCACCACCATCATCCGCCACACGATCAATCCCTTCCTCCTCACGCTAACAGCATAGAAGGTCGCTTAAAGCGGTGCTTGATCGTTATGGAAGCCTGGTGGCTACAGGCAAAAGAACTTTAGATACGCCAACCACCCCTGCGCCAATGAATGCACCGCAGCTAAGTCTCGTGAACCCAGTGGATTCTTCTATGGTGGGAAGTGAAGGCAGTCTGCTGACCGAACCTCGAAAGTATTCAGTTGTGAATCCCCGAATGTCAATGGATGGAGGTAAGCTGTTGGCATACCGATTTGTGGTTGTAAAAAGTGATCAGCCATAACCTATTCGACTGGGACAACTTCATAGGACTGGCTTTAAAGTAGTAGAAAAGCCAACCGCCTGTGTCAAAGCTGGACATGATTGTCTAGATTAACTTGCTGTTCTAACCTCGGCGCTTGTATGCTTCCGAAATTAAGCACAGTTGGAATTTGGACTCTGAGTAACGTTGCTCCTCAAGTCTATTTCTTCCCAAAACTGAGTGGCAGGCAATAATGGCCCCTGTCCCGTCCTGCTCTCCCTCCCACTTGCGCCAGTGATTTGGTCTTCATAGGAGCATTTAATCCCTCTTTCATGGCTCCGAGTGTGCATGATCTTATGTTCACTGGCGCCGAAGTTGCCTTTTCAATCTCTTGCTTGAAAGCAGAGCAAATTTTGCATAGATAGCACCTTTATAGGTTTTGCACAATGTTTTTTACATGTAAACTCTGCGGTCTTAAGAATAACGGTAAGTTATCATTTGTAGTTGCCTGCCTTAACGAGATTCTCCTACTGACAGGTGAATATTTAAAATGATTTATAGCGCTTTATTCCCATGAGATGCAAACATCAAGTATGGTAGTGAAAATTTAGTAAACAAAGTAATAGTTTAAAGAAATATTCGACAATTGATGGTAATACATAAGTTATTCTAAACAATGTAGTTAACTAATATCTCCAGCACTGGTCATGTCGATGATTATTTTGAGCTTAATTTGCAATTCCGTTTTAAAACAAGACGAATAAAAACGTCTATGAATAAAGACGCTAATGATTTAGAGCCTTTTAAGCATTGTTTTCTCCTGGGCGGTCCTTTTTGAAGCTCAACAAAGGAAAAGCTTCCCTGGCTTTGCAATTTTGAGTGGGGAATCGCAATTAAGTGGGAGAGGAAAGAGGGAGCAAAAGCCTTATTCCAACACAAAGCCCAATCGTCATGGTGACGCCGAGTCGTAATGTTTCCCATGAGACGAAAATTAGGCCTACTGCCATACCTGCCTTCAGTGGCTGCTGCGGGACGATCATCACGTGATAGGCACTATAGAATGGCGCTTTTTCGGTTAATAACTACTTGTGCACTTGTTCTCCCTTCAGCCTGGAAGCAAACCGTTGCTCACCTTTGAAGAGATCAAGTTAAATGAATTAGGTAGATTGACATTCACCTCCAAATCGCTGAAGGCACAAGTGATGAAGTTTCCGGATCGTTGATATTCGACAGCTCCATTATGAGAAGTTATCGGTTTTCCAGAATGGGTTAAGCAATTACTGGTCGGGATTTATCGCTATCTCCTTCATCTTAAGGTCCAGGAGTCCGATTTAAGATATTTTTCGGATTGGAGAAAAAATACGGAAAAGTGAGGTGGGTTGTAGGGTCAGGGGACTTTAATTTTGCCATTGAATATGCAAACCGTGAAGCAGCCGTGCATACTGTGCATGCAATTGGGTGAGAGAGGAGTTAAATTATGTCGGCTAGTAAGTCTGGGGCCCAGCCTGCAGGCGGGCAGACGCGATCTGGCCCACTGATTACTGAATCACCGGACAAACGGGAATCCCCTTTATCTTCCAACTTCTGTTTTAGGAGTGTTTTTTTAAATTTTTTTTTCGTGTGTTCTTAAATGTTGGCCAAAAACGTACAAGGAAGTGTGGTATAATGTGGGGAAGCAAATAAGAATTGTATTTATTTATTTTGAAGGCGATCACACACTTTCCCTTGGAAGAAAAAAAGAGACTTTATGCTAGGTTGGTGAAGGCCTAATTCATTTATACCAGACGAAATAATTATGAAGTTGTGGCTTGACTAGGCAAGCATCTGCTCAAGAAAAAAAGGATTGAACAATCAAAGACTGGATGAATCATTTACCATATCCAATGTTCACTTCTCCCTTACGAATGCAAATATACATAATGCAGTTTATATGGTGTTCGGTGTTGTTTCGTCTTCTTGACACGGTGCTGGATGAGACACCGGCGAATGTCGACGTCCTTTTCCTATTGTTTAAAAACTAAATCCAATCAGGGCATATTTTAAAGTACTTTTAAGAGCAAACTATGCGTTATAAATGTCATCGACTGAAAGTACAGAGAGGCTCTGATGGAACATCATATTTACCAAAATTCTGTGGTTCTGGGAGTGGCAAAAAAATTAAAAAAACACAACCAACGGTTAATATTTTACAACTCTTTCATTATTTAAAGCAAGATCGACTAGTTGACGGTACAATTTGATGGAGTCGACAAAGTGTGCTGGAGGCTGGTAAATAACGTCTCAATTCGGTGACGTTGAAAATAGTTGAATAAAACCCGCATTAAAGTGTGCTGCATTTTTACGAGAAAAAAATGTGCTGGAATTTTAGCCCCTTATTAAAAAAACTAGTAAACACTTTCGAGTTACTCCAAGAAAGGCCTTTAAAATTCCAGGACAGTCACGCCATGCTCAGGGAACTGTAGAATAACTTAGGGAACAAAGTGTCTTAGAGCTCATAAAAAGGGTAGTGGGTGTTATGAATACGTCTGAATGATGAATTAAAAGATGGTCAATTAGTATGAAGGCCTTTTGAGCCTGGAATTAGAGTTTATTGTCGTGTCCGATTTACTCAATCTCTCGAAGCAATAAATAATTCTCTATGGGTTCTCGAATGCCATGGTAAGTACAAAAAGATATTCCATTACAAAGGTCCCAATCCTTACAGAAAAAAAGCACTATCAGAATTATATGTTCAAAAATAGCTTTTTAAGCATAATTTCCTCAATGAAAATAAGACCAAGCCATGCTGCCTGCACTAGAGTTTATGATGATGCACCACTGAATATATGAAACATCTTCAGTACTTTGTCAGAACAATGTGTTCATAAAGAAGGCGCTTATGTTTTTGTTTTCAAAATGTCGAAATTTCCCAACCATACGGATTGCCATTTCCCGAGGATCACGGAGTCTTTGAAATTGGTTGATAAAATGGTCTCACTTCACACTTCACTGCAAGTCTCCATCTTGAAATAAATAAAGGACATTTTGAGTGAATGTCGATTTTGCAATTGAATTTTTCCTAATTTCGCTCTAAAGCTTAACATTGAGGTGACTGTTCCGTTTGCATGGACCAAGTCAAAACTGATTGCCACCAGTCACTCAAGATGTAAAAGGCTCCACAAATTGGAAGTTACGTTGAAGTGGAAGCGTTTTAACGGCAGACTGGCATTTAGTCCTCGAAGGTCACTTTAATTGCCAAATAAATCTGATGAATAGGGAATGTGCACGTGATCTGGCATTACATGAACATTAAAATACTTGAATCCAGACGTCAATGATGCATGAGAGCAGGAAAAGTGCTCTTTTTCACACTTTTTACAATAGGTGAAAATGAAATCCACTAATCCATCCATCAATCTCTCTATCTATCTATCTATCTATCTATCTATCCATCTATCTATCTATCTATCTATCTATCTATCTATATGTCTGCATGTCTATCTAGCTGGCCAGCTATCAACCTCTGCTACTTGATTCAGCACTTTGTGGAGTAAGAGGGACGAATCTTTCGCTTGAAATTCTCAAAATCAGTCGAGGCATAGATGTACCGAGGCCCAATTGCACACTTCTAGAGGCTTCATCACGATCGAAACTAAATCTGTGATATTGGGGACTTCTTTAAAATAGCAGTAGATTCAATTAAATTACAATTGTTCTTTTAATCATGGCAGAAGTGGTTGTTGACATTTTAACTCTACCTATACCTATCAATGCCTGGGATAGGGAAGGACATTTGACAGAGAAACATTCCTTGACATTAAGATCATGATCACACAAGTCATTATGCCTAACGAAGGCGAACTAAGGGTTCTATTCATCTTTTCTTCTACGAATTTTAGGCTCGATATCAAATTCAAAAAACATGGGCTGCTGCAGTTACATACTGCTTGCTCTCTCCTACTTTGTCATCATGCTCACGTTTCCAATTTCCATTTTCTTCTGCATCAAGGTACGTTCTCTACTACCTCTTTGTGCTTACTGGACGGAAAGTAGTAGTGATAGTAGCATCAGTGGAAGCCTATTTCACAAGCAAGCATTTCTGAGTCATTAGGATGTTGTGACCACAGAGTACCATTAATAGCCTGTAAACGTGATTTTTAGTGGACGCCCATTTCCCTAAGCCCTGTCCATTGTACGCCAGGGTCGTGAAGCGACTTTTAAAGCTGCAATTAGAGAAGGCGTGCTTGAGACAAAAGAAGAATTTTGTCATGTATACATAAACACTCTTTAAAAAGAGCTCCGCTTAATGTCGATTCATATCCATGTAAACTTTGTGATTATCAAGGACATGATGACTCTTCGTTTTGGTTTTACATCAATACTCTCAGCTCTGGAACCAAATCCTCCGCTTCATATATTGTCAGCATTTATGTAGAACACAAGACTGGTGTAGCTACCGAGGATGGACGTCATCTTCATCCCTTTTATTAGGTGTCGCCATCTATTCGCCTATCTGGAGAACATGCCATTCTTTAGTCACGGCAGGGTTTGCCATTCAGGAATGAACATTAGGGTAGTTGTCCCTTAGGATCGGATTCGCTTTCCGCTGCCTCCAATGTAGCGTCCCGTGACTTCCATGGAGACGAACTATGGCACAATGCTAGAAAAGATTATGCAATGGTGGAGAGGGGAAAGAGATAGGGGGTTAATGGCATGGCCCAAAGGCCATACCACCCAGCAAAAGTGCAATTACGGAGGCTTAAGTGTCCACGCAGCCAAAACGAAGAATTAAGCAAACAATAAGCATATAACGTAGAACCTATAAATAGGCATAGAAAATGGGTAGTGGGACATTCGTTTTAATTCTGTCATTTTAAATACCCTCTTAGGTTGCTGGGTAAAAGATGGCTTGTTTCCGTTATTAACGAAAGTTAATTGGCTTTCGGAGGAGAATTTGAGATCCACAACTAGTTTAGTGTATTTTTAAAGGGCCTTTTTTTCCTTTGTTTTGCCAATTTTAGGCAAGAAAACATGCGACTGAAGGCTGAAATGTTCATTTAAATGTTTGCCCCCCATTTTCTTGTATCTAGTATAGAAGTTGGCTATATAATGCTCAGCCAATGTTAAACTGGTGGCACAAAACACGGTTTGTGCAGTCGACAGGGTTAGGAGAGAATGGTGCAATGGAACGAGCTTCGTTTTTTCCTTATTTAGATGCAAACAGCTTTATTCACATTCAAAAAGTTTTCTTGATCATGCATCGCTCAACTATTCAAAAAAAATTATCTTGTTTTAATCTTCCCTACCCTGGTCCCGTGCACATGAAATGGCAGGCGTTGAGCCATCCTGATGATTAGCCCTTGACAAATGCACGGACGGAAAGTTGAGGTAGCAATTCTAACCACCTTCTAATTGAAACGCATTTGTCGTAACACTCCAACTTTCTCTTTTTTTGTGAAGCACTGCCTAATGAAACATAAATGTCGGAGAAGCGCTTTCGGCAGGCGCTACTTACTCTGCTAATCAGAAATGCTGACTTAGAGAGAAGGTTTTGAAGTAGTTTTAATGCGGCGAGGAAATATGGCAGTCGATTCGATAACTTGCCAAAAACCCAGAAAATTAAATGCACTACTAAGACATAGTTCACTGTGTTAAATCAAATAGGAGTGGAGTGGATTATACCTTCGATTCTTTACTACTAAATGCGGTAACAACAACTGGATGAAGAGACTTCACCATTATTACCTGCGTTAATTAAAAGGCAGAAATGCTACCACAGAGTGAAATAAGCAAGTCCAAATTAACATGATGCCGTCAAATATGCTCGCCCTTTCGTTGAGACTTGCATCCTGATGAAGTCAGAACAGACCAAACGCGAGTCATGCACAAACTTCAAAACAAATGGTGAATCACTCATGTTAAGCCATGAATCTGCTTACTTCTCAGTTTTGTGCCTGGATTCAGCAAAATTACATTGGTTTTCAGAAATGCAGAGGTTGATCCTGATCCATCTAACCTCTCTAGGTGATCGCAGAATACGAACGGGCTGTGCTTTTCCGACTGGGGCGAATCCTTCCAGGTGGTGCTAAGGGTCCTGGCCTCTTTTTCACTGTCCCTTGTCTTGACATGATCCGGAAAGTCGACCTTCGAACTGTCACTTTCGATGTACCGCCGCAGGAGGTAAAGCAGAAACAAGGATTTTGTCTTTAGACTAGCGCTTGGTATTGTTATTGGAAAGGAGTGTCTTGTTTGTTTTTGAAAGGGCAGTGAATGTGTTTTACACTGTCTATTAGCCTCCAGATACATTCCATGTCTGTTTGTCTCGGTAGAGTTTAATTTTCTGGTGATTAAAGATATCCTGAGATAACTTAAGCATTGACAGATAGTAGACGAGTTTTTACTAAGAAGTGGCTCATTTTAGCTCTCAAGTCAGTGAAATTTTAGCTTTGAATGGGTAAATTGACCAAAATTGACAGGTAAGTGAATTCTGATGCATCCATGCTCGTCAAGCCCTCCTTAGCAGACACACGCATAAAAATATCATCACAGAGAACCAACACTGTGGCTTATTTAGGCAAGAAAACACGACATATTGCAGGTTCTCACTAAGGACTCCGTCACTGTGGCAGTTGACGCCGTGGTCTACTATCGAATCTACAATCCGGTGGTTGCAATCACTAACGTCGAGGATGCAGATCGCTCCACAAGGCTTCTGGCGGCAACCACGCTGCGTAACGTTCTCGGCACCAAGAATCTCTCCGACATTCTCTCCGAGAGAGACTCTATATCTGGCATGATGCAGGTAGCACCTCCACTCGCTCCGTTATTCATCGACGACAATATAAGCATAACTGGGTGCCAAATAACCTACTCATTCACTAACTCACGCATGGACTAACAGGTTAATCGTCGCTCTGACTTGTTCCGTTGTTTGTGGTAAAAGTAGATGTAGTTCGCATGTTCGCGCTGCTTGCACTCTTATTCTGTTAGAAATCACTCCCTCTGCTAGCCCAAAACGTGATGCGAGAAAGGCAAAAAAGTCGTCACTCTCAAAGAAGAAAAGATGAACAGAAAATGCTGGATCAGATGAAGTGTGTCGGTTGTAAAATTCTCTTAACCAAAGGCAGCCAGGTGAATCGTAGGGCTTGCATTTTTTAAACTGTGCTTGATTTCATTCGCCCCAGTTTGACTTCGTCGATCGAAGATGTAGTTTGAACAGGTCTTTATTTATCATTTGTCATCTTTGGATTGATTGCGGAGTTTTGAAATGAGTAGAATAATAGTTGGTGAGGGTTGCTGGAGGAGCGCTGTTAGAAAATGCAGGTTGTCCTGGTTGTCTGACTCTGCCTTTCAACCTCAGAGTCTGATAAAGGCTATGTATGAATGTGTGTGGAGAAGGAAAAGTACAACTCAATTGCAGTAATGACGATTAGGTATTTTTTGCCAGTGAAAATTAGCCCCGAGGGATGGACGATGAGAGAATGTGAAAATCAAGGCATGTTGAAGTGGTAAATAAAGGCAAAATACTTGACAGCTAGACAACTCGTGAGGCATAGTCTAATTTCACTTATCGGAGGAGTGTGGTCTAATATGTTTTATTTCAGACCATGCTGGACGAGGCTACCGACCCATGGGGAGTGAAAGTGGAGCGGGTTGAGGTGTAAGTGCTGTTCTCATTCTTTTTTCCATCCCATGTAACCAAAGGCCCGCTAGCTAGGCTTGTACCATCATCTGTGTAATACTTTGCCCAGCATATAGTTGGTGGCTGTCAAAATGTCTTCCTACGTTCTTGTTAATACGCTCATATCTTTGGGAGCGTTAAGAAAACCACTTTACCTTAATTAAGTCGGGCAAAATTCAATGCAACTTTGTTTGCCTGCTTCGCTTCAAAAAATTAATAACTATCCCAAGTGCGGAGAGTAGCTTTTACCACCATTTCTATTCATTGGAAGCCATTTACCGTGTAAAGTGAAATGTAACCAAGCCTTGGGTTAAATTACCCCGACACAGGGACTTGGATCTACAAGTAAAAGTTGGCTTTCAACCAACCTTTGGCAACTACATCAAATGGACCGCTCCTGGTTTCTTCAGCCTTTTTCTCTTCCGGGTTCGGACTTTAGGAGATATTACAAAACCAAAAGTTAGCATGGGTGGTTTCAGTGGTACTACTGTGGATGTTGGTCACGTTTCACTCTGCCATCGGAAAACATGTGGAGGCCAACTACTCATTGGAAATGTTAATACAACCAACATTGTCGATGTTGACGCAAAAAATTTCTCTTATGCAAAGTTAATGAGACGAAAGCCATGCAAATTCTCCGATTTACTACTATATTTGCGATGGGAAAATTCCAGCCAACTAATGGGGAAATGCATAAAAGAATTGTTAATTAGCAAAATTGATTCAGCAAATCAACGGGTAAACCCTGAACGTCAGTCATTTTTTAATGAGATTTTGCATTAGTTTGAGGGGCTATTTTAGAAGCTGTTTTAAATGACCTCATGGATACAGGAACAGAGGGTATAACAATTTGTATTTCATGTAGCATAGATCAAATGGTGACACCTGTCCGTGGCAATTCTTGTCTTTCAGGAAAGATGTGCGTTTACCAGTTCAGCTTCAACGCGCCATGGCCGCTGAAGCCGAAGCTGCAAGAGAGGCTCGCGCTAAGGTAGGACATTCATTTTGCTTTCATTTGCAGATTCTCCTCGAGTCGCTGCACTAAGTGTTCATAACAAATGGCAGCGCTGTCAGCGATACCATAAACGTGATAGTCGCATGCATTGCAACAATTAAGATAAGGAGAAGAAACGTAAACTTCTTTTTGGCCAATAATTGCTTAGCGTCACGAACTTTCCCTCTAATACTGTCTCAGCGCTTTATCCATCTCTTGCAGAGTCGGTAGTGGGAACAATTCGGATTATAATCTATTCTGCGTGCAGCGGATAATCTTCTGATTCATCAATTATTTTACTTTTTTTCGGTTGGCGTACCTTTTGCTAAGTCAAAAAGTTTACCGATTATCGATGCCAATAAACACGACACCCTTCCAGCGCTAGCGGGATCGTTCCCTTGGCTTGCAACTAAGTTCAGAAGACGCAAAAGAAAAGCAGGAAACAGGGGAACAAACCACTTGACTTTTGTAAAAAGCTAGTTCGGGGAGTTGATTTACGCTGCCAAAAAGTGGGATGCAGCAATATTGAATCCCATATCTGCCTTAATCAGATCTGCATAATTTTCACCACGATGATGTCGAATTTAAATTTAATGGGATTTGAGTGTGCGCAATTAATTTTGAATTGGATTGAATTAACCATCATTTGTATGAAAAAAAGCGTCGAATTAAGCCAGTAAAAGAAATTATCCTTAAACTCTGTCGGTAGGGATGCCAGAGCTGTGGCATAAAAAGACGTCAACTTTTGTAATTACTTATTTTACAGTAAGAGTTAGGTTAATATCACCCATGTGTTGGTTTAGGTTGCAACCATGTTTGCATTATTAAACATAAATGGCTTCAATATGGAATAAAGTCAATCTTTTTCTGGTGGAGACCCCAGGTCAGATGTATTCTAGAATTTCTTTGAATTCGCTACTGACTAACACCGCGTAAATAGTTCCACTAGCACAATTATAACCGTTTCAGCTCCTTCATTTAAATTGACTATTTACCCTACGGAAGGCATCTGTCTCTAGTCTTGGCTTAAATTTTGACAAAAATTGGCTATTCTTCTAACATGAAGCTTCACCTCTTCATAACCGAATGGTGTCGTTCAAAGTGTTCTTCCGATGAAATTCGCGGCAATAAATCCAAAGCTTAAGAGCAAATGCCGAGGACACAGTCTTCCATCTGATAAAATCGTCAGGCATCAATTACACTTATTGGAGGCTGTTGGAAGTTTCCTGCTAATCTAATTCCACCCACAATTTGTAATTTAGCTAACAAATGCTTTAAACAAAGGAGGAGGTGCAATTTTGTCATGTTATTTGCGCTAATTTGCTTTTAATGAGGCTTAAAAAGCTTTTTAACTTTAGCATATGTTAGCTGTTGACATGACAGGGCGAAGTGAGCTATCTACTTGAGTGGTGAATCACTCATGCTTGCGTACCATTTGTTGCAAGATAGGAAAAAGTACCACTTCTTGGACTAAAGAATCCATTTTGAAGAACTTAAATTAAAGTGGTTTTATTGTTTTGCACTTGCAACAAATAATAGTGGCGGCTCCACGATGTGTTTAATAGACACATTCTACACTCTGTTTGTTCACTTTACTTGAATGTGGGATATATTTTCAATGCTCTTGCTAACTCATTTTTTACACGAGTTTTGAGCTGAGGATAGAATACACCAATGGAACAACCAGAAGCTGTCCCGTTACTTGCACGTCAATTTAATTCCTAGGTAAAGATTGACGAAGCCTACTTTTTGAGAAGATCGTAGATTGGACGTTTGAAATGTTTGCTAAATTGAAGAGAAGCTAATAACTTGAACATGGGTCTTGGTGCCATATCTACGTTCCTACACATTTAAAAATTGTTTCAGACCCGTGCTTTATAACAAAAAAAAACATAGCTGCCTGACACGTGCGTGTTCCTTTCCATTATGGTCTCGTCGGAAGCATTAGATTGAAGTCGCCAGTAATGCATTAAGTGAGGTGGCATTAATTTGTACGAATGCTGTTCCAGGACTAACATTTTTGTTGCAGATTAGAGTGAACAATCTCGCCCCTACATTGCTGGGCATTCGTCAACAGAATGATGAAAAAAACTTCATTTGTAGTGATCAATTAGCGCTTCCTTAGGAAGCCAAAAAATAGCTTTTATTTTTATCGTTTGTAAAGAGGCATAGTGAATGGATTATTACTGCTCTACATTGTCAAATTTCAATCGCTTTTCATTCGAGCCAAATTAAAAAGGTTAGTCTCATTTTCGTAGAGATTCTAGGCGAAGTTGAGAGTTTAATTTGCTTAGAACCTGGTTGGGATCTGGGTTCCAGTAGAGCTCATTTCCAATTCTCTAATGGTACCGAGTCTCAATCAGGCTCAATTCTTGGTACCACATTTTCTGTTAAAACACTTTAAGGGGGGAATTAAGCGAGAGTCATAATTGAATGCTACAGGAATTCATGATTAGCGCTCGCAATAACTTCGTTAACAACTATATTACAACCAAATCCAACTGCCTCAGTAATTAAAAAAAGAGCTCTAAAAATTTTAGGTTATTGCAGCCAGAGGCGAGCAAAAGGCCTCACAGGCCCTGAAGGAAGCAGCAGACGTGATAAATGAGTCGCCATTCGCCATTCAACTGCGCTATTTGCAGACTCTCAGTACCATTTCGGCAGAGAAGAATTCTACCATCATTTTCCCACTGCCCGTTGACTTGGTGACGCACTTCATGCAGGGCAAGCCCTCCTCCTCCCTCTCGGCCACCCCCTCCTCCACCGCTTTCGCTCTCGGCGGTGGAGGTGCTGGTGGCAGTGGTGGTGGTGGTGGTGGTGGAGGCGATTCCTCGGATAGCAGCCGCGCTGCCGCCTCCGCTAGCGGTCATCACGGATTCAATGTTCCTCCGCCAGCCCGACGACGTCAGATCGTTGGTGCTGCAACCACCTCACCGACGGCAGCCAACGAAGCGTTTGCTGTGTAGTCCTACACTCTTCCCGTCCCCTACTCTATCCCTTTTTACATCCCCCTACACCTATTTATTACAGTGAAGCGTTCTCAAGATCGCTAGTATTCACTAGCGGTCCTTCCTCTCTCGCTGCCTCCTTCCTACTCATTCTTAAGCTCATGCCCACACACATTATAGATTTATATCTACATATATATATGAACTCATTCATAACCGTTTATCCATTTTCATTGTGTCTGTGTATTTGTTTATGACTGTATTTAGGTGTGTACAAGACCTAGAAATTAGCTGTGTGTTACGCCACATGTACTGTAACATAAATGCATAATTAAATTACCATCCCAATAATACGACTCCACTTGGTCACCTTGGGAAGATGCTTGTGTAACGCTTCTCTCTGCTGAATTATGCGTTTCTCAGACAGTGTCTTCTACCCCAATTCAAACTAAGCACTAGGAAGCTCTGAGGAGTGCAGGAGACCATCTTTTACCCAACATGGACTAAATTTTGAAATTGCCTATGTTGATGAATGATTGTGGCGCATTCACAATTCTTCCAGATTAATTGTAAATCAGGCTTTTAGCGCGTTGGTCAAATAGTCGTGGGGATGGTAAAAGTGATGGTAGACCATGGATTACTGCGACGTGGGCCGCCATTGAGATTGTCCCCCTTTGCAAAGGTGAAAACGTTCAAACTAAATTCCTTACCTCGGCCAAGCGTCCTGTCACCGTGGCTTTGCCTACGCTTGCAAGAAAATTTCATCACGCCACGCTCCTGTCATCTTACTTGACCATGCGCTGAGTGGTCCACGGTGTACGTAATGGCTACTTCGGGCAGGTCACACTCGCCACTTACTGCCTCGGTGTAGTACCTCCACAAGAGCATGCTTTTATATCCGTAAGATTAATGAATTCGACTTGGCTCGCATTCTCTCGACCATTCGACACTTCTTAGGGTCAACCAAAAATTAAGTGTGCGTTGCAAAATCGTCACAAGCGTCGATTTGCTTGTTGGTATGCATCTCCGGTCCCTCAATGTGCTGTCTCGTTAAAAGGGAACACTGCTTGAAGTCCGATGAGAAAACGGTAGAACCTTAACAACGGTTTTGTTTTTAACTCAGCGAGATCTCGTCCTATTGGAAATGGTTCATCGCTTATGAAGGAAGAAAACTGTCGGATTATAATTATATGTACGTCCGAATGAAAGCAATAGGAAAAAGGATTTATAGTCCAAATAAATATCAAAATTCAGTGCCACTTCCTCTTAAATTGATAGATTCCCGTTAGCAACTCTTAGCTATAATTAGAAAAGAAGAGTGTCAAAAGCCTAGGAAGAAAAACAAATTTGGCTTGTTGCAAAATTTGTCTGTTTTTTTTTCCAACACATGAAAGTAATGACGCATTTCTTTTAAGCAGAAGGATTCTCTTGGTGAAGAAGTTGTGGAATTGCAATTCAAGTGGGGACAGTTTTAAATGCTCTTGGAAGTATGCAAATGCAATACGCTAATTGTTTATTTGATTACCCTCTCCAAGCAGCCAGGCCATGTCAGCAGTCCTCAGCCCTTCCGTGCGTCAGCAATGCACATTCTGCCCTAGTATTAGGCTTTCTTTCCTATTCAGGGAAATCTCGATAGCCTACATGAAAAAAATGACAGCCTCTGCTAATACCGCTGTTAAGGCTTAGCCGTTCTAACGGAAAATTTGGCCTAAATCTTGGTATTTCGTTTATTCTGCTCCAAAAAATGGGCAAAACACCTATTTCGTCATTGATCACATTCTCCTTCACGTAGATACCGAGTACATGAACTTGTGAGGATAACTGGGAGGCTAACGTAATTTAGGCGAACGACAGAAGTACTTTTACCCAACGAGTTTCTTTTATCCATAATTTTTGAGTTGGTAAAAGTAGGAGTCTTCAAAATTACTCCCAATAGAAGTTTAAGTTTGGCCAACAACTCTGCGTCTTCACCTGTACGTGACACAGTAGGTCATTTATCAACGTGTTTTATTTATCGAAAACTTTCCTTTGCAAACAGTTTGCCACTAAATATCAAAAAATATAAAAGGCAAGAGTAGTTAATTCTACCCAATGTGAGTTTAACCTCACCTTACCAGAAGCCTGTTTTTAAAACTTACAGGATGAAATGACAGGTCGTTCTATGACTTCCATGTTAAATTCAACTTGAAGGTGAAGTGCTATCATGCTTACGGAGATATTGTTTGCTTATTTACCTAAGGATTGGGTCTATCCGCAGTGGAACCTTGCAAACCTCATTTTTCTGGTGGTATATAATTTAGTTGCGATATAAAGCATGCTCCAAATTGCTATTTCAGGTCCCGTGCCGAATATACTTACCAATTTTCAGACCACCCTTTGATGCAAGTTAGACTTCCCAATTTCACTGCGATTTATGGCAACTTTTCATTTACGTATGGTGTAGTGGCATAGACTGAAGCTGATAAGATGGTGATTCCGTGTACATCCTTCGCCAACAATTGGAGTGAATTGGTAGGCAAGGCAAAACTAAGTTGGAGAAGCTTTACGGCTTTCTTACAGAAATTGATAATGACGTCCACTCCAACAAGGACCCCTTGAAAGCCAGCATTTTGGCAGCCGTTAGGTAAGTGGTGGAAAAAGACTGGACTTTGGATAGACTGACATTACGAAGCTCAGAAATTACTGCTACCTTGGAATGAATAGCCAAGCAGGACAGAAACGGGAGACGAAGAGGCGGAGAGAGAGCTCATGAACCCCAATTGTCACTGCCACCAACACTTAATCCATGAGCACGCCGTTATAGGTAGCCTTTGTCAGCTGCACTTTATTCTGCCTTTTCTGTTAGTTCTTTTCAAGGATTAAAAGCAATTCAATTGGTATACCCCTCAATTTTTACCCTAACCCCTAATCTGTCGGTGGTCGAATTGTTAATTTCCTTTTAGGAATCTACTTCCAGGCCTTGGAGGACAAACAATAAGAGGCGATAGTGGTCTAGACACCCTACTTCTTTTAAATTTTTAAAACTATTTTTAGTCAGTAAAATGATCGGATTCGCTCTACATTTTCCAGAATTGGTCAAAAAAGAAGGAAAGTGGCTTTGAATGGAAACGGGATTCAATCTCCTCCTTCCAAGGACTGAAAAAATGTCACTCTGAAGTTTTTGTTGCTTTTAGCAAAGGCTGGTGTCAGTAACTGCCTAAATGCGGAGTAATTTTGCAACATCAGCCCCCTCTATAAACGAATTTGGAGACTCTTCCGTTGTGTCTGCGGCGATGGCCACGGTTGCGATTGTGCTTGTGCGACTTCTAAATGGCTGTTTGGCAAAGGCCACTAAGATTTGGGCTGTAGGTCGAAATGAAGGCCACAAGCCCGCTAATGGCTGGGGTTAAACGAAGAAAAAGCAGTCTGCTGGGAAGAAAAATTAGCATTCGTAAAATGGAGTTTGTAGCGACTGGGTGGAGGTCACGAACTCAATTTTGTTACGACTCTACCATGTTGGATACTAAAATGCAATCATTTTGGTTACTCCGGACTAGATGGATTGATAGAATTTGATTAAAAATAAGGAAAAAGGGATTTAGTCACTACTGCAACAAACAGGAGTTGCTACAATATAGAGAGGAGGCATTGGAGCTTTTCCTTCCCTAGTCTTTTTGTGAATACCCTTATCAGAACTCGTAGGCTATTGGGGGCGAACCATAGAGCAAGAAAAACTTATCGAATCGTCATAGTGTATTGGATTCCCCTAATTCTAACTATTCGCATATTTTGATGGAGTTGACAAGGAACTCGAAGTTCCTAAATCCCAAAAAACGTCTTCTTCTGTTTTTATTTCTTAAATCGGGTTTATATATACCAAGTGAAGTTTTGGGTAAGGTGTAAAGGTTGTGGACTTCAAAGAACTTATTCTAGACTATATTTAACAAAATAATCCAGGTTTAACCTCTAGTAAAATTAGAGCATCTGTAGCGCCCGAAACTTACCGTAAGACGAATGAAGGCATAACGCTAGGGCAGAATGTGCATTACCAAAGCGGAGAAGAACTGGGGGCTACTGGTACGACTTGGAGGCCAGACTGCCTAGCGGATGTGCGGTTGCGAAGGCTAAAGTTTTTAAGAAATCACACCGAAGTGTTGAACAACCAAATAAATTGCTTTAGCAACTCCCTCTCCACTTAAGCATCGTCATCAGCGGTCCCCATGGTCAACCTTTTCCGTCGATCATCACAAGGTAGCCGGTACTGCAGGTAAATGCCCACGAACCGACCATACCAGTCATCGAAACATCATAAAACTGAGAAGACGGTTGACTGCGAAGTCACCGATCCCTCTCGGCAGTTCTGCTGAATCAGGAGTTTGTAATGTTTAAGAAATGTATTGGGGAAAGAAGGAATCTACAGTCCATTACATAGGAATGTGCACTAATTCTAAGCATATTGGCCCAAAAGCAGTCAGTTAGTTAAGGATGGGGTTTAAAATAGTTTCCTTGGAATGAAAGCTTGTGTCTGTTTTCCCTTGCACTGCTTCATACCTACTCGAGTTCTGCTCAGCTGGCAGAGAGGTAAAGGCAATGCCTGTTCACTCTGTTGGCATTTTCATACGAGTACCACAGACAGCTTAGTAAAAAATCTTTTAATTGATATGTTAACACGTCTAGTATCGCTTAAGTTGGTATAGCCTTCATGTGGAACCTAGGATAGGAGCCATGGCAGATTCTCCCTTCTTCATTCAAGTTGAGATTCACCTATTAGTAGTAGAAATCATGGTAAAAGTCCTTTACGATTGGGATCGCCTTCCTCCACCACCAATATAGCACCTTGACCCTTTCCTTAAGGCAAAAAGAAGGCACAATACTAGGTTAGGGTATGTGCTATCGATGTAAAGAAAGGCTGAAAGGGGAAATTAAAATAGCTAAGATGTTTGTGAAACAAAACTGAAGAGATAAAAGAGAATCAAAGTATTACATGTGTAAAGGAATTTTCGTATTTCTTTCTTTAATTCATTGTTTTCAGTCTAATGACACTTCACGCATGCTCTGCGAGAAGGCAACTTCCACACTTGGCTTCATGAGGTCTCGCTGTTTTGGGAGCATTTTAGTCGACAGTTCGCCCAGTGAGTGATCGTTAATCCAATCATTCTAACACCGAAAGAGTTAAGTCTCACCCCTAAGAGAAATCCATCACTGTGAATTTGAGCAAATAGATAAATTTCACTTGAAGAATAAATCAAACTTAGAATGAGAAGGATAGTATTTTTTGGCCTCGAAATGAGAACAGGTCACAATCTAAAGGGTCGCTCTATAGAAAGTCGGATCAACCCGAATATTAACCTTATTAAATTTCACGGAATCATTTGAATGCATTCATTTTTACAATGTGAGCTGATGCCTTTCTTTTAAAACCATTACTAACCAAATCTCTAAAATGAGAACAACGTCCATAGGGATTTACCAAAAAGCAACATAACCTCATTTCGTGGGTTAAGTCATTGCACAAATTAAATTGCCCCACCTGGCAAAACAACGTGTAACTTTGTGGGGCATTGGCGGCAAGCTATTGAATCATGCTCGGTGCTCTTATAATCGAAAATGTTAATCTAAGGCTTCAATTCTACAGCGAATTTGAATCAGTTAGGTGGAATCGACTACAATCTTATTCGGCAGTTATCCACAATAAAGTCTGAGAGCTTAAAAGCTGCACAAGCGTTTCGTCAACACGGCAACCCCGGTAACAAAGAAAGACAGCATCATCAAGGATGTTTCAACAGCAGTTATTCTTTACCTTCTGAATGAGGGAATTTGGACACGCAGTTTTAAATGATATTCGCCATATGCTAATTTGTACACACAGTGCAGAATTACAAACGAACTAGTGGGAACCGTCTCATTTGTGCCTGCCTCAGCAAAATAGGCAAATGACTTCACCCGACTATTCCAGCTTCGTCACAGCGTTCAATTTGCTCAGCATGCAAAGCCTCCCCCACCCCTCTACTAATAAGATGTAACCCGGTTAGGCATGACTGGGCAGCACTGAAGTGAAAACAAAGTGGGGAGAAGGAGCAGACACAGATCTCTATTCTAACAAAATCATTATAAACACCATCCTTTATTAACTGGATGCTTTTAGATTAATGTTCGAGCCGCTAGCTATGGACTTGTATGATGGCCAGCATATTTCCTCCTCCTCCAACAAAGATTCCAAACAGGTCAAATATTCGATTTTAGTAAAACTGCGAGGAAAGATCAGTGGCGCTTTCCCTACAGCGTAGACTACATTATGGTAGCTGACCCTAACTATGAATAAGGGGAGCGCCGCTGACGACGCTTAAAAGAAAGTTTGTAAAATCTACTTCTACCATTAGCTCCGGCTATTCCTTCTGCAGGTCGGTAATGCATTTTCTAGCCTAGTATTATGGCTTTATTTGATCCAAAGGACCACCGGTCCCGCTACAAAATATATCAGAAAAGTTGGAGGAGTCTTTGGTTGTGTACGCGGTGATATATGAAAGCTTAAGAACTAAAATAGCAACTGCTTCTTTAGCTTCAACATTACGTTCCACCTTATGATACGCTTATTTGCAAATAAGTAGCAATTTGTGTTTTTCTCCAAACAAAATTACCACCTTCTGTTTGAAAGTATGCCTGTGCCCACTACTTGTAAGCTATTTAAAAACACTTTATGCCTTATAATTCAAACCTTACGTTCCGTCAGAGCCTTCAAGATCTTAATGACGCCTCACCACATGTGTGCCCTGTCAACCCTGTGGACAATGCCATATATGATGGTCCAAGAAGAAGGAGTGCCACAAATCTCACTGAAAAGGTATTTAGTGAAAGCTATGATAAAGCTTGTACCACCCAGCACAAATTGGCATCCAAACTCCACATACACCTCCTTACATCATTATAACTTCTCTACCCCAAATTCCTTCCCAATTACCCTAAGCGAGGACCTAATGACTACACAAATTTGCAGCACGATAAGAAATATTCTTAACCACGGGGCGACTTCTTAAGTGATTGATACTCTGTTGAAAATCGCAATTTAATTTGACTAACCGGAGGAATTGTGTCCTACCTTAGCCTTAGTTACATTACAGACCTGGTGAGTGGACGTTAGGTTCTCTCGCCTCTCAGTACCTGAAAGAGGGCGGCATAACAAATGCTTGGTATCAGTTTTGTTGGAGTATTTGAACTCTATCTTATTTTCAAGCATCGTATTCGCTGCTGTGTGGAAGCCTTTTCCCGAAGTGTATCGAAAGCAGATTGGCAGGGACAGAACCGCAGCCTCCTCATAAAGATAGCACCATCGGAAGTTAATGTTTAATTGCTCAGTTCTGCATGCTTAAGTTCACTACTTCGTTGGATTTAGGTTATGGATGTACTTTCTCATTCGTTTTGACATTTGTTGTGAACTCTCGCCTTTATAATTAGGAGAAAGAATACCAATTTTCTCAAAGACTCAAGAGCTCCAAGCTCCCGTTGTGATTAACAAGTCATAGTCCATTCATTCCTGTTCACAACTTGTAATTATGGAATGCTTAAATTAAATGCAATCGGGTCAATTCGCAATTTTGCAATCTATTCTCCTGCAACTTCCCTGAAAATGAAGGAAGGCATAATACCTGGCCAAAATATGCATTGCTGGTGGGGTAAAATGTTGGATGGTTACTGGCATGGCCAGGAGGACATGCTGTCCAGCAGGAGTACAATGGCGGAGTTTTGAGTTTTCGTCAAACCAAAATCAAGACTTAACCAAGCAATCAAGTTATTACATAGCCCCATCCCTTTCTGAGCATTGTCCAAAGAGCTCAAGTTGGTCAACATTCCATGTCTGATATTGCAAAGGTGTCAGTAATGTGGGGAAGAAAACTCTTACACAAGCTAACTGCTCTAGTCATCGACTTAAACACAAATGAGGAGTTATCTTACAGCAATGTCACTGAATCCTGTTGACAGGTTCACTGAATCTGGAGCTTCGTCCTATTCAAGAACTCTATGTGGAAGAGGAGAATTGTGGTCACCATCACGCATACCCATCACTAATGGTCTAATAGCAATCATATAACAGAGGACGCTAGTAAAAATAATTCTAGGGGAGTAGAGCTTCGCCCTTATTCCTCCTTGCCACGAGATTCCCACCTCAGAGCCGCCCAGCCATATATATCCGAGCTCTACTTAGCTAGATGTGAAGTAGAGGGGGTATCCTGGGTTCACCTCATCGATATCTCCATACAGATTCCACAGATGGCTCCGCTCGGAATGGAACACAGCTACGTCTAGCGTCGCTTCAGTTGTTAATAGCATTAATACAGAACGAGATAGTTAGCCATTTGTAACCCTTCTCTTGGAGGTTTGTGGTTGAATTCTTTCTTTCCGCAGCGGGTGCCTTACTTCCGTCACATAAAGGTTTAGCATTCAGGAATAGAAATCAAGGTCAGCATCTTTTGCGATTCAATTCGCTCTCCTCTACCACCAATGCAGTGTCACAAGACTTCTTTGAAGCCGAAAAAAGTATAATACTAGGGCTACTTGCATGCCTGAGAAGCCTTTCCGTTTTAAAGACGTATCGAGGCGGAGCGCTGACTGCCCAAAATAATGGAACGAAGATTTGAATAATCAAGGCATTGCAATATAGCATAAACGGACTTCATCAATGTCTTTGAAGCACTTGGCTAGTGTGTATTTTGCAACTAGAGGCTCGTACTTTACATTTTAGTTGGTCTCCACTTTCAAATTTAATGCTTTAAAATAAAGAGCTCAGCCTAATATGATTATGCCTCATCTGCCCAGCTTAATCGTGTAGTTCTCATGAAGAAAAATACGGCAACTACTGAAGCTGTTGAATTGGGGATCGCAATACCATCAAGCCCGTTTTGAACATTGTGCAAGCGTAAAACTACAGGGTAATGACTGCGGCAGCAGCATAATTGCTTCGTTAAAAGGCCTTAAGGGGAAAAAAGCAAAAGGCAGTAACTAATCACAATTTCGCCGATAAAAACACTGCATCACTTTGAAGCATGCCATTTGCACTGTGAATCAACAAAGAAAATGTCAGTTTCCTGCAGTAAATCATTCTTCAGTCGGTCTTGCAGGACAATGGAATGTTTTGGGGAAGTCATGCGATCCTGACAAGTGAAAGGAATGGGAAGAGTTATGGTTGTGAAGGCGCAGTAGAAAGTGGGAGCCATAAAGCGCACTCTGTAAGACGCTCTGCGGGACCACACTCTGGACTTGGGCATTTTTATTTCCCGTTGGTGCCCAAGCACAAGTCATGTGACCTCAGCTGTTGATTGTGGAGGCAGAAGATGAGCAAATGAGTAAACAGCAAGAAATCGGGCCATTACATCTACCGCCGGTTGAATGTGTCAACGGGGAAATCAGATCACGTCGTATTTCCACGCTTCATCGTTTTGATTGTCTTACGAGAATTTCTCCAGCAATTGAAACTTATGCACTCGGATTTATTCGACCTATAAGTAATAAACAGGGAATAAAAACAATGAAAGAATCGTCATTAGAATGACTCCATTAAATAGGCTCGAACTGGTCGACGTGTCGTTAGAGCTGGGTTAAATCTTCGAAGACGGGAATTTGGATCGTGCCATTCTCAGTAGGAGAAATAACTTTACCGGTGGCAGGACGTGGGTCACTTTTTTTTAAGAATGTGCCATCAGAAATTCCACCGTATTTAATGCTCGTTTCACTGAACTCGGCTTAGTGACAAAGTGGGAAGCACTTCTATAGTGCATTAAAAAGTCATAAATTTTATGATCTAATTTCATGAATGTGATTGGTGATAGGGAGTTCAAAACTCCCTTCAAGGCATTAATGGGCGTTTTCTCATAATCATTGGTTGCAGAATCCTAAAGATCAGTGAACAAATGAGTAACCAAGTATTGAACTCATCGTTTCCAACACTGATGGTAAAGTTGTGAAGTTGAACAAATGATTTACCGAGTTTGGAAAAGAGATAATTTTGAGTTTAAGTTAATTGGCATTATCTTTGACGTGCTAACGCTTTGGACACGACTCGTGTTGACAAAGTTGGAACAGATGGCTTGTCAAGCATGTAGGTCGATCATGATCTTGGCCACGGGCTGCACCTTTTTTTTGAAATTTGTGCACACCGAATCCGAGCAGGTGGCTGGAGAACAAGATTTAGTCGTTTAGTTTCACCCTTGAGTTTTGAACATTTAAGCCTCATTTGCTCTCGTCAATTCTTTCGCGTCCTCATCCGTTCACACATGATTGGAATGAGAATGAGGTCTAAATCAGGTTGGTCTTCCGATTGAGGGCCACACCCATTTGACAACTTACGTTTACAACTGAAGAACAAATTTACGAGAAGTTGGATAATCTGAGTGGATTAGGAAATCGTGCTTTGCTAGTTTGTCTGCTACACATTTAAAGGGATTGGGATGCAACCTAAAAGGTGCTTCCTCTTGGTAATGGTGCAATGAACACAAATTCTCGATCAAGACGACTGCCATACATCAAAAGGCTCAGTGATATATCCGTAATTACAACAAGTGGAGGTCATATCAACGTGCTGCAGCATAACATTGATGATGACTACTTGAGAAATGACAAAAACATCGTTTAATGTTTTACCAATGAGAAATTTTTTAAACCAATTATTTGCCCTAAACACATGCAATTGTCAGTGCTTCATCACCTTGATTTAATGAGGTAATACAATTTATCGTCATAACAGATTGTTAATAGTCGCATTGCATAAAAAAGTTAGATGGACGATTGAATGCAGAAGTGTTTGCTTGCGATTGTTTATGAATAACTAAACGATGATGGACCTTATTTTACCAGATTGTAGGAATTTTTTCCACTTCACAGTAAAGGAGTTATCATCTAATCAGAGGTGTCATCTGTACTTCCGAAAATGCGTGCTGCAAATTTTGTTGCAGTGATGGCAATCAACGCCATCTCATGCCAAATGACAGATGTTGGATATACCGAATGACAGTCGTGCGTTATAAATGGGTAAAAGCAGTAAGTAAAAAACCAATTTTTACTTAAATATATTTCAAGCTGTTCAATTGATTCATGTCTTGTAGTATGCAATGCTCCATAAACAGCATCATAATGCACCATGGTGCCAACAAGCGCTTGATCAGCCTATTTGCCTAGCGAGTCCCTGAGTTTGACGCTTGGTACTCACTTTGATTCAGTTCCTTCAATATGCAGGAGTACGAAGTAAAATGACTAATGAAAGAACACGAAGTACATCAGTGACGCTGCCAGTAAAATGACCCCATGAAAATGAAGTGCAATTAGTCGCCCATAGCTTATTAAGACTAACAAAGTCCCAAAGTTTACTTTGCAGCGAACGAATGGTAGACTCTTGTAAACACTGTCAATGATTTGATGTGCTTTCAATTATACCTGTGAATGTTTTCGTGGTGTTTCCCTTTTGCATCACATTCCATGCAACAAATGCATGAGCAAATATCCTAACAAGTTTATGATGCCGTTTTTGTAGATGATTAATTCAGGATTTTATCCAGGCGTGACTGATTACTTATCCTTCACCTTCTTTAGGATCATTTATTTCCAAGACAAAGAAGGTCGGAGGTTATTTGCTACAGGTGTTTCCACAAAAAGGAAAATAGCTCTTTTGGTTGGCAACTTAGAAGAGGAATTAGAAGAAGCTAGTTCCTATTCTCTCATTCCTTACACTTTGTGATTTTATTTGCAAACATCACGCTTTTGGATTTCACCTGTCACATTTTAGTGCAACTTGAACGATGACCATGACCAACGGTCCATTCAGCCTCTGGCGTTCGCATTTCGCAATTTGCGAAATCTTGCATGAAACAGGACTGAAGTAACTTAGTGAATACCACATAGAAGTATAGTCAAACGTGGTATTCAAAAATTACATATTTGCATGTTTGGAGCATCAGCTATTGGCTCAATGGATTCCTAGTGTCTCATAGTTTCCACGTAGAGTAACTCCTATTGAGCTAGCCCATTTCGTCGTTATCCTATATTCATTTCATATTTGTCTGGAGGAGAAACTACCGCTTCTACAGGCTTCTTTTATTAAAGGAATAGGATATTTACAGTCGCCTGTGTTGTGCAATTGCATATCAGGTGATGTCACTAAGGCGTGTCGAGTATTCAGAGGTTTCCCTTTGGTTCACTTCATTTTGCGTTCGACATTCTCTACGCACCGCTAAAGTAAATGTTTTAGTTCCTACATTTATGCTTCATCGAAAAAGTTGTTTGCTAAATTAGACCAGCGATCCTCGTGCACCACTAGCCTGTAAATTTTAGAATAGTTTTACATTTTTCTGTAGTCTCAGCATCCACCTTATATAAATTTTAACGTACTTTGTTGTCCTTTTTTAATAAAAGTTGAATATGAAATGCAAAGACATTATTTACCCACAGTGTCATGATTTGAAAAGTTCCAGATTAGTTCTTTCAGCATTCTCTTCTGCCTCCTCTTTTGCACACTACTGCAAGAACCCCACTTGCCAACACATGTTTTTGTTAGCTTCAGCGGTGATTATAAAGCCAAAAAAATAATGTGGCTTTGGTTTGAAATGTACAGTGCAAACCGTGATGCCCTTGAATGTTATTCTATTAGGTATGCAATGTTCTAGCCCGTCTAACTCAAATTTTGGGTAAAATTTTCTACACTAAAGAACAAAAGGGATTTGTCTGCTGAAGCTTAGGCACTGATAAAGTAGGGTTGGTGAAATACATGCTTTTGATCGCATCATTGCGATCTCAACTTGTGCGACAGACTAAATATTCCACCCTACCATCTCGTGACTCCAACATTGCAATTGTGCCACTACAGGATAGGTAGACTCGCATATTTAACTTCTTCACCTACGGTACGTAACACCAAATTTTGAGGTAATTTATTCTTTTCCCCTTTCCTTTCTTTTTTTGCCACACTTACTTAACTTACTGCTGCATCCATTAATGAAGGGCACTCATACCATCACCACCACCTCTTCCCGATCTCGCTGAACTGCGCATGCACTGCCGCCACTGCTGCAGAGTAAGACTGACTTATTTACCTGGTCGTCAGTTTTCCACTTCCTTTTATTTAATCACCTCATTAGGGCACGCTATTCTACTTTGACCAATTTCCTACCCCGACGTGCGTTTAAACTAGTGAGGAAAGGTTACTGCCCTGAATTGTGTTAGCAAGGGATTTGAAGTAATTTTTTGCGTCGATTTTGATGAAAATGATTCATAAGCAGAAATCTTGCTTGAGATGACATCCAGCCTGAGATTTGCTGGCGTACAGGTAACCTTAAATGGCTACTTGCAATTTAAAGTAGACATTAACTTTTGACTCAACTTTTCCTTATTTTCACTAAAAGCAACGAAAACATATAATCTAGGAAAAAGTCAAACTAGACAGCATGTCTTTATTTAGAAAATAATTAGGACCAAAAATCAAACCAATAAGAAGCAAAATGTTTAGAGAGTTATAAAAGGAAAGTCAAGAATCTGGGAGCAATGAAAGGACTTCTGACAACCTCCTGAAGCAATCCTCGAGATTATCATTATGACTGATGTCTACAGGTCCCATCAAGAGAAGAAGCAAATTCTCTGTTTTAAGGGTAGCTTGAAGATCGCGTGGTATCTAAAGCGAGAAATAAACGAATTTAGAGCCACAAATGCGCAAAGAAGATGCGATTAAATGCTAAGCAATGGAAAAGAGGAGATACCAATAACAGACACTTATCTGATGAGGCGCCACTTTAAAAGTAGATCGCACGACCGCTCACCTGGGTCATCCCCAAAATAAGCCACTGCTTTTTCACCCAGAGATCGATATAAGTTACTCCATTTTTCCTTCGACGGGAATAGACACCTTTTGCGACAGACAGTTTCTGCAAAAGCGAGGCAGGTGGAAGGCCTCCAGAATCTACATCTGGGGGCTGAACCCGATAAAGATCTTCCACCAATGGAGCTATATTAGGCACACATACATCTATCTGAGCCAGGCAAGAGGCTGCCGTTTCAATGGAGCCCGCCTCTTGAACACGACGCTCCAAAAGGAGACTTTGCAATTTATCTACTGCCTCGGGGTTCTCCTCACACGCAAACGCCCGTTCCCATAGACTCCTCTGGTTAAGGATCTAGGCCATGTGTTTAAAATAAATAAAGAGCTTACTACTTTAAAATAAGATTAATCATAGACTACTGAAAGTGTTCAAGTTAAAGATGGGTGCTAACGTGGAGGTCCACAGGTTCATGGTCCAGTTACAGTGTCTTCAGTTAGGAAAGCGCAAAATACCAGTAGTGTGTACATATTAAAACCTAGATGCATTACTTCTTTTAAGGATATCAGCAAGCGGCAAATCAGTGAAAATATCCCCATTCGCTATGACAACAAAATTCAGATCATTGCGCCTAAAGTAATGGCGGGCGCTTTCGATGGTAAAAGCGACTATGCGAATTTCATACCCTATGGTGTTACTATCATCAGTGAATTTCAAAAATGAGTTCCGCCTGGCGTTCATGCGCACCATTGGAAGAAAAGAACGAGCCTGTTTCTTCAGGGCGACCCACGAACCCATACTACTCACTGCACAGCAGCATATTACGATAGCTCGACCGTGAGATATTTCCGCATTACTCTTGAAATCCGTACTCCTAAAAGGGTGCCTCAGGGGTAAGCATTTCAGCACCAATGATGAAGAAAATTAATCTGCTCCAGAATAGTTCGGTACTGCCAGCAGATCTTGCTATGCTAGAGGTCTTCAGATACTAGTTCGATGCTGCAAAGTGTAAAAGTGCAGTGGAAAGACCACGTCAAAAAACGTGCAGTTTCCATTTCAATTTTCGTTGGATTCGTTTGAATGACCCAATATTTAGTAAAAAATTTAATCGCAAAAAAAACATGCTTCTGCAATAAGAGTGAGAATAGCACACATCCGACAACATTTAATAGCAGACATAATCCTCTAGTTTAATAAATTAGAGACAGTCTGCATAAATTTTGCAAATACTAGCAAATCTCATCGAGAGAACTACCCCATTCGATCCTTTAAAAGAATGCCATCCCAAATGCACAAGACAGACTGGCGGTTTAAACCATTTTTGAATCTAAATGTACTTCATTAGTAGCTTTGGACTGACTGTGTTTGCGTCAGTGCACAACAGTTGGCAAAATAAGACATTTCCTAATCCGCCGCGCTCCCATGCTTGCATACCCACTTGTATTGGCATATTGCACAAAGGTGAAGATTATTAATACCGCGTGTGAAAAGCTAAAGGCGTGTTACAGTGGCAATACCCCCTGGGTGTCAAGAGGTTTTGTTAAGTAAAAAAAAACTAGAAAGAACCTGCGAGAGTTTGAATGCAAAAATTTCGATAAGAATGAGAAGAAGCGCACCTGATCAACACAGATTCCGTTTGCAAGAGCATTCGCCGTAAAATAGTCCTTGTGACACACTATCAATTTCTCAATTACATTCATCCACAGAGAAAGTAGTGCGGCTTTTAAGCCAACCTCCTTTTGAATGACAATTGAAGCAGTAAGAAATAGCGACAGAAAACGGTCCCTGCAATAGTGTATACAGCCTGCTTAGGCTAATTCATGCCCAACCTAATGTGAAGGCAAAAAAAACCTACATCTACTCTGCATAAAGTGCATATAAGATAGAGTACTCGCATGTGAACCTTACCTATTGAAAAGATCTCTGCGATAGCCATTAGCAGCAGGCCAGAGTAAAAGTGAATAGCCATCAGAAGGCAGTGTAATGTCATCTCCAGGAATGGGTAACCAATTGAGAGTAAGAATTGACGCTGTTTCTATGGCCAGGCACGTTGCTACTGTATCAGCTTTTGCATTCAGCAGGACTTTTCCAACAGAAATGAAGGCACCCTCGTCCAATGGCTTTGGAACATCGTCAAATGTCAGGAAGGGGAGCGTCAAATTATAGTTCACAAAACCCTGACATATTTTAGTTAGTCGTTGAGACGTCGTATCTTTATGAGTGAGATCGGTAAAGCTGGTTGTCGGTAGACTTAGTGTACTTCCACTGAAATTTGATGGGTCGCAATAGATTGAGGTGAGATTACCAAGAGACTTGTTTAAGTTGACATTCCTATATTGAGAAGGCTTTCCACTCATGGGAAGATAGCGAATTCGCTTCCGATCCAGTTTAGGCTCAGTGGGAGGCGTTGAAGCGTACTGGGATAAGCCAAGACTTCTTCCCGAGTTTAATCCGCTGAAGGCCTGGGACAAGGAGGAACGAAACAGGTTGTTGAAATTCAAAAAGGACATGGGCCAAAAATAGCATCAAAATTGAACACAATCAAAAACAGGACTCCACTAAGACTGCAAAGTCTGTGCTTTGATGAAAAGAGTTATGTTTCATAGAAAAGATGTGTTTGAAGGCTACATTTGGAGCAGCGAGAAGGTTCTCATGCGATATGAGGACCTCAATAAAGAAATTCACTGGATCACTGACCCCATATCCTTTATGCCCTGCTCCATCTATTGTCGGAGTGCAGATTTCTGATTCATCAATACTACCAGATTGGGGAACAACAACAGGTGAAAAAAGAATAGCCCCGATATCTTCACGAACAGGAAGCTGGTTCGTTATGTAGAAGTTTATTAAATCGACAACGCTGTTGCGCTCGACCGGTCCAAGACTGTAGTTTTTTGTTACTGGATTGAACGGAATATCAATACTGAAACACCGACCGTTCCACTTCATGTAGAGGTGAAACAACGACCGATCATGTTCGTCACTTGTCATCAAAAAAGAACCACTATTCAAAAGACGACTAAAGGCTATCTTTGGGCTTAACGGTCCATGAAACCACGGCTGTTCCAAAACTTCACTTTCTTCTTGGTCATCAAGTGGGGCCACTATCTCATTAGGCAAACTGGACACAAACACCTACCAAAGAAAAACAAAAATAAATGACCTGCTAAAAGAAACGGTTAACTGAAATTGACAATAATTAGGTAAACCAGTTGTTTTTCCGAACTGATAGATCGCCGCTTGATCTGTAGTACAAAAAGCCGAACAAAATGCCTTACACGCTGCATGAATTCTCTATTATTAAAGTGAGAAACACGTCAACTCCCGCAAAATGCTGCCCCGAAATCCTTCCAAGCACAGCTCGGTCACATACCACTCCCTCACTCATTTAACTTCCCAGTATGAGCACATGACCTAAAATACAAAACGGATGCAAGTAAACAAATTATAATGATCGTACCATACAAAAGGCTCTAACGGGCAGTATTTCAATAAAAATACTGTAATTAATTATTGGCAGTTATGTTTACCTGCTTAGCAAAGGAAAACTTTTCATGACTATGAGGAAATATTTTAGGACGTCTTTTAATAGCTGTCGAATACTGTACTTTCTAATATTAATACTCATCTTAGGGCTTTTTCTTGTACCTGTGCACGCTATTATGCACTTGTAGATGTAACGCTGGGGCCCTTCAGAAGAAATTATTATATTAGATGCACAATGCCTGCACCACACAAATGAGACTTGAACGCTATTAGTCCTAATGGAGCAGTAAAATTTAGCTTCTCTTCAGGCCTTAATCACTTAAGCATGTCTCCTATCCTTCGCAAGGAAAATTGTTTTTTACCGATCACTTTGTTCCATTCGCCCTTTACGCCAGTGGCATAGGCGATGGATATTTTCCTAATCAAGACCAACTTGAATTCTGGTAAGTGTCTTAAAAATGCTGAATTTTGCATTTGTTTTACCCGCAGCGTCAGAGTTAGCTGCAGATCCTACGCCTTCTCCCTTACAACCTGTTCTTGGCCGCAGCCGAAAGCCTGGATGGCTCTGGATATTAAGTAGAAATAATGGTATTTTACTTTATTTTAGCCTGTCATTGATCTAAAAGATCTATAGAATAAATGGACGCAATTGGGTGCACATGAGGAGCTTATAATAATTGACGGAAAGAGGTTTACGCGGCATAGCTTGAAACGGATTTGAGAGAAGGATAGTCTTCAAAGTTAGACGAGGTGTTTGTCTGCAGTGTGACAAACCCCTTCAGTGAGCTTGATTTTGTAGTGAGTGGGAACCGAAGTCCGGCTACAGCCTTGCGCTACACCAAATTCAACTGCTGATCAAGTTCGGAGTCTTTATGCCGCAGACCTTCACATTACACTCCAGAGGTGAGCCCTTCCTTGTCATATTCTGCTTTCTTATGAACAGCTCTTATGCAATTTCACAAGCTCCGGAAGAAGTTGAACGTTCAAGTCGTCTTTGCTTTGGCTGTCTCTGTTAAAGTTTAGGATTACTTCACTGTCTAGCAGTGTATGATCGACAGAAGATAATGGGATGCTATCAGAAGGGGACGTTGTAACATGTCGACATAGCAATGAAAGTCTGTATAATGAACTTAGCTATGCCTTGAACCAGCATAAGATATTAATTTTGACGCCGATTTTGACATAAGACTAATGATACCCTGGATTTTGCGATAAGCGCTGTAGCGTCCCGAGGCTCCCTTTAAGGTAAAAGAAGGCGCAGTACTAGAACAGAATACATACATTCCGGAAACAGAGGGCTTGGGGGCTGTTGGCACGGCCCGGAGGCCGACCAACCGGCTAGAACAAGATGGCCATCCAAGTGACCGAAACCGGTAGTTCGAACAAACAAAGTATTGCAAGCGCCTTCACTGATCTAGATGCTAAAGTCATGACAGCTATTTCTTTACCAAGGGAGGACGTCTACGATATTTGGAATGCTCTGTTCAAGGCTACAGCTATATCCATGAACAAGCTAGACGACATCTGCGCACAGCTCACTCATTTCACCAACAGTGAGAGGGGAGATCTTAGAGAGTTACTGGTTTGGTGAGCAGAGTGCTGTGCTGGTCAAAATGAATATCGTGAAATAGACGATAGACACCGGCGAAACCAGGCTGATTTGGTAACCACCCAGATGCATCCCACCTCCTGCCCCAAGCCGAGGTCATAAATCCATTTGAGTTACCGATTGATCTGGTGCTAGAGAATGGCGAAAGCCTCCAGCTGTGCGCTGAACTAAACATGGCAACACAAAGTAATGTCTTCCCACTACCCCGCATCAACGATTAGTTTGAGTCTACATGCATTAAAGTGTTCCGAATGCAAGACCTATAAATAGGATTCAGACATGTAGAAATGACAGAACCATACAGATATTTGTGGATTCCGGACATTTATTTAGGGGTTCTGCAAGGCAGTGAACACTTTCTAACGCCTTATGCAAAGTGCGCTGACTGAAGCCTTTCCGAGGCGTCACTTAGATCAAATACTTGTTTTCGGAAGAGACAGGTGAGAGCCCAAAGTCAATCCAATACTGGTGCTGGATCAACTTAGCGACACATATTTAACCCTGGACTCAAAGAAATACCATGTTTTAGCATATGTTGAACCTTTTAAGACATATTGCCTCATCAGATGGGATGATGGTTAATGAAGTCAGCAAAAGCAAGTGAGGTCTTCGTTGACACCAACCAGTGCGAAAGGACATCGTAGTTCTCAAGACTTGGCAGATTACTAGAGGCGTTTCAAAGGTTTCCGCGAGATTGTCAGCCCAGTGGATAACTTTCTGAAGAGCAGATAAGAAGTAATTCCAAGTGAGAGAAGGAGCTTTTTAAAGCGTTCAAGCAAATGATGCGAATGCTCTGCTCGTCCCAACCCTAGCATTGATAAATTTCGAATCAAGCAACCCACAATTCGTATGGAGCAGTGACGCCAGTGATGCAACCTTGGGTGGTGTATTCGCACAAAAGAACAATGACAATTTGAAATACGCCATCACCTGTAATGAGCATCAGACTTAATAAACCAATGAGACAAGGTGAACGACTTACTACTTCTACAATGGGTAGGCGAGAGCTCACAGTGACCTGAACTAAAATAGTGAAGCTGATAGGCCTTTTGACAGCAATACGATATCACAGTACTGTAAAAGTTCAATGCGGTAATGCAGGTGCCCTGCCTCTACGGCCAGACCTGTCATAAACAGGTGGCGCTTGCCTGTACAGCGTATGCCGGTGTAACAGGTTCAGTGTTTCCTACTAGGCTATCGTATAGGTAATCAAGGTCTAAAGGGGTCTAGCTTCGTTTCCATCGCGGAGATTAATGGCGCTCGTGCTTGCAACTTTGGGAAAGGAAAAAAAGGAGGACTAAATGGAACGTCGCATCCCCAAATCAACACAAACTCAAATAGCAAAGTCCCATCCATGTCGACTAAATTGCAATTCTTATTTTAAAAAGGCGTATCTTTGCAGATAAATTGGCAAATGCATGATACGAAAATTCCGACTAAGAAATAAACCAAAAGCATACACATTGGTGCAATTACCACACTTTTCGTCCACTACCTATACCTTTTAACCGATATTCCCTGCAAAATTCCAAATTATCGAATCACATATTGAATTTACGACGCTGTATAACAAATGCACCAACCATTTTTTCCTTCAAAGGACAAAACGAATGCAAATAACAAAGCACGAATTAACAACGCACCAAACAACGACGAAGAGCAATATTCCAAGAAACTTAGATGGCCAACATAAACACCAGAGCGAAAGTCCAAATCCACAGCAGAGGACACCACAAAACAAGTGCAAAAGTATGACCCAAAAACTTTATTTCCACGAAATGACCGAGTCAAAATTAAAGACTCAAACTTAAATTGAAACCATTTTCAAGAATGTTTCGTTGCAATCAAGTTGGTGAGGGTATTCGTGTATGCTCTACTTTCGCCTTTTCGAGGCCGCACTGTAACTAGAAGATAGGAAAGAGAACAATGGTAGGAAAACGCAATTTGCAACAAACTTGAAGCAATTGCCATCACGTTTTCTTCAGCATCAGGCACATGTGCATGATCTAATTTGTGTTCAACATCGCAAGCATACAGCATGTCCTCCAAGACAACTAATGGCACCAAAACTTGTCTCCGACTGGTTCAGTTCAAGGCACATTTGCCATGCATCCTTACATAGTTCAACCTGTTGAATTACTTATTTCACTTCCATATTTACAAGGTCATCAATAAAGCCTACCCAAAATGGTGCTAGTCCGTACCACCGTAGAGCAATCTAACACCTTCTCCACGATCGTCGGCCTTCCGCAAGGCGTCAATAGCAAGCATGTTAAATAGTACATTCTCACCCTATTGCAGCTCCAATAGCACCAATCAGGACGCCAGCGGCTCCGGCTGCAAGAGTAGGAAGCCAATCCGAACGGACCTCTTCTCGTTGGGACCGTGGATTGCTGCCAAAATCAAATGACTTCGGGTAGCCATCAGATTGGCACGGTGGTACCGGCTCCTTCGTGAAAATAAGATCATTAGGAAGGATCGAGTTCACAACGTTCCAGTACAATCAATTCCATAGCGATGAACCAATAGATAAATGTCCAAGGTTATAATGCCCCTTAAAACGGATCATCAACACAACAAGTTCTCAATTTTGAAGCATCAACAACCAAGATCACAGTGGAGCGAAAGAATCCAAATAGTAATACCACTTAGTTACATGCTCGACTCACGCTACTCTTTGCTGAGAGCATTTGTTCTATCTGCAGGCATCGTCGAAGACTCTCCTCGTCAAAGGTTGCTCGGCAAACAGGACATTTTGGCTCAGCTTTTTTTATGTACCTCGAGATACATGCATAGCAAAAGGCGTGCTGGCAAGGGGGCATTACAGGATGTTTGATTTCGCCAAGGCATATAGGACACTCCAAAATAGATTCAGTCATATTGATACACTTCAACTTCTTAAAAAGTAAAAAAGAAGAATTTAACAAAACGACAACAATTAATGTCCAAAAAATTAATCATGAGGCAATAGGTAGGCAATTTTAACACTGCTAAAAATGTCAAACGACCACCGAACGCGTCACAGAAGGTTGTACTCCTTAATTTAAATAGTGCAAAACCTGAACATGAGAGAAAACCTTATAAGCAATACTACAGACCATCTACATAACAGAATCTTAGCTAAAACAGACATATATGAAATACTGCCGATGAAATTCCATAAAATCAAGTTACGCACACAGTCAGATGGTCTAATTTCACTAAATCAAACACAAAAAATCAGAGAGTGGGGTATAATGGTGCAAAAAGAAACCCTAAAAAACGACCAAACACAACATGTCAAACCTAATTGTATCAACAGAATTGCGTTATGACTATAAAATAAACAAGTAGTTTAAAAAATAAGTCTCCGATTGCAAAACACGACAACAAATTTCGTGGCGAAAATTATGACTTAACTGTCCTAAGAAATATTAAGAACAGAAGATGACAGGTAACAACCCAAAGCAACAATATCTAAGTGGTATATGAAGAACGCTAACAACCCAAATGTTTTAATTATTCTTAGAATATTTGCGCTAAACAAAACGGGTCGAAAAAAGATATGTAGCGCCCCAAGACCTCCACCAAGATCAAAGGAGGTATACTACTACTACTACTACTACTACTACCACCACCACCACTACTGGTATACTGACAATCAGGCTGCTGGAATGTGTGCTTTTGTGACGGCATGGATGAACCTGCAGTCTGATAGTTGGACTCAGCTCCAGTCACGCGGTAATTTCGAAAGACCACAGCGGAGGGTGTGAACCCAGGCGCAGCGGTGATTTGTGCAAAACGTGTGGGACTCCTGAGACTGGTCGACTTGAGGCATTGCGCTGTTGAAGCCATGGGTATGCTTGCGTCCGGACTGCGTAAATATAGCTGTTGATTTTGTTGTTGTTGCTGCTGCTGCTGCTGCTGCTGCTGACGCTGCTGCATCAGGCGCGGCGGTACCACTGGGTAAGCAAATGTCACTGGCGAATGAACCGTCGATGAAGACGCGCTCACCCAGGGTGCGGGAACAACCTTAATTCCAGCAGAGAATGCGAGCTACTCGACATGCTCACTATAAAATCAGTATTTAAACATAAAAGGGTCATTGACGCTCTGCATGTAAAATTGAAACATGATCACTAGTGTTCAATGCATTGAAGGGCAGCCAGTTGCGGCCTTGCTGTTTTGCATTGCTATAGGCCTTGAAACCAGCATACCGCCTATCCGACAACAAACAGGGTCCTTGGACCTATTATGCTTGCCTCCGTATCACTAAAGAAACGAACGCATTGGTAGAGCTATCCACCAAATCTCGCTAGTTCTGAAAAATTAGCACGACCCAACTCGCCATGGTCAGTTGACTTACATTTATATGTGCATGTTGGCCCTTCGTGTTTTACGCTAAGTTTTAAAGTGCAGTGTACGCAATTCTGGCCGCCTTCAAAGCAGTATTTTCATCACAGACAGAAACATCAATCTAGACGTAGTACAAATGAAATGATTTCGGTGAAAATTATTCGTAGATATTGTACCATTAGTAAGATCGCCTTCTGAGAAGCCAGAAATTAAACCACCTGGGCAACGAACACAGCCAACATTACGCCAACTTTACCCTGTTGCAAAGGTAAATCTCGTAAGAAGAAACACACAATCTCAATTTAATGCAGCTATACATTTACTTTCACGAAATGACAGGGTTCAAATTAAGAAAAAAACTCAAAGTTAGATTGAAATCATTTTCAAGATTATTCCGTTGCAATCAAGTTGGTGAGGGTACTCGTGTATGCTCTACTTTCGCCTTTTCGAGGCCGCACTGTAACTAGAAGATAGAAAAGAGAACAATGGTAGGAAAACGCAATTTGCAACAAACTTGAAGCAATTGCCATCACGTTTTCTTCAGCATCAGGCACATGTGCATGATCTAATTTGTGTTCAACATCGCAAGCATACAGCATGTCCTCCAAGACAACTAATGGCACCAAAACTTGTCTCCGACTGGTTCAGTTCAAGGCACATTTGCCATGCATCCTTACATAGTTCAACCTGTTGAATTACTTATTTCACCTCCCTATTTACAAGGTCATCAATAAAGCCTACCCAAAATGGTGCTAGTCCGTACCACCGTAGAGCAATCTAACACCTTCTCCACGATCGTCGGCCTTCCGCAAGGCGTCAATAGCAAGCATGTTAAATAGTACATTCTCACCCTATTGCAGCTCCAATAGCGCCAATCAGGACGCCAGCGGCTCCGGCTGCAAGAGTAGGAAGCCAATCCGAACGGACCTCTTCTCGTTGGGACCGTGGATTGCTGCCAAAATCAAATGACTTCGGGTAGCCATCAGATTGGCACGGTGGTACCGGCTCCTTCGTGAAAATAAGATCATTAGGAAGGATCGAGTTCACAACGTTCCAGTACAATCAATTCCATAGCGATGGATCAATAGATGAAGCATCAACAACCAAGATCACAGTGGAGCGAAAGAATGCAAGTTGTAATGCCACTTAGTTACATGCTCGACTCACGCTACTCTTTGCTGAGAGCAATTGCTGCACCTGTAGGCTACGACGAATATCCGCCTTTCCGAAGGCCTTGCCGCAGGTTGGGCAAATCCTCCCTTTATTTTTTATGAAGTCCATGAGACATGAAAAGCAAAATGTGTGCTGGCAAGGAGGCATCACGGGATATTTGAATTCTTCGTGACAAATCGCACACTCCAAAATAGATTCACCCATATTGATGTGATTCCAACCTATCGGAGATCACAAATAAAGTGAGACGATTTTAGCGTTGGAAGTAGATGTGGTGGAGAAAACACTGACGGAATAAAAGCGTTTGTTAAGCAAACGAAAATTGAGTAAAAATTGGGAGAAGTCACACAAAAACAAAGGTCGGATTAATGTAACTCTGCAAGTGAGTCTTTACGAACAATGGCTTGTAGCGTGAGGAAAAATTAACTTCAGCTTCGAATACTAGTTAATGTACACTACCACATCTATGGGAGAGTGTGCAAATAATCTTAGTCCCTTAGTGATACTAAGTCCAAAAAGCAATATGATGAACAACAACCCAAGTCCGAGAACTTTGGAACGGCGACTGAATTAGGCGCTCTCCTATATGACTTATATGAATCCGGACCCCTTATCAAATAACGGATTTGCAATAACTTTGCTTACTTCAGCAAGTAAATAACTTCATATTTTTTTCTTCGGTAAGAAAAACGTTTGCTTTGCTAAAACTTTGACTTCAATACCACTCCTTCTCTTCTCAGTACATGTTCATAGCTTAGCTTCTATATATGCATCACTGGTGACAATACATCCATACGCGTCGCTCTTTTTCCGTGGCCCTACTTTCGATATTATGATTTATTGTCGTCCGTGCCCATAGTACACCTCATTCCTTGATCGCTACACTAAAACCCGAGGCATGTCCTACCTGACCCTGAAGCTTACAAGGCCTGACAACCACCTCATCCCCACGCATCCTTTTCCGGCCTCAGAACCCTAGAAATTAACAGGCTTATTGAGTAAGGGCAACCTTATTAATTGTCCTTAGGGTGGAGAAGAGAGGTTAGAAGTATGTAACTTCGAAACACTCCTCGACATCGAAAATTTCTGACGGCCTTTCCATCGCAAGCTTCCGCCCCACCCCCTAACGCTCCTCACCTGAAAGATACATTCAATCAAAATATGCATCACATGACTCCTGCTTTTCAGCCTTATTTCCAGCCCTTCCCTTATGGAAGGTCTCTGTGTACGTCCCCAAGATTATTTGTACTTCTTCCACTAGTGCGTGAAATTCCGCTCCCTACCTTCACACAACCGCCTCTTCTTGTGCCGAACAGGGGTCGCTTGAATACGGATTTGTGCGTCGCAGTCGCATGCAGGTGAAAGAACTTTTACCACTCGAAACGAATCCTTGCCCCATGGATGACGGAGCCTGCGGCGCATCTCGACCCGTAACTCCAGTGCCAGGTCTCCATTTCATTAACGTTAGTCCAGCTGTTTGTTGCAATAATTCCTCTACCTGAATATAACAATCGTAAACGTTTGGGTGCGATGCTAGAGGCATTTCTTGTGCCTTCTTTCAGTCACAGAGCACTTTGAGGCACTATTGGTAAGACATTAGAGGATGCTCTCATCTTACGACTTGTGAGCATCTTAAACGGTGAAATGTTGGTTGACACATGGATTGACCCCGTACGCGGGGAGAACTCGTAATAGGCTAAAATTCCAGCCTTCCAGGTGTGCATCTCTAGTGAAAGCCTTCGGCAGTCCAATAGTAATGCAATGCTTTCTCTCCATCTGTCCACTACCGCGCAAATGTTCAGGTGCCGTAGATATCCTGGAAATCCCGGCCTCGCGCGGATCAGAAGAGGAGTTGAAGCCTTGATCACTAAGCTCCCTTTTACTCACATCATGTTGACAAATCCAGCAACTGACAAAGACTGAAGGAACAATTTCAGCGTCTTGCGGCTTCATGGGTCCTGCATTGGCTGCTTTAGTGAATCAGACCACCACAACTAGAATACATCGATTTCCCCACTCAGTGGGTGACAGAGAAACCATGATGTCAATACCTTTCCTTCCCTTTGGCAACCTTGTGAGCATAGGCTGAAGTGGCGTGATTTCTGACGCATGTTCGGCAGAAACCAAGCACATCTGAGGTGAGGAAATGCCACCAGTATCTCTTGCTCGAGGCATATACATCTAGGCACCTTGCTCGACGAGTTCATCCTTTCCACTGTAGGTTCCTAAGAGGATTTGTGGTAACGCCCAGCACTCCTCATATTTCTCCAATGCTACCTAGCGGTCACGCTAAAGAATACAGTGCGTGCTACAATATCTACGAGACAGAACATCTGCGCTTCTACGCTCAACTCCCCTCTTTGTACTGTACTGTACTATTAAATCCTCCGACCGCAGCTCCCCGTACCGTGGTAGGGCCAAAAGGCCCGTCTCCACTGCTTTTAGCCAAGCGAGTGTCTACTCATCCTCACTATGGTCTTTCACACTACCAAGTAGCCTGAAGTGTCCAGCAATTGTCAAGATAGTGAGCAGTTCACGTTGTTTTGCTCTCCCTATCCCACATGTTAGCCGAGCCTGGTACTCCCATAAGCGATACCGTATTCCATCCCTTCTTTGTCCTTTTGTAAGAGTACACCACCCGCGGCTGCATCACTAGCGTCAGTATCCAGTATACGGTGGGGCACTAGGTTCAAAGCTGGGTACTGTTAGGATCGCTAAGGGGAAGACCATTTGTTTCAGTACCTCAAACACTCCATATCCATCCTTCCACTCGGAATTACTCATCGCCCAATTTTAGGTTAATTTATGCAGTGGGCTTGTGAGCTTATCAAGATCTTTGAAAAATGCCGGTGGCAACCTGCCAAACCAAGAGAACTGCAGAGATTCTCCTAGTTGGTTGATTTACCATGTCCTCACTTGTTTTATACGGGCCTCAGTGACAGCCATCCAATCTGGCGAGGCAGTGTACCCCTGGAAGTTGACCGCGCGCTGAAAAAATAGCATTTCTTTGGATTCATGGACAACTTGGAGTCTTGCGGATGGTCAAACACTAGTTGCCGATTGGCTTTATGTTCTCGATTAGCTCTACTGAAGAACAAAAATACCATCTAAATGGATTACATAACGTGTGGGAAATAAGCCAATTGATGTGGTTTGGATCAGAGGTTGGGAAGTGACCGCTACTTTACAGTTCAGAAGACATTGGCTAAAAATCATAGAGTTCTTTCAGCGATATAAAAGCTGTCTTTTCGCTGCCTCTTTCTGCCACCTCCACTTGTAAATACCTTGATTTTAAATACAGCGTTGGGAACCGGTTGGACCAGCGTGGGAAGTATATCGAATCATTAATGCGAGGTAACAGGAAGATGTCTTTGTTACTGCGTTCAACTTCCTATAGTCGACGCGCAACCGTAGATTTCAACCATTCTTCATTACAAGAGTAATCGAATGGGCCCATGATGGCCTTGATAGCCTTATGATCAAGCCCCCAACCATCTCTTTAACGAGACGCTTTACTTATAGCAGAAGAGGCGGTAGGAGTGTGGGAAGATGGTTCACGACACTTGGCCATCCCAGTCCAACACCTTGCCATAAGAACATAATCGCGTACTTAGCAACTGACAAGATTCCCTTCTTTTGTTGTCTGCATAAGTTAGCTGCGCTCAATCAATATAAGTTGTTCATGGGTATGGCTGCGGCCTCAAAGGAGATGTTGCAGATGTCACTGGTGTCGCCGTTCAGTGGCAAAAGGGCTGTACTGGCTTTAGTGCCCTGTTGATTAAAGATGCCTTATGCACCTTTAGCTTTACGAACAATGAATTTTCCCGTCCAGGTTCCTTTTGATATATTGATCTTTAACGACGTCTCTCATTCCAATATCACCCCCTTTCCTTCTGCTGTAGGTAATCGCATCGACGGAGAATCGAGCACAATCGTGTGACAGGGTGAGAAAAGCCTAGACTTAATATTGATCTGGCTGCGACGAGTCAAATAGGGAACTGCATCGACGTCCTAGTTTGTCTGGAGCTTGTAAAATGAATAAAAGCCATTTGGGGGCAAAGAGAATAGGATAATGGAAGGCTCACCAGATCTTGGGGCATAGCACGAAGGGGCTTGACGTGAGAGGGCTGGATTTGGTCGTCTGTTGGAACTGTAGTAGCGAGAGACCGTAGGCCGCTCCTAACGCATCTTCGTAGTAAAGTTGACAAGCTAGCTGAGAAGGGTGATCTTGATGCCGTAGAGTTTTCCAACTATGACAGGCGGTAGGATTCCCTCTCTGAACTGAACGCCTAACCAGTTGGCGACTCTGTTGGAAAGTACGCCTCGAAAGGCATATTCCGCTAGGTTTTGAAGGTTCCTCATCGTCCTCACCGCATTTTTGGTAGCAATGGGAAAGTCCCTGGCGAGTGCCATCTTTTTTTAGTCAATGACGAGTTGGGATGAGGTGGCGCAACATTGCTCTAAGTCGGTGTCAGGGGTGATACCGGCGTATATTGCAGCCGAAAACAGATCTTGGGGAGGTCACGAAGAACTTGGATGATTCTCTGGCGCTCAGGTTAGGGATATAGACTGAATTTGGCTATTTTAAGCCAAACCTCAAAATTCCTATCAGCCTTGAACGGAGGAAGAGCAGCCACAACCCGCGTATAGCAGATCCACTAAGATAAAAGGAGGTATACTGCAACGACTAAATCCATGTATTTTGGAAACAGAGGGCTTGGGGGCTGTTGGCACGGCCCAGGGGCCGGCCAACCGGCTGGTACAATATGGCCACCAAAGTGAACGAGACCGGCACCCTGAACAAACAAAGTATTACAACATAAAACTTGGGATAACTTATTGCCGCATAACCATTGTCGAACTTTGAAATCTTTTGAATTTGCCAGCAACCAAACAGAGAAGTAAGTGTAGCTGCGGCTCTAATGCAAATTTGAGCCGCTTCTCCCACTTCACACGATTGGTCGCCGTTCCTCACTGCACATTTACACAGTGGCAACTTCACTGGAGAGCCCTTCCTACTGGAATTTTCTCACCAAATAACTAAATAGCAGCATCTCACTGGCTTAGACACACAGATGCCCCTGAACCTCCACCCGACTCAATGCTTTGTTCACCGGCACAACTTAAATATATACATAAATCTGATTTCTCCGCTGTCAGCTTTACAAAGCAAGTTGTTGTACAGAGTCAGTGTGTGAAAAAAAAACAAGAAACAAAACACAAGGTGGAGAAGGGAGAAGGGAAGGACGTGGGTGGTAAGTTGAATGACTTGATCACACGAAACTGCCCCGAATCTCGGGGCTTAGGGTCTTTGTATTGGTGATGAAGTTCAACCGCTTTTCCGGTGCAGCCAGAGGAGGTGGCGCAACTCCTTGGTGCAAGGACCTGTCCTCTCTTGTCGTATCCCCCGGTGAAAACATCACAGGGTGGTAGAGAGAGGAGGAGAGGTTGTCCAAATTCGAGTCAATCGATCGACTCCGGAAAAACGGTCTGCCCGTAGTCGCAGGTCTGCCAAGATGTGTCGGTGTCACGAAGTTGGCAACACCACCGCTAGTCGGTGAAAGTGGACAGATTCCCCGTTTTTTGTGCACCTCCATTGGATGGTGATTCTCAAAAGTGAGTGGTGAGCAAGAATTCGGCAGGTGGATGACATACTGCGACACAGCAGTCGTTGCTCCGCCTTCGTGCAGGAGACGTTGATAACTCGATGGCGAAACGTCTTGCGGTATAGCATCACTGAACTCGGACGAATTCTCCCCCTGCCTACCGCACTTTCCATTACTTGTGTCACTCATTCGAATCATTTCGCCGCCTAGAGTAGACCAACAAAAGGGGAAATTATTCATCAAACATGCAAGCACGTGGGAATATTTGTAGACTTGCCGTCTTTTGGATCACTTGTGTCGATGAGATCACTGGTCTTAGAGAGGAGCGAGCTGTTGTTTGAAGACATGCAGGCACCGCCCCCACCACCACCACCACTACTGGTATACTGACAATCAGGCTGCTGGAATGTGTGCTTTTGTGACGGCATGGATGAACCTGCAGTCTGATAGTTGGACTCAGCTCCAGTCACGCGGTAATTTCGAAAGACCACAGCGGAGGGTGTGAACCCAGGCGCAGCGGTGATTTGTGCAAAACGTGTGGGACTCCTGAGACTGGTCGACTTGAGGCATTGCGCTGTTGAAGCCATGGGTATGCTTGCGTCCGGACTGCGTAAATATAGCTGTTGATTTTGTTGTTGTTGCTGCTGCTGCTGCTGCTGCTGACGCTGCTGCATCAGGCGCGGCGGTACCACTGGGTAAGCAAATGTCACTGGCGAATGAACCGTCGATGAAGACGCGCTCACCCAGGGTGCGGGAACAACCTTAATTCCAGCAGAGAATGCGAGCTACTCGACATGCTCACTATAAAATCAGTATTTAAACATAAAAGGGTCATTGACGCTCTGCATGTAAAATTGAAACATGATCACTAGTGTTCAATGCATTGAAGGGCAGCCAGTTGCGGCCTTGCTGTTTTGCATTGCTATAGGCCTTGAAACCAGCATACCGCCTATCCGACAACAAACAGGGTCCTTGGACCTATTATGCTTGCCTCCGTATCACTAAAGAAACGAACGCATTGGTAGAGCTATCCACCAAATCTCGCTAGTTCTGAAAAATTAGCACGACCCAACTCGCCATGGTCAGTTGACTTACATTTATATGTGTATGTTGGCACTGCATATCCTTCTGTGAATATTTAGCATATTCTTTATGGCATGTACTTTCCGTATTTTTTAAGCGATGTCACAAATCTTGTGCGAATGAACTAACCTCAGTGAAAAAGTGTTTCCTAGGCGTTGTCTCATTGGTAGCGTCGAGATGCAAGGCTTTGTCTCCTGCAAAATGTATGGGAATATGACATTAGGATTATTATTTTCGATTGCACTAGCATTTCGGTCGCTTTGGATTTCTTACTTAAATTCTCAGCATTAAGTTACTCTTCACTTTCTTTTCTTAATGCTGGGAACAAACAACTTTTATCTACTCTATTTTTTATGACAAGCCCACGCAGAGATGTACAGCTGTCCTCTTTTGGTATGGTGAAAACCACCTCACTTTTACAATTGTGCCCGTCTTCGACCATCCCAATTATGTCCCTTTCATGTTATCTTTTGCCTTATTTGCAAAATCAGGCCAATGGTTGTCTGGACATTGAAAACTAAGGTGTGATGTCACTTTTTGTGTTACAAACTAGGCTACAACCTCTAAGCTCCCAATTCAGATTTCATCATTCTAAATTAACAATCATCCTGTCGACTGAGTTTCAATTGTTTGCTTTACATTGGCGCATCTTGCAATGAAGGGAAGGATGCGAACCCGAGATTAATGTGTTTGCGGGAAAGAGGGATTTGGACCCGATGTCTAGTGGATAATTGAATGATGTGCTCTTCTATGAAATTAACTTAATGGCAATGATTTATCACTGAAGTGGAGAGTTGTTGTCCCCACATCCTTTTAAAAATTTTTCAACGGCTATAATCTACTCTTCATACTTTTAACAGTTTACTTGGTAAGTAAGAAACGAGTTCATATGAGGTTTAATAAAAAAATTTTTCTTAGAAATTCTGTCTGCATAATATAACGGCAAACTTTATTATTGAAAAACAGGAGAATAAATGGTTTAGGAGATGCCGCATCTGCTGATTATTATCTTACTAATTAATTGCTAGTAGCAAAAAACTTAATTCATTGTTGCTAGGATTAACCGTCATCTAGCGTATGGATGTGGCTCCTCTAGAAGCTTCAATGTGGGTTCTAAGCCATGCACTTCTCGCATTGATAGCCTTACGCGTTTTATTGCTGGTTCACAGGTGAGTAACCAAATGTAGCTAACTTTTGTTTTACTTTAAAAGGCGCTGAGCAGTTTGTATGTATCCTCAAGCGAAGAAGGTTCTGCATCTATTCGACTATTTTTAAGTGATAAAATCCATCTATGACGTGGTTTACACAGTCTAATGGAGATTTGCGTCAAATAAATCCTACGTCGCTCGCGCAATTCGCCATAAAGCCAGTGTCAAGAGTCCTGAAACCCGATGTCTTAAACAGGGCCACTGATACCTGCATTCCACATAAAATCACTTCTATCCTACGGTACATGAATCTTTGGCAGCAATAGCTTTAACAGTTTGAGTTAAGACTCAAGTGCGTTCATTGCTTTAATTCAAGCAGCATTGCGTCCGTTACTGCTTAACTCTTTTACTTTCCTCTAAAATGAAAGTATTCGGAGCGTAGTAGAACTTTCTAGTTTAAATATCTTGTTGGCATGACATAAACGCTCTGAAACATGAAAGAATCTGTTTAGAATGCGTGGCTAACGCGTGTTCACTGTCGCCTACCAAAGTACTGCCTTAATAAAGCATCACGAGTTATAACTTAAAAAAATTTAAGGCAATACTTGCACATATTAGGTATTATAAGTGCTGTTCAGTAAGCATAAAATGAAGCACATTAAAACTGTCAAACTGGTGCCAAAGTGTGGATCTTCTGTTGTGCTGATTTATATCAAGAGATCGTCAATTGAGGAGGGGATAAGTAAATTATTCATTGTGCGTTTCTGAGGGAAGGATGTCCCTGCATCTCCTAGAAGCAAATAGTATGTGGAATACCGGAAGCACGAAGCCCTTCCTACTCCAGAGGCACCAATGTCAAGCGAGGCAACGACTAGCGCAACACTTTTAACCTTTCATTGCTACCTATTCCGTGGGCTTTTGCAAGAAAATTGTAAGTGTTTTATTTAAGCTATTATCATACATTCGCAGTGGTAACAAAAAGAGGACCTTTAAAAGGGAACAATTTCCCTTTGTGTTCAAAGGATCCTTAATTAATAGGTTTAGTAGACCAAAAATGCAGTACCGCATTGTTGCTAAAGCTAAGAATTTTAAAATCCAAGAGGGTGTAGTAGCGTCAATTCCGCCTCTGCGCCGATGGGCCTTACATTTACTGGAAGAAACGTCCAATTTTATCAGCAGACAGCGAGTCAGTTTTGATTACTATCGACAACCGTATATATTGACCCAGGAACTACGGTCTCCCCTGATGCTCTACACTGAAATCACCTCCACACTACTTGAGTGTAGCAAATGAATGAGGACGCACAGTAAAACAAAGGCCTAACAGTAAGAGCAAAGCCCATCCTTCCATGTTCCAACCGATATAGTAAGACCTATTTTGAGCATCGGTATCGTAAGTGAAGGCCACTCCATTTTACCACCAAAATTAAAATATGATCTTGACCATGTTACATTATTAGCAATATCAATTGCATGTCAAAAGCAGTACCTGAACCCACTTTAGACCGACGTATTTCATACTTTTTAGCTTTTACCAGGGTGTCTGAGAGGTAGAAACCACTTGTGAATAGTTTTTCACCTCAGTCTCAAAACACATCCTTGTCAATGTCTTCGTCACAAGTTCTAGCCATGCGCGCATCAGTCTACACTAGGATGCAGAGGAACAGCTTTACCTAAACTACAGAATAAAGTAGCAATGTATGCAACCTAACCTTGGTAGCAAAAAGCACTGGGACTCTTCTGAGTTATGCATTCTCTGCAATGACAGGTACTTTGCGATACAGAGCTGAGCTCAATCAAACTGACTCTCCAACAAATGACTATTAACTCAGTCATTATTTTTAAGAGTTAAACGGAACTATAAACTAATCATTGTGTCAAAGTAGGTGAAGTTCCATTTTATTGCTGAAGAGGTGAGTTTTCATTTTTACCTTGGTATCAGAGACTAGGATATTTTTACCTAAGCAAAATTCGGGCTTCCCACACTTAAGTCTTTTGAGACAATAAAGCTATTCTAAATTCTAACCACTAAATGTCCGAATAGGTGTGTTTTACAAGCCACTTTTCACTGCTGTAACTCATTTCGGAAATCGAAAATTATGGCAAGAATGTGTTTAATTGTGGTCATATTCAAATGTGCCTCATTTGGTCATTTTTACTGGAGGTTAGCCTAACTGGTAAGTGAAGGAATTCCATTGTCCATAAATTCAATTCTAGCTAGAATAATATTGAAACCTATTTACTGAGGTGATAAGCATGCGATGTTTTAGGGTGGCGCCACAAGAAGCACTGATAACGCTATTTGAAAAATTCACACCAAGATATTCATTGATAATAACGAAGCTCTAACTGTTGATTCCAGCAGTTTTATTTTATCCATTATCCGATTTCGGAGCTACATCAACTAGAGCTGCCGCTTAAGTTTGTCAAAATGTGCGCTATTTCCATCTGACCAGCGATTATTCCCAACGCAGTAATCCTTCTCCATCCGCAGTAATGCAAGCACCCACTTTAATGCATTCAACAGGTGAGCACCCAAATCCAATTAGCTTACACTTGTCAAATTTCTAAAACGTCTTCATCAATCATCCCTGTTAAGTTAAATGCCACTTGTAAGGTTTCCCTAGACGCTGCGATTTATCACTTTAAACATGACATTCTCAATTTTCCTGTGTCTTAAGGACATTTTGTGTGTGTCAGCCACTTTTAAAGAAAGTGGCAATACTTTTTCAACCTTGTTTAATGAGCGTGGCACCAGGAGGATATCTCGCTTGCACATAAAATACTTTCACCGGTTTACCCAAACAAAGCTCATCGTATTTGGTTAACCCATTCTTGGTTGGAAATTTTATTAAACAGTAGTAAAGGGAATGTAAAATATACAGGCAAAGTTCGAAGTCCAAAAAATGCTCGTTTAAATCGCCAAAAGTGTTAAGGTAAACAACAACTATCTCTGCCCCACTGTTGCACTACTTATCATTTCGAATGCTCCTTAAATAGCCAAACCAAATAAATGGATGTTGGACGCTTACCACTTGTTAAAATTTGCACATCCTTATGTTTTCCGGACTGTTTAAAACATCAGAAGTACTGCATTGAAATTGAGAGATAAGGTTAAATATAGAGGGAGAGAGGAAAGAGGACGGAGGAGGGGAGTGGTATCTGAATTTACATAGCAACAACTTTTTGACGCGATAAAAAAGCCCATGTCGACAAATGCGCACCTGGGCCATATTTCTTTTGCACTAATCTCTCCTCTCTCCTTGCCTTTCTCCGAAGCCCTGAAATGCCTGACCGCCTGTTCGTGGTAATCAAACTGAGGATTGACCACCACACAATACCGCAGCGCAACCCATCGCACGCAACTAACGACGAAGTAACTAATATGGCTCCCTGACACGACCATTAACACACAATTGCACGTGCAAAGGAGGGACATTTGGGTATGGGTCGTCAATGTTTCTTCTCCCTGTATTGATCCCCACTAACCCACAAGTCTCTCTTACAAAACAAACCTCGTTAATACATACCCTATTGACAAGATGCCGACTAACGATTTGCTTCTCGGACTTATTTAAGGTGAATGGGGCCAGATGTCGCCTCACTTTTTCTCTTTCTATCAACGACTAAATTTTCTACGTTGGAAATCGTTAAATGATGATGGTACTTCAGTGTTCCGACTTATGCAGGTACTGATCTATCCCTACATCCTACACACCTACTGCACTCACTTCACATACCTCACAATTAATCCGACAAACCATCAATTATCGAAAACCTAGACGAATAAACAAAAAATATTCTTAACTTTTAACTAAATTATCAACGTTAAAAAAGACCACTTTTTTAAAAAGGGAGGAAGAAATTCCTATCAATGGCTCACCAGTATTGTATCCTTCTGCTCCTTTGGTTGTCTGTGGATTGCCTAACACTCCGTTCACAATCATCCGCGTACTGAAGGTCCTCCGATGGCGGAAGTATACGTACACCAAAATGGCTAGGAGGATGACAACAGCAAAGACAGCGACGACGATGATTGCCAGCGTCTTATTGGGAATGCCACCCGTTTCTCCTCCCCAATCGCTTAACCATTCACCACCGGGGTATGCACCACTCCTGTCTGCTCCCTTGGGGATCCCCTCCGTTCCATATCGATTATGAATGAAGAAGGAGTCTGTGTAAGTTCCCGATAGAGCCTTGGTTCCGCGCAATATCCTCACAGTGACTGTAGAATTAAGACTGTTTGGTGTACCTAAATCGTAGGCCTTAACTTGGAAAGTGTAGAGATTTGCTCCATCAGTGCCTAATGGAGGAAGATTTTGTTTGAGGTAGCAGACTCCCGCAGTCTGGTCAACTGCGAAAGGAAAGTTTTTCAGAAGTCTTGCCGAGTTCGAGTCGGACGAATTGTCAGATACACTTTCAGGGAGTACTAATTCATATTCAATTGTGGCATTCTCTCCTTGATCACTGTCACTTCCTTCGATGGTGAAGATGGTAGTACCGGCGACCATTTGATCCGGACTGAGCATAAATTCAGCAAGATTTCGAGGGGACAGTATTTGAGGTGGATTGTCGTTTTGGTCTAGAACCATCACCAATACCGTGGCGGTGGCTGTGAACCGAACCGCTGGGTGACTTATTGGTGCTTCACCGCTTACCGGGACATTGTCCACGGCGAGTACAAGGAATTCATAGTGGACCCTTTTTTCTCTATCTAGGTGACCCCTCAGTCGGATTATTCCCATGCGTGGATCTATTTGAAATAGGCTTGTAATCAGTGCATTGGTACCTTGTCTACTTGCAAGATGTGTACTACCAGCATCCTGCATATCGTCTGCTGCTATGCTATACCTAACTCGGCCAAAATCACCCATATCTGCATCGGTTGCTTTGACTCTCCCCACCTCGGCCAATTCAACGTTTTCTTCCACCTCGAAGTTATAATTGGCTGATTCAAACTCTGGTTGACAATCATTCACATCGGTCACGATTATCCTCACCTCGGCAGTGCTCGATAGGCGTCCATAGGCTGTTCGATTACTCTCCACTTGATCTGTAGCTATTACCGTGAATGCAAATTGTTTTGTCTTCTCTCGATCAAAGGGGCTGATGAGATAAAGACTTCCATTTTCTGAGTCAATTTCCACAATACCCTTTGTGTTTGATGAGAGAGAATATTCTATTTTAGCATTCTGTAAAGTATCACGATCAGTGGCGAGAACCTTGCCAATAAAGTGTCCACCCCTCCCAAGGGAGGACTGCCGACTTCCGTTTGATGGGAGATTTTCCGCCACTCTAAAGGTATACGAATTGGAGGAGAATTGGGGAGGGTTGTCGTTGACATCCTCAATGTCAATACAAACGTCTGCACGTGATGTCAATCTCTTCGAATTGACATCGACATCCTGATTGTCTACACAAGTAATCTGAACCAAAATAGTGCTACCACTGGCACCTTCTCTGTCTACAGGGTTGTTTGACATCAGTTTGTACATCAGCATGGCCTGATTGCCCCTCATGCCAGGGCTGCTTGTTCCTAAACTTGGCCATCCTGCACTGCCTATCGTGGAAATAGGTTCCAAGGAAAAGAGAGAGTCATTCACGGTGCAAGCGACTTCCGTGCTGATGGAGGCTGCATCGTTGTCAACAACCGTGACCTGTGCAATCATCGAACGGCCTTGACCCTCGAGTAGAGTTCCACATGAACTCTTTCTGCCTTGCTGTTGCTGCTGTGGAATCGTGGAAATATAGTCAACAAAGATCTCCGGAGCTTCATCGTTCACATCAACAATTTCAACATAGACGGGAACTTGGGAAGACAGCGACGGCTTACCAAAATCGTAGGCCTCTACAACAAACCTCAAAAGATAAGAGCGAACATTTAGAGGGCGATATCTGAGTCTTGGTTGAGATGTGTCTAGGCTGGAGATCTGCAACTTTTTGGCTGCTTCCAGTGCCTGTTTAGCAGCCTGTCGAAGTTGATTTTCGGACTTTCTTTGAACTATTAACTGGCCTGTAGTGGCATTTCTTCGATGAGTGCTTGAAGAATCTTGACTGTAGTCATAGGATTTGAAAAGTTCGATCTCAAAGAAGTTAGCTGCCGCTGTTTGAGCCTCTGAGTAGGGTATATTTGTCAGTTGGTCGTCTTTTCCAGGAATTCGAAAATTTATTCTGTGATTTTCGTACTTCCCATCTCCATCGATAGCTTGTAGGTGAAGAATCACATGACCAGGTAGATCATCTTCTGACACAACGCCATTGTACTGCGCTTGAGTGAATGTAGGAATGTGATCATTTACATCTTCAATAATCAAACGTATTGGCAGTCTCCCAGACCTTGGCGGCATTCCTCCATCTACTGCCACTAACACAAAACGATACTCCTTTCTTTGTTCATAATCCAGTCCCGAGAGCGACTCTCCTGACATTCCAGAGGGAATAAGCCACAATCGTTTATCCGAAGTTAAGACAAGCTCCCGAGGATCAGCTTCAACAGCTATTCCTCCATCCTCTCCCCGACCAATTTCCAAGTAGAATAGGTAGGCATCCTCCCCCTCTAATCTGTAATGGCGGACGCCGTTTTCTGGTGCGTCCAAATCAACAGCTTCTGGCAAGGGAATCCGCACCTTAGTAGGGCTTGATTTGCTCCCATAGGGCGATATTGATTGTAGGTGTGTACTTGGAGTTTCCAACACCCGAATCACATGCTGTGTTTCATCCACTGAAAATTTCGGTGCGTGATCATTCAGATCGTCGAGAATGACATTGAGGCTATCAAAAGAGGGGTCACTGGGGGAGCCAAAGACAATGGTTAGTTGGATCACACAGGGTTGATTGAAGCCGTTGGGGTGGGAATTAGATGTCTCGCCCCCCAAGTAAATGTCGCGTCGATCACCAAGTCTTCCCACACTAGCAAGATCCAGACTGCTACGAGGGTTTGTGGGGCATAGTGTGTCTCTATCGGGTGGTGATGCAACCACCAGACTGCCACGCAGTTGATCAATCTTGAAGGAAGAAGCACCGGGTAGAGCTGCATTGCTGATAGCTAGCAAGCTGTTGCCGCCGTTGCTGCCGCCCTCGTTGTTATTGAGTACGCCTAGGAGTTGGCGTAAATCGTTGACGACAACTGTTCCTTCTGGAGACTTCTCCACGATATGAAAAGTCTTGGAGACCTGACTTAGGTGAGAGGCCAGGACGGGAATGCACCAGATGCTGCAGAGTAGGTATGACAATGGAAAAATATGCGACATCATTTCCTTGAGATCAGGCCTAAAAATAATAAGAAAGGATGGAATTGAAGTTAATTTGTCCCAGGTAATTGAAACAAGTGGATGAAAAATTGGGCTTTGAAATGTTTGTGTCTTACGCGGTATTTTGTCGAGACAAATAATTAATTCTTCAAAAGTGAAGGAGACAAGGCTTCCTGAGTATGAAAATAAATAATAAATGATAAAAGACCGCACCTATGACATCAATCCTCTTCGGAGGAAAAACAAGAGTAAAACTGACGCCGACAGCATTTGAAGAGGCATAAAAGGAGAAGATGAAGAAGATATGAGATATACTCATGAATATTAATTCTCAGGCCGAAAACGGACTGCATGGTCCCGTTGCTCATAAGGCCTAAAAAGGCGTTTGCAATGGGGGAAACAAAAGCCTATGAAGGTGGCCAATTATTCATGAGGAGGAATCCATGAATCATGAGGAATCCCGCCTCACTCTTCTGCCTTTGAAGTGAATTTGAAAGACTCATAGTAGGCAGAAATCATAATTTCAGCATGCCAATATTCTACTGACAAGTTGGGGATGGAACCGATCCCCTCTTTAGCGTTTGCGTTTTGTTTATGCTTGTAAAAGTCTTTGCTAAGGCATTTTAAAAACTAGAAATTAAATTATCGCCTGTTTTAAGAGCAATTTGGTCAGCAGATTAGTAAAACGCGAGGTATGAAGCAGATATGGAAGAATTGCTCAGAATGACGAAGACTTCTTTTGTGCTGTTCTCAAAACACAAATATGCATGTACTTAATCTGGAGTTGCTGGACATGGATAGGTAATAATAAACCCGGATAGTGTATGTTTGCAAATATTTATCAGAATCAATTAAAGCTCGTCAAGTTGTACTCATCATGGAGTCTTTAATGAACGAATACATGATCCATGTCAAGGAGATACATACATGTGTGCACGATGCAAAGCAGCGATGGCATGATTTACCCATCTTTACGCCATGGATAAAGCCGTATTTTATCCTTTCAAACTTTAAACTTTGATGGTCTGAAAGCCGAAGTTATAAAATCGAAAGCCTGGTTGACTTACGTGAGTATCAAGGTCCTTAGACTGTGCGGAACGATGACTTTGTTATTCGACCACCACCTGGAAGTGTGTCATGTGTGATTGAGGCTGAGGTCTGCAGGCGTGAGAAGAGACTTGGCGACTTTCGTGACGTTTCAAATGTAATGCATATCTCCATCTCTCCTAGGGTCTACAGCAGCACGACAAGGGCGTGCATTCCAGAATTAGTGGCTTGTTCGACCAATCAGGTGCCGCAGGTCTCGACCAATCTCGCCCAGCCTCATCCCACGTGTTCGTTCCGAAGAAGAGGTTTAATTCAACTCAATTTCTGTTGATTCCACCTTCCATTTGAACCTAATTAGTCAAATACTAACACAGATTTAGTCCATTTTATAGTATTGCAGAGTTTTGGGATGGAATTAGGTATATCATCTCGTCATCTCGTTTATTACTTCTGCTGCTTTCCTTTTGGATTTGCCATAATATACATACCTCAAAGGGAGAACATCTAAGGGCTTTTTTGGTACCTTAAGACTTAGATGCAAACTTAAAGTAGTTTGCAACTTTGTGTTATTTAAGATGCTTTTCTCTTTTTACCACTTAATCCTAGTAATCGTAGCTAAAATCAGCTTTGAAGTCTAGGGACCAGGAAGCATTCTTCTTATGCGCGATTAAAGGAGGTATGTAACCATGATTGCTAGATGATCAAGCGCACTGCTTTGTTTGAATGGGAGATTCCAAACCACTCGATACTACCTTGACATTTATGTGCTGTCTGTAACCTGATTGGCTTCCATTTTTCAAATATTGACCTCTAAAATTTAACTCTCAACCTGGATTACTCCCTAGCTTCGATAAGGGAAAACGAATACACACAGCTTCGGCAGAATATATGCGGTCGATATCAGAAGGGCTCGGGGCTACTAGTTTGGTCCAAATGTCAGCCTGCCCATCGAGGGTACAGTGGCGGAAATAGTTAAACAAACAGTATCTTACCCAGCCCCACTCTCCTCGTTTTAGCGTTGTACTAGGCGTTCCACATGGCCAATCTTCCGCGTCATCCGTCACAACGTACTCGGTGTTGTACGAAACCAAGTGTGAGGCAACTATGCAAATGAGGAGGCTTTTACAGCAACTTCACTGACCCCTACTGGAGATCCTGGTGATCTGGAGTTTCGCCCTGTGTGGGAATTGCATTGGTGGAATGAGGGGAAGTGCTGGCCACCAAGTGTATCCATAGCAAGCAGCAGGAACAGCGATGATAAAGTAGAGTCAAAGAGTAAAGGAAGGGATTTGGCACAAATTTGTAGGGATAATGTTTTGCGTCTGCCCCATCTTGCCATTTTTTTCTCACTTCAATTCTCCCCAGCTTGTTCACTCCCTTGACACCTTCAGACAGGTACCGTTGGCAGCTCTGAAATAACCCTTCGAAATGATTTATGGCCACGATTACTACAGTGACGTTTCAGCTATTAGTAGCATTCGCGAAAAACACGGAATCGTGGCAGTGCGGGAAGGCAGACTTCGTCATCAACCCTCTGTTAGGGGCAGTTGTAGGTTAGCCCATCTACAGCGGGTGCCCTTCTTCCGTCACTTTGGGTTTTGGCAATCGGGAATGGAAGTCAAAGTAGTTCCCTTTTGCTATCGCAGCGACTTTTCAAAAGACAAAGTACTTTTTTTGAATCGCTGGCGAATGTTGAAATGTCTTACCTCCGCTGAATATTATAACCTAGGAATTGTCCACCTTAACAAAGAAGTTTTCTTGGTCAAATAGACAGATTATGTCTCGGAGTGACAATTTTCTCTTTTGTTTTATGAAAAACGCTATGATCCATAAGAGCAGTTATTTAACAACGATGATTCTTAAAAAGCGAGTGAACGCAGAAAAATTAAAAGTCCATTCTTTTATGGTTGAAGTGGATTTGTTAATGCCTTGAAATACTCCTCCCAAGTCACAAATGGTACACCTCTAATTGGACCTTTCTTGCAGTCTATTTGAAGGAGAAAAGGGGGAACGATGTATGATCTTGGGAAAAGCTACCACATGGTCTGCTTGGCAGCCACTTGTGTCGATTTATTCCCTCCTGGTAATTGCTTTCTGATTTGCCGTAATCGTGGTCCAAACGACAGCATATGCCTCCCTCTCTCACCCTGCGTGTATTTGATTACTGTGCGCAACTCGGAGGGGAGTGGTTGACGCTCTGTCTATCCTTAAAATGTGTGGAGGGTATTTTTAGACTTAATTGTAGTTTTGTATGTGTGGGGGTGTGTGTGAGATAATTCTGCAAACAGATGCCCTGGTGATCGGGTGGCTTTCAACTTCAAACCCTCCATTATAGAGATCAAATACAGCCCAGGACTAGTACGCGGAAACTCTTGAGCTCATTTAAACCTTTGCCTATTGCTAACTTCAGAAATGTCAGTCAGTTTATTTTTGCCTTTTAATGTATAATCTGGGAACCATAATCGATGCATTGCGTCATTGATAATAACTCTACCCCTCGCTTATTCCCTTTGGAGGATTGGGCTCACAGTGGACGAACATTTTTTCAATAAAGCACTTTTTTGGGTCTCTTACTTACAAATTACATTAACGACAGTCCTTTATGCCAACGCAGAAGACGGATTGTTTGATCTAGCCAAGTACCACCACCACCACTACTACTTGTGATCGCCCCCTTCCACCCATAATTCAATTGCCCTAAGGCGACATTTGGCCAACGGACCAGCGTGATGGCGTTGATGCGCGCCTTTGCTGGTGGCGCAAATCGGCCAAACTTTGGCAACAAAAGTGTCCACTTGTGCTATGGCTTCTAGACCCTAACTATGCGGTGATGTCTTGTCTTACACATCCAAATCACCCTAATATTGCCATTGGCAATTCATTTACCAAGATTCGCAATCATTGAAAAGTGCAATAAATGACATTTTTAGGCAGAGATGCACCCTTGTCCTTTTTATAAATTCGCTTAAGCATTCAGTTCACCCCGAAGTTCGTTATCATTATCCCTAACTAAGACCTTGGTTGTAAAGGAAAGGCTTAGTATACCAACATTCATTTAATTGCAGGTTATGCAACTCAAATTATCACCAAGCCCACAGTCATGAATCATTGTGCCTCTGTTCGTGGCTCCAAAATCTTCCTTAGAGACGAAAGAAGATAATACTAGGGCTGTATATGTATTGGTAGCATTGAGAAGGGCAGAAGGGTCTCTGTCACGGTTCAGAAGTCAGGCCGCTCGGAGGCCACACAGTGGCGGAGCCCCTAAGGGGTCGGTAACCAAAAATGAGTGTCAACGAATCAATGTATTATGCCGTTTTCAAAATTTGTTATCGTGTCAATTTTAAATACTTTTACTAAAACATTATCGAGGTAAGCGAAAAACTTTCATTTTATAAGTTTTACCAAAAAATTGCCCAATGAATTGCATATTTGAGAATGTTTGATCAATTAAATTTGGAAGTTCCACTTAAAGCGAGCACAATAGCTCTTCTATTTCGACATATTCCACATGCTAAATTGTCATTCATTAAATCAAGAATGAGCATTAATTTGGGAAGGCGAAGTCGATGATTTGCTTGCCAGTGGGGACGGCAGTGGAACGCTTGGCTGCTTGTGAACAATGCGCTAGTAGTGGTTTCAACAACAAAGGCACTGCAAGGGAGAGGTGCCAATTTTGTGTTCCAAATGTGTACATTTTCAAAATGTCTTTTATTTTACCAGTCGGGAGATTGACATTAAGCATAGCAAATTCTATTTTGATAATGGCGTGGTAGAGTTGAGTAGAATTAGTTTAAACAAATTTTGGACCACTAGTTCTACTAAAATTGGGCAATAGATTTTTTTTAGCTTTACCTCTAGCCCTCCTGAGTTAGCCATTATTACGAGTCAAAGGCACTATTCATTGAGGAGACACTTGATCCCAGCGTCACTGATCCCGCTCTGCGGTTCATCTGGATCCTAAGTTTCGCCCTTCCTAGGAGATGTATTGGTGGAAGGGGAATGTGCTTACCATCACTGGTCATGAGAACTCTGGTCTAAAAGTAGAGGTGTTTAATGCGCAATGGAGTTTAACATATTTTCGTGGAAATAAGGACTCAACTCTGTTCCTACTTACCGCTTTCTTCTCATTTTGGTGCCGCCTACCCATAGTTGTTCTGGGTTCTAACTGCCTAGTAGAGAGATGCAGGAGGCATCTCGTGTTCACTTTACTGATTTCTTCGTAACGATATTTTCAAATGGTTCGCAGCCACAGCTGGTGCCTTTCACTGCTGATGGCATTCCTTTAGAACATTAGATTAAAGCATTTGTCGAGGGTAGATATCATCCTCATCCCTTCTATTATGGGTCGCAACAGATGCTCTCATCCGCATCATGCCCTCTTCCCTTACATTAAGTTTTAGCGCACAGGAATGGATTTCAGGGTGGATGTTTTTTGGGATAGATTTCGTTTCCTGCTGTCATCAATATAGCGTCCCATGTCTTCCTTCCATACTAAAGAAGACACATATCTCGGAGAGAGTGTATATTGCCGACCTGGAATCCATGCCGCCGGGTGAAACTGCTACAACTGCGCTCTTCATTGTCCACCTAACCAACATTAATAGCTAAACAAACAAGCAAATAATCACAACACTACCTTAAATGCTGATTAGATGCATTGAAACTGCATTTGAAGACTTTAAGACCAGGAGGTGGAAAAAATGTCCCATCTACTAGCATTTTAGTAAAGTTCTGATATACAAATAACCAAATTCAGAAACATTAAGTAAATAGAAATGAAGTTTTTAGATGACTGCTTCACAATAGCTCCGTTTTAATTAGTTTTTTTAGATTATGTCACTGAATTGGAAAGTGGATGTATGCGTCTATTGGTGTACGCTAGATTAACTGAATGAGTGAGTGGATGAATGGGGATACGCCATCCTCATCTTTCTCCACTTTCTAAGTAGAGCAGACAAAAAAGGATTGTGCTTGTATTTGGCTTGATTCAGCTAACCCATAGAATATGTTTACTAGAAGGGGGAGAAGCGTCTTATCTTTCTGTTTTATCATTCAGCCCACCCACTTTGTCAAGAGTCAAAAGTGAATTTTCCTCATTCCTCGACCAGTGGAAGAAGGAGAAATGAATTATTGGTTTAACCGAGTCACCTCCCTTACTTCGTGATTTTGTACATTCCTTTGTAAACCCTTGGTTTTTGTGGATGAGTGTTTTTCAATAAAGGAAGAATTGTCTTGAAAAATCCCTTACTAGAGGCTAATGCATTACCTAAAACAATTTTATACGATGGTAAGTCCTGCGTTAGAAGGAATGGAGAATAAAGTTTTGACTAAGTTAGTCATAAGGGGACATAAGCAAAATGGTGCTACATCCCAAACATTGCCGTTTGTCATTGCGTACGAGGCCTTAAAATAAAAAAGATGGGAATTAGAGAAATGGTTCCGTGATGTTGCCGTTGGATAGATTCCTTTTTACGATAAAAACGCAATTTATTTCCCCTTACTCCTGCACGTATCGCCTAGTCTGGTGATAGTGAAAAGTTTTTTCCCCTTTTAAGTGGAGTATTTCGTATTATAGTGCTCTTAATAAAAATGCCTGTGCCAGTAAGCGTAAAATCACAAAATCACAGTTTCAATGACATCTGAACGTGGTATCTGTCAACTTTGCGTTGACTTTCAACTTTGTAGAGAAAAAAAGCAGTCTGGAGGTTTGAGAAGCAAACATTTGAATGACCCATACTATGGGTGGATTGACATGTCCAACTATCAGTATGGATAAGATAACCAGAAAACTGAGTAAGCACGCATCTAGTGCCTCAGAAGTTCCACTGCAAATACATTTGGCATCGTTGACATTGACAACAGGATCTATATCACCATGTCAAAATGCCACAGTTTCATGTACCTTAGCGCCTTCAAGAAATTAAATCGTTTTTCTCTCACATGGATTTTGAAATACTTCGACTGCTTCCTTAATTCTCGGTTTTAGTAACCTTTAGATCTAGTAGAAGGTAAGATGTCTCAGTTGCACGCAAATTTGATGACTGGCCCGATTGGTTGGTGGATGACTTTCTTACGCCACCGACTACGTTGGGATTAAGGGGAGTGCCGGAACCAATGGTCAAAGGGAGAGAGGAGGGTGACTATGTAATGCTTTGAGTATTTTTCAACGTTTTAACTCTGTTTCAAAAGCTCTTAAAGCTCTGCGATTATAAAATCACTGAGCGGTTTAGTATTCGGGTCATGCAAGTGGCGTCTAAGCCCTATTGTACACCAACAATACATCTTCCGGCAGAATATTGCGTCTTCGCCATCAGGGACGTCTCGAGTGCTAAAATTGCAACAAAAATCAACTTCAATGGTTATCATGGTAAAATAACTTAGGGGTATTTCTTTTTGCCCCATGCAAAATACATCCACGTTTATCGATAATTACAAATAAAGCATTGAGAATGTAGTTGATACTCCGGCTGTCTTCTCAATATAACGCATTTTGCATGCAGTCAGCAATGGGATTGATTAATGCAAAATTTCACATTCAATCAAGTTCTAACATGAAACTGCAAGTCTATAATGTACAAACATAGCTGCTGAAATCCCCACAGTTCTGCCTGACAAATTACTTGGTTAGCCGCAACCAAGGTGGAACCGCATGGCGGAAGGATAGCCACTGTATGACTACCTGTCGGCAACAGTTGTTCGAGTGCCCGAAAAGCTTTTCGACCACGCTTCATATGAAGCATTTTTTAGGGTTACAGGACGTGTTTTCCTCAATCTTAACGCACAACTTATTACCATTCTAGTAATGCGATGCTTCTCGTTTTGCATCATAGCACTGAAGAACGAAAATGGCCACAAACTGCTAATTTTGACTGCTTAATCCTTTTGGTGGATGCAATAAACGAAGTAAATTTTATCGCCCTGAGATTTCTATGTACTTTAGCTGGTATGCAAAATGGCTGAGTGGCTACTAACATGGTCCGAAGGTCATGTGCCCAGCGGAAGGACAATAGCGGGGCCTTAAGTGATCTAGAAGCCAAATAGAAAAGTTGAATGAATAATCAAAGCATTACAAATTCCTCCTCTCTTTTGAGCGTTGACCTGGGGCCTTTGTCGGCCAACTTCCCACGTCGGTCATCTCAAAGTAGCTGGTGCTGGAAGGATTAACACTCACGAACCAAAAGCATCAGTTGTCGAATATTGGTGCAATTGAGGGAATATTTGGACACCCTCACTGATCCCTTTTGACAGTTCTACAAAATCAGGAGTTTTATCCTGTTCCGAAACTATCATCACCTATGCTCATCGTCACTCACAAGAAAACTGACCTAAACTGGGTTTAAACAAAGCATCGCATTTATTCCTTCTCACCACGTTTTTCTTACTTTAGCACTGTCTAGACATATCTAGCTACCTGGGTTCTATCCAACTGGTAGAGATGTGTTTACTTTATTGACACGTTTACACAGGTAGCGTAGACAGCGCCGAAAAGAGCTTTTCCACAGCTATTGCCGTTTTAAGTAGTTAATAATATTCCTTTAGAAAACGAAACTGAGGCAGCTGTGGCCACAGAATTCCCCATCTGCAGTATATGCCCTTCTTCCGTCATCTCAATGCTTAGCATTCAGGAACAGAAATCAAGGCACTTGTCCTTAAGTAACCTTGAGGTTCTCGAGATTTCCTTGAAGAACTGTCGATGTAGAGTTGGGCTGAGTTGGCTACTGGCATGGCCCGGAGGCCATGTCACCCATCAAAGCACAGACGAAGAGGTTTAAGTACCCCGGAAATCAGTTATAAGAGTTAAACGAATAAGTTATGTACTACCAAATGTCCTCTGTTACTCTTCTGAGAGTCTTCAGCCGAATTTGATTAGTCAAGCCCCAATGCCTTCATGAAGGAAATGCCTATCCGTAATGCAAAGAGAAGGAATGCATGAACTCCTGATCTATGATTACACGCCGCACAATACTGAACTCCTTAAAAACTACGTGTTAAAGAAACTTCTGACCTTTGTGTCAATTTTTTCCCTCAACATCTGTTTCTGTGGGAGTGCGCTAATTAATTGAAGGGTTGCGTTTTCCACCCTCGGTGTGATTCACTAGGTCTAAAGGCCTGTTCATGGCTCGAAAAGTTCGCACAACACACATTTGTAATTCCGCTTGGTGCCGTCTGCGTTTTTAAATGTGTTCCAAGACATATGTTACTATGGCTTCCATTTTCATTTTAAATCCACTTAAAAGTGTAAAGGCGCTGGAAATACCCTAGGTTAATGCCTTTAAACTAGTCGTTTAATAACAAAGCATGATTGTTAAAATGACGTTTGATTATTTAACACTAAAGGTGATAGGAATAGCTCTTCTGCAGTTTAACCACAAATGTAATCCGCGCCACGGTAAGCACTTATACTATCAGTGTCACATGCATGTGACATGCGTTATTTAGCAGTCTAATTTAACAGTACACATTGTGTCTCAGGCAGATGGTCTAGTCCGGAACACCGAAACAGATGCAAATTATTCCCAGTCTGAGTTTTTGGATGTCACAAAGTTAGGTTGAACACTTTTTTAATGGGCTGTAGCAGTTGATTTACACTTCTAGATTCCAAATGTCAAATCAAAAGGTTTTGAGCCACTTGTCAACAATAAAAATTTTCTACACGCATAGTTGTTCATTTTTGCCATATAAATGCATTAAGACTGATTTGGAGCCTCTTGAATATAATCTACTTAACACATCCATCTTTAGACGCTGCTTAAAACCAATTAAATTTCATCAGTGATTTAAACCTCATTGGCACAGACTCATTTCAACTAGTCTGTACCGCAAGATATATGTGTGACACTTTGATTGTTTGATTAACTCTGTAGCTTGCTTACAAGAGCACTGAACGTCCTGGCCTTTGTACTTCCACTAAACCGCATAGTCTCTGCAGTATACCAGTAGGTCCCTTCTCTATGTAGATAGTGTATTTTATGTCTCGGTATGATGTCTTCTTTCTTTTTCAGGCTTCTACGCTGTTAGAAGCAGAAAGCGAACCTGATCCTTAGGGACTACCACCTTGATTTCCATTCCTAAATGCAAACCTCCAACGTGCCGGAAGAATGGTACATGCAGTAGATGGAAGAACCTCTGATATTCTCAACAGAATAGTTAATAATGATGGCAAACCTCAGCAACTACCCCAGTCCCCTGTTTAGCAATTTTAATACTAACGACTGAAGTGATACTATCCATGTCCGTCATGCATCTGGAAAAGGTGATTAAGGGAGTTTTAAAGATACTTGTATGAAGGCATCAATTAAGTGCACATGCCATACCTCATTTACTTCTCTATTGGCTGGATAGAGGACAAATGGTTATGACTGGGCAACACTGAAGTGAGAACTAAGTGGAAGGGGGAAATAAGCGCGAAACCTTGTCCAAACAAAACTTATACAATCCTTGTTCTTTATCAAATGACTGCCCTTAAGCCAATGTTCCTGTCGCTTGCGGCAGGCGTGCCAGATGTTCTGCCCATTCCCCAACCCCCAGTACATTTTCCAAGCAAAACAAAACACCAGATTAAGTAAAATCTCCATGAGAGTTCAGTGACGTTGTAGTCAAATGCCTTCACGATTGAATGCAAATCTGATGATCAGTGTAGTTAAATGGTGGGTGTTTTTTTTTGACAGCGCTTGGTACGTTGAGATGGCTGACATGGGTGTTGGTCTGGGGGAACGCCAGAGACGACGCTGATAGGGAGGGAGGCAATGCAACCCTTTGTTTGCTCGTTTTTTAGCTCAGAGCCATTCTAGTAGTTTTCCAGCCTTTCTGTGCATCGAATGTGCATAAACTATCCTAGTTTTGCCTTGAGGTAAGTCTTTGGAAACTACAATTGATTCTAATGTTATCTTAAAGTCTTCACTTATCCAAGGAGTACATTCCACATCAACATTGGGAATTCCTCTAAAATTTGAACATTCTCTTAGTTTAACATCAAGTAGCTTTTCTCAAGCTGACTTTAATTTTAAGGTTTTCAGGCTCTAACATTTAATTATCTCATTTTGCTTCTTTAATTTTTATTAATTTTTGATGGTTCAATATGTAAATAGCAAATCGCCATTCATATGACCTACAATTCCGATTTTTTAAGTAATATTGCCGCATCACATTCAAAAACTTCTAGTCTTCAGTTTTTATAGTTTTTACATACTTTCGTGTCAATAAAATTAAACACTCGGACGATTTAATGCGTCATTTCTTGACAAAGGTTTATCCCATATGAGATCACGTATTTCTGGGTATTTTGAAGCTTTGCCTGTATATTTCACGACATAGCTGTTGTGCATGCAATCTGAAGGTTATAAATCCAAAAGCGATTTGCGAGTGGACAGGTCTGAATAAGCCTGTGAGCATTTGTAAGTGATTCTCTTTCAACACCCAAACGTATTAGCCGCTGTGACTGCTTAGCCCCTTCTCTGGGCTAGAGATTTTGCGCCCTCCTTTCGCTGCTTTTTGAGCTGACAACAAAAAGACGTCGCGAGATTTCACCAAAGCACGCAATCCACGTAAATCTGCTCTTTTTAAACTTGAAAGTTGAAGCCATCACTCAATAAATGTCGCGTCTTTTTCAAGAAATCCGAAACTTCTAGAATGCGGAATTGGAGCTTTCTCTACATATTTTTGAATTCTTCGAGTGGCTGAAAATTCGCGCCTAGAATCGGAATCCCCTAAAAACAAATGACGGCACTTTTATTCTTCTATGTTTAATGGTAATTCGCCACTTAGACGCTCTTCTTTTCCTCCTCCCTCCCCTCCCCTCCCCTCGCCTCCATTCCGTTTATACGGCGCTAAACGTGATACCGCTACAAGCACTTACAAATGCTGGGACGGACGGACACCACCGATCATACAGACTGATAAGCAATGCTAAGGGCGCTGCAGAACACATCCTCCCACCCGTGGCAATAAAGCCTTCTTGGCAGCGTCGGCGACTAATGCGCCTCACGCCTGTTGTCGAAAAGTGCATACAAATTTCCCTTTGCTATAAAACTTATCAAGTCCATAAAAGTTGCATTAGCTGAGACCACACTCGACCCAGATAAGGTAATGCAAAAACTTGGCTTTCATCACATCACTTCCCGCTTGCTTCAAGCTAGCAGAGGCATTTCAAAATCAGTTTGCTAGTAACTTGCATCTTTTGAGTAACCGTTAATTTGTAGGTTGAAAACCACAGTTTAATTATTCTTCTAAAATGGAAAAAGTTGTTTTAATGTAATCTTGAAGTTGTGGAACTCAAGATGTTGCTCCTTTTTATGGCAGCTGAGTATCACATGCAAAAATAATCAGTTTCATTATTGTCTCTACGTCTTGCTGTTTCCCCCTTCTTTACTGTGTGAGAACGCGGGGCAATAACGTCGACTTGAAGATTGTTTTCAAGGTATTTTACCAACTAGTTAAAGAGCTTTTGACATTAAGGGTGTGAGATTAAAAAATCGGCTAAAAGGTTTTTGTGCCTCCACCCACCCCTCCCCCAGCCGAACTGGCATTCTCGCAGTAGATGAAAATGTTGATAACAGTCAGTTGTAGTTAGCGTCACAGCGTCTCCCGAGCTAAATCAAGGTGAGATACCTCTTGAATGCATGTGTCAATCAAAAGCTCTTTAAACCTCCCTTCATTTTGTCCATCATCTTTGCTGAATAGAGGTTGACAACTGCCTTACTCGCTAATTAATATGGCAGATGTTTTGTTCAATATCGTCTACCTACCACTAGACATTTTTTTAACTTTCATGGATTTCTATAAAAGAATTGACTTTGGATTTTGGTTGTTTTTTGGCATCTTGGCCAAAAATGACAACCCTGGTTCAGGATTAAATAGTATTTGGTTACTTGTGCTTCATTCATTTTTAAACAGAAAAGGAAAGAAGTTACTGCATTTCCCCTATAAATTGGTCACACGGCGGTGGTTAATAGGACTGAGGGGTATAGTAGGAGACTGCTGTGACATTTCGATTTGCCCACCGGATCGCCCCAAGAGGGTACAAAGTTTATTTACATTGCAAGAAGGCGTGCGTTGGTGTGTGTGCGCGATGGTGGTGCCAGAGTCGAAAATGGGACCTCTGAGGGGACTATGGTCGACTGAGTCAGAAGATATGCCCTCCGCTGGCTGGCCGCGGGCCTTTTGGCACGGCCGTAGCTAAGGGCCTTTGAACGTTTCTCTTCCTCTCTAGGGTACCAATTGTGTGCTAACCTCACACTGTGGTTTTACCTGCTACATTGACCTTAAAATAGGCAAGATAATGCCCATCAATCGCGGCTACCTAAAGTTTGTCAGTTGGACTACTACAGTCCCAGTATGTAAAATGGATCCGTGATAATGCTAACTGTGGTGTCATAATAAAATACTTCAACCTAAAGTTTCAACCAGGAGCATTCTTTACGTTGAGGTGAATGGGTAATTTTACAACACATAAATGGGTCATTTCCCCGGCTTTATAAACCTAAAATGAAAGAGAAAAGGAAGATTTGAAAATGGTTTTAAAAGCGGAATCTAAAAAGGACGGAAGGCATGCATCATTGCACCTCTTAAACTTCTCGATTTGGACTTCATCTTTCGTGCAAAGAGATGATAGTAGGACATCAAAAGAGTGAAGTGTAATGTAAAGAGACATTTAACGAATGCACAAAACTGACTTCGCTATCACAGAAGAGGAAGTTGATGATAGTCTTTACTGTAATGCTATGATTATCTATTTACCTCTATTTTGTTATAAGGAGTACTCAGGGCTCTATTTCTGCACTTCTGCTGGATGGTATAGACTCTAGACTATCCTAGCACTGCCCACCCCATCCCAGCTTTTCTGTACGTTAGCAGTACATAGTCAAATCTAGTATTATGCTTTCTTTGATCTCTAGAGAAGGCTCGGAGTGCATAGGAAAGCAAATCCAATCCCAAAGGACAGCTATTAAATTCCATTCCCTGTTGCTTAGCCTTAACGCGGCAGATGAAGAAAACATGCTGAATATTGAAGAATCTGTGACGACTACCAAAAGAAGAGTTGAGAGCAACTTCTACCCTGGGCAAGTACCACGGTTTCCTGCCCTGTAGGAACGCTATTTACAACTTAAGTGGCATTAGCCATAAATAACTGGAAGAGTTCGTGACAGAGCTGTCTACCATACCTTTATCAAGATGTCAATGGGGTGAACACTCGATACCTCCTCTACCTTCCCACTAGCTAGATCAAACCCAGGTAGATGCAACTCGGCAAAACCAAGTTAAAACTGTGACAAGGGTGAACGGATGCAAAATCTTGTCCTCACGAAATTATTTAAACCCTATCCTCTATTAAATGACTGTTTCCTAACGTTCTTATGCCTAGTGATGGGTATATGTGATGGCCAGCACGTTCCTCTATAGCAATACAGTTTTCTAACAGGAGGTAAATCTAGATCCACTGAAATGGTCAGGAGGCTTTAATGACGATGCAGTCAGATAGCGTCTCACTTGCGCGCAAATTTGATGACTGGCGCAGTTGGTTGGTGAATGTTTTGCCTTACAGCACCGACGGGGGAGGTTAACCAAGGGGAGCGCCATGGACGACGCTCAAAAGTGGAAAAAGGCTAGATAATGCGCTGATCGTTTGGGTAACTCTTCGCTTTCGTTTTGTGCACACTTAAGGTTCCGCCATTGTGCTTCTGCTGGTTGGCCTGGCCTCTTGAATACGACGGTAGCTCCAAATTTTCTGTTCGAACAGTATTTCTTCTTTTGTTTTTAGCGATGTCTTGGATTGCTGCATTTACCATTCTAAGGTCATATCAGCTGCAATTAATTTCTTTGTATTCTTGCTATTAAAACTCCAGAAATTCTCGAAATCGTGCTAAGAAAAATAGTTTGCAAACGATATTGAATCAATAGGAGAAAAGTGACAGATCATTATTTAAGGTTTACAGCTTGAGAACAAGCAGGCAATTAAGTGGTAAATATTTAAATATCTTGCTCTGCTATGTAGCTTTTCATAAATTGAATAAATTACATCTTTGTGCATAGGATTTTAAGTCGAAGTACAAAACTTTGTAATTTCCCTTCAAATATGCTAAAGGAAATTCAAAGACTTAAATAGAAACCTTTCCAAATGTAATGAGGCATTTATAATGTCAAAAGGAGGAGGAGGAGGAGGAGAAACACCTCCTTTGTGTCCTAATTTTCATTGAATTGAGTGAATCATTCACATGCCCCGTTTTATCTGCAGGTTGTGTCAAAAATCACTCAAGTAAATTAATCCACCATTTATTTACGATCGACACACAAATACGCAAAAAATTGGGAAAACGAGCTTGCAAAACTTGATGGGGAAGGGAGACGGGGTGAGAATGGGAGGAGGCAAGTCTAATCAGGCAATGCACGCGAGGTTCCGGGCATGAGAAATGATTTGTTCCATGACAAAATTCCTCTTTTTTAGTACCCATCATTCACCAACCTGCTCATTTAACTCTGAATTTCCTCGAAATGTCATACGCCTTCTCCTTCACAAAGATTCACGATCTAACAGCAAACATATTCAAGTGAGGCGAGGAAGTATGCAGTTTGGTCAAATGTCATGGTTGAGGGCATTACTGACCGGTCCATTGGTGAATAGATCAGGCGCACATCCGGTGGATGAGTTTAATGAGCAGCTTAATAATCGTCGCTCCAATTTAATTTGTGCTTTTCAAGCGTATCGACAGGCCGAAATGCTGCCCCTTTGCGTTTCTGTAGAAAATGGCGTTTATTCAAACCAAGTGAGCAATATCATGATACAGATTGTTTGAAATGATTGATGAGACATAGAGAAAGATTAATTTAAGCCAAATATGGTGTTCACTAATATTAGCGAATGATTATTCTGTTCATCAGCCTGCTTTCATTAATCACTGTTAAAAATAATTTTCGTTTCAAACTTTTGTGCGGTCATCATATTCTTCCTCAGTTGTATTTAACGCTCTCACAATTATACAAGGCAGAAGAGAGAAAAAAAACTATGCATTAATTCGCCAGATTGCATTTCAGTTCGTGTAGGATAAAAAAAAACCCACGAGAGTGAAGTATTTCATAATAAGGAATGGGAAATCGCTTTGTTTCGCATCGCTATTCCCAAGTAGTTGGAAAGGCAGATCATCCACTCCTCCCTAGTGAGGAAGCTAGAAAGAATTAAATCTTTCTACTTTCCTTCCCACTAAGGCTAATTTTTTTGGCTATGTTGACATTCCAAAGTGTAAAAAGTATGATGTAAACTTTCTTGAAGTTTTTACGCCAAAACGGGACGTAGGCTGCTCTATACCAGAGCGTAGGTCCGCTGTAAATGCCCTCACTTTGGTGGAGGATAATGTCGGTCCTACTTCCCACGCCTTTTTCCCTATCATTGCATACCCAGGCAGAATAAGTCCTTTAGTGCGCTTTTCGGGTTTGCGCTCCTCTCAACAAGCGCCATTAATGACTCTCCCGGGAGAGGGAGGCACGCCTCATACTTTCAACCAGAAAAAAACGGCAAACTCTTGCCATGGAGGAGTATAAGTACTTGTTAACATCTCTTTAAATTTAGTTGGTGTTGAAGTAAAGAGAAGGCATGATTAAGGCCAGAATACGCTTAAATTTTACCTTTTTTATAGCCCAGTGTCAAGTTGGGTTGGTGCCTTGGATAGATTGTATTTTGCATTTTTGTTTGCTTTATTTTCGGCTAAAGCGAGCGAGAGATGTTAACTTAAAAAAGCGGCTTTCCAACTCAAATCAAAACTGGGATGTTTTAGTTTTTTTTAAACTCTTCGTTTTGATTCCGCGAGCACTAATGGCTCCCCGATTTTAAGCTTGCTGTGCGGCATGACCTTCGAATCGTAAAAGCAGACCCTCTCAGCACTTCACTACGTCGGCAGTGCATATTCTACTGTCTTCCGGGAAGACTCTGGGTCCTTCGTTAACAGCATCTACCTTGGCTGCAATTACTAAACACTACACCCTAATGTGACGGAAGAAGTGCTGCGGATGGGAGAGACTGTGACGACTTCTAACAGAAGAGGGTAAAAATGTCGTCTTTTTGGCAACTATTCTGGTCCCGTGGTCTGCATGCATGCTATTACTAATATCCGTGGCCTCAATCCATCTGGAAAAGTTCATTAGGTAGCTGTAGATGGTACCTAAGTGGATACGTCAATGGAGCGCACATACGATATGAAGATGCTAAGTAGATGAATACGTGATACCTTCCCCGGATGGAAGCCAGATATGTCTGGGCGGCATTGAGGTGAGAACAAAGCAGCAAGGAGCGACAGAAATGAATCCATATCCTAACGAGCCTATTTTAAACCCAGTCCTTTGCAAAATCACTTGGGTTTTGAGTCATTGTCCTTGCTACTAACGCTAGGCACACGTGATGTCCTTCACATCCCTTCTCCCTTCAATGCAGTTTCCAAGTAAGACAAAACTCCACATCCAGTAGAATGGCCAAAAGGGGTCAATAAAGTTAGAGTCAGTTATTGTCTCTATTGCACACACCTTCGATGCCTGTCGTGAATGTTTCCTTAGCGCACCGACTGCGCTGTGATGGCCGACACGGAATTGATGAAGCAGGCCCTAAGTACGCCGACTGAAAGGAGCTAGATTAGTTTAACTCTCCCTTTTGATTTCATTGACAAGGAAGGCTTCGCAGTTGTGCTTCAGCAGAGTATAACGGCCCTCTATTCCTTCAGTACGTCGACAATACGTACTCTGCGCCAGTACTATATCTATTCTCGTCTTCAGAATAGTCTCAGGGGCTATAAAGGCAGTAATTAATTACTCGTTACTTTCTCGTAATTCTATTTGGTTTTAAGGTTATTATTTGGGAACTGCTTTCTAACGTTTCTGAGAAAATGAGAAAAGTATTTTAAAAACCCCAGTTATACGGTAAATTAGCTTTGATAAGCACAACCCTGTAATTGTTAAATTTCGAAGTTCCATTCGTAACTTTCTCCTCTTCATTGCCTAGCACTGCATTTCCTATGTTGGTGGTGCTCCATACAAAACTTTTCCTTCCCGCTATCCACGATTATCTACCTTGCGAAAAGTGTCTAAATGTACTCTTTGTGGATTTGGCTCATGCGATCTGGATTTTGTCTTAGCCAACATTCGCAGCCTCATCACCCAAAGCAAGCCAGTTATATAAGCTGCAGTGATATCCCAGTCAGAAATTTCCCAATAATTTTTAGTGATTTGTGTAAATAAAATGTCCTATGGAGGCCTGCATCAAAAGCTCCTGCGCGGGCCAAAAGTCCGGTCTGATTTTGTGATTGCCCAATACGTATTTCTTAATTGGGAGAATCGGGATCACCATCATTTGTTTGATGTAACGAAGGCTTCCCTGTTTATCTCACTTTTTCGGCGCTTACCGTAAAATATCCCTCCATTGCTACATTTATGCCCACAAGTTGAGGTAATCTGGGAGTTTGACGGTTTTTCATCTGATTGAATGCAAGCTGCACACATAGATGTATGCTTTTGCAGAAGGCAGTATATTTGCTAAGCAATTTCGTCTTGTGAGTAATAGTAAGTATCGACTTCATTTCTGTTATTTAATGTCACATTTTAGGTAATTAAACTCAATGCATTTAAATATGTCTCATAATTAATGTCTTAGATCAGGAAGCTCGCACAGGCCTTTGAAGACGCGTAATTATATGATCACTGATTAGAATGGTTAATTAGGAGCAATCAGCAGGTTCCCAAATGAGCTCTCGACTGTTACACTTCTTGTCTCAATAATCGTGGTGAATATCGGCCGCCATGAAGACTCGTCCGCCACCACGACGACGAATGCCCAATCCGCTTTGACGGTTCGCATGGACCGTTTTGCTCGCGTATTCCTCATAAGCCGCCGCGAAACCTGTCCGCTGGGGAGAGGTCACTCCATCCATTCGTGAGTACCTGACCACTCCGTTAGGAGCGGTGCGAATGCTTCCACCCACATCCCTCACTGAGGCTGCAAATATGTCGCTCTTTTTGGAGTCCCGATTCCAGATCTCCGAGACACTTGTTTTCCAAGTAGTAGCCTCGCATTGGACGCCCTTGTCTTCAGTGCATTTTTGCAGTGCTTTTCTAACAGGCCGATAATCCTGTGGAGCTCCCCCACCACTAGTATAGCTCAATTTGCCAATCTGATCTAGCGCCGTGGCAGATTTTGTCAGATCACTACGATAAAGACGTGGCGAAGAGAAGAGTTCCGCATGCCGTGACCTTGGTGGTGGTGGTGAACCAAAAAAGCGTCGTTGAGGTGGGTCATAATGCGTGCCCTTTTCCGCACACTGCACCTTGCCTATGTCCACTGTAAGAGGGTTGTTCTTCACCATATAACTCTCCACTCGAAGGGTCGACATTTGCGTCGCCACTCTGTTCATTGTTGCGCGTTTTTCTACAAGAGTATTCGCATCCACAAGCCGCTGGCATTCACTTTTAGGTCTATCTTGATAGGCCACTTGGCAAATTGAGAGACTCGCGCTGGTACAATTTTCTCCACCCGTTGATGGTGATCTCGTGCGATTATTGAAGGTGATAGAGCTCACCCTTGTCGGTGAAGATGATGATTCCTTTGGTATGACTACTTTGTGATTCTTTTCCAGGTCTATTGCCATGATACATGCAAATACTGTCATTAGCATACGAGGCTTGACCTCGGTTATGTCCTCAGGGACTGCATATATCTTAGCTCCAATACGCCGTGCCACTGTAATTGCATACTGCGCGTTGGAAAGGCGTTCCTAAGTAAATAGAACCGAAGAAAACGCATGCAGTTAATCGGCTTTGGCATTTACAATTGCCCTTGCTTAGTGAATACACAGTCTGGAAATTTATAATGCAGCGGTAAATATCACCTAAAGTTCACTACAGGGGGATGGTATGTCGAATTTACGACGAATTTATCTTTTGCGTAGTCCTGTGAATGTTCTACCTCTTAAAAAAGCATAATTTCACATCCCCTATTTCGGCATTAAAGCACGGAAATGGGAAGCGGTTCTCGAGACCCCAGAGCCAATTAGCATTTGAGGTTGAGGGAACAAGCAGGAGCATGCAGAAAGCAAGCAATATCCATGCATTAAGTTAATTGAGTCGTGCGTTCTGAGTAGATAGGTGGGTAGGTGAGTGGATGAAGTCAGAGTCAATTACCTTCACTGTCGAGTGTTTCCTCTGAAGTCGGGAACTTCCGAAGCGATTCTCTTGTATGACAAAAGTTTCCAACGTTCACCTCTGCTTTTAGTATTCTGGCATTTTAAAAACTTCAGATTGTCAAAATTAAATTAAGCATTTCCATGTTGATTGGAACGTAGGGTGTGCGACTGTAGGTTAATGGTGGACGCATTGCTGATTGCTGGCTTTGCTAACTCAGCTGTTTAAAGTTCAATTCGATGTAGACCATTTATTTACTGCTTTACTCTTAAATGCTTACCCCTTAAACATTGCGTGTCATATGCAATATTTACTGTCTAAATGTTCAACTAAAGTTTTTGGTCTTTGCTAACCCCACTCAGCAAAGTTATGCCACAGATAGATCTGCATGCTTATCAGAGTGTTTAAACTTGAAGTAAAATTTCTGACTACTTGTAGGGTGAGTTATCTTTCGAAGTTGACTGAACGAGGAGGAACATAGCAACTGCACCACTTCCGCACCAATAATTAGGCTCCTTTTTCTACAAAAAACCAAACGCATTCCTGATACGATCGCATCGGCGATAGAACGGTGCTTACGGAGAAAGTTTGTCGCAGAATGGTGCCTCTGTATCCCCTTGCACTAACCCCTGTCCCTTGCAGTAGGAGCCTCTTCCTTTCTCAATTAGATGAGTCATTAATGCACAACTTGGGGAGCTTTGTGGAAGGCATAATATTGCCTTAATGAGGTTGGCATTTTCCTGCTTGAATTCTAACGTCAACTGTGGGAAGCGCATTTTGAAGTTGAGACACTCCACACTCTAATAACTTTCCCGATTATAAAGTTATCTCATTAGTATCCGTCTCTGCTTGCCCTGAAAGGATCCTCCAGAAAGTGGGCAATGTTATTAGGTAAGGTTTTCGTGTGCTTGTCTATTTACATTAGCTCGTTACTTAGCGCGCCGATAAAATCCTCAAATGGGCGGTTAGTGAGTCAATTCTGAGTGCAAATTGGTTAGTCATGGCTGCCAATGGCCTTTTATTCTTTACTTTCTCCAATGAAAAGTCGAAAAGCAGGTGATGGTTGGATTTTTTAGGGCTGAATAGCAGTATAAGCCAACGTAAACGGTGTCTTAGTAACCTGTTTTACTTAATTATGTATGATGTCTTTTTAGTAAGAAATTGCCTCCTGATTAGTAGGCACTCGTCCTTAGCAAGATCCTTACTCATTGGAATTAATATTTAAGTAGCTTTTTGATTCGTTTTGCAGGTCAGCATGCTTCAATAAGTTAGTCTGAACATTTCAATAGCCTGACTTCGGCCTGCCATCCTTCGGCTATGCTATGCAGCGCGGCGAGAAGAGAATTGGGGTTTATATGCGCTTTTTAATTAGAATGTGCACAGGGACGGATTTCTGTTTTCATCAAGTATTTATGAGGTGGGTGATGGCCTAATCACAATACATAAATGTATGCCCAATTCCAAGCAGTAGTAGTGTGCTTATCAGAACTTTCCTATACTGCATGGAACTGGGAAAAAAAAACCTATTGTTCCTGTCTGAAACATTGAGGATGATAAAAAAAGTAGTTGCCCTTCTTTTTTATATCAATCTGGAATACAATGGGACAATAATGACGTGTGCGACGGCCTGCAGGAGACTCTTGAGACAGATGGGGCGTAGAAATTGAAATGAAATGCATTTATTTCAACTGGCAAGGCGCTTTTGAGATAGTAGCAGAGTTGCTGGTTCACCTTTAACTTTTGCACCTCCCAATTTATTTTATTCGTCTTTTACCAAATAGAATTTATACAAATTAAGTCATATTGCATCACTAATAAAAGGGACGTAATTGTTTTAAGATTTGTTCCAATACCTTACAACCGTGTATAAATGAATCAATCATATCCGCAAATAAATTTCTACAGGGAAAATTATTTTATTGCTCAAGTCTTTGGGCAGAGAATGGGTAATAAGTTTTAAAGGAACGTCGAATGCCTTCTGAGAAGCTATGAGGGTGAAAAATACAGCAAGTTCAACTCGTTTGGAGTTTGCCTTCCACCTTAACAACTCAGGGCTCACGGGCAAAAGTTTCCTACCATCCATTACACTGGGTAAATGCCCTATGTTGCACCGATCAGAGGGTGCAATGAATCCACCGGACTGTTGTGACTGCAAAGCCTATCCTGCATGGTTAAATGGGGTGAAAAATGTTTTCAAAACTTAATGGTTTATCTGCGCCGCTCTGTCTCTTCGTGGTTCAATTAACTGATTAAATTTTTTGTCACGATGAGGACACTGCATTTACCAACTCAAAGTGGCAAACACTTTTCGTGTCTCAAAGCAAAAAGGGACTGGTTAATCGACCACACGAATGAATCTGTCATTCATGCCAAATAGAAAAGTCCCAGTGCCTGGTTTCTCATGTGAATGAAACACCGCCCTGGTGATAAAGGGAAGAATGTCATCTCACTTTTTAACCCTGACAAACCATTCTTGATGCTTCAGGCAGAGTCGATAAAGTTGTCAGCACTTTTTAGGCAAAAAAATTAATGTGTTTAATTTACATTCACATCAAGATTAAAATGGTATGTGTTTAGTTGCTACGACGTTTTTGTCCCTCCTATAGCCCAATCTGTCAGTCATCTAACAAGGGCAAATAGAAAACAAAGCAAAAAAGACTATGCAACTGTAAAAAGAATTCTGATAACTCATTTAATTCATTCAATAAAGTCTTTTCTCTCTCATACGAAGCCTTTATTTATCCTGCTTAATTCCAAAGGAACTGTGACAGTGGATGGAGTTAATTAAGCTAATTTTGCTGTTTATGTTGTGAAGTTTAGCCTGCCATATTTGTGTTTATCAATTACCAGTGATATATTATACGTGCTTTCATCTCTGGCTATGTTCTCTATTAGGTTATGGTAATTGGTTAAGCCCAAACAGAATGATCTTACTGAGCTAAATATCTGAATTCAATTACTTTCTTAGTTTTGACCAGCAAAGTGTTTGGTAGAGCAGACCTCTTGCGGGCTGTGGTAGGCGGTGTCGTTCCACACCCTGGTGTCGCATACTTCAATAAGCCAACTAAAAGTCGAGTAAAATTGAAAGTGATTTGTGAATAACGTACTTCAGGGGTAAGCCCTTTATTGACCACGCTATAATCCACACATCCTGGACTGATGGCCTCCAGCAGGTCGATGATCAGAAGACCATTCCTCAGCTCAAAGTCGGAAAATCCAGCACCCACGGAAATGCGACGTGGTTTGTTGGCGCCGGCTAGACGTCCATTAACCCAGTCGATAATGCCGCGCTCCGAGATGATTTGCTTGTTGGAGACGGGTGAACGGGCCCTATGATAGCCCATTGTGTCCGTACCCTCCGTGCCCTCCGCCAACTTCACCAACAAGGAGAGTGTGTAAGCGCGCATCAGCTGCCAAAGCAAGGCTAGAATCGGTGTCATTTTCCTGTCCTTTAGGTCAGATCCGGCCACTCCAACTAGGCTGAAGCCTGCGCGCTGACCCAATTCGACCATGTAGTTGCAGTTCTCTAAACGAGAGACGAGGGAACTCTGACGTACTGGCACACTATCTAAGGATAATTACCCCTTTTTTAATTAATTAAATCAAAAAAGCACATTTTTTCGCTCTCCAACTTCCACACCAGAGGCATAGGGCTCCACTCTAGAACTCAATTTCTAGTATATATGATCCTCACAATCTATTCTGAGGTGATCATAACGCTACACGACAAAGATACTTTAACAGAGGGTCTTCCAATCTTATTTTTTTTACTAATTGTGAAAGTATAAACGCTAAACAAGTTCTATGGCTCTGTTCACTGTCAGAGGAATATTAAGAGCCATTTACGAACACTTTTCATGATGAACTTGCGTCCAAAATTTATGACCATTAAGTAGTGGAATGATGGTTTCTGTTGCTGCCGAAACGATTCCAATTGATTGGAGAAGCATTGAAACCAGATTAAGCTGTCACAAATTAGCAAAATGGTTTTGGCCTTTCTGTAACTTAATTGTTGGTTTCGGTGGTGAATTCCTTCTACCCGTCTAATTTTCAAGGCTTTTGTCACAGTTGAACAGTAGTTTAAATGTGGTTTATACTGGCAAAGGAACAGAGCTAGTTTTTTGCTTGTTTAAGTAACGTTTTAAAAGCCAGTGGCCCTTGCAATCTTGTTTTGCTGATGTAAAGTAATTTTTTTTATGTGAAAAGGAAAGAAAAAAACATCTCAGGTAAGATTCGAATCTAAACTATTAACGAAATTGATTATGCAATCCCAATCCCCTTCTCTCTCCCCCTCTCTCCCCCTCTCTCCCCCTCTCTCCCTCCTGTGGACACGAGAGCATCATGTGTCGTTCGCTTTTAATCTCCTCCCCCATTCCCATCCCCTCCCACCGATTCCCGTTCACAGACGAAGGCGGTGAGACACTGTTAAGACATAAATAGCCTCTATTTGTTTTGGCTCTCGCTAGCGTGGCCACGAGCCTGAACGCATCCCAGCACGCACGCACACAAGCAAGTGGGTACACGCTCGTCCCCTATCCCTCACCGGCACTCCCCTTCAAGTATCAGTAGCAGCAGCAGTGGCAGCATCAGCCATGGTTGAAACGCGAACCGCCCTTCTTTGATGTTACAGTGTTGGGGTGTGCATATTGTTGTCTTTCCAGTCGTGCTTCTTCTCCTCACTGCTGCTGCTGATACCGCCATGTGTGATTTGATCACCGCTGCCGACCAGAGTGAGGAGGGGAGAGGAGATACGATAGCTACAAATTCAGTCTTCTGAAGAACCACCACGGAGAGAGAAACCCACTTAGCATACCTGCCATTAAGACACTCCACTTTTCAAGGACTTAACTGCAAAGAATCAATGGAGGTTATTCTGCCAAAACTTATCTTATTTATGTACAAAGGGGTTCCGCCCGGAGTAGTTATCCCTTTGCATCCGGCACTGCATTGTAGCTTGTACGCTTCTCGAATTCTCAAGCATGTTATGGAAATTGAACTTATTCACGTGGATGTTCTGCTTATGTGCCAGCTTACCCAGGTGCTGGAAGTTGGCTTTAGCCGGAGCCGTTGAAAAAAAACGGTTGACTCGCAACCAGTCGACGCTTCCAGACTTGATGAGGTCGTAGAGCTTAAAAATTACAGTTCCAGAGAAAAGGTCACCATAGAGGCTGTGGACCACCGTTCGTAGACCCATTGAGTTGATCCAATTGCGATAGGCTGTAAGAGACGACAATGTGAAGTAAGGTTAACTGAATATGACAGGAAACCTACTTGTTACACAATTAAAATCTACTGATAACGTTACTTTTCATGGTAGTCCTCATGCATTAACAGTGCAATCTTTTCAAGCTTCATTGCTTGGTCTTCTAATGGACCACGTAAACAATGACAGTACGGAGAATACTGAGAAGCGTCAAAAAGTTCCTTTTAAAACTGGTCTTAGTTAAAATATTGATAGCATGGCAGTTCACACCACCCCATTACGTATTCCGAGGTTACAAACGGGAATGGCAACTGCTTCAGTAGATCGGGGCTGGAACGAAATCCGTTATTTTGGAAAAGATTGCGACAAATTCCTTGTCATTGGAAAAGATGTGCAATTTCGATAGCAAAAGAATGTCTGTAGAAGTTAAATAACAAAAACTATTCAGTTATGTAGGCCTTCTAAATAATTACCTTCTCTTAAACGTCTTTCATTTTTAGTTAAAATTTATTAGCCTTAGTGAGGCATGCATTGCACTGCTCTTTGCCTGATAATATGCCTTTCGTGTTCCCGACTTAGGCAAAGGTCCTACCGCAGAATTGGCCATCTAGCCCTTTTAGTACTCACTTATTCATTCTTTCATACCTCCATTCATTTATCCATTCATACTCTCCTTCTATCTCGTGCATCATAAAAAAGAAACAAAGAAGCCACATCTGGTAAAAAATGCTGCTTGCCTATTCACTGCCGCGTATTCCCATCTCCGGTACTACAGCCTATTTTGCCACCCGAATGAGGATGTCTTGACTGAATCTTTACGGCGCTATGGGAATGAAGGGAAGGGACCAAAGTGACACTTTTCATAATCAAACTTGAAGCATATTCCTCTATTATTTGCTTCGGGAATTCCATTCAGTTTCCAATCGGGCTAGACATGTTAGTGTCCTTTACTATAATTTATATTTAGTTAGTACTTTTATTAAGAATCTGATTCGAAGATAAATGCGACGTCTTCTAAGTCGAGAAAGGCAGCGGCGATTTTGTACAATCATCTCTTAAAAGCGGCATACATGAATTAATGGATTAAATGGTAATTTGCCTTGTCTCAGACAGTTACTTAAAGTGTATCAGAAACACTTGTAGCGTCCAGAGTCTTCCCTGGAGTCGAAGAAACCCATGCTACTGGAGCAGAATATGCATTCCTGATTCACTGAAGGCTCCGAAGAGTATTGGCTTGGCTCGAAAGCTATGCCGCCAAGCGAATGTGCAATCGCGAGGCCTTAAGTGTTCGCAAAACCAAAACAAAGAGCTAAATAAACAATTAAATTATTACACATTCGTTTTGTTTTAGTCCATACCGATAATAGCACCAAAAGATATCAGTTTTGCTTTTCGTAAATGCTGCTATAGCAAGTGTACTCGAAGTAATAGCATTTTTTGAATTTGAGTGTTAAGGTGTCTAATTTACTAACACCAATTGTTGCTTTGTAAGTGACGACGCTGATGACTTGCAAATGCTTAACTACACCAAAATTCGTTCTTGATCGAGGTGCCGTGGCCATAAACTTTAGGTGGTACTTGGGCAACTGTTGATGTGTGCGCTTATGAGGTATGCAACCTACAATCCCATAAATTCCATATTTGTTTAAACGAGTACTAGTAGTTGATGCTCGTTTATACGTGATTTCCCCCCCCCCTCCTCCCTACCTCTTTCTGCTATTTTTGCTACCATCACTTTCAATGTTGCAATTGCAGTCACTATTGCCGCCTTGTGTGGTTGGCTTGTTCACTTGGCCATTACGAAATCACTACGGCTTCAGAACCGCGGTCAATACAATCGACACAATCGCCTACTTGCATTATTTTGCAGTCCTCTTCCTTGTCCTGTCCTCATCGTGTGTTTAAGTTGGTGGGAACAATTTGCTGCCTTCAACTCTGGGGTCTCACAAGTAATAAAACGCTCGGCATTGTGAGGCTTGTCGCATGCTTGGGTTCAATTAATGGGACTTCAATGGCTGCATATTAACTTTATAATTTACAAGCCATATTGGTGGAGGTCTACTATAAGCCAGTTGTTTGGACGGATCAGCGTTCCATTTGGTCGCTCATCTCGTCCCCATAAGAGCAGAAGTGTGCAAAAAATTGTTTTATTGCCTCACCTCGGCCTTGCGTTCATCAGATAACGACTTGTGTGTGTATGTGTGTGTGTGTATGCGAGGCAAGCTCGTAACCGAATGGAAAACAAGCCAACGAGCCAAAGAACGGGGCTAGGCAACGAATCTGATGTCGATACCGATAAGGCAGGCGAACGAATGCCGCGCTGGCAATTCGCGAATTGCATGCAAGGGGGAAGAAATCAAACCCTCTCGGGGTCAATGCTGACACAGAGAATTCTGACCTCTTCGGAGTGGATGCGGAGGTTGAGCTAACTTACTTGAAGGACTCAAACACGCATATACTCATTGATTTAAGTCGTAGAAGTCAGCTCAAGCCATAAATTGCTCAGCTTTTGGTACATAGAAGCATTCGGCTACTCTACCTCTGAGAAGTGGGGTGTTGTGCAACTTTCTGGAGGCGGAATTGAAACAGTTGACACAGAAGTCAGAGATCCAACAAAGAAGCCAATTCTTGTCTTTTTATGAAGACCAAACTCCTGGCCTTCAGTTATATTCAAGGTGACTCTCTCCCACGAATGTATTCATACAGCTTGACCACAAAATAAACGATGAAAAAGACTTTAGCATGAATACCAATTTCTTCTGCTTCCTCTTCCTTATCCCTTCTTTTCATTTAATCGATGCCGAAATTGGGAGAGTCGTCTACTGAGACGAAATCCACACAACAAATTCCCTCCTACTATACTTTGACAGCATAACTTCATATATGCAAGAACACTTTCCTTTTCTGTGGCCTTCGAAAACAGAAAAAGGGATATTTAAATTGCGTATAAAGTGGGTGTGTGTGTGTGTGTCAGTTAAGAGCGAATAATTTTCTCCCATTAATAAACACTTTGGCTGTATGCGCGGTGACAACCACACTAATATCATAGACAGCAGACATTTGCGACGGGGTTGTGTAACGCCTGTAAGTAAGTAATGACTGGATGTTGTTAGATTTATGGGTTGTACAGGGATGTAGCAGGTAATACAGTTGCTTGACTACGAAACAGCATGTTTTGCTGGTGAAAGTGAGCCACACATGTGGATCTACTCTCGCTTTTGGCGTTGGCGTCTTTAACTTGGGGAATGTCAGCAGTTAGAATGTCTGTCCGTTTTTGCCTAAAATTACACTGCTCCAACAGGATTGAATTGGGCCACATAACCTGCATGCATCCTGGAATCGGAGACTCCATAAAACGCTCTACATTATCGAAGCGTAAATAATTAATGCAACACCTGCTTTCGTGTAGATCGAAGCAGCAGTAGTAGTGGGAGCAGCAAATTCGTGGATTTTATGGGTGCCCTTTCTAGTTATCAGAAACACTAAAAGCTTTTCTTTCGCAGAAAAGACTGCTTCAATTTGCTGTTGTACAATATTTTGATTATTTGTTTTACAAATCGTTTCGTTTGGTGGTGTATGAGGCTCCGTGATTGCAAGTTTGCTGACTCCACCAAGCCCCATTTTACTCTGAAAATGCATGTTCAACCCTAGTATTGTGCCTACTTTCATCTTTAGGAAAGTGTCGGAGTGCTACACTTATTTGGCATTCACTCCTTCTTTCCTGCCGATTTGTGCCGTATTTTTAATCAACTACAATTGCGTGGTCGCAGTTTGTTGGTCATTGAGCCACTCCTATGATTCATTTGATTTCCAAACAGTTAAAATCACTGAAGATACCAACGGTAGTTGATTAAAATGATCAACCTTTCCACCCCGTTGACAATTTTCGTGGTTTGTGCCATGGCAAAGTAATAAAACCGCCTTTTAAAATCCCTTCCCTTTTTCCTTCGATCCCTAATGTATTCAGTTAGTGTTTTTTTAGCAGGAATTGAGATTCTCTTTTGTTCTCTGTAACCACTTGCCTTCTCTCATGCTACAAAAGCTAGGCTTCTATTCGTGCCGTTTATGCTTTCAGCTCTTGAGTCCCTTTGTGCAGTTCTAGTACAACTTATCCCATCCCCCGCCCCGCAGGTTAAGGAAAGACCCGGGCATAATTGGACGATTTTGCCTGACAGTTTCCCTCCTTGAGAAGAATGGTGTTCGAGACAGTCCATGTCTGCGTGGATCAGTAAGTCACTAGACGCAGAGGTCATCGTGGAAAGGTCTCTATGAAGAATGCCCAAGCCTGTTGGAGTCCACAATAAAATGGATGTTAAATCTAAATCAACTGTTAGTGTCCATTTTGAGTCCGATTTCTGCATCACAACCAGAATTAATTCGGTGAAACATCCGCACGCTATATGAAGCTGTGAACAACCCTGAAATGCCTATGATCTGCCTTAAAATGCAGGCAAAGCAGAAGGGACCAACTAGAACAACAAGGAGTAGTTTTATTAAATTGGACCACCATTACCAACTCCCCAGCTACCTCCATTTTATGTGTGCTTTACACAGGCTTCAGAGGTAAGTGGAAGTCTACTGACTGTATCATTATTCAATATGAATGTCCCTTCAATTGCCTTAACCTTCCACTCATTAGTTAGGTGATAAATTAAAAGTGCCGTATTGTTGATAAAATCAGGGCTATTTTTCGAACCGAAAGCCATTACCGCATGTGTGTATGACACGGGAAGAAGGAGGCGGACGAACGAAGGTGGTTATGTGGAGGTGAGTGTAGGGAGTCACTCGGCAAGGTACTTGCCGGTGATTTTGGTGTTCTTGCCCTCTAAGAGGTCATAGTTAGCGCGAAACCAGGCGCGGGGCACACGAGTCGTCTGGGGAGCCTGCGGCAGGAGGGCCTTGAGCCACGCCAACAGGCACTCCCATCGACTTGGGGGAGGCTGGGGCTCTTCTTCGCCTACGAAACCAGACAAAAGGGCACCGTGTTACTCTCTCTCCCTTCCTCCTCCCTCTTCGCGCATTCTAATTGATGCACCCATCATTTGTGAATCGTGATCGACCTTCCAACTGCACTCCAGAAGGATTTGATGCCTTAGCATGGGCGAAGACACCGGAACTTTACGCGACTCAGTTGAGGTAACTTTGGTGTGTGCTTTCTTGGCCGACGGATTCAAACATTTTTAGGGTATATGAAGTTGCTTTTGTGCATTGGTAGAATGCCGAAAATGGTAATTTTAAAATGCTAGGCGAATCAGTTAATTCGCCCTCGATTTATTTTTGGCAACATTTAATCTCAAATGACTGCATGAAGGTGAATGAAAGACTCAAAAAGACCCCTCAGTCATTTATTTGTATCCGAAATTTACTCGGGTATGTATGCGCAGTGTGGTGGGTTTCGGTGGTTACTTTTGATGGATCCCACGCTCCCAGTTGGCATCACGATATGACAGATGCGTATCAAGCAAAAGGATTTGGAACTATTGGCCTGGTTAATTCGAAAATTTTTGGCCTTTTATCATGAACTATCAGAGTAAGAACTTCTTGATACCTCTACAATAGCCGAAAATTGCCATTTTAACGGAGTCCTACCCCAAAACCAAGTGTGGCTGTATAACTCTTTCAGAAAATAAATGAATTTAAGTAGCGAAAAGAAAACATCATTTTGTGTACCTTTACAACATTGGTTGCTTAGGACAAATCGGCTTGGTACCAAAACCGAAAGCAAGGTTTGGCTGCTTTTAATTAGCCACGATGGGAAAAAGAATAATGTGGGGAGTGATGAAAGTCTGTGGTAAGGATAATAACCATCCCAAAGTTTGGTATTATGCAAGCTAAAACTAAATGATGGTCGGAGATAAGTCGAACACTACAAATAAACCGTGCTGGTCTATCTGCGTCTTGATCCCAGTGCACACACGATAGTAACAAGATATATCAAAAATCATGGAGAACGTAATTTCCAAAAAAAGTCTAATTTTCATTTTGTTGGTTGATTCAATCTATGAGCCATTATGTTCCCAAAATCTACCACTTCAACAAAGGGCTACTACTTTTGTAGATCTTTTCCTAAGTTTCGCGGCAATCAGTCCGGGCTCACCAACGCAATGGAATCTCCCTCCAGAAAGAATGGCGACTAACGCAGACTTATGTCTTCTTTGCACTAAGTGGAAGATACTCTAACCCAATTATGCTATCTGAGTGTTCCCACTAGCAGTACGTGAGGCAGTAAATGACGAAAAACCAATTCCCACTGAGTTTTATTGCTGGTGAGACAATCACTTGAAAAGGAGGGAGTAGGATAAACAGGCGATTAGCTGTGTTCATTGAATGGGAAATTTGGTTTTTCTTAATGTTTTTGTTATCAGAATCTCAGTGGAAAGTTGTTTCATTTAAGGTTACATAACCCAAGAACTAGAAGGTCATCTCACCCTCAGTCTGAAACCATGGTACCTCGACTAAGGAGCGTCTCAAACTCAGCCAATAAGGGCCTCATGTCAAGTGCGTGTAACGCTGATAAGAAATTTTTTGCTTAGACCTACAGTTGTTGTTTTCAAGGCTAAAATGCATTTCTGTTGCATTAATGCATGCAGCTATTTTTGAGATGCCTTTAATGAAGTTTGTTTCCTAAATAATCGAAAGACTAATGGAACCACATTACGTAAAAGAAAATTTCGCAATTTCCACGGTCACTTTTGCCCACATTTGGTAATAATGCACTGTAGGTGAGACTGAACTTATTAATAATTCATAATTCTTTTTCAATCAATCAAATCATGATTGTGGAAAAGTCTCAACAGAAGAAGTTTCCAAACAAAAAGGGGAATTCGCAGAATTGGAAAGAAAGCCGGGTGTAAAAAATGGAACTCACTTTTTTCCTCTCGAGTCTCCTCGATCACAGGCGCGCGCTGTGGAGTCGGAGGCTCGAGGGCAGGATTGGTGTTGAAGAGGTTCGCTAGAAAGGCGAGGTTCAGCTTCATAGACCCATTAATGATGTCCTTCGGCTGTACAAACACCCGACAGTTGAGCTTTTCTGCATTTTGCAATACCATTTCCGCGCGTTGCACTAAATCCACCGCGTCTAGAATGGCCTGCATTGGAGGAGGAAGACTATTGCCCTTAGGTCGTCAGTAGGTTGTTTTATTTCCTCTCAATGCTAATTGACCTAACTATAATCTGGGCAAAGAATTCAACATATTTGTTTGCGAATTTCCGTGACTAACACATAATCAGCCAAACACAAGTCGGGAGCATAGGAAGTGGGAGGGGATATGCTGTATTCCGGTTTACACTTTAAATATCAATCCCCACAATTCTTAGTTATGCGAGTGCCTTAAAACAGCTTATGTAGTTTTATTTATATAGACATACATTGATGTTTTTAGCTGTAAAATTTGAGCTAAAAGATCCCGTCACAAAATGCTGTTTTTTCAGCTTAGATGCCTACTACTCTACTTTATTTGGTGTTTGAAATGTAGTATGCTTCAAAATTACTCGTAAATTAACCGGTTTGAGGATCCGTATTTCTTTTTTTTTCATCCTTATCAGCCATTTCAATGTCACGTTTGATGTAATCTAATCTGTCACATTTGTGTCCTTACTACTTAATAATAAATTGGTACAATATATTTCCCTTCCTTGATCACTCATTGAAGAAACGCGTTGGAAGCTATTTACTCTGTTCGAATGGGGATGTTTTGGTTTGGTCCAAATATGGTACCTTTCGATTGCAGCAGTGGGCTTAACTACCACGAAAACGAGCTCACCTTTGACGAGTGAAGGAATGGCTTCTTCTCGGGTGGACTAATTTGCTCCAACAAGTAGGCGTAGACTTCACAGTCCTGCGTAAATTAAAATGATAAACGATTTAAAAGGGTGTTGAGAGTAGCTGCCCTGATCACCATGCACACATAAATTTCGCAACTAACCCATTGGGCGCTCGAGCGTCGGCTGGCAGGAGCCCAGACAACTGACAATTAATTATTTCAGATGACAATAGACAATAACTTTATATCTCCATGCGGAACACATATGTGTGACGGAAGGACTATGCCATCCCTGATGGTTAAGCAATGGATTACTTCAGCAGCGAAGTGGGTCTTGGGAAGGGTTTACAGCGCTTTTGTAAACAAGCTTCTGGTTTGTATCGTCGGATAAATACGTTCCGAAAGTCACTGTCTGGCGGCTCCATTGTAGCTCTAAAAGCAGCTTCCATTCGCGACATAGTTTGGCCCTCTTATCATATAAGCACTACTTATAGCTAACAAATTAGTCGGCGAAAGATTCTAATCAGTTCTTGCAGACCTTACCTTCCTTACACTATTAATCAGGAAATTTCTAAACTTTTTTAAAAGTTGCTACTTGATTTAGCAAGCACCTTATCGGAACGCAAGAGAGCTCAAAGTTTTCTCCTAGTACCAAGTCAAAATAGTAGGTTTAAGTCTGAATTTCGTGATATTATATTTGTAAATGGTCCATTTCTTATAAGTTATAATTAGGAACTGGCTTGAGTTTACATCTTTGATTAGAAGCCTTAAAATTTTCATCTGTCCACACAATTTCTTGTCATGTCTAGTACTCTTTGGAGGAAGAGCATTAAGTCTTATATCCATTTCACCTCGACATTTTGAATGCGCTTTAACTCTTCCGATCAAAATGTATTAATTTGTGATGTGAGACCAGCGGGCAGTAAAAAACGAACATTTTGGATGTGTAGTCATTGTTCTTATCGAGAATTGCATCTTAGACTGGATGAAGAGTGTAATTAGGCCCGTTTCTGGCAAAACAACTGGGCAAATCAAGAGTAACCCTTGGGACGCATAAATGCGCAGGCCTCAACGGACAAACGCACAAACATGCATAAGCTGGTAATCATGATGCTATGTACTAGATTATGCTAATAGCGTCCGCACGAAGGTGTGTGATAACCATCTCCCCACAGCTAATGGGATGCAAAAAATCTCTGGCCTCGCGTCAAGACGCGTCACGCAGCAAGAGGCATGCGATAGTGAAATGTTCGTTCAGACGACACGGTAGCCAATTGTCATGCAAATGAATGGTCTGGGACCGGCTCTCAGGGAAGTAGTCTTGGCCAGATTTGCTCAACATCTAGCTAACATTGTATACCATACTCTATCTCTGTGGACGTTCTGAAGTTAATTGCAAGCAGCCTTTCTGATATCAATGCCTTATTGAGAAATTCAAACAAGACCTTCTGGGAATTCTTGGAATCTGTCTGCTTTGACCATCGAGATATAGTTCTCTTAAAAAGATTGTTTTTAAACTTTTCTAAGCTTCATAGAAGCTAACTGCTTTGCACCTCCAAGTTTTGACTTAACCTTTTGTACTTAATCCTAATCATGGCACTGTAATTTCATGAGCTGTGAAATACTCTTTCTGATTAGTAAAGATTTGCATCGTTCAATTTGGCGCCTGATCCTGAGTACTACCTTGCTAAAGCAAACCTGAGAGAGAAAATAACACGGATAATTCACACAACACAAGCCATGCCTTACCTTAAAGCTGAAAGCATGTGAACATTCGTAAAGTAGAAAAATAGAAAAATTTCCTAAATAATCGGGATGTTGAAAGTCTTGCATGTATCGAAACGCACGATTTCTTCGTTAGCTTTCATGAATGCGTATTTGACAGTCAGAAGCCTATGTCTTGCAGTATGAGTGGCTAAGCTACCAAAAAAGCTGTTTTTTTCAGCTCCAGAGTTGCTAATAACAGACCGGTTTACGATAGAGCGAAAAACCATATCGTGCCGCCCAAAAATATTACTTTGTCAATTACTTATGATGGTAAATTATTTGATGGCAACTCATTGATGGAATAACTAAAACTAAGGGATTAAAATGTGAAATCAACCCTATTTGAAGTTAGGGATTTGGAATTAATTAATTTACATTTGGAGGGGTTTAAAAGGGGCTCAACACACGGGCGACACCTATTAGGTGTCATTAGATCTTATAAGCTTCCCAGACTGACGGTTTGTGTAATCACTTCTTTCACCTACAGTACACGATTCCAAGGCATTTCAAAGTCCTTCTTTTTTAATTACCCGACTTGCGACTGGAATTGCCTCTTAATCCTACCGTCAAGCAAACAAGCGTATTACTAAGTTTACTTAAATGGTGTGCTCGAAACACACATCTCTGCATTTCCAAAAAACTATGGTTTAAACGTGTGTGATTGTGTATTATAGACTGTGGACGGATTTCTACAATGTAACTGGAACTGAAACTACCTACTCTTTACAGCTCAACTCGAATGTGCAAGTAAACCAATTTTTAAAGGACTGTCGTGACCAGTCCTTCGAGTAATAGGAGTAAAGTCCAACTTTTACAGGACGATTCAAGACCTTTGGAGCGCAAAATATTTCAGTCTTTCCCAATTAAAGTTTTTCAATACCTATTATCTTTCCTTAAGCTATAAACAGTAATCTGCAAAACAGGATGGTAAGAAAAACAAAAATGGAAGCGGAATTAGCCATAGCTAGACGTTTTACTTTTTAAGACAAAATTTGCAAAAGTAGGATTTGGGGGTTTGCATCTTTTAAAAAAGGAACCCCACCTTACCAGGTAAAATGTAAAAAAACCTTTCGATCGTTTGGTTGAATAAAATTTTGATCATCTAGCACATACACTTCTTTTTAAAAGTCACATTAACGTTCATTTGAAGCAGTGCACTATAAAAGTCAACTACTCACTTTCACATCAATGGTAAAGTTTTCCATTCTTGCACCACAGTCAGCACGTTTGAGGTGGTAGTTGACCCATCGCATCAAGATTTGTTCAGGAGCAAGCTTTGCAAATTCCGTTATTGTTTCATCTTCATCCAAAAGGGCAACTAATTCGCTGTGTGCCACTACATTTATCTGACGCAGCAAGCCAATCTATGCAGCAAATGCAACTCACTAAGTTATTTTTCCCAAAAACCTTAATAAGATGCACTATATTGTAGCAGTTTTGTAAAACTGATACTAAGCTGCTACCTACAATTGGTTACACCTAGCATTTCTATTTTTTCAATTAAAATTTGTAGCATGGTAGTTCTGCTTTAGCAAGAGTTATGTTTGACATAATATTTACTATATTTCTTCTTATCTTTTATTTTGATACTGCTAACGCTGTACGGTGATGCGACTTACCTTAATTATTTGCCACAATAGACCTAGTAATAAATGACGGGTCCCATCAACTATGTCCGCTGCACCAATGTTGACAACATTGCATCCAATAGCACGAGCACTGTTCAACGCTAGTGTTATATTTTCCATCACCTGGTAGGTTGTTAACCGTTTTCCACGATGAAGCGCCCGCAGATCAATTGTTTGAGGTGCGGAACAGTTGATAATTTTGCTAGAAGCAAAAATATGGTCTTTATTTGTAGGGTTCAGAAATTCAATTAAATTTTTGAAGTCATATGGTTGTGTTTAGTAAAAGGTTAAAAATTTGAACTTTTATTACCACAAAAGAAATCCATCGCTGCATTTTTCGTATAGATCATCTCCGTTTTCCTTGAAAGGGAAGTATTCCTGGCACATTTCATCTTCACATAGATTTCTAATAGAGGTCATGATATTTTTAAATCCATACCTCTCTAACCACCCACAGAAAGCAACTTGTTCATCTTCGCTGACACTGTGAAGCGTATCATCACCCTGTGGTGATATAGAGGACCCATATTGGTAAATTGTAGTCCGTGCAGACTGAGGATCAACGGATCCAGAGGCTTCCTGTTTGCAAAATTCTTGGTACAACTAGCAGGTGTAAAATATCTAAAATCTTACCCTCTTAAATTCTCTAAAGTTAATGCGCTTTTGTGCAAAATCAACTTCACAGTTTTCTAAGGCTTGACGAAGATCGCCGTGTGATTTGTGAAACCCTAAGGATTTCAACGCTGCAAGGATTCCGGTTTCGTGTAAAAATCCACTTTGGTCTCGATCAAACTATTTAATGAAGTTTAAGCCCTAAAAATCATACCAGATTGAAAACGGTTAGGAGATCTGAGAACTTTGCGCGCTGTTTATCATCACGAGATCCCATTATTAAAGACCCGCGTGCGACGGAGGTGTCAAAGGCAGTTCCTGTTTGGTTCAAGGCCTAGTTATGGCTACTTTGATGAATGTGAACGCACAGGCTCAAGTTTTGAGCGTTTTTATTTATGTCTTAGACGTGATAACACGGCGCTTATTGGATTTTGTTCTTAATATAATGTGCCATTTCGCCTAATATAGTTCTGCTCGATCACTGGCTATGCGCCAAATACAAAATTTGCAGTTAAAATTTTAGCTTGTTTTTCCCGATTCAGAATGGCTTATGATGCATAACCTTAAATTAAAACTATTTGAAAAGCATCAGCATAGAACTACGTTTGTTTTCACCTTTTTTCGATCGTTCTTGGGACGAGGTAAGCGTTTCTTCCTTCCCATCACTTTCCTTTTTATCATCCCTAATAAGAGATAATTGGGTGTTTTAGGCATCCCTATTATAATTACACGGATGTTTTGTGATAGCTAAGACTTTAATATAAGTATAACGATCAGTTAATATTTGTTGCCAGCGTCGTCTACTTATACACTTAGAATGCAGGGCAAGCAAACTCCTGCACCAATTTCCAGGGATTGTGTGGCTGTTATTTTTATGTAGAAACCTAAACCAACTTTTGTGTGGCTGCATAAGCCATGTCATTTTAAATTTGGAAAAATTATGCAAAAAATGCTCCAAGTAAATACATTTAGTGTAGCGTCCCGAGACTCCCTTTAAGGTAAAAGAAGGCGCAGTACTAGGGCAGAATATACATATTCCGGGAACAGATGACTTGGGGGCTGTTGGCACGGCCCGAAGGCCGACCAACCGGCTCAGTACAATATGGCCACCCAAGTGATCGAAACCGGCAGTTCAAACAAACAAGAGTATTACACAGCACCTCTCTTCTTTCGAGCGTCGTCCCCGACGCTCACCTCAGCCAGCCTCCCGTGTCAGCCATCACAACGTAATCAGTGCTGCGAGAAGCACCCACGAGCTAACCGTCCTAGTCGTCGAGATTCGAACGCATGTGTTTCTGTAGCGCCATCAATTCCAAGTAGCACTCAGTGCAGCAAATGCGCGCTCCTTGGCCGTCCTCTCTCACGACTATGTGGTCCAATGGAAGATGGAGGTACGAATCCAAGTTTCCGAATTAATCGAGACACACACAACACATATTGCGATTCCAGGCTTAATTGATACCGTAGAAGAAACGCAAGGGCATCGTAGAAACCTGAGCAAATGTGGCGGTCCGGCCTCATAGGAACAAAAGGCATGCGATCCAAGTGTGCAAAGCATAAAACGATGCTATCCAATGGCATCCTGCACATTCTGCATCTGGAAACAGGAGAGAGAGAGAGAGCTTACGGAGGATGCTTGACCACAACGTCGCAGTCCTCTCTTGGCAGTTCCACTGGACTTGGAGTTCACGGCTAGTGTCGCTTCAGTTGTTAATAGCTTCCCTGTCGAACACGAGGGCGAGGAAGATGCTGAAGCTAGACGTCGATCTCAGCCCTTCTGCTACGAGATACCAGAGGTTCTCCCATCCATAGTACATGCACTTCTTTCACAACGCCAAAATTTGCTAGAAGCGGCATGGAGCAGGATAAAATCCATCAAATTCGGGTCCGCTTTCCGCTGCCACCAATGTAGCGTCCCGAGACTCCCTTTACGGTAAAAGAAGGCGCAGTACTAGGGCAGAATATATATATTCCGGGAACAGAGATCTTGGGGGCTGTTGGCACGGCCCGGAGGCCGACCAACCGGCTAGAACAAGATGGCCACCCAAGTGACCTAAACCGGTAGTTCAAACAAACAAACCATTACATTTAGCCTCTCATTGTTAGCATCTTTTGTGATTTTCAATGATCATGTTAAATCAGTTTTTATGTGATGATTGATCTCACACCGTTCGCTCTCTAAGGAATTCCAAGCTGTCACTTAAAGTTACTTGAATTTGTTCGTAATAGATGGTTTTAATTGCATAACGTGATGTTGGAAACTGGGAGAGCACATTTCTCTGGGAAGCAATGGCTTTCTTTGTGAATACTGATCAGCGGGACGCAACAGTCCTATAATTTGGCGGTGCCTGGGGTCCAAGTCACCTCATTTTCATCCAACCGTACTCTTCTAGAATTGAAAAACACTGCCAATCAATTTACTAGGGTCAAGCAGTGAGGACAGCTGCTGCAGTTTGCTCAAAACCCGAGTAACACTTACCAACTATTAAAACAATCGAGGTTCAAGGCTTTGCCATGTTTTCGGGAGTGAAGAACCGAAATATCGTTTATTGCTTCGTAACTATGCTTATATCTTGACATAGAGATGGGAATAGGCACCCTAAGACACTTGATGGGTAACAGTGAGGCCTCCATGGGCATAACACTAATACTATTGGAAGAGGCTCAAGAATGAGGTCATGACGCATTTTATGCCACCATAAGTCTCACCTATCATTCTAGAATAGAATGAAAAAAAAAGCAAAGAAGGACGCCTTTATCCAGCCGCAATCCTTTCGACCGCCTGTACAGATCAAAAATGCTTATTCATGGCGGGCCCAAAGCCAGACTACTGGAAGGTGAAGATTTTCGAGACAAATAAGTAAACGATGACTTTTATGTCGTCTACTAAGCAATTCCACAGCCACGTTTCACAGTCTTGTGTGAACAGCTCTGACTGAATTATCCCCAAAGCATCACGTATTGAACTTGGATGATATGCTGCTTTCCCATAGACTCGCTGGAGCACAGGGATGACCACAAGTTAAGTTTAGGTGATCTGCATGAAGCAGATTTGATACCAAATCAGTAATAAAGGGGTTTTTTGCAAAGTCCAGACTTAAAACATCGTTCTGTCGAACAGAATGGCAGTGACAGGAGACCTCACGTAGCGAAACAGGACATGACCGACACAAAATATCGGGATAGCTCAGCAGTTTTCTGGATTAACTGACTACTATGGGAAACTTTGCTTAGGGCCTTGCTATGAGTGCAATTCCGTTAACTTTACGTAAAGAAATAAAGTACATGATTTGTTCCGTACCGACTCTAGTGATTTTCTGAGTTGAGGGCAGCTAAACCGCCATTCATCCTGTGCACTTACGCCAGCAGTACCTCTGTGCATGGCGTACCCTCAAGAAGGACGATTGAAGGCAAGACCACATCGGCACCTATGCTGGCACCAAACTCAACATAAAGATGGGAATTAAAAGTGCTACCCAATAAAAGACATATTCTAGTAGAATAAAAGCCACAGCGAGGACAGGCTAGCAGGACTTTATTCGCTCTAAGGTAATGGAATGCTTAAATCACTCAATGGTCCGTTTGTACGAGAAAATACGGCGAAGTTTTTTATTTTACGTAATGAAGAACTTTTGAAAATGCCCAAAAATATTGATGGCACCATAATGAATACAATTTTTCTGGATGGACTAACCAAATGCCAGAGAAGAAATTCACAATGATGTTTTTGACATAAATCTGACCTACAAGGTGCTTCTTGTAGCGTCCCGAGACTTCTCTTAAGGTAAAAGAAGGCATATTACCAGGTCAGAATATATATTCTGGAACCAGAGGGCTTGGGGGCTGTTGGCTCGGCCCGGAGGCCGGCCAACTGGCCAGTACAATATGACCACCCAAGTAACCGAAACCGGCAGTTCGAACAAACAAAGCATTACACTTCTTTTATCCTCTACAGGCTAACGGTAAGGGAACTACTGTTGTTGGGGAAAGTACCACAGTGTATTTAGTAGGAGTAAAGTGTTCTACGAAGATGTGTTCGAGGCACCTAAACACCTAGTAGCCTGTGTTTGTTAGTACCAACAGTCCTTCCAGACTTGCAAGTACAATCAAACTATATGATAAAAACAAGAGAAGTAGATGCTCCGGCTTTTAGGTGCTTTGCTTGAGTGAAATTTGGTGGGATTTTACCCCATCACTTAAGTTATGGTCCATTTGTTCTTGAGGAGAAATGTTTGACGCTGATACTATTGGTCCCTTACCGATCACAAAGAGCGAAGACGCCAATATATCTAGGAGCAAAACTTATGAGGATTTAAGGCCTGCGCCTTTTTTCTTTAACTTATATGTTCGTCAACGTGGGATATCAAAATCGCGTATAGCGACCGGAATGGTAGCATCAAATGGCGACATATCGCTAAGCTACAAAAAAAACTTTATGCTGACGACGATGAGCGTACAACGACAAGCAGAGTCGACTCAACGCCTATTAAGTTAAGAAGTATATCCAGTACAGCTCTGGAAAAGCATCCGACGCCTCCACTTTCCTTCTCAGAGTACATCGTAAATGTTATTATTCATGTCGCAAGAAGATGTTTTAATTAATATAAATAAGTTCATTTATAAGTCAGTTAATTCGTAATACGCGTCAGGCCGTTGGTAGTTCCTCACTACAGAACTCAAACTTATTAAAGTATGCCATCGGCTCAACAGAATAATGAGGCCTACGCGGTAGCCAAGGTGATGGGTGTAATACTTTTGTTTGTTTGAACTGCCGGTTTCGGTCACTTGGGTGACCATATTGTACTGAGCCGGTTGGTCGGCCTCCGGGCCGTGCCAACAGCCCCCAAGTCCTCTGTTTCCAGAATACATGCATTCTACTCCTAGTACTGCGCCTTCTTTTACCTTAATGGGAGCCTCGGGACGCTACATTGGTGGCAGCGGAAAGCGGACCCGAATTTGATGGATTTTATCCTGCTCCATGCCGCTTCTAGCAAATTTTGGCGTTGTGAAAGAAGTGCATGTACTATGGATGGGAGAACCTCTGGTATCTCGTCTAGCTTCAGCATCTTCCTCGCCCTCGTGTTCGACAGGGAAGCTATTAACAACTGAAGCGACACTAGCCGTGAACTCCAAGTCCAGTGGAACTGCCAAGAGAGGACTGCGACGTTGTGGTCAAGCATCCTCCGTAAGCTCTCTCTCTCTCTCCTGTTTCCAGATGCAGAATGTGCAGGATGCCATTGGATAGCATCGTTTTATGCTTTGCACACTTGGATCGCATGCCTTTTGTTCCTATGAGGCCGGACCGCCACATTTGCTCAGGTTTCTACGATGCCCTTGCGTTTCTTCTACGGTATCAATTAAGCCTGGAATCGCAATATGTGTTGTGTGTGTCTCGATTAATTCGGAAACTTGGATTCGTACCTCCATCTTCCATTGGACCACATAGTCGTGAGAGAGGACGGCCAAGGAGCGCGCATTTGCTGCACTAAGTGCTACTTGGAATTGATGGCGCTACAGAAACACATGCGTTCGAATCTCGACGACTAGGACGGTTAGCTCGTGGGTGCTTCTCGCAGCACTGATTACGTTGTGATGGCTGACACGGGAGGCTGGCTGAGGTGAGCGTCGGGGACGACGCTCGAAAGAAGAGAGGTGCTGTGTAATACTCTTGTTTGTTTGAACTGCCGGTTTCGATCACTTGGGTGGCCATATTGTACTGAGCCGGTTGGTCGGCCTTCGGGCCGTGCCAACAGCCCCCAAGTCATCTGTTTCCAAAATACATGTATTCTACCCCCAGTACTATGCCTTCTTTTACCTTAAGGGGAGTCTCGGAACGCTACAGTAAGCACCCATGCAGTAGTAAAATAGGAACAGCTATTTGGGGAAACTACTTTAGGCGCTCCTCGAAACGGCAGAGGAGCCAAGTGCTGGACACTCTTATTACATTTTGCAGGATCACACGTAGCCTAATTAAATGGATCTGTTAGTTCTGTAAACTCTGCCATAAAAAGATGCAAACTTCAGCTCTCCACAATCTGCACACCCCAAGTTAGTCCTTAACTACGCAATAAGCTCGACCTTTCGCAAATCAGACGCATCTGTAGTACTTTGTTTGTTCGAACTACCGGTTTAGGTCACTTGGGTGGCCATCTTGTTCTAGCCGGTTGGTCGGCCTCCGGGCCGTGCCAACAGCCCCCAAGTCCTCTGTTTCCAGAATATGTGTATTCTGCCCTAGTACTGCGCCTTCTTTTACCGTAAAGGGAGCCTCGGGACGCTACACATCACTTAAAGAGTTTAAAATTTGGTTTATATAAGAGAGTATTGTGGAGGTCCTGCAGCGTATCTGGCAGTCTGTATAATTAATTTATTCCGAAAACATCAACATAACAATAAAAAATAAGCTTTCCCGTTATGTTTAGGTAATCATTATCATTACAGCCAGGGAAAGAAAATCACAGACGACGACAAAGGGCTGTAAAAACAGCACAACTTGCTCATATTCTAAACCTATCTTTTGTCTCTCTTATGCAGTATTTACGGAAGAGTTTTACCTAGCTAATTCTCAAAAGAAAGGTCTTTTCTTGCAGTGGGAGTGCCTTTTATTATGCAAACAATAAAGCGCCTTATCAGCGTTTACTTTTTAAGTTTAACTGTTTTAGATGCCTTATTAAGAGATTTATTAAATAGGGTTTACCTTGTTTTAATCGTTACCTGAAAGTGCGAGTATTTGAACTGGTCTGCCATACGTCGGGTTTGCTGCAAGCCTCTATGGGATCATGGCTCCTCAATGCTTAGTTATTGATCTGGGTGGCGGCTCTGTCAAGTTCGGACTTTCGTCTGCTAAAGCTCCTAGGTATTTGTTTTGCCGAATTTCACTTTCCCAGATGTGTTGACAACTGCATTTACAAGTCGAAAAATGTTGCAGGCCGGAACTTCATTGGTGGTGAAATTGAGGAGTGCAAGAATCTTTCAAGTCTATTTGGGATATACCCCTTCAAAAAAGTCTGCCTTTGCTAGTTTTTTACCTTCATAGGGCTATATTAACAATTGGGATACCCAGAAACAGATACTCGATAGCGTGTTATGCCGTTACATCAAATCTGTAAGCGTTCAGCACCCTTGCTATCACCCTTTAGAGATCAGTTGATATGTCATCTCTAAACCTCTTTATCACTGAACCTTATTTTAACTTTAGTTCGACGAAAGAAACTATGAATGAGTTATTTTTCGAGGAATATCGTGTCGCTGGTCTTCTTCGAGCTAATCGTAGGTTTCATTTCTCGTCTTTCTCACTCTTTAGCTGCTTTTTTTGCCGCATACAGATATCGGGCCGGATCATCTCAACGTCCCTCTCGATATTCCCTCATCATTGACAGCGGTTATTCCTTCACTCACATACTGCCCATGGTCGATGGGAATATTATGAAGGAATTTGCTTTGAGGTGTGAAGTACCATTTAAATTTACCTCCATTAGGCTCTCTGTTGGTGGTAAAATCTTGACAAATCGGCTGATAGAAGTCACGTCATACCGTCAACTTGACGTAAGGAGCGAGATTTACATCATGAATCAGTGCAAAGAAGATGCATGCTTTGTGTCCACCGATTTTTGGGCTGATCTTACATGTGCCAAGTGAGTTTTGGTTTAGATATAGGCTTTGGTATTGCAACGCTGTATGGACTCAAATGCCCATTTAATTTCACTTCACATTTACTACTTAACTTTCTTATTATCCTGATATTTGTTATCCATTTGTAACCCTTTGAAAGGCACCTATAATATCTCCACTGTAGCACCTGAATTTTCTCGATAAGTAAAGGAACCGAGAGACCAGTAGATTAAACGGTGTGAATGGAGCTTTGTGTCGAAGGTCTGGATTCTTATTTTCGGGGTTGTACTCTACTCCAAGTGATGTTTTCTCCAGTCTATTGTCAGATTTTGGCTAACTTCCAAGTAACGCTAATGCAGCAAAAAAAAATTAATACGATTGGCACATTGTCGCCCGCATGATAAATTCAAAATGCTAGAGTATTTGTTGATTCCTTGATTTTCATAGATTAATGGCTTCACGCTATTCTTGTGAACTTCATTGGAAACTACCTGAAAGGCACTGTTATGAACTGGATTATTGTCTACAGTGAGCCCTTCCTTTTTGGTGCCTGCTTTACGCAGTAACACCTACCTTGAATTAAGAGCATACAGCAGGAAATTCAGAAAAAAAACCTTATTTTTATCGTGTTAACGTTGCCTAACCCTTTACGTCGGTTGCTTTCATCCACTTATGCCATCGAGAATCATGATTCGTTGTTTTTTAGTACTATAGGCAATTTTATTGCTTATGATTTCGACCCCTTTTGTTCTAACCATTGTACAAAATCCCTGTGCTGTTTCGTAGTCGAGCGTCCAGTAAGCAAATCAGATTCTTTTTTTAAAGTGATTTTACCACTGACCTTAATAGTGGGTCTGCTATCAATGAGAAGATTAGGAGACTACAAGCGCTGCCGAGTGCAACTGCGCCACTTCTGTGTATTTGCCATTTTAAGATCCCGCGATCCCTCAATCAACACGATAGCTCGGGAGTACGTTCTCCCAGATTACATTGACGTGCATCGGGGCTATCTACGTAGTCCCTCGGAGAAGCCGAAAGATGCCGTTGATCGGACCAAATTGCAGGGTTACATCCTGCGTCTCAGTAACGAACGTTTCACCGTGCCTGAGCTTCTCTTCCATCCTACTGACGTCGGTTACACCGAGATGGGCATCTCAGAGGCTGCACAGTACCTTCTCACTGAACGCCTACCTCCTGGCGTTCGACCCGGTGCTATGGCCAATGTCCTCCTCATTGGAGGCAACTCAAAGTTCTTTGGATATAAGGAAAGAGTGTGGGTTTTAGTGTCCGCTTTTTTTCTGCACTAGGATGTTTTTTCTTCTAAATTGCTTAAGCGAGGTTATCTGGGTGTATTGAAGAGGAATTTGTGGATTGGCAGTGTGAGCATAAGGGGGTGCAGGTTACTGTAGCATACTGAGTAGAGGTTTCTTGATGTCTTCAATTTTTGTTGAGGTTGTAGTCCGAGTCCCCAACTAGACTTTTCCACCAAAAAGAACGTCTGTCGATCTCTTAAGTGGTTTTGTCGGCGGCGGTTACAATTTAATCCATTATTTATGTTACAAATCAGTTGCGTTCTACGATAGCTTGTTGTCCGATTTTTTTTTCTTTTCACCAGAAATAAGCCTGAGTTCTTCCTACCCGGTTTTCTCCTCGATATGGTGCTTTCTAATTATTACAATGACACTAGTTGTTATAGGGTGTCTGCGTACATCTAAAAATCCTTACTGTTAATCCTTACTGTTAATCGAGTCGATTAACCAAGAGGCCAGTCCCTAAGTTCCGCAATGAAGGCTGTTTCGTCACAAGTGTACTTCGCTCCCATATAATTCTTATTGTTTCCATGTTGCTTTTACACCGATCATCTGTGCAAAATATTCTCTTTTTACTATTTTCCTCGAAGGCGTTTTAGGCGATTCATTCACATGATTGTACAGCATTTGCTACTTAATTCATTATAGTAGACTTCTCGCTTAAGGTTCTCTGTTAAAGTGCTATTGCATGGTGCTGCGCAGAAATTCCTCACTTGAACACGTCTATCAGAACTGTTCTGATAACCATTTTTCTGTATTATAGGTTAAAAGATCTTCGCAGCTGTGTTCCGCACGACTTGCCCGTGAATGTCTTTGCTCCATCAGAGTAGGTTCCCATTTTCACAAAATAATGCTTTTCTTCCAAACAGTTACCCTTTTCACTTCTATTATTGCTTTACTTCCCATTCGTCACACAATTCATCCAAGTGGACTAGTTGCTATGATGTTTCGTTTTGGTGTTCGAAGAAGTACTCCTATTCCCATTTTACTTTCTATAATTTTTTGATATTTGATTTAAACGTAAGTTCCGTTTCTAGCTAGTATTTATAGCCTCTTCAACTATCTGTATTTTAACCCACACTTCGATAAGTTGGAAGTACGACCACCTACACGCAAAAAAGAGACTCCCTCTAATCCCCTCTCCGTTGGGTTATTTTTCCATTGTTAGTAGTTTAATTCGCCGCATTCTTTTTCGATCCCATTAATATCAGCCTTTTGGATCGGCTTCTCCCGCGTAGGCACGGAGCATATTCTTTTCATTACAAGCTTCCAAAACATAGGTGTGAGTATAGTAGGTGTGACTTCTTGCACGTGTGGAGTCGCTCGACTTTCACGCGAATCACACTGCGTTTACTCTCTGGCTAACTAACCGTAATTGTAGAAGCCTGTGTGGTGCCGCTTGGATTTGGTGCATGCCCACGTGACCATCCCTTCAAAAGTTTTGTTCAGGCAGTCACACTTGTGGTTACTAACGTCTTGTCTCTCAATTTTTCTCTTTCCTTTGGTTTCTCCTTTCTATCCTGACTACTCATTTGTCTCCACTTGCTTTCTGGCAGCTGGAAAGCATTATTTGACGAGTGGTTCCCATTTTAAATCTCTCGTCGTATGGATCGTTCACTTTAAACAGTCTTCCATTCTTACTCACATGTGAATTCAATTTGGTGGTACTGTATTTCTCCTCAAGCGTGTCATACTGGCTAGAACACTTTAATCTAGTCCTTTGTAAGTGTTCACTCTGGTGTGCTTATTTTTTTGCAAGATATACGGGGTAATTACATGAAGCTCTTGTAATTTTAATCCTAGAACAATAGATTTTCAGTATATTTGTACTTTCCATCTTTGGATTAATAATACCCTTTTTAAAATTTGATTAAGTGTTGCGGTCCTCTCACCACCTGATCATACCGATGTGACTTCGTGACTCATTATGTCACAGTTATGATCGGGTACGGATAAACTCCGCCTCTGTGAATCAACGATTTGTTTAGCTCACCACCAGACGACCCTCATTTTGGTGGCATGTAGGGCGGTTTCAAAGGTGTAGTAGTCTCGCACAAGGGAGCTCCTCATGGTTGAGTCTATTACGATGAGCCACTCGCTTTTTTCCTAATCAAGCTACTGTATCTGCATGTTTGTTGAGCACTTTTGTGGTTTGAAGTGGTTTATTTAGTGGGTAGGTCCACTGAGCTCTGCATATATATTGGCTACCTTGGGTTAGCAATCGTCTTAGGTTCCGTGCAGTTTTGTTGTTCTCGGGAGTCAGACCATGGTACCTGAGTCCCGGTGATGTGGCACACTGGAAATTAAATCGCTAGTCATAGAAGCAAACTGGATTTTTGGGATTAGTATGAGTTGATTTCGTGGTGGGTGGTCCTGGGATTGTCTTTATAGGGTTTGCTCGAATCCTTTCTTTCTTTGATACTTTTTCACTTCCTGCGCCACCATCAGCAACATCTCTATTTTATTCTACTCTTATGGCTGTCTTTTTTTCCTAAAGTTGCTTCATTTCGTGTGGTTAAGCTAGTTATTTATTCCGCCCTACTTCATCTTTCGATTTTTCGTTTATAAGTAGAAGGAGCAAAGGGATATCATGAATAGCGCATGCTCCAACTTCCAGTAATTTCGTCGTCCCATCAGGTCACAGATTTTCCTCACAATAAACTCGTTCTAGCGTCTTTGAGATCCTTCTTGTGAAAACGATTCTAGGTTTAAATAACGGTTCATTCATGCTCTGCATGTGCGTTGGTTTTTTTTCGTCGGACGCATATCACTATTTCCTGTATTGCGACCTGTTTTCCATTGCGTGCACAGAAGTCTCCTTCGTTACGATTATTGTTTACTGTGTCCTCCTTTGTGCATTATGGATTACCTTCAATCGGTCAAACAGTCGGAAAGTAAAATTATTTATGTTATGTTGTTATGTAGTGTCTAAGATAATCGCCTCTACTACTTGCGTATTTCATGTCGTGTGACTTCGCCTTCTTTTCTCAGTTGAAATCCTCGTTTGGCTATCACTGCTGTGAATTGAAGGAGGTTGCTTAAAAATCACCAAGAGTATGGATGAGAGGGTTCGCTGCATAAATTATGAAATGCATTTGCCCGTGCTAGACTTCCTGTTGCAGTGATTTATTCAATCACCTGATGAGACACGTATTCATCGAAGCCTCCAAGTTCTCACTTGGACGAGGGGCTATGATTTTGCATTAACAGGGTTCCTCGGATAAATCGACCATTTTCTTTCATCGCAAGTTCCCATTAGCTACCTGGTCGGATTTTATGATTAAAAATTCCTCAACCACTTCTTCGAATTCTTAATGTTTACTCATCCAACGTTCGAATGATGTGGGGTGCCTGGTTTTAGGTTCTTTCAATTGAGTCCCAATTACCGTGTTCCTGAACAAGTTTGGTGGGAGTGCATTTGGAGCATTGAGTTTCATGAACCATAGCCAGCCCGCTGCTGACTATACAATCGACACCTAGAACTTCTGCTGTACCACTCACGCTGGGATTTCTAGACTGATATTTCCTTAGATAATCTCAAACTCCCAAGCAGGACTTTTAATCCTTTGCAGCTAAAGTGAAATAAGTAGTTTTCGTACTCCTACTGCTATTTTTCTTAAGGGAATAGTCTTTTGCCTAGTCCTTCTGTCTCAGCGTCATGACTTTTAGACTCGTAACCAGTTGAACCCTAACAGGGGTTGCGATTTTTTAATGCTTAAACTGATTTTCCTCTTCAGCACTTTCATCATGGAATTTATTGTTTTACCCCTTGGTAAAACGGCTTTTTACTGGTTCTTGTAGACACCTGCAGTACATTTTCTCGTTTTTTTTGCCTTTTCTATCTGAATCCGGCGTTCACCGTATCTCTTTTTTCACCAGGCCGTAATTAACTGCCTCCTAAACATCTTTTTCTTATCACCATCATCCTCATTGTTGTTGTTGCTGTTGTCTATTCTGTTCCCATCAGTGAAGTGATGGTTTCATCGCTTTCTAACTGACGATATGTGTTTTGACTCCTCTAAAATCAACTGTTTTGCCACAGCAGATGCCTGTCAGCCTCTTGGCACTGTGATTCTTATACAACAATAATGGGTTTCGCCGTCTCTAAACCTCACTACAGTTCCAGGTTTGTGAGCCCGCGCCCAAATATGGGCCTCTCGGATCCGCCTCCTATCATATTTCTCGAGCAAAAAGCTCCATCCCTGTGGATTTGTGCAGATGCTTTTAATAGGCGCTATTCAGAAATGCTTTCAATCTTTGCTAGTGGCTTTCATTTCTCTTAACTGTTTTGCGGTGATCCACTCATATCACCACGTCTCTTTCCATTCTACGTACGCCGCATCATCGTGCAGCGAAGTTTGTTTGGGGTCTAATCCGATGCAACCAGGCTTATTTTGTTCTTTCAAATGACTGTCAGATGATCGAAGTGCATTAGCTCTTCTGTTGTAAGCACTGGATAAGAATTCATTTTATGGTGCACGTGCTTCTAAAGTGTCTATCCTTTCTTGAGTCTACTCGGATATTCCGTTCTCCACTGATTGCCATTTCACTTATCCCCACATTGCTACTAGCTTTAGTCTTTTGTACAAGGAGTTTATTCCTACTCCTGAAGTATTCCACTTCTACTACCACGTCGCTAGCCACTTTCGCTCTATCTTGTTGCTGGATCCGGGTTCTATAATGGTGGAACTCATTATGAATGGCTCTTTTTCGCCCGTGAATAGTTTATCATCCACTTAATCATCTGGAGTCAATCAGAAAGCTCCTCTTCTAGTTGTTGCAATAGTAAAAAACTTGGCAGTAGCAGTACTGCTACTCGCAGTTGCTATCTCACAGTTTCCCTCTCCTCTCTTTCTGGTGCTGACTTAACTGCAGCAAACGGGCTGGTGTTGGCGGATCATCGCTGAATACATTTCTTTGCCCAACACTTCATAAGGATGGCCGACTGGTAGCATGGGCTGAGTTGCAGGAGATCGAAAGGGGTAAACGTGTAGTAGTGGTAGTTACTGCAAGCCTGGTGGTTTGTTTTTAAGTAAACATGGGACTGCCTCAGCCTAGTTCGACCGGTGTGTGCGCGTGCACATGATGGGATCGTAAATTTCAAGCACCTCGTAGGCACATGCACACACACAGATGTACACAGGGAGAGAAACAGCTGACGTAATCGTGTCTGTGTGCGCATACAAGCGGTCTTCAAAGTAGCTCGCGTCATGGGAGTGCAGGCGGAGGAGGCAGAGGCGGTGTTGTGTGGGCAACCCAGTTGACTTAATTGCTGTCTGACCTGAATCAGGCGTCCCACCGACCATGTATACGTGTGTACACAGGCGGCAACGACATGTGTTGGCTAATTTGCATATGTCTGCCCCTCTGGCTACCCGTCTTCACATCATCGACTTTCTGTCTGGTGAACCTTGGGTCTCGCACTGTTTCTTGCTGTATTACTCCTTCGTCTTTCAATCGGTCTTGTTCGTGCTTTCTTCAAAAATCCTTTACTGGTTTCAAATTGTAGCAGCATCCTGTGGTCCTCTTTTTAATCTCTTTCCTTTGTTTACTCCGTCATTGATACTTATCTACATCCTTTAAATTGTTCCTTTCTACTCGTTGTTATTTCCTTTCCCTCTTCAAGAACGCCGTTTTACGTGCCTGTTGGTTCTTTTTTCCCTCGTGTTCTCAAATATCGATTGAGTTTGTTTGCATCCGCTTCCAACATTCATTGGGAGAGCTGTTTAAGTGCTCCGAGTAACAGTTGCCTCAATGTAATGGAAAGGCCATTATTTTTCCTCCTCCTTTCGCCTCTCCCCTAATAGCCCATTGTCTTGTGGCTACAGCTTCGGACAAGCTTGCCCTCGGGCAAGTTTGTCCACAGCCAGCAGCAGCAGCAGCAACTCACGCTGCTTACTAGTTAGAGCATGATCTAGTTGTCCGGACATGTCCGTGCGTTGACTCACTGACGATGCTACTACCGTTGGCAGTGGTGGAGGCAGAGGCAGCAGCAGCAGCAGCAGAAATCCGACTGTCCTTCTTTCCTCCCACCACCTGCCCTGTTCTCTCCGTCTCCTCTACCCCCACCCCTTTCAGGACACACACGGGGTGAGTCATCGGCGAGTCCTTGCAAGAACACACGTCCGTGCCCTCTGACTGTGATGTGTGCCTGTCACTCCATCTCCCATCCTACCTCATGCCCCTAAGGGGTCAGGTGGTGGGCTCTCCCACACCCTGTCATTAACGCATCTGTAACCCGAGATTAGGTGGGTACAGGACAACACTTATCTCCTCTCCCCTCTCCTCTAGTCCTTTTGCTTCATCAATCGTATCATGTGGGCGCAGTTGCCTAATTATCCTATTCACAGTCTGTCTAACTACCAGGGGAAACCTCAGGATTTCATTTACTAGGATGTATGTTCGGCCGGGAAATTGAGGAGTCACACAGAGTTTGAGCAAACGCATCACTTGCTTCTCGCTTGGCTGCTTGCACAGCAGGGTTTTTGTTGTTGTTGCTGTCTACCCCGTCGTCACCTTCGTTGTCTGTATGCTTTTCTCCCTCCCCCCCCCCCTCCTACTTTCCTATTCCTGCTTTCTTGTATGCTTGTCTCTCGATCTCACCCGTGTGACTCACTACTTTTCTCTCTCCTTCCTCCATTCTCTCTCCGTGTTCTCCTTCATGCTCGAAGACTTGAGCCAATCAAGTGGGAGCATGGAAGAGGGAAATGTCCAGACGCTTATTGATTCGGGTGATATCGTTTCCTATTACCGCTTTCGTATGTGATTTTGGTTGGTGTTCAAAAAGACCTCAACTAATCTACTTCGAGACCCTACACCTTCTTTCTATGGAGGCCGATCCGTGACAGGAAGCTTGTCTGATTTACGGCATTTAAAGTTGTTAACTTGTGCCTTTCATTTTCTTTCAGTCCTCAAGTGTATGCTTGGCAAGGAGGGGCTCTGTTGGCTTCGACTCCTGACGATTTTGGTCGATACCTGGTCACTCGTAAGAAATATGAAGAGAATGGTCATGCCTACTGCGAGGCTCGCTTCCCTGTAACATAGATGTCTGCGTTTGCTCACGAGCCTGTACATGTATATATGACCACTTTTATATACTCATTAACGAATTTATTGTTCTGTCTTTCTTGCCACTTCGTGTTGTACAGGGCCGCTGACAATACTTTTTTGTGTTTGCGTAAATTGTTGCCCGGTGCTCTAACCGATATCTCTGAACAGTAGGCACAGATTCAAGTTTTAACGTATTTTTCTGCTGCTCTCTTTTCATTAACATACTGGTGTTGGCATGTACCACTTGTTTACTGGTGCTGTGCATTACTACTTTTCAGCAAAATCAACTTACGGTTTTGATTCATTAGACGCGAACTTTGCACATCTATCTCATGTCGACATCCTTAATTTGACAATGAGTAGTGAGTAATTTTTGTATTTAACGTATGCTCAATGATGTAGTGTGACAGGGAAAGAGGGTGGGGAATAATTTAAAGGACCGGTGACGATAGAGGGATACGAGATACGAGGGAATTTAGAGGAAATGAGCGAGTGAGGAGGGAGGGAGGGAGGGATTGAGTCAGTGAGTGGAAGGATTTGGTTCACTCATTTATCAGTGGGTTGAGGTGGTTTGTTCGTTGGTTATATAAATCAGCGGAAATGCACACAACATCACACCTGTGCGGTCGTTGTAGAAGTAGTTGAAGTATTAGCTCTGTCTTCTTCACTATTGCTTTATACACGCACGCAATCTTACACATGCACACGGATACATTAACACACACACGGAGTGGGGATAGACTGTAAAGTCACTCCCTCGGTAGCAGCAGCAGAAGCGCCAGCGACACGGAACGGAAGCTGAGAACAAGTGAGCGAGAGAGGGGCCAGGTAGAGAGGGCCTGTGTGTATTTCGGGATGGTAGTAAAGTGGGTAGGCTTCTGGCATTCGGCAATATCCGATTAAAGCATGCACTATACATGGGAGAAGGGAGGGTGGAAGGAGAACGGGGGACTATGTAGGGAGCATGTCTGTCTGTCGTGTCAGCATATTGCACATCTGAGTGACGAACTACACCAAAGTAATGTACACGAAGTTGCAGTGGCGACTCCCTCTCTCATTCCCACGCATACACATGTTTCCACTCAGATCTGTCAAAACAAGTACCGGTTGCGCCCATAGTCGTAGGGCGCTCGATCATAGGATGAATCTGCTTCTTGTTGCTGTTGCTGCTGTTGCAATTGGTGCTGTTGGTAGTGGTAGTTGTAGGCAGCTGCAGCGACGGCCGCGGCGGTCACTGAAGCGTTGTTTTGGTAGCAGTTGCGATAATTTTGCTCGTACATGCCCAGGGGTGGAGGGAGAGCCGCAGTGGGGCGTGAATTTGTATTGTAGTAGGAGTGCGGCGGTGCGGGATCACCTTCTTCATACCCCCCACCGCTACCAAATCGTGCCATCCCGGAGTCCGGACCATAGGGCGAATTCGAGGGTTGGTGGTGCTGCTGCCGCTGTTGTTGTTGTTGATAGGATCGATTTCCCGTCGACACGGAGAGATCTAACTGCCCGCCTGATCCTGCGCCGCCGCTACCGGCGTATGAATGGATGTTTGAACCTGAAACACAGCGATTAATTCACAGTTTAATCAGCGGTGAGCGAGCTTTCGCCGAATTCACCTCATGGTTGACCGTATTTTGGCACAGGTTCAAATGTGTGTCCCTGTGTCTCCTTCGTCGAATGAGGTTAAAAGTCAGCAACTAGTGGCCCAGTGTCAAATATTTGTTCCGTCTGTCAACACGAATGTTAGTGCGCTTAAACCATGTCAGTAATTTAGATTTCAAGGCTTTTGAAGTAAATTAACCATTTTATCAAAACTGCATCCTACCTGCGTGCTTATCTAGATCCAATTCTAACAATACGACCATTATATAGCCCCAACTTAACCGCTATGTACACACAGTACAAAATAACCTCACCGTGAGAATGCGAGGTTAGGTCACCTGGGTTGCGTACTTTTGTATCTGTTTTGGTGGCTGCCCACGCATTTATGCACAGAATTCGTTTCACCTTATAGTTATAATGTGTAGAGGAGCTATTCTAACGCCAAATTATAGCTACAAAGTACCATAACTGAATAGATTTTCACGACTGTTTGTGCACACGCTTCTAGTAACCTTGGTTTAACATTTACAAAACGGCTCTTAGATTACGTCAAGAATGAATGAGTCAGTGGATATTTGATTACTACCCACCTGCAAGAAGAGGAGCAGCAAAATGGGACGGAAACTGCAGTCTAGTCCCCACTGCACCTGGATAGTTGTCAAGCTATCCGAGGGGTAGTTGACAATTAGTTTGAAATCAACACAAACTCCGCATTAATTTTCACTCTTTTGTGCATTGGGTAATCCAACCTTTAGCCCTATGCACGCACCCGACAATGGCAGTAAAGTCAGTCCTCTCTCGTGCTAGGATTTTGTGAAGGAGGAGGCAAGAAAGAGGGGATGACGGTGGTAGGACGAGGAAGAGGAAGAGAAGGGGGAGAGGGAGGAGGAAGGAGCGACAAATGGACAGACGAAGGAACGAACGAATGAACGTATATACAACACAGCACGAGGGAGGCAAGCAAGAGCTGTGTGGCTGGCGCTATTTTTAACCTATGGCTGGTTGGCTGGCTGCCTTTGTGGCATAAGCACACGCCTGAAGCATTGCGTGGTATTCAGTAATTGTGCGCCCTTCGATGCGAAAAAGAGGGAGAGTCGTATGCTTGTCTTCAATCGATGTTGAATTCCCACCGGTAGCCTGCATTAAGTTAAGCTTAGAATGAAGCAACAGTGAACTACAAAAAAACACACTGTGGAGAACTGCGTACGGATGTAAAGAATCAGAAGGAAGGAAAACTTACAAAACATTAACATTTTTTAATACATGAGACCAGCCAGAGTTCAATTACTTTTTGTAAGAAAGCAATAACTGGTATTGAAAAGGGGATTCAGTGATTGATTGCGTTTTAAGTGTCAACGGTTCTACAGACGGAGTCATGTCACAAAATCGGCACTGCCTCGCATATATGATTCAATTTTTCGTCCCAGTAAAGTTGGCACAACTAAGATAATCTAAAACGCCTAGATCCGTGACCTTCCACGCCATTAATATAAACATTGGATCAGTGAACCATGACATCGATGAACTAACTACCAAGTCAAATCTCATAGTCGAGTATCGAGGTCCATAAGCACTATTCGTTCATAAGACCAACAGGCTATACCATGGAAATTAAGTGACGTCGGACATCCGCTTGTTGACTAAGTCAACAAAAGAACCTGCGCTAAGGAAGCATTTCATTTATATGAGCAGTGAGAATGGATTGAGTACAAGCAACAACTGAAAATCTGCCGGAACATAGTTGAGATCAGGTTGCGCATTTTTGTGTTCCGCTGAACATTAGAAGAAAGATTAGAGTTCCAACATCTCAGTCAAAGTCATCTATTTTGCCTGTCTGGACACTACTACGCTTTTGAGGCTGCCTCTTCGTCTTCTTCGGACAACAGCATAAAGCGAGAGATGCTAAACCCATGTGAACGAGCAGACTAAGCTAGTCGCCGCTCCCACTACTTCTACTACCGCCACCTGCACAACTATTTGTCGGCCTCGGAGGACAGTGACAACGACAACGACGAAGACGGCGACGCACCATCGCCTCGCGTGCGCGCATGAATGATTTATCATCCCGCCTCTCCTTCTCTCCCCCTCTCCACTTCCCCCTCAATCTCGGTGAGGACAGACAAACCGCACGCACATATGCACGTCGCCGTTAGATGGTCGCCTGTCTGGCTGGACAGCCCGCAGCTCACCTGTCCGTCTATCCTGTGCTCGCGTGCACGGGTGCGTGCGTGGGACAGACAGACGACAAATAGATGAGTACACAGACACGCAGCCGGAAGTGGGCTGCGTGGATTGTGGGTGTGCACGCAACCGCGTCCGCACATAAATGTTGTGCATGCGTCGCCACACACACGACCGAGAGCTGACGCACGCACGCACGCACGCACCCACACACAAGGAAGAGGGCGAGGGGGCGGTGCAGAGGCGGGGTGGACGCCGTTACAAAACACGTGACACGCACACCGTCCTTGCCCAAGCACACATTTCCCCTCACGGTGTGGATATGCGCCCCACCTTACCGGATTTTTTCCTTCCGCGGCTTTATGCCTGCTTGGGTGTGCTTGGATGCGTGTTTGTATGCATGCGCTGTTCACCAAATCGAAAAGCATCGACCACAGATGCAAGTTTACACTGACAGCGGTTTCAACGTTGATTAACCACTCTCCAAGACAGCCCGTACAATGGTAACTAAACTTCACTCAAAATTAATCGTGATTTTAAAAACTGTCGATAAAGAAAACAATATCAAGTTTCATCCCAAATTGACCCGATTGCTAAAAATGGTATGCAATCGTTCATTTTTGACTTGAATGACTACCATAATGGTTTAAGAGATCTGAATACAAATGCTAAGCTTGTTCATTTATTGGATATCTCAAAACGTGAATGCTAATTTTGATCTGCTTGTCATCGAAAACCGATCACGACCCTCGTAAAGGTGGACATTGAATAGGCTAGAAAAATCCGAAAGGGAAGCACCTTAAATGGCTGCCCGATTCGATGCAACATCAGCACATTCTTGATCAGCACTAGTGCACAATATAAGAGTACCACTGCTTTCGCACTCACCACTACTACCACCACCACCACCTTGGGAGTATGTAGCGCTGAAGGCGCCATCGGCGAGGAGTTGGCGAGTGTTAGCCGCATGGGCCTGAAGCTGTTGGTAGTAGTCTCCATTGGTGCCGTAAGCGGAGGCCGAGGTGGGAGCCGCACCACGTGTAAAAAGGCCACCACCGCTGCCTCCGTCGCCTTCTCCGTAGGAAGCTTGCCGATGCGTCAGAGCCGCAGCGTACATTGGAGAGTCATTGGGGGCCTGGAATTATTAAAGAAAATAGGTGGTCATCTACCTTACCGCCATCACTACTGTGTAGTGCATTCTAAGTAGGACGTAATGAGGAACGACGTAGATGGCAGGCTATAATCCGTTTTAAGAGCGTCTGCGTCTCAAAGGCTATTATAAGACCTATTCTTACTTAACACATTTCCGTTGGACAGGACAAGTTTTGTGGCTAAGAGAGGGGTACTTCGGCGTATCGAAAGGCCACTTATCAATTCCAGCACTGTTACCTATGTGGTGTTTAATGATAAGCTAAATGATTGAACACTCAATCGTTTGCTTTAAATGCTTTCTACAACCAAAAGACAGATCTTAAGGATCTTCTTTGCTTCCAAAAATGGCCACTCACAAACTTGATGACCCGAGGTGAGAGGGTAAATAGCTTACGTCGCGATCCAAATACAGGGATCGGTGATCACAAAAAGAGGAAATGACAAGGCAGTGGAGGGGGGGAAGAGGAGATGAAGGAGGAGTAAACACTTAACAGACCTTCGATATGATTCGGATGCATCAAAATAGTAGTCAATAAAAGCGTCCTGACAATTTGACGAGAAGTTGGCTGCTACCGTCAGAGACGAAATGACCGTTACAAAGCAGAAACATCACATTACACTCTACTGGTTTTTTTTTGAGAATTGGTACCTCGCATGAGCACCTCCAACAAGAATCGGGATAAATGCTTTCCCTCTAGGGTGGCAGAAGCGTAAAATAGGTGAGGGGAGGATAAACATCAAAAACATTGGAAGGAGAAGGAGAAGAGTGGACGTAATAAAAATCACACGTCAAGCGGAAAGCACGTGGTCCTCAATCAAAACACAACATCCTCGTCACTCTCGGATAAAAGCGTGATGCTAGAGCAGTGACCACTGTGGGTTTATGGAGGAGGGAGAAAGTGAACGGAGGGAAGGTAACGATGATTGCCTGCGCGAATGCCAGTGGACGAAAAATAATGGTACTATGTTTGTGATGTCGATGCAAGCAAAATCTGACAGCCAGTCAATCAATCAACCACCAGGTTGAGGAAAGGGAAAGAATGGTGAGCAGTTGAAGGAAGAGAATGCGCGCACGATTGGGATGATCCCCGTGGGAGAGAGGAATGAGAGAAGGGGAATTTATGGGATGGGGGTCGAGGTGGAAGGTGCGCACCTGCGCGCCTAAGAGGAAATTGACAAGCAGCCAGTGGTCTTGTGCGTTCGAGCGCGTGTGATGGAATGAATGACAGTAACGACTTCGAAAGGAAGGCAGCGTAGAACACGTAGACAACTACCTCACCGCATAAACCATCTCTCCACATCCAACTCTTCAGAGTCAATGCGTTTTCAACTGACTTGAAACACATTTTTCTAATGAGGGAGTAAAATTCTTCACCCTACTGTTTCGTAAGTTTAATAAAGTCGACAAAATCAAGTTTACTAAAACTGAAATGTTTGAGTCATTTTTAGCATGAATTTGTTGTCCCCTCCCCAAAGCACCAAAGTTCTGCGAGGGCGAAATCATGAGCCTACAACAGCTGTGTGGCTGTTTGTGGCCATGTGATAGCGTGAAGATTTTCGCATGGAAGGAAGTGAGGGAGAAGAGGGGCAGATGTGATGGATAGGAAAGCAATAGTGCTGCTGCTGTTGCTGCTGATGGTTGCGATGACTGACACGAAGTGAGACAGGCATGTGCGTCCCCAAGCTGTCACCTGCGACAAGACATCACACACGCTTACTATCTGGCTGCACCTTCAACGTGCACAAACACACCAACAGCAGAAGTAGACGTCAATCATGGGAGCATATCCACCCAAACGCGCACACGGAATAGCACAAATGGTCCAAAGGTGAATGAAGGGATGGAAGAGGGGGCGGAGGTGGAGGGAACGAAAGAACCTTGATGACACGGCAGCATGACGTCACCTAACGATCCTGACTACCAGATAATTGCTTAGGTCATTGGGGGCGTTTATGGCGCTTCTTCCTTTCGCAGGTTGGCTGGCTGTGTACGACACTGAAAAACTTTTCCAATGCGATTATAAACTAATGATAGCACTTCTCTTATTAAAACGCCCATTCTTTATGCGGAACTGCACAAAAGATGTGTCAAGTTTCGATTTATTTCGGGTAAATGCTTCACTCTCAAAACAGTATTGCATTTAATTGGTTGTTTTGCATTTTCTTTCCAAAATGCCAAGCCTTGATTATGAAGAGATAATGTAGGCGTTAATAAGACTGAAATCTGACGGCATCAAAAATGACGCAATTCCCCGGACGAGATGAAAAAAAAATATTTTGCTCAAACTTTCCGCCAACTCAATGTTAGACATCTAATCAGAGGAAGACTAGGGGCAGGCTCTGATGGAGTGAAACTTGACAATGAAATAAACGCAAACACTAGATTGTGGATTCTCGAAGTACGGAAATCTCAAGCCGAATATCTTATAGCTAGTGGGATTAACTGACCAGCTGTCTCCCAAATGGAAAGGATTGGAGGCAAAAAAGGTAACCTTGATCAAATTCACCAAACGATGACAGTGCATAAATATGTAAGCGAAGACGCTTTTTCGTAGGAAAAAAATGCTAACCCCATTTGCGCACAAGCACACACACACCGATGATGATGGACACTAGCGTGCCGCGCGTGTCCATCACTTCAATCCATTGGAAAATCGATTAGCCATGATGCTGCGCACGCACATGCGCGCACATGCATGCATAAAAGGGTATTGAGCGGACGGATAGGGGGGAGGAGCAGACAGATGGATGAAGGATAAGTGAAAGAAACGCCATTGTCGCCTCTCATCCAGCCAAAGGTTGTGTGTGCATGCATATGCATGGCCCACCCAAGTAGAGCAGAATGTAACACGCTCGCACGCACGCACGTACGCATGCAAGCGAGGCGAACGTGTGCCCCTTCACGCACGCGCACACAGCACACACACACGGACGGTGGGCGTGCGGACGTGTGTGCACGTTAGCCGCGCCTGGGTGGTTGGATGGGTAGGTGGGTGGTCGTGGGGAGGTGAGAGAAGAGGGAGGGGGAAGTGATGGTGGCGGGAGAGCGCAAGGGAGAAGGGGGTAAGCGGGAGAGAAATAGCGGACGAACGACGACTACGAGAGGAAAACATCAATACTGAGCCCTGATTGGTTCAGTCAGAGCCTGTCGGACGCGAACAAGAGGATTGAAGAAGAGAAAAAAAACCAAGGACGACCGTAGTAATGAAGGTGGCAATGATTTTACCGATGAGGTAAGGCTGATTGAATCCCTCGTCCATGTGTATGCTCACACTAATTTCATTCCGAGTTTCTGAAACCTGTTACATAAAGGTACGCTTAACCCATCTCCGTGTCGATGTTTAGGCGCTACACAAACGACTGGGAAGAGGATTCACAGTCCCATTGGCAAGAAAGATCCCTTTGAGAGTTACCTTTGTGCTAGTCACACACAAAATTTTCACATTCCCTCTCTACCGCCAACGAGCAAAAATTAAGATCGCCGATAAAAGACAAATTATTCTACATTAAATATGCCCTCTTCTGCGGCTGAGCTCTTGCTCCATCCAAGACTGATGGCCTGGAATCTTCTGTATCTTGGGTGCAATCAATTTTGGTGGACAGAGGAAGGAAAAACGGGGGGAGTAATTACTCAGTTTGATAGGGGGAGAGAGAATGTGAGATAAATAGATGCGGTAGTGATTGGTTAAATCAATGGCACACTCCACACACCCACCATTCCACCGCATCACACTCGACTTGTTTGAAGCAAAAGCAGTAGTGATAGAGGCCATAGCACCAGCGGCAGGAGGCAGTGGCGCCGAGTCTTGAAAAAACATCAGGCAGACAGGCAGTGGGCAGGCATGTGACTCAGCACGACAACGTCGTCTCCACACGCATTCTCGCCTCCCATCCCCTAATCTCCCCAAATGTGTCCGTCCTATCTCTCACTTCTCTATCTTACACCTCTCTCAAGCCCAAAAAACCCTCACTTTCTGGATCTGTTTATGTACCACTAGATAGAAATTCACACCATAGTCACCGACCCATCCATACAAACAGACAATAAAATGGTCCTTTTCAATTTCACATAAATTCTGACGGCCAAGTGCTCAAGGAAGACGCGAAACCCCACTTCTAATGTCTTCTGAGCCAAGAAACGAAGGCGGAAAAGGAAACAACACATGCAGATCATGCATGGAGAGGAATATGAGGGACGAACGGCAGTATGAAAGCAACATCGTCGGATATTTGGGTCAGCTCTACGAAAATCCGCGAGACAGTAGTGTTTACCACGCCAAATATAGTTCAAAACAATAAACCCACAAAGTGGAACCGATGGAAACACGGAACATTTTGTAATCAGCATTCCGGATTACCAGAACTCGACCAGATCTTCAAGGAGGTTTGTAGTGATGAAGCAATCGGTCACGTTTGCGATTCAGATCATGCTAAAATCAAGCCAAATAAGTGGAAATAGGTTCAAAACTTTTTGGAGAACTACGAAGGTAGGAGATTTACGGTCTTAGTACGCTAAGACAATTATCAACAGTGTGCGTCAGCGTACCAGTCCCGAAGTGCTCCTAAATATCACAACACTTCCCCTCCATCGATGAGTAAAGGCACCTAAAACTATGGGTACACAACTCGTGAGCACTCGGGGATAAATTTTACCCAACATACCGTAGTTGAACTGAGATTTTTACGCCGTTAGCTTAATTTGCAGAAATGAGTGGAATAGGGATCTCAGAAAACGGGAAGACCCATTTCAACCATTTTATCAACCCAAAGATAGACTGATGAATCACTTTGTAGCTTTATATCTGAGTACGGTGCGTCCCTTGAGACAGGAGAGGAGGAATCAGAGCTAGCCAAGCAAGGTTAATGGATGCAGTGAGGACAATAAAGTGTCGCCAGGCTTTGTGGAGACGACGGCTAGTAAGCTCTTACTTCCCTGAAATCACAAAAAGAAGGAGATGATTACGATGAAGATATGTCTCAATGTCGTATTTGTTTCGATTCTTCTACCAGAAATAAGGCAGCAATAGGAGCTGTTTTTCAGCATCCAAACGCTCAATCAGACAGCAGGCATGCAGACAGTCAATGAGAGGGAACAAAGAGGGTCTGGTGAGCGGCAGAATGGATCGCCTACCCACACCCAAGTGGAAGAGGGGAATGGTGCGCTGCGCAAGCACGCAGCAACATCAGTAGCGGAGCGTGTGTGTGTGTGCGAGATTGCGCGACGGTGATTGCATTGCAGTGGGCATGGAGGACGGCAGCGTAGTGGTGGAGGGTGGTAGAGGGACGACTGTTGATGATACCACTTTGCCGAACACCTGCGGGCAGGTGGTTGGGGAGGTACGCGTGCGTGGGCTCCCAAACCCACCACCGTCATTTCCTGCAAAAGAGGCTGCAGCAGCTGCGGCAGAAGTAGCAGTGGCCTACTGCCCCACCATCACAAACCTGTCACAGCACGTGTGGGAGAGAGCACGCGCGCGCGCACGCTCATACACCCCCTGAAAGTGTTCAGTCATTTTGCCGAACCGCTACTGCTCCCGCTTCCCTCCTCCCTCTCCTGCCCCCACCGTTTAAGCGTGCTAATGGGAACGGAGAGGAGGAAGCAAAAGAGACTGGGGGTAGGGAGCACAACAAGCGCACACACCACATATAAAATCTGTCGCTCAGCGAAAAACAGACGGCCTTTTTGGTTGCCTCAAACCGGAGCTGAGCTCGATTGTGAGTGTGTGAGTACATGATGTGATTATTCTCGTTATAGACCCTTGCTTTCATGTGTGGACTAATGTCCTACTGCCGCCGCCCACTGCGACCCACCCCGCCCCTCCTCTTCCTCTTGCCGCACATCTACTGTAGCCACTGGTGATGACGATGGTAATGCTACGCACATGCATGTTAGTCCTGCTGTCAGAGCTTTTTGGGGCTATTTTTTGTCCCATTGGTGACTTATTTGTGCTTGTCCCCTTCCCCGCTTTCGTTCCATCAGCGCCGGTGTTTTTCTCCCGCGTTTCCTTCTTCCCCCTCCATTCCCTTGCGTCCTGACAACACATGGTCAGAGGCTACATGTATCTTGCCAAATGGATTTCTCTGCCCCTTCCTCTTTCCCCCTACCTCATGTCCTATGCATTCACAAGATCTCAAATCGAACAGTTTTCCCGTCTTTAAATGTGCTACTATTAAATAACAAATCGCATCACGGTTAAAGTTTGATAGATTTGATATTTTAAACAACACAATCAATGCATTTCAGTGCCCTAGAACGCTTCAACTTCACACAATGAAAAAGGAAGCAACATGAACTGAGTCAGAGGGGAGTTCATATTGCTTCTCTGCAGACATTAGTCACCCCATCTTCCGCTTTCGTACCCCCCCGGCCTCCTCCTCACATCCCCACTCATACGCGCCTGCTTGCCTGCCACTCCTGCTACCGCTGCTAATACTCGGCTGGGGAGGCAGTCTGGCTAGTAGCCAATAATATTTCCTCCCTTCGCAGACTTGCGAAGCTCAGACCGTCATCGAAGTGGATTGATCATCCTTAAGGCCAGTATACCTTAGCGTCAAAATGTACCACCAAAGTGGCTTAAGCAAACAGTGAGAAAATAGCAATTTATAAATGAACCAGAATTGACAGCTAGAGAGGAATCGACGTGGATTTCAGACGAAATTCTACCTCGAAAACTAATTAATCAGCAGAAAACAAACTCGGATATGAGAGGTAACCCGAACGCTAGAGGGCTGAGAGGTAACGTGGAAAGATCGTGTCCCCGATTAGACCTTTGGCAACCTTAGTGAAACGTAATATCACGTACGAAGTTCCGAATCAGGAGAGAGCGAGAGAGAGAGAGAACTAGGATTGCATAAAACAGGCAGCCTGGTGTGTTCGTGTGACCCAGATAGCAGGCGAGCCTTGTTCTCGAGCTTCAGTGCGCGTGCACGTGCACGTGCGCTCTCGCGCGCATTGTCCCTCCGAGGGAGTATCATTCATTCAAGCACCCACCCATCCACACCGGGACGCGCACGTCCGCACTCGTCCCAAAGGCAGAACACACACGCACACACATCCACACGTGCGCACACGCACTAGGCAGCGCGCTGTGTGCGAGTATGCTGAGCCTCGCCAAAAGGAAGTGCAACAGCAGTGTGTGTGTGTGTGTGTGTGTGTGTATGCACGCATGTACGCGCAAGACGATGAAAGTCGACGTCGACATTCGCATCCAACAGTGACAATGGAAACGGGTTGAAGCACACAAATGATACCTTGGCATGCGCATTGTGAAATTCCCGGCTCAGCTTTACTGTGTGAGTAACCAATTGGTGCGTCAGACACCAATATACACCGGAACTTGGACCTTTATAATCGATTTGGACTAATGGAGTGCAAGAGGAGCCATCTGGTGACTAGGATGTGTCAATGTGTGTGCATTACCCTTCGTCATGTAAAAATGAGCGCTTGCTTCGAAACTACATAGGCGGTGGCGTCAAAGGAGGTTGGCAACATGTGGCCCACTTCAGTATTGCCATTTGTCAATCAGTGATGAACTTACTACAGTCTTTTAGCCATTTAAAGAGGTAGTATAGATTCACTCAATAGGGATAAGAACGTTCCGAAAATCCGCCGGGAATTCCCACAACAGGAAATGACAATGCAATCTTTCAATGGGGCAAAACTTAATCAAACAATTATATCGTATCGCAGTACCAATTTGCGTTGGTGTAGTAACAGCATCCACCTGCAGAAAAACGCAAGTTTACTGTCACCTGAATCTCGTGTCAGCAGATAGCTTGGTAGTAATTGTAGACTGGAATGAATTCAAGTTTTGTGTGAGGACGAGGTTCTCCCTCTACACGCAAAGCACGTTGAACCCTCCCGTCGCGAAGAGAATCACATTTATGCACAGCGCCGCTGGAGACATTAATCAATCGCCTGGGCCTATGTGCTGGCGTTAACACCACCACCAGTTCCGACCCCAGTGCAGATCACAAGCAAATCCTCACACAAAACACCTTTCATACACACACCACACACACGCACACACATACGGCACGGTCACGTGCAAAAGCGGTGAAGGGTGGTCTCAGGCACAAAATAGGGCAGGCAATTAACAAAAGTCCTGGCTACTTGCCTACACGAGTCATGTAATGGTGCTACATCAAGACCGGTACTTATTATAAATAAGTTTGTGTGTTTGTTTGTGTGTATGTGAGTCGATTCTACTATTAGTAACATAGCAAGGGGAAAAAGGGTTGTGTTTATGGTGTGGTAACTCGTACCCCACTAACCTCCTAGTTTGGGGTGTTTTTCGTACCAAATTCACACAAAGAGTGAGGTAGAGAGAGAGAAGCACGTGTCAGACGGGAAGACGTGTAAAAAGCAGTCGATGGTTTTTTGCACAAAGCGCATGCATATCGCTGCTGCCGCCGCCAACACCGCTGTTGTTGGTGCTTTTGCCGCTACTGCCAGTGCGCTTCGTGGCTCACAGGATTCCACCTACCCACCCACTCCACCTTCTTCTACTTCGCCACCTTCGCGCTAGCTTTCAAGGCCTTTGCCGCGTCAGCCCGCTGCTGCCGCCACAGTTTTTCCCTTCCGCTAGCCAGCCAGGTAAGCAGGCTGGCTGTGCGTGTGTGAGCCATTGTAGTAGCAGCAGTGGTTGCAACAGCGATAGCGGCAGCGGTGGCAGCCTCATAAATTATCGCATCAAGCGACGCACACACGCAAACCAAGTGCACACATCATGACACTTCGGTGTGCTGGCGTGTGCACACCTACGTACACATGCGGGCTTGCGACAACGTGGTTTTGTGAGGCGCTCTACGTAACGTACGCACGCACCCAGTCTGCCTGTATGACTGTGCTATCTTTTTCCTTTCTAGGGCGTCATTTCTGCTTCTTCTTGCTCTATACCCAAGCTTCTCTATTCCCTTCTTTCACCCGCCTGCAATTCATCATGCCTCTACAGGTAAACATGTGGAGGCCTCGTCTTACTCCTTCTCTACTTCGACTTCTTTTAGAAGACCCAACGGAAGAAGGCTAGGTATACATAGGAAAGAGGGGAAGAAGGTCTGTTGTTGTCGTATGACTGAGGGAACAAGCGAGATGGGGGGAGTGAGTGTAGGTATGTTGAAAAAACTTGACACTCCTACTACTACTGCTGCTGCTACTATTATTGTTACAGTCCCAACTCTCGCAATGATTAATGGACTTGCCTATTCAGACTGGGCAAGAGGTGGTAGAATGAGGGCGATAGAGCTAGAGAAAGGAAGACACAGCCACCACACTCACGCCCCTCTCTAGCTCTCGAAGGCGCCTTGTGTGCGTGTTTACGATCTGGTAGCTCACGCCTAAACCTGGCTGGCTCCTTTCAAACCGAATCCTACCGCGATCCGTATGCTGGTGATTTCCATTAAACTTGGAGGCTAGGCTAATCCACATGGATTGAAGTACAATACTGCAAGAAATCTCAAATTGGAAATAGCGCACAATCCGCACGGTTATTACCTTCGGATTGTATTGGATGAATTGAAAAGGACAACAATATAGCCCATGGTTTAGCTCTAAGGCATTTAAATGAAGCGTTAGCGATGTTTTGAAAGAATGCGTATGCACTGCTACAAGAGGAAAAAAGGAGGGGGGGGGGTGAAAGACGACGAATGATAAAGCAAGTGATCGGATTTGTGGGTGGATCTCATGACAGGAGCACAGTGAGTCACGAAGACGCACTAGAATGCGCAGGTGTGATTGTGTGCAAGCACATATGTTGCCTGCATAAACCACCCTCCTACCAACAACCACGATGATGAAAGAAAATGAGGCCATAACCAGCCAGGTGAAAATCAAACCCCTGGTGCCGCCTTTTTCGACACTCCAAGTGATGGAGAGCAAAACTACACACACATAACATCCCCGAAATATCTTAAGGCGTAGTACTCCCTGACAGAGATCAACTCAAAGTGGGAATGATCAGGAGGCCTTACTGCGACAACACAGAATATGTTACATCAACTACGCATTTGTTATGGTCAATGCTAGCCCCTGTGAGAACTAAACACCACGCCAGCTTGCCTACGGGACGAAGTAACGAAAAGGCACCAGTTTTCAACTGTATCGATCGTGCTGAATGAGTGGAAGCCCGGAGCTCAAAAAGGCCTCCCCAATTAATCATCACCACAAAACGTATAATCCATTGGCGAATGCGAGTGCCGCTACTAAGTGCAAGGTGGTGATAAGTGCGCAAAGTAATCGGCGCAAAAAGCAGTTATAGGTGAAGGCGAAAAAAGGCGCCTACATGGTTGTCGCCACCGTCGGGGGGTAGATTTCCACCTCGGGCTTGGGGAGAACGATCCTTGAAAGAGTTGGGTCGGAAACCCGTGGCACCGGAGAAATGAAGGAACGCGTCCGACTTCATATCGGCTGTAAAAATGTGAAAAAAAGGTAATGAAATACACCGAACTTTACTAATATTGCATTAGATAGCACCATGAGACTTATACCGTGATTGAGTCGCCTAATCCAACGAGAAGGGCAAAGTGGGTTCCATTTTGAGCGAATTCTGTTTGCACTTAGTGCAAAAAGCGAACGCAACGCAGAAATCGGCACGGGCACTCAAGCGTCGCAATTCCAGTTTTTTTTTTATAAAGTGGGTCACCCTAGTCGCACATTCTTTTTTTCATGCTCTGCAACGAAGCATGAGCCTACGCAGGTACAACGAATTGGACTCGGGGATAAATTGAAGAATCCACCCATTAGTTTCTTAGGCAAAAATAAGGGGCGAACACACTCTAATGTGAAAGTGGGATAATTTGGTTTTTAAATGCCGATATTTTTCAACCCATCACGGATTGAAGGTTTGGACTGTCTACCTCCCACATAAGGAAGTACTTCAACAGTGAAAATAATGGTTTTGAGGTCAGGATTCCAAGTTAGAAGTGAGAATCACAAAGTCAGCCCGCCTCAAGCAGGCTTGAAGTGTCGCATGACCTCACACCGTGAAATGAATCATTCAAATGTGAGCAGTAGAGCAAACCGAAGATGGGAACAGAGTTATAACAAGCTCTTGAATCAAGGAGAAAACAAAAACGTGAAGGCAGAAATATTCTGCCGTGGACTCGGAACTCGATTTGTTTCGACTACGTTTAGTTTTGTCACATTTAAAATTTACTAACGTGAATAAGCCCTTAACAATGAACATCGGGTTTGGAGGGCGCTTTCACAACGGCTTGACTGTCATTCAAAGCCTTGAACATTGTCCAAAAATGTTTTCAGGATCGCCTTATAATACCACCATAAGCAAACTGACAGGAGTCATTGGGAAGAGCCACTGATGATTGTTCGTTGCCCTCTTCAACAAGTAGTATTTAACGAGTCAAATGAACTCAGTCGAATAAACAAGTGCGGTATTGGAACTAAGAAATAAGAGGGGTAAGTGTGAACATTACGATTTGAATTTGTGGTGAAACAACGCCTCCATGCTCTTGGGCTCATTCCTCAACTCCGTGTCGCAAAGTGGTAGATTTGAAGCCACGTGCCGTCCAATAAACCAAGACATTGGTCACGGGGACACCAGAAATTGGGTTTTATGTGCAACAACTGTAATAATAGTAATAATACTGACGTAACCAAATAACTTTTTGACTACTTTTGATATAGGCCATAATAACATGATCAAAACCGCAAGCGTCTGTGTCAATCACAATCACTCTGCGTGGGAATCTTTGCCTATGTGTGTTTTGCAGAAAAAAAACTCGGGTCCAGAACTCAAAAAAGGTAGCCACACACACGAACGGGGAAGGGTGAGTCACCGAGTCGGATATGGTTGTAAGTAAAACCAAATTCTAATCCAGAGATTTGTCGCTATGCCAAGTGAGGTCAAACTCTGAGTCATGTGAAGTCCGTTTCGATTACAAGGCATGCACATGCGCGCGCACACACACACACACACGCAAACCTAAACTCGCCAAGGTCCTGGGATATCCTCTTCGGCTTCCTTCTTCTGGCATAAAACCAAACCTTCGGAACTAGGAGCTGTCAAAATGACGCAGCAAGCACTGTATCGCCCTATCAATCACTAAGGACGACGTCAATGTTATGACCCATCCCCTGTCTCCAGCATTCAAATATTTGTGTGTGGATTAGGGCTAATGCGCGGCAAATCAGGAATCGCAAGATTAAAAGATAGGATAGTTAACATAGTGGAAATTTCCTCCCTTCATTCTTTTGCCTTCGAAAACCTGACTCTATCCGCAGTAAAGATGAGGGATGTTCCCCGGATCTACCCATCTCTTTACAAAATTGCTGCAAGAATCAAAAGATCCACCACGGTAAAAAAACATGAATCCCTGTAATTATGTAACCAAGACTTGGGAGGAGAGGGAGAAGGAGAAGTGAAGTTCTACTTCCTCATTTGATGGACAGTCTACCGGCGTAAATCGGATAGAAACATAATGACGAGGGGAATCAGGTGGATGAGATTTGGCAAAACAGCATACTGGGTACTGCAGAATAGTAAGGCAAATGCACATAAGACGTTTGTTTTTGATCACCCCTAGGAAGACGAGGGCGTCTGCAATGGGGTGCTGGAGCTGCCGTCCTCCCACCTTCTTTCCCGCCCTTCTTCCTGGTCCTCCTTCGGTGCACAGGGTCGTGCCTAAACTTGTCCACAATCAAAAACATCGGATCAGCGCGTCCGCATGGCCTCACACGCACTCACGCATGCACGAACGCGCACACAACCACCCACCCACCCACCCACACTAGAAAATTCGATTAGAAAGGTGATGCTAGAGGGGCTTGTGCAAGGTGAGTGAGTGGGAATCACGGGTAGACTCGAAAATCCAATTGAATAACTGGTGGTTGGTAGAAGGAGTGGAAGTCACACGTGCACGCACACACGCATCCATACCCGGGCAAAGAAATCGATTGGACGGACCCATCTTACAATAATAAGGGATGCCGAAATGGTCAAGAAGGGGATATGTCCAAGTAAATATCTTCCGTTTTTAGCGGAAATAGTGGACTTAATAACCCAGGCATTCTAAAAGCACAAAGAGCCGTGTAGTTAGGTTGAGGAGACAGAGAGAGGGTATCTGCCAAGGTCTAATTATGGTTGGGGCATTCAAAAAGGCGTACACTTCGTTTCTCCCAGGGTAGGCGGTAAATGCGCTTTTCTGGATATGATTAGCATAAAAACGGAATAACACCATGCGCGCGAATGTGACGACAAATGCCCGGTCTCGGTTTAAGTTAACTCTCGTGTAGAGGGTAGTAGTAGACAGTAGAAGTGGCATCCTCCTCTTGCGTTCAAACACCACGTCGAGGCTTGGTAGACAACATGATGCTACCACTTTACGTATTTGTTTTACTCAATTGCATAGGCCATAGATTGGTATGATTTATTTCAGTGAAGCGGGTTAAAATAAAGAATTATGTAAAATTTTTGTGAACAGACCCGCAAAAAACAGGAGGGTGAGGCTGGAAGAATCGCATTTATAGACTGCACCAGTGATTGGTTCATTTGGTTAGAGGCCGGAGACTCGAAGCCTTGCCCACGCTTTAACCTTCGAGTCTCTCAATAACCCCAGCAACTAAGTTTTTCTGCATACCACATAGACACAGACTTTCCTGACAAAGCGAAATTCATTGCAAGGAAGCTTTGTGTAGTGGCCCACAAATGCTAGCAGTGTTGCCTGGTAGCATTAATAGTAGCAGCAACAGCCCTGTTCAGGTCTTGGTGAATCACTACACCACCACAATGTCAGAGTCCAAGACGGGGGAATCAAACACACACTAATCCGATCAACCCTAGACCTATCAATAGTTGGTGAAATGACGCCAACGCTACGATCAGTGGAAAGCAATATTGGGTAAAAAAAATGCAAACGTTCGTCGACCGTATGGAGCTTGGTGACAAAAATCCCACACTTCAGTAACCATAGCTATTTACAGACTTGGTTACCATGACAATACATCAGACTGGTGACAGTTGAGAGCTCAAGGCAACCCATTCCCTCTATTATGGGAAATTCGACTCGGAAGACTACAAAAACGTACGATTTAGTCCTGAAAAACCAGTTTTTGATGGGATCTCTGAGTTTCATACATTGATGACCAGACATAATAACACTAAGAGGGAAAAAAACAAAGAAATCCCAACGGTGTAAATTCACACAATACCATGGCGGTCTCATCGAGGTTTGATGGGGTGGTTGATCAAGGGATCCATGAATGAGTAAGTGTTTTCAGGAAGTTGCGCAATTCAATTACCTTGGAAAGAATTGTGCAACAGTTGAAAACAACCCCAACATACTTCTAGACTCTGGTGCCACCGTTTACATCCGGCTTGAAAATGCTAGTCGCATTAATGGTTGGGTTACACTACTTTTCCCCTCTCGTCCCATGTGAGAACGGGTTGTTTACGCTAGCTAGGTTGACCGCAGCTCAGAGAGGTCACGACGATCTAACATTGGCATGAGGATAAAAGTACACATTATGGTTGAATTCACGCTAATCTCTGAAGTGTTCATGACGTGCATAGAGGCTGTGATAAAAAGGACTTTGGGGATGAAGCCTTTAACATATGGGTATCAAAAGCTGCTCTTCAGCCTTGTAATTAGGGAGCGAATCCATCTGTTACCTTTTCGGCAAAACTGACATACTCGAACCTTTAACACCTTGAAATATCATGATTTCGGTGGCAAGAGTGGGTAGAATTCATAATTTACTGCAATGGGCAAACGTAAAAAAAGCATCTTCCTTAATGTAATCCGATAGTTTGTATCCACAGTGCAAAATGGAAATGAGCTCACAACTTTCACAAATTGGCAGGTCTTTATCCTGTCGATACTGCAATTCATACAAAGGAATTGTGCAACAGGAAGTCAGATTGAATCTAATTTTTGTCTGTCATCTTCCCGAGGCTCAGGCTTTGACCTGATCCCGTACGCAGACCCACACACAGCCAAGGCATCACATCAGGGGTCAATGTAAATGTCCTTCCGTTGTTTCAGCTACTACCGTGTTCGGAACCTGGATTCAACAGATGACATCGATGGAAGCGACCTTAGGTATCCGGGGCATGCCTATGTTCGCTTATAGGACTGAGGCCGAAAACAACCGCCTCGGTTAGCTCACTAGCAAGCCAAAGTCTATTCCCTCAATAAAAAGTAAAAAAAAATTAGGGCTCTTATTTCGGACCGGACTATGTAGGTGATGAAGCCGTGGCATAGCCAGTAACCGTGACTTACCCACCAATGGAATAAGTCTTCTGCCTTAAGAAAATCTGAATCTCTCCCTCTCTCCCTGGGCCATGAGTGGTGTTTTGGTGTTGTACTCATCAACGGTACCTTTGTCCGCTTCATCGCCGTTAAACTTGCATGTTTTGTTTGTTTTCTCCATTTCCATTCGATCGTGTTGGAGTTCTTTTTTGACTAAACTTTGCGCCATTATAACAGAAAGAGGTCAGGGAAGTTTTCATCAAGAAGAGAATGCATGAAAAAGATAGTTCAGTCACAAATATGGTGAAGTGAAATTGACATGATTACAATGGGCAGCGAATCCCAAAAACACTAGAAGTCAGACACTTGACTAATTTTGGCTGAGTAGACAACGTCATGCGTAGTCTATAAACGCACACAGGTGTTAGTGTCTGGACAACATAAGGTGCTGCGGATTCATCAACAAGAGATTAAATTCGAGGGAGGCTTTAACAGACAGCGAAATAAATAGAGTAAGGAGAGCTCCCTCTGTCCAGGCTAGACAAGGTAGGTTGGTAGTTGTGTAGTGTTGCACTGGAAAAGGAAGCATGGACTGAAAGCCCCAAGAAACGCCCATTTTTACTTAACCAGCCCATCTGCACACGCACAAACATAAACACATCTAATGGGTGCTAAAAGGGTCGTCCTCTCTACAACACCATCGTTGATACACCAAGCCCAGGAGAGCGATTGAATTATACAGCAGGGTGTGTGAATGAGTGAGTGTACATGCACAGTTGGACAGCTGGTGCATAAAGGCTACCGCGCATAAGTTATGCAAGACTACCTAGTTGAGTGCCCTTTCCTTTCCCCTCCCATCTCTGTCCCCCATCATGCCCCCGCCAGTAGTGGCAGCAGCAGCAGCAGTCTTCCGGCAAGAGAGAGAGGCCAGGGAAAGCCTACCAGCTTCCGTGTATGTGTGCTAAGCTGAGTTTAGCGTAGCCTAGCTGAGCTGCATCGTATCCGGACGTGTTTATTTAAAGAGCAAAGGAGGGAGGGATAGAGGGTGGGACTGAGCAGTGGTAGGCAACCATCCGGTCGAGACTACCTGCACTCCCAAAGTAAACAGAGCGTATTTCGTTTTTTTCGGCACTCCATCCTCTCTCAAGGGTCGTGCGATGGGAGTTTCAGGTCAATGCTGATGCACTCTCCCATGGGTAATATAACTATCGCATAAAATCTGCTGGTCGGTGTCTACTTCTCCTACTCCCTCTGACAATAGTACAACAGCCACAATTTTCTCAAAGAGCCTTTAACCATGGACTTGTTCTTCTTGGAAATGCAAAACTGCATGTCATCACTCTTACGCAACTCAGTTCAGAAGTGTTGGAAGGAGGAATGAAACTCTTTAAAAGATGTGCAGGGCTTTAAAATTCCAGTGCCTTTCGATCTCACGGAGAAAGCACGTGGCATCCCATTGTCGCTTCCACGATGCACCGATTTAGTAAACCCCACACAACAGCGAATCGAAGAAAAAAGTGCTTTGAACTGTTTAAAAGCGCTTTAATTCACTTCAAGCTTGGGTATAGAGGTAGGGAGATGAATGAAGCTAGGGGGAAACTAAGACGATCTCCCGGCGGTAGACTACGCCAAACGTGGTATCCACGTGGTTTCACTAGAAATCGATTTTGCGGTTTCATACTGCAGCACACATCCCCACCACTGATGTCAAAACGTCACAATTATATCCCTTCATCGAAATGAAACAGCAACCTGATACACCTTCTTCATTGTTAAATGCGGACAATAGTTATACGAACGGTCAAACAGGTATAAGCAGTTCGAATTAAGGGTTTTTTACTTTAAATACCCCATCGCAGATACATTTTAACCGAAGTCAGTGATACTTCTGAGCACCACTTCAGAGAAAAAAGCAACACACTCAAGAGCCGAATGTAATTGGCGACATAAATGGTCGTGTCGGGATAAGAAATCTGGGTCATTAGTGCTCCTCCACACAGAGTGAGTACACTTTTAAACAACTGCAGTGACTCGGGCCGCAGCTCAAATGGCTGCCGAAATTGCCTACAAGAGGAATGAAAATTAAAGACTTAAATAGAGCAAAATCCTACAAGAAAATCCACCGGTGAGAGAATCGAAACACACACTGCGAGTTGGAATTATAGCCCACAACCAAGTCGATGGGTTTACTATTACATACCGTTCGTGTGTGTTCGCATGTGTGTAGGTGTGCCCACGAACGTTATCGGGCCGAACGTGCACGAGAGTGGAGTTAAAAGGGGAGGCCTCTCTAAACTGACTATGCATCCCGACACATTCCGCCATAAGGTCTAGTAATCTGGCTACGACATACGAAGTCGGGCGGTGCGAGTCTCTGTGCGTGCGTGCATACGTGCGTGTGTGGCGGCGCGTCCGTGTATGAGTGCGTGCATGCAGGCACGGCTGCCGCCGCACAGCTGTGGACAAACACCCATCGGGACACGCAAAAGGGAGCGGAGGTGGGAGGGCAGGCCAGCGGGGGGATAGGGAAGAGTGAGTGGGCGACTTGGCTGAACAGGAAAGCGTGAAGGAAGGTGGTGGAGAGAGGGCGCAGTGCCAGAGGACAGAGGAAGGGGGTGTATCCTACACACACAGAGCCGCCTCTTTTGCAACCACTGCTGTTGCCGACTCGACGTGGCATGCGTGTGAGGTTGTGTGCGCACGTACATGTGTGTGTGCATGCATGAGTGCGGGTGTATGTGTGCACGTGCACCCCTCTGTGCACATGTATGAGCTGCAGAAGCAGTAGTCGACGCTGCCGCACGTCATGGCTAATCCACCGACTCTATCCTCACCACCCCCTTCACCTACTCCTCTCAGACCATACCACGTCGCACCACCTCCCTACCTTACCTCTACTCTGTGTCGAAATCACCCAGGCCAGAAAAGAGGAGCTTAATTAATATGAAGCAGCAGCAGTAGACGAGAGTGGTTTCGCTAGGGGATTGCCGCGGAGTCTATTCAAGGTGGCTAATCAGACAATCAACAGGAGAGACGCGCAAGCAGTGGAGACGGGCGACTTTCTCTCTTTCTTACACACGCTATCAAACCCGCATAAGAGACCAAAAATGGGATGCCCCAAAATCACATAATCAAATTCTTATTCAAGAACAGAGGACTATGTGGAAACCGGTACAGGGAAATTTGATCGTCTGAGCCATAGGATGAATGTACTTTAGACCACAGCTTCGACACCTGTCGTGGGCTCCTGATCCCAAGGTCCTCTCGCCTTTTCTTTTGCTCCCCCTTTAACATCCTCTCATCTTTTTGAGGTACACCAGACACATCTGAGTCACTCCAGCCACTGCCATTCCTCTTCCCAACTTTGCTCCAAACCAGAGAGGTTATTAATGGCTCTACTGAGAGCCAAAATCCCATAGGGGGCAAGTGGGAGAATGGGAGAAAGCGTGATTTCTAGCCATCGGCGTGGCGCAAGCCAATTCTAACAACCGTCGCTGGGCGAATCGCTTTGGTCTTGGTGAAAAGCCGATTTCAAAAATGCCACGACGACTTGATTATCGATCCCAGAGAGATGCCTCACTGATTTTGCGTTAGACCAGTGTGTGGACGCTAGTGCGTGTGTGTGGCTACGGCTGTTTGGAGGCTGCGCACAAACGATTTGCGACCAACTTCTCATTCTTCAAAGCCCTCGGTGCGCTAATTATGGCTTTGGGCTAGAGAAAACGGGAAGGTACCCCTCCCCTTCTCCCTTGTCCCCTCTAACCCTCTCTCACACAACTTACTGACTGCCTAATTGGTCGTGAGAGAGGGAGAGAGCAGGGGAGGTGGCAAACCTTGTCCACAGTTCAGCGCGAGAAACGACGACAACACCCATGGCCTGGCGCAAGGAAAAAAAGTCGACGGTCGAGGCTATTGCGCACCATCCAGAAGAGTCCTCTGGGGTTTTTACTCGGTTTACGCTCGGTGGAATGCAAGACGGAGTCTCGAGAGCTTATGTGCGAAACACTCTAATAGCCTAATTTGCAATATTTTGAACAAAAAAAATATAGACCGGGAAGATTTCTGTGTTGGAGAAAGAAATCTCCGTAAAAATGTGTCGCCAGATCAAATGCCATACTACGAAGGACAGAAGAAAATGAAGTAGCAGATTAAAGCGGAGAATTTCGTGTGCCTCGCATACGTGACACTTCTAGATTAATGCCTAGCCAGATTTATCTCACATTCACCTCAACATTCCAGACGGTTGACACCTTTTGCAACGTATTTCACCAGTTAATTAAACCACAACAAGACGTGTTAATGCACAGCTCAGCTCTGCCAGAAGATGCAATAAGGTAGACGGGGTCGGTTGAAACGGCTAAGACAGTGTGCAAGGATTGTGTGCATAGTTTGCAAAAGAACATTTTGAACTAATCACAGTCTAATACCATAGATAGGGACAATAAATGGTGAATATCCTCGAAGGACAAAGAGTTAGTTACGATGACTAAAGACCGGAAGAATTAGACCAGGGAATCACGGATGGATGGGATTAAGCCTATGAATACTCTAAATCCACCTCTGTCCACGAAAATGACTGGTGGGAATAGACGAGTCCAGTGCCTTACCAGAGAGGAGACTACCAAGGGACGTGGGAGGCATTCCACAGCCGGAGCCGAGCATGGGGACAGGCGTGGGATGGGTATCTCTTTGCTCGCCCAAATCGATGGGCTCGGAGAGTGGTTGAGTGTATTTGGCACCCAGGGCTGAGAGCGAACGAAGGTGATCAACGGCGTCACCAGCAGCTGACACAGAGGGTGGCGTGGCCTGCTGATGATGATGCTGTTGTTGCTGCTGATGTGCCAAGTAGGGATTGGAAGAGAGCATTCTTTGGGAGGGTGAGGTGGAAGGCATGAGCTGCTCGCGTTGGAGGTGATGGAACTCTGGGGAGACGCTTTCTGGGTGCTGCTGTTGTTGGCGATACTGTAGTGAGGTGTTAGGAGAGGCGTGAAGGAACACGTTGGGCGGTGCCTGCTTGTAGGCCTCTTGACTGGAAGAACCATAGCTGGACTCGGACCAGGGACCCATCCCACCGAGACCACCCACAGACGGAGGATTACAGTGCATGCCAGCGGAGGAGGGAGGGTAATGCAGAACCGGAGAAGTGACTTGAGAACATTCGGGAACGCTCGTCTGGTGAGCCAGAGGTCGGCTGGGCGGACGTTGATTCGTTCCTCCTAGCCCACTAACAAGTGGTGACATTGTTGATGCACTAGCAGCTGACGCAGGTCCGATCTGGCCATGATTTGCTCTACCAGAGCCAGGAGCAAGATCAGCAGGTGATGTTGAACTAGAAGCTAGTGCGGCCATTGAGGGCAGTGGAACAGGTCCATGTGAAGGTGTAGCCGCCGCTGAGCTCCTTCGCGAGCAGACATCCACCTCTCCATTACGCTGCTCCGCTACGTCGACCTGTGGGTAAAGAGAAGTTTCTCTCTTCGCCACGGCACTATGTCTTGCTATGCAACCGAGGTCTTCCAGTACTTCACCCAAACCATCACGATTGTGTCCCTCAAAACGGTGATTTGCCGCCGTGTTCATAGGATACATACCGAGGGGACGCATTGGTGTTCCTGAGGTTCTCGCATATGCCGTTTTCCTTAGATCCACTGACTGGTCATCCATCGCGTCGTGATCATACTGATCCTGTTCAGGCATTTCTTCATCCACACCCAAATTATCCAGTTCCTGCTCATCATCCACCTCCGAGTCATTCAGTAACTTCTGACGCGAGTATTTTTGAGTTCTGCGGAGCTGGGTGGAGGGATCGGTGTCATCGACACCCTCACCATAACGTCGATCATCATCCTCGTCTTCCTCATTCTCCTCATCACCTTCCACATCATCATCTTCTTCTTCCCCACGCCTTCCACCGAATTGACGAGACACAGAGTAGTCCATTACTTGGATTCTGTAAGCCCCACGACCACGACCACCACGGGAACCAGGACCACCCCGTCGAACCGCTCCAATATACTGACCACGAGGGGAGACGCAACCGGTGTCGTAGCCACCACTTTCGTCAATGTCAGGGAGCCAGTGGACACCATCAGGGCCTCGACCACGTCCACGACCTCTGCCTCGACCCCGACCACGACCACGCATCGAAGGGTCCTTATTTGCATAGGCTGGTGGGTGAGGGTTATGTCGAGAGACCAAGTGAACGGCCATTGCCTCGGCAATACAAGGTTCCAGGTTGTAGAGACGTTCTAGATGTGGTTGTAGCAACTGCTGTAGCTTCGGTCGCCGCCCACGTTTTCGCGGAGGAGCTGGAGCCACGAGCGGAGCGCCGGAACTGCTGGTCAGTTGGTTCTCCAATGACTCAACCATATGAAGTTCGTCAGAACTGAGGCCACGACTGGAGGCGAAGACTGCGTGCACCACGTGGACTGGCTGATCCTCCAAACTGGCGATCACCTCGTCGATTGCCCCATTAACATTCTCAGCCAATGCCTCACCGGTCACGAAGGGAGGGAGAAGAGAGCGGGCGTACTCACGCGCGGCCTCCGATTCGGGTGCATTTGGATCCAAACCGGCAGTTTTTTCCAGGACTGCAAGGAGGGAGGGAAGAATGTGTGCCGTGGTGTTGTGAGGATCACCGACAAGGTTATTTTGTCCGGGAGAGGCAGAAGATGGAGCGGAATGCGGCACGGAAGTGGAAGAGGTGGTGCGAGCTATTTGGAAGGCGGTTTTGCTCTGCCCTACCGAAGGGGAGTTCGGTGAGAAAAGTTCTAACGACTCATCTTTGTCGATGGAACCCAGAACTCCATTGATTTCGGAACCGGAGGCGGGTAAGATCCCACCGCCTGCGGTGGTCTGAAGTACGGGGGGAGGGGGAAGTGGGCGGTGGAGGGCGGCGAAGGGGTTGGAGCCGGGAGACATTAGACCAGCGGAGGCAGCGGTGGAAGAAGTTTTGGAGTGTTTCTGACGGTAGTGTTCAGTTAGAACACCCTTTTCCTGGCAGGTGAATGGGCAGAGATCACAATGGAATGGATTTTCGCCAGTGTGCTTGTTGTAGTGAAGATCCAGTGATTCCTTTGTCCGAAAGCGCCGCTGACATTCGGGCCATGTGCAATGAAACTTCTTTTCAGAATCTATAGGGGGAAGAATAAAGCTAATCGACATATTACATAGATTAAAACAACCTCGCAAAATTTTATGAGTCAGGATAGCTGTTGACGTAATGCTTGCTCAAACACTAAGACAATACCCAACAGGTGTATAAACAATTTCAATGAGTCGACTAATCGGACGGGAAAGTAGTTTGATTATTGGTAGGCATTGCAATCAAGCATGAGTTGGAACTATTCAATGGATGTGTCATGCAGTCAGCTCACTGGAGTTCGAAATCTCTAAAATCTGGATTTGACAATAAAATTAACTCTCAACAGGTTAAAAAAAACCATAAAGCAGTGTAATTGCAACTCTAAAAACAGAACAAAGTATCCTCGAAAATCCTAGTATTGGTCTGTTGGAGATCATAGCCATTCATTTCGTCACTTGAAGTTGCATCTTGTTTCGGGTTTAGCCCTGAGAAAAACAACCTTTTGGCCCAAAGCCCCAAAACTACTTTCGAAGGAGAACTGCCTTCTTTAGCAAGTAATTCGAGAACTGGCTGGTGCTTCAGAGGTTCCGCATTACTCAAAGCAAATAGTCGAAGCTCTGTCAAAATGAGGATATGACTTCGTACGCAATGGCAATGGTCTACAAAAATGGGCATATCGCACAGGCGCAGTGTGATTAACACTACAAAAAACAGTATCAACTAGCAGAACTCGATTCCCTAAAACTTGACCAATTCTCAACTTTTAACCTACTAGAAATTAAGCTGATAGATTTGAAGAGGAAATGTCACGGTAGATAATCAGTAAAAAAAACAAGATATAAACGGTCACCTCACATTCCATTCACGATATTTTAGGGACATACCACAACTTAAACAGTCAAAACACACCTTTTGCAAAAAATGATGAGTTACTTACCATCGTGCGTTGCGACATGGCGCTTGAGGTGAGTTTTTCGATGAAACACAAGAGGGCATCCGTCAATCGGGCAAGGGTACTGCTTGGGCTGCATGTGATGAAACTCATCACGATGATTTTTAAGGTACTTTGGAGTGCGAAACGCCCGATCACACCCTTCAACATCGCAGATGTAGGGCTTTCTGGGATTATGAATATCGGCGTGGTACTTCAAGCGAAGCTTCGTCTTAAAGGTGCGACCGCATTCCTCACACTGATAATTGCTCATTACACTGTGGGTCTGCTCATGATTTCGCAACTGTAATTCATTGGGAAAATTAAGGTTGCATGATTCACAGTGGTGTTTACCGTCACCTGCTTCAACATGCGTGGATTCGATATGCTTAAGGAGATTTTTCCCATATTGCGTAGAATAGGAGCAATGCTGACATTGGTGTCTTTTTATAATTTGACCCGCATGCTTCTTGAGGTGACTTCGAAGTGACGACCTGTTAGTATAGATGGCACCACAAAGCTCGCACTCATATTCTTCTGAGTCACCTGCGGCTGAATTATCACAGTTTGAATTGACTGAGGGATGGTTCTCGTAATTTGTTTCCGAAAATCCCATATCTAAAGGCATGGGCCGACAGTGCTGTCCATCGACAAGAGATGTATCCATGCCACCACCGATAGATTGCACGCTATATGATAGCACGGGATTTTTCTCAGAGGACATAGATACAGGAATCGTGTTTGCCACAGAAGGTCCAAGAGAATTTTGCATAGGGAGTGATTCATGAAGAAGCTGACCATGTGCCCCTGTGTCCACAGATGCAACGCGTCTATAATCGACGGCTACATCTTCATTATAGGTGGTAATACCTTGAGATGTCATATGAATCAAGTAAAGAAAGCTTACCGGGATCAGTAGGCGGTGGTCCAGCATCGTAACGGAAGGAAGACGCATACTTGTCCAGGTGTCGTAACCTTTCTTTTAAAACAGGATTGTCCGCAATTTTTCTCTCATCATCACTGGTATCATCTTCTTCGTCATCCTCACTTGAAGTTTCAGAATCACTATCAAAATCTTGTGCTTTGTTTGAAGTGTGTCCAGCAAGCAAATCCACTTTGAATCCGGAGCACTCTTGTTCGTTTGGAAGCAATTTTGCGTCTTCTGTGAAATTATCACCCTTAGACAGTTGAAGTGAAGTTGACATGGTGCATTACACATACACCAGCACGGTGACTCCACTACGTATGATAGAATATCGCGCTACCTAGAAGGCTAAAATGACACGAAGAGCAACGTAACGAGTTCTCAAGGTTAGAAATTTCATAAGGCGCCACAAATTAGGATGACAAAGAATGGATAATTAAAACAAAAGCTAGGTAATTGTTATTGCTTAGTTGTGTGCCGTAACTTTAAATTTTTCAACAAAATAAGCAAATAGACTTAAATTTGGTGACAAAAGAATTTTTTTACTAAATCCCAGCACTGCAGACTCATCTGTTGATAGAACACGACCCCACCACATGATTTAAACGTTTTTTTTCAAGAACTCAAACATTTTTTTGTGAAAATTATTGAATTAGAACTATATAAGTCGCTGATGACCTCTTAAGACCTCCTTGATAGGAAAAAGGGAGCATGATGCTTGGTAAGATTATGCATTCTCAGCAGTCAGTAAGGAATTGGGGCTGCTGGTATAGCCCAGAGGTCAGCCCATCCAACACGGGCCCTATGGCTACCCATTTGACCGTAACCGGAACCGGCAGTCAAATAAACAAGGTACTACAGTGATTGTTGGAGGAAGTGTGGTATTTTTATATAAATGCCAGGCCAGAAGTTCTGGATTAATCAGCAATTCATTTCAGTCAATGTTAATAAGTATTTATTCGCAGCATCTTACTAACAAATATTTCACGATTCGTGCTTTTTATCAGTGGTAGTATTAGATTTATTTCTTCTCGAAACTGATAGGTACACCTTTGAACTCACACGTACAACTGGGGATTCTTGAGTCCTCCTTAAATTTGCAGGAAGGCATAATTGTAAAATGCTTGTTGTTTGTTTAACACATGGTTTCAGTTACAATACCTTGGTTGGCCTTTTTTTTTTCTCTAGCTTAGATGACCTCAAAGCCACTCAAGTAGCTCCAATGCTTTTCTTCATTTGTCTGAAGGAAAGTTTTGGGACTCTACACAATGCTTGGGTAAAACGTGTTTTGTCGGCGTACAGGAGGGCTAGAGGCTGATGGCATATTCCAAAGGCCAGCAGGAGTACAATGTTCGGGGTTTTGTGCTTACTTAACCAAATTGATAAGGTGGATAAACAATGGGAGCATTAAATAATGTCGATTTTAGGATTTTGTGTGCAATTTGTATGGTAGTTCTTTTGACGTGTCTTTTGTTAGTCCACTACCCTATAAATGATTGAACCAACTTAATCCAATATGAAACTTAAAATGCATAGATAAGGATAGGAAATATCATCATTTTATTCTGAGGTTGATCCCATATATCATTGGTGAAGTCATGATGAGGCAAAGTAGTATGGAGACGCAATGGGAGGCTGCCAACGTGACTCAAGGGTTTTGCCACAGATTGCAGAAAAAACAAACTCAAGTAATTAATACACAGATTTCCTCCTCATTTGATTTTCGGTTGCGCCTACCGTCACTTGATAGGCGCTTTAAAACCGCTTATGGAGCAGCAATATAAGCCCTTGACTTCTCTATATGCGAGAGGCCATTCAATCGCAACGAGCTTCGTCCCACTCATAGGACTTCACGTTCGGCCCTCCTTGCCCTGTTGAAAGGGAACTAAAGGAGGTGAAGGTTTGGCGTGATCACCTTAATGACACCTTTAAAAAGCCACCGTAAGGACTTCCTAACGAACTCTTTTGGGAAGCTCATGACCACGTCTAAAGTCTCTGCAACTCGTAATAGCATTCTTGCAAAACACAGGGCTGAGGTGGCTGTCAAAGGTGGACATCGCTTACAACCTGCCTGTAGGGGCCGTTACTGATTTTTTCCATCACTAGCATATACCCTTCTTTCCGCTCGTTAAGTTTAAGCATTCCAAAATGGACTTCAGGATTGTTGTTCCTTCGGATTGGATTCTCTTTCCCTTGCCACCAATGTGGCACTCTAATAATCCCCCGAAGAAGAAAGGAGAGGAATATGTTTTAGCAACATACAGTGGGAATCAAATAATTGACATTGCTCAGAGGTCAGGCCGCCCAGCAGAGGTGCAGTAGCGGAACCTTGGGCGACCGCAAAACCCAAATGAAGAATTGAAAGGACAACAAGAGTGCTCCAGTACATTCACGTAACCATAAACTACACTCGGTTTAGTCTACCTTAAATAGACGAAAGCTCAACAATTTTTCGAACGCAACGACCTTTAGAGGGAATCACTGGACAGTCAATTTTCTTATGCACATACTTGCATTCATTTTCCCCAGGCCGCAGATTAATTCTTTTTATGCTACTCTCTTGAGTTATTTAATTGCTTTTTACAACTTGCAATCACTGTTGCCATGCCTGAAATAGTTAAGCCGTCTAAGATAGAGACAGCTAACCAAAAAACTTCGCAATTACTTGTAGCAATAATGAAAATAAGGGGAATTTAACTACAGGATTTGTGAAATGAATAGACATTATCAAGACCTGCTGACACGAGGCGACGCGATTTGATTTGTGGGTGGGTGTTGAATTTGATAAGGTTTGGCAGCTTAAGTACATTTACAATACTTAGTCAGAAATCAGTAAATCGGGTGAGAAGACGCCCATTGATGATAGATGCCGATAAAATTACACCTTTAATGGGTGTGAGTTGGTGAATATAAGCCCGAGGTGTTTCGTGAGTCCGGAACCAGCTGGCCATGTGGAAAGTGCCGACTTATTGGACCTGATAGCCAAATGCACATATGATTGCGGACAAAAGTTGCTTAAACAAATACATCTTAAACAAAATATGGCATTCAAGACCAATTCCTACTAATTCTGTGAGCAGTAACGTCAAGACTGGCAGAGCAATAGCACAAACCATGTGCACCAGAACCTTGCACGTAAGCATCACTTCCCTTCCCTTGTTTCCTCCAAAGTGGTAATAGCATCTATTGGAATGATTTGAGAAATCCTTTTTTACCTCACCACCATAGCAAGAGCAATTGATACCACAAGTGAGTGTGGATTGTGTCCTTCACCTCATGGCTGCCTGTTGGTAGTTGAGAGCGTGGGTTATCATTTGCTTTGCGTCCCACAAGGGATAAAATGGTCACAACCTGCAATCGACAGAGGCTATTTTCTTAATTGCATGTCTATTGCGTGCAGCCTGCTTAATGATACATTGCTGCTTCAGGCGGATGGATGATTACAATTACATGCTTAGCTTGCTTAGTTGAAGTCGGAGCCTTTTATTCCTTCCGATTAAGCATTGACGCTTCACTGTCATCTGAAGGTGGTAGCACTTTATGCTTAGTGTTGACTAAGCGGCGTTGGAAGTAGATGCATAAAACGGGCTTGTCTTCATTTTTGTAGAGTTATTATCATGGGCACTCGAATCTCAAGTTTAAAAAAATCATGATTTGTTAAAATTGGCAGGCCAATTAAGAACTGGATGAATGGGAATGGTTAAGTTAGGTCATCACATAGGGGCAAGTTAGCCCACAGTCAGAGAACCTAAGGAGGGTTGCAAGGCTACGGTGCCAAAGCGAGAGAGAGAGAAAGAGAGAGATGGGTACCACCCTGAATGCAGTTGAGTGGGTGAAACGGCACCTCGCCGCATCTCTGCAGTTGTCTGTGCCAATATCAAGGGCGCAATCATGAATTTCACCACTGACAACTGATGCTTTTGGGCCCATAACGCCGAGACTACGTAACTATTGTTCGGACCCACCCTTCTCAACTCAATGCCGTATCAGACCCGAGGACTTGTAATACAGCTCGACAAGCAATGCTGCAATTAGAGTGGGAGTTTTTGTGAGGGAAGCTTAGCCAACACCAGAATTTATATGCTAGAGTAAATTGTATTTTAGAATAAAATAAATCAATTTAATTTTACAAAACCTCTTACCGTGATGGGCCAATCAGTGTCACATATAACCTTAAATGAGATAATGAAAACTTGAAATTGTACTGTCCAGCTCACGACGCAAAATTAAGCGAATCTAGGGTCCAAGTTTTAAGCTAAGTCCTGTGATGCAAACACATCAAAGGTACTGCTCTACTTACGAGAAGTTGGATACGACAAAGCTCTCGAGATAGCATAACACATTGGAAAGAATGAAGAGCTATGGGAGTACTCGGTACCACTTTCAAAAAAGAGTGATGGAAGTTGTGGGTCATCTTCACTTTCAATATGACTATCGGTGAAATTCAAGGGAACATCAGATCTCGTTTTCCCCACGTTAAGATCCCCTATTTGCAGAACTTGTGAAGATATATATATATATATATATATATATATATATATATATATGTGTGGTGGGTCACTGAATGTTGTCATTTTGCTCGTGAAAACAATACCGACTTTTCACTAGCCTCAGTATATACTTCGGGCGACAGCACTCTTCACAAGTCGCTAAAACAAAGAGATTAAAGCAAAAGTCTCTAGAACGTGAGTGAGTTTGGCGTGTGTTATGCAAGAATGTTCGATACCTGACCTCATTCCCCCACAAATTGGCCTCATCATAATCACCTTCGTTCTTGCCTATCATCTGCATTACCTCAGTCGTTACATTGCTGATATTCTAACAACCTCCACAAAGCAATTGTAGCTTCTTGGCTGAGTCAATTAAACACACCGTTTGGAGTTAAACTTGGCATTTTAATGAGGCGGTGTAACGACATTAAAGAGCAGCTTTTTTCTTACAAATGATTAAATTTTTTTTGAAAAGTCTAGACTTGTCAACCACCCAGATACGGTTAAATAGTACTGTAGAACACAAAATTTATGAGAATCAAACTGATGTTGTGCAGACGAAGGTAGCGATGAGCCTTTTTAAATGCTCAAATAATGTGGCTTTCGAGTATGTATGCAGTTTCATGGCTTTTTTATGTCAGTCCGACGTCTTGAAGTGCTTCACGAGGAAAATGCTGGAGATGTTTCCAACCCTGGGAAACGGTCATGTTTCGATTGTCCTATAAGTGTTCTTCTTCTTTCCAACCCCAACAACCTTCTAGAACTTGTCGGTACTCGTGCTTTCTTCGACCGCCCTGATAGAGTGATAGCACAAGCAGAACAATCAAACTACTAGAGATACGCGCGAATAGGGCTTCTCGAATCTCCACCATCCAGATCGTTGGCACGGGTGTGCATGTCGCACAATCGGCTTACCCAGGCCTGCTGACAATCAAGACTTCCGTATTGGAGGTTCATCTCTAGTTCTTTTGATCAGGATCTCAATGGAGCCGTGGCCACACACATAAGTAGGCGTCTACTGATGTTAAGATTTTTATTCCCAAACATGATTCACTAAAACTTATTGCCATTACTGAAGGGCGCTGGTTTAAACATGGAATTGGAGGTAATTTTTAAAAAGTCTTTTAAAGTTATCGACTCCTGTGAGGGAAGGCTCACGATAGAGTGTGACAGCTGAGGTGGAGTCAAGAATGCGAATGAAAGTGTGACAAACTCACAATCACTTGATAGCACACATGAATATAGGGGTCCCGATGTAATCTATGAATCCCAATCTAAAACTCAAACCCGTAAAACTGTAAAAAAAGATCCCCGACAAGCTTACGCGACGTAGGAAAATGAATAGATGTAATTCCCAAGACACTGTCTACGTAGCTGCCTATCATATGATGGGTAAGCACTGGTTGAGAATCGAAAGCCAATTCACTCCCAATTTAGTGGTAGTTTAAACGAAGCAGGATTTTATTGTCCTATTAAATTTACATAGGAATAACTAGTGCCCTCTGAGATTTGAAGTGACTACCTTCGCAGGGGGTGGCAAACCTAAAGCAGCTAAGCAGACCACAAAACTCTGGCATCTTAAAGGAGGTGATCCTGTTGGGATTCTGTGCCTCTTCTCTATTAAAACACAGACAATTAGCAAAGTTCCTATGATCGCCCCCGTGGAAAGTGATCTCAATTTGCTTTACGAAAAAAGGCAAACAACTGGACAACGGCTTTGTTAGGTAATGTATTCAGAAGAGAAATGCTTGATACAATTTTGTGCGCGCCAGATGACTGCTCTTGCAGGAGGAAAGGTATTGTTAAAGGAGAAGGGTGTGAAAAAATTTCACACCAATAAAATTCAACAACAAAAAGGGAAAAGGAGAGGAATGCAGGTGTAAGAATATCAAAAGGGAATGCATAATGCAGAAAACTTCTGTTGTTTCCATGAGCATTGGAACGCGCACACACAGAAACGTTTAGGATTGGCCAGAAAAAGATCAAAATCTCAACAAATGCGTTTCATACAGACCAGAGATTTGAAGAGAATAATGGTGGGTGGAATGAAGAGCAACACAGCAATGGCCAAACCGCACCCATTGCCGACTACCGGTGGGGGCACGAGGAGTGCGTACTGAAGGCACGAAAATACACCAGCAATGGACCCACCAATGCCATAGAGCGTGCCAAACTGAGCAACTGGGAAGGCAGCAATGATGGAAGAAGAGAATGTGCTAAACAGGAAGCCACGCATGAGCACAAGGAAAAAAAAGTTGGCATAATAGGCTTCCTCCTTGGGCACAAAGACCAGACAGCTCACTATCAAGGCGAAAGTGGCCATTATATACATGGAAAAGGCCATAGGTCGTAACTTGATCCAGAGTAACGCATTAGTGCGGTCATTAGAGGCTTCCAAACTGAGAATATGAGCAATTTTTGGCCGATAAATAGCTCGTAGTTTGTCAATAACAGAACCACATAAGAGACCAGCTACAATGCCACCCGCGAGGCTAAAGGATAAAGTGTTTGCAATGCGATTTGTAATGGAGATATCGTTGAAGTCAGCATTAGCAGCGGGGGTAAGTTCTCCTAAGAAGAAGGTAAATCTTAGGAGTGCCAAAGCAAAATATGTTGTGCACACAAAAAAAGGTACAGATTTGAGTGACTGTCGACGAGTCTGAAAGATCTCGGATAGAACGGCATCTGCGGCAGCGTCGAGTGAAGGTTCACTCTCTTCAACCTCGCCTTCTCTAGCAGTTTCTTCCAAGTCTTTCTCCTAAAAAAGAAAGCAGAACAAGGTTTTTGGAATATCAGTGCTTTCACACATCTTTAAAATAAGATTTAAATAACCTCAAGCACCTTTTCACTAGAAGAATCGATGTCACCTTCTGCAAAAACATCAAGCGTGCTAACTTGGTTCTTGTACTTCCCCATGTCTGGAAGCCAGTACGAGTAGATAAAGCAAGCGCTAAATATCCCCAGAGCAAGACCACAACAGGCAAGGATTAAAAAGGTAACGTATAGAGGTATTCCGGCATTATAGGTCAGATTTACAATAGCAAAAAGTGCAGAGGAGGCATCATAGGAGCCTGTCACGAAAGCAAGAACGATCACAGCGGTTTTAGTAAATAGTTGATTCACACTGAACGTACAAACCATCATACCCATCCCACCAACAGCTGCAAATGTTCCTCCAACAAAGATTAATGGTGAGGTAGAAGGGGTAACAAAGCCAAACATAAGCATCCCAATAAAATATAACAGAGTTGATATCAACTTGACTACGCGTAAACCAATATAGTCGATCAGAGTACCAACAACAACCAACATAACCATCATCACCACAGAATATGTAGTGAGTGCGTTAGCGTACATATTAATTTGTTTATCGCATCCACTTTGTTTAGCATTGCTGGGGCAAAGGTCAGCAAAAATGCCCTCCTTTTGGAGGACAGGAAAAAGTGCATTCATTCCATAGAAAATCCCCCCAAAAAAGAGCATTTCTGTGACTCCAAAAATCACACCTAGCACACGGCGTAACTTAAACGGCATACAATGATCCAATTTGACGCCTAAAATAGAAAAGATTTTAATGCAATTGCATAAAGTACAATACACAAAAATATATTTAAGCTAACTGATAACTAAGAAGTAAGCTGATTGGTTAGCCACTAAAAATGCAATGCTACACCCAAATTTTTTGCTAGTTTTTGTGCATTTTAGGCAATTAAACAGAAACTTTTGTTGAATTGGTGAACAGTTTACCCCATCACCAATTGGAAGTAGTATTTGAGAAAATGGCAAAGTAGTTTTATGCACAAAACCAGGATGCATTAAAAAGCTGCTTTAAATAAACCATAAAATAAGGAATCAGCTGAAGAGCACTCACAAACCCCCCACATTTTGTCACTTGAAAATTCGGTAGAGTAAGGTTGTGGTGAAAAATTCTATTTGGGTCATACAAACAAGACCGCTTAGACAAACAATACGAAGGGCAACAAATAGTTAAATGCAAACAAAATAGATATTTTAATGACAATTAAAATTTAATAGCACAGTAAAATGTGCTTTTGTGTTTGCGGAAAAAAACCAATTAAAAGCCTAAATGATTTTGAGCATTAACGGCGCTATATGATTTTGATAAATATTTCTTACTTGCAAGAAAATTACTCATTACTATCTACCATTTTTGCACGGGTTTGCAAATCGGTTGATTTTATATTGGAGATATTAAAATTTTGTACCTTAATCCCTCTGCAGCTGTGACAAATTATAATGCTCCAATAAAGCTAGAGACGAAAACACTACACGGTTTACGCTCTAGGCAAGTTCCTTCAGCATTCTGAATCGGATTGTGGTCGGACACTCCTTCCCCATTTCGTCGACACCATTTCTAATTAGCACAAATTGATGGAGGTGTTACAGCGCAATCAGTCTCTCGGCCTTGGAGCTGCCACAAGGAAGAGGGGATGAACGAGACGAATAGTACACGTGCCAGTATGGATGAAATTCTGCTTCTTCCCCCTAGCAATCCTGGAAAGCTACTGGCATAGACGTCTTGACGTACTGTTGAGCCTAATCACAACCTGCGGAGCCAAAAAGCTTACATATTAAAGGACTCACGCCTGTACTTCAGTAATCGGGTTACCCGGGTCATATTTACGGCTCCTCTATCCATCCAGCTCTTCTATACGTCAGCATTACATATTACACATTCTTTGCATGAGTTAAATCGGTACGCAAAGGCCATCTTCACCTGATTCACTTGGGACGGGTATTTGAGACCACGATAAATTGAGACCTCTGATTGCTAACTTGGCTTTCATAGCCAATCACGTGAATTCCCTATTTCTCGTGTTTTCATTAGACTCGACTCCATCTACGCTTTTTATCATATTGTAAGGTTTCCATTATATACTGAGCCAGCTGCCTGCTGTATTGTACCCTGCCCAATTCAGTGAAATAATTATTTTTCGATCCATTGGTAAGTGGCCCTATAGTAATTGACGTTCACAGGCAGGGGGTTATGGGTTAGGTATAACGCTCACAAATGTGCAATTACTGCATCACTTTGTAGGCCTTATTCTCCCGGCACTGGCTCGTGACCGTTCTGTTTGTACTCGTGAGTTGGCATCTGGTGGCCAACTGAACACTTACCTCCATTGCAATTTTTACACAGGGAAGATGTGCACTCTGAAACTCAATTAGGCAAGAAAGACTTCCCGCGAATTGGTCAGTTTATTATGCAATTGGTGATGTAAAGAAAATACCCAAAAGCCAACCAACTGCGTCATTCGTGGGACTTCCATGTCATTAAGAAGATACTTGAGTGCAACTTTGCTGCGATGGCTTTTGGCAATTTCATTGAATCTGGAGTTTTGTTCAACATCAAAAACCATCCCAAGAGCCGAGTCAATTCTGTGAGGGTAGAGCTTTCCACACATTCCTCTTCGTCACGTTGTCTTTGTTCCGATTTTGCCCAGCCATGGTAGAGTAGAGGAGCTCACTCCATTGACATCTACTGTACCTGTATGGAGACAGTTTCGTAATGAACTTAGTAGATGGTTCACGAATATCGTGACTTAATTTGTTACTAGCTTTCCTGCAGACAACAGGAGTGGGGCAGCTGCCGGTGGTTGACGTCACTTCTACCCCTTCTGCTTGAGATCAACATCGACTAGGATTTAAAACCCAGCAGTGGAAATCGGAATGGAGGGTCCTCTGGGATCGGTTCTGCCTTCCGCTGCCACCAATGTGGTGCCCCGAGACCTCCTTAAAGCGAAAAGGTGGCATAATACTCGGACAGAATATGTATTATTAACGTGCACTAGGGCATGGATTGAAGGCCACTTCGCCCAGCAGAGCGTCCGAGTGAACCGTCACTGGAACCAAGAGTAGAGATGCAATCAATGGATTAAGCCATTAAGCTGACCTCGTCAGTTCACCTTACTAAGTTTTATGGCCCTTGTTCAGTAGGACTTGGACTTCACCCCTTTTTCTGTTTGTTCTTCAGTTCTGTAATGAGCACTAGGAGTAACTTGCACAACAAAGTGGGTCAAATATAATCCAAAATGACATTGGCAGGCGCCTCACGAAAGCATCACTGGTAACAACTTCGCAGACCCACTAGCCTGCTACAAGCGCCTCGATGCTCTCTCCGGCTACTCATGGTCCATAAAGTAGACTACACTGCATTCTCATTCACGGCTCCAACAAACCCAACGCAAACAACCGCGTGCATACACGTGGCCTAAGTCACTACCACCATTCACCAGCGCTCATGGTTCAATTTCCTGCACGACCCGAAAAGTAGTGCATGCCTTGTTGTCGTCACAATGACTAGAAAGGCGAATCGATCGTACGAGGCTACAAGCAAACCATAGCACTGCAAATCTTATGGCTGAATCCTCCATTCACAAGAGGACGATGCACTTTCCGAACCAATCTCGACAGACTTGCACACACCACAAGGCTCATCACCCATCAGAGTGTGCACTAGAATAAGACCTCACACTCTCGTGATTCTTACAAGTCTCTTAACTCATGTCTTCCTAGGTTAGATAGCAAAGTGCTCGGCAAATTGACTCACAACTCAAACTCTACCATGATTCAATGCGTAGACACTCGCATATACCCTAGTCGCGGGTAGACCTTAACCCCTGAGCTAAATGCAACTTACAATCGTACTAGCAGATACTATCGCACACATTCAGTTTAACTTAAATAACGGTTACACATGTGACTCGAGGACTTCCCCTGTTTGCCAATTTTAATCGTGTGAAACGTATCCATAGAGTCGTCCCAATTAGTTCTGCAACAGAACAAGCAAATGAACCAAGTGGACACATGACTATATCTGAATTCCAAGTTTGTGAGCGGGAACCAAACTAAAACACGATCGCAATTTCACTGGGCATGAAGTTAATATTTGTGTACAGGAACGAGTGGACTAAATTGTAGCGATTTTGCGAAATAGCAAAAAGAAATCGTTAAACTTTTCGGCCTAAATAGGGAAAAAAGCGCGTATTAATAAAAACTGTTGCGACTAAAACAGGTGTAATGCTGAATGCAGCCATAGTGACGGATTAGAGATTGGCCGGCATTATGAACAACTTTTTTACACGAACGGCGCAGTAGATAGGACAACCAGAGCCGACGATCATTGGAAAGACAAAGGTTAGAGAAAGTAGGGTGTGACCCGTGCAGGTGGAACGACACGTTCTGTGTCTGGAACAGCGGCGAACTCCTTGAAGGTGTACTCTGTGGGGGTTTGTATGTCGAGAACGGAGGCGATGTTACCGCATCGGTAGCAGTAATTCGGCGCCGACCATACTGTTATCAGCTTTCCATCGAACATTGACTTGTGACCTTCTAGCACCAGTTGGTGTGCTCGGCATATGAAGTCCAAACCATTTAATGTCACAAATTTCTCTGTTATCTAAAAGAATGGACATTATGACGCTACGGCAACTCAATTATGAAGCTACTTATAGTAGAAGAGAATTCCAAGCCAGGCTATTTTGTGCTGAAAAATAAACCTCTAGTAAAAATTTACGACTACACTTCAGGTGTCTCAACCTTCCACTAGAGCACCAACACTCGCACTACCAAAAAAATTTAAGCCAAAAGGTGGAGCTACTCCCAGACCAAGATTCCACCTCCCTTTAGCATTAAACTTGACCGACTTAAATGCAAAACGATTAAAGGTACCTGGTTAGCACTGGCTGATAAGGAACATGTCACACATTTGTGAGCCCGGACGCAGGGCAAGAAAATCAGTAATGAACATAGCAAAGTGAAATAAACATACTTCTTCGCCGAACAAAAATCCAGCACCACGTGGACTAACCGTCCACGTGGAAACGTTGTCAGGATCCGACCAAAGTAGGTCACTCAAAGGACCACTGTGTGGTATCTCCACATTCCTATCAATTATCCTGATCTGATCGATTGTCTTGGTTTCGGGAGAAAGGCCACCATGAACACAAAGAATCGTTTCATCGATGAGAGCCGCTATTGTGAGAAGATCGAAGACTTTACAACAATTTTTCCAGGGTGTAGCGTTACCATATTTGGTAATGCACTCATCGTAAAATCCGTAAACCTATTTAAGAAGGATTAAGCTAACAGAGGTAAGGCGATTCCATTTAATACTACCAACGTTTGCATTACCTGTGTTATTTGACGACTTTCATGGTTGCCGCGAAGAAGAGTAATCTTATCAGGATATCTAGCCTTAAGCGCCATAAGAAGCGTAAATGTTTCGAGGCTGTAATACCCACGATCCACAAAATCTCCCATAAAAATATAATTTGTAGAGGGGAGTTCCCCTCCCACCTGAAACAGTTTCAGCAAATCATAGAATTGACCATGAATGTCGCCGCAGACAGTGACGGGTGTCGAAACCGGTTGTACGTTACATTCTTCAATCAACAAATCACTGACGTAATCACAGAGTTTGCTGAGCTCATACTCCGGGAGGTACTTGCAGGTTCGAATGATCCCTATCCATTCATCAAGTGGTTCCGCCAGCATTTTAGCACCAACAAGGACGATCCAAACGGAACAACCAGGAGACGGGGGGAAGTTCGAAAAATCGCCCACTAAAGGAAAAGAGAGAAAGCGCCACATAAGGCATTAAAGAAAATTTTGCAAATTAGCGAAATAACAAAAGGCAGAATAAATCTACTTTTTGAAAGGGATGCATTAAAATATACTAGCCACTTTAAATGCAATGCAGTAATCATTACTATATAGCCGAAAGTTACTTTAAGAAGGAATCTAACTAAGCGTGGATATATACTTTGTGCTAATATTTTTCGCGTCTTGCAAAAATCACACACTTTCCAAATCTTTGACACACACAAGACCCTCCATCCTTCCCGAAGTCCTAGTAGGAAAAAGGGGTATTATGCGACAGATATGAATAATGCTTGTAAGAGCTGGGAGGCTATCTCACGAAAACTCATGTCACTTTTTGGTACAATGATGTGTCGTACAAAATGTTTTAAAACTTTCGACCTTGCTTTGACATGGTGCCCACCGCACCAGAGACCACGCTTTTACGTCTATAATCTCGTGGCAGATGCTATAATTGTCATTCGATAGGCGGCAACTTTGGCCGTTGAATTACCTTACGTATCAAAAGTCATCCAATCACACTTTCAGTAGTGTATCCTGGTAACTTCAGACCGCACGTTGCTCTGTATCGAGGGCACCTTGTACGCCAATTACTAGTCACAAGAAAGTTGGATTACAACTAGAGCCATTCAATAAAAACGCGCCTTGAAATGGCTTAGCTGGGTCAACCTCCATCTTAGGCTCCTTCTTGCTAATTGGTTCTCACTTCAGTGCTATCCAGCCATCTATCTGTCTGCCTATCCAATAACTATCTTTACATTATCTATCCAAAATCACTCTGAAACTCTAACAGCCAATGAAGCCGTGAAGATGGTATCGCTAACTCACGAAACCAGCATCCGCCTATAGCTACTGCAGACAAAAATACAATGATGCCTCCCAGATGGTTCAGGTCTGATGTCGCCTCAGTTGTGTCATTTAGCAGTATCCCCAAATGATAGCATGGGATTGACCAGCTGGAGCATTGGCCAGTTGTGACTGCCCAAGGTGGACGTTATTTTATGGTCTTTGTTGGAATTCTTCAAAGATCCACCCATTCGCTGAAGATATTCATCTTCTGTGATATCAAAACATAGTTTTTGGTCATAGAAATAAAGCCATCTGTACTTATGGTCCAGGTTCACCTGCTGCAGCCCAAGTGGTGTTCTGAGCCTTCATTGAAATTGTATGAAAGCATGAAGCAGCGCGGAACAGCATATACGGAAGTCGTAGAGGAGGACCGTGAGGTTGCTCGGTTGGCCAAAGACCATGCTGTAGAGCGGATGTACAACGTGCGGAAAAATTATCGAATCACTACACATACCTCGGCCCACTTTTAAGCAACTCAGTTCAACATGCGAAAGCCAAACTTCACGTTTTGAAAGTCCATTTAGAAAGAAGTCATCATCCCAACCACACCTTGCCTACTTACGCCACACCCCCCCTCCCCCAATGCTAGTGACGCTATAAACCCAGCTTTACCGTAAGAGCAGCTTCCAATCGGCACCACCCACTTTGAGAGTTTAAATCATGCAGTTCACTTGTTTAACGTTCCCGGTCCTCACTGAGGCTAGTAACTGTTCGTACCGGAATAGTAGATGCATCAGTAGCGTACAAAGGACAGATTCGGAGTACCACATCATCGAGTGGAAAGAGCGGACCACAGGAATTGCGGGACCCAAACAGACGCATGGTTATACAAGGCATCAAATTACTAATTTAGACGAGCCCAACTGCGTACGCCTTCGGAGACTGGTTATCAAATACGAAACCATCTAAAGCGACCAGAACCAAACAATAATAAATCAACACCCCAGTACTCTATGAGAATGCTACGATTTCGAACCCTCACCACTCTAATGTTAATTAATTAACGAGTTTAGCGGTAATGATAGCATGACACAACGTCTCAAGTTGACAGAAAAATATTAGAAACAATCACTTTTATTGTTTCAACTTTTCAACGTAACTCCTAAGTTCCACAACAGCCTTATTGAAAAACTGCGACAGCGCTGTGACTCTGTTCGCCAACTCCTCGGTTCGCTGTACATGAGACGGCAACCGGGCGAAGAATCGGTCCGGGTGCCAATCCACTTGTAGTTGCCTCAAATGCAATAAACTACGCCCTACAAATCTCAGCAACTCTTCCGTATCCCCCACTTTAACCGGTGGCCAAGGAATATCCCGGTTCGTGCCACTTCGCAGAAATGTTTGCCACCGCTCCGAGTACTGCTCATATGAAAGGACTGAGACACCTAGATTTGAGACAGGAGATGCCAAACCCCGATTTCTGAGTGCCTCTGCATGTCGACGTCGAAATTCGTTATCCCTCGTCGAAGCTGTAGCATGCGTATTGCTGGCAGAGGGTTGATTTGATTCAGGCTGTGGTCTGTGCATACACCTACTCTTCTTTCGTTCGTACTCCTTGCGAATGTCTTCAAAGAAGTCGCCTGACGATGCGTCCGCATCGGTAAAACCTAAAGGGAGAATCCTAACCTGTATGCCTACTCATCAAAAGTAGGTAGTCGATAATTAGCATGGAAGGTAAGACAGTGATGTTAAACTGACGATCCTTGTAGCATCAAAGAAAAGGAAGGTGCAGACTCTACCAGAACAGATGTGGGCTTTGAAACCTATTTATCACCGCGGCCATCAAAAACACAAATGCTTCAAGATGAGTCGCTATAGCGTAGTAAGTAAATATCTTCGTTGTGCATACGTGAGAAAAATATTAAGGAGGGGGAGGATGCAGTACAGTTTAAAAAGTACAAACTATTTATGGTACAGAGAGTACAGAAAACCCATTATACAGATTAATGGTTATCGGTTTGCCTCTTGGCCCATAAAAATGTCTGACAATAGTGATATATCATATGGTATAGAGCCGTTTCAGGGAGGAAACGACGACAGTTGAAAGCACCACACTAAAGAACCGATCACAAAGCCGTTTTAATAGTCAAGATCTGCAAAATTGGGATAGCCTTTCTGTGGCAACAATGCAAAGCTGCAGAATCAAGTTAAACCAATTTACTCGACATACGTCGGTAACTAATTGTCATCGAAGGATGGCGTGGGGTATTATTCTCACCAGTGTGAAAAAAACAAGGAATTCGTTTTTTACTCATAGAAATAAGGCCATCAAAGGTGCTGCCATACAAAATGTGCGGAAAATAATAGCACTAGAGAAGCGAACAAGATTAGACTTTAAAGACTACTCCCAACAATAGTCGCGTAGTCACATTATCGTATTTGGAGAACCTAATTGGTACAATAGTCGACACATAAAGGGGTACAGAAATTGATACACTGACCTCACAAGAGCACATTATGGCATGATTTAAAACACCCAGCCGGTGCTAAATAAAGGCATTCTGAGCTAGTCAGCCAACCAACTGAAATAAATTTAACAATGTTCTCCACCAGGACATCTGAAAAAGAGTGCTTGTATTAACCCCCTACTGAAACCAACACATGGACCACCGAACTGACCGATCCAACTTCCGCGGATCAAAAACCAATACTAACAACGTCTCACACCCACTATGCCGCAGTAATTTTTCGCGTATTTGTCACACCAAGCTGAGGGTAGGAAGATGGAGGCACTAGGCCTACGTGAGATGGATGGAATAGATTCAAGCACAGGAGATCGGAAGAATCGACCCGTGGCAGAAGCGCTATACTTCCAACTGCGTAGTCGGGATAGAGGGAGGGTTAGGTCAAGTGCGTACGTGTGCGTGCACGCGTACAGTGGCATTCTATTGGCGGAGGCTTCACCCTCAGCATGTGACACTGAGGTCAGCAGCTGCGAAATTCCGCAATAGATCATGAAGGGTGTCTTCTTGGCACTGTTGGATTCAGCATCAGTAAATCTTCCTTAGGGGGTGATGGAGCCCAGAGCTTGGATGCACAGCAAGGCTTCAAACTGAAATTGGGGTTAACCTCTGTTACAGTAGAAATAAATTAAGGAGAGCGCTGCACGCGCACCACTTATTGCGGAAGTCCATAACGAGAGCTGTGTGTGCATATAAAACAAGTGGTCGGTGCTCATGCGATCCAGGAAACGTTTCACGAGGACTTCGAATTGGCTTAGTTTCAACGCATCACAACCACATGACCACCTTTTTTGAGATACAGTGGAGTCCAATTAGAATGACACAATGAAACTCACGTGAAGGACAAGGGGTTCAAGAAAACGCAGTAGCGAGAATGATTCAGCATAGTGTAGAATTAGAAGACAGCGGTTATAGAGCCTTAATGAATCCTTGAGTGAGACTAGCAACGAATGCCAACCTTGATATCAATCAACTTTTACCGGTGAAAAGTGGTACGAAAATTTCTCGAGAAGACAAAGATATTCATAAAAGTGAGCTTTTCAAAATACCTTTTTCATACTCAGTCAAAATTCAGCAGCCATCTCAGCCGGACCGGATCACTTTCTAAGAAGAGAGCTACAAATGTTGATATTTACTGATGACCTTTTACTCAGAATGCGAAAAAAGGCAGTAAGGCTTGCTAAGCTATCTGGTTACCGAAACTGATTCGCTTTGGGTGGGATTCACTCTGAGAAAACACCCCTTCGCCCATTGAGCCGACAAAAATGACTTCCAGTTTTGGGAGAGCATTCAAATCGGGTACGACGGTGTCTGGAATAATGAGAAGTTGCATTCCTTTCAACACAGCATTGTCAACAATTTCTTTGGCAAAAAATTAACATTTATTTGTAAAAGATGATTACGTTGGGCACACCTCGGCGATTACGCGAACAAAAAGTTGCTGAAACGCAAAGAGTGTATGAACACTAACTAGTGAAAAAAAATTAATGGCTCCGATGCATTTTGTGATATCAGTTAACTACATGAAGGTGCCACAAGAATGCAGAGTTGGTCTGTATAAACCAGTGGAGAGATAATTTGGTCAAAAATGTGAACCAAAAGAGGCCCAAGGATTACCTTGAAAGTACTCCTCATGACAAGGAAAATCGGCATTTAACTCATCGACCAAACGCTCCTGCCACGCATCCTCCAAAGTAGTATCGTTACATCTCCTCTTTGGAGGCCTGATTTTTCCAAACAGGTCTCCTTGCAAGCTGCATTTCATCAGGATCTGCAAATAAGAGGGACGCTCAAGTCAAATTGCGACTTTTAGTTATGCAGGTGCACAGTCAGCCAGCACTCACGTCAATGACGTGAGTGGCGTTTTGACGTGTGCCATGCTGTCAGTCAGCACAATACACGTCATCGACTAGGAGGTTGGTAGCAGTCAGTTAACATTGAGTGCGTGCAAACAACAGTGTATTGCAATAAGCAAAGCCTTGTGCAAACGAAGGCGTATAACTTAAACTTGCGGATACCTACCAGTACAGAAGGCTTGAAACACAGTACGGTACAGTGATGATAAGGCCAGGAGTAAGACTAAGGAAGCTTTCCACTTTCTGGTCAAAAGTTAAGGATCGTTCTGGTAGAGTACACTGAGATTTGCTGGATCGAGGCATTACGCAAGGATTCCCAAAAGGTATTAGCGTTTCAGTACTACTGACAAGGCAGAACAGTCTGCCCTAAGCTGGTTCAGCATTTCAGGTACTAAGTGTACACATAGGAAAGTGGATCGTCAAAGAACTGATATCAATTGCACGCTTTAGGATGTTTATTTACAGGCTCAAAGATTCCGGATTTATTTGAACAATCCTAGTGATAGGCAGTACCAATGACATCATGCCAATGAAGTATTTTTTTCTCCCAACAGGTTAAAGAAACGCCAGGCCATGAGAGGCTAGGCCAGCGTAGAGGCGTGCAAATCGACTAAAAGGCTTTGCGCTTAGAGCAAGAAGCGGGAGATGCAGGACTGCGCAGGTGCGTACGTGCGTGTGCACGCGCGCGTGCACTAGCGAGAGAGGAGAGCGTAGAGCAGGCAAGCAGAGGGGAGAAAGATTAAAGAGTGAGGCTTTACGATGCCGCAATGCAACCTCCTCTTCCCCCCTCCCCTCCTCCTCCTCCCCCCTCTCCTCACTGCCACCATCACAAACATCATCACCACCCTTGCCTCAAACACAGCGCAGCACCCACACCGCTGAAGCTAGAGGCGGTGAACGACGAGATTGTGAACGCGAGTACAACTGCTACAGCTGTCAATGAGAATGCATGCATACATGAATGTAGTCCCTCAACTACATTATCAAACGTGGAAAACACCAACGTTATACAGGACTTGAGTAATCAGCATTACCAAGGTTGACAACTTTACGAAGCATTATTCAAAGAAATACTGAACCTAAAGTTGATTTACGAGTGTGGTCCTGAACGAAAAGCATCGTTTGTGAGTAACGGAGTTACTTCTGTACTTATGAATGCAAAACACACTGAATGATGAGACTAAGAAATGCACAAACTTTGAAGAGCAAAAAGATGATTCATCGCGACGAAACGACGCTCCATTCTGCTATTACGTGAATATGGCGAGGCTTAAGGCAGCATTCAAATATGATCGCCATAGAGGGCTGTCAACGTATACCTCTGTCGGTGCGTTACAAATCAGCCATTGTTACTACTACTCATAACTGTAGTTAAGTTACCAGTATTGCCGACAATGACGGCATTATAAAGTACTTTAGTGAATGATATGATCCTTTATTCCCCCCCCCTCCCCTCCTCCCCTACGAAAGTTAACACGAACTTGAGGCTACACAATTAGATGAGTAAAATCAAGTGAATGCAAGACATGCGTCCTTAGAAGTAAGGCAATTGAGGGAAAGCCGTGAATAAAACTGTTTACTGTGAAATGTGCTTCATCAAACTTGGTTTTATGGAGGCAGCACATGTATGCCTACTCGACAGATCAACATTCAACAATGTGAGATTACGAAACAGAAAAAATCCGTCATTAATAGCTCCTTTATACTTCAACAGGGTCATTCACTACGTCACATGGATACAAAGAGATGACGATTTGACGCATCTTCGTCTCAAAATTCAGTGGACAATAAAAAAAAGATTCTTTTTCGTAGAAAAAATTCAGACAACACATAAAGAAGCACAAATAAATGAATAGCAAGTATAAGACTTATGAAATCAAGTAGCATGCATAGCGATGAATTTAGGCATTTCTGCAAAATCAAAGTTATTTAACACATTCCTACATTACGTTTTCACACCAACCAAGCAAAAAACTATCTGTACCACTTTTGGAAATGAATTTTATCATGTAACAAAAGGGTAACGGATGTTTCTTCCGAGCACTGCCAACCCTACTGAGTCCCGAGTGTGACTTGCGTTTTCAAAGACAACGAATTGAATGAGAAAAGTGGTTACGCATGACAAATGCGGCATTTAGCCTAGTGAGGGCAGCGAGTTAGGTTGACTACATTTTTCATGGTGGATCAAAAGCGCATGGATGATCTATTCAATCCACCCCTTTGAATCACTTTGCCAAGCTAAATAGTTGCCCAAGTTATAGAGGCTAAGGTAACCTACGTTGCTAAATAAATAATAACGATGTGATGAAATTGTATCTAGTGGGTAATGACCTCAAAGTGCTGTAAATAATTGAAGAGTCAGTCTTTCCTGCAAAAAACTAAACCGGACTTCCAAGCTTCATGCGTGAAGCAACGTTTTTCCACCTCGTGTTGCTCCTAAACTCGAAATCCATAATCAAATCCAGTCCTTATCAACTTTATGAGGATTTACGTACACTGGATTAGAAAAATCAACCACTAGAAGAAACTGTAACCCTAAGGCGTCCATTCCATTCACAGGTAAGGTAGGTGTTCGCATGCAAGGCAAATGTTTTGCGAGGAGACTTACTAGAGCAACTAAGCCTCAAGATCAGCGTAATAAAACTTTTTTTATATCCGCAACTACACCAGAGTAAAAGTACACTCCAGTAGACAGCTCAGTTCGATAAGGGTAGAGTAACTGCAAGACTTAAAGTATGAAGTGGTTTACAACGGCAATGAACTATTCAAGCTGGTTGAAAGTCGAAGCGAAGTTGAATGTCTATGCAATAAATTGCCTAGGTCTTCATGCCGGTGAGATTATACCTACTGATCTCCCAGTCCTACTGCTTGCCAATTTGTGCGCATTAAAGCGATTTCAATGGAGCGTAAATAATTTGAGAAGGGTTTAGCTGAGGAGAATTGAAGTAATTGCTTTTATAATGCCAAAAAGGAGGCATGAAAAAGACCTCGACAGACTGCAGCGGATAATTACGGGGTTGAAGGCCAATGTAGTAAAAGAAGAAACAGCTGAAACCATCCGTTAGATGAGACACTGCGTCGATAGGTTCAATGAAGCTTTTATTCCCAAAAGTAATTGCATCGTTTATTTGAAACCCGACCTCGTGTTCTCAATTTCTGATTGCCCGGATAGGATATCGTAAAATTGCATTTCACACACCATCCAGTTGATTTGGTAGCAGTCAGAAGCTATGAAAGGGAAGAGATGGGATGGGGAAGTCACTTTAAAAATCACCTACCGCATCACCCTTGGTACGCTCCTCTGAAGAGGCCAAAAGCCAAAGCTGTTCCAGTAGGGAGGAGGGAGATGTGCCCATGTTATTTCGCACGTACAGTAACTCCAAATTCGACTCCATCAGGCAGGCAAGAAGCTTACAGCCTAGCAAGAATTCCAGCAAAGGCAGCATTATTGAGGGATACCCTACCAACGGGGTACATTCGTGTCGTCTTAGCCTACACGCCTGAACCTGAAGTCGCGACCGTGGTGTGCCCTTGGGGTTGAACTAATGAAATAAATGCTGAACACTCTTGTTCTGGCTAAAATAGTATTATTTAGTCAGCTTTTGGGTGAAAGGTTACTTGGTCAGCAGGCCAATGGCCATCATCACCATATACAGGAACTGTGGTGGTTAATTTCCTTCTGAGAGCATTAAGTCTAGCCCATACTTGGATGGATCATTTCAGCGGAGATCACAGCCGGGACCTTAGTTTTGCGACAGTCGGCGCCTTTCGTGCACTTGAGTTACCGAGTTGCTATTCCTTCAAAGTGTGATAAGTACATTAAATCCTCGATGCACGCACTTTTAACTTGGCCCCCTAGCTCGCAGACGCAAGCAGGCCAAATTAGTACTAGTTGAACCATTAAAAAGTCCGTTGGATAGCCGGACCGAACTGCTAGAAATTTAGCTGATCACTTTTCCCTCCTGGATTGAGAGAAAAAAGCCAAAATTTCCAACGTACATTTGGAATAGCGACGATGCTTAAGTCCGTAGTTGATGCAAGAATGAACTGGTGTATTACCCTTCTTGTCGTAAACTTCAATGGGTAGACCTATATCGACAAGGTACCTAAAAGAAATGCAGAGGTGAAAAAAATCCTCGAGAATTTTATGACCGAATGCTGTAATCAAGGGATGGGAGAAAAAAAGGCGGAACAAATCAAGGGCCGTTTTTCGCAACGATCAGTCCAAGGAGCGCAATTATCGCTCATCTCCTTTTGATGAGTCACTTTTTCGTTGCTTTGCTCTAAAATGTTCTGCGTGCCGTCAATGTGGAGGAATGACTGATAAAGTAGGTTACAGAAGTGTTAAGACCACATGCACAGCAACCCACCTGCCTACCCTCTAGGTCTATTTTTTTTACTCAAACTACAACACGCTGTGATATGAAGGCCACAAAAAGCGTTTTGCTGAGAAATTCTAGCACACGGTGCATGTCTAGGCTTGAATTAATGTGGATGTATGTGTGCGTGGTCATTTGAGGCCATAATGGAAAAAGGGAGGCAGAATAAATGCTAAGCAGACACAAACGCTACCCCACCGTTGTATCTGGTGCATTAAACATAACTAATTTAAAGAAGCGGTCCTAAGTGGATCTCATTCACTAACAATGGCTGACGGAAACACTCGCTCTATGCAATGAAGTAGTACGTTACTAAATCGCCTAGCATCTCAACTCTTCCCCATCGGTAGGCCTTATTAAGTTGCACTGTAGACAGTGACAAACAGACTCAACCCAAAGGACAATAATCCATTTTCACTAGCTGGAGGTCGCGTCAAAAAAAAGGAATCCAGCTTAAATGGCTGACTGAGTGAAGACTCGGAACAGGAGGGTTATCAATACCGGGTCAGCTTTCGGACAGCAATGAAGCGAGATCGAATTATAAAGAAGTCAAGGCGTAACACAAAAAATAAACGGTATGCATCTAAAAATAATGATTGGTGAGCGTCAAGTGAAGAACATACATCTCCCTACGTTGCTCTACATACATATCGTCAGATGGACTTGCTGAGACAAATGTTCCCGCTAAAAAACAACTGGCATGCAAAGTGAGCCTGCCATGGAACGCCATCCAACCTCAAGGGAATGAAACATTAGAATAAAACTCGCAAAGAAGTTGCAAGTGAGACCATTAAGATCTGAAAAACCTATCACGATAGTGTAAACCAGAAGTTTCCTTGCTGTTACGCAATAGTCGTCGTGTAACCTCGTACCCGTCATGACACACGATCTGGGGGTAAACATGGAAGGCACCGACGATAATTGGGAGAAGAATGAGCCCATAGGTGACCCGACCATTTAACCGTGAGGACCTTTCCAAACTTGCCTAGTTCGATCTCCACACAGCTGTTACGTATTCGAGGATCACTCAAGAACCGCAATATGCTTTGGATCGATTTAGCTACAACTTACTGAATAATGACAGGACGGGGATGAATTTTCTACTTATAAAAAACTAGAAAGCAATAGAGTAGGCTCAGTTCAACCTACCTAACCATCTTTACCCGACCATGCTGACAAGCGACGTGAAGAAGGCGTCTTCCGCACGGGTCGACAGTGGAAGCAAGAAGGTAAAGGGCAGCGGCGCTCGTTGGAACAGATGATGAGGAAGCAGGATCCTCGTCTGTAGCGAAACACTGAGTCACAAGGCCTTGCAGGCGTTTCACTCTTCCCTTTCGTGCCACTCGAAACAGCACCGCTGGGAGGTCCTGAGGTTTGGTCTAAAATGCGTCTCAAAATGGTTAATTACAGATCTGCTTGATCGCCATTCACACCGCTCCGCGAGGAGAACAAAATCCATTTGACAATCATTAACTAGACGACTTAATATGGCCCAGACGATCGGATCTGCATAAGCGCGATGTTAACTCGGTTGAAAATTGGCCAAAAATGCCAATGTCAAATCAACGTCTAGATGGTGCCACATTTATTGTGTAGATGGACTGCCATGGACGCAGATCCTAAAAACTGGGCAATTTGCAGCAGGATGCTAAAACAGATGATTACGGGGCTTCCTGGTCAAACGATGAAAACTGCGAGTTGGAATGATAGTACACAGTAAAGTATTGGAGAAGTGAGTGAGGAGCGGTTGTGGCGAAAACAGTACCACTTCCAATTAACACTAACAGAACATGCATAGCAATGACAATTGATAGTAATGCCAGCCTTTAGAATTTCAGATAGTCAAAAGTTCAGTCCTACTTAAAAACCAAATTTGTAAAAACTTTCATCAGATGGACAAAGACGCGTATCAGGCATCACTTGTCAGATGTTTGGTACCATATGTTAAAGAAACTCTGTTGGTGAAGACGTCCGCATTTCAACTTACCTTATAGCTACTCCCAAAGGCTAAATTACTGAAAGAACCGCAATCAACTAGGAGACCCAGAATAATAGACCAGATCAGCACTTTACATGAGTGATAGTCACAGTGAGAACAGGGAGCTTGGAGATGAACTAACCATCGAAGGTCCTCGAGGCCTTACGCTAATTTGAAGCCTGTCGAGAGACAAACACAGGCAGCACTATGGAGTAGGATGACATCCAGTACCATGCATAGCTTGCCCCATCCCATATCCACTCATAATATTAGGCACAAAAGCGCTTAGCGAAGTGCGCCCTGTGTGAGACAAACTCCCACCCGTTGTTAGAAGAACAGATGATTCGCATATTTGATGACCCAACCTTTCCGTTTAATAAGAAGGAAGTAGAACAGACGCAGAAAAAACAAACAGACAGTTGGTGTCACTGTGATGACAAAGCATCTAGACTGGGTTAGTCAATTTCTCTTTGAAACATTAGTGACGAACGAGAAATTAAGGCTCTCCACAACGTAAAAAAGAAACAGCACCAGCATAAGAAAAAACGAGGAGTGGGCAATTTACGCATTCTTCTTTTTCTTTGTAAAAATGTAGCATACTAGGTTTATTTCCATCGGCATCATTATCAGCCCTATCAACAATATTGTACCGTATCGTTATCAGGAGAGCGGGGAAAGGAAAACGGCAGAATTTTTCTTCTAAAATAGTTGACAAGATCGAGAGAATAGAGAGTGAAAGGGTTGATCGTGTGGGTGGGAGACGAGTGACGGTGTGGTTGGGAAGACAGTACGAACTTGTAGAGCTGGGTGTGCGATTTGTATAGAGATAGAGGAATTAGAAAATAAATGCCCCACACGAAGGTATGCAAAGACAAGGGTAACGGGATTCCTGAGACGGTGAAGACTGGGACGGAGAAGGGAAAAGGTGATAGGAGTAACAGGCAAGAGAGGGCGGTCGCTTTGCACACACACCTCTAAATGACCGATGCAGAGGAAGTGTGCGGTTGGTGTTGTTGCTGTGGCGGCTGGGGTGGAGGAGGAGCAGGAGGCATAAAAAAGCTTTGGTCTTGCGGTTGTGGCTGTGGTTGGGACGACTGGTAGTCAGACGACGCAACGGAGTGAGATGTTGGGGGGAAGTACTGTGTGGGCGCAGAAGCAGCAGGATAGGATGTGGACGGAATTTCCTCCCTACTCCCACTTCCAGATCGCCATGGGGGCGGCGGCGGAGGGAGAGGCGTGTAACCGTTGGGATCCCGCTTCAAATGCGGTGGCGGAAAACTCGCAGCGAACCCATAGCTTGACGATGCAGAGGGGGTGAGAGGTGAGGCTTGCGGTTGAGGTAGTGCAACCGGAGTTCGTCCACGACCGCCGCAGCCGCGTTTTGTCAGGAGCATTTCAGTGAGAAGACTCTCATTGGGGATGCAGCTGGCGTAGTAGCGCGCCACGAGGAAGCTCTCCAGTTGAAAGGCCACGTGCTTTACCTCAGTGAGGTGTGACAAAAGCCGACCCAGCCGCTCCGAGGCTGCGATTGTAGCCAAGGTGGAGGCAGCATGGGTGGGGAAGGTCGGAAAGGCAGGTGGAGGGGGAGGCCTCTGCTTGATAGCACGTCGAGCTGCTCGCAGAAGGAAGTGGCACAGATCTGCTTGCACCTCCCGTACGTATTCCAGACTTGAGGTCAAATTGACGTCTACAACCAATCGATAAGACACATTGATTTGACACAAGTACATACCCAATTCAGACATTTAAGACGTTGACTACCTAACAGAAACAACATTAGAGCAGAATTTGAGTGTGAAAAAGATAAGGGAAGATTTAGATGCGTAAGAGCGGGCGCGTGCGAATGCGTACGCAGACGACCCGAGAGCGACACCACCCGCATGACGAAGAAGACGGTAGAAGGGCACACCCGCGCAATGTGACCTCACCAGGTCATTCACACCACTGCTGGAGGAACAGAGTTCTATGACTGACGGAAAACTCCCTTTCTCTCAGCCCCAATTTCATTTCCCACAGTTTGGTATCCTTTTCACCCTTGCCACGACCACTTCGTGATACAAACATCAAAGTTAGTTTAATATTATGTTAGAGGAAGCAACGGTTTTTGAACTACTTTTTTTTCTAGTTGAGTGCAAAGGTTCATCCCATCACATACATAAGCACTTACCAAAAGCAGTAGCAGATACTAACAAGGTCGACCAGACTTTAAATTGTCATGAGAACCCTTCTCCCTCCCCTTCTTACTAGCAACAAGTTTCCCCGATCATTTATTGGGTTCCTGTACCAAATCCACTCAAGGTAACCACATCATATGGTAGTGAAGACTGATTTTACCCATAATAGCTGCCCTGATTACTAGGAACATTCTCCTACAGTCACTCGCCCAAACACCAACGCCAGCGTCGCGACTGACCACCACCATTTACTAACGCATGCGCAGGGGCTTATCTCTTGCGCGCTGAAAGCATAGTCGACTGGGTAACTTTTATGGGCGCCAGCCTACGGAACGGTATGCATTAAATCCAACTAGCTTTTTTCTACAAATACTCATCTTAAATGGTTAACTGAGTGAAAAACGAAATTATTGACAAATTTGAGAGGTGATTTTAGAAAGCAACAAATTGGCTCATAAGTTGTCTCAAGGACGAAAAGAGCCCGCAAAAACAACAGAAGTTGGAGAGGAGGTCTTTGCAACAAAAGCTACGGCTACAAGTGAAGAGAGTAAGGGAACCAAACGGGTTAAACTGAAAAGCCAGCTTCAGATTTCCAGGTTCCCAGACGGGTCGGAGCTGAGTACAAATAAGAGCAATAAACGTAAAAACCAGAGACTTACAGCACAAGAGTGGAGAGAGGCTAATTACTAAGGCTCCGACAGCTTAAAATTGCAAGCGGAGCACTTTGTGGGTGTTTGCGCGGACGGATGGACGAAGTGGATAATCGCATAGTTGCACACATACACACACAAGTGCAAACACTCCATTGAGGTCATGTGGTGCGTGGATAAGTGAGCATTGATGTGATAAGACAAATGGCAGTGGAGCCACATTTCGATTCGTTTGGTGCTACCTCCTGTGACGAATCCGAAACGCAAGTCGCCCTCTAGACAGCTAGTTAAGGTATCCTGGTCAGGAGAAGGATCACCGCCCTATCCAGTGAGGACAACTCAGAGAAGTGGACTTGTTCGGCGATCGACAATCCACCTCACCTAAAAAAGACGCCGGGGCTACAGCACCCCGGTAACTGAACTCCACTGTCGTTAAGACAGATAGCAGTTCGAACAAACAAAGACCCTAGAGGCAAACATCACCTTCGCAAATACTAAGATGTAAATGATAACGAGGCTTCCAATTTGCACGTTTCATTATCTCAGCACTCTATCCCCCGTCACCTAACCACAGAACTTCGAGGTCATTAGTGAGTTCCCTGATTTCACTCATTCGAAAAATAATGGCACTACTTCTCGTGTGCTTGTCGTAATCTATTAACCAGACGAAACTGACTTCAATTGTGACGACATTACAATCACGAGATATGTAAACGCTCGCTGATTCAAGATGAGGGAGATCAAAAACAGAACAGTCACCCAAACCTGATGTGATGGAATCAATGTTGTGGTTGCTTTAGACGTAATAAGTGAATCCAGCCTATTAACGCAGTCGATTAGCTAGTAATAAGTGCTTAGTAGTCGACTAGACAAAAGGCACATCTCTACGACGTTTTGGAAATTTGCCACATTTAACTGTGGTGACTAACATTTCCCATCCTAGGAAGGCAAAGCGACTACGGAAGTCATGCCAGAATAGTGCCCCTCAAGCAATACGCAGGAAAAACTGAAGCCTGTTCATGTGGTACCTTTTACTGCCCTTATTTGCCCAGCTAGAGAAGCGATAATCGCTTGTTCCAGAGGATAGCTCTTAATCATAGGGGGGAGAATGTAATAGCATCCTTTCCAGAAACAACGGGGCGGCCCTGGCATTCACACGTAGGCGCTTCTCAATGGTGTTACGCGCAAACTGCCAGTCACATGCTACCAACTGCCCGGCACGCACACGCATAAACTAACATGAACAAAAAGACGCAGTCACTCTGCCCGCATACAATAAAGGACGATTGGGAGGGACAGGGAGGAGGGAACAAACACAAGCGAGTAAGGCTGCAAAATAATTTTCCTTGCATCCCATTATTGCTACCGGTGTTTCTATTTTTGTGGTTCCCCTTTTGTGCTTGAACGCCTGAATACAGATATCTTGCTTGTCCCGCTCCTACTACTGAGGTGGGTTTCCCAATTCAAGCACAATGAAAGCAATCTTAGTGCATTCGGAATTGGTTGCATATCTATGAGATGCCCTGATTTTCGAACCTGAGCCCGCACGTCACGCATACTTTGTACAATTAGTTCCAATGAAATAAATTAGACTGTAAAAGTAAAGCGAGACGATTAATGTCAAAGTAAAAACAAAAGCACCTCAGTTGTGGTAAACAATTTCCTCGAGACTCTGGCAACAAATGTGTCAGATTGCTTTCAATAATTCTTAGTCAAGAATAGTGACTGACCATGCTTATAGGGATTGAAGATAACCAGAAACTTAAGGCAGGTGAACTCGTGACTGGAGAGACTGAGGGCACTGAAACGGGCAATCAAGTCGCGAATCCGCTGATTGTCGTCATCGGAAGGGAGGAGGTATTCCATCAACTCTTTCACCAAGTAATAGAGGTCCCGGTTCGACGGCTCCCGCGGACTGCCTGCGCCCGCCTTCAGCATATCGGGCTGGTGCAAACAAAGGCACATAACCTAACAGTTGAAGCTGACAATAAGCCCCACTTATGAGCGGTGATAAACAGATAATTTACCCGGTCTTCCGTTCGAAGGTTGAGAATCACGCACTGCAAAAACTCGATCACAATGACCTCACTCCAACTACTGTACAAAAGCTGCATTTTGTCCTCAACCTAAAAAGAAAGATATCATTTAAACTTGGAAGAGAGGATGCAGAGAATCCGAGCACCCTGGTTTCGCAATCGCAAGGCCTAAAACGCGAATACCAAGCTCATTTGCAGACAGGTGTCTAAATGTCGTTCACAATTTCAATCCTGTTTTGCGATAGTGTCCACACACACCTTCAAATAGATAAATGTTGACTTTGCTAAACTGGCGACATAGGAAAAGGTTGTTTTGCATATAGAAGAAATACCAGTCTTCCCAACACCAAAAGTACCACCAGAGTTTTGTGGCATCTCTTCTTGTTTTATTCATAGCAATGAGATGACAGGAACAAAAGATACGGTGAAGGGAAAGCAAAACACAATGAAAATGGGTGATTAGAATTGCAAATGCGAACAAGTGGTTGAAATATGAACCACGGCAACTGTATGCATGCGGGGCGAAGTGATTGCCTTAAGTTAGCAACTTTAATGTGCACTGTTGCCAGAACACTCAGCAAATGCCATTTCTTCGTGCAAATTGGTGAACACAACGGTGGGCATGGATGAACCCGCTCAACTATGCATATCAATTTATTTATGTGCACACACAACGTTTGTCCATGGCAAGATAACATGAACGAAGAGAGCCAGATACAATCACAATTTAACCGGATAAACGGATACTGAAAAGAACCAGACCAGTCTTAGGAATAAGAAAAAGGGGCATGATGTTATCAAACTGTGACAACCTGACGCGTCTGGGTGCCCACTAAAATAGGTGAAGTTTGTACTGGCGTTGCAGTTCAGTGCTCCATCTAAATTCCTCATCGATTTTGCTTGAAGGCTTCTGAATCCAATAATCTCGTCTAAATGTGGCTTGAGCGGATGGAATTTCAGTATTTAACGTCTAATCCACACAACAGGTACTGCCGATATCAGAAGTCGATGACACTGAAAAGTGTGAGTTCAACGTGCCTAAAGCGTTGACTGAAACTGAGGGTTGAGTCAATGCTTCACACCTCTCATGAAAAGCGTAAATGTGGCTGAAATAAAAGATTCGACCAGAAGTTCACTTACGATTCAACAAATAAAACCGATCATTTCGTGTCTTCTACTACCCACCATCTAACCGAACCGTGGCAACATAACACGTTTAGACGTTCGATAAAATGGAAGGCAAGTATCATAACCCAGGCATCAAAATACATCTAAAACACAAGTGAAAGCAACATCATTAGCTCCGTAGCGTTGCCTCCTACTACCGATCACCTTGCGAATGAGTCGATGACACTTAAATTCTGACTAGAATAGGCGGTAGTGTACGCCTGAAGTCCATCCTTCAATAGAAATGCAAGAGCAGGATTAAGCAATGGTCGGAAGAAGAAACACAGGACCGCACATGAATAACCACCCTTGCTGTAGCGCTGTGCAGCACCAGCGGTGGCGGCAGACCTGGCAATGCTTGTAGCAGAACGCTTTGACGTCAACTTGAAAAGGAAGCGCACGTGTGTACGTACAAACACACACGCAAGCTAACGTGCATGCGCGTTTGTGAGCGAGCGGGGAAGGGTCATAAAAGAAGACGGCATAAGCTCGAGGAGATGCCTTTCTGGTTCTTCAATGCACTTGCATCCATGCCCATATCTATGAATCCTAAACTGGATATTAAGTAGTCGGTTCACCAGTTACAAGTACGGTCTAACGTCACCTGACTAGATAGCTTTAACTAGGGAAAGGGGGAAAAGGATGGATTCATTGATTTTAAAATGATTCAGCGGCGTTCTCAGGCTATCATAGTACCGAAATCCCCATCACGGGAATCAATATGGGATTTAAGAGAAACATAAATCGAGAAATTGAGTCGTAGATGGAATGGAATATCGACCACCAAATCACTCTTCGATGAAAAATTAACTGAGGAAAAAAAGCAGTAGTTTAGATAACATTACAATAAATAGGAGATGAAATAAAGCTTTCACCCTTAATGTGACTTAGGGATACTAAATGACAATACCGGAAAACCCAAATGGGAGTTATTGTAGCTACGCCACGGAAAGGGTCTAATGATTCCTTAATCTTCCTCACCATGGCATTATCAGAATGCAGGGAAGAATAGACAATAAAAACGCCCAACGTTATGCTTTTCTTCTCAGTACTTTAAGGCCACACCCCGAACCCATAAGCGTGACGAATGGCAATTTCGAAGGGCAGGCACACAACACCCACACAAGTATGGAGGTAGAGGCGGCCAATTTGGCCTACTCATGCAACCCAAATCAACTTTCGTACACAGCATAACTCGCAAAAACACGGTTTTCTAATGAATTCATCAAACAACGTGAAGCAACTGCATCGGAGCAGGTAGTGGGGTAATGTGGAAACAGTTAACAAAAAGTGAGAATTTAAGACCCAAAGAGAGGATTATCTCGAGTGTAGATGACTGACTTGGGACGTATGCACAGGCACAAGCGCATCCACACACGATAACTCATAGGCGGAGCGCGGGCGCACTAAGGTATGCGGTTTATGGTTATGGGCGCAATCATAGGGCAGCGAGGTACAGGGATGGAGGGGAGAATTAGTGGCGTTTGCACGCGTACGACCGTGGGATGTATTTTTGCCGCCAGAAAGTGCACTAAAGCGGCCAGTGCACAAAATACCTCATGTTTGATTTATGTTTCCCATTTGCATTTCCCGTTTTGCAAGCATAAGCACACGCGCGTATCGGTAGAGCCCATCAAATTGAAAGCAACTTGATAATTCCAACCCAGTTAAAATGCGCAAGACAGGAGCACAAGCACCGTAAATCACACTCACTCGAATCACGCGAAAAATCTCGGTTCGGTTAACCCAGTCGACCATGTGGAAGAGGCAATCCTCAAGCATGCTTGATAGCTTGCAGAGAATATTGTCGAGGGGACTGTCGGGTGCTGCTGCGGCCAAACCGAGACCGTCCGGGCCGCTTCCATTATCGGGCGACATAAAACCACCTTCCACGGGATTAAGGCCCATCTCTCCCTGTGTGCTTGCTCGAATGAGGTACTCCTTCAGTTTCTGTTGACAAAAATATCAAAATGACAAGTTTTGCGCTGTAATGATGTTATCCTCTATTTCTTACAACGCAAAAAATTCGAAGACTGAGGAAAATATAACGACACAGAAATTAAGCCCAGGTACCGCGTCCGCTAATCTAAGTGAACTGAGCTGGAATTGCGCAATAAAACCACATACTCTCCCAGCACCGTTTCATATCAAAAATAAGAGTGAATAGGGAGGATAAAGTGGAATCCTTTCGGCAAACTCACAGGATAGAATTGCTTGGCCAGAGCGATCAGCTTCTCAGAATGGGCATTCGAAGCTGAGAAAAGTTGGGCGAAGTTGATTCCCTCAAATGGTACACTGGCAGCGGCTGAAGCTGTGGTCTTGATGCCATTGCTGAATCTCAGCTCACCACCCCCCTCGGCCATGGAAGTCTCGTCGTCTGAGGAGAGTTCACCCTCTAGTTCGGCAATCTCTTCCAATGTCTCCTCTAAGTTCTCAGGCTCAGCTGCCATACTGCTATCAACTGCGTAGAATCCCCCAGCGTCGATCTGATCGAATCGACCACTACTCTTCAGCGGTTGTGGCTGCGAAGATGCGGGTCGATAGTAATCGGCGAGACGAAATGTCGGCGATTTGCGAGAAGACCACATCAATCCCCCCGGCTGACTTGTGCTCGAGGCCGAGGTATTTCGCGGGTAGTACTGGAAAACCCACGTTTAAGATGCGAAATTGGCCGTTCCAAAGAGCAGAGACTAAATGTTCCATTCGTCGAAGTAAGCGCATACCTGAAGCTCCTCTGCTGAGGGGATGGGCGTCTGACCCCCACTGCCAGAACCGGAGGCGCCCAGGAGTGCAATATCGGGTGGTGGTTCGCTTGTGGTTGGGGCGAGATAGGCACCGTTGTCGGGTGGAGGCACGGCCTCCTTTTTTGGAGCGGGGCCCTCGTAGAGCCCAGGGATGGAGGCGGAGGAGGTGGACGAGCAGGGCGTATAGGGAGCGTGATGACTGGAAGTAGGCGTCACTGCTGCTGGCAGGAATGGGCGAATTGGCCCATTCGGAGGTGCTGCAGCGACAGTAATGGTGGTGGAAGAGGATGAGGCAGATTTAGGTGTACTCCAATTTTCTGATTTTGGTACAGCTTGGGGATTGATCGAACTGGAGAAAAAAAAGCAATATCAATGGGAGGAAGGCAAAGTAAAATCGACTGACGACAAAAGAAACATGATTAGAGGGGATGAAATAGCCAGCTAATTTTGTTAAAAACTGAAAAGACAGCCATGGATGGGAATGACCTACCGCCCAAGATCAAGAGGAAGAGACATTTTAGCAATGGGCAGGAGACACCCAAGCTGCATTTTTTGAGGGCGGCAAGGCGGGTGCCAACAATAGAGGCATATCAGATATGCCACTCACGCACCCACCCATCTGCCCACCCCCATAGCCTACATCACCTAGAGAGGGAGCGAGCGAGAGGCAGCAGCTCCCAATTGGCTAAGCCGCACAATCACCAATCCCCGGATTAAAAAAGCAGCTGGCGTATCCAAATAGTGCGCGCTTAAAATTTGATTGGCATTAGAAGAAACCAACTCGCGTCCAAAACACACAACATAAAGACACACGCAGACCGTGAAACGTCAAAAAGGAGTGTAGGGGTAGCATCATCGGTTTTAGAGAGGGGAGAAGGCAGGGAACTCACTCAAGGCCACAGAGGTTTGAGGATGTGGGAGGGTTCCAGAAAGCCTTTTGGGAGGTCGGAGCTTCTTGGTTGGGGCAAGGAGTGGTGGCAGTGGCAGGGTCAAGGGGGGAGGGCTGTTCGCTGGGATAGTTCTCCACTACCTCCACTCCCTCTGCCTCTCCGTCGGCACCGACCTCGCTGCTACCCTCGTGGTCCGGTGACGAGGGCGGGGGTGATGAAGTCGACTTGCTCCGCCGCAGTCTACCGCCGCGCATTCGGTCTTCGCGGACGGCTAAGGGTGGACAGGTATAAGGAAGCTTTTGTCGAAAGGAATGCTCCAGCCACTAATTTTGCGTAAGCTCCCAGCTACAGTAATTTCATAAGCAGTCATGCTGCTTAGACGTTTCAAATAGTAGATTCGCATACACATAAAGCAAGGGAGAATTGTGGTTTCCACAATTATGATGAAGCGTCGCCATCCGAGAAACGCGACTAATCAAGGTCACATGGGATGAGGCTATTTAAAGAGAAGTAGCGATGGGAACATAATGGAGGCACGGTTCGCGCAAGTACGCAGGGACGCAAATGACCATGAACGGAATATGTGAATTATAAACTGCCTTCAATTCGATAAACAGCACCAATTTTGGCAATAAAACAACGAAAAATCTCTAACACAGCTTGAAGGTCAAAAAGTTGTTTGGTCAGACGTTGGTTACAATGAACAACATAAACAATGAAGCCAAAAAAATCACGCGCAGAGAGTAGCCTTTTGTTTGCAAAACGTAAACAAAGAATTCATAAGCAAAATTTATGGTCGATTAAATAAAGGAGGAAGCAAAGCGTACCCTCTATTCGCATACCAACTGAAAGACACTTTTTGAAACGGCAATAAGCGCAGCGCTTCCTATGGATGCGATCGATGATACAGACGCCGGCTTCTGTGCACTGATAAGACTTTTTGTTTTGAACGGTTCGCTTGAAAAACCCTTTACACGATTCGCAAGTTTGCAGACCGTAGTGATAGCCAGATACTTTATCGCCACAAACGGGGCAGGCTAAAATCCAAGGCGCGTCAGATCTTGCATCGTCAGGATTGGAATGCGCTGAAAAAAGGGAGAAAACGATAAGTGGAAAAACCTCCGCTCAAAAAATTGGCACCGAGCAGAAGTTAGGAAATGCCACAACTCACACGGAGAACTAGGGTCAGCACTTGAACAAGCAACGGACGAAACCAATCCCTTTCTTTTAGAAGTATTCCACTGTTCTTGGTCTAAGTCATAAGCTTCAGGGGAAAGGGAGGCGTGGGACATTACTCAAATCCCATCGAGGGAGGACTATGAATGATGAGAAACACAAAGCCCGATTAAAAATGCACATACTGTAGTAGATTAACCATAAATAGACACGAAGTTTGATGGAAATATAGCAGACCGGTGGTTAGGATCGTAGAAATGGGAAAAAGAACCAATCAGACACATTTCAAGAGTTCAAAAATAAACTTGTCTGCCACCAAATCAATGGCGAAAAACAGAAATGAAGGAAAGAAGACGCAGTACAACCTCAACAGCAGCACAGACGCACCTCATATCAAGAAATTTTGTAGGGAATGACCGCGAGGGGCTCTCAACCAAAATTCTAACTGATTTGACCAATCACAGCAATAAGTTAGCGAACTAAGTAAGTAGCAAAAAGCCTTTAAGTTATCTCAAAATATGGATAAAACTAACCAAAAAATGTGTCCATAACAAAGTAGAACGTTTAAAAGTTGTAAATGCGGGCCACAGTCCTAGGGAGAGTATAAGTTTATTTGCATTACGATTCATTTTTCACCTGGTTGAAAGCATTTTTGCAATTATTAAGTCCAGTAAAAGGTGCGCAGCAATGGCTTGTATCTCGAAAGGAGTTTCGAGTGCATATATAGTGCTATTAAATAATTTATTATATTTATTTATTGTCTTAAAACTTTTAAGGCCATGCGGTGCCTTGCTGTCCTCCAAGAAAGTTACATTAATCGCAGCAAATTCAGCGTTGCTTCCACCCACTTAATCCTCCGCAACCTTGAATGAGTAGGTCAGGTATGAAAGCTTGATACTTTATTTTTGGTTGACTCATGGCTCTAATTTTGATCACTTGGTTGGCCACATTACCTTCGTTAGGTGGACTAGTCCCTGAGACATGCTTGTAACGTCCCGGGACTGCCTTGAAGATAAAAGGAGGCACAATGATATTGTAATACTTTGTTTGTTCGAACTGCCGGTTTCGGTCACTTGGGTGGCCATATTGTACTAGCCGGTTGACCGGCCTCCGAGCTGTGCCAACAGCCCTCAAGCCCTCTGTTTCCAGCATATATTTTCTGCCCCAGTACTATGCCTTCTTTTACCCTAGAGGGAGCCTCGGGACGCTACATTGGTGGCAGTGGAAAGCGAACCCGACGTTGATGGATTCTACACTGCTCCATGCCGCTTCTGGCAAACCTTGGCGGTGTAAAAGAAGTACATGTGCTACGGATGGGAGAATCTCTCACACCCTATAACAGAAGGCTTGAGATCGACGTTCATCTTCGACGTCTCCCTCGCCCTCGTGCTCGACAGGGAAGCCATCAACAACTGAAGCGACACTAGCCGTGAACTCAAAGTCCAGTGCAACTGCCAAGGAGGATCAGAGACGTTGTGGTCAAGCATCCTCTGTAAGCTCTCTCTCCTATTCTCAGGCAACTTGCCTCCCTTCGCCAAAATGTGCATCTACAGATGTAGAATGTGCAGGACGCCATTCGATAGCATCGTTTCATGCTTTGCACACTTGGATCACATGCATTTTGTTCCTATGAAGCCCGGTCGCCTCATTCGCTCAGAGTTCTACGATACCCTCGTGTTTCTTCCACGGCATCAGAAAAGCCTGGAATCACAACTTGTGTTGTGTGTGTGTCTGCACTCGTCCAAAAACTTGGATTCGTACCCCCATCTTCCATTGGGCCGCATTATCGTGGGAGAGGAGGACTAAGATATGCGCATTTGCTGCACCGAGTGCTACGCAGAATTGATGGTACTACAAGAAGACATGCGCTCCAATCTCGATAGGTGGCATGGTTAGCTCGTGGGTGCTTATCGCAGCACTGATTATGTTGTGGTGGCTGAGACGGGAGGCTGACCAAGGGGAGCGTCGGGGACGACGCTCGAAAGGAGGGAGGGGCTGTGTAATACCTCGTTTGTTCGAACTGCCGGTTTCGGTCACTTGGGTGGCCATATTGTACTGAGCCGGTTGGCCGGCCTTTGGGCCGTGCCAACAGCCCCAAGCCCTCTGTTTCCAGAATATATACATTCTGCCTCAGCACCATGCCTTCTTTTACCTTAAAGGAAGTCTCGGGACGCTGCGTTTGAGTGTTAATTATCCACAACGCTGGGGTCGGCATAAATTTTACAGGCGATGGTGGGGAAAGTCTTCACAATTTGTAATCTTACATTCTTAAAGCATATTATCTGGCACTCTCTGAACGATATTTAGAATCCGATTTCGTTCGTTTAACACCTTTAACGAATTGAAGGAACGCTAATTTGAATCGATTTGGGCTTTGAATCGGGTCTCCTTTTAGTTAATTGGAAAGTGGTTTAATCATTTAGAAACACATTAAAGGGACGTGATATGCGATGTTGTACAAAGTGCTATGGGGCGCAGAAGCACATTGGATAAAACGTTGGATGAATATTTTACTTCTTCTCTTTGATCAATTAAATGTTACTACTTGACATATGCTTATCGCTCACGGAATATGTTTGTTTGTTGTTTTAAATCAAAATATTACTAAAAATAAAAGAAAATCAGGTCATTTTACTGAAATAATATTAACTTACTAAAGATCATTATAACCAATCATGAAATGGGCCGTTATTATGGTTAGCCCTGCATCCTGCAGTATTCGGCTGCTCGAACATGTCGCAGTTTTATCATGTCGCAACTCAGCGCTCAACCTCTGTTACAAAAGCTCTCACAGGTATAATTACAGCGCAAAATAATAAAATAATTCACTGTCATTGCTGCGTTATGTCGTTTATTTCGGTGATGTGGTGGTGAGCTAAGCCTCTTTTAAGATTTGTTATATTTTCGCTAGTCAGCAAAAACGGTTGGAGGCGGGGGGTTTATGACATCTTTAAAAACACGAACTTAAAAGCTTTACTTTTTGGCGATTTTAGGGAATTTTACGGATCCCAATGACCTGAATCTTCTTATCATCAAGAATTCTTGTCTTGAACTTTATGATGTTACAATCGAGGGTCTGAAGCTGATACATGACGTGCCACTGAATGCCAGCGTTCTCACTGCTCTGTTTTTTCGTCGGAAATTCTGCAAGCGCGATGCATTATTCATACTTACTCACAAAGCTGACATAGCCATTATAGAATGCAACCGTAAGAACGACTCGATCGAATTCGCTACAGTCATGTCAGCGAGCATTGCTGTATGTCTTCATAAATATATGAACAAATATACACTATAGGACAATGCTGCGCGTATGCTAGACCAAGGCTTTGATGCACTAGTAGATCCTGCTGCTACATATATTGTAATCAGAATGTATTATGGGATGCTGAAGCTTATTCCAATCGCCAATCTTTCTGAGCCTCGTGATCCTTTAAACAGGGTTGATCAGCAAGCAGTGCCCATAAGCGTCAGGTAGGTTGTTTGTTACTTTGTTTACCTTGCCAATTAGGATTGAGGAGACGCAAATTGTGGATATGGTCTTCTTATACGGTTACGCGACACCCACTTTTGCGTTGATTTACGAGGATGACATGGTAGCCTCCATAAAGATGTACGATATCTTGGGCAAGGATCCGACTCTGCGCTCCGTGCCTGTAAATGTTGACTCCATTGAAACCAGCTCAAAGATCCTCATCCCCGTTCCTGCTCCTTATAGTGGCTTTATTTTAGTAGGCGACAGTATTATTTGCTATCACACCCGCGAGACTTTTCACATCTCTCAGTACATACCTCAAGCGCAGGTACGAATTGGTGCTCCTTCAGTAACGTCTAGAGATCAATCACTTGTTTTTCTAGGGTATGTTTTTCTGACCTTTTTAACGCTTCAGAACAGCCGTATAGTCTGTTATGCCAAGGTGGATTCAAGGCGCTACCTTCTAGGAGACATAGCTGGCCGTCTTTACATGGTCCACCTCTTGCCGCAGGATGAGAAAACTATCCGACCGATACCGTCGACATCGCGCGACATGACTCATGCTACTCCACGCATCGGCTCCATACGCATCGAACTCCTCGGTAGATCGAGAATAACCCACTCTCATGCTTAACATTACAACCATTGCAAAGTATTACCCAAAAGCTTAGCTAACATGTTAATGTTTCGTTCTTATTGCATGGCGGTGAGATAGGTGTGCTAATCAGTAATAACACGGTTGGAAACCTCAACATAATTCCTGATTAGGGCCTGCAAGCAAAGTAAGAATGATAATTTGCAGAGATAATTCTCCTATCGCTTATTTTCAGGCGAGACGGCTATTCCAGAGTCCATTGTTTACCTCGACAACGGTGTGGTTTTCATCGGTTCCTACCTGGGCGATTCGCAGTTGATTCGATTGAATCCGGAAATCGACCCCAAGACAAACAGCTATATCACAATCCTTGAAGAGTTCACTAACATCGGCCCCATCGTTGATATGGTCTTCTTCGAGAACGATGGGCAGAGTCAACTTATCACCTGTTCTGGCTGCTACAAAGAGGGCAGCCTGCGTATCATTCGAAATGGTATTGGCATTCAGGAGCGTGCAACGATTGACAAAGAAGATCTGAAAGGTTTGCTGCTCATTCTAAACCAGTTTTCTTTTCAAATTGAAGGCCGGTTGAATATACTAACGCATTGATTCTCTTCCCCAGGTGTGTGGTGTTTTCCACTCGAGTCAGATACTTACGATGATTCCATCATCGTGTCACTGATCGGTCGTTCTCAGTAAGCTTCTACTGCGATAGCATTAATAGCGTCGACTGCATTTATTTTTCCTATCGTTTCTATTTGGGCTTGGCGAAGTTATACGCTATCTAAAATTGAAAGTCTATCACGCTTAATGCAATCGAACATACGAATACAGTCAATTCTAATCCACTTCATTAGAAAGGAATGTTGTATTATGTTAGTATTATGGGTCTAGTAGCCCTGATCTAGGTTGCTGCTAATGGAATTTCTTTTCTTACAGACTTCTGCGTCTAATAGGGGATGATTTAGGACAACTGAAATTGGAGGGTTTCAGTTTAGGAGAACGAACCCTTCACTGTGATGTGGTCCATCCGAAGGGTCACAAGCAGAACCCCAGGCCTCTCCTTCTGCAGGCAACCACGTATGGTCTGCGACTTATCGGTATACAGGGCCTCATGGGCAGGGGATGCCTGGCCAAGTGGCGCTCTCCCACTGACAGATCGGTCTCCTCCCTCGCCTCGCGTGGTGACTGCGTTGTGGTAGCCAGTGGGTCGGACCTTTTTGCCCTGCGCATAACGGGAACGCCAGAGGCTCCAGAATTCACTCAAATTGGGTAAATCCACTTCCTGTCCAATCAGTGCTACTGACAGAGGCGGGAGGATTATTATATAACACCATCGCCCGTACATAGGCTACTGCAATGATATCATTTGAGAGTGCACTTTACTGCAGGGTAATTGAAAAGTACTTGATTATTCTTCATTCAAAATTTAGAATGCTGATGAGGAATCCAAGACATTCGTTATAAAATATACTCGGATATAACGAGTGCCTCTCGAACCGGAAACTAACGACGGAAGCCCACTCGCCAAATTTTCTAATTTTCACTATTCAGTCCAGACATTAGGTGTGCAATGTCTAGTTTCCTTGGAATATTTCTAGTATTTCCGGCTTTAAAGGTGCAATTTTGTCTTTTGCCATTGTTCTTCCAATGGCGATGGCCGCTTGAACGACTCGGAAGTCCCCTTTTTAAAACATCGATTTATTTATACAGGAGGATGTGGTCATTGAAGTATATAGTGTATTATCGTTAGCTCAAAAAAGTTCTCTTCTGGTCGAGCGTTTAAGGCAGGTAAGCTAGTTGAAGATAGCCGCTACGGATGAAGATATCCTCACAGGTTCTCAACGAGCAAGGAGTGTTTGAAGTGTGTCTTTAATGACTGCTTCTGGTAATGCACATCATTAAATTGTACATTTGGGTTTGGTAAAAAACGAGTTATTTTCGGTGGTCAAAATCGTCCAGTATAATGGCTTGACAGGGTACGAAAACTGGGTCCGAAATTGGATTCCAACTGCGATGCGATTCGCATTTAGTCGGTGATTCTGTTAGTGGTGTCTGCGACCCGGTCAATCAATTTTAGTACATCTACTGCCACATAGCGAATGAAATAGCAGAGGGCCTATACACCCGTCTACTTCTGGTTGCATAAATTATTTTAATTGGATCGTGTCCACTTTTCTCTTCTGATCCGTGGCAGGGCAGGAGTAAGGAGTTAATTCTAAAGTTGCAAGAGATTAGTTGGAAGGTAGCTTTATTACGGAGTGAGGGTCGAGATGCTGGTGATGCAGGTATCGTGGCCTCTGCATGTGGGCTAGGTCGTTGGAATTTGAAGACTTGGGTGGTGGAACATCTTAACAGGAGGAGATCCAAATAAATCTTGTCATTTTCAGGAATACGGTTCTTCCGCACGAGGTTGCATGCGTTGACCTCACACCCTTCGATAGATCGGTTGCTGCAAAAGCGGCCATTTACTCCGCGGCCTTTCAGTCACCTGTGAGCGGTATCAGGTCTTCTATTAAGGGCAACAATAGTGAGGAAGAGGCGATGGATTCCTCCAGCTCTGGAGATCCTCTTGATGACTTAGAGCCTGAGTATGCAGCCGTGGGGATGTGGATGGGCTATGGGGTCGCGCTTCTCACGCTCCCCTCTTTGGAAGTTGTCTGCTCAGAGCCACTACCTACAATGGTTCCCACCTCCGGCATTGCGATCCTACCTCGTTCCATCACCATTGCGCAGTTTGAAGGACTCGCCTATCTCTTTACTGTCACTGGGGATGGCTCGTTGTACTACTACAATCTGGACTGCTCTACAGGTTGGTGCGGGCATATTGTGTCCTCTATGCTTACTCTATAGTGAATTTGAAGACAGCAAATTAAGGTATGGGAGCTCATTTTAATTTAACGCCTTTGGTATTTCAGGTTAAATCGTGATTTTTGCTTTCAAAGCCTTAAAAAAGGGTGTATTTGTGGCAGTACCACATACAGTAGTAAGTACTAAGTGTCCCACTACTAGTTCCCGGCACACGTCGTAGGCCAATCCAGCCCAGACACTATTAGTCAAGGCGACAGACAACAGTGACAGTGAGTGCGCACACGTGTCAATGTGTGCTGACGAAAGAAGTTTCTTGCAAACTAAGGTTTGCAACTTGAACGTGCGGACGTCTCATTGCAAAGAAGACTTCAATCCCATTATGGCATGGCGGTGTAATGCTCAACGGTTTGGTATCTCGACAGTGGACCTTTCAAAGATGTCTACTTGCATGCACGTCAATGACGATTCCGGTCGTGGTTGTTTTCAGTTTGCCACCACAGTAGCCATTCGTTGCTGTGGATAATCAGCTTGTGAAACGTCTGATGATGGATGTCCGATCGACGCATACGTGACTTGTAGCGAACTTGCACAAGAGGCGAATGTTTCTGTGAGAACGATGGTGACAACATAATCACTCATAAGGACTTGTGCTTTCGGAATTGTTGCAGGCTGAGTACAAGGACGGCTTTCAGCACATGTGACGAGGCGAAGCAGATTGTCGTGGGACAGTTCGAGCATATTGAAGAAATTGTCTGTGGCGAGGCTTTCTAGGTCTTACTTGGATACAACAAGGGAACGTGTAAAAACGAAATGCGGCCTCGCTACTTGGTGATCTTTAAAGTCCTGGTTTAACTCGAATGCGTCGGAAAGATAGTGGCATCTTCTCTTTAGTGTGTTTATACCATGTTTCCTCAAATGTTCAGATCTATTATTGGCTTCCGTTTCAATTTGTGGTTTAAAGCTTGACAGGATGATTTCCCTTCGATTTTTGTAGAAAACATTGCTATTTGTGAAGCAAAACGTCTTAGCGCGGGAACGGGGTCTCAAGTGCGTCTCACACAATGGCGCTCGCACGGCAAAAGGAATGTCTTTGTTTGCTCAAATCGTCCGTGCATTATATATTCCAACCGACATAAACTCGTTTTCTCCAGCGTGAATATCAAGGAGGTCTCCTTCATGTCTCCTCTGAAGGGGTCTTACTACAAAGATTGGTAAGTTGGGGCTTGTCAAGTTTAGTCAATGCTCCTAAGGTTGAAACACTTTGACCCGTTATTTTGAAGCTAAAGTGTAGACACATCCTGACTTTAGTGGATTTCATTTTCTTTAATGTTTTCACTTAATAGTCGAATTCTCTCTGCTTTGTCACTATAGCATTTGCATGGTGACGCCATCAGGGCTAATGATAGGCTCAGTGGACAATCTACAGAAGCTGCATGTGCGCCGTATCGCGTTGAATGAATCGCCTCGCCGTCTGGCGCTGCAGTCAGAGACAAATAGTCTTGGTGTGATTTCGTGTCGTCGCGAGGTCTTTCAAGAAGGCACTGGGTTCAAGCCCATCCGAACTTCCGCCTCCCTGTCCCCCAAGGTGCCTAGGTCTTTCAGTTCCACACCCAAATCCCCCGCCTGTAAGTCTTCAGCGCATTTTTCCGACGTGTCTGAACATTAACACATTTTTTCGTCTGTTTTTAGCCTCTTCAAACCCGGAAAAGTGTACCGACATAGAGGCGTCGTCGTTGCTGATCTACAACCAGAGTAATATGGAACTTCAATGCGTTCACACCTTCCACTACAGTCAAGTTGTTGTGGAGACAGCTATGAGTATCGGCTCAGTGAATCTAGGTGTCGATCCAGGCGTCCTCTACGCTGTAGGCACGGCTCTCATTGTCAAAGGAGAGCACGATCCCAAAAAGGGTCGGATCCATCTCCTCCGCTGGAATCCCGTATCCTCGAAACTGGACGTTGTTCTCACCTACGACGTTCCCGGTACTGTGTTTCGAGTCATCGAATTCAACGGACGCATACTCGCTGCCATTGGAAGTTCGGCAAGTTAATCAAGCAATCGATCGATCGTCTTTTTTTACGTTCGATAGAAGTGAAATGCTGAACTTCTGTGAGTTGAAGCAGGATCTTACGATCCTTGTTTGCCTTGTTTAGGTGCGGTTGTTTGAATTTTGCGGAGATACCCTACGCCAAGATTCGACCTTTAACGACAACATTATGTCACTGTACTTGCGCACCAAGGGCGATTACGTCCTCATTGGGGATTTGATGCGCTCCCTATGTCTCCTACTGTACAAACCCAACCGAAGCAACTTTGAGGTGGTAAGCATTGTTGTCTTTTTCCGCTTGCATTTCGTTTTTACACGTTCCCTTGTTGTATCCAAGTAAGACCTAGAAAGCCTCGCCACAGACAATTTCTTCAATATGCTCGAACTGTCCCACGACAATCTGCTTCGCCTCGTCACATGTGCTGAAAGCCGTCCTTGTACTCAGCCTGCAACAATTCCGAAAGCACAAGTCCTTATGAGTGATTATGTTGTCACCATCGTTCTCACAGAAACATTCGCCTCTTGTGCAAGTTCGCTACAAGTCACGTATGCGTCGATCGGACATCCATCATCAGACGTTTCACAAGCTGATTATCCACAGCAACGAATGGCTACTGTGGTGGCAAACTGAAAACAACCACGACCGGAATCGTCATTGACGTGCATGCAAGTAGACATCTTTGAAAGGTCCACTGTCGAGATACCAAACCGTTGAGCATTACACCGCCATGCCATAATGGGATTGAAGTCTTCTTTGCAATGAGACGTCCGCACGTTCAAGTTGCAAACCTTAGTTTGCAAGAAACTTCTTTCGTCAGCACACATTGACACGTGTGCGCACTCACTGTCACTGTTGTCTGTCGCCTTGACTAATAGTGTCTGGGCTGGATTGGCCTACGACGTGTGCCGGGAACTAGTAGTGGGACACTTAGTACTTACTACTGTATGTGGTACTGCCACAAATACACCCTTTTTTAAGGCTTTGAAAGCAAGAGTCATAACATGACTTGATCAGCTCTGCGGTTGGTTTTACCGCGTATTTTTTGGTCACAAAATAGATTGGGAGGCATCATTGCCCGCGGTATACCAGTGGGATAGAGATAATCGATGATGAACACTTTCTCTCGGGCGACGCGGACGGCAATATCCACGTGATGGGACGAAATCTCCCAGGCAACACTGATGAGCCTGTGGTTCCATCACTTCGTGTTACTGAGGCCTCCACTAGTCCTGCCCCCGTTCCCGTCCCTGTTCCTACTCCAAAACCAACTACTGACGCGACTGATGTCGCTGGCCCTGGTGACACAGCTGACACTGGCTCGACGAGCGCAAGCACGTCAGCACCAGAAACAACACCGGCACGAGATTCGGAAGAACAATCAGGGGCTCCACTGCAAGCGCCGGTTTCACCATCCTGTAGTAGCCTTCCACGATGTTCTTCGAATGATGGGAAGGCTCTAGTGGATTGCGCCTACATGCATACCGGTGAATCCATCAATGTTTTCGTCAGGGGTGGGTGCTCGCTTTTGGCCAAAAAATTAATGTTGAGTTCTTACCTATTTGTACTTTTTCGCAGGTAACATGAACACACTGGGCGCGGATAGGTGGTCAGCAATTGGCGAAATGCACAACATGTACGGATCGGCGCAGGGTTGCTTGGGTCTCGTGGCTCATCTCTCGCCTATCCTCTTTGCTTTCCTCAAGGAGGTGGAGTCACGATTGGCCCAACTAATTGTACCTGTGGGTAATTTCTCACAGGAATCCTGGCGTTCCTGTAAGGACTGTCTGTGGACGGTTAGGGTGGCGCACAATATCATTGATGGAGAGCTGATTGAGAATTTTCTTGATCTGAGCTTAGAAGATAAGAATAAGATCGTCCAGGGACTGAAGATCCCCGTAAGTGATGAGGCCTCTTGAGTAGGACTCCACTTTTCTTGGATCTCTGACTTTTGAAAGTTTTTTTCAGAGTAATATTTTCTTGTTCACCCTTTTAACTATCCCAAATTCATGATAATCCACTAAATTTTGGATGAAAATGGTAGATTTATTAGTGGAAATGCGATGGACACTTTAAAACCGCTTTTTCATCTGTAAGACAAATGCTGTTATTAATTTTAATGACACTGCAGGCTTCAATGGAAGATTTTGGGACAGCAGGTTTGTCCAAGTTTAATGAGAACGTGGAGACCAAGGATTGCACCGTGAATGACTTGATGCGGGTTGTTGAAGAGCTGGCCGCCCTACATTGATTGCGTCCTTTTACTGTCCATAGATATCCATCCGCTATATCATGTCCTCACCCCTCTTGCCGTTTGTGGTTTCAAATAAATGTGCTATTTTATTAATGCGTTGCCCTGACCGATGAGGGCGAGATGCAATTTGGAAATCAGGATGAAGGTAGGACTAGGCGCATACCTCATAGGCCATTAGGCTTCTCTGATGTCGAAGGCAAAAGCTTCACGTTTGATTGGTTGTGATCTCAACAGAAAGCAAAGCATATGAAGGGTTCAGAGTGGAGTTTTCTTGTCGCTGCACTTTTTTAGACAAAGCATGCCCTCATAATCTGATAATTGATTAGGAAGGTAGCAAATGATGCCAAGGTATAAGTTTCCCATCACGGACGAGTTTTGGAGAGAAAGTGGGAACAAACTGTAAAAGCACTGATGTTCTAATGACTACTCGATTTTGTCGGAGTCTTAGGCAGAGTCGAGTGGAATGTCAAGAGGTCGCTTCTAGGGGGTCGTCATGACATCTTTCGGTTTTTAGGTGGATCTAATTCTACTGAATAATTTAAGTAGCACTAATCTTTTTCTACATAGTTGGCAATGCTTCTGATGGAATGCCGATTAGGGTGCTTAAAAATTCTTCTGAAATCTAAAAATTGAACGCAAAATCGGGGACTAGAAATCAACAGTAAGTCTGCTGGATGAAAGAATGAGAGAATATAGCTTAGATGATGCTGCAACAATACCAGTGAAAAGATATTATAACTGAGTACACGGCAGCTTTACTACCTCTCACCATTAACAGCAAATTTCACATTCTGACAAGTATTAATGTTCCACCGATTAGGCAACCTACAGAAGAAACGCTTCTACCGCAGTGATTACAGAGACAATGTTTTAGATTACTAACAATAATGTGCCATTTCTGATCATCTGACAATAGGGCATTGATCCTATAAACACCTTTGGAAGGCAAGGTGTTAAGGCTCAAACAACTCGCGCCTCAATGGCACATCACAATAGAAACAAAGAGAGGACAGTACTTTTTCTGAAACATTTCTAATACATAAAACATAACAACTCAAGAGTGACGGTGGCAGCGTTGGTGGCAGTGGTGTTGATTGGGGTGGCAGCAGAGACATTCAAATAAACGCAAACAGAAATAGGGAGAAGAGGTGGGGCAAACGCGCAGTCGAAAGCAAGAAGCCACCTGCTTAGGTGGTAGCAGTGGTAGAGAAAACACCCTAGAGTCTTCTGTGGCGGCAGGAACAGTTCAGGTAAGGGGAAGAACCGACGATGGTGGAAGAGAGAAGAAAAACGCGAATTGAACAAAGGAGGGAGGAGAGGCAGAGTTGAGAAGAGCAAAGTAGAACGGGACAGCATAGGGCATGCACAAGAGGTGCTCTCTTTCTCTTTCATTACCCTTCCCCTCCTCCTCCTTTTGAATAGTATATTGGTTTATGCGGACGTAAGCACCGAAAAGAGTGTCTGGAAGGGTAGGGATGGAAGGGGAACTGGGGTGGATAAAGGGCTAAAAAAAGTCACGAGTTCTGCCCTTTTGAGGACATCTACATGATGCTGGTTGCACGATTACCACGGGAGACACTGTTGATCTCCCGAACCACCGAAACGGCGCGGGAACCGGGTCCACCAATTGTCCTCTTAATGGTGATCGTCCTCTCCGCCATGTCAGCACGATGTTCCGCCTCCTCAATCTGTTGCTGCGCCTTGCGGTACTTGCTCATCGTCAGCTGAGACACCTCTTCCTATAGCACAGGCATAAAGTTCTCGCGTCAGTACCAATCTACACTCTCATATACCTTATAACTTAGGTTAAGCAATGCACCTGTTCCTCAAGCTGACGTTTGTAGGCTTTCATCTTGATCTGAGTCTTGTCTAGCAGGTCTTGAAGTTCCAAAATCATGCGTTTATCATCCTCGCTCTGTGTCTGCAGTTCCTTGAATTGACGCTCGTATTTGCGCGCGTTGGCGAAGGCCTCCTTGGCGCGACGAATTTCTCCGTCCAGCTCCGCCTCAAGCTCCCTCACCCGATTCTAATAGTAAAGGAGAAAAAGTAGCAATTAGCATTTGCAAAACACTTTAAAGCGATCCGGGACAGGGAGATCTAACCTGGAGCTTTTGAACCATACGGCGACCCTCACGAGTAGCGAAAGCCTCAGCCTCTTCCAACTTGACCGTGATCTCACGGATCTCGATCTCGAGTTGCTTGCGCAGAGTCTCAGCACGCTTGTAATTTTCTTGTTCCTGTCGCAGCTCATCAGCCAGGCGGAGTACCTCAGCGTTCAGACGGTCAGCTCTATCCTCAGCAGCCTTTAGAATGCAGACCCATTTTAAGTTAACTACTATTAAGAGTTCAGAGAACATGATTATTAAAGATGATAGATACCTTGCGCGCATTGACGGCCTCATCGAGATCGCCCTGCATGACGCCAATATCGCCTTCAAGTCGACGTTTGTCATTGGTAAGAGTGTTGACCGATAGGGTGAGCTCCGAGATACGTCCATTGGCATCGTTGAGTTCGGACTCGGCGTTCTTGCGAGCGCGGTCACTGAGTTCCAGTTGGCTGCGAATCTCCTCCACTTCCGAAGCAAGGGCGATGCGTTTGCGCTCGCTCACCTGCAAGTTGCTCTCTGCAGCTTCGCGAGCTCGTCGCTCGTCCTCTAATGCAGCCTGCAGTTCTTGAACTCGTTGAGCCAGGGTTTTGTTCTCGCGGTTGAGATTGGCGTTTGCCTTGTTCGCCACGTCTAGCTGCACCTCTAGCTCGCTAATTGTCGCCTCGTACTTCTTCTTCAGACGAGACATATCCGACTTGAAGCGAACTTCCATCTCTGAGATGGTGGTTGTCAACTCCTCAATTGTGCGAGTTGTGCTCTTTCTAAAACATCAATATCCACAGCACACCTCTTAATTCCGATTACAAAACCCAAACTCCCGTTCCCAAATTTTGGTTTTTACGAGCTAGGAGTAATTTGCGTAATTATACTCATAACTCTTAAACGACAAGCATTTGAAAGCACCAGATAACGCCGACATTTAGTTTTAAAAGATCAAAAGACCACTCTTTTACCTATGGATACTTACTGGGAATCAGTAAAGCGAAATAATATGAAGATGACTGACCTCAGATTCTCCAGTTCCTCGTCCTTCTCACGCAGACGTTGTTCCATCTCGGACTTGAGGTGATTAAGAGCGTTCTGCGAGGCGACGTACTTCGCTTCCATCTCCTTCAGTGCCTCCTCGGCATCATGGAGAGCAGAGGCGAGGTTATCACGCTCCGCCTCCAATTGACTGCGCAGGGCCTCCAAATCGGTCAGTCGACGATTCGCATCACGCAGGGCTGATTTCGTCTCCTTCAGTTGATCTGTGGATGGTTGTAGGAAGAAAAAAATAATGAAACAAAGCTGCTTGGTTATTTCATACCAGGTTGATTACCGATTCAAGGCACGAATGGTCTTAATTGGTTTTTAAATACCTGCTAAAATATGAGGCAAATATTTTGTTGCAGCTTTTGGATAAAACAATTGAATAAAATGACTCCAACGCTTAAGTATGCAAACTGGTCAATCTTCTGTCGCCACTATGGCCAAACATTTTGGGCAAGCATTCTTCCCCGCCTTAGTCTTTTCCGCTGAGAAAAGTGAACATGAATGCATTTTGATGAATCCCACAAAGTTATGGGTTTTTTTCTGCCGTCATAACTGCCACTAAAGAATAATTAATTATGAGCAAAGCGTACCACCAAGTTGGCGGTTTTCGCGGTCGAGATTGGCGATGCGGTCGGTGAGGTCACCGACCTGCCCCTTGAGGCGCATGTTGTCCGCCTCTAGAGCGCTGTTGGCCGAGTTGAGGGTGTTGATCTCCACTGTCATCTCGTCTATTCGACGCTGCAGCTCATTGGCAAGATTCTCTGCCTGCTTCACCCGATGCGTTAACTCTCCATTCTCTGCTGCCAACTGTCAAATCGAAAAAAAACGGGTAAGATGAGACCCATGAAATAGAGTTCTTGTAAGAGGAAACATTTAGACCTTTATTTTCAATGTTCACCTAGCGATTATACTACAGAAAGACCACCGAGCCTCCTGCCATTCGGAAGTGTGTATTCGATTACATCTATTCAGTTAACTTGTTTGATATGATTTCTTTAAGATTTAAACTTATATCAGATGACGTTGCGGGAACCCACCGCCTCGTTCTCAGCCTGTAGATCCTTGATCTCAAGAGTCAGCTTAACTTTGGTCTTCTCCAGGTTGTTGGCACGAGTGCGCTCATGTTCAGCCATATCCTCCAACTCGGTGATGCGAACAGTCAGCTTGCGTCTACAAGAAGGAGGTAGGATTGATCGGCACATTTCAGCTATGTACAATCACCGGAAGAAAGTGAACACAAATTCAAACGAGAGATGTAGGAAGATTAAAAAGCACCTACTTGAGTTCTTCAAACTCCTCAGTCTTGGCCATAAGTTCTCTCTCAAGACGGGTCTTGAGGGCAGCCATATCGGCGTTGAATTTGGCAACTTGGTTGCGCAGATTTCCGGCTGCCTCGGCTTCCTCCTCGTAACGTGCTTGCAGGTTATCATAGTCCATTTGCAGACTCGACAACTGTGTTTGAAGGTTTAGGCGATTCTAAAGGACCAAGCAAGGCAATAGGTGTGACTTGCAATCTCCAAATTTTAACGTGTAGACTGTCGCTTACGCGTGCATCTTCATCCATGGCCCGTTTAAGGTCATCCAGCTGGCTTTCAAGAGCGGCCTTTGTCTTGGAGAAGGTGACAACTTGTGCTTCATACTCCTGATTTGCGCGAACCAATTCGAAGTTCTCTGCGGCTAAGCGCGACTTGGCCGAGTTAGCGTCGGCCATCTGGCGTTGAAGATCGTCGGTCAGCGCCTTCAAGCGCGTCAGCTGGCTGTCCAAGCCCTCCAGTTTGCTCTCCGCTGAGGCCTAAAACCGAGACGCAAACAACAGCAGTGCATCAAATTGATTCTATCAGTAATAAAACGGGCAAAATGATCCCGACTTTCGTATTCTTCGACCGTAGTTTTTAGCCATAGAAACCTCTAAAGTGATACAAAATAACATTTTTTTTTTCAATTCCACTTGTTTCATTTTCACTTTCAGCACGAAACTTTGTTACCATTCCCCTGATATTTGAGAAAAGCTGACAGTAAAGTTATAATACCCACTAACAATAATTGTATCCCCCTTCATGAATTCAAGTAGCATTTCAAGTGGATTCGACTATGGCTTTCTGCTTAATTGAAGAGGAGTTTAATGGCGCCTTGAGACAAAAATTTGATACAAAAAGAAGATAAATTACCTTGGCCTTTAAAGCGCCATCAAGTTGACCAAGAACGTTGTCGATTTCAAGCATGAGCTGGCTCTTGTCCTTCTCTGCCCTAGAAAACCAAAATTTGTAAGCCATATTAGTTCAGTCCTGATTTCACGTTTAACTACGCAGAAATCCTCTATCTCTATCCTTCTTAACACCACCCATGCCACTGACCCCTCATCCCCATTGCATGCTTGTGTTAGAGCACTTTCCAGATTTGTGGGTTTCACATCTTCAAAAATAACATTGCTAATTTTTTCAAAATGTACTGGATGATATTTTAAATATTCCACTATTTCCGCTACAGATTCTGGATACCACAGATTGGCCTTCAGCTCGCTCACCTCTAAGGTGTTGGCACACGTTGTTCTCATTGGGCAAAAGTCTCAGCAATTACTTTGAAGGATCTCAGACAAGGAGCAGAGAAAGAGAGAGGGCGAGAAAGACTTACCTGCCCTTCTGCTTCTGCAAATTCTCAACCTCGCTGGAGATCTCGGAGATCATGGTGTTGTGTTTGCGGCGCAGAGTGGCCTCGGCAGTTTCGAAAGCAGCGTTGGCATTTTCCAGATCCTTGCGCAGCTTCGAGATCTCCATATCCTTACGGCGAATAGCATCGTGCTGTAGGACAGTGGAAAAAAAACGGGAGTTCGGCGAACGCTTCCGACATACCTCAACTCCAATCAATTGAGCTGTTATTGAATGGACACTGTTCGAAAAAACGAGTCCCTATCTTTACGTTGTTACCGGAACTTTGATTAAATACCGGTAGATACCAAGTGAAATCCTCTCTGCTGACCCGAATAAAAAGGGTTTAATTTCGATTTCAAGGCTCTGTCATCTTCTTGGAAGTGTTGCCAAAACCGAGAGATAAGGGGTGAGTTTAGAGAAATCTGAATTTTAGGACCCAATAGGAAGTAAATGAAGCAAGCCAATTAGTGTTGCAACCCATCACGTTTCAATTCCTAAAAACCTAGCAGGAACTAGCCATGATTGCTATTTTCAAGTTACCCACCAAGTCCACACATAATTCATTCGTCAGTGAATGTCTGAAAGTCACATCTGCTTCCAGAAGTCAGTCCATCCTACGTGTCTAAGTATGGCTTCACCTTTATGAATGTGTTGGCAGTGCACACAGCGCGCAGGCCTTCACATTAGCTATCTAGACCGCAGCAAAGGTCAGCATTCCAGGTATTCAAAATAGATAGCAAGTAGCGCTTTTCAGTACCCATTGATTACACATCCAAGCACAACTCCACTTGCAAATAAACCACCCATTTTCATTAAATAGCGCACTCGACTAGACGACCTTGAATCCTGATTTATGCTATGTTATGATCAAATGAATGAAATCTGCCATGTTTGGTTCAAAATCAGGTAAATATTTCATCGGAATTTCTTGTAAATTCAAAAATTGCTTGGCTTACAGTCTGAGAGGAAGTACCACTCAATTCGTCAAGACGTTCAGCCATAGTGTCCAGCTGAATGCTCATCTCGCTGGCATTGCGTTCAGCCTTAGAGGAGAAAAAAATGTGTGAGCCTGATGTAACCACACATAAGAGTTTCCATGTATCCACGAATGGTTATTCCAAAGACAATTTTTGTTTGCCAGAGTCTGTCAGTGCCCACTTATTCGGACAAAATAAGCAAATGCATAGAATTTTGAGATTATTTTGTCTATAGTGTATAATATGAGAGTAGACCATCCCAGTAAAACTATTAATGACAAATAAAAATCATACCCGGACGCGAGCATCTCGCTCAAGGTCGAGCAAGTCCTCCAATTCTCGTACGCGACTCTTAACGGGAAAAAAAGCAAAATTAACTCAACGCATCGTATTATGGAGCCATTACTTCTTACTTTTATCACATAATTTGATCATTCTACCACTAGACGCCGTAAGACTTCACTTCATCTGAGGGCAATAAATGAAATAAGTTTTGGTTTCTCAGATCGGATTGTTTGATCCCATTTTTGAAGGTAAGGTGGTTATAAGCAATGCGTCAGGCTAGATTCTTATAGCAGTAATCAATCGGTAATTAAGTCAGTTGGGTTTCCAGATTTTCATGTTATCTGCGTTGGTAAAAATTTCAATATCTAAAATCACGAAGACAACGAACTATCAGACACATGGAATTAAGACGTTAGTTTTCGTCGCGCCATTTAAAAGTCAGTTAGTCTGAAACTCCATTTCAAAGTAAAAACATAGATGAGATGAAGGATGTAGAAACGTCATACCTCAAGTCGCACAGTACTTGGGGAAGTCCCGCGTATGATGGTACGAGAAATTTTGACGTGTGATTCAGACATGTCTTCGTCTCTGATAGGTCCCGTTTTGTGGTGAATCAGCGCAGCTGCGCAACAGATTGGTTGTGTGCGTGAAGTGGATTCGAAAGTCAGAAAACGGACCGGATTCTCAATTGAATGCGACCGCTCAGAAAATTCCTTTCCTAGTCAAAGCAGTCACAGGGAAAATTCGAAAGTTATACACGGTTCGAGTCTGTTGGAAGAACACAAACCGTTGCAGAGGGATCAAAAGCTGGAGAGCGAGAACGAGTCCTGGATGGAGTGTAGTGGCGTGCACGTCTGCCTGTTTGCCCAAACGCGTACAATCTGCCCGTCGGCCGGTCCAATACCAGAGTTTATCAGAAATCGCCGTTCCTCTCCCATTGGCCGATTGCCCCAAAACACTACCCGTTCCACTGCAAATCGATAAAGCTGTACGCACGATCACACTGCGCAGCGCTGCTGCACGATCCGGCGCGTACAGGCGTGACATCGCGGAGCAATCGATGGGTAGCTCGTTGCCCATTGGTCGCCCAGTGTCTGTGCGCGAAAGACCCGAGTGTACACACGTGCACACACGCACACCCGCCCAATGCCATGACTGTGATATTCAGCACCTCGGAGGGATGCCCCAACCCCTTAAATGCCATCATTTCTATCATGCACGCAGATGGCTTCTAAAAACAGTCAACTAAGAGGGTTGATTTTGGGAAGTAGAGATCGAAGTGGACTGGCAAATGTGGTCTACCCTTACCTCGAGGTGGTCTACATTACTGACGATCACTTCTAAATTACTTGGCGTCCTAAGCATCGCCCCCTCTCCATTCTCATTTAACTCACACTTGCTGTCGCTACATGAATGGGGCGTGCACTGTTACACTCAGAAACAGGGCGTAACTGTGTTCCGTATCACTTGGGCGACACAGGCGACACGGGCGACACATTTGCCTATGCATCCACTGATGCATCCACCGACGTCAATCCATGTCGCCCTTCCACATTAGAGAGTTTCAGACTACACTTGCTACTGTCAACTTAGCTTGAAGTAGACCTTTCCGTGGCTTTTTGGGAAATGCACAGTGCCGAGTAAAAGTTGTACACTCCATTTTTTGTTCAATAGAAAAGACTTCCTAATGCTAGTAGTGAAACTTGTTGAGTGAAATATTGTTAGCGACCAAAGAAGACAAAAGTAGCAAAACAAGCTAGTAGTAGTATCAAGAGCAACACCAAGTTGGGTAGGTGTTATGACCAATCACAAGTGAAGCATAAAATAGAACTTTTCGGTAAGGAAGGGGAAAAGGACTTGCTCACGTTAAATGAATCCATTTACAGTCAATTCTTTCACTGGCATGAAAGGTACAATTTCGATTTTGGCCGCGCACTTGGGGCGGTCTCTGTCAACTGAGAGAAAACTTCAATTAAAGTTCCTTTCCCACCTCCAAATTACTGCTAATCTCCAGGGTGTGAAGCAATATACCTTAATGCAATGAGGCTTGAAAAACGACAGAATATTATGGCAATTTGTTGCCGGGTATGAAAGTAATACAGTGAATTCTGTAATCTAAATCAGCTGCAGAGGGCATACGATGGGGCAGCTGATTCCAGATGTGGAACATCTAGTGCATGGATTAACCTGCCAGTCAATGTCACTGGTGAAGTGGGATGAAGCAAGCCCATTTCTTAAGGCGGCATTGCATATTGTCCATTTCCATGCTGCGTAAAAGGAACCTTGAAAACGTATTCTAGTTGAAGTAAATGGCGTAAGTTATTTAACTTAATGCAATGAATTCAATGCGCAATGGCTTTGGGAACACGAGGGAGCTTTGTCTGAAGCTCTCGATTTTAACAACATCTCGATCTTCACTACGAAAAGGCGATGTTGAAATCTATGCACACTGTATATTCCTCACAAAGATTTAAATGGCTTTAAGTACTTAAGAGAAAAGGTAAGAATGGGTTTGTGAAAGACTTCCTATTTAGGGCCCATCGACTCGTTCAAATTAAAGTGATATTTTTTTCATAAAATAATCTATCTTTCAATGCAAGCAACGTAAACAGTATCCGGCTGTCGTGCTATTCAATCTTCACTTCTTCATAAACGAAGGTTATGTCCCATGCCTTGACCTCCACGCACTTAGCAGAGACCAGGTTAGTTGAACCCTCGTTAGCCTTTCAAGAGCTAAATTGGCATAATTTATTTAGTATAACAAGAACATTAACTGGAGCAACTTTTATGGCCGTGCATACTTTATTGAGCCAAAAAAAGACCTAATTCGTGTGCAAAGGACCATTTGTCCCATTAGACGGGTCAAATTGCCAACGCGGAAATCCACTTTATGGGCGTAGTTTATCTAAGAAAGTGAAAATGACTGTCGTTTGAGTCTATATTTAAAGTTACATGCTTAGTTTTTGATAGTTTAATTACATTTGGATAGTTATTTATGCGGCGGAACTTTTCTGATGCATAGCATCAACTGCATTGGTTGTCTGGCTTGCAAACTGTTTTATGGGAGGAGGGATAGAATGTGCTGCCCAGCCACATCCATCTGGGTTCCGTTCTGCTAGAAGATAGGTAGAGGTGTTCACTTTATTGACTTCTTCACACAGGTACTAGCGAAAGCTCCATTGCCGCTTTTTCCAGATAGCGAACTTTTACGACTAATGTCGATTCAGTTGTTGATAGCCTTCCTACGGAGCACAGGACTGAGGTAGTCATTTTCAACCCTTCTGTTGGGAACCCATCACTAAGGTTTAGCATTTAGTAATGGATATCAGAGGAGTTGCTCTCTAGGCTTCGCTTTCCACTGCCACCAATCGGGATCCTGAGACTTCCCTGAAGGCGAAAATGGATTGATAATAGAGCAGAAAATGCATTGTTGAAGTGTGAAAGGGCTGAGGGGAGCCAACTGGCATGGTCTGTAGGCCGGCTGCCGGAAGGACGCACAATGCCTGTGCCCTTAGGTGCCGGAAGTGTTAAACATTCAAACTTCTGCACCCAAATATGTTTTCATTTACATTTAAAGGCAAATGCTTAATTTTTGATATTTTTGTGCACTCAAATAATTTCTCATTCTGTTGATTTTTTTACATGCGTAGCATCAACCACCTTATCTGTCAATAGGCGCATGGTCAAAGATTATGAATTTGATGAGGAAAGTCTTATGCCTTGTTGGGAGAAGCTGTAGAAAGTGAAATTGGATTCGCATTAGGATCTCGTGTGTTCAACGCTTCAAATTACATCATTGGCCGAATTGCTAGACCCCAATACTTTGACAATCAGAATAAGATTGAAAATTCCTTCATAGAGATCGCGCAATTTTACTGTCTCCATCAAGTAAAATAGTACAAAAACCTAAATTTAAAGAAGTTTAAATCTTGAATGCGTCTGGATGTTTGCAGAGACGAGCAAGGCTGTTTGACAGGCGTTCCTCGAAAGCCAACTTAATCGGTGAGGTTGGCGTTTGAATGAACCAGAAGTTCTCATTTGTAAGTAGAAGTGTATCCATTTGGATCACACCATCCCAGTAGCAAGAAAATTATAAAAAAGCTCTTTTCTTGAAGGGTTATGCTATTAGGATTTTGAGTTTCCATCCACTTACACTGATATCTAGTTTATTCCATTCGCGCCATGAAACTTGGTCTGCTTGGAGTATTTACTTCGTTAGTGAATGGAGCATTAAGATTTTGCCCTTGTGGACCGCTTATCGAGGTAATGAAAACCGCTTGACGTAAAATTCTGTTTTACAGCTTTTTTCATCCCCACTTCAAATGGTGCAAAAGTTTTAGAAACAACTCATAAAACTGGTCTAAACAGTAATTCATGTACACTTTGGGGGAGGGGAGGGGGTAGGCAGGCTGGGGCGGAACAAGGCGGGGCGGGGAAGAGGGCATGTATTTAGTGCGGAAGAATTTCTGGCATCCTGACGGATAGGGATTAGAATTCCAAGGTCGAGAAAGGTTTTTTTTACTGGCTTTAGCTTCCCTCCAGAAGCAACGATTTGTTCAGACCCAAAAGTAGTTTCGCTGCTGAAAAAGTAGACAAACACCAGCAAGGCAGAATAGCGCAAAGGCATATGGGCTTAGTAGGACAACCAAAGTATTATCCATTTGAAAAAAAATTTGTACAGGAATGTTAGGGAAAAGTCCAAACACCACTTGTACAATAAGCAACCTTAGTAGATTGCAGGCTGCTCAAGCATTTCTGCTACTGAAGAAGCGTTTGGTGATCAAACAGTGAAGCTGTTTGTTGCTGTCTAGTTTCCAGAGGAGGAAGGTCAAAGAAGCATATGGGTTCTAGTAGATGTGATAATTACTACATCTGGGAGAGACGAAGTAAGCAACTTTGTTCGACGAGGTCACAATGGTTAGTTTAAAAAGCTATAGACAGTGAGTACCCTCGTTGGATGGACTTTCGGTAAAGCACACCACCTTGATGTAAAATTTAAGAGTCAGAAAAAAAATAATATTGGAACTTGTTTTACTGCAACGGTAAGAAGGGAATAAAAGGGGATCGGCTAAAGGACTCTGGATAGATATGAAAGTTTATAAGCATAAGAGGATTACTAAAACTTGATAGCTTAGTCATAGCGGCGCATCTGTTCGAAGATCTATCTGATCTAGATCTTGGTGTCCTCCACGTTATTGAACTTAAAAATCACCCAACTTACAACGCCATATGGAACACATGCGGCTTCGATATGGGTTGGAATCAGCATCTGGAGATTTAAAACACAGTCTGTAAAAGCTTGCATTGAAACCACATGTCTAACGAGACGATCTGGTTAGTGGGTCCTTATTCGACTTCCACATGCCCAGACGTTCCAGAAAAAAAGATGATTTAAGATTACGTGCTGATTGCTCTCTGATATGCTTTAGGCACAGAAAAGTCACCAACAAATTCCCAATCATTCATCCTGAAAAAGTTTACGAATTAGCATGCTTCATGAATAAGGTAGCCCCACATGTTTACTGCCATCTCCCATAAGGTGACATTTGTCTCGATTTTGAAAGGTCCAACGAGCGTAGGTCGGGTTAAATACCTCTTTGCCACACACTAGAAAACTGTAATGCCAAAATCTGCAAAGCTTTAAAATGTGTCTCCAGATAATTATCTTAAATGTCACTTAGACTAAATTTACTTATAACATCCTCCCTTCTCCTACTACCCTTCCTTGCAGGAATGAGAAAAGAAAATTTTTCAACATGAAAGTTTGCTTTATGGCTTAGAGGTGTCTGCAATGTAAATAATGCGGACAACAACGAGGAAACGCCTTCGAATGAATAAAGGTAGAGGTGGCCTAGAAACTAAACGATAGCATTGTATGTAAAGTAAAAAGGGATCCTCTCGTCAACTTGCCAGGCTATTTGGTGCAGATGAGTATTGTTACAAAAAATAAAGCAGATCTTTTTTTGTAAGCAGTTATCAGTATGACAACGCTGGTTGACATCTAAAATAGCCATGTTACACCAATCGTAATGCTAAAAAGATTTTTTCATTCCAAATTGAAGGCCTCATTTGATTGGGTTGCATTGGCGACGTAGAGAAGGACTGTGAACAAAATTTATACCGCTTAGAGGAAGTGCGATCGCGAAGTCTCAGGTGCCCACGAAATTAAAACGGAGAGGCAAACAAATAACCAAAGTGCTGCAGCTAATTCCAATAAACAGGTATAATAATTGAAATTTATTGTTCTTTTTGGCTTGACTGTCGAAGAGTCATAGTGGAAAATGAGTCACCTGGTATTAAGGAAATTTAAATTCACTTGTCACGTTTGCGTAATTTCCCCCAATTTTATCTCACAAAAGAGCAAGAATGTGGAAAAGGTTAATGTTTTTAAATTTTCCCCATGTAATGAATAAGACCTGCAACTGACATTATTTTCAACGGCACTAAATCATGTCTGCAGCACATGCTGCCATGTGCAAAAGTTCAAAGACTTGGAATTTTGTGTACAAAAAAGGTAGTAGAATGCACAACTCTGTCGGTAGTTCCGCATGGAAATTTCGCAAAACAGAGTGTACCCTAAGGCTGTGATTATTTACTCGACTCTTCATTTTGATTTTCCAAATGCCAAAGGCTTCGCTATTGTTCTACCACGGGACTATACCCGTAGCATCCAATCATTTTACAATGTTGGCAGTACATATGTTGCTCTAGTATTATGCCTTCCTTCGAGGCAGTGGATGAAGAATTCTTGATGATTACTAAAGGAAGGGTTGAAAGTGACTTAAACCTTCAGCAACTACCCCAGTTCCGTGTTCCGCAGGAAAGCTATCAACTGGTGAATCGACACTGGACGTAAATGCGTACCATTTGAATGAACTCGCTGCACAACTATCTACCGTATCCGTATGAAGGTATCAAGAAAGTGGGCACCTTAACATGTCTTCCAGCAGAAGACAACCCAGACAGATGTGGCTAAGCAACATCAAAGTGCAAACAATTCTGAGGGAAGAGGAGGCGGAGGATGAGAAATAGTTTTCCCGAGAAACAAATCTTGTCCCCTACCAAATGACTACGATTTTGAGCCAGCGGTCTTACGACTAGCGACAGACATAAGTGATGGTCTGTACATTCTCCCCCCTTCCTCCTTCTCTACGACTGTTCCTGAACAGAGCAAGATCCTAGATCCAGTAGAATTGTCCGTAGCAAGTGATTTCCACTAGTGGCTTGGATGTTCCGTTGGGTATTTTTTCTCACAGCATCGAATGTGGTGTGGTAGCCGATGGGTAAGGTTAACTAGGGTGAGCACTGAGACTGAGAGGACTGTGCAAAATTTTAATAATTCGTTTTACTCTTCCTCATGGATTTGCGGGCATTTAAGATCCCGTGATTATGCGTCTTTCAAGTGTTACAGAGTTTGAGCCATAGCAAAGCCTCAATTCTTCTGCATCTTGATACTACATATTCTGCCCTTGATTTATGTGTTCTTTCGGCCTTGGGGCAGTCCCAAGGGGACGAATAATTTTAGATCTGCATAATTGACAATGCTCACGGTTTTGCACATACGATTGAAGATGCCGAAGAAAGAGACAGGTCTGTGATGGACCTTCCGTGCCAAGTGATTTCAAATAGTATTCCCAGTAAAACATCTTACGTTAAACATGTAATAAAAGAGCATTGTGGGCACATTTATGATTGCATGTCAACTTTCCAGCTAGGCTTCAAAGGCAACAGCAGAAGCGGCAACAACTATAAAATGCGATACATTTAACATATGGAAAGTTAAAAACGAAAAGTTAGTAAATGCAGGGAAATAACAAGCTAAATATTTGCAATAAGGCGTGGAATTGGAGCCTAAACTGTAAAAACGGATACCATTGTAAGGGAAGGGCCTCTTATGGGCGTACAGGACGGCTGAGAAACTGTTGATATTGTCAGGGGACCGCTTCGTCCAAGAAAGGCAGAACCTACAGAGACAAAAGCTTTCATGCAATTATAAAGATAGTTTAATGAATAACAAATAATTATACTGAGCTAGAGATTCCATCTTGAATCGATGCTACCCATTGCGTCGCGCACATGAGCCTTTACTGTTAGGGTTACTTATTTCAAAATGCAGAATGACTTTGGAGTTCCACAGAAGGCGTGGAATGACAGCGAGGTGGGCAAGTAAGTTAATCAAACGTAAGGACTTGGCTCGCACGAGGTAACTTCCTCCATCCTTCTATAGCAGTTGGGTCTTTAACAACGTTGCATGTTATTCTGTATCAGTTTTATCATTGACCCTCCAGAATAAACCAGTGACAATATTATTATCCTATGCGAAACTTAATATTGCATTATGATGTGCACAAAGGACTTCCACAGTGACTGGCTATCATGGCTATTGCAGGAAATATTTAAATAAAGTCTTATTTTGATTTTTTGAGCTTATACGACCCCAGAGACATCTGCCCTAAATACATCAACCGAATCAGCGTCACAGGAAAGTGAAAAGATAATTACCGAATGACTTCTGAGTAAAAGAATCGAAACACGCATTGGCGAAAACCCACTTGACACTTTCCAGCAAAGGCACCAAAGACGGAATTTATTTTTAGCGATTTTCGCCTTAACCGGCCAAAATGTTTTAAAATTTAGTTCCAATGACAATTAAGCCTCCACTTTTGTACTTCCGCCTTCTACTCCTTCTGCATGTCGATAATACATATTCTGCTTTAACGTTGTCTTCCTTGAGAATGAATGGAGTCTCAGGACGCTACATCGGTGGTAGAGCAAAGCAAAATCCGATCCTATGTGGAGATTGACTAAGGGAAGCGTCGGAGATGACACTCAAAAACGGAGAGGAAATATGCAATGCTTCGATTATTAGTTTAACTAATTGTTTCTGTTCCAAGAATATGTAAGCTCCGCTTCCGTATTTCTGCTGAGCAGCATGTTCTGCTGTCCAGAGTGATTGATCCTCAGCCCTTCTGTACGTCTGCAATGTACATTCTGCTTAAGTAATGCATCGTCTCAGGTCTTCAAGGGAGTCTTGAAGATCTAAATCTTAATGGATCCATTTTTGCTCAGTAGTATTTTTGCTGGTAGGGAGTAAGTTAAAGAGGATTTATGGTTTTTGAGGAAATTTAATGTCTACTGGTAAAAGAAATTACTGAAGGCTAAAATGGTACACTTTCCAAGCATCCAATTTTGAAGTCCTGATACTTGTAAAACCTGAATAGGGCAATACAGCCAGCCAAATTTTGATTGGCGTGGTGGGTGGGAAAGATTTTAGCGGTGCCATCTATTAACACATTTATACTTCCTTTTAGTAACACTTTTGGAATGTGGAAGAGGGGTATAGCAGGATGTTAGTATCGCTGCCCTCTCGCCTCCTTTTCCTCCGCATAAACACCTAGAGACGCCTACGCGGTCTCCCTATGCATTATAAAAAGGACCACTGGCCATAAATGGAAGTTTTGGATTACCTTTGAATGTGTTTGTGTGTGTGCGTGTGTGCGCGCTCTCCCGTCAGGTGGCGGTAATAACAGCAGGGAAAGTGTAGGAGCTAGGTGGGACTTACCAAGTTCAAGTTGACTTAATTCCGAAACTATTGACCCATTTCCTTACCCTTGGCGATGGCAATAATGTGGAAAGGAATACATTGGATCCGCAAAGATTCGACTGCTCTTTGATGAGCAAAAAAAAACCAACCTGTGAGGCTTTAGAACTAGAGTAATTTGAATTTACTTAATTATGTAACCAGCCAAAGGTAGGAAAAGGGTGAAAATTTCATTCATGTCCATTGTGATTGCTTAAACATTCTGGTAGAGGAACTACGGTGTGCCAATTCGCATTGATCCGGCCACCGAGATCCAGAAAGAATGATCGAACCACACACCAGCTGCCTGCAGGCATCATCTTGCAGTAGCAAGGAGGCTAGTGCAAGGGGCTGTGTGGGCAGCTATGGCTTTTAATACACAGGGTCATCACGAATCTTATTTAATGGATCCACAAGTAAAAACTATCCAATGCCTCCATGAGTTCTAGCGACTTCAACACTCACAATTCGATCGTTCGAAGCGGAGTCCAGTTATGGCAGCTGAATGTGGCTTTAGAAGTAAGTCATAATCCCTCCAGAACTGACCGCAACGGTCTAAGTATGTGAGATAAAAGCAATCCATTTTACTTTCGTCGTATTCAAGCATAACATATGAGAGTAATGACTGGCATTTCGTTTGATAGCCTCCTAACCCTTGAAAACTTAAGTCTCCTCCACGCAGTTCTGTTTTATAATTACTCTGAGGGGGACTTGAATGGCTACGGTAAATTAAGCGTTCACAACTTTTCAAAACCTCCAATTATTAAGTTGTATAATTAAACACGATATAATTTAGCAATTCATTCTTATCAAAATTCACAAAGTAACATCATTTTGTCGATAAAGTCGGTTGTTGTGGCTTACCTGAAGAAATTCTCGCTACTTGCAGATTATAGTAACGCTGACCGAATGGCGCCCGAAGTGCAATCTGGCAACTTGCAAAGTAAATGGAATTTCAGGTGGATTAACCCACTTTTCTGGGCTTTATTATGCTTATTTGAATTCCCCTATAGTCTCAGTACTTTGTCTGGCAGCGTGGTTAGTAATACTATCCAAGTAAAATCACGTGTGCTTTTGAGTTCTGTTGTAGCGTCCCGAGGCTCCCTTTAAGGTAAAAGAAGGCATAGTACTGGGGGCAGAATATATATATATATATATTCTGGAAACAGAGGGCTTGGGGCTGCTGACACGGTAGTTTGAACAAAGTATTACACAGCCTCTCTCTCCTTTCGAGCGTTGTCCCCGACGCTCCCCTTGTTCAGCCTCCCGTCTCAGCCACCACAACATAATCAGTGCTGCGATAAGCACCCACGAGCTAACCATGCCACCTATCGAGATTGGAGCGCATGTCTTCTTGTAGTACCATCAATTCTGCGTAGCACTCGGTGCAGCAAATGCGCATATCTTAGTCCTCCTCTCCCACGATAATGCGGCCCAATGGAAGATGGGGGTACGAATCCAAGTTTTTGGACGAGTGCAGACACACACACAACACAAGTTGTGATTCCAGGCTTTTCTGATGCCGTGGAAGAAACACGAGGGTATCGTAGAACTCTGAGCGAATGAGGCGACCGGGCTTCATAGGAACAAAATGCATGTGATCCAAGTGTGCAAAGCATGAAACGATGCTATCGAATGGCGTCCTGCACATTCTACATCTGTAGATGCACATTTTGGCGAAGGGAGGCAAGTTGCCTGAGAATAGGAGAGAGAGCTTACAGAGGATGCTTGACCACAACGTCTCTGATCCTCCTTGGCAGTTGCACTGGACTTTGAGTTCACGGCTAGTGTCGCTTCAGTTGTTGATGGCTTCCCTGTCGAGCACGAGGGCGAGGGAGACGTCGAAGATGAACGTCGATCTCAAGCCTTCTGTTATAGGGTGTGAGAGATTCTCCCATCCGTAGCACATGTACTTCTTTTACACCGCCAAGGTTTGCCAGAAGCGGCATGGAGCAGTGTAGAATCCATCAACGTCGGGTTCGCTTTCCACTGCCACCAATGTAGCGTCCCGAGGCTCCCTCTAGGGTAAAAGAAGGCATAGTACTGGGGCAGAAAATATATGCTGGAAACAGAGGGCTTGAGGGCTGTTGGCACAGCTCGGAGGCCGGTCAACCGCTAGTACAATATGGCCACCCAAGTGACCGAAACCGGCAGTTCGAACAAACAAAGTATTACATCTGTCAATATCTCTCCGCTCCAACAGAATGAAGGCTCGCTACTGCCACCTATGCTTATGGCTTCCTGGCCCATTTTAAGTAAAAAATTAGGCTAATTTCCAGTTTGCAACGTTTCAGAAACAAAATGTCACCCTACACTCGAACTGATAAACCACCAAGAGAACGATAAGCAGCGAAGTTGTGACCAACTGGCTCTACTGCAGTGTAAATCAAGTTTACACAACTTCTGACTAAGAGGTTTAGTCAGCAAAAAAGTACCATTCTGCGAAATGTTGATTGCCGATAAATGCTTTGGTAAACTTTGCACAAAATAGTTAGACCTTATTGGATAATTTTTTCCAACTGTAAAATACCTCATATGGGATTGCAAAGGGAAGATCTTGGAGTCGAAATATTATGGTGAATTTGAATGCTGTACAAGGGTAAAGGACAAGACTTTTTCTCCAAAGGAATGCTTGTCCTTCGGTTGCTTTTCAACCGTCTCAAACTAAAAATGAGATTCTAACTGCTAATTCGCAGGAAACGGCTAATCAAAGGAAGGTATTGAGAGCGATAAAAAAGATAAATAATGCATCACAGATCAAAAGCAGTGACATAAATTCTCTGTGCAAGTACAGGGATTTCCCAAAGGGGAAATCTTCCTAGTAAAGTGTCCTCATCCAGATGCGGTCACATACAGACTTACCGTGTTAGTGATTAGGGGCTTTGTTGAAAGCTTAGGAAAGGTGAAGGCAGAATTCGAGACACCATTTCTTCAGTTAGTCAAGGATGATTAGTCCTCGACACCATTTGTACTGTCTTTATAGAGGGGATTAGAATGGATGGCCTGGTGCATTGCTAAGTCGCTTAGAGGCGACGCTTTAAGCTCGCATTTTATGGGAGTCAGCAACTAAATAACAATAAAACACATGTTGGAAGTGACTGTACCAAAATAAACAACGAAAATAAAGCAGCACTTTGAGTGTCACCAAGAGAGCTGTTATTTAGAATGGGATTTGGGAGGTGGGGGGGAGGGGGAGCGAAGGACTTTGTTGCTCTCTTATAATAACAGTTAAATAACCGCCTAAAGCTTCTGTATGTAGTAAAGTTACCCATTAAATTAATGCCTTTACATCCATTTAGTCTCCCCCAATCAGACGCAAAGTTGCGAATCTCACTCAGACGAAAAATCATTTTCTTCAAAAAAATTTGGCTTTGGATATTTGTATTATACGAATTTTTGCGATTACTTAGTGACAATTAGAGGGGAAAAAGGTTACACATCAGGAGAATGCGGAAGATGTTTATCACCTGCCATCCCACCCCCGGTAGTGCAGGTCTTTCCATGGGCGAGGGCTATCCACTGCAATCATGTGTAGTTTCAATGGGGGTTGGACTCTCTTCTTACTGTCTGATTGGCTTGTCCTAATTTTTCCTCTAGATTAGATATTCTCACGTCAAAGTTGCATCAAGTAGGTAGGTGCTAAGTACAGTACAGTAAGTGAACGCATCGTAGCGAAAAATTCCGCTTGCAGTCTATCTCACACAGACAAAGGATATTCTTCAGTGAGTGATGAACAGTCTCAAAGTGTTAAATGATGTGTTTTTGAGATTAATTGTGACTACAAAAGTACTTCCATCCCATTTACGCCGCTAACTAGGAGATGCAATTTTATGGTATAAAAGAATTGAAGAGCAAAACTTTTTGCCACCTGTTAGTGCTTGGCCTGGGGCATCCATCTACCTTGTAGCAACCATGATCTTCCCTGTTGATGAAAGTGAATAATGTGTATTTAATCACAGACAGAAAATAATATAAGTTATACTCGGTAATTTGATTTTAAGTTATTCCATTTAGTGGCGATACGCCATTCACTAGCATAAAATTGGGGACCTTTCTGAACGACAAGTCACCGTCTCGTGGCTCATCTCCACAATCATGTCTTAAGCTTTGTGCGGATGGCGCGTCCCGTTATTGCACAGCAATACCACGAGAAGCTTTCGTGGTCATAAAATGCGGTCGGATTTGGATTCGCGAGACAAAAACTCAAAATAGCATAAAATTGTGCAGAGGGTCTTTGAGAGAATGCATGTAAGACGCTGCATTCAGTTCACGGATCCCTACAATTCACAACAAAACACCACAGCAAGCTACACCTAAAGGTGCCGACTTTTGATGATGAGTTTGGGAAGAGAGCGAAGGGTGAGGGAATATAAGCACTCCTAAGTTTTCCCTTATGGGCAACTCGAAGAAGACATACTTCCAATAATTGCCCAAGGAAGAATGTTTGGTTCTGTAAGACTGAACGGCATAGACAACGCTTCATTACCATCACCCTTTCTTACAGATTGACACTAATCCGACCATGAGTAACCTTAAGGATACAAATTGCGCCTTTTCATTTATTACAGCCACATCAGAGACAAAAGCATGCCGCCAAAGGGTAAATAAAATACGACGTAAATCCCTTTAAGTAGTCGCATAAAACGTTGGTTGGAAGGAAAATGAAGCGAAACGAGTATTTTGAAGTACCCGACAATGCTTGGTGCTGTTGTTGCAATACCTGAGTGATTGTTCCGACTATGGCACATTGGTGGCATTTGAAGGTGATTGACGGTGGCTTCCTGATGGATCAAAGTAAAAATGAGTCAGAGATAAGCAAATTTGTCGTTGTGGAATGGTGCAAAACAGTAAAACATTTCCACCAATTATGTTTGGCTACTTAATCAAGAGCACATGAAGAGTTGTAAACAAAAGGGGAGGCTATTCGAAAACCGTTTGTAGATTATGAGCAAAACCTTTAGGAAACCAGCAAAAGGGTATCAAGTTCCCTTAGTTACTTTGTTCAGTGTTAAAAGCAAGAAACCATGGCTGCGATATACCTTGGTTCTTAATTATGTTAAAGGGATCCTTTCTAGTTCCGAACTAGAAGCACAAATCACCCTTAAAATATTTTCTGGTGTTAAGGTCCCAAATTTACGACAACATCGTCATCCATAGGGACATAGTAAGGTGGGACCGTAAGGAATAACACCTTGTTGCTATCGTATCACTTCCAGTCATTCCTGAAGGCGAAAGAAGTAATAATATCGAGACGAAAGACGGAGCGCTGATGTGCAGAAGGGCTGAGGGGCTACTGGCATTACCTGAAAGCCAGAGAATGTACAACCACGTATCGCGTGTTTACTTTATTGACATCGTGTGAGGACGGTGAACAGCTTGGTAGAAAACTCTTCTAGTTGTTAGTAGCCTTTCCGCAAATTACGGAACTTGATAGGTGCCTAGAGTAGACGTTATTCTCAACTCTTCTGTTTGGGGTCATCACAGATTCTCCCATCCATAGCACATGCCTTTCTTTGGAAAATCGGAGTAGTTGTCCTCTAAAATTCACTTTCCGCTGCTACTTATGTAGCACTCCAAGGTCACTTCAATGAAGAAAGAGGGCATAATAATTGGGCAGAATATATGATGCCCAAGTAGAGAAGGGCTGAATGCAACCAGCATGGTTCAGTAGCCATACTTCTTCATAAAAGTACAATGGCCACGCTTTTTATTGCCCGCTTAACAGAACTGACAAGTTAAACAAACAATCGAAGCATTACAGCCAACTTGATCCTGACGATTGAAACTGGGTAGGCTATAGAAACCTCACGGTCAAGTACATGTTTAAGCATTGATCGGCCTGCTCTAGAACCCATGTCCTTCTCACCTTCGCCCTTGACACTTCTCAAGGTCCGACTTCTGCTTTTTTAGAATACTGTGGTGGTAGAAATGATGACCACACATTGTCATTTCGGGTTGAGAAGGTATTCAACCCCAATTTCACCGATTAATAACTTTTGTTTTGATAGATCCTAGGTTTGTCCATCTTCGTGAACAGCAGTCCGGTGACTTATGGGCTCTGCACTTAAACCAATGCATTGTATCCAATAAAACACTTAATGCTACATCACACCTCAAATGAAAATTCACACATCTCTTTGTCATTTATTTCATCAAAAAGCCACTAAGCATGAAATCCATTCTGTTGCTAGGGCAGTGAAGATGGTAAAAAGATCTAATGCAAGTCAGGTGTCTTGGAGAAAATATTGAGGCTAATCTAAGGCAGACACATTCAAACTAATCAGGTTGAGTGCCACTTTGGGTGTTGATAGCCTAAGTAAAGGAGATGAGATTGGGTGGCAAATTAGGAAAAGGGTCGAATTGCGGGCAGCTGTATATTCTGTTAGTCAGGGCATATACTTTTCTCTGTGACAAGTGATTTGGTTAAAAGCATGGAACCCTGATCTTTTGTTCGTTTGGCCCTGTTACGCCTACCACTACCAATAATCAGCTCTGAAGAACCGTACAGGAGGACACTTTATGTCAGTGTGTAGAAGGAACAAGTGACTGTGAATTTGGAAGGCCTTTGATGTCACCAACATGGAGGTGTAAGTTGTGGCAATTGGAAAGGTAGCAACATCAAATACAGGTGAATGTAGATGATAGGACCTTCTGAAACAAATAAAATATATTTATTGTACTGTAGACCATTTAAGATAAGAGGTCTTTACATAAAAGTCGGTCCAGATAGTCTTGCCTTACTCCTTCGTCAAAGGAAGTGTTTCTGTGCACATTAGAGTGGGACGTAGAAAAGGGGCTTTGTTCCTCGTTTATGTCGCAGTTTTCAGACAGAGGAAATGAGTTATGGTGGGTTGACAACAAATTCAAAATGCCAATTCCAAAATAAACCACAAAAACTTTGCCATTTAAGCGGTAACCTCCTAGATACGCTTATCTGCAATATGTATAAAAGTAGTCTCACTTGAGAATGATTAAAGTAACTTTATTTGTATTTTTGGAGTAGAGAAGTACGACTAGAGCAGAGAGACCGATTGCGTTAAGTTTCTTCATGAGATATTAGCCAGGCACCTTTTCCAACTGCTTAAAAGGGCACTTTTGTGTCGAAACCAACAACTGATTGGTCTCCCATGTGAAATGCCCGAAGTAATGCAGTAATAAGTAGGGAGTGAATCCACCCATCCTGTGCCCACCTCTCCATCCATCCACATACTGTGATCCATATTGGTAGGGGGACAAATAAAGTGCCAAATATATCGAAGTGTGGAGTTTATAGAAATCCTCATTTCTCCTAATGTTTCAGTTTTGTACAAGATTGGATATTGTGAAATAATTTGTTCTAAGAACCTATTGAAAGCAACAAAATTTACTTCTTCACCAATTTTATTGTAGTTTAACTTTCTGCTTCATCATTTTAATTTTCATCAGGAACAACTCTTCTACATCACATTTTTCGTTCAAAAGACTATAGCGCTCTCTAGAGAAGGATAAATTATGCCAGAGGTTGTCAGTGTCTTAGTGTCTTGAAAAAGCCATTGTAGCAGTCTCGCTGTTTTGTTTGCTCTCTTTTTGTCGGAGTGTCCAGATCACGTCAATTCTCGATGACTCACCCACCTTCCAGGATAGATACATCACCTGCTGCATTCAGAAGAGATACCATCCTGCAACAACCTCTGGTGCCTGCTTGAACAGCCAGCAGATACAACCTCCCAGACCTGTACACACTGATGTCATGGTGCTAGCTGACGCAATCAGATCGGACCCCACAAAAAGGAACAAGGCCTACTATTTTAATTATTTATTTAACTAGCGATTTTTATCAGATTGCTATCTAGGGTCTTGACCATTGTACGTCCGCCACGCAGCCTGACCTTCGGGCCGTGCTAATAGGTATACTGCCCGAGTATTCTGCCTTCTGTTGGCTTGCTTGAAGTGTCAGGAAGGTGAAAGAAAACCAAACACCATAGACTGCCAATGAATGGTTTTAGTGGTTGAACAGAATGAACGCATTAGCCGCATTGACTGTACTTTGTATTTAAGTTTTTCCTGCCGATTCACTGAATTCTAAGCGCTTCTGCGCATATTGTAGGTTCGCTTAAATGAATTACCCATTAATGTGTTACACAAATTTTGCACAAATTCCGGCGAGTGGTTCCTGAAATGATGAGGCGAATTAAGTCGGCAATACAATTACCTGATATGCTACATTAATCATCTAGCGGCTGGTATTACTGGGATTATCCCCACCAAACCATGTTACTTACTGGGTTTTAGATGTTGCAAAAGCTCAAGAAGGGGCTCTACGAAATCTTCTATTCAGAGGTAATTGTAGACATCTGATGCAGAGACAACAGCATTTTGGCGAATTTAATCATAAATAGGAAAAATATTTTAAAATAAATAAAAGCACATGAAGTCAGTTATACTGGCCCATTCTGATGGTCGCCATTCACTCTTCGCCCAAGAGCTCAGGCTTCAAGTGAACCCACCATTAATGCGTTATAAAAGTTCTCCACTCTAGACTCAGCAACTGAGTCACGAGAATGAGTGAATAGCAGTGCTAATAACCATAACTCCTTTAATGAAACAATTTTGGATTTAAATATTTCGTATAGGCCATCAAACCGGATTTAACCTAAACAAAGGATTTTACAAGCGCTTGCTTGAAAATACACCTAACTTTTGTTCAACTCATTTTCCGAGTACACAACTTGGATTAACCGTTGGTCACAGCAATTAAGGATATTTTATGGTGAGATTTAGCTACAAGTCCTCGAAGAAATGAACGTCTACGCTGAACATAATACCTCACGATACTCCACCCGTACTTACTAATGCCTCAAAGCTTTTAAGCCTAAAATATTTCTCCAATCTACTTCGATTACAATTATAATGCCATCCTACGCCATTTGAAGCTGTACGGTCTGTAGAAAAATTTGTATCTAGGGTATGCGATAGCTTAAAGAGACTGAATAACCCCAAAGTCATTTATTGCCTAGTGCTATGACTTAGAAATGTTGACTCAGTTTCAGAACCAACAAAGAGGTGTATTTTTGTCCCAAGGGTGGTAAAGTGCGTCTGGCGTCTGGATGTAGCGCGACCTTGGGATGGGGTTGCATGATTTACATTACGATGGTTTGATGAGTGTGGAGAGGCTTGGTATTACTTAGTACCGCATGCATAAAACTTAGTGGATGGAGCGAAAAAAAGTGATCATAGCCATACCAAACGAAATGTTTTGGTCCTAGACCTTAATAAGCCAACTTTCTAATCAAAATGTGCAATTCTTCCTGCTGTGCCACACGAAATACCTCTCCTTTCAGTAAAGAGTCGGTAAATCTTTCGCCAAGGTAAGCAACACCTGAGTCTGTGGTACCTTAACAAGAATGAAGTGGGCAATTTGAACGCTCATCAGATTCTTATTTTAATATCATTGCCTGAACTCACCGTGATGCCCTAGAGAGTTGCTACTTTGACTTCCCCACATATTTCTAACCTCATTACCAAAAGAGGAGTCCTGGTCCTGCATTTTAGTTAAATCTCCAAAAATATCAAATTAGAATCATTTTTAAGCATGGAAAGAAGTTTGTGAACAGACCCTAGACTAAAAGCGACTCGCCAAGGATGTCTTCAACCGAAAATGTTCCTGCCTCCCCCTTTTGTGACTCAATTCGTCTTAAAGATGCTTTGGGAAGGCTCTGCCACAGTCACTTCAACTACCGCTCATAAACTGAGACGAATATAAGCATCGTCAGGCAGTGGCTGTGGCTCACCTAATCCGCCTGCAACAAGATGTAGGGCTATCACTTTCCATAATCTAATAGACAGCAAATAGCAGCAATAGTAAAGTAATGAAGTGGTTTCTATCCCTCCGAAATGAGGTTATCAAATGGTCATAATGCCACCTCTTCCAAGGAAGATTTCACAACTTGAAACTCCGAGATCCGTCTGATGGGGCGCGGAGTACTCGAGGGCAAAGGAAGACTTGGAGGCAAACAACTCAACGGACTTGTGTAAAATCGCAGTCGAGCAAATCAATTTGGAACTAAATTTAATTCCGCCGTACCCATGCGTGTGGTCGCTACGTTTATTTAATTAGCTTCTCCTATGACAGTATAAGCAGCGCCATTTGAGAGCTTAAAGAACTTTCACCCTTAAAGGCGATTAGCCATAAAAAGGTTTATGCCGAAACGTCACTAAGTCAATCGCTCCTTCTAAACAAGTCACTAATTTCCCAGTGTAGATGGAGAATTATTCGTTTGCCCTTCTTGAAGAGTCATGAAAAAAAGCATTCATCCATTCATTGGAAGCAATTAAAGACAGTTTTATGCGATTTGTTGAGAGTTGGAAACTGATCAAATTCGCAAATCTATCGTTTGCATGATTGTGGTGATTTACCAAATATTTCGTTGTCTGCGTCTGTAAAAGCGGAATACTTCTCATGATTTCTCTTGTTTCTTTGAAGGAATTAAATTTTATGCACAATTTGTAGAGATTTTAACCAAAAGAACTACTTGTAGCAAGCCTAGTAGCTTTCAGACATGGGATTGGTCAATCAAAGGGGACAGGGTGGGTTACGATTGGTGGGAGGTGGCAGTGCCCTCCACACCGAAGTCCGACCAGCTAGCTCTGCGGTATTACAGATAAAGGATGCTAATAACATGAGCAATTCAGAATGGCAGGAAGGCGGGGGAAAGATGAGCCACTCTCTTACAAGCAGGAGTTCTTACGTTTCTGCCAGACCACCACCATTCGTGGTGTCTCCCGTATTGTCAATTCGCCCAACAAAGGCATTCGTTCCCTTTGGTTAACCTTTGTCATCAGCCTCTATATAGGCCTCTTCACTTGCATGATCATCCTAGCTAGCCAGTACTTTGACTACGATGTCATCCATCCTCCCAGGGTGCTTCGCGACACACCCTCACCTTTCCCTTCCCTCACCCTTTGCAATCTGCGTCCCCTATCCCCGCCGGGCATGAAACGGATCCGACAACTCCAGTTTCGTGATCCTCGAGACTTTGCAAAAAACCTGAATGAATTTGCTGCTGGTCTCTACTTTTATCGTAACAGATCTCATGACTACGAACTTGTGAGTAGCGCCATCTCCATGGGTGGATATTTGGAGAGTCTTCCCAAGGGTAGTTCCTATTCCCTGGGCCATCTGCAGAATGAGACCGTGATTCAGTGTATGGTAAGAAAACATCTATCACTCCAAACATTACATCCCTTTACCTGTAACACTGATGCTAATCAACTAGCACTTGGCAGTGCATTGAAGTAAAAGTGAGGCTTTCAAACAATTACTCACTTCAAAGAAAGGGTTATTTTTCAAGAGGCAGGATTTGCTTATGAATGTTTTTTTCCCAAATCTGTCGTACATGTTTGGGTAGCAATAAATGTGATGTGATGTAGGTATGAGATGAAAAACGAACTCATCGCCTCTCACTTTTTCTTGATGAGGCAAAATGTCATGAATGCTTGTCCTTCCCCTCCCCTTCTGTTCTTGGCTTGTACGGGTCTGATTCTGACCAATTTCAATAACTCAACAGAGAAGTGAGGTTCTCACAGAAAAAGTTGAAGGCCACATAGCTGCCCCACCTGTTTTGTCTGCTCATTTTATTTCTGCCTTCAGGAGTTATTTGTTAAGCGAAACTACCTTTTAATAGCTTTTTACCACAAATAAGGCTTCACTGCCCTTTGTGATGGTTGCAAGATCAGAAGGGAATTAATTGGAGGCATCCAACTCTGTGAACCTCGCCGTTGTTAAGATGATTTCAAGATGAACCGCTTTTTATTCCAGCCTTGTAAATAAAGCTGAGGTAAGTGAACCATTCACTTATCAAAACCTCCATTTTACTCTACTAGATTGAATAATAAGAACTCTGCAAAAGTTTAGCTCAACATTTTTAGACGGAAGAAGATTTTGGCGTGGGTTTCGCCCATTTGAAATGCCCTCCTGCCTATTGGGTCAACATTTACTGATCAAATTAGACTTTGCAGTACCATTGCTTAGCTTTATCACCACCACGATCGTCGGACCAATTTTCGGTTCTGCTATGAATGCTTCATCGAATGGACATTCTTCTTTCTACTGGAGGTCGAGTGAATGAAATCTCACGACTTTATTATGTTGAAGAAAAAGATCATAAACATGAAGTGCTGCAACCATGACGAAAGAGCGGCATTTTTGTGACAAGAAATAGACTTTTATAAGGGAACCGCCCAAATTTAGTCCAAGAAAGTAGATCTAGCTGTGCTATGGTCAATCTAGCGAACTTCTTTATGGGCTAATCGCTTTTACATTCGGTGTGTAAACTAAAAAATGCATTTCATTAGACTAATCGCGAAGACCGAAAATGAATAAAAATTTGTGTAGAGCAAAGATAACCTGCCAATGAGAAAATTGGCAGAAGAAATTGAGGATGTAGAAGTGCTTCGCTCCGATTGGAATTCCCTCATCCCCTCATTTTTTTTAATGTTGAGCTATTCAAAATGCCAGCTTTGTGAAAAATTAAAGCCCCCCGTCTTTGATGTTGAATGGAACACACAAAGAGAATGAGAGGGTACAATTTGTTAATTCTTGAGGTTGGGTTTTTCGATGAGAGCTTAATTTACCGACTGATGCCGTGTCAATAAGCACCGATACTCTATCACATCCCCCAATTTGGTTGCCGCAAAGCTCTGGTCTTTCGGCACCCAGTAATGGCTTGCTGTCACAACAGATGCTTAACTTTTTTGAAGTTCGAAAGTTGCCTACGTTTCTGAAACAGAATGTTATTGCAAGTATATTTAGGCTTAGTGATATCAAAGCAATTCTCTCAGAAGTCAGTAAACCTTAAACCAACTGTGTTATCATTTCATTCAGCACATAAATATACCGATCAAGAGGCCACACATCTCAGAAGCTTCGAATGTACTTATCTAGAATACCCCAGTTAAATGGTTCTACGCTCCTATATTATAATGCTTCGAAACGGAATTCTTCGGCATTATCCCAAAGTTTTGACGATTTTATAAAACCCAACTTTTCTCCAACACACAGAATTGGGAGAGTGTATAAAAGAAATGTTAGTACATTTGCGTAATAGTAGTGGCCAGAAAGTACCTTTTACTCAATATTGCCTTAGCAATTAGCCTGGACTGAAAAACGTAGCACTCTATTAGGTGTATTGAATAAATACTTCAACTCATGTTTCCAGATGCATGTTTTAGGCCTAAATCAAAGGTCGGAAGGCAACACTTGTGTTTATTAAAACAGATGAACAAATGAGTTGGAAGTGTGTCTTTCACCAAAATCCCGTAAAAGGGGTGGATGTAATTAAAAAACCCAGCCATGCTGGGAATGAAGTGGTGTTCGCCATCCACCTCCGGACTACTCATCAACTCGTTATTGACAGTTAAAAGCGACACTTTCGATTGCCCAATCACAGTGAGATGATTGATTGGTACTATCAGATGAAACCTATGCAGTAACACCTATTTCTATACGTTTTTAACAATTCTATTCAATTAAAAATACGAAAATCTGGAAATGAATGCCATTATATGGGAACACACAACATGGAGAAGCTGATAGTTATGTGCAAAAGTAAAACCTTTTAGTAGATTAAGGGGGGGAGGTGTTGTGCTTTCAGAACATAAAGTGCACTTAGAAGAGGGCACTTTAAGAAATTATTTCCTTGCATTTTGCGATTGCCTTTAGTTACTTACAAGATGGAATGAAAAGAACTACAGGCAGGACGCACTGCTCATCACTATTCTCAGTAGGTAACAAATAAAATTAGTAGCTGCGTTTGGGTGATTCTATTTATTTTTAAAATCAATACAGGTGCTTTATCTGGAGGGTAGCAGTCGGATAATAGAACCATGCGAGAAGGTGGGACGTTGGCGTCACTTCTTCCACGCCCTCTACCTCAACTGCCACAGCTTCGACATTGACCCAGGCATCAGCCAGCGTGTGCTCACAATCGAGCTCTTCAGTTACCTTAATGAACGCCATGACGAAGTGGAGTGTCATGACTGTTTTGCTTCGGAGATCAAGTCCCAACTTTCCGGAGCTGTAGTAGTGGTGCACACGGCTAGCACCTATCCTGACGTGAACCAGGAGGGTATCAACCTCCAACCCGGCACCCTTACTGAAATCAAAATTAAGGCCATCGAGAATATCCAAAAGGAACCTCCCTATGGTCGTTGTGCTCGAGACACTCCCACCGAGATCCCAGGCCACGATAATCTGAGCTATGCCTACTCAGAGTACGGTTGCCGGATGTATACCATTCAGGTTTGCTAATTTAACTTAACTGCCTTAGTACTTGACACTTTTGCTACCATCGTCATGCATATGTGACGACCCGATTTTATTACCTAAGCCAGACGTTGCGACTGTATGACGTGTGTTATTTTTGCCAACTTATGCTAAATCGAGTCTTAAGCACCTGGGCCAAAAGCAATAAAACAAATGTATATTTAAATACGGTCTACAAAACTCGATAACATCTAAGCCATAGTGGTCGATTTTTCTGTTTGTAGTAAGACGAGACATTGTAAACGCCTTTAATAGCTCATCCCACTTTATTTATCACTAAACAATTAACTATACTTTTTTCTGTAGCTTAATTACGTTGCGGCTAAGTACCTCCAAGACTGGAGGAAGTTATTATTTCCTTAAGTAAAGTAGTTATTTGAAGGGAGAAAAAAGATCACACTTATGTTTACACGTAAGTGGAGCATTTGCTCCTAGGAATTGGCCGCTGAACACCCAAAAGATAGACATAACACATCACCGCAGAAAGGTTCCAATGTCTTGCAATTTAAGACCATGGGTTAGGTATTTGTTCATTCGCGTTTTGACTTACAAATCACAGCATGAATGGCCAGGATGTACTACAGACCGTGGTACAGTTCAAATTACGTCGCCTGTCGAGCCGAATCCAGGGTGTGCCCTTAGAGGCCAAAATATTGGAAGAACCAAGAGTAAACTTTAATGACTCTCTTCCTGGGTGACCTGGTTGGCGAACACACACGCATACACTCATTCAGACGGAAAAAATCCTTGAAAAGTCATGGTGTGCAATAGGTTGGGCTTAAAGACCTTTCCACAAATCCGGTTGTTTCCCATTCATTTCATGTTTGGACTATCTTCAAAGTTTTACTATAGCGTATCCATTGGAAGACTAGTGATATAGGTGTCACGATCAGAGCCTATGCTATAAACATTTGGGCCTGACTTCAAATAAAAATAGAGAAGCATAATTAAAACACGTATTCCTTTGCTACACAGACCTGTCCTTTATCTTTGATCTCTCTTTAGTCAATGTTAGGGTGTACTGATATCACTCGAGAGTTAAAAGCGAAAGACCTACAATGATCCCCAACTACAATGATAAGGCTTTTACACCAAAAGGTAGACGTAATTGCGGATTGGACGATGTTAGTATAACTCCTTATGGAACAACTTAATAGAACACCCGACATGAGGAACTCCAACTGGTCCAAGTTAGCGATTTCCTTCTTATCTTTTTACAACGAAAGGATTTATCTAATCTCCTGATGACATTCACAACTCGAAGTTGTAGCTGATTTTAATCACCTCTTTATTTCCTTAAAGTATCAAACAAGGGTTTGTGATGATTGCCACCCTTTCTCTTGTGAGTCTTGGCAGACTCGGGCATCCACAGGTTAGATTATCCTTCTTTAGTGTTTGGTTGTGATATTTTGCCAAGGAAAGGTGGAGTCTAGATTTGCTAGAGTAGTCTCACTTGCCATTATCACCAACTGAGCATCCAGTTTGTTTTGCAGGCGTAATAAAGTACAACAGCGTTTGTAATTGTACAGAAGAACTAAAAGATTAATGGCTCGATAGCTTACGCAGAGTCAATGCCACCAACTTGTAGGCTGGATCGCGGAAGTCTGGGAAGGAGACGAAGGGGGTTGGAAAAGCCCATATACTACTGCGCTCTCGTGCTTCATCAGCCACCATCAATTTCGACATCTCTCTGTCTTTCTCCAAACCTGATAATATCTAATCAGTAGTGACAGTAGTACCATAGAAAAGAAACAAAATATATGACAAGTATATGTCAAGTGACAACGCAAGCTCGCCCAAACTGACTCCGCATCTACGCTGATTCTATCAGAAAAGACAGCTCAACTCTTCTAAATAGGTGCGGGGGGGGAGGCAATCTACGTGTCCACTTCTGTAATTCGAAAAATAACAACATAATTTCTTGAATTCTTATTGGTGCATGGATCGAGTCCTCTCTGAAGACGTTATGGTCAATGCCACTGTAGAAGAACTGAGAAACCTCGGGCATAGGCAGTGAGTTGTACAACTAAGAGGAAAATTTAAAGACCCCGAAGCTGTAGAGGTCATGTAGTTGAATCCGACATGGTATCAGGCTCGTTAGACATGGGAGTGCATCCGTATCAACTAAAATTGGCCTAATGGTACAGTCTTGTTCATGTTGCAGGCAGAGATCAATAAGAATTGCAACTGCAATGCCATAGAATTCCCCATAATAAACGGGAGTCTGCCATTCTGCATGTCGATGGTGGATTTTGTTAAGAAGAACCGGTGCGTCTACGAGAAGATGGTGAAACAGGCAGGAATGCGCAACTCCACCGGACCAAGTGAAGAGTTCCTCACCTGTGAGGCGCAACTCAACATGGCTCGAGATCGCATTCTCTGCAAAGCCCTAGTGATGCAGGAGTTCCAGGTAAGAAAGCACACTCTTTGTGCTATACAATGGTTTGCCATATCGTTGGTACCTCCAAGGCGTGGTATCATTACTGATTGCTACCAGCTCTCCTTCAAGATACATCTCACAGACCAAAAAATCAAAAGTGGGTTCTATACAAAACTGTCCGCCTACAACCAAAAGAAGAGTTTTTAATTTGGAGGAAGCTAACAAACTGAACGAGTCCTTTTCATAAACGACTTCATAGCGTGCGCGAAGTCAGAAGACATATCGGTTTAAGCAGATTATGATGCATACATAGGGAGGGATGAAGCGATAAAGTTATTGCAATTAAAAAAAGACGATGTGAATTCGGCAATTCCAACAATCCGCTAAAAATATTAGTCGGTTAACTTTATGGAGCGCCCACGTGGATGTGGATTTTACTTGGATGTACAATTATAAAAAAACTGAGAGTATGCATTTCTTTTTTTAATGCGGCAACACGTACCACGTACGTGAGCCGATTATGTCCCATCGTTTTCCCCTTCAGCATGCATAGGTAGACGAGGCATTATTAGACAGTGACTTAATTGACGCCTAGTAACATAGGCCGCCCCCTTCTTAAGACTACTTTGAAGATGAAAGAAGGGGTAATGCATGGATAGAGAAGGGCTGATGGCCACTGACATGGCCCTTAAACCATATCGCCTGGCGGAAGTACCATTGTAGAGACTCAGGCGCCTGCAAAACTGAATTGTGTTTATGGGTAATAAGAGACCAACTCGGGGATGGTAACTAATGCAACTTAAGGGAAGAAGAAAGAATTTTGTGGAAATAATTTGGATTGACGTACCTGAAGATGGGAAGTTAAGGAACCATACGAATGTGATTTATCGCAGTACCACCTAAAAGACAAAAAAAACCAGCTAACGAATACCAACAGGTTGTCAACGTATTGTAACCAGTTGAGGAGATAGCTAGGTTCCATGTGTACCCTAATCCGTTGGAAGGAATTCTGATTAAAAGTCAAATGCAACATAATTGTGTGGAGGAAGTTTTCATTGAAAGTGCTCCAAATAAATTGACATTTGACTATGAAGGGAAAAAATAAATGCTCCTAAATCCTCTACGGCGTGGGAGCGCAAGTCACTATTTCCCAATTGTTGACCTCGTAGTGCAACGGCTTGCCAAAGGTGAGCACGAGTCCATCAACAAGAACGTTTAACTCCTCCTTAAAGGTGAGGCAATTTGCGCATTTGTGAGCTGAGAAAGTTAGTAAAGGGAAGTAGCAGTTCAGTGAGGGCTGCCCACACTTACCTAGGAGTGGCAGTTGTTAAGAAATCAAACCATATCAGTAACCGGATTCCACGTCGGTAATGCAGTTCTGAAGGAGGTTACTTCTTCATGCCCAAACACTTACCACTGTTTAGTTATTTATTTCCATAAAGGTGTACGATTTTGTGATCTGTATCGCATAAACGGTTGCACAGTAGTTCTTCATATAGCCGCGTTTTCTATGTTTGCATTGAAAAGTACCCCACAAGAAGTGAAAAAAAGAGAAAAATGATTTCATTTGAGCAACCTCATTCAGTATTTCGTTAGAACTCAGATTGGCTGCCGAAGCATTATGCGTCTGGAGTCACAGCATTTAAGGGTTGAAACCAAAATGGTACGCCACTGCCAAACTCCTTACATCTACTCTTTAGTGATCAATGCAAAATTATCTTAATTTAGCGCTTAGTATAGAAGTCATTGCCCACCAAATGCTACTTTTTGAGGAATTGGTAGCAATTGAGATAAATACTTGGCGATAAAACGAATTAAAATAGTAATTACACCTTTGTCTCTTGCATTGCCAAAATTGGTAACCATATCTAATCAGTAACCTCAAAAGGGACGCAATTTCATCTATTTGTTCCCTGGGAAGCACAAACATTTGCAACCAGTAAGTGGTTTAAGCAGGCATTTATGGTGGAACAGTGCATCTCTCCTTCACAAACTGGTTTACAGAACCGATAAGTAGGACAAAGGTAAGGTAGATGAATTATTTTTAATGTTGTTATCTGTTTCCAAATAAACAGGTTGCATGGAGCTCCACTAGATGCCTGGTTTTTACCCCAGGTTGTACACCTCTAAGCTAGCAACTCGAACATGATCATTTCTCTCTGCATAAAAGTGAAGTTGTATCCTAACTTTTAAAGCCTCCTACTTCCACTAAGTGATTTAAAGCAGTGGAGAAATTCATTTTTAATTCTTTACTTTCGCTTCCTCGAAACTGTTAGAATTAGCGTTCCTAAATAGCAGAAAACTATTTTAAAGTGCTGTGAATTTTGAATAACCCCTCGAGGGTTAAATTTACCATAGGCAAAGCACCCCCTTTCTTCCCCACCAAAGAAAGGGAGAACTCCTTCAAAGGAGCTGTTAAAATGGGAAAATTTCAACAACACACAGCCACCTGGCCGGTGGTGGCTAGTCTAAGACGAATAAAAGCCTCCTTTTTTGAGCACTGGATTAACGCATTATGTTGGCTGTTCTGGAATCCCAAAAAAGAGAATCCTTTTTAAAAGTTCGAATTACTTGAGTGTATTACCTTAATGTGTGTAAAAGGTGCTCCTATCAAGCTCAAATTTTCGATCTTATAAAGAAAAATGGAAAAAATTAAGAGCGTAGGAAGTGTGAATTTTTTTTTACTTGACTTCTTCCGTGTCAACTTTCCTAGCACGAAAAGACTCGTCATTACCTCCGGGACATTTAAGGAAAAGTGTGCTAAATTAATATCTAGTTCATTTCCCTCATTCGCAGTTTGCGTTCAAGATCAGAAACGACTCCTCTGGTGTCGTTCGACGATCGGCAAATGACATCAGACGGTGTAAAAAAACCATTATACTATTCATATTTCTCACTGTTGCACGTTTGAGGATGCCATCACCGTATCTAACTCAAGTTTCTCTGCACCGACATATTTCCTTTTGGTTTTACTCGGATTTCTCGTCGACATGAGGCTTTGTCAGCACTCACTGTACCATATAACTTGACACTTCTGTAGTCTTGATTAACAGCGTCTATATTGAACTGATCGACGACATTCGCTCCGAGCATTGGTTGCTCATTGCCTTAAGCAGTGCCACAGCAATAGCATTACCTATTTAGGGTTGTGAAGTCAAAAGTTCGCTTAAGGCTTCGAATTGTCTCGCGTAAATAAACCAAATCCACATTCGGAATGCACTACGTAGATGTCATTTCCATTTTTTTCTTCGTAAGCCATTCACTAATGATGGTGCCGGATTTATTTGCCTTATTATGCCTAGTCGTCAACTTTTCAACTTTTTGCAACCCGCGCCAGAAATTATCATTTTTTTAATCTTGAGGAAATTCACTCACGTATCAGGGAACTGTTGCCCCAAGATCACTGAGGTTAGAACTTAGATGACAAAATTATTGACACCTGACTGATAGCTATCGGTGAAACGTTGAGTAGGTGGAGCAATTTTCCTGCATCATTTGTGTCTGTGCTATCAGGGTGATGTAGTACCGACATGCACATTGCCCTGTGCCTTCTACTCCTACGAGACGGACCGTTCGACATCGATGTGGCCAACAAAGTCCTGGCAGCTCACGTGGCTGAGCACTGACGTGGGACGCACCATATTGGAGATGCCTGAAATGGCCGAATATCGTCGAGCCGTAGAAATGCTCAGCCAGCCCGACGGTGACACTGGAGCCAGCAAACGTGAGGTGTTGAGAATTCTTGAACAGAACAACGCCGTTGAACGGAACCTCCTTGCTATCATCGTGGTTCGACCCAATTTCAACCTACACAAGGTGAGAGGACACATCATCTGACTGACTCAGAATGTGCTCACTAGCACCTGACCTATCAATTTGAAATAACTGAGTAATTCCTGAATAAAGCAGCGACCTAATTATAACGCCTAGCAGACATCTAATATCCTGGGCACTCATTCATTGTAGTATGAGAGATTTTGTTTCTGTATGAGCCAATCTTGAGAGTTGAAGAATGTTAGGGCAACTGTTAGTCTTATAGAGTGGTCCAAGAATGAAAAAAGTGCAATGGATGAGGAAAACACAGACTTCCTTAAAATTTTAGCACGTAACCATATTACTCAATGTATTGAATGCCTATAATCGCATTGGGTCTTGGTGCCTCCACCTATTCATAGAACTGCTGGCACCTCTTTTGAGGCATTTTGTGTTGATATACTGCCTCTACCCCAAAAATACTGTTGCTCTGAATATCTGCTCCAAAAAAGGAGTTCCATTAAGAACCATGGGGTGGGACATTGTATCCTAAGCGCTGTCATAGAAAGTTCCTACTTCACAAAAAAAGTTGGGTTTTAGTTATCTCATTCGTGAAAACTCTATAAACTCAGTAGAGTTTATAAAGGATAATGAGGTGTGGATGATGGGTTTTAAGCTGGATGTTTGATTCATAACCTTTAAGGCTTAGACCAAAGTGACACCTCAACCGCGTACTATTCCTAGCAAGCAATATACTTACAATTTCCCGCATACAAAACCATCTGCACAAATCAGATCAGAAGAACGCACTGTCTTGAGGCAGACAGCAATGCTCAGAACTTTTTATATTTAGAAGAAGGTAGGCCTTTCCCTGAACAATATTTTCTGGTTGGGTTGGCCGGAACTAAAATCGCCCGCAAAGAAGGGGTTTGTTAAAACAAATCGTAGTAGTCTTTTGTGCTAAAACAACACGTTTACAAATAACTCATTGAGAGATTGATTAGTTTCTACAAAGAAGTAGATTCTTTGTTAAAAAAACCATCACTGTTCACTTGTCAAGTACTATAGGCGATTATACACCTGACTTGTGCTGCAGTGCCTTGCAGCTGCCTCAAAAGACCAAAGAAGTCAAAACGCACGGGTAGAATATGCACTCCCTTCGTGGTGGAGAGCCTGCAGAGAGGTTAGTAGCTTGACTCTCGACTAAGTGATTATCAGGAAATCAAAGTATCTCATAACCCCTCTCCTTTTGAGTGTCGTCCACGATGACCTCAGGAACTAACTTTTCTCGTCAGCCGTCACGTTTTGTCGGTGTTGTAGGGAAAACATCTGCAAACCGACTGCATTAACCACTGTGCAGATTATCACGTACGCCCATCGCTAATCCGAAGAACGGTAGCCCAAATGTGTTTATTCAATGTAGATCGGGGATTTTAATAGTCCCGTAGGAATTAGCTTAGCTTCATTTTCTCTTTTCCGCATTGTATTCACTCTAGCGCTGCCCAGCTGTACCTACCTATTCAAGCTCTATCTAACTACCAAAGTATGGAGGAGGTATCGAATGTTGACTTAAATGTCATTTTCATAGGGGTACGGTAGACGAATTGCAAGGGTAATTTCCAGATGGCTCTTAGCTAGTTTCCCTTAGTTGTCACTGGCATTCCTGTAGAATATGAGGCTGGGGCAAGTGCCAAAAGTAACGGCATGTATCCTCTTTGCTTTTCACTGCCATCACTGTGGTGCCTCGAGTCATTGCTGAAAGTGAAAGGAATTACAATTCTGGGGCGAAATATGCATTAGCAGCGTACGGATGGGCTGGATGCCATGCCACCCAGAGGAGGCACAGTCGCGGAGCCTTAAGCACAAATGAAACCAAAACGAAGAGCTAAGTAAATAAAGTATTACAGTGTATTACATTAAGGTGATATGCGGATGCGGTGGCTTGAATAGCCCGCATGAAACTTGGGGTGGGGTAACAAGAACTCTTGCTTCATGAGAAGCAAAAACACTTCAAGTGATTTGCATTGCTGATCCAGTCCTATACTTCTCTGCCAGTACATCATATGTTTACCCTTATTGGATATCGCTCCCAACTTTCCGTTGCATACCGTGAAGGCATTTTCAATGCTCTGCCCTCGTGTCGCCTAGATTGCTCTTTTTTGACAACAAACTCTCACTGTTGCATATGCTCTGAAATGCGTTAAAAAAAGCTTTTTTTAAACACTTATGCAGGTGGTGTTATACTTGTAGGGTAATGGAAATATAGAATTGGATGTGAAGGTGATTAACACCTATGAACCAATTTATTGTATTTTCTCACTGTTAGCAGTAGAATGGAATGTATTATGAGTGCTACTTTCACTTCTCCGGTACTAGGCTCTACCCTGCGGAATCTCGATGATACGTGATTCATCAGCTCTTTTAGCCACAAAAATACAGAGATGACCGGTATCCATAAATATGGCTGAAAAAATGATGATAATTTATTGCCAACAGGTATTTTTAAAATTCTAAAATGCATTCTTTTGAAGTGCTTGTAACGTTCCTAGTTTTTTTAGAAGTCGAATGAAAAAAATAACGCAAAGCTAGAGTACGTACCGTTGACTTAGGGAAGGCCTCGGGTGAGCAGTCACTGGCATAACCTGGAGCCGTACCGCCCAGCGGAAGTACGGAGGAGGGCCCTTAAGTGCGCCACAAACTAAAAAAGGGTTAAACAAACAACAAAAGCATCAAACACCAATTCCGCCTTTTTGTTATCATTTTTGCTATCAAACCTTTTGAATAACAGCGGAGTAGCACAGATCCGCCTTTGTACAGTATTTCAATGCAATCAGTTCACTTCAAAGAGTTACAAAAATGCACTTCAAAAGATGAACGGAACTTCTTTTTTTACACTTCAAAAGGATTTTCATGTGTGTCATTTAAAGGAAAAATCTGTGAGATTTATTGCCACCGCAAGCCCTCAGATGGCACATAGACTCTGTGATGCAGGCTGCTTCTCAAAGTTAAGCATATAGCATTGTGAAATGGTTGTGCCATCATAGAATATTTCATATATCAATTTGCGAAAGACAAATGGAATCTTTCATTTACCTCTTATTAAGGTTGCCGAGAAAGAAGTCTTCTCATTGACGAGTTTCCTCTCTCAAACCGGTGGTCTGCTGTCAATTTGGATTGGTCTAACAATGATTTGCGTGGTGGAGGTACTCGAACTGATCATAAATTGCGTCTTTGTTTTCAAAGCTAAGAAGAGGAACAGAGAACTCAACAAAAGCGAGTCCCCAAGAGCAAACCCAAAGCATAAAGGCTCCAGGAGGGGTGGTGAGAAGGTACAAAACAGCCAGATGAACGATGAAAATGATGTTACTTACGCCGTTCTTCCCATTTCCAAGCGAGTTGATGTTGCTGACTAATTCGTTGATGTAATTCAATAACAGCCAAATTATTTTCTGTGCTTGTGTGTGCATGTGTGCCGTTTTGAAGACTTGTGTGATAGTCTAGCGCTGTGTACAGTTTCCAAAGTTTCCAACCCAGGTTTATTATGTATCCCCTCCTCCTCCCTCCACCCATTATCCCCTATCGCTCCTACTGCGCCATTCGATTTTGCCACTACAGTCTTAAACATCCTGAACGTCTATAAAATAAAGTGTCATTGTGGAAAATTCAGTAGTTTTTAACACCTTGGCTACCATGGCCTCGGAAGAACATCGAAAACCTTGGCTTGGGGGTTTAGCTGCTAAAATATTGACAGCATTTGCTATTGGCCAATTTAAATGCTGCTCAACAAACGGGCAAGAACACATAGACTAATCATAACCTGACGAAAAAATCTTTTGGGATAAAAAAATTGACCATTTTTATGCCCGTCGGCGGCTGCTGAGTTTCAAACTGCTTCTTTACTTTGAAAAAGGTGAAAAATGGTCCGTACCAAAATCGTGACAAACATGACAAAGTACGGACAAGGTATTGGCCTAGTAGAAATAACCAGAAAAATTGGATTCGCATAAAGGTGATTTTTTTGCTTCATCAGCGCACTAAAATCGGTCCAATGCATTTACAGTTAGTAACACAAGATGATCGACCCAGGAACCACTGTAAGCCTTTATAAATGAAAAAGGGCGATGCTCATTTATGAATTACACTTTTAAGATGCGTTTCGCTTCCTTAGTTTTATTTACTCCAAATTTTTGTCGTCTCATTCGAGAGATAAAATTAGTCCCTGTAGGGTTGAGGTAGGTAGCTTAGGAGGAGTCTGGCAATCCCACCACCCATATTAGAGCGCACAGGAGTTGCACGCTTTGGTTGCTTGATAAACAGGGCTTGTGTCCAGTCATGACTGATGTCTAGTATTACAGACGGTCAGTGTGAGTCGAAATCCAACCATGTTTAGCCATTCATAGCCTCCAACGAATCAATTAGCAGTCGAGATTGAAGGAACGTCAATATCGTATGTGTGATCATCCAAACTGTAGAAGTGATGGTGGGGATAAAAATCACCAGCCCTCCTTCGAGTTTTGTGAACTCGATGAGAATTTGCACTATGAAGCAAAATAGTTCAGGTGAGGATGGGTCCATCAAAGATTCATCTGTACTGATGATGGCTCGGACAGCAGTGGAGCCTTGGAAGTGACCGTGGTAGTCATGGTAGCCTTGTTAGCCCCACTACAAGGTCACCAAAGCCTGCTTCGGTGTAATTACACAAAGATTGATGCCCACTATTCTACTACCAATGACCCAATCGGACTTTAACGTGGCAAACCCTGAGTCACCTTTCATTGCCTTCCCCGAGACCCTCACCACGGTGAAGGATGGTATTGCCTGAAGTGGTTAGCTTGTTCAACTACAGCACTCCTTTATGTTGGCAAAGTGCCGTCTTAATTAGTTCAAATGGTGATTAAATGATAATTTGCGGAGCTATAGGATAACCCTGTTTTGAAATTTGATTTGTTCCTTCGTCCCTATACCCACCATATGAGATCTTTACTTAAGTTCTGCCTCAAAATGCGGTCCCACCTTCAAATATGAGAGCCCTCTAAATTTGTCTTGAGAATAACACGCATACTCCACATGTAATAGTACTAGGCGTGCTGAGTTGCATTGATTCTGCATTAACAGCGGTGAATATTTAATCAGAACCTGAAGCTTTAGACTTCAAAAAATTGGGAGCATTTGCGACTACTACAACAGATCCGACGACTTCGAGATAAAAATTTGATGCTATTGTGCTTGTATTGGTGAACTATGTTGAAAGTAAAAGTAAAACATTTTGCTTAAGTGATAAGGAAGATAATTTACTTCTGTAAAACCCGTTGAACTTAGTTCCTTTTTATTTTTGAGCTTCCGGTCAGAATGTTCTTTGATTTTTCAATTTATGGGAAGCAGCCAACTGGTCCTAGTGCAGATATTCCAAAAGACTATCTAAACGTCTGCGTTAAGTGTACTCCAATTTCATTACCTCTTGCTTATTTTCCTCTGTACATAATGCAACATTACTTTTTCCCTTTTAGGTAATTGACCCAGTATACTTTTGAACAGACGAAATTTCCCAGTGGCGCTTTCGCTTAATTTAGTCTTGCCAAAAATTAGCCGATGATAAAGTCACAGGATAACTCGACCATAATTCTCACTCGTTCTTGTAAAAGTGAAGTGAATGGCAAAACAACATGCACCTCACGGGGAGCCAGAAGTTGATACCAACACCCGGATAAAAATAGACGTTGCCTGAATAGGCGTGAGAATTTTCGCCTTTTCAATTGAATGAATGAGCTTAGCACGACCCCTGTTTCGCTATTCTCTATTGAAGCTTAAGCCTAAAAAGACCTTATTGGCAAGTGCATTTGGCATTTGCGTCGTGTTAGGCTTAGATTCTAGGAATGGCCAATGCTGTAATTCACGCGTGAGCTATTTCCGTTCCCCTTGGGCAACTTATTTATCAGGGAACAGTGTGAGGAACAAGGGTCGCATAGTCAATTCCCCTCTAACTGACATTTTGACTGCCATTACAAACGCAAAAATAAATAGACTAAGTACCCGCAATTTATGCAACCCTAGGGAAGCATATAAAGCAAATGGATGTCCTGGAAAAGCAGCATCTGGGAAAGGCTTTGACTTCAAGACCAATATACTTTAACTCATTAAAGCCTTTATGTGTGTGCAAAAAATTACATCGACTAGATTATTCATAGCTAAAATGCACAACTTTATTAAAATTTTTTAAAATAAGTGGCTTTTTAACATTCGTTTCATCTTTTCCCTTCAGAATTGTTAACAATTCCCTTTCAACTTTTTTTTATTCAAGTCAAACAGATAAAATTCAAAAGTCCCAAACACTTGATACTCCGTATCTTTGAGCAATAAAATTCGAGAATAAAAACATAAATTTCACACCATGCAACCTTTGGGGACATTTTTATTGTGATTTCTTGGTTTCTAAAAGTGTATCTTTGATAAATCACAACTTTTTTAAAACAGCTTTAAATACAAGTGAGTGGTTAATGCCAGATTAAATTGGTTCCCAAGTCGACAGAAATCATTTGGTTAATAGGAAAAAATTGAGATTTAGGGATTTAAAATTTGCTCCAGGTTTGTACGATATGGCTTTACTGAAAGACACCGTCCCCTCAGTCTGCTAAGCTAGATGCTTTGGATCTAGGCCCAAAAAGAGATTAGTAGCAGAGGACTAAAGCACAAACAAAGTGACAATCACTCACGAAAATATTGTTAAGAGAATGCAAAGGATGAGTGGCATGTGGCATCCATCTGCTCAACAGTTCTCACGGCAATCCTCAATTGGCGTTGAGGTTGTTGAGTTGGGCCATCATCACTTGAGCTAAAAAGGGTTGAATTTTGTTATTGTCGCATCATGTCCAAATTATCTGACTGCTAGCGGCACGACTCTTCGTCATGAGGAATGGAGCGACATCTGTGCTTGACCTATCCTCATTTTACTGACTTATTCTCAAAAATCGCATTCAGACGTCCTAGTTTTTCTTAAATACTCCTTCACCTTTGAAAATGGGTTAGTCTCCATTTCCAAGGCAGACAAACTCGAATTATGCCAACAAGGTCTAAGTGAAATTTCACGGTATGGGAGTTCAGAGTTGACGGTACAGTAGTGCAGGCCACGGGAGAGTGACGCTTTGTAAAGGATGTATGCAATAACATTTCAAGCTAGCTCCCAGACTGCACCCACCAGTAATGAAAATCCAAAGAGATTTTAGACTTCGGTTATTGCACAACGCCTGACTCAGTTTAAACCGCAGCCATCGATGAAGTTTTGCATTATGGTGTTTGTAGGGCCGTAAGTCACTCCTAACGACGAAAGAGGATACAATGCTAGGCAAGAAAACATGGTTTTAATTTTCATCCAGCAGAAGTACGGTTGTGGTTTTTTTGTGGTAGTCTCATTCATCTTCAATATCCTTTTCATCTTAAGTTAGCAGACAACAAGCGGTTTCACATAAAACCACGGTCGTTGAATAATGCATTAACTTATTCCTCTGCTGAACAAAAAAAACTAATTAATTAGAGGCCGAGTCGCTATCACCTGTTAAAATCCTCCGATGTCCCTAATCACAAGGTCCAAAAAGATTCATGTCCATAGCACAATGTTCGCCTGTTCATGTTTATTCCGAATTACGCAGTTATGACCAAATCGAAGGGAATCGTAATTCCAGCAAACAAACACCACTTTAAGTTTACTCCGAAATTGAAGGCGTTGTTCGAAAGGAATAAGTACCCAAGGAATTTACATAATTCCTATGATTATTTATTCAGAATAAAAACCTGCCTATTCTGCACTTTGCACTCCATACGAAGGCGAGGTAACGGCAGCATGTCTAACTTCGTTGTAGCAAATTCTTGACATGTTTAAGCTTAAAATTTTATATTGCTTTTGCAAATACGAATTATGTATCTGTGCTGCAGAAGCGTCTCGGTTTTGCAATGATTCACATTTTCCTTTTGAGTTTGGCCACGAAGTCTGGTCATTGTTCAGTACAAAGGGACAAGCAGAAAGGAGCAATCCTTCGTTGCCTTTTCGTTCTGTGTCTTCATTTCTTTTGACCTGTTTCTTTTATCTATTCGTGTACCAGAATATTATGTTTTTGAGTGCGGTTGTGCAATTCACTGGATAGAATGCTGTAATTGTGGATCACTGAGTCCCGCTTGAAACGAGCATGACCTGCTGTCACCGTTGAGGAGGACAAATGAACTATGGAAATGGCCTTTTCGTCGCTTCAACATGGTGATCTATGCAACATTTATGTTGTATAGGAGTGATCTTGTAGGAGAGAGGCGAAAGGGGGGGCAATTTAAAACCTAGTGGTGGACGAACGTGGTCATTCTCCTGAGCTCGAGATTCTCTCGGCGTAAATACCTCGGCTCCGCTACCGCATATCCCTCCTGTGCCTATAATTAAGATATTTAAAAACATCCAACCTTTGCATAGCAGTGGTGGTAGATGGGAATAGGAGGAAAGGGAAGAACCACCTACGGTCAAACAAACCCTGGAGAATAAGAGGCTCACACAGTTAGGTATAAGCTAATTTCTTTAGATTTTTTGAGGTTTTGTAACTTTACAGAAGTGTTACTTCGAACTCTTTGTTTGATTGTCTCAATGGGCATAAACTATTTTCTAATGATGCCCCTTGAAAGGAAGGTTTAGGGGTTAGTTTACATTAAGAAGTATTATTGACCATAGTTAAGTAAGCGATTTGGTCATTTTAATTTCTTCTCAGAAGATTTTTGAGAAAAATTGAACCACAGCTGTACTGAGCCGTCCGGCGACTTCTCTGAAGACGAGAGAAACATAAAACTTAGACAGAACATGCATTGCCGATGCACAGAAGGGCAATAAATGTGAAAAGTTTAATGAATAATCAGGGTATTACACAGGTTTCTCAACTTTTGCGCGTCGTCTTCAGCCATCGCCTCTATCATCCTTCCACGTCAGCTACCGCAACATAGTCAGTGCCAAAAGGAAAACTCCCATCCTAGTCATTGAGTTTGCGTGCAACCGGGAAGAGACTTGACCGCAACGCCACTGGCCTGTTGAAGAACTGTACTGGAGGAAGGCAGAATGAGCTGGCTGTCCTCCGTGTATACCGCTATTCATAATAACACGAGCCTTAAAGCGGAGTCCTCTAATGAGGGAAGGGGTTGAAAATAATTTCGTGGGAACGAGATCTTGCATCTGTGTCTCCCTGCTAATTTGGTCTTACTTCAGTGCCGTTGACAGCTTCGTGAGGCACCTTTATACCATGGTTATTGGCTGGTGTTGCCACAGCGTTGCCTGGCCAGTAGACCATGCCACTCGTCGGAAGTTGAATAGCTGATGGAATATTCAAATTACTGTCCCTCTAAATAAGTTCATAGCTCACATTCACTTACTTACTTCCTTATAGTGTCTACTTATTGCCTTGCTGCAAGAGCGGCATCACCTAGTTTATATATTTAATTTTTTGAGAAAAGTGAGTGCAGATTTTATTTGCAGTGGAACAACAGTGGGAAATTTTGGGCCCTTTTGAAGCTAACCATTGCTACTCATCATCTGCAGAGTTTATGATGAATGCCAGCTGCAATTATAAAACGTGAAGTTGGGTTAAGGTGCCAGGTGCCTCTTCCAAGCAGCTCCTTGAAAGCATGGCACGGAAAAAAAGAGGATTAAGGGCTGGAATAAGTATACACACTAGCGATCAAAAAACGCTCTGCAGGCGTTCAAAAAGTTCATTTTTGTCCCTAAATACTCACTTCCATTGCAATACTAGTCGTGAAGTGAGATTGCATTACCTAATGTCAACATACCGTGACGTTTTATGGTAGATACCAATGCAAGAAGTGCTGGGTTGTCGGAGTTTCGTGGCCTCTGATATGGAGTGGCGGGTTCTATCGCATGGAGGAAAAAATAAACAGCGAGTCATCTGTCACTGTAGTTATGCTGAAATCCAAGTTAAGTGTAAGTTATCAAAGCATAGCCTTTATGGCCACAAAAGGGAGGTTGGAAAGCTATTCAAATAATAAGGAAGTGAATGATTATTGAGTGTCATGTATTCATCGTTACCTATATTTGGCTCTTCAGCTTTTCTATAAAATACTTTCAAAAGGCGTATTATGAAATAACATGATAGAACATTAGGAACGCTGCAAGCTTTTCGCGTCGCCCTATCACTAGGGCGAAATGTGTATTGCCAACACACAGATGGGTTGAGGGTGTATCGGCATGGCCTCCAAGCCTGCTTTCGTCATCAGGAGAGTCTCGAGGCTATACTTTATAAGCAGCGGATAGAGAACCCTACCCTAAGGGACAATTGCCTTGGTTTCCATTCCTGATTGCTCGATCCTAGCATGACTGAGTGAGGGCATGTGCTGTGGATGAGACAATCTTTGACGATTTCTAACATAAGGGTTAAAAATGGCGTACTTTTGGCAGATGTGGTCTGCGAAGGTGCTAGTGACAACGTGGAAAAGTTTGTTACGGGTCAGACACCTGAGCAGAATCACAATTGCCGTACTCTCCAGTGGCTTCGTAACCGAGACGAAGAGTTGAAAAAAAAACAATTCAAATGTTAAGACTACCATGATCGACATGTGAGTAGCCTGATGAGAATTCGTATGCTGTCTATTCGGGAGCAGTCATCGTGACAACGCAAGGCAGAGTATCAAATGATTCTGCAGAAAGACATTTTAATAAACAATTACGTGTCTGAATGTAATTCTTTTTCCCACACACCGATAGCACATCGTTCTCATTGAAACTACACTGTGCCGATTCAGTGGTAGATAGACGTTTTATGGATGCCTGCAAGAGACACTCGAACGATTTATTTCCCGTCCTTCCTTCTGTAACACAATCTTTTCCGATTTTATCACAACTGTGCCGATCATCCTTAAATATTACTTAGTTTATTAAATTTTTAGCTATAAACTTTCAAAGCATGATGATACCTGAAATCTCTTCAGCTTACCAAAACCGTGGAGACATTGGTAAATAGAAACTGAGAGAAATCAAGCAATTTAATTTATGACTGAGGTAAATTGCCCCGGCGCTGGGATTTAAGCAAATAAGGGGAGAAAACTGTCGCTAATCACCCCCAGATGAACTCGCCGTTTTGATAGGGGATAGCATGCAATCACGAAAACTACCAGAGCCAGTTTTCATAAATGTTAACTTTTATCTGCGATTACTACACCAAATTTCCACATTCCTTTTCGATATTGTCTGTTGGAAATTGAATCCTCACATTTGGACAAGGTTTTCTGCGACTGTGAATTGGAGTGAACTCAATGATCAAACACAAATGGTCACCCGTATTCTGTGGCGACTCAAGTTCCACTCGAAGACAAAGAATTCATACTGCTAGGGCAGAACATGCATTATCGACGCAGACTTACTAGCCTGGTTCATGGACCTTGTGGTCTGGTAAAGATTCACATTTATCGGGAAATTAAATAGAAGGGTTAAACAAGAAATCAGCTTCTTGCGATTTCACCCCAAGCACATTTCTTTGCACTGTTATCCCTTATGTTGCGATAGAATGCCAGTTTAATTAAGTTTTGCTACTAAAGGGCCCAACCTCTTCAATTCACGAAAATTTATCAACAACCTCGCCAACATGGCTGTCTGTTCCTAGCCTCACGACTTACAACCCGGTCAGGATAGACGCTAATGCTAAGGCTTAATAATATACTTATCAAGCATGATCGGATCTCCAATGTTGTCTAGAATGAATGGGTTGTTTCCACATCCCTGACTGGTGTGGAGGCTTCAAAATTATGCAGTTATTTTGTCCACCTAAATTTGACATCCACATCAACAGGATTTCATTTCACTTGCTGCAATTAGATGCGAGCATAAAAGTTAAGTTTTGACGGATCTTAGATGAACCGTGTGATGCGTTTAGCTACATCTTATAACCGGCAAGTTAATAATTTTTAAATACGATGCTCGAATTGCGTTAATTACCTTTTCTCGACAAGGGTTCTTCAAACCGGTCAGAGTAAATATGTGAGACAGATAAAGGAGAAGGGCAAAATTAGTGGGATGATCACTCTTGTTTTCATTTATTAACCTCATTGGTCTCCACGTTCGTCGCCAGACCGTCTCTAAAAGCGAAACCCCATGCATTAGTCGACTCCAAATGCGTTTTGACTTAGAATTGTCTTTCGAGGGAGCAAAGGCGTAGGCATCTGCCACACGAACCACTTGACTCAGTATCTTCAAAAGGGCAGACCATGGTGATGTCTAAGTTGGCAAAACAGACTGTTAAATTAACTTCAACCTTCCTTTTATTGTTTGTTGTTATTATAAAGGCGAAAAGGTAACGAATTTGCACCACTCTGAAACATGCGTCTTTGGCAAGAGGTCTTCAAGAAGGGAAAGAGGAAGGGACGGGAATTTGTTGTAAGACCTTAACTGTTCGTCCAACTCTTAGTTGTGGTTTCGTGGGTATTCAAGTCTCCGTTTTTGCACTTCAGGTGGGCGGTGCGGCCTGTCAGCCATGCTGGTAGCCACCAGCCCTTCTCTACATCGGCAGTGGATAATTTGTCTTGGTATGACTGCTTTGTTTTTCAAAGGACGCGACGGAGAAAAGGCATGTGCTGCGACGGACCCGCTTACTATCGGCAACTACCAGCCCTCTGTTTGGCTGAAAGTCTACTGCCATTAAATTAACACCAGTCGTGGACGTGAGAACCAAGGGGCAAGGAGAAACAGAAGCGCAGCCTTAGCTCCACGAAACCATTTCAACTCTATTCCTTATTAAATGCGGCTGCTTTAAGGTAAGTGTTCTCACGACTGCCAATGGCCAGCATATTTTATTTCTCATAGTAGGCTTCCAAAGCGGGAGGGAACTGAGGGTCAAGTGGAATGGCGAAGAGAGTTCAGTAACAATGTGGCCAGTTGCACGCAAATTCGACGAGAGGGCCTCTGGTCACGTCAAAGATCAATGTATTTTCTGTCTTCTTCCGCCTACAGAATAGAACCGAGGCACAACAGTATACTTTAAGCCCGTAAAGTGATTTCCACTTGAAATTCAAGTTCGCAGTCTTTAGAGTTTCTCACAAAAATGTATTTACATAGCGTTGAATTTATTTGTGTATAAAATATCTATTGGAGTATGAAAGGATGCGAGTGGAATATGAAAGACCTCCCAAAGGCTTGTTTACCTTATGTAGCCAATTAGCGGCTCACTTGCTGTATTTTAGTTTTCGCTACACCTATGATTGGTTTTTCCCCGCACTTTTTTCTTGCCATTTTCGCAACCTTAATAGCCTGGAAGCGATCCCATCGGCTCAGTTTAATGGTCTTAAGTGGGCACTTTGAATGGGAGTTGATGTGTAAATGGTTTCACCTTCAAATTAACTTTTATTGACTACCTCTAAATAGCAGACCGCTAAAACTCTGCTTCGGAAAATGCTCTAAGCACTGGTATCATTTGACCACACTTCGAACTTCATGAATGCTTTCTAATTCATTTTATTCCTTATGGATGGGAAATACCCAGCTGATTGGGATGTTGAATTTATGGTAGTTTCTTTGCAATGCATGGCGAAAATGCATGCAAATAAGACGTTAGTTCGGCTCTCCATGATGTCTCTTTTTGCCTCGAGGGTCGTGGGAATTTCAGTGACTTGTAGCCAACCACGAAGCAGATTAAAATGGAATTTAATCAATTCACATCATGGTTTCACCGGCACCTGTCTATAGGACGACTTACTAAAAAGTTAATTTTAAGTTAATAAATATGGGGAAGGGATTGATTGGAAAGATTGCGTTAAATGCTAGACAAGGCTTTTCATTAAGCACACCCTCTGCCCTCTTTGATTCCCGTGGCAAACATTCTCCCACTGATCACAAGCACAAAAAGGCGATTCACTTTCGACCACTGACATAAGTCGGTGGGTTGAGAGAGGCATCAATTAGTATTTCTTTAATGGCGCTTTGACTCGACGAATCACAAGCCCTACTCATTGGCAAACGTTATGTGCGATTGGAAATTGCGGACTTATCAAAAGTAGACGTGAGGTTTTATTGCCTTCCCATTGGGACATTTATAGTTGATTATCAGTCGAAAAACGGAGGATGATCCTTCACTTGCAGTGAGTTTGCTTACCTCTTCTACCGCAAATATGGGGCCTGGAACCAGTCAGAAGAACTAGGCAGGGGTATGCCAAGTCCGATAAACATTCAAACAAATGTAAAGTCGTTTAATAAATTCAAGCGCTTAACAGTTAACTACATTGTTCGCCTCAGAGCTAGACCGACTGCGGTGGCTCAGACAATTTATTGCATCTAATGGGGGATCGGCGATTATACAGCAGACTGAGTTGACATGGCACTTGTAGTGCTTGAGAAGACCATTTCTACTCAAGTAAGGTAGTTAAACTAAGGTTGATTAATAATGAAGAATGAGCCTTTGTCACGCTAAACTCTCTGTTCTATGCACTTATGGGAGGCTACTATTTATTTTCAGCTATACCGAAAATAAAACTAATTACAATTCTACCTGCAAAGGAAAGGATTTTCGGCACCAATTAATAATTCTACCAGACTGAACAGCTTCAGTTCTCAGGCCAATTCGGCTGCCAAAAGTTTCTTAAAATGTAGAGTTTTTCAATCCACAACAATAGATGTTCTGTTTTAGATAATAGGCCTATTTGCAAGGTGTATAATTGCAGGTCCCTGAGTCATCCCGCAGACGAAAGAAGGCATAATGCTCAGGATGATTAGCCATCGCTGACGTAGAGAAGGGCTGAGGAGCTACTAGCAGACCTCCAAAACTGTGATGCTTGGCAGGAGTAAAGAGATGAAGCCTTAAGCATTTCCTAAATCAAAACAAAGTGTTTAACAATCGATCAAGCTGCAACAGGATGATGTCTAGCGTTTTACTTGTGATGTTTGAAAGATCCGAAAAATATGGAGCAATTAGTTTTATATTAACATAATTGACATTCATTTATAATAACGAAGAAACCCGCCCAGATGATGTGTTGCCCCAGGACTTCCCTGAAGACGAGAAAAGTTAGATTACTCGGGCAGAATATGCATACTCGAAATACTGTGAGCTTAGGATTACTGGCATTGTCTGGAGGTCAGTCCACCCAACGAAGATGTGATGGAGCTCCTAAGTGCACCCGCCACAGAAACCAAAATCTCTACAAACACTAGGTGCACTGCATCTAAACCAAAAATCTGCCTTTTCCATGTCTTTATGAACAAAATTTGAAAGAGCACTAATGCTTGTGTTCAAACTTTAACACAGTGATACCTCACTGCATTAACTCCTCGTGAATGCCGTAGATGAATTTTTGAGTGACTCGATCACATTCCGTGTTTCCAATCTTCCACTTTGCCGAGTGGATGTGAAAAACTGGAAACCTCAATAGTATTTTATGCTAAAAGATAATACTCAAGCAAAATAAAGTCTGAAATAGCACAAATGTGAATAAATCCTCAGTGAAAAGATCAATGATCAACCTCATGTTGACAAACAGTTCACCGTTGGGCGATATTTCAAATGGCTTCAACGTCGGTGCACACCAAGCTACTGCGAGGTGGATCCTGACATTTGTGTGAAAACACACATCAGAACTTATTAAAATTCTTAAACTCGAGCACACCACCAAAAGCTCACCACCTAACTGCATGTTTGTACTGACTGTCATCTCTAAGAGGCTGTCTTTTTATCGCCTCCTTTTGCCAACGCTATTCTTCGTATTTCCGAAAAAGAAGTATGAGATCTACTGTTATAAGTATAAGTGGCTTAGATAAAATTTGGAAGGAAATCTGACTAGACACTACGTCCAAAGCACGATTGCTTGGTACGAAACTTTAAATAGATCCCTTACATTAAACGTTCACATTTTGCCCATAAAGTGGCCTAACTAAACAAGCACCTGTAATGCTTTGTTTGTTCGAACTACCGGTTTAGGTCACTTGGGTGACCATCTTGTTCTAGCCGGTTGGCCGGCCTCCGGGCCGTGCCAACAGCCCCCAAGCCCTCTGTTTCCAGAATATATATATTCTGCCCTAGTACTGCGCCTTCTTTTACCGTAAAGGGAGCCTCGGAGCGCTACATTGGTGGCAGCGGAAAGCGGACCCAACTTCGATGGATTCTATCCTGCTTCATGCCGTTTCTGGCAAACGTCGGCGTTGTGAAAGAAGTGCATGTGCTACGGAGGGGAGAACCTTTGGTATCTCGTAACAGAAGGGTCGAGATCGACGTTCATCTTCGACATCTCCCTCGCCCTCGTGTTCGACAGGAAAGCTATTAACAACTGAAGCGACACTAGCCGTGGACTCCAAGCCCAGAGGAGGGCCAAGAGGCGCGCATTTGCTGCACTGAGTGCTACGCGGAATGGATGGCACTACAGGAACACATGCGTTCGAACCTCGACGACTGGGACGGTTAGCTCGTGGGTGCTCCTCGCAGCACTGATTACGTTGTGATGGCTGATACGGGAGGCTGACCAAGGGGAGCGTCGGGGACGACGCTCGAAAGAAGAGAAGGGCTGTGTAATACTTTGTTCGAACTACCGGTTTAGGTCACTTGGGTGGCCATCTTGTTCTAGCCGGTTGGTCGGCCTCCGGGCAGTGCCAACAGCCCCCAAGTCCTCTGTTCCCGGAATATATATATATTCTGCCCTAGTACTGCGCTACATACCTTTCTTTTATATGCGGTTTGTTAATGCAGTTTAATTTTGAAAACAAAGCACCTCAAATGGAGTTGCAGATTTTATTTACTGTCAATTCTGATGCCAGAACCCCGGTCCGAAATTATTATTTTTTGATTAACAAATACCACTTCAACAAATTGAAATTCTGCAAGACAATTAAGTGTCTGCCTTTGCCTGTTGTTTGGAAGGAATAGAAAATCAAGCTTTTGTGTATTTTAGCCGGTATAATATCATGTGATCAAACCTAAGAATGAAATTATGGATGACATCGTTCCAAATTTCAGTTGTATAATAGATTTTTTTGTGAAATTCTCCTGACTTTTGGGAGTTTATTGAGTCCCTACCAAAGTGTCACCTTTCGCTCTTGTCGTAGCACTTCGCTTCTACTTTTACCCTTAGCCCAGGACTAGTAGTTGCGATTCGAGCAGATCTGTCTTGCGAATGGGGCCCAACTCAGTTTCTAAGCCGCTAAAGGCTCTTGTAACATTATTTTTTAGTATTAAGAATACCTCAGTGCAATAAATTGTAATGAATTGTGGTCTTTGTACTCCATTCCATTCATTCGTTACACGCTTCACAATTCCAAGGCACTACTTCATTCCTAAAAGCCCACTTCTACATTATGCAGTGAGTGCGGGTAGGCAATTACGGCTGAGGTGTGCCAAAAAATCCTAGTTAGTGTTATCTAATTCTTTGGAAGCTATTAGACCTAGTGACCTGGAAGGAGATCCTATCTCTGCAATATTGCTTGTGGATTGGAAATACTTCTCCACTATTCGCTTTGTAATGCACAAAACAGGATCACCAATTTGGAAGTAAACACCAAGACGGAAAAAGAGGTGATCTGGACTGAGAATTTTTATGGTCCTTGAGGATTGAGATCGTTAAAGAAGGGGGGGCTAGTGGCGAAGTAGTGCCCCCTCGGGGAGAGGTCATGGCTGGTCATTGTGAACATGTCAAGGAATGGAACATGTCAAGAATCTTAGCGCAACTATTTAATTTTCACCGTTACTGTTTCTGTAAGACGCTTCATTGACGTATACCAGCAGCCCATTAAATCTCACTTCTGAGCTTACTTTGATCGCGATAATCAGAAACATAACTGGCACTATTGTCAATGCATCAATGCCGTGTATTCTCACAAGTACGAGGCAATTAAGGATTGTCATAAATCCTGTGCTCTTGGGCCTTCCTCCTTCTCCCTCTTGTCGTGTATGTGGGGCACATTTAAAGGAGTCACTATGCGAAGCTTATGTGCTGCCGACAGTGGACGTCCAAATGAGGACCACACTTGCTTGACAATCCCACGTCGAAATGCAATGAGTTTTGTTGTAATTTCCGACAGATCTGGAAGTATTTAATGACTACGTTTCTTAATAACATAAAACAAAGCTTTGCGTTCTTTCGAAGTAGACTCACAGCCATTAAGGAATGCAAAATTACCAATCAGGTAGTAGCTTTAAGGGGAATTGTAGCGTTAGTCTCGAGCAGATCAGTCTGATCAAACGATCTGCGGTCGCTTACTCGATTTTGGCCTAGAGAGTGAGACGTAGTTCAGCTGCACGCCACTACAATGGGCATTCGTACGAACTGTACGATCTTACCCCAACTTTGTTCCTACTAACCTCTACCGGTGAGCGGGTAATGCATAGCAGTAGATAGGTCTGTAACTCCCTCAGGGAAATAATACTGGACCAGAGCATACTTATGCAAAATACAGTAAGGTTTGCCAGCCCACAAGGCGATGATGGTGTAACGGAGCCCTCAAGTGGTCTCTTTACTAAAACCGAGGGTTAAGCAAACAACCAAGGCAGTACATTTAACACAAAAATTCACCCGCCTTTCATATCTTTTAAAACGTAGTTTGGAGAAAGATTAATGTTAACGTCTAAGCTCTAATACAGTGCTATCTCACTGCGTTCCTTACTCTTAAATGATGCAAATAAACTTGAGAAGTGACTTCATTACGTGGCATGCTTCCAGTCTACCAATTTGCTAAGTAAAGATGATAAATCGGAAATCTTTCTGCTACTTTATACTGAGGGAAATGTTTACTGTACTGGAACTATTTTGCAGAATTGATTCTAGGGTTACGCGGTGAATAAGTCCCTGTGATAACGACCAGTAATCTAACGGCTGTTAACATGCAAGATGGTATTTCAAACGTCTTCTTCGTTAGTGCCAGTCAATTTGGTGCGAAGTTTGACCCTGCTGCTTTGCTTGAAAACTCACATTAAACTTAGTTAATATTTTAACCTCAAAGAAAGGTTTCAAGCAAAATCACTAAAGGCTTCTCTCATCGCATTGCACATTTTCACTGCCAGTTGTCTCGCATGAAACTGTCGTCCTGTCTTTCCGAAAGAGGAAAAAACCTTTACTGTAATATTTGTAGGTAGTAAAATACAATTCAGAATAAAAACTGCCACGCCACCGAATCTGTTCAAATCGTGACAGCCAGGGGCAAACTTGCAAAATCGCATTTAAGTTGATCTCACAAGTCAAATGTTTACACTTCGACCGCAAAATAACCCAAATAAACAAATGCACCGCAACCATTGACAATTGACGGTACCTTCCCCTCGTGCTCGATCTGTTACATCAGCATCAATCTAAGACGAAATTACCACGGATGGGATTGCAGATTTTCCTCCTAGTTGATCTCTGCAGGGAAATTTTGATCACTTAAAAATTGCAGTTAGAGAACGACCTTTTACTAGGCGCTAAATTATTCGCCTTTGCTCGACCTTCAAGTGATTGGGAATAAAGCGTTAAGTATTTAGTCGCTACGATATTACGAAACCTAACCTGAAAAAGTTTTACACAAAGATGCATATCAGACTACAACTAAGCAATATGTTCATCTTAAAAGCCCAATCATTTTCTGTTAATTTATTTGGCTTTAGTTAAAGCGCTTCCTTCCGCCCCAGTCGTAGCGTTTCACCACTGCTGCCACGCCTGCCTCCCCGAAGTCCATCCTTCACCCAATCAGATGATCGACAAGTTGGAGAGCTCTGCGATGTGGCCCAACACAACGTCTTACTTTAACGTGTAAGAACTTATAGTTTCCTTATAAGGCAGGGGCTCTTGTAGCTTTCTACACTACGTTCCCGTCGTTTTAAACTCTTGCATCAGCACGTGTCGCCCAGACCTAATGGGCGAATCAGTAATACAAATCAGTCTTCAAGATGCTGGAGCTTCTCACCCTATTTCTTTCTTTTGTGTGGGGTTTGAAAATGGTGCAGCAGTCGAATACAATTCTGACGCTGAGTAACTAACAGGAGGCGCTTTACATTCACCGAACACTCCATTATTCATGAATAGAAGTTGCGCCAGCTAGCGGTTAAACAACTTGGACTGAATTTGCCGCGAACAGACTTAAGTAGTGATTAGGTGATGATGGAACAAGGGAACTGCTAAGCGGATGAATACGGCACGCACCACGATCACAGACGGTAGTAGGCCCAACTTTTCTCCCCTACTCGTTTCAAGTTATAACGCTCCGATGAAATGGCTTGTAACGGGTGTAGCTTTTGTACTCTCCAACTCGATCGCTACACCCTCTATTCTTCTTAGGCATCACCCCAAAACCCATTCCTGCATCGAGTAGTGAGGATAGAAAATTACGGCTGAGATGTCTATCTACTCGATTCATAAAGCTCTAACTCATTTAAGAAAACAGTCAGGAGGAGTGAGTCAGAAGAAGGTCCCATTCTTACGAGATAACGCAAGGATTGGCGACGGTACATAATTCCTCGTATCCCCATGCTGATGTGTATGACTAAGTGGTCTCCCTATTTTCTTGGCATTACACCAAAGTTGTCAATTTGGAAGAAGAAAGCTGATAGAGACGGGGGTGACTAGGGCTGCGGATTTCTATCACCTCTAGTGCTTAAGAAGTCATTAAAGTGGGACTAGCAGCAAACTACTGCCTCCTCAGGACGAGATTATGGCCGGTAATGGTGACTACTTCGCGGAACGAAGCGTATCAAAAATCTTGCCGATATTATTTAGTTTTAACCATTACATTTCCTCGAGAACACTTATCCCAATCCTCAAGACATCTTAGCAGTCCATTAAATTGGCATCCCAATGAAATGATTATAGGATTGCCATTCAGCACCTTGGGCGAGCAGGTTGGGGTCGTGTGCAAATAGTTACCCTCATCATGACGATCGGTTTTATGAGTGGTAGACACAGGCACACACAAACATACACAGTCCTACGTTGGGAAAAACCAGACGAAGATTGCACTTGCCGTAGTGGATAAAGTGGAGTCGAGAGTCCCGGGGAATGAAAAAGAAAGATAGAATTGTGCAATGATAGGGAAAAGAGAAGCTACTTCCCATTTATATACATGTTTCCCTGACCCGTGGCAGCGGCGGCACGACCTGCCACGACCACACGGGGCGCCGCAACTGCAGCGGACCGGCTCAGACCTCCCTGAGATGCTACTGTACCGCTCCGCGTCTGTTGGGGCAATGCAGGAGCCGTTTTACGTAATCCACCACCACAAGCACCGGTGAACCGCAAACCCGAGGAGGCAACTCGCTGCGGTTGAGCATAGGGAAATTGGTGAGAGGCAGGTGCAGTGGGGGGCGAGGTGGGGGAGCGTAGAGGAGGTCGTGAGCCAGAAAAGTGGGATGTGGAGGAGGATGCACTGAAATGGCCACCACCAAAGGTAGACCGGGGGGTGCGAACGGGCGGATGGTGTGTGTTGCCCTGCATGCCCGGATAGGGATAGTGCAACTGCATTTGCGGAGGTGGTGGAGGAGGTGAAAGGGTAGCGATTTGCTTCTCGTCCTCCTCTATCGGCTCCTCTGTTTCTGTAGCTGCTATAGCTACTACCACTGCCCCAACCTGCGTTGTGTCCACCTCGAGAAGACCGATTTTGCGTGAAGTGGGCGCGATAGGACCGTTGAACTCTGGAGTGCGGCGAACTGGTGGTTCGGGTCGCGTTTTGACGGGCGGAGGGGACTTGACTTTTGTCGCCTCTGAGGACGAGCCATCTGAGAAGGAGGTTATGGAGGAAGGTGGAGAACAGCCGTTCACACGATTGGATCTGAATGATTGCAGAAAATAATGGCGATCAGAGCTTGTAATCAACAGCTTTGCCATTAAAACGTAATTCAGTGCGTAAGGTGACTTAGGTGAGAGGCAATTCTGATGCCCTTCAGCGATTATTGTTAGCCCTATGAATTTATAGAATTATTACTGCAGCAAAAAGCAAGTACACCCATCTTGCTACTCTCCATTTTCTTTTAATTCGCTATCGACTAAAAAAAGAAAAAAGCTATGCAGAGATTTGTGAAAAATCCCAGTTATTCCAGTGAAATGCAGGAGCTGGCTTTTCCACGGTCGACTGAGAGCTTTTACAAAGGTCATAAAACTATTTTGATCACTCATCAGAAAGCTTATGTAGAACCCAGGGTAATAAATAATTACTTGTTCTACAGGGATCGGAGGTCATGGCAGATAATTCAACAAAGTTGTGCGAACCTTCTAACAGGTTATACCCAGCAAATTGAAACAAATATGCTAACAGCTACATACAGCGATAAATCAGCACCAAATTTGATATGACCAAAAATACTCTCATCTCCGAGCAGTAAACCGTGATAATGAATAAACCTAAGGATAATTAACCCCATGAACGCAAATAGATCGACTCTACGCCCACCGAAATTAACATCATCCAAATCTTTTTCTTGGCTCCAAAATGCGCGACTAACTAATCATCACAGGAAGCAAATTAGTCGTACACGCAGCTGTGGCTTTTTCCAACGTGAAATTTGATATGCAGATCGAGTTTTCCGTGCCTACGCAGAAAGAAGAGCACATCGGTAAGTCGTAATTTCATAAGCTCCTTTCAAGCATCATACCACTTCATAACTAAATTTTTTTCAGGAAAAGCGAATAACCACACCATGAGAGGAAGAGAGGCAATTTTATGAGTGCCTCTGAACAGACAGGCTGGTGGAATTACAAAGCTAATCAAGGCAACATCACCAGAAAAAAATGTCCCCTCCAGTGAAGGCGCCATTTTTGTCAAAGAAGGAAAAATTGTGTATTTGTTCCTAAAACTAGACGGAATAGATTGCTGTTCCATTTCCAAGAAGCTGGTCATTCCAAAATTGAGGTTTCCACTGCACAAACGAAAATAAATTGTACAATACAACTTTCAAGCTTTTTCAGTGAAAGTTACGTGGCAACAAATTTGAATAATTTCAATTTAAGGAATTAGTACATGGTGAGGAGATTGTATGAAATGAAGGAAGAGAATTCATCATTAAATTTAATCGAAACCCAGCAAACCCCGGGATGAGCGAACGACGCAAAGACCGCAAGCGCTCTCACAGCACGCATACTGTCGACGACAGAGCTTTTTCGCGGACAAAGTGCTTTTGCCACCGAGCTATGCAGATGTGGCTCGTGAACAACCTTACTACCAACGTCGCGATCTTATTAACTAGGCCAGCACGTCACAAAGATGACAAAAAGGAACAATTATCGTCAGCGGGTCGAAGGAATGCATGGGCTATGAGGAGACGGCAGACGTGATAAAAGTGTGGTAGTAGCGGACTCTCGTATGGACAGTCAAGCTGCAAATAATTCGCACAATGGTCCAACAAGGGATGCTTTCAACCACAATTGGTGCTTGTATGAGTCTGGGTAGAGAAAAGGTCAGTCAATCTGGCCGTCAGGGTCATACAATAGGGGCACAAAGTGGTTGACCAGAGTAACCGAGTTAACCAGAATGGATGAAAGCCATGTTTGTATGAATCAAAAGTTAACTTTGAGCGTTGTCAAAATATGTTAGCACAATGACAACTCTTCTATACTAATGCACCCTAATGTGTCTTCAGAGGTGACAAGGGGGACTACCGAGCAATGAAACCTAACGAATGAAAACTTCACACGCACAGCACTGAAGCCTGAACCAAGAGGGTCCATATTTATGAGCCCTTGATGATGTATTGTTTATGCACGCAATTCCACAATCTTTATGGCTTGTGGGATAAGACATCTGCCTCCGCCCTGGAGGTGAAGAGGATCACAATTTGTCTGACTCACCACACCATGAAAATGCGAAAAAGAAAAGAACTAACTTCTCCGTGGGTCCAGTGTGAATTCAGCGCAACAGTATTCACTAGGAGTTATTTTGCCAATTCATTCTGGGATGATGTTTCTACGTTGGAACTCAGTTAAATGGTGAAAAGTTTCTGGCCACACATGAAGAACCTAAATGTCAGCATTTATAGACTCCTGTTCCGTCAGAGAGCAGAAAAGCGGTAACTTAGCTATAAGCGCTTTCAACCTCAATATTTAATCAGCAGTGTAAAGCAGTAAAAATAGCTTACTCCTTGCAGCAACGTTCCATTAAAACACTGCATTCGCACCTTAAAAGGATACATAGCATTTGAAGAAAGATTTTGAAAATGCCAAAAAAAACAACTAAATATCCTGCAAAAAGAGAAATTTACGGTGCTAAGTCCGTTTCGGTTTCTTAGGTCAAAAACAGTGAAGCTGAATCCCAAGAAACAATATTGTCTACAGCGACGCGAGTTTTGATGAAAGTGGGGATGGGCTCAGTCGAAATTTCATGAAGCGGGGTAGTCAGCAAGTAATCGTCGGAAAAGGGAGGTGAGGCACTTGAGCGATGAGATGTGATTGCTACTTTAAATCAAGCATTTCCTTCCATAAAGAAAAGTTGCTGCGGAATTCCCTCACAAAAACGAGCAGTTTTGGGCGTTATTAATACCGAGATTTTCATTGTGAGTCGTGTAAGGCGATTGCCTTGACTACTCTCGCTCAGACCAAAATGCTGCCACCATGGGTTAATGAAGGTAAGTTGATAATTTTGTTACGATTAGGGAACTAAAGGGCCCCCACTTCTGTGCGTGAAGCTGGCATTGCTTCAGTAGCACTCGGTCTGCAATGACTTCCAACAGTCGTTTAATACTCTCCTTGGGACCAAACGAACACCTTTGTAGTGAAAAATACTGCAAAAACAACTTGAAGGCAAAGGCAGTACACTAGAGTTGTCAGGGACCTACACAGTGACCACAAATAGCAGTTGTGAAGCAAGAAAGCGAGAACGTGCTGCAAGATGAATTCGGGGTCGGCAGGCACAATGTCAAGCCAAGGAAAATAGTCACAAATCTCAGAGCAAAGTGTTCTGCAAATATAAAACACAAAAGCGGCATACAGACAGTTATAAGATTCACGCAGCAGATGGTGTATCGCTCTCGATGACATTCTCGAATTATGACAGCCTAAAACTAGCTCTGGATTGAGCATACTCAGAAGAGTTCCAGTGTCTTTCAATGTGATTTTGTTCCTTCAAACCAACAGCAGAACTCAGGAAAATACCAACAATGAGGACCCATTAATGTCGGTTACTGTAGCTCCACAAATAATGACGCTTCTGGGTCCCAGATACCAAGAGAGTACGAATGAGATGAGGACCTTACGTGGAGACACCGGAGGAGGCAGTGGAGTCGAGTTTGGACGAGGTAGAGATAGGAGTGGAAGGGCAGAATGGAACTAGAGGGGATGGCGGTGGAGGTGGGGCGTTGGCCGACTCGCGACAAGCAGACGGCGGCGAAAGTGACTTCTTACACTGAAAACCCTCCTCACTCGTACCGACGGGGCTTCGAAGCGTGGCGTTGCTCGCCGTCTTCACCGTAGGGGAGGCATTCTGTTCAAAGGGAGGAGGGGGGAGGGAAAAGGTATATGCAATGGACACTCAGTTGAAATTATGGTCTTAAGGAAAGAATAATTTATAGACTTGATTGACTCCAATTAATAGAAATGCAATTTCTCTTCTTATTTGTCTTGATAAGCGGTTGAAAACGAAAAGCATTATCTTCAATTGTCGAAAAAATATTGCTGAGATCACAAATTACCGCAGATGGTTTAAAAAGTAGGGTTTAGTAAACGCAATTAAAATTAAGACGCCAATGAGGTTTGAGGACTTTTCGAGTGATATGCTGTGATCGTGCTTTAGGATATTTGGAAGTTTCAGTAGAAATATTTTATGCGAATCAAATGTGCTATAGTACCTGTTGCATGCGAATTTCAATACCCGAAGATTTACTTGTCGAAATAATCCGTGACAAAATAACATTTTGCATGCTACGGACCCTTTTAAATTCCTGTATTTCGGCCTCCACATTGGTAGCATGGAGACATAATTCCAATCTTTCAGCCCTTCAATGCCTTCAAAGCAAAGTTTTAATCAAATTAGTACATCTTACAATATTTCGGGCGTCACTTGAGTGCACAGTACTTAGAGATTGGTACAGGCATGACCATGCAATACTTTTAATTGCTGCCTGCGTTTAGGTGTTACCGAATATCCGTTGCTTGCTGCCACAGGTGCTCGTAAAACGATAGCTTGTAGGATTTCCTTTTTAGCATTGATGAGTAGATTTGCTGAAGAACCATCACTCATCCTAGATCAGGGAATATCTCTGCATCAGAGAAACAAAGAGATTATGGTGGAAGTGCGGATTCGTTCTCTCTTTCCGGCTGAGTTGTGGTGCACATTCTTAAAGCATGCGTAATTGGCTAACCCAAAAGTGTCTTCCGATGCTCCCACCATTCTTTACCATTATGCGATGCGAAAAGCTTGCAGATGAATTCCTAATTAAAACTACACGTCAGAAATCATCAACACTGACACCAACGTTGTCAAACAGCGGGAGAATGTCAGGACACCAGGTAAAGATCAAAACATCATATTGGGGAATTCATTGATTTCGGGTGAAGTAGAATCAGCTGCCATTGGTTTTAAAGGTAAGACACCAGGCCCAAAATACCTAAGTGGCATGTAGATAACTGAGATAATTGCAATGCACACCAACTAGCAGGTGTGGAAAAAAGGACAGAATTGGATTAAAAGAAGACACTGAACACACTCTACTGCATTTAAAAGACATCACTACCCATGTGGACCAAAACATGTGTAAACAAAAACTGGAGAAGAAACCTTGAAGACGAAATGGATATAATAGAGGGAGAGGGCGTTAAGATTCGAACTAATTTGGGAAAGGGTTGATAATTAGAGAATGGATGCATTCAACCGCATCTGACTCCCTTGGGAGGCAAATCGACCCATCCAAACAAGTGGGATGGGATGGCCATACAATGGAGTTACTTATTTAACTAAAAAAATCCTTGAGCCCCATTGAATTTGCATGTTTCGCAAAGGTATGAGAAGTTCAGGTAAGAATTGATGCGTGTCAAAACCCGCGTACAGAGATTCCCTCAAAGCACGGTAGTTTAATCCTAAAATTCAGAAGTGTCGTCTAGTCCGACATTATGGTAAAAACATTTCAGGTTTCGTGCCAAGCGAATGGTGTGCAATTACCCGATCTGAATTTCAACTACGTGGAACGGATGCATGAGTTGACCGTAGTTTTCCAACGAATCACAGCTACCCGTACTCTTGATAGTTCTGCTTAAGGCGCGGGGGAGACGTTAATTGCCAAATGATTTCATAAATTACAACAACACATCCTCGTGAGGCAAAATTGCCTACACGCGAACGCTCCGCGGAGGACGACAAATCAATGCTTAAAAAGTGAGAAATTAGTCACCCAAATGCAGTAGGAAGAAAGCAAGCAAGCAAGAAAGGAAGGGAAATTTTCGGCTCGTTTTTGGTCGTGGATAATGGTAGACCACCTAGTTTAAATTGCTTTCGAAAATAGAGCACGAGGCGAAATTCCTCCTCACCACTTTTCGCTTGCGGAAGATGAGGGCCAATAGAAGTATTCATATGGGTAAAATAGATGGCATAACCATGTGCTGCATAGATTGTGATGTGGGACATATTGCCCACGACAACTGTTGTTTGAATCCCAACCTGTCGCAGTGAGGAATACTTTGACAAATGACGCATATGCGACTGTGGTGGGAAATAGGCACTATAAGCAGCGAAAAGCACCAAAACTCCCTTTCCTTACAAAGCACTTGCGAATTGTGAGTTTCTGAGTTGGGAAACGGAATCAGGTGGTGAAATTTCACCAGCGTGAATAGCGAATTAGCCGACTTGGAAATGGACTAAAACACATTGTGACGACCAAGACCTAAGCTTTGATCGTTTCAAATGATCGTTTAGGCATTCTAAAGCAAAGTCTTTAGCAAGCGCTAAAGGCTCACCCAGAACATGTGTTGAAAGGCAATGAATGTCAAGACAGATGCGCTCGTTTGTAGGAGAAAAAGACGTGCCTATCTCTGTGCATTACTTCTGAAACATAGGTTCTCAGAATGCGGAAAGAAAATTTGCTGCATATGAACAAGGGCGAAGGGAGGACTCTGGATACACAGCTAAGATTGACTCAATGAATGGGTAAAGCAAAGGAATTCATACCACACGCTTCTTCCCCGAACAGATTTGAAGCTAGCTCTACTGACTGCCAGTCGTTGAAGAAAAAGATCCGTTAACCAGATGAAGAAGTACAAAATAAAACGCAACGAAGGGTTGCAACCTAATAGCATAGGATGGAAGGCAATTATACCTATGGGATCGGTGGGTGTCTAAAAGCTAGGGGAAGGGATACGGAAGTGTGATGAGCAACTTCAACTCCCATAGAAACAGGCAGCAGCATCTTGGTGCTAAGACCGTTGACACTTCTATCGCATGACAGTCATCAAATGGGTTGGAGTAGTGAGATACCTCAAATCAACTTTCCTAGCTTGGATGGCGGTTTCCGATTAAGGAGAAAATTATTCTTCAAGCACTCTATTCACTGAGGATTGACAAGATCTTCGAGACAAAGTCAAATCACTCAAAAGGTTGAAATCATTACTAATTATGAAAATCGATTAAATTGATAGAAGTTTGACATAGCACACATATCCTTAAAATCACCTAAACACCCACAGATATCTGATTTTCTGTGCGTCTATCCACCCATGCACTGGGATCAAAAAACAACTGACCCATCCATTCTCATATCCAATTACTTTTCCTCATTTTCTGACTCGTTTGCCAAGTTGGGGCAAAGCTTGACGTCCTTGACGAATCTCCCATCTGCTACAAACGGGCATCTGCATCAGCCATAAATATGTTACAACTGGGAATGTTCTAAACCAGCCACCTTTTGGAATGGAAACAAACAACACAAATCCATCAGAGTTGAGGCGACTTGTCCTAATTTGTCAGTAAGCATACTCGGAAAGGAACTAAATTACCAAATTTTGATGAATTGGTAAGAGGAGCATTCTCATAAAAGCAGATTTTTGAAAAAAGCAGTGAAAGAATACTTTGTTAGTCCAATGTTGTTCCCTTCAGAAATTGAAGTACCACTACCCACATCCACAACACACAAGAATGCAGGAACAACGTAATTGTTTATTTAAATGGAAAGCTACATCCTGGTGGACGGATAGCCGAAATAAATACGTCATTTAAGAACCATTTTATTTACCTTATGCTGTTGTATTGCGCCAACTAAGGTGGATGACATTGAGCGATGTATCAGTACCATAAATGTGATTATCAATAGGACATAGGTTTGGCAAAGACAGTGATAAAAGGAGCACTCGAGGGCAAATCGGGACAAATGGGAAATAGCGAGTTTAAAAGCAGGATACAGGTATGTTTATCGCTTAGTTCCTGGCCATCACAGCTTGCATACCTTTTCTGGTGTTTCTCTGACATAGAACGACTTGTTTGGACACCCCAAAGAAAGCTGTCTTGGTACCCAGAGTACGTTGGCTATGGAAAATTACAAATTCTCACACATGAATGGATTCATTCTAACTGAAGACCCGCTACTTGCGAAAGTTCCTGCCAGGCTATGCATAATTTAGACGTCCAGACCTAGACATTCCGCGTTATGAATGTTCACACTATGATCTTTTGACGTTGAGCTGAGAAGTGTCGAAGTTAGGAGCGTTGGTAGCAGGTGAATGGGGAGCTGTCTTAGAAAGTGACTCCAATTAAGCCAATATCTTGCTGTAGAGCGGTTAAGGGTCTTTCCACCAAGCGGTGCTCTGATTAAAGTCTTCCTTAGGGGTGGGTGGTTAAAAATTCAAACCACGGCTTCGTTTACAAGAAACATGATGTTCTATGCATGCACAATACCACTGTTTCCTGCATATACCAGCTTCTATTACAAAAGCACACTATTACTGTGCAAAGTAGTCCTTTCCAAGAACCTCAGTAAGCATAATGATCATTGTACGGAAAACAAGGAGGCAAAATAAAAATCTACCTCCATTGGTGCTACTTCTGCATTCCGTAGAGGAGCGTAGGCATGTATCCCACTATCGCTGTGGCAAGTAGGATTGGCTAGCTCAGACTTACTATTAGGCGCAGTATTTGAGAAGGGCTGAGACACACTAGCTTGCTGAACCAAGTAATGCTATTCGCAAAGGGTAGAAGTAGCATTCGTATGAACCATTTCATGACCTGCGATAGGATTTTGTTAGATGCGTAAAATACGGAAACTTGACTATGTGAGAGGAGAGAAGGGATAGGGAAAAAGTACACACAATCATATGGATCGCAAGAAAAGAATCTAAGCCAAGGTAAAAATGGCAACTACGATGTGGATCATATTAACATTTGGTGAATGCAAGCCTTTGGAACAGAACGATCAATTACCTGCAGATATTTCCGAAGGCAAGTAGCATTAAAGAAAAAAATGATATGGGTGTCAACCATTCTCCAAGCAAGCTTATGCCATGTATCTTCTGAAAGGGATACGCATAAGGCTAGGGAGAACGCAGTTCGAAAACGGACTGTCGACCACAAAATTTTCAATTTCACTTACCTGGCCCTCAAATATTGCAATGTACTTTGTTAAAATTCAAAGCAGGGAGCATACGTAGAAGAGAAAGTTTAATCTAGTCCCCTTTACGAAATTGAAACCACCCAAGTCATTCGTTCTTCACAAAGTTAAACGACCAAGCCATGGCAGGGAGGAGCAATACTTCAGTTTAAACTGCTATGTGAATGGATCCGGCCTTTCAAATAGTCACAATAGTAAAACAAGGTGCTAATTACCTTCAGAACTGCGAATCTTTAAGCATTAGTAAGCATCTATTCCTTGATGGTTGCAGTGATTCTATACTTAGAAAAGAAATACATAATTAGGGTATGGCAACCGTTTTTGAGCCCCCAAGACACATCCAAATGTTAATAAATTTCCTTCATTATCTTCATCGCCGCATACACACCTTGCCTATAGGATCACAATGGGCTTTTGCCAAGAAATGAGACTACAACGAATGGACTTCCGCTTCGTGGCTTAATGCCGTCTAATCGGTAAAACGGAAGGCAACGAAATTCAAATAAATGGATAGACACCCGATGGAAAACCAGCACGCCGCCAATGCAATAGCGGTGGCGGCAATGGTTACAATACTAACGGGAAAATGCATTCGAGGTGTACATATGCTGTTGTGCAGCCTGTAAGTTTGCGAGAGTGTGCGTAGACGTCCTCCTGGCCGCATGACTCATGGCCGAGGCGGCGGACAGGCAGAGTGAAGGGAGCGTGATGAAATGGAAACCTGAGTTTTGGCATGCACATATGCATGCACGCAAGTGAAGATATCAAACACACAGACTAATTTGCATGGCATTGCGTTCAGTCGCCAAAAGCCAACAGCTCTGGTGGATGCAAGAAGGAAAAAGAACAAGCACCATGGAAAGGTAGCAAATCGGTCGGGGAAGCTAATACAGTAAACTCGCGGTAAACAACGACCAAATATTCACTAACCTATTGCCTAATGGGTCAACCGAAAGATGCAAAACAGAAGTCGTTTTATGACGTTTTCCACGAAACATTTTAAGTTCTGAATTATTCGCACGTGCCGTAGGCTCAAATTCTGAATATTTTTCCTAAGCTTACATCCGGTTAAATAAAAGAGGTCATTCTTTCAACCCAACGTTGAAACGGCTGACGATGTGCTACTAATACAACCTTGTTCCATCAGCACGCAACAAATCTGTACTTTTGCATCAGCAATTCAATGGTGTCTCAAGCCCTTTTATGGAGTCTGAACGATACGAAACCTAATGCGTACAATTAGCAAGTAAGCGGAGTCTCTGATCAAGTTATTGAATGTCTCCAGGATTAAAAACCACATAGTAGATACACGAATGCAGAAAAATGAACAGAGTTAGAAGTCGGAGAATACATTAATACGACCATTAAACAAAACAAACTTATCTGATTACTTCAGAAAAGGCTAGCGAGTTTGAATTTAAACACTGATTTTCAGTAGCAAAAATACCTACCAGCATTTTTACTGAAGAAGGGAGATCAGAGAGAAGCGGGGATTTAAGTCCCAATTTGGATTCCAGTTGTTCTATTTCTTCACATTTCGCTGAAAGCTCTTTTTGAAGACGCCACTTTTCCCTTATCAGCTGAGCTGCTACTATCCGCTGACGTTGGGAAAGCGCTTTTTGGGTGTTGTAACTATCCAACGCTTTCTTTAAATCCTTTTCCAAACGCTTGGTTTGATTTCGTTCATTTTCCAACTACAGTAGGCGTAAGACCAGTTAAAGCCATGCTAGACAACAAAAAAGCAATGATATCAACAGACTATAACACCTCTAACTGCAGTTTTTCACGCTCTTTCTCCAACATAGCAACGACATCATCGCCTTGTGCAGCATCACGCTCCAGCCTCTTCCGCTCCTCCTCAAAAGAACTGCAAAGAGCAGCGTACCTTTGTTCCGCTGACTGAAGCTGCTCCCGATAAAAGGCGTGCGCACGTCTCTGGACATCAATAAGCTCTTCTAGATTAGCTAGTTTGATTTCCTGGCGGTGCTCCGCATTGGCACCGAAATGACAACCAACTGGGGGATCAGTTGATAATTGAAGAGAAAAAGAATCGCGCTGAAGCGCAAGTATTGGATCATCCAGGTTAATTTCAAAGACCTTGTCCATGAAATACCGATGTCGTCTGGCATCGTCGACAAGAAAATAGTTTTGCTCACACTTAATGCGAAATAAGCGACTTGAAGAAGAAGCACTACCTGTAAGGCAGCGATCGCAATGTCTCTGGCCTCAACGTCTGCTTGCAAGCCGGTGACCATATGTACAAGTTCCTCGTGGCTTAACTACATACGCGAAGAATAAAATAAAAGGTAAACATGCTTTGGACGGCGAGGTCCCACTATCAATATGTGGATTTTCCTCCATCATATTCTGTAAAGTGTCAAAGAAGGACTAGTTTTGAGTACAAAATGATATCACAAGCGACAAACCAGGTCGGTGGGAACGAACGCTATAAAGCATTATTTGCAAAAGCGCGAGGATCCATTATCAATTTAGATGAACCAATAAAACAAAGTGCCCTGAGCAAAAAGAAAAATTAAGAAGCCTTTTCATTATTCATAAGCCTACGTGCTAAAAATTTGTCCCCATTCGCCTTACATATAACAATTAGTTGCCAAATTTAATGACCAATTTATTCATTTTAAAAAATAACATACAAGAAAAGTAACGACTTTCAGTAGAGAGTGTAAGGTAGGAAGGAGAACATATTCAAATCAAATATTTTCTAATGGGCTATACATTGGATTAGGCATGTGGCAATATTTGAGGTATGTAGTAATTGAAAACACTCAAACGATATAGATGAGTGATAAATAATGCCACTGTAGCGTCACGAGACTTCCATAAGGTAAAGGAAGGCATAGTACTGGGGGCAGAATATATATGTATTCTGGAAACAGAGGGCTTGGGGCTGTTGACACGGCCCAAAGGCCGGCCAACCGGCTAGTACAATATGGCCACCCAAGTGACCGAAACCGGCAGTTCGAACAAACAAGGTATTACACAGCCCCTCTCTCCTTTCCAGCGTCGTCCCCTAAGCTCTCCTTGATCAGCCTTTCGTCTCAGCCATCACAACGTAATCAGTGCTGCGAGAAGCACCCACGAGCTAACCATGCCACCTATCGAGATTGGAGCGCATGTCTTCTTGTAGTACCATCAATTCTGCGTAGCACTCGGTGCAGCAAATGCGCATATCTTAGTCCTCCTCTCCCACGATAATGCGGCCCAATGGAAGATGGGGGTACGAATCCAAGTTTTTGGACGAGTGCAGACACACACACAACACAAGTTGTGATTCCAGGCTTTTCTGACGCCGTGGAAGAAACACGAGGGTATCGTAGAACTCTGAGCGAATGAGGCGACCGGGCTTCATAGGAACAAAATGCATGTGATCCAAGTGTGCAAAGCATGAAACGATGCTATCGAATGGCGCCTTGCATATTTTACGTCTGTAGACACACATTTTGACGAAGATAAGCGAGTTGCCCAAAACAGGCGAGAGAACTTACAGAGGATGCTTGACCACAACGTCGCTGATCCTTCTTGGCAGTACTACTGGACTTGGAGTTCAAGGCTAGTGTCGATTCAGTTGTTAAGAGCTACCTCACAGAACATGAGGGAGAGGGAGATGCCAAAGATTAACGTCGGTCTCAGCCGTTCTGCCATGGGATGCAACAGCTTCTTCCATCTGTAGCACATGCACTTCTTTCACACCGCCAAAGTTTGCCAGAAGCGGTACGTAGCAGAATAAAGTCCGCTGCCACCAATGTAGCTTCCCGAGACTCCCTTTAAGGTACAAGAAAGCATATTACTAGAGCAGAATATATATACTGAAAGCAGAGGACTCGAGGGCTGTTGGCATGGCTAGTACTGTAGTACTTTGTTTGTTCGAACTACCGGTTTAGGTCACTTGGGTGGCCGTCTTGTTCTAGCCGGTTGGCCGGCCTCCGGGCCGTGCCAACAGCCCCCAAGCCCTCTGTTTCCAGAATATATGTATTCTGCCCTAGTATTGCGCCTTCTTTTACTGTAAAGGGAGCCTCGGAGCGCTACATTGGTGGCAGCGGAAAGCGGACCCAACTTCGATGGATTCTATCCTGCACCTTGCCGTTTCTGGCAAACGTTGGCGTTGTGAAAGAAGTGCATGTGCTACGGAGGGGAGAACCTTTGGTATCTCGTAACAGAAGGGTTGAGATCGACGTTCATCTTCGACATCTCCCTCGCCCTCGTGTTCGACAGGAAAGCTATTAACAACTGAAGCGACACTAGCCGTGGACCCCAAGCCCAGTGGAACTGCCAAGAGAGACCTGTGACGTTGTGGTCAAGCATCTTCTGTAAGCTCTCTCTTTTTTCCTTGGGGGACTCGTCGTTCTTCGTCAAAGTGCGCATCCACAGATGTAGAATGTGCAGCACGCCATTCGACGGCATGGTTTTATGCTTTGCACACTTGGATCGCATGCATTTTGTTCATATGAGGCCCGACCGCCACATTTGCACAGATTTCTACGATGCTCTGACGCTTCTTCTACGACAGCAATTACGCATGGAATCGCGTTATGCGTTGTGTGTCTCGACCCATTCGAAAACTTGGATTCGTACCTCCATCTTTCATTGGACCACATTGTCGTGGGAGAGGATGGCCAAGAAGCGCGCACTTGCTGCAGTGCGTGCTACGCGGAATTGATGGCACTACAGGAACAAATGCGTTCGAATCTCGACGACTGGGACGGTTAGCTCGTGGGTGCTTCTCGCAGCACTGATTACGTTGTGATGGCTGATACGGGAGGCTGACCAAGGGGAGCGTCGGGGACGACGCACGAAAGAAGAGAGGGGCTGTGTAGTACTTTGTTTGTTCGAACTACCGGTTTAGGTCACTTGGGTGGCCATCTTGTTCTAGCCGGTTGGTCGGCCTCCGGGTCGTGCCAACAGACTTCAAGCTCTCTGTTTCCAGAATATATGTATTCTGCCCTAGTACTGCGCCTTCTTTTACCGTAAAGGGAGCATCGGGACGCTACAAGTACATTACGGCCACCCAAGTCACCGAAACCGGTAGTTTGAGCAAACAAAGTATTACAGCAACTAAGATATTTTTCAAAAGCCTTTGATCCTTTAGCGCAATGTGCAAAAACTTCTGCGACCAGCAAACGGCTTTAGGTCTGCATGATTTTCCGCTCTATTCTTCTATAGCACACTAAAGAATTTGTCCATGTAATACCTTGTTTGTTCGAACTACCGGTTTAGGTCACTTGGGTGGCCGTCTTGTTCTAGCCGGTTGGTCGGCCTCCGGGCCGTGCCAACGGCCCCCAAGTCCCCTGTTCCCGGAATATATATATTCTGCCCTAGTACTGCGCCTTCTTTTACCTTAAGGGGAGCCTCGGGACGCTACAGTCCACATTAATGTTTTGCTTAAGGCCCCTTTTCATGGCCTCTGAGCAATATGTGTGGTGTCTCGAGACAACTCTGAATACAAAAATGGCAGAGTAGTCAAGTAGGACATATATAATTGCTAGCAGAAATTATTGGGGCTACTAACGCGGGCTGGGGGCCAACCCCACCCCCCAGTGAAGGCAATATAGTCAACAAAGTGACCATATCTGAATCTGGGGAACCAAATAAGCAAAGATTCGTGCATTACTTTGTTTGTTCGAACTGCCGGTTTCGGTCACTTGGGTGTCCATATTGTACTGAGCCGGTTGGCCGGCCTTTGGGCCGTGCCAACAGCCTCCAAACCCTCTGTTTCCAGAATATATATTCTGCCCCAGTACCATGCCTTCTTTTGCCCTACAGGGAGTCTCGGGACGCTACAATTCGCACTACGTTTTGTCCTCCTTTGCCTCTATGAGAGCAACATGGTGCTATAATGCGATGTTTGTTTTGCTGCTTAATTTGTATTCTTTAAGGGCCTTTATTATATTCGCTAAAACCGCAATAATTTTACCCTAATTTGGGTAACTTTTCTTGTTTAAGCAAATTTGCCTGAACTCCGAATTAATTTTTAAGTTTATATGCACTAATCGTAAATTATAAATTTGTGTCTCCGTATGTAACGTCAAAACTGGTAATAAACCTGCTGTCATTCGATTAAGGTCACGTCATTGCCTTGAAATCTCTGTTGTATGCGTTGCCAGAGTTGGCCATGCTTACCGCTGTAGTTCGTGTCGCGGTGTTCGCTGGACGCGTTTTACCCGTTTCCACGACATTAAATCCCATTAAGAAGCTTAATTTGTTTTCTACCTTGAATAATGCATCCTTGAGAACTCATACGTGTGGTGAATTAAGGGAATCGGATGTTGGGAAGGAGGTTATCCTTTGCGGTTGGCTGTACAATACGCGCGTGTCATCGTCGTTTCTGTTAATAAAGGATGCCTATGGAATTACGCAGGTGATTTTGGAGCCTATGGTTGGTATGGTTTAGCAATATCAACTGGTTATTTAGCTTCGACTTGGATTACCCCCTTGTGATTCTGTTATTAGGATACACGGGGTTGTTCAATCCAGGGCACCAAAAAATATAAATAAGGTGGCATTTTCTATTCTTTAATCGCATACTTAGTCCATGAAGACAGGAATGATTGAGATCAAGGCGACTAAAGTTGAGGCACTAAATAGCGCCTCCGAGTGCATTCCTTTTAAGATGAAGGAAAAGACAGGGGTATATTACGCATGAGCCTTTTTATTCCATTTAGGTTCATGAGCAGCTGGGTTTGAAGTATCGTTATCTTCAACTGAGGCAGCCTGAGTTTCAAAAACGCCTCCGATTTCGGTCAGAATTCTTACGCAAGCTGCGCAACTACCTCTGCGAGGCTAGAGGTGTGGTGCAAATTGATCCTTGCATGTTTAGGTTTTGTTGATGTTGAAACCCCATACTTATTTAAGCGCACACCTGGGGCATGTTGTTTGCTTTCATTTTAGTGACGCCTTTTTAGGGTGCCCAAGAATTCATCGTTCCATCACATTTCCGGGGACAATTTTATTCCCTCCCACAGAGTCCACAGCAATTCAAACAGCTTTTGATGGTTGCTGGGATTGATCGCTACATGCAAATCGCGCGATGTTTCCGCGATGAGCTTGCGCGACCGGATAGACAACCAGAATTTACACAAGTAGAAATGACCGGCTCATTTTTTTTCATCTCTTAGCTTGATATCGAGGCATCCTTCATCAGCAAGGAGGATATCTACGATGTTGTGGAATCTGCCTTGGCTTATGCCTGGTCTGAAGTTTGTAAGTACAATGGGGTAACCGAAGAGCTGAAAACTCCTTTTCTGCGTATGTCATATGAAGAAGCTATGGAAAGGTATGGCAGCGACAAACCCGATATGCGTTTTGATATGGAGTTGGAAAATTCTCGCTGCAATGGAAACGAGCAATTTGCATTTTTTGTTATCCCAGCTGGCTACGTAAGCTGAGCCTGTTTTGCTCCACACAAACCTGGGATGCAGGAAACTGAGCTGATGCTTTGTTATTACAGGCCAAGGTGCTGTCAAGGCCTTTCTTCTCGGAGTTGCTGTCCCTGGTGGTGGAGAGAAACGCTTTAGTAAGTATCGTGTCTTGACGCTTCCAAAAATGGTCCCTCATTCCCCAAACATTGGCCCCTATCTGTTTTTATGATTTGTGGAGACCCATTTGCGCTTAAACTTTCTCGAGATTTCTTACTTCAGTGGATCAGATGGTAGCCTCCTCTCATGCTAAAGGTCCGGAAACACATTACCTTTTACCTTGGACACTTTAGCAACTCACCTATTGGTATTCTGTGAACCTCTTTTCTTTTACTTATGCCTAGAGTCTTTCAGTCTTGCCATATGATAAATTAAAGTTTGTTAACGAGGCTAAATCCCCGCGTCTCTCTGCTCTCAAACCCGGCGAAGTTGCCATTCTGGCTAATGGCACTGATCATCTTTGGGTAAGTTGTGTAAGAATGCTACTTCCCACTTGATGGCTAATTCCCGATGTCCACTCTGTTTCAACAGCGAAGGGCTCTGGGAACAGCGCGAGTCCTAATCGCCAAAGAATTGAACTCCAAAGGTATGCCATTTCCTTTTCGCACACCACGAGTATCCAGGTGTTCATGTCTACAAGCCTGGATTCTTCTTCCACTGGGTGGAGAACTTCCCATTGTTCTCGAAGAACGAGTTGGGTAGGCATTCACTGTGAAATTGTGAGTAGATTGTCTACGATCACAGGCCATTTCGTGTCCGAACACCATCCATTCACGGCTCCCGTAGAATCGGAGGTCGATCTGCTCTATACAGAACCGGCAATGGTGAGCAGTAGCATCGAAACTCTTGGCCCCAAATGAGTAGAATCCTCATCTTTAACAGAGCAGGCGGTACATCCCCCAGACCCTATTCGCTACCTTGACTCTTAGGTGCATGGACAGCATTACGACCTCGTGTGCAACGGGCAGGAAGTGGGCGGCGGATCGATGCGGATTCACCGAGCCGATATGCAACGCTACGTACTGGAAAACATTCTCCGCGAAGATGTGGCCCCACTCAGGCATCTCCTCGAGGCTCTCTCCTTTGGAGCTCCACCTCATGGCGGAATCGCCCTAGGCAAGTTGTTAGCTTCCTATCTGTCCGTTGAACGCGCCCCTACGCCCGCGGAGTCAGCGAAACGACTAGATTCGGAAATATCCGCGTCAAACAGGCCATGTCAACGAGCTAGAACAACCCCCCAATGCGAGAGACCGTAGAACGGTAACTGTGGGCCCGGCGAGGCACAAGCGCCGTACCACTCTCTCCCCTCTGAGGTACATTATAGACGCCGTGAAAGAGCCAATCTCATTCCGATTGCAGGTCTGGACCGCTTGATAGCCATTTTCACAAACGCGCAGACAGTTCGAGATGTCATCGCCTTCCCAAAGACGTCCGAAGGCCGCGATCTTCTTTCTGACTCGCCTGACGCCGTGCCAAGCGCCGACCTGAATCGATACTTTATAAGGGTCCTTCGGGATGGAGGACGGCCACCGTCTCATAACGACAGCCCGACAAACTAACTCGTACGCCACACCCAACTTTGTATTTAAAACCGTGGAAACACAAAGAAGAACACCACTGGGCTACAGCAATTTATTACGCTAAACAAAGAATAAAATAACAAAAATGTCTTAAGCTTGAGTACAGAGCATGATCGCTGCTAGACCTCGCTACCGCCTAACTTCAAACCACCACCAAATCACTGAGTTAGCAACCGTTTATTTTCCGTCAAGGACAATCGGTAAACAACCAAACATGCAGTCACATATAGCTGATAAAAATGTGGACTAAAAACTTAGGCGGCAAACACAGACCTTAAGATAATAAGACAATAAGTGACAGGACGGGTCGGATAAACGGAAGGTGAATCCTGAAGCTGTACAAAGGATCTGTGTAGGTGGCTATGCATTCACGACGATTCAGGCTCATACTGTTGCAAAATGCCTGTGCTACACTTAAGCCTGCAACATCAAAGCCCTACAAAATTGAAAAGAGCATTAACTACGCCTCGCCTTCCACTACGCTTAGCTACCGCCAGTTTAGTGGACCTACCCCACACTAACGACGACTGTAATTACCTCCATAAGGTTGGTTACGCTGGTATCCGCCACCTGGCGGACCTCTCATCGGTCCACCACCGTAACTCTGACCGCCATAATGGCCAAATCCATCTCCCATACCATTATTCCAACACCCACTTGGTGGATAGGGATCCCAATTATCGTGATAACCACCTAGAGAAAGTCGCTTAGAAGTACTGACCTTACCCATCGGACCTGGAGGAGGACCAGCGTAACCGTGGTGCAGGTATCCGCTATAACCGCCGGGGGGACCGTAGCCGCCATTACGATATCCACCACCGTAGCCGTAATCCTGCCTATAGTCTGTCTTTCTCCTTATTGTGTTCATTTCCTCCCGACTGAGGGCCTTCCTAACGTCAGACTGGCTGGACTTAATGGTATGCGGCTTATAGAGAATAGCCTTGTCGACAGGATCGTAGTCGTCAAAGGTAACAAAGCCGAAGCCCCGAGAGATGTTTGTATCCTTTGATGTGACAACTTCACAGTCGACGATCTTCCCATACTTAGAAAAGTACTCGCGCAAATCCTCGGTCGTAACATCCCTCTTTAGTCCACCAACATAGAGCTTCTTGACCGTCATATGAGCCTCGGCACAGGAAGAGTCTTCTCTGGGCATTGCCCTCTTAGCTTCGACTATCTTACCATCGATTTCGTGTGGGCGATTGGCCTGGGCAGTATCAACCATTTCGGGCTCCTTATAAGTTACAAAACCAAAACCACGGGATCGACCAGATTGTGAGTCCTTCATAACAACTACATCTACGATTTCACCCCATGCAGAATAATATTCCTTTAGATGATCTTCTGTCGTATTGTGCGTAAGACCGCCAATAAAAAGCTTCCTATACTGCTCCGTCCTGCTATCATTATTCTCTGAGTATCGATTATACATCCTTCAGCGAACACCCAATGGGGGAGCCGACGGGCAACGGAAACTGAATCGTCGGTCTACCAGTTTAAACAAATGAAAAACATTGCAGTCTTTAAACTTTGCAAATAAGTCCACAAGCTAGTGTAGATCTTGCAAAATTATTTTTAAAATCACATTTCTGTTAGAAAGAAGTGATTAGATCAATTGCGAGCCATATAGCAAAACAATAGCGAAAATAAAAAGCTGAGGACATGCACAAGATTTTCCCGACTTGTAAGCTGCCTCATCAATTGGATGACCACCACATAAGTGAATTTATTATCTTTTTTTGACTTGCCCAAGAATAAAAATCACAAATTACACCCCAGTAGACATGCGCGCAACTACCGCGCCACCCAGCCGAATAGACTCCTGTTCCCTAGTGCAAATATTTGAAATCAGAACACCCGCACTGCCTACACAAGCGATCCTACAGACGTCGACCACAGCTGCGACGCGACCATCCCCGCACCGACCACTTACCACGGGCCCGCAACTTCCGCCACAGACACCTTAACCTACGCCACCCACATTTCGGGTCCGCCAAACTCCTCTACCCTTGATGAGCCTATTTGAGCCTGCCAAGACGAAGACTTCCCAAGTTTTAAGGTAGAAAATTTGGGAGAGCCCTAGACGCCGATCGCTACTGTACTGCTGAGGGAGCGTTTATTCAACAATTTTTCATAATATTCCTGATCATTTGAGCGAAGAGAACAAAATAAAAAACGATTTTCAGCGTGGAAAACGGCAAGGCGGAAAATTAACCGAACAATGCGTTCTTACGGAATCACCTTAGTTCGATCGTTGAGGAAGGCATATCCTCCTCGAGATACGTATGAGTTCTCTAACAAAAAAAAATTCACCATTTTAGGAGCGAAAGCTAACGAATTTTGAATGGGGTGTCTTTTGTATGGTACAAAGTGAGAGAAGGTGAAGGAGAGAACATGAACTAGGTGCCGACGGCTATGTTGAAGACGGATTGGTTGAGCAGCTCTCGGAGGCATTCAACGGTTCGTAGAACCTGACGGACGATTTATTAGCCCTGAGAGAAAAGTAGAGCACATAATTAGCACATTGGATTTCAACCCAAAGCCAGTTTTGCCCTCACAAGAAGCACAAACAGATGAATTTTGTTAAGCTTTTCGAAGGGTAGAGCAAAGGAACAACGAGAAAATATAGCGAGACAACCAACAAACCAGATGCAACACCACCTCAGGAATGGAACCTCAAGAGTTAGATTTAGACGTAAGACAGACATATAAAGGAACCCAACTCCCTCAATACACCTTTCCATCAAGGGATCTTTTTAGGAATGATCCTTCTCCGAAATCATCCCCATTACCGTCTTCGATAGGACGTCCATCAAGGCAGCCGGAAAAATGGAAGCTGCCATGTTTGCATCGGTTCATATTACGCGACATATAGGTTGCGATGCCCTTAAAGAGACCTTGACGAGAATGCGGAGCGGATGAAGAGGGGATGACTGAGGCCAAGTCAGCCTCAATGATGGAGGGAGTGGATTTGCTTCTAATCGGCACTTGCGACCCCTGAATTTCTGCTTCACTGGACGGCAGGAAGAGGAGGTAGCTTTTGAGGGGTCGGAAGCGATCTTGAGCACCAAATTCTGTGTGCCTTTAGACATTAATAGTTTCTGGTCGAACCGCAATTAACCTGACTAAATTATATCAAGCACAAGCTGTCATATCGTCCATCCTACCTGGGGTCGAATAAAACCCGCTTAACTAAGCCCAGCGTTCAGCAAACATTTTCAGTACCTTGAGATTTGAGCTTCGCGACATGGAATCCTATGTTAATGGAAACCTACCCTGTGACATTTTCAAAGTTAAGTCGGGCACTTCACGATTGACTTTATGATGGTATTAAAGGGGGAATGAAATGATCTAGCTACTGGCAGGGCGTAAAAGTTGGACCTTTCGAAGCAAACTCTGTTTGTTGCCAACTTAACACTGCACATGCGAATTTAACCTGTAATTCTACTCAATGTTAAAAGTATATTCATTACCTAATGCTAAGTTTCGTAAAAATGAAATGTTCCACATTGATTCAGCATGAATTTCTCGTTTCAAGGCAGAAAATGTCAGAAAAAGTGTGTGGGGTCACCTATTTTTGTCCAAACTTGTTTATTTTCTAGTCAAACCTCCGACTAAAGGGTGGAAATCGTCAACTTAGGTTGTTAAGCGTCGATCAATACAATGGTACGACTATGGAAAAAAGTACAACGACGAATAGGGACAAATAAACGCTTCCGTTGAAGCATGAATTCTGCATTCGTGAGTTTTGATTCAGAGCAGGCATGATTTAGCTAAAAAAGCTCGAAAAATGTGGGCAAATAATGGCAGTCAACAATGAAATCGCCTGGCACCCAAGAGTAAGCAGAAATGTAAAAAGCGGCCACTTCAACCATTTCAATGTGAACCGAAATAAACAGGGAAACATCTGCCATAGGAAAGGAGTCTTAATAGTAATGTCTCGATGGAGAGCAGGAGTGCATGAAAAATTTTAAAGTTGAGGACATAAATTTTATTTATTATAAGTATACGCCTCAACTTACGATAATTACAAGCCTCGTTACAACAGCTCACTACGTCAGACAATTATGAAATAGGAATAGGCAAAATAAGATTGCTCGCTGATTTCCAAGGGAATAAATGATCTACCCAGAAGGAACAGGATGACGAGTGGGAGATTCCCTCGGTGTGGTCGTCGCAGAGCTAACCGCCGTAACCACATGATTGGATTCCAGTGGAAGCGAAACCGTGGAACCGGTGGACGGAGTTGGATGAAGGGGCTTGTAGAAGAGGAGGGGGTGGTCTTTCCCACCTGCTGATGGAACAGCGGTCTGTGTGACGTAGGTGGTGGTCGCGCCAGTACTACCAGCATGCCTAAGGTGGGTGGTGAATTGGTTGTGAAGCTTCAGAGCCTCTGTAGTGGCCACACCCACGGCCTGATAGGTGGAGCGGGTGTCTTTGCGCAATCGCTCGCATTCCTCTGTCTTCCTCTACGTACCAAAAAAAGCTGACGGAGTGGGAGAAATGCCCGCTGTATGATGTCTATTGCTAGAGCTTGACAAAGCTGTTTATCTTTGTATTGAGCATAACTTCGAAGACCATGGAAGAGGAGGGAGTGACGTACATCGAGGGAAGCTTGCAGACGAGCTTGGTTTTCTCGGGCGACTGCAAGAAGTAATTCCAGCTGCTGTACAATTTCCCGCTGGTGTGCCGTCTATGGCATGAAAAGATGAACAGACTAAAAAAGATCTAAACAGACATCAGATTTATTGATTTTACGTAATGGGAGAATCAGAGAAACAAAACGATACCACCGCATGAGAACAGAAAACTAGTCAAAATTAAATTATCTGAATTGACAAGTCATATGTAATTGAGGTGACTTGCCTTATTGTCTTCATAAACCAGACATGGTCCGAAATGAACATTTCGATCTAGTTCACTAATTTGGGTGAGGTTCGAGCATCAATATCAAAATTTTTGGATAAATCACTAGCAATTTAAACGCTGTCAGACTTAGTCTCCCAAAATCTTATCCACACCACCAACACATGGACGAAATCCAGCTTTGTAATGCACCATTGGGTGAATAGGTTAGCTTATAGAGGCTGCTTGGGTTGAAGTACGTAACCAATTCACTCTTGATTCAACCTTTTGTCTAGGTTATTAATAACACTAACGTCTTTTTAGTTTAGCAAAGATTCATGTTTTTAATAAGGAATCTGAGAGAGGGAACATCTACCTCATCAAGAGCGTTGCGCAGCTTGCGCTCGCACTCAGTCAGTTTGGCGGTGAGGTCGGAAGCAGCGGTGACCGCCTGACCGGCGGTGCTGTCGAGGCGGGCTTGCAGAGCACCAGCGAGGTCACGGGTCGCCGCGAGGTCGCGTCGCACCTCCGCCACCTCTCCATCCAACTCTTGGACCCGCGACTCCGCCTTCTCTGCCGCGGTGCTGAGGCGAGCGCACTATGAGAAGCGGACGGGAGAACGATGGTAGCAGTTCGTTGGCGTTGGTTATGCTTATAGAATAACTTTTTTTAAGTTCTCGACTAACCTCGCATACCTGGTGGATGTTTAACGTGGCTCTATCTCGTGATTCGTCTTTAAATTTGCAAAAGCAATGTAAGGAGCAAATACATTTAACACAATCCAAGTTATGGGAAAGTGATACAAAATGAACAAGAATTCATAACAGAAACCCATGCTTGTAAGCCTAAAAAGCTCAAAGCAATGCCTTATAATCATGCGCCTGTGAGATTATCACACCACTCACAAGAAGTAGATACAACCTTTAATGAAGATTGGAGTAAAAGGCCTGAATGAAATGGAGAGATACTTTTTCCTCCGCAATGACACGCTCGCGCTTAGCATTCAGAGCTGCAAATTCGGCCTTCTGAGCTCGGTCAATGTGGTCTCTCACAGCGGCCTCCTTGCCCTGCAGCGCCTCTTCCACCTCGGCCAAGGTCCGCTCCAGTTCCACGTTACGCTTTGACATCGCCTCGAATTCTTTGCTCAGAGAACTAAGGAAAGGGGATAGAAAAAAACTAGGTGTAAAACTATAACATCTCTCGCTTCAATCGACTCAACAGCATTTCCATTGATGATTTAATCGAACTTTGTCGAATTGATAAACTTTCAAGCTATTTATTGTACACTGAAGGTGGTCTCCTATTGGATACTGTAATAAGGGTGATGGCGTAACATACGAAGAAGAAATAGCAGACTAAAGCCACTTCAGTGGTTTTAAATAAAAGCACAAACCAAGTGACTGCTGAAATGCGACAAATTGAGAAAGCCATTCCTACCCATATTGTACCAACAAGTCCTTGTGTTCCTTCAATTTGACATCCAGCGCCTGATCAGAGGAGGAGACATTTTGAAGAGCTTCGGCCAGACGACAGTGAAGATCATTGTTCTCATTTTTGACGGCCTGCAAATGAGTTTTGAGGCTTTCAACTTCATTGCCGAGAACTGCAATGTCGTCCTGAAAAAGTAAGAAACGACAACGGAGGATGAAATAGCATGTTGATGGAGCTCGAACTTCCTCACCAGAAACTACATAGAAAATTACGCCAGCTGTTCAGCATCAACGAGGATAGTATTGAGCTTTGATAATAAGCTACACCTTCAAAAAGTTAAGAAGAAATTTCCAACTGCCAGTAAGATCCTCCATTAATGGTAGTCCTGAGTGCGCACATTCAAACCTCATGGAACAAAATTCATTGTTGACACCACCATTATGTGAAAGCGGAAGTACCTTGGCTTTAGCATACTTCTCTTCCGAAATGTCCCGGCTGCGGCTGACAACTTGTGAGGAAGTTTCCGCCTCATGGAGCCGTTCCGAGAGTGTTTGAACCTCACGATCCCTCTCGGCTGCCATCGCAGTGACTTGGCGGAGACGCAGCTCAACACCGTTCAGGTATTGCTGCCAATAAAAACAAGTCAGTTTACCTTTTTCTACCTAACTCGAAAGGAAATCTAGGTATCTCTGAGGCTCCGATAATTTTTAATCATACAGAGAGTGGTATTTTGTCATTAAGATTTTAGTGTCAAGTAGTGTACTGAGTGCATTTATGCTGTCATAAGTTTCCAAGCATATGGCTGGGCTTAGCACACATCGATTCTCAATTCCTTTGCCCAAACGCGAATAAGAACAAACCAATGATGTCAGATAGGTCAAAGGCTAAAAATAGTTGGAGGCACCTTATTCTCCTCGAACAATTGAGTGCGCTGCTCGAGATCACGTTTCAGGGTGACCAAATCCTCAGTGCGGTCGTCAAGGCTCGCTTGGAGGGCGTCCTTCTCAGCATCCAACTGGGATGCCACCTTGCGTAGACGTGACACCTCCTCGTGACTACACTGACGAGTAAGGAAGGCAAAATAAACCAAAAGTCAATCATCACCCACCAGTAGAGCGAAAATGATCTTCAGAAGGGGATGCTTGTTTATAATGGTATCCATCAAAAGATAAGGAAGTAACACTGTAGAAGAAATTCATGAAGGACTCGGTAATTTTAGTGATATTTATTAAGTCACCAAGATGTGGCTGTAAATAACTTAAAAAAGTGTCGTGCATTCTAACCAAAATGAGATACTCGATGAGTTTCAAGGCAAACATAAATATGAGATCAGGGAAGAAAATGAAACCGAAAACAAGTCACTCTGATTTCTGCATCGAGCTCCATGACGCGAGCATTCAAGGACTGAAGGTCGCGTTGAGCCTCAGCCACCATAGAGTCGGAGAGCTGCTTTCCTCTCAATGCCTCGCTGCACATGTTCTTTCGCATTGCCAACTCACTCACCAGCGAGGAGTTTCGAGCATTTGTCTGGACCAATGCAGCCTGAAGCTGCTCCTTCAGCTTCTCAGCCTCCTCCTTGATTGGGGAGGAAAGGGAGAGAGAAATAATAAGTGACGGTGTGCTGAACGACTTCAACTACACATGATTTACGAAACGGAGCAACTGATTTTAAATGTATGGAGCCAGATAAAGTCTGCAAAAAAAAACACACCTGCACTGATCTTTGAGAATCATATAAATGAACTAGTGCCCGAGTTCTCCAGAAAGTCATGCACACAGAAGTAAGATTTGGAAACTGCAACATACTGATTTTCATTTCCTGCCATCTCGAATTCTAGTTATGGTTAGACTTTGCTAGGGTCTCCAAGTCTTGAAACCTTTTCCTATTATCAATTTTGATGGCAAAGAAAGGGGGCAATTAAAGTTGGGATAGCCGAACACATAAAGATGGGTATCAATTTCATTTATTTAGCTGTATGTATACAAGTGATGGGAAAAGTTCCGAAATCGTTGCTCAATAACTTGACGGCAGTTAGGCTAGTTAGTGCCTCTATGACAATATTCCCGCAGTGACCGCTTTCAAAGAAAAGACATAAGGAAAAAATTGACCGAACTTTTTGATAAGTTCTGAAGAAAATGTACGTAGTAAATGACGCTTTTGATATGAAAATCCGTCGTTCGAACGTCTGGCAATAGGAATTAAAATGACAAATATCCATTAATAATCATGCTCACGATTTCAAGGTTTAATGAAGCTATACCGCACCTTACGTGAGGTCATCTGCTCCAATTTGCATTTCAACTGCTCCACCTGAAGCTCGAGTTCATTGGTGTGTCTTTGAGAGGCTTCCAGCTGCGTACGAGAGTCAGCTACAGCCATCTGGAGGGCAGAAATCTCTTCTCTCAGCTGCTGCTGCTCATTGCAACTGTGTTGCGAGAGTCCCCCCGTTTCAGTCGAGGCCCTGACACGTTGAGACCCATCAGGGTTTGAAACTGCACTGTTTTTCCACCGGTGATCGAAGGTTTGGGCGTGCTCTGAGCCAGTAAGTCCAGTAAAGAAAGTTGGGCGTTTTGAAGAAGCCTCGGAATTTTGCGCCTAAGCATATAGTGAGTTGATTCAGAGTTATAATACTCCATTAAAATGGCGAATAAACTCTACCTTTTCCCGTTCCAGTAAAAGCTGGTCCCTCTCAGATCGCAAGGATCGGGCTTCAGATTGGATCTAAAACACATATAGAGTAAATCAAAAGATGCTTGAAAAAGGAAAGTATAAAAAACGCACCTTAAGCAGATTCTGCTCAAATTGGTTCAGTGCCACCTGAAGCTCATCGCGCTCTTGTCTTACAGTCTCAAATTCCGTGTCATTCTTTGGACTTATCTAAAAATTAAATGGATGCAAATGTCCTAAAGTCCGTCTCGGATCCACCATTTCATTTTGAAAAATCACCTGATATTAGTACAACACTTCCGAATTTCGCAACTCTAAAAAACTGGTTGAAAAAATGGAAAAAGGGGGACGAACACAGAGAAAACTAAAATGCAACGAAGAAGAGGGAGAGATGAATGAAAGCAAAGCTCACTCACATAGACGGCTGATTGACCGTGGTGGCAATGATGACTAGATAGATAAGTGAGACGAGAGACTTCAGCTTGAAGCTCCTCAGTTCGCCGAATGTAGTAGTCACGCTCCGATTCTGTCGCCTTTAATAGAGCCTTTAGCATCTATAGGAAACGTTGAGTAATTTTGTAGAGGAGGGGAGGAAAGCTCTGACTCAAGCATGAAAAAAGACAGTAAGCTGAGTCGTGAGTGGGGGCAACGATGAGATTGGGAACGAAATAGAAACAAGAAACACCGATAGGAGAAAGTCAATCAATGTTTTTTGGTCTAGATGAGACCCTTTTGCCCCAAATACCAAAAAGTTCGCCTACAATTATGGCAAAGAGCCTTCGCATACAATTGATATGGATGGAATGGTGAAATACACAATACTAGTGCCATGAAACAGCCGAAAGACGATGCCAGACAAAATACAGAAAAACTAAGCAGATTGCTATCCTATTTTTGTTAAGTCCAAAAGCTATAGCACCTCAGCAGTTTCAACAACAACAAATTAAATCTCCACCGCAAAAATAGTGGAGCGGTTCCCTATAGGCTGAGAAGGCCCCCTCATGCCATATTAGCTCCTTTTCCCCGTACTTAGGATAACCAGCGCATAAACGTTAAACAATGGGAAAGGAAAAGGGAAATGAGGTAGGAAGACAACCTTTATTATGAAAACTACTCAAGTGTTTATGAGTAGAACCTATTACATCGAAAGGTGATGAAGCATTTAGCACGAAAATTGAGAAAATGAACACGTTGGAGATTACAAGTCTAGGTGATAAAAAGTCAAAATACCGTAACCTAAGTGTTTTTAAAGCTCAATTGTTTCGATGATACACCATGTAAAAAAGCGGCCTACTATACAGACCGTGAAAGATAAAAGTTAGCATTATAATGTTGGTCAGCTTAGCAGAAAATGTGCCGCTGCAGGCCAAGGCAACTTCATTGTTCGGATTTTCGTCTCCAGTACTAAGCATCGTTTAAACGCAACGAGAAAATTAAATAAACGCAAAGTTAAAAAGAAGTAATGGCGTCGAAAAACACAGAACCATTGGTGAACGCAAAGATGGCATCAAAACATTCCATTAACCGCGTCAAAAACACGACGTTTTGCCAAAATAAGCTCAACAGTAGCTTAGCGCATATCAAGGCGCTGTACAATTTGCACGATCAGTGGATAAGGTGTCACAAGGTTCCAGGAGCATCCAAGGCATGGAAAGAGAGCCAACGCACCTCAGAGGTGAATTCAAGCCCAACAGGCGCTTCATTCTCTTCACGATCTCCGTTGGGGGCGTCAAGGTAGACAGACTGGGTGTGGGCGTTCTGGTTGCCACCTCCCGTAGTGTCATCAGTGGCGGTAATGAATGCAGCATCCGTTGTAAACCACCGGCGCAGACTGCGATTCAGGTACTCCATCTGTGCGCGCAGCGTCTCTCGATCCGCCAATAGACCCTACAAATAGTAAGAGGGGAATGGAGAAATGCAGGGTTATTTCGCTGTCTCCATTGTGCATATGAGGCAATGCCCATAACAACGTAAATTTGGATGGATTGGGGAGCAGTGAGTCTCATCTTGTACTTCAAACAATGCTCACATGGAAAGGCCAACAACTTCACGATGCGTGAAATAGTCAAAAATAAATATCTATCCATGATTACATGGGTGAAAACAGATTCAAAAAGTTCTCCCGATCACTACAAAAAGGAAAAGTACCTCTATATATTCCTTAGTTGGAGGTCCATTATCATCTGGTATCTGCTTTGCAGTAGTAGCAGCAGTATTCGTATCAGTTACAGCAGTAGGCGATGGAGAGGGGGGCTTTTTGATAGCAGCTCTCATTGCACGCCGTTTGACGGGTTGAGTTGGTTTTTTAGGCGGTGGCACGAGGCGTTTTAGACGCTCAATCTCAAGCACCATTTTCTTCTCTAATTAAAAGGGATATTAGATCTCCCATCGAATGTACCCTTAAAGGTAGCAAGTAAATTACCGCAATTCACCAATTCATCCGTCCGACTAAGAAATCGGCTGCTGGTCCTTTCAAAGTTATCCAGCAACTCTGCCAACTCGCACCGATCCACCTACGGGATAAGCAAGCCACAATTAGCACAATGGCATAAATTGCCGGCTATTTCAAATCGTCCGATTTCATTAACTGACAGGGACAACAATACAGGGTGAAGGACTGCTTTTTCTTCAACAAGAAGAAGTACACAAATTGACAGGGACTAAGTTAGGCAAGGTGGAACGGTAGCAGCTTAACCAACATAACCCGACTTTGAGCACCCCTGTGCCTAAGTCATTTGATTTCGAAAAACCCATAAATCATTCGCACATAAATTTTACGAGTACGTGATGCTGAAAACTACGGACAAGACTGTTGAAAACGACATGAACACAGAAGAAGGGGTAGTGGAAGGGAATGGATTGCATAAATGGCCACAGCCAGAGAAGGATGGTTATACTAACTGTAGCCAAAAAATGGACCATGGCTGAAAAGCATTCAAGGACCGAAATACCTTGCCATCTATAGGGTGCTTCAAAAGATCGCACTGGGAGGCGCGCTCCCGCCTAGATGACACCGCAAAGGCTGACTGACTGATCGCGTCCAGACGCAGGAACATCCGTTTCTCCAGCTCTTCGTTGCGCTTCTGTAACAGGTCTACCTGTGACTGCAACTGCCCAATCGTCCGATCCGTGTGGCCTTGCTGCGTCTCAAGCCCCAACTTCTCGAGTGGCATTTCCCCTTCAACAACCCGACGTAGACGGTCAATCTCTTCGTCCCGCACCTCAATCTAAAATCGGTGAGGGTGAAAGGCTATTACAGATTGCATTCATAGCAGCCACACTATAACTACGAAAGTTCTTAAGTCTCCATGACTTTACCCACCACGGCGTTGTTACCCAGGCACGTAGGCCTGCAGTCCTCAGGAAATAATCAGGCGTCACAATATTTTACCTGTTTCTTTAAAGCCACCGTCCGCTTCTCGGTAAGTTCTCTTTCCTTTTGCAGCAGTAGAACGTTTGCCTCGAGATCACAGCAGCGTTTAGTCAGTGTTTTTACTACGTTGTTATTCTGAAATTCCATGTCAAATGTGCCTCATTTAATTTTAAATAGATTAGATTCGAAGGAATTTGAAATGCGTATGGAAGTGTGCAAATAAGGAAAGCACACATCCAGTGGCTTTATTAAAAAACATCAAACTAAAAGCAAGTATATATTTCTTAGAACTAAAATGCGTTCGTATCTCAACCATAAAATATTTATTTTGCAGTGCAATAAGAACCAAAAATTGAAAAAAAATTAAAGCTGGGGAATTCCAGCCTTATGAACGTCAAATTAACAAGTCATGGGACAGAAAATTAACCACACACCTCAGAATCATCCGTATTTACATGTTCATCCAGAGATTTACCACTGCTGCAGACATAAGGTTGATGCTGACCATCGGCACAACTTGGAACAGGATTGGACGCATTCGAGCTTAAGCTGGCGAGACCAACAAGATCGGCATTTTTATGAGAAGAATCGAGTCTTGGACCGCAGATATCTAGAGAGATGTGCACGTTTTAACTAATCAAGACGCAAGGATTTGAAGCCAGGGTAGCACTTCGTCCACCTCGCCGAATGCATTCAGAGGTATAATATACCGCATAGAAAGTGACGTGTTTAACTTAATATTATTCCTAGGCGACAAATCAGGAATGGCGACAATACCTTATCCGTAGCAAAAAAAGCTGCTACTTTATTAATACGAGTTAGAAATGTATGGACTAAATCACCCTGATTTCGATGGTACTAAAGAGCGAAAGAGAGAACAAAAATAGACATGATCCCGGTTCAAAAGCATGAAATATTTGCAACAGGAAAAAGTAAAACATTAAGAAACCTACCGCGGAGAGGTATCTTAAGAGGACAGTTAAGACGAAAGTAAAGCAATAAAACCCAAATAGGTGTGTCCATGGATGAGCATAGTTAACTTGCATCGTTCGTAAGGTTATGTAAAAGATAATGCCCAGAATCTAGTTTCCATTAAGGTATTTAAAGCAAAATAGGTAAAATCGAACTAACCCGACACATCGGTATGTGGATGATTATTAGTAGGTCTTATCGGTCGCTTCAACTCCAGCTCGAGAGTTCGAAGCCTTTCCATACAATCTGAATTTAGGGTTCGAAGTTCACGGTTGGCAGACTCCAAACTCCGTGACCTCTCACTTAGCTCTAAAAAATTAACTTCAGACATTTGTTAACCTTGGATTTGAGCTTTATAACTTTCGTGAATTTGTACTATGTTCTTATTAAGGCATAAACATTCGTCCTTCAAAGTTGAGTTTTCTGCCTTCAGTGTATTACATTCCCCTTCAAGTTTCGATATGAGTTGGGATGAAGATTCACGTTTGCTTTCTCTTAACCCATGTGTTGCGAGAATTAAGTCATCCAGAAGGTGACCAACTAGGGATAAACTCTCTTCTCCTAGAGGTTCCCTATAGCCCAACACGTCGAGCTTTTTCCGGATACTTCCAAAAACTTCAGATTCTACGACCATTGTAGACCGCAACTAATCAACGTTCAAAAGTCATTATAGGCCAATAAATTTACGACTCAGCGTCTTTACTATAATATGAGCCAATCACTCGTTGGCAGTGTTGTGACTGCGAACAAAGCGAGTGTTGTTTACCATCTTAAAAGGGTGGCCAATTAAACGCTTAATGTATTTGACTTCGAAAAACAATTCGTATAATTTTGTTTGCTTAGGTAATATCACATGAAGAGCAAAAAACTAGCCATGGTTTTCTTCTCTACTATGTTTACTTTTTATTTGGTTGAATTCATCTTTACCTACTAAGACTTGATCTTCGGTACACACTTCCTGACAAAATGTGCTTCAAATAATAGTTTTCGCTCAAAGCAGTGCAGCCGAAGCGCTAAATGTCAAAGGGTGATCCATAACAACGCAAACATCTTTAAGCATTTTTCCTTTCCTGATTTGGAAAATGAAGTTGACTACGCACCTTGCACTCACCACTGTAAGGATATTTTATGCGACTTTTCACACTTTAAAGCTCTAGCCACCTAAAACTAACTCTAACGACCAGCCCTGAGGCAGTGAATGGGAAACAAATAGCCTTCCCACGGCTGTCAGGACACCCTTAAATTACCTCAAGAACAAGCGCAAAGAGAACACAGAAGCGCTGCGCACGACTTGTCACAATGCAACCTAACGCACTACTTAGTGAATCGATGCGCATTCAGTGTGCATCTAGCAAGAAAATGGAGCACCTCCACAGGGGAGCCCCTCCACCAGAAAATGCACCGCAAAATGTACACACCCGACTGAACGGGGCCTTACTGCCATGCAACATGGCCCATTGCAATCGCTTTGGAGCAAGAATACCTGCAAGAGACAAGTCACTCCCCCCACCTTCCTAACGGGTCGTGCCCTTCACACCAAAAGTGATAAGCTTCTCGCCGGACCCACACTCCTGTGTTACTGCTTCCACCTGGCTACAAACCTTTCAAAGGGCATTAGAAATGACACGAACCAATCAAGGCTGCACAGAAATAACCACAATTAATGCGACCCACTGACCTCAACAAACGGTGGACGCTGATCGTAAACCCAGCCCGCTTGAGCAACGAAGTCACAGTTGCTCTGTAGTGTCACATGTACAAAAAGATAATCTTACAACATACTTCAATGTACAGCAACAACCTTAGACGCCATCATTTTCCAGAACCTGACTTTTTTGCCTTTGCCTTTCGACCGCCAACAGGACCAAATTTGCCTGTTTTGGCTACCTTTACAGCAGTCTTACCATCAGTCGCAGCATCGATCTGCTTTCGTTTACTTCGCTTTTGCAAGACGCGTTTCATAAATTGCTTCCGCGCTGCAGCCCCCTTCAGGTTGGTTGGGACTCTAAGGGTGTTCCTGCTGACACCAACAGATTTCTGTGCCTGGTAACTCCCAAGCTTTTCGCGCCGTTGTTGTTTAGTCTTTTTCACCTTTTTGATGGACTTCCAGGCCTCAACGCGCAACCGACGCCCACCGACCACAAGACCCTGCGACTCATTTGATTCGCCGCCACCATTGGAGCAGCTCATTGCAGCCTGTCGAATGACAAGGGGGATGGAGCTAGGATCCTCAAACTCCACGAAACCAATGCCCTTCACCGCGCCCGTGGCCGAGTCACGAACTAATCGGACGTTCGTGATTCTGCCAAAGGATTGAAACGCTTGACGTACCTGAACAAATAAGACATGATCCTGTAGTGCGTTCAAATTCAACACTAACCTCTAACAGATTTCCTATAAAATAGCGCCAAATCTAGCATCCTGACGGTAAGTTATGTATATCAGAAACAAAATTACGCAGGATAAGATTGCACAGATCACTCTTCTAGCGCAAAGACTAAGGAATACGTTAAGCAAAAATAAAGAAACCAAAGCAAGTTTCAAGACTACACCTCTTCTTCATTTGTAGAAAAAGGAAGGTTGCCAACGAAGATGCTCTTGTGGGTGTTGTAGGAGGGATTCTGCCGACCACAGACATCGACGCGAATATGACGACCTGTATCAGCACCGTCTTTTGCGAGGAAATAGCCATTCAACCTTAAAGCTGCTGAGATCCCCGCAGTGGACGTAAGGACCACGAATCCAATTTGTGTGTGCTTATCTCCACCTAGAGTTACAAGAAGACGAGATGGAAACCTAACATGCATGGGTAAATTAACGAAACTTAATTTGCATACCCCAAGAGAAAGGCAGGCTAGTTTTAAACTAAACCCATGGTCTTAGTTCCACCAGCGCGTCTGAAATGGGCTGCGATTCTAAACAGCAAATCCAAATTATAAAATCAATTTGATCCTCACAATTTGATCAAGAGCAGAAAGAGATGGTAGATGATAATATTAATGATTGGATACAGCGAAAACACCTGTTGGACGATGGGGAACAATCAGTAAGTGCCTGGTAAATTCAGACTGGAAATGGTACTAATATGCCACACAAAAAGCACAGCAATAAATTATTAAGTGAATAGCCTAATGTATGTGGCCGAACAATAATAGACTACGAACTTAATGAAATGGTCGTCAGCTTAAGGCATTAATTTAATGAGGAGCATGATGAAATACCGGCAAATTCGTGCTGGATAGAAGATCGTTTTTTAGCTTGTTTACTAGTACCACCAGTTGTGGGTACAGCTCCACGAAGACGAACAGACTCGATTTTGCAGCTAGCTGAATCAATTTTGGCCTTTGTGAGAACACTGCGGAAAAGCTTGTGAAGAGCTTTTTTGGTCATCCAAGCAGGCAGATTGCCAACGAAAACGGTTCTTTTTAGAAGATCCCTTCTTGCCCTCCGATGTTCTCTCTGTTCACTATGATAATTATAGGAAATGTAGAAGTTAGAAAAGGCAAGTGCATTGGGGCTGATACAATAAGCAATCGTGTAAATTACAAAATGAAGACTTACGCGCGTGAAGTCACAACCAGACGCGAATTAGCATTGGAATTGCCCGAAAATTCTTCCCTATTCAGGTCAGGGGATCGGTTGTTTTTTATCGTTGAGTTATTCATTGATCCTCTAACCACTTTGGACCCCTGCGTTCTACATTTTAGAAAAAAAATATAACGGAAGAAGGACTACTTAAGACTAGTGTATTTGCGAGCTCTATCGGTACAACGGACGTCAGAGAGGCATTGACAAATAAAAAAAAATTCAAAAGGATCTTTCAATCCTTAAATCTGTGTAGAGACAAACAGACCGCCCAATTCATTTATCAAGTACACATGAGAGCAACAATCTACCACCCATCAAGAGTGGGAATTACCATAGATAACAATGCTTAATTCAGATTCAAAAAGTAGGACTGGAAACTTACGCCCTATCTATATCACTAGCATCCGCCTGATTTTCCGCCTTGGAAGTCGACGGAATATCAGATGCTTCAACGTTTAGGTGAGATCTGGCATCAAAACGCTTGTCTTTCTTCGATATTTTTGATTTCTTTACCCTAGGAAACGAAGATAAGGACTACCTTGGATACGTACATCAGTGAACGCGAAACGCTATGCTATGCCGTGAGAATTCACTACATTGCGTTACAAATAAGTTGATTAAAACACGTTTAGTAGTCACTATAGTTTTATCAGAAGTAGTGGCATCAAAATTAGACCACCTTTACCAACCAATACTTCAGCACAGTGAAATATTTGGAGCACTAATTTACTACCGTCAATACCGACAAAAGACCTAGTTCCTTATCCAGCTTATGCTTGTTGGTCGCTCGACATTTCAACCCCTAACAGACTGTTAAAGTCATGTCAGCTTGAACAGCCCCATCCACCGCACTTACCAAATCGTGTATAAATGACTTCCGAACTTACAATTCCCGACCAGCCCCCGCCTCGATACACTAATCGGTCAATGCTACGGCACAAGTCTCGGTTATTCCGGGGCGCACGTCAGAGCCTGCAACAACACCCCAACCCCAAAGCAGTTCAATTAATCCGGAACGGGGCCTCACTTATTCGTACTCCCTAAAAGCAAGTTTGTCGCGCATGGATGTTTCCCATGAGTGTCACTGCTTATAAAACCAAACGCTTGCACGGCGACGCATTTTTTATGTCCTAAAAATTCAAGAAGTCGTTACTTCATTCTATACAGGATTCTGCGCTGCATTCGATACTGAACCTCTCCGCGACGAATCATGTAGTGGAGTACTTTCATCACCGTCCTCTCTGAGAAACCCTAAGGGGGGAAAAAAATAGGTGACAATAGTAATCCCAGCAAGTCAAAAGGAAAAGGTTTCGACAACTCACTTGACGCGTAAAGTCCTGCAAGATCGCGTGCTCCGAGACCTGCGAGCCAATAACAAAACGCTTCTTCAACTGCTTCTCCACCCGTAGCACGAGGTCGTGCTCCTCCTGGCTGGTGAAGCCCTCTGCGCCCTCCAGACTACCTGTCATAAAGGCTTCTAACGTGGAGACCTGGAAGAGACGCAGTGCCTCGTCCACATCCGACTCTGTGGCAAAGGCGTCTAGTCTCATCTTTGCTAGCGCCTCGGAGATTCGAACTATAGCCTCGAGTTGACTAAAAAGAGTCCATAACACTCGAGTAATCAAAAGCATTCACGATCACGATATTTTTGACTAAAAAACAATTGGAATGGAAGGAAGGGAAGACCAAAACCGGGGCAGTTGATGTCATACTGGAAGAAACGTTTGGACTGTGACGGTCAAACTTCCTAACCCCGAAAGTGTTAAGTGTGAATTATGAGAGGGCGACCACTTCCACACTTACCGAACGGTGATAGGGATAGCCGCACGCTTCCCAGTCTGCTGTTCGAGACGACTTGCGCCCGAGCGCATGAGAACATACTGATTGACTAGCTTTTCGGCTGCTACTGGCGAGAGCCGAGGACCGCAGTGCTCACGCGCGAATGCGATGAAACGACGCAACTTCGAGAGAGGTATTTCATCGGAGGTTGAGCCATCTTCCCCAACCTCCATGTTGCTCGTCACATCACTACAATATAGGGGAGAGATAACAAACTACCATCCTCAAAATCATCCCATACTTCGGAACATAACTTTACATACTTGCCGTGTAGATGGACTCGCATAACATGATGAGCCAAAACACTATCCCGGGTAGCATCATGCTCATCGCGAACGACAAAAATCATGTCGAAACGCGAAAGAATAGTGGGCATGAAGTCAATATTGCTTTCACCCTTGGTGTCATCCCAACGACCATAGACGCTATTAGCAGCTGCAAGGACTGAGCAACGACTGTTGAGCGAGGTGGTGATACCCGCCTTAGCAATGGAGATTGTCTGCTGCTCCATTGCCTCATGGATGGCCACACGATCGTCCTCCCGCATCTTGTCAAACTCGTCGATGCACACTACACCACCATCAGCTAATACCATTGCACCACCTTCCATCACGAAATTGTGCTAGAAAGCGGACCGTATATGGATAAACTGGCATCAGTGGCCAAGTTAATGACACCTAATTACGTTGTAAACTTACGGAGGACGGATCGCGAACGATTGAAGCAGTGAGACCAGCCGCAGAGCTGCCTTTACCAGAAGTGTAGACACCAACAGGTGCACATCTTTCAACAAATTTCAATAGCTGTGATTTCGCTGTACCCGGGTCACCCAGAAGAAGAAGATTGATATCGCCACGCCGACAGAGGCCATCAGGCAATCTAGGCACATTCAAAAGATCAACTTAGAAAAGACCTACCGTTTTCGAGAGCCACCGAAGAGAAGACAAGCGATTGCCTTTTTGATATCAAGACTGCCGTAAATGGATGGCGCAATGCTGCGAGCAATGAGCTCGTAGATGTTGGGAGTGGCAGCCAGTTTGCGCATCTCCTCTTCCTCTAGCTCAGTGCCAGTGGTGGTTGTAGTATTTAGCGGTTTTCCACCTGAAAACACTCCGCTGCGACCCGGACCCTCAGTATTTACGGAGAGACCGAAGACACGAATATAAGACATCCGAACTCCAACATTAACGCGTTCATGGGCGCTCGACTTCACCTTAAAACAGCCAACGAAAACATGCTTGTAAAAGCGAGGTAGATGGCATAGAAAGTGATATTTAGGACCAGGGAAAAATAAAAGCTATTTAACAGAAAGTTGATTAAACTGCGTACAACAGCTACACCAATCACTCATTAACAAACTTCGTGGGTACACCATTTCTTCCGTAGAACAATGAAACAGTCTTATCGAGGATAAAGGATATTAAGTGTCTGTAGAAATAAGTATATTGCTATTTACCGGTCACCAGGATTGAGATCACCAATGCAAAAAACTTAATCAGTTAAGACCACATAGATTTTAGCTACCTTAGTAGGTGCAGAAGTTTGTATAGAATAGACTCCAACGACAGTGATTCTGTTGCCAGGAGCAACTTGTTCCACCAAGTATCTAAAGTGAACTAATGACAAAACTGATTACTTATAGGTACCTGTCACAGTAAAGCTGCATGTGTCGTGGCATTTCGCCCTGAGGAACGCAATCTGGCGACTCCTGTAACTTCAAGACCTGATAATCAACGCATTGACACTTGTCAGGAACGATGAAATAGGGGTCTACAGGACACGAAACAGCAGCGCCACCAGCTTGTGCAGAAGAGCACTTTCTCGGTAGCATATAACCCTCAAAACCCGGCCGCACACGAATATTTGGCATAAATTGCCGACATCCACGGCATTGGAGAGTGAGACGAATAGCCTAGCTCTGCTCTGAAACATAAATTAAGAAGAGTACCTTTGACTTGACGCTAGAAGCCGATACTACGATTCCACTTATCTTCACGAGCTTCGAAACTTGCTCAGAATGTAATTCTCTTATATTAACTGGAGATGCCTCCCACTCGAGAATTAATTGAATAGATGGGAGAGTCTCGTTTGCAGAAAGTAAAGATTTCATAATCTCTGTTGCAACTTCAGTTGCAGCTTCCTCATACTAAAAGTAAAAGCAGGTTACTGAAACGTACAACGGCAATGTAGTCCGCAGGACGTTGAATAAGCATTTGTGCAAGGTAACCGTCGAAATTGTTCAAATCCTGAAGTTTCAACACCAAATTGTAGTTTTTAAGAGTGCAGTTCCGCTTAAGCTGGTCTCTAATTGGAAATAAGGGTGTCAAACTATGATTACCTGTAGGTAAATGACAGTCCGCCAACATTGTACTGCCGCAGGAAGTCCTTAAACTTCCTTTTAGCTTGCTGAAAGTCAGCAAAAATGTCCTGATCAACCGACTGAGCGAAGAGACTATCAGAGTGATACACAGCACCGGAGTCAAAACCAGCCATCTTACGAATCACAATACAGGCGCGCCGTAATTATACAGGGACAATGATGCGGACAAACTATGTCAAGGTAGCATGATAAAATAAATTCTTTTCCTGGTTTTACTAGTAAAAGTGCAAAATGCATAGTTAAAACTAATTTACTAAGACGTAAAACAAAACACGTTTGTTGCACGTTATGTTGATAATTAGATCTGTCTTGACACCTGACGCGAGAATCGGGCAAATGGGTAGGTTAGCATTAATTTTGTTGGCAAAGTGCAAATGGCAAAAAAAAACTTTGGCTAACTTTTAGTTTAGCGTCCCGAGGCTCCCCTTAAGGTAAAAGAAGGCGCAGTACTAGGGCAGAATATATATATCCCGGGAACAGAGGGCTTGGGGGCTGTTGGCACTGGCCGGAGGCCGACCAACCGGTTAGAACAAGATGGCCACCCAAGTGACCTAAGCCGGTAGTTCGAACAAACAAAGTATTACATTCAGTGTTGTGAACATATTTTATTAGCGCGTTTTACTAATTAAACTCTTTTATTTCTAGGTACCTAGTCCAATACATTTGCGGTATATTTACTTACTATGTTGCAAAAGAACATCGTGTTTTTCGCAGAATACACTACTCTTTAAACTTAACATTACCTTGCGCTGTTGTAAAAAATAATTTTTAATGTAATTCACTTTTTTTCGGGTTAGATGCCAGCCTATTTAGTCTGCGTAATTTGTTTGAACGGTTGTAAAGTTGGCAGACTATGTGATTTGTCTGGGCGGTTTCTGGCGGTAGGGTTCTTCGCAATTTTGTGAAGGTGGATGTTTCTGCTTAGGTTTTTCCTTCAGATTTTTATATGAATAAAGTGCTGCTTAGCGCTGTTTTTTGAGACAACTGACAACTCGGTTTATTAGGCTTAATTGGAACCTACTTTAATTGGAATGGTTTTTTTCAGGAAACATGTTTGTATGCATCGTAAATGCACGAAGTTGGAATCTTGAGTCCACTGCAGGATGCTTTTTGCAACGTAGTAATGTGATTGGATAGAGTTATTCATTTATCTTCTTTGTTTATGTTGGCATCTTGTTTAAGTGTCAAGTGGCGCCTTCCTACTTTTGTCAGCTATATTCATGCGATATTCCAGAAATTTTCCGTCTTACAGCATGCTGTTTTCATAAACGCGCACGTCAATGTAATAGCCTTTCCTTGCCTTCATTTATGTTGAATTAAATCCGATTTACGTGTACAAAGTTTTTTTGTTATTTAATGTTCAAAATTTTATTTCACACCTGTTCTGTGCATTAGGGCGCGATTTTTTCCGATGTATTCTTTGTTACTGATATTGACTTAATCCTGCATACGCTTTGTTTCTGCTGCCCCTCATTTTTTAAATTAGGTAGCTTGGATTTTTGGACAGCCAGTTTGGGTTCCTTGCCCGGGTGATTCTTTTCTTTTATGTAGGAGTCGGTTAGTACTCACGGAGACGTGCCATAATTAATGCTTGAGCTGATTCACCTAGGCGAACAGTTGCGTGCGTGCCTGTATGTGTGATGTTTACCTATCAAAATAAAGCACCGTCAATTGTCGAAATAAAGCAAGGAAATGTTTTTTGTTTGCATAAATGTTCTTTTTTATCGGTTTTTCGTTTTGCTTACAATGGTAAGCAGACATTCACGAATCACTGGGTTCATTTTGAATGTTCCAATTGTAATTGGATGGTCAACTAACCTGTGAAATAAGTATCTGCGATTTTTAAAACACTGGGTCGCCTATTTGCACTGACAAAAGACTTATTTATCCGTCTGAGTTCTCTTGTGTTAGGGCTGAGTTCATAAAATGCTCCTGCATTCACCGATTGGAAGCGTTGAATATGAAATAGGTGCTCTTGGCGCCCATTTCTGCCATGTTATTAACACTTTTAAGACGCTTTGTGGTAGTCTGATTTTGAACTGTTCTTATTCAGCTACATCGCACATCTGGCAACTGGACAAAATTACTATCCCGGTCGTAATGAGCAGCGACAGCTGGGATGCGGTTTCTGCTCAAATAAAGAAAAGTATTATTGACGAGAGGAGTATTTTATCTCAGTTTCCACATGAATCAGCAAGCATTACAGCTCGAGAAATTGTTCTCAGTTTATCGGTAAGCCCATTCCCGCGATCAATCTGTCTTCCTTAAAAAAAACAGTTCCGTTTAGCCTTTCAGCAGATCTTTCAGTTACTATGTGGGATTTCCAATTTGGTGACTTTTTTAACATCCCGTAGAAATTTCTATTTAGCGCCTTGAGTAATTTGTTTCCTAGCCCCCGTTTTTCACACAGTCAATATTCTTCACCGCCCTAGTTGGACTTATTGAGAAGTACGACACTTGACTTAAACCAAGCTTGTGTTTCCCCACTTGTGGAGGCCAAGGTTAACGCCTGCGAAACTGTTTCCATTTTGATGCCAAGTTTATTTCTGTATTTTTATTAGGTTCGCTTCTCAAATGGTTTTTCTTATCATTCCCTTGCAGTTATGACTTGAATGTGTCAAATGGTAACTTTTTTTGACCCGCATGGTATCTGTTGAAAAAGCTTAATCTATCATTTAATCTAAAATTATCATGCTCTACAACCGGCTTAATGAAGATGACGAAGTCGGCCTGCCTATTCGTTGACAGGCCGACTGCTCCTGTAGGAAGGCAGCGGAGGCAGGAGCAGCAGCGCCGGTGGAGGCAGCTCCGCTAGCTGCTCCGGCGCTGCATAAGCGTTCTCTTGGTCGTCATGTCAGTAACGCCACTGAGCCCAAGACCGCGGCTATGGAGGCACATTTCAAACGCTTTTCCGTCAAGATAGACACCGAAGCGGATCTGCAGTGGGTTATGCAGGTGAGCACTGGTTTTACGAGCGGGTCACTATTTTGATTTTAGATATTGTTCCCAACTACACCTTTCATAACCATACATTTTTCCGGAGTCATGCCTTCCTCGAATCATCGATGAGAATGACCGTACTCTTTGCAGTGTGTGACCATATAAGGCATATTCAACAGCATTGTAGCGTTCTGGTTATTTTTGAGACCATTTCAAGGGATACCATGGTTGGTATCGACATTTAGAAGGACATTGCTAACATTGATGGTTCTCGTTTAAAGTATGAATATGTTTCCTTTCCTCTCTTCCCTCGCCACATCCCCAACCTTGAAAGGCTGTCAATTACGGACTGACAATGCCTCCTGAGCACTGGGACATAGTGACACACAGCGTGCACCTCTGCTGTGAGTGGTTGGGCTGCCTCCTGCCGGCGCAGGGTCAAAAGGCCGTACACATGCCGCGCGCTCTCCTTACCAGTCCTGCGGTGTACGCACGTCGCTTGCTCTTTGCCCTCTGCTGGTTCTTCGCGCCCCGCGCCCCCATGGATCGCCCGACGGGCGGGATCTTCACTCTCCTCCACCAGCCGCCTCGGGACCCTCCCGATCCCGCCTGTAGTGTTGCTGCCACCGCTACCAACAGCACTGTGGAAGAGATTGTGCGCGGTGGGTTGGCGCTCTGCCCTTCGTGGATTGTTGATATTTTCGCTCGTTTTTTTTTGTGGGATGGAACGGCGGTACTCAGAATTTACCAATTTCGTAGTTTCGTGTTTAAGGATTTCTCAACTTTGAGTGCTTCATCAATCATTGAATGGGGTTCCCATCTAGTACTAATCTATTTCGATACCTGAATTTCTAAAGTGGGGCACATTTTCTCGCCCATTTTTTGTCGTACAACACAAATCCTCCGATCTTACCGCTAAGTTTCGTTCACAAATTAATTACTCACCTCTGTCTCGGGTACTCGGTACTTTTCTACTTTTTGGCTTATTTTTGCCTGTTCAGTCCTCACTGTGTCTTTGGATTTTCGAATTAAGGATTCTTTTAGTGGAAAGGACTTAATGACTGGATGGTGGAATTGCTTATATCCAATAGCCACTTTTCTTAAATTTTTTTCTACTGGCAAGTAAGGAAATCTTTTCATTTTTAAGGGCATACCGCTGTAGTGGTTAATCTTGATGGCCAAATATGGCGTTTGTTTGCCTCATGTGCTCTGTTCTTTCATAAAGCCCGATTCTCTTCACTTCGTCAGCCCCCTTAAATTTTTGAGTGAATGATCTGGTGCTTGCTTGTTTGTTTATGACTCTTGTGAGATGGGATGCGAAGGCCTATTTCAAAGATCACGTTAGGGTTCACATGCTGTTATGTGCTTCTGGTTGCCAAAAAAGGCTTGGTTATGTTTTTTACCCATCTTTTGTGTTTATGAGCTATCAAATGCACAAATCTCCTCATGTCTGTCTCCTTAATTTGATGAATGAGAGGATGTTTCGCTGCCAATACTTGTTAGCCAGGAATGGGTATCTGATCAGTCGTCTATATCCACTTTCATATTTACAGTTTGGTGTTATGTCTCGAGTTTTCCCATTTAGCTTTGTTTAATCCGGTGTTGCTTGCCTGTTTGTTTTTACGTCGTGTGTAGGAGATGGGGCAGGAATTTTGGTCATGTATACTGGCAATTTTTTTCTTATATGTTGCCGCTCAAAGTGGAAATACACAAACATTCAGATTAGTTATACTTGTGCTGAATTAATTAAGGAAATTTCGAGTGTTTCCATCGGAAATCTGGCAATTTTCCTTCCGTCTGTGCATTAAGGTATGGGAAAGTCGCATTGCGCCAAGCCAAAGCCCCTTGCAACTTGCCTGTTTGTCACATTCCACTCCACGTTGATGGAAAAGCATGAGTATTCGTTTTTATTTGAAAGCATTGTAAAGAGCCCTTGCCAATTTTACCTTTGCGAAATTGCGCTTTCGTTGTCGTCCCCCCAGGCTGTTGTGATTTTTATCACCATCCAAGTGCAATTTCTACATAATACTACCTGCATTCGCTTGTTTCTTTGAGGAAATATATGCCTCTTAGTATCATTATCAAAGCCTTAGTGAAAAACGGTACGGTGTGATAAAACTGTAACACCTACGACCCTGTGATTTTACTTCCGGGCCGTGCCAATAATCCCCTAAGCCCTTATTTCCATGGGCAATACCTGTTCAGCCTTAGCACCATGCCTTCTTTTAACTTCAGAGTGGACTTAAAGTCTGTGTGAATTTCACTATTAAGTTGATGTAAAGCATTTGAAACTTGCTACCATAACCCTAGCGATCGTGTTCCGCAATTCTCGCGCTTCAACTGACGCAGCTTTGTACATGGTGGTTGTAACTACCTTTTAGTGACGTTGTTAGTTGCACTAAGTGATTTCGTCTTGTCAATTGGACTCGATTTTCATACCTTTTCCAAAGCGCTGTTAAGGGCATACTTCCCATTATCCAGTTGGAACAACACTTGAAATAATAGACCTGCGTTTTGCGTTTCGGGAAAGCACATTATTCACGTGAATCACTCCTCGATGCTAAAACTTTTGCAGCTTCTCAATTGTCAGGTACACAATGATCCACCACAAACATGCTGATCACCATGATCTGATGCATGCTTCCTCTATTCGCCCATTACCGCTACTGCCACCTGCCACGCCTGGTTGGTGGTGTCTGGATTGGTCCGCGCCGAACGACAGTGATAGGACATGCAGTAAAATCAAGGCTCGCTTTAGCTTGGTTTAACTTGAGTTGGGCATTTAGTGAACTGCCCCTTTAAAAAGTTTTATAAACGATTAATTTTGCTTGCTTTTAAAGCCATCCCTGGCATTAGCTTCATTTTGGCCACTGTCATACAGCTATCCGAATGCAGCTTGCTCAAGTTGGAACCCAATGAGCCAAATTATAGTTTTAGTCTCTTAAAAAGCTGAAGCTGTATTTGCTATTTTAAGGAGTGTAGTGATGTTGCTGCCTCCAAATCCTGAGATGGCTAATTGTGTGCATGCCAAGACAGCTGTCTACACCACATGATTTCTGCTATTTTGTGTCAGTGTATGAGATTTTCGTTGGGCTATCTTTCCTGCAAAAAAGTTATTGTGTTGAGTTTTGGAGGTGTAGGGCTACCCTGCGTCTGCACCCACTTCTGACGTGTAGTGCTAAACTTCAGTCGACAAATTAGTGACTTGACAGTTAGTTGCGGACTAAGCTGGAAGTGTCAAAACCCTATTAGTTCTCATTGAGGCGTATTTTTTCACGCTTTAATTGTCACTTTACGCATCATCACTCTGACCCTGTATAATTAGTGAGTTCATTTAGTGCAAAATAAACCGCGCCGATCATTTTTCCAGTAGAAACTCGCGATAACCGTTTTAAAGGCTTGCATTATGTGATAGGATTTGTGTTTTGATAGCAATCAATCGCTTAGGGGAGCTAAGGGAGTGACTAGGGGCATTAATTGGCATCATATTAGAATTTTCTGTCATGACGAGGACTACGTCATCTTGGCTCAACCTATCATCACTGTGAACTCTTACGAATGAACAGTATCTTAGGGGCATCTCAAAGTTTTACTCATAGCTTGAAGGATTCACAATTCACCTACCATGATAATGGGTTTTGTTGGAGTTATTCGTTGTCGGACCTGACAACTCAAGGCGCATCCCCTCTAAAGCTCCCCTTAACGGAGGTCGCATGTTCTCCCTAGTTTGAGTGTCGACATTAAACTGTTCAGATCATGGCGATTACTATGCTTAGTTGGGATGATCTAGCCTACCTTGGCACTAGCGTCTCATTGGCCGTCAACTTGACTCTGTGAATAAATAGCATCATCACTTTTTACCCTCGCATAGCTACCTGTCCTCTGTGGGAGACAAATACCACTCATTCCCGAGACTTCAGCGGCCGCTTTAATGGGAAAACATCATCTCATTTCAAAAGAACCTGTGTTTGAGTGTTGCTTCATTTTTCAAGGTGGTAGTGGAAGTATTGTGTAGGGCTTTGCGTCTGCCCCAATTAACAAGATGTCATTACCTCACTGTCCCTAAATAGCTGCAAGTTGGGTTGGGGTAAAGGGGCCCTTGATGAAAGCTCAAAACCCTAGATTTGAGTTGTGGAAAGAACCCACAAGTCGCTCATCTTAAAGGGCTCTCATGCATTCGATTGAGAAGACAAAGTGCACCTCCGCTTGCGCCCGTCTCCTTTACTGGCTTTCCCTTCTCTCTACATATTTATTACCCTGTATTGGATGAATACCACACCTCCACTGGGTCACAGGTGGTTTTGACTGGTTTATACACTTGCCTTCTTTTTCTGGCAGCAGCTTTATCGGATTTATTCGTCCCATTCTTGCCGTAGTATAAAAACCATGTTTGATTACTTCCATATTCATTTCTACTTACCCGCTATCTCTACAATTTCGTTCTCCCTTTTCATTTTTTTAACCAGTTATTTGGTTAATATCTTTCATGCGGATCTCGTACCGTCTGTCGTGATGAGGCCCTTCGAATGTGCGCTAATCACATCCTCGCTTTCAGCACACTGTTCGTCGACGTTCTAAACTGCATTGGTTCATCACGTCGGCACTTCAAGTTCATCCAAGAAGGTGATTGGAAGAGTGAAGTGGTTGATTTTTACCTCGTATTTTTCACTTCAGTCTCCCTACGCCTTCATGTTGGTCATGGCAGATTTTCCCGGAGTAAATCGTACCTTAGTGCCCATGTGAGCTCTAATGACGTTACGAAGTCCACGAGCTTGGAGGTATCTACCAGTTTAGAAAAGTAGGTAGCATAATCAGTCTTTAAGTCGTCAGCGTAGAGGCTGCACCTCATGGGACTGAAATTGTGTCTTATCGTTGGGACTCACTTCCTACGCACTACTGAGAGCTGTCGATATAACACTAGTTGCTCTAAAGTAAAGCTGTTTATTAGAGTATTCAATGTGAAGCAACTAATCTGAGTTAAGCTGTACAATAATTTCTTTTTTCCTCTTATTTTTCATTCTTATTCCAGTCGCCTACCTAAGTTAGTATCAGCTTTCTTGGAAGGCGGGTTGTAGTCCGCATTTTTCTATAGATACTGTTGGAACGCCCTTTATTAGTTCATGTCCGACCTCGTTTCATTGCTGGCTATCTCACAGAATTTAAAATTAAATTTCATAGACTTGAACACGTTATGAGGGATCCAAGTTTGGGAGCATTATTGCTTTGAGCTGAATGTGTGCCGACCTTCGAATCTCATGGCACTGAAGAAACTAACAAAATGTCGTTGGAAATTGCAGTCGCTTCGTCAAAACGCTTAACTGACATTCCCTGAACCCCCCAAAAGTCTTAGCTTTATTGCCGCTTTGACGGCGATATTGCTGACATTTGAGTCTCCTTTATTTATTCAAGCTGGAATTCACCGATATGCGGGATCTCACTATCCCTCTGAATTTAGGCGCCACATCGGGGGTTGTCCAGCCGAATGCCGGCATGGTAGTGGGAGAAGGAGAGCGTTGGTTGCAGGAGAAATACATTCCCTTGGTCTCACGCATCGTCAATCGGGTGAAGCAAATCCTCTACACCTCGCATCTTCTTACCGGACCCCTGTGGGATAACCTGCTAGAGTTTTGTCTGGCCGTCTGTTACGCTGTCCTCGCTTTACCTCCGCATATTGAGCATTCTGCTGTCACTAATTCGCGACCTTTTTCGCAGGTAACTGCCTAACCTGTCTGAGTTTTTAGAAAAAACGATGAAGTTAGTATTATTTTCGTATGATTTTGGGCACTTTCTTTCTAAACACGCAATGTGGGTGACTTGGGTCGAAAAAAACCGCTATCGTAGTGTTGTTGCCTGTTTCCCAGCTCTTTGTTCTTAGGCTGTGGGTGCAGCTTCCTTTGAGCTATTTGTAATTGCGAGTATCTGTTGGTTGGACGTACTTTTTAGGATTTGGCAAAAGTTGCTCAGCGTTCTCTGTGAAGTAACTACCTTGCACGCAAGATACTGGGTCCCAAAGCTGCACTACTTTCATTGCTGTGCCGCCTATATATATGCTTTTTTTGCCCTATCACGAAAGCCAACTTTGTAAGAAAATGCAAACTTTTCAAAGCAACTCAATCGCTAGATTTTGGATCAAGGTATCGCGGTCCCTTAACACCCTAACTGTTGTTTCTTGCTGCTTTTAGCTCAGCATGTCAAATAGAACACAAAAAGTGTTTTCAAATTTTCCAGGTCATCAAGTGGCCTGACTCCAAGACGTCTGACGTGGGCTTTAGCGTTAATCATATCTAATGTATTAACGACTGAAATATAGCTTAGGCATTTTTGTTTTTTTTTTTTTGCTCAGCAATTTGAAGTGCGAATTGGCACTCCATTTAGCTTGATTGTGTTCTTGTTGGAAGAGAATAAGAATATGCGAATGGAAAAGTGAATGGCTTGAATACTAGTTCAGTCATTCGACCCACTATAAGAGGTCCATGCATTAGCGTGTATAATCAAAAGTGACATCATTCTCATTCTTCATTCAAGTTCCCTCTTTTGGGATTAACAGTATCTTAACTGCAAGCTAATAGCTCCCCCCCCCTAATGATGCCTAAATTGGGATGGGTTTTCATTTTTTCTGTCATCTTAAAAATGAAGGGGACATCATCGATCATATGTGCTCACCCAAGCTACCTACATAGGCCTGCCACTATGGAGCTGCGTTAACCCATCTCGATTTCCTATTCGCTTTAGTTGCCTGTCAATGCACTTCGAAGTTCTAATGTGTAATACTGCTATTCTAAAGCGAATTTGTTGCCTTTTATGAAGAACGTTTGCTAGGTTTTGTGTTGTGCTCGTCCCTATTTATAAGGACAAGTTAAACCTTTTGCAATGGATTCACCAAATGTGCATGATGACTGACATCTGTGCTCTATTTCAGTCGCCTGGAGTCCGTGGAATGCTACAGCTGGAGTGCCTAGTAGTTGGTTTGCTCAACCTAGTATGGATTCATGCCCTTAGTCATCACTATCCTTCCCCAGCCTACTGGCAAGGTCTGCAGGAGCTCTATTACGTCTCAAGGCATCGCATTGGTTTGAGTTACATCTGGTCGCGCATGTTAGTCGTCTTTACCTGCAATCTAATTCGTTCCCAAGGTGTCACCAAGCTCTCCTGCCCTCCAAGGGCTCCTGAGGATGGCACTGTGACAACCATCACCGTCAACGCCAGCCTACCTAGTCCCCCGCCCCTCTCTGGTAAGTCAAGGTTCCTGTAGCTGTAGGGTTTCTCTTTCGTGTCACTGACCATTCTTTTTGGTTTTTTTTTCCATAGCCTTTGAACCCTTAATGAATCGCAAACTTACGATAGAAATTCCCAAGGAAGTGGCTGACGTCTCCTGGTTCCGGCTGCTCCATCTCTTCGGCAACCCTGTGGACCTATGTCACCCTGCCGAGATCACACACACTGCTGTGTTTGAACACTTCAGGTAAGCAATAAAATGGTTCAATCGCCTCCAAATAACTGCTTTTGTTAGGGCCTTTGAAAGATTACATTGGATCGTCCGAAAGACGTGCAAAAAAATTATGAGCTCACAATGTTTTATTTTCGAGTCCAGTTATTCTTAAATATCCATATATGTATGCCTGGGTTACGTGAAGAACAAAGCACTATAAAAGGCATTTGCAAATATTACGGCGTTCCTTCAAATGTGCTCCTCTGCGTCCATTCTTCCAGACGTTCAAACGCAGCGGCGCGTTGCCGTCTGACAGCGGCTTTTCTGCCTGCCATTTTCCACCACGTGATGCGAAGCCTGTCAGTGATGGTGGACCTCTTTCTGGGCATTGTACCTTCCCTCTCCGGCTGTCTTTCCACCTTCACTGGGGTACCCCCGAGCCTCTACGGTCCTCTTGTCGATGTAGCCGAGTACTTCCAATACGCCTCAGTCCGCTCACCCGACCTCTACTTCCTCAGTAGGTTGGTTGGTCGAATGTTTGCATAGGTTTTTCTTCATTTCTTTGTCCGATTGGGTGTAAATCACGAACACTTTAGCTTACTCCTGTTTGTTTTCTTGAAATTGTCTTGATGGAGGAGTAATCAGTGGGATCTCTGGTCTTGTAAAGGGTCGGAGTGTTTTTTACATTTCATAGGGAAGCGTTAGTTTGTTTTACAGCTGCTTCAGTATCAGTACGCCTTCGTCCGCTGCCCCGACACAGCCTCTCTCAATAAGAGTCTATTCTGTTCAATTTTGTCTGAATGCGTCACCAAACACCAAAGTTCTCGATAGAGAACATTTCTCCCAGTCATTCTTCTCTAATTTAACTGATTCATTTTATTTCTTCATTTCATTTATAAAACGTTTACCAGTTCTTTTTTTTGTTTGGACAGTGCTTCAACTTATTTTTACTTAAATATCTCTTTCCCATTTATCAGCATATTTTGTTAACAGAATGCACTTTTAGAACTCTAAATAGATATTGCGATCTTGTAATGCATCAAAGGTGAAAGTTATTTTGTAGCAAAATGGACTATGTGTGCTGTAAATGTTACATTTTTGAACGTAGTATCACGTTGAGCCTACAGCATATCCTCTCTTCGCAAGTCGCAGACGTTTTCAGGTCGTTTGATTAGGCCCTCACAATGGTGATGTGAAGGTCAGCTCTTGCAGTCTATAGCACTACCTCTTCTCCATTTCCAAAGACCTAGTCTCTTCAACGGTAACCTGGGTGGCACAATGTGTATCTAAACAACTACTTTCCATATTTTGCTGAATTCTTGTCGTTTTTTTACTCATTATCTTATGGGTTGCTAACCGTAATCAAATTTTGGTTTTATGGTTTCCTGAAGCTGAGGCAGCGTTGCTGTTAACCACCTTGTTCCTTCAACCGAAGTTTAAACCTCATCCTTTACGCTGCTATGTTCATTCCACATTGTGATACCTCAATGTTTATTTGATTATTTAAAGGACACGCATACCTACCTTTTTTCCGATGAGGTGGCACCTGTACTGCTGAAATTTTTTTTCCGCCGCAATTTCTGTAGTACTAGTGGTGTACCACTTCCATGGGAGATAATCACGTGCTGGCTGATTCATTCATTCAAACTTCTTAAGTTTGGCAGCGTTATTCTCATTAAGCTCCTTCGTTCTCATTCTTATGGAATAACCACTTCCTTGTTTTCGGTTTAATTTTTGGTTGATTCAGCGCTATTGCCAACTCCATTGTTCTCCTGCTTACATCACCTTGTTTCATCGACCTAGCATTGGCTGTCGAATCATTGGATCTGCATAATTTGGCGTAATATACCCACATCCACTCAAAGTCTTCTACCAGCACTGCTTTTTTCTTCGCCGTTAACTTTTCAGGCTCCACAGACCTCCCTTCACCAGACAATTCGGGACAGGTAGTCGCACACTCCACCGCAACTACTTCGTCAGCAGAATTGGTGTGCACTGTAGGCTCTCCTGCCTCCCTCATCAGCCCTCAGACCGTAGCCGAGGCTTGGCTCCAGCCCGACTTTCTAGTAACCTGTTTCTACAACCGTCCCCATGTCGCCTCCTTCATGCGGCTTCTGGGATCCTGGCTCTTTGAGGCCGCTGTGGGACGCGGCAAAGAAGGTACGCAACTGGCACTCGTGTAGATTTTATGCTTTCTTTGTTTATATTGTGAGAACTCAATCCACAGTTCTCTTCCGAGTGTTAGTGTTGTAATCGTGCTTCTTGAGGGGCACTTTGTCTTTTCTTCCTTCATGGACTCCAGTACCACTCGAAGCAGCAATTTGTTTAATTCTTGTGGACCAGCTTGGAAACCATGGTGAACTTAAGGCAGTATTTTCTACTGATTTAAAATTAACTAACCCTATGGCTTAACTGACCTAAACTCAGAGCTCTTTAACAAAAAACGGGGCTTAACAATTCCGTGGAGGAAAGGTATGACGTCTACTCATCCTTGCCACTTTGTTTTCACTTCAGCAGTGCCCAGCCCTATCTCTTGATCTGGGTTCTTCATTAAGGTCTTCCTGCAGGTACCATAGACAGGTCCGTACCGAACTTTTCTGAATAGTTCACGACTATGGCTAGTGTCGCTTTAATTGTTATTTGCATTCTTGCAGTGCACAGGATAGGTATTTATCGAAAGTAGGCGTGATTTCTGCATCTAAAATTTCCCTACACGTAGAATATGTCCTTCTTCCGTCACATTCCTCTCATTCAGTAATGGAAGTCAAGATAGTTGCTCTTTAGAATTTCATTTACTTTTCACTGTCACTAGTGCAGTGCCTCGAGGCTGCTCTGAATGCGGAAGAAGACATAATACCTGGGTGGAAGGTGTACTGTCGATGTGGTGAAGGTCTTGAGGTTAATGGCATCAGCTGAAGGCCATGCCCCCCCCCCCCCCCCCCCCCAGCGAGCATAAAAAGGCCGATCTTTAAGTGTCCCTGAGGTGAAAACATTGTTAAACAACTAGTCAAAGCATTACGACTGGGTCCGTTGTTAAAAGCGTCGTTCATTTCCGCTACTGTGTTTATGCAAATGAGTCCTTGCATCGAGGAGTGCACATGTCTGTGTTGCAAATCGATGGCACCTTTCACCGAAACTACTTAGTAGTGGCAATGACATTTTCGGTGAACTCAAACAATGCGTCTCCATCCATAAATGCTTTTTTGAATGCTTTCTAAAAAGGATACGTATTTAAGATAGCCATGATTTTGATTATCGATGGGTACTTTCCCATTATTCTTCCTTTGAATCTCGTATTTAAAAGTTGCTAGTACTTCTGCCGACATGAATGCAGACGGAGCCCTTCGATTTCAGCCTCGGATAGATTATCGATTTTTCTGTGTTCGTTACTTCTATTTTTCCCCTGAATGAAAGTGAGTTCTTGTGCCTATAAGATTGCCTTTTTGAATAATAATTACCAAGGCGTTTTGTCTGGTACTTTGAGCGTAATCTCAATTATTTTTTAGGTTTTTGCGGAAACTGAGGTTAAACGTTCAATTTTTTCCCAGCAGCCTAGTAGATATTTCATTTTACTAAAATTGGACAAAATCCAGACCATTGATCCGTTGACTTGGCGACCGGAATCCAGGATCATCGCCTTAATTTTCCTTCTCCATTCAGATACATTTACTTATTTATTATAAGTAGCATTTTTTAATCAACCTTCCTGTTATTTCAGGAACTATTATCAGGGAGCGCTCGCTGAAGGTTGACAACACCAGTTTCCTCGTGGGTCGTGCCGAAGCTATGGCCTGCCTCTGTCGCATTTTTATATACGCCCAAAAAACGCAAATTGCGCTTAACCTCCTCACTCGCTTCTACATTTGCCTCATCAGGGCTCTCGATCCCGTGAGTTCATTCCCAGAAATAGGTTTTTCTGGATTTTTCGCAGTTTACGTTTTTGTGGACGGCTTGTGAATAAATTTTATTAATATTGTACGTGTAAATCGTTCCAACTGACTCTTCGGGGAATATGTGTGTGGGTTTTTAATTCATCTGGGCACGATATTGCAATAACTTTTAAGCCTCATCTTGAACTTACTCTGCTGCTTCTACTCGTGCTTTGACTGCTTATTCTCCAAATCTCCTCAACTTTTCATTAGAATTGGAACGAACATCAAAATATTGTTAATATGCATTCTTATTTCCGTTCGCTACCCTAATTAGTAGGTTATATATTTCGAAAAGTATTTTTGTCAAGTTCTATGTGATTATCTAGCACTGTATTATGTTGTGATGAATTAGCTCCTGAAAGTTGTTATCCCTACCCAAAGAGACTTAATTCTACTCCGAATTCCACTTGTCGAAAACGCCTTGTCTCTGGAGCGAAGGGACCTAAACACGCTTCTGTCTCACTTTTATTTCCCGACTACCTGTTCCAGTTTCTTTGTGATCGTCTAGTTTTAAGAAAGGGGAAATATCAAAGGACCGGGAAGGATAAAGATGAGTCTGCACCTTCCTTTTTTATTCAAAACAGGACCTTTTTCTGACCCATTGGCCAATCTTGGCTGTGTTCTTCTTGTACACGTTCAAGCTGGTGAAAATTGCCTGCAAGTGATTGATCTTTGAAACGTGACTAATTCCCTTTGTACCCCCTAAACAAAGCAAGCTTAGTTTTTGGGGTTGAAATGGTGGATGCTTTGGAGGTGGGACGATTGTTTAGGGATATGTTTGTTCACCTAACGTTTGGATACAAAAGCTATCCCGCATAACTCACTTAGTCTGAAAAGAACTGAAGATTTAAACGATAGCCTTTTTTGCTTATTGTCATCACTTTATGCATGACATTTATGTGGTCTTCAATTATCCGACCTCTTCAACTTTCCTGCCTGGTGTTGAGGTGTAACTAAACTGTTATATCGCTCAAGTTAGGTCCAACTGACTGTCCTCTGTGCACTAATTTTGAATCAAGGAGTCAACAGCAACATATAATTCCTCTTTATTTTCGAGATCATGTAAAATTTTTCCTAAGTAAAATGCATTTTTAAACCACCTCTGAGCAATACGTTTTACTACCTGATATGGTAACTCCTGATGCTATACCGAAAAGTCGACAAAGAACTTCTGTAGATTTCAAATCGACTTAAACTGGAGTCGCACCTATTGCATTCTGTCTCCCTTTTATTATAATTTCTGATAAGAGAGCGACGTTAAACACACACGAGAATACTATGCCGCTGGGTCGAGGCATATCCATTCTTTATAATGGGACCGTACGAACCATTGCACGTATTTTGCAAGGTCTCACAGACTATAAGTCACTGGGGCGAGCCATGTCGTAAATCACATAAACTTTCTTAATTATTTGTTGGTAAGGTCAGAGTTTGTTGGACTGGCGTGCAATATTTTTATTACTAAGCTTAGTTGTCTGTCTATGACTTGCTTCAAATTTGAAAATTTTGCTGCCTAACCCTTATTTTCCGCATCACCTAGGTATATGTTTATCGCTACCAGATGAGAATACAGTTAGGTTGCATTCGCCAAGGACCATCAGCGTCAAATTTTTGACCAAGACTGTATTATTCCCAAACTACCAATCTCAATCTCTGGGCTAAGAAGGGATTTGGTCCTTATGACCTCCATCAACAGACCGAACCTCCACTCTAGCGTATACGATTGCATTCCCCCCCTCACGAGAGAAATACTTGGAAGTCCTTTTCTTAAAGAAGTTTCAGTAGTTGTGGGGTGTTGTAGCACTTGACAAAACAGGCGGCAATTCAGTTGCTCTAATCCTCTCTCTCACACCACCAACAACACGTAAGCGCAGACATACGCGCTATCCACTTGTTGATCACCATGGTGACCAAGTAGCCAATGCACGGGTCGCTCGGGGCGTGCCGCACTGTTTGCGCCTCTCATAAATGGTCGTTGCCCTTGCTACTGCTCTGACTATTGTTGTTTATGTTGTTTTTGCTACCGCTTTCATGAACTCTTTGTGTCGTTGATGTATTTTTGTGCAAAAATGTATCTGCTTGATCGCCTGTACATCTGCAGGAAGTAGAATACGTCCTCTCCACGGTCCTTTTCCACGCGCCTGACCTGTTGCGCGCTGACCTCACCGCCTGCTTCTCTTCGGTTGCACCCGCTCTCTTCAACGCCGTTCAGTGGGTGCTTCGAAAACCGTTTATTGTGTAAGTCTCCAGCTCTACTCTCCTTTTACAATTACAGCGCTCCTGATGGCCGTGATCCAATGTGAAGTGTATCCTCATGGGGTTGTTTCTGAGCTATGAGTATCTGAACTAGGAGTGTTACATGTTTAATCCCATAGCCCTAACGCAATCGCACTCAATAAAGGTCTGAGTAGTGGATTTCATGGCTCTCATAGATGAAGGCACAGTTAAGGTCACATGGTTTCCCTCCCGCTTGTGCAGTCAACTCACCCTACTTGACAACTGTCAGATTAACAGTACCCCAGTTCAGGTTTGCCTACCTTGCATGCTGGTTTTGTTTGTTTTCATATCCTTCTTCAGGAAGACCTCTTCCAATCTCGCTTTTAGTTTCATAGTTTTAGTAAGTAGTAGTGCGGCAGCTCTTTCCCATGTATGTACAATTAAGTATCTCTCCATTAATGGGGCGGATTGGATTTTCCCAATTCTGAGCTGTGACTATCCAGGTCAGGGGTTTTTTTGATAATTTACCGGCGATATTTCAAGTAATAGCAATGTCCATTTCCTTGGTATTAGTTGGTGTTCTTATTTCAGAGCTGAGTTGCTTCTTACCGATTTCGCACTGCTCGGCTTCGTCCTTGAAATGCACACTTTTCTTTGCAGTATGCTATGATTTACATCCGCAATCATAGCAGATAAAATGCTGCGTTGAAGCCGTTCCCCTGCCTACACTACCAACCTCCCCGAGTATTTGGTTGGAGGTAAATTCTTTCTTCTCGGCTTCAGATTTGGCTACTCCTCATAGTTGAAGTTGAACATGCTAGCGTAGTTGTAGCTCAGGACTTTAGTTTGAAGATAATTCAACGTTTAGAGGCGCTCTTTTTTTACCCTAGCCTTTAGAGAAACTGCTTACTTCTTAGAATAGGCGTGCCCTCTTTACGAAACGTCTCCTAGCAACTCCTTCCTATTCGCCTAGTCTTCTTCCATCCAGCGATTGAGGGTGTCTTCTTATCACTTAAGTTCCAGTATTCGGTCCACTCGTTGGCTCGTGTATGCCCTTTGTCAATCTTTCTTTCTTTGACTTGTGAAAAGTGCAACTCACTTATGATCGGTTGACTTTCCCTTGTTTCAACTTGAAATATCATAGCATATATTTAGACCCTCCGATGCTTTGATCGGTCAATGTTTTGCTCATCCCCAGCTTATGAAGCACATAACTCAATGCTCAATTTAGCTTTGATGCCCATACTCTTGTTTTAATTTTAAGCATTTTGGACGAAAATTGTTTGAAAGACAGATATGTCTTCATCCATAAGATCTTTAAAACAATGGTATCATAGATTATTTAACAACGTGCATCAGTTTTTACCAAGTTTAAAACACAGGAACTGGATTTCATCAAGTTAGTTTGTCACATTTAGTTTGATTTTCGACAGAATTCAACCTTTCTCCTTCATTTTACACGGTGTAAACATAAGTATTCAGTGTGAACATTTTCATTAATCACTTTTCGCCTCTAATTGGCTTTATTTTATTTGTGCTTGATAAAGTCACGTGGGAGTTACAATCAAGGCTTTATTTTTTTTTTCATTTCTCTTCCCGTGAGAAAGTGAGCCCAAAACCTCACTAGTCTTGTCCTCATCGGGTCCACTACAAATTGAACTGTGACGGATTTGTTGAAAGGTTTGTCACTCCACTACCAACAGCACGAGGATGTACCCGAGGAATCACCGAGATTTAAGTTCTTGGAAGAATCTTTATTTTAGCTTAGTGACTTCCGTCGTGCTTGACTTGAACCATAGTTGGTACAGCACTCCTTTTTTACAAATCCCGCCCATTAAAAACCCACTAATACTTGCTTATTTAACTGTTCCGAATGTTGGAAATCATTGGTGGAAGCTACGATCATACCATAAAATTTCGCGTGATTTTATAAGTGCCTCAGTCACTTGATTGACAGCGACGCGCCTCATTTAAGGCTGCGGTAAGTTAACATAAATCAATGCTCCATCGTCTTTCTCTTCTTTTTTTTCTCCATATGCACTACTTATTTGCTGCATTCAATCTGGGGTCAGTTTTTTTATTTTGAGTCCTATTTAACACCAATGATTTAGCGTCCTCTACCCTCATCATTTTTCTCAAAGTTTCACTATGCTGATTATTGCTGGTTTAGTTGCCCAGAGTACATTTCAATGGTTCTTCTGAGGCGAGCCAGTTTGCATCAGCTTCTCTCAATGGTGTGTCTGTCCAACCAATTCGACGGCATCCAATTTCAAGGTGAGCCTCTCCTCATTTCACTTGGTTTTTTTTTTACCAACTTCTACAATGTGCTTGATATTATTTTGTGGTAGAAGGATGAATATTCCACTTTGCTGTGGAAAATGGCTTCTTTTGCTGCATCGAGGCATACCATTGTTTGAGTAACCTTTTATTGTCATGGCGAATCGAGCTAAATCTTTCTCCTATTTCTTGCTGAGGCATCTTTTACTGGAAAAAAAGTTTGCGGCTCATGTAGCGTCCACCGGAAACGTATGATGAGGTACACTCAAGTAATGTACACTGGAAATAGATTTTGCCCTTGAGCACAGAATGATGTTGGATTCAAAGTAAAGAAGCGTGTATAGGAGGTTCTTAGTCTGGGAATAATTGCATTGTCTCCTGTGTTTCAGCAAAGGTTGTTTATTTGCATCTCTGTGATCCCGGTAGTGAATGTGCTAATTTCCTGCTTGTCTGTCATTACTGAGATACACCTGAGTTGATGGGAAATGGGGCATCCGTTTGACCAGGAGGTGTTTATCTACTTCTGTCAAGTTTGTGCTGGTTAAGTTCAATTAAACTGGTTTACTTCCACGAATCTGCGAAACGACAACTCTATGAACCAACCAAAAAAGTTGCAAATCTCATTAATTTGAGGTGCTGCTGTGACTTGAAGAAGTGCAGGAAATATGCAAATAAGCTTTTAAAGTTGAAGTTTTGTATTCCATTAGAATACGCTTTTATTTTATTTAGTTGAGCTCTTTCGAACACTCAAGTAACTTGCCACTTTTTACCAAGTGAATACGGTGCTGATGGAACTGCATGTCAGGAGTTTGGGCATAGTCATCGTGAATTACTTTAAGTTTTATGAGCAAGGAATTCAGTATCTCTTGAGATTCAGCGTCGACGTCGTTGGCTTAGTAACCGTTCTTGAATCTCGGTTGAGTAGCAGTAAACGATTGTATTATCATTTTTCCTCTCTTTTAATATAAATTAACTACTTCTGACCCCTTGCGACTGTGTGGTGCCTTTTGGCAGAAATCTCCTCTCCCTCCTCCTCTACAACCTCAGATTCGAGTATTCTCACTGCGCGAACACTGAGATTGAGACTGGCTAATCTCCTGTGCTATCTCCTTGCTTACGAGACGGACACACACAACCTTCGAATGCTTCTCAGTGCGTCAACTCTTCCTCTGAAGTTCCAAAGCAGCTGAATGCTCTTCGGATGCATAATACCTTCTCAATGCTCTCATGCTGCAGTGTAGTGAACATTGAGATTGTTACTTTTTTGCTTAGTGGTAGCGTATGTCCTATTCTTGTAACTTAGTTTCAACTCTACGCCAGTGAAGACCATAGGCATGCAACCAAGCTTTAGCCCCTTAGTTACTAACTTGTTTCGTCCAGTAGGAGGAAGGCGGCATAGAAAGGGACTTGAGCGACGCTAAAAGCCATTTGATTGTATTTGTAACAAATTCAAATCGGAACTTATTTTGAGATCTTAATTTCGAGTCCCCATTTGCTGGTTGGTAGATGTTTACACAGCATGGCACCACCATTTTGCAATGCCCTTATCTCCATTTTTCTATAAGCTGTGTTTGCCTTCTAGGTGCTGCCTATACCCTCGTCTTGGATATGATCGCAGTCGAACTCTCCGCATCTGAGTCAAAAGCGAAATCCTCTCCCAATAACGCCGACCTTCCTCCCAGTGTTGGTAGGCTGGTCTCACTTCAATGCATTTCTCTTTTTCTTATGCACCCATTTGTAATGTGTGGTTGCTACTCAGAGACAGCTTCAGGTCTGTACGCATTGCTGCTGGAGCGGATTTGCACCTGTCTGCGACGGTGGATGAACGACTTTGCTGTATCTTCCTTCGCACTTGATATCCTCGGTGGATTGGCCAATACCCATGTGCCTCATCCTAGCTTGGCTCGTTGTAAGTTACTTTGAGAGAGGCTTCGTACACCTTTTCAGACGTCTTTCAAAGTTCTTACTTCTGTGGGTCAGTATGTTATCCTCTCTTATCATGACATATTATGAGACGCAAGAGTAAAATAACTAATTTTGCAGTTGTCTTGTCGTCACTTGGTTGAATTTTACAACGTACACTGGTTTAGGTGTCAAGTTATGGTATCGACGCCCTTATTCTCCACTTTGTTTGTTGAAAAATAGCTATGGTGTGTTGAACGGCTTTCAGCTGCTTCCATGAATAAAAGAGGCATTTAACTCTGCAAAACTACTTGCAAATAAAACGATTTTCCAACAAACCAGTTGTAAAAAGTTCACGGGTTACCAGGGTGTATTGTCTTTGTGTTTCCTTTTTTCTTCTCTTATCGTTTTTTTCGGCAAAAAAGCTCCGTGGCTAAGTTATCATCTCCCAGTGTCACCTGATCTGAGTGATTTTTATGGTATTTCGATGATGCCTGAAATTTTTCATAAAAGTGAAACGAAAGAATGTGTTGTAGACCCCCAGTCACGATATTTGCAACAAACTCGGGCTAAATTCCGCTCTCTGATTATGGTAGTAGAGTTCGATATTTACGGTGCAACTAGATTTGCACTAATTTCGTAAAACATCGCTATCACCACGACTTTTCTAAGTCTGTGGCCACGAATATGTGCCAGGTATTCTTTATCATTTTATGACAAGAGACTGGACTAATCCATGGCGCAAACAGTTTGGTTGTATTTAAAGTTAAGGCCAGAATTGTGAGTAGGACCTGAGGAATTGGAAATAGTTGAAGAACCAGATTCACTTTCCTCCTCCTTACTCCAGTTGTCTGTGCTCGCAGGTCGTCGATGCATCCAAAGCATCTGCGCCTTCATCGGGGCTCAGTGCCGGCGTGAGAAGAAGGATCACACACGGTTGCTGCATAGTCTCATCATCAACGCTTTTCACTGTCTTGGTGTGTGGACAGTGGCTCATCCAAACAGCCTTAACGACCGAGAGACCCTCCGAGCTGTTGTTGAAACCACCAAATTAGGCATCTTTGGTGATGAGAGAGCTCCACTACCCCAACCCGGCTCTATGGTATATCTTTTAGATTTCCTAGATGCTCTAGCACCTGATGTGTAGGATCTGAGTTGCGCATGAAAGCACTACCGGTTATACAGATCTGCCAACATACATGCTTGGAATGGGAGCCAATCGGGCGATTGTTCATAATGTTAGCCAGTTTCTTCTTGATATCAGTTATTTTCTTTGCTTATAAGTCTCTTATGGTTTTTGGTGGTTAAGATACTAGATAGCAAAACATTCTAAACAGAAAGCCGCAATCATTTAATTCGTTACGGTTTTAATAATGCAATTATTGCATTAAGGCAAAAAAATTGCAGCTAAGTGAACAAGTTGATCCTGCAGAGTAAGCGCCTGTTGGTAAATTGAAATGATGGCCGTGGCGGCAATGTAAGCGCCGTGCAGCGGTGAAGGACGCGATTTTTTGAAAACGACAGCAGAAAAACAAAGTGAAGAAACCTATTCCTGAGTACAATGGTGTATGAGTCTCTATTGCTGTGATTGTTCAGCGTATTGGTCGAAACAGTACAGTTTCACAGCAGGTTATGCGTCACCTTAAATTAAGAGGAACCCTTTTCATCAACACATTGCCACTGTTGACTGTCATCTTGATTAGCACTTTCTAGGCTCGACTGTCATGAAGGCATTTGCTCCGGCTGTTAGTATTCATCAGTAGGATATGCTTGCTCTTGTGTCTGCTACACCTCACGTTGCATCCCTCATCGTACGTGTAAAACTAAGTCATTTTTTGTCTTGACTGTTCATTGTTGATGTTGAATGATCCAAAGGCATCGACTTAAATCCTGTCTTTCTAGGTGTTTGTCTTATTTATGCAATCTTGTGTTTAAAATTACTATGTATAATTCCTTTTTCCCTCCATCTCCCAATAGGGGGTCGGTTCTCTTGAAGGTCCTCCAATACTCTCCGGCATGCCCTTCTCGAAACGCGTAAATGAGGCGGCAGAACAATTCTTGACCACTCTCTTCTCCACTGCTGGGTCCTTTCCTCAGGCCGGCGGACCCGAGACCTTCTCCTGTCGCCTTACCGAGGAACAGGTTGTCCAGCTCTCAGCTACCTCCACTTCCGCCTTTCAGCACTTTCTTGTCTCCATGCCAACTACCTCTGTTTCCGCCCCCACCACCCCCGACCTCCTCCTGAGTATTGCGGAGACGATGAGGTCCCCCTTCAATAATGGTAGTAAAAGGGAAAACGAGGGCTCGCCGACGCATCGCCGAAGTCTTACGGATCCCTCACCCGTCTTCATGTTCATTCGCGATGGCTTCGGACGCCACCTCTGGTCCTGGAAACTGCGCTATGAGCCAATAAGTGCCGAGGAGGATACGGCTGCTGCGACTGCCCTGCGACCTAGGAACATGAGAAACTTCAAGAGCTATCTGGAAAGTAGCTGGCCAATTAGACAGTCGGAGGATTTGGGCGATCCATTCATGCCCAGGACGAGGGATAATATCCCACTTGTTAGGGCGTACGTCTCCAAATTCCTACATAAGTGGGGTTTCGGTGCATTTTTACGCCATTTTTTTGGGAGTCACTGTTTAACCGTTTTAAAAGATTATCTACCTTTCAATGTCAAATTCTGTTCATCTTTTCAATATTCGGACGAGCTTCCTTATGCGTTTCTTAGAAATGCAATTTACCCGGCAAACTATTGAATTTATCCAATCTTTTTTTAAAATAAGGCTAACATAATATCCTATTAATGTGCACGCAGAAGTAATGAATCTTCGTGTCTAAACTGGTTACCTGTAGGCAAAAAATTTATCTTGTAGCCACCAGATTACAGCCCCTTGAACTTTTGGCTTTATGCCGACTAGTTTGCGGCAATAAAAAGGTACATGGTCTGTCATTTTAGCCCTTGTTTTGAAGAACAAATGAAGATTTTATGAGTATTTGCAAGAGGATGGTAAAATAGCTACAATATTTTTTATTCAAGGGTAGGCAATGACTTGATGCTTTTGACTTCATTTTGACGGATTTGATATTAGTGCGTGTGCTGAAGGCGAGGGAAGACATAATGCTAGGACAGAATGGTTATTGGCGACATATTGATGAGGTGCAGGCATAGTATGGAGGCTAGACCGTCCAATGTGCCTCTTCGATTCAGTCTCTTGTTATGTCTGGGAACTTGAATTCTCCTCAAAACTTCACCATACTATTTAACCTTTTTGTATTATTTACAATTAATCAGAGATGACAAATAAGGCGGATTTTAAATAACGCTTTTTGACGCAAATAAGACCTTGGAAGCAATCGCATTTGAGGTGGGATATCTGTTTACTGACCATGAAAATCTAACGTCTTGCTAGAATTTCCTTAATTTGTTTTATTCGTCACTTTTGTACCTTGATCAGAGCACTCGGAAGGTAGTAATGATTAATAAAGCACTTGCCTTCGCCATCTTTTTCAGAGAGAAGGAGATGCCAACCCTGGCACATTCGGTGTTGGGCTCCGTGGCGCGGCGGGAGGTGGACGCGCTCAAATCGCTCATCGTCTCAGAGGCGGAACGTACCGCTGCTCTCGGGCGACGCATCCGAAAGGCTCGAATTAAGGCATTCACTTCATCCAACCCCGGAGAGCAATGCCGACCCGAACAGTCAGTTTTTTCTCTGACCTCGATGCGTCCAATATTATTTGCCGCTAGGTTCAAAAGTTATGCTCAGAGAAAGAAGAGGACAGGGTTTTTGTTGGTTAGGAGCAGTTTTAATTGCCTTGTTCAAACGCCAACCCTAGTTTATGTCGGCCCATGTGCTCTCCATCTTTTTTCAGACCTATTTCTGTTATAATACTATCAAGGAATGAAGAAGCTTTCTCTGGCCTGGTTAGCTTTATTGTAGTTTTGTGGCTCAATTATTCCTGTAGATTTGTGGCGAACATGAAAGAGAACATCAATAGTGCAGTTCTGCACAACTGTATTGCGAAATCTTACTAGAATTGGAATTCTATGCAGCTCGAATGCAAGATCTTTCCTCACTTGGTTACTGTCTGGGCCATTTTGACTCATTACCTTTAGAAACGTTGACCATCTCTTCTCTATTGAGAGATTTCGATAGATGGAAATTTCTCTCAAAGGACAACATGACAACAGGCAATTTATTCAAGTCTTTTGCGTTTTTTTTTGTAAAAATATTTACAGATGAAGTCATTTGAATTTTTCTGAAAAGGCTTCCATTTGGCTTGCCTTTGCACCACTCCTTCTTTAGCCCAACTTGAAAAACAGTAAAACCAATAAGGGTGGAAGGTGCGACCACAGAACTGTAGGAATCAGTCAACTACAAATATTTAAAAAAGTCATTAAATGGGGATGAAAAATGTGGTCAACTTAATAATAAAACGCTTGTGGATTACATGAACCATCAAGAAATACTCTTGAAGCTAGAGGCAGACGATTGGGTTAAAGGATGACAAATAAGAAACTATATCGTATAAAAGAATGCCTTATGTCAGAAAAGCATGAAGTTTGCTACTTCCACCCATTCAATTTCTTGGGATGAATTTTTTTTATTTTCTGTCTCGTAGGGTCATTCAAGACGACTATAGAAGTAAAAGAAGGAAAGACTTTGTGATTAACTGCATAAATAGTTTTTGAAACGTCACCGGATCTTATAAATCATGAGTTGCATTGAAAAGCACGGCGACAACGGCACATTCTAATTTGTCGGTGGTTTGAATGGTCATTGAGTGTAACGGAGTGGCTCATTTGAACTGGGGGAAATTTTTGTTTTAGATGTGGCAAAACGTTCACCAGCATTTCACAATCAGTACTTTTGAGTTAGCCTTTTTGCATCTGTGAGGCTTTGACTTGCCTTCCATGTCCTGCTTCTCATCATGACGGTTTAGTTGGCGCTGAATCACCACTGGGGTGGTATTACATAAGAGGTTGGAGAGGCGATGTTGTTGTATTCCGGTGAATTGGTTATTTGTGGTTGGACAAGTACTGGAAATTGTTTTGGAATGACTCTGGTATATGATAAGGAAGTTAGTTTTTATGCATGGCTGTACTGTAAAGTAGATTCCACTCTTGTACTTTAAAAAATTAGATCCGCTAAGAATTATTCTGTTCTTGTCTTTTTATCAAAATCAGCTCAAATTTTGCCAACATCCAAAAGAAATCTTCCGTTCTTGTTTGTTCTTATTTATGGATAAATGTACGCATTCATTTTACGCGGTAGCGCCCTGAGACTTCCCTGAAGGCGAAAGAAGTCGTGGTACTATGGTAACATGTGCTATCGACGTAAGGAAGGGCTGAGGTTACTAGCACATCTTGGAGGCCTCAAATGCCGGCGAATCCAAAACGAAGGAGTAAACGTCACGACGTAATTCGGTGCTATACTAACCAAATAACCAGCCTCGCCATTCATCAAATTTGCATGCAGCTGAAACGATATTTAATCGCAGCGTCACTGGTCCCGCTTGGCAATCCCACTGGACGTGGAATTTTGCCCTGCTATGGAACTGTGTTGGTAAAAGGGGAATGTGCAGACCATCACGTATGTCCATTCCCAGTCGTAAAAAACGCTGGCCTAAAAGCAAAGTCCATTAACAAGGGACAGGTTTTAAAATATTTCCGTGGCGGTAGGGTATCATGTCTATTTCCCTTGTCAATGTGTTCTCACTTCCGTGCTGCCCAGCAATACCTGTTTACCTGGGTTTCATCCAGGTAGTAGAGAGGTGGAGGAAGTATTGCGTGTTCACTTTATTGAAATTTAAAAAGGCGTGGAAGATAGCCCTGTAACGAGCTTTAATGGATGATTCACGGCCGCGGCTAGTGTTGATAGCATGCCTGCAGAACACAGGAGTGGGATACTTACTGAAAGCAGACGTCATTTGCATCCCTTAAATTAGGAGTCTTCAGAGATTTTCCCGCCAGCAGCAAACACCCCTTTTCTGCCGCATTAGGGTCAGTTTTTAGTAATACAAAGAATAGTGACTATCCTTTAAAGTAGGGTTTGCTTTCCACTTTCATCAATTTACTGCCTCGAGGGTTTCCTAAAGGGGGTCAAAGGCATAATCATCGGGCAGAATATGTGCTCTCTACCCAGAAAAGGGAGGTGTCGACTGCTTGCCTCTATTTTTTTACTTGAGCTATTTATGGAAAGTATATAACATAACCCCCACTTTTCCCATTTGTTCGCAATGACTTGGTTGTTGACATGCCTCGATGTCAGTTTGATTTTATGGTGCACTAAACTTCTCATTTATGCAATATGGGGCTGAATTATCTTCGTTCGTGGAATACAGCCACCGTTCAGTTGCCTTTGTTTTGTGATGGATTTATCTGGTATGCTTCTAATGGAGATGAAAATTATCCCTTATTTAGTAATGGGTTAATCGGCGATGTGCAATGTTCCTAACGCAATTTCTTTTTGTTTCTCACTACAGGCGAATTGATCAAATGTGTTCAGGTCATCTCCTCGCCTGCCACTTGGGATACGTCCCGGTGAACGCGCTGCAAGGCCCAAGCAACTCCTTCTGTGTCCCTCTAGCCACCAATCCCAGCAGCAACGGTGTCACAGGCCAGTCACAACCAAATTCCACCGCCATCCCTCGTGTGTGTCTGTCAGGCGAGAAGCGTTGCATCCCGGGAACACGGGACGCGGGTGGGGGCGTTGACGCCACCCTTCTCATCCCCTCAACCCTCATACCCGTTAGTCCTTCACTAGCTAGACAGTTGGATGACCAATTACTAGCTAGTCAGAGATCCACGGCCACTGTCTTCGTGTTCTATGTCAAGCAGGGTCAATCTTCTCTCGAAAACGTCATTTCCAACATGGTGAGGTCCGCTTTTCCTCTTACATCGAATCGCCCCTGCCTTGTGGAATTGTTTCAATATTGGTTTAATGCAAGTGACAAAACGACGATTATGGCATCCCTACTAAAATGTTGATGTCACCCGATTTGTGACTTTGGTTTATGCGTCTTGGAATGGTGTGGAGAGTCAATGCTAGGCAAGTGGCAACATTTATGCTTGCTGGAGCCCCTTATGGTTTAATAGCCTCCTCTGAAGATCATAACAGTCAGCTTAGATTCGACATGAGTGCATTTGGCGTTGTATGTTCGCTTTCTTTATTGGAGGCTGTTTAATCTCCCATTCTTTTGAAGGTATTTTGTTTTGTTAACTTGGGATAAGCTCCAGTTTGGAAGGGATAAAGTATCGTCCCAACTCCGTATCACGTCGGTTAATTAGCAGTTAGTGGCGATAGCTTCGTTGCTTCTGGATTTCTTCAAATCCTTTTGGCCTATGAACTCAGCCGCTGAGATGTGTGACTTGCCTCCGCAGTAAGATCTATCTGACTCTCTAATTTCATTCGTTTTAGCAGATTGTTCAAAACTGCAGTTTAGCCATTATGCCTCAAATTTGATTTTTACATTGCGCTTTATGTACGCACAGACTTACTGGCCAGCAATACCGAAAGACTTCCAGTCCTTTCTCCGCTCTTTTGGTTGGTGTGTGGACTTCGCACAACACCCAGGCTGGTGTGGGCCTCTGCAACGATCTCAGTCCTCTCGGCCGAATCACTCTGACGCTACTACGGCGCACCTCTCTGGCTTTGATGCGCGACTACAGTCTGCTGGCGTTGACGGTGGCGCTACGGAGAGCCCCCAACGGAATGCGCCCGACGGCGAAGAGACCTTCTTTTATTGGGCTGACGCCTTCACTGAGATGGTTGCGTTGTGCCCCTCCAAACGGACGAAGATCGAGCAAAGTAGATGACTTTTCCTCTTTCAACTCTTTTTCCTTCTGTTGTGGTTGTTCATGCTTGGGAAATGATAGGTTGCAGTTGTTTTATCATTAAATTTCGCCCAGTTCGTCTTCAATGCCTCATTAAGGTACCTGCATATTCATGCCCCTGCAGTGGCCGCCCTCCTTCCGTGAAGCTTCATCATACAATTTAGTTGGTGGGACGTGATATTACCTCCTGTTAGGTTGCATCTCTCAGTACTTCTACCAACTCGGTCCCCCAGTTACCGCTGAAGACAATGAAGGCACTAAAGGATCTGGAAGATGGCTTATTGTAAATGTACAGGAGGGTGGGTGCAGACCTCCATGCTACCCTTCCTGATGTCTTAGGGACTCATTTACCGTTATAAATGGCTGTACTGGACAGCATTCTGCCAGACCGATGAATTTATAGGCGTGATGAAAATTGGAAAGGGTTTAAACCCGATCTGACCTTCGGCTCTCAGTTGCAGAGGTCATTTTGCGAGGGATCGAATTACAGTGTAACACAAGCAGGCAATCAAAATTCTGCAAACACGTACGATGCTCTGTGATTCATTATTCAGAAGCGTTACATCAAGTTGTTTGTATTAATGATTGTTTACGCAGAATCATAGTTCTAGAAGTAAGGTAAAAAGCATTAGGAGCTCTACATTATCTAGTTCTGAAACCGTTGATTTTTTTTTAATATTTTAGGATCGTTGGAAGATCGTTCCTCAGCGGAGGATTTTCGAGCTGCAGTTCTGTGGCTAGAATCATGGGACGACGCGCTCTGGATTCCCGGCTGGGCAAATGAAAGCGGAGGCAGTGTCGGTAGCGCAGCAGCAACGTCAGGAACATTCACACCATCGAATCCGCTGATAACCGCCCTCGAGGCCCAATTCGCCTGCAGTTTGGTGGTGCTAATCCATCCGTTGGCCAGCAATGGTCTCTTTCGTCTCGGTCTCCTGCGTCTCCACGATCTTGGCCACGAGGCGGGTCCGCTGACTACGGGATTACTGCTCAGTGCACCTCTCCTCGGTGCGATGGTTCGCTCCACTTTGGTCAACACTCTCCACCGACTTGCTGCTGACTCTGGCGACCCCGCCAACACTACAGCCCGAAAGCGTCTCTCTACTATCGCGGCGTCAGCAGCGACTGGTAGTACAAAAGGACGCTTTGCGTCTGCTGTCCAACTGCTGCTCTGGTCTGTAGAGCGGTGTTACTGATCACGAGATCCCCACAGAGCTCAAACATATCGTGGCAACTGTTTGTCACTCTATTTCCTTGATGTGTATGTGTGTGCGGAGATGTAATGCCCTTTTACTTATCTATTTCTTTACTTCCTCTATTGGATATTAAAGTGATTATACAGTGTTCCGCTTCTGACAAAATGCGTGAGCTGTAATAGGTGGATGGTTAAATGGCTTTTGAGGAAGGAAATTCGTTTTAATTGCTTCCCTGTGAGGAGCATCATGAAAATTATTCCAAATAAAAACAACATGCCTTTTATTCCCGAGTAATCCGTCATGAGGCGTTATGCATGGACAAAGGCATGGAATCTTTCGTTGGGGTCACATTAATCGGGCGTTTTGTCATCAAAATGTCTCTTTTTTGGAGACGGTTACAGAAATCCTCAGTATAAATCTCGTTCCCATGAGATTTTTTATCCTTCGATTTGGCAGCCACAGGGCTGACGAGAGGCATAGAATTTATTTCAGCATGCCACTCTCTCTGCACGTTTTATTCTTCAATGCGTCGTGACGTACCGCTTTTGTCTATTTATTCATCCTATTAATGATTCAATTGGTAGTGGGTTGTACAAATTTCCAAGGTATTTCTGCATCTGTGTAAACTTGTTCGTTAGAAAGTTTTAGTGGAAGGCTTCAGGATTACCGCCTCAATAGAGTAGCATAATCCAATAAGTTGATGGGGCTTTCACGATGCGTGGAGGCCGATCTTTCCCTTCTGGACTGGGTGTATCCACTCTCGAGGACGTTATCACTTTTTCCATAGGCATTTTCTGCACTGTGGATCGGTAATTTGTAGTTGGGATTTTTAAGTTTACGGATATGTGGCACAAAATCTGTTTCTAGCAGTTGTGATTTGTTGCCTTTGTCACTGAACGCGCGGCCTTTGTTTGGCCTCTACAAAATGATTTTTTCAAATACTTGCCTGCACGTTACAGCTTCCTCGAAGACGAAAGAAGCAATAAAACTAGGACAGAAAACCCATTACCGGCGTAAGGCGAGATGGCGTGTCGCCGAGCAGAAATACACAAGCAAAGCCTTCAATGTTTGCAAAACCAAAACAAAGAGTCCGACAACCAATCAGAGTACTACAACATCCTACGAGTCGTGAATTCATCACTCTACGAAACGTTCGTCCCAAACCAGGAAGATGACAGTTGGTTTTTTGACGGCAATATCTGCAAACAAATGGGAGGTGTCATTGTTTAAATAGGTCCAATGACAATTGTTGAATGGGAGCAGCGGGTATTAGTAACAGCTATGTCCCTTCAATTGCGTGGTGTCCGAACTTGAATCACATTGAGACAATTGTCTAATCCTCTTCCACCAGTGCGTAACGGCGAGTTACCTTTACAATCGTCCAAAGAATAAATTAATAGGGAATGAAGGATATGATGGTCGATCCGGGATTGATAGTAATTTGGGGTAAAGCAACTTGAACATTAATTTTTATTATTCTCTGGAGCGCTTTCTTGGATTGCTCATCAGTTCTTTGAATACAAGTTGGGACGTTGTATCAAGTTATAGATATGCAATCACCTATTTAATTGAGATTAAAAGTAATGAATTTTGTGAATTTTTTATGAAGCAGTCAACATTCTAGTGATGATGATTGTCTAAAGCTCCGGAAGGATTCTCCTTCTGTAGAATATGTTTGTGCCAAAACTTTAGTACCACCTATGCAAAACTGAGGTTTAACTCAGCAAACCGGAATTATGTGACCTTCATCGGTAAAACTTTGATTTTTAAACGGTTTAAGGGGGGGATATCAATAATTGATGGAGTTTCATTCCTTGAGAAACATCCAAGAAGATAGTTACAGACTAATGTTTTTACGCAAGCCCTATATTTTTGATTTTTTCATGCTGATGAGCTTAAACAGGCGGGACTTGGTGGTAATAGATCATGGGTTCTGTTTCTGACGACAAACGCATCAATTTTTGAAATCTCCGTTCCTAGGCCGCTTTTAGCGTTTGAACGGGCGACTGTGATGAAAGGGAAAGTTTGACTCGGCGAACTGAAGATTCGCACACCTGAATACCATGATGTGTTTTGGCTCCTCAAGACTGCCCAGATGTTGAAAGAATACATAGTATCTGAGCCGATGTACAAAGGGGGTTAGGGACTACTGGTATGGCCCGGAGGCCATTGTGTCAAACAAAGCATAAAGGTGGAGCCTTACTGTCTCCGCGAAAGCATAACAAATCGTTAAACAAATCATCAAGGCACTTCATAGCCGCCTCTCTTAATGAGCGTCATGCTCTGCACTCCTCTTGATCACCTTCTGCGTCAGTCATGGCAACGTATTCTGTGCTTGCTTTAAGGAAGGCACCAACGAACCAACCGTGTCAAGCATCGAATTTCCACCCAAATGAGAAGCTATTTGACTACAATGTCGTTCTGTTTGGGAACCGTAGTTGGGAAAGGGGAAGTTGCCGTTCATCTTGTACCCATGACCTGGAGTAAGAGCACTGGTTCAACAGGTCAGTCGTTAAGAGGAGACGATGTTTAAAATAGATGATGCATGTATTTCTCTTCGCCACTATCTACCTGGTAGGCATTTGGTGACTGTATCACGTGTTCATTGGCATCTTTATGGAATCCCTGTAGGCAGATTATAACAAATTCTTCCAGATGGTTCGTGGCCTATGTCATTTCTACTGTTAACAGTGTTCTTGCAGAACACAGAACTCTCGAAGGTAGACGTAGCCCTTAACTTTCGGTTAAGAGCTGTCACACTTTCACCTATCTGCAGCATCTTACCTTCTTCCATCAGGAATGGAAATCGTTTTCCGTTACCGCCAATGCAGCACCTCGAGGATTCCCTTAAGACGGAAGAGAGCATTATACTTGGGCAGAAATAAACCCAAGAGCTAAACAAATTGTTAAGGCTCTATAACATAATTTTGTGTTCGACGGAATTTGCTAGCGATTTTCCCCTAGGGTTACATTCCAGCATTTGATTCCTCCTATGTTATAGCAACAGAAATAAAAAAGGGTTAAAAAATAACATTCATTTTAGTCTTGAACTTTTCACAGGAAAAAATGCATAGTTCCAAATAATCTCATTCCCCATAAGTTGTTGATGGCTGCATAATACAGTTGGAATGCAATTACTTTGTTTAAACACCTCAACACAATATCGGTTTTTAAACGTCGAAAGCATAATTCTTTCAAATCATGAACTGTAGGTTGGAGCTGCAGCAGCTATTTAAATGAAGCGCTCCAAAAGCCAAAAAAGCCGACGTAGGGAAGGTCTGGGGAGAAGGGCTGTTTGCGTGGTCCGAAGGCCGTGCCGTCCAGTGAAAGGCCAATCGGCAGAGCTTTAATTGACCTTTAAACCAAAACAAGGCGGCAAACAAATAATCGCAGTTGGTTTTGCAAGGTGAATGCTTGGTTCACTCATTGTGGTTCCACGCCCACATCGCTTCTCGCTTGTAAGTACACGATGACTGTTTGAGTCGTAATTCGACTATTTGTTTGCCCATTTTAGTTCAGTAAACAATGCTTCACCATGTCGTTGAATGTACTCCCCAAACGGCAATGTCATTTCCAGCGCACCTCCTACGAACCAACTGTTGACATCCCGATGCGTTAGACGGGTTAATTTTCAAAATCCATTGAATTTCACCTTTTCATCGACGTGCGCACTTTCACGACCCTTTTACTCGAAGGACAATGGTAACAAAGTGATCCAGTATTCGCACTTTTGCACCAAAACGCGGCAAATGTGAGGCGATTTCAAGTGAGCTTTGATTACTAAGTGTAGACCGCTTTAATACATTATACAAAAGAGCAGCAGGTCTTAAAATGTTAAATTACTCCAGTTAATGGAGACGTCTAGGCACACTCAGGTTAGCTGTTTGGGATGGCTAACGGGATGATCTTGATACATTATGAGCACTCGTTTATTATGAGGTTGTTGGGTAGTCTTTTACAAGTAACTTTATGGACCTGCACCACATTGTTTGCTGGTCGAATGATATAATCGGAGTGCCCACGCGTTGAGGTCTTCGTGGTGTTTCCGAACATTCACTAGGCACATTTTCCTTGATCAAACAATGGTTTAAAATAATGAAGGTTTGGTGGCTATTTTATTCACTGTTTTATTCAAATTTATCAACCGTTACGAGATTAATTAAATAATTTAGGGAGAATGGATCAGATAGGGACTTTCAACGCTCTGGCTGCAGGACATTGAAGCATTTTGCGAGTGTTGCTGAGATTCCAGGGACATCAATTCGGCACGATAGTCGAGAACAAGACAAATTGAGAAGCTCTCTATAGCGTAGTCTCACAAAATGATTCGCATCTTTGTGCTCACAAAGTTCTACTGGCTCAAAATCTAAAGCCTACTGGCTTATGAAACGACGACAAGTGAATGCTGATTTTTCAAGCAAATTCATCTTCAGTAATGGGACTCGTATTTATTCTGGTGGCTTAGTTAATTGACATAATTTTCGCAGTTGAGGTTCAGGAAATTCACCAGTGTTTGTTGAGAAACAAATGCATCCACTGTTTGGTGCGGTTTTTGGGCTGAGGGCATCAGGTAATATAGCGGTTAATAATGCTCGTCATCGCGATATGATAATCGGGTTTTTTGTGCTTACATTGAAAGGTATAGATGTGGATGACATTCCGTTCCAAATAGACGCTGTCACATGCCATACAGCCCGAGAGACAACTCAATTGTTGCTTGGGTCGTTGTCTGGTCGTGATGTCTGCAGCCTGCGAGAGAACGTAGATGCAAAATAAACCATCTATGGAGCTGGATCGCGAATTATTTGACCTACTGAGCAAGGTTTCACATGAAGTGCTGTCGTTCATTGCTTTGCCGCCTGTAATTGCCCTCTTGAATGCTACTCCCACATGATTACTTATTTGTAAATCTGTCAACCTTCGAGTATCGTGAGCAGATTTACTCCTACCGCTGGTTGGGGACGTCAAGTAGGTAGCACAGTTCGTGAGAATATCTGTGATTCTGGCAACTTTGGAAGTGTTGATTTCAACTAGTAGTTACCTTTCCAAACATGGAAAGTTCGATCGAGTATCACTATTGAATCCAAAAGTTGGTGCCTGATAATATTGTTGCACGATGGTTTTTATGTGGGTGTGCTTGGTCCTTGTCTGTCCTCCCATGTCATGGCCATTTTCTAGTCCGAGAAACTGGTAGACAAAGGCTTTATCCAGACGTCTTTATTTGCCAACGCATTTGCGCACGTGATAGCTGGTGGGAGATAGTTGAGCTTCTAATCGAGAACTTCCGAGACCCAGATCGGTATCCCTTTTCGACTGTATCACCGATATTTGGAGTCAACCCGAAGGCATCAACTGACTACTCATCTCACCAACGAACTAGAGCGTGATCTCGGCAAACCTTTCCAATGATTTGATTAGTAATTATGGGTCTGGTAGTTGGATACAGTAAGCCATCAACTGCAGGTATCGAACATTCATCGGTGGCCTTCTGATATTTGATCGCTCTGACACCTGAAGCCGTCTAACATTCTGCCTGTCCTCCAAACAGCTGCCTTACAAAAGGCCTCTTTTATCACGGTACATACATTCAACAATTTCTAGAGAAATTCCCTGTGTGATATTTTACACGTTTTTAGAAAGGTATCGGGGTAAAGAATCGCTGTGGGACAGCCAAATAGAGCATTTGTTAGTAATTTACACGTTTTAATCCCACACCTTCTGATTGCTTTTTCCTTTTCGTAGTGTGTCAGCAAAATCAGGTTACTAACCTTTTGCTGATTTTGAATAGATAAATTGCCTCAAAGAAATGTTACAAGATGGCCCGTGGGTAAAGTAAAAATTAATTGATGGGTAAGGCTTTTGCCTTGCCTTCGACGATTGAATATTTTATAAGTTGCAGAGATCCTGTAGCTGGTGAACCACGATCTCAGTGACTGGCAAGAAGGTGGCGAGGTAGGCGAGGTAATGCGCCATTGCCAATACGACTAACACTGATGGCCTCAGTTGACACAAACATCTATTTTCAAATTGATTGACCAGGAAATACCAAGAAGAACGTGTAGGCATGCCACTGTTCTAAAAAAAAAAAAAAAAAAAAAAAAACAAGGCACATTTTCTTTGTGAATTCTGCATAAAATCTTGAATTCCAGCACTGTGGATCAGTGAACAGCATTTATCCATCTCGCTACTTTTATCTGCCTCCATAAGTGGCATTTATTTTGCTTTTAGTTGTACATTTATAAGGATTTGTGAGTCTTCATTGGCATAAGGACAGAGACTATGGAGCTGAGTAGTTTATTGTAATGATTCAGGATTTTAAAGAAGTAATTGAATTCAACACTGTCAGGTGCTTGCATATGCAATGACACAAAGGTGGTTAGATAAGTACGTGTGCACAAAATTTTGCCAGGTTTCAGTGGAGGCACAACTTTTACGGAAAATTCACATCGGAGTTGTATACAACTTCAAAAGGTGAGGTATTTGGGAAGGTGAAATGAACCTTGCATCCGCCAGTTCGCTACATTGTCTCACCAAGACCAATGTTGGTACAGGCGGGCATGAAGGCCGACACGAGGGCAGTAGTATTGAACTTGTCAGTGAAGGGTTGAAGTGCTGGAAGTGCATTCATTTGAACGGCTGTCCCCTTGGTCAATGGCTCGAACACAATTTTTAACATTCACATTCAGGCAGCATGTGAACGTCTCGTTGACTGCCACCTCCAAGGGACATTCGAAGGTATACTCGAGTCGCACTCCTTCCAGTAACACACTTCAATGTGGAAAGGAGACGGTACATTAATGACGTACCGAATTCGCTTGATCGCATCAAGGAAAGAAGCTAACTATTGATTTGAACATCACTAATAAACTAAGTGTTAAAAAGTGATGCAATTTAGGAGGTTCAAATTGCCAAAAGAGGCATATTTCATGCGCTTTAAGTGAGCATGTAGCTTTCCTTCGAGCATTAATTAAAGGTGGAGAAGTAGACGTCTAATTGCGGTTATAAAAACATTAATCTTTGCACCAGTCTAGAGTGCACCACCAATTCTGCTTCATTGGTAGCAAACCCATGCTCTCTTGCCCCCGAAATGGCTCTCCGCACATACGTGACGGTCAAGGGCATGAGGAGGTTAGATGCTATGCATGGAGGGCACGATATGCGGTGAGGCTAGTTGAAGCTGATCGAGAGAAACAGAAACGTCAACTATGTAGCATGAACAGCAAACATGCCTCCGTTCACTTCTCACCATCCCACGCCAAAATCAAAACCATTGACTACTACTGATAGACTCTGGCGATCTATCAACATGCTACTCTTCATTGTGCACTGACTACTTGGCTCTCACCCTTCGCTAACCTCATTATTTAGTGGATGAATTCGAGGTTGGCAGTCTTGCGATTCAACTCTAACTTGAGCTTCTGAGCACCTCCTTGTTGAATTCATTCTCTATCATTCATCGGTTGGAGACGATGAGCCAGCAGGCCATTCCCCTCACTTACTCACTGATCTCGTGAGCATAAAAACTCTGCTATATCACTAGCCTTAAGCATTCTGGTTATTTGGGTTGACTTTTTAATGTATATCTTAGTGAACTGATATATGTTTTGGTGTTTGCTCAACTATACGAGCTGATGACTGACGACTAATGGATTGATTTAACATTAGCGTTAGTACTCGCACAAATCTTTTTCGAGTGACTTACGATAGCTCTAAATGTTGCAGTCTTGTCAGGTGAGTGGTTCACAAGCTGACAGCGAGGCACAAGTGCATGAGCCCCATAAACAATCTTTTAAGTTAATGGCCTTTGAACACTTCAAGCACAGTGGCTCGAAGACGACCACGAATGGCAAGGAAGCTTTCAGAACGCCTTTTCTGTGTCTACTAATTTGCAAGTAGGCATATAAAGCAAATATTTAAGTAGGCTCGCGTTTTATCCTACATAATCACCATTTCGAGTGAAGGTTGAGCCCTCAAGCCCTGCAACCTGCTAATTTAGACTTTAAAAAGCGTGAGGACTAAATGGTTGCTCTTGACAACGATTGGCTAAAAGCCTACTTTTTTGTCCTAAGGTAAACCTTCTGAATATAAAAACATGCGTAGAAAAACTGGGTTGTAAGGAAAATTGTTGGTCGTCCATTACGAAGGTGAAAATGTTCCCGAAGAATTTAGTGGAATGCACATACCCTGCGGGTGTGATACAGCAGCGCCAAGAGGCAGTGGGAACGACTGGGTCATGGAAGCAAAAGCTGGGAAGTTAGGGAGTCCACCTAGTTAAAAAGAATTTTGCTTCATTAACTAGTCTCCATTTGCTTTTCAAAATCGCCTTCATCACATCTCACAGTTATTCTTTCGCGTCGGCAATAACCCCACCTTCAGTACTTTAAAATCTTCTCAGAGGTAGAATGGTAGTCATTCCATATTCATAAAGGCGAGAGGCTGTTTAGTTTTAAAAGTCAGTGAGGCATATCATAGGGCGCATTGTATCCCGGGTTTGGTACTCTTTGCAAACGGCATCGGGAGAGAGGGAGATTCCACCTTTTCCCACCCCTCTAGGCTGGACGCTGTTCCTTTCCATTCCACGTCATCCACTGCATTTGCCCAAAAGCATGATGCTAAACAAACTGCATGATTTAAATTAGCTTTACGCATTTTGTGTTTTGTGTTAATTCGTATCACAATGCCGCTCAATCACCGAACCAGATTTTAGGACCATTGAGAATGTATTATTTGCTTATGTAATGAATAAGCCCCATTAAATATAGCTGCAGGTCAGTTATCAACTTTTTTTACCTTTCTCCTTGTAGAATACGGGATCGGGGGAATGATTGTGGACAAAATTGGCCTTGAAAAACCTTTTGTCGTAATCTGACATAAATTCGCCCATTCATGTTAAATGCCTTCCTCTGTGAGGTTCTGGATTAGGCATGTGTTTGCTTGAATTGAAATAGGATATCAATGTCTCGTATTTTGACTTCTTTTTCTTCAGTAAGGCCTTAGAGTGATAATTTGGTGGCAGCAAAAGGTAAATCCGATCTTAAAGGCAAACCATCCTAATTTCCGTCCCTGAATGCCAAACATTGATATGGCGGAAGAAGGGCAAATGCTACGGTCGGGAGTATATGTGACGACCCCTATCAGAAGGCGTGAAAATAACGTCCTTATTTGGCAAACATCTCAGTTTTGTGTTCTGTAGGGATTCTAGTCGGAACTGAAGAGACGTCAGCAATGGCCATGAATCCTCTGAACATAATCGTTACAAAGTTGTCGATGGTATCTGCATTAAGATGTCAATCAAGTGAATACGCGATATTTCTTTCACCTATCTACTGGCCTAATAGAAATGAGAGGAGACGGATCCGCCTCAGCAGTACTAATGCAAGAACAAAGTGACAAGGGAAGTCAACTTGATAGGTTACCTCCATGTGACTATTTTAAAACCTCCTCTTGCCAAATGACTCTGATTTCAGGTAAGTATTCTTAGGCATATCAGCATATATAGAAGACCACCAGCACATCCCTTTTTCCTCTGTACAGTTCTTGAACAATGCACAAATCTAGAAGTGGCAGAAATGCCAGGAAAGACCAGTGATTTTGTGGTCGAAACTTTTCTCAGTTACACGCGGATTCGATGGCTGATACGGTTGGTTGGCGGCCGTTTTTACTACAGCACCGAATACTTTGTGATCAAGGGGGGGAGCAGTGGAGCATTAAGCACGAGGAGAAGGGTAATGTGATGCTTTTATCATTTGTTTAACTCTTTTTTAATTTTGACGGCACTCTCAATGGGCTGCGCGGCTTTCAAGCCATGTCATTAACTCCCTTCCGCTCCCCACCCGTCCCTTCTGTGCACCACCAAAACATGGTCTACCCTAGTGTTACCTCTATCGTTTTTTGGGAGGTCTCGGCGCCTCACGATTTTATTGAAAGGTTAGACTATACTGGTCTGTATCATCTTTTGATGCTGGCGCATCAGACATTTGCATAGCCGTCGGAATTAATCAGATGTCTAATTTGTCGAATACAGAAGTTGATTTATCTCAGGCCAAAACCAATTGGTCTTATGAAAATGTATAGATGTTTCAAATTGGTATAACCTAAGTTTTGGGTCGAATTGGCAGATAAACAAGTTCTTATTCCAATGAAGTAAATAGAAGAGTACTTTCCTGAACCTTGGCAAATGGAAGGTCCAACTTAAAGGCAAGGGCACTTCAAATCTTAACTAATGCGACAGCAGCGGGTTTGATGACTGTCTAACCAACTATGGCTTTTTAGAGGGGAACTCGCTATTTTATTACATGTAGAGCATTTATTTGCCTTAAGCACTCCTCCATTCTGAAAAGTTCATTTATTTTTGTTAAAATGTATCAGCATTCTTTTAAACACCCCTTTGAGATCGTGACTATCATCTTCTCAACCTTCAAATGAAGCTAGGTTTTCGAAGCACTGTGTAAGACTGATTAAGATTACTTTAATTGCATAGTATCTACTTCTCGGTTTGGCCGGAGAAGTCAATGAATCAGGTCTAAATAGCCATGAAGGGCATAAAGGGTTACAATGTGGCCAACAAGGTCACAGAAATTAGTCATAAAGTCTGAGAAGGTCCGTTTTAACAGCATCTACCCACATCATAGTGTAGACAATTGATGTCTAGGTCTCTTCAGAAGTCGAATGCAGCCATGGTGCAAGGGCAGAATGTGTATTGGTGAGATACAAAAGAACCGGGGCAACTACTGATTTAGCCCAGCGACCATATCGCTCAGTGATGGTGGAAAGCAGGGTTAGCCGACCAAACTATTGCACAAATAATAACTAAACGGATAATTGAACAGAAAATATTGTTTATAATAAGGAAATTAGGTTGTAACTTCAAATGCTATGCTCGCGTTGCATTCATGACACCTTGCAACTGACTCGCTGGTATTTATGTCGACTGGGTGATTGGATCACCCCTCAAAAGCTGTTCCAAGTTGTCATACCTTATTATTTAACCGTTTTTTACCACTTCGCAGCATCTTCACACTTGGTCATTTGCAAGCTGCCACCATTACCATATGCGATAGTAATCCCAACCATAAACCAGTTCAGCTGTTGTCTCTAACGCGAATTGTCGATCCACCAAAAGACCCAAGCAAGTTAGATTTAAAATTGACTAGTAATATATTCTTACAATGGAAGAATTCTTCAAGACAGTTTCCAGAATTGCGTGTTTTATCTTGCTGCTCAGCCATAAAATCGGGTTTGTAGCCGGTTGCATTAAACTGTGTCGCTAGCGGATGAGTTAAGTTTCAAAAAAATTAATCAAACGGAGGGCGCTCATGGTTTGAATATATTCGCATCTGTCGCGTCACTGAGCAGCAAAACTTTAAAGCGGTTCGCTTTCCTCTAATAACCCGGCAGTGATTGCAGCTGACACGCTTTATTAACGTGATGCAGCCCCATAAAATTCTCTTTCTACTTTGAGCTTGAACCCTTCCGTGCTCCCCCTAAAAGACTGCCTCTTCCCAATCGCCACCGCTGAACACGCTTTGAAAGGAATGTGGCAATGTTACTGGGGACGAAGTCTTCAAGACAGTCGCTCCTCCTGGGTGGTCGTGTTTATCAGGTCATAAATTTGACTGCCTCAACATCCAACCACCCAAATTCATATTATAATGCAATGCAACAGTTGTGACTGGAAGCATTGATGGAAACGCCTCTGAATAGGATTCACCATTGAACAGCACGCACACTACCCTGGTTACGATAGAAATCCCAATTAGAAACGACTACCAACTAATAGTAATTTCTCTTGAAACCCCCACTGCACTTGGACACAATCAGCTCAGAAGCAAAACCTACAGTTCACATAAAAATGAAGAACCTTATTTGTTGCTTAAGTGTGTGGCTTTGCTCTGTGCCAACATTTTCATCTACTAACACCAGTAAAAAACAGGCAGGATAAGGCACACAAGCTGAAACAGCAACCAGAATGGAGCTGTGAAAGCCTTCCGCATCTTATATCATCGAAGAATTTCTTCAATTTAAATTAACGTACAGACTAATCGCAACACCACCAAAGCGCCATTGCCTACGCACTAGAGACAAAAACTAGCGCGTCCGCCCGTCTCAGGAGGAAATTAACCACCAAATAAAAACGTTGTCTTGGTGTTACATCAGTCGCCACTATCTTGCCTTTACTCTCCTACTACAATTCTGCTGCGTGTGAGATGCGCACCCAATTTCAAGATCAGGGATATCACACGTTTACGACGGCAGTGTTGAGGATGCTTTTCTAGAGCAACACACGTTCCGATTCTCGGTAGCGCCACAAAACAAGCACATGCAAAAACTCGAACCAATAACCACGTACGAGTTGCTTCAAAGTAGATATATCATGCACGAAATCAATTCGAAAATTGGCCATTGTTTAGCCCATAAAAAGAAAACAAGAGTAGCTGCTTAGCGCCAATGATCAATTAGCGGTGGTGCTTTGCAGTAGAAATCGGAAACCCGCGTGTTTGGTCTGTCGGTAATTGGACCATGATGGAGACTTCATTAAAAATTGAATACACCATCAACATTGCTTCATTAGAAAATGCATTTTCAATTGCCAACAGTCTAGGAAACAAGCCTTACATCTTCAAGCAGTTTTAGGATATTTGCATTCTAATGCCGGGTGCACAGAAGGTAGTCTCAAAGATAGTGACATTCAGATCTTGAAGGAGATTTCTCACCCTGTCAACAGCATCACTTGAGTCCGCTGTTTTGCAAGGCAAAGCGATCACACACCCACCTCGACCAGCACCCGTGAGTTTGGCACCAAAATCGATGCTTCTCAATCGCCTTACGATTTCATCAAGGGCCTCATTAGACACACCAAGTTGGCGAAGTGCATCATGATTCTGCAGGAATAGCATCGACAAAACATTCAAAGAATCTTTGTCAAGAGGCGACGAAAATATGTCCTCAGCCTTCTTACAAATGGCGCTTATGTTCTCAAAAATTTGATTACACAATTCGGGTTTACATTCACGGAACTTCTGAACTGAGTTGACGACGTCTGCCGTTGACCGAGGGGTGTTGGTGTTTATTATTAGCAATTTAGGCAAGTTATCACTCAGCAGCGAAGTTGATAGGGACCGAATAAAAGTACTGCCATCAGTGATATTTTTCTTAAACCAAACCATACCACCAGAAGTGCTGATAGAGGTATCAACACCAGAAGGTGAGGCATGCATAATCTTCTCCAACTCGTTTGCGAAAGATCGTACGAGGAAAAGATCATCCTCAGTCAGATTAGGGCCAGTGATGCATCCGTGTAAATAGAGGAAAAGTGCAGCAACAACGGAGCAATACGCCGCTGATGAACCAAGTCCAGCGCTGATGGGCAGTGTTGAGGTGAGTGTGATATCACATGGCAGACCAGCGATTCTCCTGACATGATGTCTTGATTGCAATAGGTAGCAAGAAAAAAGAATAACTGCAACGCTTTGCACGATCTGACTGGGGACATCAAGTTTAGACAATATGTTTTGCGATTTGGTAAGAAAGAAACTGTGGATATCAGAACCAATACTGTTGGGTGGAAAATCAGATAAAAAGTCACTTATTTTTAGAGAAATAGATCTATCAATATAATTAGTGAAGTTAAGATTAAAAGCAACGTCTGAGTCATCGTTTGGAATGATCCGATGAAACTTCAAAGTGGTAGACGCATCAATAGAGGTAGCCAGAGCAGGACAGCCATACACCACCGCATGTTCACCAAACAGAATGACTTTTCCTGGCGCAGATATGGAAACCATGCAGCTTGAAAATCAAAATAACAAAGAAAATCACACACCCCAACAAGTTTAAAGATTAGTGCACATCTGCCACGAGGCAGATGGGGTACGGGCCAATGAAAAAGCGAAGCGGACAAGGTGGAAGCAATCGAAGCTAAAGTTGTAAAAAGCGATATTAATTAAGTGATTCAACTAAATGATTACTTTTAAAAACAGCGGTGGAATCGCGGGACATTTCTAACCTTGCAACATCACCCTCGCCTATGTCCCCTTTCCTCCAGTTGTTCCTAGAACAAACAGATTGTTTGCACTGGGGCGCATATTAGCTGGGCTATTTAGTAACGGCAGGGATCAGTGTAATGTAGGTTACAGGGGCCTGAGAGCAAACATGTTTGGATTACTTACTTTTATCGTCGAGTTCTAGGTTCAAACTGTGTTCATGCCGCTCGAATAAAGACACATTAAAGGAGTTTAGGCGTCACAATTTTTCAATCTTCAGCCTTAAAATGCAGGCTTATTGCAAGGTCTTTAAAAGGCGACAAAACAAAGAAATACTAATCTTAGCTCACATCACATAAAGTAATTGATCATAATAAAATGGCTACAATTTTCCTTAAATGATTTTAATGCTGGTAAGCATTTTGCCAAAGTTAATTTCATGCTCGAAGTCAAAAAGTTAAATCAGATGGTACAAACTTAACTGGTTTTTATTTCTCTGGTCAAGGCTAGCAGAATATTCATACAGCACTACATGTTTGCATGATTGATTGCGCGCGGGAATTTTGGGTTGGTCGCAATTGCGATGTTCCATTTGAGGCCTGCTGCTTCGTTGGCGCGGTGTATGTTTTGTGTCTTTCAGATCTCATTTCTTTCATTGTTCAGTTGGTTACTTTAAGGACCTGCTAGTATAGACCTTAGGCATTGCTAGTCTGCATCCATTTCGGGGTAGAAGCACTTCTTCCGGCATAATTTGGGCTAGTCTGTGTTTTCCTACTTGTCTCGATATTTTGTTTCCCTGCTAGGCCATGGGGTACGTGGTGAGCTTTGTTGTTTTTGAGTTGGAGTCCTTGTGATTATTGCAAAATCTATCTATTTTAGGTCTTAGATCGGCATGCTTGACATCCCGATCTTTACTGCCAGTTCGTATGGCATCTTCCAATCCTAAGTACTTTAATGCTGAAGAACCTTATTCCGAATTTAAAGAACGTTTCTTGGGTGCTTTTAATCAACCGAATTTGGATGGGTGGTGGATGCGCAAGTATCTTCAGGATTTGCACTCGGAGGATATTATTCCGGAACCGGATATTGTCATTTCTATCCTCAAGGCTTGTCGGCGTCTTAACGATTTGGCTCTAGCTATTAGGTACCTTGAAAGCTTGCATGTAAGTGTTTTCTCTTTTGAAGCCGAAATCCCGTCACCTCTGGTACTTCCAAGCTTATGCGTCTTTGTAGTCGTTTCTTAATTCGTTTAATGTACAGGAGCCACCATTTCTCAAAACATGGGTAAAAGATGTGTCTTTGATCCTTACAAAATTTTTTTTCCAGCATAAGTGCGAGATCAAGCCGGAACTCTTTCCTTGGTTGATGCAGGAAGTTGGTCCAACCATGAGGGAACTCGGTATCCCAACATTGGAAGAATTGGGATATGATAAACCCGAGCTGTACACTCTAGATTATGACGATTAGGCTCCCCTCAGCGGTGGATTTCGTGGACACAGGTCCCTACATCATGGCCTCGTACTATTTTCTTCCTTTATGACATAATCCCATTGACTGAGTTTTATTGTTTGTAACGTTTTCTTGTGTACTTGCATCCACGCTAGTGTACGTGTCCTTTTTCTAAGTGACAAACCACGTACCGTTGAGGTTTTGAGGACTCGAAAGTTCAAAGCTTGTTCCTGCATTTCCGTGGGTGCTTTCACATTGTTAAAGTGGTTCATCCCTTGTGGTATTATGCCTCTATCGTAACGAGTCCGTCTTGTACGGATTTGTGTTTCGATTCATCGGTATAGGTCCGCGTGGAGGGGTTTTACTGACTTGCCGTTGGTAGGGTGCTTGCGCATAACCTGAAGGGGGCGAGGGTAGACTTCGGCGCATACACGTGGGCAACCCGTCTGGTCTGTGGTCGAATCGGTCCGCGCCATGGCGGTGGGGGTGCCCCTGTCGAACTGTCTTCCGCAAGTTGGGGCTTCGGGGGTGTCTACGGGGGGGAGCGCTACGCGGGTAGCCTGTGTTTCACACATTTTCACCAAGTTTCATGCATTCATGTGAAGCAAATAATAGTAAGCTGGTAGACCGACCTGTGGACCATGGTTAACAATAGTGTCACAGAGGAAAGGGAATCAACCAAAAAAACCCCTCCAAGAGGTGGGTTTTGCCACACTCACGTTTCCGTTTCGGCTGGGAAGCTGCTCTTAATAAAACGGGAAATTGTTTAAACCGTCTACGCATAGAAACGGTAGTGCAAAAATTTTCTTATTCTAGTTAGTAATGAATGTTGAATTATCGAATTTTGAATGGTTAGTCTCCATCTAGCATGTGAGAATTTCAGGTAAGGCAAGATTGTATTCAAAAATTTACTTATTTTACGCAAAAATTACCAGCGCTCTGATTATGAAGATGCCAAGACTTAATAATAGTTAGAAATAAATGCCCGAAAATTGTTTCCATTATAAGACTCCAGAGAGTTGTGCCTTAAAAAGATAGTAGGTTTTTTCAATCTGTCGATAACAAGATTTGTATTTTAAGGAAAGTGTTATAAATATGTAAAAATGTTCTCAAAAATTCAATCACTGCCCCACTTTGCTTTGCGCAAGGAATAAAAATTTCCTTGTAGCCTGAGTTAGTGGTCTAAAAGGTATTCTGCTTAAAAAGGAGCCAAACTTACTTCCAGGCTGGACTCAATTGTTTGATACCGTTGCCTTTGATGATGTTAACCATTGTGATCTTTTAAATGCTCGCAAGTCCGTAGGGGTACGGATGGGTAGGATGCTCATTGTGCTATAAGGGAGGTTTTGATGAACATAATGTTGTAGTTCACCATTTTGATTTCTAGTTAACGCCAGCTTTCGTTTAAACCAGCATCGAAACACAGACTCTTCATCAGATCAACAAAACTAACTTTTGCACTTGATGCTATAGGTCTATAATAAACGCTTAAAGCATTTAAATCGCCCTGTCAGCTCATTATTAAGATGTTGGCATTTATGTGAAAGGACATTGTAAAATCTCCTCGTGAAGTCTGGTCCCAATCAACCATCGCATTTATATCTATGTGCTTGAATTCCATTCATTCGTATGCGTCAGGATTCTCGCTACTGTTTTGCTCTTTTCGCCAAATATTGTTTCTGGTTAAAACCATGTTGAATTCTTTAAAAAAGTAATGCATTTTAAGTCATACTTTTGCCGCTGGAAAGAGCTTTGACGTATCTTTATCGGGTTTCATGCACTTATTTTTGCAGAAACAAAACAGGCGAAATCTGCATTTTCTTTTTTATGAGTTTTTCTTAGTTGCATAATTGACCAGATAATTTACCAATTGCTTGTAAACTTAGCAAACCCAACTCTACAGATGAATCCGCTATAATGACTTTGGGCTCGGAATTCCAGGCATTCGATGAACCTTTTGGTTTATGTTCTCCTTTACCATCCTCTCGTACGCATATCAATTATGACAGTAGCATATTCGAAGGTACGCTTTGTGTTTTGACAAAAAATTCGAACCTTTTAAAAGAGTCGCTGCTCAATAAAGATGGCTTTTCCAAAAGGCTCAAGGATATCTTTAGCCAAGGTTGTAAAATGCCGAATTCGTTTTAACATGGTTTCAGGATCTTTTGCCTTACCACAAGTGGATGAACAAAGAACCACTCTAAGTTGCTGTGATCTAAATAGAGGGAATGGAAGCTTGAATTGTGGAAAGTGGGTTTTACTTAAATAATGAATTTTATATGAAGGCACCGAATTGCTGGTGGCGAACCTTTGAATCTTCCTGAAGATCTTTCGCATCTTTGCCTGAGCACAAATGGCAATAGGTAATACACTAAGGGGTACAAATATCTGTTTTAGGCCTAGCAGTACTCCCTATAATGATGCTCACTCCAATTATTTGCTCGAGACTATCAAACCACAGTACGTTTATATAACTCAGACACTAAAACCTAAAGGAATTTCTCCGGTATTTCAAAACCGCCATCAGCTTACCCTTGCGATGCTTCTCTTCATGAAAGCTTAGATGCTGGAAGTGATACCATCGACTTAAATGTGTAAATTTCATTGTTTTTGTTTTGCATTCGTCACTAAGAAATAATTTTTCGAGTGTTTTTTTTATATTTAGGTTCGAAACCTCTTCCAGAGGTAATAAAAGCTCGAATACGGGAGGGTTGGAAGACATTGCAAAATCAGTTGCATCGGATGTTGCTAGGAAATCAAGCGAATCTTTAAACAAGTCCAAAAACGATTCGGTTGTTATTTGTAAAAGCTCTGAGAGTAAGTAGTAAGGATGGGTTCATTCATTTGTTTCAAGTCATTTAAACAGTTTATATTTTGATTAGAGCACACAAATGCACCATGTCTAAATATGTTCGTCCACTGTTAACTTGGTTCTCGGAGAATACGGCTTTTCTGAATACTTTCCCATTAGAATTGTTTTCCCAATTCGACTATGGCCACGTGATTTTATACTAATATGGTGCTACTCCTAGGTCCTTCCTGTTCAGGAGGCCAAGAAGCTAAAATATCCTTTAAAATGGAAAGACCGTAAGCATTTTCGTAGTAACCTTGACTCCCGTATACTGTGTCTCTCTTATTCTCATCCATTTGCCATAATATGTGAGGATTGGTACTAATGTCTGATTACCATTTAAGCTAAAACCATTGTCGCCTATTCAAATTTGATGCACTGTAATTTGATGCGACAGCTTTTCTTGATGGAATTTTGTTAGGTAATGTGGCAATCGTCTCCTAAAAGTGCCATTTGTAAAACCTAAGTTGGTCAAGATGCTGAAATTCTATGCAGACAAAAGAATAATTGCTTAGGCAGATGGCAGTAATAAACATTTGCGTGAATGACTCTCAACTCTCTTTGATCAGTTCTTCCAAGGTAGATGCTCCTGCACGGTCACCAGCAGTTCTGAGGGTCGGTGCTACTCGAGGCAACAGGAGGGTGGTTGGTCTCAATTCACAGTCCGCACACCGCCACCGATCACCGCCTCGGCCATTGCGACCAAGCGCTCCGACTTCGTCAGCAATATCTGTGGTCGCTGATGGTGGTGGTGGGGTAGCAGACGGACTAGGGACGAGGGATGGGCGTCCAACTCGGGTGCAGAGTTCCCTTGAGCTGCGCGATCTCACCTTCCAGGCGTGGTGTGCTAAGCGCGGCAAACAGTACCTGGAGGAGAGGCGCTCTGAACAGGTGAAGCGAATGCAGGCAGAGGAAGAGACGAAGAGACAGGTGAATTCAGAACTTTTGCCATATGAAACTGGTTTGAATAACGTCGAATCTATTTGGTTTCGTTCACGTCAATTGAATCACGCAATTTTGATCACTTAAGCTCCTTGCAAGAATCAATGGTTTAGTGATTATATGATCACTTTAATTTTTGTCATTTTGCAGATCAAAACGATCATGCAGCATTGTGGTTGCTTATAAATGATCTAGAGGTTATGAAGGCACGGATGAAGGGTGAAAAGTTATCATTCTGTGATAAGGGCTTTCACAGGGTTTCCTCTTTATGCACAAGGAATCTCTTCACATTGTTTGGACACTCGACTTTAATCAACCTATGCTACATAATTACCTCGAAAAAAACCACTTGAAGCTTTTTTTCACAGCTGGGGTAGTATTTGTGTGCGAATTTTTTGGCAATCTTATTTGACGGATTTAGATTCCTCGGCCGTACTCCTATCTGAAAGTTAGCACTAGTAAAAATGAACTCTGAAATTGACTAAAAGTTTGCATCCTAGTTTTCCCCTTACTCTTTGGTGTACTGGCCTTTTCCTTATCAGCGTTTCTGCCCGTTTCTGTTTTCAATTTCACAGCTCATTTGCTTACATAACTGACTTTCTATAACTCTAAGCTATTTAATTAGAGTGAACATCCACTTTACATGATGATCAGTAAATCCAGGGGTCCAGTACCGGATGATGATCAACTTCTTGCAACAGCCACGTTAATGTCCTTTTCTGGCAATTTTAAAGCCATTTTGTTTTATTTTTGTGAATTTTGAAACACTGCAATTTATAAAAACAGTGATCTTGCCTGACAAATGGCATGATTTTACCCAAATAAGCAAAAATAAAGTGCGTATCAAATTTACAAACCCACGGTAGCCCAGCTTTCAAGCGGATTTCATTGAAAATGAAGCAAGAATGAGATGACTACATTTTGACTCTGCCAAGGAGATCGTACCGCGTCTCTTCTTCGATCCATCATTCTCCACAGTTAGTGTACTAAAATTCGATCTTTTTTGACGAATTATTTTGCATTACTCCTTATTTATCCCTTCTGTTAATCTAAATGCTCTCACTACCTACTGGGAAGGTGAAGTTTGTGCAGAGGTGTACTTCCTTCTTAGGCTATCATTTTGAGAGGAAGCATGTGCACTTTGATAAGACTCAAATTCTCTATTTCACTGGATGCATTTGAGTCCATTAGTAAATGCTTAAGCAGTAGGAAATGCAAAATTTTTCTCCCCAAACAAATAGGTAGGAAAAGTATGTGTGGGCGGGATGGTTTGTGACAAACTTGGCTCAAATTTTGGCCGCTCTATTGCACATAGTTCAGTAGACATCAATGTGGATTTATTGTTAAATGATTTGCTAGTACACTGAACGTCATCCATTCTCAACCGGTTGCCAATGGTAGCCAGCTATTGCGTCAAAATCTGCTCCAAACAAATGCAACCGATGCAATTAAGAATTTAATAAGTAGCATACAATGCGAAATTAACGGGCAGTAAGACTAGGCATGCACAAATGTTATTTAAAAACTCACAGCTGACTTCAGATAAGGTAGTTGGTACGCGCATCATTTTAAGAAGTTAATTGTACTACAATTTATAGAGAGCGGAAAAAGCCAAACGGAACGAGGAGATATTTGCAATGTGGATAGCGAAGAAACGGGCTCAGGAGATGGATCAAAGGAAGAAGCGGCAGAAGAAAGAGGAGGAAAAACAAAAGGAAGAGGAAAGCAAAAAGCAGCACAAGGCGGAAGCCGCAAAGGTATCCCACTTAATTCATTCACTGATATGGGTCTCCATGCCTTTCCACGTCAATACGGAGTTTTGTTTGGGTGAGGGTACAGGAATGCAAAGTGGGACCTTGTGTAAGTAGAAAAGAGTCAGTCTGTCATGTCAGTATGCCCTTGAAACAGGGATACAGCATTGTCCAATGAAACAGTGAAGCCTGCATTATGAACTGATTCACCTAAGTCATGAATCTCCAGATGATTGAATGGGAAGTGTCTGACTCTGGGAGAATGCTTTTAATACTACGCTAATAAATATTTACAATGTGGCGTCCTGAGCCTGCCCTGAAGACGCAAGAGGGTTTAGCGTTCAGCAATAGAAGTCGGGATAATTGGTCTCTGGGACCGGGTTTGCTTTCCATTTTTCCATTAATTTGGCACCCTAAGACTTACCTGAAGACAATAGAGCGGATGACAATTCGCATGACTTGGAGGCCTTACCCCCCAGTGGAAGTTCAGAATTGGGGCATTAAGTGCTCGCGGAACCGAAATGAAGGGTTTAATGCATAGTCAAAGTATTGCAGTACAACTTTATCAAAGTTTGGGAAATGTGTTAACCATCTTAACCTGTACCTACGGAAGAAAGGGTTTTTAGAAGGAAAATTTAAAAGCAAGGGATGCTACTAATTTTCCCCTTGTTTATCAAAAGAGAAGGACTGACTACCAGTAAATTAAGGGGTCGAGGATCGCGCTTGACTTGCGATAATTGCAAAGTGTGAGTCGGATTATATTACTCGGTGAGCGGACCCAAAGATGGATCGCAACCAGTGTTGTATTCTAGGGAATCATGGATATGGCTAAGAAATTTCGAGTGTCACAGTAGCAGTCTATTGCGCAGACTTGCATGGCCGCCTGTATCCATATCCAAGCCGTTGGTAATCTGTGAGGCATAGCCAATCCTAGTCACGGATGAAGTAGATGTTGGTCAACTCGCTAGTCTTGAGCATCTCGATAGCTCCGCCTGAGCGCTGCGGCTCTCCATATGATCAATCCACGTGCCTAGGATTCCAACACACGAGTTTTCCACATGTGGGTTCAAAAGCACAAAAATTTGAAATGCCGCATTCCTCATTGTAGGCCTACGAGGCATGGAAAAACCAGAAGAGTAAGTATATAGAGCGCAGGCACTCCGTTATCGAGATGACTCGAGAGAAAACTTTGGAAGAAATGAAAAGGAAATTTGATAAAGCAGCAGCCGCACATTTGGCTTTCGAAGCATGGTAAGTGGTACGTTATTCCTTGTTCCACTCATGAAACAACTGTGAGAGATTGGAGCGCAATTGCAATCACGATCACCCTCTCGCGGGTTAATCAGATCACCCCTCGGATAATGGCGACATGATATTTGTTCTGCTCTTTGAAATTGCGGGACGATGTCGTGATTAGGTTCAGGTATCAAAAAGAAGTGATAATTACCCGACTCTCCTATTTAATCGTTCAAAAATCAGACCGGATTGAACTTAGAAACATCCTAATAGTTATTTTAGACGAACAGCAAACACTTTCTCACGAAACTCGGAATTGCGCATTCCCATTTTCTAATCCATGGCTATTTTCAGTGAGTGCTAGCAGTTCAAATGAGCTCCACAATGTGGTATTCTACCTATTCGTGTTGTCAACACCCCCCTTCAGCACTGAGCATTAGCTCCAGCTTCATCCCAAGTTAACCGTTCACCGGAAATGCCTCCAAAACTTAAATTGTAGGTTAGTCTCAATGACCTCCAGTTGGACGCTAAAATGAATCCCTTTATACTATTCTATTTGAGCAGTGAACGACGCATAAGTTCTCACTTCATTTTGTCCCGTGTTTTTTTTCGGTAGAGATGTTGGGTGTTTCACACATCATCAACCGTCCTCGAAGTAGTAGTTAAAATATCTGAAGTTATTGCGAAAATCAACCCTTGTTTCTAATAATTTCGTTTGATCTCTCACATGCTAGCATCCCATTGGTGAACATTCGCATCATTCTCTATTCTCATGAGGGTCGTTCTCTTTTTTATTGCTAGAGCATTTTCTTTTATTACTTATCACCAGTAGTTCTTCCTCAATTTAAAGTTGGCAATGCAGTTTTTGAGATCATGTTCCAGATAAAAGTAGATGAATCAACATCGAAGCTGCTGGATTAAAATTAAATGTACATATGAATCATTCGTACTAGTCACCCGACTCGGTTTTCTAAACACAATGGCAAACAGAGTTCGCATAAGACCTCCCCGTTTTCTCATTGCGCACCATCCTTGTAGGGTTGCAAGCATCCAAGTGGTGCATCTACTTCTTAAGGCAGGTCGTAAGATGAGGGAAAAAATCCAGACCTACCTCCTCTGCTTTCCATCTTAAGGACAGTAATTCGTGTTTTGCATTTAAGGCAAAAGCAGGCGAATGAGAAGCTGCAGAAAGCACACCACCTGGCAGCGGAGAGGGCGAAGAAAGAAAAGCTTCGCAAGTCCGAGGAGGAAGCCATGCGAAAGGAGCTGGCCAGGACCTCCTATGCCAAGTGGGAGTCCCGAAAGGTGAGATACTACCTCTTCACCGCTGACTGCATTTCGGATGCGTTTAAGCAAATTTAAAAAATTGTGGTTCCGAAATCTGACAATATCTGTGTTTCATTAAATTAATTCCAATTCCAAAAGTACACCTCAGCTCCAATACTCTTCCATTAAATTGATTTTTTACATTTCCTTTGAAGCGCATCGGTGTGGGCTTTCCAGAATTGAAATTATCCACGCCAAGTTCATCTTAGTGACTTGAATATCACTTAGAGGAAAAATACTATCACTTTCGGGCATTGTGTAAAATCATTACAAATCCAATTTGATGAAAACGGTTATTCTTGGAAGAAATAATTGCCACATGAACGTGCTGACTGATCAGTGAAAAGGCATCTCTCAAGGCATCCATTTTGGACCGGATTCACTAGACGAAAATACCGTTCCCCATTATTAAGTACTCTTATCACGAATGCACTGCAAGTCAAACGGTAGGCAGAATTTCAGTCATCTCTTTGTTTTAGGCGTCTGAATTGCAAAACGCAAGGGCCACTTCTTCACTGCATCCAGTTCCCCATAAACCGCCATGGAGACCGACATCTGGGCGCGTCATACTACACTGACTCGGGGAGTTTCACGCACTTGCCATTCGCCTTTTGAAAAATCACCTGAATGTAGCGAGTCTTACCTGCACTGACTTCCACTCCAGCTCACTCCAGGATGAACGGTGTCTTACCTGTTTGCTAGCGAAATCTTAATTGATGCGCATTTACCCTCGCAAACTGGGCTAGCACTGCCTACCCGATGAATTAACTTTCATTCACTGTGTCATTAAAGTTGCGTTCGTCCATGTATTCTAAGGAAATTCTTAACTTCCATCGAGGAATGTCTAAAGGAAACGAAACGTCAACTCCTGAAGCCTCATTTGAACCTGGTCTTAATCCAGAATAGAATATGTACATACAACGTTAACCAAACTAAAGGCGAGAAAAATACTGAAAGGTTGCAATTGCGACTCAACATACGCGTCAAATAGCAATGTTGAGGATCTAGGTACTAATCCATAGTGTTTCAGGGTAACGGGCGCGATTTCACTACTGCCTTCAATTACATAGGAGAAGCGCTAATTTATTCATTAAGTTCCAATTTCTTTGCTAAAACGTGAAAAGCCTGATAGGTTGAAGTTTACTCCACCTAAACATTTCTATTGACTTCCAGGGAGGCAGCGGGTGTGCAAGCCCTGACAAAGTTTTAATAATTGCAGAGTAAAACGCACAAATCGACTGCTGCGTGCCACATTGTAAGGGATCAGAGAACCCCATTCATAAGAGATACAGGGCACGGGTTCAGAGTGGAAGGCCGGAGTACATAAGAACCAATAGAAAAATAAAGATAAGTGGAAGGATTAATACCCACTCGGAAGGCAATACTTGAATGCGGGCGTGCGTGACCTTACGCTTTCTTGAAAAATAACCTTCAAAATGTAGACCACTAAGAGCGAGTTTATGGAAGTACCACAATTAGTAGGAATTAATCCATTTTCACGAACAAAACACAGTCCCTCGCCAAGTCTACGGTACATGAAAAATCATTCTAAACCGAATAGTGTGAAAAGGAGGTATTAAATACCAATACATGCTAGAAGCCTAAAAAGGTAATAGGAGGGGGTTGGATAGGTTCTAATCAGAGGGCCGTTCAGCACGGAGTTTTTGCAGCTGTGAGGAGACAAGTCGCACGGTGGCAGGAATGGCGTTAGTGATTTGCTCTTCGACACATTTATTCACGCACACTAGCGTCTCGTTCTGCACCAGAATCTGCTGCGCCTTGGTCAACGTATCATCGACCCCCTTGAACTTGTCGTGGGCACGATGTGAGCACTCACGCACGCACGTCTCGAAGCGACTCTACAATATAACAATTAGAATGCTGTCCCAATGAACGACACCTTTAACTTTCCATTTAGCTAAGCAGTTTCCTATAACTTCCCATGGCGGTAGTTTATTGCGACTCTGGAGATGACTAAGAGTACAACACTATCTCATTTCGAGGTGGTAGTTTAAGCTCATCTAACCGCTTCGTGTATCCATGCTTATGGGACATGACCGAAATGAGACATGAAGGCTGATTTAGTTCAATACCAAAAATACTAACGGTATGAGTGAGTTCATAAACCCTGTTCTTAGCTCGACCCATCATTTTGGATATTAGAGTGCAGAAAGGAAGAAACATTTATTTGAGCCTATCCTAAGAGTGGCGTCCAAATGTTTCCAGCTTTATGCAAATTAATCAAAAACTCGTCTCAAACGCGAACGTGGGGCACGAGCAAGCTACCGAGTACCGAACTTAAGAGCAAGCAACAAAGACAACGGTTTGAGTATGATTGTGACAGAAGTATGCTGCTTCAATCTCGGTTGCCGATCCCAAATAAAAACATGCGCAAGAGATAACAAGGATCATCAATTGCGTTACTGTTGCTCGGTACCGAGCGCATTTGGCTAGCTTCGCTGCATAACATCATTAATCCATTGCCAGTATCATGTAAGCGCAGCATTTGGATGTAAAGTGCAAGCAAGCCACCATATATTGTGGACGTAACCGGCCAGAACGCTTGGAAGGCTGCTCCAAACCAGGCTAGTTCGCATGTAAGTGAAATAGAATAATAGGTATCTTTCACAATAAGGCTTAGTTCACGGCGAACATAGTCTGGCAATCTTCTTTAATCAAGGTCATTAATTTGTTCATCAAGTTCGACAGTTAGTCAACGATTAGTCCTATGAATGAATTAAATCTCGCATTGAAGAAAGCACAAACGGTGTTTCACACAGGATTGAAGACACATGCCCATTTGCGAAGCAAAAAAAGGGGTCAATAACTGCGAAATCACAACTCTGATGTACTTTAAGTTGATTCAGCTCGCCTTGGACAAGACTTTGAGCAGCGCTAACCGGTTTCTCGCAGTGTTCGATGCATGATTGAACTTGCTCGGTATCAAAGTCCTTGTTATCGCAACACTTTTTGCAACAGCCAAAATACATGGACTAAAAGTGAGCAGGCATTGATGACACAAAAAATAAGTACCTGCATTTCGCGTAGAAATTCGGTGTCCCATTCTTTAACTGCGTTTGAAATGGCATCAGTATACCTGTTCCGCATTTTTATGGCCTCATTTTCGAGCTAAACAAGTAATGCTGTCGGAATCAAACAAACCACCATAGGATCCATTACAAAATGTGGAACGCTGAGAACCTAGAATGAAAAACACGCAAACAGTGAAAGACAAGTAGCCCTAATGTGATAGAACAGGAGCGAGTTATGTACTATACCCCTACAGACGGTTTCCAATTTTAGGTCAGAAAGCTAAAAAACCTACAATTACGATGCACCAATGTAAAATAATCAGGATGCCGAAGTGGAACAGTGCAAGACTCGCAGATGATCCACTGAAATTAATGCAACCAGAAAGAATAACAATTCGCACATCAATGAAAAACCGAACGCAGAGTAAACATTTGGGACTGATCAAAATCCACTCCTGTACAGTTCATTAAGATGCACACATCTGAAGGCAATAAAGCTCAAGAAATTGTAAGAGAAACCATTAATTGAATTTCAGAGTAGCTGCAAAGGGTTATCCGCAATATTCGGATTGCACAGACATAAAAGTATTAACTATGAGACCATTCAGTACCGCTATACTTATGTGCTCCTGAGTACGTCTACAGCGAGTCAAATTTACTCACGAGAAGAACGCAGCCACCCACCTATCACGCGACGACTTAGCCACACGTTTGAAATGTGCGGCTCCGACTTACTTAGCCAAACTAAAATGTTGATAAAGTTAATATACCTGTTCTGTTAATTGTAGTAGTTGGTGCAAAATATAACCAATGTTTTGTACTTCAATAGGTACCACCCCATTGGAGCAGGTTTTTATATTTATTATCGAGGCCACGTATTTTGTCACAATAAACTCGCCGTTGCTACCTCCGTCAAAGTCGCAATAAATCACACAACAATATTTGAAATCTGTAGCACTCCGACACCTCCTTTAAGGTAAAAGAAGGCATGGCAATAAGGTGGAATACCTATTCTGGAGACGGAGGGGTTGGGACTGCTGGCATGGCACGGAGGCCAGCCAACTGGCTAGCGCAATATGGTCACCCAACCGGCAGTTCGAACAAGCATAGTATTACACATGTAATACTTTGTTTGTTTGAACTACCGGTTTAGGTCACTTGGGTGGCCATCTTGTTCCAGCCGGTTGGTCGGCCTCCGGGCCGTGTCAACAGCCCCCAAGCCCTCTGTTCCCGGAATATATATATTCTGCCCTAGTACTGCGCCTTCTTTTACCTTAAAGGGAGCCTCGGGACGCTACAACACAGCCCCTCTCTTCTTTTAAGTGTCGTCCCCGGCGTTCCCCTTGGTCAGTCTCCCGTGTCAGCCATCACAACGTAATCAGTGCTGCGAGAAGCACCCATGAGCTAACCGTCCAAGTCATCGAGATTCGAGCGCCGTAGAAGAACCGCGAGGATTTTGTAGAACTCTGAGCAACTGGGGAGATTGGGCCTTGTAGGAACAGGATTCGCACAAACCAAGTGTGCAAAGCATAAAACGATGCTATCGAATGGCGCCTTGCATATTTTACGTCTGTAGACACGCATTTTGACGAAGATAAGCGAGTTGCCCTAGAACAGGAGAGAGAGCTAATAAAGGATGCTTGACCACAACGTCGCTGATCCCTCTTGGCAGTTCTACTGGACATGGAGTTCACTGCTAATGTCGCTTCAGTTGTTAATAACTTCCTCGCAGAACATGAGGGAGAGGGAGATGCCAAAGATGAACGTCGGTCTCAGCCGTTCTGCCGTGGGATGCAAGAGCTTCTTCCATCTGTAGCATATGCACTTCTTTCACACCGCCAAAGTTTGCCAGAAGCGGTATGGAGCAGGATAAAATCCATCGAAGTCTGGTCCACTTTCCGCTGCCACCAATGTAGCGTTCCGAGATTTCCTTTAAGGTGAAGGAAAGCATTGTACTAGGGCAGAATATATATTCTGTAAGCGGAGGGCTTGGGTGCTGTCGCCACGGCCCGGAGGCCAGCCAACCGGCTGGTACAATATGGCCACCCAAGTGACCAAAACCGGCAGTTCGAACACAGTATTACAGGTGTGATGTCCGTCAGTAATATGCTTTTCGCCGTAATGCCACGATTTCTTACGAGCTTTGAAAAGTAAATGAATGGTCGATTATAGAACATATTTAGACTGAGAAACGTTAAGAAATCCATTGTTTACGGATGTTCAATCATATTGGGAGTACTCTTCCAGTTGGGTCACATTGACGACCACCATATAAATACCGAATTCGGCTAGCGATCACCGCAGTGCTACCATCGTTAGCTTCCTCTTTTCTACAATTTCCTCAAAAACGAGAATTCTGCCATCTTTGTGGCATCTTCATTGCCCTGGATTCAAATGAGGTAACTACAGCTCCAAAGGGAATGAGATTCAAGTTTTGCTCCCGCTCCTTGTCTAAAAAGTTTATTTAAAGAAAGGTAAGTGTTGAAATCCCTGCATTGTTTATGCGGATGTATTTATCGTACCGTATCTCACTGCACCACTGACGCATCGTTAGTTGTTGCAGAAGCATTGATGTAAATGCACCTGTGGATTGAAAGTTGTTCAGAAATAGGGATTACTTAGTGCTTCTGCGCTGCTCTTATTAACTATAAGTGCATCGAGAACTAGGCGACTAAATGTCTATCAGAGCTCTCCATTGAAATATGTGCCATGCCACTGTTTTAACCCTTTGACCCTACAGAGAAAGAAGAAACGAATGTACGTACACTCGGCATAATTAATCTATATTCAAACAAAGAATACTTCTAAACAGAAAAGGTACAATTCGCGAAAGACTTAAAAGTGTAGAATCTGAACTAGATACAAAAGGGTGGCAGCAAGGTAAAGTTCTTTTAGCTCAGGAGTCAGTGTGAGCGGACGCAGCGGCAGTGATTAGAGGGGCGCGGTTCTTAAAAACTCGGATACACCCATTGCAGTCGGCAGAGACAATGACCTCTCCCCAGTAGGTAGCTGCCTTGCTGGACATTTTCATCCGCATTGCATGGTCCGTACCCGTACGCCTCCGCCCCGAGTTTCGGCGCAGGCGCCTATCAAGCAGAAGGTCGGGGTTGGGCAGGAAAACAGCCACTGTCACCACCGCGTCGTGCGCTTTGATTGCCTCCCAGCAGTTGTTGCGGTCCTTCCGAGTTGAGGAAAAGCGCGAGACGTTAAGGAAGTCCATTTGCTTGCGCCAGATGTAAAAGAAACAGTTCTCAGAGCCCGAGATTAGGTAGCGGCCTGTGGCACTGTGGGACGGCAAAACGATATCGCACAATGGGAAATGTTTAAGTCAAACCATGACTTATAGTTCTACAAGTTATACCTATGTAAAAGAAACGTTGTGTCCTATTGATACATTTTGCCTAAGAATGACGCAGTAAAACCCAAACCTGCGGACATCTGCTCGTACAGAAGAGTTGAAGATAACAAGGTAACTGACATAAATCACTCAATCGACACAGGACATTCAAATGATGTGAAATTTGCAACGATGTCCGTACGTATGTCTGACAAGGAAAATCTTCACCATGCTGATTTTCATCAAGAAACCAAACCCTTTACTCCTGTGAGCGTTCAGTGGAGATAATAAATTCTGACCCTGGAAGTCTGACCGACACATTACCTGCCATGAAAAGCCACGAAACTACCGTTTCTGCGGCAACCATAAACATAACTAAAACACAAGAACATCTGTGTCCTCGGAAAGTTAGCAAGTGTCGCGTACTCTAACGGCTTCTCACTTTTAGCCATGACAACAACTTCAACCAGAGGAATGAAAAAAGAAAAATTAAGATAAGGAAAATTACCTAAAAGATGCCCGAATTTGACTAGTTTCATTGAGAAAACCGCGATATTTGCACAGCGTGTGATAATCCCTTGCATCGATCAACCGCACACGAGAGTCATTTGAGGTTACAAGGATCTACCAACAAAGATTTTGACCTTTAAGGTTTGGGTCAAATTTGGCTGATTACTTAAAGGATAGTACCGACTGATCAAGCCACCTATTCCTTATCTTCATAACTAAAGACATAAGTCACTATAGGTGAGCTTAAAACAGGACTGATGAGGAAATGTTAGAAAAGCTTTTCACCTACCTTACTCGAATCTGTGGGATCAACCTCAATCGCAGTCACACGACACTGCTGACAACGCCCTGAGACCGATTTGACCGTGATAAAAGTAATGTAGGTCAACTGAAACCAGACGCCAAAAAGGCTACGATATTAAAATCGCTTATTTGATTTGTTATGGTCTTCAAACCGGAGCATGCATAACGGTTGTGCGACTCAATGAAATGAGTATGACTGAGGCTACACTGGACAGCCAGAAATGTAACGACAGGAAAGGGGGGGGGGACAGAGCTTACCTCGGTGTTGAAGAACATTACACGACCGTCGTAGCTGCCAACAACGACCTTAGTGCTGTCACAGGCGAAGGTGGCACAGGTAATGATGGTCTTAAGCTCTGCCCCACCGCCCCCCACAGAGGCGGCAGGGGAGGAGGGAGAGGGCAGACAAGAGGGCAGCGGCACGTCCACCCAAAATCGCACCTTCTTATCCGGAATATTCCATAGTCGCAGCTTTCCGTCCAGACTGCCCGAGAGAAAATAGCGATCGTCCTGGAGCAAAAGTATACGGTAGTCTAATGTACTAGTGCGCGGATTGTAATTTAATGATGCCATTTCAGCCTCTCACCTCCTGGCCACATGGCTCCACCCACCCCTAATTTGCATGCCCTACAACGGTTTCCGGAATAACCTGAATGGTAGATTGGCGGTAGCGCAACGGGATACATCCGGGACCACTTACCACTTTATGAATGATTATGAGACCAACTATATCTTTACGGTACTTCCATGGAAGTTTAATTCTGATAAAACCTACCGGTAATCACGCAAGAGGATCTTGATATTAAGATCGAAATCGGTAAGAATCAAAGCGTTTAAACGTAATCAAGTCTTGATAGCTAACCAACACCTGAGTGCAGTAAGCGATCTACAACACTTCAAGAGGCTCAGAATAAATCATGTATGTTGTTGGAAAATGTCGTAAAAACAGACAAGTAGAAAAGAGGAGAGCATTTATGTCATCATAAAATTTCTGCTCTTCGCAAGGAAGCAAATCGAAATTGACGAAATTAAAAACCATAAATGGAGATAGGGATATTTGTTTAGCACTGCAAACCCATAATTTGCCCTCATTCTTCCTTCGTGGACAGCTGCTATGCTTCCTTGCCATCAATAAAGCGGTCAACACAGAAAGGAAACAACCGCAAGCTCGGTGACGGCTACGCAGTATATCAGGTAGTAACTCCGTCTTAGCGCCCGATGGGTGTAATTACAATTATCACATTCAAAATACCAGACCTATGGTCTCTTATAGCCGTAATAGAGTTACTTATGTTCCCTATTATGAAGTAGCATGAAAAGTTAGACACCAATAGCTCGGCACGAAGTTATAAATTAATTTCTTCACTTTGTGCCTGCATAGCTTTGCCGTCTGAGACGGAAAGTTTTTAGGCTATTAACACAACAGTAAGACCGTGCCAATAGCAAATCTAACAACGTTGACCACAGAATCACGAGGGTTTGTAAAAAGGTATTGGAAACACTAGTGCAGCACTAATAAAGGACGGTATTTGCAAAAATTGCAACTACAAAGAGCTTTTACACATGATTAATGGGTCCTCTTATCTATTTAACCACCGCCCAAAAAGTTAGTGGCATGAAAATGGTTTCAGTCCAAGGACATCCTGAACCTATTTCGTTTTTTTGAACCCAATCCATTACTTTGCTACACTATCCAGTTGCACCAGTTAGCAAAAACCCATGGGAAGCAGATATCACATTTACGATAGCGGGTTCAGGTACGAAAATCAGAACGTCACACTTATGTGACACCGGAAAAAATTCATGCCAATTTCGAACATACACTCCATTTTTGAATGGTCCAATGCAGCGAAGAAAGTCAGGTGAACCGTTCGGTAAACAGTAGCATGGTGAGTGACTATCCAAGGCCCAATTTGATAGACGAGTCATGTGACAGAATGGTTAAGACCGATGGCAATTACAATGAGCTGAAAATTCCAATAACAGCTAACAAATCTTAAATCAAGCGCGATTTCGCAAAAGGCTTAAAGTTGAAGAGATTGTCAAAGTGAAAGATGGTCATCAAACAGAAAGCCCTCCCTGAAGTCGGAGAACATCTAAATAAGTATGACGTCGATAAGTCCATTATCACAGCAATGTCTCTGTTTAAGAAGGTAAACCGGTAGGATAAGGAACAAATGGACCTATTCAGGTAAACATCAACTTTTCGTTTAGTCTGAGCATAGGGACAAAACCGTACCTTGGGATGGAAGACAATAGCAGGCACAGTATCATTGTGACTGAAGGCACAGAGACATTCCCGGCGTGAGACATGCCAGAGTCGCACCTGTCGATCCATACCCGTACTCAGGAGAAAGAGATTCTTCGACCACGCCAATTCAGTGATCACGCCCTCGTGGCCGCGATACACTAGCAAGGGCTGGGGATGGTAGTAAGTCGACGAGGAAGAGCGTCGCGACTCGGAGCTCATCAGGAGGAGGTCAGATGGTGAGACTTCGCCACGGCTGCGTGTTGACATGGAGGTCGTCTCAAGGAGGCCTGAACTGCTGCACGAACTGCCACCGTCCTATGAAAACACACAGCAGAAACAACGAGAGAAGCACATACACGCGAAGTATAATGAGTCATTAAGTCAGACTGAGTTACTGATTTCTGCAGGTATAAAAAGGCATGTTACCGAGGTGGTACTACACGCAGTGATGGATGGCATGTCTGCTCTATTGATATTTTGAACAGTCCGAGCAACTGCCTCGGACCAGCCCTAACACCGAGCTTACGTCTGTCAGTAATCACTTTGGAAGTAGCAGTCCTCAACTCATGCCGGTCATTTTTGTGAATATTCATTGCGTAAAATTGTAAGATTCAAGTTAATTGACGCAACACAAGCCGTAGTGTCTTACAAGAGACGATTGCTTCTGTGGCAACCGTGGGCACAACCATCATGAACAAGCACTTTTATCCAGCACAGAAGAGTTGGGTACTACATTCTGTTGAAAAACCCATTTGATTTAGAAAACCAGAATTTTGTGAATCACCCGAGCATGAACACATCGTTTCACTGTTGTGCCAAAAGGATCGTGAAGGCAGTGAAATCGTACTGACAGATAACGTTAAGTAGAATATGCTAGGAGAGTTCAACTTTATAAATTATTATTTGCAGAGAAAACTTTTGGAATGGTAATTAAATGAGAGGGACTGAACAGAGGAAAGGACGGTTAACACTTCTTGAAACGTGCTCGTTTTTAGATTGCGTAACATCTAAAGCCAAGGTTAAATTGAATACCCTTCAAAGAAGATGAAGCGGCTTACATCCATTCGACCGGTAGAGAATGAGATTGAGGTCATACTGACGGAATCGATATCGAGGTCATCAATCATAGTGGAATTGAGGCTCGGAGAGGCTTCATCGCCCTGTTGTATCTGATTGGCTAAATTAAAAAAAAAAATGATTCTGTGACATTGTTTTACGCATTGTGTGCACTTGGATCACTCTTGTGGACTGACCCCTCGCTTGAAGCACATTTCTGAAGTGATTGTACCATTGGCGCAGCACCCAAATCCGGATGTTGCGATCGTAGCCAGCGGTGGCCTAAGGTTAGAAGCAGAAGGTAAGTAACCCATATGCAGCAGAGAGGAAGTGAGATCAACAGTAGCAGGGTTCGCAGGTCACGAATCAGACAAAGGCCAAAAAGATAGTAAACATGACCACGTGTGCCAAGGTTAAATCATGTAACGATCTTGAGATATGAAGTATTGTAATATCTTGTTTTTTTGTTCAGTTCTTTGATTTGGTTTTACGGGGACTTAGGTGTTGACCATTGTACTTTTACTAGGCAGCATGCCCTCGAGGCTATGTCAGCACCTCCCCACAGAACACTCCGCAGCCCTTCTCTAGGTCGTCAATGCATATTCCTTCACATTCAAGGGAATATCGAGGTGCTACAGCATTTCCAGACAAGAGTAAGGGCCTTTACCGTCAGGCCTCAGGTCTAACAAACTGGGCTAAGTATGCTAAACCACTCGTTTTCTCGCATCAGAAGAGTTCGCCTCGGTGTAATACACGTAACCGCACGAGCATATCAGTACTAATGGCATCTCAGCACCTCCGTCAATCAGTAACAAGATCACCCACAGAATACATGATTTGCCAAGAAGTTGTGGAAGTGAAATAAACATTTACCGTGACGACTGTTAGCCAAAAATACAGTTGAAAAAGATTGTGCCATCGAATACATCATAAATAGTAGCCATTTAAGATGATATTGATAAGTCTAAGTTATCAATTCAGCAGTTCAACAACTAGCAGATACAAGGATTCAAGTAGCATTAAATGCGTGGATCAGGAATTCGAAACTATTCTTATAGGATGACAAGCTGTGATAAACTTAAATATTTGATGATTTGTCATATTGGTTAGCAGTGTCACATAGGCGCGGCGCCCCAATTATTTACCGGTGCTTGGGCCACAAGCGCTTGCTGCGCGTTCCCTGCTGAGTTTGCGTAAATTTTGACATCGAATCGCATCGTAAACAGATTAAGTTAAAAAGGGTAAAATGAATGTCAGTCTGAGTAGCGTATCCTAAAAAAAATTAGTCCTAATTGATGCCTTGTTGGAACAACAAAGCATTGAAGCTGTGACTCTTGCTCTTCCATCAGGACTAAGGTAACAAATGTATCAAACGCCATGGAACAGCATATCATTTGCTAAGAACATTCTAGTAGGGTGGAAAGATGGAAAATTTTGTTAGTAGCTAACGATATCATTATAAGGCTGAGCTTCGTCTACCTGAAAAATAAAACGACCTCATTTGCTGCCTGGTAAAAAAGCAGATTTAACTTGTCACATTAATAATGCTCGAAGGTCAATCACAACTTTGAGGACCCACTTATTTTAAGCGTAGATCGAGAAGGCATATCAGGTGCTGAGGTCTTTTAAAGTTGTGTACGATCAACAAGACATTTATGAGGGCTTGACGAGTCTATGGAACGCAATTGAATGAAGTTGTAATACCAAGGCTGAGTTCTGCCCTCTGTTCCACGCTCATATTCGTGAAAATTTTCATGTGGAAAATTCCACAGTCGTAATAACAGTGAAGTAACTTGCTACTTACCAAAAGCCGACCACAGGGTGAGGAACGCATGGCCCAAATAGCGCCCTGAAAAAAAACAGTGAATGGTAATTAGATCAGCCACCAGATGAAAACCAGATCATAGAAGTGCTTACAATGTGTTCATTGTCCATCTTCTGCACAAGTTTGATTTGGAGGAATTCCTTGTGACCCTTGATTTTTCGTGAACAACGCAACTATCAAGAAGAAAGGGAGGAATGCAATAACAGATGGAGAGGAGGTTGGAAAGGAGAGAATTGAAACGCACTCTGATTCCTTGATTTCCAATGACTTCATCGTCTTCCTCAGAAGAGGCCTCATCTTGATTGAAAACTAAAGATGAAAAAATGATTCACTAGGTCGTTAACTAATTGCGCCTGTCATGAAGATTATTTATTACTTTTCATCAATGGAGACATCAGGAGTTGATTACACCTGATCTTTAAAATTGGCTTGAAGATTTACGTAATTTTAGAAACATGTGGAAATGGTTTTATCAAATGGAAGCAAAGTCACTTAATAGTCAGACGCAAAAGCAAGGATAACCAACTCGTTCTATGACACCACTAAGCATTGAAGTACGCAGTATCAGGATACATGAGCGCATAGCAAGGTGAAGCAGAACGACATTTGTGTTGATTGCATTCACCACAATGCAGAAAGCCTTAGTTTCCCGTAAACCAGATTTCATTGTAGCAGTGAGTATTTCAATTTGCAGTAGCATGAGAGGTAACCAAGATGCTGCCAGTAAATGATGGGCAACGAGCATGGCTATTTCTGAGCCAGAATTAAGCATAGAGAGTGGAATTGGATGAAGGGATTCAAATTATACAAAGCCAGATGTCAAAATACACAATCACCAAGGTTCACCACGCCACCAGGGCAGGTAGACAACTAGTATCGAATCATAAACACAGCCCAGAGTTGGCTTACTTTTAGCTTTCGTAGCTGAACGCACCGCATTCACAGCCCCGCGAAAAGCCGTGTGAAGTCGACGAAAACTGAAAAATTAAGGAAGGCATGGAGCCTTTATTCGAATGATGAAGAGATTGTTTAAAGTGTCACATATTCTGGACCCAAAAACATCCTCTTTGGTTTGCATAAAATTCACCACATCAGCCAAGCACCGTTTGGTGGCTTAAAGGCAAAGCACAAGCCGAACCTTACCCAGACAGTAAGTTAGGATTTCGATGGGAGCCACTATGTTCACTGTCTAGTTTTTCCAAATCGCCATTATTGTGTAGACTCGAAGCACTGAAACGGAAGCAGAAGAATGATCAATGATCCAGACACAAGAGATAGGATCTAAAATGAGTGGAGTGATTGAAAACAGTGAAGAGGGTGGGTGAGGTTCTGAGGGCAGGTTAAGCAACAGAACGAAAAAGTGAGGAATACCACAAAGTGGCTTACTTGGCTTTCAGCGTTGCATCTTGGCTTGAGGGAGGGAAAAAAACATCAAAGTGCGAGTGTGAAAAAGATAAAATTCAACAAATTTGCAGCATTAGCAAGTGCTCCACCAAGCTGCTTCATAAGCTATAAAATGTCAGTTTAACGCTAGCACTAACCTAGAGCACTTCAGGCTCAAATGGACGGACTGTAAACCAAGATAAAGCAGACACAACAGATTATTTTCTCGAAAGTGTCAAATTTTTAAATCATTGCGAAGTAGCAAGCAGTGGAAATAACCACCGTTCCCGTTAATTAATTCAACGTTTCAGACCCCTGTGCGGGTGAAAACTTTTGCACGTACCCAATCTGCAACCCCAGCCAGACTTCATAGGACCGAATTTTTCAAGGAATTTTAAATTAGGTATTAAAAGCGGTCGTTATACATATTTAGCGGCCATAAGGAGCACAAGGAAGGAGGTCCAAAAATAAAGCGGTTTTCAACAGGCCAAAACACCTCACAGAAAAAGAACGAGAAACACCATAAAAGAGCTCAGTTGAAGCGCGCAGATTTCATTTCAGTCTGGATGTGAAATGAAGTTTAAAAAGTAACTGAGAAAATGTGTAAAAAAAGCGAAAAAAAGTGGGAACATATAACGGAAGGATAGAGGTTCTATTGTTTGCATGCCCCTTGAAGGACGTTTGCTAAAGCCCATCCTTTTGCTCGACCAACAAACTAGCCACAAAATCGCAAGATTCATAGAATTCACGGGGGTACTAAGTGACCAAAATAAAAAAATGCTTTGTGTTCAATAAGCTTTAAAACTTTACTTTACGTCACAAAGTAGTGGGGCAAATGCAAAAAAAACTCATAGGAATATGCTGGATTAAGCTAAAACCTGTCGTGCACAAAAAACGCTAAGATGATGGGCAACTACTCGCGCACATCATCAAGGCTGAACCACTGTAATAGTTTGCAGAATAATCCTTAACACTAATGAGAAAGTGGTAAGATCACCTAAAAAAATCGCAAGTTTAGGAAAAGCGTACCGTTATTGTAACGTATAGAAACACAAGGTTGTTCAATAACCCAAATTACAAAGTACAAACCCATGAACCAGTGGCCTTACCTGCCCAAACTTGAGCATGAAAAAGCCAAGAGAAAAAGCAAACGGGATAAAACGTGAACTAGTACGTCGATAACAGAAAATGGTCCATCCGCCACGGCCCATCATAAATAAAGAGGTGCTGCGGAACTACGGTGCCAAAAATCCAACCGACCGACTCAACAATATTCCTCAAAGCACTTCTTGCATATAAACAGAAAACACAATTCGAGCATCGTTGTAGGCATCACCTTTCTTAATGTTACAAAGATGCGATAAAAAACGATGACTAAAACCGCATTATTTTGCTAGTCATCGATTGCACAACTACCGTAGTGGACGCCATTAGTAACGCATTCTGTGCGATTTGGAGAACTGAAATGGCAACTACAACTTCATTCTGAAGGCCTTACAGGGGACAAAAAGGCATCAAATCATGATGAATAGAAGCCACCCCACCCCACACTATATCGCTACTACTCCCCTAAGCACAAATTGATCGGCTCCTCATTTGCCGCATAATGAACACGAACGCCAACACAAACCGAAATCGGAGTCTCTCCAAGCATTCAGTGGCTCAATATGCACCAGCATAAGACTTAGGTATTTCTAAATATTCCCCTAAACGACCCATGTAGTCCCATCTGAACACCATTTTGGGCCCCAAGGAGGGAGATGACGAAAAATTGCAACAGAAGAAGTCCGCCACTTGTCGAAATTTATTTAAGCAACCAAAACCTTGAATTCTACGAGTTCGCATCCCTCAGAACAACAATAAACTAGACGAAATTCTTATTGGAAAGCATGAACTATCCCATCAAGAGTAGAATTATTACCGAAATGACAATAAGCTGACTGAGGACTTAGAGTTTTTTGGCATTCTGAACTCCACGTTGATGCACCCTAAGCACAAGCTCCTTGGGATGTTTACGGCTCCAGAAAGTTCTTCTATTTTACAGTTTTTAATACTTAAATTTTACTCCTCCACGACCTCCTGTTTACATTTATAAGTGGTCGAGTCCAAGATGGATTTACAACACCTCATCTCACTAATGCTTGCGTTGATTTCGCAGGTGATTTGGAGATCATAAATACATGTGAATTATGGTCATTTCTCAATTTTCGAGCTGAAGTGGTAAAGCTCTCTACCATTAAGGCTTGCCCTCTATTACCTTCGGTTATGTTCGTGAGTAGCCGAGGCTTCAACCAGTCCGGTGAGGGCAGCTGGTTAGCAGCGGGCGTGCTCTGCTTCCATAACCGTACGCATATACAAGCCTTCGCATAGCAAACTACGGAATCATTAGTTATTTAAGAAATGAACCTAAAATAAGGCCATAAGACACCGACCCAGAGCCCATCAATCAATCCGTGCATTGCAGCTTCCATAAAAATAAGTTCACATGCAATCTTATCTGAAAAACATGATTTCCCACTCAAACACTGTTCTAGGTTCTGTATACAACTAGTCAAAAAAGGCAAACGACAGGGGAACCACACTTTTTATAAAAAATAATATTTCGAAAGCACGGTCGATTCTTTTCTCTATACCCCATTGGGAATGACACGATGACAGCAAGAGATTAAAGTGGAGTAGTAAAACGCCAATAGGAACCCTAAAATTGTTCCAGACAATCAGGATCTCTAGTTCCATGAATACACACCTTACGCAAAGGTACAGAGGCAAAGTTATTACAAAAGTACGAAGTAGCAAAAGGGCAGTTAAAGGCTAACCTGAGAGTTCGAGTGCGGTAGTCTAGTGACATGGGATTGACGCTGCTGCCAGGCAGGGTGGCTGCGGCAGCCTTGACCCGCAGCACTGCAGGAACCTCGTCGGCCGGCAGTAGGGTGTCAGTGGTTGTAGCCGCAATCCCGTGGTGCGCCACCGTCCCGATATTCGCCTGGACGCACGCGTCTATCTGTAACTGACACTGTGGAGGAACATCTAGTGGGTGGAGAAGGACCATTAGAACCGATCTCTCATGACTTATTCACTACTTTAATAACGTTAGAGCGAGGCAAGGGTACTTTTAGCATAGTCGTGAAGGCTGCTATCTGAAGGGTGAATCTTGAGAACGCAGAGGCTCCCTCTCCCTCTTTAGAGAAGTGAGATGCGCAATTAAGATAAAGGTAAGCTGTCCTTTGGTTTAATAAGAACTTGAGTAGCTATACCTAGCTCTCCGCGGCCCATTGCTCTATTAGTGCAGCGCACAATAAAAAGGGGATGTTAAACAAATTTTGGAAATAAGCAGCAAATAAAGATCTCCTCGTCCCCTTCAGATGGGCCGGAAGAGCGCTGAAAGTGAAAACAGAGAAATGTCGCACAACTGGTTATGTTTGACAAAGTATAAAAGGATAGAACGACATCGACACGCCATAGGTTTGAATACCGTAATTTGTTATCTGAAGCTTAAACGCCGGATTAGCGACAAAAAATTACTAAATTTGGAAGAGACTCGGGGCGTTTTTTAGTAAATAAGACGAATTCGATTAAAGGGAATGGTGAGAACACTGCCTTGTTGAAGTAGTGAATTCGGATTTCAGTTAGAATTGCTCGAGTAGAACAAAGTGCCATTGCTTTGTCATGGACCCGATCATAGGAATCCATTACTTATCTTTCACTTCATTCGAACATAACGGAGTAGACTTTTGATGCTTCAAAAGTCCAAAAGTCAGGCCAATTTCTAGTAAAGATGGAAAAAACTTATTTCCCTGACCAAACAAGTAGCAAACGGTTAAAGGAATGCAAAAGTGCAGGAACGCTTTTGAAGAAGTAGTAAATCATTCACCAAATGCTACAATTAAAAGACCTAAGCTCCATCAATCTGCTGTGAGCTTGACAATCCAAATCAGGTGCAGGCTGTTGTTTCTTTAATGGGACCAAGCGTGTTACATCTTGAAATGCTAATATTGCGCGTCTCAATCCTTTTGACAGCTTCTAACGAAAGCTACACAAAAAAGCGTATTGCAAACATCACCAACTCCAGCATAATTCCTTGATACACCTTTGGAGTGATGGTGATTTCTAGTGATGCAAACCTCCATCAAAAAGACCTCCCATGTTTCAAAGGCAAAAACGTAAAAATAGCCGGTTATCACACACAGCAAAGCCAACCAAATGTTTACTTCCCCCTATCCAAATAACAGCAGAGCCATAAAACGGCATCATTCAACCGGAAAACATAATTGATTCCACGAATCTTTATCGAAAACAAGCCAAGATGAGGATCTGGCCACGAAATGCTGCGGTAATAGAAAAGACCACTAACTGGTACCGCGACACATCGTAAACGGGGTACGTCATTTCGGGTCGAAGAATCGGTATCAGAACGTACTTAGGGAATGGGGTTAGCGCTAACCCAAGTATTTTGTTTGTAGACCAAGGTCATTAACATGACGCCCACGGATACCTTTAGGTCCTAACTGCACAGGCAAAAAATGAATTATTGAAAAGAAACTCAGTAGCGAAGGGCAGTGATTGGCATGAGACGTGCTATGAATAGGAGACGTCAACCACTGTCAAGGTACTGATAACGAAATGTGTTCAGTACGAAAACACAAATGCGAATTAGTTTTCATAAGAGGACGAGGTAAGTCTTGTAGCCATAATAGTATTCATAAATAAGCGGCAATTAAAAAGGCGAAGAATCACAGCTTTGGTAGGTACTCATCTACAAAGAAACCGGGAAGTAAAACTACAACAGTGATGTCAGATGAACGGATATCGCTAAAGTGTTGGACATTGTGGAGCAAATTTCGCGAAAGAAATGACCAAGGCAGACACTTAGATGCCATTTAGATGAAAACACGTAGCTAAAAACAATATTTACCTATTTCAGAACCTTCGGAACGATCCAACAGTGGTTCCATGGGTAGTGAGGCCTGAAACAAAAGTTGTACACTTTCATTAATTGCACTGGCTCAGTGAATAAGCAGTAGAACAGCATTCAGCTTCTATAAATAAAGCCATTTTTAACAAAGTGTTCTGAAGCCGCGCAATTTGGACGTGCTATCCGCCTGTTAGTGAATACCATTCGACATGGACAGGATATCATAAGCAATAACTAAATAAAACTGTAACACTTTCAAAACCATTTTTAATTAATCTTCTCCGAGTTTCGAAACGTCAAACAAAAAAATAACGAATCGCACTTTAAATATACCTCACAAATCCTATTTCAATGTTTCGGCAGTGGATTCGTGTAAAACTGGGACTAAACAACTAAAACGTCAAAGAATTTTATTTTTCATATCTACTAATACCATTCAGCTGAATAGTCCCCACGTGTTCCATTCTTACGCTACAGATAGGCGCAAAACCTTTCAATCACATTTTAACTTCATCTTCTTCAAACCTCTCTAAAGCGCTATGCAATTTCACCTTAGACTATTCGATCAAAATGTTTCCAAGTTGTTCAACCGAACCCAAGGAAGAAAAATAGTACCATGCTCAACCTCCATTCCTAAACATTTTAGAGCAGTGCTTCCATTAAATAAGCTGTTAACTAAATTCCCCAAAGCATATTATAAAAGTTTTAATGAAACCACTACAGAAATTACTACAGGTTTCTGCAACTTTTACAAGCGAAAAGTGCCAATAATGATCCAAACAGTCGCTGCGCATGAATTCAATGAGGCAATCCAATGTATATAATCAAGCTAGTCTCATTCCACCACCATATTTAACCTATATCCCTGTGCACTTCAAACGAGCACGTCTTTCAAATTATTAGGTAACCATAACGCAATGAAGAAACTGCGCTCTGCATTTGTATTCAGAATGTTATACCTAGAACGTCTTGGAGAAGAAATAATCACCATGCCTGTCAAAAAGGACGGATCAAACTAACAACATACCAGTGGCGATACGAGCAGACTATGTCTATGGTCATTTAACAGCAGCTGAGGCCGACAGCGCGTAGCGTCCAGTGACCACGACTTCACATAATCCTCCTTGTTCGGACGGTGTCGACAAAGACTCACCTCAGGTGCAGAAGAAATCGGCGCGGGGTGCTCAAAAGGGAGAGAGGCCAGAACAGAGGAGAAACACATGGGGTGGGCAGTGTGTGATCGCTCTTTGGAGTCGTTTTCAAGCCCGTCATCAAAAGGAAGAAGGGAGCGCTGGAAACCTAACAGGGAGGAAAGGGAATGTTTGTGGGTAGAGGTGGAAAATGAAGGGTACCTCTCCTTGGAAAAAAGGAATTCTTCTCGGGAAATGTGCGACTGTGAAGACGAGAAGAGGCTATATTGGGTTGAATAGGAGAGAAGGGGTCAGAGTCCAGAATTGGTCCCTGGAATTGTAAGAGAAACACATGTATCCGAAACAAGTTATGGTTAAACTAACTGAGTTGGGCAAAAATATTTATCAGATGGTAATATTAGGCTGTAAAAAAAACATGTTGGGAACATTAGCCACCACAGCCTTATCTGCTTCAAGGCGATATAATTAAGGACATTGTGATCTCACTGAACATTAAAATGAGGAAAAAGGGCCAATTTGACCAACGCTAACCTATGTTCGACTAGTACTGGAACGCGAATTAGGTAAGTCAAAGACTTAAAGAGCAGCTAGTAATATTCATCGGATTTAGTCGTAAGTAAACAAGGCAAAAGTATGAGAAAGTCATTACTACGCTTATATTTCCCACTGCAGATGCCGGCTCAATCGAGTCGAAATGTGAATATTGTGGAATGTCTGAAGGTCTATCGGATTTCCTTGCACTTTTCTTGAGAGACTCGATGCGATTGCGCCTACATTCATGCCCCAGTGCAAGAGAACCATTGGCGCTAAAAAAAAGACATAGAGTTGGCAAAATAACTCTACGATGCAACGTCCACCCCATCAAGTTCCTCTGGAGCGTCAAAGTAAACCTCATCGTCCGAACTCATAATTGATAAAAGAACACCCGCCCCACAACACCAAACAAATCCGAAATGTTGCCTCCCCTAAGGATTCGCTTAAACACGTTAACATTATAAGTCACTTCATAATTATAGCTCGTTGATGCAGAAACATTTTATTTACTAGTGTGCAAATGCAGGCTGTTCCTGTAAAATGCCAGAAGTTGTAATCTGTTTCCCAGACGTACACCGAAGCTTTCGATGTACAACACCCAAGCTCCGCGCAACATTAGACGACCCTACCCAAGCCAGTCATCCCACACTCACCCCACGACCAAGTCTCCAGAAGCACCCCCCTGCTTCGAAGATAACCCAGGCCAACGCTAGCAACCCAACTGCGGAGATCCAAGACACCCGGACCCCTGACAACGACACAAATATGTATCTGTGAGGAATATACACGCAACACAGTCCGCAGGAAAAGGGTAGTTACACTAGGGGAAAAGGTCTCGCAATTCGGAAACAAGTCGACCAAGGTAGGACCGACATGCCTCATCAGGACAGCTTTTGCTCAACCGCCGCATAAAAATCCGCAGATTGCGCCCCAATTTGGGACTCCTGCTGGCCACGTAGGCGAACTTTTCCAGAGTCTTCCTAAAAGTTGTGGTGGTAAGCTCAATGACCACGGCCGAGAGCAGAGCAACGTTAGCTTCCGATCCATCACCGAAGTTGAATTTCTAAGAAATCAAAACATAGGAATGTTTCGAAACAATGAGGAAACTTGATCCCTTTACCTTAAGTATGGTGAGCGGGAAATCGTATACAGCAGCGAGAATGCCAATGGCTTTGCCTGCATTGACTTTCGACTCTTTGGTCAGTTCCTCCTTAGCCATGACGTCCCAGAAAGCACACCTCACCATAATCTACAATAAAATTTTACTAATGTTTTCAGAATGATAATGTGAATAATCAACTCAATCAAAATTGTGATTGAATTTACAATCAAAATGCTCAAACAATCGAAAAATAAAATATTCCTTGTGGTGTCAAATTTTGTGGTGCATTCAAAGTGGAACAACGTTTCATTAAAACCCATAAATTTATAGAGTTGCAAAAAAGCTTGTATGATTGAATTGTACAATGACCTAAACATAGACACAACACGAGAGGCCAGAAGCAGAGTTATAGGGAATGGGAAAATTACTGCAAAGCGCCGATGGTGATTGAGGAGAGCACCGAGGACGCGAGTGTAAAAGCGATTGAAGGGCTGTTCGGAGACGAGGCAGTGCATGACAATTTGCACCATCTCACGCTCTCGGTGCTCTACTGCCCGACCGCCGCTACCACTCACACTCGCCGCCAGCACCAGGGCACTCGCTGTGCTCTCCGGTCCGCCGGGTGTAGAGACCAGTACACCAAAAAGCTGCTGCCGCATCGGTGTAATCAGACCCAGTCGTGTTGCTACTGCCGCCAGCTGAAGTTAATTGTAGTAATAAGCAATTACATATCCATCTGTATGCCAAATAAAGCTGATGATTGAGTGATGCTTCACCATCGCCACTAGAACAAATTGAATTCCACCGTGAAATAGGAGTTAGATAGTGCTGCTATAAAAGTGTGAGATAAAAGCAGTCAAGACGTTGCCCTTGGACAACGGGGATTTTCAAGGAACTAGTAATGGATTTATCACTTAAAGTTAGAATTCTTACGTGTCACATCACAATGGTACTCCTAGAACCAAACTTTATAAGCACAAAAGATAGACGGGGTGATCGTCTCAAAATAAGAGGCCGAGGAATTTACCTCAGGGGATAGAGGAGCGCTTTTTGAGACACACTGTCTGTTGGGCGCGGAGGTGCCAGAAACGGAGTTGGCTTTGAGCGCATCGCCGGCGAAAGCGGAACCCACGGCCCACCAGCGACCTTTGCCATCCTTTGCGTTGCGCAGCTCATCCAGTCGCAAAGGCAGGCGAGAGTCTTTTGGAAATGAGACGCCTAAATGCAAACAGCCATGCGAACACAATAAGTGTTCCTAAGTACCACGGTTGAGAAAGAATTTTTTGAGGCTGCTATGTTGAGTAAGGAGCTGATAAGTTAAATGTCCACAAAAAATTTCCGAGCATGACGTCGGTCACAAAACCAATACGACATTAAAAGTTGAGGCTCCAGTAAAGCAATTACATAAATGGTATAGTTGAAAGAAAGTTCAAAACTTGAAATGAACTAATCATGTAGGAGACCGGGGATGACACCAATGCAAGGTATATCAACTAGAATCTTAAAATTTTGACATGCAATTTGCATTTCACGTGCCTCGACATCAACGATATCCTGAAGCCCTCCCTTGGTGCATTTACCTTTATCGTCATCCCTCATGGCAAACGCAGTAGAAAATACAACTAACTCACCCTTGTTCCAATTCTTCATCATCTTGACAAAGTGGTCAGCACTGAATAGTGCTGGCTCCTTCGAATGCTTAGAAGACAAATTTGCCACTATGCCCTCCAATTCTACACTGAAAAAGAAGGGAAAGTACATTGTGTAATTTTTGACGCATCAAATAATACCTACCAATGGAAAAAAGCATCATTTATAAGTTGGGAAAAATACTTTTTAAAAGAGGAAAAGTTGCCGTGATGGTGTTGTGGGTAAAAATATATTTGAGTACCTTGTGCACCTCTCCTCTTCAAAAAAAACACAGGTCGAAGACTCACGTCTTTTCGAAATCTGATGGATCCAGTACGGCCAACGTCTCCTTGACAGCGGTCACCAACTGACTACACCGCTCATGCAGCTCCCTTCGCAACACCGAGCTCACCGCTGGAAGAAATGAGAATAAAACATTTCGAGCGCCATTACAAAACAGTGGCAAATCAGTTGACACGATACACGTACGTTTAATCATCTGGTGAGCGATTTGCAGGCCAAGTAAATCACCCGACTTGATAAACTCCTCAACGCAGTCCATGATAAGGTCTCCAGTAAGCCCCTAGAACGTTCATTGGGGAAATAGAGGGAAGAGAATACGCATAGAGAATTTGAAGAGAGAATCCACCTACGCCAAATCTATAGAGGTAGGTGACGAAGAGGCAGCGCGAAGCCAGAGCTCCACCTGAATCTTGGAGAGATCCCAAGGCAACTACGGTTGGTAGCCTGGAGGCAACAAAGAATTCGACAAAATGCACCACCAAACGCGAGTCCTGCCCACTGTGATCGAGGCGTGCCTGAGTACCAGTGAAACAGGCTGCCAATTCCTGCTGCAGCCAACCAACTGTCTGATCTCTGTTCAGGGGAAACGACTAGATGGAATAAAAGGACGAGGAAGGATCAAGAAATGCCTACTCTTAGAAATACGGTTATGCTACTTGGACCACTACAAAGGTTTAAAATAATATTCAAGGACATGAGTCAGAGTATTAATACATTACCTAAGCAGCAATATCTTTATCGGCGCTGATACGGTGAATGGAAATACGAACAAAATATAGGTTTTAAACATAAGTGTCCTACAACTGAGCTCAATCAATGCCATCAGTAATGGTGACGCAGCAGAATGATGAACGGACAGTACGCAGCATCAGCTTCAAAACAAGAATGTAGAGATGTAATAATTTAACCAAACACGAAGATTTTCACCCATCGTGGGGAATACTGTTACACAGTAAAATGAATCCAAAAGGTTCAGTACGTCCTAAGTAGAACTGATTAATCATAGCTAAGTTAAGTATAGATCTAAGAATCGGCTTCATAATAACGGCGTCATCAATAAGAGGTGCGATAAATTTGTTAGGTGAGGCTTTTAAATTTTTCAAACATTTAATAGGGAAGATTAAAGACAAATGATACTTGAGACGGAACAATAAGGTCTTGAGCTAATACTAAGCGCAATAAACCAAACCACTATTAAAGTCTTACAAAGGTGAAACAGCCAATACCATATCATCGTGAAAAAAATATTATCAGACCGGAAAAAAGAGCAACATTTGGACACCTTGAATAAAAATGCCCTATGCCCGAACCCAAAATAGCGAAGCTACCAATAATGGTGAAGTAGCTAATTTCAAATTAAAATAGGGGCATGAAAACGCAGCCCATAACGCACTCCGAGTAAAATGTCTATCTCCTCGATGAGAACCAGTCGAACAGTGGCACATGGTCGATCAGAAAAGAGATCTACTAGTTCAGAAATCGTTTTCGCCATTTGAGACTCCGACACACAGTTCAGTAGACGTCGAACACTTCTTCGCAGCATAGCAACAATATCTTCATCACTACCAGGTGTGCTTTTTGCATAATCAGCAGCTCCGTTTCCCTCAATTTTTGTGCATTTCATCGGTTCCGTACCATTGTTTATACCCATTATTTCATTCCCTTTTTCATCTTTTTCTTCTCCACTCTTCTCGTGTTCAACTTCCTCTTTTGACTTGTTAAGTACTCCATCGTCCGCATAACCATCCGACTCATCCACATCTTGCCCGTATATATCCCTTGATTCTTCTTAAAAAATAGCTAAAACAAACTACATACTCTTTCTCAGTTTTGCCTTCGGTTCACCCAAAGTCCCACCCTCAAACAAGTCCTTAGAAGTACTATTGTCGTGCTTCTCAAAATCAAGCAAATCTAAAAATAAAATAACGGAAAACACTTAACCATACAATCAAGACCGCTGTCTCTCATCCATGCTGGCTGTTTTTCAACCCCTGATTTTCGAGGCTTACGACGATTTAAACCGAGTTTTTTCGTGAGCCTCTTTATTGTTCTGTCCTCTCTTATGTTGTCTTCAAGAAGTTGCTTTCGTCGCTGCTCAAAATACACCGATCTGGCCTTCATCTCCTTCAAGGTCCCTGAAACAACAAAATCACGTCTAGTTTTGACAGTATGAACATCGCAAATAGCGCTACAATTGGAAAGAAACCAGTTCTCGACTTGAGGTTTCAAGAGATTATAGAAGATGAAATCATATGTTAAACCCTAAGCACTACATTGTCAGTTAAAACAGATCTTCTCTAATGGACCAAACTTAAGATGGCAAAACTAAAACAAACGCAGCATAGACTTGGAGAAGATCACGTACATGCACTTATTTAGGAATGCTGAAGGCCAAAGTGAGTACAACTGTAATAACACCTAATGAAGCATGCTTGTTGGGAAGGAAAGAACCGACTACATTCCGCACCAAACAGAAGCAAAGAGCGCAGTATAAATGGCTTGAATATAAGAGTTTACATATTTTAACCCAGCAATTGCTAGAGCATGCAACATTGTCAGTATCCATCCAATTATAATCACAGAAGCATCCTCCACCATAAACGGACCATTCAAAATAGACGGCACCCGGGAATCTGGCATAACAAGCAATTGAACATATTTTGATATAAATATTGTTTTAATACTTCTTGCATGCCTAGTTATGTGTACTAAGAGGGTTAGAGCCATTTGTCTCGACATCTCAATTTGTTGATATTAATTAGTAAACCATTTAATTTGCCTAAAATTCAAATTGTCTAAGAGCACTTGTAGAGTTCTAGTGTCTTCACTTTTCGCGTAGGTGTTGAGAAACTATGCCGGTACAGACGAAATACGATAATTCGATGAAACTATTGGTTTGGTTATACCAGTATTACCCGGTTTCCAACCTCCAGAGCAGAAGTATAACCTGCAGGGTTTGAAGTGTCAGCGTAGCTCAACACACATTTAACAAAAGATTAGTCCACTATGTAGCATTCTCTTCCTCTTAGGGGCCTTTCTGACATTACCCTCGGTCTTCCTTCCGCATCAGCTTTGGCAACGTTTTCAGTCTTTTAAAAACCGTCCTCAAAACAGGGATGCCAGACGTTGATTTGTCTTACCCCTAGTACTGCATTTGATGCAATGACAACTTCTTTGCAATTTCGCCGTCCCCTGAATTTTGTTCGATTTGTGGAATGAATGGGGTGGGGAATTTCGCTAGCTTTATGTCGCTCAAGGCCAGAGCATACCGACAGCGAGGTTATCTGCTATGTTTATTGTTCCCACTTCAGCGCGGTCCAGCCACCTATCCAGGTTCCATTCAATTAATTGGAGTGTGGAAGTACCACTTGTTCATGCAATTAATTCCCACTAACTTGTACCATAGGCAGCTCCACAATGGCCTTCCCAATTAATTTAAGTCTGATGTTAATGACATTCCTGTCGAACATTGTAGCAGGCTCATGGACAAGGATGGATGCACTTATCTAGCTTCGCCTATAGGAATCTTCACAGATTTGCCTACAGCCACTTACACCCTTACATTGCATCCAGAGCCTTTCTCAAAGTCGCAGTAAACCAAGACGGTATAGAAGAACTGTAATAATGACGTACAAAAATGTAGAAGACCGATTCCATGCTTCCAAGGGCATACAGCATAGTGGAAGTACAACCTGCCTAATTACTCCACATATAACCCTCCACCGAAGTGTGCTTTGGTCAAAATAAAAGTGAGCGACGTGCTAATCGCCTGATTGCATCAGCACCCGCAATCAAAACCAACTGGATGCTGCTAAGTTGTACCCATGCTCTTAATGGTCGTGCACATCAGGACAATGTATTTCCATGATGAAATACGTTACAAATAAAGTAAGCGTTCAAGAATGAAAAAAGATCATAAATGGCCCACGGTGACAAATGGAACATTTGTTCACTCGACGGCGCTCAGAACCACGCCGAACTATTCACAGCCAATTTCTCCACCCCGCCAATTGTGGTGTAAAGAGTCCATCCCACGGCTCCCACACTCGTAGAATAATTGTCTTCCATAGCGTTCTCCACCTTGTGCCCGATTTTCTTCAATTCTTCACTCACAGCAGAGTTGAAACCAGGCTCGAGAAGAACGTCAAACTCGTCTTCGCCTTTGTCAGTGTGTCGTAGGCGCAGAGCGAAGCGCTTCATATTAAGTGAGTCGTTGAGGGGTAAGCAAGCCCCTACAGCGGGTGTGTAGGTCGCCGTTGTCTCTTCAGAAGACGGTGGTCCTTTACCACCTTGACCACTACTCAGGCCATACCCGTCACCCGTGCATGCAATGTTTGATAGGTAGAGAAAGGATGAGGTGAGGACCTGGGGACAAACAATAATGACTAGACGGCTGGAATGTTCCAACTGCTACCCTAGACATTAGATAGATGATGAAGAATTTCACCTATCCCACCTCACTAAGAAACTCCATGCTCCGAGACAAAAAAATTGGTGAAAAAGCCAAAGAAGATAGAAGAACGGCATTAAATCAAATAACTAAGAACTATAATTGATACGAGAGTGACACATAAAAGATGAACAACCAATCAAACTAGGAAATCTGCGTTGACCATTCGTTTACCGACCGGGCTTTCACATAAAGTGCATATAACCTCACCTGGGAGAGGCCGATCATGCCCTGAATGCCCTTAGAACTGGCAGCCACAAAGCGATGGCCACATTTCTGCTGAGCAGTCTCAAAGAAAACCGGACTGACCGGCAGCAAGGGTCGGTGGCCAGGGGCACGACTGTTGAAACCTCTCTGCTCCATTGGTGAGAAAAGACGCTGGGCGGAATTGAGGAGGATACCCGTTCCTGAAACAACTATACCCGAGCCAAAAGCTCCCCCTAGAGTAAGCGATGCCGCGGCGATTAACATGTCTGACTCAACGGAGAGGACGAACGTGTTCGTGTCCTGAGTAGTCTGTGAGGCAAAGAAAGTTGAAGTACCTATTACATGCGTTAGATTTGGTAAATCTAGAGAAGACTGTCTCTCGGTGCGCTAAATCTATCACCAGTAAAGCATCAGACATCATCAATGGGAGTGAATGAATGAAAGCCACCCACAAATTCCATGGACGCTGGAGAAGGCATCCGACGTAATAAGAGAAAATAGTTCCAAGGGAAGGTTAAAACACCATGGATACTTGGAGACCACAACAAAAAGGCCAGGCTCCCAGCTCAGTAAAAGATAAACTCAGGTTATAACCGGCCTTATAAACGATCAAGCCAAAGCATCTACGATAGACGGGCAGGTGGCTGAAAGACCTAACGAAGGCTTGGTGAAAAGCGCCTACCGCTAGCAAGGTAGTCAGTGCCGGGCTGGAGTTATGAGTTTTAAGGAATGCCAACAATATTTGCTATGATCTATGAAGGATCGCTGAAAATGACCAGTGCTTTGGACTCAGCAGATAACGAACGTTGCTGGTTGCCATCACGGGAGAGAAATGACTAAAGTCCCACGGACGTGAAGGAACATCAGAGAGCAAACTATATCACCTAAAAGACGACCCCTGATTACCACCACTGACTACCTAAGGGCCAAAATAGTCACTGTTTGTCACGATGATTAATCAATGTTTGACAACTGGGTAGAAAGCTATCTAGCGCTCTCTACAAATCATCAAGGTTCAGTTTATCACCTAACAATAAGTAACTCCATAAAAGACAGAGAGAATTAAAAGGTTCAATGTAGCAGCTAAAATTCCACTGAAACTTGGTTAGGAAAGTTGCGTGTCACCGGCAAAAGAACACCGGGAACCGCGTCTTTAAATGGACTTGGACTACCGTCACTTCGTAGCAGTGACTCCTTAAGTGCCAAAGAACAAAAGAACGTTAAAGAACTGCTGAAATATGGTCACGAGGCTTCTAACTTAAGGAAGTGTGCTATCCATAGCGCTGAATCTCCATATGCAAATGCACTCTACAAACTGGTACCATGAGCGCTAAAGACGAATCGAATATCTACTTTGAATACTAAGAAATCTTTAAAAACTGTTAGAATCCCAACAATAAAACGCCGAAGGTAAATTAATAGTCAAAATAAAGCTTCAATCACGCAATAAAAATAGTTTCATAGGAAGCTAAGGAGGCAAAAATATCAAATAATTGCTTTGACAACATACTCCGATGGATAAGGCTTGAAAGCTTGGAATTCACAATCACCAAATCAGTTTTTTGCAATGTAGATGTTAGAGTAATGCTAAAACCCCGGTGAAAAGAGTTTAATTACCGGAAAAGAAGACAACACTTTTGGGTCACGTCTACATGTACATAGGCGCAATTTTTCGTTGAGAAGGTGAACTTACGAAAAGGATAGGATCCACACTACCGTATCCTGAGAGGTTCGCAAGACGATCATCTCTGACCGTATTGGCGGTCTTTTTGCGGTTTTCAATGCTTAAAATATTCTTCTCTTCATCGACAACTTTTTCACCTGTAAAAGAGCGTCATTTCGTATCAGCAGTGCAAAAGGTACCCTATCGGTTAGCATAGTGGTAGGCGTTCATTCAATTAAGAAAGGTGGAATTCGAAAATAACGCACAAACATGGAGTCAGGTTACATCATGAAAAAGTGAGTGCTATTAAAAATCGGATTTGAGAGCAGGCCATGGGAGCTAGAATCAATCTTACATAAGTTCTTAGAACTAGAAACGTTTCACTAATTGGTGTTGAGAAGCACGTACCTGTGGTGGGATTATAGGGATCACCGAGAAGCGAGACCTGTTTGGAGCCGATTTTAATTAACTCAATCAGTCGATGATAGATCAAAGCCAGTTCTCGGGCATCACCTCGCGCCAATTTGAGCGCATTGAGCGGTCGCTGGTGGTTCAAAATGTCGAGATTTGCAAGCACTGTCGTGGTTAGGATTCCACCCACGAAAGGAGAAGGAAAACTGCGAACACTGAACCCTGCCAGACCGAGCTATGATGAATAAGAGAAAAAAAAGAGAGCTGATAATACCATGTGGGTTCACACGTAGTGTTTCCATGCACGGAGCCTATCGCAGCTTAGTGATCGACCTTAGTGCCATGGAGTGCAGAGCGTTGATGTCGTAGAACTTAAGATGTGCTGGACACAAGATGATTTTGAGCTGAAATTGAAAATCAGCCTCAAATAGGAAGAAACGGGTGCTACGATCACGAATGAATAACGCTACAGAGGTAAATGGCGGTCATTGGTGCCATCAAAAGGGACTTCAGTCAAAAAGCTGGTTTCTCACAAAGAACTGCAAAGTTTTTAGGACAAAATTCTGGAAATCAGAACACATTTACCCCTAATTCTATCAATTTGAGAACCTGAACATGAAATAACCTGGATGAGCTACTTTCCAGATAAAAAATGCTTTATTGAGATTAACAGAGCATAATCTAAGGCGCTTCTTGGTAAAGTAGATGGTTTGTGGGCATAAAGGGAACAGACATGAATTGACTGACCGAGGAAACATGAAAAAATAACCGAGTAACAAAAGTACATCCAAAATACAATCTAATACTGTAAAAATGTATAAGTATAGATTAAAAATATAAAGACAAAAGCCACCCACCTCAATATAATTAGGCCTCTGTACTTGGTAGGATGCTAGATCACTTTCCAGCTGCCAAGAGACGTTCCGTTGCTGCAATTCAGCCACAATATCCTGTCCAATCGATCCGTTGTAGAAGGCTAATGCTCCTTTAGTAGCCAGTTGATGCAAGGTTACCTCCAGCTCCGGTTGAGGACCATAGCTGCCATTGTTCATGGACTTTAAGAAATTTTGCGCAAACGAGGTTAAGGAAGAGCCCGAAGTGGTAACCTTCTCCAAGATTTTGAGCAAATCCGGATGTACCTAAAATAAAGTTATGATTTTTCTCCGCTTAAAAGAGACTAGCAGTTATTTTTCACGCTAAGAAGCTATGTCTAGTGACATCAGTAGCCATATTTTATTCAATATCATGACATTTGCAATTATGAGCACATGTAATGAAATGGTAGACCTACGAGGAAACCATTATGCGCTAACGTGATCGCAGGATTAAAAAGATCAGCCCAGTACAGATGGCCATGAGCATCGTGGAGAGCTTTGAGACCAGCAATGAGGCCAGGAACGCTAACACTGTATGCAGCGTCCGAGTTTGCTTGATCTATGGTGTTGGGAGAGGTGCACATAGCGTCGAAAAGGTCATTACTGTCTGTGTCTCGTTTGTGTACCCAAAACACACCACATCCACCCAGACCTAAAGCATAATGTAAGCAAGTCTTAGAAAGTACTACGATTTTCTAATTTGACTTTTGCTCAGGCAGAATTTGAGGGACAAAAATTGTCAAAATACATTTAAAATGGTGGTGTAAAGACAGTGCACAAGCAATAAGACACAGATAATAGCAAGCAACAACTGATTCAAAGTCAGGATCTATGTGAGGTTAGAATGCACTCTGTGTACCGGATTAAATCAAACATTAATTGATGCAAATAAAAGTGATGCATCAATTTGGTCAATGCAAAAAAACTAAGACTATGTTTGCAGATTAATGGAAAGCAGACCATGAAGTCAGACTTACTGATGATATCAGGTCTAGTGACAGCGAGGCAAAGAACTATTGACACAAGCGAATCAACTGCATTCCCACCACGGCGCATCATTACTTGTTTTCCAGCTTCGGAACAGGGACCGAATTCCGATACAAGGAAACCATGAGGAGTAATCTTTACTTAGGTTCTTGCGGAAATCACTTACTTGTGGACGTCCAAAGAAAATTGTTACTAATAAGGCAACAGATATAGCTGCCAGACAAGCAACTATACTTATGTAAATGAGGCGCAACTGCTTTGGTGTTGAAGGGGAATCTCTACATAACCACCTTTTAGCGGTATCATTCGGCACAAGATTGGGCAAGTTATGTGTCCCAAAGCCAGGAGACAGATCACGGAAATCAGAATGATTAGAAGGTGAAGATGGAGGAGGATCTACAAGATACTCGCGGTCACCCCTGAATGACATCAAAGCGGCTGGAATTGTACCTCATTCGGTAATTTCACAGGTAGCGCAACCAATCACAAAAAAGGATACTGATTTAAACAAGTGGTGAAATAATAAAGCAAAATTGGGTTACCAAAGTCGGATTATCGGATGACAACCCTTTGTTGACTGCACTGGTGGAATCTATCAGCTCGACAGACTGTGTGGAACGAAATAACCGCGAGTACATTCCCTTTCCGCTCTGAGGCCATCTCTAGGAAAACCACCCAAAAGCCACCTTAGACAAAAACCCCAACGCCACTGCATTACGCAACTGAGAGAGACCAACAAATAGCTCAACCGTATCAGACAAACAACCAAGCCCCGGCGACCCACCCCAATATTAACACCCACATAAACCCGCATCCCAGGTTATTTTGGAGAAATCCTCCACGTCACCTAGTGAGAACGAACCGCAACTAAACGTCCAGTTCGGAGGAGTACCAAAAACAAGCGACTTCAAACCCAACCACCTGCAAACAACTCAGACCTTAACTCATCCGTATAGTTTCATTCCATTCAGGCACTTACTGCATAACAGTCCTACACGAACACCAAGTTCACCCTCGACTTGCATCATCAGCATTTCCTTTATCGAGACATCGCTTGACGGAAAGAGGGAGATCTTCGAACCTGAAGCCCCTTGGCAATTTTAAAGTTCTCAAATCGTTTCTTCTTTTTCGTACTAACTCCTCAAGTTCCCAAACTGCTTGCATTGGATCCTGCACCGGCTCTAAACAAATCGTTTCAGTTAAACTGATGCCCACACCTCCACTTTACCCGCTGCTGCCTGAAGACGTGCCTCCTCCTCCCTTGTCAAATGTGAATACCGGCAGGCCACGCCGTATTGGCATGCACCTGTTCGCTGATACGTCATGCAGGGTCGCTTGCATCGCTCCGCAGTTAGTACCTCCGCAGGATCTACAGACCTCAATCAAGCCACCTTAGAGCCACTGTGCAAACCTCTATATGGGTGCATATACTCCAATCTCAATTGAACATGACGAGCACCATTTAAGTGGTTCCGCCTATTCACCAGGCTATCTGGAAAGCTTGTATCGCAGTAGTCGCAGTAGTAACGCCGCCCCTGAAAACAAACCAACTGATGGTAAAAACAACAAGAGCAGCAACAACAACAGCAACAACGCCAACATCGATCTCATATTCTGCTATATTTAACGCAAACCATCATATAGCGTAGGAGAAAGCAAGCGCAAGTCTTTTTGCTTGTGAATTCATGAAATAAACATTTACATAGAGACTAGGGGGATGGATGAGAAGGTATGACAGCCTGTTCCGATGTCCAGTGATGGCAAAGAGTGAATTTTGGCACCGGCTATGAGGTATCACCGTACCAGTGAGTTACGAATAAATGTGCTTTTGGGAGAAAGAGGAAGAGGATAGCTCGTGTGTAAATGTGTACATAGGCGGAGAGAGTCACGAAACTTGTACAGTGGAAAAACCAGACGATTTTGATATTCGCAAGCCTGGTGATCACCCGCTAATGCCGCTGAAAAAAAAGAAACGGACATTGCGCTAGCTAATCGACAAAACTGGTCTACCTAAAATAACTCACCAGATTGATCAATTTCACACGGCGGTAATGGTCGTATAGTAGTGTGTGCATACATACCTACATACATATGTGAGCGCCAAGCCCTATACTTCCACTTTAGTGGTTTCACACGACAGGCGCGTGGTGTGCGCACAAGAACGAATTATTGGCAGTGAACCAACAGTACAAAGTCATGAAACAAAACCACAGGCGAGTAACGAAGCTCCACCAGCTTATTTACTCCTTCCATAACTTACAGCAAACAACAAAACTAGCATAGCTGCCAATTATAAGGCGGATTATTCAAGAAGGTACGAGATTCCATGTGTTGCGCACGACTCGTGTCTAAGGATATCAACACAATGGGTGGTCACGAAACAAGCTGTTCATGAGGATGGATGTCCAGACCAGACCAAACAAGCCTAACCCAGTAGCTATCGGAAAACAAAAAGAATTCGAACAAAACTGATATGCCAAACAAAATGACCTCAAATAGTTCATGTGAGAGTAGTACCTTCACTCCACAGACGACTTACTAACATAGACGTCAAAATCCGACAACGAACAAAATTAAAGGTGACAATCTAGATTACACGACAAAAAACGAGCGATTTATTAAGAAAGCCGGTGATATCTCGGTCAACGGAAACGATCCTGCATATCAAAACCACGAAGACAGCCACAACAGGTCCCAACAATTTGCAACAAACTCACCTAGAAGGACTGGGATCACGAGGTTTTCCGACCCCGAAAATAGCCTTTGATCGTTCAGATAACTCGCGTTCCTGACTATGTACATTAACGGGGGTAGATCGAGGTTTAAGGGAGAGACGTGGGCGATCAGCAGCATCGAAATTTGGGGGAGGTATATATCCACCACCCGAACGGTTGCTGGGTGGAGGTGTGGGATGATCATCATGAAAACCAGCAACACCAGGCTGGACGCGGGGGCGATAAGCCCCTGGACGTGGACGATTGCCAAATCCATTACCGCCCATCCCACCTTGTCGGCCACCGCCACGCATATTGCCTAGTGTAAAACGGACGAAACATTTATAAAGCTGCCGTAGTAGAGGGTTAACTAAAATAATGTAAAACCAACCAGCTCTCCCGTTGAAATCACCGCGACCACGACCGCCACGGTTGCCTGCAAAATGAACATAATGAGTGTATTTTGAACACAAAGGAAAAAGTGTGAGTGGGACTCACCACCTCTTTCTGCATCATTCACGCGTACTTCGTGGTCATCGACAAGCTAGGCAAAACAGCTGTCATGGCGAAGAAAAATAAACATACCGTCCCGTTATATGATAGGGCTTTGTTGTAAGAGTCTTCATCTCTAAGTTCCACGTAGGCATAGCCCTTGAATTCATCAGTGTTTTTATCGCGCATCATGCTAATGCGTAAAATCTACAGGAGGAATTAAAGATAAAAGCAAGTGATAAGGCATACCTTGCACCCGTCCAAGATTTCTTCCACGTGAGATTGCAAACTATTCTTGGGCAAGTTACCAACGTAGACGCGATACCTTGGTGTTTCATTTAAAACGAAATTTCTAAAATACACAAACGCCCGACAACATTGGAAGAATCCACGAATTAATTAACACACCCAAAACACGCCTACCTGGCGGACATTGTTGTCGGAATAAGCGAGCGCCTTTCAGTCACCTTATTTAAACACTCGCGGCAACAATAAATATTAAGTGAAGATAAATGCTTGGCAATGTTAGCATAAATCTGACATAGTTTGCTTATATCTTTGATTGGGTTTTCAGGTGCATCTCAGTGCACATCTTTCCTAAAATTATTCTTACTCTGCTTACAGATTTTATTTAAAATTCATTAAACAAACGTTTGCTCGGGGCTATACTTTTTGCATAAAGATAGTCAACTTTTCTAGTGTCTCGTCACCTTATTTCTTACACGAGTTTAGCAGCCTCAAAGTTCCACTTAGTCATCCCAACTGTGCCCTCGTCTAAACTGATTGAGCCTACACCTGTTTGCATGGCCCATTAAATTAATTCGATACTATATTTATGTGTAGAGCGTAACAGCTACATGCTTTGAGTCATGAAGACTTTAGGTTAGACAGTTAATGCTCATTGCCATTTTGAGGTTGAGCAGGACATGCTTAATTTACTGCATCATCACTGGTCGAGACGTTCAAGGAATAAAGTATTGAAGTTGCAAACAACTTCACCTTATGCACACATCGATTATTGTAGTAAGTTGACAAACCAGAACCACGGGATAATGTCCTCACCATGTTGGATTAAAAGTTTCGACCGACATCTCTCGGACGCCTGTTTAGTTTCGATAACCAGTACGTTGATTGTGATATCTTGGAACGCACAGCCAGATCATACCACGGTAGTAAAGCAAATGTCAATTGCCCCCAGCAATTTAACACCTGGTTAGTTAAGCCATATTACCGAAAATTTACTCCAAATTTTAATTCATTTGTATTTTGCCGGAGGCATGAATAGATGTACCGATTCTTTCCCATTATACACCGGCACCTTATTGATCAAACTCCATAAAATCATATTTGAGGCAAGGAATCGCAGAGGCTTGAAGCTGCATTTCATTCCTGATTTGAGAAAATGAATAAATAAGTACAACTATCCACGATGGTCAAAAATGAGATGCGCTTGCAGTAAAGACCATTGGCGGAGTCGATTGAATGCCAACTTCAGTTCCCAGTGTATTCCAGCTTAATAGACAGCAGGCCTGTCCCCGGCACGATAGAAAACCGTTCTTTTCGCAAACACGTAATTCCTCGCCTTTGTATGCTCCTCCTCATAATCAAGATACGCCGATCTCTAAGGTTAAAACGCGTTATAATCTCAGTAAAACTCTAACACCTTATTTGATCCTTATTATCTATAAGTCAAAATGCTATGGTTGGATTTGCGGCGATGTTTTCCTTCCCTCTCCGGCCTTGACCGAAAATTCGAAGCACAATTCAGCCACATGCATTTCACTGCAATAAAACTTTTGTTTGGAGTTGCCAACCAATAAACTTGTTTTATGCTAAAAGGTGTCAGCCTTTGACACAAGTAACATCGGCATTAAAAAGGGGTGTAAGGCTGATCAACTGTTGACTGAGAATGGTTAAAGTGGAAGCATAGTAATTATACACCGATTGTGGTGAAAGACAATCATAAGAAAAAAAGTAAATATTGCTACTACACCGCTTCTTTCACTACCGTCCTGGACTCGTACCTTACCGGTCACGCCATAGCCTAACGATAAGCCTTTTCTCATTCTAGTTTACCTTTTATCGTCTTTTACGATGACTGAAAGCGTTGTAACGCACAAAATGGGTGCAGGGCGGACAGCTCTGTCTGGCTCCAAGGTTGTATTCGTGGGCATTGCGCGGGTTGATGGAGAAGGCAGCTTGATGCGGTTCGGGTGTCTTCTCACGCCGCAATAGCGATTGCGGCGACACCGATATACTCCACTGTGGTGTGCGCCTCGCCTTCAGTTCAACATGCAATCGCTCCACTGCCTCCTCATCTCCCATTTCGTAGGCATGAAAATGTTGCCTTAGTCTCTGGTGCTTCTGTTGGTCCTGCTGCCGATAATGATGGTGGTGATACTGGTGCTGCTCCTGTTGCTGGTGTTGATAATTATGATAATTATGTTGGCGATAGTAGGGGTTGTAGTAGACCCCGTTGGAGTAGTCAGCCGTCTAATAAAATAAATTTGTGGAATAAAATATAGTTCCAAGTTAATATGGTCCTCTAAAAAAGGAATCGGAGTGGCTGATTTTGTTTGGACATCAAATTTTTTCGCACCAAGATTAACGGGAGTCACAATCGCAGCAACTTGATTGATAAGAGCGTTAGCTAAACAGAAGGCCTATTATGTGGCTTACAATAAAGTAGCTCAGAAAATAAAGGGTAAACAAATTGATCGTTAGAGACAAGTAAGGGATCTCAAAGTGGCATATAGCAGAGAGAACAGACAGGGAAAAATGAAACGGGGGACCTTGATGGAACTCCCATTTTACTCAAGAACTTGCGCCTTTTAATGCAACGTTTCAGTGAATTATCACTTTCATGGACCGGTGTGTCTATCACGGGCAAGTAAGTGTTCACCAGCCTTCAAAAAAGATCAAGTAAAGGTCTAAGTTTTCTGCCAACCATCAAGAAAGACCCTTCGTTGCTTTAAACACAATCTCACTCAAATTCGGCTGACTGCGACGACGAGAAAGCTTTAAATAACTTCACAGTCAAACCATCGGTGAGAGAGAACATGTCTTGTCACTCAGTGCAAAATGATATACAAACTTTTCTCTTTTAAAAACCCCAAAAGTAAAAAACTATGTCACTTTTCCTAGCTCGGATTTGAATAGCACATCTTGGTACAAAAGTCAAGAAAGTTCACTTCAGGCTTGTTCTAAAAAAGGGATCAACGAGGTTGATGGATATGAGAAGGTTACCAGCTTGGTAGGAAATGTATTACGAATATCGTAACAGGAGGGTTGTTGCATTTCGACACTATGTGTGCAGCGTCACACTTGCGTCGAATATGCCCATTTCGCGTGGGACGGAAATTATGAATGCAATCAAGGTTCACTTCAAGGTCACAGAGTTAAATGCAGTGTAGAACTTCATTTGGTTAAGGCGCGGGGCGATGTGGCCTCTGGATAATGGCAGCAACCTTTAGTCCTTCTGTTCGTCGTCATTACGCGTTCTACCATGGTATTATACCTTCAGTCGACTTCAGAGAAGACTCGGAGTGCTGCATGTACTTACAGCATTATAGGATTCGGTTAAAGTAAGCACCATTTTAGGCATTAAGGAATTCTGAGCCTTTCAGAGGATCTCCTACCCTCCAAACATTTCTTCCACATGGCAGCTAAATTTGCTTTAATCCACTCCGTACACAAACAAAAATGCCCATCTTTAGACATTAAGCCACTGCAAGTGATCGACAAAGCTCATCATTTTGTGCACTATTAGACTCTTTAGCCAGGTAATGCGGTCCACACGGCAGCTAGAATGCAGCTGAAGCGACGTGCTACGGGTGCAGTTAATGGTCGGCTTAAAAAAAGACTGACTATACAATGGCTCAGCGATAAGGAAACCAAATTGAGTGGAATGGTACCTACAGCGAGGTTAGTCAGCTCCTTATGCACCCAAAGATGGATAATGACAAAATCTGATTTGCACTTGGACACATTTTTTTAAGGCCAAATTTTCTGTAGGATTCATTGTTGGTAAAGGCAAGAGGCGCCTTATCCCCACCATCCTTCGCTCAACTGGTAAGATGGATTGGTTACCAGCTTAGTAGAGGGTGATTGGACTTTAGAAAGATGGACCAGGAAGAAAATCCTGCGCTATTGATGGCCAAAAAGGCTAAGGTCCCAATAAAAATAGATGTCACAGTGACAGCATGGGAAAGGGATGAAGAGGAGCGTTAGAATCTATTTTTGTGCCATGCACAATTGTTTGCCGTCGAACACGGATCTGACATTTTAAGGAAAGTAGGCAGGATTAGAAATATAATAAAGCTGGACCTTGGTTTACAGCCTACAAAAGGAAGCCAGATTAACTATTGGAAAAATCGAATACTTTCTGCTTCCTGATTGAATTCGTTGGAAGGGAAAGGAAAGCCAAAACCACATCTCAGTTATTACAAACTTTTTGATCTGTTCAACCACGGCTCAAAAGCCAAAATGTTCAATTACCATTACACCAGAAACACGATACATCCGCGATTTCGTGTAAATGGGTGCGACAAGTTTATTAAGGACACAAATCCTAAGGGTGAGGTTGCGACCTTGAATCAGAAAATCCAGGTATTACCGATGTATGATGGTGGTAATGAATTTTAACAGGGCGAAAATGAAATCAAGGAAGGTGGGAGGCGATCCGAAGCGCCTAGGGCACAAGCGTTGCCAAGGGTGATAAATAACGCCAATTTAGTGAGTCACCTGCCAAAGTGGTCACACAGAAAAAGTTACAACAAGAACAACACCATATAAGGCAGTTGGATGCTCTTCTTCTCAGCCAACACATCTTTGACTTCAAAAATAGCAATCATTGGGCAGAAAGAAACGCCACATGCGAGATTTATGTGAATAATGGTAGTCCTTCTAATTCTATTCCCTGTATTTAGTATTTGATAGAATCTACTCCTTTGTTCTAAAGCTGTTACAAAAAGAACTAAGTACCGAAGTGGCAGGATCCCACGGTAAGCGATAGCGCCTACATAATGACGAAGTTGATAAAATAGTGCTTTATCTTAAGGATGAGTAACTATTTGCTCCAGGCAAATGCATAGAACAGTTTACGAGTGAGGTCTGAAACGAAGACAAAACATGCTCATTCGACCCATAAAAAACAATCGTTAATCGTTAATAAGCTGATAAAGTGCAAAATCCTTATTAAACATTTGATAGCTACAATCCATACATGCTTCGACTTCTATTTTACGTTGGTCAGTATTTTACCAGGCATATAGTAAGTCTGGAGGGAGTAGTCGCTGCAATAATTTCATTCCTTATTTAACTCTTGGCTTTGATTTTGAGAGCACTTAATGCTCTGACATTTTACTTCCGCTGGGTTGGATGGGGCACTAAATTGGTAGCAGTGGAAGGAAAGTCCGATCCTAAAGAACACTTTAATTCACATTTCTGATCGTTGAACCTTAACGTGATGAAAGAATCTTTGGTGATTCATAACAGACGAACTACCACAATCCTGTGTTCAACAAGAATGCTACCGACATCTGATGCGACACTAACTACAAACCATCTGAAGAAGTTCGTTACGGGACTGTCTGCCGTACCTTTTGAAGAAGTCGATCAAGTGAATACGCGATACCTTCTCCGCTTTCCTACTACCTGGACAAACGTAGGAACGGAACGGAGGAGCAGACACAAAAACTCGTCATCACAAAACGATTTTAAACACCGTCCTTTAGTAAATGACCGCCTATAGGCTAGTGTTTTATGACTACCGATGGACAGTCGTGGAGGTGAGAGCATCCCTTCTCTTAATATAGCTCTTGGACGGGATGTAGAGGGGTATTAGTGACGTTGCAGTCAGATATCGCCTCAGATGCATGCAAATTCGATTAACAGCATGGTTTATTAATGGGTTTTTTTCTTACGGTACCACCTACGTTGAGACGGTCGACGCGAGGAGTTGACCAGGGGAGATGCCGGGGCCGGTTCTCAAATGGAGAAGAGACTACGCAATACACAGGCACCGGAGGCTCCGCTTTTGTACTTCCTCTGGGTGGTATGCACTTCGGGCCACAACAGTAGCCCTTCAGCCCTACTGTTCTTCGGCAATGCACATCATGCCCTCGAGTTATAGCTTCTTTCCCCTTTAGGAGAGACTCAGGGTGCTACAGCTACAATCCTTCGTTATGGCGTCAGGTTGGTTAAAGAAGACCTTCAACTAATCGGTAGAGATGGATTTGACAAAGTCGCTATTTACAAATTACCATTGTTCTATACTTAAGAGGTGGACGACGATTCACTAACCTTTGTGCACAGGCAATGGGAGCATTTGAAAGGCTGTATGTAAAAGAGATAGAGGATGACACTTAAAGGTATGCTGCAAGTATTTGTCCCAAAAATTATGATCGTTTAAATCGAGTAACGCTATCTACTTAGACTAAGGCAATAATGCACGATGAAAACGACCAGCTTGCGAAATCCCTTCCTTAAAATCAAATTATGCAAAATTTACAATGGAAAAGGTAATTAGTACCGTCAATAGCTATTGAAAGGAATCTAGACACGCCTTATGTTAAAGCATTTTGAAGTTCATATGAATGTAGTCAACTAGGTTTAGACATTTTACGTTCACTTTCTCTTTTCCGTTCCAATATACCATGTCTTCTAGACAAAGGCAAAGTCCATGATTACAAAGCTACACAAGCGAAGGCATTCATGATCTTGGCGCAGCTACTGCACAATTTCGTTTACATGACTTTTTCAACTGCAAAGGAGGGAAAATGCATTGGTGGCAAAGGTTAACTTGTAAGCACGTTGCCGTAGCATTGGCTGGAATCAGGAAGCCTGGGATTCCATGCCCACATTCAAGTGCGACAAATGGAATGCAAAGCTTCCCCAAGGAAGGTCCTTTCAGTCGGCTGCAAAAATTGCCCAACAAATTTGTTGTCATTGATCTCTGGAGAAACTCGGGCACAACAACAAAGTCGAGGCAACTCTGTTGTAGGATAGCGCCAGCTATCATTGGGTTTAAAAGATAATATTTATAATATTCTAAAAACTAAGGCTGTAATTATTCTCAGGAGAATGACTTTGCTCAATCCTTTCGTGACAGGAATCATGCAACCTATTACTATGAGATGATAAGGAACATAGGTGTTGATCTTGGCGAATTAGTGTGGCCATGCACATTTTTGCTTGAGATGGCTGCAGATAACGAGTGATTTGTGGAAGACTAGCTAAAAGGTATACCTGTTACAGACCAATATTGCGCTGAAGAAATACTGCATGCACTCTAAACACGAAGTTGGATTTTTGGGCGCATGAAAAGGAGTCATACGCATAGCTTCGCAAATCTTCCCAGTCTTCTGCGATTTAGACCCCACGTTGATGAAAAGGATACCTGCTGATGCCACCTATTCTACTTTATTGCCTCATAACTTCATCTGAGATGATGCGTGTGCTAAATTTTGATAGATAGAGTTTGCACCTCGCTGAGAAGAAATAGTGAAGGAAATTGCATTTGCGCATCGCATAAAATCCTCATAGGGATTTCACTTGGCCGTTAAATCTATGATTGAAGCAATTAAAATTTTAATCGCAGTATTGGAGTAATTGGAAGCTAGCTGTGCACTGAAGCCCAAGGGTTTGTAAATGCTGTACCAATTAAAATGCTTAAATGAACTTTTGGTTAAGCATGCAGACGGAGAGTGGTAAAGCTAACAACTTGTTAATAAGATTTAGAAGTCTTGGTTAAATCTAATGGCGGTTAAAATGTATAAATCTTCTTCAGTGCCGAAGGTATAGACAATGCTATGAACAGCAGTTCTCGGTGAACAGAAGTTGGTAACATGGTAAACTTTCTAGACCATTAACAGAATGTGTTTTGTGCCAAGTTCCAAAGGTGGAGTGATTCCATGTACCAGTCAAAACGTAGAAAATTTTTGCACAAGTCACGCCACCTTGAGGCTCTGGTAAGGGAAAACAACTGTCACTTGCCTTGGGCACCATCGGTGGTTCCGAACTTTGCCGACAGGCCTCAGGGAGGACAATCGGCCCTTGTCTAGACTGCACCTGCCGGTAATTTGTCTGCGATTCGCCCAGCCAATTGCCCATCTCATAGACGCCTCGACTGGCCGATACCCTCGATGGCGGATGTACACGATTCACAACCTCTGACTTTTGGTCAATCAAGTGGGAATACACCTGGTGAAGTGGGCCGCTATGTTGCTCCCGATGTCCCGAGGTGCTTGAAGTTGACATGGTAGAGGAGATTGTGGTGCTCCCTGTCGAGTCAAAGCGGTTGGTCGCCGTAGGCTGAAGAATTTACAAGCAGTCGTTAATCAGCTTTCTGATAGCATTGGTAAACTGTTTGGAGTACAGAAAAAGTAGTGCTCATTTTGATACCTTTCCATTAAAACAGCGTTGTGGTACGTCAGCATTCCTAAGTAGTATAAGTTAAAAATTTTAGTAGGCTGACAAATAATCCTCCGATCGCAACCTTGTACCGATACAAATAAGCTCTTTAACATGATCTTGACAGTTTCCAACCGAAAATACATTTGACAGTGTCAAAATTAACCTAGGATGTTTGGAAAGCTATCGTAAATTTTACAAACTAAAGTTGAATTACGTGGATTCAAGGACATCCTTACAAAACTGCTACATTATCCAAATGGTTACAAACAGTTTGTCAACAAAAAATTGTTGTTTCATCTGGATTTGTAGTGGAGGAAGTGGGTGGGAAGGGTATGGAAAAACGTATTCTCGAAACTCATTAGAAAATTAGGAAACCGCAAAGCAAATGGGCTTTAGGGCCTTGAGGTGAAAAAAAAGTTGGCAAAATTAATTACCCTCTTCAATGGAATTTTTAAATCATATTATTTCTCTATCTCTCCTACGTTTAATTTTTAACGCAGAATTGTGCTAACAGAGAAAAAGGCCAGCACAATCACAAAATGTTGGTTTATTGAAAGTTTCATTAACATTAAAAATACAATTCGTTATGGCTGTGAGGGATTCTGAACAGATCTATGCAACCTTTTCTTCTCATGTAGAATACTTTGATACGGCTCCATCAATGCAAGAAGTCGACTTGAATTTTTAATAACTAGTTTGATTAATGGCAGTTTAATTCGGAAAAACGAAGTTTTACCACTACGAAGCAATGATTTAATAGCCCAAAAAGACTTTCACAATCGTAATTTTAAGGCACATCTAGGGTTCAGATACAGCAGGCAAAAAGGCTTAAAAATGCAGCTCTATTTTTTTCACTTCTGGTTTAAATGAAAAATCGTCTTCTCACGAACCTCATCGCATTTGATGAGTTATAGAGGTTCATGACAATTACTACAGTTGGTGAAGTCGGAATGATACAACTCAAGGAAACGACAAGTTGCGCGACATAGTCCAGCCCTACACGGTTGCTCAGTGAAATGGGGCAAAAAAATAATCAGTGTACCTGTAGCGTCCCGAGACTTCCTTTGAAGGTAAAGGAAGGCATATTACTGAGGCAGAATATGTTTTATGGAAACAGAGGGATTGGGGGCTGCTGGCATGGTCCGGAGGCCAGACAACCGGCTAGTACAATAATGGCAACCTAAGTGACCGAAACCGACAGTCCGAACAAAGTTTTACAGTAGCAAGTCGGATCGGCCACTATTGAGGATTACTAAGAACATTTGATTGGATGACTGAATCCTTTACTGCTCTATGAGAAATGACCCTGCTTTTAATTTCGTATAATTGAGGCAACCCTGACAATGGCTCAAATCAGGCATAAATTGACCAGAGCATTTTGTTCAATTTATGATAATTTTCTCCGTAAGTAAAAATGGGAATTTGAAATGCTGCAAATGGTAACACAGGCTTTAGTGCTGCTTATAATAGTGAACAAAGAATTTGTTCACAATTAGCAAGCCCTAAGAGATTCAGTGATAGTCCAAATTCAATTAATTTCCATCTACTCAATAATGATTAATTTAGCCCCCAGTAAGGATGAAACTGATAGTGCAGGTAACAGGACACATTTATCGATGTCAGAATCGACCAAGGAATGGGGAGCCACTGGACAAGGAAATAGGAATGTAAATTGGCACAAGAGTAATAAGAACAAGCATCTACCGGAATCCGCTTAAGCGACCAGGACTCATTCACCGAACTCGTTGTGCCGGAGAATTTGCACGGAGCCACTGCGGCAGAGATCGCTGATCGTGGAGTCATCGATGAATTAGTTGGAAAGTTGACGGAACTATGGCAGGTTATGGATCGGGTGATCATTGCCATCAGATCGGCTGAGTGACCTGCTTTGCACTCCGGAATGCACTCCGCGGGCAGTCGGCCGGTCAAACGCTGTAGACAAATTTGGAATCAACGAAAAGCATTTTATGCCCTTATTTTAGGACTAAGTGCGAGCCCGTATGGGTTTCATATGCTGTTCTACCTACCAAGAGTATGGTATGCAAAAAGCATGGATGGACATTAGCCTTAATATCCAGTTCCTGTTTCAACTTAAGTCTTGAGAAGTTTGGGCTTGGCAAGTAATTTTAGGTAGGATGCAAGGAAATGTGGCTCTCTGTCTCCAGAGGAAATCGATTGCTGTAGTTCAAAAATTTCAGTGTCCCAGTATAACGGTTTTTAACGGCAGACGGCTATGAAAATTGATTCGTCCTAAACGCAATAGCGTTGGCTAAAGTAGGAGTTAATCGTAAAGCAGAATGTCTATTAACTAAGCGACCTAAATGCAGACTTATTCTTTTACTAGAGTAGTTTAAAATCTGCTTTGTGAGTCACACATATACCGAGGAATTAACAAGTCTGACTGCTTTGCCAAAATAGCTTTTTTTCACTCGTTTCCTGTCAAAAAAGTCCTCCCTTAAATTTGGCCTTAATGAGTCTGTGTGAAGATTATTAGATCAAAGGGTTTGAAGATAGGACTTCTTGAAAGTTCTCTAAAGACGATAAGGGCAGATTTCGCGTGGCATTCTAGCAAGGTCATATAGTGCTGTTGGATGGAGAAATCTCGTTCACAGTTCAGAGTCATATTTTTAATCAGAGCCTAAATTAATCGTATCAGTTAAAATAGCTTAACTTTTAGTTTTGTATCGTGGTGGTAAGCATTAACGGAAGGATGAAAGCCTTTCAAATAATCTCTTGAGCTCAGTCGGTTCTCACTCGAAGGGTTCCCTTCTGCTTTTGGGTACTAAACTATGCTGTACTATTTGCTGCTAAAACTATCGTTTTCTCCTCACTTTTAACTCCTTTGGCAGGTTGTAATCAAAAGACACACGAAATGCCTGACTAAATGGGAATTTCATTCCTTTAGAATGTGATTACTGCAAAAAGTTTTATAAATTATAGAAATAAGTGAAGCAAATGCTCTGATACCGCGTTGAATTGACAATCTTTTGCGGAGGATGTTTGCGATCCCAGAAAAAGTCACTCAATCAGAGTTCTGGAAGTTTCAATGGTGTGGTTGCCTGCTGGCTAAGGCCAGGCTTAGGCAAACTTTGAATGCATTAACAGCCATGCCGAAAAATACGACAAATCAGGTCGAAGGGTGTAGATCCACACTTCACCAACAAGACTTCAGCCTCGTTCACGCACGTCATATATCCGTGTTTACACACCCGTGTCATTTAGTAGAGGCGACTGTCATGAAGTCTTCATCCACTACCTACTTTGATCCGTGGTCCCGATAAGATCCAGGCTACTCGTGAATATCGAAATAATTGATAATTCAGCTTCAGGCATCTACGGGACCAGTTCTGTTAGAAAATTCTTTTAACCTGAGCGGTTCGCCTCGTCTGGTAGCTGCCTGCTTTCTCTGCAAAGTGGTGCGATGCAGCTGGAATGTTCAAGGATTGCTAGTAATTTACTCACAAAGTCAGGTTCATACATCGCGTATCAGAACTAGGTTTCGTGCTGAGAAGACAATTTTCTGATGTCATTTTGAACCTAATATTTCCCTTAAAAGACCATATGAGGGATTAAGAGGAAAAGAGGCTATACGTGTCAGGTAGAGAGTGCACTTTCGTAGTTGCAAAGTTGAAATGCTACTTCAGAGACGATGTAGTCTAATAGCTATCAATGAGTGAACAAGAATCTTCGCGTCTATCAGTAGTGCTGCCAAAGGGACTTTGTAAAATCGCACCGTTTGCCATCGCTTAAAATCATTCGGCACTTTAAAGAAACGTGTTTGAGGGCAAAAATTGCAAAAAATATTCGAAATGACAGCGGTTTGGGACAACAAGTATGGAAATACTCGTTGAAGTAGTTTTCTCCCAAAATCACCAGCTGGAGACCCCGGTAATTGAGATTAAAAAGCCTATTAATTTTTCTAGTTTAATCGCTAAGGCCAAAAATAACTCCTTGTAGTAAAAGCACAACATTTTGGGTTTTAAGCTGGAAATACCCTCCTTTATCTCAAAATACACTTTTCTCCTACTTTCCACATTGAAAATTGAAATAAAGTACTTCATGATTATTAGAAATAAAGAAAATGACCGAATAATTTCAAAGTCAGAAGCAAAACTCCAGAAGACTTAAAAATTCCAACTTGGGAAATTAATTTTAACGAAACCGAATAATGCAGGAAATTAATGAAATGTAATTTTGCGCTCAATCGCTACTTCAACCTAAACCGTTTTACTCACCTCCTCCTCACGGCAAAGATCCGTGAGTTGTCGACTGCTCTCTGATATCAGCCATTTCAATTCAGCGGCCACTTCAAGCAACTCTCTCTCCTCTTCTGATACCACCGCTGTCGTCGCCACCTGTTGAGATTTCGGCTCTGCGTTCCTCTGCTCTCCTTGCATTCTTCCTTCTCCTTGTTGCGGTTTTTTCTTCGCGTCTGGCCGCTTCCAAAAGCCAAGAAATCGCACAGATGATCCCTTTGAAGACTCCATCGACTCACATCTGGGTTCCCCGGTTTGAGCACGGCTGTGTGATTGTCGTTTGTACGTCTCAGGAGGGCGAGGTGGTGGGGGTAGGGACGGTGGTGAAGAGGGTGGCAAAGAAAGTTTTCGAGTGTTATCCACGCTGCCGAGACCAATCATCTCGCTCATAGACAATGAGATGTCTAACAGACGTTGGCGGTCTGTTATCCGCCAGGATTCAATCATCTCAGAAATTTCTGTGAATGGGGGAATATTTTATTGAAGACACTGAATAATGTGGTGTTCATCTTCTCAATGAACTGCTGTAAAATATGCAATGAGCTTTAAATGAGAATTTCAGACGCAACCATATTATTTCCGAGTAATTTCTGATGATTAGCTGAATGATTATTCGTTGAGTTTCGAATTACACATTGTCGATTGGTTAATCAATTTCGTTGTGAATATACCCTTCATAGACCCATCGTTGCATTCAGGTAGTGGGGAAATAGCATAATCCAATTATTTTGGGTTCCCTACCATGTCTCATGGGTTATTAACGAACTAAAGCATCGAATATGTTAGTAATTAAGGCTATTCAATAAGTCGTGATGCATCCAGAGCTATTTCATGTCGTCAAACTGGCAAATTCCAGCCATTCGTGGTGCATCAGTCTTAATCTGTAGCATAGGGTTCTAGTAATACGCACCGTCTCATGAACAGAATACACAAAACACAGTTCAGGGCAAGCTAGAAGCAGTAACACTTTTAATGTATTTTGGATTTAAATCATAACGAGCAAAGCTGTGGACAACAAAAATGAAATCTTCTGACGGATACCCTATTAAAAGGTGTGAATTTGGTTACTTTAAAAACCTCCAGCATCCATGTTCCAGGAAAATTAGGATGTTTTCAGATGAAAATAATCTAACTGTGAAATGATATGGTTACATCTCAGGCGGTTTAAACAATGCGTTTTCTAGACGGAGACCTTACAAATGCTTCACTATCTGCACTACTCAACGGCATTCCGCTTGGTCGGACAGTTAAATATTACAAACTTCACGCCTGCATCTGTCGAATTCTGAGAGGTGAACCTAAGATTTGGAAAGTCTCGAGGATTTTGGCCCCCCTAGTCGATGGAGACTGATGTTAAATGATTGGGTGAGCACAACGGTCCAGTCTACAAGGCATAGTTGTGCACAGATAAGCAAGACATTATCTCAAAATTTTTCACGTAAATACTATGGAGCCTTAGCCGTACTTTGTGTATCACTTTCTCTAGTCTACAAGTTTATAGCCGCCTCTTCTTATCGTTTGTAATTCCAGCATTTTATTGCTTCTATATTCACATCGTTGTCTACTAAGTTCGGCTTGATTGGTTGAAATGCCTATATTTTTTGTGTAAAAATTTTAATGCCTTCCCGTCACCGGTGTTCATCAGCTACATTTCACTCGTAGTGCAGCTTAAAAGTGAGAATAAACTTGAGTTGGGTAGCAATATTTACGGATCGGCAAACCTCACGAACTGCAAAATAACCATCAAGTTTTTATGCTCGGGGTTTCGTGTTAGTTCCCAATAAAATACCAGTTAAGTTAGTTTGTCAAAACTGCATAAATAACCCGAAAAAACCAGGCCTAACTATCGTAGCTCAAGCCTCTTTATCCACTGACATAAAACTATCACATTAAATTCAACTCTGTTTTTAGTTTAGTGGTTTGCAGCTAAATTAAACTGGATTACGTGACAGACATTCATTGGTACATTAACTTAGGAATCATCTCGGTAAAAAAAGTTTTGTGTGGTTCCACATCGGCGACAATTTCGGACGAAACTCAAAACCTCACATCATGCCAGCTTTTATAGGCAGGAAGTGGAATTCCTCTGAGATGGGAAAAATTCTTGCTAGCCAAATCACCTCAGTTTCAAGAACTGAAACGGTGCATAGAGTATGCTCATTTTAACCGACTGATGTTCCTAAGAGAATAACATTATTCACCTACTCACAGATTTGTAAAATCCTACTTGAACAAAACATAAAACTACGCATGAGTACATTTTTAATGAGCATCTGATTGGACGACAATGCCGTTCCGTTTTGGACTTGGTCCAATGAACTTGGCTTATACAACCAACAATTTCATCAGAAAAGGGGCAACTTCCCACAGGTTGCCATATCATCCTGTGATTTACCATAACAAGGGCCAATCCAAAGGCAGCACATCCCGAAGTAGTTAAATGTGTTGCCGAAAACACTCAAAACGATCAGAACTCAAAAAAGATTCAATGCAAGACAAAATTACGCTTCACCATTGCTTGACAATGTTTAAGTGGTATCGGTGAGCAGTAAATTACCGTATTTTTGCTAAGTCTTAATGGGTGCGCCATTTACGTAGTAAAATTATATGCATGCAAGTTTGGGTCCCTAAACTTTTTATTAACTAAACACTTGCTTGAGAATTTTAAATTAGGAAAGTTCGATTCAATTTGGTTAGAAAACTGCAAAAGTTTTCTGTTCATTTTAGTGCAGGAAACAATCGCCACAAGATTAAAATCTTACAGAGGAGATGTCCTAGGAACCTTTATCCTGAAGAAAAAGGTTTGCTTTTTGCAATGCCGCGATGCATGATTTGAAGTAATAAAGCAGTGTGGGTCAGCATAGACGGATGAGAGGGTGGAGGATGACAATTTAGCGGTCATGCAACGGTTCGGTTCAGTTGGCCGTCGTGATGATCGCGCAACACTTACCACCACTCGCCCCTAAGAAGACACTGTGATCGCAGGTATTTTGGAAGGACCAAAGTTCGCTGATTCAGCACCGCATCCGTGTTGGGGCTGTGCAGCGGCCGTGTGTGCGTGTATGTTCGATACGTGTGTGTCCAGTGTTTTCCCTCCCGGCGATAGTGACAACCCGGCCTCACCCCCACCACCCAACGCACCCAAACACGCAAATGCACAACCATGTACACACCCTGTAGAAAAAGCTAAGAGAGTTTGTGCGCAAGTATTTGCGTGTGTTGAATCCCGTAGTGCTTCATTCAAACGATAATGGGCATTCTAGGAGAATCAAACTTAAATTTCCATATTCGTTGACAAAAAAATGCGCTAGGGCATTTGTAAATGTTTGTTTCTGGTCTCGGAAAGAAAAGACAATAGGGGGTTCGTTTAATCACGTTTAAGGCATTTCGACTGGGTCAGGTGGGAAATACTTTGCATTAGTGCATGGAAAAAGCACTATGAAGTTCAATAACAAGCAAGCAGAACGCAAATTTTATCTCCAAGTTAAACTCTAGCTACTTGGGCAATTATTTACCATTTCAATTGGTTAAAAGGCGGTTGACAGAAATAGAGCGTTGGAGAAGATGTAATATCAGGCGGGTGGGAAGCTTACAGGGTCGTGTTCGAAGTAATTTGGGAGAACCGAAAGAATATTGACGCAGTCAAAGCCATTGTGTGTGGGCGTGTCAAAACTTCACATTCTTCTCGTTGTTAACTAGGATAAGCAGCTTGAGGCGCAAATCTTACTATTATCATTAGGAAGTGGTATCACAAACAACTCACTCATAAGCTCTGGATTTGTACATTTTTAAAGGATATTTCAATTTATTCCTAAGAACCTCCTTCAATGTATGTTTGAAAGTTTGAAAAGCTTATCGAGGAGACGAGAACTACATGATTCTTTGCTTTAACATATGGTTCTTGTGTGAGGACGGGAAGGCCTTCTTATTAGTGGTATTGAGGACAGCTCATCGAAACATTCCAATGCCTATGTAGTCGTTTTTTGAATCATATGTATTCTCTTTACATACTAATCCGCCTTGGAAGGCGGTAAGGGGAATAAAACAAATATACGGAGCACACTTTTGAGAAACTGCTAAAGACAAAACTGTGATATGTATACACCTAGCTCTGAGATTATACTCCGTAAGCAGTTCCTCAACACACTCAATTAGTTTCAATCCTCGAATAAGTCTGTAATAAAACTGCATATATTTCATTCGGGGTTTAAATTAATTTAGTGACAAGTTTAGAGGGTGAATGTATGACGCAAATGTAAAGCTTTCAGGGGTTTACTTGGAAAATTTTCATAAAATAAATGAGCGCACTATTGTCATCTACAGTGCAATGTTTGATCCTTGATGAGACACCAAATCCTTCTTAATTTGAATATTTTTGGTATCTTTGGGAAGGCGATCAACTTGTCGCAAATAATAGCAGCAAAGAGGACCCATTTCTAGATTCTAAATTTTGATAAGCCTCCAAAAATAGTCCTAATTAACCACCGCCAATGCCACCATGAGTCGAAAATATCTGCAATCAGCCAAAGTCGGTGAGCATGGAGAGACGAATAATTGGTGGAAAGCTGAGTAAAGAGAATCCAAATAAATAAAAAATGTGCCCTCCTTGGAAACTACAAACTTTCTTTGATCTCCGTCTCACTTTATCACTGACTATTTTCCATACAATTGTGTAACACCAAGTGAAGTTTATAAGTATCACTTGGAAGAACATCATAGAGGGCAGGAGGAAGTCTAAACTTCTTCACAGATGAGTTTTGCGTCATGAGAATCCTTGTTGTTGTTGTTGTACAAGAACAACACATTCTTCCAAATTGTTAATCGACTCCGTCTGTTCCTAAAATACAACACATTCTTCCACACGTTCCAGTTATCCGTAATTGTCCGTCCACAGCCCACCACACACAAAGCAGCCAACAACCTTTCGAGAATTAACTGCTACAGTTTTAGAACTAATGAGCAGATCACCAGTTTAAAGTTTTGAAACAAAAAAGACATTCCTTATTGTAAGTCAGTGAGTAAACCATGTAAAACGGCCCATTTTTCTGAAGGGACGGAAATGAAGAACAAGTTAATGGGCTTTGAAGTTCGCTGCCGTTTGTTAACACCTGAGGCAGTCGCTTGCTTCTCAGCTTCCCTGACTCCCAAGTTGAGGTAAGTGCAAATGGATAGCATCGAACGTTCTTAATGCGTTGACATTAAATTAGTTTAACAGCAACAAGAACAGAGAATTCCTTGAACATGATCCCTCAAAGCTTGAATGGTTTTATCAGTAAAATGGAGTAGACCAGTCCATTTTTGGGAAATGTGTCCTACCATTTCACCTGAGAGTGGTACACAGCAAAGTTACCGGGAGGTGTGCTTAAATCACATGCATCAGTTCCAACCGCCACCTGGTGAGAGAGGAAGCAGATAGTCGAAAATCGAATTAGAAGTGCCACACTGATGGGCGGACACGTGATTAAACTTCACAAGACTTGGAGACGTTTGAATTTCACAACTCAAAACAGGTTATAAAAAAATATTGCAGCCAGGGATACCAAAAAAAAAAATGCACCAACTACTTCGGTGACCCAATGTTTTAGGCAAAAGGGTAGGAATAGCGCAGAGGTAAGTCTCTATGCCTCCACACTTTTGAGCTAGAAAAATAAACAATTTTCTGCTATACATCCGTCACGGTTAGCTGAGGTAGGGAAGTCCCTCCAAGCAACCCACGCCTTTGCCTCCCTTTCATATTAATAATTCCGTCCAAAGCTCCGATAAGGAATGAAGCACAAAATTCTCGAGAAATTTTTAACAAGAAGGCTTATGGACTGCTCTATTAGGAAGTCTTCATGAACATTCACTTTGTTTCGGCTACAAAGTTAGTGCTCCTCTAGATAGGCCCATTAATCTTTTAAAATGCGCCTCAGGAGAAATTGTTGCGCTTAGAGGTTTGAAAAGCATTTTGAACCCGGGAAATATACCATTCTTGTCTACCTGATCGCCTGTACTTGGGAGAGCCCTTAAAAAGTTGTCCATTTTGCGCAATCACATGCGGTTCCAGAAATCCTCCAAGTATATTCAAAAGGCTACCTTTGCTTAGAGGGGATGCCCATAAACTGAATGATACCCACCAAAAATATCTTCGATGAAACTGATTTTGTGCGTGGGGAAACAAACTATATGTCCGAGATGGTTCTTAGCCACTTGGGTAGTGTCACATTAATCATTTTTCAGAAGGTCAAACAAGTAGGAAGATGCAGGACTTTGCCCTGCGCACTTCAGGTCGCGAGCATTGTTTATTTTGGCTTCAAAAGCTGATTTCTGGACCTTATAACCACGCCCATAAACAATTTCGCCTCTTTATTATCACCTCCTACATTTTAAAATGTTTAAATTAGTCTTATTTGAAATCTAATTTACTGGAGGGGATAGTAACAAACACCTTATGATAATGACTCAATGTGCGTTTCAGCATGGCATAATGAAGTGGTTTAGCAGTCGACTTATGTGAAATCACAACTGGGGAGAACTGTACTTGAATAGAAAAGATCTGGCCATTTTCAGCAGCTCGGGTACAAAGGTACATTTATTGAGCACTTAATTCTCATCATGAGAATGCGAATGCTTGAACTATGGTTAATGTGGGGTTTTCAATGCCACAACTTTTCTGATACAATTCTATTCGCTTTGCTTGATTCCAGATTGTGCAGCTGCATCGCAATGTTTTCACAAGCACATTTTCTGGCCAGAACCAACGACTTTTCCCATCAATCATTTGCAAGCTATCAATGAGCCAACTAACGTTTTGCTTCGGCCCCGGTAATGTGAAGAAATTGGCTGGCGATTTGGGGAGCTGACCACTGGGCAGAATCGCTGCCTGCCTCCACCACCTCCTCCTGTGTGAGGCGTGAGCTCTTCTGGCTACGGTGGGCAGCGCGGCGGGCATCGCGACGACGCGTCCGTGGAGTCTTCTCATCAACCCCTTCGCTATCGTTAACACCCACGCTGCTACCGGCACTAAGCCGTGTTGGCGTCCATCGGCTCGGCTTGCTCGGATAGTGTTTTGCTAGCCATCGTGATAATTCAAAGGCTCGGCATATACGCGCCTCTAATGGACTCTCCTACAACAAATCACTGCGTCGTCAAGCATAAAATATCCGATTTTCAAAGAAGCCAGCAAATTTGAAGTTCGGAAATACACATCTATACTTAAGACCCTACGCGATTAAATGTTGCCAAACACAACCCACCAAAATGCAAGCGCATCAAGAAAACACACCTTTTCAGTGATATAACTCTATCACAGCTTTTGTTTGCAATACTTTCTTGCAAAAAGACTAAAAATGTGACTTTGACTCAAGAGAGTTAAAAAAGTCTCTGGATTCAAGTTCGGGAAAAGCTCTAAATATTGATAAACTTCAAGGCAAATTTTACGCCCTTTGTACTTGTTCATTTCGCGTAACAATTTTTGGTAGCCACCCACCACAAAGGGATAGCCAAAATTTACTGACAATTCTGTGGTGTCTCACGAAACTGACATCGTGAACACAGTTTCAATGAACTATTGTGGCTTCCATAAGTGCAGGTTATTCAAGGCCCACAGAGTCAGTTTTTAAACCTTTTCAAAAACGGTATCGAAGTACATCTGTGCACACTCACGTCTAACTTATAGGCACCCGCGTCCTTCTTGAGTTCCGATAAGTGCCAAAGACGTTGGTGAATAACCTCAGCGCACAAGTTTGTAGCGTGCCAATGGGATGGGCAAAGCCAGCTTGTTGTCACTACTTTATTTCTGCCGTCTAACCTGCATTAATGTAAATAAGTCAAAATAACTGAAATAATAAAAAATCGTAGAATTAATTAGGAGCACTTACGAGGTTTTTTGAACATGTTCAACTGACAGGAAGTTATCCTCCACGAAAACGGACCTAATTTTCTTCCACGGTATAAGGGCATCTTCGCTAATATCATGAGTTCGCTTCAGTACTTGATATCTTCGCAAACCCATGGGTAGAATGACAATAAGGAAAACCTTTTCTTCCTCAATACTTTCGAACTCATAAAAATGACCATTAAAACTCGGAATTCTGTAAAGAAACTCAAGGAATCTTTTTTAGGCTTGCTGAGAGCGTTAGACTTTTACCTCAAAAGTGCTTCGCCTCTGCAGGTAAGATCCGAATCAGAAAATCCACGTAAAATATCAAGACTTGTCTGCTTATTATGCTCCATCAAAGGTGCAATGTGGCTGCAAAGCTAAATTAGAAATGTATAAAGTACCTTCGTGAACCAGTGAAAACAAACGACTTAATTCGAATAAGTTGCTCTAGAACAAACTCAGGCAGCTCCAACTAAAAAGTTAAACATTTGCATCAACCTTACCTTGTTTAAACTTGTAACTCCATAAAGAAAATACTGAAAAGCTGATTCAACTGGATAGATTCTTAAAATATTTGATGCGAAAAATCTGGCACACTGTAAGAAAAGGAGCAAATGCATACCTAATCCGCAAAAACAGCACTATCATTGGTAGTTTCTTGTAAAAATCGACCTCGTAAAATGTGCCCTCAAAAGGAAGCCACATGTAATGACCACTGGCTCTTTGAAAAGATTCGAGACTTACTCATTGTCGATATAGTTCACTCCGATTCCCGAAAAATCGGGGATTCGTAGAAAAATAAGGATCGCATTCAAAAAAGAGTTAATATTGAAATCCTACGAATAAAAGTCGGAGCCAGAGCTCTACCTGGAACTCTATTTGCAGAAAAGACTCATCCAGCAACTCAACCTCAATAAGCATTTTTCGTGTAAATTAAAGGCACTCAACCTTTGGTCGATATAAACACCAACAGTTTTAATGAAAAATTTAGTAACAGGAGTCGTGCTATTCATCAACCATTAACAAAATCAGACTTGTCTTTTAAAACTGCTTGACAACAATTTTTCACTAAAAGTTAAAAGTAGCCCCGGCCAATACTCGCTCCCGTGTGCGGAGTGACGCGGTTAACAGTCTCAAAAAGATTTTCAAACTGTGTTGGTAGCAATTCAACTTATTTGGTTAAATTTTTAAGCTTAGCAGCACAGGCAATTGATCGATTCCAAAAACTAGGATTGTGATCATTGTGTTGACAATTTTCTTGCAATAAATATTGCGTTCTGGAATTTGCCAGAGTTGTAACGCTTTGTATGCTCGAACTGCCGATTTTGGTGACTCGGGTGGTTATATTGTACTAGCCGTTTGGCCGGCCTCCGGGCCGTGCCAACAGCCTCCCAGTTTCTCTGTGTCAAGAAGACATAGTCTGTTCAAGTATTATGCTTTCGTTTACCTTAAAGGAAATCTCAGGACGCTACAATAGTATTGTCCTGGCGTGGAAAGTAAGAAATATATAGTTGTATTGGGATAGCTGAAACAAGGAATGCAAACTAAGATTCAGCGAGATAAGTGCGGTAGTGCAATGCATACTGATTTTCCTACATCCATTAATTCTGCAAGCCGTCCCGTTTGACCTAACTCACAATTCATTTAATACTGCCTTTTTTGGGAACGATGCAGTTTTAGTACCCCATGTGACATTTGCATTTTAGCGTAGCTTTCTTCAAAGGAACTAGGCTAGTTCTGATAAGTCGGTCAAATTACTCAAATGGTATGTAATACTTTGTTTGCTCGAACTGCCGGTTTCGGTCGCTTGGGTGGCCATATTGTACTACCCGGTTGGCCAGCCTCCGGGCCGTGTAAACAGCCTCCAAGCCCTCTGTTCCCAGAATACATGTTCTGCCCTAGTACTATGCCGTCTTTTGCCTCAAGGGAAATCTCAGGACGCTACATTGCATGTCTCCGGCAATCAATCTGAGAAACCCCATGCGATGCACCACTAACGATGCTACTTTATGTATCCTCTCTCCATAAAATTCAATAGCCACTCGCTTTGGCTGGTGCATTGTTTTGAAAGCAACGACAGAATCACAACGCCAGGCATCTAGTTGCGACGCCTAAAGAAGGATGTCGACTTTGTACCAAAACAACATTTGTCTTAGCTCTGAACCAAATTGCATGGCATCTGGAATCGCTTCGGGTCCCATAGCCATTGTACAAAAATCGGGTTTACTTCATAATTACAACCTTAAAACGAATTGTGTAAAAACATGCGGTCCAGAGGTGGCTTTACGCCATTCAATTTTGCTATGTTATGTGAAGTCATTGGGTTGTTAAGCATGGCAGGAAATTATTTGCATAATTTTAATGGAGGAGAGGTGGTTGTTCTAAACGGTTTTCTGCCATAATTTTGATGTAAAAGAGATGCTAAGTGGATTGTCAATTTTTCCGATGCATTTAGTGGACGAATATTTTAGGGTAAAACGGCGGTTTAAGCTTTAGCGCCGCTGCAGCAGCTTCAGGCAAGAGGATCAGTTTACTGTTGCGCATATTTATGAACTCAAATCTACGTTTAGTTCTCCACTCTTGCCCTTATAAATCCTCTTTAGAAACATATATCAATAGTTTTTTGTGAATATCATGCCGTAGGGCGCCTTTTAAGCACAAATTTTGAGTACGTATCATTTTATACCTGTGTTTATTTATATCCCCGTATTAATGCAATGACTTTTGTTTGGTTTTCTTATTCAGGCGGGTGCCTCGTTGCAGTCTACGTTTGTTCGCATTTGTGAGTTGGGTCAATGTTTCTTCTGACTGGTTGAATTCTATTCTCTTGAGTCTATCTATCATGTCCCAAGATCGACTTTGTCCACCGATGAATGTTCATAATCCTGCTAAACATCTGGAACTCGTTAACTCTTAGTACTTGTGACTTTTGCTGCCATTCCTTTGGGTGTTGACTTCACCTCCCCTCTAGTTTTGCTTCAGGTGTGCATCTTGAGGTTGCGCCGTACACAATGGACTTGAAGCTTGGTAGAAGTTCATTGAGTCTTCGGGTTCTACGGATATGTTGATTTCAACCAACACTTATTAAAACAGTGATGAAGCCTCAATCCTTCGATTGCCTGCTTGCCAACAGTTAGTTAGGGAGTGACAAGGCCTGAATCCGAGACGGGTACATGAACTTTCCACGCTTCGGTTTCGTCCAGATTTGTTTTTCACCATCCTGGTTTGGTTGTGTATGACCACATATGTATATGGCAGTCCTTAATCTTTCTTTGCAATAAATAAATTGAATTAAAGCAACTTCTTCAGTGTTCATTCTGACCGCTTCATCCGGCAGCACCTCAGGTTATTGCTTCTGGTGCCCTGTTTGCGTTTTAGGGATCGTTATAAGAAAGTCCTACTTTTGCGCAACTATTGTCTGTTGTCAAAGTCGGGGTTATTACCTGGTACAGATTTTTTAGCATTTAAATGTCTCTAATCTGTGTGCGGACTATTAGGACCTTGCCTGGTCATCAGTGAAGGAGGGGCTACCGTATACTGTAACCATTTCCCAACTTGACTTGCTTGGCTGATGCTTAAACATGTGGTTGGCTGCTTCTTTGTATGTTAGTGTTAAATAATGTGATAATTGCCTAGATCTGTTAGTTCTGTGTGATAGCTGAGTATCTCTCCCCTCAAGATGGCCATTATTCTCGAAGCCATTTTCTGTGACGCACTTTTTGTAATTCACTTGAATTTAGTGGAGAGTTATGTATGTAGTAAAATTTCATACATAAGCCTGTTGGGGTACCTATCCTCAGTTATCGTCCCCGAAGGATTGTTGCAGGCAAAAACGAATCACTTCCCCTGATGTCTAGCTACGTGTTTGCATTGTGTCGGGCTTTCTATCATGCTTCCATCGGTTAACAGGCCGAAGTCCTTAGCCATGATGGCCGATATAAACTGACTTGACCGAAATATTTGCTTATTACTCCTACACTTCTTAAGTGTCTCAATGACATTAACTGTATTTTCCTTCCTGATATCTTTTTATTTACCCACTTAGATGGATCCCAGCGAGTCCAAATCACTGCCAGAGTTCTCACGGATTCAGGCGCTACCCGCTGACGTAGTAAACAAAATCGCCGCCGGTGAGGTCATCCAGCGCCCCTGTAACGCTGTCAAGGAACTAATAGAGAATAGCCTTGACGCCGGCAGCACCATGATTCAAGTAAGTGATGCAAATCAACACGAAAGCACCATGCGATGAGAAGCTGGAAAGTTTAGTCTTCCGTCGCTGTAGCGTCATTCAAGAATTGAGCAATTCTTCCGTTAAAATCACGCTTTGTGTGATATGATTTCCTTCTGATTTTCCATGTCAAATATAAAATAAAACTACTGCTTTTCTCCCTTTAATCTCGGCGGCCCAATAATTGAAAGTTTGACAACTTTCGTAGCACTTTTACCATTATTTCGGCTAAAAACTTGGTCGCCAAATCTAAATGGACTGTACGCATAGCTTGATTCAAGATCAGGCCATGTGATCAGCATGTCCTTCATGCCTTTGTCTTTCTCCAAAACATGCATCCATGTTTGCACTGTTCTACTTTATCTGATGAAGTGGTAAACCGTTTTCTCCTTTGCTGCAACAAAAGAGACTCATTTTGGTTCCCTTTATTGTTATCGAAGTTCCTCTCAGAATATTCGTATTTGTCGATGATGTACAGGAGGACTGGGAGACTAAGCGTAGCTAGTGTGGTCAAGACTTAAATGCCACCGTTGTGTTGACGTAACCTTGCTTATGATTCAGGTCAACTTTTTTGTTGCATCAATTTCAGATTAACCTTCGTGGAGGTGGATTGAAGGTGATTCAAGTACAAGATGATGGCCACGGTATTCACCCTAACGACCTACCAATCCTCTGCCATCGCTTCACAACCAGTAAACTCCAGGTGACTTGCCTCTTCTCCCTGTGGAGCTTGCTTATCTCTGAAGACTATATGACATGCTATTCTAGAATTAGACCACTATAATTTTAAAAAGAACTGAGGAACTGATTATACAGGTAGCATTAACATGAGTTCACACCACCGGTGTAGCAACCGAATCCATTCTCTCCGAGCATGAAACCAGAAGCTCCCTTTCTTTCCATCAGAATTTTGAGGACCTTTCGAAACTGCAAACCTTTGGCTTCCGAGGTGAGGCATTAGCCAGTCTGAGCTACGCGGCTTTCCGTCTTACGGTGACCTCACGTCCTCCAGGTCGGAGCTGCGCCTACCGCGCAGAGTATAGCCAGGGCGCGCTCTCTGCTTCCACCCCCACACCTTGCGCCTGCGCTGGTAACCCCGGGACTTGCATCCAAGCTGAAGACCTCTTTTACAACCTCCCCTCCCGTCGCGAAGCTCTTCGTTCCTCACGGGAGGAATTTACGCGAGTTGCTGATGTGGTTACTAGGTCTTGTGAACTATTTGTGCTAATTGTGGCCATTGAATGTTGCTGTCAGTCTTCGTATAGATGTATTCCGCAGTTCCATAATTTTCTAGTTTTGGAGGAGTTATCAAGCGTGGAACCAGAAATGCTGAGACACTATTATTATGGCTAGTTTGAGGCTTTGTAATGGTGTGGTATGTTGGTACCTGAAAGTTTGCTAAATAAAGCTGTCTTACTCCTCGAAGACGGTAGGTGTCGAATACACTCCATCACGTCGTGTCTAGTGCAACGCCCAAGTCTGGCAATGGCTTTGTTACCAGAGTATCGAGGGGTTGATGGACTAGTTGTTTATTTGATATGATGCGTTGATAGTTGAAAGTCCGATCACCAAGCTGCTATTCTTTCCAAGGGGTGATAAGGTGCCGAGACTGGCTGAAGGGCAACATTAGACCTATGCACTCGGAAGCAACTTTATAATAGATCTGCAGAAGCACTGAAGTGCTTTGAATTTAATCTGATCCATTTCTCACCTGAGTAGTCACATTTAAGTTTAGCGTCCTTATTAATCTTTAGTTATTCTTTATCGTTGCACTACCCTGCTACAGTGCCTTTTGCATGCCTTTAGTTTATAAATTGGGACTAGTCTTGTCTAATGCATTCCTTTCAGTCCTAGTGATCACTAGTTACTTGGAATCTCATTTGCCTTCGAGGCTGGTTTGCTTCAGGGATTCATTCAGTCGATGTGATTTTCTGCTAATATTTGTCTTTTGATACCATGTTTCGTTGTATGCTGCCAACTCAATGTATTAATGCCGGCTATTTAGATATGGCATCCACTACGCAGGTAAATGTGGTTTTTTTCTGCGTTCACTCGATCGTAAAGCAGGTCCTGGAATCGGTCCTATGTCTATTGGGGGCGGTAAGTGAAACCTCGCATCTTATTGTATCGTATGTTCTTATAGTTGTGAGCACTCTTTTCATACTTAGACCTCCGGATCCCAAAAGACTGGGACAAAGTCCACGTTATTCGTGCCATATTCGGTGAGAAGGTTATAGGTGACATCTTGCACCTATCGCACGATCAGGACTTTGATTCTGCCTCGGTCCGTCTCATGATTGGTAAATTTGGTCTCAAATTCGAGGGTCTTCTCTCCAACCCGGACAAAATCACCTCAGGTTACTTTTTTAGGCTACCAACATTGGTGTAAGCAGTTACGACTTGTTTCCTATTTACATTTTCCTTGCAGAGGGCACGCCGTCAGTCCAACTAGTGCTCTTTGTTAACAACCGACTAGTCGAATGTGCCTCTGTCAAGCGAGCTGTGGAGGCAGCCTACGTGGCTCTTCTACCACACCGGGCCGCTCAGCTCTATATTGGCCAGACGCGTCCAGCCGTGGCAACTTCCTCCGCTGCCTCCCTCTTTGCCTATCTGAGTCTGGAAATGCCCACCACATCTTTGGACGTCAATGTGCATCCAACCAAGGCTCAAGTTCACTTTCTTTATGAAGTACGTCCTGTCTGTAAGTGCGTGCATCATAGTCTTGCCATGTGGTTATCTAGTTCAGAGCTACAAGGGCTATTGATGTTTCCCATTACGGTGCCACTCATCATTGAAAGTGCGATCATAGAGCATCTTGCTTCAGATTTCTAGAATGCCCTTTACTAGGCAATGACTGAAGCGCACGGCCCTTGTACTCTTTTACAGATTATTAACTCAGGTTTTTTTAAACGCATCTCTTGGTGAATGTAGTAAACAAGAAAGTGTGTGGTCTTTCCGTCAAGCTCTGTCATTTACTTGTGGGTTGGTTTACGGCAATATGTCACTTAAACAGAGGGATCCATTAGGCAGCTGTGCGATATACCCGTCAGGTTTCCTACTTGTTCCTATTTCTTTGTAGACTGGTGGGAGAGGAATCGAGTATCTTACCGCTTTCCATGTGCTTCTCATATAAAGCATCATATTAAAGGTCCAAAATTTGTCCCCTGGTGTTTCTCTAGGATGATGTAATTTTACAAGAGCTGATCAAGGCAATTTCGCAGATTATGCTGGCAAAGTTAAGAGCAGGAATATTGGTTGATCTCATCAGCGTTTCCTATAACTACCTCGGCAAGGTGGCTGCTCTTGCAGCCTTCTATGAGCTCTGCCACTTGAGGCCGAAGGTGGCTGTCTCATTTTTATGTAAGTTGCTCTAAGTGCGAAGAAATATTATTCTGACTTTACGGTAGGGTGGATGGAGAGTCCTCCATGCCACCGGTCACCTATGGAACCACGACGACAATAATTGGAAAGGTGAATGTGAGCACTGTTTTCTATCCCCCGAGCTGTTACCTATTACGACCCAGAAAAACGTTGATTTTTGTGCTTTATTTGGTGTAAGGGATTGATTGCAGTTATGGAGACAAATTTGTAGCTCGCATCAGACGAGAATTTCAGTGGCCCTAAGCAAGCCAACTGGAAATCTATACGTTGGAAGTCTTGTTGTGCATTTTCTCGTTCGTCCTGTACTCGCTTCCCCAAAATAAGTCTGAAAAGTCTGATTTCAGCGGAGAGGCAAAGAGTACGTCACCTGTTTTCTAAAAGGGAGCGCTAAGACGGTAAGGTGGTAGGCGCTTAACTGGAAGCTTGTGTGATGTACGCGACGGACCCCCGTGTGGTTGGGTTCAAGCAATGGAACAGTCGACAACTGTTTGAGACCTGAAAAAGGGCGCCACACTGTGGACTTTACGCCTCAAGGAGAACTGAGTCCGACCTTGCGCAGGGGGCTGCCAAACGTCTCTCCTTTTCTATTGCACGGCGGACGATGGTACCTAAATCTAATGACTCCATTAAAACAAAGTCACCAAATTTTTTAAGCTTATAATAACTAGTTTAGTTGTTGCAAAATTGTTTAATTCTTGGTAATCATATTTTTGATCACATATTTTTTTACAGTAGTCAACGCTTTTAATTCATTCTCTTTGCCGTTTAGACATTTTTCTGTTGGTTATTGCTTAAAATTATAAGTAGCATTTGTCATTATCACTTCGTTTATTGGATTTGAAGTGTTGATGGCAGATCCAGATGGACGGTACTGCATTAGGGTTAAGCTCATTGTTCGCATAGTGGATTTTTGGGAATGTCATCCTTGTTTCTGCGGCATTTAAGCCACTTTCCAGCTTTATTCTTCTTTCCTCATTTTTGAAAAAGTGTGCTTGATGCTTAATAGTTTGGAATACCTTTTTTTCTTTAATAAAGTACCTTTCTATGGCATAGGCCCAGGCCTATGAGGTGATTTGCTGGTTTACCTCACACCTTAACAGTGCAACTTTAGTGTAATATTTTCGATACAAATCAAAACGCAATAAATACTATGATTTTCTTTCCCGCTCTCGGGAATGTTACCAATTGACATTTTACACTCCCAAAATTACCCCATTAGCGCAATCTTGGTGTATGATAACCACGATTGGAGACAATTCATTTCGCTTTTCTTTTTCACAGGATGAAATAGCGGCAGGGATTCAAAATGCCATCGAACAGTCCCTAACGCGCTCCTCTGGCTCTCGAAATATTCTCTTTCGCTCCCTTTTTCTCAAGGATTCCCAAGACGACCAACGGCCTTCCACACCTCCTTCCTCTTCTCGTTCAATCTTTACCACCTCCATTAGCACGCCCCCGCCTACTCTCCGAACCACCGCTTTCCCCCCTACCCCTCGCCTTACCACTTCCACGTACCGCCCTGAACAACTGGTACGCACGGATGCCCGCGATCGGCGTCTAGAGGCTTTTCTCAATCCTTCCTGCACATCTCTCCAGAAGCCACAATCGGTCAGTCCCGATGTCATCTCAGACGCTGAGGTCTCCCCTTCCAAACCCGAGGAACCGGCTTCGGAGTCTACCTACTTACAGACCAGCGAAACAGTCACGTTATCCACAACACCCCTCTCTGGTACGCTACCTCTATTCCTTTTTATCCATGTGTTCGTAGATGAACTGCGTCTGCGCAAAGCTAGAAGACCTGTGCTGCTTGAGTCAGTGCTGACAATGAGAGAAGCAATAGAAGCCAGAGCCTCTGCAGACGCGCGCTCTCTACTGCGAGAATGTGTCTTCGTGGGTTGCGTTAGTCGCTCCAACTGTCTCGTTCAGCAGGCCACCAATCTGCTGCTCATGCGGCTTCATCCTCTCGTGAGGGAGCTCTTTTACCAACTGATGGTCGCCAATTTTGCTAATCATGGCGAGGTGCGTGTGAATGTGATGAGCGCGTTTTGCAGACGCTGTCCAGAGTATGCATGTTTAGAATACCTCCCTGGTTTTGATCAGTAATGGTGATCTGCTGTATAGCTCTAAATCATCACTAAAGCCGTAATATGAAGAATGATTTATAATTGGTGCACAGAAAGGTTGAAAGTATTCAGGTATGGGCAGAACGCCGTGGTGCCAAGACGGTGGAACAAATCTCGAAGACCGAAAACTGTGCAGTTAGATATCAGTTTGACTAACGTTGTATAACCGCATAGTACCTTTCTTTCGAACATTGCCCTTGGTGCACTACACGGTTACACTCTAGACATAATCAGAATGAGTCCCTTTGCGCATTGTAATCAACTAAAAGTAAGGAATGACAATGATCTGATAAATTATTGTTTTATTATAGTTCTCAACCCCTACTTCTACTTCTTTCCTAGATGTTGCTGTCCACACCGGCGCCAGTTCGTGCCCTACTAAGTCTGGGATTGAGACGAGCTTTTTCAGAGACTTCGCCGAGTAAAATCGCGGTACTTGTAGACAAAGGCTGTTCTATTCTTGAAAAGCGGAGCGTCATGTTGTGGGACTACTTTTCGATGAAGTTGGAGACTGATGAATATGGTGTCCTGCAACTCTATACTCTCCCATTTTTGCTCGACCAGTGAGTTTGCACCAGTGTATTATCTGAAAATGATATTCTCTTATTGTAATTATTGCAGTTTCATCCCAGATATGCGGCATCTTCCTACCTTCCTGGCTCGGTTGGTTAGGGAGGTTAATTGGAATGAGGAGGGAGCATGTTTTTCAGCCATTTGCCGGATCACGGCGAGCTTTTACGCGAAACGATTGAAGGATACGGTGAAACTGAAGCCGACAATGGGTGAGAGACGTGGTTCCACTTTGGCGAATTCGTCTGACTCCTCAATAAATGAATCGGAGGAAAAGGGGGAGAAAGACGTGGAGGGCGATCGAAGCTCCACTTCGTGGAGTTGGACTGTGGAACACGTTTTGCTGCCGTCAATTCGGACGGTCCTACTGCCCAGTCACACTATGTGCTTCCCGACTAAAGAGGAGAAATCTCCGGCTCTTCTTAAGCTCACATCCCTACCAGATTTATACAAGGTGTTTGAACGTTGTTGATTTAATGAGCACGTGGATTAATAATATCATAACTTTTGTTTTTGGCCCAAGCGATTCCCTTGCCAAATATGCTGAAGTAGATGGGAGTGAGCGTCTGGCAGCCAGCGTTTCTGCACGGGCTTGCTTCCATAACTGTTTGAGGTGCGTAAGTGATAACTGGGGTCTCAGTGGGCACTCGTGTCTGATCACCCATTGCTTCAAATGGTAAAATGTGGGAGGGTTGAGCGACTCAGCAGGAGGAGGGGGTTTGGAATTTGCTCCTCTTCGCACCCTTGGTGGGCGGGGGACCGTTGGGCTTCGCTGCTAGCACTTATTATGGCCTAGAAGACTTCTTAACTTGAGGAGCTGGAGGTCAATTATTTGTTGCGGAAAAATTTGGCGACGAGGCAGAGCAGACTTAGTTGGGGACAATGGTGCGAGCGCCCGCGTTGGAATCTAGGTAGACTTCTAGTTTGTTTATGTGGCAATAGGGTATTGCGCTATGCAGTTCTCACCATATTATTTTTCCTGAACATGTTTTGGTATGCTCTAATTTTACTGAAAACACGACAATTGTGAAAAATTCATAAAATTTGTTTAAATTGTGTTAAAATATTAAGTTTCACTCTCATTGTGTTTCAGCCAATAGAATTTACCGTTTCCGTGGCCATATTGGATACGTTGACCATCCGTTTCCCCATTCAGGTCAGTTTAAATCTGTCGGTGGTGTGCGCGTGTTGTGTGTCTTCCATGCTTCCAATCAGCGTTGTTGGAGCGTGCGCACGTTCTCCGGCTGTTTAGAGTTCTTTCTTCCGTAAAGATGGTATAGATTCGCTTTTTCCTTTAAAAGTGTTCACTGAATGCGCGCATTTTGATGCTGATAGGGTTTTGTTAACGTATAGGCTAGGAAAGATGGCTAGACTTGAGTGCGTAATTTGGTAACTTGTTGATCATCTATTTTATTACACGGTTTCTAAAGTTTCGTTTTTTTTCCATTTTTAGTGATGGTGGATGAGTTCCGGCATCAGCAACGTCGCTACGGTCGATTGAGCGAATCATCGGGGTATGCCCTTTGTTTGTTTTGGTGGTTTTCTTTGTCAACCTTAGGGGATCCCTAGTTTCCAGTATTTTAGCGTTGATGGACTGGCTTGGTAGCTATTAACGGTTTTGGCCTCCTTTTACTCACTTGGCAGTTCAGCGCCCTAACTTACCTCAGCCTTAAATTTCGACTTTAATTTTTCTTACGTGGTCGGCAAAATCGTGCTTATGTCTCTGCCCTCGGCCAGCATTGCTCCCTCCGAGGCTATTTTTCGTCTTTGGCCCCTTACTGTGATTCCGATTCCTTGATTATTAAAATTTATAGGTCCTTATGCAACGGTGGCTTTCTTGGACTGTGGGATGTATTCTTTTGTTTAATATCTTTGTATGAAGATAAAACTTCGCATACTCCTTACCGACTCTTCTGTGTCATGCTGTTTGTGTCAAGTAATGTGTATGAGTCGCAACTGTTGGTAGTGGTGTGGTTATCTGCAGGACGCGTGGTTTGTACTTCCAAAAGTCGTCGATGAGTTATTTTAATGCGGCGCTGATATGCCGTCAATTTGTTGGCAATTTGTTGTTCATAAATTTTCCTATGATGTGAGTGGCTTCGTGCATATCACAGTTGAAGGGTGGTTCCTTAGCCGCCTACCTTCGCTGAGGTTGCGAAGGTTGACGAACGTTTTGAGGCGCAGGTGCGTCGCTGGCGCGTTTGTCCTTTTGCAGTGTTTCGGGATTAAGGCTACAGTGGGGATGACCTTGAAAATCGAGCCAGTGGTGGGCGTTCTGCCCATGCGGGGAGGTGGATTTGAGCGCGGAGTGGTATTGGGGCTGTCTGGCTGCGAGTCTGGCGCCATCGTGGCATTGCTTCCCGTCAGGAGGCGAGATAGGTGACTGCGCGTAATGTTACTCCGCTGTAGCTTGTCACAGTTTGTTTCCAGCGGTCCCTGGGTGGCCTCATGCGATCCAATGGCTTACACAGTTTTCGTGCGCAGCTCATTCTACGAACGGGCCTCGCCGTTCGCGCGGCTTAAACTGGCACTATTCGAGCGCACTAGTGGTATCCCGTCTAATGGGTGGTATCTCTCCTAGGAGTGATGACGCTGATGACATTTCGAATGAGGCGGGAAGCTTCAAGCAAAATTCCTACAGCTGCAGATCGGAGAAGTCTCGAAAACAGAATATACGTGAGGTCGGTTCAAGCTCTTGACAGCGTTTTGACGGCATCTGTGTGAGGAAGTATCCGCCTGACCTTTGTTCCTTTTCGACAGCTGCGAGACGACTTTGATTATGATCCTGAGCTCTACGGAATAAGACGTTCTGAGAGGGGTCGCAAGACTTCAACACGGCATGTTGATCGCGATGATTCTTCAGGTCGACAATCTCCCATGGCGCGGGTTCCCGACCCTTCTGAATCCGAGTCGGAGGAGGATGAGAGTTCGTCCGAAAGCAGTTCGGATCTAAGGCCCTACCGTGTTAGCGTTAGCACCTTGTTGCCGAGATTTGTGTTCCCCTTATATCCTGCAGTTGTGTTACCAATCCTGTGTTCCTTCGTTTAGCAGACTGGCCGGTTTTCGGGTCGAACACGTGGTTGCCGGGTCAACTATACCAGTGCGTTCAAAGATGCCAGTGAATCTGAGGATGAGGCTTCATATCAACGGCAGAATGGAAGTTCGATGGACAATCGTGCCCACCGCGGACCCCTGGCAGCGAGCCTCAATAGGTTGGTCATTCTGGGTTTTACAAATTATTTACCTGTACCCTTTGCTTCACTCCCCGCGGTGTGTGTGGTCGTGTCCACGGTTCTCTACGCATGTATTACATGTAACAATAATAATTGTATTGTGTGCGCAGAAATCAGCACGCGCTGCCTCAGAAACCGCGAGGACCTCTGATAAGGATGTCTGGAAAGGCGCCCGAAAGGTTAGAGCACACTACCTGCACGCCTTGCTCTCATCATTCCATTCATCCTATCTCACCGGTCTGTTGATTAGTCCGTCGTCTTGCACTGCATGCTTCCGCTTTCCCGTCTAACACAGGTTTCAACATTCGGAATTGCCACCACTCAGACCGCTCATTTTCTATTTTGTTTGCAGATATTTCAACTCAGAAGTGGCGAAGCAGGCGGACACCTCAGACGCAGAGTCCTACGCGGCTCATCACGGGCACTCGTCAAATGAGTCGTCGGCTGAGGATTTGCGACCAACTCAAGTCGCCTATACGGCTGGTGAGACTGGGCAGCAGGAGGTTGATGTGATTGAGGAAGTCCTCAGTCAGGCTGTGCGTCGTGTTGGCGCCACGGGAAACTCCACAACATTATACAACTCTCGTCTTGAGAAGGATCCCAATGAGGGCTTTGATCCAGCAAAGGAAAAAGGCGAAATGCAGTACCTCATAAAGTGGCGCTCCTGGAGTCATATTCACTCCACATGGGAGACGGAGGCGTCACTGACTAGCCCTGATCGGGGTTTCCCCGTCGACGGGATGAAGCGCCTCTACACCTTTCAGTCGACAATGGAAGAAAGAAAAGCTCAAGAGGAAATGGCTAGCCGCGATGAACTGGAGGCCATGCTTTACGAAGATGAGCGGAACGAGCTTCTACTGTCAGAGAAAATGGAGGTTGATCGGGTTGTTGCTCACAGTCGTGACAAAAAGAAGGGTACCGTGGACTATTTGTGCAAGTGGCGCCGACTTGACTATCGTTTCTGCACATGGGAGTGTGGTCAAGTGATTGACTTCCTCTTCCCAGAGGCGGTCGAAGCCTATCACAGAAGATGCAACTCCACTACGCTGCCAAATTCACGCCATGTAGCTCTTACGGATCGGCCCCGGTTTACTCGTATCCTGGAGCAGCCCAGCTATATCGGGGGTGGAAGTCCAGATCTGGAGTTGCGTGATTACCAATTAAAGGGTCTCAATTGGATCGCGCACGCCTGGACTCGTGGTAACAGCGTCATTCTTGCAGACGAAATGGGTCTGGGGAAGACTGTTCAAGCAGTCAGTTTCTTGTCTTACCTTTTTCATGAGTATGGCATCTACGGACCCTTTCTCATCGTTGTTCCTTTGAGTACCATTAGTAGTTGGCAAAAGGAGATCGAGTTGTGGTCACCAGGGCTCGATCTGGTTGTGTACGTGGGTGATCATATTTCTCGCCAGTTCATCCGCGAGCATGAGTGGTCGCGCGCTGCTGGAGTCGGTGGGCGACGGCAGCAGATGCTTAAGTTTAACATCTGCATGACCACTTATGAGATACTGCTGAAGGACAGATCGTGGCTTGGACAAGTTTCGTGGGCTGCGTTGGTGGTAGATGAGGCTCATCGATTGAAGAACGATGCTAGCCAGTTGTACAAAGCCCTGTTTGCCTTCGAGACCAACACCAGACTGTTGATTACTGGTACGCCCCTCCAAAATTCTCTCAAGGAACTATGGTCTTTGCTTCACTTCTTGATGCCAGGACACTTTGACAATTGGGAGGAGTTCGAGGACAACTACAGCCTCCAAGGTCAGGCTTCTTCATCTGCTGGGTACGAGGCTATCACCCGCCTGCATCGTACCATCGAGCCATTCCTGTTGCGCCGAGTAAAGAAAGATGTGGAACAGTCCTTACCCGCAAAAACGGAACGGATCCTTCGGGTGGAGATGTCGAAGAAACAGGCAACACTATACCGCCTTATACTTACGCGCAACTATGATGGTCTCATGAAAGTCACTCATGGTCATAAAACGTCTTTTATCAACATTATGATGGAACTGAAGAAATGCTGTAATCATGCGAACCTTATAGCCCCTCCCGCCGGGGAAGACCAATTTCAGTCGGCTGAGGAGGCTCTTCGGGATCTCATCAGAGGGAGCGGAAAGCTCATGCTCCTTGATAAGTTGTTGCAGAGGCTCAAACCCCAGGGTCATCGCGTTCTCATATTCAGCCAGATGGTGCGCATGCTGGACATAATTGCTGAGTATCTACAGTTTCGTGGATGGGGGTTTCAGCGTCTGGACGGCTCGATTCGTGGTGAGCTGAGAAAGCAGGCGCTTGATCACTTTAATGCTGATGGTTCCACTGATTTTTGTTTTCTCTTGTCAACACGGGCCGGTGGTCTCGGCATAAACCTTGCGACAGCTGATACGGTTGTTATCTTTGACTCTGATTGGAATCCCCAGAACGATATTCAGGCGCAAGCGCGAGCGCATCGTATCGGGCAGACAAAGCAAGTCTCCGTCTATCGACTGGTTGTGAAAGATTCAGTTGAGGAGAAGATCATTGAGAGTGCAACTCGAAAGATGTTGCTTGATCACTTGGTCATACAACGCATGGATTCTGCAGGCAATCGCGTTGGTGGAAATGCTCGTAAGTCTGATGCAAAGGGTCAAATTCTTACTGAAATCCTACGTCACGGTGCTGAGAGCATCTTCAAGCAGAACGACGAAGAAACTGCCGAGGTGGAAGTCGACATTGATGACATTTTGAATCGTGCCGAAACGAGGGATGCCGATGGTGAAGAAGATCCCTACAACCCGGCCAATGTTCTTCTTTCTACGTTCAATGTTGTTACCTTTGATCAGTCCGAACAAGAAGACGCAAAGCCAGTCCAAATTGATCCCTCAGGCAAATCAGTCAAGTCCTGGTCGGAAATCATCCCTGAGGAGATGAGGGAGAACTTGAAGCAGGTGCAGAGTCAGGAAGCGCTCCTCGATCTTGAGTTGGGGCCTCGACGACGGAAACAGGTGAGGACCTTTCAGGCCGGCCTAGATAACGACAATTACTCAAGCAGTAGTCCTGGTAGCGATCGCAATGGCAAGAGGCTCATTCGGCTGTCGGATAAGGAGGTGCGCGCTCTTGTTCGGGCGATGAAGCGGTTTGCTCGTCCGCTTGAGCGCATAGAGGCAATTGCGGCAGAGGCTGAGCTGCCCTCTCGAACGAATGATGAGGTGCGTGAAGTAGTGGAGACGATAATAAATGGCTGCAAGGCTGCAATCGGTTCAGCTGCAGAGGAGCAGGACAGTTCGAAACAGAAGGGTCCGATGTACTACTATGGAAAGGTTGCAATTGCCTCCAAAGCTCTACTTCTTAGTCTAAGTCACTTGGAGATTTTGTATAAGGTGCTCCCAAGGACCTCGAAAGAAGATCGGTTAAACTATGATCTTCCATTTCCTACAAGAGGTGTTAACTGGTCTACCCCATGGAGTTCTACGGATGACGCTCATTTGCTCGTTGGTGTTTACGAACATGGCTATGACAACTGGGAGGCTATAAAGTTGGACGCTGACCTTGGTCTTGGTTCGAAGTTGCTGCCACTAGGTGCAAATGAACGACCTCAAGCAAGCCATGTCCGCGCGCGTGTTGAGTATTTGCTCAAGGCGCTGAAGAAGCACTGTGCCAAAGATGGCTGTGAGGACTTCCAGAAAGATGTCCCTCGTCGTCATCACAATAAATCCTCAAAAGAGCATAAAAAGAAGCACTCTAAACGTCTTTCAGGTTACCTCCATTCCAACGAATCTTCTAGACCGGGCATGAAACCCAAGTCGGCAGAATTCGTTGAGTCTGACGATAGTTCCTCCGGCTCTGATGGGGCTGCTGGTGAAGCAGATGCGCCTTCGACCTCAGATATACCGCCGTTGCGTATAAAGAAGACACCCCAGAAGCGGCGTTTGAAAGTTGAGAATGCTAACGATCGACCGTCAGCGAAGAAAGCCAAGATGAATGAAGAGAAAGTGAAGCATGAACCCATCCAATGCACAACAAACCGAAATTTGACTTCTTTCACAAAACAAGAGGAGGAAGAGTTTCGCCAAATGCGTGGTTCACTTTTTCTCAAATGTAAGCAACACCTTCATCCCATTAAGAAACTGTTTAAGCTACTGGAGCACCTGGAGAATCATGGCATCACTGAAGGCGAAAAATTCGATAGGGTGATGCTCGGGATTGGAGAGCACATCCGCACTCTGGTGGGAGATATCGAGGATCGAGAAGAGCGTCATACTTGGAGGCATCTTTACTGGGAGTTTGTGCAGAATTTCTCCGAGAAAGATGCCTTCCAGTTGGAACAGGCTTATAGTATGGCAAGAAAGAGTGAGTGGATGAAACAGGAGGCATCCTCGTCTAGGCCGTACGACAGAAATAGGGATGAGCAAGATCGTAAGGATCGCGATCATCGACACCACCGTCACCGACATCGAAATCAGGAGGGTCAACACTCACATCTTCATGACGATTCTATCGGTGGCAGAGACAGCGATAAGTCAAACGATCGTCATCGTAGTCGATCTCACCATCGGCACAACAGTGATGCAGGGAGGGCGGAAATTCTTAACACTGGTAGCGGCGTTGTCGGAGGCAGTGGCAATGGCGCTGTCCATCGTGGTTTTTCGTCTAGTACTCTCGACAAACGGTTTAGTGGGGACTGGTCTAATCGTAGAAACCTCAGCAACACAACCGAGAGATCGCTGAAGCGTCGCATCAATCGAAATGATTGGTCTGGCAGCTCGGGGAATCTCAACGCCGATCGGTAGGTTTGATTTACTCTCTACGCTTGCCGTTAAACCTTTCTGTGTTCCAATGCACGCTATCTGTTGCAGATATAACAATGCATTCAATCGACCCAGTCCTGGTTTTCCTGATGCTTTCAACAACCCCGGCATGCATAATCTCCATTGCCCTCGCGACCTCAACTTGAATTCTACCTCGAGTAGCATCCCCCCACCCTATCCTTTTCAGCCTTCATCCTCGCAGTTTTGCTGGCAGGACCAAAAGGCGGGTCCGTTGCTCTCCTCTCCACCTTCCATGAGTGGCAGCAGCATTATCCCCCCACCGATTGTGTCGCCACCTTCCTCCTCCTCATCTCGCGATCCCCGCTTGTTCCACAATCGCCAGTAGGGGAGTTGTGCACTTCCTTCCGTGCTTGTACAGTGTAGAGACTTGGTGGTGATGATGAGGACAACTGTCAGACGCTTTCATCTGTCTTTTTACCTCTTGTATAGATTGTTTCCTGGCGTGTTATTTCCCTCTCCCCAACTACCACAGCCTTGTCATTCTCGTCTTCATCACGCAAGATCATTTTTTACCGACTATTCGTGTAATGCGATTCTTATCGAAGCGGTTCTCTCCCAGTAAATCCGCATATTTTGTACGCTGACGATTATTTTGAGCTTCTGATGGTACGGTTTAGTTGCATTGGGAAAGGTGCCAATGCTAGGGAGTCAGGGCGCCTGGTTGAGGCGGTTCTAGTCGCGGGTTGGTTATCGTGTCCGTTTATCATGTTTGATTCATGTTTCGGATACACTGTGAGAGGTGCTTTTATGGCGTTAGCGACGGCCTTTCGATAGGCAATGAATTTAGTCTGCAAGACCTTGGTGGTAGCACTGGGACGTGTCCTTGCAAGCATGCATTTTTCCTCGTGAGCCCTGTGGGACGCATTTGAGTTGCTGAATCAACGTGTTAGAGTGCTGTTGATTATGATGTGAATTTGGATCCTTACTTGGATGGTAGCGCTTTCTGCATTTGTTGCCTTCAGGTGCTGATCGTTAACAACTGCAAATCTCAACATGACGTACTTCTGTGTGGAGAATACGAGAATACATTTAAATAAGCACTAAGTTACTGACAAAACCACCAATTCTAATCTAATTTGTTGGCTTCAAATATTATGGGGTTACCTATGCCATTATTTTTAAATCTGCGCCTAGCTGTGGCATTTAACCTTGTGGCATTGTCAGTATCCAACATCGATTCAACGGCCCGATTTGCACTAGATCCGCTCACTTCCAAAGTCGACCCTCTGCTGTGTATGCAACAGCCTCGTTATTACAATTGTAACGGCGTCACATTTGACGAGTGAGGACAATACCCCATACTTAATCTATACTTTTACAGAATATAGCCTAAAACACAGACTGAAAGATTGTTTCGTAACAAGTCGATTTTTATTGTTGAGAAGTTAGCTTAGCACCAATTCATGACCACGCGGTCATTTGTACCCTGACAAAAATTGCCAACGTCCGAAAAGTGATTATATTAATGCAGTTGATTCAACCGTCGAAGTGGCATGCTTCGCAGCCCCTACGACACCTCCGCGCGCACGCAGCTAAACACAACACAACCACCCAGGCAGTGTGGCTATCGATCGCCAGACCTGCATGTACTGCGCGCTGATTGGTAGGCAAGCCCACTGACGACTTGAATGGCAGGCGTGCACGCACGTGTATGCAATGCTGAATAGAGGTCACGTACGCACTCGGTCTGCACGACAGCATGAACCGTATACGTACCCTGCTTGGGTAGCCATTTCAGCCGATCAAATATTTGGGCTAATGGTGGAATTTTAGAGATCCCAAAATGGTATTTGTTTTTCAAGAATAAAGCTAGAGATTGCTGTTGTACCTACTTGATTCCATTCAGTCGTTTAACAAATTCGGAACTGTGTCTAAAGCTCATGACTATTATTACACATTGAAGTAGTTTAAGTCCAATTAGAGGGTGCAAATGATGCTTCCAATATTTTAAACAGGCGTATATTAGAACAAACGCCACAATAAGAGTAACTCGAAGAGCGTAACACTAGACGAATTGGTAAACGAAGCAAGAATTGGATACTGGTTATTTTCTCTGTTGCCATGGCTCACAGTTTATAAAATCTGCTGTTAAACTACAGTAACAGAGGGCTTTAGTTAGAAATCAATAATTTAACCTGGGAAAATGTTGTTACTTATAATTTGAAAGTAAGGTACTTAAGACGGTACTAACAAATGTGCAAACAAGTTAGGGTTGCTTATCCTGAAAATAAATAAATAAATGAAGGCTTTAAAATAAATTCCTCAAAATCTTTGGCCTGCTTCCTTTTAGCTTGTCGTATGCAACGAAAGTATCAGAAAGCTTAAAACGACAAAGAATTTTGTGGGAAATTGAAAGTTCAATGGCTTTGTATTATTTTTACATATTCCAATTTTACTGGTCTTTAAAACTGATAAGAATGGCAATGGAATGGCAATGGATCACTAGGACTAGCCCTCCACACATAGGATTAAGAAAAGTTTTAAGAAATTAAAAGTAAGCGCCTTTTAAAAACTGCTTTAATTAAAGCTCCTTGACCCTAGCAAATGATGTACAAACGCCCGATTAGCGGAATGTTTCACTTATAAACGGGCACAATACATGCGAACAGAAGTCTAAAATGATCTTATGAGAAACTCTGCAGTATGCAATTAGCAAAAGCAACTTTTTGATTGTTTATGAACTATTATACAAGTCGGATTCGAAACAAATCTTTGATTTTACCTACTTAGATCTAAATTCCAAAAATCTAACAAAGTTGTTAAGAAATCTGTTTGCATCCTCTTACGTTGTCAACACGATTATCACATTTGGGTCACCATAAAATAAACTGTCAGGCGTTTATGCTGCAAGTGCGGATCCAAACTGTACTTTGTGAAGAAACAAGAAAATAAGCAGAGCAGTCACCTTCGACGCCCTCTTCAAGAAGCTTTCGATGGAGGAAACTGAAACAAATGATTGCACAATTATAGGACCTGCTTCGGTAGAGGCATGCACTCTTAAACAGAACAGGCTCTTCGCTGCGCATATGGAGAGTCAATTCATGTTACACAATTTACAAAAAATGATCATATTCGCGAACTTGAAGCATTCTTAATGAGAAAGGCAAACGAGAGAACAGTACCGAATATGCGTGAGTGGAAAAACGAAATATTTGCAAGACGGATGCAACATATAAGTAAACAGTGGCTGTTTAAGCTAAAAAATGCAAAATAAGCGGCGTTACATCCACATCCTTCTTCGTCAATCATTTGTGATTCTGTCATATTCTCAGCAGACTTTTACGATGAAAAGCATAAACACATCACAGAAGAATTCTCTGACCTCCTGCTAGTCGCTCCACCCTTTCCTTTTACTGCAGGGTCTCAGGAAGTCAACCAGCTTTTAACTAAGGTCTCATGGTAAAATATGCTCATAATCTCTTCCAGGTTGTCATCATCACTGAAATCACATTCCATGATCCCAATTTAATGACCTAGTTATCCATCGTTGTCGACTCACAAGATTTGTACAAAAGTAATCTCGAAGGTATTATGAAAATATTTGATCGACACACCGTGACAGTGGAGTGGTAGTCCGTTGATGAAGAGCACGCCGTGAATTTGTGCTTTGAAGTTATCCATTCCTCGGTCGATGTAATACGTGTAAACAATTGTTAACCATCTTATTAATCGCAAGTAACGCATTAAATTTCTAACTAAGATCCTCCCAAAAAGACCTTGGATCCGGTTTTTTGATATCATTCAAGGGACGTATTTGGATCTTAGAGATGAGTGTTGATGTTTCAAGATTACAATCGGGTCCACTATTTATTCGACGCCTTTTAGAATAGTCGCTTTTCTCAATGCTGTAGATTCCACGGGTTCCTCAAAGGACAAATCAACTAGATTGTGAGCATTTCGTGCAAAAGCAATCGATTGACGCAGTGCTGGGTGCTGTGTTAGCAAGAGGTAGATGACAATGGCCGTCTAGAGGGATATTTGAAGCTCTCTCATTTAGTTTCGGCCTCTCCCTATCATCCTGATGCACCAAATGGTGCCCCACTCAAATACCTGTGCCGTACAAACAAACACCACGAGGGTGGAGTGATGTTCCGATTCCCAGCCAACTTTGGCTGTTGCATCAAGTCTTGGTTTCCGAGAAATTGCAAGGTAGAAAGGGAAAGTGCTTCAGTGACGCTTCTTGGGACGTTGTTGAGACTGATCGATGTCCTAAAAGAACTATTTATTGCATCAGGAGTTAGCTACCCCCCATAAATCCGGAAAAAAAAGCATTTCCTGCCTAAAGCTTTAGTTCCTTTCCAAATTGATTTTATACTAATCCTCATTATTACATGGAATGCCCATTTTGTGTTTACAGAAAAATTAAGTTCTTATTTGATTCTGTATAAGTGGAAACACATTATGGGCTATTCTGCAATTTAGTTTACCGTTCAATCGTTGTTGAAATTTTGTGGCGCTAGAATATTCCAGTAATTCAAAATCCTACTAGCCTTCCCTGCGGATGAAAGAAGTCATAATGCTTGGGCAGAATATGTATAACCGATATGCAGAAGAGCTGCAGAGCGGCAATGCTATGACTCAGGAACCATACAAAAGTGGAGCATTAAGTGCTCCTGAACTCAAAACGAATAGTTAAACGACTAATCAAAGGATTATGTAGGCATTTCCTCTTATGCAGCGTCGTCTCTGGCGATTCTCATGGTTAACTTCCTGCGTCAGCCGCCACAACGCAGTCAATGCTGTAAGAAAAGCACCCGCGAACCGACCGCAACAATCGTTGAAAATTCGTTTATTTGGAAGAATATCTGACTCCAATGCCACTGATCACTTTTAACGGTTCCATAGGATAAAAAGTTTTGTCTAATTTGAGAGCTGTATGATGGAAAGGAGTATGTGAAACATTCCAAATTTCCGTCTTTAGTCATGGACAGACTGCCCCAGAAGCAGAGTCATTTGAAAAGGGCCGAGGTTTGAAATAATTCTGTGGGGATAAGATATGGCGTCCATTCTTCCTTTTCACTTCTATCCCATTTTTGTGCTAGGTTCTACCCAGCTGGTAGAGGAGTGGAAAAGATGTGACAGTTTCACTTCATTGATAACTTTAAACAGGTGCCGTAGATAGCTCTGTAACGACCCTTTTGGATGGTTAAAGGCCTTCTTCGCTTCAATTGTTAACAGCATTCCTACAGAATAAGGGATTGGGGTTCGTTACAGAGATTCTCATCTGCAGTATATACCCTTCTTCGTTACTTTAAGGTTTAGCATTCAGTATTTGTCCTTGGAATTCCGATTTGCTTTCTGCTCCCACCAATATGACGCCCCAAGCCTTTCTTAAGGTCGAAAGAAGACATAATACTAAGGCGAAATTTATACCATCGACTCACTGAGGGGACTGTGAATCTACCAACATGCCCAAAATGTCATGTCAATGGGAGTAACTGCAATGGCCGCGCCCTTCAGCATCCATGTAACCTGAACGAAAAGATAAACAATAAGTTTATTGCATTGTTCTATCGTAATAAACGACGTACATAACAAGCATTATAAAATATTACTCAAAAGCATTCTACTTCCCCAATATTCATCCCTACTGCAAGTATTGAAAACTAACAGGAAGAAATCCATTATTTTGCAAAGGTGCAATTTCCTAACTGGAAAATTTGTCGATTATGAAATTGAAAACATCCTTATCGAGTGTAGTGAAGTCAAGAAAATTACAACTATATCAAAGCACAAAAGTCTAATGCGGGTAGCCTTTCCACCACTTTTTTTAGTAGTAAAAGTAAAAAAACAACTGAAAATTTAATCCATAAGTTTGTATGGGATCCCTTTCAATCTTAGGAAGAGGCTAAAACAAAAAAATAAGTGTTAGATTATTGTAGCAGTAACTAAGGCACCAAACTTCTCGAAAGAAATTATGACTTTGCAGACGTCACGATTGCACGTATAGAACCGACGATCTGGATCGGTGGGTGACGGGCAGATCAGTAAAGCCAGACACCTCTAAATCCCATGTTAGTATCAATCAATTACACCACCAATAGCAATTGCGACAATTGTGGAGGCTATTCTCAATAATTCTGTTGGAACGGGGTCGATTTACATATAAGGTTGACTTACCTTTATGTAACGTAAATTGACCGCAATGGATCAGTTATATCAAAGGTTCGCACTACTTTTGTTTTTACCTATCATATGGGTCAAATGCTTCCAATTCTATAAGTTCATTGTTTCTTTGATGTAACTAACTAATCCTTAGGACCTCCGTAACATTTCAAAGATGTCATGTGGTTGAAGTTGCGTAACATCGATAAAAAATTAAGGCAACTGTGGCAGAAAAAAACAAATTTGAGCGTAAAACAACGGGCAAAGTTCTGTATGAAAATCCTCAGTGTACACAAACACGTTTAAGGTGCAACGATTAAGTGCCCACTTACCTGGATAGGTGATGGCTTCTGATAAAGTTTATGAGCGTTGTAATTTAGGCATGACGTCTTAGTGCTTCCTGTTGGTATCTTACCCTTTAACGTAAGTTTTTGAAGGATATGAAGGTATGCAACTATTTTATACGGACAAAAGATGTAGCATGCAAAATCAGAAACTTTAGGCACTGCTAAAAGGCATTCCAAAGCTACATTAATAAACATCTAAAATATGGCTAAGGAAGATCAGCCTGAACGACAATAGGGGTAACATAAGCTCTGACTCAACAGAGAAGCTACTGTTTGTTGAACAGACTAAACCATTAATCTGTAAGATAGGCCTTGCTCCAACACGTAAAAGTAGATGCGAGCAGTCGTGTTTGCAAACGGAAGCCTCAAAATTCCAAATATACTATGAAAATCCCCCAATTGCAAGAAGTAGATGATTCAACAATTATGCTAAGACAATACCCTAGGTATGCGATTACATGATGATGCCAATGTCATTAACCTAACAAAAGCGGTCTCCTTTATCTAATGAAGGGCAACAAGTAAAAATAAGCGAACCTCAACTTTTGAAATACCAAGAATCTCAAATTGCTCGTCTCAAGTAAATTATGTATTGAGAAATCATGAAATTCTTCGGACTACATCATTTTCGGTCGTACTGCACTAATTGCTGCTGGCATCACCATATGAGTCGATACATCCACATTGAAGCTATACAAATATTGTGCCTCGCTTTACAGGCACTGCTGCCATTTCAAAGCATAATAGGGAACTCCACATCCATAAAAACTGAGGAGAATGGGAAGGGCAGTGCCAAAAAAGAACTCTAAGAGCAAAATACACGTGACAGCATGATAGCAACTTCCTCAGATCCAACTGATACGACAAAAGCGCGCAAAATCACCAGTTTTTTTAACTTAAAGCGAATTTACTAGTTGTCTCAGTAACTTACTACACCGAAAAGTTAGTGTGGTTGGGAACGCAAATGAACACAGACCACTCCAAAACAAAGAAAGGACTTTTTTGAGGATAGCACGTTCATCCACGACACATCTACATATGAACGACTCTATTTAAATCAGGCAGTGGCCTCCAAATGAGCCTTCAGAAAAAAACTAACACGTCCAGTGCGTCTCGAGAAACAAAATTTGTGGTGCAGAAAGTCTCCTGACATCATGCATGCATCAGTATTTACATATATTACTGTGGCCTAGAGCTAATGTTAAATTGACATGAAATAAGTTGATTGTCAACAAAAATTTACCGACGTGTTATTGCTTTCAAGACATCAGATGGATTTACTCTTGTGGGTCTTCGTATAGTGGATGTCAAGCCATTTCACCAGTTGCTTATTACCAGTATCTGCCTTAAGAGCATTTATGGTGCCCCGAGACTTCCCTGAGGACAATGAAGGTCTTGTGAAGAAGGGAGAGGCTGTTGGCGTGGTCTGATGGTAAGTCCACATTGACGGGCACTTAAAGTGACCCGTCACCAAAATCGAGAGCTAAGAAGCTAATGTATTAAATAATATTGAGGAAATAAATGCTAAAACTGGGTCTAACGAAGTCAGTTTGATAGGAACTTCATCACCATCCATAAAATTTACCAGCAAATTAGATCGTTTCCTTGAGATATTGTGTGATTATTCATTTAAAAAATCTTTTAAATCCGCTCAGCTAAACATCACCTTAAATTTATCAAATTGGAGAACTGACAATCGTAGAGTTAGGCTGTAATGTCTTTGTGGTGACCGAAATATCATAAATATAATGTAGCGCATCTTTAAAGTAGATCCTAATTCATGTTATTTCATTTCATAAACTTCTCGTTATTTTCTTCAGTTGTTTAAAAGCTATTCTTTAGAGGCTGAATTATCTTGATTTGATGTGCTGCGCTTCACCAGCTCTTAAAATCCTAGCAAAATCCTTTCTTATCGAAAAAATCTGACTAAATGCATTATTACTTCCCACAAATTCTTAAGTAGGACCTAATGACCTCCGTTTCAGAGTTACTAAAATACAGATTTTGGATCATATTAGGACATCAATAAAAGATTGTTCCATCTAAGAGTAGGTACTTGCACAAAGGTTACTGCAGATTAATCTCTCAACCTTTCATTGTCTCTTGAATCTGGTGACTCACTAACTGGCGCGCACGCTCCATGATTCTTGTTCGTACATGGCTGTGACTGAACTCTCATCTCCAAGGCGTGTTTGAACGTCTCAGTCGAAGTAGATCTACGTGCAAGGAGTTAATGCCTTTCACCATCACACGCTCTGCCTGTGCTCAACGAGGTGATCGAATGGTCAATGCTGCAATAGAAGAGTTGTAGAGAGCCTATTAGAATGTCTAGAAGGCCATGCCGCCTAGCGGAAGTACAAAGGCGGAGCCTTAAGTGGCCAAGAAACCAAAACGAATGGTTAAAAAATTGTTACAATAATCCCAAAAAGTTTATTCTGTTGTTTTGAATCCATTTAAACCAAAATAACCAATCTTAAAAAGCAGACTTTCCTTCAACTTCTAGTACACAAAATCTTCGTGAATTTCAACAAATTCATTCGAAAATCCAAATTGGAAAATGTGCATATGCGCCAGTACACATGAGAATTTGCTCAGGGGAGGAATGGTTGCTAAAAATGCTAGAAAGTGAGGTATCCATCAGTGCCTTAAGCCCCGACTATGCGAGCTGATACCATCTGCTACGATCAAACTAAGTTCATGTTAGACTCGAAGTTTTTAATACGTTAAATAAATTATTGATGCTGAATTAAAGGGGTAAGTGCACAATTAAGTGGGGCACATTGATGTACATAAATGTCATCTATATAAAAGGCTTCAAGCGCTTATGAAGTGCCAACGAAAATTCCCTGAATAAACCCTCTTTTTGATGAGATCGCTGATAAATTTTGCCCCACGCAAATGGATTTTACTAACGGTGATACACTTGATATGGCATTAGAGGTGGTAGACAGGTAAACAAACTTGTACGTCCAACAGAAAATGACACATCCCGACATGGCACTCTTGAAGCTCTGCTTCTGAAAAGCTCTACATTTTACACAAAAAGGAGCTGAGCAACCATTCATGATGATATAGTACAAATTAAGTACACTTTAATCTTTACAAAATTACAATCTTACTTGACTTGGGAGGAAAAGCTAACTAACGGGAAGTGATGGTAAAAGCTCAACTTAATTGCTGCAAACAATTTGGCCTAAGCAAGCTGGGCGTTTTTAGTTAGGTAAAGAGGAATCTTGTACCATTCCCTTGTAAGAATAACCAGGACCAAGCATAAATTTGACATCAGAAACACACCACGTAGGATGCAAACCATAGTGCGCTTTGAGAAAACAGTGGTATAGTGCAATAAACTTGTATAATTCTTTGTTCAAGCCCAAGTATCCAAAAGTAAGTGACAATTTGGAAACCTACTTATAGTGTTCGAGATTTGTCTGAGGACAAAACATGACACATTACGTATCGTCGGCGTACGGAGGATCTTGCGGGTCACTGGTATGCCCAGGAGGTCAAGCTGCCAAGCGGAGGTAAAATGAGGGAACACTCAGTGGCCCGTTACCAAGAGCAACGGTTAACCAAACAAGTAGAGCATTGCATTATTAAATCGGAATTCATCAAATGCAATGATTCTACCCCTTTTGGTGCAATCAACTTTCCTAGTGGCATAAAGTTGGCGCATAAAATTTGTGGAAAGGGATTCGAGTATCTTTTGTTTGCAGCAGGAGGTAATTTATTGGGAAGTAATGCTCTTAGCTAAGGCGTAATATAAGAGTTGTCCCTAGGCCTTCTGGTCGCTTAAAATATCCAATTATCCGGACGAAGAACTTGTCAATTGGTCGCGGTACAATCTGAAGATGAGCAAGGAAGATTCCCTACAATAGGCCTCTTCAACAATTCACTACGTCTGTCAAGTGTACGTATCATGCGTTCTCTATCTACGCATAGCAGATAACCGGTTACGCCTAATCGAGCTGCATTTCTTGGTGTCATTTAAGAACAGTAAAACAACTGAAACGTACTGTTTGATATTGCACATCAGTCCATATGCCTTTTACACTTAACTTTTCTTAACCCAAATCTGTCCTTCCTGCAAAATTTGTGGCTTTGGGCTCAACTGGCCTGGTTGTGACAAGATTAAAAAAACCGTTATTTGTCATGAACAGACGATAATGAAAGTGCTGAACTATACAAAGCACAAAATCTCATAAAATCAGCTCACCAAATCTTCTTATGAATTATTCAAGCTGTAATACTTCGATTATTTGTTTAAGACTTCGTTTTGATTTCAAGGCGACTTTTAATTTGCAATTGCATTTACACCAGGCAGCATGGCCTTTAATCAGACTGGTAGCGCCCAGCAATTTTTAACATCGACAATTCAGATTCTGCCTTAGCATTATACATTCTTTAATCCTCTACTACATTTTGGCAGTGGGAACCGAGTTTGACCTCAAAGGACGTCATCCTGGTTCATACAACTGCCGATCTTTAACAGAAGGATTGGAAATGACATTTACCACCGGCAGCTGTCCCAGTCCCATGTTCTTTTAGAAATGTTGTTAGCAACTGAAGATGAGTTAGCCATGAATTGCTGTTAGGCCATTGTTCTCACAACAAACGATGAGTATAAGAAATGGCTCGCGCAATTCTTCTTGCCCCCATACAGTTCCCAAATAGAACAAAAATTTTGAACCAGTGAAATTGCTAAGGAGGATTATTGACGCTGTGATCAGATATTTCTTTAATTGCGTGGAAATTCGGTGATTGACCAAATTATTTTAAAAGTGTTTTCCTTATGTGATCGACTGTGTTGTGGTTGCCGACACGAGAAGTTTACCGAGAGGCGTATCAGAGACATTCCTTGTGAGAAGAGGGACTCTGCAATGCTACGACTGTGTGCTCAACTCAAGGCTCTGGGCTACGCCAGTAGCCCCCAGCTCTTTCCTGAGTGGGTAAAGCATATTCTGCTCAGATGTTATGCCTTCTTTTGTCTTCAGACTAGTCTTGGAGTGCAACATTTTTGCAAATAGTTCTTGCACATCTCATTATAATGTTTCTCTGTAATACAAATAACAACAGTGTTTTCGAGGGATAGTAATGTGATCAAGTTGCAGACTTTAGCAAGGTATCAAAACACTTGAGTTGTTGAGCAAAGAAAGAAGTCGTAAAATGCTTATGCCACCTTTCTTATAGGGAAGTGTGCAAATAAAATCCCAAATCCAAATTTAATGACTCATTCTTTCTGCAATTAAACTGTGGAGATTTTACTGACCAGTATTTGTGAAAATGAGCCAGACTCTTATATCCCCACCGTCAAAAAGAAGAGGAAGTTTGAGTGCTTTTATTCGAAGAAGTAATTGTTCTCAGATTTCAAGGAGAAAACATCGACCAGATGAAAAAATGGAGATTTAAACTGCCTCATGGCGATGAAGTTCTCTTAGAGCTTTATAACACTTACACCAAAATAGTTCAAACTAACACCTATTATGAAAATTGTTCATAGATCTAAATTGTTTTTGCAGCCCAAATTGTATTTTTTCCTTGGACTAAAATGCAAAAGGAGAAGGAAAAAGCATTGAAGTACACAGATCTTTACGTGTTCTTGGGTGACTAACTTATGGGTGGCAAATCAATTTTGTGTTTTTTCTTCACCATGAATGTTTAATTTCCTTTCCATCATGGTTAATCAAATGTTAATATGGCGACACCCACCAACAGAGTTCTTAAAAATCACAAGTTTTCTCTGCACTCCTTACGAGTGTGTGTAGCTGTAGTTTCCCTGCAGCCAGGTATTCTACGGGAGACCATTTTGTGCCAGTTTTAATTAATTGGTGACGGTTAGTTTTACTACATTAACACAGTTACGTAGTTTTTGTGGTACTTGGTAATGCATGGTAAAAATAATTAAGGTGAATCTCCATACGAATGAAAGAAATAAGGAATTAAAAAAAAACTATAAAACGGGTGCCTTGAGATCGTTAAAGCCCACAAGTTTCAAGCCAGTATATTCACTGATGCTTAATATTTCATGACTCGGGGAATGATGAGCATACCATTTCTCCACCATCAATAGTACATTAATTATGCACCGATATTGTAAAATGCGAAAAGTGGAGTTGGTTTGAATCATTTAAAAGGCATACAACACATGACTGTAATGCCTTGGTTGTCTAACTCTTCGTTTTAATTAAGTGGATACTTAAGACCCCTTATTGTAATTCCGCCTTGCAGCATGGTCTGTGGGCTGTGCCAGTGGCACCCAGGCCTTCTCTACGTTGGTAAAATTTCTGTCTTAAAACCGTAACCCCGATTCCAAGAGATAGCAACGTTGATTGCCAATATTGAGGGTCAAATCTTAAAAAAGACGGAAGAAGGTCATATGCTATTGATGGAAGAATCTTTGACTGTCTTTAGGGGAGGGTTTGAACATGACGTCAACCTTAGACAAATACACCAGTCCCGTATTTTCGAGGAAGGCTATTGACAACTGAAGCAACACTAGCCATCTGCGGTACCTGCATAAAGACGTCACTGAAGTGAACAGGCGATGCTGTCCCCACTTCTCTACTAGCTGGATACAATCCAGATATTAGATCTGTCCGGGCAGTAGTAAAGTGAAAGCAAGTTGGCAAGGAAAAATAGAAGAAGTACTTTAGTTTCTTAAAAATATTTTATACTCTGCCCCTTATTAAACGATTCCGCTATTAGGTTACTGTCCTTGCTATTAACGATGGACATACGTGATAGCCAGCACATCCTTCCTTCCTCAATACAACTGTCAAAGAGAACAAAGCAAGCAAACAACGTTAACACCCTCGATGTCATGATACAATTGCAAAACTTATAGTCTTTTCCAAAGACAAAAGAAGCAATAAGACCGAAGTGTTCGCTTGACCAAAACGAAGAGCTAAACAAATAATCCCTGCATTGCATAAGTAATTGCAAATTTGTCAAAAGTTATTCTTGCGACTTGAGACTCTGGTAAATACCCTTTCTTGGAGCCTGTTCCTCTTGGTTAAAAACTAGAAAAGTACCCATGTTATATAGAACTTAAGTGCTTATGGTTTAAGGCCGTTTCAAGTGAACAGTTTCGCTGCGATTCGTAATTTTGACACCTAAATGTGACTCTAAAGAACTGTGCTGTGCTAAAGATTTTTATTATGTAGCGACTCACTAGCATTGATTGAGGTGTGCTAACGTTGACTTATTCTCACTTTATTCGATTCACTTCCACACATCTTTTTTCGGCTGAGTTAATTTTAATTTACCCTGACTTGTTTAATAAATGGGTCTTGTCGCTCTTTAGTTCTTCAGCCTCCAAAATGGATTTCAATGCACTCACAATGACCCCAGAAGTTGCTAAATGAATTCGATTTTTGGACTCCATTTAAAATGCAAATTCCTTGATATGTTACTACTTCATGGTCAAATTTGGCCACGTCTCCATTCTTTCTCCAGACATCGAATTATTTTTGAGCTCCTGAGAGATTAAAGCGGTCCTTTGATTGAAGGAAAAGTATTATATTGCTGAGAGTTGAATCGTTTTTAAGCTATGGAGATTAACATGGAGTTTACATAGGTTTGTATTATTATTACCATTTTGCTAGATTTTTAAGGGAGCGCTCTCTTATACATTAAAATAACATCACCTGCATCGCTTTCTCCACTCCCATGCGATTAGTTGCCATGGCAACTGTTACAAATAATCATGATTTATTTAAACGAAGTACAGCAAGCATATGCACTGAGTTCTCGTATCTGTTTTTGGCAGTCATGATATCTTATTCAAAAAAGTTTGCCTTCGACTATGACCTCTCAAGTACCGCTTATTGAGAAGGCTAAGAAATGAAGTGTAAGTTGTACCTTTTGCATATTTTACAGCTTTTGTAAGGGAGGTAAGGTTCCGGTTCGTAAATTGTAGGAACTTATTTGCTTATCTTCAAGATGTCAAAACCACAATTATGAAAAGGTGATATTTCTAGACATAATAATTTTTCCTGGTTTAGTAAAGTATTTTAGCCCGTGTTTCTGCGAATGAAGCATAACGCCACACCTTCAATTTACTCTGAGGCCATTTCAGGGGCAGGCAGTTCTCCAGCAGCGGTCTACCGATTAACTAAGTTGGTTATCGGCAAAGGCAATGAGACTATTCCCCTGATTGACTTCCCTCTATTAGTCTAATTTGTACCCTCCAGTTGGGGAGATTATAAAATGTGTACGAATTTATTTAGCATCATTGTTAAACAAAATTAAATAAATCCTTAACAAATGTGCGTCGATTAAGCATCTAACCTGGCAACTACTCATGACTTCACGTATTCCATTAGGTTGGTAGCAAAACTGACATTGGGGCCATTGAAACACAAGGTGATTCAACTTTTTCCATTAACGACTTCACGGGATTATTTTTTTACACAGCATCATTTGCGATTCTCAGGCAAAATAGCATTGGCACAGTGGGCTGCATAAACACATTCACACACGCACGCACAAAAACACAAAATGGGAGTGTTCACAGAACACTAGATCTGGTGGCTTGGGCACAGATTTTAATTCCTTCATTTCTTACTGCGTTTTTCATCGACCACCATTTTTGCACATCTCCAGCACACCAACTTCATCTCTCACTCGACACACCAGTCACGTCTCAAGGCCTTAAATCTGTGTCAGAAAAGAGCAAAATATGAAGAAAAGTGTCTGAAAACATTAAACAAGTAGATCAGCCCTCCAGTTCCGGCATCACCTCCGGTATTACTGCTTGTCGTCTTATTTCGGCCTTGAAAGTTCGCACTGGTGAATGAGTCCTTGTAAAGTACATATTCCTCAAACTCCAGGCATTTATTTACTTTTAGGACCACTGACGACGCAGTAAATTGGTCTGTTTGAAATGTATAAATTTAGAAATTTATTCCATTTCATGCGTTGTGGAAACGCTGTGAGGTTTGGCTTTGAATTTATAACGAAGCATTCCGGGATGAATATTCTTCCCACTAAGTCGTTTGGGTGCCCTGCCTCACTACGTCTATTAAACGCGACCTCAGCGATTGGCAAGCCGCGATCACACGAACAATACAAGGCAATCGCAAGGTGGTGTAAAGTTCTAAACAGCTATAATGTAATGCTGCGGCGATTTGCTTAACTCTATGTTTGATTACGCGAAGCTTAAATCCCCGCCCAGTGTGCATTCGTTGGGGAATATGGCCTCTGGCCAATGTCAGTAGCCCCTCAGTCCTATAACCTGGTAAAACATTTTCTGCCATACTACCACCACTACTTCCTAGGACTTCACGCAAGACTTGGGACGTTGAAATCCATCTTTAAAATTTCGCCTACAGACCAATTTCGGGAGTTTCCGTTACAACGAGGCAAAATGACGGAGGAGGCTTTAAGTTTAAGAAACCAAGACTATAGAGGAAGTAATTTCCTCCCTTTCTTTGCATGCCAATTGGGAGAGCAAACAAAATCATTTGTCCTGCCTTTTGGTGGTTTGAATGTCAAGGTTTTTAAACATATTTGCATAGGAAAAGGATATTACCCACTAAGCGCAGGCCAAAGTCTAATTGAAAAGTGCTTAGTTGATAACTACAACGCTGCTTTTTGATAGCACTGCATTTAACTATCATGAGCCACTTCCGTTTAAACTTATAAACAAGCATTATTTGAGAGCACCGAGACGTTATGAAACACGACTTACAGCACGATTAAGTGAACGAAGGCTGGTAGGTGCTTACATAGTTCCTTTACGCGGGTTTCGCATTGGGGATTTCATTATTAATGAATTGGGAAATAAATAGACCACCTAATCAACCGTTGTCAAAACATCTCGTAATCTTTAGCGCAATCAACACCAACAGTAGTTTAATGGTACCAACTACATCCCGAGGTAGAATTTGTTTTAGTTACGGGAAAAGTTATTTATAAATATGCTCAAATGTCCAAGCAGAGTACTTTAAATTCTCTTCCCCACTCTTCTTTCCAGAGTTTGTTATTTTGGTTTAATCACAGCCAAACAATAGTAAAAAAATGGGCCTTAACTAATCCAGCCTAACGAATTTCATGCCTAATTTAACATTTAAGAAGTATTGTTTCTTAACTGTAAGAAAATTAAGCTTACTTTAATTTTCAGAGTTATTTTATTTACCTGAGTGCATAATACGAGGCTACGAGTCGATTGCAGGAAAAATCAAGCAGAATTAATCGCGCAATGTGGCACGATGTTTTAACTAATAAAGTTGAGCACCTTTTTGCTGACATTTGAATTTATTTAAAATCGCACTTGTACTAGAGTAAATAAGACATTTGACTTTAGTCTACCGCTACAGCACTTCCGGATCTTCGGTTAGGTGCGTGTTGGGTGCCAATTCGCATTAGCTCCATTAGATTTATGCCGAGTTTCATGCTACACTGGCCTTTTATTTACGCATTGACATCGAAGAGTATTTTTTTGACAAAGGCTTATTAACATTCCACAAAGTTAGCTTATAATTAATGGCCTGAATCAGGACTAACAAGCTAAAGTCGGATTTGACGAAAAAAGATGCAAAATATCACCTACACATGACGTGATTGCTTATTCTTAGTTTAGATGGGGTTGCTAGAGGTGCTAGTCACCTTAACCGTTTAAATGTTGACATGTCTGGACCCACTTGGACGACACTAGCGGAATGATAAAATTCTAAAGTCGTCTAAACTTTTGGAAGTGGAAGCGAGATTAAGAATTTATGGACAGATCAGATAGATAAGCATACGGGGGCTTCCAAACCCATTTGTTGTGTCTAGCGGATCGAAGAAATGATCGACAAAAGTGAAAACTGCTATGCCTTCATTTGAACTCAAAGCACTTGTTTTAGCACGCGTCTCACCTGGAAAATTTTCGGATTTTCGGGGATATTTGGTTGGTTGTTTGTCTTACAACTAAGTGATGATGCAATCGTGAAGAAAAGTAAGAAGAAGAGTAAGATCCTACAAAATTAGAAACGAAGGGCATGATACCTTCATTACTTCAACTCCTTCAGTGCATGTGATAAATAATCTACTGGATTTTCACAGAGTTATCAAAAATCGGTTCACCTTTACGTGAAAAAGTTACTAACGCCTTTTTGTGTACCCCTCATTTCTCCGTCGTTCGAGTCCATTAATTCAACATGCGATTTTCCAGTAGCAGTTGTTAAGATTGCTGTCTCAGAAAGGAAGACAATCTACTTCCCTTCATACGACACGATAGCAGAGTTGATCTACACGAGTATCAACTCAACGAACTGTCGTTCACGCCATTTGAGCGGCTCGCGTCGGCCATTTGAATGCTCTCACCTGCGTCAACGAGTATGACTCCTAGATCGTTCAGCTTATTCAAATGGTAAACAATGTGGAAATTACTTTGCGTCTAAGAAAGATGATTACGCAATTACTGCCAGGTGTCTATTTTTCACAGAACAAGCAAGTCCAATTTTCCCTATAAAAAGCATTGGATTTGTAGTTGGCTCGATGCTTCTTTTCCACCTCACCTGTCACACACTTTGATCGAGCAGATGATTTGGATGGGGACGTGTTTTACTGGAAAGTGATAAATAAAGGGTTATAGGTGCCGTAATACATCTCCTCTTCCTCGTGGACCGATAGCGTCCACTCTGTCACTAAGTTCGTATTTACTAACTGCCTCTCACCCAAAAGGTGCTTTTAAACAAACATGTATTACAGATGGATTTTAAAGGCGAAAATGATAGGTTTTGACAAATGTCTGCATTTGCATCTGCATGTTTAAAAAAGACTTGAGAAAAGATATGACTGATGTCACTAAGAGTTTTTTGTTTGGTATTTGTCACCCAATAACCTCAAATGGATTTAAATAGGTGGTTCACAATGTTCCGAAGAATGCATCGAAAGCCTACTCTTTCACCAAGGGTCAGAGATGCTCATTATCATGCATCCCAAGACTCATCTTTGTGAGCTCTATCAATTGATTGAAGGCGGAGAAAACTTAAGGCTTGCCGTTCGACCAAAATGCAATGTTCAAGTCCTTTCAAGACACTACTGCCAACGCCTGTCTTTTGTTCGCTTTTTTATGCACATTTATGGGTCTTATGAGAAGCAAAAGGATTGGCAGGCGACTGCTAAAGAAGGCACAATCAATTTTGAAAATTTAGCTACCATTACGATTTGAACTTCATGTAGTTTCGAATCGTTAGGTTGTAATGGGATAATTAACTTCTTGTTGTATAATTTGGAGGCAAAAGTTTTGAAGGTGGGGCGACTTGTAGAGCCCCGAGGCTTTCCTGAAGAGGAATGGCTGCACAATACAAAGGCGGGATGCATATTGTCTGCGTATAGAAGAAATGGGAATGAAAGCTACTGGCGTGGTCTCGAGGCCATGCCATCCAGCGAAAGTGCAGTTGCAGTACAATCTTTTTTGTCTCATGGACACCTAATGCCGCAGTTCTGCACTTCCGCTAGGCGGCATGACCTCCAGGCCATGCCTGTGCGCCTCTGTCTCAATGATCCGTACCGTATTCTTGTGTTATGTCTTGTTTCGCCTTTAGGGAAGGTTCTGGACTTTACAACACCTTCCCATTGAAAAACAAACGTTTCTTGAAAGCAGTAAATTTGAATGGTGCTCAGGGTTTTGTAAATGATTTACGCATTATTTATATGAATGGCAACTAATAGCAAACCAAAGTTGAAGAGTTATGCCTCTAAGCCAAAAGTCGTGAACGACTGGCTGATGGACGTTCATCTCGGTGCTCAGGAATGTCAGCTTCTTTTCATTTTTGCATAATCCAAAGGGCTACACTATTTATTTGAAAAAGAGCTGAGGTCATTGTAGGCTAGGTTAAAATGAATCGCTTATAACGTCACGCGCTTGCGATTGTATCAGTCTGGAGTACAAAATTTTGTTGTCACATGAGGTCATTGATCTTAAAAGCATACTAGCATTCGTTTTCAAGGGACTGACGCTTGCTACAACTACTAGGGTTATCCTAAATAGACTAGCCAAGTACTTTAGCTGCATAGTAGGAACTACCTCTAAATGCTATATCCATCTCCTACTTTTAAATAATGTGTGCAGCACTCTGAGCCCTATAACCCATTGAGCAACATCAACATAGTAGTGCTTTGCAATACTTTACTTATTTAACCTTTCGTTTTGGTTGCGCAGGCAGTGGAAACACGGCCATTGTACCTTCGCTAAGTGCCATGGCCTCTGGGGCAAGCCGATAGCACATCGGCTCCGCTTTTGTCGGTGAAATATTTTCCGTTATAGCATATTGACTTCTAGTGCCTTCAGAAAAGGCTAGGGATGTTAAATTGGCGGTAGAGAAAAGCAGTTCCGATATTATGAGTAAAATGTCAAGGAAAGGTCCTGCAAAACTACTTTAGACGGCGGTGTGCATTCGGTTCGAGTCAGGTATTTGAAGTGGGATGTGCTGTAATGCGTGGCGAGTTACGCCAAAACGAAGTTAATTTGTTAGGTATAGTGTGTTCACTGAATATAAGCACTTGAGCTTAACAATCAAAACCGTCTCCAACTTTGTTTACACGCAGTGGCACCAAGCTCTCCAACATTTTTTTCAAAATTTTGTGAGCTATTTAGGATAGAAGAAATAGTGGCCATCAAGATGACTTGGCCCTGACTGACACATGAGCATAAAAGGCTCCTGTATTTGTTTCTTTACTCTAGTAAAGTTATATCCCATATTATTGCGGATAGGCCATTAAACTTTTGAAAAATCTCCAATCAAAGTCGAAATTCTACATGAAACTTTGGTTACGCCATGAGGTAAACAAGAGATAAAACAGGGCCTTGAGTCTCGTAATCATATTTTAATCGGATAAACATCTACATCACATGGTTCGAGTCGGTATTTACACGGAGGAAAGCTTTACAGCCACTGCGTCATTTCGCAGTTGGAGGTCATAAAAACTCCACTCAGTGCTTTAAATTAGCTTATAAGATGCTCGTTTCTAATCAGTGGTGCTTGTAAGTGCAAATTTTACAATGGCACAGGAGTGTGGTGTTGAATAATAAGCAATAGACTCTTATATCCTCCATAGCTGTGCCAGAATCGGCTAATGTAAGACAAGTTACCCTGCAAAATTTCCAATCTTATCCATGCAACAAAGTTTGCATAATTTTACATCCTCCCATTCCACTTCCCTTGGAAGAGAAAACGCATAAACCTCGAGGAAAGCAGTTCTTTTATTCGATCCAGCACAACAGCTGTACACTCATCGAACACCTGCCTCCTAGTCGGCCTCGCTAACGGACTGAAGATGTTGACAAGACAGCCTGTAATTGTGGTGGGATATCTTCGTTTTGTGCTGCTCTGAATGCATCCATGACCATACCAACTGCCGCCATTCAGCTCTGCTGGAAGTAGGTGCATGAAGCAAATGAGAAGGCTTATCAGTCGCAAGTTAGAATGATGACTAATTTCCATAAAGGATAATTTTTCTTAAGGAGTCAGGAAATTCGGTTTATCATATCATTAACTGGGGCCAGAGGGATGCGAATATGGTGATTGACATTCCCTTAAGACCCTTTTATCTGCGCCTTCCAGACTGCAACAATGTCAGCCAAAAATACTGAAGAGCATTTGGTCTGTCACTTTGTGAAATTGCATAAGATAATCAGAGTGCATTTTGAATAATTAAATGTCTTGCACACGATTCGAATCACAACAGATCTTTTTTTCCCCAAGGTCACTAGATCATTATGGGATACGGGCTGCATATTCACCACTAATACTGCGCTTTGAACGATGAGCAGCTATAAAGGTTTGCAATCGTTAAAATTTATTGGTTAGAAATGATCGCGCAGAGACCATTTCATTAAACTGTGGTGCCTCATTTTCCTTCCAAATTCGTAAAATCGAATGCTCCTGCTGAAGAGAAGTTTATTAGTAGCATGTACAAGGGTAGGAGGCTGTGGATATGGGCGGACGCTCATGCCATCAAGATATTGTAATAATCCATTGAAAATGAAGAGTCCACTTCTTTAAATGCAAACTTTATTAAATATCAATTCATGACAACGGCTTTTAGGAAACAAACAATGCCTTGAAAAGGATAAATCATTTGGAAACTGTAAGCATGTCCACCTGTTCAAAACTTTGACTCATTTTCAATTTCTCTTCTTTCATCATATATCAGAGAGACTTATGTGTAAAAAAATTATACAAATGCCTCTATGCTTAAGTAGCATTGCTTAACTAAAATTGTCCTATCAGAGGCAAATAAATTCACCGGCAAGATCTTTGGCTTTTTATGTAGTTACTCTGGATGCGCCTCATTCCTCCACCAAATACATGCGGCGCCTCGAGACTTCCTTGAAGACATGACCCTGGCGAAAAAAACTCATTGTCGAAGGGGGGAAGGGCTGGAGGCTACTAGTACGACCTGGAGGCCATGTCACCCAGCGGAAGTACAAGAGCAGAGAGTTTAGTGTTTGCGAAGTCAGAAAGAGGAATTAAACGAGCAACGATGCATGCAGTAAATTTCTAGCTATCGCAAGAATTATTTATCTTAAATTCCCTTCTGGCTTAGTACCTGGAAGAAAAAGTCTTACATTTACGTAATATATAGCGCAAGAATTTGCAAAGTAAACCTCACTTGAAAAAAATTTTTTGCTAGTCGAGTGTGGGGCCTAGGTAGAAATTTTGATGCGCCGGCACCATGCGCCTGTAATGCAGCATCTGTTAAGTTATCACGGATAGCAGCGAGTTTAGTCCCTTGGGCAAAACAAGCGATCACAATCGACGGCCCATTCAAAAATCGCGGCCAGGACTCATGTTCCTTTAAAACTTCCTTTGAAAATAGTAGATGGACAAGCCATATTAACTATATGGCTGTAAAACTCCCCCAGACAGTTACATTACCACACCAATATGACCTGTTCTGTTCTGTTCTGTTCTGTTCTCTCCAAAGAGTACACGCTTGAATGCAGGTAAAACGCATCACTAACGAAGACAATAATAACAACAGTAACCAAGCCTCTGAGTGACCTTACTCAAGGCCGACTCTTAACCCTTTTTAAGGGCATTTGCCTCAGCAAATGGCCTTAACAGCGATTTCTCACATCACAGTGAAGATCAGACATGATGTGTATTTCCCATCAATTGGATTGACAATGCATGTGACCCTGATCCTTAAAGCCACATATTCGAAAACAATGAAGTCTTCCAAACAATTCTTTTAGTTTATCATTAAGTTTTAGCATATACTTTTTGCTATTTTCTCGAGGTTCTTACAAAGCGCGAAATTCACTTACTAATGATTAAAAAAGAGCAAAATTTTTTAGTCTAGTGGAAGTTAGTCGGCCAAAATTGAAAATTTTATGTAGAAAACTTATAAAAGTGTTCATTAGATTTAAAATTTCTTCTCCGGTTCTAATTAAGGCGCCGAAAGATGTCGCCTTACTGAACCATCAACAGGTATTAACGTACCAACCTAAATTAACAAAGTTCAGAGGAGAGAATGAGCCCCATTTAGTCATAATTATCTCAATGGAATTTCAGTCCTTCTATCTAATGCAATTTAATAGTGAAACTGAGTAACTTGAGACTAATTTGTCCCCCAACTCAACGAGTTGCTGGAGCACGCAATTACCATTACTGCTGGCGCAAGACCGTAATGCATGCACCGTGGTGTTTGCAGTTAAGTACCGTTTGGAAGTGTTCCATTTCTCCTACATCAGAGCAAATATCTTGTCGTGTCAGTCTCCACTGGGCTTTAAATAGCCTGACAGATCTAATTCCATCGCATTTATATTAACAAACACTCCTAAACATGATCGAAACCGGGCGTAGACAAGATAAACTCCATGTCGTACCTTAAATATTAGTTAAATTCCACCTTCTGGTTTTGGCGCCACTTACACCGTCAGTACATATTCTGTCCTAGTGTTATGGCACTGAAACGCGATGATGGACCTAAAGGTTAACTACCCAAATTTCTATTACCCGACTCTAATCCTTAACGTTAGAAAAAGAGGCAATGTGCTGGGGATGGCAAAACTGTGACGACGCCTAAAAGAAGGGTTAAAGTGACGCCTACCTTCGGTATTCACCAAACGAAAAGTTGAACAGCTACTTGAAGCAGCGGAGATTTATAAGAATGCAGTCCTCGTGTCGGTGTGTGTAGACAAAGATTGCGAATGGTATTTGCAAAATTACTTAATCACTTTTAAGACTTTGCCAAATGTAGAGCATCGTCATAACTCTTCGATGTATTGAGTTAAGTGAAGTTAAAAGTTGAAGAAAAGCTTCTCTTGATTAAGGTACGCTTTCAAAGTAAAATTAGCAGACAGCATCAGGTACATGCTCAGCGCCATTGACATCAAGGTCAACTAGATGGAGGGGTCTAGTAAAGACTTCCTAACTGCGCTGAAATATATAGCTAACCTGACAACTAAGCTCCATAGAGCTAAGAGTTTAGAGATAGTTCGTATCCTGTTCTGTGGGGAGATTAATTATATTGAGGTCACCACATCCTTTGGGTCGTTTCTGTGCTACACAAAAAGGGGAGTGGAGTCTGGACACAAATTTTGATTTTATGGTTGGCCAAGGTCAAGTGGCTAATGCAGACGGGGAACAAGGATACGCCGGATACTCTTCAGTTGATGGGGTCAAATATCCAAACCTCCCTACCTGTTCCATCAGTTCGCCTATAAGTACCAAAACGCATTTTCACCCACCCTTGTGTAATTGAAGACCAAAAGTCCTAGCTTTTTTCTAAAAAACCCTACTCCCATGAGTTAGCATAAATAGCCCCACATAAGCTACTAAATTAATAGCCCTATACTAAATTATGTTAATCATAGCATAAACTTGAAACCTCTAGAAGTGCGTTTTCTATAATGCAATAAAGTATCCTGAACGATGACAAAATCGTACCATACACCTGCATTTTACCTTGTATAGCTACAATAAGCCCTAACGGAAGACTGGTTCTGCAATAAATGGAATTTCAATGTTTTAATACGGACAGACTGTAATATTATGATGGCATGCCTAATTCTTCGCTTCAGTTTGGAAAGCACTTAATGCTTTTACTAAAGGTATGGCTTGAGGGCCAAATCAGTGGCACTCAACTCGCCTGCAGGCCGACAGTATGTATTTTGCCAAGAGAATTCTAGTCCATTTACACTGGTGAAAACGCAAAGCGAACCAGATCCAAAAGTATATCCACTCTGATTCTATGCCCAAATGCTAAAAATTAAGACTATGGAAGAAGGGTATATGCTGCGGAAGGGTAATTTCGTGTTTACCAGGCATGAGATTAATAACTAAAGCAAAACCGATTATAAACCATCTGGAAGAGTTGTTTACGGAGCTGTCTACTTTACCTGTGTAAGGATGTCAATCAAGTGAACACGCGATAACCCCTCTTCGCCTCTCTTCCGTCTGGAGCGAATCCAGATAATAGGTATGACTTGGCAGTACTGAAGCCCTTTTAGGCCACTGCCCCTACGACTAGTGATGAATATACGTGATCGCTGGCACGTTTTTCTTCCCCAAAACAATTCCTAGACAGAACGAAACTCCAGATTTTGACAAAATTACCAGGATAGATTCGTGACATTGCATTCAAATATATATTTAGTTGCACACGAACTCGATGACTGTTGCTGTCGTTTGGTTGGTTAATTGATCGGTTGTTGGGTATTTTTCTTACAACACCGACTAAGTTGTGGTGGTGACGCGGAAGGTTGACCAAGAGAAGCACCAGAGATGATCCTTAAAATGAGGAACGGGGGTATTTAGCACTTTAAATGATTTTTAACTTTTGACTTGCTTTTGCAAACACTATGGACTCTGCCTTCTAGCTTCCACTGGACTACGTCAGTAGACCTAGATCTTTTGTACGCCTATTATACCCTTGTATTTTGCCTTAATTAGCCATCAAAAACCCTCAAGGGTCAATGGAATATTTTAAAAGCTTCGTTTCCTGCATAAAATTTCAAGGAGACCCTATTATAGTCAAATGGAATTTTGTCACAAAGTTGTAGTTAATCAGGCTAAAATGGAAATAAGGCTTTTAAATTTTAGAACGTCTATGGGGTGTATCTTAGGTCAAGTAGTGTCGTTGGGTTTTACGCTGCAATCCATACTACTATTTCGTAAACCGAATTCGAACTTCCGACTACCCTATTTATACCCTTAATCGCTGTGATGTTTCTCCTGAGTTGTCATATTCTGAAGGACTAAAGACGAAGTGTTCAAGGATAATATGATTAAGACACTTGAACCTTAGTAAGATGGAATTCATTAAGGCAAATTGCTTAGTTTAAAAACCCCCTTTACAGCATAGCCACGCATATGTCAGTACTTGAGTTACGTGAGGATTAATGAAATGAGAGGAAAACTGAATAATTTAAAGCAAAACCGCTTTTAAAGTCCATTTTGCTTTTGTATAAATTGCAAATGGGGAAATTCTTAAAGCCTTAAATTGATCGAAGTATAATCAAAGTATGCCCTGAGTTGAGAGTTTCAAAAGAAATAAATAAACAATAATTCGTTAGTTGGGTTTAGCATTTAATGTGAGGAAGCCTGTAACTATTAGCAAACAAAAAATTTCGACTTCTACCATCATTATACAAAGTCCCTTAGCAGAGCAGACCGGTAGAGGCAAATGCCTTAAGTTCCCTGAGTCCAGTGTACTTATTTTGTCTATCCAATAAGCATTCGTGACTCCTCATAAATTGTTGGACTGCCTGGTGAGTGATTTGCTTTAACAGATGAAAAAGCAAAAAGAAAAAGTTGTGCTACCAGGCGCAGTTAACCATCCATCAAGAATGCATGGGGTTTTGGGTTGACAGTAGTACCCAGCGTAGGAGTGTACGCTATGTTGGGGCCAAAGCCACCTGGGGATTTGGCACGCCCGGTGTCGTTGTGGCGCAGAAGTGCCACGAGTCTTTTATGAGGACTGGTTGCATCAACTTGCTACACAAACAAAATCGGTTGATTTTAAAGCCGTAAAATGGATAAATATTCTTAGACTAATGTTAAATGAATGGCATACTAGGTCATTAAAACGCCTGAGGGTGGCAATCGACTTTTCTCACAGACCTTGATGGTAAATGTGCTAAGTTACTCTTCTCAGAAAATGCACACTTTGCTGCATTTATACAGCTCAAATTAGGCGAAACCTTCCCGTAATCTAAATACGCTTCTTGGCTGCAACCATGGAGGCGTCCATTGTTCACGCACTGGAACAGAGCCAGAGGACACTAGTGCCTTTGTGTTTCCACTGATTTTACATGAAATGCGCAAGACCTCAAAACATCATCATCACCACCGCCACCATCATCGTAAGCACAATGATACCCCACGAGTGACTCAGCAGTTGGAGTGGCTTGCACCTACTACTTGGCTAACGTGTCCGCGCACCGATCAACCTTGGTGCAGTGAGGGATTGGCGATTGAATGGGCTTACTGGTCAGCTATTAGTCACAATGACACAACTCCTCCAAATGCTCTTTTTTATACGGTACTCCAGGGTGAGGGTTTAGTACACGGATGAGTCAATTCAGTGTGATGAACCGCGCTGACCGTTAAATTCTATTACAGGACTGGCTCAGAGGGCACGGTAACACAAAGCCTAACTGTAGATGGCATCTTCAAAAATGGAGAAGTAGTACGGATATGCAAAATACCATATTTAAGGGAAACTTTAATAAGAGATACTTAAAGGCGTCTTCAGTGTTTGTTTTTAAGTTTGCAGAAATTTCTGAGCTATAGGAGTGATGGCACTCGAAACCCAAAGCCATGATACTTTGCATCGAAGAAAGCACTTCAAAGGATGGATGTTGCCCTACTCAATTCCTATTGCATGCTTTCAAAGAAAAGGAATTTTGTGCTTAAATGATAAAAATGAAGAAGTAACCTATAATGGTTTGGTATTACGCTTAATTGCTCTTTGATATACACTGACACCTCAGTGCCTGCAGATTGAACTTCCCCTCCACCGCATGCCCTTCGGGGCAAAAAACTAACCTTTTGGCTTCTCCGTACACAATTCGCACATGTTCTTCTATAGTATTTTGATCGCTTGAGAGGCTGGAGAAGACTTGAGACACTACCATGGCCCCAGCGGCAAGTGGGCATAATATGCTAGCACGAACATCCTTACTTGTAGGGATGCACACCAAACTTCAGCGTCGTAGAGGAAGGAAACCTAAAGCGGATGATTGGACCTGTGAGGACTTCTAGCTACAGAGCTAACAATGGCTCACCTTTGGCAATTAGCCTAATTCTGTATCCTGCAAGAAGACTATTAGCATCTGGAGCGACATCAGGTTTGAACCATTTGGTAAAGTTCTTTATGAGCTTTTTACGGTACCTATACTCTAATTTTAATTGCATGAATTAGTGATACTTCCTCTACGCTTCAAATAGCTTAATGGAACCCGGAATGATTACTAGGATACACTGAAATTGGAGCGAGGTGACAAGATGGAATAAAATGCAAAGCATTATAATTGTAAATCCACTTCTAATCTAGATTTGATCAAACGACTCTGCTTTTGGACCAAAGAATGGCATACGAGACGCCTTAATTTTGGGGTTTGGTCTGGTCTTGAACAAAATAAATACAGTAAAATTCCCCCACTTCAATACAGCTCAAAAATTAGACAAAACTCCGGCGACAGTGGAATTGACAAGGTGGATAAGTAACAATAGGGTTAAATGAATTCATGTGAAAAAATTTAGTGAATGGCATTCCTGCTTGGAAGAAATGCCCATTGGTGGCTGATGCGGACAGATAATCAAGGAGAGTGTGTTGAGCTATGCAGTCTCTTCGGTCCCTATAGGCAGTACTTCTGCCCTGCAGAATGGAATTCGAGGCATGGTAGTATCCTCTTAGCCCTTCTGAGCACCATTAATGAATGTTATCCTACAATAAATAGGCTTATTTCGACCTCAGTAAAAACTCAGGGTGTTACATAACATTTTCAGAATTACATTTAGTTGAAATATGGTTGGCCTCATTGCTTAGAAATAAGCTGTGGCATTATAATTCATAAGAAGCCTACTATTGAGCGCAGAGTGAGGTTCCCTCATCTTCTTTCTTACACAACGTCAAAGGCACTAGTTTTAACTTTTTAGCAAACCTTTACAAACTATTGCTATTACATCACCGGATTAATTATAGATTTTGGAATAGAATGCAAGAAACCAAAGCTAAAAGGTTGCTTTAACAGCATTTAATGTCCTGGACACGATTTGAAATTTCCCAAGCACTGTGTAACACATGAAGCTATCCATCCAGAAACGATTTGATTTGGAGGGGCAGCATTTATGTGGGCGATAGGCGGTGCAAAATTATTTACCACCTACATATCGAATCCTTGTCTGAATTGTGTTACTCGAGGCTCCATGGCAAATCCTTTTATAGTTGCCAGGCAAGCACTTGTTCTACACTGTCAAGATATGCATCTCCGAGCTTTTGAATGAAACGCTTCCCATTATCTGAGTGTTTTGTTTTCATCTCTAACAAACAGTATCACATTCTCTTTTATGACTCAAACAAAAAGGTAAAAATTCTAATTTTGGCATTGTAGTGTCAAGCCTTTATGCTATGCTTAAGCGGTGTGCGATAATTTGCTCTCTGCAGATCTAAACTTGATTCCAAATGCTGAATCCTAATTAACATGATTGTTTTCATAAATTACTTGACGAAATAATCAAGTTCATCTAGTACAAATTTTGAGGAACCAGTTCGTTCATGAACCATGACGGTAGGAAAGAAGGTAAGCATGAAGTATGGCACTAGTAGCATTTAGGATTCAGTCAACACCCTCCGCTACCTCGTTTAGAAGGGAGAAGCCTCCACCAAAGCCCCAAAATTCGACGAAATTTCTGAACATGGTAGCATTCGCTAACAAGATTGCTGATTAGCAGACAAAGCGATATGGTTTTTTTAAAGTGCCTGGGTTTTCATTTCGTGCCAGAGACTAGAAATTTTAGAGTTCTTAGCAATCTCTCCACAGGATTTAAGCTAAGCCGCAAAGCATGGTGTTTTGACTAATTAAAGTGGACAAATAAAATTTTTCACCCACTTACTCATTTTGAAGTGGCAAGAGTGCTAAGACTTGCTTAATTTTGTCTAAAAAGACTCTGATATTGGGAAATGCCATTCTGGAAATGTAATTTTAGAATCCAAATTATGGCACTCTGCCGTATTTAATAATATATATGTCGTGTATCAGACAGTTAATCGGCGTTTGGGTGCGAAAGAAGAGCTAATTGTTGGCAGGAGATAAAATTCTTCTTCAAACTACTTTATTAAGTCAGTTGAGTACTGTGCTAAGATGGCCTAGAGTAAATATATCAAAAGGAGTAGGAAAAGGAGAGGATAAAATTCTTGTGGTTTAATTAGCACACCGGTATACAAAAAAGACACGATTGAAATGAAAACAATGTCTTTAAAAATGGATGCAATAAATGGTGGATGGTGTTTAATACGCCGGGATGTGGAACATAGAAGCATTGGGATGGAACATCATGAATTGCTTTGTTTATTTTGTGGAACCTTACCTTCAAATCATCGAATTTACAAGGTGGTTTCTTCACTACCATAGATCTTTGCTTTCACACCTCAGCAAAGAGTACTCCGGTAGAGTAGGGACAATGGAGTGCTAAAACGTCTTGAAGCTACTTGAAGAATTCCCATGCTAACACAGTTCAAACAATTGATGCACTTTTGAAATAAAAGAACTGCTGATCAACTGACTAAACAGGTGACCTCGCAAGTTTCAGTGGGGCTGCATTCGAAAGAATCCCATGAATGAAAAATTTTTATAGCACTCTCTTTGTAAATTTGATGCATCACTAAAACCGTAAAGGTTTACAAAACCAGTGAAAGCGCTTTAAGGCAGCTTGGGCTTTAAAATCCTGCATTGTCTGTTGTGAATTTGCAGAATGATGTGTTGCTTACTTCAAATTTTTACGATGACTTCGTCAATTAAGGAGGCAGGATAGCTGACTTGATTATTTAATATCAGGAAGCTGATCATCATATAGAAGAAGTGCCATAATGAGTATGAAGGATTCGACATTTATTTCTAGGAGAAATTAGGCATTTGCACAGGCGCTTAAAGACGAATCAAGAATAGTTTGGCTGGAGCATGAATGCCTGAAAAAGGAAATCGTAGATGAGCTGAATTTTTAAGTATAATTTATATAAATGTGATATGAAGTAAGGACAACTTTACAAACACAAAAGTGGGCTTTATGTATCGTTAGCAAATCTTGGTATCCCTGCTATCTGCCAAATCAATGCATAACGACTTAGTTAAGAAGAGACTTCGGCTTCTTCATGAATGTATTCCCATATCTTGCTAATGGTTATTAATTTCTGGTAGTCAATATCGCATGAAAGTCGGTTTTAAATTCATTCTCTCAAATAATTTAAACTTTTTAACCATAAATCGTTTGTTTAGCTTCCCGGTTTTTTGCTATGGACCACTTAAGGCTCCGCCATTGTACTTCCACTAGGCGACATAGCCTCAGTCTTTCTTTTTATCATCAATGCGCTTTCTATCTGAAAAAAATGACTTGCTTTGCCTTGAGGAAAGATTTGAAGTGCCATATTGGTTGCGGTAGAAAGTGGACTCGACCTTAAACGACAATTGCAATGAGTTCTACTACTGTGCACTAAACCCTGACGCGACGAAAGGGAGAACCTGTGATCATCCCCAACACAAGGACCGAAAATGACGTCTACTCTTGCCAAATCCTTCAACTCTACATTCTTTATGAATGCTGTTAACACCTGAGGTGGATACTAAATTCACACCTCGAAAACGCAGCACACCATCCTTTTTATTTGATGCTCCTAAATTTGACACTAAAAAGGTGTGCTTTTGTAGAGGTTTAACAAAAGCGTCTTCCTTTCCATTTAGGATGGCGATTGAGGTAACGCCGAGCTTGAGTGTCGGTGTTTTTGAAAAAACGCTTAAGGGTTTTCAAGAATTCCTAAACTTTGCTAAACTTTCCCGCTGATATAGGAAATAAGACAGGATTATTGCCTAAAAACAAGGTAAATTGAGGACAAGCCACTCCTTTAAAAACTTAAGCATTTCAAAAGCCAAGGTATCCAGAGACGCAATGATCCACTTTATGTGAAATATTAAGGAAGTGATTTTCTGGAGGTGAATTAAAGGGGTGTCTGTCGAATCAATTAGTTCGAATTCGACATAAAAATCGCGCCAAATCTTCAGCTTGATGACAGAGGCGTGATGTTAAGTTACGCCCAGTTGAAAATGTTATCATTAGCTACTGCATGGGCACCACAAAAACATTTGGTGCGCTACTAAAAGACCTCTTCATCTGTTGTGGCAGGCCGTGGGATGATAATGAGTGTATTTACTGTATTACTGAAATCAGGTAGTTAGTTCACTTAGATACATCCCTCCTAGGTACAAATACACCGTGAATGCTGTGGAATAAAGAAAAATTCAAAGGCTTCAAGTTGCGTAGGACATAGATTGCATTCCATGAAGGTCAATCTTTTATGCTTCATAGCTGCAACCCAAACACCTGCTCCGAGGTTTCATCGAATAATGGACCACCAAGGCTAAGACATTATGCGTTTCACCCACGGTTCGCTTACTCAATAGATGAAAAGAAGTAATTATCATCTAGTCAGAAAAATTGTACATGAGTTGGTGCAAAAGTTGCTCACAATGATGTGGTCAGAACCACATCGCTTACAATTATGGAGCCAAACGTCGTAAGGGAAATTCGGGCGCCACATATTTGCGATCCTCGTAGTGCGTGTGTCGGAGAATAAAATATAATTGAAATCTGCCGGTTTTAACACAAGATGCAGCCTTAATTAGGTGGTATGGCATTATTTGACAAAACTTGTTAAAGAAATCCACACCTGCTTCACTAGTTACAAATTCCGTTATCACTGCCGATCACACCCACTTATAATCCATCGAACTTGTATTTTTTCAATCAAAATTACCTTTCAAGCCACCTCGAAAGAAGTAACTCGCTCCTTACAAATCGCAAATAATGCATGTGAATAGAGGATAGATTTGAGGGCGAATAAGCCCCTCGTCGGCAAACATTGGCATGCCACTCTCCCCGCGCCTACTTTCTCACTCTGACAAGAAGCAAAAATTTTACTGCACTAAGCAGATGATTTAGCCCTCTCTTCATCACTGAGGTATGATTGAAGGATGTGAATTTGGCTCGCCACAATGGTACATCTTGCGCTAAAAAATGGCTCATATCTCACAGTAATTTGGCAGTTTTGCCCCTATGCAAACCATGTAAATTCAATAGACAACAGGCAGTTCACAATGCCATCTCAAGGCTAAAGAATCGTTTTGGATAGGAAGTTGTCATGGTTTACATTTCGTATGGACAATCATCGCTATCACCTTAAATGTGCCTTGTTTCTGTAAACTCTCGAGAGGCCTTTTGAAAATCGACTCAGATTTGAAAATACGATCCCGTCCTAAAGTCACTGTGATGTATCCAACTGCAATTCAATGGGAAAGCAGAGGTGTCGGGTAACGGCATTCAATGGCATTGTAAAGCCCGCCGTTCGACGTCTGGTACGTGTGATACGCCTCTCTGAACGTAATCAGCTTCGTCGTCACGTACACTAAGCTCGCGAAGCGCAAGGCCGCCGCTGCCATGGGTGTCGTCTACGAACCCAAACGTCAGGGCCGCACCTCCTATGGCCTCAGTGGTTAAGCTGCAACGTAGCCAATGGGTGCATGGGTAGTGTGTTGTGATATTCTAAATGCCAAAGTAGAAGTTGAGACATCCCAAAATCCCTTGCAAATTTCGGATGGCATTATTTTCCTAAGGCTAGGCCGCTTTAAAGAGGTCAGCAAACTGAAGAAAGGGAGCAACTGGATGGGCTGCGCCGTGTATGGTATTGGAATCTACCATTCTTCGCTGAATTGCCAAATGGAATCGTTTTATGTTAACTAATTGTTTCCTATGATAAAAGCGGGCGAAATGCATCCCATCACAGTCTCGAAATGTCCATTTTGCGGACGACTATGTGACAGTCGTTGGACCTTGGAGGCAACACATTTAATTTTTAGAAATGCGCGCCTCATAACTTTAGCAGGAATGACTTATAGGCTACCATAATCTGCACAGTTTACTAAAAAATGATGAGTGACCTCGACTGTTAATGTTACAGAAGTCTTATTCCAGTTTACCCGGAACCATCAATACCACCGAAGATAATAAGATGCCAAGAAAGGGAATCATCATCGTCATTATTATAGCGCAAATTAGACAAAGTAAGCAAAAGCCGAAATATTTGGGAAGGGGATGCAACAGGAAGGGTTTTTTGGAGGAGGGGGAAGGGAGAGGGAAGAGCCGAGCACCTTGAAATGATTGTTATTTGTGTAGAGTTTGTGTACAAGGTAGAAGAGTAGGACCGATGCATGCGCACTGTGAAGCAATGTCCACGGACATTCATGGATTAAATAATGATAGCATTGTAGATCATCTCTGTTGAGGCAAGGCTTGCATTTTCAAGAGTAAAAGAGAGAGGGAAGGGGAAGAGGACGTGTTTGGGAAATGACCACAGTATGCGAAAACCCTAATTTTGAAGAGGAGGAGGATTCTGTCGGGGTTACACTCTTTTGTACAGAGGGACGGTGGTATGAGGTATTTCGTTACATTAACGTGTCTCTTTTCAGCCGCTTACTTTGCTGTTGTTGACATGATGAGGAAAGACTTGCAGTTCCGCACACATTCACGTACGCACGTGCGTACAAGCATACAGTCATGCGGAATTCAGAAGTATGTACATGTTCAAGTTCAGTCACGTGTTGAATCACCTTTGTAAAAGAAAATTTATTTACTATCAACTTTTCCGGCAGTCTGATCGAAAGTTTAGCGTTTGCTGGATGATTTGGGTAAGGGTGCGCGAATGAGAGTTCGAAAGGGGTCCCTGCAAAAAAACGTGAAATGATGACTACCATAAAATATTATTTTGCGACTACTAATGACCTTTCCTCGAGGTCACTGGGTCATCCCCAACCTCCACGTGTACACACTGACTCACCATTGGTGTGCACACTTGGGTGTATAAACAGGTAATTTAAAAAAAGAAGATAGAACGACAAAATTGATGACATACCTTAGCCATGAAATGGTTTCATTGACTGCCTAGTAATGGGTTTGCGGCTTTTCCTGGTGGTGCATAGTTTCAGGTTCTTTTCGAAAACTCTGGCTTGTACCTTCAACAGGGGGTTTTAGCAATCTAGGTCCTCGACTTGGCTGGCCTTTGCTCTTCTCCTTGGAGTGGAAGGGTACTAGACTTTTGTACTTCTTCGAATGCCGCTTCGAACCCCATCCACTTTCTAGAAATAGTCCATTAATTTCCATATATAGTCCACAAATTCAAAGCCATGGTATTATTTAAACTAAGATAGGAGGCAGCTTCGTACTTACCACCGGAGGCGTCACTCTTCTCTTCCTCGGCAATCGCAGTGTGCCAGAAATCGGCATCAGCAGAAGTTAGAGTTAGTGTTCGCCGGGATTCTCCAAGTGCCCACTCTGGTTCGTCTAAGGGCAGTGCATCATCGTCCATGTAGGGAACGTCATACTCCTTATCACTCTTCCAGTGACAGCTTGGCATCTTTGATGGTGTGATAGAGTATGGGAAGAGGTGGTCATCATTGAGGAAGGTGCAGTTTCGGGGCGGAAAGTCTAGCGTACTCCAGGATCGTGGTTTTCGCAAAGGTGAGGTCTCAGCGTAGTGAGCTCGGTAGGCATGTGACAACCATTTCGAGATTTCATCATTTAGTTGATGAGGAAGTGGAGGTTGCGGTGGCGTAGGGCTGGTTGCAGTGATGGTTGGACTAATCGCCACTTCAGGATGATGCCAAGTTTGGCGTTGCAGGCATTCGCTGGGCAGACTGCTACTCGGTTTACGTAATCGCGGAGTTGAAACATTTGATTCCTCTTTGGGCAGTGGTTGGGCTAAGTTGATGGATTTTTTGGACTTCTTTTTCGGTTTCGTCTTCTTCGAGAAGAACGGTTTCGAGCCACGTGGTTTTGACACTTCGATGGGAAATTCTGCAGCTTTCTTCTCATCACAAAGCATTTCCACTTCTCCTGTCAGTGCAGGCCTAGCATTCCTGTCTCCAGCCTGATTATACTCAGATTTTGGTAAAGACACGGGGAAGAGTTGCGTAGTTGGAACAACATCAGCCTGAATGCCCAAATCCTCATCTCCCACAGCGGCAGAAGTGATGACGTTAACTGTGGCCGTGGTGGAGCTAGGCCTTTTAGCTTTTGGTAGTTTTGGTTTATGCCTACCCGTGGTGGGGGAAGAACGTCCATCTTCCACTCCACTTGAAGAGCTAACACCTGATCTGCGTCGCTTTGTCCTCCGCCAGCTTAAATGGAACCAGTCAAACACATTCTTCTTTTTCCTCTCTGCTGTGCCAGAACATTCTTCATCTATAGTTTCTACACACGAGGAACGCTTAAATTCGGGGGTGGCTGAATGAGCGTAAAAATCGCGTGGTGAGATGGGCAAACTTCCACTATGGGAAGAGCTTTCTAGCTCTGAGGCAGTCCCATCAGAGAGAGAATTGCTATCACCCGAAAAAACAGGTGCAGGCAAAACTGCTGCCACTTTGGGAGAAGGCGTGGTGGAGATTGAATCAGACTTTCCAGTAGAAGGCGTAACAGCGGTGTTAGGAGAACATATGGAAACATTAACGAAGTTGATATTTCCCTCATTGGAAAAACCGGTATATTTATCCGAATTCATAAACTGTCGTTGGGGTTTAGAAGGTATAAGTGCTGTACCAGCGGAAACATCTGTAGCATTCAAATCACCTACAGGCAAACGCCTATCTGTAGAGGCATGAAGATGCGCAGTTTCAGGAAGAGAATGTGAGACATAGGACGACTGAAAAGAGAAAGAGAATAAAGAACATCACAAAGAAAAACAAAAATTAAAATAAAATATAAAAATAGAATAAAAAAATTGAACAAAGCACAGGGAAAAAAAGAGAAAAAAAAGAGCAAAAATACATAAAATCAAAAACCGAACAAAACACGGAAACTCACATAATCCGCAAAACCTAAAGCGCCAATGGGCATCTCCACATCCACTTCCGCCTTCGGCATGCCCACGTCTATCTCGGCCTCTGGCATTCCCACCTCCACGCTCGGCACATCCACGTGAGCCTCCACCTCCGGCGTCTCCAATTCCACATGCGGCTTCTTCACCTTGCCACCAATCTTCATCTTGGGCATCTTGAAGTGGAAGTCTGGCGATTTCACATCCTTCTCCACAACCACCTTGCCACTGGGCATCTCCACATCCACTTCCGCCTTCGGCATGCCCACGTCTATCTCGGCCTCTGGCATTCCCACCTCCACACTCGGCACATCCACGTGAGCCTCCACCTCCGGCGTCTCCAATTCCACATGCGGCTTCTTCACCTTGCCACCAAACTTCATCTTGGGCATCTTGAAGTGGAAGTCTGGCGATTTCACATCCTTCTCCACAACCACCTTGCCACTGGGCATCTCCACATCCACTTCCGCCTTCGGCATGCCCACGTCTATCTCGGCCTCTGGCATTCCCACCTCCACACTCGGCACATCCACGTGAGCCTCCACCTCCGGCGTCTCCAATTCCACATGCGGCTTCTTCACCTTGCCACCAAACTTCATCTTGGGCATCTTGAAGTGGAAGTCTGGCGATTTCACATCCTTCTCCACAACCACCTTGCCACTGGGCATCTCCACATCCACTTCCGCCTTCGGCATGCCCACGTCTATCTCGGCCTCTGGCATTCCCACCTCCACACTCGGCACATCCACGTGAGCCTCCACCTCCGGCGTCTCCAATTCCACATGCGGCTTCTTCACCTTGCCACCAAACTTCATCTTGGGCATCTTGAAGTGGAAGTCTGGCGATTTCACATCCTTCTCCACAACCACCTTGCCACTGGGCATCTCCACATCCACTTCCGCCTTCGGCATGCCCACGTCTATCTCGGCCTCTGGCATTCCCACCTCCACACTCGGCACATCCACGTGAGCCTCCACCTCCGGCGTCTCCAATTCCACATGCGGCTTCTTCACCTTGCCACCAAACTTCATCTTGGGCATCTTGAAGTGGAAGTCTGGCGATTTCACATCCTTCTCCACAACCACCTTGCCACTGGGCATCTCCACATCCACTTCCGCCTTCGGCATGCCCACGTCTATCTCGGCCTCTGGCATTCCCACCTCCACACTCGGCACATCCACGTGAGCCTCCACCTCCGGCGTCTCCAATTCCACATGCGGCTTCTTCACCTTGCCACCAAACTTCATCTTGGGCATCTTGAAGTGGAAGTCTGGCGATTTCACATCCTTCTCCACAACCACCTTGCCACTGGGCATCTCCACATCCACTTCCGCCTTCGGCATGCCCACGTCTATCTCGGCCTCTGGCATTCCCACCTCCACACTCGGCACATCCACGTGAGCCTCCACCTCCGGCGTCTCCAATTCCACATGCGGCTTCTTCACCTTGCCACCAATCTTCATCTTGGGCATCTTGAAGTGGAAGTCTGGCGATTTCACATCCTTCTCCACAACCACCTTGCCACTGGGCATCTCCACATCCACTTCCGCCTTCGGCATGCCCACGTCTATCTCGGCCTCTGGCATTCCCACCTCCACACTCGGCACATCCACGTGAGCCTCCACCTCCGGCGTCTCCAATTCCACATGCGGCTTCTTCACCTTGCCACCAAACTTCATCTTGGGCATCTTGAAGTGGAAGTCTGGCGATTTCACATCCTTCTCCACAACCACCTTGCCACTGGGCATCTCCACATCCACTTCCGCCTTCGGCATGCCCACGTCTATCTCGGCCTCTGGCATTCCCACCTCCACACTCGGCACATCCACGTGAGCCTCCACCTCCGGCGTCTCCAATTCCACATGCGGCTTCTTCACCTTGCCACCAAACTTCATCTTGGGCATCTTGAAGTGGAAGTCTGGCGATTTCACATCCTTCTCCACAACCACCTTGCCACTGGGCATCTCCACATCCACTTCCGCCTTCGGCATGCCCACGTCTATCTCGGCCTCTGGCATTCCCACCTCCACACTCGGCACATCCACGTGAGCCTCCACCTCCGGCGTCTCCAATTCCACATGCGGCTTCTTCACCTTGCCACCAAACTTCATCTTGGGCATCTTGAAGTGGAAGTCTGGCGATTTCACATCCTTCTCCACAACCACCTTGCCACTGGGCATCTCCACATCCACTTCCGCCTTCGGCATGCCCACGTCTATCTCGGCCTCTGGCATTCCCACCTCCACACTCGGCACATCCACGTGAGCCTCCACCTCCGGCGTCTCCAATTCCACATGCGGCTTCTTCACCTTGCCACCAAACTTCATCTTGGGCATCTTGAAGTGGAAGTCTGGCGATTTCACATCCTTCTCCACAACCACCTTGCCACTGGGCATCTCCACATCCACTTCCGCCTTCGGCATGCCCACGTCTATCTCGGCCTCTGGCATTCCCACCTCCACACTCGGCACATCCACGTGAGCCTCCACCTCCGGCGTCTCCAATTCCACATGCGGCTTCTTCACCTTGCCACCAATCTTCATCTTGGGCATCTTGAAGTGGAAGTCTGGCGATTTCACATCCTTCTCCACAACCACCTTGCCACTGGGCATCTCCACATCCACTTCCGCCTTCGGCATGCCCACGTCTATCTCGGCCTCTGGCATTCCCACCTCCACACTCGGCACATCCACGTGAGCCTCCACCTCCGGCGTCTCCAATTCCACATGCGGCTTCTTCACCTTGCCACCAAACTTCATCTTGGGCATCTTGAAGTGGAAGTCTGGCGATTTCACATCCTTCTCCACAACCACCTTGCCACTGGGCATCTCCACATCCACTTCCGCCTTCGGCATGCCCACGTCTATCTCGGCCTCTGGCATTCCCACCTCCACACTCGGCACATCCACGTGAGCCTCCACCTCCGGCGTCTCCAATTCCACATGCGGCTTCTTCACCTTGCCACCAAACTTCATCTTGGGCATCTTGAAGTGGAAGTCTGGCGATTTCACATCCTTCTCCACAACCACCTTGCCACTGGGCATCTCCACATCCACTTCCGCCTTCGGCATGCCCACGTCTATCTCGGCCTCTGGCATTCCCACCTCCACACTCGGCACATCCACGTGAGCCTCCACCTCCGGCGTCTCCAATTCCACATGCGGCTTCTTCACCTTGCCACCAAACTTCATCTTGGGCATCTTGAAGTGGAAGTCTGGCGATTTCACATCCTTCTCCACAACCACCTTGCCACTGGGCATCTCCACATCCACTTCCGCCTTCGGCATGCCCACGTCTATCTCGGCCTCTGGCATTCCCACCTCCACACTCGGCACATCCACGTGAGCCTCCACCTCCGGCGTCTCCAATTCCACATGCGGCTTCTTCACCTTGCCACCAAACTTCATCTTGGGCATCTTGAAGTGGAAGTCTGGCGATTTCACATCCTTCTCCACAACCACCTTGCCACTGGGCATCTCCACATCCACTTCCGCCTTCGGCATGCCCACGTCTATCTCGGCCTCTGGCATTCCCACCTCCACACTCGGCACATCCACGTGAGCCTCCACCTCCGGCGTCTCCAATTCCACATGCGGCTTCTTCACCTTGCCACCAAACTTCATCTTGGGCATCTTGAAGTGGAAGTCTGGCGATTTCACATCCTTCTCCACAACCACCTTGCCACTGGGCATCTCCACATCCACTTCCGCCTTCGGCATGCCCACGTCTATCTCGGCCTCTGGCATTCCCACCTCCACACTCGGCACATCCACGTGAGCCTCCACCTCCGGCGTCTCCAATTCCACATGCGGCTTCTTCACCTTGCCACCAAACTTCATCTTGGGCATCTTGAAGTGGAAGTCTGGCGATTTCACATCCTTCTCCACAACCACCTTGCCACTGGGCATCTCCACATCCACTTCCGCCTTCGGCATGCCCACGTCTATCTCGGCCTCTGGCATTCCCACCTCCACACTCGGCACATCCACGTGAGCCTCCACCTCCGGCGTCTCCAATTCCACATGCGGCTTCTTCACCTTGCCACCAAACTTCATCTTGGGCATCTTGAAGTGGAAGTCTGGCGATTTCACATCCTTCTCCACAACCACCTTGCCACTGGGCATCTCCACATCCACTTCCGCCTTCGGCATGCCCACGTCTATCTCGGCCTCTGGCATTCCCACCTCCACACTCGGCACATCCACGTGAGCCTCCACCTCCGGCGTCTCCAATTCCACATGCGGCTTCTTCACCTTGCCACCAAACTTCATCTTGGGCATCTTGAAGTGGAAGTCTGGCGATTTCACATCCTTCTCCACAACCACCTTGCCACTGGGCATCTCCACATCCACTTCCGCCTTCGGCATGCCCACGTCTATCTCGGCCTCTGGCATTCCCACCTCCACACTCGGCACATCCACGTGAGCCTCCACCTCCGGCGTCTCCAATTCCACATGCGGCTTCTTCACCTTGCCACCAAACTTCATCTTGGGCATCTTGAAGTGGAAGTCTGGCGATTTCACATCCTTCTCCACAACCACCTTGCCACTGGGCATCTCCACATCCACTTCCGCCTTCGGCATGCCCACGTCTATCTCGGCCTCTGGCATTCCCACCTCCACACTCGGCACATCCACGTGAGCCTCCACCTCCGGCGTCTCCAATTCCACATGCGGCTTCTTCACCTTGCCACCAAACTTCATCTTGGGCATCTTGAAGTGGAAGTCTGGCGATTTCACATCCTTCTCCACAACCACCTTGCCACTGGGCATCTCCACATCCACTTCCGCCTTCGGCATGCCCACGTCTATCTCGGCCTCTGGCATTCCCACCTCCACACTCGGCACATCCACGTGAGCCTCCACCTCCGGCGTCTCCAATTCCACATGCGGCTTCTTCACCTTGCCACCAAACTTCATCTTGGGCATCTTGAAGTGGAAGTCTGGCGATTTCACATCCTTCTCCACAACCACCTTGCCACTGGGCATCTCCACATCCACTTCCGCCTTCGGCATGCCCACGTCTATCTCGGCCTCTGGCATTCCCACCTCCACACTCGGCACATCCACGTGAGCCTCCACCTCCGGCGTCTCCAATTCCACATGCGGCTTCTTCACCTTGCCACCAAACTTCATCTTGGGCATCTTGAAGTGGAAGTCTGGCGATTTCACATCCTTCTCCACAACCACCTTGCCACTGGGCATCTCCACATCCACTTCCGCCTTCGGCATGCCCACGTCTATCTCGGCCTCTGGCATTCCCACCTCCACACTCGGCACATCCACGTGAGCCTCCACCTCCGGCGTCTCCAATTCCACATGCGGCTTCTTCACCTTGCCACCAAACTTCATCTTGGGCATCTTGAAGTGGAAGTCTGGCGATTTCACATCCTTCTCCACAACCACCTTGCCACTGGGCATCTCCACATCCACTTCCGCCTTCGGCATGCCCACGTCTATCTCGGCCTCTGGCATTCCCACCTCCACACTCGGCACATCCACGTGAGCCTCCACCTCCGGCGTCTCCAATTCCACATGCGGCTTCTTCACCTTGCCACCAAACTTCATCTTGGGCATCTTGAAGTGGAAGTCTGGCGATTTCACATCCTTCTCCACAACCACCTTGCCACTGGGCATCTCCACATCCACTTCCGCCTTCGGCATGCCCACGTCTATCTCGGCCTCTGGCATTCCCACCTCCACACTCGGCACATCCACGTGAGCCTCCACCTCCGGCGTCTCCAATTCCACATGCGGCTTCTTCACCTTGCCACCAAACTTCATCTTGGGCATCTTGAAGTGGAAGTCTGGCGATTTCACATCCTTCTCCACAACCACCTTGCCACTGGGCATCTCCACATCCACTTCCGCCTTCGGCATGCCCACGTCTATCTCGGCCTCTGGCATTCCCACCTCCACACTCGGCACATCCACGTGAGCCTCCACCTCCGGCGTCTCCAATTCCACATGCGGCTTCTTCACCTTGCCACCAAACTTCATCTTGGGCATCTTGAAGTGGAAGTCTGGCGATTTCACATCCTTCTCCACAACCACCTTGCCACTGGGCATCTCCACATCCACTTCCGCCTTCGGCATGCCCACGTCTATCTCGGCCTCTGGCATTCCCACCTCCACACTCGGCACATCCACGTGAGCCTCCACCTCCGGCGTCTCCAATTCCACATGCGGCTTCTTCACCTTGCCACCAAACTTCATCTTGGGCATCTTGAAGTGGAAGTCTGGCGATTTCACATCCTTCTCCACAACCACCTTGCCACTGGGCATCTCCACATCCACTTCCGCCTTCGGCATGCCCACGTCTATCTCGGCCTCTGGCATTCCCACCTCCACACTCGGCACATCCACGTGAGCCTCCACCTCCGGCGTCTCCAATTCCACATGCGGCTTCTTCACCTTGCCACCAATCTTCATCTTGGGCATCTTGAAGTGGAAGTCTGGCGATTTCACATCCTTCTCCACAACCACCTTGCCACTGGGCATCTCCACATCCACTTCCGCCTTCGGCATGCCCACGTCTATCTCGGCCTCTGGCATTCCCACCTCCACACTCGGCACATCCACGTGAGCCTCCACCTCCGGCGTCTCCAATTCCACATGCGGCTTCTTCACCTTGCCACCAACTTCATCTTGGGCATCTTGAAGTGGAAGTCTGGCGATTTCACATCCTTCTCCACAACCACCTTGCCACTGGGCATCTCCACATCCACTTCCGCCTTCGGCATGCCCACGTCTATCTCGGCCTCTGGCATTCCCACCTCCACACTCGGCACATCCACGTGAGCCTCCACCTCCGGCGTCTCCAATTCCACATGCGGCTTCTTCACCTTGCCACCAAACTTCATCTTGGGCATCTTGAAGTGGAAGTCTGGCGATTTCACATCCTTCTCCACAACCACCTTGCCACTGGGCATCTCCACATCCACTTCCGCCTTCGGCATGCCCACGTCTATCTCGGCCTCTGGCATTCCCACCTCCACACTCGGCACATCCACGTGAGCCTCCACCTCCGGCGTCTCCAATTCCACATGCGGCTTCTTCACCTTGCCACCAAACTTCATCTTGGGCATCTTGAAGTGGAAGTCTGGCGATTTCACATCCTTCTCCACAACCACCTTGCCACTGGGCATCTCCACATCCACTTCCGCCTTCGGCATGCCCACGTCTATCTCGGCCTCTGGCATTCCCACCTCCACACTCGGCACATCCACGTGAGCCTCCACCTCCGGCGTCTCCAATTCCACATGCGGCTTCTTCACCTTGCCACCAAACTTCATCTTGGGCATCTTGAAGTGGAAGTCTGGCGATTTCACATCCTTCTCCACAACCACCTTGCCACTGGGCATCTCCACATCCACTTCCGCCTTCGGCATGCCCACGTCTATCTCGGCCTCTGGCATTCCCACCTCCACACTCGGCACATCCACGTGAGCCTCCACCTCCGGCGTCTCCAATTCCACATGCGGCTTCTTCACCTTGCCACCAAACTTCATCTTGGGCATCTTGAAGTGGAAGTCTGGCGATTTCACATCCTTCTCCACAACCACCTTGCCACTGGGCATCTCCACATCCACTTCCGCCTTCGGCATGCCCACGTCTATCTCGGCCTCTGGCATTCCCACCTCCACACTCGGCACATCCACGTGAGCCTCCACCTCCGGCGTCTCCAATTCCACATGCGGCTTCTTCACCTTGCCACCAAACTTCATCTTGGGCATCTTGAAGTGGAAGTCTGGCGATTTCACATCCTTCTCCACAACCACCTTGCCACTGGGCATCTCCACATCCACTTCCGCCTTCGGCATGCCCACGTCTATCTCGGCCTCTGGCATTCCCACCTCCACACTCGGCACATCCACGTGAGCCTCCACCTCGGCGTCTCCAATTCCACATGCGGCTTCTTCACCTTGCCACCAAACTTCATCTTGGGCATCTTGAAGTGGAAGTCTGGCGATTTCACATCCTTCTCCACAACCACCTTGCCACTGGGCATCTCCACATCCACTTCCGCCTTCGGCATGCCCACGTCTATCTCGGCCTCTGGCATTCCCACCTCCACACTCGGCACATCCACGTGAGCCTCCACCTCCGGCGTCTCCAATTCCACATGCGGCTTCTTCACCTTGCCACCAAACTTCATCTTGGGCATCTTGAAGTGGAAGTCTGGCGATTTCACATCCTTCTCCACAACCACCTTGCCACTGGGCATCTCCACATCCACTTCCGCCTTCGGCATGCCCACGTCTATCTCGGCCTCTGGCATTCCCACCTCCACACTCGGCACATCCACGTGAGCCTCCACCTCCGGCGTCTCCAATTCCACATGCGGCTTCTTCACCTTGCCACCAAACTTCATCTTGGGCATCTTGAAGTGGAAGTCTGGCGATTTCACATCCTTCTCCACAACCACCTTGCCACTGGGCATCTCCACATCCACTTCCGCCTTCGGCATGCCCACGTCTATCTCGGCCTCTGGCATTCCCACCTCCACACTCGGCACATCCACGTGAGCCTCCACCTCCGGCGTCTCCAATTCCACATGCGGCTTCTTCACCTTGCCACCAATCTTCATCTTGGGCATCTTGAAGTGGAAGTCTGGCGATTTCACATCCTTCTCCACAACCACCTTGCCACTGGGCATCTCCACATCCACTTCCGCCTTCGGCATGCCCACGTCTATCTCGGCCTCTGGCATTCCCACCTCCACACTCGGCACATCCACGTGAGCCTCCACCTCCGGCGTCTCCAATTCCACATGCGGCTTCTTCACCTTGCCACCAAACTTCATCTTGGGCATCTTGAAGTGGAAGTCTGGCGATTTCACATCCTTCTCCACAACCACCTTGCCACTGGGCATCTCCACATCCACTTCCGCTTCGGCATGCCCACGTCTATCTCGGCCTCTGGCATTCCCACCTCCACACTCGGCACATCCACGTGAGCCTCCACCTCCGGCGTCTCCAATTCCACATGCGGCTTCTTCACCTTGCCACCAAACTTCATCTTGGGCATCTTGAAGTGGAAGTCTGGCGATTTCACATCCTTCTCCACAACCACCTTGCCACTGGGCATCTCCACATCCACTTCCGCCTTCGGCATGCCCACGTCTATCTCGGCCTCTGGCATTCCCACCTCCACACTCGGCACATCCACGTGAGCCTCCACCTCCGGCGTCTCCAATTCCACATGCGGCTTCTTCACCTTGCCACCAAACTTCATCTTGGGCATCTTGAAGTGGAAGTCTGGCGATTTCACATCCTTCTCCACAACCACCTTGCCACTGGGCATCTCCACATCCACTTCCGCCTTCGGCATGCCCACGTCTATCTCGGCCTCTGGCATTCCCACCTCCACACTCGGCACATCCACGTGAGCCTCCACCTCCGGCGTCTCCAATTCCACATGCGGCTTCTTCACCTTGCCACCAATCTTCATCTTGGGCATCTTGAAGTGGAAGTCTGGCGATTTCACATCCTTCTCCACAACCACCTTGCCACTGGGCATCTCCACATCCACTTCCGCCTTCGGCATGCCCACGTCTATCTCGGCCTCTGGCATTCCCACCTCCACACTCGGCACATCCACGTGAGCCTCCACCTCCGGCGTCTCCAATTCCACATGCGGCTTCTTCACCTTGCCACCAAACTTCATCTTGGGCATCTTGAAGTGGAAGTCTGGCGATTTCACATCCTTCTCCACAACCACCTTGCCACTGGGCATCTCCACATCCACTTCCGCCTTCGGCATGCCCACGTCTATCTCGGCCTCTGGCATTCCCACCTCCACACTCGGCACATCCACGTGAGCCTCCACCTCCGGCGTCTCCAATTCCACATGCGGCTTCTTCACCTTGCCACCAAACTTCATCTTGGGCATCTTGAAGTGGAAGTCTGGCGATTTCACATCCTTCTCCACAACCACCTTGCCACTGGGCATCTCCACATCCACTTCCGCCTTCGGCATGCCCACGTCTATCTCGGCCTCTGGCATTCCCACCTCCACACTCGGCACATCCACGTGAGCCTCCACCTCCGGCGTCTCCAATTCCACATGCGGCTTCTTCACCTTGCCACCAAACTTCATCTTGGGCATCTTGAAGTGGAAGTCTGGCGATTTCACATCCTTCTCCACAACCACCTTGCCACTGGGCATCTCCACATCCAACTCCGCTTTCCCTATACCTCCTTCATATTCTGGCAACTCTCCGTGCACTTCTACTTCCGGCACCTCTACTCCTACCATCTTTGGCTTCTTTTTGCCAATCTTGCCTAATTTAATTTTAGGCGTCTTTATGTGTATCGAGGGAAGTTTTGCTTCTTTCTTTACTGCAGCTTTGGCCCTAGGCATGTCCACTTCTATCTCCGGCTTCGGCACCGACACCTCCATTTTTATTGGCGAGCTGTCCGCCTTCACCTCCACTTGCGGCAGTTCAACGATCGCTTTAGGCACATCTATATCCACAGTTGCTACATCCAATTTCAAGTCCGGTGTAGCTGCAGCCACATGAGGTTCCAATTCGGCGTCCACGCGAAGACCGACGTCGGGCATCTGTGCTGCGCCAGACAAGGCTGGAAGTTGAGCGGAAACATCAGGCGCATCGAGGTGTGTCTCAACGGTTCCATCCAAATTCAAACTTGGTTGAGGCATCTCCAAAGCAAAGTCTGCTAACCCGTGCGCAGCACTCAAACCAAGGGAGTCAACATCATCCTGAGCAACTAAAAGTGGCTTGCCAACGTCTATATTGGCCTCTGGCATTCCCACCTCCACACTCGGCACATCCACGTGAGCCTCCACCTCCGGCGTCTCCAATTCCACATGCGGCTTCTTCACCTTGCCACCAAACTTCATCTTGGGCATCTTGAAGTGGAAGTCTGGCGATTTCACATCCTTCTCCACAACCACCTTGCCACTGGGCATCTCCACATCCACTTCCGCCTTCGGCATGCCCACGTCTATCTCGGCCTCTGGCATTCCCACCTCCACACTCGGCACATCCACGTGAGCCTCCACCTCCGGCGTCTCCAATTCCAGATGCGGCTTCTTCACCTTGCCACCAAACTTCATCTTGGGCATCTTGAAGTGGAAGTCTGGCGATTTCACATCCTTCTCCACAACCACCTTGCCACTGGGCATCTCCACATCCACTTCCGCCTTCGGCATGCCCACGTCTATCTCGGCCTCTGGCATTCCCACCTCCACACTCGGCACATCCACGTGAGCCTCCACCTCCGGCGTCTCCAATTCCACATGCGGCTTCTTCACCTTGCCACCAAACTTCATCTTGGGCATCTTGAAGTGGAAGTCTGGCGATTTCACATCCTTCTCCACAACCACCTTGCCACTGGGCATCTCCACATCCACTTCCGCCTTCGGCATGCCCACGTCTATCTCGGCCTCTGGCATTCCCACCTCCACACTCGGCACATCCACGTGAGCCTCCACCTCCGGCGTCTCCAATTCCACATGCGGCTTCTTCACCTTGCCACCAAACTTCATCTTGGGCATCTTGAAGTGGAAGTCTGGCGATTTCACATCCTTCTCCACAACCACCTTGCCACTGGGCATCTCCACATCCACTTCCGCCTTCGGCATGCCCACGTCTATCTCGGCCTCTGGCATTCCCACCTCCACACTCGGCACATCCACGTGAGCCTCCACCTCCGGCGTCTCCAATTCCACATGCGGCTTCTTCACCTTGCCACCAATCTTCATCTTGGGCATCTTGAAGTGGAAGTCTGGCGATTTCACATCCTTCTCCACAACCACCTTGCCACTGGGCATCTCCACATCCACTTCCGCCTTCGGCATGCCCACGTCTATCTCGGCCTCTGGCATTCCCACCTCCACACTCGGCACATCCACGTGAGCCTCCACCTCCGGCGTCTCCAATTCCACATGCGGCTTCTTCACCTTGCCACCAAACTTCATCTTGGGCATCTTGAAGTGGAAGTCTGGCGATTTCACATCCTTCTCCACAACCACCTTGCCACTGGGCATCTCCACATCCACTTCCGCCTTCGGCATGCCCACGTCTATCTCGGCCTCTGGCATTCCCACCTCCACACTCGGCACATCCACGTGAGCCTCCACCTCCGGCGTCTCCAATTCCACATGCGGCTTCTTCACCTTGCCACCAAACTTCATCTTGGGCATCTTGAAGTGGAAGTCTGGCGATTTCACATCCTTCTCCACAACCACCTTGCCACTGGGCATCTCCACATCCAACTCCGCTTTCCCTATACCTCCTTCATATTCTGGCAACTCTCCGTGCACTTCTACTTCCGGCACCTCTACTCCTACCATCTTTGGCTTCTTTTTGCCAATCTTGCCTAATTTAATTTTAGGCGTCTTTATGTGTATCGAGGGAAGTTTTGCTTCTTTCTTTACTGCAGCTTTGGCCCTAGGCATGTCCACTTCTATCTCCGGCTTCGGCACCGACACCTCCATTTTTATTGGCGAGCTGTCCGCCTTCACCTCCACTTGCGGCAGTTCAACGATCGCTTTAGGCACATCTATATCCACAGTTGCTACATCCAATTTCAAGTCCGGTGTAGCTGCAGCCACATGAGGTTCCAATTCGGCGTCCACGCGAAGACCGACGTCGGGCATCTGTGCTGCGCCAGACAAGGCTGGAAGTTGAGCGGAAACATCAGGCGCATCGAGGTGTGTCTCAACGGTTCCATCCAAATTCAAACTTGGTTGAGGCATCTCCAAAGCAAAGTCTGCTAACCCGTGCGCAGCACTCAAACCAAGGGAGTCAACATCATCCTGAGCAACTAAAAGTGGCTTGCCAAAGTCTATCTCGGCCTCTGGCATTCCCACCTCCACACTCGGCACATCCACGTGAGCCTCCACCTCCGGCGTCTCCAATTCCACATGCGGCTTCTTCACCTTGCCACCAATCTTCATCTTGGGCATCTTGAAGTGGAAGTCTGGCGATTTCACATCCTTCTCCACAACCACCTTGCCACTGGGCATCTCCACATCCACTTCCGCCTTCGGCATGCCCACGTCTATCTCGGCCTCTGGCATTCCCACCTCCACACTCGGCACATCCACGTGAGCCTCCACCTCCGGCGTCTCCAATTCCACATGCGGCTTCTTCACCTTGCCACCAAACTTCATCTTGGGCATCTTGAAGTGGAAGTCTGGCGATTCCACATCCTTCTCCACAACCACCTTGCCACTGGGCATCTCCACATCCACTTCCGCCTTCGGCATGCCCACGTCTATCTCGGCCTCTGGCATTCCCACCTCCACACTCGGCACATCCACGTGAGCCTCCACCTCCGGCGTCTCCAATTCCACATGCGGCTTCTTCACCTTGCCACCAAACTTCATCTTGGGCATCTTGAAGTGGAAGTCTGGCGATTTCACATCCTTCTCCACAACCACCTTGCCACTGGGCATCTCCACATCCACTTCCGCCTTCGGCATGCCCACGTCTATCTCGGCCTCTGGCATTCCCACCTCCACACTCGGCACATCCACGTGAGCCTCCACCTCCGGCGTCTCCAATTCCACATGCGGCTTCTTCACCTTGCCACCAAACTTCATCTTGGGCATCTTGAAGTGGAAGTCTGGCGATTCCACATCCTTCTCCACAACCACCTTGCCACTGGGCATCTCCACATCCACTTCCGCCTTCGGCATGCCCACGTCTATCTCGGCCTCTGGCATTCCCACCTCCACACTCGGCACATCCACGTGAGCCTCCACCTCCGGCGTCTCCAATTCCACATGCGGCTTCTTCACCTTGCCACCAAACTTCATCTTGGGCATCTTGAAGTGGAAGTCTGGCGATTTCACATCCTTCTCCACACCCACCTTGCCACTGGGCATCTCCACATCCACTTCCGCCTTCGGCATGCCCACGTCTATCTCGGCCTCTGGCATTCCCACCTCCACACTCGGCACATCCACGTGAGCCTCCACCTCCGGCGTCTCCAATTCCACATGCGGCTTCTTCACCTTGCCACCAAACTTCATCTTGGGCATCTTGAAGTGGAAGTCTGGCGATTTCACATCCTTCTCCACAACCACCTTGCCACTGGGCATCTCCACATCCACTTCCGCCTTCGGCATGCCCACGTCTATCTCGGCCTCTGGCATTCCCACCTCCACACTCGGCACATCCACGTGAGCCTCCACCTCCGGCGTCTCCAATTCCACATGCGGCTTCTTCACCTTGCCACCAAACTTCATCTTGGGCATCTTGAAGTGGAAGTCTGGCGATTTCACATCCTTCTCCACAACCACCTTGCCACTGGGCATCTCCACATCCACTTCCGCCTTCGGCATGCCCACGTCTATCTCGGCCTCTGGCATTCCCACCTCCACACTCGGCACATCCACGTGAGCCTCCACCTCCGGCGTCTCCAATTCCACATGCGGCTTCTTCACCTTGCCACCAAACTTCATCTTGGGCATCTTGAAGTGGAAGTCTGGCGATTTCACATCCTTCTCCACAACCACCTTGCCACTGGGCATCTCCACATCCACTTCCGCCTTCGGCATGCCCACGTCTATCTCGGCCTCTGGCATTCCCACCTCCACACTCGGCACATCCACGTGAGCCTCCACCTCCGGCGTCTCCAATTCCACATGCGGCTTCTTCACCTTGCCACCAATCTTCATCTTGGGCATCTTGAAGTGGAAGTCTGGCGATTTCACATCCTTCTCCACAACCACCTTGCCACTGGGCATCTCCACATCCACTTCCGCCTTCGGCATGCCCACGTCTATCTCGGCCTCTGGCATTCCCACCTCCACACTCGGCACATCCACGTGAGCCTCCACCTCCGGCGTCTCCAATTCCACATGCGGCTTCTTCACCTTGCCACCAATCTTCATCTTGGGCATCTTGAAGTGGAAGTCTGGCGATTTCACATCCTTCTCCACAACCACCTTGCCACTGGGCATCTCCACATCCACTTCCGCCTTCGGCATGCCCACGTCTATCTCGGCCTCTGGCATTCCCACCTCCACACTCGGCACATCCACGTGAGCCTCCACCTCCGGCGTCTCCAATTCCAGATGCGGCTTCTTCACCTTGCCACCAAACTTCATCTTGGGCATCTTGAAGTGGAAGTCTGGCGATTTCACATCCTTCTCCACAACCACCTTGCCACTGGGCATCTCCACATCCACTTCCGCCTTCGGCATGCCCACGTCTATCTCGGCCTCTGGCATTCCCACCTCCACACTCGGCACATCCACGTGAGCCTCCACCTCCGGCGTCTCCAATTCCACATGCGGCTTCTTCACCTTGCCACCAAACTTCATCTTGGGCATCTTGAAGTGGAAGTCTGGCGATTTCACATCCTTCTCCACAACCACCTTGCCACTGGGCATCTCCACATCCACTTCCGCCTTCGGCATGCCCACGTCTATCTCGGCCTCTGGCATTCCCACCTCCACACTCGGCACATCCACGTGAGCCTCCACCTCCGGCGTCTCCAATTCCACATGCGGCTTCTTCACCTTGCCACCAAACTTCATCTTGGGCATCTTGAAGTGGAAGTCTGGCGATTTCACATCCTTCTCCACAACCACCTTGCCACTGGGCATCTCCACATCCACTTCCGCCTTCGGCATGCCCACGTCTATCTCGGCCTCTGGCATTCCCACCTCCACACTCGGCACATCCACGTGAGCCTCCACCTCCGGCGTCTCCAATTCCACATGCGGCTTCTTCACCTTGCCACCAATCTTCATCTTGGGCATCTTGAAGTGGAAGTCTGGCGATTTCACATCCTTCTCCACAACCACCTTGCCACTGGGCATCTCCACATCCAACTCCGCTTTCCCTATACCTCCTTCATATTCTGGCAACTCTCCGTGCACTTCTACTTCCGGCACCTCTACTCCTACCATCTTTGGCTTCTTTTTGCCAATCTTGCCTAATTTATTTTTAGGCGTCTTTATGTGTATCGAGGGAAGTTTTGCTTCTTTCTTTACTGCAGCTTTGGCCCTAGGCATGTCCACTTCTATCTCCGGCTTCGGCACCGACACCTCCATTTTTATTGGCGAGCTGTCCGCCTTCACCTCCACTTGCGGCAGTTCAACGATCGCTTTAGGCACATCTATATCCACAGTTGCTACATCCAATTTCAAGTCCGGTGTAGCTGCAGCCACATGAGGTTCCAATTCGGCGTCCACGCGAAGACCGACGTCGGGCATCTGTGCTGCGCCAGACAAGGCTGGAAGTTGAGCGGAAACATCAGGCGCATCGAGGTGTGTCTCAACGGTTCCATCCAAATTCAAACTTGGTTGAGGCATCTCCAAAGCAAAGTCTGCTAACCCGTGCGCAGCACTCAAACCAAGGGAGTCAACATCATCCTGAGCAACTAAAAGTGGCTTGCCAACGTCTATATTGGCCTCTGGCATTCCACCTCCACACTCGGCACATCCACGTGAGCCTCCACCTCCGGCGTCTCCAATTCCACATGCGGCTTCTTCACCTTGCCACCAAACTTCATCTTGGGCATCTTGAAGTGGAAGTCTGGCGATTTCACATCCTTCTCCACAACCACCTTGCCACTGGGCATCTCCACATCCACTTCCGCCTTCGGCATGCCCACGTCTATCTCGGCCTCTGGCATTCCCACCTCCACACTCGGCACATCCACGTGAGCCTCCACCTCCGGCGTCTCCAATTCCACATGCGGCTTCTTCACCTTGCCACCAATCTTCATCTTGGGCATCTTGAAGTGGAAGTCTGGCGATTTCACATCCTTCTCCACAACCACCTTGCCACTGGGCATCTCCACATCCACTTCCGCCTTCGGCATGCCCACGTCTATCTCGGCCTCTGGCATTCCCACCTCCACACTCGGCACATCCACGTGAGCCTCCACCTCCGGCGTCTCCAATTCCACATGCGGCTTCTTCACCTTGCCACCAATCTTCATCTTGGGCATCTTGAAGTGGAAGTCTGGCGATTTCACATCCTTCTCCACAACCACCTTGCCACTGGGCATCTCCACATCCACTTCCGCCTTCGGCATGCCCACGTCTATCTCGGCCTCTGGCATTCCCACCTCCACACTCGGCACATCCACGTGAGCCTCCACCTCCGGCGTCTCCAATTCCACATGCGGCTTCTTCACCTTGCCACCAAACTTCATCTTGGGCATCTTGAAGTGGAAGTCTGGCGATTTCACATCCTTCTCCACAACCACCTTGCCACTGGGCATCTCCACATCCACTTCCGCCTTCGGCATGCCCACGTCTATCTCGGCCTCTGGCATTCCCACCTCCACACTCGGCACATCCACGTGAGCCTCCACCTCCGGCGTCTCCAATTCCACATGCGGCTTCTTCACCTTGCCACCAAACTTCATCTTGGGCATCTTGAAGTGGAGGTCTGGCGATTTCACATCCTTCTCCACAACCACCTTGCCGCTGGGCATCTCCACATCCACTTCCGCCTTCGGCATGCCCACGTCTATCTCGGCCTCTGGCATTCCCACCTCCACACTCGGCACATCCACGTGAGCCTCCACCTCCGGCGTCTCCAATTCCACATGCGGCTTCTTCACCTTGCCACCAAACTTCATCTTGGGCATCTTGAAGTGGAAGTCTGGCGATTTCACATCCTTCTCCACAACCACCTTGCCACTGGGCATCTCCACATCCACTTCCGCCTTCAGCATGCCCACGTCTATCTCGGCCTCTGGCATTCCCACCTCCACACTCGGCACATCCACGTGAGCCTCCACCTCCGGCGTCTCCAATTCCACATGCGGCTTCTTCACCTTGCCACCAAACTTCATCTTGGGCATCTTGAAGTGGAAGTCTGGCGATTTCACATCCTTCTCCACAACCACCTTGCCACTGGGCATCTCCACATCCACTTCCGCCTTCGGCATGCCCACGTCTATCTCGGCCTCTGGCATTCCCACCTCCACACTCGGCACATCCACGTGAGCCTCCACCTCCGGCGTCTCCAATTCCACATGCGGCTTCTTCACCTTGCCACCAAACTTCATCTTGGGCATCTTGAAGTGGAGGTCTGGCGATTTCACATCCTTCTCCACAACCACCTTGCCGCTGGGCATCTCCACATCCACTTCCGCCTTCGGCATGCCCACGTCTATCTCGGCCTCTGGCATTCCCACCTCCACACTCGGCACATCCACGTGAGCCTCCACCTCCGGCGTCTCCAATTCCACATGCGGCTTCTTCACCTTGCCACCAAACTTCATCTTGGGCATCTTGAAGTGGAAGTCTGGCGATTTCACATCCTTCTCCACAACCACCTTGCCACTGGGCATCTCCACATCCACTTCCGCCTTCAGCATGCCCACGTCTATCTCGGCCTCTGGCATTCCCACCTCCACACTCGGCACATCCACGTGAGCCTCCACCTCCGGCGTCTCCAATTCCACATGCGGCTTCTTCACCTTGCCACCAAACTTCATCTTGGGCATCTTGAAGTGGAAGTCTGGCGATTTCACATCCTTCTCCACAACCACCTTGCCACTGGGCATCTCCACATCCACTTCCGCCTTCGGCATGCCCACGTCTATCTCGGCCTCTGGCATTCCCACCTCCACACTCGGCACATCCACGTGAGCCTCCACCTCCGGCGTCTCCAATTCCACATGCGGCTTCTTCACCTTGCCACCAATCTTCATCTTGGGCATCTTGAAGTGGAAGTCTGGCGATTTCACATCCTTCTCCACAACCACCTTGCCACTGGGCATCTCCACATCCAACTCCGCTTTCCCTATACCTCCTTCATATTCTGGCAACTCTCCGTGCACTTCTACTTCCGGCACCTCTACTCCTACCATCTTTGGCTTCTTTTTGCCAATCTTGCCTAATTTAATTTTAGGCGTCTTTATGTGTATCGAGGGAAGTTTTGCTTCTTTCTTTACTGCAGCTTTGGCCCTAGGCATGTCCACTTCTATCTCCGGCTTCGGCACCGACACCTCCATTTTTATTGGCGAGCTGTCCGCCTTCACCTCCACTTGCGGCAGTTCAACGATCGCTTTAGGCACATCTATATCCACAGTTGCTACATCCAATTTCAAGTCCGGTGTAGCTGCAGCCACATGAGGTTCCAATTCGGCGTCCACGCGAAGACCGACGTCGGGCAATTGTACTGCGCCAGACAGGGCTGGAAGTTGAGCGGAAACATCAGACGCATCGAGGTGTGTCTCAACGGTTCCATCAAAATTCAAACTTGGCTGAGGCATCTCCAAAGCAATGTCTGCTAACCCGTGCGCAGCACTCAAACCAAGGGAGTCAACATCATCCTGAGCAACTAAAAGTGGCTTGCCAACGTCTATATTGGCCTCTGGCATTCCCACCTCCACACTCGGCACATCCACGTGAGCCTCCACCTCCGGCGTCTCCAATTCCACATGCGGCTTCTTCACCTTGCCACCAATCTTCATCTTGGGCATCTTGAAGTGGAAGTCTGGCGATTTCACATCCTTCTCCACAACCACCTTGCCACTGGGCATCTCCACATCCACTTCCGCCTTCGGCATGCCCACGTCTATCTCGGCCTCTGGCATTCCCACCTCCACACTCGGCACATCCACGTGAGCCTCCACCTCCGGCGTCTCCAATTCCACATGCGGCTTCTTCACCTTGCCACCAAACTTCATCTTGGGCATCTTGAAGTGGAAGTCTGGCGATTTCACATCCTTCTCCACAACCACCTTGCCACTGGGCATCTCCACATCCACTTCCGCCTTCGGCATGCCCACGTCTATCTCGGCCTCTGGCATTCCCACCTCCACACTCGGCACATCCACGTGAGCCTCCACCTCCGGCGTCTCCAATTCCACATGCGGCTTCTTCACCTTGCCACCAAACTTCATCTTGGGCATCTTGAAGTGGAAGTCTGGCGATTTCACATCCTTCTCCACAACCACCTTGCCACTGGGCATCTCCACATCCACTTCCGCCTTCGGCATGCCCACGTCTATCTCGGCCTCTGGCATTCCCACCTCCACACTCGGCACATCCACGTGAGCCTCCACCTCCGGCGTCTCCAATTCCACATGCGGCTTCTTCACCTTGCCACCAAACTTCATCTTGGGCATCTTGAAGTGGAAGTCTGGCGATTTCACATCCTTCTCCACAACCACCTTGCCACTGGGCATCTCCACATCCACTTCCGCCTTCGGCATGCCCACGTCTATCTCGGCCTCTGGCATTCCCACCTCCACACTCGGCACATCCACGTGAGCCTCCACCTCCGGCGTCTCCAATTCCACATGCGGCTTCTTCACCTTGCCACCAAACTTCATCTTGGGCATCTTGAAGTGGAAGTCTGGCGATTTCACATCCTTCTCCACAACCACCTTGCCACTGGGCATCTCCACATCCACTTCCGCCTTCGGCATGCCCACGTCTATCTCGGCCTCTGGCATTCCCACCTCCACACTCGGCACATCCACGTGAGCCTCCACCTCCGGCGTCTCCAATTCCACATGCGGCTTCTTCACCTTGCCACCAAACTTCATCTTGGGCATCTTGAAGTGGAAGTCTGGCGATTTCACATCCTTCTCCACAACCACCTTGCCACTGGGCATCTCCACATCCACTTCCGCCTTCGGCATGCCCACGTCTATCTCGGCCTCTGGCATTCCCACCTCCACACTCGGCACATCCACGTGAGCCTCCACCTCCGGCGTCTCCAATTCCACATGCGGCTTCTTCACCTTGCCACCAAACTTCATCTTGGGCATCTTGAAGTGGAAGTCTGGCGATTTCACATCCTTCTCCACAACCACCTTGCCACTGGGCATCTCCACATCCACTTCCGCCTTCGGCATGCCCACGTCTATCTCGGCCTCTGGCATTCCCACCTCCACACTCGGCACATCCACGTGAGCCTCCACCTCCGGCGTCTCCAATTCCACATGCGGCTTCTTCACCTTGCCACCAAACTTCATCTTGGGCATCTTGAAGTGGAAGTCTGGCGATTTCACATCCTTCTCCACAACCACCTTGCCACTGGGCATCTCCACATCCACTTCCGCCTTCGGCATGCCCACGTCTATCTCGGCCTCTGGCATTCCCACCTCCACACTCGGCACATCCACGTGAGCCTCCACCTCCGGCGTCTCCAATTCCACATGCGGCTTCTTCACCTTGCCACCAATCTTCATCTTGGGCATCTTGAAGTGGAAGTCTGGCGATTTCACATCCTTCTCCACAACCACCTTGCCACTGGGCATCTCCACATCCACTTCCGCCTTCGGCATGCCCACGTCTATCTCGGCCTCTGGCATTCCCACCTCCACACTCGGCACATCCACGTGAGCCTCCACCTCCGGCGTCTCCAATTCCACATGCGGCTTCTTCACCTTGCCACCAAACTTCATCTTGGGCATCTTGAAGTGGAAGTCTGGCGATTTCACATCCTTCTCCACAACCACCTTGCCACTGGGCATCTCCACATCCACTTCCGCCTTCGGCATGCCCACGTCTATCTCGGCCTCTGGCATTCCCACCTCCACACTCGGCACATCCACGTGAGCCTCCACCTCCGGCGTCTCCAATTCCACATGCGGCTTCTTCACCTTGCCACCAATCTTCATCTTGGGCATCTTGAAGTGGAAGTCTGGCGATTTCACATCCTTCTCCACAACCACCTTGCCACTGGGCATCTCCACATCCACTTCCGCCTTCGGCATGCCCACGTCTATCTCGGCCTCTGGCATTCCCACCTCCACACTCGGCACATCCACGTGAGCCTCCACCTCCGGCGTCTCCAATTCCACATGCGGCTTCTTCACCTTGCCACCAATCTTCATCTTGGGCATCTTGAAGTGGAAGTCTGGCGATTTCACATCCTTCTCCACAACCACCTTGCCACTGGGCATCTCCACATCCACTTCCGCCTTCGGCATGCCCACGTCTATCTCGGCCTCTGGCATTCCCACCTCCACACTCGGCACATCCACGTGAGCCTCCACCTCCGGCGTCTCCAATTCCACATGCGGCTTCTTCACCTTGCCACCAAACTTCATCTTGGGCATCTTGAAGTGGAAGTCTGGCGATTTCACATCCTTCTCCACAACCACCTTGCCACTGGGCATCTCCACATCCACTTCCGCCTTCGGCATGCCCACGTCTATCTCGGCCTCTGGCATTCCCACCTCCACACTCGGCACATCCACGTGAGCCTCCACCTCCGGCGTCTCCAATTCCACATGCGGCTTCTTCACCTTGCCACCAATCTTCATCTTGGGCATCTTGAAGTGGAAGTCTGGCGATTTCACATCCTTCTCCACAACCACCTTGCCACTGGGCATCTCCACTTTCATTTCTCCGTTTTGTATATCCATTTCTTCGTTTATGTGCGTGTATTTTGTTTCCAATTTTATTGGTTTTATATCTGTTTTCGTGTCTATTTTCTGTAATTGTCCTGTTACTTCTGCATTTATTTTTGTGCATGGTATTGGTTTGGCTACAACGGGTATTATCTTTTCTTGTATGTTGTTGTTGTCTATGTTTATTTCTCCGTTTTTGTTTATTTGAGGTATTTCAAAATTTTCTTGTATATTTTCAATCTCTTTCACATTTGCTGTTGCCGTTTTTAATGTTAATTCTTTAGCTTCTTGCTCATTTCCACTCACCGGGGTCATAGTTATATCTATCTCGGCCTCTGGCATTCCCACCTCCACACTCGGCACATCCAGGTGAGCCTCCACCTCCGGCGTCTCCAATTCCACATGCGGCTTCTTCACCTTGCCACCAATCTTCATCTTGGGCATCTTGAAGTGGAAGTCTGGCGATTTCACATCCTTCTCCACAACCACCTTGCCACTGGGCATCTCCACATTCACTTGTTGCTTTTCCTCAAGTGTTTCCTTTTGTCCTTTTTTTGCTGCTCGTATTTGAATTTTTGAAGTGTCATCTTGAATGCCTCCTTTAATTTCTTCTGGTTCATTTCCTTTGTTTCCTTTTAAGCGGTATTCGTATTTTGGCGCCTCAGTCTCTTTTTCTTTTATTTCAATCACTTCTTTTCTGGCTGTTATTTGTATTTGACTCCTTTGTTTTTGTTCTTTTTCTAAAATTGATTTTGTTGCAAGCGTTTACTGGTTTTACAGTTTCCCGTTTGATTGAGTAAGTTTCCTTTCTTTTGGTGATTGCTTTTTAATTTTTCATGTCGTTTTTATGTTGTTATTTGTTACTCTTTTTTATTTACTTTTGAGCGTTCTATTACAGTTTTAGGGCTTCTATTCCTATTTTAATGGATCTGTGTCTCCGTGCTTATTGCTGAAATTATGTTCTCTCTTTTTTAATTTTTTATTGCAGCATTATTCCTCTTTGATGCTGACACTTTTGGTTTGTTTACTGCACCTCTTATTCTCCCTTTAGACCTCCACTAACGTTGACTGAGTCCTCATCAGTACGGTAACGTATTAAATGTAGTGGGCACTTTTTAGAATGTAGGCGTTCACTCAAGGCGAGGCGTAAAGATCACATAGCACCAATAGGTTGAAATGTTCGACCAACATTTACCTGTTTTTTTGGCAAAGTGCACAATGACTGCACTAATATGTTTTGTCATATAGATTTTATGCATCAAAAGATGTTGTAAAGCATTTGGGTCGTGAAAAATTAAAATTTTTGCGTTACAGCTATGTAAAACACACTAAGTAATGCGTAGAGACGCGCTCCAAAATTAAGAATGATTTATGAAAAGAAGGTGGGAGTTTCTTTTGTCACACAATTTATTTGCTGAAACCAAAATTAAAACGACTGTTTTAGCTAGTCAGCATGATGATGATTCGCTTGTTAATTGTTCTTTTGAAAAGAGTCCGGTTGGTTTTTTTTTATTTACGAAAGGATACCAGAATCCTGTACAGACAACGACGTATCATCTCGACGCAAATAATAGGTGTGATGAGGACAAATAACTTGTACATTAGGGCTGGTTATGACTGATTTAAGATAACCAGCGTCTTCATCTAGTAGGTGAATTATTTTTTTACACAAATTATAAGATCTGTCCAGAAGGTTCCTTATCCATACATTGCCACATAAGTTTACTGACTGCTACTAGCATAAATCAAAATTGAATTTGTAAAATGCAAAAAATTGAATTCACCAAAAGGATTTAAAGAGCAGGATTTAACAAAAAATAAACACGAATATCCTATGTGGGGATAGGACCTTCTCAAAGGATATTTGCCTAAGAAATAAGATGTATTTCCATGACTAAAAAATGCATCCACTTTAAAAACCTTTTTTATGAAATCCAATTTCATTTTCAAGAAAAAATAGTGTTGGGTTACTGACAGATAAGACCAAGGTAATAAATTAGTCAGGAGTATTTCAAGCTGAATTAAAAATGAATTCATCCAAGACAGCACGAGCTATTTTCGAGCATGGAATGTCAGTTTGTTTTGATATGAATGACTACAAAAAGTGAATAACTTTTTGACGCAAGAAAATAGTGAATTTTTTGAAACACCGGAAACGTAACTTACTTTTGGCATGCTGGTCTTCTTTGGAATCCTCCTTTTCTCTTGCCTTCATATCTTCTTCGCCATCTTTATGTTTCCGTCGCATTTTTTTATGGAATCGTTTGGTTTTTTCACTGAGATGGAGATGCGGTTGATACCAACTGGCCTCGATAGACTCTGTACTCTCCTCACCCGAAAGAGAGTCTTGAATTGCCGCAGCCTCACTGGGTATCTCCGTACCCTCCTCCTCCTTCCTCTTCTGCTTCTCATGGGCTTCTCGGAGGGTCTGGTTGACCGGTTTTGCCTCCATGGCTGCAGCACCTGTTGCTGCTGTACTAGATTTTACAAGAATGACGCCTGTGGGTGCTGGCACGCTTGTGCCTAAGTCGACTGTGTGCTCAGCATGCAATTGGTCGCTGGCACCAAGTGCGCGCGGTGGCACTGGTCCAACACTTGTTTTCACAGGGTGACGAGAAGCGTGGAAGAGAAGCATGCGTTTGGCGCCTTTCCGTTTGGTTTTGAGGAGCTCACGCTCCGTTTGGGTCTGTTGGTCATGTTGGGCTGAGGATGGGAAGGGAACTGTGGTCAGGGGCAGGGTTGGGGTTGAAATTGTAGCTCGGCTCATTATTAGGGGAGCAGCAGACTGGGCGGGAAGTAGAACGGATGCATCCAGGGGGAAGTAGAAATCATCTGTGCTAATGGACACGTCCGTGGTGGGGCGAAGATTGACAGAAATTGTAGAGAGGACAGTTTTGCCCCTCTCCACCATAATCGCATCCTCCGACAGAGGTATTGCAGCTGTATACTCAGAATACATATCTCTCACCACAGGTCGTGTGTTTTGCTTCATCTTGGACGTTGTGGTGCTGCTTCGTGCCAGAGAGTGGGTCGCAGTACTTCCCGGCGAGCTAGTCTCGAAGATACCAGAGTCGGAGTATCCGCTGTGAGTAGATCCAAACCGAAGAGAGGAAGTACCGTGACGTCGACGTCCGCCACTACCAGTGGCGGTTGGACTTTCCATGAGAAGTTTATCCAAATCAGAGTCTCCCTCCTCATCTTCAGGTTTGCTGCTACTGGCGGTCGTTGCAGGCGTGATGGTGGATATCTTCTTCTCTTCTATCTGCTGACGGTCCAGAGAAGAAGATGCTGGTAACGACTCAATGTCAGACATGCCCTTCGTGTCGAAAGTGTGTGGTAGAGCTGAAGTTGGAGGTATCACTACTGTGGTAGCAGTAGTTTTTGTTCCTGTACTGAAAATTGGTGAAGATGGCGGTGTGTTCCTGTGAGGATTTTGCTGCATCTTAGGCTTGCCTCTTTAGAGAAATTGCATTTATGTTCACACAACGAAGTGGAAGAAAAGGAAGGGCTCACTCGCACAAGCACACACAAGGAGAAATATCGTGTGTTTGCGGGTGTAGGTGAGTGTGTGATAGAGGCGCGGCTTCAATGGATGCACGCGTTAGCTACGCGCTAACACCTTTACGAATGAAACTTGGAGTTCAGCTACAGGCTCGGGTGCTATATGGGTGGCTGGCGTGGGCGTTCCCTGACACGCACGCAAGCACACACATCCGCACGCACGCACGCACTTGCAGTATGTCCAGATTTCAATTCGTCAACTCGAGGTCGCAGTATTGGTTAACGTGCCACGAAAACGCGGTCCTGAATCAGATTGCTGAAGTTTCGCTGTGCTGCCTGATGCATGCATGGCTGTTAGATGAGCTGAGGTGAGGTGATTGGTTTAGCCGAAACCAATCGGACGTTGGAAGGGGGGGTTCGTTAAAGCCTTGGGAGAGGTATGCGCACGTGCACATGCGCACACGTATGTCTGGATTCGTGCTTCTGAACTGTGGTGGGGCAGACAGGCGGAGTGCGCTACCTCTGCGATCGCTAGACTGTCGTATTGCCTCGCCGAGTCCAAATCGGATCGGCCACGTGCCTGACTATGTGCGGCCATATGATAAATGAGTGTCCAGTTATTCCTGGTTGTCCACCCTCCGTTATTCTGCTAGAAAGAAACCTCCCCCACCTGCTCACACGAAATCAGTGACTCCCTTAGGACTTGGAAACGTCGTGCATGTGCATGCAAGTTATTTTAATGAACCAGTGAATGTTTGACGCAGCGATATTACCATTTCATCGTTTTACAAGCTACACTAGCTAACTGACAGCATTTGAGTAAAATATGCTTGAAAATTGTGGAAAAATTTTGCAGGGGAATCCGAGGACATTAACACATTTCTGCATTATAATTTTAAATAACTAAACTTATTAAAGGGGATCTGTTGACTGCATCATCGAGGGAGATTCCCAACATCTGGGTGCGTCGGACCCCCTCAACCGGTTCCTCAAGCCATTTTCAGGTGTGAATAGGCTTGGCCGCATAAAGTGCCATGCCGACAGCATCCAATTGGAATGAATATTGGCTACTTGTAGTCACGAAGCACAGATATTGTAGTTCCATGCAGCTAATGGGTTGTCTAAAGGCATCCAAATGCATGCCCATGGATACCTGAGTCTGATTCAAGGAAACAGTTTGCATATACTCTCTCTACTAGTGAATCATTGGGCATGTAAATACCTTCAATAAATTAGTAAAATGAGTACCATTTCATAGGAATGCTGAAACGATTGTTAGTGGACAAAGTTTACATTCATATCCAAGGAAGTATATGGTTCAGGCCTTTTGATCGCATTAGGACTGCAGCTGTTGAAGCTAGTCAAATCGCCTACCTCACACAGTGCCATTGTCCATGAAAATGTACACGGTGCTTTAAGCGAACGATTAAAAATTTTGGAAGAAAAGTGTCATAGTAGGAAGTGCTTATGATGGACTCCAAACGAAGAGAAGAGTAGTGAAAATGGTGTAAAATACGAAACCCTTGTGATGAAGCTTAATAATTTGTTTCAGGCATAAATTTTCCCAGCTGGGCAAAGACTCCTTCCAATGTGGCGTCAAGTTGTTTACCCCCAAGATCAACTAACACCCCATAAAAGAGCCTGATAACGGCAGTCAGAGTAGAGACAAAACATTGGTCACGTGAGGAAGGGTGTTTCAGGTACGTCTTGACAGTCAAGTCTGTTTTTTTCTCTCACATATGTTTTGGTTAAGCCTCCCCACAAAGCTAAAAACTAAATGAACAGTTCTACTCCACTTTCTGGCAAAGCTAGACTTTGTATGCGAGATGTGTTTCAGCCTCAGGCAAAGGCGGTTATCAGGTTTATAAAGGTCAAAGTTTAATTAGAAATGTGAAATGAATAACAGCATTAATTCAGTAGATTGGACCACCTCCCTGAGCCCAAATTTTACACGAAAATAAAAAATTTAAAGGTAATTGCGCATTTTACGATCCACCTTGAGGCAGTAAAACGAGTCTACTCTGACTTCGATGAAATTCAAACAGGCCTTTGGAGATTCTGATCTGCCCAAAGCAAGGAAGAAGATTGCTCGCTAGACTCATGCTAACTCGGTGGAGAATTGGATTCCCTCTGGTCTGCGTAAAAATACTCCATATTTGAACCATACCACCCCCATTAGGGGTACCAAATGCAGCAAATAAATACGAGTGATAGTAAATAGACCAGAAAAGTTACCATTTGTCAGTTTCAGTATCTTAAAGGTGTTGTTTAACCACCACATCACTGTGAGTATAGTCTTTTGTGTTTTTTTTACAGGAGTTATGATCTGCATTGCTTGAACGCAATGCCACTTAAGGCTCAATGATGATGGAACTCAAATAGTGGTGGTCAACCGTAAAGATCGTCCTGATGCAAAACCTGATTTTCAGGCCTATCCGTATGAGATATTAGTACCAACCTGACCTTCGCGTTGTGTTGTGGTGGAACATGAGATCTATTACACCACAATAATAGTTGAGCCAACTGCGTAAAACCTGTTGTAGGTGCCATGCATAACACTGGTGACGCTAGTACCCGTCACGCTGTACCTGTGCACCTGGATATGCGTTTTAGTGTTCCACATTCACCTATTCGCTTCTTTTAACTCTTTTGTGTGTGCGTATGCCGTGTCTAAACAAATCACACTCGCCAGGATGTTTGCTTTAATAGACATGCCGGCGGTGGTTGAAGCCGTGACACTACTTGCATAACTTGTGTTCAATCAGTGGTGGTTCAGCCCGCTCATCAATAGTTGGCGCAACAGAATCAAGTGGAATTATAACTTAGAGTTGTCATTGACAGAAAATAGCAGTTTTAGCCCATATACAAAGGGAAATCAAGTGGAATTATCCTTCGGGTGAGAAAAACTAATTTCAAGGCCTATTTTGACATTGCATATTAATGTGATCTGATTTGTTTTCGTGACGCCTAGGAGGAGAGCGAAAGATGATAACACTCGCAAGTGGCAAAGGTAGATCTTCTTTGTAAACAAGCTCAATATTGTTCTCCCTACTTTTTGCTAGACCTGTGAAGTCATTTGCACACCACTCCAGTGAAAGAGAGTTCTCTGTGTCCTTTGAAGAAGGCAGTGTTTGGATTTCCGAAAAAACTTTAAAATCCTTAACAGAGCACTTAATTTGATGGCCTTACTACTTGAACCCTCGTGGTTCAGCAATAAGGCAGACGTCCATTCTGATACTCTAAAGGTGTGCGTTGCAAGTGGCCTTAAGGTCAGCAGGTTAAGAAGTTGACCAAGCCCTCGTGACCCTGTTTTCCTATGTAAGCTTAAATTAGACTTCCCATTTCTCTTCATTTAATTAAGTCTGCATCAAATTTTATGATCATCTGGATGTGTCTCAAAGGCGTTGTCAAATCATTTGATGCAATGCCACAAGATGGTACTGATTGATTTTCTGATTGCCAAGGTGAGCTCACGGCTACCGCAAGTTGACATGCGAGCTCATTCTGATTGGTCAACAGACGTGTGTGTGCGCTGTCTACGGCTCATTGACGTGCGTGCAATCCAAAGAGAGTGTGCTGAATTGACGACTGGGCCATGTGATATAGCTATTGAAGAAGTGTCAGCAAAATATGGAAATTTATACCACTCTTGCATGTAGGTTAACTTGAGAAATAGACAACCGACCCCTATTTGTAGGCTTAACCGAATGGTGGCGCCAGCAACGATAGCAGTCTCGTGCACTTTTGCGATGCTTTGATTGCCACATACTTTCGTCTTCGTCTGCAGTTACATCTACCACGGCCTTCTTAATTCACGTCCTATAGAATTTCACCTAAAATTAGACGAAAATAGTAGAATTTTAATTTACAATCAGTTTGCTCCAATCTGATGACCTACTGGTTTCAAGGGTACTCAAATCTCTGCGATTGAACTTTTGCAAGGCGATTCAATCCTTCTATATATCAACAATACATATTCTGCTTAAGAATTATGCCTTCTTTTGCACTCAAGGAAGTCATGGGGTGGTACACTATGCCCTGTCATTACCTAAGTCTTTTTTAATGGCTACAGTAAATTCAACTGGCATTTAATGAAAAATAATATCTCAAACCAAAACAATCAAAATTCAGTCAAATGAAAGTTCGCAGGTTAATCAAAACGAGCCTGAGATATGCAAAACTTAGGTCACCCTTCAACAGTTCGTTTGCACATTAAATAACCTTCCAAATTCGAGTTCTACATCCCTTGGTGAAACGTTTCCGTTTGCCAATCTATCAGTTCGGCTTGTTTTTGAACCCTTCAGTTGGATCATCACAGCGAGGTGATATTTGGGCGGGATGGTTAAGAGGGAAATAGGTCTCGAATAGGGCCGTTATGATTTAAGAAATCTTCGCATTGTAACGAACAGCGGTTTCAAGTGAAACTCGTACCGGCAAGAACACCTCGCAATTAAAATTAAAATCCATTTTTAAAGGTACTGTTTCTGCTCTCCATTTCCGCTACCTTTATGCTTACCTTCTGCCTATTTAACCCACTGACGGACGTAGTTTGCGTTCTGAGGACTGACTTCAGCCGTCCTTGTGACTACCATCCTTAACAAGAGGGACAAGATAGTCCATGATCATGCCTTTCCTATGGAGCAGCATCATTGATGTCATATGCCATATATGGAGTAGACGATACACATTGAAAATTAATGTATGCCAAAATAAGCTATGAATAATCCTATCTAATTCATAACTGGAGGTTATTTAATAATTATTTGTAAAACCAGCCAAAACAGCAATCTCATTTTATCAAGATACTTGCATTTTACTTCTACTGGGAGTGACTTAACTTCAAAAGTCCTGGTGCTTCGAAGTGGCTATAATTAAAGGGAACAAAAAATGGTATCCTCTGAAGATTTTCCACAATCGGGAATCAATCCTCCTATCTTAGTCTCTTTCAAGGTGCTAAACAAACCAGGCAAAATCGAATGTAAGGCAATATATTGATGCGCAACCCAAGCACGTCAGTTTTGCCTCACATATCATTAACATGTGTCAAAAGCGGAGGTTGTCGAATGTCCCTAGCTATGGTGAATGGTGACACTTTCTCTTTCTCACTCGTCCACGTCATGACTATGCAACTCTGATGGCACACATGTTCAAGCCTGAGCTCTTTACCTACGCCTCCGCCTGCAAATTCATCTTTCGGTAGGGGGAACAATGGAGATGGGCTAACAAGGCTGCACTTTTGTGGTAGCACACACATGTTTTCAGTGTGTTTGCATTGCCTGTGGTGGTCGATGCCAGCGTACCGAAACCCCATACGCACCCACCCATGCACACATGTTCCAAATGAGTGTACTTTTCGTAGTCATTCCCTTTAATCTCAAGTGAAAATCGCATGAAGCATAATGCCCTTTTCGCTTGCATCAGAAGGTGCAGTGTGTAGGAGGTGAGCTTCACCTATAACAAGGTCTTTTCCTTTATTTCTCCAGAACCACTTTCCAAATGAATCGACGATGACTTTCGTAGGCGATTTTGGGTTCATATTTTACCTAGCTAAAATATTTTTGCAAAGCAATTAATCAAATTGCCGAAAAAGGAGATTTTTTTCTAAACAAATTAACCAAGTTATGCTATTTTAGACTAAAACAGTTGCAACCCACCAAAAGCCCAATGCCGCGAATATGCGATTTGTGTGCATCATTCGATTTTATCTAAGTGAGATTCTGTAGGATGCTCCTAATCTAAGCCGACCTACACTTTGCAACTTTGAGCAAGATTGAATTTGTAAAACAAAAATTAATGACCATTTAAGCGAAGCCTCAAAAGCATGGTCGATGTCTCCCTATAACCCCTGGCGGGCAGTGTTAAGGCCTGCATAACTACTATATCTTGGAGCTTATTTCAAAGGATTTCTTTATGTTCACTTCGATTTTTACTTTTTCTGATATTCTATCCTCACTACTTACAAACTCTGATGGAACAAATGGATTAGATTTAAGTAAATTAGGCACAGTACTTAAAATCTCAAAAGCGTGAGATGTTTTCCCTAGAACGGCCTTTTAGTAAATAAAAGAATCGTGAATTTTTTTTATTAATCTAAAGCATTCTCAACCGCAAGTCGAATGCGGTAGCTCGAAAAGGATTATGCTGATACGATGGGACGGCCGCCGAAAGATTTCATCCGGTGCTTATCAGCTCATTCGGGCTATTTGGTGTAAATTCCCAGTTCTGGTATACTGGCACGGACCAGTTTTATACTTATTTCTAGTTCTTTAACGCATTCCCTGCCAGCCAGCTTTCGCAATGGCTTCAATATGGTGCAAGATGCCAACAACACTTTTGACGAGGAAAATTTCAGCACACAAGATAGTTGAGGTGAAAAGTTTTCCCAACTGGCATACTTTGTCGTTCTATGCTTTTTTTTATTCTACTTGTGTTGCGATTTATTTCAGCCAGAGGTAATAAGCTCACCAAGAATTCTGGTCCAAGTTTTATGGAAATGAAATTTAACAGGAAAATCGGTGCGGTGCACACATGTGACGCATGTTTTCTTAGCATTACTCTAGCACTCAAAACGGACTTTGGTTCAAACTCACTGAAAACAGTGTAGGTTCGAAAGTAATAAAAGAGATGAAGCTGCGCAAATGGTTAATCCTGAACAGTGGGAAAGTAAGTCAGCTTTTATCATGTCATCAGACGTTGTCAACGTCACCCGAGGCAAAAGTTAGCTACTCAATCACACTTATATAGGTTAAGAATATGAATAGTTTAAACAAGATTTTACAGTCACTTCAATTTTTATAGCCCATGGTTTTATCTTATTGTAGAGTAAAGTCCTGTAACTGCTGTGCCCTCATTTGTTTACTTAAAAGATTGGTTCAATAGAAGATGCCGTGAGTCAGTCTAGACACCGGTAACCGTGATGACAGACATCAGCATCGGTGAGTGTGCATAGAAGGGTGTGGTGATGAGGCGCTTTGTGAACACCCCTGACATCCACACGGACTCAAAACACAGGTTAGTAACTACACCGTCAGCTGTAGCGGTTAGGCAATTGAATGGAATGGTGTGAGCGGATGCATATTCGTACGATGCTTTCAACCCCAAGCGGTAGTCACAGTAGTCATCACTGCAAATATATATTTCAGTCATGCGAAACATTATCCTGAAAGACTGATTGATACCTATCCTGTTAGTAAACATGATCACGAACAAATTTTTAGAACTTCGAAAAGCTAGCGCATGATTGACACCAAATTATAGACTGCCCTAAGAGGGTTCACTTATGCTGACAAATCTTTTGAGATTAAACATATGAAACTACTACTTAAATACTGAAATTTGTGCACATACGTAGCAAGGGACTGTATCATGCATCCACCGATGTTTACGATTTCCGAATTTTCCTTTGCTTTAGAGAATGAGGACCCTTAAAATCCAGGGTTCGTTTGCATGGCCCCAAATGTCAACAAGATGCGTGATTTTACCCCCTCTTGGTAGACGTTAGTATTTCAAACCAAATCTTATTCCCACAGTCACTACAGAGGGCGCTTGGGCGCTGACGCATCGTATCTTAGTTCTCCTATTTCGCATGTGACAACTACGTACCAAACACTTCTATGCCTAGTGGACTGTCAAACGCTCAATCACCTGGTATTTTTGTGTCATTGCCACTTCGTTATCAATCTCGAGCACCTGTACAGTGCCTGCTACCAGTCCAACTCATGCGAAAATGGTATACCACTCAGCCATTTCATCTCGACTCAAAATAGGCAGGTTTAACAAGTGCTGTCACAGTTGCGTTTCATAAAAAGAATATTTGGTTTAATTCATACGCAACACGTGGATTGGTCTGTTATGTATCACTCAGACTCTTTTGTATTTAAACGCCTGGTTTAATTTCAATCACTAGCGTTAGGGATGTAAATGTAAGGTTAATGAATGAAATAGTGACTTACAAACTCAAATGGCGAAGCAAATTAGACTCAGGTTAGTTTTAAATATCCATGGACTCTTGTTTGAGTATCAAGCTTTGCAAAACCTCATTTTGTCCTGCAAATAGCGGCACAAATACGTGACATAATAGCAGCGCCTCAAGTTAAATATGCTTGGTCTGAGCATGGATACATTTTGTAACCATCGAAAAGTACACCTTGAAGAAAGGAGCATCTATCAAAATCTAAAATGGTTTATTTTTTTCCAATAGCCCGGTAATGCATTTATTAACTGGTGTTATGCATCTTTCTTCACTGTGATTTCCCTGCCACTTGATTATCCATCTTTTCAAAAAGTATTTCCCTCCGAGCTTGGCTAGCGGATGTGCTATCTTCCCAAAAAATACCACTCCCATGGAAACAATGGACAATAATTTGCATTTGGAGAAGGTAGAGACAAAACCTTGGCCATTCAGGGCCCAATACGTTAGTATCTAAGCTTTATAAGCCGAATTTGATGCAATTTGCTTGCTCTAAATCAGAAAGATTATAAGGTCTGGCATAGTTTTCCCCGGTTGTGGACTTGTAGTAAAACTGTCTTCTTAAAATCTTTGAAAATGTATTTATGATAATAGGATAGGAAAGGCTTCCTTTACCATTAGCATTTATTATGTTTTCTCGGATAAAACTTGGGGATTTGTGCAAACAGACATGTTACATGTAGCTTAATAAAGATCAAAAATATTCAATGACTGAATTTTACTAAAGACGTCTCAGTATCGGCACCGCTGCAACTTTTCACTTCTTTGGGCACACGCGCATTGGAGGCTTTTACGAAATAAGCAATGAGTTTTTTAGGGTGTATAAAAAGCATATTCTACTCAAAACATGTTTAAAAGTGATTTCATTAAATTAATATGAGTTGGGCTGATTAATCCCGCAGCGTAATTAGCTTTGGCCGCTTGTGAATTTGCTGAGGTCAGTGCGAATAGACACCCTCTAAAGGACCAATTTCAAGCTCTTCAGTTGAGAACTTCAGCTTATAAAACCCTGCAAGTAATACATTTCTTAGGATTCCAATAGGTAGAGTAGTTTCGCCATGGCCAACAGGAGTGAATTAAAAGCTAAATCATGACTTGGGATTTTGTGTGATACATCCCGCTTTTTACAAAATCCACACCATCTCTACCCATGTGCTCGTTTCGAGGGCACCTGCAAACCTCGTGAGACCACACGACTGTGAAGCCAGCTCTGCTATATGGCGCAGTAAAATTGATCAAACGCCTCGTAACTAAGCTTAGTCACCGCACCTTTTAATGTCTTTAGGTTTAAGTATACCTTACGGATGTTGTCGCTCACTTAGGACGGTAGATATGGTTCTTACACGCACATTCGCATACACACAGCCGACTGCGGTGGAACCAGTCGGCTGTGAGTCATTGCTAAACATCAGTTTAACCGCATCAGACCTCCTGATACCTCTCAAATAGCGACTAGCATCTATAACTATGGTCTTGATGAATCATCGGGCATTCCACTGTCAAAACATTGTGCCCTTGGGTAATAACCACTGACACTAATCGCAACCCCGATCGTTTCACTTCCATGTTAGCCAATAAGCTACTTTTTGAGGAAAATCTGTCTTATATATGCCTTTCCTCCTCGCCTATTCTTTTAACTAAAAAAACACTTTATCTTTCGGTCAAATTTTCTGAAGTGTGAACAATGGAGAAGGAAATATGCGTGACAGACGTAGGAGTGAAGTACTTTTGTTTCACTAACAATGTTGAATACAACCATAGTTATTTAATGGAAGAAAACTAGACCTAAATTAGCTGCTTTAACAGCTGAAGAGTTCAGCCTGCAAGTCTTCAAGGCACAAGAAAGCTCTTTAAAAAGATCAGTCAACATTCTGATTGAACCCACTTTGGGGTAAATAACCATCCAATTTAAGTTTGAACGATACACTAAAGGTTTTCCACTGCACTAGTCAAAAAAAGGAAAGTGGTTAACGAAATTTCCACCCTTTAGCTATAGGAAAAGTGTGTGAGTTCGCTTCATTACACTTTAGCTATTTCCTATTGCACTTTAAAGCACAAACAGAGCGGATTCAATTTGAGCTCTTTAGCCAAAATGGCTTAATAAAATACAGAGACATTTTTAAAAGAAGGCAAATAATCACGAAATGCAGGAATGTAAACTTGCCTAACTAACGAGAATGCACACTTTCAGAACCGAAGTTTAGACTAGGCTTCTACCACAAGCAGGTACTTGATCATCGTAGGAAACTTATTTAAGGCGAAATCAGGGTCTTTCAAACCAAACGATTCGTTGTTGTCATGGTAATAAGCAGCCACTTAAGGCAGATTTCTCATTTTTTTGTTACGACCCTGAACTTGCACATCCTCGTTACTTAAATCTTAGGAGTTGGACTGCTCAACTATGATTGATGACCTCCACCTAGTCAAGGTTGTTTTTCTGCCATGCAATCAAATAAATATCTATTTCATTTATGGTTAATGCCGACGATAAGAGGCACAAAGAATCTTTTTTATTCCATCTTCAATGAAATTGTTGGGGTATTTTGCTTGCTCTCTTGATAGCGCCTAGAATCCAAAGATGTACTGTCAAATGGATTTTTATAGCGCACAGAAAGCTCAAGCCTTGGGTGAGATGGAAGGGAAGGTGCTATTACAAGATGGAATTTACGTATGTAAAAGTTCTCACCATTCCTCTAGGCAGCAAATTTTCTCATTTAAGATAACGAACACAACGCAGTGATTCATCATTCTTTGTAGTTGCCAAGTTTAGTGTCTTCAAAGATTGGGTTATTATAGCCATTTAACCAAACATGCTATTTATATTACGGATTCGTTACGTTGCGTTTTTCACGAAGTCTGCTGATATTTGCGGATAATCTCACCATTGTGGCTGCATATGGATATTGCTACTTATTTACTAATAAGCGACCGAGAGAGACATTTTAAATTCAAAAACAGTTCGTTAAGTTCACACACCTTAAGGTTAACTCGTTTCCTTAAAATAGGCTTTTACCAAGGACAGACTATGGTTTCTGCCCTTCGTCACGGCATTTTCACTCTCGACTTCCCTATAAATGACTTGACTGGTGGAAATTGGATTAACTCACTGCATTATTGGGATATTTTTAGATAAATAGAAAAAGGTCATCTTACAGGCCCCGCTTCTAGCACCTGTTAATCACTATGGCAAACTGACGCTTTATAAAAATGAATTAGCACTCATCTTTTGCCTGCATCTACAGATATCTTGAAGGGTTACACAATGACTGGAAAGTTAATTTACTCAGAAATGCGCAATATATAATTTCCTTGACACTGGATTGAGCTTACGCATTTATAATAAATTCTGTAAGTCGTAGATTCCGTGGATTGTACGATTTTTTGCAGTGACTGCCTCCCACTTTTTTCTTTCCAACCTTGAGTATCAACACACATTTAAACACCCTGTTCTAGACATCTATAAACGGGGCTCTCTCAAAGGCGACGCCGACCTTTGTTCATTCATTGACTGGATTATCAAATTTCCTCCACCTCGCTGCAAGAACCTTCCTCCCACGTACCTCTTAAGGCTGAGCGTTGATTGGTGAACCCACGGGGCGCACACAATGGATTTGTACGTGACCGACCGTGCCTTCGCAGCTGTCCAGACGGAGGCCATTGGGGGGAGGCACGTGAATTTCGTACAAGGGGTCGTTTTAGCCTCGCGAAAAAGCAATGCACAAGACAGACAATACACTAACATAGTTACGAAAGAATTGCTCTCAGAAACAAAAGTTGCAATGCTTAAAGTGTTTGGTTTGACATCCGCACGCTTTTTGTCTTACTGAACCAGCCATTGCCAATACATTCCAGTGTAATGATGCATCTACATCTGACCGTACTCTGATGAAGAGTTATTAAACCCACTTTGCCGTGTAGGGCCTCACAGTTACCAAAATAATGACCTTATAACTATTTGTACAAAAATAACCCACACCGTTTAGCCCGAAAGATTTCTGCTGAAGATGCTCGAGCGGCAAGCATCCGATTTGCTGATTAATTAAACTCACTTGACTTAGAAATTGCAGTAAATTGGATTTAAATGTAGGCAGATGTAAGAAATACAAAAATTTGCCTTTTAAGTAATGTTCAAATACTATCAAAGGGATTAGGTTAGCGGCTTAATTCTGTCTTGGCACATCCGCTAGGCTGTCCGGCATCTGAGCCACGTTAGCAGCCTTCAAGCTATTTATGTAAGTTGTTAATACACATTCCGCCTAAGTAGCTAGGCCTTCTTTCGCCTTTAGGGAAGGTTCGAGCTGTTCCCGCCATACCCTAAGTAAATTTTACAATTTTTTCGGATTCAGAGCTGGTGATTTGTTTTGCTCGAATAACTATCGGAAACGGAATATGAGTTAAGCACTTTTCTGCGATCCCATTCGTTAAATCAAAGCCTCTTGCTGTTAATTCTTCAAAGTCTATACGGCTGCCTTCTTCTCGATTAGGCCATAGGGAACACTTTTCACTCCATTCCCTGTAACGGATCTCTTGCTGTCTCAGCAACTCACACATCGATAAAATGACAAATCTTTGCTCGCTTGGAAGTTACGAATTAAATATTCTTTTTTTTCCGTTCGCTAGGATGTATGCTGAATTATGGTGTGAAACATACTAGTAGGAGTTGTTGGAGGCGTAGGCAGTGGGAGAGTAAAGAAAAATTTAAGGGTAGGCTCAACACTGTGAATTGTAGAGGAAATTAACAGGCTATGAATAGGCATTTGCTTACTTAAGATGTTGAAAGAAATCACAATTACAAAACGTTTCTTTTTCTATTTTGGAATCTAGTGTCTCCAAATATCTGTGAAATGACGGGCAGACACCAATACAAAAGTTCGCCAACGACTTGTCTAGTTGTCTTTACTTAACTGAAAATGAGTGCTTCAGGTTAATGAAAAGCACGAATGTGACGAAATGAGGAAAATGAAAATATATTGAAATTTCTCAAGACCTAAATTCCATGAGAGGCTCTTTAACCAAACCTGCAGGGGTGAGACTTATTGTATAAAAGTAGCATATTTAAGACAAGTAAGAATGTGTCAACAAATTTGTTTCGCACTGTTTTACTTTAAATGTGTATAAAACAAATCAACAAAATAGGGGCTTTCGGAGGGGAGGGTGTCTATTAGATAGAGGTGCGACAAAGGGAAAATAATGTCTAGTCTACTTTTAGGCTAACGTGACTGCCAGATGTCGTTTGTAAGCTCCTTTTCGACAAAGTTGCGGAGAAGAGACAAATCACACTGCTGCAGCACAAAAATTGTTCACTTTTTACTGCAATGACATTCGCTAATGCGTGGCAAATGGAACAAATGTAGGATTTCTTTCTTAGACTAGCCGCTTACTTCAGGGTAAATTGCATAGCTCGTCTCTTTCATTGACTCTTGCAGCTATCGTTGCAAAAAATTGAGTTCAACTGCTGCGCCTTTTTAGATGAATATGAGAACATAAATTGACAAGTAATTTCACCTTCGCATTGCACCAGAAGCCTAAAATCTGGAATGTCTTCTTACCCAGTCTCCAAAATGCCCGACTAGACTTCTTTTTGCGGTCAGCAACGGTCCACCAATTCAAAAGTGATCCTTAGAGAAATCGCGTCTGTGATGCTCCTGACTCCGTTGCGGAATCACAATTGGAGTTGGAACTTGCACTCTATCATGACAGGACCCTATTTTTAAAAATTATACTGCTGATGATCATATCGTTCTGCTATGAGGGAATTCGTTACATACCATTTTTAAAAAATGCATTTGCTCTTTATTCTTGTCTCAAAGTGTTGATTTGAGTTTAAATTTGAGGACATTACCTGTTTGAACATCTGAGAAGTGTTTCAAAACTTGAGTGATGTAAACATTGTCTTGGTAAATCGTCAGATTCATTGTTCGTTGTCAAAATATATGTTAATTCTGTTGCCAACCGCTTCACAAAAGAATACATATCGACATTAAAAGAGCTGTGAATGTCAACAACATGCCTCAAATCGTTGGTTGACCGGTATTTTTAGCTTCTGCTCCGTTTGCCTATTTTAACATAATTTATTTAGCTAAAATCGTGTTCGACCTTCTAAAACCATTCACAATTCACTACAGACGATCCTAATTTAAGTTTGTTTGAATGGTTAGGTGCCTGGGTTAATGTTTGTTGACCGGGAATGGAAGTGCCAACATAACTAAACCCCTGAGATCTCCTAAAGTACAGACGTCCCCACTTCAGATTTTTAATGAATTGCCTCGATTGCCATCCTCACCCCTTCCTGTCTTCCTTCTTGCAAGTCTTGACGATACATTTCTCCTTGACTCGATCAACGATTCATATCACAGCAAGCAACTGAAAGCACTGGATATTGTGAAAGCTGACATGCCCATTCTGGGGACCAGTAACTAACCAAACAAAAACTATGCACAAATAGTGAGTACTACGCATTGGCCGTAAATAGCTTTCTAATATCGACTTTACTTATGATATCATAGATTTCAAGGCAAAATCCACAATTACTACGTCTACACTGTAGAATCTGCTTAAACAGGTAGTGATTTTACCTTCAATTTGATGGCAGACCTATTGGCATTTGATTTCAAGTACTAGCAAAATCTTATCCCACCAATTAAATGCTGATTACGTTTACACAAAATGAAGCAATTTTGCTTGATTTTTATTAATTAAGAGTACACAACTTGTACCTATGTCTTTGATTTGGCCACAGTATAGTGTGGATGATTCTCCTGCCCAACTAGGGCTTACTGAAAGGATTTCTTATAAATATTGGCGGATTGTTCCTTTGATGTCACCAAAACGCTTCATTATTGACAAATTGCATCACCTCGAATGTTCAGTGCTTATCTAATATATAAATAACAACACAAGTTGTTGCTGATGTCCACACTGGATTTTATCGTTTTATGGATGCTGGAAGCCCCTTCGTCTCTCAACGCGTTAAAACCGCACTTTTCAATGTTCTTTTACACAAGCTCAGTCGACGCTAAAATGACCTTTGAACCTGACCACAGCCAGCGGGCTGTGACTTTCATAAAATCACCAGTAAAATGTGAATGTGCCTATGTATTGGTGGTTTGTGACTCACCCTCTGCCACCGAATAAAAAATGCGGGAGTTTTAATCCGCTTGAAACGCCTCCATGACTTGCTAATGCATTCACGTGGTGACCACTTATAATGTGTCGTTCATTCGCTTTATTGTTACTTATGCAACCTCCACGGATTATTCTCTTAAGCCTTGTGTTTACTTTTTACTTGTTCCCATTGATGATGCTGTTAGGCTTAACTAAATGTAGATGGAAACGCGTCCCACTGTAATGCACATGAAGTTGATTAAACCTTTAAGGTAGCAAGCCACCAAAGTGGATAGAGATTTTGATTCCCACGGAACTTTGGTCATTGGTGTAACCATCTTTTCAAGCGAGCCATTATGTCCTCAAGGAATCACAGTTCTTGACAAAGGTGCTTTAAAAACGACGGAGGGGCGAAACGGCGAAGGGGTGGCATGGCCATAATCACGTTGAATGAGGCAGGGGAGATATGCTGGAAGTCGATTTCTGCATTTTTAATTGGATGGTTTAATAAAGCTCATTTGACTTGCCTTAGCTAAACTGAGGAAATTGATCAACAAAGGTTTTTTGCGAAAACTACACAAATTAAATGATGCCTTGGAAGTTGTTGCCCATGCTCGTTTTAGAGAAAAGAAAAAGGCATAAAATGCATCAACTCCATTTACTATGGGGGTAGAATCTACCATGAAAGTTAATTTTAAAGAGATACTACGGAGATTATCCAGAAAATAGTTGTGAGTTAGGAAAAGGGTAAGTGAATACTACTGACTAACCACTTCAAACATGCCTTCGTTATAAGGTTGGGATATGGAATAAATTCGTATAAATTAAAACAATATTGAGAGTAGACTAAGAATACGCATATAATAATCTCTATTTAGAATTGGAAGTGAAATGACCTCAGGCATTTCGCAATATAATATCTAGGGTGAATAAAGGCTGCAAAGTAGATGCACCTGTTCGGGCTTTAAATGTCAAATGGGAAGCGCAATACAAAAGGGGCCGAAACTCTTCCCTGTTTTGATAAAAAAAATCAAACAAAAAGGCTTCAAGGTACACTCCACCTAGACAGACCATACGACCTATAAGTTTTTGTTTAAAGTGGAATAAGTTGATAACACTACATCATCTCGGACAAATGCATAACTTTCAAATGAGCAAAAGTTCCACAAAATGCTTGCATCCTCCTACTAATTAGTAAACTTTTAGTATATTTAGGATAATGCTTTATTTGCCTACCAGTCCTCATCATTCATCGATCGGTATCCTTCTAGTTGCGTAAATATCCATTTAGAAAGTGAATGCGTGGGATATCTCCCTTTCGCATTTTTACCTCCACTAAACTGTCATTTTTAGCCTTCAACTCCCTGCCTTCATTCCTGTGGAGGCAGTGGCTGTCCCTTGGGACCACGTTGATTAAATTTAAAGTACACTTGCAGGTCGAATTTTCCTTCATTCAGGCGCGCTAGCGAAGCTGCTTTTCTGGTGGATGAAGCAATCGAGGAGAGAGGATGGAAAAAAACAAACACAGCACTAGACAGAGAAGAAAGAGGCGCAGCTCATACGTGATCATGCGAATTTCCCACTTCAAAAGCTCACAAGCTCATAAAACACTCAGGGCTGTATAAAAAGCACCTTTAACTTCTGTCAGGTGATTGCGCCAATTGTTTACTCATTTGTGGAAATATTTCTACAAAATCCGGCAGACATCAAATTAACATTTTAGGTGTTGTAATACTAAGTGAGAAGAGCAAAAGGTGCCATTCGTTGCGTAAAATTTTTCCAAGACCTGCAAATTTTCGATTCGGTTATAAGATCAACATACCAGATTATGGCGATCCGTTCCCAACGCAATCCGGACATTAACTTAAACGCAAAATTAAAGTACATATGGTTAATCACTTGCCATGCCCACACTTTTGTTTATGTGAACATTTAAAATTTGAGGAAGGAGGCAAAATTAATCACCAAAATCCAAGGAACGAATAATTCTCAAAACTTCTATTAGTTTTGGCAACAGTTACCACCTCTTTCAATAATTAATCTTTTTCGCTGACTGAGGGCGAAGTGAGAAGTGATCATTTGACAGCACGAAGACTGAAAGTCGTAACTTTTGGAGAAGGGGGAGAGTTGGTATATTTCTGGTTGTGGTAAGTGCCAGCCTGCCCAAACTAGCACTTGGGTGAAACTGTATAATTTGCCCTCCGTTTATGTGACTTTCACTGAGTAAGTTATTCGGTCGCAATTTGTCCTCTCATACATATACTTAAAAGTGGAAAATGTTTCTAACCCTACGAAAATGTGACACATGCGCTAACTCCACGGTTATTCTGACTTAGACCTCATCTTGAGTAACCTGCCAGATGAAGACAAGGTTACCTCATCAAAAAATGTCCACTAGCCACACAGGAAGTACCCGTAAGAAAGTGAATTCAAACTTCTGCCTAGCATTCAAAATTTAGGTGATGTGCAGAGAACGGCTTTAACAGTGTTTAATTTTGATGACTTGAAGGTGTTGACTAAAAAAGAACGTTTTATTGTGCAAGCACCGATCCATTTCACCTGTTCAAAATCAAAATTAACCCAAAATAGAGCACAAATAAACACCTTTGTGACTTTTCTACGCACCAAGTGCTTATTAAATGCGTAAATACATTTAGGAATTGTATGAATATGGGGGTTACAAATTCATACCGCTCCTAAGTGCATTCTTACAAGGATAAATAGGTGCATCCAGACTCTGGGAGCATTTGAAAGTGGCGCATGGCCAGATTAACTTAATACTTCGCCTCTCACCCAAAAATGGCCAAAAATACGCTTTAGTGTGTAAGTCCAAAAAACACCAATTAAAAAATAATCGTGTTTCAATGAAACGTTACCTATAGCACTGTGACTACCCGATTAAGTGTCCGTTACGATTTTACAGCCATCCAAGATTTCCAGATTGTGCTATCGCTAGAGGGCATGGCTGGTCCCAAGCCCTTTTAGGCGTCAACAATACATGTTTTAACCTAGTATTATGCAAACTTTCGTTTACAACAAAGTCACAGGACATTGCATCAGCAGAATTCTTGCATCAACACATGCACGAGATTGTTAAGCCAGAACGCACTGCAATGCGCCAGCCAGAGATGTTCGATCATTGAAGCTCTAGCGGCCAATTTAAATTGTTTGTAGGTGTTTCATTAAGTCTCCAAACTTAAATAACTTTTTCATCTTATTAAAACCAAAATTTTCCTTACCTTTATTCTATAATCAGATCAACTACCGTAGAATGTGGTAGATGCATTTAGAGTAGCGCAAAGAACCTCCACAACACACCATTCCATGACATTAGGAAGGCCAACAACAAAATTCCTTTGGGTGTTTTTGGAGGTGTAGCATTTTGGAATAACGAAGTTTAACTTTTCTTCCTCAAAAGGGAACTTTTTTGGTGAATCAAATGTCATCTGAAAAGGCATTTCTTTAGGGAGGTTAGCATCCCCAATTACTGTTGCAGCTTGATGGGTTAAAAAAGACCATTAAATGTGTCTATTTTAAGTCAGCAGTTTTTGGCGTTCTTTTAAACTGCCTAGCCATCCATTACTCATTTTTCGTATTAATTATAACAACATTTTCAGTTATGCTGTCTTTTCAACCTCAGAGATGAGTAAATATGTATCCCAGGTTCGTCCAATTTCCAAACAAAACTTTACCTAACCTCTAAATTTAGGAAATGCTATTAATCGTTATATTTTATCATGAATCAAAGGATTGATAAGGTGACTAAGCAAAAGATGAAGTACTTTTTCTCTTTGGTATATCAGCGTCCATAGTCTATCACCCTTTCCCAATCCGATAGAATTCTGCCAGTAATTCCAACTTCATTGAGTGTTCAGTCACTAAGGGCAACAAATCCATCCATTTCTACCAAATGTTCACATAACATGTGATTGTCTAATTATGAGGAAGAGGTGGTAATTAATCTATGCTAAAGCATTAGGAAAACACGGAGGATGGCAACGAAGAAGCATTTATCCCTCGCTCTCTAACCAATCTTTAAAGTGAGGCATGGGAATCTACCGCGCTATTTGTTTGAGGTCTTGACTTTATTATTAAGAAAAATACTTTCTTTCGAGAGTTTCTGATGAAGAGCTTCATACTGTATCTGGTTTATTCGGGTGGATAGATCACAGTCCTCATTGCTTGAATCGCAGTTAGAAAACCACTTTGTCCAAATTCAACCTCGATACTTCACTTACAGCGTAAGCACAATCGTCTGACAGCGAAACGGTGGCAATGGCAAATGATAAGTTACCTCAATTATTGTTTTCATTTCCTATCTCACGTCAGCCAACAGTCATTGAGCATTCAGTCGGTTTATTTGCATTGCTCGACTTCTAATGAAACATTTCTGAAGTTTTTCCTTTAATGCACTAGTTTACGGTTATTTTCATCAACCACAACAATTAATTCACCGCCTTAACTGTGAAGTGAGACCTTTCTTAGCTTGGTCTCTAAGCATCTGTATCCAACTGACCCATCAGCAAAATCACCCAACTCTTTGTTTGGACTGCTTCTGGATGGTGCTTTTTAGCATTCTACTCTACTTCGCCCTGCCATATCCTACCCTATACTGCATCTTCCATAAATGCACTACAACATAGTAGACAGGAAGCACCGACCTGAATTTTATAATGTTGAGATGGTATCGAAGGGATGGGAGAGTGATGCAAGTACTGATAAGGTGTAGTCTATAGGTCATTGCACCTATGCTTTGTGGTACATATATTTCCGTCTCGTAAAAGTTATGAAATTAGTGCAGCGAGTTCCGCTGAACTTTCCTTATCAGCAGGTGCATGATGTGTGCTGCTATGTGCATCACTAACAGAAATCAAAAGGAGCTGTCACGTGATCAGGGGATTTGTCATACCGCAAAGCCTGAGAGTAAAATCCACACCAGCAGATAAATATATTTTTACACATTCGTCAGGCCAAATTATGTGTTTTAACTAACGCTCCGTAATGCTTATTCAAGCGCTCCCTTCAATGCATCGGAAAAAATTTACAAATTTAAAAACCTAGATTGTAAACACTTTTTTGCATTGTTGCTTGAGTTTGAGTTCTCTTTTACTTAGAGACCGTATAATGAGCCTGTTGAACAAACGTGCTCTTAGTTATACTTTGCATAACTAAAGACTGCAGTCAAAATTATGGTGACTTTCTTATGAAATATGCCAATGCCCCCAGAAAGTTGTGCTACGACTGCACAAGACTTCAGAATGCAACAAATTGGCAGGATTGACGACCTGTAAGAGGACCCGTCCAATGCAAACTGTCATTTGGCCCATTCGACAAAACTTTCCAGCCCTTATTGCCTACCAATTTATGTGGACCGTTTAAGTATTGTTAATTTTGCTAAGTAAATGGTACAGTTCTGAAAATGCGTGAACCACCGAAAGGAAATTAATGAAGCATTCGGAGTCGGTGTTTACAACTCACTTTTCCATTTTTTGGTTTTTATTTAGTATTCGCAAAGCAAGTTTTTTCCCCGCTTAATGGTAGTTTATTCACTAGTACAATTTTGTGTTACTAATGCCTGACAACTGTCTTCCCTAAAGTGGCAAAAGAGTGATGTTGCTGAATTAAGTAAGCATGCAGCGATTAAGATGCAAATCAATGGCAGAGTGTGTCTCACCGGGAACCTACGCAAACCAATGCCAAGCATCGTCGGACTGACATCTGCTTAACGCAGGCACGCATATACGCTTCCTAACAACCAAAATTTACAGATCACACTGCGTATGAGGCAAAATTTTTGTGTGATAATAGCGAAAACAACTGTTTCGTGGACAAGAATTTTGCCTCCTCGTAGGCGCTTTTCTGTCCTTCCAGCAAGACCGCAACGCTGATGGATGCTGGCGTTTGTAGTGGTGATGGCGCTTACACCTCCTCTTCATAACCAATTACCTGAGAGGAAGTGCCGATATTAAAGCTGTCTACGTGATCACACACTTTTATGTGGTGAGCGTGGCATTAAGCGTAACTTACTGCTTTTACCTGGTTCTTCGAAAAAAGAGTCTGTGTCAGGTGGATTTTGCCTAAAATTTACATAAATTATTGCCCTATGCAAAATTGCCTCCTATTTATGTGAAGATTAATTGTAGTGTTGGGAAAATGGCTGATTGAACGGACTTAATTTTACCTTTTGAATTTTTACTACACCCCTTATTTTCCGTTTTCCAAAGAATACAATTAGAAAATGTCGATGAAATTCACAAGCTGTATTCATTTGGATAGGAAAAATTTGCAGTAATTGCTTAAGAACTCATAAATGATGCAACACCTTTTTGGAGGAAGCTAACAGAGATCACCATTCGAGACGTTGCCTTCCCTCAAGGACAACAAATAAGTGAACACTGTCTGACTAAACAAAAGAAAACAAACACCCAAGTTGATGCCTGAGTGGCCTTTTCAGTTACGCTGGCATATATATCCTTAATGGAACGTAAATACCACGTGTAATGGCTCTCACCACATCCCCTTCAACTGACACTTCAAAGAAACAAAAAAAGGGAATTACGCTTGACAGAGGAAAACATAGTTTGGTTTCGTGACCTTTCTTTCCTACAAATGCCTCAATACGTTATATCATGAAGGATCCATTATTAGATAGACATCCTAATCAAGTTCAAACCCAAAAGCAGGAGTTTATAAATGCTTTAAAAATCCCAATGCAGTAACACAATTCTTTGTTTGGTTTTGGGTACACACAAAGACCCTTCTTTTGTGCTTCCACTGGCTGCTGTTGCCTTTGGGGCAAGCCCTAGTACCATGTCTTCTTTCGCCTTAAGGAAGGGCGCCAGCTGCTGTAGTGAATTTGTAGGCATCCATTTTATTAACCGCCTAAAAGCTTTAGTAATTTATTTGAACTGCTGAAAAATAATAATAATAATATAAGATAACTTGTGATTAGGCTAGTAAGGGTTTATGTAGACAGCCCTCAGTGGAATTGTGTAAACTCTTGTTGCTAGGATAAATTACACTCATAAATTCTGTTGTCAGACACATAAATAATTGTTCTTTACTCTTCTGATGTGATCTTGACAAATTGGTAGCACAAAATAGAAATCTACCGATAAGCCTTTTGCCTAATGTAAAATGTTTTCATAGGTAGTTTGGAGAGCATTTAAACAAAATGTCAGTTGGATTGGAAAATGGCGGCAGGGCAACAAAGGCCATCATTTTGGTCAAATTGTAGCATTTAACATAGACGTAAAATGCCTACTGTAGTGTCCCGAGACTTCCCTCAAGGTAAAAGAAGGCATAGTGCTTGGACAGAATATATAGCCTGGGACCAGAGGGCTTGGGGGCTGTTGGCACGGCCCGAAGGCCAGCCGAAACCGGCAGTTAGAACAGACAAAGTATTACACCTCCCAAGTTATAGATTTTAATAAAGTGGGTAGAAGGTGAGTTCGGCGCATTATTTTCTGTCTTTCTCCGCTTTCAAATCCTTTCGTTGGGGATATACATTCAAATTTGAAAGGAGGGTGGCAGAAGCTCTGAGAAGAATCGGCATTTGTGGCCGATGACATCGAGCTCTTAAGTTTGCCATCCAGAAATTTCGATCGCTTATAGAAATTAAAACTTCCGCCCCCCAAAACGCAATTATTTATTGTACTTAGAGGAATTTTCCTATCATTGTTCCACACATTATAATGCTTTGATAGGCGAATTCAAAAATTCACTTTAGTGAATAAGTTAACAACGCAAAAGCTTGGCTTCTCCACTCACTTGGCACTTGTTGAGGAATTATCTAATGGCCTGACATTTGCCATAGCATACAAGATAACCTTCAAAGGGAAAATGTTTATAATCGTGTAGAAGGAAGAATGTGGACTTTTGCTTGTGTGCCAATGGGAATTAAGGGAAAATGTTTAGTAAGTCATAAAGCATAACATTTTATGTAAGTGTGGTTCGTCCACAATTTGGTTGCTTTTAAAGTTAAAGTATGAATCGGAAAATTTTTATTGTTTGCAGGGAACCGAGTTTTTCTGAAGTCGAGAGCTGGTGCAGTGCTGGGACGGAATGTGCACCGCCGACGTACAGAGGAGGTGGGATGCTATCGTCATAGCCTGGAGGCCATGACGGCCAAAGGATGTGCAAAGACGGAGTCTTGAGCGCATGTAAAACGAAAACAAAAGACTAAACAAGTAATAAAAATGTTATACATCCACCCTTCTCCTTTGAGCGTCATCCTTAACAGTCCCTTTGGTCAACAGACCTCGTCAGCTACCAAAACGTATTCAGTGGCGTAGGAAAAATATCCACAATCCACCCACGCCAATCGGCAGACATACATGCGGCTGAGATTTTTGACTGCCACGTCACTGATCCCTCTTGGCAAGCCCACTGAACCTACCGTTTCGGCCTGTTTGGGAATTGTACACAGAAATGAGGAATGCGCAGTTCATTAGTTGTTGTAAGGACATAGGGCTAAAAGCAGAGCCACTTTAACAAAAACAGGGGTTTAAAATAATTTTTAAGCGTAAAACCTCGAGTCTGTTTTTGCTTGTCTCTGTTCTCACTTAAGTGTTACCCATTTACACCTCTCGGGATTCTATTCATTTAGTAGAGATATGGAGAAAGGATCTCGTGTTCACTTAATTGCTACCTTTACGTCGGTAACGGAGACAGCTCCGTAACGAAATTTCGCTGATGGTAAATAGTCACGACTGGTGTAGCTTCAGTTATTGATGGCATTCCTGAGGGGAGCGGGGGTGAGGTGGTTAGCAAAGGTGATCGTAGGCTTTCCCATCCACAGCATAAGCCCTTCTTCCATCATGTTAAGATTTATCGTTCAGTATCATAAATTAAGGCAGTGGTCCAATAGGGTCGGATTCGCTTTTTGGTGCTACCAGTCTTGTATCATCAAATAAAACTGCAGGAGATAAAAATGAGTTTAGTTTCGCTAAACTTTTTGCGACCATAGATTTGTTTAGTGTTTTCGTAAAGTAGCTTCGAGAAGTATTCCATAATATTCAGAAAAAAATTAGGAAATTGGTTAGTCTAAGACAACTGCATTTTCCCCTTTAGCCTCCAACGCAATTTGCACACTGTTTGTCACGAGGAGACCTCTAGGTGCACACAGTGATGGATTGTTGGCACAGCACCAGAAAATGGTGGCATTGATCTTTCCTGACGCCCCATCCGCCTCTCCTCTCGGAGGCATAATTGATGTACAATCCTATTTATTGTTTATAACTCATGGCAATTATCCCATGGGCGCATCATATTTTAAGTTATAGGCTAAACCACCATATTTTACAATCTGCACTATGTATTTTCTCGTTTTTACGGATTTTGTGCAATTTTTTAATTCTCAAGAATGAAGAAGCGAAGCTAACAGCGCTAAAGATTGCGATGCTAAAATTGAATATGATATTATTCATTCTTTAAATTAGTATTAAAGTTAAATCATTAGTTTTTACTTTCTGAGCAGGTAAATTCAGTGATTGATCTCCGAGAAAATACCCAGTCTTACTGATATGAGCAGCTTAGATGATCGTTGTCTACACATTCAATGAATTAGTGAACTTTTGCGATGTAATTTTGTTATAGCATACCATATTCAGGTCATTTACCAGCCAGTTTCCCTTAGAAGAATACAAGCCTTGATTTACCGTAATGGTATTCTATGTCTTCCACCAACCAGTCTTAGGGCTGAAAGCGAGTATGAGTAACAACGAAGTCAAATGCTTCGGCAGAGGAAATAACTTGTAGTTACCGTTTGACCTGCTTTTTGAAGTACCATAATTGCTTAAATGTCGAATTTTTGGCAAAATGCGTAACACAGAGGAAAACGTAAATGTTATTCACAATCATCAAGTTGTACTACTTTCTCCTCAAAGCTTAAGGTGAATGATGAATGCAGTTCTTTGAGATAGTATTAACAGAGTGGATATAATAGTTTGTGCTTAATAAGTCACTTTTACATTTATTGCTTAGAACACACCGCACTTGTACTGGGGAAAAATGTGGCGACCTAACATCACTCCTTAGAACCAAGGCAATAGCGGAGCCGTTCTTTAACATTCTGGTAGACTTTAAAGAAGTAATAGATTCGAGATGCCTATTCACCAGATGATTGTAAACGAATCCTAAAGTGGTGTTTGAAAATATATCCACGAGAAAGGACTTAATTTATTGCTCCATGCCCCAGTCAGCCGGAATGGCCACAAAACAATCTGTTATTAGGAACTATTATCAGACCAATAATTTTCTGTCTCTTGCGCAAACAGGGCCGAAGTGGTTAGGTCCATCTCAAAATTTAGTCTTCACTATGTGGAACATGAAAATCAAAGAAAATATAAAATGAGAAATTAAAGTGAGTTAATTTACTGTCTGCAAAGTGTGTATGCATATACGAATGGGGAATTGGGTATAGAGTTCCGACTTCTACTGTCTACTGCATTTCACCTTTGGGAATCGCAAAGAAATGGCAGAGTTCTGTATGGTTCCCACTTGTCTTTGTTTGGTTTGAGTTAAACGGTCAGGGCGATTGAAATGTCCGTTTGAGAAATATTGCCCCTATGTAAGTAAATCATCACACTGTCTGGTTGCATAATTTTTGCCTTGAGATCCTGAATCACCTTGTCATTTAGCATATTTCATTAAATGCTTGTCACTTCTGAGTGTATTAGCTGGGGTTCAGGAGGATAATTTTGACGATTTATGTGTGTTGTTAACAAAGCACAGGGTAATACACATTCAACAGTTATTTACTCTATGGATTCACTTATTTCGCCTTCACACCCTGCACCGTTTCGAAATGTTGCACGTCTTCAAGATTTTATCATGTTAATTTGATCCTACTTTAGGCTAGAATTTGTGCCTGTAGCGTTTTGAAACTCGGAAACCGTCAATCAACACTGAGGTAGGCAAGACCGTGACCTTTGTCGTTTTCATTTCAGTATTTGAGTCAATGCCCCAAAAAACAATGGGATTTCTTTACTTAACCAGGCAAAAGTGTATGTTATTCTTAGACTTCAGCAACTATTTACTGCTCACATAAGCATAGAATGCCAATGGAAAGGCCATGCCGGCCATTTGAATTGGTTAATGCAAATATTTCTTGGCGAAAAGCAGGAAATATTATTATTGCAACAGTTTCCTTAGACACATTCTATTACTTCTTATAGCATTTCGAACCTTTTTTGAAGGCGAAAGAAGGCATAATACTAGGGCAAAAACTATATTGCCGGGGTACAGAAGGGGTGAGGGGCAAAAGCCCCAGCGGAAGTGCATTAGCGGAGCTTTAATTACCTGCCTAACTGAAGCAAAAAGTTCTACAAAAGATAAAGGTACTAAGCTAAGACTTGATCTAGATCTCCCGGATGATTTGACGGATTTTCAAGGCTAGATACCGCATTTCAAACATCTTTCATCCACAGGTGATTGAAGCCCATTCCAAATTCTGCAGTTAACTCTTTTAGGCGGTTAAAATATTGAAGTTAAGTGGAAGTCACAGTAAATGAAATGCGAAATTCAACTCTTAGAATTCGAAGCTTTCAAAGATGTTGTTTGATTGCAAATCTTCCCCTCACTTCAACCCATAATTAAAGAACTTATGCAGAGATATATCTATGGTTAAATAGCGATCGGCTGTCAATTAGGATAACTGCCATGACCACATCTACTTACGAGAGTGTGCTCCAACAATTGATGGGATTGTGTGGCGGATGTTACAAGTCTATTGTGGAGATAATAATTCCACTCAGTTGTACTTGATGCACTGAAATGGTGAATGATTCCAGTGCACCCTTTCAGAAGTGGTTGTAACAATTGTGGTGTTTAAATGCGCTTTGCAGGTCAGAGGCGGGAGAACAATTTTAACGTGGTCGCGGACAAATGTGTTTCCCATCAGGAGTCGGGAACTCCCTCGTCGTAGATATAAGCCTACTGCTATTGCCCAACAGCCTTCAATAGAGAATGTCTCGTAATATTCCGCCTTCTAATAGCAGGATGGTAAAGAAGGAAGAGGAGGAACGGGAAGACCCCTCTACGGTGGCGACTGACTAATTTACACTTGCATCTAAAATGAGCCCAACAAGAATTATGCAAAAAAATAGGCTAATAAATCCTCCAAAACAGCTTTATCCAAATCATCTGTTTAGGCTCGAAGTAAATAACCGTAAAACTTGTCTACTAAATTAGTAGAGTAGGATATTTGTGAATTGTCCACATATTCTTCTTCATTCATTCTAGCAAGTATTGCATTCTCGGTGTTTCAATGCAGTAACAGGCTTTATTAATCCAGCTGAATTGATTTTATAACCATAGGTGTGGTACAAAAGGCCTTATTTATGTCCCTTTCCCCTCATTTCAGATCATTTATATAAGCTACAGTGCATAGTGATGCAGAGTGAATTAAGCTAGGGTAGGGATGTGGGAAGTACCATTCGGAAGTCGTTCAAATTAAACAATTGGTTAATTGTGGCAACAGATCATTGGGAGACGGATACTCGGTCTATTTGCTTAAAACAATGGAAGACTAGTGCATCCGAAGCGGATTGTTTGACCGGTAACTGACTAGTGATGGAAAGGGAACTAGCCTATCAATAGACATCCCATTACACTTCATCGTCAGGAGACTACGCTTGCAAACAATGAACTGAAGCTGAGATTGGTAATTATGAATATTTGCAACATTTAGGACTGTGGCCGCTTTGCTTTATTAAATTGCGTGGGGTGGAAAACAGCACATAGCTCAGAAACGGACAAAAGATAGCAGGGCATTCCACCGCAAGATCTGTGCTTGGATTAGAGTTAGTGATACAGTCATGTTCTTCAACTCCAAATTTCCCCGATTTTGCCTTGAGCGTGTGTGTGATCAGGATTGAGTAGTGAAGTGGCATTCTTACTTTTGCCTTTTGTTGCGCTATGGTTATGGAGCATAAAATTGATTTTCCCAATGAAAAAAAATTATTTAGGAGTCACTTTGTAGGCGTTAAATTTTCCTTAAACAAAACCGCACAAGAGCATGTGAACACCTTATGTGTACGCTAACGAACAAAGTCTTTGCCCATTTCTTTCTTAAGGGAAGGGCTTGATTTGATCTGCCTAACAGACATGCACACAAGAACCTCTTTCACACTTAAAATTCCTACGCCAGAAATATCCTCTGTTAAGGGTGCACCGAAGTTTTCAGGATGCTTTCAGAACAAAATTCTATTATTTTCTACTGCACTTAACGAATGAGCGGCTTTGAAGATCAAAGGTAGCGTTACCAGTGCTGTTTGTTGTAGACACAGCCAAAATGAAGTGGGACAAAGTTCCTGTCTGCTCTGACTGTTTAACCTACATTCAAATGCCTAAAAAACAGGTGCAGAAAGAATAGTTCAATGAGTGAAATTTATTGTCATTGCTTCTTACTGTTCTCCCCTTAAAATCTTACCGCTCTGGATGATTTATTCTGACGGCTTTATAGATACAGACAGCTCGAATTCAAACCAATCAGTAAGCCAGATGTTTATTCTCCATTCATGTTTTCATTTGCATTTAAATCCAAACACGTAAACAAGAATGATGCATGCAACGAAATTGCACTATTTGTTTCTCATTTTTTATTATGTATGTACTTTTAAAAGGGAGCAAAGACTATAAATGGCTACGTTTTATTCTAAGCGTCTATGACATTTCGCGAAATTCATTTTCAAAGGTATGCATAAAGTGCATGTAATCTCATGAAACCTAGAAGCATAAGCGGTTCTGCGAATGTCAAAAATGAAATTCCATTTCTTTTACACTATTTGAAATCTAGACTGAGTGTAGCTTACGAAAGTGGTCCTATTTCAACTCGATTTTTTCTTAACAAAACATTTTCTAAAAGCTAGGATACCAGAAATAGGTTGGAGGAACAACAAGTCCAAATCTCTAAAATCGTTCAACAATGGCAGCGAGGGAAATAGCGAATATGTGTCTACACTCTTAAGCGCTTTTGGAAATTTGTTTGAAATTTTACTGCCAAGTACAGATTATTGTAAGTTGTTGCCTAATTTTTCTCAAGTTAGTAAAATGTTTATGCTTGGCTCCAAAACTGTGCCGGACTCAGCATCAAAATAATCTATTGTATTGACAGCTATGAAATTTCTGGTTGCCGTCATCTATTGCCGTGACTTTTTGTACAATAAGGCCTTGAAAATAGGATAAAGTTACCTTTTAATATTTGTTGTCAAAGTACCTCTGTTACTCTTAGAGCAAGACTTGCATTTGCGCTCCTCACCACCAGTTTTTCGGTGGAGCTCTTCAAACAAAATATGCAAAGGCAAGCACTAATTAACAATGTGAATGCAAAAGTAGTACAATTAAATTACTTCTTCAGATTTCAAGGGTATTAGCGTGGTTTAAGTACACTTTCAGGTGATTGGTTGGCTCCCACCTCGTCTATGTAACACTGGCCAATTAATGAATAAATGGCAAATCAGACATAATAGATATGCACTCTGAATACTATGGTTTAAATTAAAGGCTATCTTCTAGCGCCATAAGCCTTTCTCGAATTCTCGAGAAGCTAGAACATGGGTTTATGAAGTTTAAAGGGGTAAGGAGGCCATGCCACCGAGGAAAAGTACATTTAGGAGAGACTTAAATGCTCCAGTAAGCAAACTCGGGTTATATAAACTACCAAAGCACTGCAATCTGTATGCTCTACAGCAGGTCCCATAGACTTATGTTAAGCCATGGTTAATGGGACACTAGTAAGTTTAAGGTGAAAAGAGAAACTGTCCTCAGTGCCACAAAAAATCAAGCCAATATGATAACAAAAACAAATGCAGGTGAAAGGTGTGGCTACGGATAGGAAACACCCGTCTGCTTTTATGTCCAAGTGACATGAATTAATTTGCATACTGTAACGGTGTGAAAAATAGTTTGTGCTGATGCACCACCAATAATATCATATTGGTGTTAATTGATCATGATCACGTCAATTTTGCCTACATATGCATGTTTTAAAAAGTCAAAGTCACTCTAAACTTCATTTGAGTGGTTCACGACCCTTATTAAAAAACCTCGAAGGAAATCGGGATTCGCTGTTCCTACAATTTAACAAAAAAATAATTGAAAATGTCATTGTCAGTGGACCACAAACACCCTATGTTTACTTCACTTTGTTATTCAGGACTACTACTGATATGGACCGCACGGCATATGCACTTGACGCCGGTAACGCAAGTATTAGGCTAGAAGATTGTGTTGGTCGAAAAATCTTCTCATAATACATTACTTTTTGTTAATTTTGACACTCAAACTTTAACAATCAAATTCGAATTGTGCAGACTCATTCTTCTCGCAACCACGTTAGCGGAATGACAAAAGACATCAGTGTGTAAATAGTTAACTTTAGCTTAAAGAAATAGGCAATAAGTTTATAAACCTCTGTGAATTGCGTCCAAACTTGCGTTCAAGAGGAAGATGTGCGCTTTTAAAACAGAGAAGTCTATCATTTTTGAAGGTGTTAAGTGCTACTTCTATGGATAAATTGATGTAACTTGTCATTATTTTGGAAACCTGTTGGACAGTTGTAATAGCCATCAGCCTCATTACCGTCAAGGTTGAACGATAAGGTACCACTGTAATGATTTGTTATACCCTTTGTTTCCATTGCGTGAGCACTTAGAGCCACGCACTTGTACTCTTGCTGGGTAGCGTGTTCTTCAAGCCATGTTAATTGATAACACACGGTCTGCTGTAATATTTTCTTTTTTAGTCGTCAGAAAAGATCCAGGGCGTCGCAGCAGCTATTAACCTCGAAGATGTTAGCAATTGGTTAACTTAAATATGAAACAAGCTCCCAGAGAGAGTAAAGAAACACGGGAATCGCATTTTATATAGTTTTGCTCATAAAATTACTGGAAAGTGAGAATCATCAGTAGTAGATCTCAAAAAAGTAGAACAAATTGCAGTGGAGAATGTTTAACTCTTCCATTCTTCTTTAAAGGAAAAAAGAACACATTACTAGGAGAAAAAGTGAAATAATGGTGTTTGTAGGCCCTACTGACATGGTTTCGACGCCATGCCACCCATCGTAAATACAATGACTAAGCAATAAATGCCCACGATTCCGATACGAAGTGTTAAACAAATAATCAAGACATTGCATGGGCCTGGCACTTTTGAGTGTCGTCCACAGCCCTTCCCTTAATCAGTCTCTGGCGTCGGCCATCACAACGTTGTCGAAGCTGTAGGAAAACACCCATTAGCCAACCAGTTATCGACTTGGGGTGCAACAAAGTGGACATCCAACCGCAATTCAAGTGTCCCTCTTAATAATACTACTGAAATCTACAATTTCGTCTTGCTTGGAAACTGTATTGAAGGAAGAGAAATATGAAGGTTATCACTGATATCCATCGTTAGTCATAAGGATACTGGCCTAACAGGAGAGTTGTTTAATAAGGGCAGGTGATTGGGGACGTATTGTGGGAATTAAGTTTCTTATCTACTTTCTCTCGTCACTTTGTTCCCATTTCACCGCTGTCCAGCCATATATTTTTAGGTCCTATGAAGCCAGTGAATAGGTGAAGGAGCTATAGTGTGTCCGCATAACTGGCATCATCTTTACAATTCCGTGAAGGACTTCCATATATGGTTTACCACCATGGCATGCCGCTTTAGCTGTAAACAGTATTTCCAACAGAATGGTTTTTTATAGGCTATCGCCAAATCTTCGATCTGCAGCAATATGCGCCCTGCTTACCCAATCTTTATCCGCAAACAGCTAAAATCAGCACTGGTGTTCTTTAGGAATGGTTTTACCTTCTGCTGCCACCATTGTGGTTTCCTGCGACTCTTCTGATGATGAGGGAAGTCGCACAGCACCGAATTGTCCTAAAACTAAAACATGAATTAAAAAAGAAACTAAAGGACTGTGCTTTTACCGATCAAAGTAAAAGTCAAAGTGATGGATCATGTTCACAAAATTAAGAATGGGGTAGGGAACACTTTGTTCCCACCGCAACTAAGAGAAAATGGGAAAGTTGGCGGCCATATTCCAAACAAAAGTAGGCTTTTGATAGAATAAATGAGAAGTATCTTATCCTGTCACTTCACGTAGGCAGGTTATGAATTCGACTGCACTTGTGCTAAAACCGGCAAAAATTGACCTGTAAAAGCACAGATGGGCCAAATTGAATGCCCAAAAATTTATTTCCTATTGAAAAGAGAAGAAATGTAAATACTTATCTGATTTTGCTCAAAGCTGTACTGATTGGGACAGATTTGGATCTGATGATTTTGTGTGGCATTGATTAGACCATTTATAGCGGAATTCTCAAATTGACTTGCCTTTAACCCCCACATAAATCCTCGACGCCACGAAGCTCTTCAGATCGGTTATTGGAAGTGGGTCTTAAATAAACTGGATGCTGACTGCAAAAAATGTGCCATTATTAAACAGTTAATAAGTCCATTCAATTCTGATTACAAAACCCGCTTCTTCATCCGAGTTGTGAAAACCGTATCCTGTCCACAGGCGCCCCCAATCAAAAAAGACAGGGTGTAATGCGGTAGCTTAGACCATAGCACCCCATTACTCGAGGATCGACTCCTAAAAGTGAAACATACGACCCTTTGATCTAAAACATCTCGCAAAGGACATTTTTCGGCATATTTCGCTGAGATCAAACATGAGTCTGACGAGACCCTTAAAAACATGAGCGTGTCAACATTGACAGAGTAAAAGGTGGTTTTCTTTGTAAACTTAGAATGCAGATCCAAGTAAAAAATAAGGTCTTCTTGAGCATAATAAGATAGGCATCTCGAAAGCTGTCCGCTACTAGACTAGTGTGATATCCGATATCTTCGGTGGTTTTGCCACATTCTGGACCAATAAGCCCCCTTCCAATAATGGTCAATTGCCTTGGAAGGGGTTGTCCTTCCATCCTCATAGTGTGGCGTAGAGTTGATGAAACCATTTTCTATGATTAAAGTTGGCTGATCTGGACTTGGCTGCGACTATCTCACTAAAATGTTGACTCTTTAGGGTGGATGGCTTAAAGATTCTCTTTCAGATCGTTGGATCTCGAAGTCAAGGAGTATTAACAGGCTTCTGAAAAAACAAAATTTTATTTGAAACTGCACACGGCCCTATATTACATTTTACTTAGTGATTAAAGAGTTCAGAGGTAAGTAATGCATTTGGCAGCTATTTTGTCGCTTAGGAATAAAGTTGTACCAATCCTCACTTTCAACAATCTCCGCGAAGGTTTATCAAAGGAGACAGACAGGCCGCTAACATCCGTTTACTCACCTTTGCAAGCAAATTGAGTGCTGGTATCCAAGACATTGACAGCCTATGAATGGACCATGGAAACTCAAATTTCACTGTGGTCGATAATTCTGCACAACCAGAACCAAGCATGAACTGGGAAAATGAAGGGCACGATTTAGTTGATAATGTCTACCAACACTTTATTATTCCCTTACAATTACTGGCATTTGACTTAACTGGATATTGTACATGGATGTCATTACGCGCGGGCTACATGTCACATAGGATGCGCGTTGTTTCTTTTAACACATCCCAGTGTCAGATCTACAATAAAGCCTACACTTAATCCGTTTTTATTTAGGTTGTTAAATAAAAGAACGTTGCATATGTTAGCCATGGTTTTGGCCATGCTACTTTAGATCCAACACATTGTGTAGCGCGTGCTTGTTTGTTTTTTCGACGAGCCCGGTGACTGAGGCGAAATCGTCAAACTCATAAGGGATCACAAACCTCTATTCCCCATTAACTATTTTGCTAGACGTATAAACAACACGTTATTTCTACAAAAATCAGTCTTCTCGGACAGAGTGTTTGAATCTACAGTGTGGGCTGGGGAAATAACTACAACTCTACACTTAAATAAAGTTGTCTCATGCATACCACTCAGCCACTTGCTTTTTACAATTCCTTTATCAATAATTCGGAAAATAAAAATTGCTAAATATTATTGCGGACTTATAAATCGTGCGAGAGAAGCCCGAAAAGACAGTTGAGCAGCACCTGTTCTGTGCCGATAGCTATCACTGCCACCTGTGGAGTGTATTTTATTAGTATAGCGGCAACAATTCCGAGCCAATTACTCGATTTGCTGCAATTTAACTCGATTATGTTAAATTGAAAAAAAGAACAGAGAATTTTTCCTAATCATTGTACCCTTCTTGGGTCGCCCATAGTACTTTCCATATTCCGAGGTCTAAAACCGGAGAGAGAAGAGATGGTTACTAGAATTGCTGAACAAGAAGGGGAATCTTGCGATTTGGCGCTTATCCATGATGGCACTCAAGTCTTGCAAACTCATTTAGCCCATATGCCGAAAACACTCTTCATGTTTTCTCAACAGGGCTCATCATTCAAAACAAAGTCTGGTGATCACAAAGTAACTAGTAATTTTACGACCTGCTAATTGAAGCATTTGCATTAGATAATTGAGGTGAACGTGGAATTGGAAAACTCCGAATTAATCACAACAGATTGACAGCATTGATCAAATCGCATTACAAATTAAAACACATGCACCTTTCCGTTGGGTTGTCACAAGGTCAGAAAAATGAAACTACAGAAAAGTAATGTTTAGGAAAAATGTGGTACCAACATGAGAATTGTCACTATTGTCATTGGAAAACAGCGTAAAAGGGAAGTGATCCGCTCTTTTGAGCGATTTTGTAGACATCTTGGCCAATACCACATTGCAAATGCACTTATTTAACACCTAGGCGACCTGTTAGTTCCCAGCAAAACCCTCTACTGCTTGCCATTAGGCAAAGCTCTCGGGTAACACTGACATGACAAGTTGATGGAATGAAAGTAAATATTGAGTCACGGAAATCGCAATGGATTTAACTCCTTCTCCCGCAATCCTTGCCTCCACACACACGAAGATAAGAGTTATAAAAGTTTAAAGGGAATCAGGATTGTCCTAAAATACGTTGGCTGTTAGTCTGACCCTTGATTTTGGTGAAGGGACCATCTAAGAGCTCCGCTATCAACCTTTACTGGGTGAGCTGATCCCCGGGCCGTGTCAGTAGGCAGCCCTACTGTATGCTAAATTTATACACACCGCCAGAGCATTATGACTTCTTTCGTCTTCTCGAAAGTTTGGGGGCGGTACAATACGGATTCGGTGCAGGTTTCCCCGCTCGCCTAAAAGGTTTATTCGAGCAAAGACTGTTGAAAATATTTAGTGCTTGCTTTTTGATTCTAGGCATCTCGATTTAATGGAAACTTTTTAGCATGTTAAAGTTTTATTTTAAAGTTACTTCAATTGAATGGTACGGTTAAATGAGTTAATAAAAATTGAAAGTTTGTTTTAAAATAGTAAATAAATACAAGTGAAGCGCTTTGAGACTTCTATGGAGGTGAAAGAACACATAATACTGGGCAGAATGTATGCATTCAACATACAGAAGGGGTTGAAGCTACGGCCAAGGCCTACCAGGCGAAGATACAATGACTAAGTCACGGGGATTAAACAAACAATCGATGTGTTACATAGCGTGTACTTTCGCCTAAAAACAAATCCGCGCTTTTTGCAAGCTAAAAAGTAGTGCATCTATGTAAACTCTCTGTAGAGAAATGTTCCCTTTCCTCTTCTTCCCCTCTTCCACCCCTACTATTAGAAGGCAGAGTGTTATGGGACATCTTTATTATGATACAGACGGAAAAGTACGATAGGCGAGTATCTTTGACGAGTGTCCCACCTCTGACCTACGAAGCACGCTTAAACAACATACTTGTTACACTCCCAATCCAATAATAGTTAGGTGCATTTTATTAAAAACACTCTTTTAAATTTCATCCTTCCCGGATAGAACAACGTGTTGTAAGCATAGCTCCATGCAAATAGGATTGTTTTTAATAGTTAGGTTAAAAAGGCTTTCAGTTGCAGTTACGACGGAACATTAGCATACAGTCATTAAAATCCCCTATCCTATGCAAATACTTAGAAAAATTCCAAATTTTTTTTGCCTAAAGAGGTCTCATTCTTAAAATCAGATGATTAACAACGTAAGAGTTTCCTTAAGGCGTGGTGCGATGGCTTTTTGCAGGACAACCTCGAGGGGCTTGTAAATGCATGCGTTGTGGGGTACAGAGATAAGTTGGCTCATTTGGCAGAGCATTCTTCACTGTGCTTTCTGCTCAATTCCTCGTGGTTTGAATCCACATTTCAATCACATAATGTTGGTTAAATCCAATGTTTGCGCTTGAACTATTTTCCAATTTAAGAAAATATTTCAAATCAGTTTTGAAACTTTTTAATGCATTTGTAACATAGAATCCGGAGGAGACATATAACATAAGCAGTGGTGGGAAAATCGGTTCAACCTTGATCGATAGAGAGGCTATGGTGGAAGTTAAGCAAATTATCCTTCCATGCATTGGATTATGCCAACGAGTTCTATAGACTAGCAATTTGTTATTCATATCTTATGGATGTGTTGCAAAGTTCCGTGATATTAGGATGACTGCTGACCAACTTATAAGATGAAATATTTTTTGAGTTTAAATGTTATTTAAGCAGAAGCACATATTCTATCATGTCGCCTGTTATCCACCCACGTCAGCCCCCGGTAAATGTGATTGCACAACAGAGGACTGCATAAGGAATTGATAATAATGGGAGTCAGACAATTATTATGAAACATGTATACCTGCAACATGCAACTCTTCGTGTGTGCGAGACAATTGCCTTTTGAAGCGGCCATAACTGCCTATTAGTCAGAAGAAACTCATGTTCCTTCATGCAAGGGTAGACTTCATATCGTAAAACCTGTACCTAAGACGATGGGAGGAGGATGCTACCTCACCTCATCTCCCGTAATCCTACATTGCTTCCCCAAGCTATGACTACCACCTCTTTCGACACAAGAAAATCACATACACAATAGAATAGCCAGCCTGCTAACTAAAGGTAGAATCGGTGGTGTGAGTGGAGCTCGCAAGTTTTTCATCGCTGGGAGATGATGAAAAAGATTTGTAAAAGCATTCCAAGGTTATTTGAATTCAGTAAGAAATAGGCATTGTACATTGTTTTTGTTCTAATGCACTATCAGTTTATGCTAGCAGTCGTTGTAGTAAACTATCAGTTGGTAGATTTCAACTTTGGGTGAATTGCGCGGCCGTGGATAAAATGCCAACCGAAGTCAGTGGGTATGGGGCGCCCTGCTTTTTCATACGGAAATCGTATTTTGCTATTCAATTAGTAGCCTTATTGTAAGCCATATTAGGAAAATATGGTAGCCTTATTAAACCTAATCGTTGCTTTCTACCTGGATCTTATACCTTCATCCTTTCATTTACGGTGTTCCATATACCGTAAAAGGGTTTAAATTTCACTTCCTCCCCTTTATTAATTTTATTGCTCATCGGTTATTTGCATTCTTTAAAACTTAAAATTATTTGTTCTACTAGGCTTTTTGGAGTACACAAATAAAACACTCAAGCTGGTGAAATTGTTTGTCTACTTTCAATCCAAAGTTTTGAAAACTTCAAAAACAGTTGAAATCTATGTCTATACTCTTTAAAGACTGACTGCGTCTTGTTGCTTATCCTGTTCCTTGCCTTCCTTACCGCTGTGTCTTCACACATCACCTCGCTGAACAGATTCGGACCCAAACCGTAATGGCTTTACTTTATTGTTTGTAAGTAGCAACTTTTACGACGTATGAATTAATTTAGTGATAATTCTTACCCTGTTTTTTTCACAAATTTGTTGCCTTAGAAATCTCAAACCTCTATTCTTAACTAAAAGAGCAAAGTATGAATTCTCAGCGTATTTTAGACAATTGAGACAAACAGTGCATGTGTGCATTTACGAGTACTACAACTTACTCCACAAAGACCGCTCAAATAGTCCACAGTTTAACACTTCAAAATATGTTTTTTCTAGAATGCGTTCTTCTAAAGAAATTAACAACATTTGTGCAGTTAGCGATTTAGACCCCATAAACTGTTTGGAAGGGTAGCGTAAAAACACCAAAATAAAGAGAGGTCCACTTATTGCCATGGCTTTTCAACTTCACCAATTTTATTGCTGAAGGGCCTCGTGGTGAGGGCGGATGATTAAAATAGTTGCTGAGTCATGTTTGGCTTGCGGGCTGTCTGCGACTCGCGTGCGTCATTGGGTGACCTCAGCTCACCACTGGACCACCAATCGTTGAAGGAGGTTTTTCATGTGCTGGTGGTGACGTGGCGGTCATCATGCGGGGTCGCCGAAACGCAATTTTTCCCGCAACCTGTTACAAGGCCTGTTTAGTTTTCTCATTTATCTACCACTACTGCCAAATGTACGCCTGGTAGATTTGACCCTGAAAAAGGCTTGATCAGCTTATGTCATGATTTTAAATGAATTCAATCATTAAGCAACTTATAAATTCAAAAGAAGGTGTTAATTGACAGGGAGAAATAGCTGTGTAACAGATTCCTCATTTAAATTTCCGTTTGTATTTGATCAGAAGCCAAAGCAATGTTTGTTTTTGGAACGATAGTAACATGCATTCAAGAGACTCTTTTGAATGACGCTCATATCCATGTGATGTCTATTCGGATGCAGAAATGCATATATTATGGGATATTACGATTCTGCTGGAGGAATTACCAAAAGCTTGCGATGATGTTGACCACACACTGCCGCAGTAACACATCCGTGCTTGCTTACACTCGTAGATACAAGTGTGCAGTGAAAATGGGACTGACTGGCTTTGGGAACAATGTTATAGGCTAAGCGACAGACTCAGATTTCTAACCATGTTTCACCTTTACGCAACTGACGGGGTAAAGCACAAAATGGAATATTAAGGCCAGAAATTCCCTTTAAGGGCTTTGAAGTTATAAAAGGAAGCATAACCCATCTCAAAGTATCACCGTCACATAACATTATAGAGAAAAACCTTCGGTAAGAATGTCTTTAAGCCTCATTTACTCCACTGAACACTAGCTACCCAGATTGTTACATTGGCTAATAAGTAGGGAGACCTATAGTTATCAACAATAAATAAGCCTGAATGAATATTTATAACTTTAAAAGGATGCACTGGTGATTAAAAGGCATGGAGACTGAAATGCGGACTCACTAGTTTAGAAATGAATGTTTTTGATCAAAAGTATATGCAAAATATCCTGATCTAGTATGCATGCAAACAGGTGATTAGGATTTATTAAGGTATTTTAGTTTTTTTCCAATCTGATCCACCAAATCACTGTTAATTTTATTTATTCTAAAGCCTGAATGCCTGTGACTTAGTTTCGTCAAGCTTTGCTTAACGCAGCAAACCCAGCATAGTTTAGCTGACCGCTGGTAGGCAAATGACCGCATGACCTTAACCAATGACTCAATCCAGCTACGAAACGCAGATGCCACGGCTACGTCATGTGACTACACCAGCATGGCTGCTCTCACAAAAGGCCGGTTTAGCTATTCAAAGCTTAGCTCAATCCAGTTGCATTGGGTGCCGAAATCAATAAAAATGATTGGATCAGCACCAACTCCTCTCATGTGTTTTAAAGTAAGGGAGCATTTAAGATGGTTCGAGTTCCTAACTTTTACGGTCATGCAAGCATGGCAGCACGTTTTACATGAAAAGTAACACCACTAGTCCGTGAGTGAAACAGGTGATAATGCGGTATCTTGCGAACGAGAGCGTGAATGCCAAGAAGGCTTAATGGGCACCACAAAGGCGAGATACTCAGCTGCAGCAGTTAGAAATCTAAATCATGTAAATGCTCAAACGCAGCACAACCTACATCTGTCTGCATTAATCCCGACCTCGAGCGAGTTCAGTCCATCACAATGAGTTAGTTGCAAAGTAGTTGGCCAGTATGCTAAAATTCTGATTTCGGAAACCTTTTTGACGCCCCACAATAATTTATTCTTTCTACAGAAGCGGTTAATGCAACACAGCCACCAACGAACGCTTAAAATTTCCAAGCTGCCCACAATAAGCAAAAAAAGTGAAAGTGGTAGCAAAGCTAAATTTATCAACTAAGCATCCCCTATCAAGTAAAAACGGTCAGGGGCAAATCCATTTATGTAGCCTTAAGCAATCTGGGGAGAGAAAGGTCAGTCGACATAGCTTAAATGAACAAATAGGCAAAATTGTTTCAAAAATTCCATACTTTCATTTTCTAGATGAGTTACTAGGTCCAAAACTTTATTGATTAGGTGTTTTGCATCAGAGATTTATTAGATGAATTCGTTCATGTCTCCTTTTTCCTCGCCTGGTTTAGACACAACACGCGGATGTTCACCAGTGTCCTCACAACGTCCAATGGTTGACGCGCTAGCGGCTGTTGACCAATCCAAAAGGAGGTTAGAGTTTAAAGGTCACCAAATCGATTTCCTAAAGTATATAAGACTTCATCCAATTTGAGGAACGCATATTGTTAGCCATCTACCCCCTTGTGGTTGAAGAGAAGAGAAGTGGCGCTTGATTTCAACACTGTTAGAAGTAACAGTGTTGATATCAGGCTTTCACCTCTATTCTCTTGAAGCGACGCAGCTCTGTCAAACTGAGTGAATGGGTACGTTAAATAACAATTTGTTTTACGATTTTATCTAATTTCAAGGTCTGGGATTATCTGCTTCAATTGCGTCAATGTAGTAGAGTGGCGCTTGATTTCAACACTGATGGAAAGCATTGCATATCAGTGTTGATGTCAGGTTGCTTCTTTACTCCATTAAAAACTGCGCCCTGTGAGTGACATTTGAGAATTTAAGAACGCTTTAGCAAGAGTGTAATGGACTTAGGAAGGCACCAAGGAGGGTATAAAAAGGAAGTGAAGGAAGATTGGAAATAAGGGTAGTTGATCTCTTGAATTTGAGAGTAACTGTATTGTCTCGATCTCGTTATAAGCGCTTTCGCTTTGCAAGTGCTTGTTAACTGGAGACCTTACACCTCGTTGGGATGGCTGACGCTTATTCATAACAAGTTAAGAGCAATTTTGAGTTCGCACCAACAGCTAGCCGAACGACCACAACTTCGCGGAGCGTCGGTGTTAACGTAAACAGTGGTCATGAGTGAGGGAGCAACTAGTCATCCACCAGTGCTCAACCAGTAGTGTGGTAGAGTTAAATAGCGCAGCAGGCAGGAAACTGGTAGGAGACATGGATGTGATTGCCTTTGAAAAGTATTTCGGCAAGGACGTTCTATGCACCCAAAAATTTTTTAAATGTTAACTACATTGTTGGTCGAAGCTTATTTAATACAGCGGGTTGCGTCTTCATTCACTCGATCCATTTCTTTTTTGTTCGAGATTCGCTTGACACTGCGTTTTTGTCTTACTCCAGGTGCCATTGGATCGCATGAACGAGATTCACGTGCAGTGTATAGCGTCAGTGGGTATTCAAAGAAAGGCAGACTGCATTCTCTGTGTCGCTAGCACAGATCAAACCGTGAATAGTCAGGCCACGGGGACCGAAAGTATTCAACGCATGAAAGCGGCCTATCGCAAGGCTGACTCCCATCTCGCGCGCCTTCAACCACAACAAGGATTAATGATCCAGGCCCGAGGAAAAGTAAAAAATAAGTAACAGACGGATTTAAGGAGGTTGGCACTTATTACTGACGAGCACTGTCAAAATGTAGATTTATTTACATAGTTGTTAGATGCTTCAAATTATGTTTGGAGACGAATGGCACTTGTAGAGCAATCAGCAGTTGGGTGGAACAAAGAAATTTAGCAAACACAAACATTGCTGCAAGTTAATTGCACAAAGTTCCATAAATACAAATAAAAGGCCAAAACAAAGAAAGAATGCACTCAGCGAAATAATTCAGCAGTGGTGAAAGGCTCATTAACAATGGAGAAATATTTGAACTATATTGCGAGGATGGTGACGATGCTCCAAGGCTGAAAAGAAAGGGTGGCTCCTTATAAGAAAAGCATTGCCAATAGCCTTAAGAGCATAATAAAAAACGCAGATATGGGAACGATAAAAAAAATAGATTGAAAAGCAGAGTAAATCGATAGGGAATGCATGTTAGTCAATCAAACTGGAGAATGAAGGGAGGAAGTCAAACAAATATGCAGAATAACTTGGGGCGCAGTGTAGTAAATTGTAAAAGAAAGGTGTTCAAGGTCCAGGCGTTCCACATAAGCAGGCGTGGAGCTTTGACGACAGCACAGACACATGTCTATCAGTGATTACATTAAGCACCATACTCGCTTACTGACTTCATGGTTGCTAATGTCTCTGCATGCGAAGTGGTAGATTGAGACGCGAACAGACTGGACTGTGAGGGGTAATTGTGAGAGTCAACTAAACAAGTCGAATTGGAGTAATACAGCTAAGGTACATGAGTAAGAGAGGGCACGAATGAACAAGGCAACGAATGCAAAAAAGAGATGTGAGCAATGTCTAGCGGTTCCACGTGAGTGAGTAGGGCGAATTAATGACAGCACTGACAAATGTCTGTGAGTGCTGTTGTTAAGCGCCACAATCGCTCACTGAATTCACGTCTCTTCTAATCTCGTCACTAAGAATAGGGAACAATGTCAGTACAACTAACGCACCGCGCTGTTTACGTTTCTTTCAGAAATCCCTCGAGCCTCCCATCAGCTGCTCTCTCGATCCGCTGCTGCGTAGTGAAAGTATCCGACTCGATGCGACCCTTATAGTTCTTTTTCTCCAGTAATCGATTTGTTGGTTTGCTCTATTCCAGTTCGGCTTCGCTTGATTGGCTGCTCTTACAGTACGCTTTGTCTCATTGGTCGATCTCACTGTTTGTTTCATCGACCCTATCTGTGTCTTCTTTTCTCGCTGCAACCACGACCAGATTGGTGGTTATGTCTGATTCGCATTATTATCTCGACTGTTAGCACTTTGCATTTCATTGGCTCTGCCTTGGTGTTTTCACTAAGCATCAGACGATTCACATTTTTGTCCAAACACTTCTTGCATTTCACAATTGCGCTGCAGCATTTTGTAGCAAGTGTAATTGTTTGCGTATCTCACTTTGTTTATTCGATGCTTGCTAGCTCACGCTATGGAGTTAGCCAATTTGATCGGTTACACCCTGATCACAATGTCTAGGCTACCTTTGAAAAGAATAGAATTAACCTATTCTCTTGTTTATTTGATCTCCTATTTACCAAGCTTGAGACGATCGTTTTGTACCGACGGTTCCAATTCAGCAAAAAAACATATGAATACTTCCTCTACAGCATTACCGTATGGTCGGTTTGTAGACACTCTGAGGCACCGTGTTGGTATGAGTTGGGCTAGCCTGCCGTCACATTCTCACATTTCTTATGCACACCAGGGTATATGCTGCTCCCTGCGGTAATGGGTAGAGGTCAAGGTATACACTGGACCTGAGAACATTATAGCCTTAACCCATACGGTTCGGTTCTCCGATACAATTTGCAACCCAATTTAACCCTGAATTTCAGTCCGCATACGTGGAATTTGCTGCAGTGTTGTGTAGCTCTTGCTTCTGGGTCTGTTCGACATTCTAGCACATTGAAATATCTATTCCTGAGAGCAAGGGAAAGATGTTAAATTGTCTACTTAACTAGCAGACTTAGTTCTCAAAAAAATAGAAAACAGGGCTAGTAATTCTATTTGCTGCAAGACTGATGGCAGAAGATCTATGATTTCGCATTGTATTACTTGTAGAGGGTCTGGTTAGCTGAATTGCGGTGCTGCAGTACTGTCGTAGGATCGTGGTAGTAATCAGACTTTTTCTTACCAACTCATCCCCACTTCATCGGTACATCAAAGTTCTAGTGCACAGCAAACGGTTTGCTAACTCGTTTTGAGTGCATTCAGCTACCGCACATTACTTGGTGAGCTGAAATGCCTTCCAAGGCATTGTGATGTTCTGTGCGATTGTTATTCGCATCGAATGTGGCTAAACAGCGCAAAAATGTCACTTTCAGTGGCCTATTTTTGCAATGCTTCAGCTGTAGGTAAAATGACAGCTGAATCAGAGTGGTTGAATGGTGAAGAGAAGTAGGTTTTGGGTGAGACTGGAGGAAGTGATTTGAGCACGATTTCGGCTAAATGCGATTAGCTAATGTGGAACCATTGCGACCATGTTCCATACACTATGCTTCTAAGTCCAATGCTCAAATGCTGAGTGTGCTCATTTTCCGCATCACAGGTGCAGGATTATTCAAATATCTTTCTAGCTCCTAGTATACAAGCTGTCATATGCGATGCAATGCCCCACATTTTACTAAATATTTACCATTAAAAGGCATGATGGTTTTCAATTCGTCTTTTTCTACCCGGAATTGCATAAAATCAAGCATCTTCTTTCCCTCACAAAGGCACTAGTTTGTGTATAGAGAAAAGCATCGCACCATTGCATGACCTGAGAGGTGTTGAAACAGCAGCCCAGTGATTGGAGGCTGATTTGTGGAGGCCCTCCCCCTTGATTGTCACGCCTCACACGCGTGACCCGCATGACTGACACAGTGACGTTACGACCACCTGTGTGGACCATGGAAGCATTTGTTTCAGCTCAACAAAAACAACAGTTAAAACTCAGGCTTTGGTGACCACAAACGGTCATCCTTGGCCAATATGCAAGTATCCCAAAAATAGTCAGTAAGTATAGCTCAGCTACCGAAGTCGAGATTCTTTGAGATGGGGCAGAAAACAAAAAGGACGCCTACAATGCAGGAAGATGTACTGCAGTGCTCTCAACATTTCTCTTTCCTTTGTGATTTTGTCATTTCCTTCATTATCTCCTAAAAATTCTATGCTCCACCATGAGAAAAGGGAAAAACCCACAAAATGATTTTGAATTCTTGCACAGTGGGAAGTTCGCGTGAACCGAGTGGGATAACGATGCCACAGCCATTAATGTCTGGATCGTCCCCTCTAGGATCCGAAACAGAATTCAAAAATAGCACGATTCATAATCCAGGTAGATGGACGTGTTTGAGACTTTGGCTAGGGTCGGCCCAACATCAACCCTGTTTGGTAATTCGTAATGGCGATCTCACTCCTCCCCGGTTTCAGCACGACTGCTACCTTCATGTGTGAGGGAGGGGAAGAAGGCATTGAAAATGTAGTGGTGGAGCATAGTCACTAAAAATAGCTAATCTATGTTAGATTGGAAAAGTGTGAACAGTCCTGTTCATACCCAGAAATGTGGTGTGAGCATGGCAGTGATTGTGCAACTGTTTGGGTCAGGTCACACGGACTACATATCTGATTTGCACGATCGCGAATAGAATCACATTATCACTTAGTTGCTACGACTACTTTACCAACACACGTCCAAATTCGGCAGTGACGTTGCGACAGGCTGTGTGGGATTTGCAAAGGCCTTGGATCAAGTGCACCAACGATATTGAGTAATGTTTTTGATTTAGGCAACATAATTGGTTCTTCCTACCTATTTTGTAACCAATTCAAAAGTGTATAGAAGCATTTTAACGTATATAGCTTTAATTCATAAAATTGATCTAGGGAACAAATTATGGTGCAGTGAACTAACTGAAACTTTCATCAATGTCAATAATGCTATCAACTTAAAAGTCCAATTTCTCAGCAACTTTGCTGGTCCGCTGGTTGTTTGTAAAATTTCGCAATTTTATCATGACATGATAGACTAACTCATCTACAAGACCATTTCTACTTATTGCCCGAGCACAAATTCACGTGAACTTAGTGAGCTAGTGTAATTAACTCCCTCGAATGCAATTGGGCATAACAGAGCAGTCACAGCTTCCAGTTCCTGTCTTATATTTCCTGCGAAGTGGAGGTTAAAACAGCGTGACAGATCATTTAGGTCGAGAAACAGTGCTCGCGACAAAAGAAATAAATCGACAAAATAAATTGACAAAATAAATAGATCGACACTAATCTTATAGAGTGTATTTTACCATGGTGACTTTAATCTTAATTTTCTGCTTTGGCAAAGTGGAGCGAATACGTTTGTTCACTTTAAGGCATTCATCTATACTAAATGGCTGAGATTTAAGAAAGAGATGCAAGCAATAACTCCACCGTGTGTCCATTGTGAACAAGTCATGCTAACTGCATATCATTATTCTTTGCGATCGCGACAGATGGTCTACAGGCTGTTTCAGTACTATTAGTATAATATTCTCATTTAAGTGCTTTTGGTACTTCAGCGCTGCACTCCCAATTTTGATACTACTCAACACTCTGCTTTAATTTAGTATATCCATTCACCGACTCACCGACGGTAGTTTCACTATGCTTATTTGCAACTATTAATAACTGCCCTTTTTAAACTACACTCGCTTCATCTTGGAATCGGTACAGAACTTAAAACCATTAACTAATGGTCTTTCACACTGCAATCGCTGTCCACCTTTCCGACTAAACCACATCAGGGCTAGTTTGGGTAAAATGACTTCACCAACTCTAAAGCAACCTACTTTCAATTAAGCCTACCTCCAGTGATAGCTCTTGCTTCTCAGGATAGCCTTTGGTGCAAACATCACAAGGCCTACTTAAACCTATGTGGACCTTCTAGCGATTTCTATCTTCTAAATCTACTAGAATAATGTTGAAATAACTTCACAATTTTAGCATAATCATCTAAACTAAGTTGGTCCTTTCTTTTAATGAAGTGCATCTCTATCAACAAAGCACACTTTGCTATTCGCCCTACTTATTCCTAAAACGCTATTTCAAAAATTAGTAGCATAGTCTACCCAGGTGTAGAAAATATTTATATCCGGAATGCATTCCCTTCCGTGCTATTTCTCTGTCTCCCCTGGCCTATCCCTTGGGAATGCGTTCGCGAATTTCCTTTCCTTTTAGCAATCGCTCTTTTGGGCTTAAAACCAAACCCTTTTGGAAAATACTTAAATTCTAAGTTCATCCCAAGAAATGTATTATGATGTGATAAGAGATCATGGAACAAAAGCATATCGTTAAGCCTACCTTGATTCATCTTAAAATCTGTCTTTTTCATTCCTGTAATGCATATCTCCAAACGTTCCATGTAATCCATTTGGGCAAGGAGCACATGATGTTTACTAATAGTGTTCAAACTATTACGGAAATTGTTTTGAAGGTGAATTATTGCCATTGAATTTGGGATTTTTTCCTTCCAAAATGATCACATTCACCAGAATTATTCAAAATTTTCTTAGACTATTATGGTACCATAATTTAAATGATACTTCTCCTTGAATTCGGGAACAGCAATTAGGCTTTACCCATCCGAGTTCGTTTAGAGCTAACGTACGTCCTTGCCCAACTACATCTACATTTATTGTGAATCTAGTGCGCATGGCTTATAATCCATCGAAGCTGACCATTCTTTCGGAAGATTGCCCCTAAGATCTGACGAAAGTGCTGATCTTGTAATTTAAGTCAAAAGATCCACTGATTGTTTTATCCAGCCTCCAGTATTAATGGCTTGAACTTGCTTTCCGTGTTTCCTTTGCTTTGGTCCAAACGCGTTAGTCGTGTTTTCAATGGCTACCCAATTCATTGAAATTCACTCCTTTATTCCAAGGCTTACCCTACTTACTGCAAGCCTCTTCATGTACTTCAATCTTGAGTAATATTTGTAAAGGCCTCTTCAAACAAGTTGGCTCCACTTAGTAGTGGTCCTCCTACTCCACTCACATTGTCTGAAGTCAAAGTCGAAGCATTTCCCACACACACTGGGAGACCATGCAATCGATTGCGAGGTAAAAAATTCGGGAAACTTCTTTCTCGAAGGTGAATTTACTGGTTTGGCACGATTTTAATCGCAAGGAGAGTATCGTTACTGTCTATTTAATAAGTAGGACTTTTTAGCACTACAGCTTAGAGATGTCAAACTTTGTCTCAGATGTGTTATCTTTAAAGAAGTCTTTTAACATGTTAGTTTGAAACTGCCTCTTTTACAGTATGGGTAGATTAAGTACTTCTGTGTTATAATCATGGAGAGGCTCTGAGATCAGTGCAGTATTTTTTAGAGTCAAAACAAGTATTTTGCTTAAAAATGAAGATTTTAATAATTTTTTTGAATGCCACAATTACCTCTTATGAACCGAGCCAAAAAATGCCATGGTACAATCTCTTTCTTTGTCAATGAATGTAGGAAAAGTTCAAGCGGAACACCAAGCAAGGATTAAGAAAATTCTAGTCATTTTGAAATCAAAGTACTGCGAGACAGGATTTCCGCATTACTATGTGCAATACTCCTCCAACGGGCACCAAACGGTTTACCATTTCGTCGTTTCTAGCTAGCGTAACGCTTGATGATCTGTTCCCACCATGATTCCCCTCGTTATCTAAAATGCCCACCTACGGCATCGAGCTATGCGAGGCATGCATGATCTTGCTTCCTCACTTGTTTCGTTTGTCCGCATATAAAAATTCATCGAGATGTCTCCTACCTCTCCTCACAACTTTTATGTCTTCAGACGTTTCAAACCTTGCTTCCCTTATGACGCTACTTATCCATCTGAAGTTTTTTGATCAAGTGCAATGATATTAAGAGCTGTCGATCAACTGACTTAAAAATAAACCCCTCTGTTTATTCGTCATCAACGAACAATCAGAGATCATCAGCCATCCGCAACTTGCATGAAGATATCACTGAAGTGAACGTGCAACACCACATTCTTCTCTTTGCTACCTGGTTCTCAACCAGGTAGATTACTGGAGAGAGAACGGGGTGGCAAAGAGGTACAGACTCGAAACCCCTTCCTCCAAAATTATTCTACATCCTTCAGAATAACGCATTGAGAGGAAATTTTGCCTTCCAACGCAGTAAAACTCATGTTTGCAAAAGATTTTGAGTTAAATGCTCAACTTTGAGCAAATTACACTATTTTTTCGCGTTAATATACACTAGCAGATTCTCAAAATTTATTTTATCATTCAACTTACTTTCTCTAACGCCTGACCATTTAATAGCAGCCTATAGAATGGTGTTTACAAAAGTCTGATCCATTGTTTATTGCACACTTTGATGACCTGAAGAATGGCGGGAATGTTAGGGCGATATGTAAGCAAAGAAGCTTCATCGTTTTCCACGTCTACGCACAAATCAAGCTCTATGATTAAGATGATTGGTTGGCTAGGGACAAAATGCCTTGCTGAAAGTTAAATTGTTATGAAGAATCATGAGCTCAGTTCTCTTTGGCGATTGATGGTTGTTTTTCTAATCCGACGACTTGGTATTAAAAAAGGTCATTTGTTTGCTATGAATAAGGTGGAACATAATAAATCCCATTATAGTATTCTCAACCAATGCTGAGTGATCCCGGTTCATACTCATTTCCTCTTCCCGTGGTAATTTAATCTCTTACCATATAGCCTCGCTCGCGGATGAGAGCTGTTCTCAGCACGGCGCGAGGCCCGCATTGGCTGCCTTTCAGAAGCATCGGCACGACTGAGTGCACCATTTGGCCAATCGTAGGCGTTTGGTGGGACAATGCTCTCCTACCTTTATTTCGACGCTCAGTCACGCCAATCGGATGTGGCTTGCCACCAGTGCTTCTCCACCAGTAAAGTTGTGTCTACCGTCCTTTGGCATCCATTAAGAAGGCGAAGATGTACATGAATTTAAATACTGGCTAGGGATCTGAAGCTCTCCAAAATTTAGCTGATAAAATTTCCTAAACAAAACAATGTGGAATAAATGTGCAAATTAAAGCTGAGTCATCTATCTACGCAACTGGAAACGACTTTTGGAGGGGTACGGATTGATTGCAGGAAGCATAATCATTTACAACCAATCCGAAATCTGCAATGCTCCAGAATCAGTATGCTGTACTTCCGTTGACAATTTTAAAATTTCAAAAGAAGTCAATTTTACGTTTTCACGATGCTAGATTCAGGGCCAAATCCATGGTCAATGTAGAAGATCCAGCAGGCCACGCCGGAGGCATTAAAAATTGACGTAGGTGAAATTTCAGTGAACGCCTTGTTCGTTTCACTAATCCGTTTTAATGTTGGAGTGATTAATACAATTCGCGTGATGAATTTCGCTAGAAAGAGGTGACCACTGGCGAGTTCTTGGAGAAACTTTACGCTCTAATGGATCGAAAAGTCGCGATTGCAAACGCAATTTTAGTATTGCACAAATTGTCCATTTAAACAACATCGGAGAATTTTAAAATATCAGCTACGCGTTAGGCATCAAGCCTGCTGGTTACTATGGCCTTGGGCGAATTTTCGAAACATCGTAAAATGAAAAACTGATGGTTTTTCCAGACACTGCAAAATGAAGTTTGACGGGACAACATTTCGTCCTTGTTCTGCCTTTAGAGCGAAGTCCTGCCTGCTCTCCTTGCAATGTGGCGGAAGGATATTGCAACAAATAGAGAAGCAAGTAAAAGGTGCTGATTAGGGGAAAGGCGGTCCAAGAAAGTTCACGCCCCTTCATATGTTGTACCACCTGCCAAGGGCGAATACTGTCTAAACTGATGGACTCTTTCCGCCATTGTCACCATCTGGTCTATGTATACTATCTTGAGAAACATTACTATATTTCAACCAGTAGCGATTTTCAAGTCGTCAAAGTCTCGTAAATTGGGAAGCATGTACCTGAACACAAGTGAGTAAATCATCCAGACTTGTTGCTTAGATTGGGTAGATGCACACATGTAGTAGGTTGTCGCATGCTCCTATGTTTAGAGTTGACCTGTCAGTATAGCCGGTTAAAGTGCCTGTGGAGGTTGAGGTGGTGTGATTGGTTGCAGACCAAGAAAATTCAACGCCTGATTAGTTGCTCTACCACGAGTAGGTTCAACCATTTATGCCATCGTAAAGTATTAGGGGTGTCAAATTACGTCACTTGTAATTGTGGATTGAGGCACGGTAGCGAAACTACACACTACATTTCTACATAGCTGTATACGTTTCTTGCTTCTCTCCTTTCCTAAATGCAGCATTGCTTTACTCTGGGTAGGACTTGAATGCCCTGACTTGCCACCGTAAAGTGAAAACTTGAACACTGGAGGTGAAGGAGAACATAAGATGCAGGATTATTGGTGCCCTAAAGGAGCGCGGTGTTTAAGGTGCGTGCAGCCCCGAGCGAAGCGCCGAAATCCCCCATAGCAAAAGTAAAGTAGAACATAATTAAACGACAATGAACGTTGTGAAACAATCCGGCTTCTTCTCCTACTCATCCATCTTCTCCTTTTCCGCGTACCCTCTCTCTACCTGTAAATCCTTTTTATAATTCTTTTGTGTGTAGAATTGCAGGAAGCTATGACGATACGAGAATAGTTAACAAAAATACCTTGCTGATGCCAAGACATTAGAGGAAATGGTAGAAAATACCTTGGTCGCTGCCTTTAAAGCCGTTGGACCTATCAAGTAGATTCAGCTACCAAATCCACACGAGTGTGTACATGCGCATATGTTGGGATGCAGTGAAACAAAGTAGGTGGTTGGTTTGGGCGGTTCTTACGAAGGTGATGGCTTCCTAATTAAACCTCTCAATGAAGTCAGTATTTTTTAAACTGCAGCTGCCTATTTAGAGAACCGCTTTTTATCTTTAGGCTACATTGTGCAAAATAAGCGTAATTGCTGTTTGTTACTGCTTGGACACCAAACACCATTAGTGAGGATGAACCACATCTGACTAACACCCGGTCCGTCCATGTTTAAAATGGTTAAAATCCGGGCGACGTAGGAATTGTTGTAGGTGTGACACAAAAAGCATCCATTAAGAACTTTTCGGTGTTTAAGGTGTGCATTTCAACTAGGTTGGGAATGAACATGTCTCTTGATTGGAGCGAGATAGGAAATCCGAATGCAAAATCGAAGAAAATGGAGGCGCATGGTGTTCCTTACTCAAAATGCCAACTTTTGATCACCCGATGCTTGTAATGTGTAGCTGCACCCAATGCACGAACAGGAGCATGGCAGAGCGCTTACATGGATAGTAGGATGCTGACTGTGACATTTCATTTAGAACACCGTATATTCTACGACGTTATAATCGGTTTTGTGGACTGATTACCGAGGAGAGATATATGAGGCTTGAGGTCTGGGACCTGAAGTAAGGAAGGTAGTAGGAGATTTGTGATCATCTTTAGGCACGAAGACAGTGTATTTCTATCAGACCACGAGTCTGACATCAAACATGATGAAGTACTTAAAGAATCACTGCTTGGGGGATTCCTATCAAGGCTGTCTCAAGTGTGAGTCAGTCACTACACCTAAATGCGGCCCTGCTCACCTGTGATCCCAGATGCCTTCGCCTTCTTGAAAAATAAAGAAGACAATTTCGGTGGATGTAGACTTGGTGCGAGCAGAAGCCAAAAAAACCAGTAGGTGAGAGCACATTTCACGCATTTGTGACTTCTGCTTCAAATGAAGGAGCCATGTCGGAGCATTCTATGCTCTTATTATTTGTTTTCTCGTAAGTGACCAGTCATTTATCTGTGCATTCTGGAAACCTAAACAGAGCACAGCATTATAGCAGGCCCAAAATATCACCCGATAACAATGGCAGCACCTAGAGCAGCGTGATCCAACTTTAAGCCGTTTAATATTTTCATTCATAGTCGGGGCACTGGATAGCCATTGAATTGATTGGTGGTCTGTGTGGATACCTAAAATTACTTGGCCACTTATTTCAAACGGGCTTGGAGATAAATTGCAGAGCAGCATCCATTCCTGCACTCACTATCTTTGTTGCTTTTGAGGCGTAGACTTAGTAAATTTTTCGCAGAGAAATGCGAAACCTTATACTTGGCGTCAGAGTGCCGATTGTTGTGACGCAGAGGAAATTTTGCCGAAGAAAGGAGACATCCCTTCGGTGAAAACATGCCCGTTGGATTTCTCAGAGATCTGGATTTGGATGACCAATTGCTGAACCTTCTAGACGACTCAACACCCCTCCTCCCATAAGAAAAAATTTAAACCAGCATTTATCACATAGTCCTCTTGCCTTTTTGCTCACCATCCCGGTGCCCTCCCATACAGGTGGAATCTACAAGCTCTAAATTCGGTGACCTTTCTTCCCATAGTAAGCAAACATCGTTTTTCGTACCCGACGGGAAGTATACCTCTTGTACAAACACAATTAGTTATTGAGTCATGATTGTATTAGTACAGAGTTGCGAATTGAAGACCGGGTATTTTGTTTGTGAGATGGCTTTCATCATTCGAAATGCACCTTTCCTCAAAGGGTGACGGAGGATGCCATGTGCTTCAGATTGTGAGACAGGCCTCCTTCACGGTTGACGTTAGAATAAGTGTGTTTGCCATGATATTTCATCTGTTCAATTTATGTTCCTTTGCGACGTGAAGAGTTGACCCATGTCGTCCTTCAGTCGCAGTTCGTACGCTGGGATATTGTAGGCCACTACTCCTGCTTTTGATAAGGAAACATCCGTTATTAATATTCTTTTCACTGTAAAGCACCAGTCGACTTATAGACGGTAGTTCTACCTACCAGTGAGCACCGTTTTAAGCATAAATCCGTCTTGTAGTTGTATATCTATGATGATTTTCAGTCACTCATCCGGAGTAGTATTCGATCCTACCGCCTGTCCATAAACGTGCTGATGTCGTGCATGTCTTTGAAGTTCCGTAGTTCTTACATGGTTCAGTAGAGTTGGTTTCCAAAAATAGCACCCTGACCGCTATGCACCATTTTAGACACCCCATATTGGCAAATCTAGCATTTCGCGCCTCCATGAACACCATATGAGCTACCTTTGTATTCTGACATAGGAGGAATACATCAATTCCCATATCGATGTCTAATTGACCTCTCTCCGAAGAAGCCCGTGAGTATAAATTAAAACGGTGCGACCGCTTTGAGGCGGAGCCTTTTAAACTATTGCTGCTGCTGTAGGTAACACAGCCTTCAAATACGTTTGAATTGAGCGAAGGCCATCGTTACCTTTTGCCTAAGGTATCCCCACAAGACCCCAATGCTCATACACTTGTTTGCACCAACAGATCCAGAATCACTAGGTGTTTAGGATCTGCAACGTCATCTTGATGCAATACTAGCATCTAGAGATAGTTTGACCATTCCTTTAACTTCCGTTGGATCGCCTTGTTTGCTTGGTGAGAGAATGTAAGGAACCCTGGTACGCCAGAGGCTTGTTGCAGTCAGTTCCTGCTTTTGACGGTACTGGGCTGCGAGAGAGCTTTCGCACTACTATGTGCATTCCCTTCCACTTACTGCACCAAACGTAATTGTTCCAAAAATTGTACTGCTACAGTCCCTCCTACCACGTACCACCAAGTTGTCTGTCCCCATTGTTTTCAGCTATTTCAGCACCTGACAACCTGCTCTTACTGTGAACTCCCTCACCATCAGGTAATGGTTGAAGCGTCCAACCGTCGTGAATACATCAAGCAGTCCGAATTAGGTTGCCGCCTTACATATCATTTGCAAGCTAACTTTGAGACCCGTGTGAGTGATAACATATTTAACAACTTTGGCGTCACTTGGTGAGAGTACGCTGCCTGCGACTGCATCATTGGTGTCAGCACCAACTACAAATGTTAAAACAGTTTGAAATTTGATAATGCTAGAATTGGTGCAAATTAGAGCGTTCGATTTAATTCCATCTTCTGTTTGAAATCCACTTTGCCTGTTTTTGCGTCAGTTTACGCAGAAGGCTTGCGACCTCAGCATAATCCTCAACAAAACGCCCGTATCAACCCGTCAAACCTAGAAAATACACAGATCCCTCCCAATGGATGGTGTGAACCACAACCTCATTCGACTGTACAATCTCCAACACCTCCCATCCCATGCGACGGGACAATATATATCAAAAAGCGACCAAGCGTTGCAAAACTACACATTCCTGACTTCATAACGAAACCTCCGTCACGCAAACAATCTACCACTAATCTGCAATTGGTGTTGTGCCCCGAAAATTCTTACTGAGGCAATAATATCACCCAAGCATGTCATTTATATGTATACTATGCAATGTTCCGGAAGAATCCGAATGCCCCCACTTATATAAGACGTTGAGAAGCAGACTCTGTATTGTCGAGCCCAAAAAGCATTCAACAGAATTCATAAAGCCCGACTAGCAATGCGAAAGATGTCTCCTCTTTATCCATTTCTGTCAAGTCTATTTGCCAGCACCTTAATTCCAAGTCTAACTTGGATAACCTCTTTAACCCATGCGGAGTCCAAAGAGTTTTTCAGGTATAGTAGTGAGAATGCATCCCACTTTGCGACTTCGCTCACCTTTCTGTAGTCTACCCACAGCCAAAGACTTCCAGCCTTTGTCTAGGCTGTTCATTGGTATAGCTACAGCTTTAAACAGAGCACTGCAAATATTGCAATTTCCTCCTAAATGGCGAAATGGACTGCCGTAGTTCCATTTTCTTGGTGGATTGGGGTGTCTCCTGCGAAATTCGGTTCCAGTAATCAATGCCCAAATCAACTCTAGACACAGAGAAAATCTCACTTTTTGGGTTCCCCATTCTATCATGATATGCAACGACATCTTCTCTGCTATTACCATCATTTCCTCTGCTTAACGCGACCTCGTTATAAAAGGTCACTAAAGCCTCAAGATCTACTACTGCCTTAGCTGCGCCGGAATCAAAGAGGAAATTGCGCACATGTCCTTCTAGCTTGCCTGGAGTTTGCAGAAAGGCATGGTAACCATTTGATAGCGACCAGGGTAGGAAAAAGGAAGGCTCAACTACTCTTGAGACACAACGCGGAGATTCTTAACATGAGCGTGCTGAGCTTAATTGGTTATTGAGGTTGCCGTAACGCGGTATCGTGAGTAACCCTTGATGACTACTCTTTAGGAACTTTACCAGACCAATGAGGGAGTCGATACCTCTACTGTGAAGCTTCTCAACTAGAATAGGTTGGCCAGCTTAGTGTCTGACCCAAACACTCTCCCATGCAGCATCCTTGGTTGGAGGTAGGCCGCAGAATTTTCGTTCCACTGGTAGTTGGAGGCTCCTCGCTTACTCCTTCTCACATCAGCTCACTCTATGGTGGCAAAAGAAGAGTTCTGCCAAGTGTCTGCTCTTTTTAGACGGTGTAAAGTTGGGCTATGGTAGTATGGCATCCCTCTAACGCGGTGTCCGGAGTTATGCCGGTATCTATGGCGAAAAATAGCGAACTCTGGAAGGAGGAATGTAAAAACTGGGTGGTCCACTTACATCAAGCGTACAATCAGAGGCCAAGCTAGCCACTTTTGATCACATTCTGAAGCTCATATAGCAGTTACTGTGAAGGGGCGAGGTCTAATTGTGCTGCCCTGAGTGTAATAGGTTTGGTGTCTCTATTCCACCTCAGCCACCATGTCCATGGGACGTGCACAGTTTATCATATGGTGATACAAACCTTGATAAGGATATCACGGTTAAGAGCCTTGGGAATGCTTTTTCTTAGGGTCGACGGTGCCCGACGCGACACGAGATTCTAGCTTACTGATAGCCTCTCGCCTAAAAAGAGCATTCGATGAAGCATAACAACCAATCAGGTGACCAACCTTATACGTCTAACTTTTACAGTAACCAGTGGTTAGTTCGATTCCATCCTAATGCAGCTTGGTCATGGCTTGTGGAGCCAACTTTACCATACATGTGACAAGCTGACACATTTCCAAATGTACGCGAAGTTATGATTAATTTGTATTCGGCTTGCTTCAGTGCTTACCTTAAACGTAGTGAATTTAAAAATATTGTCTAAGATTCAGTATTGTGGGATAAAAAACAGATAAAATGTGTGACATGGCTACCTAAAACAGGTTGTACGATTTTTAATCAAAACAGCATTCATGCATTAAATACCCAGTGATGCCATAGTTAATTTATTAATGTTTTAATCCAACATATTATATTTCAATAAGGGCGTACTGTAAGAATTTTCGCCTGTTCTACGAACTTTGACTTACGAATATGCTTGGAACGCTGTAAATTTGTCTGCTAATTTTTTGCTGAACGCACACATTTTGATTGACAGAATAAATTTCTTTGACACTGGCGGAGCGGTTCTCTGTAAAGAGGCACCAATCTAACGTCAAACTAATAGGAAAGCAAAAATCTCAACCACGCAAATGATGACAAGAAACCCTTGCATATGTGTATTTCCACATTTTTCTCCACAACAAAAACACTGTTAAAAACATAAAGCACACCACACACTTAGGCACACAATTTTTAGTTTATTTCATCAAATCCCTTAAAAATGAGTGTAAGACCATAATCACTTCCACTTTGCATCGGACTATCCTATTGCCTTAATCATCCTTAACTTCCGAACCAGTAAAACTTTACCACTTCGAACATACCACCACATTCTGATTTCTCAACAATTCGCCGAGTAAGGGCGTATAAATGAAATGCCACGCCATGCCACGCCATGCCACGCCACGCCGCTCTCAACTTTCGCTCCTACCACCCGACCGTGGAGAGGCACGGGAATGGTGACAGTTGTGGAAGAGACACCAGTCCACCACACGTGCCATGAGGGGGCTAGCCCAAACGCCAGTCGATGTAATACGGGACAGAATCGAGAATCAATTGCACACTACATGCCCTCACCAATGTGGTTCGGTATCGAAGCAGCACAAAGCATGCACAGCTTTCACCCTACCACCCATCCACCACCGTTCCTCCCACCAATGGAAAGTGGTCCTCCGCCTTGGTAGCTGCAGCTGCACCGTGCAGACTGCATCCCCCCTCCGAACCGCTCCAACTTACGCCACATAGACAACGTCGTCACCACCGTGAGGAACGTCCACTTACAGTATCCATTTCACTCAGCTGCATCCCCACGCACGTACTTCCACACGTCCACGCTTGCGCATCCTGGCAACATTCTCTACTGATTCAATTGGGTAGGTGCGTCTGTTGAAGTGTAGGGGCGTTTGTGTTCCACCATCCTTCCCGATGGCATGGCATCATCGAAGGGTTGAATCAGCCAGTCCTGCGTCACTACCACCGCCTTCGGATTCTACTTGAAAGGAGAAGAGTAGAAAGGGTAATTAGGTAGGGTGAGGGAGGAAGACAAGCAAGAACAGCGGAAACGAGGAGCACGAATATTCGAGAAGCGGTAAGGACAATTTGCAGTACTTAGCCAACCACCCATCACCACTCGCCTTCATCCCTCCCATCGACACGTAGACACTCGGTGTCTCGTCTGCTCCAGACGAAGAATTCATGGTACGGCGAATGAGTCGGCCCATAATCTCAGTCCCAGTCACATCCACCATCTCCAACCTCGTTGTAGCACTATTCGGTGCTATGCTCGTGGTCACACGCAGCTCAAACACCGCGTTGTCCAAAGCGCCAGCAGTCGCGTCTCTTGCATTCTCACCCATCCTAGTTGCCGACGCTCTACCTTCCCAACTGCTCCGCACGCGATATCACGTCAACCCTGTGCTCAGACAGGACATTCAACTCCACACCCAACATCGGCCTGTGCCGCTTGTTGCAAAGGTGGGCGGAGGGAAATGCAGCTTGCAGGTTGGAGCAGCACACACTTCCCTGTTACATGCTTCGCCAATTCGCAGTTCCTTATGCTAAACGGAATTGAGTGGACCGACTCGCAGTGCCAAATTACCAAATCCACACAACTACAAGGCGTGCCTGTCAAATTCAATTGTGTGCGCAGCATGTCATGGATCACACATTGGCTTGCTTTCCAGTTTGACAATGGCTGATGTCTACACAGTCGCACAGAGTGCACGTGGACCAACTGTATGGGCTGGAATTGCCTTTGGCAGTTGCTGCTTGTGAGGAGACTTCTCGTGGTAATGGATGCAAGGTGTTGTGGTGGTTTTGGTGTTCGACACTGAAGAGGGTCTCGAGCAAGCGAGCGTCTGCATGGCATTGAGGGGATTACTCATTCTTCTCTGCAAAAGTAGTCGGTAAAACAAACTCCTTTTTTTCCTCAGGGGCGGTGCTAAAGTGCTAAGGTGTCTTTGCGGAACTCCTCATCCTGTTTACCATACATCTACAAAGTTTGATAACGTCCACAGGATTGACAAACAGGTACCATTTGACTGAGGAATTGTTGTCTATTCTAGCATCTATTACAATGAGTTTATTCTATGTTACTCCTTTCTTTTTCATTCTTTTGGCTCTGCAATACATCAGTCATTTTTTATTTAAATAAATTACAACTTTGTGCTTACTTTATAAATGAAATCCCACCAGTTTAATTCATCGCCTCGTTGTACTGTCCTGTGATAAGCTTATTAAATCACGGATCCGATCATAATGGCAGCCACTTATAACATCTTTGTTAATCAATTCTTGCGGCGCTTTTACCAATTAATGCGATTCATTATTCAAGTAAAAGATGTACTTTTAGCATTAGCTGCATATTTCGTTTACCGCACCAAATCCAAACCAATCCCATCAATTAAGCAACCTCTCGGTATGACTGACTTCTACACGTTATCCGTGTGAAACATTTCCATCTCTCTTATCGACACCCTAACTGACATGTGTGTGTAGGCCTATTTTGCTTCACCATTTGCGTCAGTTGCCTGCTCTTCATAGATTGCAGACGAAGAGTAGTATCCGTATTCCAGTAGCCTCTTCCATTCTATTATAAGGCGTTTTGTGAATCTTATGTCAATCCCACTTCAAAGCAGCACACCGAGGTGCTCTCTGTCGCCTTCAGCTCCTTCATTTTACTCCCTATATGTGCCAATTTCTTCGCCCAAGTGGCATACAGCCTTACGGCTATCAGCCCAATTTGCATCATGCCAGTATATGTTAGCATCTACTTATTCTTTAAATGCCTTTAATTTCCAGCTCCTCCTTTAGGGCAGTTTGGATCGGTGCGCATTTTCAAGTGACTGTTAGAAACATACATTATCAAGGTGAGGGTAGTAAGCAACCAAAATATGAAAAATGTTGAAAACAAAGTTTGCAAAAATAAAATCCTTTCATAACGCTTTATTATCAGATGGCATGAATCGGAAACGGATGCAAAGCCAAAAGAAGCTAATCAATCAACTGCTGTACAGGAGCAAAGCCTCCTGGTATGAGCGAGAGGTTCGATAACACTCTATCTAATTCACGTTTCGCAAAGTTGGCATGACGTCTGTTTCGGCCAAAAATGAAAAATAGGAAAGCAGCTTTAAATAGAATTCCGACGGGCATTGCAAGCATCACTAAATTCCAGGCATGAAATGGATAAATATTTTCTTTTCGCATTCGACTCCATGGTCATTGGGAAGGGATGCACGAAGATCCACACTACTGAGAAGGTGCTAAACCGTCTGCATGGTATTTTGAACATCCTTTGCGTTAAAGTTAGCGTCTACTATCCTGGACGTTTAATGACGTTTGGATTTGCTAACGCACACCTCACAGTGCATTCTTCTAACTTGCAGCTATAATTATTCACAAGCCCTTGAACAATTCTAGAGGTGGAATCGCTGACTAGCATAAGGCTCTCTGGCAGAATGACGCTGAATATTTATCATCGTAATTTAAAGAACACAGGATTTCGCATGGGTTGACCCAACAACTTCACAGGTGTTCCCCACATACACATGGTGTGTGATCATGACAGGTGAAGTTGAGATGAGTACATACTACGTGGTGCTGACATGAGGATACCGTAGGTGAGTTTGATGACCGTAATGCAAAAGTCGACATCCCAAAAATCCAAGCTTCAAAGTCCACACTTTCTTTGTGTTCCATACAGATCTCTTAAATAGCGCAAAAATCAGACAGTATGTCATGCGGATTGAGCCGAATTAGCACTTTTCTCCATCCAGTAGACAAAGGGGTCTCCTTTCTATGAAGTAAATTAGTAAATATGCCATTCACTGCATTCCCAAACTAATTAATTCGAGTGCCATAGTGGTTTTAGAGAAGGCATTTTGGCTTTTTGAAGACAAATGAGGATACATAATTGCAGAATTCAAGAAATTATCACTTCCATTAGATTTTGAAAGATCTCTACTATGGTTAGGTCTTTTTTACGATTGCAATTTCTCTACTAAGCTAAGCAGAAATGATCCTTCCTGAAATACTCGGGGAGGACCATGCTCTCACTAACCTAATGATTATTTTCAAGGCGACTTATGTGTGCCTATGAGTGAGAGAGAGAGAATGTGGATCAGTATGCTCCTTTGAAAGAGAATGGACTCCAATAGAAGTCAACTCCTATGAATATGAAAAAGGAGGATGAAGATACTGTCAAATGAACGATTTTCCGCCTTGCAGCCCGTAATGAGTCACAGTTAAGGGTGTAGGTAACTGACGCAAGATGTAAACCATGCTAGTCTACCTCCTGTGCCACTGAAGCTGTCGATGAGGGACATCGAAATTTTCAACACGACATGATTTATGCGCAGTCAAAGCTACGAGCACAATCTTCAGCTGGTCTCGAGCAAAACATCATTCTGATTGGTTAAACCGCCACTTGAATTGACCAATAAAAATGACAAAAGCGTTTTCATTACAATTGGATCCGTGGTGTGACATGCACACCGTCATTTGATCGGAGGAGTGTGTGACAAAACGATGGATTCGAAAGACGACGATATCATTTGTGAAGTGTGCAAGGAAATGTGAGTTATTTGTGTAAGGCTAACTTTTTTTCTATCTTGGCAATGGCAGGATGCAGGATGAGATGTTAAAGCAAGCAACTGCTCTTTAGCTCTTCGAAATCTTTTATCTTGAGTAGATGGAGGGTTGAATCTGCTGAGAGGTCTTGAGCGAATAGATAAATGCAATTGCGCTCCCTACTTTGGAATTTTTGGCAAGAAGACGTTGCAGACTAAACACGCCCATAAATTCTACGTAGAGGTGATGAACTGAAATAGCCTACTTGGAGCTCGACATAATGGCTGATGCTGAGAAAGAGAGTTGGGAGAGAAGTATGCAGCGAAACGTCCAATGATATTGGAGTGTGCAGAGTTTTGTAAGACTTCGTAATGGGTCAAACCAAAGAGGCGAAATGAGAGGGGTTGCAAGTGCGAGATAGGAGCGGTGGATAGTCACAGTCATAATAGAGGCTAGGGAGCTGTGCTGTATAGTAAAATGACTAAAAAATGGAGGTGCAGTTATTTATGAAATTAGTAGCAAATGGTGCATATGTTGTTTAACACTGCGATGAAGAACGCTCCTGCATCTCCTCATTCCGAGGGATCCTTTAAAGCAGTGGCCGTAGGTAAGACTGCAGGATGGAATAATTAACCATAATGTTTGGCGTTAAATGCGCATGTACTTCTGTGTGTCTGATCTCAGGGTTGCATTAACAGATGTGATAGAGAGAACAGTGAGAGAGTGAACTTGTTTTACCTTTTCGTTTTGCCGAGAAGGATGAAAGATCCTTACATTCTACCGTGCGGACACTCCTTCTGTTTGCGACCCTGCCTGTTGTCACAAGATGGTGCTTTAACAGCACGTTGCATCAAATGCGATATGGAGTTCGACGCTGCAAAACTGCAACCAAACCACAAGGCTGCGTTGAAGATCTGTCTGATCTCGTTGCAACGGGAACAGAAAAAGGAGCTGGAGCAAGAGAAGGAGCAGCAAAAGCAGGAACAGCAGGTAGAGAATGAAGGAGAGATCCGAGGGCCAACATCGACAAATGCAAAGGAGACTTTAATTGTGCATCTTGAACAGCTGAAAGCGTCAATTACCTCAGAGTTGAACCCGGAAAAGTATGAAAAAGACGGAATCGCTGGTGCTTTGGAAAGCACGGTAATGGAACTACAAGCAGCCGTGGGCAAAGCGCTGGATGCCAACATAGCGAGATTGCAAATGGGCATTTACGAGAGATTTGAAGCACTAGCCCAACAGATTGCTGATCTTTCACTCGAGGTTGCCAAATCTAAAACTAGTTATTCTTCGCTAGAAAAGACTATAGTAAGTGACTAATGACAGACTGAGTATTACAAATTTATTTGACCTCTACTCTTGTTTCTCTCATTTCTTTTCCCTCTCTCTCATTCTATCTTACCCAATCCATCTTTTTTGCATTCTTCTTTGTAGGTGTCGCAAGAAGTACAGGCGAACCCGACTTCGACAGAAAAGCCTTCCTGTGAAGTCGCCCCTACGGATGAGGATGCAACGAAACCGCAACCACTACCTGAAACCCAGATGGAAGCATCGGATCAAGTCGTTAATGTAAGTCTTCGATTCTGTAATTCCATCTTCCCTTTTATTATTAAGTAAACATCTTTCATTTTTGTCGGGTTCCTTAATTAAAATACAGGCAATATGCCTTTGTTTTACTCCGTCTTGCAGCAATCGGAAATGGTTTAAAATTAACAATAACATATTTTTGGTTTGTAGTCTCCATGTTTGTGGAGGGATTTGTTGTTGCCTTCTTAAACAATTTATTTACCTGTGAAGACTATCATAACAAAAAAAGATCCACGTTTTAGAAGGTGACAATGAATCGAGGAGAGCAATATGGTATTAATGTTACTTAATTAAATCAAGCCCCAAATTTCTTCTTTTGTTCCAAAGTTGGCTCTAGTATTCTCCTTCTCCTTCCGTCTATCAAGATCTCCCCCAATGTAGCCGTTGTATGGCTTTGGGTAAAACAGAACACCTGCACAAATGTTGGATCAGTCCAAGCGATTTGCTGTTTCCCGTGATTCACGAGTGCTTGAATTCAGCTTGACAGACAGCTTTATGCCGGCCAGTGGTCTCAGCTTTAAACGTTTTGGAGGACCGATAAATGCTCAAAGCCACGAGTTAGACGGATGCATTTTATGGGTGGCTTGGTGACTGCAAAAATGAAAGCATGGTTTACGACTTTTGGTTTCCATTATTTTCTTTTCCTTACCTGCTTCTTTCAAATCAACTTATTTGGCATGAACTTTCTCCTTGCAATTAATGCACAACATGCATTATGTCCCATTTTCTTAACAGATGGTGGTTTGGTTGGCACGTAATTGAGAAGAGACCTAAGCATTTTTGACTTCCTTCTGTTTTTACTTCTTCCCCACATCTTTTGCTTGCGCAGATGACTGCCACGCAGCTAGCAAGACTCATCAATTTAAACAAGGCGGTTGACGACCTTCGAGCTCTTCGGACTAGTTTGTTGTGTAGACAGCAACTAAATGCACTACAGACCTCCCGCATTCACAAAGAGTTGAACGCACCGGTGACAGCGATCGAGATGACTCTGACCAGAACCTTCGAAACAAACATTTTGAGGGTGGAGGCCGGTGCTCTCAATGTTCAAAGGGATCTGGAAAATTTAAGCGTTGACATAGGAAAAGCCCAAAAAATCCTGCTCATCAAGCCAAATATACTTGCATTGCTTGATGACAAAAAGGTACGTTTCAATTCAAGTCAACATCAATGTGACAGCCTACTTTCTGACGAATTTCCATAATATAGTTTGTTTTCATTTTAGACTCAAATAAAAGAGCTTCTTCGGATAGTCAACGAACTGCAGAGTGCTAAAAATACAGTACAAATGGTTCAACAAGCCTTAGCAGATTTTATCTTTGAGAAATATATTCTCTCGTCAGAGGCACTAACACAGGTAATTCTGTGATTTAATACTCCCTGAAGTACACTAATTGAGCCTCTCGAACCCTTCAATCTTTGCCCATGTCACTTCGATTGCTGCACCAAAAGGACTCACTAATATCGTGAATGTTAGCATCTCTAGCCTCAGTCACCGCTCATTCAATCCACCGCTTTTTCTAGATTTGGTAGTGAGCAAACTGTTCCCTGCAATTCTAAAATATGTGATTTTATTTTCACTTCAGATAAAAAGGGCACTAGACAACTTTGAATTTGTCGTCCAAGGGGAAAACGCCGAAAATAAGGACGAAAACTGCTAGCAAGTCAAGGAACCTATCGATCAGGTAGTCACTTGATTCCTCAGCAGTGATTATACTATGTGGTGGTCGAAAGAGATCGCGAGCTTTTAACTATAGCAGCAGAAAAACACGTCACTTTCTGTCGGTTCGACAAAACCTAGTGAATGCGACTCAATTTCGTCCATCTTACAAATAGAAGCTAAGTCAGTTACAAAACGGCAAGTGGAGATTGCATACTTGCCAATGGCAAAACACTTACGTCCGACACCTCTATGATAGCAGCCCACAGAAGTGGAATTTTTAGCAAGCTTATGTCTCAGCCATAAGGTATGACAAAACCCTAAGGAAGAGTCACTCACCTTTGTTACTTCATACTGCCTCAAATCCATACCTTTTGTGTGCGTAAACGCCACTTAAAGTGACAAGGAAGGTTTGCACATCACAAATATAACAAAATATACCAAGGACTTCGACGATAACTGTTGTTTCCTTTTAGTCAAGTAAAAGTGGAGGAGATCACCAACTGGAGAGTATATTTGCGTAAAGACTGCTTCCATTTATCTTCGTCCATTAATTACCGGATCGGGCCTTGTCAACCCCCTTCCAAATGCCTTGGTTGTGTGTAGTTGCCTTCTCGAGACCCCCACAAACACCATGACCCAGCCTTCTTATTGTTTTAAAATAGTATGTTTTTTAATGGCAGAAGTATTAGAACTGATGGTTAAAAGAGGGAATAACTTAAAGCAATCACGTTGAAACCCCCGCATCACTTATTGTATGGTTTGTCACAATATTGTGAACGACTTGGGATGCTGCCTCCTTCCTGGACCTTACAACTTGTTCCACACCATTCACGACTGTGAAATTGTAAACATGAACACATAGAGGCTATGGAAGAAAAGTGGCGGGTAAATGGCATTCTGAGGAACCGATTTGAAAGCACATTTTGGTCTACCAATCTTTGTGAATGCAGCATAATACCTAGGCATTAGAAATGGCAAGGTGGTAAGGGTCTTAAGGATCTGTGAATGGCATGTAGCAATGCCTCCCTAAATTCGACAATAATATAGCCCTTCTACTACTGGTACAACCATTTAGCTTGCCTCCATCTCGGAAGACTCATCAAACTGTCATGCAATGCTAGTGAATGCAATGAACCCCACATGTCACTCATTGTGTACAGATTGTAGCAGGAAGAAACCCGCTTCGATGTTATGTACATATATGCATATACATGACAACGACGATGGTGATGATGATGATGATGATGAAATTTTAAAGGACCGAAATCAAATTTCGATCCAAAGACATTGCTTTTAATTCTTGGTTACCGTTTGGCAACTTTACATCACGTTGCTTTATTGAAGTGTCAAGGCTACCCACAAGTTGGCATAAATGTTCCACTCTTCCTACACTATCTCTTACTTGGGTGATTTCCATTCTATTGCATTCTCATAGCACCTAATTCCACATACCACATTAGACAACTGCTAAAAAGCTCTAGTGGTGTAATTCAGCACGTAAGAATATCTACCACCTAATACACCCACGCTAAAGAACACTTAAAATCACCCGAAGGCGTGGGACCAAAAGAAACCTTTAAAACGATAAAATGATACTACGCCATCACCTATGGCGAGCGTGAAGACGTTAAAATATTAGTTGCTTTAAACAAGCCCAAAACCAAGTATCCATCGCATGTGACTTCCGTACACTTATAGAGTTCGGTGTTTAGGTAGTACAACTCATCTCTGACTGGTGCTACAATTAAAGTTTGTCATTTCCCTTTATGCAACCATATTTAAAAACAGCTTTTGAAATAAAATTTTATCTTCCCCTTCTGTTTTGTCCGAATTCCCGCTTAAGGCGTGAACAAATTAGTTTTGACAGGCTTGCATTTGCGCTTTGTAAAAAGGATCTTGCAGTGTAATTGAAGCAGAGCGGTATCTATTAAAATCAGTGGCGACTCGACTTGGAAGAACTTCTGGCCAAGGAGCGTGGATTAAAGCTGAGCCAGAAGCTTCGTATCCATAAAGCGGCTTGATGTCTTGAGAGTTCCTAATGATTGGGGCCCGTATCAAGCAGAGAATGTAAGAAGCGATTTCGAATGCGAGCATACAGCAGAGTAGGCTACAGGGACCATAAGCTACTAAATGAAGACGAAACAATCTTTCAAACGACAATATTTTTTGATATAAATCACAACTATCCAAGCTAAATACATCAAAGCAACTAGAAAAGGGTGACACAAAGTCTGGTGCTCAAATAAATTTGGTATTTTATGATTTACTAAATTGAAAGAGAAAACGTACATATAATGTAGCTACTGGTGCACTTAATTTGGCCTTAGATGTCAAAATATTAGAGAAATGGACTTCCTATTTTAAATGTTAAGCTCTGTCCGATTCCTCCCTTCTCCTCATCATCATACCCTTCTTCTCCTGATCTTGCATCGGGCTATCCTTTTACTTTACCACTTCGCACATACCACCACATTCTGATTTCTCAACAATTCGCCGAGTAAGGGCGTATAAATGAAATGCCACGCCATGCCACGCCATGCCACGCCACGCCGCTCTCAACTTTCGCTCCTACCACCCGACCGTGGAGAGGCACGGGAATGGTGACAGTTGTGGAAGAGACACCAGTCCACCACACGTGCCATGAGGGGGCTAGCCCAAACGCCAGTCGATGTAATACGGGACAGAATCGAGAATCAATTGCACACTACATGCCCTCACCAATGTGGTTCGGTATCGAAGCAGCACAAAGCATGCACAGCTTTCACCCTACCACCCATCCACCACCGTTCCTCCCACCAATGGAAAGTGGTCCTCCGCCTTGGTAGCTGCAGCTGCACCGTGCAGACTGCATCCCCCCTCCGAACCGCTCCAACTTACGCCACATAGACAACGTCGTCACCACCGTGAGGAACGTCCACTTACAGTATCCATTTCACTCAGCTGCATCCCCACGCACGTACTTCCACACGTCCACGCTTGCGCATCCTGGCAACATTCTCTACTGATTCAATTGGGTAGGTGCGTCTGTTGAAGTGTAGGGGCGTTTGTGTTCCACCATCCTTCCCGATGGCATGGCATCATCGAAGGGTTGAATCAGCCAGTCCTGCGTCACTACCACCGCCTTCGGATTCTACTTGAAAGGAGAAGAGTAGAAAGGGTAATTAGGTAGGGTGAGGGAGGAAGACAAGCAAGAACAGCGGAAACGAGGAGCACGAATATTCGAGAAGCGGTAAGGACAATTTGCAGTACTTAGCCAACCACCCATCACCACTCGCCTTCATCCCTCCCATCGACACGTAGACACTCGGTGTCTCGTCTGCTCCAGACGAAGAATTCATGGTACGGCGAATGAGTCGGCCCATAATCTCAGTCCCAGTCACATCCACCATCTCCAACCTCGTTGTAGCACTATTCGGTGCTATGCTCGTGGTCACACGCAGCTCAAACACCGCGTTGTCCAAAGCGCCAGCAGTCGCGTCTCTTGCATTCTCACCCATCCTAGTTGCCGACGCTCTACCTTCCCAACTGCTCCGCACGCGATATCACGTCAACCCTGTGCTCAGACAGGACATTCAACTCCACACCCAACATCGGCCTGTGCCGCTTGTTGCAAAGGTGGGCGGAGGGAAATGCAGCTTGCAGGTTGGAGCAGCACACACTTCCCTGTTACATGCTTCGCCAATTCGCAGTTCCTTATGCTAAACGGAATTGAGTGGACCGACTCGCAGTGCCAAATTACCAAATCCACACAACTACAAGGCGTGCCTGTCAAATTCAATTGTGTGCGCAGCATGTCATGGATCACACATTGGCTTGCTTTCCAGTTTGACAATGGCTGATGTCTACACAGTCGCACAGAGTGCACGTGGACCAACTGTATGGGCTGGAATTGCCTTTGGCAGTTGCTGCTTGTGAGGAGACTTCTCGTGGTAATGGATGCAAGGTGTTGTGGTGGTTTTGGTGTTCGACACTGAAGAGGGTCTCGAGCAAGCGAGCGTCTGCATGGCAGACTGTGAAGATCGAGCTTCTTGCCAATCATTAGGTAATAGTATATATACCATTATTCATTAAGCGTGTTTATCAACGCTGCACCTTTCTTGTGTGGAATCAATCCCAATATTATAATGTACGTGGAAATATGAATCCCATCTTTCGCTTCGGCAAATATGTTTGCGATTACGAGACGATGAGTACCTTACTGATTTTACATGATGCGACATTTATAGGCCGACGCTAAACCCTATCGGATCCTAAAAAGAGCATGGCGTAAATAGCAAGGACATGTGTAATGCTTTGTTTGTTCGAACTACCGGTTTAGGTCACTTGGGTGGCCATCTTTTTCCAGCCGGTTGGTCGGCCTCCGGGCCCTGCCAACAGCCCCCAAGTCCTCTGTTCCCGGAATATATATATTCTGCCCTAGTATTGCGCCTTCTTTTACCTTAAGGGGAGCCTCGGGACGCTACATTGGTGGTAGCGGAAAGCGGACCCGACTTTGATGGATTTTATCCTGCTCCATGCCGCTTCTGGCAAACGTCGGCGTTGTGAAAGAAGTACATGTGCTACGGAGGGGAGAACCTTTGGTATCTCGTAACAGAAGGGTCGAGATCGACGTTCATCTTCGACATCTCCCTCGCCCTCGTGTTCGACAGGAAAGCTATTAACAACTGAAGCGACACTAGCCGTGGACTTTAAGCCCAGAGGAGGGCCAAGAGGCGCGCATTTGCTGCACTGAGTGCCACGCGGAATTGATGGCACTAAAGGAACACATGCGTTCGAATCTTGACTGGGACGGTTAGCTCGTGGGTGCTTCTCGCAGCACTGATTACGTTGTGATGGCTGACACGGGAGGCGGACGAAGGGGAGCGTCGGGGACGACGCTGGAAAGAAGAGAGGGGCTGTGTAATACTTTGTTTATTCGAACTACCGGTTTAGGTCACTTGGGTGGCCATCTTGTTCTAGCCGGTTGGTCGGCTTCCGGGCCGTGCCAACAGCCCCCAAGTCCTCTGTTCCCGGAATATATATATTCTGCCCTAGTACTGCGCCTTCTTTTACCTTAAGGGGAGCCTCGGGACGCTACACATGTGCATTCAGTCCTCAGTAAGATTCAGCCAAATGAGGTATATAGAATTTATTATGTTCTGGTAATAAACGTAGCTTTTCGCATCACAAAGACGCTGAGTTACATGATTCGAAAAATATGAAACCAATAAAATGAAAGCTTTAAATAAAACCTGAAATTATTGCAAATGCCAAAAGTTAGGGATATATTAGTCCGAAAATAAACAGAATTCAGCGCCAATTAATAGTAGCCAACGCAAAATAGCGGAAAATTTATGAGCAAATTTACCTATATTTGCTTCTGTTGAGACAGCAGCAGCGACAAAATATTGCATGCTTCCACTGTAGATTCATCATTTGAAAATGTGCATCATTGTAGCAGGAACCAATGTGTCTTTAATAGCAGACCCAACAGTCCTTATTGAATTTAAGTGCTTCATAAAAATAAAAGTACATTGCGGCAATTAATAGAGGGCTTATACTGATTGCTCATTTTGCCAACATTTCCTTAAACGCACTATTACCAAGGCTAATGTCGAAGTAGACGCAGTAGCAGCCAATTGCGTACCCGCGCATCTTTGAACGCGTGCAGTACCTAGGTCTCAGTAATTTATTGATATCAACTTCACAAGTAATAGCTAAGTTGTTTTATGATAAAAATTACTCATTGAATGGCGAACTAGTCCCTTATCTCAGACCTCATGCTTGCCAGGTGCATGACTAGCATTACGTTGCATCATTTGAATGTTCTGACATTTATTTTCTGCTTTTTCCTCCTTCGTTGTGTCAAAATACATTCATTTAAGTAATTGTACGATTATGTCCTATCAGCCACGTCTCACTACACTTTTGCACTCATTTCTGAGCGTCTTGGTTTTTAATACCTGTCTCCACCTTCTCTACCTCCCTTGCTTTGTCCTTCCCCGAGCAATTAATCATCATTATTTGCTTTTGTTTGCATTACAACTTTTTGTTTAAATTTATATTTACCACACTGCCGCCTCATCCTCTTCTACCTATCTTTCATCATCCATCAAATCCTAAGTTCCGCATCTGCTTATACCGTCCGTCACAGCTATTCCTTTTTCAAATATCTTTCATCTGAACCCTCTTGCACCACCTCATTTAATTAGGCTTTTGACTTTTTGCAGTCGAAACCTCTATGCTCACATGTTTATGATGGTTTAGACCCATCTCACTGTTGTTTCTCCCCTTATCACCCCTTCGCCTCCATGTTATCCTCCATCTCCTCCTCCCCTCTTCATTACTTCTGTCCTCCAGAGTCTTAATTTAGCCCAAAACATGGCCTTTGCCTTACTCTTCTTCACTCACCTTGTAGCACGATGTTAGCTCTTCTTCAATAAAGACCCCCAACTTCTTCCCTTTCTCACTCACCATTAAGTAAAGCACGCATTAAGTAACGCTATCAGCTACCTGCCCATTTTGATATTGTTCGACCTATTTTTATTGCACTAGATTATACATTGCATCAAAATAATTTTGCCAATTTGCGTCGCTCAGCCTTTTTTCAGTCCTGCAACCTCTGTTTATTTCAAGTCCCGGCTGACCCCTCCGTCCTAAAAAGACTTCTTCGATAAATCATGGAATAACAATTAACTCCCACAAATCCCACATTTTGCCAAGAAATTAGGTTGAGGCGAATCGGATTAATGTGTGGGCTCGAATGATGAAAAACGCGAGGCACAGTTACCACCCTCTTCATTTGCACAAAGCCGATGACAATTACATTTCCACTTAGGAGTTTAAGCGTGGCGACAAACGTCGAATACTAACCGCACCCCTTCACTACACTTAACAACTGCAGCAAACCGAGAGTGAGTCGTTACATACACCATTCGTTAGAATGTGAAACCATAGTAGTAGTAACGAGTGCACACGGGATCGTGCAATAGGCTTGAGATATCCTTAGTACCTGAAGCTCAGTAGATTGCACTGTAAACAAAGAGGGCTTGGGCATTTAATAAGACGTTGCAAGGATATTAATGCAACGGAGGAGGGGTCCATCGCATTTCCTTAATGGTGATGGTCCTCTGTAGTTGTTTATTGTAGCACACATCCGGTTTCATTGCCTAAAACAGCATTAAATTGAGAATATGGAACAAAAAACATTGCATTTCCAGACCTTTTTGTTTTACGCCAACGCGATACGCAGCAATAAACTTAACGATTTCAATAACACGTCTACTCAACATGACTCGAATCACAAAACGATAGGACCACAAGAGGTATTTAATTTGACCTTTTTTACCCAATTAAGCTAATGCCCATCTTTTAGCACTAGTGAGGCGCCGACTTTTGTCTGACACTAAAACAAAGCTCCGAATGTACCTCTAGTGAGTATTACGGGTGATACGGCATTCGAGAAGCACTCCAAGTATAGCAAGGAACATATATCTTACCCTTCTTTGGCCTTTCTTCCAGATTCCCATCCCTTCTGACAATCACTCCTAGCCGGACCGCGGTAACAAATATTGGGTTCAAAATTGTCAACATCTTGAAGAGAGCTTTCATTCATATGGGCCGAGCCGTAGGAGCTGCACGTAAAAGTACACTTCGAATGCTAGCCTTTCTTCATCGCAAAGTAACACAAATCATATGAGGAGGTGAAACTTTAAAGGGCGTTAAGTCAACCGGTAAACGCAAACACAGGAGCAGAACATTCATACATTCAATGGCAAATTTAGCCAGTCCCAACCTCACAGCATTGACAGGGTCTCAACTTTTGCCAGGCACGAGAAACAATCTTCACCTGAAACTTCAGCGACCATTGCGACCGATACGGCAGTCGATGAGACCAAAAACGGTGAAGAAAATGTATAGTTTAACCCTTTCGTAAAATGTGTGCTTTCCTCCTCCTCTCGCACTCTTCAACTCTTCAAAAACGCTTGTGATATCCAATGTGTGCTGTGTTAGCTAGAAAAAGTGCATCTCAAGTCACACAACACCACAAAACATTCAGCTAAAGTTACCTGTCACTGCATTTTTATAGCATTATAGTACAGGCATGAAACCTAACCCTTCTCGTATATGCTTTTGGGTTCGCGTTGTCTCGGATATTCACGCCTAACCAAACTGCTAATGCCGGTGTCTAGGTCAATAATGCCACCGTCTTGTTGAGAGCCATCGTCCGCTTCGATTTTATCGATGAAACTATATGCAAGAGCAGACACTTTAAATGTTGACCGTTTACATATGAAGCCGTCATATCAACTGTGACCAGCGCAAACTTAAGCCGGATAGAAACAAGGCATTCATACATCCATCTGGTTCAACTAGTGCCACTCTCATAGAAATGGCTACGATTCAACTTTTAAGAAAAACCACAAATCGGAGACGCTACAATGAAAATTATCATTAAAAAATGCGCTCCTAAGCAGAGCATCATGTCAACACGAGCTGCGAGATGTCTGAAATGTGAGTGATTAATTAAGTGCTCCCTCACCTCACTGTGCGGTCATCTGACAAGCAGACACGCATATTCACACCCTAATCCGCAACGGAGCCGCTGCTATTGCCATTTGAACCGCCTCTGGGGTAACTAGCCAACAAAGCTTTGTGCAAGGCCTGATCTACTCTCACTTTGGTTATCAAACCGGGTCGACCAAAGACCTCACAGATATCCTTCTTGTTTGAACCGGAAGCCCATGAATAGCCAAATGACGGGCAATTTTGGCATCAGTGGAAGCCGCTGTATTTCTGTCAATAGATGGCTAAATTAGTCAGACCCACTAATAACAATAATAATAACAGTGTAACTTACTTCAGTGTTCGAGAATATGCAGGTCGCACGACGATGCTTTTCCTTTCAGTTGATGGGGACGCGCATCCAGAACAACCACCACTTCTTGTGGCACGGTCATTTTCACGAAGGCATAGCCTTGTGGCCTTTCACTCCCACGCCTGAGAATGAAGTCCACACCTATCACCTTGCCATAGCGAGAAAACTAATCCTCCAGGGCCTATTCTTAGTTCAAGAGCCCAGATTACCAACGAATAGGCGCAGTTCATCCAATTTTCGCCTACCGCTAGTGCCCCTATCCTCGCTCTTACTCTCCATATTCTCGTCCTCCTCATCCCTAAAAGAGGTACATTATTGCCTCACCACAAATGGAAAAAAATTGCTCACTGCTTTTCCTTCTCGCCTCTTAGGTCTCACATCCCACTTCGTTGTGAATCTGGCAAATTTCCTATCGACAAGCCACAATCAACACTTTGACAGCATCATAACTATGCCATCAATGTCTCTGGATAAATGGTCTGTGTATTTATTCATGCACTCAGTGTCGATAGGTGACAGGCGCAGGTGACAGGAGCAAAACACTGTCCAGGTTCCTCCTTTGCTACACTCGAGTTATGCACCTCACATCAGCCAGCAATAATGTCCACGTTCTTAACTCACAGAAAACCTAATTGAGCTGAAAAATTTCCTAACGTTTCGTTCCCCTCCGCGTCTTTGCTAATCAATCCAAGGGGTATAAAATAAATTGATTGCACGTAAGGAGTGTAACGATGCAATTATGCTAGAATAAAACAACTGAACAACGAAAAATTCGTGAAGAGGCTGCAGAAGTCCTCAGTGCGGATGGAATTCCAACCTACTTGATTTTAATTTGCAGGGTTTCACATTCACAGGACCGCCTTAGGTGAAGTGCGGACAATCGGCTAGTGCGCGAACGGCATGTGCCTCCTCCCGGAAGGTCACGAAGGTGTATCCTCTTGACTCGTCGGTTTTTGGGTTCCACACGATTTAGCATTTAGTTGCGGCACCGTACCGAGCAAAGTGTTGCCGCAACTGATTCTCTGTGTGACTTAGTCACAGTCTGCCTACGTACAGCTTCACCGAAGACGTCGCCACGTTGATAGGTGAGGTAACATTTCTGTTTCGAAACACACGCTAACATCAAACATCTCTTAGTCTGGTTCTACCCAAGCCTTGTCTACCTATCTACCCTGTCTCCGATCTTTCTCCCCCTTAAAGTTCTCTTTGTCGTCTTCGTTCTCATCTCCAACTCACCACCTAAACTACCTTTTACCAAACAACGCTTTCTGCTTCCTCAACAATATGATGAGTGAGGGTCACAATCGCCGTGTCGCGCCTACCTTTGGTCTCCAAATTCGCTTTGATGAGGGGATCGTGAGATCGACAATTCTCTGTCACCCTCCAAAAAGTCGAAGTCACTCAAGCGTTGGCCAGCCTAAAGACAGACAGAATGAAGTGTCTACCATATTTACTTCACTTCCTCTATCAGCGTTGGGCGCTTGAGCAGGGCAAATCAACAACTGCCTGCATTATTTCCGCCGCGGGTAGAAAGTAGCTTTCCAATTCGGTAGCTGCAGCTACAAGTTCACAACTTCACAAATTATCCCACCTCGATTTTGAATTAGGAATGCATCACTTCTGTAAGGAATGTCCGATTCAAGCATCTGTTTATTTCAACTACATCTTTACGCATGCACGCACATGCAAACGCACCTGTGCATTTAGTAACTAACCTTACTGGAGCGATCAGATAGCCGCGTTTGTATTATTAGTAGAGGCGATAGTTTTTCCATCATTTCCCTTAATGGCGTAGCACCAACAAGAAGTCCTCTTAGCTATTTCTGCGTCGAAATTACTGCATTTAAATCCTGCTCGAGAAAAGGAAAACAGAAAAAGGACTTACAGAAGACGGGAGAGAAAGAGAGAAACAAGATGAGCATTAACAATTGGAAGGGTCATCAGGATCGAGTAGCAATACTTAACCCATTATCCACCACCGCTAACCTCTATCCATCCCAGCCCCGTTTGGACATCATGCATCTTGCCCACCTCGGTCAAGGGATTTGTGATTCGACGAACTAGTCCATCTATGCTCTCAAAGCCAACTAACTCCACTACCTCCGCTTTTGCCATGGCGGTATCCAGTGCTTTGCTTGCAGATGCACGCAGCTCAAACACCGCATTCTCCAAAAGCTCAACAATCCAGCCCTTTGTTTTCTCCCCTGTTGCCGGTACCGCTTTTCAACAGAGGAGGATATTCAACTTTGCACGCAGAGTTAATCTAAACTGCATGTAGGAAAGCAAGAAAGTAAGAAAGGTACGTGGGAGGACAGGAATGCAATTTGCAGATTTTCTGCCGACCCTGAATTTTGCACTTTTGTGTGGCATGAATAAACACACTTACTACTATGCAATAATTGGAATTGGCTGAATTGATTCATGGCACAGGCGATGTACTCACTTCTATAGAGATCAAATAGATTGCGAACGTTCCTCGTCTGGGATTAATTGCACTCCCTTAAATCTTACCAGAAATTTAAGCGCCCAGTTCGAGAGCATAAGTGTGAACATGAAGGCACTCAAGTTTCCCTCCTCAAGACAACACAGTACGAAACAATATAAAAACTACACGGGCCAATCAGATGGCTGCTGTGTGGACAAAAAAAACTACCACATATGCCCGTAAAATCTGTGCAACAAGTCACATTTTACAAGGAAAACAGGTGATTTGAACTAAAATTTGAGAGTCCTTTATACTTACGCTGTAGCGGTGTTTTTCGCTGCACAGCACGCAGACTTGGCAACGGCAGTAGTGGCAAAAGACCAACAGTGTGGGCCAGACCTGCTTTCGACAGGCCCTACAAAATATAACAGAATGCGGAGTTCCTTCAGTCCTCTCCTCACCCACTACATTATTCGCCATCGACTGCTTCTGCTCCCGTTCCTGCCCACGTTGTATGGAGAGCAAATGGAGCTGTGCTTCAACGCTGTAGTTAGGGTGCAGTTTTGTCGCGTTAAACTCCACATGGCAGTATTCACAATGGACTGTAGCAGCTTTGGCATGTGACAGCAAGCAAGGGCGCAGGCAAAAGTGTGGCCGCAAGACAAGTTGTACGGATCATTCGTTTTTAGCATATTGAAAGCAAAACGCTTATCAGCCTTGATTGAGCTACAGCCCCAACAACAATAATCGCTTTTGGGTAGACCCCTGAGTGAAAAAAAGTAGTATTGCTTTTAATTGTAGGATTGAGGAAGGCACGCAGATCGTTCACCATACCTCCATTCCTTTGGCCGAACCACCGCTCAGGACCTTGTTTCTCCCTAGGCTCCACTTCCACATAATGGCACAAGACTTTGCACCTACGCTTCATCTATGCCTGCGCCTTTCTACTCCCTTTTCCATAAGCTGGTCATTCTCCTGGTCTGGTTGCACAGAATTATAGTAATACAGTTCATTCCATAAGCCTCTTCTTCCCCACATGTCCTCATGAACCTAACTATTTAAAGCCATTTTGTCGACTTCATCACACTGTTTCCTTCCAAATAGGCTATTCTGGTTAACCACCCTACACACGACTCCTGCAAATGGGCCAGGTAATACTTTGGTTTTTCGGACTGCCGCTTCCAATCACTTGGGTTGGCCATATTGTACTAGCCGGTTGGCCGGCCTCCAGGCCATGCCAGTAGCCCTCAATCCCACTGTTCTCAGAATATATACAATCTGCCCTAAGACTATGCCTTCTTTTACCTTAAGGGAAGTCTTGAAACGCTACAAGTTACCTATACCTTTTCTCTACCTTAAAACTCACGACAGGCAACGGTATTTGACTCACCTATTGATGTAAACATGTCTTTCAGTTGAATCACTCACTCGTCTACTGGGGCGAATGGGTACCACTGAAACAAATATCAGCTACCTGTTTCAACATCTTGTTCAGTGTCACCAATATCCATCTGCCTTATCAGTGTTACGACAAAAGGCATTTTTGCGCAAATAACTCACAAATTTGTGCACGCTCTACAGACGAGATCCGCGCCCACCGAACCCATCGTTTCGTCACGTTAATCGCCGTTAGGATGGCGGTACGCGAGCCACATTTTAATGGCGGCTGCTTTTGCTATTTCCATTGTTCAATTCATCTAGTGGTTTGACCAATTAGTACGACGTGTCACTGTAGTTTAACCATAGTCGTGCTCGCAGTAAAATCGCCAGTCGTTCCAATCAAAGCCTTGCGCATCAGGCGTTGGCTTGTAGGGCCCTATTCAACAAACACCCGGATTAGTGCTGCTCCTCTCTCGTTTGTAAGCAAATCCGCTGGCATTTATCGACAGCTTGGGTTAAATAGGATGTTGAGGCAAAGTTGCCTCATCTCTTGTGTCAGTAGAAGCATGTGCTGGTCTCGCGCCGAACTCAACCTCGCAACTTGCCGACTGGCTGGTGGTACTTCCACCGCCAAACCACGAGATTAGAATCCCCTAGGTTGCAAACATAGTCTTCTTTCTTTGTTTGGTCATTAATGCAACATTTTACTGACAAAAGTATGCAAAATTCAACCATCACAAATTCGCACCAAACCCGTCCACACAGAACGATTGGAGTACAATCTATGCGATGGTAGATGTTTCCACCATTCGAAAGTGCGCACCTCCAGCTGTTTGAAGGGGTTTATTTACGAGTGTTGAAACACCCCAAGTAAAGACTCATGCAAACGCTCATTTTATTGCCTTACCTTCTCCCTCTCTTCTCTTCTCTTCTTCATGTTGACACACAAATGCACTTCTTCTCATGCGCCATTATAGGGTAGTGGGAGCACTTTAGTAATGCTTGTGAGCTGCTATTTGGTCAATTTTTTTGCTACCGCAGCAGTGAAATGAGACACTCTTAATGACCGGAAAAGCAAGTAGAATTGCAGTCTGCTGAACAAACTACACATTTTCCCTCTTGGTTTACGTCTCTGCTTATGGACCATTGTTCTGTAGGATGTAGACACACTGAGACACGGAATCTCTGTGTTATGGATAATGGTCCAACCTTGAGTAGTTAAAAGCCTGTTCATCCTCCCTCCTGCAACGCGGTTCGGCGGAAAGACTGCTGCTTAACATGATGTCTGCCAATAAGAGTTATTTAACTGATTGGTGATGGAGATAGTTTTTACCAACATGAACACTTTACCAGTTGTGCAACCGCGGCGGCTTGAGGAACATAAGCAAATTCTTAATTAGGAGCTATGAGGCCTCTGAGACTCATAAAATACTTAAATAGCATGGTCCAAAATCTATTTAAACGTACAGCTGCATCTCAATTCTATACCTCTGTCTCTAGACCACTTTCCTAGCCATTGCTACTTAGCCGTCTGTCCCAGCATCACATGGACTACCACTACTTCGTCGCACTTTTTACAAAATGTGCCTAAACCTTATCTCTTACTTGCTGGATAAAATCTCTAAACTACACTTTACTACTAAGCTGTCCTTATAGGAATGGATAATTCCATTTTTGACTCGAAAAATTATAAATTGACTGCTGAAATGACTGCTAACGTAAAGGCAACCTTCTGACCCCTAGCAGTAGGTCGAAATGTTTCACACAATCTACACAAACCAGGATGGCTTCCGTAAATCTTCTACTAGGATCCAAATGACTCAGTCGCAGGAGCAATGTGAGGCGACGTTATGTATGGAATAACATAGCAAGAAGGCAACTCCATCTTTAGTTTGCCTTACCGAATCCATATATTCTCTCATCTGCTTCATAAAACAAATTCAATCGATCTAGATGAAACAGAAATGATGTATTGGATCTCAAAGCTTAGCTAGTTGTGAGTGTGCACCTTGTATGGCAGTCACAAAATCTGTCCAAATTGTCACTCAATCCATGTTACGACTGCAAAATGATTCGTGGACTCCAACTTCAAATGGCTTTAATGTTCAACTTTGGCGTCTTGTCTCCACTTAGTTGTCCGTCTGTCTAATGTTTTCGCCTCAGGTAAAGGACATGTACGTTAGCTAAAGTTGATAAAGCCAAAAAGCCCATGCCTTTCCAAGCCATGCAGTCCTTATCTTCTCTGAATAATAGGTAAACATTTGACTTCAGCCTGATGGTCAGATTTTAGCTTGGCACTAGCTCCGCCCATGGCAGATTTGGTAGGAACCCTAACTATTGTACATGACATTGACATGATAACAAGTTGTTTCTAAGCTGTAAGAACCTTGATAAAGCCTGTGAAATTATTTGAGCAAAAGTACAGTAGTAAGGCAATGGAAAGTGCTAGATACAAAAAACACATTTTAGCCTCAATCATGGCACCTCAATGAGATTATTCCAAAAAAATTGACAATGGTGACACTTGAACTTATGCCTAATAGAGCCAGTACCTTTTTATTTTCAACACAAGGTATGGAGTAGGGAGAAAAGAAGGTAGTTGGCTTGGCTAGAGAGCAAGCTCTCGATAGGTAATTGCCAAGTTTGCGTTTTGCCAAAATCCATCCCAAAGAACCTCTGACGGGACAAATAACGGGTAATACTTTAGCAAGAATGCCTGGTTCACCGATTGGCTTATATGAGTATGCAGTGTGAAAAAGAAATTAATGGCCAGCAATCTATGTGCATTTAAAGTGCAAACCTAAAAAGTAGCAAAGATATCCTTAGTAATTCACTAAGGCGAAGCCTCAGAGCACGCACTTGTTGATACTGCATCATTTCAGTCGGAAAATATACAGACTCGCCATGGATTCACCAGGTGCTTAACAAGTCGTTTGAGGTCCCGAAAAATAAATCTGTAGGATAAACGAAGGTACCAACTTAGTTTCATGTCTTTAATTGTGCAATTAAATTAGAAGGCACTTATTGCCTTTCGTCTGCCATCTTACTCCATAATGGCAAAATGTCAGTGCTATTTTCTAGCCCACTTCATCTACGTTAAACAGCAAAGCAGACATAGATCTGATTAGCCGCATTTCCGCGCGCATTTGAATACTTGGTGCGTCGGCTTTGCATTCGTGCAGTGATAGCTCTGCAGGCAGTGATCGGGATGATCGAGGGTGGAAATAGGCTGGTGGTTAGTTAATTTTAAAGCGAATTATGCAAGGTTGGTTGTTCGATCAAATGTTACGCGATCTATGCATACTTGAATATGCCTCTTAGGCTGGAGTCGGTCAGTGAATGCGAGTCGTATGTCGGATCGGCCATCATTGTCCCCAATAAACCGTGTTCTTCTTCAAATTTTCTCCTCTTTCCAAATATGTGGTAGCCACGGTGGATGATCGGAGCACTGAGCTTCTTGCCCTGACAGCGGCACTGATGGACTTCCCTTTTTCAATAAGGATATGGACATTGAGAGATTATCTTAGAATAGCAGATTGAATTTTCGGTTCCCCATTGGGCACTGGGAAACTATTTATATGTTACTTGACTTTACCGGGACCTGTTTTCGGTCACTGTGGTGGTCGGTATGGCCTTGAACACCAAACTGAAGGAATGTTGTGCCAAGTTATCCCAACATATCATCGACCAGGGAGGACAGGCACTTGTCAGCGGGTTCTTCTATCGCTACCACAAGTGGATAAAAATGGAGGGTTCGTGGGGAATCTGGACTTCCGAGGAAATGAGATTTTTATGGCTCATCTCCACCCAGGGTAGCTGAATCGACAAACATTTACTTCAGGCTCAGGGCTCGGTCACCCATTATGGTCGAGAGGCTCCGCTGTACATCTATCGACTCCCCCAGCGAACTCGTAAGGGCCCCAACAAAGAATTGTCAGTGGTTGCTTACAGTCCCGCGCTACGACGACTGTGACAGGCGATCAAGACTCTCCGCGTTATGCCTCAAATATAGGTGAGCCTCCCATTTCACAATTCTTTTTGCCACCAAACAACTTTCATGCATTCTTGCACGTCCTGGGCAAACTAGAAGGACATGAACACAATTTCTCCTTTGGCTGTTGCGGTCATAGTGGTAGATCTTAAGGTTTACGCGACCCTTCCTCACAGTACTAGGATCGTTTCACTGCCAAGCAGATTACAGTGAGTAGAGCAAATGCTAGTAGTGGCAGAGGAGATATCATCACATGTCAACCTAGGGTAGGAAAACTGCAAGGTGAAATTTCCTATGTATGCATAAATGGCGTCTGACGTGATTTTTGGAGTCGGTACTCTACGTGGTACTGGAGCTACCCTGAATTTTGCGGTAAGCGCCTTCTTCATCCACTAAGACATGAAATCACGGTAGCCCTTTCTCTGCCCCAGGAAGACGGCTTCTGCGCGCATTCAACCCACGTCACCGTCGTCGAGAGGAGAAAACCTCGCGGGTCTCTGGTTAAGCATGCAAATATATTTTGATGATAAGATGTTAGATCGGAAAGAACAGGATTAAACGCATAAGAGACATCGGAAGTAATAGGCGAATCTGGCAGTTTCCCAGATGCAAAATACCTCCCCTGCTAGAAGTAAATTGCCTTGTCGAAGAGTCGATCTGAGACGAGATCATAAAGCCGTTAAAATCGCCACGGGTCACACCAAAAGTTGTTGCAACGAAGAAGGTCGGAAGTCTTCAGCTGTGAATGGACCACAGAAAGCCGAACGCACTGCCAAAACAGGAGGTTATCCGAGTTAGACTTAGAATTAAGGTGCTGGCAAATAGACTTGATAGAAATGGATAAAGAGGAGACATCTTTCGCATTGCCAGTCGGGCTTTATGAATTCTGTTGAATGCTTTTTGGGCTCGACAATACAGAGTCTGCTTCTCAACGTCTTATACAAGTGGGGGCATTCGGATTCTTCCGGAACATTGCATAGTATACATATAAATGACATGCTTGGGTGATATTATTGCCTCAGTAAAAATTTTCGGGGCATAACACCAATTGCAGATTAGTGGTAGATTGTTTGCGTGACGGAGGTTTCGTTCTGAAGTCAGGAATGTGTAGTTTTGCAACGCTTGGTCGCTTTTGATACATATTGTCCCGTCGCATGGGATGGGAGGTGTTGGAGATTGTACGGTCGAATGAGGTTGTGGTCCACACCATCCATTGGGAGGGATCTGTGTATTTTCTAGGTTTGACGGGTTGATACGGGCGTTTTGTTGAGGATTATGCTGACATCGCAAGCCTTCTGCATAAACTGACGCAAAAGCAGGTAACCAAGAAGATGGCCTGGTAAAACTATAGAGGTTTGTTTCGTCACTCGGAGTAAATCGAAGCTTCCGTCATTCTTCAGGGAAAAATGCATTTTGGGGTGACAAAAAATCATTTCACCAACAAACTGTTTGATCTGCAATGCACAACTTCATGGTTCCCCAATCACGGTTCATCACAACAAAATGTGTCTGTACAAAAGCACACCTCCTATCCGATGCGAACGCAAGGTTTGTATACTGAGGGAGGGAGAATACCATTGTAAGTAGTAAATATCGGTACCACCCATAGAAGAGAGAGCACCGGAGTTTGTGCTTAAGAAGATGGAGGGGCTATATAATACATCTGTTTGAATGTGCTTTTCAGGTCAGGAGTGGTCAGTGCGAATGAACCTCGCGACTAAGCAGATGCCATTGGCCCTCAGACAGGAGGTGAACTCTGAATCCATGTAACCACGATCTTCTGTACTCCTTTATAAGACTAATGAATAAACGATGTCTTCACATAGCCAATCCAATCGTTCCAGGGGTGTGAGGTCAGAGCTCGAAAGGAGAAACACTGAGTCTGATGCATCGTCCTCTCCGACAGTGCGTTGGTGCGTTTAGCGCTCATCAGCATTCCTAAATAAGCAAAAGGTGGGGGTGGTTTACGGCATGTACGACGCAGGCAGAGGGCAGGGTTTGTTGGGATTTCCGGGGCAAGGGGTGACTTCTCCATCGACAGCAGTTACTCCACAAGTCCCAGCATTACGAGTCAAAGTGAGGAAAATGACCTCATCGACGTAGATGTGTTTCTGCTTCCTTAAATCGTGGGCTGTCTCTGCAGTGGGGAGAGCAACAAAGGCTTTAACTATTGCTCGATCTACCCTGACAGTGGCGATTGCATCGGTTGAATAAAGGAGCTTTGAATATACCTCAATTTCACAACTAGTCTTGCTGCAATTGGATCCGCTGCTTCCCTGCAAGTACACAGACGGTAGATCAACTAAGACAGACCTCGAAACACTGCAGTGACAGCACAACTCACTCGATCATGGTTTCCAACTCAGTTAATGCGGACGCATCTCCACATCAACCTCCACGTCCTGTTGCGTGGTCATTTTCACGAGGTCAATGCCTTGCGGCAATTCACTCTTACACTCGAGAATCACATCCACATCTGCACTGATGCCGTTGTGAGAGCAGTACTCCCCCGAAGCGTGCTGCGCAATTGAAGGGTGTGGAATGCCATGGGGTACGCGCAACGTATTTACTCCTCGCCTGCCGCCAATGCCACACACTCCTCCTCCTTAGTTTGAAAAGTGCATTGCCACCGTACTTACACGTGGTCACAAAAACTCATGTTTCCTCCGCCATTATTCAGCTGACGAAATCCATCACAAGGTTGTAGAGCCTAAGGTGTTCTCGCAAGCACAAGCACCATCACTGCAAGCATAATCCCCGCGTCCATTCGTACACTGGGTGCAGCTGGAGATCGCAAACACTAGCCATCTTTGTTGTCTACTTCAAAATCACACGCCAAAAATATTAACTATCTCTTCGGTTGTGTCGGCCATAGCCAATCCACCGCCTCTTTCTTCTCCCACTTACTCCCCTGTTCTGCAACAAATCACTTTATTGTCACCAATCTAGAGGAGAAGAAGAGACACAGACCATCTTGCTTACACCAGCACTTTTTGAGGGTGTACAAACACCACCTCAAATCCACCTAGTATCTCTAGTTTTGTATCGCGAAGAGTCGTGGGAGTTACGGAGGAGGCAATACTTCGTCGCACACAACTGTCGGTCAGCCCAAACAAGGACCGAAACAAGTGTTCATCCCGCACAATTCGCCTAAGCACTTCAACCCAATAGTTGCCCTGATCCAATTACTTATCTTGCAGTATTCAGCCCACATTTAGGAAGTTGCCTCCGGAGTTGGTAACTATAGCTGCACGGTGTATTACCCTTTCAAGTTGTTTCGAGTAACTGGTTCACACACCTGCATCCCTACGCATGCACGTACGTCTGTGCGCTCTGTTAAGTAACTCTACTGATGAGATCGGTGTTATGGGTGGGGGCGATGGTTTTCCTATCCTCTCCCCTAATGGCGGTTTGGTATTAGGACGATGTTTAACCGCGTCAAACTCTACCTAACAGTGAATGCAAGATACTGCCATGACCCAACCTCTTAAGAGCAGATGGGGTCTAAAGCAGCAGGATCGTCTGAGTGGTTACGACGGCTCGTAACATCGGATACTAACTGTACAACTCTCCCCATAAACAGTCATTCCATCGAATTTTTTACGTTATTCCGATCCAAATGGCATGCTTGTGCTCATTACTCACATTTACGATTTCAGCGTTCGTTTTGTCTTTACCATTGCCAAACATTAAAACTTTCGGTAGGCGACGCCATCTCACTTGCCTGCTGATGTAGGCGGCACATCAGTTTAAACGACACCTCACAGCTTTATCACACACCTGTCTATTTAGATAAATAAACACTGATAAAAGGTAACAGCTGCTCATTTTGGTGACTTTTTCGGTGCTATCACCTAATGTGCCTCCTCTATCTTTCGATACTCTAGCATTGTCACAACAAAGAACAAATTTAAAAGAACTGACTCAATCATGTGCACCTGTTGTGTCAATTGCTGCATCCTATTTCCCGTCAATCGAACAGCTAAATGCTTGCCTCATTGCGGAAGCAATAAAGACGGCAGCCAGCATTCCAATCCTAATTAATCTCTTCTTTGTGCTTTTAACCAATCAGTATAATACTTCACAGAAGTTCAGGCAACAGGCCGTAAAAATTCCCAGTCCAAGCATGAAAAAGACGCCGAAAGGCATTCAAGAGGTGCTACGCATTAAAACCCCACGTCAACGCTTATCGCAAGACTCGTAGGGGCACTGCACACCCCAAAGCAGACGCAAAGGATGTGACAAAGCACTCGCAACAATTGTAGTGAGTGACCCGGCTGTTTGTTCGCATCCAAAAGACTGTGCCTTACGCCAAACCTAAAAGTACCTGAAGAGCACTTGTAGTGTCCAGCAGACGTAAAACACAACCTCCATGCTGGCAACGCAACCAAACTTACCTTTCTTGCTATTCAAAGGAAAGAAAGCTTGGCTCATTGCCGCTTCTCCATCATCCGACGCGTTGTGATTATCTTGAAGGAAAATAATCGGGGAGTGCCATGGATAGTAAGCACCGGCTACTATGGGAGGGCAGGGCATGCACCAGGATAGCAACGCGCTCTGATAATCGTTCAGACGTTCAACGGGCGGTGATTTGGCCCCAAAACTGAACGGCCAACACTGCATTGAGGCAGTCTTCATGCCATACCGTTGTGCGATATTACGGGGTGTAGTGCACAAGGGAACACTTGAAGGAATAGCTACAGCATTTGCACTACCATCACATTGGTATAGGAACAAGGTAGAGTCTACCATCCAATCAGCGCTCGTCCAAACGGATGCAACAGTTGGCAAAACAATTGCCCAAGTTTGTGCGGAAGAGTTTTCGACCTAAATGACCAGGACTACTGGCATCCAAGAAGCAGCAGTGATGAGGCGCGATGAAGCGAGGTTCTATGTTGGGAGTTGGTTTCAAACCAATAACCAACCAACCAACCAACCAACAAACCAACAAACCAACCAGTGATGGAGCGATGGAAATGGGACTCGTATCCAATCTGTACCTGTGGGAACTCCCAGTAGTCAAAAAGACTGAGCAGGAGAGGCCAGCTTGGAATAGGGCAGGCTACGATGCACCCGGGACGCTGGGCGTCTGATGCAATCACGAATTCGAGAATGAGGAATCCCTCCATAGCTTCCTCTGGTCTAAAGTTAGAGGAATCACTATCACCCCAAATTCTACACAAGCACTATCAGGCTCGAATTCTGATTTTATTTGGAAAACCCTTTCCTGCACCACTCCATGGACTGCTATACATTCCTCATACCCGCTTCAGCTTTCAAGCATTATGAAATTTGCTCTTGTGCCCACCATTTGTGACGGACGACCTCTAAGGAAACCTGACCGACTCACAGCTTTCCCCACCACCGTGCACTCTGATGCCTTGTGCTTGCAAGTGCTGGAGAAACACTTGGATTGAGTTGTGGATTTCACACGGGAGTGGTCTTAAACACGGCATTCGACGATTCAAAGCGTGAACTTAGCTCGTACTTTTGCCTCATTTTCAAATATGGACAACTGTGATGGGATGGACACTCGCGTCTTTACCACTCTCTTAGTAAAGTCACATGTTTTGACCCCAAATGATTTGTTCCAATTCATATAGATGTACCGCCACCACTACCTAAGTTCAACCGTCTCCCCTGCCACCCTTGTACGTGACATTTCCGTAATCCAGTCGTGTTTACATACTCGCGTGTATTTGGTTTGTTAGTGTGATAAATTTGTCAAATTATTGTCCACAAAAATGTTTCGAATGACGCGATCGCATCCAACATTAGGCAGCAGTACACTCCCTTTCAGCCCAGCTTTTTGCACATTCAATGGCTCATTCACTGCTGTGCAAATCTCAAATCAGCCTTCAAACCTTGCCTCCCAAATCCACCGTGCAAACAGCCTTGCGGTTGGGACGTAACATCGCTGCGTCGGTATTCCACCACACATCCACTTCAATAATGGCTCCCAAATAAGTCGATTCCACCTACGTTTATAGTCCCTAAATTATGCCGCACTTTTGTAATGGGATTGGTGTTCACTTTAGAGTCAACTGGGCTGCTAGAACCGCAGTAATCTAGGCTGTAACACACCAATGCACACCAGTCATGCAGCATTGGAATTCCTCCAACTCCATCCTTCATTGTGAAAAAAACAGCAAGCCGTTCCGCAGTGCATCATGATCATCAGCAGCAGCAGTCCAAGTTGAATGCGAAGCCGTCCAAAATGAAACGACCATCGAGTGAGGTGTTCTGGGAGTCACCAAACCACTGACATTGAGCGCAGTTTGCTTCACACCTGCATCCAATCAAACGGCCGCGCGAACCACTGTCAGAGGTTCAGTCGTTGGTGGCTGGTCCAGCAGTAGCGCATGAGTTGAGCAGCTTCAACCAATAAAACCAACCTTATAAATAGCTCGACACTAATGCTTCTATCTTAATTAAATCCGAACTCAATAAGCCGAGGAGACTACGAGGTAAGCGGGCAGATATTTTTACCACGTCCTTTATCCTACTAGTTGTGGCGTGATATTAGGCGCCCAGAGGGCGCACATGCGTTGCGAAAGAAATCCTAATCCCATTTTGTTTGATAAAAGCAGTCATGCTACTATACACGTCTAAAATAGGTGCAATCAATGCTAGTAGTTTGCATTAACTCAAATGCTATTCATTGTTATTTGCCTCCTTTTAAGGCTGTCCAATGAGGCGAGCTGGCAATTGGTCAGAAGAGTTGGACGAGGAAGGTCAGGAAGCTCAAGGCCTTCCTACTTCTCTTCCATCGCTAGGATTCGAAGCTTCGCCAATCCCTCTGCATGGTCAACATGCACTATCGTTAGACGCATTAGGAAATTCGCAAGCCTTCTCGATGTCACAACAGCACACGGGGGCATCCTCTATCCCACCATCGTACTCCACAACCTTTCACCAAGAAACGGCTCCACTTTTCGACATTGCGGGCACCTCAATGCATTGCACTCACCATCGAACTCTTGCTCACCCTTCATCCACTCAATACCACTGCCTTCATGCGTATGCTGCGCATTCGTCATCAACTCCAACCACTTCGGGATGCAACCCACATCAGCTCGAATATGAGCAATCGAATGTCGCACACTATTTAGAGCAACACCAACCGTCCCAGCACCAGCAGCAGCAACAGACATGGTATGGCAGTGCTCAGGAATATCACGACATTCCTATCCAATCGCAAGAGTCTCACGCACTGCCCTCCTTTCTACCTGATTGTAGTTCACTTCTCCCTACTGCACCACGAAGCTCGCAAGATCCCCCAGTGTCACTACGATCCACAGAGACATCATCCATCTCGTCATTGTACGCCACAACCTTTCACCAAGAAACAGCTTCACTTTTCGACACTGCAGGTACTTCAATGCGTCACCCCTACCATCATCACCCTGCCTATCATACGTATTCGCAATCAAATCCAACCACTTTGGGATGCACCCAACATCAGCACGAATACGAACAATCCAATGTTACATACCACACAGAACAATGCCAGTCGTATCAGCACCAGCAGCATCCGGAAACTTATTATGGCATTGGACAGACCGATCGGGAAGACGCTTTAACTTCGACAGACAGTAATTGGCGATCGTACGGTGCAATGATCCAAGATACACACCAATCCACCAGTCGTCTTCCCAGCACCTCACGAATGGTCGTTACGAACGATGGAGGGCAAAGAGGCAATGATGAAGAACAATCGCATAGTCTGCGCTCAGTCCTGTTGCACATCGCCCGGGGGGTTCACAACGCGTATCCTATACACTTCAACAGTGAGCGGCAGCAGTTCTCATCAATTTGCGTGGCAGGAGTGGATTACAAGCCCCCGGATTCGGCACTTCGTCCAGCCATCACTCTACTACTGCGCGACTGGGAGATGTGGCAGGCGGCGGCAGACTATTTAATGGAAATGGTCGTTGCAGGGGCAGGCAAGTGAGTGATTCTCCTCATTTGTTGCGCTTCTCAGCATTCGCCGTTTTACTCGACTCATCAATGCGGTTGACAATTTTCTTGAAGGCGGATTTACCCCCCACTCACCGTCAACGTCAGTGGCTTGGAAGCTGAGGAGCGGTATTTGTTTTTCATGGACTTGATGCCAACCGACCAATGCATCTACACATTTAAATCAGGCCATTGGACTTGCCGTCAAACTATTAGGTCCTACCCTCCGCCAAATGAAGGTGGGTTTTCAAAGGTTGGCGGTCTGTACTTGCTCATGTCTGCACAAGTCTACTCTGTTGACATCTTATCCTATTTGATGCTTTTGCATTCCTTTCAGCTTCTCTTATCTATGTGCCACGCGAAGCTTTCGAAACGGGATCGAGGTTGATGATGAGTGGAGTGGATTTCAGGCGTGTCAAAATCACCAACAAATCCAATAAGCCTGCAAACAAGAACCAGGTGACTCTTCTTACTGTTTGTGCATCCTCAATCTCCACTTCCACGTGAAGTGCTAACGGCTCTAACGGTTCACTCTGAGGTTCAATTTGGCTTCTGATTGTTTCCTCCAGATATTTGTTCACAGTATGCAAGTCTACCTTCCTCGCTACCACATAGTGAGGTGCTTGGCAGAAGAAGAGGTGGTGGTGCACCAACAAGGTGGAAGAGCATTAGGGAGCGTACCGCGAGTACACCTTGAGCATGTAGGCACCTACGTCATTCCAGAGACAAAGTTTATCACCGTCACTGCCTATCGCGATGTTCGCATCACTAACTTGAAGATCGAAACCAACCCCTACGCTACAGGCTTCAGAAATCGTTGGGACACTTCCCCGCATCCAACTTAAACCATCACTTTCGCCTCTATCCTCCACTTTCTTTGTCTGTCCGGATTTGTGCGTGTATGTGTGTGTATGCCTATCCTTCGCAGCTTCTTGTGAATATCTGCTATTTCTCATCTCGATTCCATTGGCAATCCTCGCCCTGATTAATTTATCAATTCTTCTGGAGTACTTTGCTACTTTTTCGCGGTTTGCCAAACAGTTAATAACAGTTGGTTATATACTTGCCAGTCACCTTGCTGCATCGCGATTGAGCTGGTTCCAAAAAATATTCGAATCGGTAGATGCACAGCTGACGATCTGTTGCAGGAAACTTCTCATTTACGGTAAGCATTGAGAAGGGTCTCACATATGGTCAAAGGGAATTAAGGTAAGTTCAGATGAAGGCAATCACGAAGGGGAGTAGAGGACCTTGAATGCAATGAAGAAGGTAAGGGGTGATTTGAATGCAAATACTGTACTGGGTGATTCCAAAGACTATGCCATCTCTAAATGCTTCCCAAAGGGCCACTCCATGGTTGACTGCTCAAAGCGAACAGACGCAGTTGGCCAAAGAAGCCCAAGTGTGGATAGGTTGACATGTGCTTGACATCGTCTCCCTACAGGCCAACGAAGCTCGTTTAATCGACGATGCTCAACTAGCGTCTAGCGCAAGGATCTGGACGACATGACCAGAGAGCTCGTGCACAGTCAAGTCCTCAAAGCGGATCCGTCGTGACGTAATTTGACATGTTGGCAACTGAGAGGGTCACAGGTTCATGCACAACGGAAGACGTCTTGATCGTCGATCTCATGATGAGCTGTTTGTTGTGACTGCGGTACAAATTTTAAGTAGGTCAGGGAGTGGTTTTACCACAAGTGGAGAGTGACCGGTATGCAACGAATATAGCTGGAAGTTAGAAAGCACCTGATCTGCGTAAAGACCGTAGAAGTGGAATTATGTTTATCTAAAACTACATGTTGGCAAACTTCGTGAGCTCTCCGTTTCTGCTTCTTCTCCACGTCCGCTGTGCCATTCGGCATTACTCGTCTTAATAAACTAAAGGAGGTGAATAACAACCCTCCCCTTCGGGTGGATATAATGTACACGCCTGGTTAATGTGGAGGTACACATCGTATGGCTTAGAGGACGACAAATCGGGGAGATTTCAAATTCTAGTCCAAGAGTTGGGTTTCTTCAAAGACTCCTAAGTTATATCAGCCACCACATCATGGAATAACTCTTTGCATGCACATGACCATACCTATGCCCTCACAAATGCCAGCGTGCGTGTATTCGTGGCAATGTACGCGTGTGATTGCCCACCTGTGCTCGTAGGCAAACATGCATAATGAAAGATACAAGGTAAGGCAGGAGTAGAAGTCGCAATCTTTCGTGATGTACTCAGTGGTAATGCTGAGGTCAGTTCATTCAGCATAATTGGAGCAGTTGGCGCAGCAGACAATCGTTTGTCCACAGCCGAACACCACGGACTGCTCAATCTTCCGCCTCAACTCCTTATACTTATCTCTCATCGAAGGTGTGCGCAAGCAGTCGATGTCATGCTCACAGTGACGGTCACTGCCCCATTTATCCGTTAACATTGGGCACACTATGCTTGCAGTCTTTAATTTTATCGACGTTGGTGCTGCGCGCAGGGAGAACCAGCAAGTTTGAGGCCTTCTCCACCCTCTCTCTGTTCTTGCGAAGTGACTTTAGCAGAGCACGCAGATGCATTTGTCTTGTGTGAAGGCTGTGCCAAGAAGAGATGGCGGAACACGCATAGAATGTAATTGTGCCAATGTAATTGGCCATTATGAAGAGGAAAGTGCAATTTCCATTCCCGTATTTTAGTCCTATGACGTATTTGCTGCTAACTTGTTGTATCTCGCCCGAAAATGCTCCATGTCTACTTTCATAGCGATCGAGTCGACAAGTGTCAACTCAATCAACCAGATTACGTGTTCATACTTTCTTCTTTTGCTTAAGTTGACTGCTAACCTTCATCCGTTTGCAGGTGCGCGGTGTGCCTCCATCCCTCCATCTCCCTCACACGACACGACGAAGCAACTTAGTCAATCTGACCATTCACCCAAACACGCACCACTACTGGGACGAAGCAGTCACAGCAACAGCAACTGCTCAATGTCCGTTCAGTCCACATGGAATGGTACTTTCTCATCCAAGTTGCTGCTCAACTCAGATGCCACCGTCATTAGCGTTGGCGTTGCTATTTGCACTGACATCGGCAGTTGTAGGCCCAATGATATGCGACAAGGCCATGACATTGAAGCTGCAATTCACCGTGAGATGACAGAAGGACAAAGGAAACGTATTGAGGAAAGTTGAAAGAAGTGGAGTGGATGCACATGCAGTCTCTTTAATCCACCTTACCCCTTTGTGAAGACCCAGCATACCCAAACACGTGCATGAATCCAAATTGCAATTCACATATTTAGTGGTGCCGAGAGGTCGGCATTAATTACTACACTGTTCTGCGTGCAACATCTAGCCATTATTATACGTCCAAGGCGTTTGACAAGAGACATGTTGCATTTGAAGTGCCGACCACTATGAATAGACAAGGTGACTCCTCAGGCGATCGAAACGATTTGCCTCGAGATTGCCTGTGGAGGGAAGTAAGTAGCAGTGGAAGTTGCTCCTACGAGCACGCCTCCAACACCTGTCGCTCCCCTGAGGAGCCGCCTGTGAGAATGTGATCGGCTACCGCATCTACTACCAAGTGTGGCCTACCCGACCCATCTCCTCGCACTTTATGTTAATGATCACATCCACCCACCGTCAATGCAACCGTTACCTCCGTCTCCATCACCACAACCTAGTAAGTATGGACACTTACCATCCATTGGAACGCTCCAAGCATTTATTTAAACATACACCGCCTGGGTAATCCATTCCTCTCATGACGCCAACGAGAATGTGTAGAACGCACTGGCATGGCTAGTAGAGCCCACATTTTCCTCCACATTCCGCAATCACGCATCTGCAATACGACCGCACCACCTTCGTGTCCATCACTGTTTCCCCAAAAGAGAAAAGTTGGTATACTTATGACATTGATTTGTACTGCATTTCTGGCTCCGCATGCCTTCCATTCGGTATTAGTGGACCATGGCTCAATCCAAACGAGCTGTGCTTACTGAGTCCCTTTCAACCAACGGGAACACACTATGCCTTCAAAATTGCCATTCCACTGCCCCCAACTACTGCCATTTGCATCTCTCAATCTTCATATTTACTAGCACACAACCTTACGGAGCACGATCTGTCGCCTTAGAAGAAGAACCAGGTTAACGGTGAGGGAGGAAGGAATACGGAGGTGAGAAACTTGGCGCACACCACACGATCGCAAGACAGAAAACGGAGTTCAAACAACACACTGAACCTCTGAAATAAAAACGATTTTGTCGTCGAAGTACAAATATGCTTTCCATTTTGACTTTTGGTGGAATTATCACAACGTGTGAATCGAATGGCTTAGGGGCACGGAACGTGCAGAAACAAAACATGTCGCAAATAACGCATTTTCTCACATTGTTCAGGACTACAAAGCAAAGCAAAGCAAAGTAACACACTGTGGACAAAAAAAGGCGTGACAAGCCACCCGCTAACCCCACATTTCTTACAATACGTAACCGAAATGCGAAATTTCGCGATAACTGTTTGGGTTGCCTGGTAGAAGCGACTCGAGACTCACAAAGAGTCTCCTCAAATGAGCCGATGAGAGGCATTTGGTCAGAAAATTAGGTAGAAGGATGGATAAGAACACGTATTGATGGAAGGAAGGGTGGGAGGCCAAAGAAGAGGGAAGTGACAGAAAACGAAGAGCATGGGGACTGCCAAGTGCAACTGGGCAAGAGGCGGGACTGTTTAGAACAAATGTCTCAACGTAGTGCGGAGCTCAGTGATCTATCGTTCTTGCAGCCAGCTATGTGTGGATGCAAGCGCAGATTAAAAGGGAAGTAGTAGAAAGAGGGGAATTGCGCCTCAGCCACGTGGTATCGATTTCACCATCAAAAGGGTGTGAGAGGCAGGTCGACAAAGAAGGGAATGAGTTTCTCGTTACTCGCTGGCAATCCATGAAGTAGCGGACCGACTGTCTTCCACCGCCATAGGATATCGAGACTCACCAAGTTGAGCGTGATGTAAGACTGGAGCTGTAGCACCGCCACAACCACCCTCATCGCTGTGTGGAGAAGAGGCAAAGCGGTGCTCTGGACATCACATCCCACCTACAACGGTTGACACAACAGGAGACACAGCGACAGCACAACGATGCCACAATGTGAGTAGGACAAACCACTACCATCAAAGGGGAGCATGCAGCAAAAGAAAGAGGAGTGAATTAGTCAAGCAACCAATCTCCATGGCAGTTAAACTATGCCTCGACCACATTAATTTGGCTGCTTACCACAGTAACATACCCATCACCGTGGCTTGGCTGGTTCATACAGCGCACACAACAAAACAATCTTTGAGTTTTGATGGCGAACAGAAGCTAGACCAAGTTTCTGGAGGTGGCGATCAATAACTGCGTCGATGATAGGAGCGCATTCACTAAAGAGGAACAAGTGAAACGACCTGCCTGTCTGAAGTGCCGAAACAGTTCCACACCGCTGGGAGAAGCGTGGATTAGGTCTTCCAAAACCACAACTCCAAACGAAACATTGCAGTACATTCCACGACACCCACCTGCACCTACTTCAAACCTAAAGCGTGCGCGGGCTCAAATTGGCAAGGTGTGAGATATAACAAAACCACATAAGCATGCTTGCAGCTGCATTGATAGAGACTAATATTGTATTGTGGTGGAGAAAAGCGGGCATTTAGACACATATTTGTGGTCCATTCAAGACTATCCAACCAAAGTCGCATGCAACGATTGCTGAAAAATGCAATAAAATGGCAAGGTGAATAAAATGGGCAGTTGTTTGCAAAATTATGCAAGAATGTAGACGCATGTGCTATAAATTGTTTATCAGGCCTTATTTGCCGCAATGAGAGCCAGGGTGCTGAGGAGGTGGACTTCGGCACGTGGGGTTCATTCAACTACACCGGCTTCACTGGATTAAGTGGAGCATGTTCCCAAGCTTCTGTGCTATCATGGCAGTGTGTAGGCTCTTGCTTCATTATCTGAAGGTGTTTAGAACGGAGATCGGGAGCTCTGGTGGCAAATGCGCACAATGGATGACAAGAGAGCGGTGAATTGGGCGCCTTGGCATCGTTACACTGATGACAAGGGGACCAGCCATTTGACCGTTGATGGGGAGAATTGCCACTGTAATATTGTAGCCACTCCAAAGATTTATTCAAGGCCTCTTGTCTGTGCAATGGTCGACTAAACCACTGGTGTGAACTAATAGCGTGAAGCTATTGCTACGATGCAACGGCCACTTGCTTGCAAGTCCAGAATGCAGCATGACTTGTGTTTCAATCAGTCCATTTGAGCAGAGCATGTTGAGCCCCTCCTGATCTCTCTTAGTGGATAGCCAAGCATTTGCGATTTGTGAGGCTAACTGGCCATTGCACGTCCATCTGTCCATCCGTTCGTCTTCCTTTGGCCGAGAAGTGCGAATGAAATGGAGGTGGGTGGTCACTCGATACGGGATTTGCACCAGAAGAACGTGCCTGCTATGTGGCAGCAGACAGGCGGGTGGAATGCATCCTCAAAATGGGGCATTTCTTTGTATTTTCTTCTCATGCTTTTGCCGTGTCCCCAACGTATCGTTGCACACCATTTTGCAGAGTTGATGTCAAAGAAGAAGTGTTTTCCAAAACTGAGTTCCCCGACCTCCTGTAAGCATTTGCAGCAATCTCAAGTCGTGGGGACACCTGCTTATAAAGAGAGCGATTTGTTAAAACACTTTTACATCCCTTCACGCAGAAACAAATCAAAATCCACTTAACCTTGCATTATCGGCCCCTTTCCTATGCCACTCAAGCGTTCGCCTGGGCTGTACTTGGCCACTGTGAACTTAGAGGCGTCAGTAATTCTCCACGTGATTCATTCATCCTGGGATTCTTCAATTTTGTTGTCGCTTCGCTTGTTAATAGCCTTCTTCTTGCAGAACACGAAGACCGTGACCTCGAGGCACTCAATTGTACATCCCATCCGATCAAGTCAACTGCAGGATACGCCTTCTGTAACTTTTAACTTTTCTTCTTGACCTCGGCAGCTTTGTTTGTTTGGACTAGTGGTGATGGGCATGGAGCATAAACGTGGAATTACCATGCTGCTGGTACTTTAATTCACATTCGGTCGGAAGTGATGAGCGACACAGTGGCTTCAATATTCTGATATACGCAACATCCTCCACGAAGGTGACGAAACCACCGAAGGAGATCCGCTACCACGCAAAAGTTGAAACAATTCCCACCGATCTGTCCATGCCTACTATCTGCCTCAATGTGTGTCTTCACTTAGGCTACCTCCCGTCCCAATGTGTTTGACCGAAGGTTGTATTTGTAAACGTGGTGGAATTGCATGCGATTGTGAAGTTTGCCAAGTCGCATATCTACAGGAGGTGGATTACGCTCAGCTGCAGCCCCTTATCAAAGTATTACACAAAGCGACCAATGAACTCCGAAAATTGCAAGAATGCAAGCTTTTGCGAGTACTGTATTAACGATTTCGAATATCGTCTCATAAAACGCAACTCATCTCCCCACTCAAATTGGACCCTCATTTTCATGCTCATCTCAATGATGCTCGACTACATTGGCGGAAGAAAGTGCAATTACCCTTGAAGCCGCTGAGTGCTGGCTAAGGGTAACTAATCCCGTTGGTAAACTCTGAAGCTTTAACCGTTGCTATTAGGACGCATGATCCGACGTCTTCGTAACGCCTAACAGCCTTACGTAATTTTGCCACGTCGGTCATGCATGCTACGTACTGGAGGCAGGGCAGGCAGAGGCAGGGGCATCCCTCTATTCCATTCCCCTCTGGCCTCGTCATGCTCCACTCTTTATCCCAATGCATACGTTTGCGCCATTGCTAAAAAAACGAGACACAGTATAGTATCCTGTGCATGTCCCGATGGACAAGGTAAGGAAAAGTAGAACAGGCGAACTGGGTGACATCAAACCATCTGACAGTTAATGCAGATGGATCAATATGATTTCGTGAATGGGGCGGTGGAGGACCCATATTACTTCTGGCAACACTATAAGTCATACGAGATTGGAAGCAGTTTTGCTGTACACGTGGGGAAGGGATGAGACGCTAATTGCAGCGATGGTTTAAATGGGATAATATGAGCCTGTCATTAAGGTCTGATGGACATCATAGAGAAAGACAATGGTTTCACTACGAACAAAGTAAATTCCT